>OZ025289.1:259363418-262355918 GCA_964019185.1 Maratus speculifer
GTGCTACGCTGTTTTGAGTCTAATGCAATGACGATGGCCTATATTATAAAAGAGTTATTTCAAAGACCTGCTGTTGAATGGCATATTTATGATGCCATACCCACGATCCCAATAGATTACTCGCAACTTGCTCAAAACGATAAGTGTGTCTTGTGCAAAATCAAGTTTCGTCCTTTGGAGGCGGTTAAACTGTTACCCTGTCTTCATTGTTACCACGATGCGTGCCTAGCGAATTGGTGTAAAGAAAACGACGATTGTCCGTATCGGGAAAACGAAGACGACGACGAAAGGAGCCATTGTAAACAAAAGGTTCACTTTCCCAAGGATCCAGAGTTTCTGTGGCGTAACGAAATGATTCTTCAATTAATGGACGTTTTATTTCAAAAACATGAATTTTTTAGAGAGTTTATATTGAATCGTATCAATGAAAGTGTTTCGACGAGTGTGGATAAAAACCTGGATGAATGTGCCATTTGTTTTGAACAGTTTCAAAAGGAGCCCAAACAACTTCCTTGCACTCACAAGTTTCATGAACTTTGTATCCAAACATGGTTCGAGAGAAAAAACACGTGCCCTTTGTGCAGATTTAAAATGGAAAAATTGTTATAAAAATGTAAATCTATCACGCAGTCAATGTTTTGCTTAAAGAAATTGTGTCCTTATAGCGATGTAAATAAATATGTATTTATAATTGTAAATAAATAAAACTTTTATGTTTTTAAAATATTTCGTGTGACTTTTTTTCCCAAAGAGGGGTGTTCACGAAAGTTGTTTTGTCAACTACCTTGATAAGATTTGTAATTTTACAAGCGCCAGAAAAATAAATTTTTTTCTTCTCAAAAAAAAAAAAAAAAAAAAAAAAAATCATCGTGATCTGGATATTTCATCCGGACTCACACGATTCATTTTTTAACGAGAGCAAACTTTTATTTTTTATTTTTTTTTCTGGTCCAATAAAGTATATTTCAAAAAAAAATATTGTGTCTTGTCTTATATTTTGTGTCTTGTGTCATTTCTTTTTCTTATTCCCAAATATAGGGCGCACAGAAAAAAAAGAGTCGACTCTTCCACACACCCATTTTTCCCTTCCCCCCCTTCAAAACAGGTAGACGGCACCCTCCGTCAACCTGTTTTGAAGAAAGGTTCGAAGGTTTTTTTCCGTGGTTTTTTTTACCTTCGAACTAAATGCGAGTTTGTTTTTTGTTTATCATTGATCCTTTTTTCGGCAAAAAAAAGACCCCCTTGCCACGGAGAGGGGGGGATTTTTGGCACAAAAATATATTTTACATAAAAAAAAAAGAATTGTGGAGTTGCGATAGATAACAATATCGCAGCGGGTGGTAAATGGTGGGACACAATTCTAAAAAAAATAATAATAATTTTGTTTCGGTAAAAAGACCCTTTCATCAAAACGAAGGGGCATTTTTGACACAAAAAAAAAAAAAAAGAATTGTGGCGTTGCGATACGTTTGAATATCGCAGCGGGTGGTTATGGTGGGACACAATTCTAAAAAAAAAATTTTTTTTCTTCCCTTTTTCCGACCGAAACCAACTCTTAGCACTCTACCAAAAATGTAACGCATATATTTGAGTTTTAAGAAAAAAAAAAGAAGTGTTAAAAAATGACTTGAACGAAAAGAAATTGGAACACAAAGATACACTTTTTTTAAAAATCTGCTAATATATATATATATATATATATATATATATATATATATATATATATATTATCCGGTTTAATCAGTTTTTATTTCTGATAAAGAAATCCAAATCCTTGGAAAAAAAAAAAAAAAAAAAAAAAAAAAAAAAAAAAATTTTTTTTTTTTTTTTTTCAATATATAAGTTATTTTAACTTATTCTTGACTCTTGAATGACTGCATTATGATAAGACTGATTGTAAGAAGATTCGTAAATCATTATATTTTTTTGGTTTCAAAAGCATTATGTTGTCTAGTCGCTGGGTGTTTTTTTCAAACTCAGATTCTAAAGGGCCCGTTTTTTACCCAGAGAAACATGTGTATTTGATATATTCATTTGAGTATTCTAAAGATGGATCTCATACTATCCGTGGACTTGTAATTTTTAAAGAAATGTGTGACATATACGACTGTCAAGCGTGGTATCGATATGCAGTTTTTGATAAACATTATGATACAAGCAAATCGTTTTTAGACAAGTTCAAAGAGAATCGTTATTATGTGGAGTATGGATCCATACAGGCCTATTAAATCTAATTTACATAATATAACTCAAATTCCTGAATACTAAATAGGTTCCAAATTCTTATTTCAAAAAAAAAAAAAAAAAATTTTTTTTTTTTTTTTTTATATATATATGTCTGTGTGAAACAAAACCACCACCCACATCCTTTTGGATTGGAAACGAGCGAGAGGCGGAGTCCCACTCTCTTATAAAACGTCCTTCTCTCTCCCAACCGGATTCAGTCTCACCATGATGATCCAGCTGCAATTCACCGCTCGACCCGCTTTATGGGGCTTCGTCGGGAGAAAAGGCATGCTCTTTTGGCTCGACACCTCCGTCGCCGAGTTTTTAAGAAGGCCCGAAGGCGTGGAGGGCCAAGCCCCGGTCCAGGAGGTGGCGGACGACGAGGCCCTGGAACAGTACCCGTTGAGCTGGCTGCGGTGTAGAGTCGTGTCGCATTATCACCTGATCTGCCTGCTCTCCGATCTTCCTTCCAAAAAACTCCTCGAGACGGTCGCGTCGGAATTTCGAGTCGCTGTTTCGCAAGAAAAAGGGGTGTATAAGCTCCGGCAGTCGACCGCAGCGGATGCGATTCCCTTTCGGACGTTCATCGACGACCTCGTCCGCCGTAGACCGACCGCGCCGGCCTCGCCCGCCCGTTGCCCCGCGAGCCCAGTCCACTCTGCCACGAGCCCAACCCGCTACACGCCGGCCTCGCCTGTCTACTCTCCCTGCAGTCCATGCTACACGCCGGCCTCGCCTGTCTACTCTCCCTGCAGTCCCTGCTACACGCCGGCGTCGCCCCGCTACACGCCGGCCTCGCCTGTCTACTCTCCCTGCAGTCCCTGCTACACGCCGGCGTCGCCCCGCTACACGCCGGCCTCGCCTGTCTACTCTCCCTGCAGTCCCTGCTACACGCCGGCGTCGCCTTCCTACACGCCCCAGCCAAAGAGTCGAGGATCTTCCCCCTCCGTCGTCACTTGCAGCTCCAGCGATTCCAGCGACTCGGAGGACACTGCACCGAGCTTCCCTCAGGATTCCAGTATTACCATTATCCTGGACAAAATACCAGCGACGAAAGTCATTATCAAGTCGAAAGGACTGATACAAACCATTTACGCGTAACCTGGTCCATGTCTGTATGAAAAAAGATTCCTCGATAAAGGTTGTTCTGTTGTAAAAGGTGTGTTTCTTTCCCAGCAGAAAAAGGGGGTTGAAGGAAGTTGCCACAGCAACTTCCTTCAACCCCCTTTTTCTGCGAAAAAGGCTTTGCCAATCTTGGACATTTTGAAACGGATCCGGTCAAGAGAAACGATCCAATGTTAAAAAATATTAAGATTCGTTGAAAGCGATGTGTTTTTTTTTTAGAATCAGGTTTCTCTCACACAAAACAAAATCAATCACACAAAAGGTACCCAAGACATACGGTTTAAAAAGACTGTTATTTTCTTTTAAAAGTTTCTGTAAATCTTTATCCTCACCCAAAATTTATAGTGTTTTACAAAAAAAACAAATCTATGGCTTAGTTCATGGGTTGTCGTCACAAAAAGGGATGGAGTCAAAAAAGTGAATCAAAAGATACTATTTAAAATTCCATGAGGGCATGACTCAAAATAAACAGATAACGTGCAAAAAAAAAAAAAAAAAAAAAAAAAAAAAAAAAAATTTTTTTTTTTTTTTTTTTTTTTTTTTTTTTTAAATAAATATATATCGACATTATAAAATATGTAATCACACTATATTATAATATTATTTATATAATATAGCTATATTATATTTAAAAAAAAAAAAAAAAATTTTTTTTTTTTTTTTTTTTAACCATTTGGACAAATGGTTGTTGTTTTCGGTCGTGCAGACCCCTGTCCGTCCGCATTTTTGAAATTTTGCTATTTTATGCGAAATTCTTTACTTTTAGAAGAATTTTTATTTGAATAGGAAATCAAAATGTTTAAAATCATTATAATAAAGAATAAACTAACATATTTAAAAATGGTTAAACAAAAATTATCAGATATTGAAAAAACCGAAGCCAAAGAAAACTAAAAATAAAGAGGTAAACAAGAGGAAGATTAACATCAAGGAATCACCTTAAAGGTAAAAAAAAAAAAAAAAAAAAAAAAAAAAAAAAAAATTTTTTTTTTTTTTTTTTTTTTTTTAATGTATATCTGATTTTAAAATTTTAATCCGCAGTCACTTTTCGTTCTGAGATGGCGGAGACAACACTGGCTGCTGTCGATGAGCGTGCCCCAGTGCCCGATGCCGCTGGCCAGTATTTGTCTCGAAGATTATGCTGCGTGTACTGCAGAAAGCGGAGAGGAGGGTCCGGAATTATACTGAGACGCTGCGGCCACGAATTCCATGCGGGATGCATCATATACAAAATTAAAGAAGATTTGAAAACACCCGAGCCTACGCTGACGTGCTACGCCTGCTCCACTCCCCTCCATTGGCGCGAGTTGCGCGCTATATGTACGATACTATACCATCCGCACAGCTACGCGAGACCGAGAATGAGAAAAACTGATTTGATTTTAGAAAAAACTTTGACTAAGATCATTAGAAAACTGAAAAGAAACGATGAATCATAAAAAATTAGAGATTGATGCGATACAAACAAAAAAGTTTGTAATATTTACTTTGAAAATTTTTTAGAACATTGTTTCTTTGAACTTTGAAATTATTTCCGTCTTGTTTTTTTTTAAAAAAACTCGCATCAGAATACCAAACTTTTTTTTTTTTTTTTTTTTTTTTTTTTTTTTTTTTTTTTTACAATATATAGCGTCTCCTCTCGTAATCGCATTTCACACTTCTTTGGACAGTTGTGTGTTTTTTTAATAAATAACGTTTCTTTTCGCAATAACATCTCACACCTCTTACGGTTGTACTGTGTGGCGGGTCATCCCAGAATTTTGTAACGTATATTTCCTGATCATGGATATTCCGACTCCTAAAGGGACAGTGACGTTTGATATACATAAATTTGGTCAACAAGACTGGGAGAACAATGGCTATAAGAAATGTATTTGTTTAATAGAAAGTCGTCAAAAGGATGAGAAACGTATATTAAAAACATTCAAAATTAGTCAATATTCATATTTCGAAGAACCCTTTTCTTCATTAACAGAACAGCTGAGATCTATTGGTTATACTGTTGAACATCCTTTGAAGCATTATCGAACGCCCTTTGATGACGCCTTTATATATAATTTTAAGACAGAGGATTTTTATGTACAGATTAAAGTATATTATGGGCCAGGGTTCTTTTTGCCTTAAGCCAAGCTATAAGAGGTCACAAAAAAAAAAAAAAAAAAAAAAAAAAAAAAAAAAAAACATTTGCAGTCAGTTTTTCGCTCGGCCATATGAAGTTATACCACATAAAGTTTAAGCCTTATAAAGTTAACAGTTTGCATAATCGTCTCACACCTTTACAAAACATGACTAGTGTAGAAGTCTCCGATAGTGACAATTTGCAAAATTCTTTTTACCCTTTCTTGGGTAAAACATCAACCAATTACATATTACGTGGTCCACGGAAACAGAGATTGAATAATGTGCTACGCTGTTTTGAGTCTAATGCAATGACGATGGCCTATATTATAAAAGAGTTATTTCAAAGACCTGCTGTTGAATGGCATATTTATGATGCCATACCCACGATCCCAATAGATTACTCGCAACTTGCTCAAAACGATAAGTGTGTCTTGTGCAAAATCAAGTTTCGTCCTTTGGAGGCGGTTAAACTGTTACCCTGTCTTCATTGTTACCACGATGCGTGCCTAGCGAATTGGTGTAAAGAAAACGACGATTGTCCGTATCGGGAAAACGAAGACGACGACGAAAGGAGCCATTGTAAACAAAAGGTTCACTTTCCCAAGGATCCAGAGTTTCTGTGGCGTAACGAAATGATTCTTCAATTAATGGACGTTTTATTTCAAAAACATGAATTTTTTAGAGAGTTTATATTGAATCGTATCAATGAAAGTGTTTCGACGAGTGTGGATAAAAACCTGGATGAATGTGCCATTTGTTTTGAACAGTTTCAAAAGGAGCCCAAACAACTTCCTTGCACTCACAAGTTTCATGAACTTTGTATCCAAACATGGTTCGAGAGAAAAAACACGTGCCCTTTGTGCAGATTTAAAATGGAAAAATTGTTATAAAAATGTAAATCTATCACGCAGTCAATGTTTTGCTTAAAGAAATTGTGTCCTTATAGCGATGTAAATAAATATGTATTTATAATTGTAAATAGATAAAACTTTTATGTTTTTAAAATATTTCGTGTGACTTTTTTTCCCAAAGAGGGGTGTTCACGAAAGTTGTTTTGTCAACTACCTTGATAAGATTTGTAATTTTACAAGCGCCAGAAAAATAAATTTTTTTCTTCTCAAAAAAAAAAAAAAAAAAAAAAAAAAAAAAAAAATTTTTTTTTTTTTTTTTTTTTTTTTTCGCGCGTCTACTGGCTCTCAGAAATTTTTTTAGTGTAATTGTAAAAAAAAAAAAAAAAAAAAAAAAAAAAAAAAAAAAATTTTTTTTTTTTTTTTTTTGACATAAATATTAGCCTGCGCATCAGACGTGTCTCATTCGACGCCTCCTCTTGTCACTCGTCGACATGGCCACGTTTCTTCAAGATTCCTTTCCTGATTCCGAGAACAATCTGACCTCGGTGAAAAATTTCACTCTCGAAAAACTTTCGAACGCGTCCTCGCCGGAGCTAGAAACGGAAGTTTCCCTTAAACTAGACCGGGATCTTTTACAACCCGATGCTGCTGCTGTTGCTGCTGCTGCTGGTGGTGGTGGTGGTGATGATGATGATGATGACGACGACGACGACGATGACGATCGAGGAGACGACTCCCCGAAACGCGGACCCGAGGCGTCCCGAGATCTCGCAGACCCTGCGACGCCGCCCGTCGCTCCCCTCGGCGGCCGAGAGGATCCGCAGCGGAAGCGGGCACTCGAGACGCCGAACGAGCGTTCGAAAACTTCTAAACCGAAACGAGAGTCTGAGAAACGTTTTGAAGCCCGAAAGTCGAGCCGCGAGTCTCGGGTGCTGCAAAAGTCAAAAAAACATTTTAAAAAAACTAAAGTCGAGCGGCGACAGTCTCGGGTGCAAAAGTCAAAGAAAAAGTTGAAAAAAAATAAAGGCGAGCATCGAGAGTCGAAGAAGAAAAAGTTAAAAAGATTTCGGCGACGGCGGCGCCCGGAGAAGTACCAATGGAGAATTGCCGTCTCCGACGAGCCCGACGACGTCAACTACTCCGAAATCTGTCGCATTTACGATTTCGATCGGATCCCTTTTATCAAGGATCGCGTTCCGCGAACGTCGTGTTCGTATTACACGGACGGATCCAAGCGGCAAGAGCACGCCGGGTGCGCCTTCACCGCCGTGTCCGACGACCGACGCGACGGACCGTCGTCGCGGAAAAACAAATCCGCATTTCCGACGGTCTGTGCATAGTCACGGCCGAACTCCAGGCGATCAAGGAGGCCGTGACGGACGCACGCGAGAGGGGCGTCCGCGAACTGGACGTCTATACGGATTCCAGAGCGGCGATCGGATTCATCGAGAGATCCTGTCTTCGACGACATCGAGTGGCCGATCAGATCAGAGATTTCGTCGCGAAAAATAAAATCAAAGTCTTTATGCACTGGATCAAATCTCACGCCGGTCACGTCCACAGCGATCGGGCGGACGCGTTGGCGAAAGCCGCCGCGACCAGGGACCAGGTGGACGTGACTGTGGAACCCTTTCCGTATCGAACAAAAACACGTCCAATATGGGTTCGACGCAAAGAGGCGAAAAAAGAACAAAGCACGAAGAAAAGAAAGAAGAGCGAAAAAACACGCCGCCGCCACGACCGAGGATCGGGTGGTGGACGCAAAGAGGCGAAAAATGAACGAAAAACGAAGAAAAGAAAGAACAGCGAAAAAACACGCCACCACGACCGAGGATCGGTCGCGGACGCAAAGAGGCGAAAAAAGAACAAAACAAAAGACAAAATAATAAAAAAAATAAGAGCGAAAAAACACGCCGTCCCGACCGAGGATCGGGTAGAACAATGTAACTTAGTAACAATGTAGATAAACATGTATTTATAGTTGTAAATAAATATAACTTTTATGTTTGAAAAATGTTTCGTGTAATTTTGATTATTTTTTTTTGCATGCACTTTGCAAATTTTTCTGGCGTCTGTGAAATTAAAAATCTATATAGGTCATTGACCTTTGACCTATGACCTTCATTTTTTATTTGGGAACTACTTGAAAAAATTTTTCTGAGAGCTGGTTGAAACAAATTTAAAACGATTACGATTGTATAACGAATATATATATATATATATATATATATATATATATATATATATATATATATATATATATAAAAAATAAATTACTGGCTACTTCTCCTTTAAGGTAATTACCCTTAAGGTAATCCCTTGATGTTAATCTTCCTCTTGTTTACCTCTTTATTCTGACATGTCAATTAAAGTAAATTTTGACTCATAAATCTTTTTTATCTTCAGTAAAAATCTAAAACCCTAAGAAGATGAAATCATTTATTGCATGCACTTTGCAATTTTTCTGACGTCTGTAAAATTAAAAATCTATATAGGTCATTGACCTTTGACCTTTGACCTTCATTTTTTATTTGGGAGCTACTTGAAAAAAAATTTCTGAGAGCTGGTTGTAACAAATTTAAAACAATTATGATTGTATAACGAATATTATTTTTATATATATATATATATATATATATATATATATATATATATATATATATATATATATATATATATATATATATATATATATATATATATATATAAATTTCTGACTACTTCTCCTTTAAGGTAATTACCCTTAAGGTAATCCCTTGATGTTAATCTTCCTCTTGTTTACCTCTTTTTTTTTAGTTCTCTTTTGAGGTGGTGGAGAATAAAGGGTAATAGGTAATACTTTTTCCGGGTTTTTAGAATCATTAATTGTACTCCCCTGGTTAGAACCGACCGATTGTAAAACACCATGGCTAGTGGATTGGAGGCCCTCGAGACATGGTCTTTTACAATTAGTCGGTTCAATATTAGATAGTTTCCTTTTACGTTCTCGTCGCTCCTCTCGTAATTGATTTTCATGAGCTAGATAATCTTTTGAAGACCTCGTTTTTTGCTTTACGAGACGATTCTTAATACGTTGTCTTTCTTTGGCTTCAGCTTTTTTCATATCTGATAATTTACGTCTAACCATTTTTGTAATTGTTAGTTTCTACTTTATTAACAGCGATTTCAAACATTTCAATTTATTATTCAAATATAAATTTATTCAAAAGTAAAGAATTTCGCTTAAAAATGATAAAATTTCAAAAGTAGTGACGCACGGGGGTCTGCACGACCGAAAACAACAACCATTTGTTCAAATGTTTAAAAAAAAAAAAAAAAAAAAAAAAAAAATTTTTTTTTTTTTTTTTTTAAATATATAAATGGGACTTCTTGATAAATCTAAAATGACTTTTCGCCGGGAGATTCGCAGAGTCAAGATCTACTAACGTGTCGGTTCCACTTTGAGAAAATCGAGTGGCTAATCCCTCTTTTTTTTATTTCGAGTCAATCTCTCGTCGCCACCATGTCGTTCGTGGTCGTCTACAATATTCCCGGAAAGTCTTCGATCCCTCATCATTATCTTACCGGGATTATCGGTTCAGATTGTTTCGTCTATTGGCTGTGTAAGGACGTCGCCGCCGTTTTGGGGTACAGCAGATCCTACGCGAGAAGACTGAGCGAAAAGAAAGTACGCGATGTTACGGGGCCTTTGGATAACGTAGGTCCCGATTTCTTACGGAAACGGATAATTTCTCATTTCGATTTGAGTTTTTTGCTCAAAAAAGCGAGAAGGAGTACGGTGCGAGACTTTGAACGGAAAATAAACAGCCCAGGTACCCGAGTGGCAGTGAATCCCGGAGGAAACGTTACAAATTTAAAAGATCCTACTTATGTAGTGATAACCGAGACGAAAGAAAACCACCGCTCATTTTTCCTCTGGTTAGAGACGTTTAAAGTGACGGTGTTTGAAAATCTATACAGTATGCCAGTTTTAGACGATTCATTCGTATCGTCGTTCATAGAGCACGCCGAACCACCTGAAACGATCCCCGAGAATTTTCCGCCGGCGATTTTTTATAAATGTAACGGACGCACAATCAAATATTTACCCGAATCGTAATTTTTTTTTCTCTCGATATCCTCTACTGATGACAGTTTTGAAGAGTCCAGCGCTGACTTAATTAATTGTGAGATATTTTTTTTTATAAGCTTGGAAAGAAAAAAAATAAAACACACGAAAACCTTTTAAAATATTAAATAATATATTTATTTATATATATCTATAAATGTTACATTCAAGTGTACATTGTTGCGAGGACACAATTGCTTTAGATTACAAAAAAAAGTTGTGAGGTTACATTTGCGAGTTTTTTTTTTCGCCTCGTCACAAGTTTTTTTTTTGATGGTAGATTGTCCTCCCCCCCCGCGTCGTCTGGAATCACCTCTTTGTCTCGACAGTTTGTCCAGAATAATTATAATAACGATATTTTTGAGAATTATAATTATTGTAACGATAATTTCGGGGATTGTAACGTCTCCATCTGCGAGTTGTTTCGCCACGTCCGAGTCCGAGTCTCCGATGGTAGCCCCGCCATCTGGAATCGGGGTCTCTCGGTCTTCCGTGCCCGTTCCGGACGAACGCCGCCTCGTCGGAGATTTCTTCGGGAGGTGGCGAAAGGGAACCGTACGCGTCGATGAATTCTTTCCGCTCTTCCTCGCTCACGTCGACCACGAGCAGGTCTCGGGACGAGGATTCCTCGCTGGGAGTGTCGGGTTCGGATCGATCCTCGTCGACCGTAGCGGAAGAGGCGGCGTCAGACTCGAATTCGGGATCTTTCGGAGACGTAGAAAGTCGTCGTCTGCATAAAACTTTGTCCCGAAAATCGCATAAGATTGCCGGCCATACGAAAGGTTTCAGTAGACGCTGATGGGTCCATTTTCGGTAACACGGTCTTTCGAAAAACGAAAAATCCATCTCGGTCGAGTGCCGCGGAAAAATGGAAAGATTTGAACTGACTCCTACTTGTAATCACCTGAAAAAAAAAAAAAAAAAAAAAATTTTTTTTTTTTTTTTTTTTTTTTTTTTTTGAACTGTATATATAGAAGCTCTTGATCAACTCAGTCACTTTTCTCTTGGAGATTGACATCTGCATCGCATCTTCCTTTGCCTATGAGATTTTTATGGAGATTTCAACTTTTAACACGATAGAAATTCCTCAAAATGCTTTACCTGATCTTAAATGTAGGTTGTGTAAAAAATCTATAAAGCTTACTTATTTGTTTATGATGAAATGTGGGCATTTTTATCATCATACTTGTGTTTATAAAATTGGACGTGCAACGAGATGCAAGACGTGTAGGGACATTTCACATATGGACGAAATGAGACTTGCAGAAACCGAGCACTGGATCGAAAACAGAATTCGAGAAGACCAAATGTAAAAAAAAATATATATGTATACAAAAAGTTTAACTGTCAAAGCATAATAACCATGTCGTATAATTTTCAAATTGCGTGTCGTTCTCCAAGCTTTACTCCAACGCGTGTTGCTGTTCCTCATACAACGAATTACGGGAAAAGACTAGTGGAAGTATGCGAGAAAGATTTTCCTATGGATATGATATGTAATATCTGTAGCACCATCATACATCCAACGGAGATGTTTTTATTTGCATGTGGACATTATTATCATGGATACTGCGCAAAGATGATTGTAAAACACACCATTCAGCACATTGAATGTAAAAGATGCACCAAAAATTGCAGCAATGAAGACTTTACAAGACTGCAAAGTTTACCAACAAAAAAACCAGAAGGTCACGATATATATTTTGTAGTTGTAAATAATGCACCCATAGCTCCAAACACCCATGACACATGAAAAAAAAAAAAAAAAAAAAAAAAAAAATTTTTTTTTTTTTTTTTTTTTCGCGGAATATGATTGTATAAATAGGAGCCATCGATCAGCAAATTCCCATTCCCTCTTCGCCATGGAAAAAGCGTCCAATGCTCCCGTTGCTCCTGCTCCCGCTGCTGCTGCTGCTCTTGAGACGCCAGCTCGAAAAAAAATACGCCTTGCCGTCTGCGAACCCATTCTTCGCCTGGCCGAAAGACTTGCGGCCGAGAAGAGACTTCGCCGCGACCACCTGCCGCCGCCGCCACCGACTACGACACCTCCTCCTCCCGGAAAGACCGCGGGACGCCCGAAATCTACCTATCGACACGACAAGATAACTGCCGTGATGGCCGTTCGCGACAACGCTTTCGCCTTAGACAACGGAGTCCACTGCGTCTTCGTTCGAGAAGCTTCGACGTCCGCCTTCCTGGCCAGAGAGTTGGACGAAATGCGAGTGGGAACGCTGCACTGTTTCGACAAACACACTTACGGCGCCGTCCAGAAGAGCCTGGCGAAATTTCCGTCGCCTCGCCTCCGCGTGTATCGGCTGAAACCCTTTCCCGTGAAACCCTGCTTGTACTGCAAAAGAAGATCGTGTCCCCTGTGGAGAGCGAACGCGGGAATTTCGCGTCTGCACGGCATCCCTTTCGATCCGATGGAGCACGGGTCCGCGACGACGACGGGACTCGAAGGGGAGGAGGAGGAGGAAGAGGAGGAGGAGAAGAAAAAGAAGAAGAAGAAGAAGACGCGCGTTTACCGACACAAAAAGATTGCGGCAGTTCTAGCCATAGGAGGTAACGGATTCACTCTCACCAACGGCGTCACGAGCACTTCTTTCGAAAAATCTTTCAACAACTCGATTCTTTTCCGGGAAATTTCGGAAATGAATGTCAGAGTTCTCAACTGCATGGACGAACAGAGTTTTAAAATAAGCTGCGACCTTCGAAAATCGTACGCCAGAGAGTTGAAGAAACTCCAAGTCGTCTTGTTGGACGCCGTCGAAGTGAAAGACTGCCAGTCGTGCAAATCGAAAAACTGCCACAGATGGAAGGCTTCGGTGGGCATCGCCTCTAGGTACAAGTTGAGGCATGATCCCATCAAACATTGAATTTCGAATCCTTGTTTACAAAGTGACCGTTGCAAAAAAAAAATTAAATATTCTATCAAACATTAAATTTCGAATTCTTATTTTACAAAGTGACCGTTGAAAAAAAAAAAAAAAAAAAAAAATTTTTTTTTTTTTTTTTTTTTTTTTTTTTTTTTTTAAATATAAAAGGGAGTGACATTGTTTCACCAGATCAGTTGGTGTGCAGTAGCACTTTAAAACGAGGATGGCGACGGCACTTCCACAGTTATTAGACTTGCCCGTGGACATTTTGTTCCTGATTTTGAGAGACTACGTTCCACTCAAAGATAAATTGCACACGCTTTATAAAATGCCTGAATTTCGATCGTTTCTAGAACATCGTGCATCTTATCTGAATTCTCCTGGTCCATTTTCGATGGACTATATTGAACTTTTGCGCTTATACAGACCCGGCTATTATGTTCATCGGATTGTTTTGGGTTGGTGGACCTATCTGCGATTCGATGACGCCACGTTACAATTCACAGAGTATCGCTTTGACCTCAACCACTGTTTCTTCCGACCCAACAGCCGTGTTGAGTTTTCTCGTCAATCCATTTCGACCATGAAAAAAGAAAGAGAATTTTTGCTTCGTTTCCAATCTTTCGAAGAGAAAGAGTCAAAATATTTGCTCTATTATCTGGAAGTGTATGGATACATTACGGTTCTCTATACACCTCCTTTGTGTAAAATAGCCTTTCACGTTTGTCCTTTGAACGGGTATCGCGAAATTTCGATCGACAAACCCATCCGTGTGAAACATTTTTTTGTAGACCGCTTTTGGGAAGTGACGTTGACTCGAGAGAAAAAAATAACCATTAAATGTGTGGACCATGTCGAGTGCCGTTGCAAAAAATTATTTTATGAACTGGACCCTATAACCTTTGAATTTTCAAAAGATTTCACGTATCTGACGACGGATAGAGGGGGGATAATTACTGTGCAAACATGTTCCAATTACAGACTGGCGGACGAAAACCACGTTGAAGGATTTACTGTATACCACAATTATGAAGAAAAGAAAGGAAGATTAATCGTAGAAGAAGACAAACACGACCCACAGTTGAAAAAACTTCTAATGGATAAAGACACAATCTGTAAGTTTGAAAACTTTATGTAAATATTTTGAGTCTTGACACAGTTAACAGTTACTGGGATACCGACAAAAAAAAAAAAAAAAAAAAAAAAAAAAAAAAAAAAGTTTTGGATAGTATATATATTGAAAGCGAGGCTCCGAGCGTCAGCATTTCAAACCTTTCTGGAAGCCCAGCTCGATGGAATCGTGTATATTTTGTGCTCAAAGTGTCAAGCGACGATCGAGATTGAAAAATTGTAGGCATAAAGCGCACGGAAAATGTTTGAAAAAATATTTGGAAACTCATGATGACATGCGGTGTCCTAAATGTGGCGAAAATTTGAAATCGGCTGATTTGTGGTACGTTCTGTATCATTACGAAACAAGTTTCACCCCTGAATGTTATCGTGAATTACATAGACGCATGCGAGTCATGTCCTTCAGAGATGCAAGCGAGTTGAGCGGCGCCGAATTATCAAATTGATCAAAGGGGGGGAAAAAAAAGATGACGACATCGACCAAAGTAACCACCACCCCACTCGTTCTTTTGCTTTAGTCGAGAGGCGGGGTGAAACAACAAGACTCCGACCGTTTCAATTTGCATCTAAAAAAACTCGTTCTTTCATTCGTGGCTAAACTTCCAAGGACAGTACGTGACTGGCATCTTTTATTTTTGAAGCTGGGAACTCTGAACCGAGTCGTATATAAACGATCGAAAAAATTCTTTTCATTCTCATTGCTGTTGCTACCGTCGCTACTACTACTCCTCCTACTCCTCCCGAGAGAGACAGAGAACATGGCATTCTTTAGAATCCAAATCAAACTCAATGAAAGGACCGAAACCGTCATGGGCGTGTTGGGAGACCACGACGGACAAGTATATTATTCCGTGGACGACGTGGCCCGGTTCGTTCCCGCGTCCATGCGGCGCACCACTTGGCTGCCGAGTCAACGTCTGGAAGAAATTGTGATCGATCCACCGTTTCCCAAAACCATGATGATGATGGGACATCGAGACGTCCTGGATGCGCTCCGGTTTCTCCCGTGGTCGCATTCCAAGCGGTTCGTGCGAACGCTCGAATACGGCTGGGTGACAGACCTGCCGTACGATTACAACTTGAAACTTTTCATCATCAAGCAATGCGAAACGGGAGATGGGATACAATATCATCAGTGGATTGAGGATTTTAAAAAAAACTATGGACCTGTGCTGCTGCGACAAAACTGACAAAACATCCCAATCTTTCTCAAACCGAAAAAATCGGTGTTGAAAGAGTAAAAAAAATGGGGGGTCGAAGAAAAAGTCTGGATTCCAGACTTTTTCTTCGACCCCCCATTTTTTTTACGACAGACGACATACCAATATTGGTTAAATGTTATGGTAAAAAAAATTGTTTTTGTAAGCTGTTTAGAAACAAAAAAAAATAAAAAAAAAGTTGAATTACAAATCTCATGTTTTTATTTCACACACGCATACACAAACTTACACTGTGTACAAGTGGTTAAAAAAAATGAATTATATTTTTTTTTTCCATCGAAATTTTTTTAACATAGAAAAAATCATCTTTTATTTTTGCAATGTTTTATTAAAAGAGTCCGCAAGTACTTTGACGGAGATGAAATATTTAAAAAAAAAAAAAAAAAAAAAAAAAAAAAAAAAAAATTGATTGAGCGATAAGTAAAAAAAAATTGTATATACGCATGCTAATGTTTTTTTTACAAATAATAAAGTATGACATCGCCTCCCAATATTGGAAACCAATAAGTTGCAAAAAAATGGGCCAAAGATTTGGGGGATTTTTTTTTTCACCCCCAAAATCTTTGGCCCATTTTTTTGCAACTTTTTTTTTTCATAATTATGTAAAAAAAAAAGTTAGTTCTCATCATCGATTGTTCTGTTTTCCGCCTCTTCTTGAGCGCATTTTTCTTTAAAGTTTTGTATCCAAGTGTCGAACGGTATACCTTCTTTCTCGTCAAAAGTTTGTTGGAGCACAGGAGGACTGTTCCCGTCGTTCTGGATTTCTTTCACGTACCCGAATCTCAGGGCATAATACACCGATCCTTCTCGCTCCGATTTCAACGAATCGAGCAGGGCCGAATGTTCGATCACCCAAGTGTCCGATCTCAATTTGCACGCGTTCGTGACGTCTTTCATCTGGCAGGTGGCCATCGAGACTCGCCATCCGTAACTCTGTCCTGTGGCCAGGGCAATATCCGAAGTGCAAAAGTACACTTTGCCGTCGTTTCCGACTACTCCTAAAATGTCGAAAAAGTACCAACGTTTCGAAATATGGAGTCGAAACAACATGTTGACTACCAAACGAAAAAAAAAAGAACAGAACCGTGAAGTATAAAGTATTACTCTTACGAATGAGTGTGCGTGCGCGGAGAGAGAGGGAAGCTCCACCTTCTGTTTTTTTTTCTTGTCGCACCACGTGGGGAAGGAAAAAAAGGGGGGGAGATTAACTTTTGTATCTCTATTTTTTTTAAAGTCTTGAAAACCAATATTGGTAAGCAAATTGATACAAAAAAAATGGGCTGAAAGGGAAAAATATCCCTTTCAGCCCATTTTTTTGTACTTCAACACTGAATATTCAGCATAAGAAGGTTTTTTTTTTTTTTTTTTTTTTTTTTTTTTTTTTTTTTTTTCAGTCCTTGGGTAAAAATTCTTGAGCAGACCTTCCGTGCAGTACAATCAATTTTTTAGGTGGAAAACCGGAAAGCCAAATCATGACGCCTTCTTCCGAAGTGTTGTCGTTTACGAGACGAAATCTTTTTTTCGGAGGCAATGCATTTAAAGGTTCGGGACGTTTGGTTGGTGGTGGTGGTGGTGGTGATGGTGGTGCAGCAGCAGCAGCATCATCGTCGTCCTCCTCTTCCTCCCCTTCTGTGAAATTGTAAGGCGGATCGGCCGGAGTGTAGGGTTCGAAAGCCGAATTTGCACTGACTTTCAAATGAACGCAAGTCGACAAGTTGGAAAACTGACTGCCGCCGCCGCCGCCGCCGCCGCCGCGAGGATCGGGTACCGGACTGGGCGGTGGTGGGTACGGAGGAGACGTGGGTGTATATTCGCTCAATCGGCTCTCTGTAGCGAAAGTATCCATGGAAACGGGTTCGATAACCACAGCGGCAGATTTAGCGTGCGCAATCACCGAATCTGGATTCGCAGCAGTAACGGGATTGGGACTCGCAACGGGAGAAATCCTTATAGGGGGCGATACGTGGTAGGTAGGGGTTTCTTTCGAATAACCGGGTTCCTCCTCGTCTTTGTCGTCTTCCTCATTGAGATGTCGAGCGACTTCGGCGGCGGCTTCTTCGGAGGCGGCACCTTCTTCGGAGGCGGCACCTTCTTCCTCGGCATTCAGAGCCCTTCTGTAGGCGTCGATCCATTGGTAAAATTCGACTGCATCCCAATCGCTTCGAGAGCAGTGTTGGGCGATTGGAAACTGAAAAGTTTTTTTCACCCGAACGTAAAACTCTTTACCGCTCAGTTTTTTGAAGGCGACTTGCGCTCGTTTCGATTTGCAACGTTCGAACACGTAGAGCGCGTGGTTGTGGGTGAAGAGCTGCAATTTCAAAAGAGATTTTTCCAAACCCCGAGTCCAGTACTCGCTGGTGACGTCTTTCACTTTGGTGGTCGAATGATTGCGAGCAAAGTGATAGGGAGATCGATAATTCAAGTATCTGGCCACAGAAACGGCTCCCCAGTACAAGTTTCCCTTATTGCCGATCACGCCCCACAATTTACCACTCGTTTTGTCGAAACTCACTTGAAACAGCATCTTTTATTGGAAAGGAGGGTTCTCGATTAGTTCGCACGCGAATGAAGAAAAAACCCCGACGAGCGAGTTGTTTTATAGTCTATGATTTCTCTCTCTCGGTAAACGAGGGGTGGTGGTGGAAGATGCACACGCACGCGGGTGAGTAGAGAAAAAAAAATAATGAGAGAATCAAAGTCGAAAAACAGCGCGCACATGTTACTAAAGAAAAGAAAAATTCCGCATCAGTGGCGATTGGAGAAGTAGGAGGGGGGGGGGGGGAAGAAGAAGAAAACCCGTTTGCTAGGCAAAGAGGAAGAGGTGTGTTTCTCGCTCGCATACTCAAAAGATGAATAAATTATTCACATCATCTCTAAAGAAAGTAAAAAAAGGGGAGGGGGGAAGAACAAAATGAAAGAACTATTATGTATTTTTTTTCAATGTTAGGTATCAATCGATTACTATTTTTTTTTAAAGTCGCGATTCCAACATGAGCCTGATTGCAATTTTTTTTTGTAAATAAAAAAAAAACAATAGGTTAAAAGTAAAAAAACAAAGAATTGCACTTATGTATAGAGTTTTGAATCATATAGATCTTTTTATTTTACACTTATTTTTTTTTATGGAAAAAAAGTTTCCAACGTTGGTCACGAGTTGTTTGCAAAAAAATGGGCTAAAAGAGCCGTGCTTTTTTTTTTGTTTGTTATGCAAGCACGACTCTTTTAGCCCACTCTTTTGCCTCTTCAAACAGAGTTATTTTTAATTATTAGGAGAAAAAAAAGATGCCAACGTTGGTCATGAGTTGTTTGCAAAAAAATGGGCTAAAAGAGTCGTGCTTTGTTGTTTACACGCACGACTCTTTTAGCCCATTTTTTTACCTCCTCAGAAGAAGTTTTTTTTTTTTTTTTTTTTTTTTTTTTTTTTTTTTTTTTTCAGTTTATATATGTACTTTTATGAATCGGGGTATTATTTCATTACTTTCAAGACAGTAAAATTTTTTGGTGATACCTTTCCACGTTAGCAATAATATTGTGGGATATCCTTCTGTATTATATCTCAATATTTTAGCATAATCCATGGGAGCAGTCTTTGCGACCGGAGTCGTCGACATGACACTGTTTTGCGGCTGCGGCTGTTGTTGCTGCTGCTGCGATTGTGGCTCTGGTTGTTGTTGTTGTTGTTGTTGTCGTTGTTGCGGTTCGACTACTGCTACTTGTAACGACTGAGGTTGTTGCTGCTGCAAGAGGATTTCTTCTTCCGTCGTGCGATCGACGTGCGTCTTGTACAACTTGTCGACCGCTTTTTTTTTGAAAAAAGTAAACCACACGAAAAACAGGTCGAGCGTCAACATGTCTGTGATGGTCATTTCGTTCACGATCATCAGTTGGGTGAGATTCTGGAAATCCGCGGGATCGTGCTCGGCCAGCACTCGGACGTACGTTTCCGGCGAATCCAGTTTTCGAGCAAATTCCTGGACCGCTTCGACGGGACTCGCCAGCAAGAGTTTGGTCGCGGATTCGTGACTCGTGACGTGTTTTCTCGACGCGTTTTGTGACAGGAAAGATGGCAACAACGCGTCCTTCAGAGTCGCGGCCACGTGTCTTACGCGCACGCTGCTGCTGTAGTCGCGATGAAAAATTCCCAGGATGCGGTTGAGGTCGGACGTAAACCAGTAGAGGGACTCGTCGAATCCCACGAACCCGGTCAAGACGTAATGTTGGTAAGGATTCGGTTTGTACTGGATGCAGAAAGCCATGATAGTTTGTCGTCGTTGTGTGCGCGCGTTTGGCGAGAGAGAGCGAGAGAGAGAGAGAGAGAGAGAGTAAAACACGCGCCCAGGTTACTTGTCCACATATACGAAACGAGTTTATATTTTTGTGTTTGTGTGTGCGAAGAGGCGGGACTATGATGAGCGAGCGCAGCGAACCGGAGGACGACGGGAGAGGGAGGGAGTAAACAAAAAAAAAGAGCGAATGCGAGAAGAAACCACTTTGAGAAGAAGAAGGGGGGTAAAAAAAGTTAAGGGTGGGAAATATCCGTAAGTGTGTGTCTCTGCCACCGCGCCGCCGCATCCTCCCCTCAACGAGTAACGAAAAAAAAAAATAATAATAACAGGATGGATGGATGGATGGATGGTGGTGATGATGGAAAAAGAGATGCGCGATAACTGGTCTTTTTTTTTTCTTTATTGGGAGAAATGATGGCTCAGTGCATAGGTTGAGAAAATGATTTTTTTTTTTTTTTTTTTTTTTCAGAAAAAAAAAACCCGATATTGTTTCGAATATTTCTGTTCAGGAAGAGTTAAAAAAAAGAAAATGGGTCGAAGGAAAATTTCCTTCGACCCATATTTTTTTTGTGTTTGAGATGTTACCAACGTTGGAGGAGGAGGGGGGGGGGGAGGGGAGAGAGAATATACCAAAATATTACTTTAACAATTTATTCTCTATAACTTTGAATATATATTTTTTTTCGCAAAACGTGAAAATGTAAAATTCTGAGGTGGGTCCGGCGCTCAACTTATTTTGCTGTCGACTGTATTGAATAAAACAACAGTCTGGTCTTTTTATACAAGGTGTTTTTTTAACTGACGCTATTTATAGCTCTATAACTAATTTTAAAAACAGGAACTGCTTTAAAATTTTGAAGGGGACTAATATAACCAAGGGAAAAAAGATTCATTTCATCATTTCCAGTTCAAAAGTTTCAAAAAGTCATTATCAATTGTAATTCCAAAGTGGCATCTGTACGGAGGTGTACTAAATTAAAAGAAAAAACTAAATTAAAAAGAAAAAGCAAGTAGACTGTAAATTTAATGGAATGTTTATTTTCTAAGAGTCGCCGCTTGTTGCAGCATTAGAGCTTGTTGCTAAGAGACCGTTTCTCTCAATCCACTGCGTCACACAACACGTGAGCAGGGTTACACTAAATTGCCGATTGGCGTATAATTGGCGTGGGCTGTGTTTGTCGCCAAGGCGATGTTACAAGATCACAATACAGAAGCGGAACATCCCGCCCGGCGTTGAAATATTTTTATATTTCAAGATACATATGCAATACAAGTAATAACACAACATGATACAGATTATAAGCAAAAATAAATAAATAAAATAAATAAACACAAATAATACATGAAAAATTAATACATAATAAAGCACATTTAAAGTTTAGGATCTATGATGTTGTCCTCAATGGGTAATATACTTATTTTTGAAATAGGACGTTTAAAATTACCCTTAGCGGTACGAACTTCAACTACTCTGACTAATGCGGCCTAGTGACCAAGTGCAAATGGGTAATTGTGAGTCCTTAAGCAAAACTAGCATTCCTGGCAGAATATTAGGCCTTTTAAATAGCCACTTTTTTCTTTCTTGTAACTGGCTCAGATAATTATTCTGCCAACGTTTCCATATTAACTGCGTTAATTTTTGAGTCCTTTGCCATTTATTTAGCAAATTATCTTTGACCTCACTTAAATTGGGTTCTGGAATTAAATTAAGAGGCTTTCCTATGAGGAAGTGACCAAAAGTCAACACCTGAAGATCGTCAGGATCTGTTGACAAAGGACAAAGTGATCGCGAATTTAAAATAGCCTCTATCCGTGTGATAACTGTCAGGAATTCCTCGATCGTGAGATGAGCTGAGCCCACAGCTCTTTTTAAGTGGTATTTGAAAGATTTGACTCCTGCCTCCCAAAGGCCACCAAAATTTGGCGCCCTAGGAGGGGAGAACTTCCAGTTAATACCTTCAGAAGCTAAAAAGTTCGAAACTTCATCACTCGTAACAAGTCTGCGTAAACGTTTTAGTTCTGCTGAAGCTCCAACGAAATTTGTAGCATTGTCGCTAAAGATTACAGAGCCTTTCCCACGACGAGCGAAGAATCTTTTTAGAGTTGCTATTATAGCCTCGGATGTCAAGTCTGAGAGAAAATCCAAGTGCACAGCTTTAGTAACCATACAGACAAATATGTCAACATAGATTTTCTGAAAAGTACCCTTTCTTTGACCTTTATATTTTATTTCAAAAGGCCCACTTAAATCTAATCCCACATTTGAAAATGGGGAACTGGGCACTATTCTTTCAGGAGGGAGATCCCCCATCATTTGACTAGCCGTTATAGGTTTAATTTTAAAGCATTGTAAACACTCATGTACAATTTTACGCGCAATATTTCTGCCACCAAGCGGCCAATATTTTTGACGCACAGTGTTCAAAAGAGCTTGGGGTCCTACATGAAAATCTCGTTTATGATAATATTGAAAAAATAGTTTCGTCAAGCGACAGCTCGCCGGAAGTATAATGGGGTGTTTATGGTCAAAATTCAAATTTGATTTTGCTAGTCTTCATCCCACCCTCAATAAGCTATCTCCATCTAAAAAGGGATTTAAGAATTTTAACTTACTTGCGCGATGAACCGAAGATCCCACTTGGAGGGCCGAAATTTCATATTTGAAATACTTTACCTGTATCTCTTTTATTAAATAATTCTCTGCCTTTCTTAATTCCTCCAGCAACAGAGGGCAGGTTGCAGATGTTGCTTTTTTACATTTATGTATGAATCTGAAAATATAAGCTAAAATTCAAATTAATTTTTGGAAATTATTGCTAAGATTAATTAAATTATCACAGAAATTAGAGTCAGTATGAATAGCGAATGTCAAGTTGCTGGGAGCTTTAAGCTCACTAGAATAATGCTCATTTTTAATGTCACTTATATTAGAGCCAGTTTTTGCTATTGTTTCTTCAAGAATTGAAAGAGGCGGGCCATGCCACCACAACTGGTTAGAAGACAGGTTTTCCACACTTGCACCTCTTGATATCAAGTCAGCTGGATTGTGTTCTGACGGAATATGAAACCATGGAAAGTTCTTAGTTTGTTCCTTAATTTGCACAACGCGGTTTCCCACAAACGTTTTCAGGAGATGAGGAGCAGTGTCTATCCAAGCTAAAGCAAAAGTTGAATCAGAAAACAAATTGACTGAAGCTATTTGTTTGTCTAATGAATTTAAGACCTTGTTAGTGAGTTTAGCCAGAAGAAGACATGCTGACAGTTCGAGACGTGGCACCGTTATTACCTTGGTTGGAGACACGCGGGATTTACTACACAATACGTGACTGATGGTTTCACTAGAATTAGATGTTTGCATGTACATCACTGCGCCATAAGCCTTGGAAGACGCATCTGCGAAACCATTTAGCACCACTGATTGGTTCACAGCTAGGAAGCATCTTGGCACTTCAATGGATTCCAGTTCTTTAAGACTTTCGAGGAAGGTTTCCCATTGTTTGGCAACATGAGAGGGCAGCTTCTCATTCCACTCTATTTTAAGAAGCCATAGCTCCTGCATGAATATTTTTGCTTTAGCAATCACTGGCCCTAAGAGACCGAGAGGATCATAAATGCGGGCAATTTGCGAAAGTACATCTCTTTTTGTGAAATCACTCTTTGTGTTGATATTAACTTTATACCTAAACGTATCATTGAAACTGTTCCACAACATCCCTAATGTTTTAACAGTTATTTCTTCAGAATTTCTTTCCAGGGGAAACATGTGATTATCAGTAGATTGGACCTCATTGGTACACCATTTGTGTAAAACCATCCCTCCCTTTAGGAGGAGTTCTGTTAATTGCGATTTCATTAATCTGAATTCTTCTAAATTGGATGAGCCCGATAGGCAATCATCCATATAAAAGTCCTTCAAAACAATGTTCGATGCTAACGGGATTTCTGTTTTCTCATCTAGAGCTAATTGTTGTAATACTTTGGTGGCTAAGTAGGGAGCACAAGATGTTCCATACGAAACTGTTGTTAGCTGAAATACCTTAACCGGGGATGACATACTGTCTTTCCACAAAGTTTTTAAATATTTGTAATGGATGGATTTATTTCTATCATCCTAAACATTTGTTTAATATCCGCAGTAAAAGCATAAATATGCTTTCTAAATCTAATTAATATCGAAAAAGGATTATCTTGCAGAACTCCACCCTTACATAATAAATCGTTCAAAGATTTTCCGTTGGTTGACTTGGCACTAGCGTCAAAAACGACGCGTAGGGTTTGTGGTTTTACTAGAGGGTCGTAAAACGCCGTGATGTGGTAAGTAATAGCCATCATTAAAGTTCGTGTTTTCTTTGATTTCATGCATGTGATTTAAATCTCTATATTCTTTAATAAATTCTGTGTATAAATTTTTCATAACATGATCTCGATCTAAACGTTGCCACAGAGAGTTTAATCTTTTCAAAGCAAGATTTTTGGAATTTCCCAAATCGGGTTCTAAAACCTGTGGTTTAAACGGCATCGTGACCACAAATCTACCATCCGGTTTTCTGAAGTGCGTTTTATCGAAGTGATCATTACAATATTCTAATTCTTCACTGTTACAGGGTTTTAAATTTTGTACTTCTTCAATTTCCCAGAAAGACTTCAAAGTGTCATTAAATATTTCAAGATTTTTTGTTAAGAAACAATAATTAGTATTATTATTATTTACTGTTTTGTCATAAATACAACCAGATACAATGTAACCGAAAATACTTGATTGCAAATATAAATTATTGCCTAACTTTATTTTTTCTTCATTTAAAAGAGAAAAATACAGTTCAGCACCGAAAATTATCTCCACACTGCTTGGAATGTTAAATTTTTTATCCGCTAAACAAATATTTTCCGGAATTTTTAAATCTGATATGTTTATCTTTTTCGAGGGCGTGAATTCACAGATGTTTGGAACGATTAATAACTCAATATCATAACTGGTACTATTCATTTTATTTGACAACTTTGATTTGATTCTAGATTTAATGTAAATAGGCAATTTATTTATTCCACTTACAGGAATATTATTTTTCTCTTTTTTCAAGCCTAATATTTGTGCTGCTTTAAATGTACAAAAACAATTCTGAGATGCGGAATCCAATATTGCCCTGAAAGGAATTTTGATGCCATTTACATCTGTCAAATAAATTATTGCAGTGCTAATTAAAAGAGATTTATTATTATCATTTTCATACGAAAAAAATGAATGAGCAGTAGTTTCGTTTTGTGATAAATCTTCCGAAACAAAATTGTTATTTATTGTTTCATGTATTGGGAGATTGTTTATAGGATTGTTTACTGGTGTTGTATAGTTATGTAATGATGAATGATGGCTTGCGCTCTTGCAAACATGACAAGTGCTTTTTGAATTACAATAATTAATGAGGTGGGCTGAACTTAAACAATTGAAGCAAAGTTTATTTTTCTTAGCAAGGTTAATTCGCTTACTTAACTTCATGTTTTTATATTTAACACAATGATATAAGGGGTGGTTTTCGGTTTTACAAATTACACAACATTTACTTTGAGGTTTGTTTGTTTTTATGAATAAGGATTTTGCAGTATATTTAGAGGATACATTAGAACTTATACTATTTAAGATTTGACATCTTCGCTCAAGAAATTCTAAAAATTCCTCAAAATTAGGCACTTTATTATCCTTTAATGTTAGTTCGTATTGTTTACGAGTTTCGTTATCTAGCTTATTTAGAATAATATTCAGCAAAATTGCGTTCGAGAAATTATCTCTATCATACTTTAAGATCTTTAAAGCCCTTAAATTTTTCTTCACGTTATCCAATAAAATGAGGAGATCCTTAGCGGATTCCTGTTTAATTACACAAAGATTTAAAATATTCTTTATATGACAATCTACCATAACTCTTTTATTCTCGTATCTTTGCTCTAACGCACTGAAAAGTGAAACATAATTTTCATCTGGTGTAAGCAAACTCCTCGCTTCACCAGTCAAAGCAGAACGCAAATGAAATAATTTTTCATTATCTTTTAAATTTGAATTATCATTAATAAGCTCATTAAAAGTACTTTTAAATACGGACCATTCTTCAATTCTGCCACTAAAAACCGGCAATGTGACCCTAGGTAGCTTGATGCTAGATGTTTTAGCTTGGTCCTGTTCAATGGATTTTTTATTTGAATCAGTATTTTCATAATAAGCATTAATAGAGGATTTTAAGCTTACCTCTAGTTTTAGAATATCCTCGTCCAGTTGACTCAGTATTTTTTCAGTTTCTTCCAGTTTTTCTTCTTCTATTATTCTGTAATACTCTAGTTTAAGAGCTTCAAACTTTTCTTCTGTTTTCGACAGTAAGTCCAGGTGGGCTTTCCATTCGGATAAATTAAATGTTTTTCCATCCGTTGCGTTAAATATTCTAGTGACTTGGGCCTTGATATTCCCTCGCCTTCTGTTTAACGATGTTATTTCACTTTCCGACATTATTCATCTTGTTGACGAAATTCGATAAATTCAATATTTAATTCAATAGAAAAGACACTGGCTTGTTCATACCTCCGGGTCGCTAGGACCAAAATGTACGGAGGTGTACTAAATTAAAAGAAAAAACTAAATTAAAAAGAAAAAGCAAGTAGACAGTAAATTTAATGGAATGTTTATTTTCTAAGAGTCGCCGCTTGTTGCAGCATTAGAGCTTGTTGCTAAGAGACCGTTTCTCTCAATCCACTGCGTCACACAACACGTGAGCAGGGTTACACTAAATTGCCGATTGGCGTATAATTGGCGTGGGCTGTGTTTGTCGCCAAGGCGATGTTACAAGATCACAATACAGAAGCGGAACAGCATCCGTAATGAAAAGGTAATTCCCAATTTTCCTTTTTCCCTTTTTCTATAAAAGTAATCCAATTGCCACCAATGGGAAAAAATTTCATGATTTTTTTTTTAAATTAAAATTAAAAAATGGAATAATTAACGAGTACGGGCAAAAATACAAATAAAGTGCTTTCATTAAAGAAATAATTACCAAAATTGTTTCAGTAGAAATCTTAGGGTTATTGAATAAAAAGCAGTTTGGTCTTTTTAATACAGGGTATTTCTTTTTTAACTGTTGCTATCTATAGCTCTCTGTAACAAATTTTAATAACAGGAACTGTTTTAAAGTATAGAAGGGGATTAATAAAACCAAGGGAAAAAGTTGTGTAAGGAAAAATATAGTTCCAATCACCAGCAAGGGCTATTCCATGTGACATGTTATGGTCGGCCGTCGAAAATGTTCAAAGAATGTAAGGTGTGGTGCAAGAGAACGGTGGTCACATCTGAATGTTGTCGAATGCGTCATCGGGAAAGTGAATATGATTAATAAAACATGGCATTTTTTCCAAATTTTTAATTTTGTCTGGTGTTTTCTTTCCCTGTGCAGCTAGAAATTTACTGCTATCGGCGGTGATTGGAACTATTTTTTATTTATTTATTTTTTATTGGAATCTTTTTTTAATTATTTTATTAGGCCATTTTGTGTTATTCCAGATATTAGAACGAGCTACTGGCGGCTCTAAATAGTGTCAGTTAAAAAACACCCAGTATATAAATCATTCAATAGCCATAATTATTGAATATTTAATTAATGGACACTTTTTACTTTGTTAATTCTACGCTTAGTTAGCAATGTGATAAATCTTTTATTGAAAAAATTAATAAAATATTATGCTTAATGAATTCAAATAATAATATATGACGTCATCTTTTATAAAACTGAAAGTGGCAGAGGATCCTTCTAGATTATTTTCAGATATTCAAAACATTTGAAAAATACTTTGTACAAAATTTAATCTGACACAACAATAAACTCCAGACTCAGTGACATAATAGTGCTATCAAAATGACAAATTGGTACTTTCTGCTTTTAATATCATAGAATATTATTTAAAGAAAACTCGTGATTCATTCACAACTCTCTTAAAATCTTCTCCTACATTACGACTATTTAAACCAATTAAGTAGCCAATTTTGTTCTCGACGCCAGGCCTATAATTGTGCATTCTTTCAATTGGAAAGAACAAATGCAGTCGACACCGATTATAATGTACTTTAAGGGGACTAGAAGATATGGTACGTAATCACTGAAGTAGGTTATAAACATTTATCAAAAAAATGCAGTGCATAACGTCAAAGAAAAAAAAAAGTGCATAGATTACACAACATTATAGAGATATAAAATAGAAAATTTTATGAGTTTATAAAAATAAAATAGAAAAAGAAAACATTTTACTACTTGCATATTTATTTTAAAATATATATATATATATATATATATATATATATAACACAATAAAAGAAGGGCATCGTTTCGCTATAACGAAACGCTGATAATGTACATTTATTTAAAACTAAAAAGTGAAAATAAACGTACCCTTCAACTGCCGTGCATTTTTTGTGATTTCGCGATGCTTTTCTTTTATTACTTCTTTTGTAGAAACATTCAAAAAACAGAAATATTTCTTTAAAATCCGTCTTCGCATCTATCCAGTATTAAGTCTTCCCGTCTTTGTCAATAATTACAAGTTTTTGGAGATCAAAGGCAATAATTGTTCGTGAAGGAGAATATTTTGGAGGAAGAAGCAAACCAAGCCTTAAAAATCACTGTGATAAAAGTCCAAGAAAGCATACTTATTTGCAAACCATAAATGCAAGCTTCGCATCCAAATTTTATTTTTCATTCGAGTATAAAATTCACATTATAACCCGATTAATGCTTTTACATAGTTTGTTATAGCCGAAGTTGTAAATCATTGCTTATATAGTGTTTCGTTTGATGCCAAACATCTAAGTTCGCTGTAAGCGAAAGTACGTTATATCCCAGGCATGTTGTAACCGGTGTCGTCTGTATATATATGATACTTGCCGAAAATTTCTTTTTAAACGCAGCGAGATAACAATTATCTTAAAATAAATTTATTTTCATTTTAAAAAGATAGATATTGTTTACATCCTGCAAAAAATATAGGTTTGAAAAAATCCTTATATAAAACAATGAAAAGTACCTTTATACATTATGTTGCATGTTTAAATTTTACTAAAGAGTCTTTCAAAATGAAGGAAAGTTAAAAGTATTAATTTAAAAACAAATTATCATTAAATTACACACATTTTCCTGTAAAGCTATTTTACCTATATAAAAAAAACTCTTTGAAAATTCAAAAGAAATTGTTTGAATCTTCCACAGTCACTTCATGCGAAAACATTTAATTATTATGCTAAAGAGAAACAATAGATTCAATCATTGACAACCAACATCTAAAGTATTTTTTGAAAGATTTTTTTTAATTAATCTAATATTCCTTGTTTTATTAATACAATTAAAGGACACCGTTTTCTATAACAAAACGCTGACAATGTACATTTATTTAAATATTTAAAGGTCAAAATAGACGTATCCTTAAACTGCATTGATTCCCTGTCATTTCAAATTCCAAATATTTGGATTGAATTGTTAAATAATTTAAAAATTAAGCAACGTGATACATAATTAAAATATAACGCGCGTGATTTTTATTTTTTTTAATTTTTAAATTTCATTTGTAATAGTTTATTGTCATTTTCCACCTTTGTGTTTATTTGTATTTTCTTTTTCTGATGATGATTGAGTAAATTCAATCGAAACATGTAAAAATTATTAAGATCTTTTAATGTTTTTATTAGTATTTAACGTCCTTTATAGCAATTAAATATTTTAATGCATATTTTTGAAAAGTATATTTTAAAGGAAATATTAAGAAATATTTTGAAGGACGGAAATCTTTCTTTAAAATACGTCTTTGCATCTATCCAGTGTTAAGTCATCCCGCATTTGTCAATAACCGCAAGTTGTTAGAGAAAAAAATGGCAATAATTGTTCGTGAAGGAGAATATTTTTGAGAAAAAAGCAAACGAAACCTTAAAACTCACTGGGATAAATGTCCAAGACAGCTTACTTATTTTTGCAAACAGGAAATACAAGGTTCTTATCCAAAATGTATGTTTCGTTCGAGTGTAAAATGCACATTATAACCTGATTAAGGCTTTTACATAGTATGTTATAACCGAAGTTGTAAATCATTACTTATATAGGGTTTATTTTGGGACCAAACATCTAAGTTCGATATGAGCTAACGTACATTATATCCAGGTATGATGTAACCGATGTCGACTGTATATGTGTGATACTTGCCGAAAATTTCTTTTTAAACGCAGCGGGATAAAAATTATCCTTATATAAATTTATTTTCATTTTAAAATATAAATATTGTTTATATCCTGTAAAAAATACAGGTTTGAAAAAATCCTATAGAAAACAATGAAAATAATAAAAAGTATTTTTGTACATTATGTTGCATCTCTAAATTTTACTAAAGAGTCTTTCAAAATAAAGGAAAGTTAAAAAAATTAAATTAAAAACAAATTCTCAATTAATTACACACATTTTCCTGGAAAGCTGTTTTACCTATATAAAAAAATCTTTGTAAATTTAAAAGAGGTTATTTGAATATTCCACAGTCATTAAAACACTTCATGCGTAAACATTTAATTATTATGCTAAAGAGAAACAATAGATTCAATCATTGACAACCAACATCTAAAGTATTTTTTGAGAGATGTTTTTATTTAATTCCTTCCTTTTATCTGTCTTTTGGGGTAAAGCTAATGATTTGGCTATCAGATGTTAGGTAGCAAAGGCTAAATACTTCGCAGCTCCAAAAAAAAAAGTCCCTTGAAATTTCTGTGATTCCAATTAAAATGCAAATGACCGAAGAATTTCAGGATGAAACACTTTTAGTAACAGTTCTGAAAGATAAATGATTTGCTTTATAATAGTTTTAAACTTAATTTATAGTCTTACATAAGTTTATTTTGTAAAATTACTTATTAAAGTGAAATTTATAATTGTATCTGTGCGATCAAATATGCATATTATAAGATGTTTGGGGATATTGTATGTAGTATTTTAAACAAGTACGTAATTTTAATAGTTCATGCATAATTCATTTCAATTGTAAAATGCATTTTAGAACACTGTTTATCGTATAACATAAACGAATACTTAGTTTTACACAATATTTTTGCTTAAACGTTGCGCGATAATTTTAATACTCAATAATATTTTATTCAAAGATTATCTATTGATTACATTTTATTGAAAGATGACTAGAAAATTAGATATTTTTTATTGGCTATACTCTACTTCTGTGTCTTATTTTGGTGAGAAAGTAATTTGATAACATTGTATTATAATAGTGGATTTCATAATATTGTATTTGATAATATTGTATTTGAAATAAAGTGGTAAATACATTAAATTTGCAATGAAGAATTTCAACCTGGGTCTTTCAGTTAAAATACAATAATTACACATTTTCAGGATCCATGAAGAAGTTTAAATTATAATAATAATAATAATAATAATTTTAAAATATATAAGATTATTGTATTATTTTGTAAAACAGCTTTTGAACCTTTTTTTTTAGTGTTCTGCGGAGAAAATTAAGTGATTTTGTAATCTCTGCCTAGTAAAAATTCTGAATTACATTAAAAGTGCAATATATTAAGTGGCATTAAAATTCTGGAGAGTTATTTCAATTAAAATTAAAATATAACAGGCATAAAGATGCAACAGAAAAACTCTCTCAGCAACAGCATTAACAGAAAAATCATTGACTTCATTATAGCTTTTATAACCTTATGCAAATATATGTCTTAATAACGTTTGAGGACGTTTAGAAGAAACTTAGGGTTGAGATAAAATTTTTATGACATTTCCATATCTATTTTTTATAGGCATATTAGCGATGAATTGCATTTTTCAAATATGGAGAGATTTCCAATAGTCTCTCTAAACTTACTCTAAGTAGTATTTTCAGATATTAAATTAAAATGACCTAAATTTGAAATTGGGAATAACTGATTTTGATAAAATAAATATATTGAACAATTTTCTGGTAGTGATACATCAGTGATTTTGTTTGGCTGAGTACCTATTTCAGATCTTATAAAATTTATCTAAGTATCTTAGTTCTTATGAAAGCTTTTGATAAAAAAAACACCTTTAATGTATCTATAAAATATGCATATTATAAAATGCATATTTTATAATATGCATTTTATAATAAATATTTTATAACTTTCAACAAAAAAAAATTAAAAGGTAATATAAAATGAAATTCTGATTAAATTATACGCATTTTGCTGAAAATCCTTAAACTCAAACCCTTTGTAAATTTAAAAGAAAATTTTTTCATCTTCCACAATCATTAAAACACTTAATGCGTAAAAATTTAATTATTATGTTAATGAGAAACAATCTGTTCAACCATAGACAAACAATTTCTAAACTATTTTTTGGAAAAAATTTCTGTTGAATGCTTTTCTTTTCACTTCTCTTTTGGGGTAAAGCCAATGATTTGGTAATCTGGTATTAGGTAACAAAAGCTAATTACACTGCATTTGCAAGAAAGAAAGTCCCTTGAAATTTCTGATTTCAATTAAAATGCAAATGACCGAAAAATTTCAGGATGCCATGAGAAAACTCTTTTAGCAACTGCTCTGAAAGATAAATGTTTTGTTTTATAATAGTTTTAGATTTAATTTATATCGTTACATAAGTTTGTTTTGTAAAGTTACTTATTAAAGAGAAATTTATAACTATATATGAGAGATCAGATATGAATATTTATTGTAAGAAGTTCATAGTTATTAAATGTAATATTTTAAACAAGAACGTATTTTTCAATAGTTCAGCCTTAAGCAATTTCAATTATAAAGTACATTTCAGAAAGTGTTTGTCGTATAATTGTGTAAAAAAAAATGAATATTTAATTTCATATAATACTTTTGCTTAAGCGTTGAGCAATAATTTTAGTGTGGCTCTCAATAATATTTTTTGAAAGATTATCTATTGATTACATTTTATTGAAAGATGACTAAAACATTAGAGATCTTTGATCGGATGTATTGTACTTACCTGCCTTTTTTGGTATAAAATATGTAATTTAATAATAGTACGTTTGATATTAAGTGCTAATTACGTTAAACTTGCAATGAAGTGTTTCATTAAGGATGGTTAGAATTAAAATACCAAAACTACAGATTTTCAGGATCCATGAAAAAATAACATGTTCAAAATAGTTAATGTTCTGTTTTGTTGTAACTTTTGTATAATTTCATCAGAGTATAAAACTGTAGTGTTGGAAATGGACTATGAAAGAGAAATTTTGTACATATAGTGATAAATTATATATATTATATTTTGAAGTATTAATTGAAATAACTTAAACAAAATTTTCCATTACGTGATTTGTATGATAACTTAAAAATAAAATAAAATTATTGTTACTATTTTAAAAAACAGCTTTCTCGCCTTCTTTTTGAATGATTTTCAGGGTAATGAAACTGATTTTGAAATCTCGTGCCTAACTGAAAAGCTAATTATATTGAAAGCCCAATATAGTAAGTGGCTTTCAATTTCTTGAGAGTTATTCCAATTAAAATGCAAATGAAACAGACATAAAATCTCTCTAAATAACAAAATTAATATACAAACTATTGACTTCATTATAGATTTATAACCGTATGCAAATATCTGTTTTAAAAGTATTTGGGGGAAGTATAGAAAAAACTCAAGATTGATAAAAAATTTATGTCATATTTTGATCTTTTATTTTTTCATAGGAATATTAGCGACGATTTGGATATCTCAAGTATGGAGAGGCTTCCAATAGATATTGTAAACAAATTTATAAGTTTCAATAAATCTGAATAATATCATTCGGGTGACCCGAAATGACCTAAAAAACAGAAATTGGAAATAATTAATATTTAAATAATAAATATAGTAAACAATTCTCTGATGGTGATATAAAAGTGATTTTGTTTGGCTCAGTACTTATCTTAGATCATACAAAAATTACCTAACTCAGTATATTAGTTTTTATAAAAGAAATCCTTGGAACAAGAAAAGCACTTTTATTGTATATGTAGAACCTTTCAACAAAAAGGAAGGATTTAAAAAATAATTTAAAATCCAATTCACATTAAATGACTCGCCTTTTGTTGAAAATCGTTAAAATCAAACTCATTGTAAATTCAAAAGATAATGTTTTCATCTCCCACAATGATTAAAACACTTCATGCGTAAAGATTTAATTATTATGCTAATCAGAAACAATGTGTTCAAGCTTTGATAACGATTTTCTAAAGTATTTTTTGACAGATTTTTCTATTGAATGCTTCACTTTTTATCTCTCTTTTGAGGTAAAGCCAATGATTTGGTAATCTGGTATTAGGTAGCAAAAGCTAATTGCATTGCATTTGCAAGAAAGAAAGTCCCTTGAAATTTGTGTTATTTCAATCAAAATGCAAATGACGAAAGAATTTTAAGATGCCATGAGAAAACAAATTTAGTAACAGACGTAGAAGAAAAATGATTGACTTTGTAATAGCTTTAAGCTTATTTTATAGGCTTACATAAGTATATTTTGTGAAATTACCAAGTAAAGTGAAATTTAGAGCTATACATGAGAGACCAAATGTACATATTATAAGATGTTTGCAGATTTTAATTGTAACGTTTTAAACAAATAAAATTTTTCAATGGTTTTGCAATAATTAATTTCAATATTGAAGTATATTTTAGAAAATATTTAACGAATAAAAATTTAGGAATATTTAATTTTTTGCTTCTTTTTTGTTTAAGCGTTACGCAAAAATTTTAGTACAGTCGACTCTTGTTAATTCGAAATCGGATAATTCGAATCTTCGCTTAATTCGAACTAAACATGAAGTCCCGAAATTTTTAATATCAAAATAACGTTAAACATTTTCATTAATTCGAACTCATTTTCTCTGGACATCGTTTAATTCGAAGTAACGAGAATTCAAATTTGTCATTTCTCTTTCCTTTCTCACGGATTTCAGATCATTTGAATAACTTTCTTTCTTCGATTTTTGTGAAAATTCTTCCGAACGAGTATACATATAATTTCATGCATTTGATATCCACTTTCTTAGTGCCCTGTCTGTCCATAACTGACGCTTCAAATTTTTCTTTCATTGTGCTTGTTTCTAATATTTTAATTAGTTTAGGAATTTATACATTCTAATTTAATATTAAGTCATATTAAAATGATAACAGACGAACAAAATTTAAAAGACACTATAAAAACTTTATTTTTTTTGTAATAGTACCATATTAAGCATGTTTTCATTTCATATTTTCGATAATTCGAACTTTTCGTGTGGTCCCGACGAGTTCGAATCAACGAGAGTCGACTGTACTTCTCTCGTAAATATTTTTTAATTTATGTGGAGAAGCCATTTTATTAAAAAATGACTTGAAAAATAACGAATATTTCTTTTCTTTCTTCTTTTTTTAAGATTTCTCTATGGAATTTTTTAAGAAAGAAAAAAAGGATAAAAAAAATTCATAATCAAATTCTCATTAAAAGACACACATTTATCTGACAGCGATTTTTTTATATTTGGAATCTATTACTAGGTAAATTAATGGTTAATTGGTTCGTAATTCCACAGCCATTAAAATACTTCCTAAAATATTTAATTATTATGTATATGAGTAACAATCGATTCCAGAATTGTTAATTAATTTCTAAAGTATTTTTAAGTGATTATTTACCGAATATATCCTACTTTCGTGCTAAACAAAAGATTTGGTAAAATCTTGAATTTGATATAGAAATATAATTGTATCATCTTACTGCAAAACCGGCTATCTCCTAAATAGATAAAAATCCAGTGTCCGAGATGTTCTGCCTCCGAAACTGGTAGATGACAGATGCTTTGTTCGAACCCATTCGCCGCCGTCGGCCTAATCGTTCGTAATTTTCCGCGGTTTTTTTCAAACCTTGAATTTCCTTGATTAAATACAGGTTAGGTTCCCTTAGAAAGACCCTCCCGACGGAGGGCATCTCCTCTTTATGGCCCATATCCCAAATGTAGATAACTGGCCGTCAAACAAACAAACAAACAAAATAAATAAATAAATTACCAAATAACATAAAATAAAATTTTTGTTAAAGTTGATTTTTACCACAGTTAGCCAAAATTTGGTACGAACCAAAACTCTTTAGTTCTATCGTCATAATATCGTACATCTCAAAATGCGAAATAAGGTGACAGGGGCACAGAATAGGAAGGAGTTATTTAAATTTTTGTTTTGGATTTGGCAGCCTTTGCCACTTTGTTTGGAGTTGGACAGTTTTGCAACAAACTAGAAATTAATTTTCGCTATATTTAATTTGATACTGGATTTCTAGGAGAGGGAAATACGCAAAAATGTTTTGTTCAATTAAATTTTATTTCACAAAAAAGAATATATTGGAGAACAGAGCATTGATCAGCTTTTGAAGCGTTTACACAACTTGTATTTCTTTGGTTAGCAGTAGGACAGTACCTAAAAAATTAATGCCAGAAATTATGAAAATGTATCATAAATGGTCCCAAATTCATTAATGAAGAGCTTCAAAATACTAGACAATTGCTAGAGTTTAACGAATTTTACAAAAATACGTCGCTATTACGTGCTGAATCATCATATTGGCATGCTTTTACATTAATAACATATTATGATGTGTTTCATGATGATTAATTAATCAAAATATGCTAACTAAGATGCTTTTATGTATCAATCATTATGTATCGTGCTATCACCAGAGGCGAATTACTCACAAGGCCAGTCTAAGATATGGCCTATGGGCGTGATGTGTAGTGGAGCTAAATTAAGAACTTTAATGTATTTAAATTTAATCATTTGGGGACGAGCGACACGTATACACGCCGCAAAAAGGCTTAGAAATCCGCGTTTATCCCCACCTGTAAAAAATTTCTGAAAAATTTGCCTAATTTAATCGGAGAATTTTCTCGATTTAATAAGGCAGAAACTTATGTTTTCAAAAACCGGTAGCAAAACATTAAAAATTTCGTAAACGGCTCCCGTCACGAAGCGGTTACAGAAATAAGGACAATTAAGAATTTTTGAGAAAACTGTTAAATAAACAGATAACTTGTAATAATTGCATTTAAACCTTTTTTAAATTATTTTTTTAGTTATTATTATTTTTTTTTTACTTTTCAATCCCCTAAAGGAAATTTCTGGCATTTTAAGTGCAATAAAAGCCGTTCATTGTTCTTCTGCAATGCTCAAAATACTAAGATTTATTTAAAAAAATAAATGAAAGAATATTCTATTAATTAATTAAATATATTAAAAATTCCTAAATTTATGAAAAAAAAAATAAATTGTGGGAAGGGGTGGAGCACAGAAAAGTACTTTGGTCTGGTGCGTCATATCATGTTAATTCACCCCTGATTATCACAACATGTAAGATACATTTGAACTTCGGCTTTGTTCTTTTTCAACGTAGTACACTGTAAAAAAAATCTGCAAAGGTACTAAACCTTTTCTAGGAAACTGGGATTCCAAGAACTTTTCCTGTAACGGTAACAGCAAAAATTCAAGTTTCAGAATCGATTACATGAATTTTTCCTGTTATCGTTACATGAAAAGTTCTTGGAATCCCAGTTTCCTAGAAAATGTTTAGTACCTTCACAGATTTTTTTTACAGTGTAGGGTTACTTTATCTCTGTGATTGATTCGGGGACAATTCTTAATTTTAGAATTTTTCAAAAATTATAGGATTTGATACAGCAACATATTGACGGTTTTGTACAGAAAAGAATATTTTAGTAAATATGTAGTAGTGCAATGCGAAAATTCGGGGACTACGGCCATTCTTTACAACGAAAGCAAGTGCTTAAAATAAAACCACTTGAAATGTACTCTTCCAACCCTCCCCGACTTGCCCATGTAGGTTTAGCCTATTTCATGAGGCCGAACCGCATGCGCAGATGTTATCTACCAAGGTTACTTACCTTTGCCCCGCAGCGTAAGAAAGTTAGCTTTTCTTGAGCAACGCTGCAGCTTAAATTCTGTCAAAGCTTAGGTAAAACATGAATGAAGACTTTAAAAATGCTAAGGAAAGTGCACGATGAATGTACCACGGGGAGACTCAAGGTTTATTAATGACATTCACGTTTTAAAGAGGGTTTAGAATCCATCGAAGACGATAAACGCGTTGGACAACCTTCGCTGTAGATAAACAGTGGCAATTTCTGCAATACAACGCATCATCACATCGATAGAAATTGGTGAAACAATTCCCTGCCAAAACTCTCAAACTATCCACATCCCCCTCTTTAAATTTGACATAGCCCCGTGTCACTTTCAACTGTTCTTTAAAAATCATCTACAGGTTGCCGTTTTTAGTCATCACATGAGGTTAAAGCAGCATCACAAAAAGCCTTATGGGATGTTGCGAAAAATGGTTTTCAGCAGAGCTTCCTAAAGTTGGGAGACGTGTATCTTGGAGACGTGTATCGTCATCCAAGATGACTACTTTGAAGATGGATATGCTTCAGTGCTGTGAACTATTCTGTGTAATTTTTTTAACAACTTGTCCCTGAAAGTTTGGATCATACTACATATGTGGTAGACATGTGGTTAAACTATACGTAGTAGAACAAATATTCATGTCATAAAATGTATTATAAGGAGCCATGTTCTAATAACACGATGTTAAGGTTTTACCAATTTTCACGGTTTAGTTTTAGATTTAGAAAAACAAAACTAATATAGCATTTGACACAGCAACTTATTAACGCTGTATACAAGAAAGAATGTTTTAGTAGATATGTAATCATAAAATGTAACAATGTAATTTATTGACCATTGCTATTTTTAACGACAACTATTAAATAAGATAGATTTTTGGCATGTAAATATTCAAATTCTAAAAATGTATTCTCTCTCTACAGTCGTAGAAGTTGATAATTTTCTCTTGTGTACCATTAAGTGCGATATCAGGATGCAATAATACTAATTTGATATTTTATTCTTCTGAGATGAGATTAGCAGCACTTATCATATATAAATTTCTATTTATCTTTTTTATTTTCAATAATGACAATAAGCTTTGTCATGCATAAAATAAAAAATAAACCTTCTTCAGACGTAATTCCAGCTTTAAAAATCATCAACCAGATTAATAACGCCAGTGATTGGCCTGCTTTATCTGGTATACGTATTACGCTGTGCAACATATTTTAAACTACAAACTAAATCGCAAACGCATCCGAAATCTTCCATAACATTTTGAAAGAATACATAAAATACACTACGAATTTATGTATTAAGCAAATTATTTCCTAATAAATATATATTCTTGACATCACAGAACTTAGCTCGCAAATTTTAGATCTGATGTTCGCTCTTTATATGTTTCTTCTAGCGATAAAGTCTAGAAACCGAAAAAGTAACTTCTCGAGGTTGGTTGTGATTTAGATTACTCAGAGCACATCTGGGCAGAACCCGGAGGTGTCGCCTGCCGGATTCCTTTGTAATTACATGAAATATTAGCACTTGGCATTATTGAATTTTTTGGATGTTAGAAAAACTTTAGTATTAAGTAAAATATTTTAGTAAATACTTGTAAATTAGCTTCTCTTTATGTGACTTTTAAAGTTTTCATAAAGAAAATATTTTTTAGAAAACCTTTGAAATGATTTTTAAAGCGTATTTTATTGCACAAATAACTGTTTAACCCATTAACGCCCGAATTATTTTCTTCGCTAAAATTTAAATTTTGTATTTCCCACAACTTTAAAAAGCAAATTAACTTTTATCTAAATTTACGAAGGATTCTGTCTCGTGAAATAAGGTATACATTTTTCTTCCCCTTTACTGGTGGGAAAACCGCTTTCTTGCTGTTTTTGTAACCGTCCTCAAACGAGGACGCTGGGCGTTAATGGGTTAATAGGATAATTAGAAAATAATTAAAATAAAAAAGCCTAAATTACAAACAAATTCTCAATAAAATATACACACTATTCTTAAAATTAATATTTAAAAAAAAGTATGTTATTTTAAAACAAAATATTTGCATTTTCTACGGTCATTAAAATCCTACAAGCGTAAACATTTAATTACTATGCAAATAGGTGAAAAAATGATATTCAAGTTCAAGAGAATTGATGTTCAAGAGAATTGATATTCAAGTTCCAAAGTATTTTTAAGAGTAATTTTATTGAATACCGTCTCTTTTATCTGTCCTTTGAGGGTAAAGAAGCTAATTGGCAATCTTGCATTTTATAGAAAGAGCTAATAACATAGAATTTGCAATATGCGAAGTCTCTTAGAATTTCTAAAAAATTCTTTCAGTTAAAATGTAATTAACAGTAAATTATTTTAAGAGAAATGTTTTTAGTTATAGCTGTTGAGGTCAGCTTCGTATAATCATTGTACATTTTTATTTATTTATTTTTTTATCTATTTTTTTTTAAAGAATTTATTAATTGTTGTTGTTGTTTGTTTTTGCTTCTTGTTTGAAACGGTTCTTTATGGTTAGCTCCGTAACGATTTCTTTTTGTTGTGAAATAAAACAAGTTTATTTTTATTAATTCGTCAAATTGTATTTAAAATGTAGTCATACAGTCCATTGGTTTGAGCTATTCAACAATAACTTCAAAAGTGTAATGATTAGCTTCATCATAGACTTTACATCGTTTTATAAGTTGCGTGTCAATTCTCAGAAATTTATTATGAATATAAATTTTAAAACAACAAGTAAGAGAATAAATTTATATGTGTCAGGCTGTTATAAAATATTCAATTGTATGATTACAGTACTTTCGTACATTTCAAGTAGCTTGTCTGAAGTTTTAAAAATTACTGAAATATACCATGTGTTTAATATACCATGTATCAATATGTTTAAAGGTGATGCCCCATTAAAAGGTGATTACAATTACTCCGACTGTAACTTGGGGAATAATTCCTTAATCGTGATTATGACTTAATTTTTTATTTTTAAATTTAAAATAATCGCATTGATGTCTCGGCATTACCTAATCTGTCAAAAATGCAATCGACACTTTTTGAATTAGATTTGACTTAAAATTTTTACCACTTTTGATGTCTGATTTTTTTTTTGTAGACATATTAGTGACGAATTGGATCGCTTAAATGGGGAGAAGCTTTCAATAAATCTTTTAAAATAATTTTAAGCAATAATTTCAAACATTTAATTAACATGATCTGTAAAATCAAAAATTTGGAATAACTGATTTTTCTTGAATTGATACTATGAATAATTTTTTTGTAGTGATATGTTTGTGTTTCTCTACACATGAATCATAATCCTAGATCTCGTAAAAAGTATATATCTAACTACCCTAATACTTATAAATCAAAATAATTTTTATTGTATTTTTAAACTGGACTGAAAAAAGTTTAAACAAAAAAGAAAGATCTAAAAATTACTTTAAAATCAAATTCTCATTAAATTCCGTTCATTTACCTGAAAATCTATTTTACTAATTTTAAAAACAAGCCCTTTGTAAATTCAAAAGAATATTTTTCTTTTTCCAAAGTCATTAAAACATTCCGTGCGTAAACATTTAATTATTATACTATTGAGAAACAATCTGTTCAACCATTGACACCAATTTCTAAAGTACTTTTTGAAATTTTTTTTATTCAGTGCCTTTCTTTTATCTGTCTTTCGGGTAAAGCCAATGATTTGGTAATCTGGTATTAGGTATCAAAAGGTAATTACATTGCAATTCCAATACAGAAAGTCCTTTGAAATTTCTATGATTTCAATTAAAATGCAAATACTAACTAAAGAATTTCAAGATGTCATAAGAAATCCCTTTTACTAACAGCTCTATAAGAGAATTTTTTGTCTTTATTATAGCTTTAAACTTATTTTATATGCTTTCATAAATATATATTGGAAAATTACCTATTAAATAAAAATTTATTACTACACATGAGAGATCAAATGTTAATATTACAAGGGAGTTGTAAAAAATTAAGTGTATTTTTATAAACAAATACTTATTTTAAAAAGTTTAGCAATAGTTTATTTCAATAACAAAGTACATTTCAGGAAGTTTATATCAAATAAAAATAGTAGAATATTTAAGTTTTTATACTGATTTTACTTAAATGTTAGGTATTAACTTTAGTACTTTACACATAAATCTGTACCAGAGTACACAGAGAAGACATGTTACTGAAAGATGACGTAAAAATTACGAATGTCTCATTTTTTTGCACATTTTAAAATTTTCAAAACAGAATTTTTTAAAGAAAGAAAATAGAAAAAACTTAACTTATAATCAAATTCTCTATATGATACACATTTATCTGAAAAACAATTTTTCATCTTTAAAATCAAATCCTTTGTAACTTCAAAAGTAATTAGTGCCATTTTACACAGACATTAAAACACTTCATGTGTAAACATTTAATTATCATGGAAATAAGTAACAATCTGTTTAAGAATTCAAAATCATTTCTAAAGTATTTTTAAGGGATTCTTTATTTCATAAGTTCCAATTATTTCCGATACTTTGATGCAAAGCAAAGGGATTCTAAGATAATCTTGCGTTTGATATAAAAAGCTAATTACGGTAAATTTGCATTATAGAATTCTTTCTACATTAGAATTTCAAGCAAATTTTTTTAAGTTAAATACAATAACAGCAGATTTTTAATATCCACAAGAAGGATCTTTCATTAACATCTTTAAAACAATAAAAATTGATTTCGTTATAATTAAATTTTACGTTAATTTATCAGCGTGTTTATGATTACTTTCAGAAATTTAAGCAGTAAATGAGTGATCAAATTTGCATGTGCTTTAAAATATCAAATTAAATAATTTAAACAACCTGATTTTTAGATGTATTAGGGTGATTTATGAATATGATTAGCGTGATTTAGTTGATTTTAAAAGAATTTATTATCATTATTACACAAAACATTTTTTTGCTGATTTTGCTTAAACCTTTGCGGCGCATTACCCTATAAAGTTTTAATTTAGACAAAAAAAGTTGTTGGAAGGCTATTTAAGCTTACAAGGGTACACGCGTAAAATTTTGTAAAGATTACACTTACCGTTGTTATTCTATGGGTGTTCTATCAACGGGAACACTGTGCCGTTAGAAGTCTGAAAAAATAAAAGCGATTAAGCGAGCATTTCAGTGAAGTGAGAAATTGAGTCAAAATGTTTGCATCTGAAATGAAAAAATACTTTTATAATTTTCGATTAATAAATATTTATATTTCTATCTATACACAATTCGCATGCATAAATGTATTTACAAAATGATTTATTATTTAGCTTCATAGGTATTTTTGAAAGCAAGTCGCACATTTTTTGGTAAAATAAAAACAAACCATTATTGCAAATTTTGTACATAAAACTTATTTTGATCAACTTAGCTTTCTTGCTATAGAATGCACATTTTCTGCGCGTTCGTTTGACGAACATGTGTTTTCGTATGCTATATGTATGCCATATGAATATTCATAAGTGTACGTGTATTATAACGCATAAAATATGCAAATTTGTTGGAGGAGGCAAACTTTTTTTTGAGGGGGGGGGATCCCCCGGGGAGCGGATGCATTTTCTAGTATCTAGATTCTTCCACACTCTATACCAGTAGAGTAAACTAAAAACGTAAACACAGATTTTTTGCTATCATGGCTGTGATATGAGAAGCGCTGAAGGGACAATTCTCCAGTTTATAGAACACACCATTTTATTCTACGATTTTAGATGCACTTTTACCCTAATATATTAAATAATATATAACAACTAATTTAATGTATATCTAAAAAAATAACATAGAATTATTTTAAAATTTAATAAATAAATAAATAAATAAATAAATAGACAATTTTTTTAAATACTAGTTTTTAAAATAAATTATCACAGATAAAAATTATGGATTTGCTGGAGTGTTTCTGCCACATATTTTTTAAGTAGAAATGTAAAAGTGTATAATAGAGTTATTTAACCTATTTGGAAACTTATTTAACTGTTTGAGAAGCGAATTAAGTCTGATGTTCCATGTAATTGTACATTAAAATGCAGAGGGTTAATCCACTAATGCTTAACTCTTTTAAAATTTATTTTAATTCTTCGACACCATTTGTTTTCCATGTAGTAATTTTGACTTTTTTTAATTGCTCAAAATTTGAGATAAGATACAAAAAAAATTTTCAAACTAAAATTCTAGTTTTGAAATATAAAACTTTTGCTCGGTTTTAGGTGGTCTAAATCGATCGCTTTGCGGTAACGCGTTGATAGAAACAGCTAGTCACATTGAAAGTACATTATAGTAAGTAACTTTGAATTTCTGGAAAGTTATTTCTGTTTAAAAGCAAATGTAACAGGCGATAAATATATTACAGGATGCTCTTTCTTTCTTTCTAACCAATGACCAGGCCTCTAACTGCCGAGTTATCTGAGTTTAACGTGTTAGTATCTGGTATCGGAGCGAGTGACCGCTTAATCGACACGTAGCGGCAGTAAACCTGATAACTTTGCTTCTCACGTCATCATATCTGCGTCATCACGGCATCATATCATGTCATCATATCTGCGTCATCACGGCATCATATCACGTCATCATATCTGCAGTATTTGCTTCTCATTTTAGCATACTTTGTTTTGTCGGTTGCTTATCGTTACATCCTGTTGTTTGTACTGCAAATGATTATTCATGTTGGTCTCGTCATTTAGGACCTTGATCAGATGACGAGACCTTCACCTGGCAAGACATCTCCAGAGGAATTATTCACAGGTAACTTGGAGGACTTTTTTAAAGGGATGCTCTCTCAATGATGGTAATAAAAGAGAAATATTTGACTTTGTTATAACTTTTATCTGCTTACATAAATCTGTTTTAGAAAAAAATATTACTAAGGAGACGCTTTAAACTATACGTAGGAAAATAAACATGCATGTAAAAGAGGTATTTGTTGATATTGAAAGAAATATTTTTAAAAAGTACTTTTAAATTAGCTACTTTTTGTGTGATTTTTAAAGTTATCGTAAAGGGAAACTTTTTTTTTCAGAAAACCTCTAAAATCATTTGTAAATCGTATTTTATTTTAAAAATAATTATACCAAAAGCTAATTAAAAAGAACTAAAATATAAAAACATTATTCAAAATCGAATAAAATACACGAACACTTTTCTTAAAACTAATATATTTTTTAAAGAAATGCTTTGTCATTTTGAAACAAATTAGTTGTATTTTTCACTGTCATTAAAATCCTACAAGCGTAAAAATTTATTTATTATGCAAGTGGGAAACAATACACCCAAGAATTGACAAGAAAATCTCAAAGTATTTTTATTTGTATTAACTTCTCTTTTATCTGTCCTTTGGAGCTAAGCAAAGGATTCGGTAATCTTCTGTTTTATGGAAAAAACTGATTACATTGAAATTGCAATATAAAAAGTCACTTGAAATTCCTGATTCGTTATTTCAGTTTAAATTCAAAGGACAGTAGATTATCAGGGATATTTTAATAAAGCACTTTCATTTACAACTTCACAGAAGCTCGCTTAGTTTCATTACAGCCATTACGTCGTTTCATTATAGATTATGCTAATAATTTTTGAAACTGGAAATTTTGAGGAAAAAAAAAGAGTTTTAAAACTATAAGTAAGCGAATAATTTACATGTTTTAGAATATTTTATGATATTAAATTGCATTTTTCAACATATTCGGAAAACTTCAGATAGCGTAATTGGCATGAGGATTTAAAAATTATTGAAATATACTGTGTATGGTCAATGTGTCTAAAGGTTTTGCCCCATGAATACGATGTTGTTCTTGTACCTAAAAGCCAAACTAAAAAGTTGTACATACAAAGAACATGATGAAATAGCCATATTTCAAGCACTTATTACGAAACATTTTTCTGCGCATAAAGCATTATTTCAAGGAGAATTTTTCATGCCATAAATATGATTAATTACAATTATTCCGACTGTAATTTTTATACGTGGGGAAAAATTCCTAAATCCAGATTTTAATTTCGTTTTTTATTCTTAATTTTAAATTAATCCCATTGCTGTTTTGACTATATAGAATGCCGACTCTCTGACTCTCTGTTTAATGTAACAGAATATCAATCAATACTTTTAGAAAAAACTAGATATAAATCGAATTTTGATGTCTGATTTTTTTTCTAAGACACATTGACGACGAATTTGATCCTTGAAATATGAAGATTCTTTCAGATGTTCTAAAGTAATTTTAGGCAGTATTTGCATATTTTAAATTAAAATTATCTGTAAAATCAGAAATTTTGAATAATTTATATCTATTAAATTAATACATTGAACAATTTTCTAGTAGTGATACGTTAGTGATATTCTTCGTCTGAATATTTATTCTAGATTTTATAAAAATATATCTATACTAGCAGCTTCATACTCGACGGTGGTCGAGTTCTTTAAAAAAATTTTGAATCAAACGAAATGCGTCGTAAAAAAACCCCTAATACCTAATTAAATAGCCATAATTATTATCTTATTCATATAATCTCACATTATCCGGCTCAAAATTGATTTTCACAACACAATAGACAAAATATCTTTAAAATTAGTATGTTTAATTATTTTTTAGTAGATTTGGTATCTTCTACTTCACATTTCTGTTTTAAATATGGCTGCCGAGATATGACGAAGTGCAAGTATCTCATTAAATTCTCTGAAGTGGGAATTTAAAAAATAGATAGTCTACATGTTTAAGTTTGTTATAGCAGATTAATTATCCTCAAATGCATGTCTCTATCTAAAACTGTTAATGCAGTTTGGTGGAATAAGCTAAAAGTTCGTACATGATGTTAATCCTTTCGCAGGAAAGAAAGGAATTTCTAAAATCTATGAAACAAATGTTTAATAATTCTTTTTAAAGGTTTGGCATAGTAAATTTCATACTTCTATCCAAAGTTGCTGTCGAGATATGGATAGTGATGGGCTATTTTCATAAACTTGCCAATCGGAAAAAAAATCGTCATAATAAAAAACGCAATCGATACAGGCAATCGATTAGTTTTTGGAATCTAGAATCGATATGTTCTATAATCGTTTATAAAAATCCTTGTTTTACATGTTTATGAAGTCGATTTTAGTAAATCATGAAAACTAAAAACAGAGAGAATTAAAACACAACAATCCAAAGGGTGATTATAAGGTAGTCACAATTGTGAAAAAGTCATGTGACGGAGCCAATGGTTGAAAAAAGTAAATATTGAGCGAGAAAATGTAAAAAAAGGTAATTTAAGGGTGCCAAAAATGAGAATTTTTTGGCAGTTAGCAACAGAGTATCATTAATATATTTTACTGTTTTTTCTACGTCATTTAAGATCAATTCCGTAACTTTCTCATTATTACAATATCTTTTACTGGAATACGTTAAATATCTCCCCAGTAGGGGCAAAATGCGAGGAAAAGGCAGGGCAAATGCATAAAATGAATAAGTAGTCACAGGGCTTACTAACAATGTATCACATGAAGGGAGTTGGCTAAATTTAGAAAAATGCACCTGCAGATGCAAATTAGCGGGATGGGCTCAGGAGATGTATAGCATAAAATAGTGGACACAGAGCTTTCTAATGATATATCACATGGGGGGTTTCGACAAAGGTTTAAAAAGTGAACTCCAAGGTTTCAACTATTGTACCCCCCCCCCACCCGGAAACTATCCTCCACTATCTCTCTTTAAAATTTTTATGCATTATAAATAATATTTGTTGGAGGGCTCTATAAAAATATCCGTTTATAAATGATAAAAACACTGCGATTTCAAAAAAGTTCAAAAATCACCCCCGCCCGGGGGGGCCAAATTGGGTAGGAAGGAAGAAAGGTTCATAATCTGAAAAAAATTCCAAGGGCTTTAAGACGATACAGTATATGACAGTCCAAAAAAAGTTTGAAATTTTTTGACTTCCACTTTTATCTCCTCAGGATTAGAAATTTTAAAATTGCTGAAACACTTGTTTAAATATTTTTTTTTTGTAGATTAATTTTCTGCAATTTCATACTTCTCCCTAAAGCGGCCTTTAAGATGTGCGAAATGCTCTAAAACTTTCGACCCCTTTTAATCCCCTTGGAGAGGGAATTTATAAAATTGCAGAAATACGTGTTTAAATATTTTTTAGTAGTCTTATATTCTGGAATTTTACGCTTCTGCCTATAACGGCTACTGAAATATAGAAAGAAGTTCAATAATTTCCGACCCCTCGTTTAGCCCTCTTAGAGGGAAAAGTGTCAAAAATCCTGTTTTAGTGCACACTTACATAAAAAGAAGTATATTTTCCCCAATTTCCATGCTTTTAAGTTTAGTAGTTCGAGCTGTGCGTTGATTACCAGTCAGTCAGAACAAATTATTTTATATATGCATAGAGAACTTTCCTAATACTTATAGAAATTGTAGAAAATACAAACAGAATAATTTTAATTGTATCTTTAGATTCTTTTGTAGAACCTTTCAAAAATAAGTAAAAAAAAATTATTTAATATCTAGTTCTTATTAAATTCCACATATTTGTGTAAAGATCTATTTTTCCTATTTAAGAAATAAACTTTTTTGCAATTCAAAAGAAATTGCTGTCATTATCCACGGTCATTAAATCATTTCATGCATAAACATATAATTATTATCCAAGAGAGGAACAATGTGTTCAAGCATTGAAACTTAATTTCTAAAATATTTTTAAAACATTTTTTGTTGAATGCCTTTTTTTTATATCTTTTTTAACCTAAAGCCAACAGCTTTGAATCAGGTAATTGTAGCAAAGTCTAATTACACTGATTTTGCAATAACGGAAGTCTCCTGAAATTTCTGTGTTTCAATTAAAATGCAAATGACTGAAGAATTTCAGCATATCATGACAAAACTCTTTTAATAACAGCTCTATAAGATAAATGATTCCCTTTATAATAGCTTTAAACTTTTTTATAAGCTTACATAAATATATTTTAGGAAATTATCCATTAAAGAGAAGGTACACAAGAGAGATCATGTATACATTTGCATAAGATGTTTGAAAATATTACTTATAATTATTTTGAATAAAAAAATGCATTTCAGAAAATGTGTATCGAATAAAATTAGTTGAATATTTTAGTTTGTTTACTGTGTTTGCTTAATTGTTACGCAATAATTTTAGTCTACTTCTCTTATAAATATATTTCAAATTATATAGAGAAGGCATGTTGTTGACAGATGAATAGAAAAAGAATAGAAGCTTTTTTTTCAGCCCCACCCCCTTTTATTTATTTATTTATTTATTTATTTTTTACAGAATTTTTTAAGGGAAAATCTAGGAAGAGGATAAACATAAATTATAATTCAAGTCTCATTAAAAGACAAATATCTGTTTCAAAAATAATCTTTTGTGTTTAAATTTAAGTAATTTTCAAATTTAAGAGTAATTAGTTCAAATTTATTTTTGCCATTAAAACATATCATGCGTAAACATATTATTATTATTATGCAAATGTGTAAAAATCTGTTCAAGAACTGACAATTAATTTCTGAAGCATTTTTTTTCTTTTTGTGAAAATCTTTATTGGGTATGTTTCATTTATCTCTCCTATATTGGTAAAATCAAGTGATATGACAATCTTGCATTTGTTATAAAAGTCAAATTACACGAAATTTGAATAAAGAATAACCAATTGGATATTCGGTTGATTTTTTCAATTGGAATAAAATAACTGCAGATTTTTAATATCATTAAGAAAGCTATGTTATTAACAGTTTCAAAACAGAAATTTTTTTATTTAATGTTAACTATTTTGTTATCATTCTATGAGCGTATATAATTTTACTTTCAGAAATTTAAAAATACATAAACGATTGAATGTTAACTTTTAAATTATTAAGTGAAATATTTTAAAGAGCGGAATTTTTCAATTGGCGTGATTTATCGGAGAATTTTAAAATACATTAGATTATTAACATTATTTTGCAAAGCAATTTTTTTGCTTCTTATTGTTTATTCTTCGGAGTAAAGCAAGGGATTTTGTAATTTACTATTTAATAGAAAAAGCTAATTACATTGAATGCATAATATAATAAATGGCTTTGAATTTCTTAAAAGTTATTTTAATTAAACTAGTATAGCGGACGATAAAGATTTTATTAGAGACTCTCTCAGTAATGCTTGACTTTATTATAGCTTTTATCAGCTATTAAAATCTTTTGTAGAAAATATACCACTAAAAAAAATCTTCAACCTGCACGTAGTAGAACAAATATGTATGTTATAAGGTGCTTTATGGTATTAATTGAGATATTTAATAAGTACAATCGTTTTTAAAAAGCATTACTTTTATGTGACTTTTAAAATTTCTGTAACGGAAAAAAAGAAAATACTTAAAACGTTTTGTAAAGCTCATTTTATTGCATAAGTAACTATACAAAAGAATAATTAGAAAGTAATTAAGATATAAAAAAATTACAATCAAATTCTCATTAAAATACACACACGTTTCCTAAAATTAATGTTTTCTTTAATACAAAACAAACAAAAAACAACAAAAGAAAATGCCTTGTCATTTTAAAACACATTAGTAAGATTTTTCACAGCCATTAAATCCCTACAACTGTAAACATTTAATCGTTATGCAAATGGGGAACAATCTACTCAAAAATTCACAAAGAATTTGTGAAATATTTTTAAGAGTATTTTTATTGGATACATTCTCTTTCATCAGTGCTTTGGATTCAAACAAATGATTTGGGAATCTTGTGTTCTATATTAAAACCTAATTATATTTAATTTACAGGATCGAAAGTCCCTCGGAATATCTGGAAAGTTATTTCAGTTAATTATTTATAACAGTAGATTATCATGGTTATTTTGATAAAACACTTTGCGTTGTAACTTCAAAAGAGTAATGCATTTCTTTATCATAGCCTCTACGTCATTTTATCAGCATACATGTAGATTTTGAGAAATGTCCTATAATAATGCTTAATAAGAACAATACATGAGAGAATAATTTTATATGTTTCAGAATATTTTAAGACATTAATTTTCATATTTTCCTCACATTCGGGCAATATCAGTTAGCGTGATTTATATAAGGCTTATTAATTATTGAAACATACCATGTATGGTCAGTGTGTTTAAAGGTGATGTTACATATATGCGGTGATGCTCTTGTTAATAAAGCCCAGCCAAAGAGTCGCATATACACATATATGTATACATATACATCTATAAAATGTTGTATTTTAATATCATAATACAAAAAATTCTTGTGTAGATAAGGCATTACACCAAGAAGAATTTTTCATACCTTCAATATGATTAATTACAATTAACACAGACTTCAATTTCAAAATTTGGGAATAATTCCGAAATCTAGGTAATTATTCCGTTTCTATTTTTAAATTAAAATTAATAACATAGAAGTCACAGCACTATGGATCTGTTTAATCCATTCGGAATGCATTCTCTTTTTGAATTTGGTTGACCTAAAATTTTTATCACAATTCGATATCTGAATTTTTCTATTGGCATAATAACGAAAAAATGGATCCTTAAAATGTGAAGAGTCTTTCAACAGATGTTCCAGAATACTATTACTCAGTATTTTCATATATTAAATTAAAATTATCTGGAAAAGAATTAACTGAAAATAACTGATATTTGTTAAATTAATACATTAAATAGTTTTCTAGTAATGATATATTAAATATTTTCTTTGACTAAGTACTTAATCTAGACTTCTAAAAAGTACTTATCTGTCTATCTTAATATTTATAAAAGTCCTAGAAAATGCAAACAAAATAGCTCTAATTGTATCTTTACATTGTACTATAGAATCTTACATCACAAAGGAAAGATTAAAAAGATATTTTAAATTTAATTCTCATTGAAATCCATCTCATTGAAATTTGTGTCTGTCTGAAAGTGTTTTGTTTTAATTTTTTATTTAACAGACAAACTTTTTGTAAATTTAAATGAATCTGATTGGATTTTCCCTAATCATTAAAACATTTAATGCGTCAACAATTACTTATTATGGTAATGAGAAAAAATCTATCGAAGCATTGACAATCAATTTCTAAAGTAATTTTTAAAGATTTTTTATCGAGTAACTTCTTTTTAGGGACTGTCCATAAATGATGTGGCACATTTTTCAATATTTTCCCCCCTCTCCCCCTCTTTGTCATAAAGTGTCACACTTCCCCTTACCCTCTCCCCCTCCTATTTTGTCAAGTGCCACGCTATATTACATAAGCATATACTTGCAATTCAGAAACAAAGCGTTACGTTATAAATCATACTTCAAACTTTATTTTTAAACTGTAACTGTTTTACTGTTATTTGTGAGCATAACAATAAAAATAACTCATGTACTTATTTTGTATGAAACAATGTTAAGTTTTACAAGAAAAACATAAATATTACAGATTAGTAAATTAAATATTAATATGAAAGAGCAATTGAAAATAGTAGTATTTTGGAATTTGAAATAGAATTTAATATATTGGGATTTTTAAATCTTTTCTTTACTTTATGAACATGAACAAAAAAAACTTTAATTTTAAAATAACTTCAAAATTTAATCTGCTGCTTTTTAATATTTTTATTTTAACCAACATGAGTGACGTCACATTTCTCTTAACCTCCTCCCACTCCCCTTGAAGCAATTTTATGAGCCCCCCCCCCCCCTCCTTTCGAGCTTGACATTATTTGTGGGCGACCCTTTATCTGTCTTTTTACCTAAAGCCAATGATTTTGTAATCTGGTGCTTGATAGCAAAGACTTCTAATTTTTTTTTTCAATAACGAAAGTCTCTTGAAATTTTTGTATTTCAATTAAAATGCAAATGTCTGTAGAATTTGCCCGTGCCATGAAAAAATTCTTTAGTAACAGCTCTACAGGAGAAATGGTTGTCTTTAAATTAACTTTAAACTTAATTTATAGGCTTAAATAAATAGCACTTTGTGAAATTACCCATTAAAGTAATATTTAGAACTATACATTACTGATCAAATATGCATACTATAAGATATTTGAAGTTATTAATTTTAATGTTTTAACAAATATGCAATTTCCATTGGTTTAGCAATAATTAGTTTCAAAAGTAAAGTATAAATAAAGTTGGTTTCAAAAGTAAAGTGTAAATAAAGTTGGTTTCAAAAGTAAAGTATATTTCAGGAAATGGTTACCGAATAAAAATACATGAATATTTATTTTTTACACTGTTTTTGCTTAAGCGTTACGCAATAATTTTAATACTTCTCTAAATATTTTCCAAATTATATAAAAAAGACGTTTTATTGAAAAATGACTAGCAAAACATTGTAGACTCATTTATTTCCCCTTTTTTAATTTCACCACAGAATCATTTAAAGTAAAAAAAGAAGAGGTTAAACATAATTTATAATGAAGTTCTCCTTAAAATAAAACATTTATTGGAAAAACTATTTTTAAACTTCAAAATCAAATGCGTTGTAAACTCGAGAGTAATTAGTTTCATATTACACAGCCATTGAAACACTTCATATGTAAGAATGTTAAAGAAATTTAATTATTAAACAAATGTGCAGCAATCTATTTAAAGAACTGATAAGTTTTAAAGTATATTTTGATAGATTGTTTATTGGACATATTTATTTATTTGTTTTATTTTGGAACAAATCAAGTAATTTGATGATCTAGTTTTTCATGTAAAAAGCTAATTATATTACATTTGCAATAAAAAATTTCAATCGGATTATCTAGTATGTTATTTCAATTAAAATTTAATAACTGTAGATTTTGAGTATCTGTTAGAGGGGGATATATTTCAATAACAGTTTCAAAATATACGTATTTGATAGCATTGTAAATTTGATATTGTTATTAACAGCATGTATAAATTTACTTTGTTAAATTTACTCTGAAATGGACATTTAAAACAGTACATGAGTGATTATATGTGCATATGTTTTAAAGCATTAAATGATATAATTTCAAAACGGGATTTTTCAATTAGCCTGATTGATATGAGAAATTCAAAACAAATAAAAATAGTATTAGTAGTAGTATAGAAGCACATTTTTTTACTTTCTTACTATCTCTCCTTCGTTGTAAAGCTAGCGAATTTTTAATTCTGTTTTTAAAAGAAAAATCTAATTACATTAAATGTGCAATATAGTGAATTTTCTGGAAATTTATTTCAATTAAAATGCAAATACTATAGACAATATATAGACAATAATGACATCATAGACGAGCTCTCTCTGTAACAGCATTAAAAGGGAAGTGTTTGAATTCATTATAAATTTTATCAGCTTATATAAATCCGTTTAAAAATACATTAATAAAAATAATCTTTTACCTACACATAGCGGATCAAATATGCGTGTTATAAGATACTTTACGATATTAAGTTATATATTTTAGTAAGCACAAGTATTTCAATTAATTTCCTTTTCATGTGACAGTTAAAGTTACTGTAAGAAAAACGTATTTCAGAAAACGTTTAAAATGTTTTTTAAATCTAGTTTTATTATAAAATATGTATGCAAAAGAAAAATTAGAAAATAATTAAAAGTTAAGAAAAAAATATTTTACAATCAAATTCTCATTAAATTCCATGCATTTTTTATAATAATAATAATAATAATAATAATAATAATAATTAACGAATATCTTGTCATTTTGAAATAAATTAGTTGCATTTTCCACAGTCATTAAAACACTAAAAGTATATACGTTTAATTATTATGCAAACGGAAAGAATAAATTTCAAAATTGAATTCAAATAATTTAAAAGTATTAATATAATCACTTTTAATTGAAAAATAAATCTACATTTATCATTCCGATATTATCAAAAAGAATTATTTCGAAGCTAACTTTTCTCTATATAGCGTATAAGTACTCGTGCGCTATACATTTCAAGCCAATGTATGACTGTCTCGCACAGTTTTCTTAACTTCTTTGCTTGCTTCTTTAATTTGTTTGAGCAGTGTAGTACATTACCGTATTTTGCTACGCACTGAAGTTACGGATTGATAGCTTACATTTTGAAATATGCATACACTTTTTAAAAAATATATAGAAATAGAAAATTCCTTCATAAAACTTCACTTACTGCATAGATTAACGCATGGTATTTGTATTACAAGGTCCACGAAGAATAACAAAAGCAACGAGATGATAAAGGTTTTTAAAAGACATTAAACACTAACTTTTTATGAAGATGTATCATCAGATCCAGAGTTTCGTACCATAATAAAACGTCAAACAAAAAAACTTTAAAAGAAATAAGATTCGAAAAAAAAGGGCTGCATCATATTAAAAGACGTGAACTCCTCCAAGTGATAGGGATTTTGTTAAAAAACGTAGAAAAATAGGCTTCGAAGCCAGTGTTACGAGGTTATATCCGAATAGGCGCTAGAATACAGGATTTTATGAATAAGTTCTAAGTTGTAAGGGTGAGTTACTAGAAAATATGACTTTAATCCCTTGCGGCACGGTGGTTTCATAGATATACCACTTAATTTTAATTCCCAAACGCCACATTGGCACCTGAATTTTGTTTAAAAAAATCATGATTTACTGAATGCGTGGAATGTAGCGTTTTCTTATTTAGAAATAAAGTTGTTTTCAAATTCCGGTGTCAGTCATTAATTTCAACACTTAAGCGATGAATATGTCCTGCGCCGCAAAGGGTTAAATAATGCAAAATTTTACCCTGAAAAAAAAGTTCTTTTAGATTGTCGGAGAAATAAATGATGTAATCAATACTCTGCCGTCGCTAGAAGTGAATTGTCAGTTCCCAGCGCAAATATGATTTTTTCAAAGTTGGCATTGAAGTGAATTACAGCCAAGAAAAAATTAATTGTCCTCTCTCATCTCAATTATTAATAGAAGCACTTGTCAAACCCTTTTTCATACTTAAAAACATATTAATCCTTTTTGCTGCTCGTCAGAGCATTTTTTAATGCTAGTTAGGATTATGTACTATCAAATGAAAATTTTCTAGCTTCCCAAAAATTTTCAAGTTTGTTATTTTTATTTATTACTTTCTCTCATTTTATTTTTATTTTCGATTAAAATAAATCATAATAGCCACTCTTCTTTTTAAACCTAGCAAAACATATCTCTTAAGCTTTTCCAAATGAACTGTTTTCATTGTAATCAGGTGCCCCACAGCTATAGTTATAAACAGTTTTATTTGCGAAGCTGATAATCCCTTTTCTCTCTCATTCCTTAATTATTATATCATATCCTGTCCTTTAACTTCAGTTCTTTGTTCGCCCAAGGAAATACACAAAAACGGATTCTTGAAAATTTGAACTTTAAGTTTATTTGGAGTAGAATTTTTGGACGATTTATTTAAAAGAATAGGAAAAAATATTTTAACAATCTTGTTTTAATGTTAAAAATATAAAGTCATGAAGCATTTTTTAAAAATATCAAGAAAATGTAATTTACATTAACTGACTTAAGAAGTAATTTTGCACTTCAGAAAGGGTTTTGAATATTTGGTGCTTTGGTCAAATATCGCAAGACATTGATTTGCATTGTTTGTGAAGGTTATTATCCAGAGAATATTTTAAGGTAAGAAATAAATGAAATTAGGTAATCTAAAATAAAAGTGTATCACCGTTTACTAATGAGCAACTTTACAGTAAAAAAAAATCTGATAAAAATAAGAAGTTATTAGTAAATGTTACTCAACGATATCCAGATTTTATTTGTGTTTAATAGATTTGCAGTCAATATTTGTTTATTATGTTGAATACCCTGATTAATTATACACAATAAATCCAATATTGTATTCATCTGAAAAACACAAGACTGTACATTTATTTTTCTTAAACTTTTCTGACTTTTGATTAAAACAAGCCATAAAAAAAACTCGTGTGTGAGCCTGGAAATTTTTTTCAGAATTTTTTCAAATGAAGTTGTTTCATTTTACTCATCTGTCCCACAACGGTAGTTTTAAACAATTTTATTTGCGCATCTGATTTTACCTTTTTTTACTTAATTAGATACTCCAACATGTCTTACCTTTTCACTTATGTGCTATGTTCATCAAAGGAAATAAACATACTCAGTTCGTTAAAATTTTTGACTTCAAGTTTATTAGGAGAATAAAAAATGACAGTTATTTTGGAAAAATGAAAAATAACTTTATTTGAAAAATCTTATTTCAATGTTGAAAAATATAAGCAGAAAACGCATTTTACTGATGATTTTAATAATTAAGGGCATATTTTTAAATGTCTTTAATTTCAGATTTATTTTCTCACTTAATAAATCTATTTATGTAGGGTAACATCCCCAGAAATCGGCAGTCACCAGTGATTGGCACATCCTGCAAAAATGGCCTAAAATAAGATTTATATCCAGTCTTTTAAAAATGTAAGACCATATACCAGTTATATGCTCATTTACTTTAAAGAGTATAACTTTGATTTATGCTACTAGATGACAAAAGTGCCTAGGAAAGAGAAATAATTATGGCTTGTATCAAATAAGCCATTTTTGCTGCAAATGCTTCTTCTATGGCTTAAAAAAGGCATGTGTTCATTATAATTTGATCATTATTATCTGATTTATAATATAATTTAAATTTCAATTAACAACAATTTTGTGTAATTAAAAAGGGTTACTTTAGTTGTGTAAAAGTATTTTTGACACAAATATGTGTAATAATATATTATAACAATCTTGTTTTAATGTTAAAAGTGTAAGGTATAAGGCCATATAATTTTATATTCTAATTTCTTTAAAAATCAAAGAAAATATAGTGTAACTTAACTGACTTTAGAAATAACTTTGTACTTCAGAAACGGTTTTGAAAGTATAATATTTTGATATATTTTAATATTGCAAGACATTGACTTGCATTGATTGTGAGGATTATTGTAGGCTAGTTCCATGGGTTTTGTAGTGTAAGCCACATTACCTTATAATTGCTATGTTTGTTGCCACCGTTATTTTCGAAAAGTCTGCTTGGCCTTATTCAATTAATGAGAATATGCCGATAAAATAAATCACATTTTTTTTCGTACTAAAATACTGGTAGCCAAAAATCGTAGCCTGTGACATACGCTACAAGTACTCATGGAAATAGCCTGTACAGAGATTGTCCTAAGTAGGTAAAATAAATAAAATTAGGTAATCTTTTAGAGAAACGTGAATCACTGTTTATTAAGGAGTTACTTTATACTAAAAAGAGATATGATAAAAATAAGAAATTATCACTAAAAATTATTCAACAAAATAGAGATTTTATTTCTGTTTAAAATACTTGCAGTCTATATTAGTTTATTATCTCGAATACACTGAATAACTATGATCTGTAAATCGAATATTGTATTAATCTAAAAAAAGAAAAAACTCAAGATAATGTAATCCTTCAGAAAAACTTAAATCATCATTTATTAAGGAGAAACTTTATAGTAATAAAAAATATAATAAAAATAAGAAGTTATCGCTAAATGGTATTCAACGGTATAGAATTTCTAGTTCTATTTAAAACATTTGCAGTCAGTATTTGTCTATCACTTCGAATACACTGATAATTTATGCTCTATAAATCGAATATTGTTTCCGTCACAAAAACATTCAAAATATTGCATTTCTTTTATTTTTCTTAACCTTTTCTGACCTTTCATTAAAACAAACTATAAAAACAACTCGTGTGTGAGCCTGGAAAAACATTTTTTTCAGAACTTTTCCAAATGAGCTACTTTTGCTTTAATCATCTGCCCCACAGCGGTAGTTTTAAACAATTTTATTTGCATAGCTGATTTTCCTATTTTCTTTACTTAATTAGATACTTCAACATGTCTTACCCTTTCACTTCTGTGCCAAGTTCATCAAAGGAAATATACATACTCAGTTCGTTAAAATATTTCATTTTAAGTTTATTTGGAGAATAAAAAATGACAGTTATTTTGGAAAAAGGAAAGAGAACTTTATTTCAGAAATCTTATTTTAGTGTTGAAAATATAAACCAATTGAAAATATGTATTGAAAATATGTCCCACAACGGTTGTTTTAAGCAATTTTATCTGCGAAGCTGATTTTTCTTTTTTCTCTCATTATTCTATTACATCCTGTGTTTTAACTTCAGTTCTTTGTTCAACCCAAGAAAATAAACAAACACGGATTCCTGAAAATTTGGAATTTAGGTTTATTTTGAATATAAATATTTTGACGGTTTAATTTAAAAGAATGGAAAAAAATCCCTGTCGGCTTGGCCTATAGGCGGAGGTAAATTTCGAAGAGTGCTCATTTCAAAAACAAAAAATAAAATATGATTAGAGATAAAACCAGTTTAACAATTTTCTTTGGCCGCTTTTGAAAAATATTTAATTTATTTCTATGTAAGAACTGGTTTTTATCAAAATCATCTTAAGAGAAATTCGGCTCAAATGCCCATTCTGACAACATATTTTGAAATATATTCTGACTTTATAATTAAAAGATTGACCAATACGCAAATTATATAGTTCCTAAATAACAAAAAACTGTCAATTGAATGCTTTTGAGAGCAAAATCGAATTTAAAAATCAGTCATAAAATAACCAATTTGTTATTTTAATACATCCTCAAATCTTAAATCATGATCGCTTTGGGAAATTTTGTGCGAAATGCCCACTTTGACTGCTTTTTAAAAATATATATTTAGCCTTTATCAAAAAATCGACGAATTCTCACATTATATAGTTCCTAAATAATAAAAAACTGTCAATTGAATGCGGTTAAGAGCAAAATTGAATCTAAAAATGAGTCATAAAATAAACAATTTGTTATTTGAATACCTTGGGAAATTTTGTGCGAAGTGCCCATTTTGGCAGCCTTTTTTTAAATATATTCTGCCTTTATCAAAAAACTGGCCAATCCATCACATTATATAGTTCCTATATAAGAGGACCTGCAAATTGGATGCGTTTGAGAACAAAATTGGATTTAAAAACGACTCAGAAAAAACGCAATTTATTATACTTCCTCAATATTTCAATCACTATTACTTAGGGAAATTCTGTTCAAAATGCCCTTTTTGGCAGCCTTTTTTGAAATATATTCTACCTTTATCAAAACACTGGCCAATATATCACATTATATAGTTCCTAAATAAGAGGATCTGCCATTTGGATGCGTTTAAAATTAAAAATGAATTTAAAAATGAGTCAGAATGTAAGCAGTTTGGATTTGAGGTTTTTTTTCTCAAACTCCTATCTTTGTTTAATTTATTTTTAATAAAAGAATTGGTCTCATGAAAAACTTGTTAATATAAAAGTTGTAGATACTATTGAGAAGATTAAATATAATTAGGTTTGATTGCTTAAGAATTGAGTAAGTTATGGATTTTTTTCTCCCCCCCCCTTTTATTTTCGTTTTTAATTTTTTTCATCAGTACGAATTGGTCCTATCAAAATTTTGTAAATATAAAAGTTTTAGATAATGTTGAGTACATTTCTAAAAAAATTAGTTGGATTTGATATCTTGAGAATTGACGAAGTTATGAATTTTTTTCTCCCAAAAACCCTGTTTTTTTTTCGCCCCTTGAGCCCACTTTTAACTTTATCAAAAATCTGTCAGGCATAAACTTTTAGCTCATTTTGTAGAAGTAATATAAACTTTAAACGGATTCGATATCTATTATAATTAGGAAATTATCGCGTTTTTTCGGTTTTCACGTAAACCCTCCCTATTTCCACTCCCTCGGTCCGATTTTGCCCATTAACGAACTCAACCGAGATTTTATGCCCCTTGATTTTATGTAAAAATTTGAAGAAAATCTGAGCATAATTATGGAAGTTATCGTGTCTAGAAGAAAGTGAAATATATATCTAGATAGATAGGTAGATATATATATATATATATAAACTTTTTTACTGATGGTAGTTTTGGGGTCTAAGAGTCATGATCGGTGTAGATCTAGAAAATTTTTTCAGAAATTCCAACATGGGAGAGAATGCAATAGGTAGTATTTCATACGAAATCTACCTAAATCCCTGTCGGCTTGGCCTATAGGCGGAGGTAGATTTCGAAGAGTGCTCATTTCAAAAACAAAAAATAAAAATATGATTAGAGATAAAACCAGTTTAACAATTTTCTTTGGCCGCTTTTGAAAAATATTTAATTTATTTTTATGTAAGAACTGGTTTTTATCAAAATTATCTTAAGCGAAATTCGGCTCAAATGCCCATGTTGACAACATATTTTGAAATATATTCTGACTTTATAATTAAAAGATTGACCAATACGCAAATTATATAGTTCCTGAATAACAAAAAACTGTGAATTGAATGCTTTTGAGAGCAAAATCGAATTTAAAAATCAGTCATAAAATAACCAATTTGTTATTTTAATACATCCTCAAATCTTAAATCATGATCGCTTTGGGAAATTTTGTGCGAAATGCCCACTTTGACTGCTTTTTAAAAATATATATTCAGCCTTTATCAAAAATCGACGAATTCTCATATTATATAGTTCCTAAATAATAAAAAACTGTCAATTGAATGCGTTTGAGAGCAAAATTGAATTTAAAAATGTGTCATAAAATAAACAATTTGTTATTTGAATACATCCTCAATTCTTTAATCATGATGGATTTGGGAAATTTTGTGCGAAGTGCCCATTTTGCAACCTTTTTTTAAATATATTCTGCCTTTATCAAAAAACTGGCCAATCCGTCACATTATATAGTTCCTATATAAGAGGACCTTCAAATTGGATGCGTTTGAGAACAAAATGGGATTTAAAAATGACTCAGAAAAAACGCAATTTGTTATACTTCCTCAATTTTTCAATCACTATTACTTAGGGAAATTCTCTTCAAAATGCCCTTTTTGGCAGCCATTTTTTAAATATATTCTACCTTTATCAAAACACTGGCCAATATATCACATTATATAGTTCCTAAATAAGAGGATCTGCCATTTGGATGCGTTTAAAATTAAAAATGAATTTAAAAATGAGTCAGAATATAAGCAGTTTGGATTTGAGGTTTTTTCTCAAACTCCTATTTTTGTTTAATTTATTTTTACTAAAAGAATTGGTCTTATGAAAAACTTGTTAATATAAAAGTTGTAGATATTATTGAGAAGATGTAAAATAAATATAATTAGGTTTGATTGCTTAAGAATTGAGTAAGTTATGGATTTTTTTCTCTCCCCCCCCTTTTCTTTTCGTTTTTAATTTTTTTCATCAGTACGAATTGGTCCTATCAAAAATTTGTAAGTATAAAAGATTTAGATAATGTTGAGTACATTTCTAAAAAAATTAGTTGGATTTGATATCTCGAGAATTGACGAAGTTATGAATTTTTTTCTCCCAAAAACCCTGTTTTTTTTCCGCCCCTTGAGCCCACTTTTAACTTTATCAAAAATCTGTAAGGCATAAACTTTTAGCTCATTTTGTAGAAGTAATATAAACTTTAAACGGATTCGATATCTATTATAATTAGGAAGTTATCGCGATTTTTCGGTTTTCACGTAAACCCTCCCTATTTCCACTCCCTTGGTCCGATTTTGCCCATTAACGAACTCAACCGAGATTTTATGCCCCTTGATTTTATGTAAAAATTTAAAGAAAAGCTGAGCATAATTATGGAAGTTATCGTGTCTAGAAGAAAGTGAAATATATATCTAGCTAGAGAGGTAGATATATATATATATATATAAACTTTTTTACTGATGGTAGTTTTGGGGTCTAGGAGTCATGATCGGTGTAGATCTAGAAATTTTTTTCAGAAATTCCAACATGGGAGAGAATGCAATAGGTAGTATTTCATACGAAATCTACCTAAATCCCTGTCGGCTTGGCCTATAGGGGGAGGTAAATTTCGAAGAGTGCTCATTTCAAAAACAAAAAATAAAATATGATTAGAGATAAAACCAGTTTAACAATTTTCTTTGGCCGCTTTTGAAAAATATTTAATTTATTTTTATGTAAGAACTGGTTTTTATCAAAATCATCTTAAGCGAAATTCGGCTCAAATGCCCATGTTGACAACATAATTTGAAATATATTCTGACTTTATAATTAAAAGATTGACCAATACGCAAATTATATAGTTCCTGAATAACAAAAAACTGTCAATTGAATGCTTTTGAGAGCAAAATCGAATTTAAAAATCAGTCATAAAATAACCAATTTGTTATTTTAATACATCCTCAAATCTTAAATCATGATCGCTTTGGGAAATTTTGTGCGAAATGCCCACTTTGACTGCTTTTTAAAAATATATATTTAGCCTTTATCAAAAATCGACGAATTCTCATATTATATAGTTCCTAAATAATAAAAAACTGTCAATTGAATGCGTTTGAGAGCAAAATTGAATTTAAAAATGTGTCATAAAATAAACAATTTGTTATTTGAATACATCCTCAATTCTTTAATCATGATGGATTTGGGAAATTTTGTGCGAAGTGCCCATTTTGCAACCTTTTTTTAAATATATTCTGCCTTTATCAAAAAACTGGCCAATCCGTCACATTATATAGTTCCTATATAAGAGGACCTTCAAATTGGATGCGTTTGAGAACAAAATTGGATTTAAAAATGACTCAGAAAAAACGCAATTTGTTATACTTCCTCAATTTTTCAATCACTATTACTTAGGGAAATTCTCTTCAAAATGCCCTTTTTGGCAGCCATTTTTTAAATATATTCTACCTTTATCAAAACACTGGCCAATATATCACATTATATAGTTCCTAAATAAGAGGATCTGCCATTTGGATGCGTTTAAAATTAAAAATGAATTTAAAAATGAGTCAGAATATAAGCAGTTTGGATTTGAGGTTTTTTCTCAAACTCCTATTTTTGTTTAATTTATTTTTAATAAAAGAATTGGTCTTATGAAAAACTTGTTAATATAAAAGTTGTAGATACTATTGAGAAGATGTAAAATAAATATAATTAGGTTTGATTGCTTAAGAATTGAGAAAGTTATGGATTTTTTTCTCCCCCCCCCCTTTTCTTTTCGTTTTTAATTTTTTTCATCAGTACGAATTGGTCCTATCAAAAATTTGTAAGTATAAAAGTTTTAGATAATGTTGAGTACATTTCTAAAAAAATTAGTTGGATTTGATATCTCGAGAATTGACGAAGTTATTAATTTTTTTCTCCCAAAAACCCTGTTTTTTTTCGCCCCTTGAGCCCACTTTTAACTTTATCAAAAATCTGTCAGGCATAAACTTTTAGCTCATTTTGTAGAAGTAATATAAACTTTAAACGGATTCGATATCTATTATAATTAGGAAGTTATCGCGTTTTTTCGGTTTTCACGTAAACCCTCCCTATTTCCACTCCCTTGGTCCGATTTTGCCCATTAACGAACTCAACCGAGATTTTATGCCCCTTGATTTTATGTAAAAATTTGAAGAAAATCTGAGCATAATTATGGAAGTTATCGTGTCTAGAAGAAAGTGAAATATATATCTAGATAGATAGGTAGATATATATATATATATATATATATATATATATATATATATATATATATAAACTTTTTTACTGATGGTAGTTTTGGGGTCTAGGAGTCATGTTCGGTGTAGATCTGCAAAAGTTTTTCAGAAATTCCAACATGAAAGAGAATGCAATAGGTAGTATTTCATACGAAATCTACCTAAAAAATATTTTAACAAACTTATTTTAAGGCAAAGTGTAAAATCATGAAGCATTTTATACTCAACTTCTTTAAAAAATAAATAAAATATAGTTTAACTTAACTGATTTACGAAATATTTTTGCAATTCCTTAAGATTTTTGAAAGTAATGTAACATTTGATGTTATATTTCAATGTCGCTAGATATTGACCTGCATTGTTTGCGGGGATTATTGTCCGGAGAATATTTAAAAAAAATGTCATTATGAATTCTTTCAGAAAAACGTGGATCGTTGAAGGCTAAAAAATAACTTTATAGATAAAAGTATAAAAAAAAAATCACGAAAAATTATTCAACGGTATAGAGATTTTATTCCTATGCAAACATTTGCAATCAATATTTGTTTATTATCTCAAATACACTGATTAATTGTGCTCTAAAAATTAAACAGTGTATTCATGTCAAAAAATGCAAGATAGTTCATTTCTTTTATTTTTCTTATACTTTTGTGACCCTTGATTAAAACAAAGCATAAAAACTACTCGTGTGTGAGCCTGGGAAAATATTTTTTCAGAAATTTTCCAAATGAACTACTTTAATTTTAATCATCTGCCCCACTGCGGTGCTTTCAAACAATTTTATTTGCGCAACTGATTCCCCTTCCCTTTTTTCTTTACTTAATTAGATACTCTAACATGTCCTACCCTTTCATTTTTGTGCCATGCTCATCAAAGGAAATAAACATACTCAGTTCGTTAAAATGCTTCACTTCAACTTTGCGTGGAGAATAAAAATTGACAGTTATTTTGGAAAAAGGAAAAAAAAAACTTTATTTCAGAAATCTTATTTCAATGCTGAAAATTCAAACAGAAGACACGTTTTACTGGTGATTTTAATAATTAAGGACATATTTTTAAATTTATTTAATTTCAGATTTATTTTTTCACTTAATAAATGTATTTAAATATATAGTTTTGAAATGGTATATACTGAGTAAAAAAATTACATTTTATGAAATTGATCCTTTAAAAAATACCAGTAAAAGATATAACGGCAATTTTTTCTGTACGCGGATACTATTCTGAGATGTAAACCAGAGCGTCATTTTTAAACTAGTGCATAACAGCTGATATTTTAGTCAATAGTTTTAACAGTGCGCAGCGATATTTGTCAATGGAAAAATTAGTTGGAAAAAGAATTTGTTCAAATTTAGAAATAATAATCTGTTTGCCACCAAAAGTCGCCAAACTTTCTAATGAATTTTACACCACTTTATTGCATCTTTGCACAAAGTTATTGAATAGAATGAGTTTTTTCCCCAAAGTCACAAGGAATTACACCGACCAAGCATCGTAAGTTTTGATATGGCTCTTGCTGATTTTTTTCAGTAAAAAAATCAGCAAAATTCTAAATTCGCAAAGCTAAATTCGAGGATCTTGAAGTAATTCAAGGATGCGTGTTGAGAACATTTAGGTTTTTCAAGATAATTCACTGATGCAGTTAAAGGACATAACTTCAATCAGTCTACTAAAAATGAATAGAGGATTCAGACCACGAAATATATACAGTTACACATTATAATTTATTAAACTCTATAAGGCCAATATACATCTTCACAAGTAAAAGGAATTGTATTTTTAGAAATATTAACATCATGTATTTTATTTAAAAAAATAGATTTTTTTTACAGTAAATATATTCATTATACAGGGTGTATCTAAACTACTGGGCAAAACTTAAAGAGGTGGGGTACACATAATATTAAATGGGTAACTGAGGGTCCCAAACGTCTTCCGAAGGAGATAGGCGCTATCAAAGTTTAGGGTCCAAAATTTGAAATGATTATAAAAACGGAAAAATTGGTCGATTCGTTTGCGGTTTTCACGAAAACTATTCTTTATGTCGGTATTGTCTTGAAAATAAATTATAAAGATAAAATTTTAAAAATGCCGATAGAGGGCGCTTTAGACTTTGGAGTAACAAACAACTATTTTTTACCGTTATTTTTTGCATCTCATAATTTTTTTTTTTAGAAGTTTAGACATAAACTTAAATATTGAGCTCAAACTCTGTGGTTAAGTAGCGCCAACTGAACTGTATTCAATGGGAGTGGGCAGGTTCAAATTTCAAATGATTATAAAAAACAGAAAAATTGGTCAATTGATTTGCGGTTTTCACTAAAATTATTCTTTATGTCAGTATTGTCTTGGAAATAAATTATATTGATAAATTTCAAAAAAATGCCGATAAAGGGCGCTTTAGACTTTAGAGTAACATACAACTATTTTTTACCGTTAGTTTTTGCATCTCATAAATTTTTTTAGAAGCTTAGACATAAATTTAAATTTTGAGCTGAAAATCTGAATCGTTGAGAGTGGCAAATTAGCGCAACCTGAAATGTGTTCAATGGGGGTGGGAAGGTTCAAATTTCAAATAATTATACAAAACGGAAAAATTTGTCGATTCGTTTGCGGTTTTTTCTAAAACCATTCTTTAGATAAGTATTTCCTTGAAAGTAAATTTTAAAGATAAATTTAAAAAAATTCCGTAAGAGGGCGCCTTAAACTTTAGAGTAACCAACAACAATTTTTAACTGTTATTTTTTGTATCTAGTTAAATGCTTGCAAAAGCTTAGACTTAAATTTTGAACTGAAATTCTGAATCGTTCAGAGAGTTTAAGAAGCGGAAACTGAACTGTGTTCAGGAGTTGAAATGTTACCCTGCCCACCCTACGAACACAGTTCAATTTTTCGCTACTTAATTACTCACAACGATTCAGATTTTGAGCTCAAAATTTAAGTCTAAGCTTTTAAAACATTTATTTAGACAAGTAAAAATAAGTTAAAAATAGTTGTTGGTTACTCTAAAGTTTAAGGCGCCCTCTAACGGAATTTTAAAAATGTATCTTTAAAACTTATTTTCAAGGAAATACTGATATAGAGAATGGTTTCTGAGAAAACCACAAACGAATCGACCAATTTTTCCGTTTTTTTGAAATCATTTGAACATCGCCACTCCCATTGAACATAGTTCAGTTTGCGCTACTTAACCACTCTCAATCATTCAGATTTTTCAGCTCAAAATTTAAGTTTAAAAGTTGTCTAAGCTCCTAAAAAAATTTAATGAGATGCAAAAAATAACGGTAAAAATAGTTGGACGTTACTCCAAAGTCTAAAGCGCCCTCTATCGGCATTTTTTGATATTTATCTGTATAATTTATTTTTGAGAAAATACTGACATAAAGAATAATTTTAGTGAAAACTGCAAATCAACTTTTTAATTTTTCTGTTTTTTGTAATCATTTGAAATTTGAACCTACCTACTCCCATTGAACACACTTCAGATTGCGCTACTTAACCACAGATTTTGAGCTCAAAATTTAAGTTTATGTCTAAACTTCTAAAAAAAATTAATGAGATGAAAAAAATAACGTTAAAAAATAGTTGTTCGTTACTCCAAAGTCTAAAGCGCCCTCTATTGGCATTTTTTAAAATTAATCTTCATAATTTATTTTCAAGACAATACTGACATAAAGAATTGTTTTCCTAAAAACCGCAAACGAATCGACCAATTTTGCCGTTTTTTATAATCATTTCAAATTTTGGACCCTAAACTTTGCTGACGCGTATCTCCTTCGGAAGACGTTTGGGACCCTTAGTTTCCCTTTTAATATTATTTGTCTTGATGTGTACTATCACCCCTTAAAGTTTTGGCCAGTAGTTTAGATACACTCTGTTTAATACACATGTAAATCAAAAGAAATTAATTTTATACATCAATTACTTTTCAAGAACTAACTAACTTTTTACATATTTTTTGAGTAAAATATCCCTGCAGTACACTTTTCTAAAAAAATAGGCTATGGAACCAGTCCATGGAACATCTTGACAAGTAAAATAAATTGGATTTTTAGAAATATTAACATCATGTATTTTGCTTTAAAAAAATAGATTTTTTTTTTTTTTTTTTTTTTTTTTTACAGTAAATATATTCATTATATAACACACATGTAAATCAAAAGAAATTAATTTCATGCATCAATTACTTTTCAAGAACTAACTAACTTTTTACATATTTTTGAGTAATATATCCGTGCAGTACACTTTTCTGCTATGGAACCAGGCCATGGAACATCTTGACAAGTAAATACTATTGGATTTTTAGAAATATTAACATAATGTATTTTACTTTAAAAAAATAGATTTTTTTTTTTTAACAGTAGATATATTTATCATATAACATACATATAAATCAAAAGAAATTAATTTCATGCATCAATTACTTTTTAAGAACTAACTAACTTTTTACATATTTTTTGAGTAATATATCCTTTCAGTACACTTTTCTAAAAAAAATAGGCTATGGAACTAGGCCATGGAACATCTTGACAAGTAATATGAATTGGATTTTTAGAAATATTAACATCATGTATTTTACTTTAAAAAAAAAAGATTTTTTTTTTTTACAGTAAATATATTCATTATATAACACACATGTAAATCAAAAGAAATTAATTTCATGCATCAATTACGTTTCAAGAACTAACTAACTTTTTACATATTTTTTGAGTAATATATCCGTTCAGTACACTTTTCTAAAAAACTTTTGAATATATCACCTCAAAATTTGTGTGGCATCAAAAAAAAATATTTTTTGTGAATAATAATAAAAAAATTTTCATTTTAGTTTTAAACAAATAACATTTAAAATATTTTATTAAAAAACTTTGAAAACCTTAAAAATTCTAACAATATATTTTCCCTTATTTTAAATAATTTTTCATTTCAAAACTACAATTTTAGAATTTTTTAAAGAAACAAGCTCTTTACATAATTTTTGAAACTTTCAACTGTTTGTCTAAGATACAGCTTTTCAAAAGTGTGATAAAAAGTTTCAAAAGTGTGATTAAGTATGATTTAAATCTCGGTTAAAATGATTATTGTGTGCAATCATATTACATCGAACCATTACTTGTTCCACGTGCTTTTTTTTTTTTTTTTTGTGCGGAAGGATGGTATATAGGGTGATAAAAAAAAAAAAAAAAAAAGACGTGGACAAATTGATAGGATAAATCAGGCATACGACAAGGGTAAAACATCACGTAGGAACATAGGGCCGAAAACCACTTATTAAGTCAGAAATGCAGGGTGTTTCATCCAAACTCAATTTTGGCTGACGGTAATAAATTTAAAAAAACTGAAGTATATTATAATAAAACATTTAACAGACATTCTCACCTTTCTTTTAAATGTGATAACACCAAACAAAAGTGGTAGAAGTTTGCATTATGAACACCAGCAATATGCGCTTGGCACCTCACATTTTGGATTCTGATAATCAATCCATACAGTATCATCGATTGCTTGGGAAATTTTTTTCCAGATCTTTTCATTACGTTATCACATTTCACACAAAATAAGGTACATGTCGTTGCATTTTCATTTCAATATTTTTATTTTCCTCGAAATTTTTACTTTCAAACCGGGTGTAGCTGGAATGAAACATCCTGTATTTGTGATTCAATAAGTAGTTTGTGACCCTATGTTACAATGTGATTATTTATCCTTGTTGTATGCTTCATTTGTCATATCATTTTGCCCATGTTTTTTTTAATCACACTGTATAAATTTGAAAGATAGCCATCTGTATACTGCGGACTATTTTTACTGCATACTGCATCGTCATCTATATCTTTACTCCGTCGGTGATTTTACCTGAGCTATCTTGTGAACATCATAAGAAATACCATAAACGTGATGCACATTTATTCTTTTTTCTACGCTCTTAGTGTTGTCACTTACTATTTTACTAACTAAAAAACAGAAAAGGGATTTTTTGGCATCTCACTTCCCTTCCCATGTCAACGTCTTTGGTTTAATCTAAAAATTTCAAATGGAAACCGTGTATTAAAATTATTTGAACGGTGTGATTTGGCACCGTTCTTACAATAAATCAACGAGTTACTATATCGTTTTTGCATTCTCGAAAATTTATTTTTTATGAAAAATCTTTCCAAAAAATTAATATAATCGTAATTTTAATCTTAAAAAAAAATATATATATTCTCGATTGAATATTTTGTAAACTTTCAAAAATTTCAAGAAATTCTTTACATTTATTTATGTTTCGCAAACTTTTCCGACTCTTGATTAAAATAAACCGTAACGAGCTCTCCTCTGGTAAGAAACCTGGTAAAACAATACTCTGAATCTTTTCCAAATGAACTACTTTCATTGTAATCAGGTGTCCCACAGCTGTAGTTTTAAGCAATGTTATCTGCAAAGCTGATTTCCTCTTTTTTTTCTTTCCTTAATTAAATGTTCTGTTGCGCCCATGCTTTTTAATTTCAATGCCTTGTTCATCGAAGGAAATAAACATGTTGACTTCTTTTCAAATTTCTAATTCAAGTTTATTTTGAGCAGAAATTTTTAGCGATATTGTTTAAAAACATTATATATATATATCTATATATATTAGAAAAATTTTCTAACATTGAAAATGCACAGTTACAAAGCATTTTACACTCTGGTGGGTTTTTGTAGTAAAAAAGATTAATTTTATTAATTTAAGCAATATTTTGTAGTTAAAAAAATTTTACAAGTAAAATACATATTTTACGCATAAAGAACACTAAAAGCTCGTTACGGGGATTTTCTATAAAATTTACTCTTTTCTTTATAAAAAAGGAAAGCATGATGTAAAATAATTGCTATTTTTTATTCTAGAAATATCATGTTTATCCATGTATTAAGGTAACCCTTAATAGTGAAAATAATTACGTAACCATTATGTAGATTGGAAGTCACAAATATTCAATAACAGAGACTCCAAAACTTTTGATAGCAAAGTGTATTTTTTTATATATACAATTCATAGTTAGAAACTCTCCATTATTTTTCCATTCTATTTTATGTAGTCGCAAATGACTCCATTTTCGGATTACTGTTCAAAATTGTCTGTCTGTGTGTTTACATTCCCTTGCCTCAGATTTTGTTCATGTCTTCCACATCATTTAAACGCCATGTCTTTTCATGTATCTCTTCATTCGTGGAACAAACAAAATCGTAAGGCAAAAGATTAGGGGATAAGAAAAGGTGCGGAAAAAGAGTTACGCCTTTTTTAGCAAAAAACTAGAAAACTAAAAAGTCTGCTTAGCGCAAGCAGTGTGCATGTCATGGTGAAAAAAAACTGCCTCCTATATGACACAAATCGGGTCAGATAACACCGCATTTAATACAATGATCCATAATCTGACTTCAAACACAATTTCACGAACTATCTCGATATTTACGCCTGTTCTAGAAGCTGGAGTGCATACGAAACGAAATTTTTTCATTTATTGACATTTCACTTATTTTAAACAGAAAAATCTGAAGTTTTATCTATAGATAAAACTTCAGTTTGAGTAATATTTGTAAGCTGTTTGTAACATCAAAACTGTTTCTGACACAATTTTTTCCCTTTCAAGAAGTAAAGTTTTAAAACTACGCGCTATTCACTCAATTTACTTCATTCAGACAAATTCATTCTTTCAAAAAAGAAAAAAAAATGTATTGCGTCTAGGAACAGAAAAATGCACTGCTTCTAGGAGCAACTTTTATGGTGAATGACATAAAACCCCTTAAAATAGCAAATAAAGCCTTTGTGCACAAATGTTTAAAGATAGAAAACCAACGATTATAAATGCACAAATAAAGTATGAGAAGGTAGCAAATAGCTATTTCGAATCTACTATCGAGATTCTTTATCAGTGCAAAACTCAGCGAGCTAAAAAATAGCAAAATTGAGCAAAGAGACAGCGAGACGAAGGCTTATATACCCGCTATTTGAACAATCCCGTCTAAAGAAAAGCAACCAATGAGAAGAAAGCAGTCAAAACAACCGGGTGGACAAGTAGCGACATCTATCGGAGAACAAGCAAAACAAAAACTAAAAAGCGAGTGAAAAAAAGTATTAAATTAAAGATTTCCAAATACTTGGAAATTAAGGAGTACTAGATAAGTCATTGACTAAGGAGTGAGAATTTTTCATGATGTGGTAAGCTCCCCAAAAATCAAGATCAAGAGTGGAAGGACATTTATGGATGATGGTGGCTGAAGAAAAGTTAAACTTATGTTGTGAAAACCAACAATGTTGAGCAATAGAGGAATGTTTAAGCTCTTGATTTTTGACATACCTTTCATAATCCATTAAACGAAATCTAAGAGCACGTTTAGTCTGACCATTATAAGAAAGACCACATTGGCAAGAAATTTGGTAAATACCCCAGTTATCTAAGCGATCAATGGGGTGCTTAAGATTTGAAAAAGCAATTTTATTAACAGGAGAAAAAATAACATTGAAATCGAACCTTTTTAAAAATTAGCAACTTGCTGACTGATTTTGGGGAAAAAAGGCAAAACAACCAAAGCATTAGAGTTCGAATTAAAGTTTTTTCTTTCAGAAAGGGTGGATTTTGTCAATTTTCTATGAATTGAATGTATAATATTAGGGGAATAACCACGATCAACAGCAATAGATTTTAGATAATTAAGTTCATCACTGAGTAACTGAGAAGTTGAACAAATATTGGAAGCCCGGAAAACAAAAGTTTTAAAAGCCGCAACTTTCTGGTTAGGAGGATGAGAAGAATATCTGTGAGGTGGAAGACTGACCGCAAAAGGTTTGCGAAAGACAGTAGTCTGAAACTTATCTTCATTGCGAATAACAAGAATATCCAGAAAAGACAGGCAACTGTTCGATGTAGTTTCAAAAGTAAATTGAATACAAGAATCAATAGAATTCATGACAGAGAGAATATGATTTATATTAGAATTCACTTCAACTAAAGCGTAGATATCATCTACGTAACGAACATAGAACGGAAAGTTTAAGACTTCAAACAATTTTAATTCAAAATAATGCATGTACAAATCGCATAAAGTCAGACTAAGAGGATTGCCCATAGCCAAACGTTTGGCTATATACTTTGTGCATTTATAATCGTTGGTTTTCTATCTTTAAATAAAAACCCTGTTCATGACTTTTAAAACAACACACATAGAGGATCGTTTTTACACAGCGATTGACACAAAAGAATCTGCATATCACTTTGTACCAATCATGCGGTAAAAATTATGCATTCCGTGTGATGTTTTTAAAGTAATGAATTTTGCTTATATGTCGAAGGTCACGACAGGACTCAGAACGAGGTGAATGATGGGTACAGAGAAATAAATGCAACTTAAGCACCGCCAGTGGCACTACCATTCCAGTTATTTTTGTGTCCCTAATCGCATTTGTTTTTTTAGGAATTCACTTCAAAATTGAAAAACTAAAAAGCTAATGCATTTTATATTATAATCACGTTTAATGTACAAAACGTATTTGTTTAAAAATTAAAATAAAAAAAAAATGTTTTCGCACTTTTTTTCAAGTATAATATTAAGATTTTAGATTAATGTCGCAAGATGTTTGGCGTTGTTCGTCGTAAAAAAACGCTTTTGAAACAAAATAAATTAATAAAATTGTTATATATAAAAACACCTTGTTTAATCTTGCATTAATGTGAAACGTTATTGTTAAAATAAGCATATGACAGCAATAAAAATTTTCAGTCATAATTATTCAAAGATGTAAAGACTGAGTTTTGATTGAAAAATTTTCCAAGCATATTTAGATTTTTTCTAGCAAGCGTTGCTTAATTACATACCCTTTAATGAATATTTTCTAGACGTCTAAGCTTTCAAGGTAAAACTTTTCATTTACTTATTTTTCGCAAAGTTGTCTGATTCTTAATTAAAAAAAATTATAACGACAACTCGTCTGTGAACTAGGTGAAACATTTTCTCTAGAACTTTTCCAAACGAATTGCTTTCATTGTAATCAGGTGTCCCACAGCTGTAATTTTAAACAATTTTATTTGAGACGCTGATTTTCTTTCTTTTTTTCCTTTCCTTAATTAAATATTCTATCGCATTTTGCCGTTAAACATCAAAGCCTTGCTCATCGAAGGAAATAATCGTACTGACTTCTTCGAAAATTTCTACTTCAACTATATGTGGAGTAGGAAATTTTGACGGTTTATTTCAACGGAGGAAAATTATTTTAGGTACTTTCTTTTAATGTCGAACTTGCAAAGTTATGAAGCGTTTTATACAGTGGTGATTTTTCATAATCAAGAAAATATTGTTTAAATTAATTTATTTGCGAATATTTTATACTGATAAACGATTTTTCAAAGCGTAAAACAGAGGTAATGTTTTTCTTCAGCTAGAAGCTAACAGGAATATTTTATCATAAACTGCCCAAAATAATGTTGAATAGATGATGTACGCAAAATTTGTGATGAAAACAATATACTAAATTTAGAAATTCCATTGAAAAACTATTAATATGTTCATTATTAAAATTTAACATGCGCTGTTACTAAATAGTATAAAGTTTATTTTTGATAGAAAAAAAAATGTTGTTCAGATTTACATGAACTAAAAGGATGATTTATATTAACAATTCTTAATCAATTTGTCATGCTTTAAATTGTAAAATAGAGTTTCATAAAGAGTAAAAAATAATTTCTAAGAATTACTTTTCGTATATGTATTCTGGAAATTTTCTTTAAAGTTAAAAAACTAAACTCATACAGTAATTTACACTTTTAGCACATTTAATATAGACAACCGTTTTGATTTTTTAAAACTGTTTTAGCATTAAAGCTTTTTTTAAATATAGTATTAGGTTTTTCGATTAATTTTGCCGTCAAATGGTTGGTAAATGGTTCTTCCTAAAATAGCTCTTTTTGTACAAAATAAATATTTTTCTAATCTATAAAATCATGTTTAATCACACATTAATATAAAAAGTTATTGTTAAGATAGCCGTATGAAAGCAATAAAAATTTTCAGTCATAATTATTCAACGATTTAGAGATTGAATTTTAATTAAAAATATTTTCCACACATATTTGGATTTTTCTAGAAAACATTGCTGAATTATATACTCTCTAATGAATATATTCTAGGCTTCTAAACTTTCAAGGTGAAGCCTTTCATTTACTTATTTTTCGCAAAGTTTTCTGATTTTTGATTAAAACAAACCATGACGACTACTCGTCTGTGAACTTGGAAAAACATTTCCTCTAGAACTTTTCCAAACGAATTCCTTTCATTGTAATCAGGTGTCTCAAAGCTGTAGTTTTTAAAAGCTTTAATTTTATTTGAGACGCTGATTTTCTTTCTTTTTTTTCCTTTCTTTAATTAAATATTCTATCGCATCCTGCCGTTAAACTTCAAGGCCTTGCTCATCGAAGGAAATAATCGTACTCACTTCTTCAAAAAATTCTACTTTAACTATATTTGGAGTAGAAAATTTTGACGGTTTATTTTAGCAGAGGAAAAATATTTTAGGCAATTAATTTTAATATTAAACATGTAAAGCTATGAAGCATTTTACACACACTAATGATTTTTCATAGTCAGGAAAATATTGTTTAAATTAATTCATTTACTAAATATTTTTATACTGATACAAGATTTTTGTAATTGTAAAACTGAGGGTTCAATTAGAAACTAACTAGAATTCTTTATCATTTTTTAACATAACAGTATACTAAATTCAGATATTTATTAAAGTAAAACTAATTAAAAAAAAATACTATGTTCATAATTAAAATTTCACAAGGGCTGTTACTAAAATGTATTAAGTATTGAGTATAAAGTTTATTCAACAATATTACAGCAATAAAATTTTTCAGTCATAATTATTCAACGATTTAAAGATTGAATTTTAATTAAAAATATTTTCCACACATATTTGGATTTTTCTAGAAAACATTGCTGAATTATATACTCTCTAATGAATATTTTCTAGGCTTCTAAACTTTCAAGGTTGCACATTTCGTTAATTTCCTTTTTCGCAAAATTTTCTGATTCTTGATTAAAACAAACCATAATGACTACCTGTCTGCGAACTTGGTAAAACATTTTCTCTAGAACTTTTCCAAACGATTTGCTTTCAATGTAATCATGTGTCCCACAGCTGTAGTTTTAAACAATTTTATTGGAGACGCTGATTTTCCTTTTTTTCTCCTTTTCTTAATTAAATATTCTGTCGCATCCTGCCGTTAAACTTCAAGGCCTTGCTCATCGAAGGAAATAATCGTAATCACTTCTTCGAAAATTTCTACTTCAACTATATCTGGAGTAGAAACTTTGTCGTTTTAATTCAACGGAGGGAAATTATTTTAGGTACTTTCTTTTAATGTTGAACATGCAAAGCCATGAAGATTTTTGCACAGTGGTGATTTTTCATAATCAAGAAAATATTGTTTAAATTAATTCATTTGCTAAATATTTTTATACTGATACAAGATTTTTGTAATTGTAAAACTGAGGGATCAGTTAGAAGCTAACAGGAATTCTTTATCATAAACTACCCAAAATAATGTGAAGTTGAAGAAACAAGCAAAATTTTTTAACATAAAAGTATACTAAATTCAGATATTTATTAAAGTAAAACCAATATAAAAACTTTTACTATGTTCATAATTAAAATTTAACAAGCGGTGTTACTAAATAGTATAAAGTATTGAGTATCGAATTTATTTAACCATATTACAGCAATAAAAATGTTCAGTCATGATTATTGAACGATGTAAAGATTGAGTTTTAATTGAAAAATTTTCCACACATATTTGTATTTTTTTTCTAGCAAGCGTTGCTTAATTACATACACTCTAATGAATATTTTCTAGACTTTTAAACTTTCAAGGTGAAACTTTTCATTTGCTTATTTTTCGCAAAGTTTTCTGAGTCTTGATTAAAACAAACCATAACGACTACTCGTCTGTGAATTTGGTAAAACATTTCCTCTATAACTTTTCCAAACGAATTCCTTTCATTGTAATCGGGTGTCAAAAAACTGTAGTTTTAAATCGCTTTAATTTTATTTGAGACGCTGATTTTCTTTCTTTTTTTTTCCTTTCTTTAATTAAATATTTTATCACATCCTGCGGTAAAACTTCAAGGCCTTGCTCATCGAAGGAAATAATCGTATTCACTTCTTCGAAAATTTCTACTTCAACTATATCCGGAGCAGAAAATTTTGACGGTATATTTCAACGGAGGAAAATTATTTTAGGTACTTTCTTTTAATGTCGAACATGCAAAGCTATGAAGGGCTTTTACACAGTGATGATTTTTCATAAACAAGAAAATATTGTTTAAATTAATTCATCTACGAAATATTTTTAAATTAATAAACGATATTTCAAAGTGTAAAACAAAGGGTATGCTTTTTTTCAATTAGAAGCTAACAGAGATTCTTTATCGTAAACTGACCAAATTTATGCTAAATTGAAGGATAAAGCAAAATTTATGAACCTAATACTATACCAAATTCAGATATTTATTAAAGTAAAACCAATTAAAAACTATTAATATGTTCATAATTAAAATTTAACAAGTATTGTTACTAATATATTAAAGGACTATTACGCCTTTATAAAATATTAAAAAATTTTAAAATATTAAAAGTATTAAAAATTTAAAAAAAATATTAAAAATTATATACTTAAAGACATATTTATTATCATAACAATTAAAAACACTTAAAATCATTAATTAAAATCACAACAAGTATCGACCACTTTATGGTCTTCATCAGGGTCATTTAACAGTATGAGACAGATAAACAAACAAAAACACAACAAAAGTCACAACAAAAGTCAAATCTTTGCCATTAGTGAACTTGGTGAAGACCACAGGGTGGTCGAAACTTGTCGGTTGTGATTTTAATTAACGTTTTCAATTTTTTTAATAGTTATGATAATAAATACGTGTTTAATTAAATAATTTTTAATATTTGTGAAGTGTTGCCACTAAATAGAATAAAGTTTATTTTTAATTTAAAAAATAATTAATTTACATTAACATAACATTATGTGGTTTATAGTAATAATTCTTAATTAATTTGCTATGCTATAAAGTGTAAAAAAAGTTTCCTAATGAGTAAAAAGTGTTTTTTAAGAAGAATTAAATGTGAATAAATCTCAAATTTAACAGCTTAACATGCTTAAAAGTTACTGGAATGTAACGCAACCAACAATGTAAATATTTTAGTAATAAATAAATAAAAGTTTAATTTATTAAATTATGAATAAAGATAAGCGAATAAATAATTCAAAAGATTAAAAGAAATACCAAATTAAAGAGTATAGTTATTTTTTTATTCAACTTATTTTATATCTAATAAAAACATGTTTAAATGCGAAATACTTGAAAAGCATATTATTACATATTAAACTAATCAAGTTAAAAATCCATTTTTTTCAAGTTATATGAACTATTTTTAGTTCAAAATGAAGTAATACTAGAGAAAATCACGAAAAAGTTTTTTTTTTTTACTTTTTTGATAGTTTTTAATTCAATTCTGTACATTCTTCTTACACTAAATACAATATTATCAAATAAATAACAAAGCAATACATTAGATTTAGTTCTTTTTTGGTGGGAGTTGAAGAAAGAAATATGATTATAAAAATGGGAAATTGGACAGTTAAGCCTATGCCTATTGAAGGGAAAAAAGGAAAATGGGAGATAATATGAAAATTCTTGATTCTAGAAAAATTTTGATGGTGATAAAAATTCTATAAGAATGTATTGAGCTTAAATATTAGAAAAAAACTGAAAAAAATCCTTACCATGCTTGCGAAAAACAAGGAAAGAAGTGGAGAAACCTAGACTTGTCATTAAAGAAAAGTATTTCATTTATTTTCCATCTACATTTATTGCATATAGAAATATGTGGTCGATATTAATCAATATTTTCAAGAACATATTATTTGGTCTTATCCCTAATAAGACGAAGGTTCCAAACAATTAGTTATGAATGCATACTCGATTTGAAAAAAAAAATTAAAAACCGTTGATTTTATATATATTTCAAATCAAATGATTTGCTTTGCAAAATTTGATAAAATTAAATATTAAAATAAATTACTGAATCAAGGCAAAACCTTATTTTGTATGATATCTGTGTTTATGATTATAAAATATAGGAGGTTATAAAATTACTTAGCATAACTTTATATATGCCAAAGTATTTTGCACATTTTATACAAAATTTTCTTCCACTTAATAATTTAATGATTTGTGAGAGTAAGAGATCACCATTTTCGACATGTATCAGATATTAACGTAAGTTAATACCTTTTATGCCTCACTGAACACACACAATTATGTAGGTTACAATTATCCAATTAAATAATAATAATACTTTTTTTTCTTTTCTTTCCTTTTTTAAAATCTGTTATTCCGTATATTCCGAACTAGTTTAAAGATAATTTCAAAATTTTACAAATTTGGCTGAATAATAGATTATAGGTTTCTTTATCAGTCTTTATTAGCTGTTGATTCATTTCATGACTGATTAAAAACATGTAGTTTTTAATCAGTCATGGAGACAATCATGGAGACAAAATTATGTAGCTTACAGTTATCCAATTAAATTATAGTAATTGAGGCATTTTTTTAAATATAAAACATTTCGTTTATTCCAAACTAATTTAGCAATATTAGTAAGAGTTCACAATTTTCGATATTTTACAGTTATTAACGTAACTTATTGCATTGTATTCCTCATTGATCACAAAAAAATATGTTAGGTTACAGTTATACAATTAGATTACAACAATTAAAGCATTAATAAAAATATTTAAAACGTAACGGAATGTCACATATTAAAAAATAGCCTTAAATATTATAATTTAATTGGATAACTGTAAACAACATAGTTTTCAATATTTCTCGATTATTAACGTCAGTTAATGCGTTTATGCTTTAATGAACACACAAAAATATGTTGGTTACAGTTATACAATTAAATTATAAGAAGGAAACGCTCATTTCAAAACTAGTTTAAAAACACTTTTGAAAATTATACAAACTTAGCTGAATAAAGGGTTATCAGTTTCTTTTCCAATATTTTTTATGCATAAACTTAATTCATTTCATGGCTCATTCAATACACAAAATTATGTAATTTACAGTCATCCATTTATATTATAATAATGAAGTTTTTTTTAAGATAAACATTTCGTTTATTCCAAAATAGTTTTAAGATGTAGTCAAAACTTTACAAATTTAGCTGAATAAATGTTTATCAATTTCTTTATTAATATTTATTATTTATAAAGTTAATTCATTCAATGGTTCATTGAACACACAGAATTATGTAGATTACAGTTATCCAATTAAATTATAATAATTAAGGCTTTTTTAATGATAACATTTCGTTTATTTCAAAATAGTTTAAAGATATTTTCAAAATTTTCAAAATTTAGACGAATAAATGTTTCCAGTCTCTTCATCAATCTAAATTAAATTAATTTATTCTATGGATAATTTAACAAACGCAATTGCATAGCTACAGTTACCTAATGAAAGATATGCAGCCTTATATTGTCTACTACATTAGGTTTAGAACCATACTCAAGATTCGAAATCTAATAACGGGGACAAATAATTAGGTAATTCCCTTTACATTCATGATATATAGATATCCTTATAAGGTTGTACCATTTTACTAATTTAAGACGTTATGAATGGTGTACAATAAAAAGCCCTAAGATATAGATCGATGTCTTTTACAAAGTGTTTTAATGGAAAACATATTTTTTATAATGTCAATTATAAAATATTCAGATAATTTAAAAATAAATTTATATCAAGTCTTTTTTTTTTTTTTTTTTTTTTTTTTTTTTTTTTTTTGCTTTTTGATTCATGCATCATGATGGATTTCTTAAACAGTAGAGTAATTTCTTTATTTTGAATACACGAAAGAAAGCAAATGAATGAAACATGTATAATGTTTTTCTAAAGCAGCTCTCATTTTAATTTGAAATTAGTCGATAAAACATCAAAATTAGCACTAAACTGCTAAAAACAAAACCCTATTTTTAAAGTTTTTCTTACTGCTTTAAATTTTTGGAGGATATTGCAATTATGAAAATTAATACTTCATTAATAATCCTTTTTATCGATATATATTCTGATTCTATAACGTAAATAACGATTTAAAGTTTAAAGTTGTCGATTATCTTTTATTTTGAGTGCACGCAAATCTTTTGATATGTTGTTTATGGCAAATATTGTGCGAAAAGCTTTTGCAATTTTCTCATTTTCTTTTCTTTTTTTCATCCTAAAATTAATACTGTATTATACAAATATTTAGCAATTTATGAATGTGAAATAAAATACAGTCGATATCGATTATTACCGTATTTACTCGTGTATACCTCTCACCACGCTCTTAATAAGAAAAAATGGCGATTTTTAAAAATCTCGTATATAGCGCGCACTATAAATTTCATGTGCATTTGAATGAATGACTAAATGAATTTCAGTAAAGAAAGCCGAAACAAACATACACTAGAACGCCCGGAAATTCTACTCAAGTTTGAAAATAATATTTCTCACCAGAATTTTTATTCAAAATTATTTAATTGATTTATTTAACGTAAATTTGCGTGGATTAGATTTAAATTATTTCAAGAAAATTTTTCTGGTTCGAATTGAAATTTAGTTACATGATTGGAGTCGAATCGACTAGTGCTAGAAAACAGTTCTAGTGCTAGAAAACAAGACAAAAATACATTAGCAGCTTACATTTCATCGCTTACATTTCCTGGTAACGGACTTGATATTTCAAATAAAACTATTAGAAATGAAATAGCTTGTATAATTTCTAACTTAGATAATAATACACATACCTTCTGAAACTATTTAGTAAACAATATTTCATTACAAAAATGCAAAAACCATTAGTTTATTATTAAAATTTACGTAAGAGACTTGACAGGGAAGAAAAAACCCCACCTTGATAAAAGGTTATTGTTTCCACTGTTATATAGCTTCACAATTGAAGAGTAAGAAATGGCAAGAGGTAGTTGCGTGAATAGTTTAAATATATCGCCAAATATTTGCTGTTAGCTTTAGGCAGCATTCGAAACCTAATTTGACTAAAATAATGACAAGGTAACGGACTTGACAAAAAGTGAAGGACAAAAGATTTCTGATAATTTCTTAAAGAAAATATATTTTGTAATAATTTTTTTCATTAATATAGAATACTAACAATTTATATTTAAAATAATTAGATATCTTTATTAAAAAAAATAGCTTAAATAAATTAAAAAAAAACAGTTAAAAACATAAAACTCGGAATGGGGCAGGCATTTTTGCTTAGAATCAAAATTTTAAAGATTTATATTTCAAAAAAAATTATTGATTTTTTAAATGTTTCATGTTAGAAATGTTCAATATAATTTTCTTTAGCTAATGCGTAGCTGAAATCAAACTTTAAATATTAATCTATGTTTGAATTGTCTTTTTTTTTTTTGTTACTCTGGGACAGCATATGTAAGCGAAATATGAAAATGGTCCGGTTAATTTTTTTTTGTTTTCTTTGATTAGACAACACAATAAAAATTACACTTTCGATATCGTATTGGATCTTACAGTTGTTTTAGACATATACTCAGTTTTCGACAGATTTCAGCTAGTGTTTGGCCACCTTCGATTCCCCGAATAATTTTTACTTCTTGTTGTATTGCCACAACTTTTCGTTTTCTACAGACATCTGTGATTTAAAGCTGCCAGTCATTCATTTTCCGAGTGCCCCTCCATAATGTTGTCTATTACGTTTGATGTTTTTTTTTTTTTTTTTTCAAAAAATTTCCTCAGGAAATTAATATTTATAACTTCTTTTTTCAGTATTCTCTTCTTAAAGGATGCAGCTTTTTGTTTCTTAGCTCTCAAAATATTTCTAAAATATTTGCTTAATTTAATATTTCTTGTTTCAAACACTGACAAAGTGGGAGTACAATTTTAACACTTCATGTAAAATTAAGCGTAGATTTTAGAGATATTTTATAAACTAAGAAAGTAATATAGTCTGACTCAAAAGTTTAAGCACTCTGCAAATATGGTTTAAAATAATTGAAGAAGAAAATATTTTATGCTAACTTACAATAAATACTCAACATTTAATCAAAATAAAATAAAATGTGCCATTTTGGGTAGTTAAAGTAAAAAAATATATTTATTTTTATTTATTTTTTCTTTTTTTTCTTGAAGAAACGCTATCTCAAAAGTTTAAGCATTGTATGCAAATTTTTTTAGAAACACGGGATTGGTATTGTGTAATGACGTTGTATGACATCATAGTGCACTTTTATACAAGTGTAAAAGGTGGAGAAATTATTTCCTAATGTTTTAAACATGACAAAGGGTAAAGAATTCACAAAATGTGAGATTTTGAAAGATTTTAAATTGAAATCTCAAAATACAACTGTTTCGGGAATTGCAAAAGCTTTAAATTGATCAAAGCTATGTATATATCAAGTACTTTCTAGAAATGATGATTTTAAGCGGAAACCAAGATGTAGACGACCACGTATTACGACTGTTCAGATTGATCGGAAAATACAGAGATTTAGACAAAATATGTTCCCATACGGCAAATTAAAAATAACCTCAGAGTACAGATGTCCAAAGACACTATAAATAGACATATTAAAGTGTGAGATTATATCATGCAAAAGAAATTGGCTCGCAAACCGTCTCTTAAATTACATCACAAACAGATAAGAATGAACTGGGCTAAAAAACACATATACACATATACACAAAAACACTACGGGGACAAATGGCTTACTGTTTTATGCAGCGATGAGAGAAAGTGGAACTTAGATGGCCCTGTTGGTTAGAACGCATATTGGCGTGAGTTATGCAAGAACCGAAGGACATTTTTCAGAGGGCAGCAAGGCGGTAAATCTATTATGGTTTGGGCGGCATGGGACATATGGTAGCCCTCTCTGGCTTTCTTAAAAGAAAGGGAAGATTCAAAAAAGTTTCAAGAGACGTTAAGCCATCATTTGCTTCCATTCGGCGACATTTTGGGGGGTTTTGAATGACCTTTTCTGCAGGACAATGCATCAATCAACGTATCTCATTCTACAAAACTTTGGATTTCTTAGAAAAATGATAAAGTACTTGACTAGCCACCTTTAAGTCCAGACTTAAACCCGATTGAAAATGTCTGGAATATTTTACCCGCCAAATTTAGGCAATATGAAAGCAGTATGACTCGATTGAAGAACTCCAAGAGGCTATTGAGAAAGCATGGTATTCTTTGCCACCAGAAACCCCACAGAAACTAAAAATTTCGACGAAAGCACGTTTATTTGAATTAATCCAAAAACATGGAAAAAATTGTTAGTAAAAGCTCTGTAAAAATTATAAATATGGTTGTGTTTGACATTGTGCATAAACTTTTGAGTCAGTTTTGTTATAACTTTTTTTAATTGTATTTTTTAAAAATATGTAATTTATTTTTTTCTATTTTTGATATTGTTTATTTAAATAATATTGCGAAATATCTAAATAAAAAATGTTACTAATTCTAACTTTTTATAATTCATTAAAAATCGATATTTTATGCTTGTGCTTAAACTTTTGAGACAGACTATAGACATGCTTAAAGAAGGAAACACTGAAAAAAGAAGATACAAGAATTATTTGTATAAATAACTAATATTATAAACAAGAATCAATTTATTGGGAACAGAATTATTTGTTATATGAAAAAAAATCAGTATACGGAATAATATTCATATATGCATTTAAAATGTTTGTATGTTTAAAAAGCAAAAAAAAAAAAAAAAAAAAAAAAAAAAAAAAAAAAAAAAAAAAATTGTTAAAGTTTATATATTATTATTAAAATTTAATAGTATCATTTTGTTCAATTACAAGAAAGTAGCATAATGGAATAATGCACGCCGTTACATTAAATGGAACAATATCCCTTGAAAAAAGAAAAAAAAACAATTTTTTTATATCTTCAAAATTTATTGTTAATAAATAAATAAAAAAGGAATCAATGTACCACATACTATTTGGCAAAAAGTGCTGTCTAATAATTTTATAGCGGTATGTATTAAAATTAAAATATCATAATACACTTCAAAACATTTATCCCCCCCCCCAAAAAAAAAAAAAGTTTTACGCTTTGTGTTTTACGCATTTAAAAAATATATCATGGATTTTAATATTAGTTTAGTTATCGCTATCGAATAATCTTAATATACTTTACGCTAAAAACATTTACAGAAAATTGTCCAGTACTTTAAACATTTTTATAGTAAACGAGTATTCATTATTCAACCGTAATTTTGTCGTGTCTTTTACTGATAATCAGAAAGCACTAAAATATGTAAAATATTCCTTATTTATAAAATTGGTTGATTGATTCGGCAGTTTATTAGAAATTTTGTTACAGATTACATGACGTTTTTGGATCAACATTTTAAATCTATTAAAGTAACAGTCCTTTAATAAAACACAAAAATTACCGCAAAACTGAACTTCACATAGTAATGTAAACTTAATAATTATTTTGATGAACTTTTAAAAAACAACATTTTAAAAGCGGATAAACAAACAACAATTAATTAATTTAATAATTAACTTATTGAAAATTAAATTTTAACATTTAGACATAACTATCGTAGTTTATGGGATAAAATGCTAGAATTTAACGGACATAAATTAATTCCATCTATTGGTATTTTAATTCAATTTTTAACGAAATATTTCACAAACAGACCAAGTCTTTCTTCATCAATACTTCTTTAGAAATCCAATGACGTTCCTACATTATTTTTTCGTTAAAATTATGTAACAAAGTAAAAATTAAATGTATAAAAAAACTAAAACTAAAAAAATAAAATAAAAAATAGTGAGAGGAGATAAAGAAAAGTCAATGCACAGACAAGAGTATCATGTTTTTCTCAACAGCATGATAATTGGATTTTAAATGAATTGTTATGCTTGAAAGAATTTTGTAATTTATGTTGAATGAAAACTTTTTTTTTAGCCAGTTTCATTTCAGCTATAAAAAGAGGAGCAAGTTTGTTTAGAAACAATTAGCTTTTTCTTTTTTCTAAATTATCTATTTAAAGAAAATAATAGATCTTTTTGTCATATATATATATGTATATATATATATATATATATATATAAATAGGCAAGAAAATTTTAAGAGTTCCTTAAAATTAAAGAGTTTACAACTATTTGTATTTTTTATCATATTAAGTAATCATTTTATTGGATGCATGGTAATTGCAAGACGGAAAACATGAGCGTTTCTTGGTAATATTTCATTATTTTTATAACAATAAATTATAAAAGGTAAATAGAAAAATGTATTTTAGTCAATATCATAATAATAACTGCTACTGGTCCAGTTTCAACTATGCAAGTTAACGCGAACAAAATGAATTTGTGCAGTTTAAATTTCAAATGCTACAAAGACATCTTTCACGAAATGCTCTACATCAGTCTAAAGTCAGCCTCAGTCATTATTTCGTAGGCAACATTTATGCAGTGAAAGATTGATCAAATGTTCAAAACAATGTTTATGAAATATTTAAAAATACATTTAAAAAAATAAGCTATGTTATTTATAAAATCCTTGTTTTTTGCAAAGATAATACGCCATTATTTGCTTTTTAATTGATCTTAATATCGAAGCGTTTAAAAAAATTATTGAATCCTTTCTCTTTAAAATATAAGTGCGCAAAAAAATTCATCCAAATCTACTGAATCCTTCTGAAACTCTGAACATTTCAAAGACAAGTACGTATTTCTTTTTATCAATCTTTTCTTTAGAATTGATCCTAAATGTGTAATAAAAAATAATGAACTAGAAATTATTTTCGAAAACTATATTGTGTGATATTTGCTAATTAAAGAAAAAATATAAATGCTTTAAATGGTAAAAATATCCCAATTTCTCAAAGAAGATTTTCATTTTTTTCAATGTTGCTGTTGAATAATTTGAAAAATTATGAAACCTTCATTTCATATTTATTTAACCCGGGAGTACATGCGCCGAATGTTTTTGCACCGGAATGCGTATGATTTTTGCAATTTTAACTATTTAAAATTACTAACCATTTAAAAATAATCTTAAACTTATTTTATCACAAAATTTGTAAGGATTTTCTCCGCCTAAATAAACTGACGGTTATAATTTGATATTATTGGTGACAAAATTAGAACCATTTCTACCCTGGATAAGCGCGTGTTCCCTCGGGTTAAAAACGCTGTAATAAATATATATTTTTTTCTTTTTAACTATGCAACAAAGGAGTTATTGAAACATTATAAAGGAAACATTTTCAGACAAATAAACGCAAAGCTTTTATTTTATTCTAAGTTATGTTTTTTACACTTTGATGGCTATATATACATTAATAACCAGACATTTTTTGAAATACAAAATGAAAAATACATACATTTATTTTTTTTTACTCTTTCATTTATATAATACACAGAAAAATTTAAAAAAGTAAATAATAATAATATTATTAAATTAACTGATAAGATTAATTTTTTTAAAGATCCTACATGTTTGATAAAATGGTATTTAATTTTATACTGGCGGTGTCGCCTGGCAACCAAATTATTTCAAAATGTAAAAAGTTTTCTGTGCAAAAGATAATTTGTGATAAATACATTATCTGTTTATTTCTTCAGTTTTTACTTAGCTGTGTGAAACAATATTCTTTTTGTGTTTCAGTGTGATTAGAATGTTTCTTATGAGTACATGTGCAAAAATATTACAGTTTTTTATTGGAGTTGTGTTTTGTTAAATTATCTATTTTCGAAAGAACCTGAGATGAGTTTTCTCATGAGAATAAACTGTTTAAAAAGAGAGATGAGTATTTAATTTTGATTTGAGTAAAAAATTAATAATAAAGTCAAATAATTGCATAATCATATGGTCCGTTATAAACGGGAGAGAAATCAGCATGTTTTTGTTCTATGTCAATGACTGAAGGATAACTGGTGAATATTTTGTGCTGTTTTGCTATTTTTCGATGTTAGAAAGCATCTTTTAAAGAGTCAAGAGGGGTAAGTGCACCCACTTAATTTTTATCCGTTAAAAATGAGTATGAAAGTATTAAAAGCAAAAAAGAAAATTTACAAAACAAATTTAACAAAACTAAAAGAAAAATTATCGAATTCTTAGCTAGAATTAAATGAATTAATTTTCATAAAGGAGAAATGGAATAAATTAGAGCAAAACTTTTCTGAGTTATTTGAGTCTATTTATAAGATAAGTAAAAAAGATGAAATTGAGGATTTTATTACGGAAAACGAGGAAATTAATGAAATATTAGAAATGATGGAATTCGAACTTACCAAAAAGTTATCAAAAATGAAATTGCAAACTGTTAATTTAGAAAACGCCACAAAGGCTGAAAATAACATAAAATTGCCGAAGTTAACTCTTCCTGTATTTACGGGTAATTTGCATGAGTGGCTTTCTTTTAAGGATATATTTAAGGCTACTGTACATGAAAATTCAAATTTGTCAGGGGCAATGAAATTACAATATTTGAAGTCTTCAGTGAGAGGAGATGCCTTTCGTATAATCCAATCTATTTCAATCGTGGATTCTAATTATGAAGTTGCATGGTCGCTTTTGGAAGAACGGTTTTCAAATTCGAGAGAACAAGTTTACGCGCATTTAAAACCTTTTATAAATAGCCCCGTTATTCAAAATGAGTCTCCAGCAGCATTATTAAATCTAATAGATATAACAAATGAATGTATTAGGTCGTTAGAGATTTTAGAACAAAAAGTTGAGGGGTTTTCTATTGCTATGTTTGCTTATATTCTGGCTCAAAAATTAGATGTAAATACAAAAATGTAGTGGGAAAGACATCTTAAGCGGGATAATTTACCGAGTTAACTGAATTACTAGAATTCTTGAGAGACCACGCGCGTACACTAAGTGCGTCCAAACAAGTAAATACAAAACGAAATTTGAAAAACGAAAGGCAAACAAAGCATAGCTTTCCAAAGGTAACTTCCATGGTTGCGAGTTTAAATGAGAAAAATATGCGCAAATGTGTTGTATGTAACCAGGAAAATCACAGTGTTTTTAAATGTCTCAAATTTCAAAAATTTAATGTACAGGAAAGAGTAGATTTTGTTAAAAAACACAATTTGTGCTTTAACTGTCTTTCAGAATTCCTCTGCGTCAAAAAATGTAACTCAACATTTTCGTGTTCAAAATGCCACAAACGCCACAATATACTTCTTTGTTTTGATAGGCGTGAGAGAAATTCCAATGCGGTGGGAGACACAAAAAATTATAGTGATCAGGAAGTTCCAAATGCATTGTCAACGAATGAAAGTAAACCAACATTAAATGCTGACGCCATACCATTTGAGTTAAATAACCAAATTCAAAATTTCACTGGTACTTCAAATGTGAGATCAAGTAATGTTAAAACAGTTCTTCTTTCCACTGCGATTGTTTATATGAGAGATAAATTCGGAAATAAAGTTCCGGTGCGTGCTTTGTTGGACAATGGTTCAATGAGCAATTTTTTAACATTGCAGTTAGTTGAAAGATTAGGAATTCGAAAAGAAAAAAGTAATGTTTCGGTATCGTGTTTAAGTGGATCCTCTGTAGCGGTAAAAAATAAAACTATTGCCTTGATCAGTAATAATTCGGGAGATTATAGTCGGGAGTTAGAGTTCCTTATCATACCAAAGATTTTGCAAATTATGCCCTCGAAATATATTAATATTTCAGAGCTAGGAATTCCAGAGTCTATTATTCTTGTTGATCTTGAATTTAATAGGCCAGGGTAAATAGATCTTTTGCTAGGAGCTGAAGTATTTCTCGAATTGATAAAGGTGGGTCGTATGAACCAAAATCTAAATTAATGCTGCAAAATACGGTGTTCGGTTGCATAGTAAGTGGGAGTGTTTACGATTGGAACGATCAGGAACAAATACATTGTGGGTTAATTACTGAAGCAGATTTAAATTTCGAAATGAAAAATTTTTTGGAAATTGAAAGAGTAGAAGAAAGTACACCATTGAGAAATACAGAAGAATTAGCATGCGACACCCACTTTATAAACACACATCAAAGAGATATAACGGGCAAATTCATAGTACAAATGCCGTTGAAAAAGTATCCTAGTTCTTTGGAAGAATCGAAGCAATTTGCGGAAAATAGATTAAATTCAATTTGGAATAGGCAAGTCAAAAATCCAAATCTTTTAGAGTTATATTGCGCATTTATGGCGGAGTATAGAGAGTTAGACCATATGGAAGAAGTAGAGAAAACAAATGGGTCAATACATGCGAATTATCTACATCACCATGCTGTTTATCGCCCAGATAAAAGTTCTACAAAACTGAGAGTTGTGTTTAAGGGCTCACATGCAACTTCATCAGGAGAATCCGTAAATTCCATACAGCTGAATGGAGGTGTCATTCAAGATGATTTGTTTAGCATAATACTTAGATTTCATACACACCGTTATGCATTTACAGCAGATGTAAAAATAATGTATCGCATGATACTTTTCGATAAAAGTCAACGTGATTTACAACGCATAGTTTAAAAGATATTGTAAATGGTGAGATGAAATATTACAGACTATGTACAGTCACAAATGGCAGAACTAGTGCCCCTTATTTAACCATGCGATGCCATAAACAGCTTGTTATAGATGGTGAATCTCAGTTTCCGTATGCTCCTGGTGTGATACAATCAGACTTTTATATGGACGTTGTCCTGACTGGAGCAGCTGACTTAAAATCGGCTAAGAGAAAGCAAATTGAGCTTATTCAACTATTAAATACGGGCGGCATGAACTTACATAAATGGTTTAGTAACCATCCAGAATAAATGCATCCAGCCTTTAAAAAGAAGAACTACACTTTTGAAAATATGAGTGAAACTAAGGCACTAGGACTTTGTTGGAAGGCCAATGATGATACTTTTACTTTTAGTGTATCATTCAGTGAGCAAACCAAGGTAACTAAAAGAAGTGTGCTGTCAAATACTGCTCGCATTTTCGACCCCTTGGGTCTACTAGGTCACATTGTGACGAAAGCAAAAATTTTCCTACAAAGACTGTGGAGACTGCAAATTGGCTTGGATGAAAATCTCCCTACAGTTGAGCTTGATGATTGGTTGCAGTTCCTAGAATCATTAAGAGCCATCAACAATATAAGTGTTGTTAGATACATTTTTACAAATAATTCAGTGCAAATAAAAATTTGTGGCTTTTCAGATGCTTCGGAGAAAGCCTACGCTGTGGCATTGTATGTTGTGTCTTCAAATTCTTCAGGAGAACAAATTTCAGCAAAAGTCGCAAACTTTAAAGTAAGCAAAACTTTGCAGTAAAAGTCGAGTTTCATCAATCAAAACAATCATTATTCCTCGCCTGGAGCTTTGTGGTGCAGTTTTATTAGCCAAATTGATCAATAAGGCTGCCAAAACCTTAAAAGTTCCTAAAGAAGCTGTCTACTATTATTCGGATAGTACTATTGTATTATGGTGGATTCGAAAACAGCCGTGTGACTTAAAAACCTTTGTGGCATCACGTGTGGCTACGATTCAGAATCTTTCTGATATCAGTCGTTGGGAACATGTGGCTTCTGCTGACAATCCTGCTGATCTTGTGTCCCAAAGTTTAGATCCAGACAAACTTCTCCAGAATAGCTTATGGTGGAAGGGTCTACTATTCCTAACACAACAAACTGAACCTTCTTCAAATACTGTCGAACTAGAGCAAAATGATAAGGATTTATACACAAGTGAACTTAAAAATACAGCTTCAAAGAGTTTTTCAGTACTTTTAATATATGACTGTCCATCTTTTATTGACTATTTTTTGCATTTGAGTAATAATATAGTATACTAAATTAATAAGAATTCTTAGCTATGTTTTCAGGTTCATTCAGAATGTCAAGAAGCCAAAAGAAAGGTATTCAGGTAAGTTAACATCTACTGAATTCAAGAAAGCTGAGCAATATATCATAAAATCTGTTCAAGAAAAAGAGCTCAGTTCTGAATTTTACATTGTTATCCAAGGGTAAGGAGTTACCAAAAAATAGTAGATTATTTTCATTAAATCCTTTCTTGGATAAAAATAATTTAATTAGAGTTGGAGGTCGTCTCCAAAATTGCATGGTAAATTATGCCCAAAAACATCCAAATGTACTGCCCTCTAAACATAAATTAACAGAATTAATTATTGAGTTATCACCAAAAATATCTACATATAGGACTACAAAAGTTACTTTATTGTATTCGAAGAGAATTTTGGCCTTTAAACGGTAGGGCTACTTGCAGAAAAATTGTACATAAATGTATTACATGCTTTAGGGCCAAACCTAAATTGTTAGAGCAAATTATGGGCGAGCTCCCGTCAGAATGAATAAATGTAGACTTTGTTTTTTTAATTGCAGAGGAACAGGTATGTGGTCCATTTTTGATTAGATATAAAGGTCAACGCAGAGGTATTTTTGATAAAGTTTATGTTTGTATTTTTATTTGTACGGTAACAAAGGCAGTGCATTTGAAATTTGTTAGTGATTTAACGTCTGAGGCTTTTATTGCCACATTAAAGAGGTTTTTTGCCAGACGAGGCAAACCTCGAAAATTTTTCAGTGTTAATGCAGGCAATTTTGTGAAAACTAATGTAGAGCTTAAAAGGTTGCATGAATTGGTAAACAAACCAGACCAGAACCTTACTAATTACTTGTTATCTGAAAGTATTGCTTGGGAATTTATTCATCCTAGAGCTCCAAATTTTGGAGGTTTATGGGAGTCGGGAGTCAAGTCTTTCAAGTATCACTTTAAACGTGTTTTGGGCAACTCTAAATTAACTTATGAAGAAATGTTAACAATAATTGTCCAAATTGAAGTTATCTTACATTCGCGCCCGCTTACTCCCTTGACTATAGATATTGATGACTTGGAGGTCTTGACCCCAGGATATTTTCTTATTGGTCGCTCACTTAATGCCATTGCTGAATCTGACTTGAGTAATATTGAAGATAATAGACTTAACTTATGGCAAAAGACTACTAAAATGTTTCAGACCATCTGGAAAAGTGGAAAAGTAGTTATTTAAGTACATTGCAGCAAGGCCATAAGTGGATGATATCAAAAAACAACCTCAAAATAGGAGATATGGTTTTAATAAAGGAAGGTGATCTTCCAGTGTCTAAATGGTTATTAGGGAGAATTGTAGAGGTATTTTTTGGTAATGAAAATAGATTAAGAGTTGTAAATATAAAAACCCAAATGGAATATATAAAAGATCAGTACCCAAAATTGCTGTATTACCTCTTGAAAAGTAATTCAGTTTTTATAAGAAAGTGTACATTATTGTAAAATTGCTTTATTTATTATGCATTACGTAAAATTGTTTAGATATTTGTTTAAATTTAACTTCATTCTCATTGGGACTAATTTATATTGCATTTAATTGTATTGTTATTTGTATTTTTTACAATGGTTGTAATTGCAGTGTTTTAGTTTGAAACCTCCCTCAGAGGTTTCAAGAGGGGCGGTATGTTTGATAAAATGGTATTTAATTTTATACTGGTGGTGTCGCCCAGCAACCAGATTATTTCAAAATGTAAAAAGTTTTCTGTGCAAAAGATAATTTGTGATAAATACATTATCTGTTTATTTCTTCAGTTTTTACTTAAGCTGTATGAAACAATATTATTTTTGTTTTTGAGTGTGATTAGAATGTTTCTTATGAGTATATGTGTAAAAATATTACAGTCTTTTATTGGAGTTGTGTTTTGTTAAATTATCTATGTTCGAAAGAACCTGAAATGAGTTTTCTCATGAGAATAAACTGTTTAAAGAGAGAGATGAGTATTTAATTTTGAGTTGAGTAAAAAATTAATAATAAAGTCGAATAATTCATAATCACTACAGACCTTTTCCAGAATATTTTTTTTAGAATAACTCTTAAAATGCTTAAACTTTTTAAACTCAAAACGTTTAATTTTATTGAAAATTATTTTTTATATTTTATTATTATTTTTATTTCGTGGTTTTAATCTCTTTAAAATACCAGGCGTTTTTTAAATTCAAAATGAAAAATAAAGACGTTCCTTTTTTTACCCATTCACTTATGTTCTTATATAAAAACATTAAAAAATTAAAAAATAAAAATTAAATTAACAGATAACATTCTAATTTTAAGAAGATGTAAGAAATATTTTTCAGAATACTTGCTTTAAAATAAATAACGAAACGTTTAAAACTAATAAAACAAAAATTAGTTAAAAACTTAAACTATATTTACAAAACACTGGCAAATTAAAAATATTTTCAAGAATAAAAAATTCTCGTTTGCCAAAATAAATTACTGCTGTTTCTATTTTGATTAATCTCGCCATCGTAGAATTTTAACAAATTTTAAAATCTTTTTTCAAAGAACGTCTAGCAAAATCCGATAACATTGAGGTTAAAAAAAGCTTTTTTTTTTTTTTTTCAAAATGATGTAACATAAAGGACAGTTGAACGAATAATGAAAAAAAAAAAACACTAATCAAAGAAATTAAAGTATAGCTGCTGAGTACTCGACTTTTTTGTGTTTCTCTCATCAGCATAGTAATTGGATGTTTATGCATGAATCAATTATTTAATTGTTGTTAAACGAAAAAAAAATGTATCCATTTAATGGCGTATTAAAAAAGGAAAGTTTTGGTTAGAATAAAATAGCGTTTATTTCATAGGTTCGTCAAAAATGCTTTTTTAAAACTGTTTTATTTTTTATGACTGATTTTATGTTGTTTTCGCTGTTTACTCCAAAAATGGAAACTATTTTTTGTATAAGTTTTTTTTTTTACAAAAGGAATTGTTATTTGTTTTTCTTTTTTTTGAAGAAACCCCTTAGATAATTAATATTTTTAACCTTAATTTTCTGTATATTATATTTTAAAGGATGTCTTCTTTTTTTTCTTAGCCACCAAAACATTTTTATAAATCTACTTAATTCACAATGTTATGAAATAAAATCTTCATAAGATCGAGCAAAATTTGAACACTTTATTTTTTCCACTAACGTAATGAAATATAAGATCAAATAATTGAAAACAGACACAGTTTGTTTTATCCACTCACAATGAAGCAATTTTTTGTATTTATTCTCAAGTTTCAATAGAAAAATATTTTTAAGATGTAAATGAGTTAATAATTTTATTATTAATATTAATATTTCCCTTCATCATTTGATAATTTAAACCGACAATTTTCGATGTTAACTGTAACTTTGTCTTATAACACGTGAAAGCTATTTACGGAATAAAATTTGATTGGTTATGTGAATATTCAGCAAATAATAACTCTTTCATTTTTCTGTCTTGATAGTAATTTTTTTACTTACTTGCTTAATTTTTTAATATTCGCTGCATATGGCTTGTTTTTGTCCAGCTCTTTTAGTTTCAATTAATCGGGACATGAGAGAAATAAGAGAAGTAGGCATTCAATTAATGCTTCCTATTTTTATTTCAGAAATTAACCATATTTTATTTATGATTTCGAAATAATTTCCTTGAAAACGTGACTCGTATCTTAAGATCTTTATTTTTCTTTATATATCTTTTTCCGTTTTGCATTGGTTTAGAATTTTTTGTTATTGAATTTATATATTCTACAATAAGATATACTGTATTTAAAACACTGGTTTAATGGTACTATCGATAAACTCTTACTTATTTTTTTTAATTTTATTGCTAAGTATTTTATCTATAAAGTGTTTGACAATGTATCTCAAATATTTCTAAATTAAAGGTGTTTTATTCATTCAACTTAGTATTCATATATGTATACATTTTTGATACTTAAAAATTTTACTGTTTCAATCTTATTTAATTTATCACTTATAAGTGTTTGTATTTAATCTTAAAAATTATTAATACTTATTTTATTTAATAATTTTGGTTTCAAATTTCAAATTTATAATACTTGTATGTATAGTGTCTTAGTACTCAATTTATAATTTAAATTTAAAATAGATGATAATTTTAATTATTCGGTAATGGTTATATATATAGTATTCTAAAATTAATAATAATAACCTGTTTTTATTAGTAATTCTAGACCGAGTTTTGTAAGCTTAATAAATTTTAACTTGTTTAGCTTGCAATATACAGTACAAATTTTAAATTTATATTATTACATTTATATATACAAATGTAACAATTTATGCTTCTTCGAGGAAAAGTTAATTCGAAACTTTTCGGCGTTTGAATGAAAAATGATCTCATTTCCTTTTTAACATCTTTGACTACAGTTGAAAAGTGTTTATAAGCTATGTTTATATGTCTATCTATCTGCCTTCTCGACCTCACTTAAATATACTCGGACTGTCATGTAATAGATAGAAGTTAATGTGATTTACAATGGCTCTTTCGATATTGAAAATGATGTGTGTAGCATTTACAGGGGACTCGAAATGATTTCGTTACATTATGCTCTTTTATGAAAATTCTTTGCGGGGTACTTTAATAGTGTTATTCTGTTTTGAGCATAATTATATTTATATTTTACGTTATTGAGATGCACTAAAAGATGATTATTTCAGAATTTTTTATCTGTTGTCCTTACAATACGTATATGTGGAAATCAAAAATATTTCTGTATGTTATGGTGTAAGATAAAAATTACTTGCGGCATACTTTGATGACGTCACTCTGTAATAAACGTAATGGAATTGATATAGTTTCAAACAAGCACTAAAAGATATGTTTTGTAGAACATCAAATGGAAAATTTTTATTTTTTTATTGCAGGAAAACATAAAAGTGCTCTTTTATCCGCTGGTCTTCATGAGAAATAAATTCTCATTTAATTGTGTTCCCAAATTTATAATGACGATTGTATGACGAAATCGGTATCATTGATCAAGGTTTACTGCATGATGCTTGCAATGAAATATGATGTGCATCTCATTTATCATTTATTTACAGGGCACCTAAAATTTCTGATATAATGCTGAATCCGAAATATTGTCTCTTGGAGAACATTTCTGAAATTCTACTCCAATTTTGATTTGCATCTTTGAATTTAACTAATCTTTTTCATGGTATGTGGTGTGCATAAATTTTACGGACCATACAGGGTTACATAAAATTTCATAATCAATGCTGACAATGATCTTGATTTGCTGAAAGGTGTTTTTTTTTTACTTTGAGATATGCATTTTGAAACTCAACTTTATTTGACATTTTTATTTTAGAAATGTTCTTAGAACATAAATAATATACAGGGTAATGCAGAGATGTGGCCAGTTTGGCACCTATGAATGATATAAAGTATGATTTCAGTAGTTTTTTACTTGATTATGATATAAAAAGCTATAAGCATTAAAGATGGGCTTACAGAAGAACTTCAGTACGTTTTTATTTACTGGTTAAAAAAACTGGATAAAAAATTTTAAATCTGACATGAATATTTTTTCTATTTTTGCTATATTGAAATTTGGCTTATTTTTAAAAATATACGAAAACCTATAGATTATGAACAGAACTTCAAAGACGATCCTGAGTACGTTTTTGGCTATAGGCGATTAATTACTAAAATCAAGTATTAAAATGTGTCATGCTTCTTCTAAAATGTTTTCAAAAGTGCACTATAAAAAAAATGTTCTAGGAAAACGGAATTCCTAAAAACTTTTTATATAACAGTAACAACAAGAACAACAACAAAATCAGAATTGGTTGCATGAATTTTTGCCGTTACCGTTGCATAAAAAGTTCTCAAAATCTGTTTTTAACCGACTTCCAAAAAGGAGAGGAGGTTATCAATTCAACGCGTGTGTATTTTTTTTTATGTATGTTCACCGATTACTCCGAAACTATCCAACCAATTAACTTGATTTTGGTGTTAAATGAGAGAGCTTGCTCTCGAATTGGTACCACTTCCGTTTCATAGAAATTGGTTCAGTACTTTTTTAGTAATTAGGCAAAAACTAATAAAATTAGTGATTTCTCGCAAATCAGTAGTAATATGGATATCGAATAAATTTACCGATGCCAGGATAGCCGAGCGGTCTAACGCGCTTGATTTAAGTTCTGGTTTTCAAAAGGCAGCGTGGGTTCGAGACCCACACCTGACGTACGTGTATACAATAATCTTCCCGTATTATAATTTTTAAATATATATTTAACAAATTAAATACTAATTATGCTATTAGGAATATTTTGTATTTAACCGTTACCACAAAGTAACAGAGATTTTTTATTAACTCAATACTTTATCAGTGAAAGAGTACTCAAAAAGAGAACAGACTTGAGAAAAGTAACATGACATTGAATAAGTTCTCTGAAGGGAATGAAGTCCGGACAGCCGAGTGGTCTAAGGCACCCGATTTAATCTCTAGCTTTGAAAGAGAGTGTCGGTTCGAACCTCACTCCTGACATATGTGTATAATATACAAAAAAAAATTTCCGTGTTATGTTTTTTTTTTTTTTAAGTGACTTCAAAAAGGACAGGATGTTATCAATTCGGCGCGAATGTATTTTTTTTCTATGTATGTTCACCGATTACTCCGAAACTATCCAACTGATTAATTTGTTTCTTGTGTTAAATGAAAGAGGCTAATCTTCCATTGGTACTTCTTCCATTTCATTGAAATTGGTTCAGTACTTTTTTAGTAATTAAGTAAAAACTAATAAAATTAGTGATTTCTCGCAAACAAAAGTAACAAGGACGATGACTAAGCTCGGCGAATGGAGTTCAGCCAGGTGGCTGAGCGGTGTAAGACAGCAGATTTGATTTCTGGCTCTTGAAAGAGATCGTGGGTTCGAACCACATTCCTGACATACGCGTATGGTTTACAGTGATTTTTCCCGTATTATAATTTTTATTAACTGACTTCGAAAAATCGTTAACTTCTGGGTGATTCTCAAAATAGGGGACAATTTATGTCTTTCGGCATACAAAAAAAAATTGAGAGTTTTCCAGGTTACAGTTTTTTTCCTGTCATGTTTTTATATTTAGATAGGTTTTTCTTAATATTATTCATTATTTGCACTCAAGAATTACTCACTTTTTAGTTAAAAACACCTTAAAATAACAGAATAAAGATTCAAAATGACATTAGCATGGATGTCCACAGCAGCTGTGCCTTGTGTATACTAGCATTTTTCACGAGTTAATATCATGTTTATAAAATAAACAAATGTTATTCTTTCTTTATATTAATCAAGGAGAGGATTTATCCAATAAATTTCTTTTTAAAAATAAAATTATAGTATATAAAAAAATAATTAAAGTTTGTCCTCCATATTCGACTTTCAAAACAAGGTCATACTATAACAGCTGGTTATTAATCAAAATTTCATTTTCACATATGATAATAGTTTGAAAATATAAAGTTTCTCCATGGCAACAAGTAGCCATTTTATCCCAGCCAGAAAATAGAAGCATGTATTGTATTTTAAGAATAGAAGTTGAATATTAGGGGCGTACATCAATTGTATGTCATTAGAATGGATAATAATTTTCATATTTATTTTATAGTTAAAGTTTTTATTTTATTTATTTGCATAGAACTTTTGTGTTTTAAAAAGCCCCAGAAAGAACTATTGCATTGTGATTATATTATGGCTCATAATCTTATTTAAATTAAAAATTGTCATTAGCATGGACAGATATCAGTGTCATTAGCATGGTTTTTCTGTCCATGCTAAAGACTCCTATGTGCATAAATGCAACCAGTGCTTATATTGTATTTTTTATAAAGTTTAATTTTACGTATAAATTTAGGTATTACATTTATTATCCCTAAAATATGCATTAAATCTGTAGGAAAATCACTAAGACAGCTTCTTACATTGTTAGTGTCAGAATGTTGCTCATGTTACAAAGTTTGCTCTTTGGTAATGCTTTTATTATCCTTATATGTATATATCTAAAAATGGAAACCATTTGCTGAAAAGGAAGGCTAATAAATGTAGAAAAAAAAATTTAAACAGGAAGAAAATAAAAATTTCATAATATATTTATTCCATGCAATTTGTTTTGTCATTAGCATGGCTCAAAAAATACTAATTATTTTTTTAAGCTAATTTTTAAATATTTAGCTCTGCTGACTACATGGAAAGTATACCTAATACTATATTAACAACACCTATTTTTTCAGAAATTTTGCTAACAGTAATTTTTTTAAGATTTCATTTTTGAAATAGTCCCCTATTTTGAGAATCACCCTTCTAACTAAAAAGCGTAAAAGAAACTTTTCTACTAAAAATTGAACCGACTTCAAAAGCTACTGCCAAGTGAAAAATAATTTTTTTACAGAATAGTATTAAGAAATTAAATTAAGAGCGTAGTATTTATCATGCGTATTATTATATTTATGTGGATTAATTTAATTTTTTGAAGTCAGTGCCAGCCTAGCCAAGTTCAAAATTAAAATTAATTATCCAATGCAAATCGTAAAATAATAAAGTTAAATTTTTAACTAAATATTAAATCGTAAAAAACTTGTAGATACTTGGATGCGTGTCTATTGGAAAATTACATGTAACTTGGTTTGGCTGGCACCGACTTAAAAAAATCAAATTAATCTATATAAATATAATAATATGCATGATAAATACTACGCTCTTAATTTAATTTCTTAATACTATTCTGTAAAAAAATTATTTTTCACTTTGCAGTAGCTTTTGAAGTCAGTTCAATTTTTGGTAGAAAAGTTTATTGCAGTAAAACCTTTAACTAAATTTTGTTCTGTCCACTTTAACATGTTGCTGTTTCTCTGCTTGTTTAGAAAAAAAAATATTATCGTCAGAGTTATAAAACGACGGAATTTTAAAGTATTTTGGAGGTGTTGGGAAAATTTTCAAAGTCTAAGCTTGATTCATTATTCTTCTCTCTTGTTTTTTATTGTATTAAATGTTTGTAAGAATTGTCAAATTTCGTCAAAAAGTTTTATTAATTTATTATCTTTACAATATATATATATAGTTAATTAATTGAAGCCTAAATTTAAAACTTTTTGCTGACAATACATTTTTTTAATTCTTTGGTAAAAGAGTGATTTTTTAAATTTCTTTATTTATACTTTTTCTATTTCAGTGTTTACATTTTTTTACCTAATTGATTCAGTAATTTAAAAAAATTATCTTTAATCCCTTCTGACCTGATGCTCTATAAGTAGGATAATTTTTCGATTGATTATTATTTTTTCCTTGCAATCATTTTTTTTTCTATTAGTTTCATACAGTAATAATAGTACTTATTTCAACAAAGAACATATTCCTTACTTATGATCTATTAATGAAGGAACTTCATTCGTAATTATAAATAATAACCGATATATATGATTAATGTTTAATATTTATCAAATTTATCAAAATTCGCTGTATAATAAAAATTGTTAATAATAACCAAATTTATCAAACTAACCATCTTATATCAATATATAAAAAACGAACAAAATTAGTTTATACAATTGCAATTTAAAAAGATTTTGAGATCTTTTCAATGAATTTCTACTTTAGAACTGGTTATTAATCTTTAAAAGCAACACAGTAAAAAAGCAATCATAATGTTTAAAATAATTGTATCAAATACTGAAATTTTACAATTATTAATAAAGCTCTCTGGTTTAACTGATATAATTTATCATTTATTAGCATTTGAATTGAATTCATTATCCTGTATTTTCACCAAATTATTTAATATTTCTTAAAAGAACTTCTTAAGAAAATCAACTGTGAAACTTAAAAAAAATATAGAACCTTCCATTTAAAAATATAGAGCAAAAACGACAGTTTAACTTACATAAAAAAAAAACAGATTACTGGAAGAAATAAAATAAGAATAAGCTTGATATAGTGTGCTAGACTTATTATTGCATTCCTCTCATCAGTAAAATAATTAGATACTTACGCATGAAATATCTTTTTAATTGATGGATTTAATTTTTTTTAATGTTGATGGATTTTTTAGTCAATTTATTTATAGAATTTAATAAAAACGGTAGTTCTGTTTACATGCAAATAATTGATTTTTTATCAAAGCTTATAAAATAAAACGGCGGATTTTTTAAATCACATTAAAAATCTATATCTCCTTTACATTTTTTAAGCATACTAATTTTGAATAGCAATTCTAGAAACGAATTTTCTTTTATTATATTTTAAATTGTGTTTTGTACCTCCTTATTTAGTCATTTGTTTTCTAAAATTAAGTGGGAATTTTCAACATATGAATATGTATTCTGTATATTTGAGTGTATATGACTTTCAAAACTCGCAATATTCAGAAAATGAATTTTGTGGAAATCGTAAAAAAATGCAGTAGTATTTTACAATACAAGATATTCAGAATAAAACGAGTACTGTAATTTTTATTTATTTTTATTTTTAATTTTTTTTTTGGGGGGGGGGAGGGAGGTGCAGATTTACCAATAAGATAGATTGACAGAAAAAACACCATTTTCTCAATTTTTGTCGAAGGCGCATTTTGAAATTCACGCCTTCATATACATACATACATACATACATATATATATATATATATATATATATATATATATGTAAATTTTCAACCAACCCTCGGTATTTCCCATATTTTAATTATGTATACATCTGTATACATATTAAAAAGACAGAGCTTAAATTTTTGAAAGCAATGCACTCTTAAAACGAAAGAGCTGATTTGGCTTCTCATGAAAGAGCAGTTATTTTTTCGATCATAAAAGAGTTGTTTTTCAAACGATTAAATCTTCTTGATCAAAAATTGGTTATTTAAATTGCTCAACTTCATTTAAATTGGTTTAAACTTGAGTTACTTCAACTTTTTTTTGAGAAGCTGCCTTTCAACATTGAGATGAGTGGATTTCAGCTCAACTCGAGCTATTTTGTGGCTGACTTTTTAAAAGAGTGAGAAATATTTTTCATCAATATTAGCTTAAACCAAAAAATGTCTTAAAAAATAGGAAAGTAACATTTATAAAAAATAAATACAACATTGAAATACACCATTAAATACCATTTACAAGATTAATAATAAATTTTGATTATGAGATATTGTTATAAAATACTAAGAAGTTCTAATAGCTTTAAACGTTAAAATGATTTTCTTTAACAAAGATAATTTACTGCTGTTACCTTTTTAATTGAATTTTCTATCGAAATGTAGAAACAAATTGATAAAAAGAACGTCTTGAAAATCTTGTAACAAATGAAATGACAGTGTTTTCGTTTTAATGTATGTAAAAAAGATAGAATTTAATCCCATTAAAAAGACTTTCTAAAGAAATAATTGTACAACCATTGTGTGTTAGCCTTTTATATCATGTCTCTCTCATCAAAATTACAATAAAATGTTTATGCATGAGCATATTATTTAATTACTACGAATGAAAAAGAAATTAAAGCTTAATTACATCAGATTTAAAGAATTTTAATTTTGAAAAAAAATACAATTTTGCTTAATAACATTTTCTTTATTGATATACGGTAACAAGTTTTTTTCCTTCAAAATTAAATTGATATGTTCTGAAATCAAAATACCAAATACATAAGCTTCTTCTTAGTGATATTGATAATAGATACAAAATTATTAAAGAAGAGATGAACATAAATATTAAATTAACGATTTTTAAAGGCTTCATGAAATGTTTTTAATGCCTCTTTACTAATTAAAGATTTAAAAAAATGAGTTTCCTGAAATAATTTATGAAATTGTAATTTTAAAAGTGCTTTTTCATGATTGTTTATTTAAGAATTATTAAGCATTCAAACATGAAACAAAAACTGTTCAAGAATCTTTATAAAATGCAGAAAAGTTAAAAAATGTTTTAAATGATTAACTATCACTTTTAGTCAAGATAATTTACTTATATCTGCATTTTCATTGGACTTGTTATAAAGTTTTTTGACAAATTACAAATCCTTTCTGAAGCGTTTCTTAAAATAGCGAACTAAATGAACTAAATAAACTGAGGGTCAGAGAGGGAAGAAATTCATTTAATTTATTCAACAAAGGGGACAATTTAACCAATTATCTAAAAAATTGTTAAAGGGGACAACTGAACCTGAAATAAGGATTTTTTTTATCAGCATATGATTTGATGTTAATGCATGACGGGTTTCTATAATTTCTGTTGGTACTTTTTTTTCTTTTTCAATTCAGTTGATAATAGAAAAAAAGTAAATTTATTTAGAAACAATTAGCATGCTTTTTAATATAACTTTCAAAATAGTACGATTTCTTTTCTTTCCTTTCTTTTTCTTTAAGAAGTTTGTATTTTTTCTTTCTTTAGCATAGCAGTTTTGTTCAAAAGTTCAATTTATTCCATTCTTTAAAATGCCTCATAATAGACCAGGATTTTTTCAAATAATAATAATAATAATAATAATATAAATATATATACATATATTTATGGAAATTTTTGAAAAATGAAATTAATTTTTTCCCTTATCTTCGTGCTTTATGTAATGTTAATAGAAAATATTATCTTTAAATTAAGCAGAACCTGTGTATTTAGCAAGGCATGTTCTAATTATGAAAAAAAACGCTTTGACATTTTTCCAAGGCAGTATTTTATTTATGTTGATTGACAGAAATACATTAAAACAAATTATTATTTAAAAAAAATTAAATGCCATTTTAATTTTAAACAATGAGAAGATATCTTTTAAAATAACCTTATTCTTAGAATATATAATAGTAAAATCTGATTTTCGATAGTATTTCACAACTTCCCCACCTCGAATATGTATCACTGTGTGATTAAATTAAAACTAGATTAGCGCATGGTTCTGAATATGTAACATAAGCTATCCCAATTTTTAATTCGTTTCAAAACTAGGTTTCGAATTATCAGACCTTTTTGTATCTTTTAAAGAAATTTGAAGATGACTTAATTACTCCAATTTAACGAGAGAATAGGGTAAATAATATGATAACGTCTGCTATGTGAAATACTAAATATATTTTATTTCTGATTTGTTTGAATAAATGGATTTAATTATTTTTAATAATTATTCCATTAAAAATGCAATGGAATATTTAGATGATATACTTTAACATTTACTAAATTGGATAATAAAAAAAATAATAGGAATAAAGCATTTTATTCCTATTGATACATATGGAATATCTTACTAAGAGTTTTTTTTTTTTTTAATACGAGGGCAGTCTGATAAGTACCTTGCCATGGTCAGAGGTGGTGCAACTAAAATTTAAAAAATGATTTATTTCGTAAAGGTGACCCTTCGCATCAAACATGATGGCAATTAGACAAGTCACTAAGTGGTTTAGTTTGTAAATTGAAGCCATTTGAATAGAACAACTTTAATGATATAACAACAATGAAAAAAACTGAATTATGAGCAGTGGTGAAAAAATTGTTTTTCTAATAGAAAATAACTTATGAGATTAAAGGGGAACTCAACAAAGTTTATGGGGACTCTACACCTTCGTTAGCAACCGTAAAATATTGGATAGTTGAATTAAAATGCGACCGTACCAGCATTTATGAAGTAGAGCATACAGGTCGTTGAATTGATATTACGACATCAGAACTGATTTAAAAATCCACGATCGTAGAGTGATAATACTTGAGAATGCTAAGATTATGGGCATCTCAATTGAATGGGTACAAAATATTTTAACAACTGATTTGGCTATGAAAAACATTTCGCAAAATGGCTACCAAAAATGCTCTTTATTGACATTAAATGCATTCGTGTGTCAATTTAAAAATTAAATGTTTGGAGAAATTAAAGCGAAATCCAAATGATTTTTGTGTCGATTGATAACATGGGTTAGTCACAATATACCAGAGACTAAAGAGCGGTTTAAACAGTGGGTTTTTCATAGCCAACATGATGGCCAAAAAAGATTAAGACGTCTTTATCTGCAAACAGAGTCATGGATACAGTGTTCTGAGATGCATTCAGCATAATTCTTGTCGATTGCCTTGAAAAAAGCAAAACTATCGATGAAGAATATTATGTCAAATTACTGGATCAATCAAGAACTTTGAAAAAAAAATGTACGATGGCGTGAAAATGGCGATGGAAAAAATTCTATTTCATCAAGGCATTGCGCGCGCGTAACACTGTGTCATCGTTACGGCAAAATTCTATGAATTAGGATATAAATTGCTTCTGCATCCACTATTTTAGTTAGATTTAGCCTTTGGCGTTTATTTTATATTTTCAAATTAAAAAAAATAGCATGGTGAAAAAAATGCCCCTAACGATAAGGCTATTGTTGAAACAAAGGCCTATTTTTAAGGGTTGGAGAAATCGTATTTTTTAGAGAGAGTAAAAGAAAAAAAAATCGTTAAGCTGAGTGAATTGGACTAAAAGAAAATTAGTTTGAATAATAAAGTACATTTTTTTACATAAAAATGTGTTTTACTAGTCAAGGCTGGGTACTTATTATACAACTCTCATATAAATGGAAATAAATGTCGGAATATACGAACGGAACTTATGATCGAAACCAAAGTTTTTGACAAAAGTACAACAACTAATCCTACTGAACTTACTGATACTCACCTGGACAAATTTGCTTAGACAGGTTAGACAAAGAAACAAACATCATCATGGCAATAATGGCAAGCTCTTTAAAATTTTGACTGAAATATTCTCGAATAATGGAATTTTATTTCCCATATGGTATCATTTTCTCGTAAAAGCATTCTACTATAATTGCATACTGCATCAAAATTGCTTGAATGTTTCAAAATGAATTTTTGAAATTTTTTGTTCATTTCATAAACAGGATTTCTCGTAAATAATAAGAAATTTAGAAACATTAATATTATTAAACTTTTCGAATTGTAGTATGAAATTGGAATTACTTTTTCCATCAAAATCAAAAGATCTCATGCTATGCAAATGCGACACATCAGGTAGATAGTACGTCAACTACTTACTAGAAAACGTGCAGAAATAACAAGATGAATAATACGAAATGTACGAAAAAATTCAAATGTACGAAAAAATATTACTACGGAATATTGCAAAAATAGAAAAAAATGACAGGTGTTTTAAATGATGAAATTATCTCTTTAACTAAGTATATTTGCCACTATTTGCATTTTAATTGAATTTGCTATCGAGGATTTTCCGTAAATTACCAAATCTTTTTTCAAAGACATTTTCTGAAAAATCCGATAACAGCGTAGGGAAAAAAGATGAAAGGTTTCCTTTTAAAAGTGTGTAACAACAAGAAAAACCGACTCATCAAAAAGAGATATTTCAGAGATATAAAAGTGTGGTCATTGTTTGTCACCCTTTTTATCATGTTTTTCTCACCAGCATGATAATTGGATGTTTTCGCAAAAAAAAGATTCTTTAATTTCTGTTGACAGAAAAAAATATGTATATTTAAGTAGAAAATGTAAAAAAAGAAAAAAAAAATGTGATTTTATTTAGAAGTAATTAGTGTCTACATTTTTATATTTTTATATAAAAATTATGAATTTTATTTCGCTTTTCATGTTAAAAATGGCTTTTTTATGACTAATAATTTAAAAAAAAATCTTTAAAATGTTTTATTTTTTGCTTAATTTAGTTTCATTTATCCTAGTTTTACAGTATTTCTGTGTAGGAAAACAGAGGAAAGTTTTTCCTTTTAAAAGTATGTAACAGCAGGAAATACCAACCCATCAAAAAGATATTGTTGAAAGAAATAAAAGTGTATCCATTGTCTGCCACCATTATGTCTCTCTTGTCAGCATGATAACGGATGCTTACGCAAAAAAGATTATTTAATTTGTGTTGACGGGAAATATTTTTACTTTTTAATAGGAAATGTAAAAATGAAAAAAAGTGTAATTTTATTTAGAAGTAATTGGTGTCTATTTTTTTGTAACTTTTAAATGAAAATTAGGGATTTTCTTTTTCTTTTGTCATGTTAAAAAATGAAATTTTACCTAAATGAAAAAAAAATATATTTCATTCAAAAAATGTTTCAGCTTTTATTTTTAAGTTAGTTTTTTTTACGTCTTATTGTACTTAGTACAACAAACAATCAAAAAATGGAAAAAGTTATTACTTTAATTATGTACTCATTTATTTAACTATTGTTTTATTTTCTTAAAAAATAAATATAAATTGCCAATAATGTAAAAAGTATTATTTTTTATAGTATTACTAATTCCACAAAATAATACTTAAATAGGTGCTCTAAAAACCAATTTTTTATATCTTACATTTACATGTATAACATAGTTTGTAATAAGATTACAAATAATGTAGAATGAACAATTAACGTTTTACAATCTAAAGAATACAAGTATTGTAATCGGATTTCGACGGATTTACATGTTTTAGGGGCTAGGGATTACGAAAAACATTTTTACACAAAATGACTGACAGTGTGTTTGTCCATATGTTGACGTATCCTGATGTGTGTATGTTCGCTCGTATCACCGATAAGTGTATGAAGTTAAGTATGGAATTGGACTAAAATTCATACTTATGTTTTTTACAATAGTAAGCAAGTTATCCAAGAATTTGGAAATATTCCGTTGGAAACGGGCACTGAAAGCAATTTTTTTTTAAGTTTTTCTAATTGTAACATTGGAAGATGTAAGTTATGTACAGAATCGAAAAAAAAATTGGGAGAAAGTTTTTATCCATGAGAAGTAAGTCTTCCATGGATGTAGATATATTTCGCGAGAAGAAATAGTTGTTGTGGAGATTTTCGTGTTATTTCTATTATTGTATTATCGAAAAGTGTATGATGCTATAAATAAAACTGAACAAAATTCCACGTACGTATTTTTGTCTATATCAAGCAGGTTTTATTAAATTAAAAAAATATTGTGCAGGAATTGGTAGCTGTAATAGTCATTTTTGTGAATTTTTCTTTGATATTGCGTACACTGATGACTCGTGCAGGGCTGAAACTTCGCATCTTTCTATTCTGAGACTCTTGCAAAAAGCTACAATACAACTGAATAACGGGAAATATTTATTTTGTTTAATATTATGATTAAGATAAACTCTCTTCTAATTACATTAGAAAGGAAAACAGAAACTTCATATGAAAATGAAATTGGTGCATTTTTGGACTATATAGCAGTGGTATATTGTGCGGATGATTTATTAATAATAGGGTTTCATTTATGATTTTTAGAAAATGTAATTTCTCGCAACGTTTGTTTCCTTTTTGTAACATTGATACTACGATGATCTTAAAACTATGTATTTTTACACCAATTCTGGCCAAATATGTCAATTACCAATTTTGGACACTAAAAATAAATCAGACTTATGGGATGTAAATGGCTGCCAAAATAGTCTTTCAAATTTAGCATAGAAGAAACTGGAACTAAATCTTCTATTAATAGGATTCCACGCATTTTAGTTTCAAGTGTTTAGATAAAATGAGTTTAATTTTTAAAAACAAGGATTAGAGCAATAGTCTTTTCCTCTCTGTCTTGTATGTCGTATAATTTTCACCCATTATTTTTATAATGAAAGATAAATTGTTTAACTAACGTTGTGACCACACGTATACTGTAAAAGATTATGAAACGTTCCTAAAATTATTGGCAACTTTGCTTTACTTATTTTATTGAGTAAGTTAGCCTATATAACAGTTGTTATGTTAATATATTGTATAATATTACATCAGTTATATCAGTTAAAATCATGCCGTTATATAAATTAAATTACTCCATGAATCTGGAGACTGCGTTTGATTACGAATTTTATTGGGTAACATTACATGTATATTTTTTTCAGTGTACTGACTGCTTAACTCGCATAACTTTATAATTAATCGGCCAAGAATTTTATTGAGTAAAGGTACATATCTATATTTTTCAGTGTTTTGCTCGACTCGCGTAATTTCATAATTAATCGGTTAGTTTACGATACTAATAATTACTTATATCATTTAACTGACAATATTTAAATATGTAAAAATCTCATTGTTTTTTAAAAATTCATTTTTTTACATTAAAACAATAGCTAATGGTGAAAAATGGCACCAGTTATGGTTTAACAATTTCGATTTTTATTTAGGGCCTATAACACAGCATGTTACAACTTTGAACAGAATTTTTTGGGTTTAATAATTTATGATTGTTTCCATGTTTGTTGGATAAAATGAATTCAGAAATATATCTGAATGCACAAGGCTGTACACTAAATTAAATTATTAGTTCTGATTAGTTTGATGAAATTAGTCGCCTAATTTGAAATAGCTTTCTAACACTAAATTAATGAAGTGAAACGATGAGTAAATAAACTAGTTATATATATCAGAAATTGAATCCAGTATATTTTCTGCTGGCTTCTGACATGCCGCTTTAATTATTTACATGCATATTTATCTAATAATATAATATAAATGTTCAAACAAAATGAATTACACATGGAACTAAATTAGTTCTCTTTTCAAAATTAGTTATTGCTTAAATAAGGCAGAGATATAATTATTAGAAATATTAGGTTTCTTTAAATAATTCTTCAACTAAAGAATATTTTACTTCTTGAAGGTAAATAATTTATCCGCATATTTAAAATTATTAATTATGCATGAAAAGTTATTCATGAAGAAATTTATTGATAGGGTAATAAACTAATAGTACTTTGTTTTCAAAAAATGTGCATTCGTTTTAAATTATATTTATTCTAGGGCTTCTTCGCCACCTAAAAAGTTGCTTAAATAGTGTTAACTTACCATTGTAACAGCAAGAATTGAACTAACGGTTTTTCCACATACTCGCTCTTTTATATTGGTGCTGACAACATTATCGTATTCTCAGATTGATTATATACTTATAACTTTTTTTAAAACGTACGTCAGTACCATTTTTCTGGCCCTCCAGACTTCTTTATATTTAGATGTACTGCTGTAATATCCACCATCTAAGAAGTATTACCTATAATCTCACTTTTCAATTAACTAGTATATTCAAGAACACTTTCCTCTAAATAAACGATTATCTGTGGGTTTTAAGTTATTTATATTGCGGTATAATTTTTATAATTTTTTAAGCAAGAAGTTATTTTAAAAAAATTAAGCAGCGACAAAAATAAGTGTGAAGAAAAGGAAATTTAAATTGGAACTTTGACCTTTTTAGGTACATTCACGATTTATATAAATACGTTGTAAGTATAGTCATTGTTCAATCCGTCCGTCTGCGTATAACAGCACAAAAAACTACCCAACCGAATAATTTCAGATTTAAAATATATTATTCTGGAATGATTTTGTCGAGTCATTTCAAATTTCGTGAAAATCGGACGTATTGTTGAATTGTAGGGACAATTTAAAAGTATTCCTTTCATTACGCCAATAGGAAAAATAGTTTCCAGTGCAGTTTAATGACGTTACATTCTTTCGAACATAGCAAAATTGATGTGCAGCTATGAAGTACACTAAAATATGCATTCTGTACAATATGTGGTACAAAGAATATCTATTATCGTTTTACATGGCCACACAGCTGTATTCCATTACATAATGGGATTAGGGGAATAGTGGGCACATTTAAATTATGTTAAGCTATTTCACATTTTATGAAATTGATTTACGTTGCTGAGATTTACTAATAGTTACTTCCTTTTTTAGTAGAAAGCAGATGGTATTTACAGGGCTAGAATGTATGAAATATTTCGAATATTATACTATATCGTAATTGCTATTACACGAAGATCTGATTATTTTTAAAACTTTGATGTAGTACAAAAACACTTTTTTGCTACGTTTGATGTGCATTTTACTGTTTTTTTATGTAAAACCTTTTTAACATATTTCCAATACAGTTTAAAATTGTTCATGAATTCAGTTTTTCCGTCCCCCCAACTGTCCTAAATATACTTGAACGACGAAAGTATTTTACATTTTTTGAGGTACATTGTAGAATATTCAGTATTCAAAATGAAGTACGTTTACTGAGGCACATAAAAAAATTCTGGTTCATTATCAACGAGAAAAATCGTTGGCAATTTTTAGTTATAATTTGAAATTTCAAGCATAATGAGGTTGATATTTACATTGAGGTGGACTACAAGGTGCTTTTTTAGAAAAAAAGAAATGCAACATGTATGGATAGCTCATTAATAGGGATGCACTAAAGCATCCCTATAAATGAAAAAGCATCCCTAAGCACCCCTAGAAAATCATTGCTATAAATTCCTATAATGCACCATTGCATTATGATCGATAAATTTTTTTTTTGCAAAAAATTATAATTATCTTATTGTAACACGCGCTTTCCAAAGGAATAAAAGAAAAAAAAAATAGATTCACGCGTCACGTGACCTGAGATTTGGTAAATTTAAAAAAAAAATGTAGTTGTAATATTTCTCGTTTAAAAGAAATCTGGCAACACTAGTTCTATTAAAAAATGTTCTTTTCTTAGTGATATTGGAATGTTGGTTGTGAAGTGTAGTTCATATCTTGTGATGGTGGCGTGCGCCAGAATTATGTAAAAGCTTTATTTGTATGTTATTTGTGTTAGTCTACTATATGTGAGTGACGTCTTTTCAAGTAATAAAAAGTTTATAAAGAATAATGCAAGCCCCGAGATATTTATTAAGATAAGTTATCACTTCTTTCTTTCTTCTCTTCTACATTTGTAAGGCGACTTCTTACATCATGATATTTTCTCGAAACATAAAGAAATGACTGAAGTCTAACAGAGAAAATGTTTTATGCAGTTTCAATTGTACATAACATTTGTCGTTTGTTTACAGAGACAAACAGAATAACTTCTACGCTTTTGAAGATTAGTAAGATTTTATAACAAATAAATAATTATTATGTAGTTATTATGATATCATGCATTGTCAAAAAATATATGTTTTCATAATTTTAAGTGAACAAAGTGGACAATAATTTTAAATACACATATGTGCACTTGAGATTTAAATTAAACAAAAGAACAAATTTTCAAAATTGGTGAAATGCCAAAAAAAGTTGTATTTATGTATTGTAATGTTATTACTTAAAAAGAAATATATCATTAATTAATGAAATAATCGAATTTATTTAGTATTTAATTTTGAAGTTATATATATTTAAACGAATAATATTTTTTGAATAAAAATTCTTACAGCAAGTATTTTTTTTTTAAAGATACATGAATAAATTTTTAATTTGTACACATATGATAGGAATTCGATCCGATGGAAGACCGGCGTGGGAATTTCGGTCTTCCACCCTCTGAAGGACAGGAAAGAAATCAATTTTCTTCCGGTTCTGGAGTAAAATCCTAATAAACGATATTTTATATACATACATTATAAAGAATTGATTCTTTTTTAAAAAGGTTGGCAATTTTGCGTTGTTTTTGGAGTAATTCTGTGTCATCTGAAACTGGAACACACAGAGGTTTTTCCCATACGTGAAATTCAATACCTACTGTCTTTATATTTTAAATGCGCTAAAGTAATTGTGATTCAATATCTCATAAGGGATATATATTTAAAATATAAGTGAATTTATGATAATATATATAATAATCCAGAAATTTGAAATTAAAAAATCGGTAAAATGTGTGAACATATTCCCAGTTCATTTTCTGGTTTAACTGAACAACTATAACAAATTAAATACAACTTGCAAACATCTGTAACACTTAGAGCAGTATTATAGATATGGAATACAGCAGGCTAATTAACGATTATATTTTTCTACTTTTTTTACACTCTTCTATACAAGATACATATAATTCCTTTCCTACTGAAGATGTAGCATTAGTTAATGTATTCCATTTTAAAATAATATTCTACAATTGACTAGTGCGAGTATCCATTCATTCTATTTGCTTCTCAACAGTTCTTTCTTACTTATGAGTTTCCATTGAAACAATTCTATGACTACTATTGTTCCTCCAACTAAGAAAATATTTATTTGATTCCGTTGTTTTTGAACAGCTAAGATAGATTTGGCATTTAAATCCGATATAGATTCATATATTAATAAACCATTTATAATCACTATTACTTCATCTGTTAAATAAATTGCTGAGAAAATGCATCAGTAATTTCTTGAATTGTTATACCTAGAAAATTTTATTTTCTTATAAAAGTTGAAGAATTATAGCATAAATATTTAATTGCAATATATTCTATATAATTAAAGAAGTTTGTAAGGAAGTAAATAAATGCTTTAAAATGTAATTAAAAAGGTACAAAATTCAAAATTTGTTTACAGTTTAATGTTTTAAAATAACTTTTAAAATTAACTTACAAATAAAAGAAATGTATTAAAGACACCTGCGCATTTAAACAATAATTACTTACTATGCAAATACTTAAACTCTAAATGCAGTGAAATAGACGAAGGTACACATGTGTGTACCTTAGTGTTATTCATGATAAAGTTTTTCAATTAAAATATTTTTCAAGAAAGACTTCACTAAACAGATATTGAAACACCAACTTTAAAATAATAATAATTTATTACATTCATAAACGAGATTAAAATACAGAAAATTAGTTACGTTTCCGAGGAACCGATTTTCCATCATTTTTAGAAAATCACTTTTTTAAACAAACATTTCCCGAAGAAGTTTGCTTTCATACAGGTATTTAATGGATTCATTCTAAAGCTTATAAATTCATGAAAGAAAGTATAAAATCGGAAATGCAAAAGTAAATATAATAACTATCTTAATAGCTGTTTAAAAACAATGGAATCAAACAAATATTTTAATCGAAATTAAAAATAATCATTTGAAAAATTGATATTGCGAGGTTCACATATAGCGGGGTGGAAATTGATAGGAATGATTCAAAAATAAAGAAATCAGTTTACGTTTGCTAAGCAAATTGGTAAACCGTTGTGTTAAAATTAATTGTAGTATATTCCAATTAACATGAAAAAAATCGTTTACAATTATTGGATATTAATTTTTAATCATTTTAAAAATATGTATTTTGCTAAATTTACGCAAGACCAAAATGATAAGAACGCCGTCGATATTTCTAAAACCGCTGAAATCAGATGGTGTATATTTTCGCAATTCTTTCAAAAATGCATTTAAAAAAATTTCTGAGCCCGTTCATTTAAATCAGAAAAGATATGGATTGCAGAATGAATAAAAATGCTTTGTGACTTCGAAAAAAGACAAATTCTAGCTTATAACAACATCGGAATGTAATTTCAAGGAAATGCTGATGAAAATTAAACTTTCAAAAAGTGTCATTTTTAATTTCTTACCAACTGTTGGGTTGTTCGGAAAGTTCTTTCAGTTTGGGAAAATCAATTCGTACCGGAAAATTCTATTACTTAATTAATAGACATTGTTTCCGATATCTAATACTTAGATATAAATGGACAAATTTTTCCGGTACGAATTGATTTTCTCAAACTAAAACGACTTTTCGAACGACCCAATACTTATGTTACTACAAAGTCTACAGGAATACCAAAAATTATTCGAAACGACCGAAAATTCGATTATTCACTCGGTTCCAAGTAAAAGAATTTGGGAAACAGATATAGACGCCAGCATCAGTATCGACAGTACGAGGAACAAATAACAATGTCGGGAGTCCTTTATAATGTAAAACCACGTCGATGTTCGCTTTTAGCATGTGGCAATACAAAGGCTAACTTTTTATTTGAAGAGAAATACCTGTAGCAGCAAACGAATTGTTTTAAATGTATCTTCAGTGCTGCCAAATGTTTAATTTCGATATTCTGCATAATAATCATTCATATTTATATGGCCTTCAAAATAAACAAGACATATTTCCCCGTGTCAATTATGTGCAGGTTTCCTAATGGTTTGGGCTACTTTTTCCTCGATAAGCAACTTTATAATTGCTTTTGTAGATGGATAAACAAAACAGGCATACCTTTATTCGCATGATAGAATCCCATTTGTTGAACCTAAGTTTAAACAAATTACCTACTTTTACGAAATTTTCTGCAAGACAATGCCTAAGATTAAAAAAAATGGGGTTTGGAGATAAAGAACACTCTCAAATTTGATTGCCAGCCAGTGGTCAAAATCTAAAACCTATGACCAACGTTTGGGATATTGTAGGGCAAATATATATAATGATAGATGGTCGAATTGTGCAGTATAACTCGAAAGCAGAATTAAAATATGAAATGTCTGAGATATGACGTGTTTTGGCACCTCAAAAAATTCAAAATTATGTAAATTCTATGCTACAATGTTGCATTAAAATTATGAAACATAACAGAAGTCCGATCGACATGTAATATTTCTATAACTTAGAAAAACCCTTATCGTTCTTATCATTTTGTTCTCAGTGTATATTGAATAAAAATGCAAATATAACAATTATTTTAGAATTTTTTTCTTTCGGTTTATATTGAGTATTTAATATGATAAAATAAGTTTATATGGTTTATATGAGGATTAATATAATTAAATTTTTTTAGGCATTTTTATTTGATCGTTCCTACCATTTTGCACCTCGGTATATGTGGACCTACGTAACGACGAGGGTAAATAGATTAAATGATTGACTTAAGTTGTGTTTTTCTTTTTTAATTTAAATTTTTTTTTTTATTTTGAGATGTATTATCCCATGCAGCATACTTTTTCTGTAAGATGTTGATTTGTTGTCTAGTTACACATTCGTATACATTTTCGGAAATCGGAAGCAATTTAAGAACATGGATTTTTACTCAGTTATCTGTTTATTAAAGCTTCTTATTTAAATACCAAATTTAATTTTACTGAGAAAATTTAATTTCTTAATAATATTCTGTTCATGTTGGAAATGGATTAATAATCTATCCCTTGATGCATGGTTTTTCTTTCTTTCTTTTCTTAATATTCTGAATTCTAAGCGGCTTTTCTTTTCTTACTTAAGTAAAGGATAAATAAAATTTGCTCCTTATTTTCTTTACAAACATAAGTATATGTATTCGTTGAAGCATTCGGGACGAAAAGTCCATGCTATACTTTGAAAAGCCTCTTTATATTTATTTTTAATACATAAAATCCATGACTCAAACAATGAAAGATTTTTAAAGCTAACAAATGTTTCTAGTCCATCAATCATAATTTGAAGCAAACGATAATACGGTTGACTCAATCATCAATCATACTCTTACGTGTTTCACATTTAAAGTTATTATAAAAAATTAAATGAAAAAAAAAAACATTCATATCATTCATATCATTCATGCCAAAGATATTTTCAATGGACTAATATAAAATCAAATTATAAGGATAAGTTTTAGCTTTAAATTATTTTTATTTAAAGTGATAATAAATTTATAAAAAAATGTTAAATTTCTTAATAAGCAACCACTTATTTTTCATTCGATGATATAATAAATGCAGGAGTAAATCTAGGCGCCAACGAACATTCTCTCACCATTAAAAATTTTCAAATTTCTTCGCAAAAATTTTATTAGCCTTTTTAGAATTTATTTAGACGAAATATTTAGGAGGGAAATAACAAATAATTTAAAGTCCTTCCGGCAGTACCGGGAGGAAGAGGCAGCTTTCATATTCTATACTAAAAAAATCAAGTTATGTTATTGAACCATACAAATGTTAAATTAGTGGAACACGATAATAGAAGATTCAATACTTGATTTCATCGATACTTAATATGAATGGGAATTTTGAAATTAATCAGTTTTATAAAAGCTGGTTCTATTTAAAGCAATTCAGACTTAATCGTCAAATTCGGCCATATAATGAAGTGCTGCGATTTTAAAACAACATGAAGAGTGAAATTAGTCTAGACATCTGTTTGTACTATGTACACACCAAATTACATCCAAATCGGTTCATTAATATCCGTGTTGTCCCATGACAAAAATAAGATAACTCATAAATGCCAGCCATACTAGAGATTCAAAGTGTTATAACTCAGCCATTTTTTTATATATGAAACGAAACAAAAAATGCTCTGGAATCTTCGTATCAAGCTAAAACACACAAAAAAACTCTTTTTTTTGACATCTTTATTTCGTGTAACAAATTTTAAATAAAAAATATAAATGGCCACCAATTTGAAACTACACGGTGGATGAAACTGACCAACGAACTCGGTTCAGTCATCGGTACACATTACATACAAATCAAGTTACATACGAATCGGTTCATAATTACGCGTGATATCATGTGACAAATTTCAGACCTTTTGAAAATGTCAGCGAAACTAGAAATTTAAAGTGCTATAACTCAGTCATTTTTTAAGATATAGACAAAACAAAAAATTCTGTGAAATCTTTCCATCGAGGTCAAAAACATAAAAGAAAAATATTTTTCAATTTCTAAGTTTTTTGTACTTAATTTTAAATTTTTACTTAAAGACAAAAAATCAAATGACCGCCATTTTGACAAGATAGCGGATGATGATGGCCAACGAATTCGATCGAGACATTAGCATGTAATATGTACACATCAAGTTTCATTCAAATTGGTTCATAAATACGGTAATTACAGCATCAGCAATATCAGATATACATCTGTTATTACTCACTTTATAATGTACTAATAACTGTATATCATCTCTTAACTGCTAGTGAAATGAGATTGCAAATTTGAATATTTTTTCTCAATTGTTTGCAATTGTATAATATAAATTTTTCTCTTTTCTAATTCTGTTATTATTGGCCTAATATATGTCTTGTTTTTTCATTGAATTAAATATTGCGTTTACAATTAATCGGGCAATTTAGTTTGGTTTATTTTTGTCGTCCGATTATCTACACTAGGGATATAGGACCAGGGGAGATTGCCCTTCGTGGGGGTCTTTCTAAGGGAACCTAACCCGTATTTACGCAAGGTTCGACGAAAACCACGAAAACTCCGAACGGTTCGGCCGACAGCCGTGATTGGGTTCGAACCTAGCACCTGCCGTCTACCAGTTGAGAGGTCAGAACTTCTCGGTTACTGATGGGGCCTCGGGCAATTTAGAAATCATTTTAGGATTATTACTGATTTCTAATCAAAAATTAATCGAATTGTTGTGTCTTCTTGGTATTACCCTTGAGAGCGAGCCAGGTACCACAATTTCCGATAATTCGTTTTTATTCCAATATTGCTAACTCCTCTTATCCTGTGTATTCATTGTATATTTTGAATAGAAGTATTGTATAATGGTTATACATATATGGATATATATATAGATAGATGTATATATGTCAACATTTAAACGCAGGGTGGTTTTGGGATCTGGGGTCATGATCGGTGAAAAGTAGAACATTTTGCTTTTCCTCCGCGACGACGACGGCTGCAATGGGTAGCTTTTTCCTTTTTGTAATGAAAGCAACCTAAAAGTGATGAGAAAGTAGTAAAACAAAATTTTTTAATGTAGTAATCAAGTGTTAAGATTATTAATACTCTATTTCTATCCAATATTTTATACAAACCATCTATTGGGGGAGTACATAAATCTTCTAGACCGCATAGAGAGTCAAGCAAAAGAATTCATATATATTACCTGAAATCGGAAGCAATTTCTGAGAATGAATGTTTACTAAGTTATGTGTCTTTTATAGCTTCTTATTTCGATACTGTATTTCATTTCACACAGAAAATTGAGTTTCTTAATAATATTCCAACCGCGTAAAAAGTATATTAATAATCTATTCTTTGATGCAGGATTTTTCTTCTTTCTTTTTCTCAATATTCTAAATTTTATGTGATTTTTTTTAAGTAAAGGAGAAATAATATTTTTTTATTTACTTTACAAACATAATTCTATCTATTCTTTGAAATATTCGGGATGAAGACTCCAATGTTATAATTTAAAAATCTAATTATATTTATTTTGTGATACATAAAATCTATGACTCAAACAAAGGAAGATTTGTAAAGCTAACAAACTTATCTAGTCCATCAATCATAATTTGAAGTGAAGAATAATACGGTAGACTCATTCATCAATCGTATTGTTTGAAGTTTCAAAGTTAAAATATTTACAGAAAAAAATAAATAAAAAACAAAAAAGATGCATTTATATATTTAAATGCTAAAGATATCTTCAATGGACTAATATAAAACCAAATTATACGGATAGGATTTAGCTTTATAAAATAAATCATTTTTATTTTCGAAAGTACCTATAAATTTTAAAAAAGTTGTTAAAATTCTAAATATGCAGACAATTATTATTCATTAGATGATATAATAAATACAGGGGCGGAAAAATCTAGGCGTCTGTGGTCAGTTTCTCACCGCTAAAATTATTCAGTTTTTTCAGTTAAATTTTATTAGCATTCTTAGAAAAAAAATAGATGAAATATTTGACGGAAAATAATGAATAAATTTAAGTGTTGAAAAACTGCTCGTTGACGCCTAGATTTATGTACTCCTGAATAAATAGGTCAGTACAGAAAGATTTATTGACTGAATCATTGTCTAACATTTCCAGCAATGCAAGTATTACATCTTGCTTAATGTCGAATATTTGACTAGAGAAAAATAATTATTGTCAAAAGAACGAGTAAAAGAAAAAGCTAAGAGAATGCTCCATATTTTTATAAGAGGCGATTTGGAAGTTGTAATTTCAGAAACGAACGAAGTTTTCGTTGTAACTTCATTAGCATCAAAAACGGACCTGTTTATCTGTTTGTTTTTTTTTGACACACTCTGACGTAATTTAAACGGATTAAAGAATTTGTGTTTGCATGTTTACTTTTCGGCCGTTTGGAAGTCTAGTTGTCATGCCGTTTCCTAACTCTCCTTTATATAGAATGATTTTCAAGTATTTTATATGTTTTTGGGTTCCCTATAGAATATTCGATATTTATACGGAATTGTGTAGTATTTATAATATGCTATTAGTGACACACAAAATAATTAAAATCCATTATGGATTAAGAGAGGAAACTATTCTTATGCAGATAAACTGAAAATTTCTGCATATTTATCATAAATTTCTCTGTAAATCTTTAACAGCAAATTATTGGACTGCTTTTGTAATGTAAGCTGAGAAAGAGCCATGACTCTATTTTATAAGAGCTTAAAATGTATCTCATATTTCTTTACCGTCCATTATATCCCTTCTTGTTAAATAAATTGAAAAATCGATTGTTATATTTTTGATAAAAACAATTTTTTTGTTAGATATATGTTCACTTTCAACATGAATTTCATTTTATCGATTCTATCATGAAAGCAAAATAACCATCATGGAATTCATATATCAAAGAGGGAAAATATTCGTATCCTATTTATTTCTACATGTAATAAAATTATGTTTTTATAACTTTAATTTTTTAGATTCGCAAAATAATGCATTATAAATTCCTGTTTAAAAATTTACATCAGTGCTTTATTTCTAAGAAAACACTTTTGCAAAAAGACATTCTGAGCAATCCAGCATTTCATAAAAATATATTATATAATTTTTAACATCTATCCTATATTTCTTTATAATTTCTTTACTTTAGTTTTCTTTAAATGTATAGGGAAATGGGTTATCATGTTATTTATGAAAACAATTATTATGATAGATATATTTTCACGTTCCTTATGTCGTTTATTTTATCGATTCTATCATGAAAGAGAAATAACCATAATATAATTCATATATCAAACATAGAAAAAATCAAAGTTTATTTATACCTAGAGATCTATTTAGAAAATGTTTTCATATAATACACCCATACTTAATATTCTCTTTTTCATCATTCATTACTGTTAACACTGAGTGATAATTCAAAACAGCCATTTATCAAATGCACTGTTTCCTGTATTCGAAGCAATGGAAACGCTTAATAGAACTATTATGAATTTAGTGCGTAATAAATTTTAATACTTTAAAAATGTTTCTTTGTAAACTTAAATTTACATAACGAATGTTAAATTTAGTGTTTATGACCATATGCACAAGTGCTTGTGAAGGAGAAATGTTTTTAAACCACATGTCATGTCAAATTAGCATTAACATAACTTCATGATAATAGATGATTTTTTTCTTTTATGGATGTAGGTATGAAGCAGATATTTTATGAAGTTATACGAAATCTTTTTGAGGATGAATAGAAAGAAATTAATGATAATAGATGCATTTAACATTTTTGATTTAGGTTATCAAGCAGAACATTTTAAAAGATATACGAAATCTTTTTGATAATTAATCACAGATACGTTAAAAACAGAATCAGGAATTTAAAAGAACAACCTAAGTCCAAAGCTTGATTTCAAAAAAGTAATCCGATATCGGACAAATGTTTAAAAATTTAAAATAAATGACACGTAATAGCATAAAATATTTTTCAGAATGTGTTTCTGATTCACTACATGAAATATTCACTATATTTATATTCACTATATAAATTCCTTCTTTAAAATTTATATCAATGCTCAAATTTGTTAGACAACAATTAAAATAAACCTTATGTGTAATGCGTTACATTTTGGTTATCTTTTTCTTTTTTTTTAAGTTTAACATCTATAATACATTTTATTTAGTGTCTATTATTTCTTTTTTCTTTTTCAAATCAACATAAAAATCAATTATTATGTGCTTGATGAAAACAATTTTTATATTAGATAGATGTCCACTTTCATCATTATATTTACTTTATCTATTCTAAAATGACAGCGGTATAACCATCATAGAACTTATATATGAAACAGAGAAAAGATTTAAAGACTAATCATTCCTATCTGTTATTAGAAAACTTTTCCTTATAATACGCCCATCTTTTATATTCATCCGTCTATTCATTCATTCATTTCCATCATACATTATTGTAAACAGCTAATGGTAATCCCAAACAATAATTTATCAAAATCGTTGTTTCGTGTATTCGAAGCAATGGAAACGCTTATAATGCAGCTGTTAAAATGAATTTAGTGCATAGTAAAGTTTAATATTTTAAAGATGTTTCTTTGTAAAATTAAACTTAAATCACGAATGACTGATTTATTTATGATCAGATGCTCAAGTGCTTACAATGGAGAAATGTTTCTAATTCTCATGTCATGTTAAATTAGCATTAACATAACTTCATGATAGTGGATGGTTTTATCCTTTTACGTATTTGAGTTATAAAGCAGACACTTTCTTAAGATATGTGAAATCTTTTTGAGGAAAAACCACAGGTTAAGTTAACAATATAATTAGCAATTTAAAAAGAAAACTTAGCCCGTGTAATACAAAATAATCTAATATTTGGTAAGTACAGTCGAGCCTCTATATAACGAAATCCATCGTTCCAGTAAAAAATTCGTTATATAGAGAAATTCGATGTATAGAGTATGATGTTGAAAATAGTATTTAATGTGTAAATTTTGAACAAATACTATTTTTGATTTTTTTAATTAAGAATTTGAAATGTTTAAAAGTATATATTAACCTAACATTTTATTTCTTACTTATTTAAGCAGTTTCAAAAAAGAGAAAAGACATTTATTTGAAAGCTTAATGAAAATCAAATGAGGAGAACTTACATAAATTTTAGAGGAAGAAATCTGTAATTTTTTGTTGTTTTGATTTTAAAATTACAATTGTTACGCTCTCAAAAAAATTCTCAAATTTTAGCAAGGAATGAAAAAATAATAAATATAAAAAAAATTAAATATATTTTTGTAAACTTAAATTCTTATAACAAATCTTGGATTAATTTATGACTAGATGCATAAGTGCTTGCGATAGAGGAATGTTTCAGAATCTCATGTCATCTTAAGTTAGCATTAACATAACTTCGCGATAATGGATGATTTTATCCTTTTATAGATTTAGGTCCATTTTTTCCATCATATATTACAGTTAACGGTTAATAACTCTAAAGAACCATTTATAAAATGGGCTGTTTTGTGTATTCGAAGCATTGACGATGACTATAATACGATTAATTAATGAATTTAGGACGAAATAAATGTTACTCTTTTAAAAATGTTTCTTTGTAAGTTTAAATTTACAAAACAAATGATTAGTTTATTTATGATCGCAAAAATGCTTCCGATGGAAAAATTTTTATAAATCTCAAGTCAAATTAACTTAGCATTAACATAACTTCATAATAATATATATTTTTATAACTGTGACGGATTTTTGTTATAAGGCAGACATTTTCCTAAGATATATGAAATATTTTGATGATGAATTCAAGGTTCTGTTAACAATGTAATTAGCAATTAAAATCAGAAAATAAAAACATATGTCCAAAGTTTGTATTAAAAAAAGTCTAATGTCGGGTTATTATTTTGATATTTGTAATACAATAAATTAAATGCAACGTCATAAAATACATTTTCAGAATTTGTTTTCATATTACCTTTCAATGATGCCTTTCAAATTCCTATTTAAAATTTTATATCACTGCTTCATTTCTAAGAAAACAATTTTTTAAAAAAGCATTGTGAGAAATGCTTCATTTTTTAAAAAATATACCGTATAATTTTTAACATCTATCATATGTTTCTTTACAATTTATTATTTTCCCTTTCTTCAAATAAATAGAAATATCGATATTAATATTCCTGATGAAAACAAATTTTATGATAAATATATGTTCATTTTCATCATGTAGTTTATTTTATCGATTATATAATGAAAGCGAAATATCCATCATAGATCTCGTATATGAACCAAAGAAAAGATTCAAAGCTTATTTATTCCTACATCTATTTAGAAAATGTTTCCATATAATGCATCCATTTTTAAAATCCTCTTTTCCATGATACACTACTGTTAACAGTTAATGATAATCCCAAGAAACCATTTATCAAATGCGTTGTTTCGTGTATTTGAAGCAATGAAGACGCCCATAATACAGCTATTAAAATGAATTTAGTGTACAATAAATTTTAATCATTTAAACATATTTCTTTGTAAACTTAAATTTGCAAAACGAATCTTCGATTTATTTATGATAAGATGCGCAACTGCTTGCGACAAAGAAATGTTTCAGAATCTCGTTTCATGTTAAATTACTATTAACATAACTTCTTGATAATAGATGGTTTTATTTAATTATGGATTTAGATTATGATGCAGACATATTCTCAAGATATACGAAATCTTTTTGAGGATGAACTGAAAGATCAGTTAACAATGTAATCCTCGATTTAAAAGGGAATACACAGCATAAGATTTTTCAAATATTAATAAAAACTTTGGATTAATATTAATAAGAACTCATAATCAGTCAGAAAAAATTCAAAATCTGTTTATAAAATCTTCCACATAATACACATCTCTAACATTCTCTTTTATATCATTCATTACTGTGAAAAGTTAATAATGATTTCAAAGAACCATATATAAAATGCGATTTTATCCTTTTATAGATTTAGGTTATGAAGCAGACATTTTCTCTAGGTTTACGAAATCTTTTTGAGGATGAACTGAAGGATCAGTTAACAATATAATCCTCGATGTAACAGAGAATACGCAGCATAAGATTTTTCAAATATTAATAAAAACTTTGGATCAATATTAATAAGAACTCATAATCAGTCAGAAAAGAATTCAAAATCTGTTTATTCCAACATCAAAATAGCAAATAAAGCCTTTGTGTAAAAATGTTTAAAGAATAGAAAACCAAAGATTATAAATGCACAAATAAAGTATGAAAACGGAGCAAACAGCCATTTCGAATCTACTATGGAGATTCTTCATCAGTGCAAAACTCAGCGAGCTAGAAAAAGCAAAACTGGGCAAAGAGACAAAGAGACACAGGCTTATATACCCGCTACGGAAACGATACCGCCTAAAGAAAGGTAACCAATGAGAAGAGAGCAGCCTGGACAACTGGGTGGACAAGTAACGACATCTACCGGAAAACAAACAAAACAAAAACTAAAAAGCGAGGGGGGGAAAAGTTTTAAATTAAAGATATCCAAATGCTAGGAAAATAAGGAGTACTTGATAAGTCATTGACTAAGGAGTGAGAATTTTTAATGATGTGGTAAGCTTCCCAAAAAAATAAGATCAAGAATGGAAGGACACTTTTGGATGATGGTGGCTGAAGAAAAGTTAAACTTATGTTGTAAAGACCAACAATGTTGAGCAATAGAAGAGCGTTTCAGCTCTTGATTTTTGACATACCTTTTATGTTCTGTTAAACGAAATCTGAGAGTACGTTTGGTCTGACCAATAGAAGAAAGACCACATTGGCAAGAAATTTGGTAAATACCTCAGTTATCTAAGCTGTCAGTGGGATGCTTAAGATTTGAAAAAGCAATTTTATTAACAGGAGAAAAAATAACATTGAAATCGAACCTTTTTAAAATTTTAGCAACTTGCTGACTGATTTTGGTTAAAAATGGGCAAAACAGCCAAAGCATTAGAGTTCGAATTAAAGTCTTTTCTTTCAGATTGGTGGATTTTGTCAATTTTCTATGAAATGAATCTATAATATTAGGGGAATAACCACGATCAACAGCAATATCTTTTAGATAATTAAGTTCATCACTGAGTAAGTGATGAGTTGAACAAATACTGGAAGCCCGGAAAACAAAAGTTTTAAAAGCCGCAACTTTCTTGTTAGTAGGATGAGAAGAATATCTGTGAGGTGAAAGACTGACCGCAAAAGGTTTGCGAAAGACAGTAGTCTGAAAATTATCTTCATTGCGAATAGCAAGGACATCCGTAAAAGAAAGGCAATTGTTCGATTCAACTTCAAAAGTAAATTGGATGTAAGAATGAATAGAATTCATGACAGAGAGAATGTGATTTATATTTGAATTCACATCAACTAAAGCATAGATATCATCTACGTAACGAACATAAAATTGAAATTTTAAGACTTCAAATAATTTAATTTCAAAATAGTACATGTAAAAATCGCATAAAATCGGTCTAAGAAGGTTACCCATAGCCAAACCGTCAGTCATACGAAAGAAATTCCCGATAAATAAAAAAGTGTTTTGAAACAAGCAAACACGAGTGAGATGAATGAGTTCTTCGATTTTGAAAAAAGAAAAATGAAATTCACAGAGCCTTTTCTTCAGGCAATCTAAAGTCCCTTCGACAGGAACATTAGTAAATAATGATGAAACATCAAAAGAAACCATCATTTGGCGATCATGTTTTAAGCCACAAGGCCACATATATGAAATATATAAGATATATGAAAGATATATGAAATATATGATACAACATATATAAAATCTTTTTTTAGGATAAATCAAAGGTTCAGTTAACAATAAAATCAATGATTAAAATAAAATAGAAAAAAAACAATTCCAAAGCTTGTTATAAAAAAGAATCCAATATTAGACAATGTTTCGTAATTTATAATAAAATATATGAAACGTAAAGTCATAAAATACATTTTTAGAATTTTAATTTTCTGACTAAATGATGCATTTTTCATTTCTAAATAAAATTTACAATAATGATTCACTTTCTAAGAAAACATTTTTGCAAAAAAGCATTATGAGAAATGCGTCATTTTTATTAAAAAATCAATTATATAAATTTAAACACTAATAATACATTTCTTTACATACAATCTATTATTTCCTTTTTCTTTAAATGAATAGAGATACCGATTATAGCTTTTCCGATGAAAACAAATTTTATGATAAATATATATTAACATTCATCATATAGATTAATTTTAACGATTCTATCATGAGAGCGAAATACCCATCATAGAACTCGTATAACAACCAGAGAAAAAATTAAAATCCTATTTGTTCCTACATCTATTTAGAAAATGTTCCCGTATGCTACACCGATTTTTAAAATACTCTTTTCCACATACATTACTGTTAACAGTTAATGATGATCCCAAAGAACCATTTGTCAAATGCGTTCCTTCGTGAATTATAAGGAATGGAGACGCCTATAATACAGTTATTAAAATGAATTTAGTACACAATAAATTTTAATCATTTAAATACATTTCTTTGTAAATTTAAATTTACGTAACGAATCTTTAAATTATTTATGATTAGATGCGCAAGTGCTTACGATAGAGAAATGTTTCAGAATCTCATGTCATGTTAAATTAGCATTAACCTAACTTCACGATAATAGATGATTTTATCCTTTTTTAGACTTAGATTATGAAGCAGACATTTTCTCAAGGTATAAGAAATCTTTTTAAGGATGAACTGAAGGATCTGTTAAGAATGTAATCCTTGATTTAAAAGAAAATACACAGCATAAAATTTTTCAAATATTAATAAAAACTTTGGATAAAACCTCATACATCAATAAAAAAAATCAAAATCTGTTTATTCCTACATCTATTTATAAAAACTTCCACATAATACACATCTCTAACATTCTCTTTTATATCATACATTACTGTGAACAGTTAATAATGATCTCAAAGAACCATTTATAAAATGCATATTTCGCGTATTCGAAGCAATGGAGACGCCTATAATACAGCTATTAAAATGAATTTAGTGAACAATAAATTTTAATCATTTAAATATATTTCTTTGTAAACTTAAATTGACACAACGGATATTGGATTTATTTATGATTAGATGCTCAAGTGCTTGCGATGGATAAACTTTTCTAAATCTCATGTCATGTTAAGTTAGCATTAATATAAGTTTATGATAATAGATTTTTTTTTCTTTTTTTTAGGATTTAGGTTATGAAGCAGACATTTTGTATTATTCTATACTGTATAAATGATGCATTTGAAATTTGTATTTAAAAGTTTATATCAATTCTTCATTTCTAATGAAAAATTTTTCCAAAAAAGCATTGTGAGAAATGCGACATTTTTTAAAAAATCTACTGTATAATTTTTAACATGTATCGTATATTTCTTTACAATTTATTATTTCCCGTCTTTTTAAATGAATAAAATATCGATTATAATATTCCTGATTGAAACAAATTTCATGGTAAATATATATTCACATTCATCATGTAGTTTACTTATCGATTCTATCATGAAAACAAAATACCCATCATAGAGCTTGTATAACAACCAGAGAAAAGATTCAAAGCCTATTTATTATCACATCTATTTAGAAAATGTTTCCATATAATACATCCATCGTTAACATTCTCTTTTCCATCATACATTACTGTTAACAGTTAATGATAATCCTTAAGAACCATTTATCATATGCCTTGTTTCGTGTATTTGAAGCAATGGAGACGCCTATAATACAACTATTAAAATAAATTTATTATGTTATAAATTTTAATCATTTAAAGATGTTTCTTCGTAAACTTAAATTTACATAACAAATGTTGAATCTATGTATGATCAGATGTATAAACTTTTGCGTCGTAGAAATGTTTCTAAATCTCATATCATGTTGAATTAGAAATAACATTACTTCGTGATAATAGGTGGTTTTATACTTTTCTTGCTTTAGATTTATAAAGCAGACATTTTCTGAAGATATATGAAATGTTTTTCTAGGATAAATCAAAGGTTCAGATAAGTCAAAGGTTCAGTTAACAATAAAATCAATGATTAAAAAAAAAAAAAGAAAAAAAGTTTTAAAGCTTGTTATAAAAAAGAATCCAATATTAGACAATGTTTAGTAATTTATAATAAAATATATGAAACGAAAGTCATAAAATACATTTTTTAAATTTTAATTTTCAGATTCACTAAATGATGCATTTTTCATATCTAAGTAAAATTTATATGAATACTTCACTTTCTAAGAAAACATTTCTCAAAAAGGGATTATGAGAAATGCGTCATTTCTATTAAAAAGTCAATTATATAATTTTATCGTTAATAATACATTTCTTTACAATATATTATTATTTCCTCTTTCTTTAAATGAATATAAATATCGGTTATAGCTTTCCCGAAGAAAACAAATTTTATGATACATATACAGGGTGTTCATAAAAAACTTTGCCGGTAAATGGAACTCTAGCGGCCAATCCGTTCAACCGATCGAGGTGAAATTTCAGATACAGTTATTCAGAGGTATGAGCTCGAGATTCTGTGAACGGCAATAAAATGGCGCTCACGTTTACGATTAAAGTTACAGAAACTCAAAATTTTCCAATAGCAACACCCATTTTTTTTATCGCAAAATGATCAGCGCATGCGAAAACCCTAAAGAGCGTTGGAACCGTACGTGTATCGCAAGAAACGGACACGTTATACACGCACAAAAAACTGTTCTGCGAATCCCCCCCCCCCCATAAAAAACACGATTGGGGCGCAAGGAGTAAATTTGCATATGACACAGAGTCAATATACTAATCTCTGATTACAAAACAGATCGGAGAAAATAAAACTTTTATTTTGATTAAACCTTTTCCACATGGGTGCCATCACAGGCAATTACACATTGCTTGGTGGCGACTGTGGACATTACAGCCGAACGTTACATCGCATGAGGGATGTTTGCAATCTCACGTTTGATAGAATCTTTCAAATACGGCAAAGTTTGCGAATTGCACATCTACACCTAGATTTTAGATATCCCCAGAATCTGAAATCCATAGGAATGAGGTCGGAGATCGCGGAGGCCATTGACGTTACCAGTTAAGGTGAAATGTGCCTCGTCTGTCATAATATGCGAAGAGGCCGATCGTTATCTCCGCTATATTGGATAAGAAATTCATTAACAAAGTCTTGATGGTCTCTCACTTCCAAAATCTGGGCGCGCTGGTATCGATAAGGAAACATACATATTACAGAGCGTGGTAATTTTAAGACCATTGATTTTGGTATATCAAATACACGAGATGCACCTCAAATAGTTTGCATGCGTCCTCTGGTCACTATGTGATGCACTTCCATAACAGAATCCTCAGGAACATTTGGTCATCCGGATCGCGGATTACCACAGGTGCAGCCAATTTCTTTGAATTTCATTACTAAATCACGAAAAGCTTGTAAAATGCATAGGCCACGTATTTCGCGATGGTTTCGACGGTAAACGCACCAGGTTTTCGCAGCATTCATCTCATTTTGATTATAGTTTTACCAACTCACCACGAATGAAGTCCTTTTGCTGGCATCTGCGAGCTCCGACTGAAGAACTAACATTCCTTCCCTACTTTTTATCTGTTTTCTACGCTGACTACGGCAAACGATGTTCCGTGATTGGTATTTTGTTTCTGTCATATTCAAATTTTCTTCGTGCTCCTTGGTCGTGTTTTTTGGGGGGCCATTTGTAGAGCTGATTTTGTGCGAACATAAAGCGTCCGTTTATTGCAATAACCATACCGTTCCAACGCTACTTAGGGTTTTCGCATGCGCTGAGCATTTTGCGGTGAAAAAAAAAGAGTGTTGCCGTTGGAAAATTTCAATTTTTTGTAACTATAACCGTAACCGTGAGCGCCATTCTGTTGCTGTTCACAGAATTTCGAGCTCATACCTTTGAATAGCTATATCTGAAATTTCATTTCGGTCGGTTGAACGGACTAGCCGCTAGAGCTCCATATATCGGCAGTTTTTTATGACCACCATCTATATTCACATTCATCATGTAGATTATTTTATCATTTCTATCATGAAAGCGAAATGCCCATCATAGAACTCCTATAACAACCAGAGAAAATATTAAAATCCTATTTGTTCCTACATCTATTTAGAAAATGTTTCCATGTAATACACCCATTTTTAAAATTCTCCTTTCCATCATACATTACTGTTAACAGTTAATGATGATCCCAAAGAACCATTAATCAAAAGCCTTGTTTCGTGTATTCGAAGCAATGAAGACGAATATAATACAGTTATTAAAATGAATTTAGTACACAATAAATTTTAATCGTTTAAATATATTTCTTTGTAAACTTAAATTTACATAACGAATCTTGGATTCATTTATGATTGGTGCACAAGTGCTTGCGATGGATAAATGTGAATCCTAGAAAAAGTTTAGTACCTTTACAGAATTTTTTACAGTGTATATAAAGCTTTTATAATTTTGTTTTCAGACTAAGATATGCTCTTCTTAACTTTCTTGTTGATAACTTTTGCATATCCTATCTCCTGGAAACAAAATTTTAAAATGAAATAGATTTGATCATGACATGAAGACAGTATGTTTGTATCATTTATGCCACAGTGGTGTTGAATCGATGTTGTTTTCATCTCCTATGCCAAACCGTAAAAAAATATTTCATCCAAAATAACCATTAATTAAAAAATTTAAACTTTCCTTTATTTAATTGCGGATCATTAAATTTAATGTGTGTCAATATCTGCCATTAAATATAATGCAGATTAATATTTTGAAATAATGGTAGATATTTTGAATAAAATCATTCCCCAATTTTGCAACGCTGTAAGATTTGCAATGCAAAGTGTATTTTCTGCATCAACTAAGAACTGAATGAAACATACGAAAATGCCAAAGGCTTGGCGGGCCACAGAGAAGTTCCTGGCGGGCCAATTGTGGCCCGCGGGTCACGTGTTTGACATGCCTGTTTTAGATCATGATTTCAACAACTCTATTGAAAAATCTAATGCAAGAATTTTTATCAAAATTCAAATTGAGTTATTCCCTGATACAGAATAGTGCTGTTTTGTTTTTGCTGTAAATCGCCTTAAAGATTTCGCTGTTATGCAGAATTTTTTAGGGTTTCGCAATAGGTCTATTTCAGAAATTAATGCCAAGATTTTAAGGAAACTTCAGATTGACATGGAAGTTCACATAAGTTCTTTCTGAGTAGATTTTGGTGTAAATCATCTAATCGATGGTGTTTCTAATCTGCATTTTTCAGGAAATTTTAACATATAAGATAGAAGAAAGTTTTAGCATCGGCACACCCAACTAGATATAAATGTAGCGTTATTTCTAGTCGTATGGTAAAATTTTGAATCAATGCTTTTTCGAATTTGATTTAAATAATATTAGCAATTCAAAGAAGTAACTCTTCTTAATATTGTGTGTATGTTTTAATTCTAGTTATGTAGCTGTTGTTCTAATTTTTATTACAAAAGTATAATATGTGTCAAAATCTTTCATTACTTCAGGTTATTTTCAAACATTGTAGATTACTTTTTCTTGTAAATAGGTCAATAGATGGCACTGCTATTCTGCATTATGCATGATTATCGCAATAACTCAATTTCGAAAACTAATGCAGGAATTAATTTCCTACGGTTTCGTTCAATCTCAAAAACTAATACAACGATTTTCAGCAAACTCAGGATTCACTTATAAGTTGACATATGTACTAGCTGAATAGATTTTGGTGTAATAGGTGATGTTGCTATGCTGCATTTTTCAGAAAATACTGGCATGTATGAGATAAAAGAAAGTTTTGCGATTGGCACATCCAACGAGTGATAAATACAGCGTTATTTTCAGTTGAACAGTAAAATTTTGAGAATTTGATTTAAACAATATTAGCAATTCAAGGAAGTAACTCTTTTAAGATTGTATGTATTAATTACAGTTATGTGACTACTGTGATAAGTATTATCATAATAGTACAATTTTTACCAGAATCTTTTATTACTTCATATCATTTTGAAACATTGTAGTTATGAATAATGATGAAACAATTTATACTGAAACCGAAGAGGTCGAAGAAAATCATTCCTTATAACAGGTTATGACGTTTTAGCTTTAATAAGAAACTCTTATATATCTTTAGTATACGGGATATACACGATTCAATTATAATATTTAAAATAAGAATGGTTATAAAAAGTATTTAATATTTATAATGATTGTAAAACTTTAACTTTTTTTATTTCCCTTATTTCTATATACTTTTTAATAATTATTCAATCACCATATATTTTAAAAGTTTTCATTATTAGAAAAGATCTGAGAATAAACATGGATTAGCAGTAGTACTTCAAATTATAAATAAATTTTAAAATATTATAAAAATGGTTTTAAAAATTTTTTTCCTACACACTTTCTTTTTCTTTTTAATAATTTGTGAATAAATATAGGTTCCACTTTGTGGCTAAGAATTTCCAAAGACTTGGGTAAAAGCTTGGTATAAAAAACAAAACGTAGAACGCTGCCAGAAGAGGTATAAAAATTAATCCCGTCTTTTGAACGCCCACATGGGCTCCTGATAAACCCGTTACATCTCTTGTGCGCATTTTCCTTTCAAGTTTTTTTCTTTTTTGGGGGGTCGGGGGGGGAGGGCAAAAAGCGAGTTATGTTTAAGTAACATTTGTATTTAAAAAAAATGAAGATTGAGTTAATTTTAATGTATAGCCCTCTCCTACCCAGTTTAAACTAACAAGGAAGGTCTCCATACGGGCATATCCCGAAAATCTGTTAAAAAATGCAAAATGTTCTTCTCGTGTGGATATGTACGTTTATAGAAAAATTTTCGGCGGGACCACCATTCAGTAACCGTAAAAAAATAATGGAAATTTCGTTATTTGGCGATTTATCGCCGTTTGGCGATGGAATGTAATTTCAAAAGAATACTTTATGTCAAATACATTTCAAGAAAAAAAAGTTTCATGTTGAACTTGTTTTAAAAAGTTTAATTTAAATAACTTTATTTGTGTACGTTTTAGTTTGTTTTAAGTATAATTTTGTTATATCGAAATTCATATGTATTTACATTCAAATTTAATCATCAAAATTTGAGATTTAAAACAAAATTCATAATTTAAATTTAATTAAATTTTTTTCAAGCTCAAAGTCCAATTGAGAATTGTCGATTAGATTTTGTTGCAATGGAAACTTATGACGTTTATTTTAAAATACGCTTAAATGTATGAAATATGATTATATGATTTTTTTAGCTATGAAAACATTTTCTCCAGCGATTAATTAAATAACTACTTCAACGAGCAATACATAAATATGTATATAGATATATATAATATATTAAAGTCTCTCATTGTTTATGTTTAAATTCATTAAATACCATTTACACGCATTCTAAATATCCAACAGTTTTGAGTTGCATTATAATTCTTTTCCTTTGGCGAGGAAAAGGGCTGCTCGCCTAATTGAGTGACCTTTTTCGTCTTTTCACGCCAAATATTCGAAAATATTTTATTTTTTACACAATATCTAATGTGATTCCGCCGCTAATTTTGACTATTCCTTTATTACATACATAAGTACTTTAATTAGAATTTTTTTTTTCATAAAATTCTGGGTATGCCCAATATGGAGACCTTCCTTGTAAGTTACTTAAATTTAATTAACGTCTACCATTTCTCTCACAAGGAGAAGTCCGACCTTGATAAACATAGATTTTGATTATTTTAATATATGTAGTAAGGTACAGACCCCTTAGTCTCAGGTTAAATGGATTTTATACAATTCTCCTTAGTTCTTGAAAAATAGGATAATGCGGGTCTAATATTATGACATAACTAAAATACTTACTTTCAAACAAATGGGCATCTTTCATTGTAGCTCAGTTAGTATACTGTTGACTCGTAGACCATTGGGCTTGGGATCGATACTTGGTCGCACTACATTTATTTATCGCATTTTTAGTTTTATAAGTATGCTTGTACGTTCATAATGTCACTTAAAAATCTTAATACTGTACCTTAACTACAATGTTAGCATATTTAAACATTAATTTAACATTTTTGATTTAACATTATTTCTCACCACTTAAACAGATTTTTTTTAAATTGATCTGATATTAAGTAATAAAAATTACAAGTCGCAAAATATATTGTGACGTGATCTATTTATGATAAAGGAATACAGGCATACGGATTGTGAAATTAATATGCAAAAATAAATTGTAGTTTAGTTTGATGTTGGTTATGATTACTATGCTGATTTCAAATATAATTATGTTTGCTATTTTAAAAATACAGTAATATTATCATCGCATTGACTTCCGTTGTTAAAGCAGTACGTAAATGATGTTTCTTTAAAATCACGAATCGACATAATTGTTCAATATCATTGCATCTATAAAAAATATATGATATAAAAATGAATTTTAAAATATTAACAGTTTTGGATCTATTTATGATGTTTTACATAGATAGTTTTTTGCAAATATAAAAAGCAGTTAGGTTAAAATAGAATTGATATAGAATCTTATAATTGTTAATTAGCAATGAGTTTTTTTAACTATAATTACAAGTACTTTTTTAGACTAAAAATGAGAAAAACAAATGTAGCGTATATCGATATCGAATCCTTACCCACTAGCAAAAAAGTTTACGAGTTTACCAACAGAACTACGATCAACCATGCCTTATTATTTCAAAGTAAATATTTCAGTTCTGTCATAAGATTAGATTCCCTCCCCCCCTGGAGAGCATTGTTGAACCAAAATTGTTGTCAAATCCATTGAACCTGAGGCTAAGTCCTGCAGCATATATTAAGATAATTAAAATCTGTGATTATCAAGGTTGAACTTTCCTTGCAAAACAGATGTTGCATAAAATAGAATAGAGTAATGCGCTATCCCTTCCCTCCATGATAATATAATTAGAACTAATTGATCCAAAACTAATAGTTTTTCTTTCTACTTAAATAGTGCCTATAAGTATATATTTTTTTGGTTTATCAAGGATAATTTGCACGAATATTTTTAAGTTTCACTTGCTTGCACTCGCATTTAACGAATATCTGTTATCTATACCTGTTTGTCGTGCAGTTTCCCATATGCTTTTTTACTGATATACGAACATATTTTATATTTAACTCCAGTTGTAAGTGGATATGATAGCATTAATTTAATCGTAAACATAGACGATTCTTATTTTTTTAAAATACATTTATCGTAAAATTCTTTGAGGCTTTTAGTACCCTCTAAACTTAAAAAAACTTTTAAATTTCAAAAATTTAAGTTTTTAATTTTTTTTTATGAAACATAGAAAGCATATTTTTAATCGAGATTACCATTCAAAGGATTTTCCTAAATGCACAACAAAAATGTAAATAAAAATAACGCAACATTTTTCAGAAGAATTAACGATTTAATCATTCTTCTTCCAGTGCAAAGTTATAGGAAAACTGAAAAAAATATAACATAAAATATTTCATGAAAATGAATTGAAAAAATTCACTCTTCTGAAGAAAAAAAAGTTCAAATTTGAACACGGAAGCGAAATTTCAATTAATACCTGATAGTAATGTATGCGGATACTTTTATATTATTTGGGAGACATTTTGTTATCTATACAAACCCTGTTCTGTCAGTAAAATGCTTGTACTAATCGTTTAACAAAATTTTTAAGACGAATCACAAACAATCTCAATTATAGAACCATTTCAGATGACAGCCAACCAGATTTGTACTTATTGCATAATTATGCTGATAGTGCTTAAGTTATATTCCAAATATGCTTCTATTTCTGTTCTTCATTATTTACTTTCTAGTACTATGATGAAAAATTTATTGTCTAATACTGCATCGTTTGCAAAACACTAAAGGGAATGAATGAATCTTACGACTTTTATTACATTTTAAATTAGCTTTTCATATTTAAGTACGTGTTGAAAATAACATTTAAAGTGAAATTCTGAATAAAATTTAGTTACTGGAATGCATTTTGCAAAGTCTGCTACTTATAACAGTTTCGGTTAATTCTTAGATTTGTGTATTATTTTAATAAAGAGACTGGTACTTATGTATGCTAATAAATTACGAATGATATGGTTTATTTGAAATAAATTCGATGAAGATTTTTATCATGTAATTAAAAAATTACAATGCAACATCATATCGCTCCCAAAACGTATATATATATTTGTTTTTAAGAACGGAAATGATAGAAAATTCCAACAGTTAATTTATTATAAATAAGCGTTCCTTATTTAAGCATCGGTTACGAATAATATTCAAAATGAAACTCTAAATAGAATTTCGTAATGTTTGTTCTTTAGGGAATTATTTTAATAAGATTCTTTTCATAATTAAATTAAATAACATATATATTTGGTGTAAATTTATCATTGGGCGAAAAATGAGAATGACCATGATGCGAACCAAAAATCCCTAAAAATACAAGATAACTTTTTTCTAACTTGTGACAGTAAAACACTATTACAAAAGAAACTCTGATCCAAATGATTTGAAATTTAACCACTCTGCTGCCTAAAGAATGAAAAATTTTTAGACGTCGTTAAAAAAATAATAAAAAGAAATAAAGTTAAGACGACAGTGTGTTTTCCCAATTAACTGCACTCTGTATGTTTTTTTATGCGTAATAAAGTTCCACCCATTGTTTTTCAGAATGCAGTAATTGGGAAAAGCAATTGTGAACACCTTCGCAAAAAAATATAGAGTAACGCATTCGTATGGAACTGCGCAACTATCGCAAGAGATTTTCAATGTGCTGTCCACCATTTTGAGCGTGATAGAGCAAGACACAGTCATTGCGAGGATATATATGAATAGAATAGTGATCTGTAGAATAGTATGCGTGCTTAGTATTTTTATTGCCAATGCGCATGTGTCGTGCGCACACTCATCGCATGATTTTACTGTAAATACATCAGCATCTATAGATTTAATTTTTTATTTATTTTATTTTTTAACTACACCTAAAAGATTTTTGTTGCTTTGGCAGCATCTTGGTGAAATTTCAGATCGTTTTGATCAGCGGTTCTTTTGTTATAAGGTTCTACTTAAAAAAAATAATCCCTACATTTTGAGGATTTTGTATCCCTGGTTCATATTATGCTCTGTGTATTTTTTGCCTAGAATTCAAATTTACATAAGATATATGAATAATCTCAATAAATTATGTAATGAATCTGAGAATTGATAAAAATAACTCCACTAAGAACAAACATTGCAAAATTCTGTTGATAATTTCGTTTTGAGGTTTATTCTTAACTGATGCTTAAAAATGTAATACTTATATATTGAAACGCTTTTGTTGGAAATTTCATTTATTCCCTTTCTCAAAAAACATACTTGTACATTTTGTAAAAGATAAAGTGTTGAACTGTAAATTTCTATAATTTCATGATAAATTAATTTATGAATTCTTTTAAATAATCGATATCATTTATAATTTCAAAGCATGCATACGTGTCAGTCTCTTTATTTATACAAAAAATCTGAGACATAAACGAAATTGTTATAAGTGGCAAACTTAACAAAATGCATTCCAAGTACAATATTTTTTCAAAAATTCATTTTAAATATTATCTTTAACACTTGCTTAACCTCTTCCATTCTGAGCTAAAATATTAATAAAAAACTTATTCATTGTTTGTTTTCAAACAAAATGACATCATAAATGACAGAAAAAATATCTTTTCTGAAATTCATCCTTTAGGTGCTTAGTATTTTCGGTTCAAAAATATGGATCTAAAATTAAAAAGTATCTTAAAACATCAATTTAATAACCATTAAACTAAATTAACGGAATCCGAAATTTAAGAACTTTAAACAAGTACATAATCTACCTATCCTCAAAAATTTTTATTCAAAAAGATATAAGTTAATTACTTATTAAACTTTATCACTTTCTTGTCTTTTGGGCATTTTTAGGCATTTTGAAAATTTAAATGAAAATCATTTTTATTTTACGAGTGATTCAGATTAGATACAAACAATTATTCGTTTGCTTCTAAAAAAAAAACAACAACAACAAAAAAAAAAAACATTCAGCTGTTAAGGAGTGATGTGGAAATGTAAAAAAAAAAATGGACATGTTAGCTTTTTTAAAGAAAAAAAGAAGCGTCCCTGAGTGGGAGCCCAGGAACCTAAAAGGTTAAATATGAAAAGCTTTTTTTAAAATCTAATAAAAACCGATATTAAATCTAATAAAGCTTCATTGAGTACCTTACTTATTAAGCAAAAATACTTGCGTGTTTTGCAAAAAATGCAATGTTAGACAATGAATTTTTCATCCTTGTAGTGGAAATGTAAAGGCTGCAGAATAGCAATATAAGCATATTTAGAATAATAATTTACACAAAATCTGTATATTTATGTAATAAGTACATATCTGAGAAATGTTTCTATAATTGCTGTTGTTTGTAATTCTTCTTAAAAAGTTTCTTCAATGAATCATAAGGGCATTTCACTGACAGAACAGTCTTTGCATACATGGTTTATCTTTGCAGCGTTTGATCATTGTAGTGTGAATAATAATAAAAAGAAGTAATATTCATCGCAGAATAGTAATTATAAGCGTATGTCAACGCGCGTATATCAAAAACGTATTGCATTGTTTTAAATAATTACACAAAATTGCACATTTCTGTAAAATATTTAATTTTTGTCTTTAATTTTAAAATTAGATTTTTTTATTTTACGTGGCATACTTCCAGGAAATTTTATCATATAAACGTTATCAAAATTTAATTTTTGCTAAATACAATCCATGCAAGATTTGACAATACAACTTTTTTTTTATCGTTTTCAAAAGTTAAACATACAAAAAGTTAATACAAACATATTATGTTTTATATTATAAGTATCTTTTTTATTTTTTCTCTCAATTATACAGATTGATATGGAAATCTAGCTAACAGAAATTTTTGAGTTTAATTTCAAAGAGTAAAAGCAAGAACGTCAAATCATGGTATCAGTTTAATGTATCAACGCGCTACGAACTGGGATATCTTAGAAAACTTTTTGTGGAGACATAAACTCAAACATCCTTTAAGATTTAAGTGTGTTGATTTATACATCATTTAAATCTTTACATCATCCATACATCATTTAAATTTATACATACGTCACAAAAGAAAAACAACTGGTAAATGAACCAAATTAAACCACTCGATAGGTAATTTGGGTAAGTAAAATATAGTTTCCCTCTTAAGTTTAATATATGTGTGTGTGTGTATATTTAGTTATGATTTCTGAAGTGCCTATTTATCCTATTTAGTCCACATTTTTATGTAGAACTGCATCGAAAATATTTTTTTTATTGCATTCCAGATCGAACAAGAATTTCATCAAAATAAATTTTGCCATCGGTCCAGAAAATCACGGGACGTCATTTAAATCATACTCTCCTACAGTATAATCTTTGTACATACACAGATGTTGGAAATTATTAATAGCGCCATCGCTATTTCTTAATCGGAACTGTTTCAACGATGTGGAATTCAGACGTATTGCATCTATGTTAACCCTCGGAGCGTCTTGCAAATGAATGAAATTGTAATGTTGTTTTCTTTTAATTTTGTTTTAAATGTTCAGAAAGTATGATTCTTTCAACAATATAAAAAATAATAATTACAAATATGAATGTAATCCTTGAGAGCATTGATCCTTCTAAAATACATTAAAAATTCATTAAATCTATAGAACTATATTATCATAAATATTGCTTATATTGCAGTGAAACTTGGAGCATAGTGAATGCAATATTACGCGCCGAACACTTGAAGGTTAAATGGTCTGTAAATAATATTTAAAAGATCTATCAAGACATAGTCAAGCCAGATATTTTTGAATAACTTCCTACATTATCATTAAACTAAAAATGTCACTTTTTCAAATGAGAAAATTATGCATAGGTAGATATCGTGTCCACCAGTAAAATATCCTTAGGAAATGAATGACAAATCTTCAATTACTTATGTAAGAATATATAAAATTTCTGAATAATCGTAATTTAAATATATCTGCCAATTCTGAAACAAAATTGTGAAAGTTGCTTCTGAGAAATGAAATACTTTAACTGAAAGTAGCATATATTAATGAATAAGAACATTTTTACAATAATTGTGTATTGGTCTTTAGATAACAAATTTAAATCTTCAACAGCATAATACTTTATAAGTTGAGAAATGCGAAAATCAGCAATTTTGTTCCAAAGATTTTGTTTAAGAATCACTGTTGCCGATTTTTTTAAAAACAATCTTCTTCTTCTTAGATAATATTTCTGAGATTACAAAGTTGCTGTTGCGTCGGTAATCTATTTATTGTTTAAGAAGACGAGATAGTCGTTTATAATATTCATGCAATTAATGATTTAAGGATAACGAATTTTTCTTCGATGTGGAAAATTAAGCGGTAAGATCAAAGCTTCTTTGTCAATAAAAATTACCCTTGAAATTTAAAGCATTACAAGTATGATTTTTACTCATTTAATAAAGGAATATATTTTACACATTTCAAAAATATTACTTTTTAAATACACATATATCAATACATTGGAATATTTTACAATTTTTAGTTATATCAAAATAAATAATTCTGGCATTTATGAAACTATATATCTTTTCAAGGCTAGTACAATTTTCCATATAATTCAATTTCTTGTACCATTCAGTTTCGTATATTATACAATTTCATTTATAAGCAGTTCTTACATTTGTTATCAAAGTTTTAGGTTTAAATATGGACGCCATTTCTAACAAAAAAACAACGACATTGAATTTAAGCAAATTTTATTTATGAATCCAGGTGGATTAAAATTAAAATATGATTAAAATATAAAAATAAACATTTTATCTTGATGCATAAATAAAAACTTGTAGATGAGCAAAATTGCTAATGTTTTCACTTGAAGATTTTAAAAAAACACCTGCATTAAGATTTTATGTATTGGCTTTAATTAATATTGATGAATTAATGATGTATAACGCAAAATAATTTTTTGAGAACAATATCGTGCCCGTTGCATGAAATAAATAACATTCCATATCTAAAAATAATACGTTGAAACTGTAGATATAAAGAATTGAATAACAGCAGAGGTGAAAAAATATCTAGTATTTTTTTTTATAAAAGATACTATGCACTCGAAACCCAAAATAATATGACCACCACCATATTTTGCAATGAGTTCGCATGGATTACCTGGTTGACATTGGAATGGTATTTAATCGTTAACTGCTGTTAGCGGTCTCACAGATCGCGAAGATTTTTAATTTTCAGAGATTATCGTGCAATTTTTAGTTTTACTATAGACACAAGTCAAATTTTGTTTCGTTTGGAGTCCCATTTCTATCTCTAAAGACTTTTGTATAGTTGAATTTTATTTATAATAGTCCTGTATATAAAGTTCAATACAAACATAGCATTCTGAGAGTTAATATAACATTTTATTCATCTTTAGATTAAGCGGTCTGAGAAACAGCTCACAATAGTTATGCGACAATTTTTGTCACAGCAGTTAAGGGTTAGATAGGCTAGGACTTCTCGGTAACGGTGAAAGTATTAGTAGAAGCCATCACGTTGGAAGCCCAGACGTTATCAAATAAAAAAGATGTCGGAGTGACCCTTCCTTTATACATAAAAATCGACACAATAGATTGGCTCAATTTACATCCAAAGACAATACCAGTCCAAATGGAATTCTTTCAGAGCATACAGTTCATCTTACACTGTTGAATGTGCCACTACAGAAGTGATGCCTCACTCCTGTACCCCTTGTTGACCAAACATCACTCTTACACTAAACCCAGGAACATCACGACTGTACTATGGAATATGATTAGTGTTACCTCACCAGGTGAAATACAATTCACCCTTCAACACGTCGAAAGGCGTGTTTGGGAACGCTGTTTTTTATGTGAACTGATACTCCCCGTACATAGCAAGCCATACACATTCCAGTTGTGGTGGTACAAAGCTTTGCAGAGCGTTCTCACGGAAGTTCCTAGGACCTGTGGTTGTTGTAGGACAGACTATGAATGCCACGGACCATCTTAATATAATTACGGATCTAATGCGCAATTATATGATATTTGTATCGCAAAAGGGAAATGAAATCTTCGTGCAAATTAACGCCTCATGTCACATGATTGGAATTGTGGACGATTGGTTCCAGGAATATAATTTTGAATTCCAGTTAACGTCATAGTCATTTAACTCGATGATGTTTAATCCGTCAGAGCATTTTTTCTTATTTTTATTCCACAGTAAACCAGAGATCAAAAACAACTGTTTTAGAATATATTGGATATGCGTGACCTCTGCTTGTAAAATTAATACAATTTAAATAACAAATTAATACAATCTGGTGATTTATCAAGAGCTTGTAGCATCCATGCGAAGGCAGTTTAAGCTGTTATCAGATTCACGAACTTTACGCGAGACAAACATTTCAGCCGATTTTAACCCCAACTTTTTCTCGTTCAAAGAGAGAAATAATTTACAATTGTCTTGGCAAAAGTCGGAGAAAAAGGAGGTAAACCAGTTCTACTAGTACCAGTCGTTGATATTTATCACCTACTGATATCAATCGCTTTTCTATGATTCGTTGAAATGTTCGATGTTGGATGAAAAGTCTTTCCTAGCAGAGACTTTTTTGGAACTGCAGAAAAATTTTGGAGGACATAGCTTTTTGCTATCCCACTGACAAGGAAGGTCTCCATACTTGGCATACTCAGAATTTTATGAAAAACAAATACTAATTAAACTACTTATGTATGTAATAAAGGATCAGTCAAAATTAGCGGCAGAGTCACATTAGAAAATATGTAAAAAAATAAAATATTTTCGAGTATTTGGCGGGTAAAGACGAAAAAGGTCACTCGATTTGGCGAGCAGCCCTTTTCCTCGCCAAAGGAAAAGAATTATAATGCAACTCAAAACTGTTGGATATTTAGAATGCGTGTAAATGGTATTTAATGAATTTAAACATAAACAATGAGAGACTTTAATATATTACATACATATTTATGCATATTGTATTACATATATATATTACTTGTTGAAGTAGTTACTTAATTAATCACTGGAAAGAGATGTTTTCATAGATGAAACAATCATATTGAGAAAAATTATCTTCATACATTTAAGCGTATTGAAAAATAAAAGCCAGGTTTTCATAGCAACAAAATTTAATCGACAATTCTCAATTGGACTTTGAGATTGAAACAAATCTAACTAATTGAAATTATGAATTTCGTTTTAAATCTCAAATTTTGATAATTAAATTTAAATATATATACATATAAATATCGATATAACAAAATTATACTTAAAACAAACTAAAGCCTACAAAACAAAAGTAATTTGAATTAAATTTCTCAAAACAAGTTCAACATGAAGCTTTTCTTTTCCTTGAAGTGTATTTTATATAAAGTATTTTTTCAAATTACATTCCATCGCCAACCGGCTATAAACCGCCAAATAACGAAATTTTCATTATTTTTTTACGGTTACTGAAAGTAAATTTCGCCGAAATTTTTTTTATAAACGTATATAACCACACGAGAAGAACATTCTGTAATTTTTTCAGATTTTTCGGGGTATGCCCGTATAAAGACCTTCCTTGTGAGTTTTGTGCAGACATTTCGCGAAAAGTTGGAGGAAGTCATGTATTGGCTCAAAAGCCTCGCGAAATGTTGGTGAATTTGATAGCAGCTTTACAGTAGTTCTAAAGAGTTAAAGATAGGCTAACACTTTATTAGTTAGGTGGTCATAATGTTTTGGCTCTTGAGAATATATTTTCAAAGATATATGTGTTTTGAAAAAGACTATATGTTCCATTTCCTTATAATTCATTACTAAAATTAAACAAAAAACAGAACCGTACACCTATAATGTATCTATTACCATGTTTTCAAACATACTAAAATCTGTGTCAAAACTCATTATATTCTCTGGAAAATACTCTATTAAGTAAACATGATATTACCTTACATTCACTTTTTGGTATACCTGATGATTTTCGTACTAGATACAGTTTTTTATAGGAAATCCATGGCATCAGTATTTACATGTAGTATCGGTCGTAACTGATCTACGCAAAGTATCGAGGTATACACTTCTTGAAACACCGCTTTATAACGAAGACTATTGTAGCAATAAAATTTAATCGTACAAAATGATTGAAAATATATCTGATATTGATAAGTATGGATTTCTAACTATCCATTTCAATTTTGAAACTAAATGTCGAATCCAATGAAGTACACATCACTTTTATAGGTAATTCGAAAGGAAATTGGAAAACTTTCAATTCCATAACATTAAAAAAATATTATTCTTCATTTATTGCTATTTAATGAAAATGTAAGATGCACATAAGATGCTTTGGAAAGGGAAAATAATTTTATTCTTCGATCTCTATATGCTTTTTTTAAATTACTTTTTTTAGGGTTTTTCCTTACAATATATGTTATTTTCCTAGTTAAAACAGGGCTTTAAGCGAAATAGCTAGGGAATAAGTTTTGAACGAATTAGGTAAGATACAGGTAGGAATAAACTTAAAATATATCTACACAAATACAGAATAATAATTCGATAGTTCATAAAATATCGATTCTAGCAATTATTCCAAACATGGAGTGATATAAAATGGAAGAGATATAATTAAATTTAATTTTAACGCAGGAACTAATAGTTTAAATTTTTATTTTGTGTAGATATTGAAAATGGAAAATGGCGCCAATTGGTAAAATTGCGCATGAATTTCTTATATAAATGAGCTTCTAAGAATTTTCTTATCTAAATTACTAAATAGCATTATTTAATAACTTATCTACGACCTTATCCGTTTTTCTTTAATAAAAATAAATATTGAGCCATAATTGCTGTTATATTGCTTATGTATAGACAGTATATCAGAATCAGGGTGCGACTTCTACATAAATAAATACACTGTTAAAAATCATGCTCGAATTTGTACCAAATTTTGGTGCACAATAGGTGCCATAGCATCCAATAGTTGGAACTAGGTTGAAATAGGAAGCTCAAAATGTTGGTACGAGATTTCAACATTTTATAGTGGTACCTACTGAGTACTAAAATTTGGTTCAAACCCGAGCGAGAATTTTAACAGTGTACACACACACAAAAAAAATGGCGAAGCATTTTTTACAATGAAATATATTTTTTTCAAATAGTTACGCTTTCTGCAGACAGGGGATATGTTACCCTGCTTGTGTTCAGTTGTACGTATTTTGTAATGTTATGTGGCAATGAAGCTTACAATGGTAAGTTTGAAATGAAGCTATAATATATATGTTAAATATAACGATCATCATTTATAAGAGTGTGCCTTTAGACGTAAAAGGACACTATGCGTATTTTCGCAGAATGTTGATTCTGTTCCCAGTCCTTATTTCTTTGGCTTTTGGTTATGGGGAAACTTTATGTTACAGGTATTAAAAAATTTTAACAGTGTACACAAAAAAATAGCAAAGCATTTTTTGCCATGAAATATATTTTTCTCAAATAGTTACGTTTTCAGTAGACAGGGGATATATTACCCTGCTTGTGTTCAGTTGTATGTATCTTGTAATGTTATGTGGCAAAGCTTGCAATGAAGCTATAATATATATGTTTAATATAACGATCATCATTTACAAGAGTGTGCAGTCAGATGTGACACAAAACTATGCTCAATGTCACAGAATGTTGATGCTGTTCCCAGTCCTTTCTTCCTTGCCTTTTGGTTATCGGGGAACTTTATGTTACAGGTATTCAGAAACAACTGATGTCATTTGCTAAATTTTACGAAGGTATTCATCATTATGAACAAAAATTTAATCATAGTGAAATATAAAAACAGTAAGTCTTGATTACATTCATTAATAACTATATCATAATAATAATAATTTACATTCTGCAACGAAAATATAATAATTTATATTATAAATAATTATTTTGCTTATAAGACATCTCTTTAAAAATAAATCATTTAAAATATATTAAAAATTGACCTTTTTTAAATCATTTTTATCGAGTCATCTTCAGAATGTAAATAAAAAATCTATTTACATTCTATATTGAAAAGTTATTCTATATTTTATTATTTTTCTGTTTATAATGTATAGATGACTCAACAAAACTGAGTTGAAACAGGTCAATTTTTAATACATTTTAAATGTTTTATTTTTAACGTGATGTCTTATAAGCAAAATAATTATTTATAAGCTCTTATCTTTTCGTTGAAGAATATGTATTATTATTATTATGATATAGAAATTTAATCTGCAGTTGCCTTCTATTCTCCACATTTAGAAATACATATTTCTAAAATATTATTCTTTAAATACACATACATCTATATACTGAAATATATCATTATTTTTATCTAACGCAAAATAGATAATGCTCGTATTTATGTAACTCTATGCCTTTTTATGAATCTTTTACTGATTTATATTATCAGATGGATTTGTTCATAATGCAAATTGTATCTGGAAAATTATTTAGTAAACCATTAGGAATTTTACTTAATTTACTTTCTGATGTGTATCATTGGTTTATTTTACTGATTACTCACTTCAGTAATTATTTGTATGAATTACATTAAAGATTACTAAATTATTCTTTGAACCCAAACATAAATAATCAGATATTTAATTTACACTACGGGTCACAAGATAATCAATGTTATTTCCATACATGTTTATTGCAATACAATTTAAAATACGAATGAAAAAGAAAAAAAATCAAGACTAAATGTATTCAAATAAAACTATCAAATAAATGAATTATGAAATAGATTAAATACAGGATGATTCAAAAGTGTAATTTTCTACAAAAGTCAATTTCTTCTGCCATATATGATCATATATGACACAATTTCATATACATGTTATTCTCACATTTGTTATATCAAAATTTTAACTTTAACCTCTTAAATTTTTATGATCTAACCGTTTGCTAAAAATGGTTGGTCTGACAACCGATTTCAAGAATGACTAACTTACTATTGAACATTAATATTTCCAACTGCCTCACAAATCTTAAAAATATCAAGTTATAATTAAAAATCAATAATGGAACTGAATTGCAATCTGTCATTGGTAAATATAACCAATATTTTAATAATTGTATTAAAAAATACCACTATTTCCTGTATACTTTTTCAAAAATATGTAGCATGTTCGTCTCATATTTACAATTATTAGATTTATATTTTTTATGATTTTTAAATCAATCTGTATTTAATCTATTTTATATTTCATTTATTTGATAGTTTTATTAGAATACATTTAAGTAAAGTTTTGTGGTGAAGAAGTGCGAAAAAAGTCCGGGCCAGGATTTGAAGCAAGGATGTATAGACTGAAGCCGCCAATGCTCTTCCAACTGAGCCATCCCGGACACGAACACTGGAGGACTATTTCACCCAAATAACCTCAACGATCATATAAACTGGTCTGATACTATGGATCAGCTCAACAGAATAAATCGAAGGTTAATATATGGAAACTGCAGAAAACGCTGCATACGAAATTATACTAGAACAATTTATGACATGATTTTTCAATCGGTAAATTAATTATACATGAAGTAAATTTTCCATGTGGGTGAAAAGAGTCCAGGCCAGGTTTCGAACCAAGGATGTATTGGCTGAAGCCGCCAATGCTCTTCCAACTTCAGTGTTCGTGTCCGGGATGGCTCAGTTGGAAGAGTATTGGCGACTTTAGAGCCGTACCGAGTACTCGGTAAATACTCGGTATTCGGCCTACTCGGCCAATTTGCCGAGTACTCGGTATTCGGCCAAATTTTGGCCGAGTACTCGGCCAATACCGAGTAGTTGTAAGAATTTCATTTTTTAAGCATATAAATTTATAACTGATTTGTAAAAAGTTATTCGAATATCAATGTATAATATATTTAGTAATTCATAAAACTATTTACTCTGTATTTAACAATATGTCTGCAAAATATAGAAAAAGTTGAGAACAAAAACCCTCATAAAATTTCACATTTATACAAATAAAAATAATTTTTTGATCTATAGGAAAACAGAAAAGACTTATTTTGGATAAAGAAACTGAAAATACGATAAATGCAATAAAAAATAACTATTAAATTTATTATATTCCAAATTATGGTGCAAAAACACCAAACATTCTACATTATCAGTAGACAGGCATTTCTTTTACTATTATAAATTTGGCCTGTCTCGGAAAATATATGTTCAGAATAAATAGTTGTTAAAGATCCACACCAGAGTTTTTTGCAAAATTGCACATATTTGGAAAAGTTTTTTTTTCCCCCCACTATGCAAATGGAATGTCAGTTTTACATAAGTCTTCTGTTAAGAAAGCCTGTATCATTTTTTGTACCAATTCTTCATGTGGAGATTTTAAACAAGTACTAGTGCCACAATTTTTTTGCTCATTCGCAATTTCCTCAAAACATTCCCAGAAAATAGATAAACTTTTTGCTGGCATTCTTTTCTGGTTCGTCTACATTAGCATTTTCATGATGTATTTTTTGTTTCTTTGGTGGATTTTCAAGTACTGGATTATCTACACTCATCAATTCTAGAGCTTTCTTTTAAAGGCATTCTTAATTCACACATTTATAATTTTCATTGAAAAAGGTTAGTTTTTTACTGATATTTAAAAAATAATAAATTTAAAATAATATAATTTAATCTTTTCACATGAAAAATGAAAAGAAACAGCAAAACCAATACTTTTTTTTTATCAAAAGAAAATAAAGTACAGACAATTACAAAATAAATATGAAATGTTTTGCATTATTTAGTGAATTGAATTGTTACAGTAACCAATAAACATTTTTATTTTTGATAGACAGATTTCAATGGTCGGAATACATTGGAGGGTTAAAGAATATTTTAATTTTATATTGCTTAATAATTGCACTTTTTATGTATCAATTCCCCCTTTTTATTGGTTTTGAACTGCCAAAGATTGTCTTTAAAAGGTGCCCAAATAAATTTCCAATTTAATGAGTTAATTTATTTATACTATATATGTATATTATATATATGTACACATACACACAGGTATAGATATATGTACGCCTAAGCTAATATTATGCGCATATCAGTGTTTTATTTTCTTATTACACAACTACTCGGTACTCGGCATTCGGTACTCGGTACTCGGTCGAGTAGTGAGTGGCCGAGTACTCGGTACTCGGCTACTCGGCCAAAGTACTACTCGGTACACCACTAGACTTCAGCCAATACATTCCTGGTTCGAATCCTGATCCGGACTTTTTTCACCCACATGGAAAATTTACTTCACTTATAATTAATTTACCGATTGAAAAATCGTGTCATAAATTGATCTAGTGAATACATTTAGTCTTGATTTTTTTCTTTTTTATTTATGTTTCAATTTATATTGCATTAAATATATATGGAAATAATATTAATTATCATATGACCCGTAGTGTAAATTAAATATCCCATTATTTATGTTTGGGTTCAAGGAATAATTTATTAATATTTAATGTAATTCATACAAATAATTACTGAAGTGAGTAATCAGTAAAATAAACCAATGATACACATCAGAAAGTAAATTAAGTAAATTTCCTAATGGCCAGTTCAGATGCAATTCTCATTATAAACAAATCCATCTATAAATCACTAAAAGATTCACCAAAATGAAACATTAATTGAGCAGAAATATTTCCGTCTATTTCATTATTTAATGCTGCTGAGTTTTGTAGAAAGGTTATTTGAAGCGTTAGTTTTGCTGATTTCATCTCTAAATAGATTTCGCAACAGAAAATACGTATTACGGTAATTCAAAACATTTAATTACGTTTATGTAAATGGTATGCATTAAAATAAGGATAATATTATATTCGAGAAGATGTTTATATCTAATAAAACTAAATTAGCAAATAAAAGTGACGAAAAGTAGCTTGGTTATGTATGATCAAAACGCTAAAATTTGATAAGTGACACACTCATAATTTAGAAAAAATGAGCAGAAATGTACCAGAAATCTATTTGCGTTTAGTGCCAAATGCCACTTTTTATAGATTAAAATCCTCTGTGACGGAGAGTTTTTTTAAAAACAGTAAATGAAAAAGTCGTACAGACCATTAATTATCTTCAAACGCAAAATTAACTTTATATCTTTTATTTTGTCACATACGCCCTCATCATCTTACCTCTCCAATAATTTCGTGCTATTATAATTTAATATTAAGAGTGCTCAATAAGTTACCAGTAAAACTTAAATTAAATTGCTATAGCCTACGGACAAATACAAAGAAAATTTAGGCGACAGTAATAACCGCAGATTAAATTTCACACAGCGACTACTTTCTACTTCGCTCTAAAGACTAAACCACTTCCTCCCATCTCTTTCTCCTCTTCCGCCTATATTCGTTGTTGGTTTCGCTATACAACACAAATAAATTATTATCTCACATACATTTCGCTAGAATCTATACAGGTATGATCTAGAGGAAGGAACTCACGTAATGACACATTATCATGTCATATTCCCCCCATTTGGTTTATTCTGCTAAAATAAATGGATTTAAACATTCCTCTCCCTACTCCCCCTGCTTTCAATGTAGGTTTCGTACTATTATATTTAAACCTGTGTGTAATTTGGATGTTTGCTGATTTCTCTCTTTTCACCCTTGATGATGACCAAGCTTGGTCGAAAGTGATTAACTGAATGATTCCAATGAATTATTTTATATTTAACATCTGTATATTGATATTAATCTCTTGAAGCAATTTATTTGTTTTTACATGTATTTTAGTGATAAAACTATGCATCATTTAAATATAAAAAATGTAAAAAAACAGAACTTTAAGTGAGTGGTGAATATTTTGCAGATAATACATAAAGACATTTTTCAAAATGAAAATTACCTATGTAAATTAGCCAATAAATACTTTAAAAAAGAGGTAAGAAAAATTCATAGACATTGTGATGTCTGGGTGACTGTTAACTGAACCAATCACGCTGAATTTAATAACATTTACTGAATTTAATAACAAAATTATTTACAATATCTATATACATATCAGATGACTATATACATGAATAACATTAGGTAACCAATAACAAATTACTCCGAATTTCCGAAAGGAAAACATTACCTCGGGTGTTCCACGCACTCTACCAACATTCGAACACCGACACGCTTACTCCGCGCTCCTCTCTTCACTTCTCTACAAATCTCGTTGAAGGCGCTGGTCTTTTCACTTCGTTTTATTTATTTCTTTTAACAAAAAGGGTTGGAAGAAAAATTGTTTGCATGACAAACATTATCAGCTCACACACGAAAAGAGTATGATTTGTCACTACTCCATAACAACTTATTACGAACCTTTGATTTTTTTTCCAAATGCGAAATCTAAATGCAAGGCAAAACGTACCTGGATTATCCTGGAGAACAAGTATCATAATACATTTGCTATTTCTTTTATTTTTTTTCGAGAGTTACTTATTTATTCGAAAGGAATCTGAAGCAGAACTTTAAGTGAGTGGTGAATATTCTGTAGATTATGTCTGAAAATATCTTTAAAAATGAAAATTACTTATGTAAATCTTCTTATAATAACATAAAAAAAAACAGGGAGAAGAGAATTCATATTGTTTAGCAGCACACACACGAAAGTCATGACTACATAATGAATTAAGAAAATGAGTTAAAGATAATTAAGAATACACTGTTAAAAATTTTGTCCTAGTTTGAACCAAATTTTGGTGCTCAGTAACTGAAACCATAAGATGGTGAAATCTCTTACCAACATTTCAACCTCGTTCCGACTATTGAGCTTGTTTAAACAGAAGCTGCAAATATTGGTTCAAATTTTCAGCATCATTCATTGGCAGCTATTGAGCACCAAAATTTGGTTCAAACTAAGACAATATTTTTAACAGTGTACACTGAGAGGACATTATTAAATTATCCTGCTTAAAACCATCGCTACCTAAATCTAAAAAAGAGAATGCGAACAAGTTATATTTAGGTTTCAGAAGTCATCGGGAAAAGAAATCCGTTAAATATCGGTGCCGAAATTCAGGTTTCCAGCTTTGTATTATCTGAGATTTTGGGTCTCTTAATTACCTATTTTACACTGTAAGTTTTTTACACATATGTCTCGTTCTTTGATTTAATTTTAAAAGGATTATAAATGTTCAAATTTCTTGATTAAATTCTGTTTTTTGGTTACAGTTAATCGAGCAGTGATGTAAGTTAGCATTAGAGCAAGTCTCCGGATTTCAACTTCAAATATTAATTGGATATTATTTATGATCCCGTAATATTGACCTTGAAATGAGTTATGTACCCCAAATTTTATTTTTAATTCGTCATTATTCTACTTATATGCATTTCATATATTTTTCTTTTGTTGCGTTTGAGTACATTCCATTAAGAGATCCTACTTTACGTAAAATGTATTTGACGTGCTGTCCATGATTTCAAAATTGATTTCTTGTCATAAATAAATATGTTATAAGCTTTTAATCTCATTTAATGTTTCATTTGTATTTTATCAGGTCTGGTTTTAATATTCTTAGTGATTTTTTTTTTTTACTTGATGGGCATCGATGTTGTAATGAGTATTGTTATAACTATATATAATAGTACAAAAATAATTTTGCTAGATCTAAGCATTCTGTTTTACTGCTGTATTACTTTCTAATTAGTTTTTGTCCTTCATTTTTCTATGAGCGCTTTTTTTAACTCTGTAAATTTATACTTATTCTGTCCCAGATTGCTACTAGCTGTATAAATGCTAATCCTGTTCTGATTCTACAGTTATGTTGTTGTAATTTCTGGCTTTGACAGCAGACACAACATGTAAGTAACTTTGAAAGTACTTGAACATACACCGATCGCGATTCTTCATTTATTTAAATGAAATTTTCGTCAAAATGTTCCTAATGTCTTTTCAAGTGAACACAAAGAATCTACTGCTCTGGACGCATGAAATATTTTGCACAGTTCATTTTATTATCAATTAATGAAAATATCTGTCTTTTTCGAATACTACAATTCCAAATGTAAATGACATTAATTTAAATGACAATTACAGTTATTACTCTATTTTTGGATAACTAATTCTTTAATAATGTACTTTAAATCACAAGGCAGCACATAAATTTAGGAAAAAAGGATCATTTAAACCCCTTACCACTAAGCAAAGTGCAAAATTGTAATATTGATTTCCGTGTGTTTTTTTAAATGCTAAAAGTTTAAAAAATAAAAGTATTAAAAATGTTTTTTTTCAACATGGTATAATTTTTTATAACATATAGGCATATAAATCTTGAGAATATTCATTTTGCCATAATTTATTAAAACTGGATTAAATCTGAAGATTTATATTAATTTAAATTATGTTTCTATTGCAGTGACAACTGCAGTTTTGTGAACTGATATTTCAGTTCAGGGTAGAAAAAGTGTTAATTTACACACGAGAACACGAAAACTCTACATCATTCCCAGGCATCATTTGACAGAAATGAATGTCTACTCTACAAGCTCCGCTAAACTAATGAGAGAATTTTGGGCTACTAGCTATACTTATAAATAAAAATATAAAACAACACACTTTTTTTACCGCAGACATTAAGTCATCTAAAACATAAACATAAATTTTGGTCTTACATTATACGTAAGGTTTTATTACAAATGAATTGAAAATAATAAAAATATTTTAAGTCCATATATTCCAAGAGCCGACCGCATAAAACCCAAGTCATCGAGCATAAGAAAAAATCCATTATTTTATGGAAGTGTAGTAACAGGAAAATTTAATGATCTACGTCTGCCGGAAGTGAGGTTGTGCATAACCCAAAAATTAATAGGGGAAAGGGGTGTTAGTGTGGACAAGGGGTTAGTGTAGACGTTTAAAAAAACAATTTAAATAATGTAGAAAAAAATTACTAAAAAATGTACACAAACTGACAACAATGTAATCCATATTAAGCAAAAGTTTAGTTGTAAAGGGTTAAAAAGTGTTTGAATAGTTGCAAGAACTTTTATTTCATGCCTGAAAAGTAAAAATAAGATTCCTTTTTCATTTTTGCAGTACAAAGAATTTAAATTTCGAATCATATAAACAAGTTGCTGTAAGACAAGTGTGACTTGTTTTCTTTATTTCTATAGCCTTCGTTAAGATATTAAATTGGTAAATGAGTAAAACTGAAGAATAACTTCACCACGTCAGCATGGGGTGTGTAGACACATTAGTAGGGATTAATGTAAACAGCTTATTGTACTCCATAATTTGTATTTTAAGTACTAAATTTATTATAATATATTTATATATATTTTTTATCATATATATATAATTTATTATAATACAGATTTACAGAAAGCATGTTAACTTACAATTGCAATTACTATATTAAACATCAAATAAGACTATTTTTCATATAAATAAGGATATGTATTGAAATTTTCATCAAATCATTTCAAGCAGAAATTTGAAATTTTTTCTTTTGCTATTTTTTTTTCTTTAATTCATCAATTTTGCATTTTTAGAGGATTAATTAAGCCTTAATTTTAAATTAATTCAATAAAATAGAATATGAATTTTGTTCCATGTTGGTTACAAGCATGAGAAATATCAACTGTTACATTATTATAAACGAATCTCATCGTCACCATCTCTTAGATATTGCAATATTGTATATTTTGTAGGCAGTGTGGAAAATGTAAAAGGTTTTAGTGTCTATGATGTTGTATTTCTGCAGAAAAAAAAGATCCAGCACATTATTTTACTTTTCTTGATATGAAAAATAATTCTCTAATTAAAAATGGGGAATAATTTCAAAAAATCACACAACTTGTGATTGTTGATGTTACTTCTTTTTCCATAAACCCTTTAAAAAAATTTAAACTTAGAAGTTTAGATAATAAGGAATATTTGTGAAACAATTACCCTCCACACTAGCCCCCAACGTATTTTGGTTTTGTCCACACTAACCTCTACAAGGGGTTTTGGCGCGAATTATATGGAAGAGTTCCATATTCTGTTCTAATTTTTGATGAGCTTTTTTGGCATTAAATGAATCGATGTGGTTGTGATCTCCAGCCTGTGAGTTTTTTACACTTTCCAACAAAGCTGAAAAATGTTTATGCATTCGGTTTTCCTATCCGTCTGTCCACGCTCTAACATCCGTAAATATACTCCGATTTATATGCAATTGGTAAAAATTATTTAGGGTCCCTTAGGAATGTTTGGTATTGCATATGAAGTATGCGGGATTAATAGTTTATTTACAGGGACACCCAAAAGAATCCCATTACATTATGGCCACTTGGAAGAAATCATTTGCAGAGTATTTTAATGAAATTACGATATTGCAAATGTATGAAACTGATATAAATCAGTGAATTTCATTACAATTATGTTATAACAGGACATTCATAGCATTTTAAATCCATTTACAGAGACATGCAGGAGAAGTCGGTTACAATCCTGTTTTTGAGCAATGATTTCTGGAAATGCGTTTTCAATTTCGGCATGCGCTTTTAAAATTAACTGTAGTTTTACGTGTGTTCCTAACTTTATAACTATGTAGTACCTATAGTGTACCGTTATCCGTCCGTCTGTCTGTCCGCATGTAAAAATTATCCAACCGAGTCGTTTGAAAATTTAAATATCTATTTGTTGCCGAATTGTGTTGAATTATTTGAAATTTTAATATAATAAGATAAATACTTCGAATAGAAGGACAGTAAAAAATATTCCGTTACATTATGGCCGATGGGAGAAAGTAGTTTTACATCCGTAGAAGCATAACGAAATTGATATGTATTTATGAAGAGTACTGGGATAAATATTTTGTAGAACATACCGCACAAAAAAATATTTATTATTCGTTTACATGTCACCACAAAAAAGTTCCATTATGAAATAATATAAGGGGGAGGGACATTCATTTTCCAGCTTTACTAATCTAGAGATTTTATCATAGTCCTTTTCTCAATTGTCACTAGCAGGTCTTTTAAATAATTATTTTTTGTATAAATCTGCATAATCGAGTTCAGATTAGCGTATTGGAGCCAGCATGTTATGTTGAAAAAATGTGTTCAGATTTGTATATTACTTGTGATGACACTTTGACATCTCAAAGCTTATACAGACGAGATATTCAGATTTCGTTCGTACCTTATACTACAAGTATTGCCAACAGTGGAATAATCGTAAAAAAAACAGAGAATATACGCTCGAAACAGAGAGTATAGCATCAAGTTAGAGAACATACCTCAGAATATATATACTGCAGCTTTTTTGAGAAACAGGGGCTATACAACGGTTCTTTAAAAAATCCAGAATGTACACAGCATATACAATGTATTCTTTACTACATCCATGATTGCTAATTCTTTTTATTTAATGCACGCTAAAGTGAAATACTGCTCAACTTCATGAAAATAGGTTTGAAAAGTAAACAAAACAGCGTATGTATTGGTCAGCATGCACGATCCATTTAAATTAGATTGAGCATATCTCGAACACACACGAAACAACGCATTGCATTCTTTTTTGGCGTTTCCGGGATTTTTATATATCATATACCATTTTTTAAAGCATGAAAACCCTAAATTTTTATCGAAAACCCAATTGCATGCATGAAAGACAGTTGTAGATGTTATATTATTGTATATATTAACTATTCTGTTTCAGCAGTTTAAGAGCACCACACACCATACAAAAAATTCCCTCATTCTACTCAACCTTCATGAGTTGTGTCACTGTTAGGTACTAAAATTGGTGTGTATATTCTTAAAGTCATTTCGAAGATTTCAAGTTGCACCATTCAGTTTGCTTGTAACAATATATAATCAATTAACAAAAACGTTTTCTTTTAGTTTTAGCAAATTATTATTAAATCTATGTTCTAAGCAAGGAGGCTCAGAATAATCCCTCTGAGGGAATCCTGGTATAAAATATATTTTCTTGTGCTCGATGACTTAGGATAGGATTTTGTGCGGCCGGCTCTTGTACTACAGCTCATATTCAAAATATTAGAATAATTGAGAAAAAGTAATAAGAAAAAATTATTTGTCATTTATTTATTTTTTATACTAAGTAAATGCAATTAAATTTCTTATAAATTAAATCTGGAATGTTTAGATAAGATTTTAACATTTATAAAATATAAAATACAGCACAATAAATTAGGTATACAGCTTCCTTAAACACACCAGAATACTAGAATAAAATTTAGATTGGTTCAAAATATTAGAATATTTTATTTTACGCAACAATATTACCTTATGAATATGAAGTAAATGGTAGTTAATATTTTGTAGCATCCCCTTTAGCTTTCATAACAGCGTACAATCGATCTTGCATACTATATACAAGGTGTTTACAAACATTTCTATCAATATTAGCCCAAATAGACTTTATACGTGCCACTAACTCAGTTTTACTTGAAGGAGGATTTTCTTGAAGTTTTTTCTTCATTATACACCATAAGTTTTCGATGGGATTAAGATCTGGTGAATTTGGTGGCCAAGGAAGTACCTTAATGTTGCGTTGGCGGAACCAATTCTTAGTTGACACCAAAGTATGCGGGGACGCTAAATCTTGTTGAAAGATGAAATCATCTTCAAATAAATCTTCTGATGATGGAATCATGTAATATTCTAAAATTTCTTGATATATCAGAGAGTTAACCTTTTCGTAGACGATGCATAACTTTCCAGGTCCTTCTGCACTCATACAACCCCAAACCATGACACTAGCAGCAAATTTTACGGAACGTTTAAGGCATTCTTTATCAAATGCTTCTTGCTTCATTCTCCAAACTCGAATACCTTGATTATCATATGAAACACAAAACATACTTTCATCACTAAATAATGTATTTTTCCAATCTTAATTGCTCCATAAACGTCTTGATTTACACCAATTCAATCTTATACGCTTTTGTCTTGCAGTCATGAGAGGTTTTGTTTTCGGTACACGAGATTCAAATTTAAATTTATGGAGACGTCTTAATGTTGTCGATGTAGAAACTTCAACTCCCTCTTCTTTCCATTTTCGGTGCAAGAATCGCACACTTTTAAAACGGTTTTTCTTAACTATACGCTTCAGTTTCCTGTCATCTCTAGCGGATGTTTTTGGTTTTCGGCCACCATTTCGGCGATTATTTTGAAATTTTCCAATTTTTGAATATTGTGTTAGTATTTTACTAACGCTCGATTGCGAACAATGTAAATAATTCGCTATAAAACATTGATTTTTACCGTGCCGATACAAATCAACCATACGAAGTTTAGTAGATTCAGGAATATCACTCACACGGCCCATTTTAAGACGAAAAAGAAACAAACTGCAAAAAAGAACACTGATTTTAAATAAAATAGTCTGAATTTAATCAATGATGCCACCAGTTAAGAATTGGTAATAATTAAAGGAGAATTAATGTGAAATATTCTAATATTTTGAACCACTTGAATAAATATTCTAATATTTTGACTTTTCAAAATAATTTTTTTTGCAATTAATCTTTTCAAAAATGATATTAAATTTAAGATAACAAGTAAGTTTAATCAACAATAAGTTCTTAATAAAAATATCGTTTGCATATTTTCATTAAAAGACATTAAATTACCAAACGATATTTTCAATTTCTAAAAAAAAGGTAATTATTCTAATATTTTGAATATGAGCTGTAATACTTTTTTTTTAAAAAAGTTTTAGTCTTTAAACGCTTCCCTGATTTGCCCGTGCGTCATACGAACAATGTGTTTTTGCAAATCATGACTTGCTGCACCCCGTACGGGCATCCAAATTCCACTCATGATTTATTATTCACATCAGTAAATTTTTATTGTAAATTCCGTATTACTTAATCAGAGTGTGGGAAAGAAGAGTTAGACTGCGATTACTCATGTTCTTTTTAACTAAATAAATCTTTATTTTATTAAACACATAAAAAGCTCACTTGAAAATATAAATAACATATATATGGTAAATAAAACATATTAAATATGATACTGACAGCCGACCAGCCGCCTTCCACAAGCGACACTTCATCGATGAAAGTCGTACAGCAAGTGACCGAAAAGAGTTTTACTGAGTCCTCCAACGAGCTATAATCGTGCCAAAACCTCGCCAAACATTTGCCAAATTGGAGGTTGTTCTTGTGTCGTTGTTCTTGCTCTCCGCTAAAACTCTGAACTGAATTATGCTTCCGTTTCCACTTTTGATCCGGCAAATTAACGTCTCCACAAGAGCATTTTTTCTGATTCAATTAGGCAAAAATTTCTATCACGAAAAACCTGTGGTAAAATTAAAAAAAAACTGTAAAAGACATAAAAAGGGTACTATTTGAAAGTTTTTTTTAAATATTGATCAGTTAAGTGGTTTAAAAAATGAATACGTAAAAAAGGTTCTAAAAGCATAATTTATTAATTTATTTTCATTCAGTTTATAAATGAAATACAGATCATAATAATTTAAACATTTTCTATCGCAGAAATTTCTTATATTAAATGATCTTAAAAAGAATGTAATTTAACAAATTACAACGAGTATTTGTAGAATGACATTTTCTAAAACTCAAATTTTAGACTTATAAATAAATTCAATATTTAAATTAATAATAGTAATAAACATCATTTTTTAGGATGATTATAACGAGTGATATATTACGTACAACGTGCATTAAACATTAATATTCCTAGACAATGAAAAAAAATAATAGATTAAAGATAGACAATTTTAACTGTTATACATGGGTATTTTTATTTGATGGAGTTAGATTGACTTCTGAACACCTTATACCGTAAAATGGGGGTGAATCGGAACACTTTTCAACTTTAACGTTAAAAAAAAGTAACAACTAATTTTTTTATTTTTGTATTTTTCTACTAGAAACTTCGGTCTTGTTTTGGCAACAGAAGTCTTTACTTTTTCAGCAAAAACGAAACATTTTTACTGTTTATCTATATATTATTTAATTTATTAATGGTGTTCCGATTTACCCCGCTAATAGGGGTGAATCGGAACAAATGTTATAAATTTTAATTATTCCAATTCACACTTTAATAGGGCTAATAAAAACAGGTAATAATGATAAGGGAGGAATAGGAACACGTATTTACTGTGAATCAAGTCTTTATTTTATATACAAGTAAAGATATGACTTTTTAAAAATTAGAAAACAACTTTGAAAAGAAGAGAAATTAAAATTCACTTTAGAAAATTATGTTCGAAATGCAGAAGTAGAATTTAATACAAATTCAGCCCTGTTCTGTGTTATTCTTTATTAGTAATCATTGGTAAGTGAAAATATTGAGTAGCCCCAATCGCTGCATGTATTAATAGGATCTACTAATATGCCTTCATCCCCAGCCCTAAGTACTTTTGCATTCCTCTCTTTTTTTTTAATTGGTTTTTCCTTTTGAGATATTTGTATAATGTTGGTGATGTCAGAGAATAATTTTGTGCAGTTTTTTTAAAACTAATTTGCTGTTTTTAAATTCTTTTATTGTGTGTTCCATGTCTGTTGGATTAGGCGTTGACTTTTTTGTTTAACCAAGTAATTTCATAGCACCTTTAAACTCTTCAAGTAATTAGAACAAACAAAATATTGTTACAATACATATTCACACATATATTTTCATATATTGCATGAAACTATTACTGTATAGCAAAATAAGCCATGAGAGAAAACGTGTTCTGATTCACCCCATAAATCTTAAACCTCTGATTTTACAAGCCATTTTTCATTTTTTCATTATGTAGTTTAGAAATAAGTAGAATTTAATACAGCATATTATTTACAGGACTATCATTAATTAAAAATACCCTCTTTTAGGTTAAGAATACGAAAAATATTGTAGTTAGAGACAAAGTTTTGAAGTCGTTGAAAAAGTTAGGTTTTTGAGGATCCTCTTGAAGTTTTTTTATATACCCCAGTTGTGTTGCCAACATGTCGAAACTGAATTTCCCAACTCTTAATGTTATTACCTTCTTATAAAAAAAATTGGCAACTAAAAATATCATCACATATATTTATAAGGAATTTATTTGTATGACCGGGAAGTTTTGTTCCTATTCACCCCATTTTACGGTATTATGTACGACATGGATTAAACATTAATTTTCCTGGACCCATTACAAACAAATTTTAAATGAAATTTCAGTTTTACAATTTTCGGAACTGCAAATTTTTAAACTTCTCACTCAACTTCATTCGCATTTTTAATTTTTAAGTTTTTGTTACTATTTCTGTCATTGTGGCAACAGAAGTATTCAGTTTTTGGATATTAAACTTGGACCAATCAGGAAAGGAATAAAATTAAATTAGTTGCGGAATTCAAATAATAGAAAGATTAACATGTACTTTAGATTTCCCAATTTTCTACCGAGAACAACAACTATTTTTTTCGAAATAGTTAATAATTAGATGTTCCTAATCAATCATTTAAAATCAGACCTGATTTAAATGGGGGCCAAAAAATTATTGGCTTATCTCTACACGCCTCATTCGCGTCGATTTTGAGTGTCCCCAAATTTGCAATATAATTTGCGTATTGCTTATATCCTAAGGTTGTTTTAACCTCCCACTGATTATAATGAAAACTTTATAATTTACAAAAAATACAAAACATTTAAGTAAAAATTGTAAATCGCAAAGAAAATTCCAAAAAAAAACTTTCTGTTAATTTTAACTTGATGTATTTTTGACTTTCTTTTTCTTTCTTTAAAAAAGATAATAAATGAGGAGTATCTTTGTTTTAAAACCCACTTTAGATTTCTTTGTAGTTTTTTTCTTTTTATAAATTCAAATAAAATGTCATTTCAACCGCTATTCTTGAAATTTATACAAGCGTAAATGTTTCGTGTCTTTGCTTGAACATGGATTAAAGAAGATTTATTTAAAAAAAAAATGTATATCCTCATACGCGCCTGAATCACTTTATATTCAATGTTTGCCAAACCACCTTCATATTTAAAGAATTTGACAAGTTTATTCCCTTTGGAAACACAGAGAATTGTAATTTCTGACGTTTTCAATAAGAAGTGATTCAATATTTAAATATAACAAAAAAGTGGTTTGTCCAAAGTATTTGTTCAGGAATGGTCTTACTTGATTCGCAGAAAAAAAAGTGCTTTTGTAACAAGAAGTGATAACATAAATATTTTTTCAAGCTCAGTTTTTTAATGGAAGACGTTCTATAAATGGAGTAATTCCAAAATTTAGAAAAGAAAACTAGCTTGTAAGTTGAAATGGTAACGAGAGACAGAATAATTTATTTCGAATAAAATTTAAGTTACAAAAATAAAAATCTAAATAAAACGTTTCTCATACTTAGTATTTAACAAATTTTATCTAATTGAAAAAATGGGTTATTTTACGTTTGTTTAAATATTTATTTGCATTTACATTATCGATATTTTCGAAGCATAGGATACGATAAGTGTAAAACAAATGCAGAAAGAAATGTTATTTCACTAAACGAAACTGCAAAAATCAAAGAGAAAATATTTATAATTAAAAAATAAATTCATAATTTTTAACAGTTTCAGATTACAAACATACCGCCAGTCATTGCTTTGATTCTAATAAAGATATCTCGTTGAATTGGGTGGTATTTCAACGAGCTTGAAACATTTTTTCCCTTCCATTGGTTGCAAACATCAGTGAGACTATATTCACTCCATCCTGATTGCTTGGTCTGAAACTAAAATTATTCCGAACGAACCAAGTGTGAAAAGCACTTTTATCATCGGCAGAATACAGACGTCGCGTTGGACTAAGTCTGTTGCCGTCGTTTTTTTTTCAAAAGAATCTCGAATTTTTCTGACTTTTTAATTTCAATAAAATTTTTCCAAAACAAGCCTTTGATGGTCTCCAGTGGTTTCAAAAGTTCAGTCTAAAATATTTTCTTAAAAAAATTCAAATTAGTTACCAAAATATTTAATTTCGAAAACCCAAGGAATACATATGGTTCCTACATTTTTAAAAGAATCTGTAATTCTACAGATAGAAAGTCAGAGATACCTACATGCTTACGAAACTTTTATCTGTACACTGTACAAAAAAATATGAAAATATGGAAACTGTGTTTTGTAAATCTACTGAATACTGTAGTTTTATAAAAGAATCTACTAAAATCTCACTAATCGTACTAAAATTTTATTAACGTAGGTTGTAATTACATAAAAAAGGTTTAAGCATCGCAGTTTCTAAAAAAGTCGTAGAAACCTTACAGATTACTTGATTTACAGGCAACGGTGTATCTGTTTCATGAATTCTTGGTATTACCCTTACACTTTCTAGGCATGCTAGTTTTCTAGAAAAAATTTAGTAACACATTTTATTTTTTAAAGTTGTTTCTTTTTACAGTGTATGATATGCTATTAATGCCGCATTGAAAAAAAATACAATAATAGTAAAGCATTTTTTCTACCTTTTGCACATACACTGAAAAAAAAAAAAAAATATATATATATATATACTAGCTGTCCTGACCGGCGCTGCCCGGGACCGTGATGTTATTCAGTTTTCAAATGTGTTATTTGCTTTCTAAATGACCCTTAAATTAAACTCAAATTTCTATGATTTTATATCTTTAAGTCCATTTTGTCAAAATTTGTATTTTTAAAACGGAAAAATCGCGAAAAGAATTTGAATTGAAAGCACATGTTGTTTGGTATTTTGTTTTCTATGTAATTTGATTTTTTGGAAACTATGCGAACCGAAAGCGAACGAAGCCGCGACAGAACACTCAGGTTTTTTAATGAATTCGTAAAAATTTTCACACATTTTATTTTGTAAAAAAAGAATTCTATCCATACGAAAGTTCCAAAGTTTTTGAAAGTAATGTAAATCTAGTTTATTGAAAGTCTCTAAAAATATTGTGCTAAAATATGGACATCTAGTTACTTTTAGCCGGGATGTAATTCGTGTTTGTCGGTGTATTTGAACGGGTTAAATCTCATATATTTTTAAAACAATTTGCAACATAAATTATGAGAATGTATTTTCGGTTTGTCACGACGTATATAGAATTGCGCCCTGCAAAGGCAAAACCGCAATGAAACGATCTGGTTTTTATTAATTTCCTCAAATTTTTCGCACTTTTTATTTTGTAAAAATTATTTCTACTCGTCCGAACGTTTAAAAAAATTTTAAGAAGGTGTAAATTTCATCTATTGAGATGCTTTTAAAAGTTTGGGCTGAATTATGTACGCTTAGATACTTTTAGTGTCGAAAAAATATTCTATACGTGAGTCACAAATTGCCTCCTTTTGCCGGTGTATTTAAAAGGGTTAAATATTATATTTTAAAAACCGATTGCATCGTAGATTATAAAAATGTTTCTAAGCTTAAAGAATATGTTTTTTGTTTACCGGTACCTATAGGATTGCGTTTTGCTAAGTCAAAACCGCAATGAAAACGATCTGTTTTTTATTCATGTTTTTTGTTATCAAATTTTTCGCACATTTTATTTTGTAAAAAATATTTCTATCCGTCAGAACATGTCGAATTTTTGTAGGGAGTATAAATTTGGTCTATTGAGAAGAATTTAAAAGATTGAGTTGAAATATGCACGTTAAGATAATTTTAGCATGGAAAAAATGTCCTCTCTGTGAGTCGCAAAATGACCTTCTTTTGCCAGTATATTTGAAAGAATTAAAATATTTGAAAAACCAATATTTTAAACCAATTATACCATCGGTTAGAAGAAAATTTCAAATTTAAGATACTATTTTTGGTTTGTTTAGATCTTAAAAATTACGCCCTGAAGGGTCATTGACAAAAGGGAGAAAAATAGTTTTGAAAAAAAAGGCCATTTTTGAATATTTGTTTTCAAAGGGTTAACTGCAATATTTTTTCGAATTGATTATTGCGTTTGAGACCTAAAAATATGATCTTTCGAAATATGTCTTTTAAGTTTAACTACGTCGAGCAGTTTGGTTGATTTGGATTTAAACAAAATGATCCAAAAACAGAAATAAACGGAGAAAAAGGTTCTTCCTATGTTTAGATGCGTAATTGAGTTTCTGTGCATGTGCAAACGTTTTCTTTCCCAGAACATTAAAAAAATGATTTTTTGAAGCGAGTGAGTTCCGTTTTATAATTAATATCTATGAAACTAATCAAAAAATTAAAATTCTGAGCTTCAGGTGCATCAGGAGAGATATTGGGCTACTCTAAAAAAAAATTGGAGCTTCGTACATGCCGTAGATTTTGCTAGCCATCGCAAACACACACACAGACAGACAGAGTGTTTTGTTCTTTTATTAGTATAGATATGTAAAATTATTAAACTTCTTCTAGGAAACTGGTATTTCTAGAAATTGTTAGGTAAGGGTAACAGCAAAAATTCCCGTATCAGAATTGATTACGTTAACCGCCTGTTCTTTTTTGAATGCGTATGTGCACAACCGGACCGAACATTCCAATCGTTTTTCTCAATGCGTCACTAGTTTATCGCAATTTGGCATATTCAAGTTTTAACCAGTTTAGTTATTATGATGTTTCGTATCTATTTATTTTAACACCCAAAGTACAAATTTTGGAAAAATTGTGTATATGTTAAGCTAAAGCCATGAATTGTATTCGTAATCTATATCTGCACTATAAGACAAATCGAAACACAAATACAAGAACACCTGATGGAAATTTACAAAGATCATTTTTGATGCAAATTAATTTCAAAATTTTCTTTAAAAATATTTGTTTTCTTAATTAAAGTAAAAGTTGTAATAATCGTGCATTGATTTATAACATACAATATAGCAACCAAAATGCAATTACATTTTGTTCTGATTTTTATGATTTTTCGTTTAAGGTATTTTTTAAGTCGGATGCATTTTTTATTCTAAGTAATGTAAAAATAATTTACACTTTTAACCGTCATTTCTTTTAGTAATGCACAACAAAGGATAATCAGCTATTTATTCAAACGTCTAACTGTACTTTAAAAAACACATAAATTTAAGAACTAAATTGGTATACAGAATTTTATAGTTAAATATTTAATTAATATCTATTATGTTTTTTCTTGTGAAACCATTTACATTCTATATTCAAGCCACATTTTGGTTTCTTTCTGATATTTTGTACTGAAGTTTAAACTTCGTGACATTAGAATATATTTTTTAATGCAATAACAAAACGCTACGAGAGAATAAAAAAGCTTTTTGTCTCGTAATTTAAATATGTGTCAAGTATCAACTTTCACTTGCATTTTTAATGTTGAATTAAATATTTTTCTTTTTGTCTGTTTTGTGCTACAGCTGAATAAATTGTCTGGAGTTTGTTCTGCATAAACATAAAATATAGTAAAAATCCTGTGCTAAATAGCTAAGAAAAGAAGTCTAATATGTTTATTTATTTATTTATTAATAAAGTTTTTAAAAAAATAAAATATTCTAAGAAAATCGCGAACATTTACGCAATTAAGTACTTATGTAAAAATTTTTTACGTTGCCGAACTAAGATTTGTCTTAGATTTTTTTAATACATTTAAATTTAAAATAGGATTTTTAAATTATAAATTCGGAAAGTGCACTGCGAAAAAATATTTCGTTTTGATCTACTAAAACTTCTGCATTTTTATGAAAGATAATATAAGATGGCAGAGATTTCGAAAACGTGTTGGAAACACGATTTGATAATATCTTTGAAAAACTGAAGTGGTAAAAGTCGAGATAAAATTTAGGAAATTTGCGTTTAAAGATGCATAAATAATGTAAAAATCAACATCTAACAGCTTCTTGAATCCACAAGCCAGTGCGGAAAAGAGCAAAACACAATGTGGTCCTGTCTTGATATAATAACACGTGCTTATTTACTTTTCACCACAGTGAAGAAGAATCTGACTTTTGGATTCGAAATAGTATGCTGCTTTTTTTCTATAATTTTTGGGTATATTGAAATGTTGGATTTCTGCCTTTTAATATTTTTTACACAAAACCTTTATTTGCTATTTTTAGTTTGTTAATGTATTGTTTTATGATTAAAGTCTAATTAAACTGTCGTTTTATCAAAATATATAGGATTCGTTTCAAGTTTTACATTATGAAAAAAATTTACAGTTTTGAATTACATTTTCAGTATTTTTATAGAATATTTATTCTGAGAAATGCAATAAATCCGACAAACTTAATGGGAATTTAATTGATATATACTTTAAACTGTGTTATGTGCCAAGTATTTTACTAAATCCATATTTATAGTTTTCTAAAGCATTTGCAAAACTATTTTTATCCAAAAAAAGAAAGTTTTGGGAATTGTATTATTAAATAACAGTATGTTTTTACAGTATTTACAAACTGATACCAATGTCTTTTCCCTAAGTTAAATGTGAATGCTATAACGTAAAATAGCAGGTTAAACTATAAATATTATTAGTTTTTATGGGAGAAAATAAGGATACAAAAGTCTTTAAAATCATATCAGAATTAAGCTAAGCATTCCTATCACAAAAATAGTAAATGAATGTAGCAAATTCAAAACTTTCTTCTATCTTATAGAACTTTTTATTTTAAGAAAAATGGAGTTTCAAATGTTAATACTTAAATATTGTTAATTCAATTCTACATTCTATAAGAACATTGACTCTTATCTTAAATATCTGTTTCAATTCACTTATTGGAACAAAAATGAGTTACTATCGATCAGGGTATTTATTAATGTACATAGTTTTTCGTTATTCTGCTGTATATAACCTGCTTGCAAATAGCCTGATTAGCAAGATGCAAAGCTGTAATCATTGCACTAGCCGTCGATGTACTTTAGAACTACCAAGAATTGTACGAAAATCGCTATTAGAGTGACCCCTTTTGGCGGAATATTTCCAAATTCAACGAAGAATTGCTTGCCATAGCGATTCGTCGCCATTTGCGCTCAATGCTCTGCAAAACTTCTTATTTTTGCATTGTACAATAATGAAAATGGCGCAAAATCTTTAATACAATTGCCTCTTCTGGTGAAATATTTCCAAATTGAAAAAACATCTGTTGGCTTTAGCCAAAAACATGAAAAAAATGGTTCAATTCTATGCATAACTTCATACAATTTTGACGCACAAGGACAACTCACGGGCAGACTAATATTTTCTATAAACATATTTTTGTGGGTCTTTGATTCCCTCTAACTTATGAATCTGTGAAAAACGGAAGTTAAAATAAATTCGATTGCAATATCTTTTTCTTACGAAAATAGATGAAAGTAAAAAGAGAAGGTAAAGTTGTCTCATTCAATCCTTGTATCTGGGAATTAGGTAAAGTTGTCTCATTCAATCATTTTATCTGGGAATTACCGAAGTCATATTCAATGCTTCTCTCGACATTATTGTTATCTTTGGTTTATGTTCTTATTTCCCGATTTATTTGTCATTGTTACTTTGTATATTCAGTTAGTTTTGGTTATATTTTTAATTTTAAAAGATCAATACTTTGATCTAGCTCAAGGATTATCTTGCAGTTACTTAGAATACATCAAGTTACTTTTAGTAAAAGCTGTAAAGTGCAATTCCATTCGAATATTAAATTTTATGTTTTTTTTTTTTTTAATTTTTATAAAAAATTTCGTTTTATAATGAGAAATAATAAGCAAAATTTCTAGATTACTCTACTTTATTGTAATTGTAAAAACTTCAATGATATTTTACGAATATTTCACATCATCTCAAAATTCTTATGATAACGTAAATAAGAAAACAATAAACACAAACATATTAATACTTGAAAGCGCGGGATATATATACATATTTATCATAGTGTAAAAAATTGCGTTTGAAATTCTAAATTTTCAATACTGACTAAATCTGTGTTTTATATGATTTTCTAATTGTCTTATGTTTTTAGCACTTTCCAACAAAGTTGAAAAGTACTTATGCATTCGGTTTGTCTGCCGTATGGCCGTCTGTCCGTCTGTCCACGCTCTAACTCTCGTAAAAATACTCGGATTGTCATGAAATTTTTGGATGTTAATAAGGTTTATCCAAGCACAAATCCTATTAAAAATGTAGTTTCTGCCATGATTAGTTTATTTACAGGGACAGTCAAAAGTTTTCCATTACATTACAGCCTATGGGGAAAATAGTTTCAAATGAATTTTAAAGATGTTACACCCTCAAAACAATGTTTAGATTTATATGTATCTACAAAGTGCACTAAAATATGCATTTTCTGAAGTCTGCAACGAAAAGAATAGTTATTATTTAATTACAGGACCACACAAAAGAATTTCAATAGATAGTAATAGATGGGGCAATTGTTTGCGACACATTTAAATTATGGTAAATGATTTCATAGATAATCAAATTGATAGACGTTGCTGAGGATTAATATGAGTTATTTCATGCTCAATACGTAGTGCACAACATTTACAGGGACACACAAAAAATTTCTAAAAGTATATTCTGTCCGAAGTCCTGTATATTATGGAAAATGGCTGTTAGATGAATGAAATGCATTTTTAATTAGGATATAAGCTTTTAAGTTTCACTAGATGTATGCATATTATATGATTTATATAAATGCTAAATGTTACAGAATTTAGATATACAGGTTACACAAAAGATCTCGAAAAGTTTACTGGATATGAGAGTAATTTACTTAAAGATGGTTTTTAAATATGTTGTGTCTTTTTACGATGAACTGCATTTAGTTTACTAAGAAATGTTTTAGAGTATAGATAAATTGATATATAGGGTCTCACAAAGAAATGGATACATGGTCATCTTTGGATAATTTCTGGAAATTTGATTTAAGTAGTTTAAAGAGAATTTTTTTTAAACTAAACTTTAGCAAAATACTTTCCTGTATTAAAGGTACAATGTATTTTACAGAGCTAAACAAAATTTTTCAAGTATGTTTCCATCTGTTAGCATAAATTGCTGTAAGGAAAATTTCAACCATTTAGACATTTTCTTGCTAAACTAAATTTTACCATTATATAGTCTGTATATTAACCGACAGATCAAATACAGGGCTTATCAAAAGTATTGGGATACATATTTGTATATGGAAAATAATACGTTATTTCACTGGACAACGAAATTTTGTTAAAGATTTCAAGAAGTGTTGGAAAGTGCATCATAATATATGCTTAACACATGATTTTTCTTGCTTGTTAATGTAATTCAGGAAAATAGTTTATTTATACTTTATGTCAACATTTTTTATTACACAACACATTATGTGTTTTATATTATCTATGAAAAAAATATTTAAATCAGTCTTTTCTTCAAGCCCTTATTTTATACTTCATCATTTTATTTATAAGTTTTATTTTTAAAAAATTTTAGTTTTCAAAGATTTAACAATATGTTTGATAAATGAGTCTACTCTGAAACTGTTAACCTAGAACAATGATTGATAGATTAGAAATATTTGTAAGGTTTAAAAGTCGAATGTTTGAAGAGTGAGATTTTGCGTTGTACGATAACAAGAAATATATAAGTCACCTCATGTTCAAAAAACTTCTGAGGGAATAAATCTACTATTTTTATTTGAATGCTCAGCTATAAATACGTGTGAATTAAAAAAATATATTTTTTTTATAAGGATTGTACTAAAATAGAATGAAATGAAATGAAGTTTTTTTTTATTTCCAAAATTCAATCTTGAACCTATATTAAGTAAGTGGGACTTGAAATATGTGATAATTTTTACAATAAATAAATAAACAAAATTGATAAAGACTGTAAAATAGAATGATATAGACATAGATTCCTTAACGTTTTTATGAATAAATAATAAGGAAAAATACAAACTAAAAATCTGCAAATACGATTCTCCATTAGCCATAACATACTTTTGACAAGTTTTGGAAAGCTGCGGTAAACTGCAAGCAAAGCATTTGTCCAGATTTGTTTGAAACGTTGTCAGAAAATGTCAAATGCGATGTACAAATGCAAAGCGTCAGTATCTATGACTTACTATGTTGTCTAATATTGTGCTGGTTGGCAATCGACGTGAACATGGCTCTATAACAACAGTTTTATTTTCCATCTCTTGAACGTTTAAAACAGTCATAAATATATACAACCCTTGGCACAAAGTTTCCGATCATTAAACAAACACAACCATTTTTTGTAAGAAAGGATTATTTATTCTCACTGCATAAAAATTAAACGATGATTAGCGATAATACATTTGCATTATACATAATTAACAAAAATATGCAATAAATAAAAAACATTATACACCAATTTATAAATAGAAAAATGGTGATTGTAATTTAAACATCAAAGAAAAAATTATTCAATCACGCTTTGATTTGGAAAAAAAATAACCGATCATTGTAATCAATCAATTATTTAGTAAATTAACCTTTAACTCGGATGACAGTTGAAAAACTTCATGGATTGGACTCGATAAGCTTTTTACACTCATTGGGAGCAATTTCACACCAGCATTCTCTTGTAGCTTTACGTAGTTCTGTAGCAATTGTGATCCTTCGAAAATCGATTTTTCATTTTAATATAGTCCACAAATTTTCGATGAGATTAAGATCCGGACTATTGGGTGGCCAGGTCATGATTGTAATTAGATTATTACCAACATTTTGTAGAAATATCTTCACTGATTTGGTGCGATGTGGAGCTGAGTTGTCATCTTGAAGTAAAAAGTCATTTTGATCCGAGAACCATTGATCTATGCTGGGAATAAAAAAATTCTTTAAAATGTCAATGTAAACTTCAAGGTCTACTGTACGTAACACAATGCACAACTTGCTGTCACTTTGTGATGTCATATAATTCCAAACTGTAAATGCAGGTGAAAATCTAGTGGTCATATTGACACACTTACCATTGAACTTCTCACCAACTCCCCTCCAAACAAATGTTCCACAGTTATCATCAGTTCCAAGAGATATGCGCCATTCATCGCTAAAAATAACTATTCCATTTATCAAGTGGCCAGTGTACATATTTTTTATACCATTTCACGCGCTCTTTTCTGTGCTTCTTTTGCCAAGTAAGGTTTCGCTTTAGCTTTACAGAATTTAAATCCTGCTGTATTTAGAAAATTATTTACAGTGCGGTCACATACCTTTACATTATACTTAGACCATTCGGCATTGAGTGTTTTTGAAGTTGCTCACCGCTTTCTTTTCGCTGTTTCTACAAGTTTTCTGTCTGTCGTAGGCGTTGTCATTCGTAGACGTCCACTTCGAGGTACATTTTCCACGCTGTTAGTCAACTGATTTGTTTTCCAAATATCGCATATCGTTTTTTGAGCACAATTTAATAAAGAAGCCATTTACTTTTGTGATTTTCCCTCTTGAAACAATTTAATCATGCGGATTTTTAAATCGTGAGACAAGTGTTTCACACGAGTCATTGTCCAGCACTTCAGAGCTGCTTTTGATCTCGTAGCTGCTAGATTTCTTCGTTTAAATATGATTCATATATTGTACGCATGGGCAGGCACTCTTATCTGTCTTCAATATGCAAATTTCAAACTTATTTCCTCAGTGATCGATTAATATTTTCCAATTTCCGTCTTGATCGGATATTTTTTTCTCACGAGAAAACTTTTTCGTTTGTAGTATAATTATAAATTATATGATTGTCATAGTGAATTCACTTTTCGTTTATATTTTAATACATTGTTCTTTTATTTGGCATACTGAAAAACGCTCATGTGCCCATGAATTGCGAAATATATGCTTCGAAATGCAAAAATCCATCAACTTGATAACACTGATCGGAAACTTTTTGCCAAGGGTTGTATATATATTTTCTCGCTGCTTCTGTGTAGAGTTTCACCAACACTGCTTGGATATTCCGTTCCATTTAACTCAGTTTGTAGAAAAATTCCATTTTTATTGACTGCTGAACTGCATTTGACACATATTTCTACGTCTCAGTTTGTCCAACAAGCAACATTACTTAAACATAACGATTGAGCTGAAAATAGGCGCTTCTTCATATGTTTATTAATAAACAGGACAAAAAAAGACATTCTTAGACTAGACTTATTTAGACTCGTAAGTAGAAATTGAATCAGTAATTAATAAATGTTCATAAATTAATAATATCTTTTTAAAATACTTTTACCTGATTAAATATTGAAAAGTAGAAATTTTCCATTTTTTCATTCATTTTATATCTTTCATTATATATTAAGAAATATAACTATTATTTCTGTCAAACTTTATTCTTTTTATATATCAACAGCTATCTACAGTACTGGAGATAGACAATATACCAAATTGATACAAAGACCTTTTTATTAAATAACATAGACTAAAATTTAAATTTACCGACCATTATTTCTAAGTCATTAAAAATATTATGGTCTGGATATACGAATCTTGGCTTGCAAATCAAATTATCAAATTGTTTTGGATTATATTCGGAGTACGTACCATGAACGTTAGGGGAGAATTGTGTACCTTGGACATATGTGTACTTCGAATCTATGCTAATTCTTTACTTGTTTATTTTTATAGGCTATCACAGCCTGAGAGCTCATGTGCTCGTCCGTTCTGTTGTCTGTATGTATGTATGTATGTTCGTGCGTGACACGGTAACTCATGATAAAAATATCCGATTCACTTGAAATATTCTCTATAGGTATATTCTGATAAGGTGCTTCCCTGATGAGTTTTTGGAGTTTATTCGATATGTATAAGAAAGGGAATGGGAGCTCATGCGTCTCCGATTAATTGCTATAAATGGGTTTTTTTTATGCAGAATTATCAGTTTTCATTCAAAATTTAAATATAGAATAATTCTAATGAGGCGCCTCCGTAATTGATATTAGATGTTTGTTCGTTAAATATCTGAGGAGGAAAGGAGGGGGCTAATGCCCCTCCCCTTGATTTATGTAAATGGGTTTTTAAGGCAGAATTATCAGTTTTCGTTCAAATTTTAGGCATAGGATCAGGGTACCACCATGATTAGCTTTGGAAGTTCATTGGATAAGTATAAAGAGGGGATGGGGGCTAATCCCTCTTAAATTATATAAATGGGTTCGATTTTCCGATTTCCTCTGAATTTGGGATATAGATTTTTATATGATAAAGCATGTCCCTGATTAGTTTAGGGGATTCTAAGATTAAGTATAAAAATGAAAAAAAGAAGAGAGCTGTCTCCCCTCCTTAATTTATTTTTCTTAAGGAACTGACTCTTGAAAATATAAGGCTGTAATGCACAATTATGCGTAGCCTGTAAGCTCAATGCCATCAGTTTAACTGGGCAATGTTCTTTTTATTTGTGTACCAATTAACATAAATTTTACATGTAATACATAAACTTTAATATACTTTACTAACATACGTTGTAGATAAAGGATAATGGAATTCTCAAAGAACTATTTATCAAATACAATGTTTAGTATGATCTAAATAGAGAGGAAGTGGGTGCAGCATAATCTATTAAAATGAATTAAACATATCATAAATTTTAATCGCCCAAAGATGCTTCTCTGTGCATTTATGAGACAAACGATAATGATAATTCATTTATGATAAGACGGACAAATCCTTGAGATGTATTATTGTCTCTAAATCGGCTATATATTAAATTCGCATTAACATATTTAAACGTAAATAGATGATAATTTCGCATATTGGAATTATATTAGGAAGCGAGCAATATCAAAGTACTCAAAAGTTTATTCAATATGAATCAAATTAGTATTTAAACTGAATTCAATATTTTGAAATATTTATTATCAGCTTTTATTTCTTTTTCATTTGTTTGTTAAAAATGCTTCAATCTTTAGCGGCAAATGAAAAAAAAATAATAGTTCATATACATGTTTTATATTTTAATTTTATCAAGATTTTGAATGATCGTTCATTGAAGAAATTTAGTACTTTTCGGTTAGTTGGGCGCTAGTGTTAATCTTCCATATACATTTATATATATACATATATACACATATATATGCATATATACATAGCTATGTATATATAAATGCTTATATAGAAGCTATATGTATACATAAATGTATATATATATATATATATATATAAGTGTGTGTGTGTGTGAATAAAATACATATGTTCTTATTCTAACTGATGGTGCGATTGGTTTTAAAACATGAATTCATATTCTTTCAAATGCACTTGCAAACGTAGGCTATTTCACACCTAGTGGAGATGACATTTTTTCTCAACTAAAAATCACTAAACATCCTTATGTTAACACAAACTTGTTAGTTTATCTTTAAAAACCAGATTTTCATTATCTACGAATATTTTAAAACCTTTCAATTAGTAGAAATTTTTTAAAAAAAAGAAAGAAAAATATGTGACAATTTTGATGAAATCAGCAAAGTAAGTGAATTGAACAATGTAAGTGTTTGTTTGGAGGTTTCTAACACTTTTGGGACTCATAGGCATAGTCTCCAATCATAAATTTGCACAGAAAATAAAATAACAAATACCATATAATTTCAATTCAATATTTTCGCAATTTTTAAATTTTAAAATATAAATTCAGAAAAAAATGGATATAATATGCAATCATACAAATCTAATGTTTGTTTAAGTATAATTCATCACCAGCCCTTTCAATTCCAGACGAGTTAGCTCGTATATAAATAAAACATCTCCATTGATTTTTACTACATCAGTATCCAACCATTCCGGGATATGGTAAGATTATAGAGCTGAGTTAAATGTTTGATAAATATACATAAATTTGTCGTTTTTGAGTATTTAACAATAAAAAATAATAAAACATAATCTCGAATGCTTTAAATTTTATCTGTATCAAGGTTATAAATGATGCATAATAATAATAATAATAATAATAAAAATCCTTGTTTGTCTCTTTTAAACGATAGATGTTGTTTTATTTCAACATAAAATTGTAAAAAAATTTCATAAAATAAAATTTTATAATAACGTGACAAATGATTTAAGCATAGTAATATAAAAAACAAATAAAACATAAGAAAAAATTTATGAAATTTCCTGCCGGACAAAGAATTATTAAATAAGCCACCTTCGCATTTTTACTGATGTATTGTTATAAAATTATATTAGTCTGTGAAGTAAAAAATATAAACTCGATATCTATCATAAATACAAGATCATACCTTGTAACGAAGAAAGTATGTGATTTTTAACGTAATACAAAGATATAATTATTTTGCGTAATATGTAACGAGTATAAAATTATGTAACATCAAACCATATACAGGGGTTGGACAAAAATATGGAAACATCTTACGAAATGCATGTTTCAAAAGAAAGATTAATTTTAATGAACTATGTAGATGGCGCTGGCGTTTTCGACTACTGACGCCACCTACACAAATTTGTAAAATCGCTGCACCGTTCAGTCGTTGTTGGAGTACTGTTATGTGAAGTTGTTACTGCATTATGTCAGAGTTAACAGACTTCGAACATGGCGAAATTGTTGGCGCGCGTATGGTGGGTGCTTCCGTAAGTAAGGTAGCCGAGGTTTTTTGTAATTCAAGAGGTCCTGTGTCGAAGATTTATTCCGCATATTTGAAATTCGGAAAAACAGCATCCGCTAAATCAGAGCGCGGACGAAAATGTGTGCTGAGTGACCGTGACAGACGATCATTATGGAGGATTATCGCGAAAAATAAGAAGACCACAGCTGCAAAAGTTACTGCGGAAATGAATGTCGTGTTATACAAACCCTGTGAGTACCAAAACAATTAGAAAGGAGCTTCAAAAACAGGGAATTGCTGGTCGTGCTGCAATTGAAGAGTCATTCATCAGTGATGCTAATGCCCATAACAGAAAATATTGGTGTTTAAGTCATAAAGCCTGGACTATAGAGCAGTAGAAGAGAATAATATGGTCTAATGAGCCTTCTTTCACATTGTTTCCCACTTCTGGAAGAGTTTACGTCTGGAGAACGTCATCTCAAGCCTATAATACAGACTGCTTGTTGCCAAGAGTGAAACATGGCGGGGATTCGGTGTTGGTTTGGGCAGCCATATCGTTGGTTCTCTTCCGGCCCAATGATAACTCTGCCAGGGCGTATTACTGCTCACACTTATGTGAACATTTTGGCCGATCAAATCCATCCAATGGTACAAACTTTGTTCCCCAGTGGTGATGGTATCTTCCAAGAGGACAACGCCCCTGTTCACACAGCTTATATTGTCCAGGACTGGTTTTCTGAGCACGAGGATAAATTTTCGCATCTCCCCTGGCCACCACAGTCACCACACCTGAATATTATCGAACCTTTGTGGTCTACATTGGAGCGGAAAGTGCGTTCTCGCTATCCACCGCCAACATCGTTATCTGAACTTGCCACCGTTTTGCAAGAAGAATGGTACAAATTTCCCTTGGCAAACATGCAGAAACTGTATTTATCCATTCCGAGAAGACTGCAAGCTGTTTTGAATAACAACGGGTAACCTACACCATATTAGGAAAGGAAACGTGTTTTTTTAAGGTGTTTCCATATTTTTGTCCAACCCCTGTATTTGTTACATACATTTATTAAAAATCCGTGTTTGTTTATTTTATAAAATAACAACCTTTAAAACTAATCATCAAAAATGTTTAGTTAGAGATCTTCATACATGAAATAAAAATTACGTGAATTCCGCATTCAACTATATATATTATGATTATATATGTGTTTCAGAGTATATATATTTTCGATGAACGTAAAAAAAGCTTTTTTTTATAAATTTCGCATGTTCTTAGTTCTTGGTCAATGTATAATTTATCCAAATTATTAGAATTTTCAATATTTGACCTCTTTGGGATCGTGAAAAATCTGTTCAAAATTGCTTTATGATGCTATAAATTTATAATACATTTTCATACATATTTACATGCAATAAACTCTTTGACGTTGAACAAACATTTAATGTACTAAAATTATGTTTATGATAAAAATTTTATCATTTGATTTAGATATATACTGAAAACATAATCTGCAAAAAAAATATTTCTGCGCATCTTTCTAAAAATAGGTAATTAAATATTAAGTGTAGAAATTTCTTGAACTATCCAGATAAAATATAATATATTTTCTTGTTTAATAAATAGTTTCTACTTATTTTTATCTTTAAAAATTAATTTTTTTATTTGTGTAACAACAAGTTTAACCCTTTATCTACCGCATTATGAATTCATGAAAATTTTACGTAAATTTTTTAAGCTAAATTAAAAGTTTTACATAATCATTTAATAAATTTTTGAAGGATTTTAGAAGGATTGAAGGATTTAGAACGATTAATTACATTTGAATTTACAGGGATTTTGTGTAATTTATACAACCCTTCTGAAATATTTTATTTTTAATTGTTTTCTTTCTATTTTGTAGAATTTTAAAATGTACAAATATGATGGTCTTAAAAAATACATATAGAAATATTTCCGAACATAAAAATCCCCATCACCCTCTCTAAGGGCCAAGAATGCTGAAAAGGACAAAGGCAAAAAAATTACCCTTTTAAAAATATTTTTGTTTCGTGTAACTAATAATGCTTTTGGGAAAAATAAAGAATGTATCTGTAACTTATTCTAAACAATATTACAACTAATGGACGTATTAAGAGAATTTTATAATAAGTAAATTTAATGGTACTTATAGGTACCGTCGGTAGATAAAGGGTTAAGGACTTCATACGGACTTTATTACATTAAGCCTTTCTTTTTTCAAAACTACATTAATAGAAATTTCAGCATATTAGCATAACAAAACAATATTCCAAAACGCATTGATTAGAAGTTAGAAGAAAGAAATATGCTTGATTAAAACAAATGTTTAATTTTTTTCTTTATATGTTTATTTAAATACGATTAAAAAATAAGTAAGAAAATCTTAATTTTAAATCTAATGGAAACCAATCGACATGCCGAAAATTGCATAATTTATTTTAATGCATCTTATTGAGGCTCTAAATGAGCAATTTATATCCTTACTTTAATTAAGTTTTAGAATAGTAATATAAAATACAAATATTTTGGAAAATTATATTCGATAAGCAGAAAAAAACTTGAATTAAAATATTTTAAAAATTTTTCTTCTTTTATATAAATTTATTTTTATATATAAAATAATAAAAATTTACATTTAATACCTATAAATAAAATATATACATATATATATATATATATTTATCTTGAGAGAATGGGAAAATGCTGTTAGAAAAAAATTAAATATTTCTTGATTTGTATTCTCAAGGATAAGAATTTTTCGTTCAAATTGACTACTTGCTTATACTAAATTTTAATGATATTTCTCGCCTTTACGTTAAGAATAAAACGATAGAAAATCTGGGAGTTAATAAAGCAGGATTTACTGTTAAATTTTAGTGGTGAAAAATAACTTTTTGGGACGAAAAATTCTCATTTCTGTACTTTTAATTAGTATGAAATATAGCAAGGATTTCTGGTATTTAGTTTTTTCTTACAAATTTTTTAATAAATTTTTAAAACAATATTATTTTGTTGTATTTATTTTTCAAATAGTATACATTTAATATTCCCGTTTTTCTATTATTATGTAGAAATATTTAAGAACGTAAAAAAGACTATGGTAAAGAGGTTCTGCAAGATATTCTACAGAAATTCAAAATGGGATAAAAGCCCTCACATCTTATTTTCTTTAATACAGAAATTCAATGCATCACTAACTAATCATCAAAATACTTAATTAGAGAACTATCTGCTTGAATTAATTATTCTCGAAATTTCAGACTCTATCAGCAAAAAAGTTTATTATCTATAAAACATTTTTTTTCTATTGAGATATTTCCAATGAACTTCTGAAACATTAAAATGTGTCTCTTAGTACTTATTCTTAACCCTTTATAGGCCAATGGTAATAAAGTTACCACTTAATTTTTATTTAAAACGGGTTGATTCGTACTGGAATTTTTCGTGAGACAATTTGTGTTAATGTTAACACGTAGAAATGGCAATTTTTATTCTGAAATAAATTTGTTTATAGATTCTGGTGGAAGTGAAGTTTTTCAATATTTTTAGTCTAATAATTGATTTGCCCCATAAAAGATTAATCAATGTTTAACTACTTTAAAATTTATTATTATTCAATATTTGTGCTATTCGGAACCGTAAACTTTGTGTTCAAAATGCATCATGATGGAGAAAATTAGATTAAAATATTAAATTTAAATATCTATCAGAAATTATCAGTTTGACACTGAACTTATATGACTTATTGAAATAATTTTCTTGATAAACATATTGCCTGTTATTCTAGGTGCAAACTGGAATGCATCTCATGTTAAAGTAGGAAAATTATATGGACACATTGCTCTGAAAATTTCACATTACAGTTTTAAAACGAAAGAGTGGATTTGGCTTCTCAGGAAACAGCTGTACTTTGCATCGAGAATGGAGGGGGGAGGAGGGAGGGGAGAGGAGGAGGGGGGAGTTGTTGTAAAAACATTTTACACATCTTGATTTAAATTGCGCATTTAAATTACTAATCTTGATTTAAATAGCTGGAAAAAATCGTTCACTTGAGTTTTTTCCTATCTTTACGAGAAGCTCACTTTCAAATCGTGAGATGAGTGGATTTCGGCTCAAGTTGAGTTTTTTTTGTGGCTGAAGTTTTAAGATAGCACTACAATTTCGTGAAACACTTTTGCAACACTAACTAAACACAATATTTAACAATTCTTATAGTCCAAGAGCCGACAGCAAAAAACCCTAAGTCATCGAGCAGAAGAAAAATCCCTTTATTTTATGGAAGAGTAGTAACAGGGGAATCTGATCATCCCTATCTGCCGAAAGCGAAGTGGTGCATAAGTCAAAAATTCATACCACTAGTGGTTCATTCGTACGTTTAACATTGTGTTTGCCGTACAATTAAAAGTATGAAAACATGGAAAATTGGGTGCAGGAAAACATAATGATAAGTCTACGAATTAACCACTAGTGGTACTAATTTTTGGATATAACCCACATCGCTACCGGCAGACGTAGATGATTAGATTCCCCTATGACATACTCTTCCATAAAATAATGGATTTTTTCTAGTGCTCGATGGCTTAGTGTTATGTGCGGTCGGCTCTTGGACAATAACTGAAATCGATTTCATTGTCTTGTGAATATGTTGCGAATACGTTGTGCCAGGGAAAAGATTGTGCAAAAAGTGATGTTAAAAATTGCATAATTTTTCCGTAAATGCAGTTATTCATATTTATTTTTAAGATTTTTTTCAAATTACTCAGTAATCTCCTGCAATTTTTTTCGATAAAACAAACTGTCTTTTATTTCCCTTTTTAAAATTATATAATTTTAAATGCACCTTATAGAAAGTGTTTTACAATATGTTGTTTTATAGTGTTCTAATCTGTGCAGTGTCTACAACGTGTTGTTAATTTGGTGACAGAGTATTGCACAGCACAACACTTCTGAATGAAAAAATTTTCATCAACACTATTTACAACTTTAATTCAACACAATCAAGAGCAATACTTTTAGCACAATTAAGAGCATTATTTTTATTGTTAAAAACACTTTTGGAATACATTAAAAACATTTTTCTAGACAGCAACAGTTTTGCAACATATTAAGAACACAATCACAGCACGAAAAACTTTTGGTATATGAAGTTTTCTAATTCACAAATAATTAATGTGTTGTTAATTTGGTGACAAAAAGTGTTCTAAAATGTGTTTATTGTTGTGATTGAGAATTTGCAATGAATGTATAGAGTGTATTAGCATAATATAAATCTTGCATTTGACCAACAGAAAAATCCTACAAATACCAAATCGAACATTGATTCCGGATTTTTTTTTTAATGAAAGTCTTGAAACCAGACATGGAAGAATTTTCGTCATTATTTGAAATTGGTAGCATCAGATCTAACAAGTCCTCATACCTCAATTGTGCGGTAGCTGCTAAATTTTGTGTATGTTTTAAACTATCTCAGTCTAAATAAAAGAAATTAGTGGAATTAAAATAATTAATGCATAATTTTTGTTTAACAAAAATATTAGTCCATCAAAAATGCTTAATTACGGAAAATTTTACAAAAATTATTCGTTAAAAGAATTCAAAAGTCTGCAAGCGAATAAAGTCTATGTTCCATATAATAGTGTTTCTTTTGTACGTACTTCCATTGAACGTATAAAACGCCTTGATACTTTGTCTTAGTAGTAATTCTTAGTTAATGTTCTATTATTCTATGCAATAGAATTACGTAATCAAAAATGTACAATTCGAAATCATGACAATTTTCGAGTTAATCTAAATTTGCATCCTAATTAAGATTTATTGCTTATATTTTCGTTGTTAAATTATATGCACCTGATTTTTGTATGTCCGATAACTCGAACTGTTTTATTAAATATTACTAAATCTGAATTCTTGTCTTTGACGTAAGTAGAAAATCGTGAATTAAACCTTATTTTATAAAACGACTTTCACAAAGTATGTTAAAATATTTATTTATTAAAAGTATCCTTGCATAACTTTTCAATACATGCTGAAATTTCGATGATTTTTTTTTCCTAGAAATGGATTATTCCGACAAAGCTCAAATTTTCAAAATGATCCAATCATTATGGAATTTCAATATTTTGCCAAAGCACGTACTATAAGTTTATATATATTCCAAATTATAATTATCTTTTTCCATAATTTCCTGGATTTTTTGTCAACAATTTAAAATATATCATCTAGATCAAGTGAGATTCGAGAAAATATCCAATAACGGTAAAAATTAGTTTAAAGGGATTTAAATAATAAAAGACAAACATTCCAAAGTGAAATGACATCATATTTAAATTAAAAACACATTATGATTAATTTTCTTTTATTGAATTATTAAAAACTTATAACCATCTCAATTTTTACACGGTAGAATAGAAAATAGAAACATTTTGATGTTTAATTTATTTCAAAACCCTATTGAAATTTATTAATTTTGAATGTTTTTAAAAATAATTTTCAAACATGATTTCTTTTTTTCACTCTATTGCGTGTAAATTATTACGAAAGATTAAAGGAGGTGGGTCAATCAGGGCCATTTTTCGCCCATCAGCACCTAGATGTGACATAATTTTTTTCATTAGTATACCTCATACAGGGTTCGCACACTCCTTATATTTTGTAAGGACTCTGACACCACGATTAATGAAAAGAAAATTTACATTTAATTTTTAAGAAACAGAATTCGCAACCATCACCTCGATTCGCAGTTTTAGCAATATTTTTCTGCAGTGAAATACATTGAAAAAACTGTAAAAATTTAGTGGTAGAGCTGTGCGAACCCTGTCATAACAAGTAAGAAAATAATAATGTCTTGAATGAAAGTTTAATAATTGATGAAAAAATAAAATATAGATTTAAGTTAATATTATGTGTATTAATGAGCATAAACACAATTGTCATTAGTTTTAATCCATATAATCAATAGTAAATACAAAAATAAGTGTAAAATTAAGATAAATGGAGCCTACTAAGATTATTATTTCAATACATGAAACATCGGAAATAATAAATAACAAATAATAATAATAATAATAATACAGTTTCAGACTTTTTAAACAATGGGTTATAGATTATTTTCGTTATTGATTGCTTCACCAGAATACCTAATGGAGCGTCCAGCGGCCGCCTCTTATACAGTATATATACATATTCGATATTTGGTTTTTTAATTTCGATTGAGCGATGGTACATTACAGTAGTATTGTAAGACAGAAACCATAACATGAAAACATGCACCCAGCACTCTACGACACTTTTGCGTAGTTTACACTGACAGTACCATTATGTTATAATGCTTAGCTGTGTTTTTATCCAAATATTATAGGTTTTAAAAATTGTGCGCTGAAAAATCAAATTTTGGTTACTAGAGCTGTCGCTTTGCATCATCTGTTGAAAACTGTTGCTGCTTAATTAAGAATCCTGGCATTTCATGTGTCTATATGAAATTCGTGCAGAAGTTTCAAACAATCCCGGTAAAAGCTATCAATACTCTTAACATCATTTGGCTTCAGCCATTTTCCGATATTATATGAATATTTTTAATATGTTTGTAAGTATGTTAGCGTAATTGTTCTTTGTTTCCGCGAAGTAAGGAAGGAAGAATTTGAAGTAATGACGAATACCATATGCTTAACGAAAAGTCTTCCTTTGTAAAGCCAGAAGGAATGTCCTTGAAAAGAATTGTTTACACTCTTTTGGATATAAATGTACGTGCTATCGAAAGCAATAATCACAGTATCATTGTCGTCATCCGGAATAAACAATCTTTCTGCTGCAAGCCTCGTATATTTTTCAATAACGTGTGTTCTGGTGATGTGTTCCTTCTACGGTGTTTTAGAACAACGTTCTCAATCAAAGCCTGGTTTTCATATTTTGCAGAAGAAATTATAATTTTTCTTATAATAAATAATGTAGACAGAACACCACCACAGAGACCAGTTCTAAGTTTTACAATAACCATTGCAAAGTAAGTACGAGATGATTTCTTTGTTGAGGAACGTATTTTGGACTTTACAAGTTTAAGTCGGAAAATTTTCGTCCCAGTGTATAAAAATCGAGGCCTTCTTTGCTACATTTCTGATATTGGTTTAAATATTTTCATGCATCGCATTTCTTACACCGATGTATTCTCACTTATAGAACTTAAATCTTGCAGAGTCAATTTACCGATCAAGTAATATGAGTTTTACAGCATCGTTTTCGCGACAAAATATAGATATTAGTTTCTATAAAGGTTTGAGTTTCAATAGCTTTTGCTACAATAACGAGGCAGTTCTTACCTTTACATATTATACAACAAGTGTTAGATTTGTGAAAATGAGATATTGATAAACATATATTAGGTTTCTCATTTATGTGTCTCATCGACAGTAATCGTTAGCGCCTAATCCCTTATTCCTACATCAGAAGAAGAAATAGAAGTAGTTAGACCCTGGGGAGCACGAAATACATATTATTTCTATTTAAAGCACTACTTAAAATCATTCTGTAAATCTCAGTTTTTCGAATATCTAAGTATCTATGTAATTTTTCTGTTAGGACAGATACGAAAAGCTTTCTGCGAGACTTCACAACAATGACATTGGTATCCAAGCATTATTATTAGTAATTTCTTTAATAAATATTTACGAGAACAATTTTAGAAAAGAACATTGACATCTGAACGAAGTTAGTAGTTTTTATGTAAGGCAAAAGAAGTCTGAACGCGCTCTGATAGCAGTGCATTTGATACATTTTTTTCTTTTACAGGTAGAAGTGCACATTGAACCCGATTAAAATAATGCTTATATAAAAGCTTATAAAGAGCAGAATAATTGCATGTCAAAATTAATTGAGTTTATTGAGCGCCTCTTAGTAAAAAATTAATTCAAAGACGCAAAAAAGTCCAAAATGCAGAAAAAAGCCAAAGCACTCTACTTTCGGTCTATAATTTCCATGACTTACTATTTTATTTATCACGTAAAACTTATATTAAACAGAAATACATATCTTTAACTATACAAAGCCACAGAACAATCATCTGAATTCAAAACTTTTTTTTCCGGGTATATGATGCGCGAAAAATAGCCCTTATTGACCCACCTGCTTACCTGTTCTGAAGGTACGTGTCTACCCTCAATTCGCCGTTTTCGCAGAAAAATTCGTTTTAGTTTTTATTATTTTAAATTAATGTTCAAGCATTTCTGATTCAAAAATTGCCTTACTTTTGGTTCAGCTGTAATTAGAAGCAACATTGTAACCCAAAATATAAACTTTTATATACAACCTTTTTTTGCATATTCAAACCTTACTTTGAATTTTCGATTGAAAAATGCTTTTTCAATGTATATGTTTGCAAGAAACCTAATTTCTTAAAGATCGTTTAAGAGATTGAAATTATATATTGTTCACAAGCACCTGTTCATCAACTGATATGTTATGAAGTAAAATACAGCCTTTGAAAAATACGCATTTTTTTAAACATCATGTTTTGTGTGCCGAATTTGGTATATAGCACTCTTAAGAGGCACTGCAATTTGCATGCTTCATAACACAGGTAGTTTTCTAATACATTGTTTAGAAAAAAACATATATAATGGATAAATCTCATTAAAGAAGGCTTGGTCAAAAAATATTTGTTTGCAAAATTTTCATTTAATATTGCCTGAATTTTAAAATTTAATGCAATATTCCTTTAAAAATTTATTTGAATTCATATTTTTATTCCAGTTATTACTTAAAACACACGTGTTTAATATAAATTTCATAAATTAAAAAAAAGTGCCCGAAGATATGCACATACATTAAAGCATTATAAGTAATTCAATATTTGTTTCTGGCTAATATTGCATAATGAAATTAATACATCCATAAATAATTAAAATTATATAAATAAAAAACAAATTTAACAAGCATGAAAACGAGAACATATTATAAAACCTGTGTTAATGATAAGCATCTATTTTTAAAAAGGTATGTGAGTTAAAATTATTTATATCCAAATTTTTTAATGTCGTGTTTTATCCATCAATATACCGGGTGATCCAAAAGTCTGGACGAACTTTAAAAATGAATAATTCATAGACGAATCAAGATACAAAGATACGGTTTGCACCAAACGGATAGAAAAAGCCGGGTTTTGTGTGGCAATGAAAAAATATAGTTTTGTTGGCGACCAACGGCAGCACTAACAGCAATGAAAGATGCCAACCACAAAATGTGTCCGCCATAACGCAAGAAATGCTACTAAATTCTGTGAATGGTGTGGTGCCTAGTTTCACAGCTGTTTTTATAAATGATGGACAGCACATTGAACATTTACTGTAGTACTAATTAACTGTAATCTAGTTGATTTGTAAATTATCGACACTTTTTCTTTCTAAATCATATTTTGGTGCAATAAAACACTTACCTTCATCTGTTGGACGCCGACAAAACTATTTTTTACAATGTTACACAAAACCCGGTTTCTTCTCCATCCGTTCAGTGCAAACCGTATCTTTGTATCTTGATTCGTTTTCGAATTACTCATTTTGAAAGTTCGTACTGACTTTTGGATCACCCAGTATTTTGTTGCTATACCTGCACTAAACAATACAATCAGCAAATAAGTAGTTTTATGCTATATTTCTCCCATTGTGAAGTTTAGGTTTATAATGAAAATCAATGGACAGAATGAATGGAGTTTTACAATTTCTCAAATTTATATTTCCTGGATAAAGCGAGATTTTAATAGATATTTTTGCAAATGCAGACTTATATAATTCTATACACACATTTATTTTAATATATAATATTAATGTACTTCAAACTAATCATACTCACTGCTTAATTAGAGAACATTCCAATTAAATCAATCATCGCGCAAATTTTGAATTCTGCATGCAAAGATTATTATCAACAATATTTCCTATTCATATATCTCCCATAAATGTCTAAAACTCCATGCTGCTTTGACTTTGTGTTAATTCTTAGTCAAACTCTTAAGCTATGAATTATAATTACTTAATCAATATTTATTCTATTTGGAATCGTGATATATTTGTTCATAATTACGTTAAATAAGTTAGATATGTGAGATCAATTTTATTTCACAATTACCTATGTAAATCATTGTCAATATTTAATCTTAATCAAACACTTGCTGAACTAAAACAGATTTCTTTATAAGATATTGATGTTGAGTTACATAAACTATTTGAGAATATCATGCTGAAAGTACTTCATTAAATATTAAGTGACACAATTCTATGTTTGTTCAAGTTTTGTAAATAGTTTAAGGGAGAGGAAGTGGGTCAATAAGGGCTATTTTTCGCCCATCATATACCCGGAAAAAAAGTTTCTAATTCAGATAACTATTCTGTGGTTTTGTAAAGTTAAAAATATGTATTTTTGTTTAATATAAGTTTTACGTGATAAATAAAATAGTAAGTCATGGAAATTATAGCCCAAATGTAGGAGTGTTTTGGCTTTTTCTGCATTTTTGACGTTTTTTAGTGTCTTTGATTTAATTTTTCATTAAGAAGCGCTCGATGAACCTAATTAATTTTGACATGCAATTATTCTGCTGTTTTATAAGCTTTCATAGGAGCATTATTTTAATTGGGTTCAGTGTACGCTTCTACCTATTAAAGAAAAAAATTTATTATGTGAGAGACTCAAATGTACTACTATCGGAGCGCGTTCAAACTTCTTTTGCCATACTTAAAAAGTATTAACGTTGTTCAAACGTCAATGTTGTTTTCTAAAATTGTTTTCATAAATATTTATTGAAGAAATTACTAATAAATAATGCTTGGATGCCAATAACATTTTTGTAAAGTCTCGCAGAAAACTTTTCGTATCTGTTCTAACAGAAAAATTACATAGATACTTAGATATTCGAAAAACCGAGATTTACAGAATGATTTTAAGTAGTGCTCTAAATAGAAGTAATATGTATTTCGTGCTCTCCAGGATCTAAATACTTTTATTTCTTCTTCTGATGTAACAATAAGAGATTAGGCGCTAACGATTACTGTCGATGAGACACAGAAATAAGAAGCCTAATATATATTTATCAATATCTCATTTTCACAACTCAACACTTGTTGTATAATATGTAAAGGTAAGAACTGCTTCGTTATTGTAGAAAAAGCTATTGAAACTCAAGCCTTTAGAGAAACTGGAATTTATATTTCGTCGCAAAAACGAGACTGTAAAGCTCATATTACTTGATCGGTAAATTGACTCTGCAAGATTAATGTCCTGTAGGTGAGAATACATCGATGTATGAAATACGATACATGAAAATATTTAAAACAATATCAGAAATGTAGCAAAGAAGTCCTCAACTTTGATACACGGGGACACTTTTCCGAAATCTATTATTATATTCTCATGGGTATATTTATGTCTGATTTTAACTATATCTTTAAACTTGCAAAGTCCAAAATACGTTTCTCAAAAAAGAAGTCATCTCTAACTTGCTTTGCAGTGTTACTTATGAAACTTAGAACCGGTCTCTATCATGGTGTTCTGTCTACATTATTCAATATAAGAAAAATAATAATATCTTCTGTAAAATATAAAAAGCAGGCTGTGATTGAGAACGTTGATCCAAAACACCGTCGAATGGAACACATCACCAGAATACAAGTTATTGAAAAATATACGAGGCCTTCAGCAGGTAGATTGTTTACTCCGGATGACGACAATGATACTGTGGTGATTGCTTTCGATAGCATATACATTTATATCTAGAAGAGTGTGAATTATTACTTTCAGAGACATTCATTCTGGATATACACCCCCCGGGGGATACCTTCTTTAGGTATTCACGGGCTTCACAACCCCGGGCACCTGAGTGATCTTTATCCTTTCCTTTTCCTCTTACTCCTCTGGTCTTCTTTTTCTTTTTGTTTCACTCTCATGGTGGTTTTCTTTTCGGAGGTGAGGGCAATTCTGTATGAGTCGATATCATCCTGTATATAGACTCATGTAGAATTGTAAACCACCCACGTGTTGGTTGTGCGTGGCGACCCGTGTCCCTGGAAAGGGGGATACTGGCAGTTGAGGAAAACCAACACACTGCTTTGGCCTCTGCTTCAGGTAGACGGGAGGTGCATATTGGTCCCGTATGCTCCAATCGGCTGGTCAAATGACTTTGTCACTGGCTTTAGGGATCAAGTGATCGATCAGCTACTAGTCATCTCGTTAAGGGTAAAGACTGACATAAGGTTGTCTTGTGACCGTATGGGCCCTGGTTTGCACTGTTGCACGAATGTGCATCCCCTTGTGAGGCTCGGTAGTGGGTGGTGCGGCTGGGTTCTGAATTTCTTATTTTTAAATATGGATGGAAACACTTCTTTTCCTTCTATTTCTCTCCCTCGTGGAGAGCAACAAAGTGTACAGACGCCTTTTTTTCACTCGCTTCTTTATCGTAAAACGTACAGATCGCCACTCTGAATGCTCCTTTAAAAAGACATCACCTTTTCTCATTGCTAAAACATTCCAATCTATCCTTGGTGATGATCATTCTCTCAAAAAACTGCAATATGGCGACTTACTAGTTGAGGTTTCTACTGTCAAACAATCACAATTTCTTTCTAATTGCTCTACAATAGGTACTTTTTCCGTGTCTGTCCAAGCTCATAAAACTCTAAATACAAGTCGTGGTGTAATATCCAAATCTGACCTTTTATTCTCCACTAAGGATGAACTTGCAGAAAATTTAAAAGACCAAGATGTAATAGATGTACGCCGTAACACTATCAGTCGAAATGAACAAGTTTTACCGACAAAGCATATCATTCTAACATTTAATTGGCCTATATTACCAATCAGAATTAAAGCTGGCTATCTAAGCCGTCCAGTCCGCCCCTATATACCAAATCCTATCCGTTATTTAAATGCCAGCGTTACGGGCATACTAACACAAATTGTCGTGGATCTGTTATCTGCGCACGTTGTGCAGAAGTCGGCCATGGCAATAAATCATGTGAAAAACCCGAACGCTGTGCAAATTGTAAAGGAGATCATACAGCATATTTACGCACTTGTCCTAACTGGAACCGAGAAAAAGAAATTCTTACTCTTAAAATTACTCAAAATTTGTCTTATCCTGATGCCCGTAAACTTGTTGAAACCAGAACTATATCTGCTGGAATTTCTTACTCCAGCTTACTTAAGAATCAATCAAAATCCGTAAGACACGTAAGTACCCAAACTAATACCTCATATCTACCAAGTAAATCAAACATAACACAGTCAACTAACACACCAATCAAAGGATCCCGTGATCTTTTATATCTGTCTCCCTACTAAATGTTCTGGCAACCCACAATTAGAACGTTGGCTTCCATCATCAGAACCAGTTAAGATAATTGACCTAGAAAAACGGCGACAGAAATCTCAAATTCAATCTAAAACATCATCCAAACTTAAAACTGAAACTGTGACTATTCCATCCCCAAAAAATTCTTTAAAATCATCTGAACCACAGAGTAAGATCAAGGCAGGTACGAGTACTAAAATACCAATACAGAGGTCTGATACTACCCGTAAAACAAATTTACAAAAAAATCTAAAATATCTACTCCTGCCTCTCCACGGTGGAAGACTGTGGGAAAGAGACAGAAAAATTCTTCTCTCAGCGCTTGTATCCAAAATGTAAAAGACCCGAAACAGCTACAAAACTATGTTGAGGAGGCCATGGAGTCAGAGTCTTACAACTGTGACTCTGATTCAGAGGAAAATACTATATTAGAAGAAATGCGCCTGACTAAATTCTTTTTTATTACTCTAAGTTTTAAATGTTTTATATAATTTTATGTAGTATTTGTCTTTTTTTTTCGTGTTATTGTCTTATACTGCGTTCGAATTTTAACTATTTGTAAAAATTTAACTATTTAAATCTTTTTTAATCTCATCGATTCTTTTAATTGTATTTTCATGTACCACCATATTTCTTTTTTGCATTTACCTCATAGCTATGCCCGTCTTTTCATATAATTATTACTTTTTTCATGTTTAACATTTTACATTTTATATTGCATTTTTAACATTTGTATTCATTACCTTGTTCTTGGCGCACCATGTCCTACAGGGGACCTTGCGCCATAAAACCCCATTCTACCAACCATTCTGGATATACAATGGAACACCTTTCGTTAAGCATATGGTATTCATCATTACTTCGAATTACATTTTGGATGTCTTCGTTCTTTACTTCGCAGAAACAAAGAACAAGTAGGCTAACATACTTACAAACACATTAAAAAATATTCATATAATATCAGAAAATGGCTGAAGCCAAACGATGTTGAGAGTATTGATAGATTTTACAGGGATTGTTTGATACTTCTGCATGAAATTCATATTGAACATGAAATGCCAAGATACTTAAATAAGTAGCAACAGTTTTTCACAGAGGATGCTAAGGGACACCTCTCGTAACCAACATTTGATTTTTCAGCGCGCAATTTCTAAAACCTATAATATTTGGATAAAAACACAGCGAAACATCATAACTTAATTGTATTGTCAGTGTAAAGTACCTGAAAGCATCGTAGAGTGCTGGGTTCATGTTATTTTAATATTATGTTTTCTGGCTTACAATACTACTGTAATGTGCCATAGCTTAATCAAAATTAAAAAACCAAATATTGAATATGTTCATATAAAATACAAGACGCGGCCACTGGATGGTCAATTAGTGATTCTGGTGAAGCAATCAATAAGGGAAATAATCTAAAACACATTGTCCAAAAGATCTGTAACTGTATGATTATTATTATTATTTTGTTATTGGTTATTTCCGATATTTAATATATTGAAATAGTAATCTTAGTAAGCTCCATTCATCATAAATTTACACTTATTCTTGTATTTACTATTGAATATATGGATTTAAACTAATGACAATAGGGTTTATGTTCATTAATACACACAATATTTACTTAAATCTATATTTCATTTTACATCAATTATTAAACTTTCATTCAAGATATTATTATTTTCTTGCTTGTTATGAGGTATACTAATGAAAAAAATGTATGACACGTCTAGGTGCTGATAGGCGAAAAATGGCTCTTATTAGTCCACCTCCTTTAGCGTGATATTTAAGTGGGTCCAATTAAAAACTACTAGTTTTTTATTTTCATCTATCTTCAAAAAAAAAAGAAAGTATTGTAATCGAAATTTTTTTCTTCTTGCGATTTTCAACGAATTTACATGTTTCAGGGGTTAGAAATTCCAAGACACATGTTTTTACAAAATGTCTGTCTTTTTGTCCGTATGTCGACTTTCTATCATCAAAAAATATATGAAGATATGCATAGAATTGAACCAAATTTTTTGTGAATATTTTTGGCTGTAACAAGCAGATGGTCCTTTTTCAATTTTGAAATATTCCGCTAAAAGGGGACGCTGCAATAGCGATTTTTGTGCCATTTTCAATATTATATCACCTAAAACTGTATGAAGTTATTCATATAATTGAACCAAATTTTTAGTGTAAGTGTATGGTTATTGTCCGTTGGTCTTCCCTGAATTTGAAAAAATTCCGCTGCAATAGCGATTTTTGCGCTATTTTGAGTAATTTATCATCGAAAAATGTATCAATTTATTCATAGCAAAATCGAAACAAATTGTTGTGTAAATGTTAGGCTAACGTCCACAAACCCTTCCTGAATTTGAAAACAATTTGCGAGAAGGGTGGGCTATAATCGCGATGTCAATGTCAGTTTCATTATTGTACCATCAAAAAGTGTATGAAGTTATGAATAGAACTAAACTAAATTTGTAAAGTATGTAGGAATAAAAATGCTCCAGAACATGTAAATATTTTAAACACAGTCGAAGTATTATTTGTAATTCATGGTAGAGGACCAGCCCGTTTAATTGTCTAGTTCTATAGAAAATAAACGTGGAGATAGATATTGGAACTGTAATCGTTTTTCATTTATTTCAAAAGATTTTCCAGAATCATTCTTACAGTTTCTTTAAAAAGATGTCGCTGAATTTTACCTAATCACAAAAAATATTTTCTTGATATTGATTCAAAAAATGCAAATATTGAAATTTTAACCTGTTGGTTGTATTAATGTATTTTATTATAATAAAACTAAACATTTAATACTGTGTATGGGCAAAGGAGATAATTTTCCATTTTGGGGGGGAGAGATTGTGCATCTGAATGAATTTAACATTTTTACCATAATTTGAAATCAGTCTATGAAAGAAAAATGTAAATTCTTTTAACAAATTGCAAGCATTATTAAAGGAGTTTTCTGATTTATTTTCTAATCAGATTGGAGTAAATGAAAGTTATGAAGGTAACACTTTATCTTTAGAAGGTTGCTGCACTCAAATTTTGCACAGCTAGGGGTGAAAATAATGCACTACGTGCTGCTTTAAATACACTACTGGCCATTAAAATTGCTACACCATGAAGGCGAAATGCTACAGACGTGAAATTTAAAGGACAACAAGAAGATACTTTGATATGCAAATGATTAGCTTTTCAGCGCATTCTGACAAAGCAGGTACCGGTAGCGACATCTACAATATGTTTAAATAAGGAAATAGTTCAGCCGGTTTCTGACTCAGAAATTGCATTTGAGCGTTTTTGCCTGGTGAAAAATTGCTGTGATGCCTCATGTAAGAAGAAGAAATGCGTAGCAGCAGACATTTTAGTTTTTATTAGTAAAAGAAAACAGGCTTGCGAATGAGGACTGACTTAGGGTTATTTTGTATAGGCCGATCATCTACTCGAAGAATACAGGCCAGGGAGGGGCTCTTCGGGAGTCTTTCTACGATAATCTAACCCGTATGTTCGCAAGGTTCGAAGAAAACCACGAAAACTCTGGATTGTTAGGCCGATTGCCGCGATTGTGTTCCAACCCAGCACCTGACATCTACCAGTTGAGAGGTCAGAATATCTCGGTCACTGGTAGGGCGAATGGTGACTGAGGAACCGAAGATGTTAAATTTTAACAGAATAATAAGGCTACTAGAATTTGTGACATGTGGTTTAGCCAGTTAACACGTCAGGACGCATTACTGTTATCATTATCTTTTTACGGTGAAGATTTTGCAATTGTACTCCAATGTAAAATTTGGTAATTTTTGAAAGTAATTATTTGAAAAAAGCATAATCCGTAGATTTAAAATAAAAAAGAAATAAAAAACACTTTTTAATCTTTCTAACGCAATTTTTCTCCCAGTTTTAACTCAAATACTTATCGAGCAATTAATTTTTCAGTAACTTCAATTTTTTTTCGGTATTAATATATGGAAACGAATGGGAAAAAAACTAATCGTCAGCAACACATAACTTTTTAATAAAGAGGATATATATTACAAAAAATAAGATTTTATTCATTTTTACTATTATCCAACGGTTATAAGCTTACATAAATAAGATCGTAAACACACTTTTTTAATATGAAAAATCCATACTAAATACCTTAACTATTAATCCTTAACATTCTTAACTATTTATGCACAAACCCCAATTACAGAAATTCGCCCTTAAATCAAACTTTACTTATTTCTACAACTCTCTACTTCCAATTGAAGATTATTACTAGTATAACAGCGTTCTCCTTGCACATATACTCAAAAAAAATTGTAACACACCCTCCTTTGGAGTATGTTTGACTCTTTGTCTTGGTCTAATTACTCTACGAGTTAGAATTATTTAATCAATATTTATAGCATTCGAAATAATTAGAATTCTGTTCAAAAATGCTATAATTCCGGATATATTTAGGATCAGTTTTAGTTCCCATTAAGCTAAAATTATCTGTTTGACCTTGAACAAGTTTTACCTCATTATAATGGCTTTCGTGATAAATATATCACTCTTTAAATCGATATAAAATGGAAAATATTTCAAGTTTAGATTATTAGCTTAATATGATATATTTCGAAAAGGCAACTTTAAATATTGTCAACATTGTTGTGAATTTCATCTTATACCCAATATCCTAAAAGTTATTTTATTGTTATTATTTAGAATTTAATAAATAGAGCGATAGATAACTTGAACCTTTCGTTAGAAAAATTCTTGAATTTTTTATTAATTCTTTTGAAAATAACTATTCAAATCGTGTCAAACCTCTATACTGGAAACGTGATACCTATTTCTTTAACGCGATAGATAGTGCTGACAGTCTAACCTATTCATTGAAGTTAAAACAAGTTGGAAATTGCACGTGAAGCGTAACAAATGAGGTGCGCTCGTACTACAATGAAATTACAAAAATATTCAGATCTTGCTGTTATAATATACACTACTTTGGATACAGTATAATGGTCGAAATTTTTTGTGTGTTCCTGTAAATACTATCTGCTCTTTATTATAACACGGAAGTAACTTGTATTAAATCGAAGCAATGTGTATCAATTTAAAAAATATGAAATAGTTTAATATAATTAAAACACGGCCCAAACAATATTTCCCCGTATACCATAATGCAGTGTTATACTTTTGAGTGGCCCTGTAAAATTATAATAAGTATTCTTTTTATCATAAATTGTAGAGAATGTATATTTTAGTATCTACTTCATAGATTCATGTCAATTATATTATATTCGAAAGAGTGTAACATCATTAAATCGAACTTGAAACTAGTTTTTCTTATTGACTGTAATGTGATGGAATACTTTTGATTGTCCCTGTAATTAATCTATACATCCGATTTTCATAAAATTTAATTAACTTGATAAAATCATGCAATAATTATTGTATTTTAAATCTCAAACGATTTGGTTGGGCTGTTTTTGCTCTATCGTATATGGACGGACAGACTAAACGATGACTATAACTTGGTGTACTCCTGTGCAACATATATCAATTTCATAAAATAAATAGTTTAATACCATTAAAATGCGTACCAAACAATGGTCAATATATAATTATGCAATGGAATACTTTTGTGTGGCCCTGTAAATCAATAAGCAATATTATTTTCATCATAGATTGTACAGAATGTATATTATAGTACATACTTCATATATGCTTCATATTTCACCTTTATTATGTTCGAATGAGTGTAACACCATTAAAATGCACTTGAAACCTTTTTCACCTTTGACCGTAATGTATCGGAATCCTTTTTATTATACCTGTAATTGAACTACGCATCCGACTTCCATAAAATTTGAAGTGACTCGACAAAATTATCTAATAATTGTATATTTTAAGTTGCAAATGATTCTGTTGGGAAGTTTTTGTCGTTATATGCGGACAGACTAACGGACGGACGGAGGACGGACAGACGGACAGACAGACGGACGGACTGAACGATAACTATAAGTGGTACGTATTTACATAATTACAAACGCACTTAAAAATGAAGTTTTATAATTTACAATCAATTATGCTTGCTTTTCAACAGAAATTTGCCTAAAACATACCGGCTTGAGCATGTATTTTTACTTATCACTTGCTCTTTTATTTTTTAGATTAATCTGTGGCAAAGCTTGGGGAAAACTTGTGATCAGTTTTTTAATAAAGAGAATATGTCTTAAAGACAGCAAAATTTTATTCATTTTTACTACTATCCAGCGGTTATAAACTTACATAAATAAGATCGTAAACACACATTTTTAACTATAAAAAATTAATACAGTACAAACTATTCATGTACATCGCCTCATTAGAGAAATTCCTACTTAAATCAAACCTGACATGTTTTTACAACTTTCTACTTCCAATTGAAGATTATTACTGATATAACAGCGTTTCCCTTGAACATATACCCAATAAAAGTTCTAACACTCACTGTGTTTTGGATTATGTTTGACTCTTTATCATGGTCCAATTACTCTATGAATTAGAATTATTTAATCAATATTTATAGCATTCGGAATAGTAATAATTCTGTTCAAAATTGCTATAATATAAGATATTTAGGATCATTTTTAGTTTCCATTAAGATGGAATTATCTGTTTGACCTTGATCAAGTTTTACCTCATAAAAATAGTTTTCATGATCAATAAATCTCACTTAGATAGTCATAAAATGGGACGTATTTCCTGTTTAGATAATAAGCTTAGTAAGATATATTTCGTAAAGGCAACTTGAAATATTGGCAAAATACTTCTGAATTTCAACTTATATGCCAAGATATCCTAAAAGTTATTTAATAGTTATTATTTAAAAAATAATAAATAGAGCGATAGATAACTTGACGATAGGTAACTTGAAGGTTTCATTAGAAAAATTCTGCAATTTTTATTAGTTGTTTTGAAAATAACTATTCAAATCGTGACAAATGTCTATACTGCATAAGTGATACCTATTAGTTTAAGGCGATAAATGTTGCTGACAGTCTATCCTATTCATTGAAGTTAAAAAAAATGAATGTTTATAGTTTGCAATCAATTATTCTTGCTTTTTATCAAAAATTTGCCTAAAAAATACCGGCTAGAGCATGTATTTTTACTTACTACATCCTCTTTTATTTCTCAGATTAATCTGTGGCAACAAACCTGTCATCAGCCTTTTTATAAAGAGAATATATCTTAAAGAAAATAAAATTTTATTCATTTTTACTATTATCCAGCGGTTATAAACTTACATAAATAAGATCGTAAACACACATTTTTTAGCATAAAAGATGAATACAATACAAACTATTTATGTACAACGCCTCATTACAGAAATTCCTACTTGAATCAAACTTTCTATGTTTTTTCAACTCTCTTCTTCCAATAGAAGATTATTACTGATATAACAACATTTCCCTTGCACATATACCCAATCAAAGTTCAAACACTCACTCTCCTTTGGATTATGTTTGACTCTTAGTCAAGGTCCAATTACTACGAGATAGAATTATTTTATCGATATTTATAGCATTCGGAATAGTGAGAATTCTATTCAAAACTGTTATAAAACCGGATATATTTAGAATCAGTTTTAGTTCCCGCTAAGCTGGAATTATTTGTTTGACCTTGAACAAATATTACCCATAGTTTTCGTGATAAATATGTTACCCTTTAAATAGATATAGGATGGAATACATTTCATGTTTAGATAATTGCTTAATAAGACATACTTCAAAAAGGCAACTTGAAATATGGCGAATTTCTTGTGAATTTCAATTTATATGCTAATGATATCTAAAACTTATTGAATAGTTATTTTTTAAAAAGTACCTCATAGTGCACGTCGATTTGACGATGGCTAACTTGAATGTTTCAGTGCTTAAATTTTTTAATTTTATTTACTCTGTTTGAAAATAATTATGGACATGGTGACTGATTTCTAGATTGAATAAGGGAGTCCTATTTATTTAAGGCGATAGATGGTGCTGTCAGCCTAACCTACTCAATGAAATAAAAGAAATCAAAGTTTATAATTTGCAACCAACTATGCTTGCTTTTTATAAGAAATTTGCCTAAAATATACTTTGTAGAGCATGCATTTTTACTTGCTACTTCCTACTTTTTTCCAGATTAATATGTGGCAACGATTAGGGAAAAACCTATCATCAGCAACGCACAGCTTTTGGATAATTCTTACAGAAAATAAAATTCAATTCATTTTTACTATTATCCAGCCGTTATAATCTTACAAATATAAGATCGTAAACACACTTTTTCCTTTATAAAAAATTAATACAATGCGAATTATTCATGTACAGTTCCTATTTAGAGAAATTCGCAATTAAATCAAACTATTACAAATCTGTACTTCCAATTGAAGATTTTTACTGATGTAAAAATCTTTCCCATGTACATATATCTAATCAAAGATTAAACACTTCTTCTCTTTTGGATTATGTTTCACTTATAGTCAAGGTCCAATTACTACGAGATAGAATTTTTTAATCGATATTTATAGCATTCGAAATTGTGAGAATTCTGTTCAAAATTATTATAATACAGGATATATTTTGCATCAGCTTTAGCTCCCATTTAGCTGTAATTATCTGTTTGACCTTGAAAAAAATTACCTCATGAAAATGACTATGCTGATAAACATATCGCCCTTAAAATAGATATAAAATAGAATATATTTCATGTTTAGATAATTAGCTTAATAAGACATATATCGAAAAGGCAACTTGAAATAATGGCAAAATTCTTGGGAATTTCTTCTTAAATGTAAATGATATCCTAAAAGTTATCTAATAGCTATTATTTAAAAATTACTAGATAGTCCATATGAAGATTTCAGGATAAATAACATGGGTTTTTCATTCGACAAATTTTTGAATTTTTAATAAGTTGCTTTAAAAACATTTATTCAAATCGTGAGAAATTTCTATATTGCATAAGTTATTTTTATTTCTTTCAGGCTGTTTAGTCTTGAGAAATAACAGAGTTTTAGTACTGAGTAATGAAGATTAAGGGCAGCAGTGCACATTTAATCCTGACAAAAAGATAATTTATTGGCTTTAATTAATTATTATTTCTTATGATTTTCTAACTCATCTGTATCTTTAAATTCCTAATATGTTTTTCATATATATATATTGCATTTAATCATCTGTAATTCATTTTTTTAGATTGTAGTAGATCATCTTTTTTTCTGTAATTTATCTCTTTCTTTATTCTGTAGTATTGTTGTCTGTGGGACATGTGTTAGAACAAAATGTTATGATTCTCAAGGATGTTTATTAAACCTCAAATCTTTTATTATTGTATAAAAAATCTCTGAAAAGCCCAACTAATCATCTTTATTTGTGTGAATAACCCTTCATTAAAAGGTATATAATCAGCAAACAAAAGTTATTAAAAGAAATCAATGATTCAGAAAATACAAGACTGATACCGGAATAAAGTAAAGAATAATCGTGAACGTCATGAACGAAGCATGTTCTACAGGTAATATCTTTATACCTTCTGATTATGGTTAATAAAATATCATCTATTTATTTTAAAATCGCTACACAGGCAATAAATGGTGCTGACAGTATGACTTATTCAATGATGTTAAAGAATTTTAAGTTTATAATTTTCAATTAATGATGCTTGCTTTTTATCAGAAATTTACCAAACAATACTGCTTAGAGCATTTATTTTTACTTACTATTTCCTCATTTTTTCGTAAAAATAAACTATATTTATTTGTAGTCATTTATTTTTTAACTTATATTTATATATTTTTTTTTCACTGATGCTTCGAAGAATGTTATTTTTACTTGTCTCATTCTCTAAAAACCTAAATTTAAAACTTGATGCAGCAAACGATTTCAAAAACATGTTTTTTAGCACTTTCCAACAAAGTTGAAAAGTGCCTATGCATTCGGTTTGTCAGTCCGTCTGGCCGGATGGCCGTCTATCCGCGCTCTAATTCCAGTAAATGTGCTCGGATTGCTAAGAAATGTTTATACGTTATTGATGTTTACCCTAGCACGAACCCTATTGAAAATGAAGTTTCTACCATGATTAGTTATTTACAGAGATAATCAAAAGTTTTCGATACATTACGGCCTATGGGAAAAAATCGTTCAAATGAATTTTAAAGGTGTTACACCCTGTCAAACATACCCAAATTCATATGAATTCGGAAAGTGCACTAAAATAAGCATTTTGTAAAATCTGCAGTGAAAATATAGCTATTGTTCCTTTACAGGGCCGCACAAAAGAATTTCATTAAATAATGGTAAAGGAAGGAATTGTGTGCGACTTTTTTAAAAAATATATTAAACTGTTTCATGTATAATAAAACTGATATATTTCACTGATGTTTAATATAAATTATACGACACTGTCTTGCATAATGTGAAGTACATAGAATTTACAGGGCCGCACAAAAGATTTCAAATGGCATATTCTTCCCGAACTACTGTATATGTATCCAATGATGGATGATGGATAGATCAAATGAATTTTAATTATGATATGCGCATTTATTTCACTAAATATATGCACATTATATGGTGTGTATAAATGCTATAGTTTATATACAGGGATACCTAAAAGAAATTGCCAACGTAACTGAATATGAGTGTAAATTACTTAAACGTGGTTCTTAAATAAACTATGCATTTTTACGCTGAACTGCATTCAATTTACTGAGAAATGTTTGCAGAATGCAGATAAAATTATATACAGGGCCACGCAAACAACTGGGTGCGTGGACGCCTATGAACGATAATTTATGAGAATGTGATTTCAGTTGTTTGAAAAGTGTTTTAGTTTACAATAAATTTTAGCTTAATGCTGGCGTGTAATAAAGGTACAAGTTAAAGAACAGGCCTGAACAAAAGTATTCAAGTATGTTTCCCATTTATTAGTACAAATTACTCAAAAAGAAATTGTAAGGTTTTTTTTTTTTTTTTTTTTTGCTAAACTAAATTTTCCCATTTTATAATATGTATATCAACTGATAAATCAAATACAGGGTTGTTGAAATACAGGCTTGTACTGAAATACATATTTGGGTATATTTGGCTATATACCCTTATTTCCCTAAATAACGAAGTTTTGTTAAAGATTTCATGAAGTGTTGGAAAGCGCTTCATAATCTGTGCTTAACGCATGATTTTTCTTACTTGTTAATTAATCGAATTGTATTTTATAATTTATAGATTTTTTTTTAAACTAACCCATGAATAATAACGGTAATTTCTTTTATGATTATTTTTCTTTTTTTCCGTTTTATCTTTTATGGATAAGAATGGCTAACTTTTCTTTCTGACTCTCTGGCTACAAAAATTAACAGAAATTGTAGATCAGCGCAATTTAAATAATAATTACCGTAACATAAGGCGTATAACGCGCACATTTAATGCCAAAAATAAGACTGAAATTTATGGGTGAGCGTTATACGCCGAATGTAAAAAAGACAGATTTGAAAATAAAGAAAATGTGAGAATAAACAATTGACTTTATTAATTAATCCTTTACCTTCCGCGTTATGAATTCATGAAAATTTTATATTCTAAAGCATTTTACGTAAATTGTTTAAACTAAATTAAAAGCATTAAGTAATCATTTAATAAATATTTGAACGATTTTAGAAGGATTGAAGGATTTAGAAGGATAATTAAATTTGAATTTACAGGGATTTTGTGCAATATTTATAATCCAACTCAAATCTTTTATTTTAAATTGTTTTCTTAGTATTTTGTAGAATTATAAAATTTACAAATATAATTTTCTTGCAGTATGATTATAGTAATATTTCCGAATTGAAAAATTTCCAGTACCCTCTTTCAGCGTCAAGAAAGCTGAAAAGATACAAAGGCAAAAGAAATCATCCTTTTAAAAATATTTTTGGTTTTGTAACCAATAATTCTTTTGCAACAAAAGAAAGTAATGTATCTGTAACTCATTCTAAGCAGTATTTCAACTAATTCACGTATTAAAATAATTTTATAATCAGTAATTTTTATGGTGCTTATAAGTACCGTCGGTAAATAAAGGGTTTATAAACTTTTATAATAAGAAGCTTTAATAATTTTAGTTATCTAAGTTAATTTAACTAGGAATTTGTTTGTAAGTGGAAAATATATACATATATTTCTTATTAAGACTATAAAGGCCTTATGTTTGAAAACATAGCTCCTTTTATTTCTTGTCACTTCCGTATATTATGCTTCTAAAAGAGGGAGATTCTTAAGATAAAAGGGCATCCGCAGCCGAACAGTTAAGGCACAAGGCCGGTAGTAGGCGGTTGTGGGTTCAATAGCAATGACTATTTGTTGCACGAAGCTCCCTGTCGTATTTCTCTTGTGTTGTAAAATTTTCTTGTGCTGTCACGTTTCGCTATATTGACGATGACGTATATGCAGGCTTCCATGCCAAGCACACAACTCAAATGTATACTGTTCAATGTTGAAACGAATGAAGTCGAAAGAGCATCGCATATATACGTATATTTTATATTTCTTTTCCCTGACCGCCAAGCAAAAGGGCAAAATTGTAATGTTGTTTTATCTTTAATTTCATAAAAATAATTAAAAAAAAGATGTTATTTTGAGTCTCATACAAAATATTTTATTACATATAGGTGTATAAGCTTTGAGAGTAATAATCATAGCTAATTTTTTTAAATGATTTTTATTCGTAGAATTACATTAATTTAAATATTGCTAATGCTGCAGTGAAACTTGCAACTTAGTTAACGGATATATCAGTTCGCAAAAATCAGGAGGTTTGTAAAGAAAGGAGTGCGCCTTATACGACGAATAAATCTGAGAATAGTCTAAAATTGTATATGAACGTTATGCTTGTTACATGCAATATTTTACGGTATAGGAGAAAAATTTTAACTTAAAATATTTAAATAATAAAATCATTATTTTCTCAAAATATTGTTAAGTTAATTTTTATTATTTAGTATTCAAATAATAATAATAATGAAATAAAAAACGTAGTACTTCTCTTTCTAATAAAATATATCATTATTGAAATGAAATATCCAGAAAAAATATTACAAAAATCATTGCGTTGAGATCGGGATTGAATCTCTACCATCTTTAAAAATTCAGAGCTTGAAATAACTCCTTTAACCCATTTATGCTTAGCGTCTCATTTTTGGAACACTTCGAATTATAATAAATGAGTATCATTTTCTCTTTTATGAAAACATAAAAACAGTATGGAGTCGAGAGACTGAGGTCTGACTGTATATATATATTTGTTATAATCTATTTTATCATCAATTGAATCAATCTGACTATTTCGAGTACAGTCAATGAACATTGACTGTAATTGATGATTGATGTAATTGATGTCAATGAACATTGACAATACATTGAGCCGATTCAGGGTAACTTTGCTCCATCTTTACGAATTTTTTATCCATTCAACCTTGGTGGAATCTTGACGATTTTTTTCGAGTGAGCTACCAAATTCTCACTAGTACTGTTATCTATTTTTTAAGACCAAAACTGCCATTAACTCAAGTAATATAGCAGATTTAATCTTTTTTTTCTCTTGGCCCAAAGTCACTATGATTGACTGTACTATAGTGCCAGAATATTTTCTATCGATGCATTTTTTATTAAATGGTCTAATTCTACTTTTTTGCTACTGAATTCATATCTACATGTGTACTAGAGCCTGAAAATAAACGTCGCCTACCTTCTTTATATTAGTTTTAATTTTAAATGTTTGAAACAGATAAAATTATTTTATTTTCGCATTGTTTATAAAACTTTGTATTATTTTTCCTAAATTTTGAAGCTGTTTTAAAGCTTCCAAACTGAAAAATTATAAGTTTATAAATCCTAACTTTATAAATTACCAGTCAGCCAGTCAACAATTATTTTAACATTTTATGTCCCTCACATTTCTTACATTTTACATATTAAACGAAATAAGCAGATTATTTCAACTAATTATTTAAAACTAAGCCTTCTGAAAGTATGAGCCAACTAGGCCGTGAGCTCTCACTGTTTATAATCAGTCTTTTGTATATTTACGGTAAAATGTTTTGCAATTAAATAAAGAGAAACGTTAAGTAAATCTAATTTTAAGAAATAGACTTTTTCTCTCTTTTCTAAAATGAATAAAATATTTTTTAACAATATTTTTTATTTAAATGAAAGAAACGTCAACGTATAATGTCTTTATCTTAACAAACTTTGGGAGACTGTATTTTTTTAATCCAATCCAGTTTCTTTAATCCTGCATTTAATGAGGATTCTTGAAATTTATATATTTAGTTGAACAAGAGGAATAAGTAAAATAAAATAAATAAATATATTTTCACTAACTTCGACAAAAACTTATGTGTTTAAAAAACTTATGTGTACAAAGTGTTTGTTCAGTAATAGTATTCTTTAATTACATAGAAAATGCTTTTTTCGGAGATTCTGTATTGTATATATATAAGCTGAAAGTTTTGTGGACGTATAACATTCCTTTTAAAAAGTGACCTCATAATTTTGAAAAAAAACTGACATGTAATTTGAAATGTTAAGAACTTCTAAGAAAAACAATGCCATTTAAAATAAAATGAAAGTTATGGAATTAAAAAATCTCTGTCGGCTTGACTTGTAGGTAAAGGTAGATTTCAAAAATAAGTGATGATTTTTACGACAAAAAATAAAATATGATTAGAGATAAACCCAGTTTAACATTTTTATTTAGCCGCTCATGAAGAATTTTTAACTTTATTTTTCCGAAAGAGCTGGTTTTATCAGAATCATCTTAAGTGAAATTCAGTTTAAAATGCACATTATAAAGACCATCCTATTAAAAACACATACTTTTATTAAACATAATTATTGCACTTTTTTTATAAGGTAAACGTTTAATTGTACATCATTACATTTACATTTAACACCATTTGATACCACTTACATACTAATATTAAATACCAAATTCTTTCGTAAATAATTTCAAATAATTTTAACTCAACTATACATTTCAAATTACAGTATACTTTAAAAGCAATAGCATAAGTCTTTGAAAGAATAAAAATGCTTCTCGTTTAAAATTTAAATTTGCACAAACTTTCACCGAGATTGTTAACAGTGAATTATACTTTTAATTCTTTCAGTTTTATCTTACAAGTAAATAAAAAAGCTGGAGTATACTCTGATAAGCACAAAATAAAGAGAAAAGCATACACTAATTACCTGAGTGAAACTTCTTATCTAATAAAATAAATCTAAGATGTGTACTCATTTTTAATTTGTGTTTAAAAAAAATGAAATAAAACTATAAACTTCTAAGAAAACCACGGAACTTGAACAAAAGGATTTTAAATTAAAAAATTCATAACTGACGGAATTAATGTATGAGTTAATGGTATATTTTAATAAAATGATAATTTCGAAAACGTGTCATAAAGCAAAGATTAAATATTTGAGATTATAATTGAGAGATAGAAGTATCCTAAGACAAGTTAAACTGTCATTTTCGCCAAAAATGTACTTTTTAAACATTTTGTGATAAGATGAACGATTTTTAGGTGCGTTCGTAATTATGTAAATACACTGGTGGACAAAATTAAAAGATAGAAGGCATTTTCTGAAATATCTTGAGAAATACTGGATGAAAATAAATGAAAATTGGTATGGATATAGCTTATGGTATGACATTAATATGTGCAAAGCAAAAAATAAAATGTCATTCATTGGCGAGAGTTACTGTCAACAGTCCAACGTGGACTGAAATTCATGATGACAGATGGCAATGAAAGTGAGGCTTGTATGGTTTGTGGTCACCTCTGACATATAGACAGCATGCACAACGAGTATGCATGCTGTTAATAAGAGAGTTAAGGATTGCTTGTGGAAGACTCTCCCACTCTTCCACCAGAGCTCCTGTAAACCTCGAGAGTATTAATTATTGTACAACGAATTAAAAATCCATTATATCATTAGATTTATGTTACTTTAAATATTGCTTGCATTGCTGTGAAACCTGGATCGTAGTGAACGTATTAATACGGACTTGTCAGTGAAAGGGATAATAGAAGTTGCAAACTGCAATTATTTTTGAAAAGTAAATTTTAAATTGATTTTTTTCTTTTTTAATGCATTTCATAAAAGATTGTCATGCAAAAAAAAAAAAAAAAAAAAAAAAAAAAAAATATTTTCAAATCAACATTTTAAATTTAATGCTCTGCATAATCTACAATAATGTTTTATAAATATTTTTATTGTCTCTACATTTTTTTTAATTTCTTGAATAACAAATCACTTTCATAGTTTTCAATATTAACTGAATTTTTGTGACGTACTTCGTCCATTCATCTTACTTTTCAAAGTGAATTTTAAAAAATTTTAATTTTATTTTATGTTAATTTTTTACTATGTAGCATGTTTCCTGATTAATAATCTGTGTAAAAATATATTACAATATTTTTTTAATTCCCTTTTTTATATGTTAATATTTTATTTCTAAGTTTTCTGCAAAAAACCTTAGTTTTCAAAGACTTAACAATAAGTTTGATGACTGAGCCTACTCTAATACCGTCAACCTACAAAAATGATTGTCAAGATAGCAATATTTTAAAGGTTTAAAAGTCGAATAGTCGAAGCTTAAGATTTTATATTGTATGATAATTAGAACTGTACTTCTTTCACATTTCAAAATTTTCAAAGGGAAATGCTACTATTTTTCTAGTTAGAATGTTCCTTTTTATTTCATGAATAACAAATCACTTTCAAAGTTTTCAATATTAACTGAATTTTTGTGACGTACTTCGTCCATATCACGTTAAATTTCATAGTGAGTTCAAGATAACTTTAATTATATTTTACGCCAACATTTTTCACTACATAGTATGCTTCCTGATTAATAGTCTGTGTAAAAAAATATTACAATATTTTTTTAATTCCTTATTTTATATGTTAATATTTTATTTCTAAGTTTTCTTTAATAAAAGGTTAGATTTTAAAGATTTAACAATATGGTTGATGAATGAGCCTACTCTAATACCGTCAACTTACAAAAATGGTTGATAAAATGGTAATATTTTAAAGGTTTAAAACTCGAATATTCGAAGCCTAATATTTTATTGGGTTGGGGAAAAAATAATTTCGCTTTTTTTCGTATTTTTCAAAATGAATTTCTTTATATAAATTAAAAAAAACTAATCAATAAGATATGTGCCGTTTTGTTCGATGACCTTTTGCTCTTTTTCTGTTAAAACCATTATTTCGTCACTGTAGAATTTCCGAGATTTCCGGGCGAAAAACTGAACAAGGTGATTTTCACAAACCTTTTTTGAAACCAGGTTAACACCCTTAAAAGATTTCTGCAGACAGTGGAACAAATGATAATCGGTTGGAGTCAGGTCTGGACTATACGGTTGGTGAATCAAAACCTCCCAGCTAAGATCTCTCAGTTTTTGCCGCGTGACTAAAGTTGTGTAGGGTTTTGTGTTGTCGTGATGGAAGACAACACCTTTCCTATTGATCAATTCTGACTGGGTTTTTTTAATCGCCTGCTTCAATTGCATTTGTTGTTCACAGTACACTGTAAAAAAAAAGTGTCGATCTACTAAAAAAACTTTACTGATCCTTGTAATTACTAAAAAATTTTTAGTAATCTTAGTCGGTTACAAGAAAATCTGTAAGAATTACTAGAAAAAAGTTAGCAACAAATAGAGTTAATAATTTTACTTTTTTAATAGATATTACTAAAACTCACTTGGTGTGGCCTTGATAGCATAGTGGTTATAGTAACGGACTCCAGGCTAAAAGGTCCCGGGTTCGATACTGGCCACTGCCAAATACGCCCCGAATGTATGCAGTGTAAGTACTCGGTAATAAAGGGATTATGAATATCCTGACGTAGCAGTAGCAATGTTTGGTGCTGCCATCTATTGCGGTTTTGCCGAAAATCTTCCGCTCCAGAAGTCTGGATGCAGCTCGAAGGAAGCTCTTGCCCTTCGAGCCCACGTAATGATTATTAAAAATAACTTTGGAGCTATTACTAAAATTTACTTGGTGGCTCATACTAAAAATTTTTAAGTTAGTTATACAAAAAATTCTTTTGTTCAGTTTACAAAAGAAATGCTTGTTTCGCTTGCAAAAAAAAGTTTGTAATGGTTACTAAAAAATTCTGTGGAATACAAATTTACTAAAAAAATTTTAGTAACCTCTTGAATTTTTTTTTACAGTGTAGATTGTTGAATTAAAGGTTTAGCCAGGTTTGAATTGCTTATGCTGAATAATTCCCTTCCAATCCCACCAAACACTCAGCATCACCTTCCTTGGTCTCAATCCGGGCTTTGCCACCGTTTCTGAAGCTTCTTACGTCTTCAACCACGATCTTTTTCGCACATTATTCTCGTACGTGATCTATTTTTCATCATCCGTAATCATTCGTTTCAAAAATGGCTCAATTTCCTTTCGTCTCAGTAACAATTCACAAATGGAAACTCTTTCCATTAAATTGTCCACTGTAAGTTCATATAGAACACAAGTATCGAGTTTCTTTTCGTATCCAATCTTATGTAAATGGTTCAAAACTGCTTTATGGTCAATGTTTAGATCCGTAGCAATGTGGTACGAAGAAATGTGTCGGTATACGATTTTTTTTTTTAATTTCATCGACTTTTTCAACGATACGTCGGCCAGCGCGAGGTAAATCTTTAACATCGAAATTTCCGTAACGAAAATAAACAAAGGAATTCTGACACGGGCGTTTTCTTAAGCACTGACCACCATAAACGTCACACAGTTTTCGATGAGCCTGCGCCGTATTTTTCTCTTTTCCAAGTAAAAAAAGCAAAATGTGACGAAAATGATCTTCTGGAATCTTCATTTTTAAAATGTAATAACTTTTGACTGATTAAACAGATAACGCTATCTTTGTATGTAGAATTTTGTAGGGACTGTTACCTTTCAAACGATGTATAGTATGGCTTAACTGAGTCAACATTACTCGAGATATGCGACTTTAAATCTATTTATTGCGATAAAACGAAATTACTTTTTCCCCAACCCAATATATTGTATCATAATTAGAAATGTATTACTTACACTTTCCAAAACTTTCAAAAGAAAGTACTACTATTTTTCTAGTTAGAATGTTCGATTAGAAATACATGTGAATAAAAAAATATTTTAAATATAGATTACTGCTATAAATGTAATGAAATGAAATGTATTTCAAAGTTTTAATCAGTTTGAAAAACTAATAGAACCGATGAAGACAACGCAAATGATTACGTCATCGAGTTACGGAATGAATTCCTGATGAAGGTAGTTCTGATGGTGATGATATTAGGTGTAGATGGAGGAATGATTTGTCTTGTTCTGCATATTTTGTTGGGATATCAGCAGCAGCGGGAATCAACTCGTGATTATGTCATCACTATCGCGGCATCAAGTAAGTAGATGATGATGTAAAATTAATGGTAAAATAAAGTATTTTAAAATTATTCTAATCGACCTGATCATATCCTGGAAAAAAACTTAGCAGGCAATAATTCATATATATATATATATATATATATATATATATATATATATATATATATATATACGTTTATAAATACATCCAAAGTTATTCAGACAATACCATTAAATAAACCAATGAAACCAGTATTTTTACAATCATATTATTAAAAACAGTTGAAGTTTGAAGAGAAATAGAAGGCAGATTACCAAATTACTAAGAAATATATGGATAAATGGACATTATATAACCAGAGTAATTCATATATTACCATACAATAAACCAATGAAACCAGTATTTTTACAATCATCTTATTGAAAACAGTTGAAGTTTGAAGTGAAATAGATGGCAGATTACCAAAATAATGAAAGATAAATGGATAAAAAGACAGTAGAAGGCTTTTCTATTAAACTACTTCTTCAGGGGTGTATAGTTTAACAAAAAAACAAAAACATCCAACCAGTTTCTGTTATGAGTCGTGCTGAAAGCTAAGAATTCGACTCACAATACACCCGACTGGCTGGAAGCTATTCACATGACAAATTAGTAGAAAGATACTCATTGAAGAAAATAAAATGAATGCGACAAAATAACAATAATATAATATTCCTTAAAAAAAAGGATATATATACTAAAATATTTACCATTACCCAAATCCTAGCAAGATTTGTAGTGCAATTAGATACAAACAAGATGTGACTTACTAACAGTCAAGGTTATGGTCATAGTATAAATCACGTAGATAATAATATAAAGTTGTACCAATAATTAAAAAATAGTAGAACATATATAATATACTATATAATGCATAATACATTTAGAAAAAAATTAAATGCTACTGTTAGAAGTATTATATTTTTATTTTTAATCGATTATTAATATTACTATATTAATTATTTAACTAGAATATATTACTACAACTTCTAACAGAAAATTATTTTAGTGCTGCCATCTATAGGATTAATATATTAATTAAATTATATGCTTATGGTGTTGCCCTCTATTATAGGAAAAAAATAAATAAATTATTTAATAGCTAAGAATTTCCAAGAATAATTTCTATTCTAATATTTTACAAATAATTTCTTTAAGACAAATACAATAGACAACCATATCTTACCTCAATAACTTGATCATTTTTAAGTTATGCATATTAGTTTTTAGATAAACATAAACTTTAATACTATGTGTAAAGTTATTTTTTTTTTCATATATATCTTCAAACTTCAACTGTTTTCAATAAGATGATTGTAAAAATACTGGTTTCATTGGTTTATTGAATGGTAATATCTGAATTACTTTGGTTATATTTATAAAAGTATTTATATATTCAACTTCCATAATGATAAGATGCATAAGCGCAATCATTAAGGGATAGTTTAATCTTTTATGTTATTTATGTTAATTATATTATCAAAAGTTGACATGATTTCTTGCAGCTACTTTGTGGATTATTTCGCTTCAGGCCTATTTTGGCTTAAATTAACCTTATTTTAAAAATTTTTAAAATACATTACTTTAATGTTGCATAGTGCATGATATGATGTATTTTTTTAATTTGTTATTTACTGCTTCTTTCACACTTTTTGGAAATATCTACCATTTTTATAACTTCGGATCTACCAAAATTGGATTTTAGTTGGTATTGTAATAATATACTTATCCATTTATCTTTTATTATTTTGGTAATCTGCCTTCTATTTCACTTCAAACTGCATCTGTTTTCATAAAAATGATTGTTGAAATGCTGGTTTCATTGGTTTATTGAATCGTAATATCTGAATTACTTTGGTTATATTTATAAAAGTATTTATATATATATATATATACATATGTATTATACATCCATTTTGCTGCTTTTTCGGTGATCAATAGGTTGAATAAAGGTTGTATATTAATTTAAGTAATCCAAATAAACAAATAATGACTATGGAGTATATTCATAAAACATAAAGAATATAACTCCAATGAAACGCTGGATATATGCTTAGACATGAATATTTATAGTTGTAATTTGTCCAATCTTGGCAAAAAAAATTGTCCAGGCAAGAATTCGAAACTGGAACGTTTTTTTCTGAAATTTTCTAACTTTTTATGATTTACAAACGACCAATAGAAGGCGCTATTTAAAAAAGATTAGGGGAGATTTTTGAATTCAGGATAAACATAAATTGCCCTTTATTTAAAATCTTGGAGTCAGTGGCATCTTAGAAATTGTCTGCCTATTTTGTTTACAGTTAATGTTCTAAATGAAAAAGTGAGTGAAAAAATGGAAATAATGCATGAAGGTTGTCGTTGGATAATTTTTTAAGATTTTTAAAAAGGCGTCACCCAACAAGAATGATTTGTACCGCTTCGTGAAACTTTTGGTAATGAATCATCAGCAGAAATTGTTTGTAGAATTTCGTCGTGATAGTGCGTTCGTCAGTGATAAATTTCGTAAAAGAAGACTAAATTCGACAGTGATTCCAAACAACATCGATGCTTTGTGCAAGGTCATTGAAGAAGTTTGGAATGGCATGTATCGTGAGATAGAAAAATCCCCTTAGTTAATCATAGACTGCAATATTTGGTTTTGCACGAACATTTAACTGTTAAAAAGATTTGTTCCAGAAAGTTTCCGCATAATTTGACAGGAGCTAAAAAAAGAGGATTGCAAATTGGTGTAGGAAAATGGTGAAAAAAATATATCAAATTTGGAACTGCAAAATCCGTATACTACATCGTTACATGTGATAAAACTTAGATATATATACGTATGAGATGGACACCTAACAAAAACCCACTGTTCGGGTGTTTCAGATGAACCGAATCCTACGAAAATTGTTTGACCACGAAGAACTTCGAAGAAAACGATTGGCTATTTCTCCGGCTTTACAGGACACATATCACAACCATTCCTTTAGAGTATCGAAAAACTGTTAACGCTAAATGGTATACAGACATTTTCTTGCCAAAAGTCATCAACGGAATCAGGAAAAAAAAAAAAAACGCCGCAACATTTTTCATTACGACCATGTCAGATCCAACAAGAAACAATACACTATTTTAAGAATAAATATATAGAATTAATGTCTTATTGACCATATTCTCCTGATTTGTCACCTAACGATATTTTCTTGTTCCCTTACGTCAAACAATGTGCGTGGGCACTGATTTTCATCACTACAAGAAACTGTTGATTCTTTCTAAAAATATGTTTCTGAGATATCAATTTCAGAGTGGAAAAATCGTTTAACGAATTGGTATGAACCGATGGAGAATCGCATAAATCTTAAGGGCAAACATTTTTAAAAGCAATTAAACTGTTCCCAAAAAATCTCTTTCTCTTTCTCGTATTTTACCAACTGAATTCTCTCGGCCAAATATGGAAGACAAATAATTCTCCATGTTATAGTAATTAGGTTACTCAGTGAAAAATGTTTCTTCAAGATTTGTCAAAAATAGCTCGGTTGGTAGAGAGCATTGACGGTTTCAGCCGAAATGCACCTAGTTCGAATCCTGTGCCGGACACTTTTTGTCCAGTTTAAAAAAAATCCTAACATTAATTATTCCGGTGTACTAGAGTAGCAAGAAGAAATATTTATTAAAGTGTGAAAGGTATGAAAATAGAAATAAGTTATTGTTAAAAGAACATGTAAGTACTATCAACTTGTTACACTTGCTTATAAATGGGTATTTTTTAATGCGTTATATAGTTCTAATATTATTTTATAAAAATATTTTAAAAGTTATGCTAAAGAAAATTATAATATAAGAAAACGTAAAAAAAGAAAATATCATTTTTTTTTTCTAATTTAACTTTTTCGGGTCGGATTTTTTTTTCAGTCTTAAAAAAATATTTTTATGGTAATCACATTAGTACTAGTTATCCGGATTGATTAATTAGTGCTTAAAGAATATTTCATTGCTTGAAAGACAACGAGTGTGGCTCTTTTGGGTACAATTCAATCAATATTCATATGAGAATAGGCTAAGGAAGAATTTTTTTGGGAATGTTTAAAGAATGTTGCATTACAATAAGATTTAACGTATATTACAATTTTGTTACACTTTTTACGCTTTATTACGCATGATTTTTTTTTAGAAAAGTAACTTTTATTTTCAATTTAAAGGATAAAATATATGTTTAAAATAAAAGAATCACAAACGGTGCGAAGAAATTAAGCGAATAGTAATAATAATAATAATAATTACTAAATGCTTAAACATAGATGAAATCATATAGTAATTTTTATTAGACTTATAAAAGTGATATACATTATCTGTTAAATCGATATTTTAGCATCTAAATACTTACAACATTTTTTAAAACTATGCAAGGTAATATAATTTTATATCTTGATGAAAGAATTTATGTAAAATTATCATATGTTTGTCAATAATATTTTTATTAAAACATCACTATTAATTAATAACTAAGAAATCCACGTGTAAAAGAAACAAAAAATATTTAATTTTTTGCATATTTATTTACAAAATATTTACATAAAGTACATGATCGTTAATATACTTTTCCAAGATACCTTATAGATAAAAGATAATAATATTGTTAAAGAACCATTTATTAAATACACTGTTTAGTGTATTCTAAACACAAGGGGTGGTCTGTGATGCAGCTATTAAAATGAATTAAGTGTATCATAAATTTTAATCATACAAAGATGCTCCTCTGTGCATTTATTAGACAAACGATAATGATAATTCATTAATGATAAGATGAGAAAATCCTTGCGATAGATTATTTCTTTAAATCGGCTATATGTTAAATTCCCATTAACATATCTAAACGCAAATAGATGATCGTTTCTCATATCAGATTTAGATTATAAACCAGACAATATCAAAGTATGTGAAATTTTATTCAATATAAATCAAAATAGCAAATCGAAAAAATTCAGTACATATAAATATTAATTATCGGCTTTAAAAGTTGTTTTTTAAGGATGCTTCCTTTTTAGCGGTAAACGAACAAAAAATACTATTCAAATACACATGTTACATTTTAGTTGTATCAAAGTTTTTAATTTTTGTTCATTAATAAAAATTCTCTGCTAAAAGACAGAATTTCTGTTAAAATTTCAAAGAAACTCTATAGATGTATCCATAGAAGAAATTTAAACAATAATATCACAAAAGAATTTAAAGATATTTATGTATAAAAAAAGTTATTTAATAAAAAGAAAAAAAATAAACAAATTTATAAAGAAAATAGTAGAAATTCCCAGCGGAAATGAGAACCATTAATAAACTGTGTTAGTATTTTCATTTTTAACCTTATATAGAATTAAGTTGGACTATTAAATAAGAAAATATAAATTCCCTATCTACCAGAAAACAAAGAATATATCGTGAAAACTTAGAAGCATATCAATTTTACATTAAAACAGAGATTGAATATTTATCTAATATTTATTTTGAGTATTATTCAGCGATAAGAAAATTATATAACATTAAACATATATTTACTTTAATACGAAAAAATAATAGCTTGAAAATAATCATCTAGAACCTTTAATTAGACAGCTTTCCGCCTAAAGTAATCATTACTGGAATTCTGCACAAAACTAAATCTTATTTTCTATATAATATTATTTACATTGTAAATATATGTATATATATATATATATATATATATCTATAATGTCAAACACTTATTGCTCAGGCATAGAGTTCGTTATTTGAACATACAGAGCAATATAATTTCATATATTGTTGAAAAGCTTTATGTACAATTATCATATGTTTTTAATGCTATTTTTATTAAAATAGCACTTATAATCAATTACTAGAAAAACCATGTGCAAAAGAAACAAAACTATTAATTTTTTGCATAGTATATTTTTTTAAATACTTACACGTAGTACATAACCGTTAATATACTTTACAAACATACATTATAGATATTAGATAATAATATTGTTAAGGAATCATTTATCAAATACATTGTTTAGTGTATTCTAAACACAAGGGGTGATCTGTGATGCAGCTGTTAAAATGAATTATGTGTATCATAAATTTTAATCATGCAAATATGCTCTTCTGTGCATTTATTAGACAAACAACAATGATAATTAATTAATGACAAGATGAGCAAATCCTTTCGATAGATTATTGCCTTTAAATAGGCTACATATAAAATTCGCATTAACATATTTAAAGTTAAATATATTATCGTTTCTCATTTCGGAATTAGATTATAAGCCGAGAAATATAAAAGTATGTGAAATTTTATTCAATACTAGCAACCATCCTCCGCTACTTTGGTCGGTTTATTTGAAAGAATCGTGTATTAAACAAAATGCATCTAGTATCGATTAAAAACATAATATGTAATTAAATATAGCCATAGTCGTTGTTTTATTCGCTTAATCTCACACTGTCCGATTCAAAATACATATTGCCGACATAACTGACAATTTAGCTCTAAAATAACTATGTATAACTATTTTTTAGCAGATTTGCTCTCTTGAATTTGGCGCTTCTTCCTATAACAGCTGCAGAGATGTATCAAAACGTCCTAAAAGTACAACCACCCCATTAAACACTCTTAGATGGGAACTTCTGAAATAGATAAATTGCATGTTGATTTTAGTAAATAGATTGAAATTAAAAACAGATAGATTTAAAAAATAACAAACCAAAGGGATGCTATAAGGAATCCATATTATTGGAAAAGTTATGCGACGGCATAACTTTTCCTTGTTGCTAAAAGCAGAAAAAGCACAAGTAAGTGTGAAAAGAGTTTAAGTATTAAAAACTATGATTTTTATTAATTAATACCAAAATAGCCAAAGAAATAGGAATTAAAAGCTCTCCTTGTGGCAAAAACAGGAACTAAAAGGATGATGAATGGGAACAATATCTATTTATTGATTTTTTCTACGTTATTTAAGTTTAGTTCCATAGTTTTATTGTTATTAGAAGGCATTTTGTTTAAATACATTAAATGCCCCCCCCACATAGGGAAAAGGTAGTACATAATATGAATAAGTGGTCACAGGGCTAAACAACGTTGCATCAAATGAAAGGTATCGGCTAAATTTAGAAAAGTGCCTCCTCCCCCTTGGTGGCAAAGTGGAGAGGAGGTTTCAGGGGTGTATAAAACAAAATATTAGTCGCAAAGCTTTACAATGAGATGTCACAAAATTAGTGTCGGCAACAGTTTTAAATATACACCCAAGGTTTCCACTATCGTGTCCCCTCTGCGGAAGAAACCCTCCTCTTTCTCTTTCTCTCTCCTTAAAATTATTAAAATTTTCATATATTATAAATAATATTTATCAGAGAGCTCGTCAAAAAAAAATCCTATTTAAAGTGATAAAAACACTGTAATTAAAAAAAAAGATCAAAAATTTTCCCCTCTGCGGGGTTCAAAATTTGTATGAGAAATGAAAGCTCCATAATCTGAAAGAGTGGTTTGAGTACTTTAAGATGGCATAGCATATGACGGGTCCAAAAAAATTTTTGCAATTTTCCATTCCCCATTTTGGCTCCTTTAGGGATGGAAATTTTCAAATCGCTGAAATGCATGTTTAATTATTTTTATAATAGATTTATTTTCTGCAATATCACGTTCCTACTTAAAACGGCCGCTAAGATGAACCAAATGTTCTAAACTTTTCGATCCCCTTGCAACCCCTTTATGGGGGGGGGGATTTTTAAAATTGCTGAAATATGTGTTAATTATTTTTTATTACATTTATAATCATGAATTTCACGTTCCTGCTTATAACGACTGCTGAGATATAGCAAGATACTCAAAAATTTTCGATCTCCCGTTTAATCCTTTTAGAGGGGGCGTTTTAAAAATGCCGTCTTAGTGCACGGTTGCATCATAATAAGTATATTTCCCCCCAATTTTCATGCTTCTAGGTTCAGTAGTTTGGGCTGTGCGTTGATTATTAGTCAGTCAGGACAAACTATTTTATATAAGTATAGACCCTCATAGCATGCATGTTCACAGTGACGTCACCGTGAGTCACTTTGGTCACATCACATCTGTGACGAAAATGCCACTACTCAGTGACGTCACATTGTGACTAAGATGTGACTTTCTAAAAAAATTTTCACAGTTCGTCTGAATGTTAATGTCAAAGTAGTCACAAATGACACACTTTTCACAAATTGGTCACATTGTGACGTCACAAAGTGGTCACAATGTGACGTCACAAAAAAGCCCTAAAACGGCCATAACGACTTCACATTTTAGTCACTGTGACTTCACATCGACGTCACATCGACAATCGCTGGTCACAAATTCACAATGTGACTTCACAACGACGTTGCAGTGACGTCACCATGTCTTACGGGGATAAATCAAAATACCGAATCGAAAAAATTCAAAATTTAAAAATATTTATTAACAGTTTTAAAAGATTTACTTTCAGTTGTTTTTTAAAGATGCTTCAAACATTAGCGGTAAATAAAAAAATATATTATTCAAATACACATATTACATTTTAGTTGTATCAAAGTTTTGAATTTTTTTCATTATAAAAATTTCTCTATTGAAAGCCAGAATGTCTTTCAAAATTTCTCCATAAAAGTCCCCATCAAACAAATTTAAATAATAACATCATAAAAGAATTTAAAGATATTTATGCATAAAAAAAGTCATTTAATAAAAAAAATGATAAAAAAAAAGTAGAAATTACCAGGTGGAAATGACAGTCATTGATAAACTATGTTAGTATTTTCATTGATATGTTTACATAGAAGGTTATTCTATTAAATTATAAAATATAATTTTTCTATCTACAAGAAAATAAAGAATATTTCGTGATGCCTTAGAAGTACATGACTTTTACAGTAAAATGGAGATTGAATATTTATTTATATTATTTTAAATATTATTCAGAGACTATAAAAATTATGTGATATCAAATATATATTTACTTTAATATAGGAAATACATATCTTGAAAATAACCATCTAGAATGTTCAATTGGGCCGTCCGCGTAAACTAATCATTACTGAAATTCTGCATCCAAATGAAGATTATTTTCAATATAGCAGTATTTCCAGTGGGTATGATGAAAGTCAAACACTTATTGTTTAGGCGGTGTGTTAATTGTTAGACTATGTACAATTAATCTACTAAAATTATACAATGTTAAACATATATTTACTTTAATACAGAAAATAAATTGCTTGAAAATAATCATCTAGAACATGCATTTAGACAGATTTCCACGTAAATTAATCATTACAGGAATTCTGCATGCAACTGAAGATTATTTTCTATGTAACACTATTTGCAGGGTATATGATGAAAGTCAAACACTTATTACCATGCGTAGTGTCCATATATCATTTTAAATATTATTCAGTGACTATAAAGTGTAATATTAAGTATATATTTACTTTCATATAGAAAATAAATAGCTTGAAAATAACCATCTGGAACATTCAATAAGCCAGCCTTCTGCGTCAAATAATCATTACTGAATCTCTGCATACAACTAAAGATTATTATTTATATAACACTATTTGCATTGAACATGATGAAAGTAAAAACATTTATTACTGAGGCGTAATGGTCATTGTTAGACATTGTACGATTGTTCTGCTAAAATTATACAGTATTCAACATATATTTCCTTTAATACAGAAAATAAATAGCTTAAATATAATCATCTAGGATGTTCATTTAGACAGCCTTCCGATAAATTTGTCATTACTGGAATTCTGCATCCAACTGAAGATTATTATCTATATAGCACTGTTTGCAGGTATATGATGGAAGTCAAAAACTTATTGCTTTGGGGTCATTCCATTGTAACTTACGTTACATCTTGAATAATTTTCAGTAATTTAGTAATATAACACGTACAAAAAATAAATATTCAAAATGTAAATTTGATATGGTTTGCTAATTAAACTTATTCAAAGCTTATTTTAGACGATAATTATTTAATTTTAATGTTAGTTTTTGAATTTTGTTAGTTTTATTTACTATGGTAACTGCCATTACTGGAAAAGGAATGTAAGTTATCATATAAAGTGTAATGTTCATTATAATTTTCTAGGTAATTTTCGTTCAAATTCACCCTTAGATAGGTTTCATTGACAAATTATATTGATTTTACATTTGACTATTTTTGAGAGTTATATTAATAAAATTACAGCAGTAATTTTTTCTAAATGAAACGTAAGTTACCATGGAATGAACCTTAGGCGTTATGTTTATTGTTAGACCATGAACAATTACTCTATGACTTTTAATATTTTCAATGTCCGGAATAGTAGAAAAATGTTCAAAATTGCCTAAAAAGGAGGAAATTCGGATAATTTCCCCCTCAAATTTCAAAATGTAATTATACCTTTGACCATGACTGAATATTTGTCTTACCAAAACTGCCTTTGTTGTAAACAAACTATCACTTGGAGCTGATACATAACTAAAAAAAAATATATTAACAAAAGAATCTATTTGGGCATATAATTTTTTAAATATTTTCTTAACATTAGGTGGAGAATATTCTTGCATTAAAAAATTGTAATGTAATATTTCAGAATTATTTACTTGCTTAATAAATAATTATTATAACTTTGTATCTTTATCTTTAAATCTCAATTTTAAAATAAATAAAAAATTGTCCAACAAATTTTACTAAGTAAGTAAACCATTTATCTCATTACATGAAAAATGATTAAATAATTGTAATGTAAAAAGAGTAATTAAGTGTGATATCAAGTCTTGCAGAGGTTTTCGTTTAATTTTTCTTTCAATGTAAATTATCCTTTACAAAATATTTTAATAAATATGAATTATCAATTTTATTAATAAACTGTTAATTTATATTATTACGTTTATAAATAGATGGCAGTACCAATAAATTTAATGTAAAAAATATATAAGTATATTATTTATTTTAATCAAATTATTTAAATAAAATCCAAAATTTCAAAATTTTTTGAAAATCCGAAATAAGAAAAAATAGAAAAGACATAAATACAATTTAAAATTTCTAAAAACGAAAACAAAATGTTTAAACGAAGTTTAAAATGCTGAAACATTAATAAATCGCCAGAATTTATTAAAAAATGAAAATAATTTGAATTCCAAAAAACATTATGAATATCAGTGATAATAATAATAATAATAATATAAACTTTTTAATCGGTAAAAAATACGAAATTTCTTTTAATTAAATCTACCTTTGTATGGAAATTTCATGTTCCAGAACCATGACTCGAACTCAGAACCTTCTCTTGACTAGCTAGACGCTTTTCCTTGAAACTATGATGGCTGCACAGAAAACGTTGAAATTAAGGTTCTCTTTTAAAATTTAAATCGCAAAAATGAACGGATGACATTGATAAAATTGATTTAATTAAAATAATAGACTCTTTGAAAATTTTGTGATTTATCGTGAGACGCGATGTATTCTAATGTAAGTACATAAAATTTGAAATATCTGACTCATACATTTTTTGTCTACAGACTCTATGACAGATGGACAGACAGAGGACAGAGACGAATAGGGTTTTGTCAGATAAACAAATCCCATAAAATATAATACTTAATAAAACGCACACTCACAACAAAACTAAACAAATTGGAAATTGCACGTGAAGCGTAACGAATGAGATGCGTTTGCACCATATATGTTTTCAAAATATTCAGATCTTGCTGTTACAGTAGACAGTTCTCCGCATAAAGTATAGTGGTCGAAATCTTTTCTGTGTTTCTTTAAACATGCAGGAAGTAACTGTTATTACATCTCAGCAACGTATATCATATTCATAAAATCTGAAATAGTTTAATACAATTAAAACACGCCCCAAAAAGTGTTTCCCTGTATAGCATTATGTAGTGGAATACGTTTGTGTGGCCTTGTAATTTAATGATAAATATTCTCTGCATCACAGATTGTACAGAATATATATTTTAATTTATATATACATCATAAGTTCATGTCAGTTCTAATATATTCCAAAGAATTTAACATCATTAAAATACACTTGAAACAATTTTTTACTATTGATCGCAATTTAATAGAATAATTTTGATTGTCCCTCTAATAAAACTATACATCCGATTATCATACAATTTAAAATGACTCGAAAAAATTATGACAAAACATCATCAACAACATATCATCTATAAACAACATCATATCATCTATAAACGTCATCATATAAATAACATATCATCTACTATATGATTTCATTTACGGTCAGGCATTTAGTAATAATAATTATTATTATTATGTGTTTAAACGTTTGCTATTCTTTTATTTTAAACATATATTTTAAATTTTAAATGTCTAATTAAAGATACTTTCTTGAAAGAATCATATATAACAAGTTCTAACACAATTTAAAGTTTTGCGAAATTCCGCACTGTAGTTCTTGAGATAAAGCGTTAAAAAAATTCCCACATAGAGACTCACATAGTCAGAGTGGCAGACAAAGTGACAGACAGAATCACAGACAGATATTTTTTAAATATCATTAAATCATATTCAGGACACTCAAAAAGTTATAAATCTATCAAAAATTGGAAATCAAACTCTACACGAATCCAATACTTTCTCCTTGTAAAGGAAGAAAGAAGTAAAAATAAAATATTATTTACAAGTTGAATGTAGATTCTGCCATTGCAAAATTTAGTTTCGCTTCCGATTAAAAATAATAATAATAATAATAATAATAAAACATTGATAGAGGTCTTTTAGAAGGGCAACCCCGTTTAGAATGCAATGAACTAACTTCATTTTTCTTGTGTTTGTCAATATAATAGCAAACAGAACGGCGTGAAATACCCAATTGATTAGCGATTTCCCTCTGAGACATTGGAATTGCGGAATAATATAGATAAACAATTTGACGTGCTAATTCTTCATTGACTAGATTCATCAAAACGGATTTTTACTTTAGTTTAAACTAAAGTAAAAATCTTTTTTATAGACTCTGAGAAATAGGAAATGCATTTTAACTACAAAATTGTATGAATGGCTCGTTTTAAGATTCAGATTACGAAACTAGTCTTTGGGGACCACCGTAATACTTACCCATCATGGATATGCATTATATAATATGTGAAAATAAAATATGTGAAAACTATTTATAAAATGCATTGCAATTCCAAAACAAAATTTAAACGTATATTTAAATATTCTTAATATACATAGTAATGCTCCATTAATGAATTGCTGATGAACCCATTTCGAGAAATTATGTAAAATACTAAACTACACAAGTAGTACTGGATTGCGTAAAAGAAACATCCTTGTAACTCATTAAATAATAATCATATTAACTAACAGTTTACTGCGTCAGATTAAGCGTCTCGTTTCCAATTAAAACATATCTTTGAATTAAAATTTAAAAAAAAATACAGGGTCATGAAAAATCGAAGAATGTGGAAACATGATCTCGGCAACTGTAAATCCGACCGACTTCGTTCTTGATGCAAAATTTGTGTTATTTTAATGCCTTTTACGTCCTTTCCTTAAAAGAAATCGAAAATTTTTATATACATTTCATCAGAAAGAATTTTTCGAGAGTCCGAAAAAATATTTCCGAATAATCGAGGTTTCTGATATTAAATAGGCTTCGTCCTATTCTTACTTACTAAGTACATTCAAAATTTTAAGTCTCTATCTCCATTTGTTCGTGAGATAGAGCGTTTACTGACAGACAGACAGACGGACGGCATTTTTTTCCCTAAAAATATGTTTTTTCGGAATCTCCAGTATCTGAAACGTGTAAATCCGTCAAAAATTTTTTTTTCGATTTTCAAAACGATTGCAAGATTTACCCTATACTACGTATGATAGGTAAATAAAAGTGGGCCACAATTTTTGACACGACACTTTTTAGCTTGTCTGAAAGAAATAGCATCGGAGGCTAATAAAGCATAAAAAATATTAGAGTCTTAAAATAAATTAACTCTTGTTGTAATACAAGATTTTCTAAACATCTCCAAAATTTTTTCCTCAGCCTATTTTAATATAAACAATATTTGAAAAATGCGCAAAATAACTACTTTCGTTATCTTTTAGACAATGAAATATTCGTTAAAACTAATTTATTTGGATATTTAGTGTTAATATTATTTATGACAAAGTTTTTTTTTTTTTTTTTTTTTGTAGAAATTAAAAAAAATCGGACCGTAAAGGGTTGGTTTTTTTATATTCGATAGCAGTTTGTCTTATTAAAACAGCTATTTTGATAAATATATTCCTTTTTGGACTAAATACAAACGAAATGTATATAATGTTAAAGCGAAAATCTTATAGAAGCATATTTTGCTAAAAGTGCTTCATTAGACATAGTGTCTTAATCGCTTGTATTTCTAGTGTTATTATAATATCAAACATGTATTGCTTGTAATATCAACCGCGCATTTAGTCTATTAAGAGGACAGTGGACTTTTATTTGAGAAAAATCGTCACAAAAAGGTCTATTTCTGTGATATAATAGTACCAAAACAGTTTTTTCTCATTACAATATCATTTATGAAGATTTTAAGAAGTAAATAAGTGTCTAAAGTAAGCGTATTTATATACTTTAAAACTGTTTTTCTCAAAGCTAATTTTTCTGCGTTTTTAGATGTTTAAAATGCTCTTTGCGACGTAATTTTTCATCAATATTTATGAAATTGATAAGGAAGTATCCTTATATTGTTTAGAAAGAAATTGTGAAAGCTTTTTAAAATTCGTTTTAATAAAGATAGTCGACTATGATTTTTTACTTATTAAAAGACAAAACTTCGATATGAAATGTAGAAAAAAACTAATACTATTCAAGAGATTAAAAAAAAAAATCTTAAAATTTCATCTAAAAACTGTGAAATGTATATATGCACAAAATATCATATTGTTATGACGAAAAAAAAAATTATCGCCGACCGTCCCCTTGGACTATCGAACGCTGAACAGAAGATTGGTTGCTGAAATTTCGTTAAAATGTGAATCTTGAAGCAAGGATTGGCATTGACAATAAGAAATTGGAAGCATTGCCCAATTAGCATAATCCATTTAGAATAATTTGGAGTAAGATGCTGAACTTAGTTTACGTTTCGAATTATCTCCCTAAACGAATAATAGACCGGGAGGTGGCAGCATAGACAATCCGCTCACCAAGTCCACAGATGAAAATATAGGATTAGTTAAATCTCAATTTGTATGAGAAAACGGAATCGGTGTGCCCAGCAATATCTTGATGGAAAACACACCAAAACCCGATTTCAGCGATTGTTTGGGTGGTTTATCACTGTGCTTTCTTCCACCCAAAAGTATAAGAACATGGACGATTAGGAGCAGGAAAACACAATGCTAAAGCTACTACTAAACCATTAAAATGGATTTTTACGTGTTTCTGACCAATCTATGACTTGACAGACCGATTGTGTTTTAATATGTGAATCGAAGTTTAACTTATCCTAAATTTTCTTTCGTGAACAAAATGAGGAGATTGTCGTAGTTCAAGAGACAACAGCGCAAAAACCAAAGGTATTGAAGCACAAGAATTAAAAAAAATCTTCATTTTATTAAAGAGTAGAAATAGGAGAGTCTAATGATTCATGTGTGCCGGAAATGAAACTGTGCATAGGCCAAAAACTAATACCACTAGTGATTTATTCTTAGGTTTATCATTGTATTTGCTGCACAATCATTTCGTACTTTATGCTTCTTTGATGAAATGAAATTAACGTTTTCGGATTGTGATGTGTAATGACGACACGTGGAACATGAATTTTTTCTCGTCATTTCCATTTTTTAATACACTGTAAAACATTTGCGTAACGTTACTCCATAAAACTGGTGGCAGCCTTGCTGCCTCCAATTTGGTGGAGTATTTTAACCGATATAATCGGTGTAACATTGCAATGTTACACCAGCAATGCATGTTTTTATTACACCCTTATGTAAGTGAAAAATTACTCAATGAAGTGTAAATCGTAGCTGCCACCAATTTTATGGAGTACGTTACCACAAATGTTTTACAGTGTATAAAAGAAAATATTTTACGAATGTATTTTAGGAATAATGTGCTTTTAGAAACGAAACTTTGATTCAATTTAAATTATCTAGGAAACACCTGAGACGAAATGGAGACATCTAAAATATACATATATATAATGTAATGTGATATATATATATATATATATATATATATATATATCTTTATATATATAAATCTTCTGTGCGTGTGTATGTCACAGAACTCCTCCTAAACGACTGGACCGATTTTAATGACATTTTGTGTGTGTCTCGCAGTGGATTCGAGAATGGTTTAGATTCACATTTCATCGAAAATGATTAAGTACTTTTTTGTAATTAGGCAAAAACTAATAGTTAGTGATTTTTCGCTAATTAAAAGTGCTATATATATAAAAGAAAGTCTGGATTTCGTATTAATCACAGCACAAAAAAATTTAGCGAACCAAAAATCTTGAAAATTTGGGTAAAAATACTTCTTTTAACATCGATTGCCACTAAGAAGGGATTTTCGAAAATTCCCCCCTAAGGAGGCTAAAAAAAGAACAAACTTTTAAAAAATTCCTTTAAAATCGGCTTTTGTAGATATTTTTCAACTGATGACATATTTTAGCACATTTTTTCATTCTGAATCGAATAGCACTAAGCAAATTCGTTTAAATTCAGTAGTTCGTGAGAAAATTCACATTTTCCTAATTTGGCGATGTCTTCGGCGCAAAAACCTGAAATTTTCAATCCTTATCTATATATATAAAAGAAAGTCAGAATTTCGTATTAATGAGAGCACAAAAAAAATCTAACGAACCAAAAATCTTGAAAATCGCGGTAAAAATATTTCTTATAACATCGAGTGCCGCTAAAAAGGGATTTTCAAAAATTCCACCCCTAAGATGAGTAGAAAAAAGAACGAACTTTTAAAAAATTCCTTTAAAGTCGGCTTTTGTAGTTATTTTTCACCTGATAACATATTTTAGTGTATTTTTCATTCTGAATCGAATGGTATTAAGCAAATTCGCTTAAATCCAGTAGTTGGTGAGATAATTCACATTTTCCTAATTTGGCGATGTCTTCGGCGCAAAAACCTGAAATTTTCAATTCTTATCTTTATATATATAAATCTTCTGTGCGTGTCACTGAACTCCTCCTAAACGACTGGACCGATTTTAATTAAATTTTGTGTGTGCGTTCCAGTGGATTCTAGAATGGTTTAGATTCACATTTCATCGAAATTAATTTAGTACTTTTTTAGTAATTAGGTAAAAACTAATAGTTAATTATTTTTCGCTAATTAAAAGTGTTGAATAAGTTCGATGAATAGAGTGCGGATGGAATGTCCGAGCGGTCTAAGGCTCCAGATTTAAGCTCAGCTTCTTGAAGAAAGAGATCGCGTGTTCGAATCCCACTCCTGACAAACGTGTATGCTTTACAATAATATTTCCTGTATTATGATTTTGATTAACCGATTTCCGAAAATCGTTAACTTTTAACAAAAAAGAGAAAAATAAATTTTTCTGTCAAAAATTGAACCGACTTCAAAAAATACTGAAGAGAGAAAAATAATTTCCTCACATAATTTTAATAAGAAATTAAATTAAAAGCGTAGTATTTATCGTGCGTGTTATCATATTTACGTACATTTATTTGATTTTCTAGAGTCGGTGCCAAGAAGGACAACGTCTTTCGGTGACAGGACAATGTCTTTCGGGTCCGCTAGTATATATATATATATATATATATATATATATTAGAGTTCCCAATTAAAAAAAACAGAATTTTTCAATATTATATGTTTCCTATTTAAAATTATTATTATTTTTATTATTATCATTTATAATTAATTATCATTATTATTATTATTATTAAATTATTATGAATAATTATTATAAATAATGAAAAATTATTATTTGTTTACAATGATAATATTTATTATTATTATTATTATTACTAATACTATCACTATTTATTATCTTATTACTTTTTCCTGACAAATGTAAAACAAGTTGAATGTAGATTCTGCCTTTGCAGGATTGAGTTTCGCCTCCGATTAGAAAAAAAAATCGATAGAGGTTTTTTAGAAGGACGACCCCGTTTTGATTGCATTGAACTAACTTCATTTTTCTTGTGGTTATCAATATAATAGCAAACAGAACGGCGTGAAATACCCAATTGAATAGAGATTTCTCTCTGAAACATTGGAATTGGGGAATAATAAAGAGATACAATTTGACTTGCTACTTCTTTATTGACTAGATGGATTTTTTCTTTAGTTTAAACGCTTTTTTATAGACTCTGAGTAAAAGAAAATGCAATTGAACAATAAAACGAGTGGAATCCCGTCAAATTCGACGAGTGAAGTGTTTAGACCCGATCGATTTGGTTTTAAATAAAGCAAATGTAATTACATTATTGAATCAATATATAATAAATATATTTCCAAACTTAATGTCAAATTTGCCAGTTACAATTTTGCATGCAAATATTCGCACATCTTCAGTTAAAATTGTAATCTGAGCGCCGGCGAAATCAAGAAATTTATTTTATATGCACTCACAAAAAAATAGTTTATTAAAAAAAAAAAAAAAAAAAACTAATTTCATTTTTACTGTGACATTGTTTTCTCTAACTGAAGTTATCTGAAGGTAAAATCTCAATCTTAGTGTCCATAATGTAAAGAAATATTGAAATGTAATATCGGGTACTACTAGGTTATCCAGTCGACCAAAAAATTATCGCCAAACTATAAGATTAAATGCCAATAATGGATGATCGTGAATGTCACATTCAATAACATTAAATACGATTCACGTATTTAAAATGTCATTAAGTCATTTTTATTTCGACTTTTTATTAATATTTTTATTAATATTCTACTAATAATTTGTTTTTTCGTTATTTAAAATAAAAATTACATCAATATGTATAATTTGGCTATTAGTTTGACGATTTGTATAATTTGGCGAAATTGGTCGACGGGATAACAGAGTAGTACCTAATATCGTTTAGAGTAAAAATGCGATGTTTTAAATTGTGACGTCATTTTCTCTTCAAATGTTTTTTAAAAGTTACTCTTATTAGTAATATGAAAAAGGCATCCGTAATAATATTGTAATTCCCATTTATCTGGTTGCTGAATGACATCATTTTCCTCATTTGAAAATTTCCTTATTTTGCTTTGGACATTAATTTTTAGCATAAATTATTTTCTGTTATTTTATTTACATTATTAATATTATTTCTCAGTAAATATATTTTTTTACCTCAATTAGTGCATAATTATGGGCAATCATTTTGGAAAATAAATTTTTATCATCGAGAGGAAAACTAAACTGAGTTGCCACCATTTTGAACAAATATCGTAAAAAGCATTTAAAATTAAAAATATAGTATAAAAATGGAAATAAATTAAAAAATAACTAAAATGGGCACAACTACAAATAAATAACTTTCATTTAAAAAAAAATAATTATCAAAATCGGTTGAGTAAAAAATTCAGGGTTGATGACACGACATTTTTTAGCTTGTCTGAAAGAAATAGCATCGGAGGCTAATAAACTAAAAGACATATAAAACTAATGTAAGCAAAATATAATAAAATATATTAGTTAAATACATATATATACACACACTTCTAATATATATTTTTTCAAAAGCAAACTTGTATAATATGAAACACGCGTTAAATTTAATATAGAATAACAATATATTTCAAACTAATCATATGCGATGCCTAATTAGAGAACATTCCTATTAAATCGATCATTACGGAAACTCCGAATTCTGCACGTGACTAAAGATTATGATCTATATAACAATATTTCCTATGCACGTATTTCCAACAAACACCTAATAATAGTATAGCACCATATAAACGTAGTACTCTACGCTGCTTTGACTTCGAGTCAGTTTCTAATCAAAGTCCAATTATTCTATGAATTAAAATCACTTAATCGATATTTCTGTCATTCGGGATCGCAAGATTTCTGTTTAAAACAGCCTTAATACTTTCAGTACTATGCTGTTGTCAATATTATTTCATCTCGAAATTTGTTTTTCTTTTTTGTTTTTTTTATTTAATTACTTTATTTTAACTTTTTGGAAAATAGTTGTTGTTCTCAGTAGAGAATTAGGAATTCTGAAATATATCTGAACCTTTTTATTGGTTGAATTCCTCAAGTTATTTTTATTTTATTCGTTTTCTGATTGGTACATGTTCAATGTCCAAAAATGGAATTCTGTTTTTTAATTTATTCGTTTTCTGATTGGTCTATTCTTAATGTCTAGAAATGGAATATTTTTGTTGCCACGATGACAAAAACGTATAAAAAACTACACAAAAAAACCCAATAACTTAAAAACAAATTAAGATACAGGTTTCAAATAAATTGCACTTAAAAGTAGGGTTTTTTTTTTTTTATATACGACAGTGTAAAAGTCGAAAATGTGCGATGTTTATAAGTTTAAAAAAGTACACTACCTAAAATTGTTAAACTGAAATTTCATTTAATATTTGTATAGGATTTGTCCAGGAATATAAACCACACTCTAAATTTCCAGGCGTATTAACGTGACTCTAGTATTACGTAAGCTACGTTTTGATTATCATAAAAATGATGTTACTATTGTTTTTTGAATATAGAAATAATTTATAAATCTAAAATTATAGTCTTTAAAAATATTATTTTTCAAATAGTCGTTGTAATTTGCTAAATTACATTTTTAAAATTTATTATTATTATTATTATTATTTTGAGAATATGTATGCTAAATCTGTTTTCTAGGAATTCTCAAATAAAGATAACTTATTCATAATTCTGTCAATTTAGTAAGTTTCGCACAGTTAAATATTTTTGTTTACTTCTAAAAAATGCGTATGATGGTTATATAGAATCCAACCTCAGCCAATCAAGGAATAAATGAAAGATTTCTACCATGTATCACATCTCAATAGAAAAAAGTAAAAATCTGCATCCTGTCAAACGTACTCACTAGACGGCACTGCTTGTATAACGTTTTCATTCAATCATGTGAAGGCGTCTTCACCATTTTGATTTTTCTTGTTCTAGCGTTTGGTTGAGTGTAAATTTCGTATTCAACGAAATAAATCGTCACGGTTTATCTATCAAGGAGGCACATCCTTTGTTATTCAATAAATATTCTAGTCGAAATACTCCATTTTAGGCATTTACATGATATTTTTATATTAGTACTATGGAGGTTAAATAAAATCAATAGTTAATACCAATTTTTAATTTTTTCAAAATAACCTCAATATTCCACATTTCACCTTAAACAAACGATTGCCAAACAGATTTCTTGATAAAGTATTGATTTTGAGTTACATCGAAATATATAGCACGGTAACACGAGAAATTATTTGACTAGACTCTATCGCTGAGTCAAAATATTCCCAACCTCTTTAGAATGACAATTCAACAAAATAAATCGTTGTAGTTTGCCTATCGAGAAGGCACATGCTTTGTTATTTGATAAATATTCTGGTCAAAATACCCCATTCAAGGCTTTTACATGATATTTTTATATTAGTACTACGAAGGTTAAATGAAATAGATATTTAACACGAATTTTATTTCACAATTACATGAATAAGTCAGTATTTCACTTTAAATAAATGATTGCCAAGCAGATTTCTTGATAAAATATTGATTTTGAATTGCATCGAAAAGTATAGCATAGTAACACGAGAAATTATTTCACTAGACATTCTATCGTTGAGTCAAAATATTCTCATCTTCTTTAGAATAACTATTCACTCTGGGCAAAATTGAAAATTTTGACTCTTTGAAAACGTGAATACTTACTCCTTCGAAGTGAATAATCACTATTTCGGAGGAGTGTCTATTCACTCATGCTAAAAGATTTTTTTTTCGTTCCTGCTAGCAGTGAATAGTTACTCTTTTATAGGTTTAAATATCCGTTGCTATGCAGTGAATTATTTTTAGGTTAGTTTATGGACATTTTAAAAGAATCACATCCTTTAGGACATGCAATGGAAGTAAATAAAAGCGTGGTAAAGATTGGAATAAAATACTTTATGGATAATATTTATTTAATTTATAGTAACTTTAATTGAACTTTAATGAAAAAACTTATTTAAAGTTATATATTAATAAAATAAATTACTGGCAATAATAAACAGAAATGTTTTATTCCAATCTCACTCATTGTGTTTGCTTTAATTGATAATTAAATGTACGATTATTAAAAATGCGATAGTTTTAAAATGCCCATAGGGGCAAGTAATTAATTTAAACCTTAATCAATAAATATTATTTTTTCTGATCAGATACCCATTAAGTAATATAATCACTCTGTTGTAATCACTCTTTTTTTAAATAATCACTCTGTTGTATGTCATTTATGTTATTTTTTTTTTCATATATAATTCTAATTTTATTGCATAAAAACGGATATTAATACAAAGCTTATCTATAAAACGACATGATAAGCCATATTGTTTTTACACTATCTTTTCAAATTGAGCTTAATAGATTCCGTATGTGTTATAAGAAAAGATTGATATATTAAATAGAACAAAAAAATACGTGTGGCACTCGGGGACTGCCGCGGTAAAGCTATTGCATAGCATTTTTTATCAACTTATGCAAAAATACCGCGTCAATGTCTGCCGAAGTCTACCGAAGGATACCGTGCCGAAGTCTGCCGAACTGAAACGACGTTAGCCGGAGTGTTAGGAATTTTTCTCGTTACGGAATTTCTAGATTCGGTCGTCGCGCTCAAAGCCCGTGATAAAAGCTATGCAATAGCTTAATAAATTACCGAACAAAATTTGGTCGCGCTACGACAATTAGATCGCGAGTTATGAGCATTTTAAATTTTTCGATCCTCACGGTGGGGGGTCTCCTGTCACCAAAAATTAACACTGTCTCATAATAAATTACCAAACAAAATTCGGCCGCGCTATGAAAATTAGATCGCGAGTTATAAGCATTTTAAATTTTTCGACCCTCACCGTGGGGTGTCTCCTGTCACCAAAAATTAACAATGTCTCATAATAAATTACCAAACAAAATTTGGCCGCGCTACGAAAATTAGATCGCGAGTTATAAGCATTTTAAATTTTTTGATCCTCACCGTGTGGGGTCTCCTGTCACCAAAAATTAACACTGCCTCATAATAAATTACCAAACAAAATCTGGCCGCGCTATGAAAATTAGATCATAAGAAACATAAGTTTGAGACTTGATGTCCTAATATCTGAAAAATACCGCGTCAATGTCTGCCGAAGTCTACCGAAGGATACCGTGCCGAAGTTTGCTGAACTAAAACGAAGTTAGCGGAAGTGTTTGGTTTTTTCGTTACGGAAGTGTTAGGTTTTCTCGTTACGGAATTTTTAGATTCGGTCGCTGCGCTCAGAGCCCGCGATAAAAGCTATGCAATAGCTTAAAAATACTGTAAAATAAAACAAACAATTATATATGTAGTGTTCTTAATATTTGAAAAACATTTTAATTGTAAAAAGCAATTATTTACCTTTTTAAAATGTATTCCGTTTTATATAAGATATACTAAAAAATTAAAATATATACATACCGTATTTACTCATGTATACCGCGCACCACCTACTTCACAAGAAAAAATGACTTTTTTTTAAATCTCTTATATAACGCGCACTGTAAATTTGATATGCAAGTGAATGAATGACCGCATGAATTTCAGTAAAGAAAGTCGAAAGAAACATTACATCAGGCCAGAAAACAAGGTAGAAATACATTTGTAGACTTTAGGTAGGGAGTGAGTGACGACAATGATAATTGCATATTAGCATTTAAATAATAATACAAGTTCTGTTGTAAAAAAATGCGTGGAGTGAAATAAATATGCAGTAATACTTCTATTGAGTAAGATTTTTCTAGTGATTGTGTCTTCTTTGAATACATATTTTAATTCATATATCTATCGTGTGATTACATCCAGCAGCAAAAATTTATTCCGTGTATAACGTGCACTTAGGAGTTTAGCCCTATTTTTTAAAAGAAAAGTGCGCGTTACAAGCGAGTAAATATGGTACATTAAAGATGTTTTATCTATTAACATCAGGCATAAAAACATTTTATTTCATTGCTGAAATATCATGTTCTAATTTTTAGTGCCAAAAATTGTGTTGTAAACGTAGAAAAACGTTTATAATAGAAGAAAATTTATAACCTTATTTATGAAAGAAAATGTCATTAAAATTATAAACAGAAAAAATGCTTAAATACAATTAAAAAAATATATTAATTTGAAAAATATTCAAAAACATAATTAATATTTTATAGTTGTACTGAAAACTACAAACTACTGTAGATGAATTAAATGCATTATTAAACTGAACATGCCTCAAAAAATCTTGCCATATGTTATAAGAAATTCCTATTATTTTATAAATTTGGAAAATGTTAAATATGAAAACATTAGTATGAAGATATACGATTTTAAATAATAATTTATAATACTATTTGTAATACCAAATATCTTTTAAAAAATTCACAATTTTTACATGTAAAAAGATAGTTTCTTAGCTAATGGTAATTAATCTGAAAGCGTTTCGTAATTTATAGTAATCGAATATCATATTTAACTCCAAAATAAAAATGAGAATAAATGTTAATAATCAGAAAACAGTAAAAAATGAAACAAATCCAAGAGCACAAATGATTGTCTCAATACATTTTCTTTCTCAAGTAATTGCAAATTTTTGTTTACATTCATTTTTGTCATCATTTCTTTCGGGTGATTTCAGAGTGAGATATTTTACGCCACAGTATCAAACACCACAAAATCACTTCTGAAACAATTATCGATTAAAACTTTTCCATATAACAAAAAAATGCTTAACTCCTGGTTATTCTATTCAAAATCTACAGGAACAAAAGGTTAAAATTACAGAAGACTTATCGCTACTTTTTTTTATATAAATAATCCCTTTAATAATATCCATGTATTGTAACCATTTTGTTACTGAGTATTAATGCAGTATTTTTTATTATTACCGAATTATAGCTTCTCAACTTTAACCTTAGAACAAGAGTCTATTTGAATGACTTTGAATCACAGATGTCGCAGCATATCATTCTAAAATCGGAATTGCAATTACTTTTCAAAATCACTAATTATTCACTAAAATTGCGTTCATTAATAAAAAAAAGAAAGAATGGAGGTCCTTATATGTGGATACAGGGAAAGAAGTGATTACTACTAAAATGGTAGTCATCCTTCTCTAATATCAAAAATTCGTTTTAGCAAATCTCTTCTGATTGTCTGATGCGTAATAGATACATATGTCAATTTTTCACAAAAGTGACTACTCTCGTAAGTCTAATAACAAGTAAGAATAATTTCCCAGATTATTAAATGGAATTTTTGAAAATTAAGGAATGACATATTTTTAAGCTATTGCATAGCTTTTATCGCGGGCTTTGAGCGCGGCGACCGAATCCAAAAATTCCGTAACGAGGAAAATCCTAACACATCCGTAACGAAAAAAACCTAACACTCGGCTAACGTCGTTTCGATTCGGCGGACTTCGGCATGGTATCCTTCGGTAGACTTCGGCAGACGCGGTATTTTTCAGATATTTAGAGGATATCAAGTCTAAAACTTATATTTCTTATTTCAGTTACTATAAATCTATAGTTTCAATAATAAAAATTCCTGATAGAATGTGTATAGAAAAGAATCGTCTTAAGATAAAATAACGTAGGATAATGTAGCTTTTGGTGTTTGGAGACCCACCCAATGATGAGGATCCAAAAATTTAAAATGCTTATAACTCGCGATCTAACTTTCGTAGTGCGGCCAAATTTTGTTTGGTAATTTATTATGAGACAGTGTTAATTTTTGGTGACAGGAGACCCCCCACGGTGAGGGTCGAAAAAGTTAAAATGCTTATAACTCGCGGTCTAGTTTTCGTAGCTCGGCCAAATTTTGTTTGGTAATTTATTATGAGACAGTGTTAATTTTTGGTGACAGGAGATCCCCCATGGTGACTGTCGAAAAATTTAAAATGCTTATTACTCGCGATCTACTTTTCGTATCGCTGCCAAATTTTTTTTGGTAATTTATTATGAGAGAGTGTTAATTTTTGGTGACAGGAGACCCCACACGGTTAGGGTCGAAAAATTTAAAATGCTTATAACTCGCGATCTAATTTTCGTAGCGCGGCCAAATTTTGTTTGATGATTTATCATGAGACAGTGTTAATTTTCGGTGACAGGAGACCCCTCACGGTGAGAGTCGAAAAATTTAAAATGCTTAATACTCGCGATCTACTTTTCGTATCGCGGCCAAATTTTGTTTGGTAATTTGTTATGAGAGAGAGTTAATTTTTGGTGACAGGAGACCCCCCAAGGTGAGGGTCGAAAAATTTAAAATGCTTATAATTCGCGATCTAATATTCGTAGTGCGGCTAAATTTTGTTTGGTAATTTATTATGAGACAGTATTACTTTTGGTGACAGGAAGCCTCCCCACGGTGAGGGTAGAAAAATTTAAAAAGCTTATAACTCGCGATCTAATTTTCGTAGCGCGGCCAAATTTTGTTTGGTAATTTATTATGAGACAGTGTTAATTTTTAGTGACAGGAAACCCCCTCCCCCATTGTGAGGGTCGAAAAATTTAAAGTGTTTATAACTCGCGATCAATTATTGTAGCGAGGCCAATTTTTTTTGGTAATTTGTTATGAGACAGTGTTAATTTTTGATGACAGGAGATCCACATGGTTAGGGTCGAAAATTTTAAAATGCTTATAACTCGCGATCTAATTTTCGTAGTGCGGCCAAATTTTGTTTGGTAATTTATTATGAGACAGTGTTAATTTTTGGTGACAGGAGACCCCCACGGTGAGGTTCGGAAACTTTAAAATGCTTATAACTCGCGATCTAATTTTCGTAGTGCGGCCAAATTTTGTTTGGTAATTTATTAAGGTATTGCATAGCTTTTATCGCGGGCTTTGAGCCCGGCGAAAGAATCTAGAAATTTCGTAACGAGAAAAAAACTTAATTCTCCGGCTAACGTCTCTTCAGTTTGGCAGACTTCGGCACGGTATCCTTCGGTAGACTTCGGCAGACATTGACGCGGTATTTTTCAGATATTTTGAGAATATCAAGTCTCAAACTTATATTTTTTATTTTAGCTACCATAAACGTATAGTTTCAATGATAAAAATTCCTGATTAACCTACATGTATTGTAAGATGATAAAAATATTTTAAACGATATTAACTTCTCATTTATTCAATAAAAGAAAAAAAATTGTTATCGGTCATCACGCTGAAAAAGTGTAACTTGAATTAATATCAAAGACAAAAAAAAAAAACTGCATAAATAAAAAATAAATAATAAAAAATAAAAATAATTATAATTGAATGAGTTGATAAAAAATGCTATGCAATAGCTTTACCGCGGCAGTCCCCGACTGCCACATGTATTTTTTATTTTATAATGGATAAAAGTTTAACGGATTTTTTTAAGTGTATAATGCCAGGACCTAATTTACTAGCGTGAGGTGAGTGAGATATTTCACTTACGACATCAGAGTGACCCATTCCATTCTCAACAATCGAATGAAATTTATCACTCATTTCAAGGGAATGGAAATTTCACTCTTTAAAAAGTGAATTTTTATAAAGTCCATTCCAAAAGGAGTGAAAGTTCCTGCCACTCTTTCAAAGAGTAAACTATTCACTGCCACTATTTATAGAGTACATCTTACTGAAAATGCTACAATAAATATTACGATACAAAATTTCTTTTACTATCTAGTTTAGCATACGAATTAAGTGAAATTTACTATGATGTTTAAGTGGGTTTTATTAACAGTTAGTATTATTTTCTTTTATGTGAAGTACCTGTATCAAAAAAACATAGGTGCAGGTGTTATGATCCTTGGACGCCAATATTTCTGAATCAAAATCTTCGCAGATTTTATTACAGATATATTTCATTAAATAACACATCCATTATTATTCATATTTATATGTTACGAAAAATCGTATCAGATGGCAATTATGTAAAAAGATAACATAAATAAGAATTAATTTTAATTTTTTTCTATGTATAAGATATATATAATTTTACATCAATAAAACGTAAGCACATTACCACATAAAAATAATATTTCGAAAGAATGTTTCTTGGCAGATGTAGGGAAATGCTAAAAAAACTACATTTGAAATTTGTATTGCTATGTATTCAAAGAATTTAATGAATATCTATATAAGAAAACCTAAATTCCATAGATGTAGGAAAAATAAGAACACATTAAGGAATTGTTCTCTTTAGACATAAACTTCTCAATGATATTCTCTGTGCATTTTTCGTTTAGAAAAAAATAAAACAATTATTATACCTTCTTGTATCTGGTGAATACAAACTTAGATAATATCATACAATATTTTACCTTATTATAAGAAATCGATCTAATAATCTAAGATGATAACTTTTCATTGAAAACATTCATTAAGAGAATTCTGGATTATGTTCGCGACTAATGATTATTATGAATCTAACAATATTTCCTATCCTCCTATCGCTAATCAACATCAGAAACTTACTGCTGCTTTCATAAATTGTTGATTCTTAATAATTGTGTGGTTATTGTATGAATTAGAATTATTTAAAATCAATATTTGTTCTATTCAAGATCGCGAAAATAATGTTCAAAATTTCCTTAATGACTAATGTATTTAGAATTAATTTTAGACAAAGTTGCTTCTAATAATCAATTCTTGAACACATATTGGGTATATGGCAACATCATTTGTTATAAATGTATTATCTTCTGGATTAGATACAAAGAGAAATATAAGAAACTATTTGGACGTATCTTCTGAAAATACTTCATAAAATAATAAGTAATGCAATCTCTTTTTCTGTGTAGTTTTGCTATTATTTTTGTGAGATATTTTAAATACTAAATAATATCAAATAATATTTTTATACATTTTTGCAATTGAATTTATAACGCCTGTTTTATGAAATCTACAATGACAGTGCAGTTTCAGGCAGAATTTATAGACTCTATATAAGAAGTATATGTAATTATATCAATTGAAATTGAAGCATATAAACATAAATAAAAAATATTTCAAAACACTTAGCCAAAGGGTATATGGGATATTACTAAAATTTTCGATTTCTTTTAATATATTTTGACAAATTTAAATGAATAACAAAAAAATTAAAAAATACAATTTATATCTACAAGAAACCCGCAAAGATATCCTAAAGCCATTGAATTTTGATTTGCATTTTGTATTAAAAGATTTACAATGATAACAAATATCAGTTGAATCTAATCTATCAAGCAAACAAAAGAATAAAAATCGAAATTTTGTATAATACTATACATAAATATGACAGGGAAAATTTTATTTTAGATATTTTTCCAATTATATAGAACCAAACTTACATATTACTTTGGAACTTCATGAATGTAACAAACATGACTGACGTTAGTTTCAAATAATTTTACAAAATATACTGAAAACAATATAAAAAATCTTGAACATAAATATAAGAAACATTTAATGAAATATAAGTTGTTTTGCATTTTTTTTTAATAATTGCACATGCACAAATTTTTCATTTTCATACCTGACCTCTGACAAAGGATTTTTGTTATTCAATAAACGTCAACAAGTTAGTTGCTTTGAAACAAAAGCTTCGAATATTATAATTATACTTGTGTCGGAATCCATGAGCTTCAGAATAATACGGAAAGCTTCTGCCGGAAACACATCACACTTTCTGCATTTTTTTTTTTTTTTTTTTTTTTTTTTTTTTTACTAGTACAAACATTTTTTTAAAACTTTTTTGCAAACTTTTTTTCAATTTTAATTATTACTACACATTTTTGACATTTTTGTGCAAAATACTCAACACATTTTTCATTCTTTTTGGTTGAGGTGAACTAAAATTTCCTTTTTAACATATATAGAATTAAAAATTTGGGATGAATTTAAATATAATGAATAATTTTTTAATAATAAGAATAAAATTCAATGAAAATGTTAACAAATTTGCCATAACTCAAAAATAAGTGCAATTTGAAAATAACTACCACATATTATTCTACGGGTGGAAATCTATGTTTCTCTAAAAAAAAATTCGGAAAATGTTTGGCATTGTATTCATGGGCGGACCTTAATGCCTTAATCTTTCGAAATTGGCAGTTAGCCCTCTGTATTTTTGTGAAGCTCAGCTGTTGGAACAGACTTATGCTGTTTGCTTACCAAGGACGCTATAAGTATCAATAAAAAATGAAAAGCGATAACAAATGCAATTAAAATTTTAAAATAATCACGCTTTCTTCCGCTATGTTTTGAAGGCAACCAAAATTCTGATGACTTTAAAACCGACATTTTTTTGAATTTTCAAGATATTTGACTGCTAATTTTATATTGCTCGCTGTATAGACTTCACCTGCAAATCATTGAAAAAATGTTTAGTAAAATTCACACATGTTCAGAAAAAAAAACATATTTTATTAAACATATTATATATTTATATTTCTATTATACTATACTGTTTGGAATATATTTTGCCAAATTCTATTAAACTGACATTAAACAAGGATTAAAATCTCTGCACATTTTAAGTAAAAACTATAGAAACAGCTCTTGAATTTTTTTATCGAAATGATTACATCCAAATCCTGATATCTCTTTTTTATGGATCTTGGTACTATTCTTACACAAGTTTACAAAAATATTAATGAATATCCGTGTACTTATTTTATACAGTGACTGTGTATTACGTGCATTTTGTTTTTCAGACAATTCTCAATTAATATTTCTTTTAATCTGCAATATTTTTGAATTGGAATACTTATATTAAAATTAACCAGTATTATTAATTGTTTTCTTTAATTTATTGTTGGTTTCCTAAATTACTTCTTGATCAATTTGTCATTGAAAAATATGATTTCAAAAATGTTCTTCACACTCATGATGCTCTAGAAATATCGCCACATAAGTCTCTTAATGTTTGACTAACCATCTAGAATCAAAATTATCCAATATTTGTGTGATATATAGTTTATTGGAGATGGAAGAGTACATAATGTAAAACTGTGGAAGCATATAGATTTTAGAAAAAAAAAGATATTTTATTCTTTGGAGTATCATTTAGAGGTTATAAACTTACATAAATGTTATGGTAAACACATTTACTCTAGTATAGAAGCCAAATACTATACAAATTATTAACATGAAAACGCAACTAGAGAAATTTTCACTTAACCTTCTGTCAAACATGGAAAAGGGCAAATTTATAACTGTTTTCATGCATGTTCTTTTAAACGCTAAATAAACATAATTATTTTAACATTATATAAAAATATTTCATTACAAATATGAATGTGAACCTTGAGATACTTAATAATTGTACAATGCATTAAAAATCCCTTAAATCATTAGATTTATAATACTTTAAATTTGCCGTGAAATGTAGAGCTTAGTGAACGTATTAACACGGGTTATCAGTGAAAGTTTAAATCAATCTTTAATGGATTTTATATTTCCCTTTTTCCATTTGAAGATAACTATTGATGGAATGATGTTTTTTATTGCCATATTTCTAATGAAAGTCCAAACATTAAATCTGCTTTAGATCCTGGTTGATTCGTAATTAAGGTTCAATTGCTTAATGGATCAGAATTATTTAATCAATATGTGTGGTATTCGGAATAGTGATAATTCTGTTCAAAATTGCCATAGTTCTGGATACATTTAAGATCAATTTTAGTTTGCATTTATGTGGAATTTTCTCTTTGTCCTTTGAAAGTGTTTACTTTATGAAAATGGCTTTTGTAATAATTAGAATAATTTAAAATTAGTGTCAATTGATATTTTACTTAATAAGATACATCTCAAAGAAACTCATTATTTAATAATGGCAAAATATTTTGTACAGTTTAATTTCAGATTATATTTCAATGATATCTTAAACTTCAATCACGATTTATTATTTAATTATTTGTTTTATATTTATTATTTATCTGTCTTGCAAGATCCGCAATAAATAAAAATAATATTTCCAAATGACTTTTGATTTTATATGCATAAATAAAGTTTAAATATCCATTGACCTTCAAGCATATTAAAATTAGTAAAATGTAATTTAAAATTAATTTTTAATTAATTTCTTATCCTTTTGACACAATAGCAAAAAATACAAATAATAAAGTAATTCGGATTTTTAGCAGTTTTATGTGGTCAACAAATGGAAATACGGACTTACTTTTTTGAAGAATCAAGTCCTAGTTGCCTTGTGTGTACGAGGTTTGTGAATTTTTCTTAATTTATCTCTAACAATCGCTGTTAATTTTTTTTATGTCACGAAACTTTAACTTGCTGAGTAAATCCTTTGTAATAATCCGTTGCTCATATTTAATAGTGATAAACGGATGCGTTATTTTAAATAAGATATTATCGATAAAGTGTGTACACTTTCAAAGATTTTGAAAGGCTTATTCCTAAACCGTTAATCTTAGATATATATTTCCAATTATAAAAAAAAATAATAATGACATAAAGAAATATTCTAAAAGCAATTTGAAACAGTAAAATATTTTCTTTAAAAATTACAAAATTAAAGTTTTTATGCGGTCCACTGGACCTATAAGTTATACATTTAGTAAAATTTTCCTGTTACATTTACAAGTAAAACAGAAAAAATCGGTTGTTATACAATATAAATTGACTGAGTAATCTATATATTTAAAATGCTAAGCATTTCCTTTTCGACAGTCCGTGAGAGCAAACTACTGCATCAAATCACATCATTCTTTTTTTAAACGAAAGTTATTTCGCCACAGATTTATTATCGTAGATTTGTTTGTTCAAAAATTTTATTAATTAGCCATAATTTCCAATTAAAGTTTCACGTATGCGTAGTACATAAGTACAAGTCTGCCTTTAGAGTGACGCGCTGCACATACGTAGAGATCCTCGCTCAGTTGAACTATCACTTCACAGCTAGAAGTTTAGTTTTAAATGCGTCTGAATCTCAAATATAAATTATTCGAACTTATTGTAAACAAACTCTTCTTTTTATCACAAAGTTATTATTTGTCTCTTTCAGTGTTATTAAAAATTCAAAAATATGGTTTATTTCGAAAGATGTCGTATTACAGATAGAAGATAAATTCAATGATCTGATCAACTGTGAGGCTAAAAGTTACGACTGGTAATCCGCCTTATAAATTGCTGTTACACACGAAGATTGAAAATGTTAGCATTTTATGTTGTAACTCATATCAATATATTAAAAAAATAAGTTATCATAAACATTAGAACACAAAATAGTTTCTGTAAAATCAAAATCCAAATTCCAGACAATTGCGCATGCGTCAACTGATTCTAGAATTTCTCCATTATAGAAGATTGCTCTGCGTGTCCCTGGTAGCGTAGTGTGGTAACGCAGCTGTTTTAAGCTTTGAGGTTTGTAGAAGATGCAGGTTCGAATCCAACCCCGGAGAAATGGTTTGTGTAGAATTTTTGTCGATAATTCATTTCAATAAGAAGATATTTTATTAGTAAGAAACGTTTTAGGATTATTATTATTATTATTATATGAATGCTTTATAACTGAACAAAATTTAACACTGAGCAATATATCGAAAAAAAATATTTTATATTTAAAACACTTAACCTAAAATATTTTACATGCAATTATCAATTACGTAAGCTGAACTGATCTACAATTTTCGTTACTTTTTTTTACCATTATCAAGAATATAAATGTCTGTAAGAAAGAAAAGTTTGTCATACATTAAAAAAAGGAAATAAATAAAAATATTAGTATAACAGCTATAATATAACTTACATTGATACCCATGATTTAATATTTGAAAAGATGTATAAAAATGTATAAGAAAATTCATGCAATAAAAAAATATATTATAAATAATTAGCTGCATCAAATTTCAAATTTAGGATTTTAGAGAATGAGACAAATAAAAATAAAAGTCATGGCAGCTTTCACTGTTCGCGTAAATATTGTTACTTGAGAGGGGGGAAGGGTGCAGAAAGAAAATAGGCCGTAGTAAGCAAAAATAAATACCTTACACAGTATTCTTAGTTAAATTTCTAATAAAATACAAACATAATTAGTCGTAAATTATAAACATAATACTATTTTACTTCGTTGAATAGATTAAACCATCTATCGTTTAAAAAAAAAATGTAATATAGTAATTTATCACAATTTGAACAGACAAATTTAAAAGCAACTAATTAAAAATTCAAGAAATTTTCTGATGAAACTTTCAAGTTATTTACCGTCAAATCTTGACGGTTATTAACTAGTAGCTATTTAAAGTTCAAGCATGTTGTTTGTTACAAATTAGTGGCCATTCACAAAGTCAGTAGAAATATAACGTCGGCAGGTATGTTGATATCTATTAAAAGTAAAATTGACATTTCATTATGAATGGCACATTGGAGCAAAATATACAATTTATATGTTATTAAATGACATTAGCTTGCAAAATTTTTGTACGTCATGCATTTTAACTTTTGATAATTTATTCTTATGTATATACATATTTACAGTATATGTATGTATATTATATATATATACTGTACTATTTAATCCGAAATTGATCTTCACTTTTTGCCATCATGCAAAGCATTTTTGAAAATCGTAAATTTTAAAGTTCAAAAAACAAAAATTGCGAAAATTTTACGCTATAAAATAAATGTGATTGTTGTGCTTTCAACTTTTGATAAATTATTTATGTGTATTTTTTACCACTGAATACGAAAATGACTTTCATTTTCAATAATCATGTGAGAAATTTTCGCAAATCGTAAATTTCAAAGTTTAAACGATCAAAGGTAAAATTGAAACTTTTCCCCCTCGCCCTCAGCTGTCTAACGTCAATATAAGTTGAAACAGTAATAAATTATTGAATAAAATTAAATAATTTTACATTAAAAAGTTTTACATCTCTTTTACTGTATCATATTTTTGCTCTATTTTAACTTTGATATTTACGATTTCTAAAAAGAATTTTAACATGATTTTTAAAAATGAAGGTTAAAAATGGAGGTCATTTTTAGATTCTGCGATAAGAAAACATAAAAGCTAAAAAACAAAATCATCGCAGACTTGTGCAATCCAATTTAACCCTTTTTCTTAAACTTCTCAAAAAAAAAAGAAAAAAAGAAAAAAAACTATTGTGTTATTATATAAATTAATTATAAATGATAACCAGCGAAATTCTTCATAATATTTGATCGTCATCGGATTTACGTCAGTACATAAAATTGAAGGGGACAAAGGACCTTTAAAATCATTTTTTTTCTATTTTTAAAATTGCGCTTTAAATAGTATTCAAGGGTACATTTTATGCATTATAACATATATTTATCACAAAAAAAATGTAAAAAAAAATTTTTTTTGAAAAAAAAAATAGGGAAATTTGTTTAATATTTTAGATTTAACGAGAAATTTTTAAAATATCCCATGCGCATTCCATATCAATAAAAATCTCCAATATTATTTATACAAGTTTGATTTACATATATAAATAAAACTGTGCATGGAATTTCATATATCTGAATATAAAGCTAAAAAAAGAAAATATTTTTAATTTTTTCTGAAATTTTTAGCAATTTTGAACCTATTTTTACAATAAACTACCTATAACTATTACAATTATTTTTATTTTCAAAAACCCATGCACAGTTTTATGACATATATTAAAATGAATTACTATAAAAAATTTCAAAGCATTCAGAGAAAAAATAATGCGCATGGAGCATTTTGAAAAGTTCTCGTTAAATCTAAAATATTACAAAAATTTCAATATTTTTGTCAAAAAAAATTTTTTTTACATTTTTTGTGATAAATATGTGCTATAATACATACAATGTACCCTTCAATAATATTCAAAATACAATATTAAAAATATAAAAAAACATGATTTTGAAGGCCCCTTGTCCCCTTAAACTCGATCGGATATTTGTAAGCGAGTTTAAGTTCAACTGAATATTTTGAACGGTAAAAACATGCACATGATCGTTGAAATTAAATAAACACTTGATTTTATTAAAAGAAACAATCTGAAATACTAGAAAAATAAAACTTATGTTGAAGTATAAAAGATTTTGGCCGATCTGAATTTTAATAAAAATTAACTCAATCGTAATATGTGTGCGATTTTTTTCAAAGCGCAGACATGCAAGAAATATATTCTTCTAATATTTTAAGCACTTGGTATATATATATGACTCCTCGAAGGGTTGCCGAACTCATTTGTTTTCAGAAGCAGCGATTTATAACTCGGTGAACTTTAGTATTCTATGAACGGAAAAGTTTTTGGTCTAACTTATCAGTGTAATAGGAAAATGCCACTATATGTAGGACTGGAGAACCGTATAAAAATTTTAATTTCGTAAATTTAAAGTAATGTTTTTATTGACCCAAATATCTTTGTAAATCTTTCTTTACCCCATTTAAAACATTTTTGTATTTGAAACTATGTGTCTATGACTAACGTTTTGAGAATTAGCCGTTGAGAGTGAACAAAATATAATAGTGAATTTCGCATTATGTTACAGACACAATGCAAGCAGAAGCGGTCGAAATCTTGCAGCAATACGCAAATAAGTCTTTGTGTCGTTTTTCCTCTAGTCTTGGGGAATACTCGACATGGTTCAGAAATAAATTAAAATGGAGATACAAAATGATGTAATCCTTTGCTGTCTTCCAAGTCACTCCACGGAGTAATTACAACTATTTGATCGCTCATTTTTGCAAAGCGTGAACAACATATTCGCAAGAGATCCTGTGCCCGTGGGTATACAGAAAAGCACGATCTTAAATTTTCAAGACGTTAGTTTTGATCTCTTCTGAATACAGCTCAGCGCAACGCAGCCATAGTAGATTCTAAAAAAATACTAGTATCTCTATTAATCAAAATTCTTTTACTGCGTATGCAAAATCTTATCGCTTTTATTTGGAATATCTCATCTTAAATGCAAATATTTTGTCCAAAAAACATCTGTATTGCATAAAAACAAAATATTTAATGGATAAACACAAACATTAAAACCTACATAAACTTTCACTTTTAACATCCCAATTCAAAAATGCGTACATTGAGTTCGTCTCCTCTCAAGAAAAAGCATATAAGAAAAAAAAATCAAAATAGAATTATTTTTAAAAAATCATACAGCTAGGAAACCAAAACATCGTACTAGATTTTTAGTTACTAGAATTTATCTTTGAATCCCGAAAGAAATCCAAGATGCTCATCAAGAAATTCATCTTTTGCTATCTCTGGTGGTTCTAGCAATGATAGTAGTTGTTGCTTTTAGAAGTGGTGCTTCTAACAATAGGCCTGCATCAACAGCACCTTTCACCAGTAGATCTAGAAATTGTGCATTGCCACAGTTGGCTTCAACAACAAAAAATCTGAGTTTCTTATCTAGAAACAATCAGCTCTCTGCCTCATTTTAGAAAACCTACAGCACCTGAGTGTAAGAAACAAACAACAAAGTCCTTAATTGCATCAAACAGAAGTAAAACTATGCTGAAAAAGACCATAGAAAATCAGGAAAAGACTAGAAAAGGCAAAATAAACAAAATGAAACCTTCGAAAAAAGAATAAAAAGAGTCATGTAAGCTTGTCTTTCTCAATGTAAGAAACTCATCTGGTTATCAGTGGCAATAGTTTTGATGATAATAAAATATATTTTTTTAATCTATATGTAAAGAATACATTTACGCTAAAAAAGTTCTAAAGTGTGATTTGATTCAGTGCACCAAATTCAAGAAATGAATGTATGAAAATTGAAATGGTGATCATTTTTACTGAATAAAATGTTGTAAAGCTTGTATCCGTTTAGTGCAAAAAGCTCTAAATAAAACTCATTAAGTTCTTAACTCATTCATTTAAGTTTACAGATTTGTCTTTGTAAATATAGTTATTGTTAATTCACGGGTAATTTTCCAATATTTGCTTATTTTTCTTATTTAATGTCGTGTAACATCTTACCCCATAAATGGTGGCAATTTTCCATGGGGGGAAAAAAACCAGCAAAACACGAGTTTATTAAACTTTAAATTTATCAATCATGTACACACTGGGAAAGGAATTAATCATTATATATAATCAAATAAATATTGTGGAGAGTGGTGTATTTTTTAATCATCTTACTATTTGAAATTTTTCTATACTAAGAAACGAGTTTATTAAACTTTAAATTTATCAATCATGTACACACTGGGAAAGGAATTAATCATTATATATAATCAAATAAATACTGTGGAGCATGGTGTATTTTTTAATCATCTTACTATTTGAAATTTTTCTATACTAAGAAAAACATCCTGTTATATGGTGTCTTTTCTAAAATAACATTAAATATACTAGGCCACAACTAAAATTAAAGGAAGCAGTATGTTATTTTACACGATCTAATTTATTTCAAGAATAGGACTGAAATTTCTAAGATGATTAAAAATTGGGGTAAAAATGATTGCGAAACAAAAAGCAGTTCCAAAAATCACTGATGAAGGATAAGTGGCATGTAATAGAAAAGATAGTTATAAAAATGCAGAATCAATCCACAATAATATTCATATAAAATATTTAACGATTTAATTCAAGCATTATGTGGAAATACTTTAATGAAAGCGGTAAATTTAACTAAACACGGAGTAAGTCTCCTATCTCCAATTTCGCTCATTGAGTTAACCAGAAGCTGAGGAAGTATCGCTAATGAAATTTCCCTTAATATCATATGCACCATATCAGTTTCTTTGTATTTAAAAGGCAATATTTCTCGTTTAGAAATAATTTGATTGAATGTTATAAGCAATTTGTCTCCTTCTTCAGTCGAATGTGTATTATTTGTCAAACTTTTTCGTACAACGAGTGCCACACTTCACTCGCGTGTCTTTCTTTTACAATACACGGAAATGAATTCAATAGTATTCATCATACATCGGGCATGGCAGCACAGACAATTACCTCACCAAGTTCATGGATGAAATTCCAAAAATATTCAAAATTCGATTCGCATACTTAAACGCAATCGATCTGGCAAGTCATACCTTCGTGGAAAATACATGAAAAACCTGATTCTACTGGTTCAATTGTAAGCTAACCATTTTATTTTCCTGTTCCCAGTCATTCATATTTTCATACCCTGGAGTGATTTAAGGTTAATCAAATTCACCTTAAACGAACACTCGGATGTAAAAGAACTCATAATTTTAAAGTATTCCTTCTTTTGAGTGTCACCACTAAGGAAATATAAGTGGAACACATTTCCTTTCTGATACCAAATTTTCCACATTTAATCTCAATTATACATTAAATTTTAAATACAGTCCGAGCATATTCCGAGAATATATCTGAGTATAAAATCATAGATTCAAACTGCAATAATAAATAAATTTTAAACTACGTGAAATGGTTGAAAAATTAAATTTCGTAACTATATTTTTCACTGTAAGTTGTATTTTACTTCGTGAAAAAAATAAATTTCTTTAAAAATATAAATGTGTTAAAATTTCATCTTTATTCTAATCAAAAGTATGTTAGGAAAATCTGCCAAACCGAAAATAAAATTATTAAAGTTCCCGATTAAAAGTGGCGTAACTTTAAATAGATCTCATGTTTCAGTATGAAGAAATCTACTTCAACATAACTATACTGTAACGCAGATAGCGGAAAGCCTGATGAACATTAAATGCCAGTGAAACCTCTTTTAATGGGCATCTCTAATTAGGATAACCTTTGAATGTTGGACACATGTTTATGGAACCAAACACATAAGGTTGAAACCTCCAAGCAATGAAATCTAAACAATGACCGCTCAAAAAGGAAGAGAAAAAATATTGCAGGAACTAGTACAATGTCATATTTATTTGCAAACCGAAATGTCAGACAGATCAAACAAAATTTACTTCATGTGTCATCAATCAGAAAATGGAGACATAAATAATGATGAGAATGTTTTGGATAATATTGACAGAACAGCAGGCATAAGAAATAATGAAGGCCAACGAGTTTGTATCTCTGGGCAAAGATATGTCAGTTACTTCCACGTTTGACTCCATACAGCAAAAAGCAGAGAGGAAGAGAAAATAAAGAGATTTTAGAAACACCGAAAATTTCCTGTATTAACACACCAAAGATTTTAGGAGTCTTCTCAAACCCCCAAATTCTGTATTAAATATCATATTAACTTGTATCACAAAACAATTCATATAATTATTTCTTTGAAGAATTATATTTGCATAGAAAAACAAGCAAAACAATTGCAAAAAATAGATATTTCAGATTGTATTAAAACAACGAGGATTAAAGTTATTGTGTAGTTCTTTTTGAATAGATGTAATTTCGATTTTTTAAAAATAAATCCTCTGAATAATACGCACTTCTGAAAACCGGTCAGTTTTTACCGGCCCCACGAGTAACCGTTATTTAGAGATTATTTTAATCTTGCGATGTGAATATGTGCATATCTGTTTCAAAGATTTCTCTTCCTGAATTTTCTATTTGAAGAACAATTTTTGCCAGATTTTTAAAATATATCTTTAATTTGCTCTTAAAACTTTGTGATGATTGTTGGTGTACAAATATATTTACTGGCACTTACATATTTAAATAACTAGAGCATAATTAGTTTCGGTTTTTTTTATCTTAATCGATTTCTTTTTAAAAACGATTTCAGTATAAAAGACAAGTTTAAACCAAAATTTCTTTTTTAAAAAGAAATTTTAAAATTTCGCTTTTTAAAATGAATCTACACAAGCATCATTATAGATTAAAATTTATTTTAAGGCCTCATCTTTATTTTGAATAAATCTATGTTAATGAAATCTGGCAAACTGAAGGTAAAATTATAAAAGTTCTTCATTAAAAGTGGCGGAACCGTAACTAAATCTTGTGAGTAATAATGAAGAAGAACTCTTATAGAAACTGTGAATATTAATCCTAACATAATAACTTTAAAACCGCGAGCACATCAAAGTATCTTAATTGAGAAACGCCAGTATCAGCAAATTTATTTCAAAGTTTTCACTTCCTGAATCCCTATATTTTATAATTCTCTCTTGCCAGATTTCAAAAAGCTGTCTTTGGCGAACAGATGAAAAGATTAAAAAATTGCTGTGGCATCCATAATTTAATTGCTCCGTAAAATAAGAGGCATATGTATGTTCAAGAAATTAAATAATTGAATATAATGAATTTTCCTTTGAATTTAGAAAACTATATAGTAAAATAAAATTGTTCTTTTCTTTAAAAGCTTGTTCCTAAGCGCATGTGAAACTTATAGATGCTTATCTATATGTTAACATCCATTGCTCCCCAATATCAGTTTAATGTGATGTATACTTCTTCGACTAAAGCGTGTAATAAAATATTCAAAAGTTTATTGAGCATTTATTACAAATACAAAATTATACATACAGGCTCTCATAGAAATATTGAGACAAACTTTTAGGAGATTTAAGAAATATCACAAGGATTCAGATTTACACAGCAACTCATGGTCGGAAACTTTTTTCCTCGCTCGGCAGTGATGACACAAAACACAAGAAAGAAAGGATATGAACAGGGACGGAAAACATGTTTATTATTCTTAGTAATGCAAAAATGCCTGGAAAACTCTGGAAAATGCTAAGTAACTTGTCGCACACATCATGGATGCTGATGAGGAAGTTCGGGACATTCCCGGTATTTTCTGGAGAGCATTAGATTTTCAATGCACTGGCGATGCGCCTACTTGCATCACGACCAAGGGTCGTAATTTCAAACACCCTATTTGGTGATGATCGTTGTCAATTTTATGTTGTTTTTTCTTAGTTTTCTGTAAGACTACGAATCAAAAGATATTTCTCCCTTTTTTCATGTCATGACTTTCTTGTGTTTTGTGACATCACTGTCGCGCATTGAATACGTTTCGGACCATAGATTGCTATACAAATCTGAATATTTGTGATGTCTCCTATTACTCTTTAATGTTTGCCCCGTTATTTCTAGGACATTTTCTATATCAGTTTATCGATGGGCAAACATTACAATTTTCAATTTTCAGTATTTCAATAGTATAATATCTTTTTTAAAAGAAGTGTTCACTAAGTTATAGTGCTGTTTTAAAAATTGGAAAAAAATTGCAATAAATGTGCATAATATTTAATAGAATAGATGCTAAATATATAGCGTATTATTTAATGATAATTCTATTAGGAAATTGACATAATTTCTTTTTGTAAGTGTTATTTATAAAAACAAGCGTCAACTTAGTTTTTCTATAATAAGCATTTTGTGTTGAAAAATATATTAAAAAGCTTCTCTGATTTTCAGGTATGTCGTACGGGGAACGTGTTTTCACCAATCATGATTTATCCATACCACGTACATGCATCCATTTTCTAATTATGTTTTATTATTCTTAGCATTAAATTTTTACTCTAACTTTTATACGAGGGTTGCTATTTATATTTCTGGCCTAGTAATGAAAACACAAATATTAATGATCAATATTGAATTTATTGTTTTTAGAAGTATTCTCAATGAAGATCAACACATTTTTACATCCGTGTGAAACAATTTTCGAAGCACTGTTTCCACTCCTGCGGAGGTAACTCCAGTCATACGTTTTGGACGCAACAACCGTTTCTTCGGGTGTTGAAAATCATTATCCACGTAATTTAATTTTGATGTATGGGAATAAAAAAAAGTTATTGGTTGAAAAATCAGACCTATATGGCTGATGATCCATCAAATCGATGGTTTGGCCTTTCAGAATTTCCTTTGTTTGAGCCGAAGTGTCAGAGCTCACATTGTCATGATAAAAATTTATTCGTCTGTTATTCGGCTTTTTTCAAATTTCTTCGGAGACTTCTGGTAAACAAATAGGCGAGTACCATTCAGAACTGACTGTCCTGCATTACTCTAATGCCAATGTCGCCATGTGCTCGGTAATTTCGAAGAAACAGGCAACCATTTTCTTCGATGTGCTTCTTCCTCGAACAACTTTTGTTGAATTTGGCTCATCTTGGAAGACCCATATAGTCTATTGCTGTTTTGTTTCCGGCTCATATGCGTAGATCCATAATTCGTCCCCTGTTTAGATGTTATACACAACTTTTGATGAACCTTGAACATATTTGTTTAAAATTTCCTTGCTCCAATCGACGCAAGCTTTCTTTCGAGCGTTTGCTAGTTCATGCGGGCTCCAACGCGAATAAATATTTTGTACAACCAAATATTTAGGCAATACCTTATTGATGCCTGTCATACTAATGTCTAAAGATTTCTCACGATATACCACATTACGATCTTGCTTTATCATTTCAGATACAACATCGATATTTTCTGGTCCCACAACCGATTTTGGTAGACCTTCACAGAATGCGTCCTTGAGCGAACATAGAACACGAATGAATTCGTTATACCAGTTTTTTAAAGTGCTTTAGGGTGGTGCTTTATCGTTGTATAAAAAATTAAGTTCATGGAAGGACTCTTATCTTGAGAATCCACGTCGAAATTTATGAAAAATGATCACACGAAAATGTTCACGAGTCAATTTCACTTTTTGCACAAAATGGATTTTTCAATTTACTGCAAATAACACAAATCAAATTAAAATGGCAAATCGTTCTGGAGAATTTATGTTTAAATATATCAAATTTTCAATTAAAATAGTCAGCGATAGCCTAATAACACTCCTTGTTGCCAAGGCCAGAAATATAAATAGCAGCCTTCGTATTATTTAATGCGGCATTTTTTGATAAAATTAGGTAAAAAATTCTTTTTTGAAAACCCGGTGATTAAATATTAATAATTCTGCAAACGACATGGAAAATTAGTCATTAGTTGAAAATTTCCATTATTCAAAACACACATATATATATCCAAAAAATATATATATATATATTGATTAGTTAAGTGATTAACATTAAAACCGCCGTAAATTTTACCCAAACAAAATCTATTACGCACCAAAATTTTTATTTAAAACATTTTAGCTTACTTGCTTAATTTACTTCGGTGTGGTACATATTGAAATTATTTTAAAAAGACATTATTAGATCGAATTGAATTATTATTACTTAGTAGTGATCAAAATGATTTCTACGGCGGTTCTAGTGAGTTAACGCTTTATGTGTTTGTACAAAATAAGTTTTAATAAGGAATCAATGTATTACATACCATAAAGGAAACTCCAGGATCTTCAGAAATCAATTTCGAATTATTGTGTAAAACTTTTCACACTAGTAGGGTAAACATTTATGACACATTTCACAGTGATATAAAAACTGTCATCTTTAAAGAATCTGACAGGGAAAATATATAATAATAAATGTCTTTATTGTTTCATATATTTAGATTCAACTCAAATTTGGATTTTTTTATGCAATTTAGTTTTTAAAGCATATCTGTACCATTCTGCTGTGAAAATATTATCAGTATCTAGATGATTATTATGTGATTTTAAAATAACCATATTTTGTGCATTATAAGTTAAATTTAATTTCAAGTCAATTTAATTACGCATTGTGAAATAATATTTCATTTTTACGCCTAATTATGTAATATCCTAATAACATAATGTGGGACATCCTAGTAGTGTAGAAAAACAGCAATATCCTACTTTTGTCTGTTATGATTTATCATGAACTAATGTTAATTCAATAAATCTAAACTTCATAATACATAGAGATTTTTTTCAATGCAAAATTTAGAGGATTAGTTTAATTAATTAGTTCAAAATTAGATATGTTAGTCCTGCTAAAACTTTTATAAGATAATGCTATTAAATATTATTTTAAAGTACTATTTCAACTCTAGTTATAAGAGAATATTTTCTAAACACAATCCGTATATTTTTCATAAAAATATTTTGATTTTCTTAGAACATATCTAAAAATACAATATTTATCCTTCATTTTTACGCAACTTTAAAAAACAAAAGCCAGAATACATTATTACTATAAACATTATATTATAATATTATATATTACAAGAAACATATTATTATTTATGTTATGCACAAATTATGCTTTACTAAATGTGCGGTATATGTAATATGCTCTTTCACTAGACACGTTAGTTCCGCATACTTAATTTTGTCGAGTAGAGTTTTATTAAAACAGGAAAGGAGCAAATTCGGTGATGTTTAGAAACTTCAGGAAACCTTGTTTGACCTCTGTCCAGCTCAAGCAGTAAATTAATTTTACGGAAGTCACTAAAATAATAAATGCATGCTTCTTTATGAATAATGTATTCATTATTTAATATAATATGTAAGATATATGTATATATATATATATATATATATGTGTGTGTGTGTGTGTGTGTGTGTGTGTGTGTGTGAGTGTGTGTGTGTGTGTGTGTGTGTGCATGTGCATAAACTATTATAGAATATTAAAAATCATCACCTATTTCAAATATAATTTATAAATTGAGTATCAAGACAAGATAAACATTATATTATAATATTATATATTACAAGAAACATATTATTATTTATGTTATGCACAAATTATGCTTTACTAAATGTGCGGTATATGTAATATGCTCTTTCACTAGACACGTTAGTTCCGCATACTTAATTTTGTCGAGTAGAGTTTTATTAAAACAGGAAAGGAGCAAATTCGGTGATGTTTAGAAACTTCAGGAAACCTTGTTTGACCTCTGTCCAGCTCAAGCAGTAAATTAATTTTACGGAAGTCACTAAAATAATAAATGCATGCTTCTTTATGAATAATGTATTCATTATTTAATATAATATGTAAGATATATGTATATATATATATATATATATATATATATATGTGTGTGTGTGTGTGTGTGTGTGTGTGTGTGTGAGTGTGTGTGTGTGTGTGTGTGTGTGCATGTGCATAAACTATTATAGAATATTAAAAATCATCACCTATTTCAAATATAATTTATAAATTGAGTATCAAGACAAGATAAACATTATATTATAATATTATATATTACAAGAAACATATTATTATTTATGTTATGCACAAATTATGCTTTACTAAATGTGCGGTATATGTAATATGCTCTTTCACTAGACACGTTAGTTCCGCATACTTAATTTTGTCGAGTAGAGTTTTATTAAAACAGGAAAGGAGCAAATTCGGTGATGTTTAGAAACTTCAGGAAACCTTGTTTGACCTCTGTCCAGCTCAAGCAGTAAATTAATTTTACGGAAGTCACTAAAATAATAAATGCATGCTTCTTTATGAATAATGTATTCATTATTTAATATAATATGTAAGATATATGTATATATATATATATATATATATATATATATGTGTGTGTGTGTGTGTGTGTGAGTGTGTGTGTGTGTGTGTGTGCATGTGCATAAACTATTATAGAATATTAAAAATCATCACCTATTTCAAATATAATTTATAAATTGAGTATCAAGACAAGATACAAGTAGTATACATATTGAATACGGAACAACATTTATTATATCAACAAACCACCAATGAATTTTTAAAGACTAGATCTAATTACCACCTATAAATGAAATAGTAAATAAGATTAAAACATTATAATATTTTAATGTGACAAAATAGTTATTATTAATAGGAAGGCGAATGCAAAAGATGATGCATACAGGGTGATTCTAAATTGATATCGGGGTTTAACGCTTTGTAGTATTTTTTACATAAAATTTTAAATTACATTTAATACATAAAATGAAAGATCAACTCAAGCAGTTTTAGCTAAAAGCTTGCAAATGTTCAATGTTAGCACCTTTCATCATACGACACACTTTAAGCCAATAGCTTAGTTCTTCAAAAATGCTGATTGGCAAAGAAGTTTAGACGCTCACCATATCTGACGCCATGTGATTTCTACCTTCATTCTTTAGGTTCGTAAAGGATCGTGTGTATGTGCCCCTACCACCGGCTGATCATTGCAGCTGTTGCAACAATGATTCCACAAAAGCTAATCAACGTTTGGAAAGAACTGAGCTATCGACTTAATGTGTGTCGTGTGAAGAAAAGCGGTCAGATTGAACTCTTGTAAGCTTGTAGGTAAAAGGGTTTGAGTTGCTCTTTCATTTTATGTATTAATTATAATTTTAAGTTTTATGAAATATATACTACCAAGCTTTAAATCCTCGCTTGTCATTTAAAAACTGTGTGTGTGTGTGTGTTGGAAATCAAAAGTATTTATCATATTTTGTCAGACCATTTTTTACTAAAATATTGTAACAAATGATAAAAGATCAGGCAAAATTTAAAGATTGACAACAACCATTAAAGAGTTGGTCTCCGTTAGACTCCATTAAATCCATTTTATGAAATACATGGTCTCATAATGGATTTATATATATAATAAAATAAGATAAATTAAGATATATATTTTTTATATCATATTTTGTCGTAATTAAATCATTAGTAAGTCCGGTATACTATATAATAAACATTATTACACAAGATAAATCTTTTTTAGTCCTTTTAATATTAAATATTACAATTATTACAACTATTAAATATTACAATTTTTATTAATGTTGAATCTAAAATTGTTTTAATTACCGTCTTTCTCGTGTATAAGGCGTATTTTTTTCAAAAAATTAGGGAAAAACTCCTAGGTGCGCCTTTTATACGGAATAATTTTTTACTGTTGGATGCAGTCGAACGATATACGTAAAAAACAAGAAATTATTAAAAAAAGATATTAAAACTCGGAAAATGTTACTTAATTGAAGTGTTACTGCATATTTATTTCACTCTTTGCTGTTTTTTATACAACAAAGCAGAACATTACCTAAACGCTAATTAGCAATTCTCTTTACCGTCACTCATTCCTATTTCGCGTCATTCTCTTACAAACCGAAGTCTAAAAGTGCATTTTCGTCTTATTTTCTGGTCTGGTGTAATGTTTGTTTCGACTTTTTTTTTCTTTTTTTAACTGAAATTCATTTGGTCATTCTTCATTAGCGTATCAAATTTATGGTGCGCTTTATACACGAGATTTTGAAAAATTGCAATTTTTACTTGTAAAGTAGGGGAGCGCCTTATACACGCGTGTGCGCTATACACGAATAAATACGGTATTACTTTTATCGTTTTACACACAAATTCTAACTATTATTTTTAAATAAATGAAACATGAGTATGAAAGATTTAAAAAAAATAAAAAGAAGATAAATAAAAAATGTTTAATCTCACTCTTTCGCTTAAATATAGTTTGATTTTTCATATATTTTAAGATATGCTTAGCAATTTAAGAGCTGTGGAAATCCACTTAGATCTTAAATAATGTCTCATAAATATTACTCAAGATGTTTCTTGTGCCAAATATTACTTAAATTTAATTTGAATGAAGCTAAAAGCTGTTTGCGCAGATGCTTTGCCGTTCGGATTTCACGAAAACGAATACTAACATTGTATGAATCATATTTCCAATGTCAAGTTAAAAACAGACTGTAATTTTTTATGATTGATTAAAGCTCGCAGACTTGATATGTCAAATTTGATGGAACTTGTTGATATGACAATTTTAGTGTGCCGATAGCTTGATGCAAGCTTTTTGTGTGCCAGGTTTAATTTTTTCTGTTTATAATCAATTTATTGCAATATATGTGAAAAAAAAACAGACATACTTTATAAATCTTTAAAATTTCGTGTTAATTTATTTGTAAAATTTCCTAAGTAATCTAGAGCTATTTTCTGTGTTTGTCCTCTTACCTCTCTCCTGTCATATAGCACGACATAATAAACTAACAGTGCAAAAATATTGTTTTTCATTCTAGCTATTTCACTAATACCTTAAATTTCCATATTACAACCCTTCTTAAATATATTTTTGATGCGTTATTTTGAATGGGATTGAGCTTTTAAATAACAGCAAATTACACTATTTTAAAATTGCAAATGTAATTACTTAGCTCAAAGAATTAGTTTTATTAATGAATTACTTCCACTTATTTCCAAATATTCAGCTATCACGATAAACATATTTAAAGTGGTGTTTGTATTTGTGAATGAGATATACCTACGCATTCTATCTGTTAAGAATTATCTTATTAGAAATATTATATTAAATTTTGTAACATTTGTAATAGCATACATAATTGATAGTAATTATTTAAAATATTTTAACTGAATTATACAGTTAATAAAGATATAATAAATTTGAATTAGAGTGCTAGAAAATTATTTTTTTCACTTCAAAAATATGCATAATATTTTCAAATTTAAGTTTTTCATATTGAAAAATCTCCCTAAATTCAATTTGCCTTCAAATTTTCACGGGCTCACACTTTATTATTTTATTTATTTATTTTTTTAATTTTTAGCAGCCATTTTCTCTAAAAACTAATGTTTCTTTATTTATTCTTAGATATATTACATTAAGATTGTTATTCCGAAAATCTGGTAGTAAAATGCTTATAAAAATAAAAGCTATGGGAATTTTGTTTTAGCTATATTATTAAATTTAATAACCGCACTTTAACAATCTTTAAAAATATTTTCGAATTATTATTTTTACTTTCTTCTATCTAGGAAAAGTCTTGATTCATGAAATTTTTTGAAATCCAGCTTTCTACGGATTTAGACGTTATATGAGTCAAAGATCACGAAAAATGTGATTTTAAAAAACATTAGTCTGTGAGTTTGTGTATCTGTATCTGACACAAATTTTATAGTTGTTCTGTCTTAAGAAACTAATGCACCGAATTTCATAAATTCTTAGATTCTGTTAGTTTTTTATATAAATCGATGTTGACTTGTTTTTGGTGTAAATCGCTTAACGTGGGTGATGCTATGGTGCATTTTTCGCTCTTTTTACAATCGCTCAATCTCAAGAATTATTGTACGGATTTTCATCATACTTTAGATTGGTTAATCCTTGAGATTAATTTACATGTTTACGTGTTGGTATAAATCGCTTAACAAGTGTCATTGCTATAATGCTTTTATTATGATTTATGAAAATAGCTCTATCTCAAGAATTAATGAACGGATCTTCATTAAACATTAGATTCACGTATACTTAGTTAAATATGATTGCTGATTATATTTTAGAGTAAATTTCCCAGCAGGTTGCATTTTTTACTATTTCCGCGATAGCTCAATCTCAAGAATCAACACATGAATTTTCATCTAATTAGTATTCATTTAGACGCTGACACAAGTTGTTGCTAATTAGGTTTTTTTGTTAATTGCACAATAAGTGGTGCTACTAAAATGAATTTTGTTGGATTCTCACGATTTTAGTAATAATCATTTCTCAAAGACAAATGCACGGAATTTCATATTTTTAAACTCCTCATAATGGACCTAGGTTGCCCTTCAATTTTAGTTTTGTGATACCAAATTTTGTAATATTACATGCATGACATAGAAAAAAGTGATACAGGGACAAGTAACAGAGAGAATCGGAAGAGTTTCTTGAACTAAAATATGGAATTTCATAATATACTGTAAAATACGGCGTATAACATGCGTTTGTAAGACAGAAAATACAGAATTTTAGAAGATCGCGTTATACACCAATTACAAAAATGATATACTAAAGTAAAGGATGAGTATAAAAGATTAGATTTCTATAATCTGTCGTGCATTAAAGGAATGATATTAATGTATGAACATAATTGTTTTTAATATTTGGTAACGTAAAAGTTTCTCATTATTCGTTTTCTTTCACACCACCAAATTCTGTTTCATAGTCACCATCATTGTCATTATGATTCATAATTAATAAACCATGTTCCGTTCTATCTAGTTTGTAAGATATACTACGTCTTTTAAATAGCGCTTGAATTAGTTAAGTTTAATTTCACTCCATGTTTTAAATATCCATTCCCATACTATTTCTAGAATATCATGACGCATTTAAACTCTTAATGTAAATGTTTTACTGTCATCAATACTGACGTATTCCTTGTCATTTCGGTATACCTTTATTCCGAAACCTATAAATTTTTTTATGAATAATTCACTTCAAAAGCTAAAAATAGAAAGATAAGAAATACACAAATCGTAGATTCGTGTTACATGACAGATTTTACGGTATATATGTTTTCGTTACAAAAAATGAAATTCTCAATCAGGCACCTTTTTTTCTGAAACTCTTTATTACTCATGCGATGGAGAATATTATCTTTAGATTTCACCCAATCGGGAATCATAATGTATGACAATTTGTGTATTGTTATTAATTATTGTGCCTCCGGGACACATTTTAAAATAATTTCTATTTTGAGTTAAAATTTTGATTTGGTGACTAACTATGTCATTTGTAAACAAAATCACATCATAGAACTTCTCATATTTTTTATTTAAATTTTATTTAAAATGTGGGATGATTTAAAACCACTATAAAGCAAAATATTATTTGTAGAATTTATTTTTTTTTTACATTTAAAGAAACAGAAATAGGTATATTTCAATTTAAATTTAGCAGATTTTTAAAAATTTATATTTTAAAAAAATTAAAAGTATTTAATGTAAAAATTTTTAAAAATGATATAACTTCAATTTAAAAAATCATATGATTAAAAGTAAATATTTTTTTCAAATTAGCTGAATTCAAATTAAAGTAAATTAATCAAACAAGACATGCTCTAAGTTTGAAGCTTTTTATCTTTAACCGTTCTTGAGTTATAACTATTTAAGTGTCAGAAATTCTGATAAAAACCCATCATGAAGAAAAACGAATTTTTACAAGAAGTCATTTCCATGCCAACCATTGCTTGAAAGCTATATTTTGAAAATAAACCACAACAAAAAAAATGAATATTTCCTCTTTTAATTAAGATAAAAACATAATGTACACGTCATTTTTAGCATAAAATACAGTGAAGTATTTAATGGAATAAACTTTTTTAGATTTTTTTAAGTATTTTTGGTGTTTTGAACCTCCCTTAAATATGCTATTAAGCATCTTAAAATTGTTACTCTAAATAATGTAAAGAAAGATATATAAACAGTATTCCAAGCAAAAATAAATTAAATTAAATTAAACTATAATTCCTGGCAATTTATCGCCGATATGTTAAATTTGATGAAAATATTCTTTATTAATATGCTTTAATTTGCAAAATGACATTGCTTTGATCGTTATAGCGCCGAGAATTATTCAATTAATAATACTTTTACAGCATTCACATAAGTTCACTAAAAAAATGATAATAATAAAGTCGGAGAAAAATTTTAAAACTGGCTTCCTTTTAATTATCTTCTTTTGCATAACTTACATTTCCTGAATGTACATGGATCCGGCAATTTCTGAATCTTAGCTTTCCTTTTTTTAAAAACAGAATATCGTATTAATGCGCCTGAGTTAACTTTCTGAAGCATTTATGATGAGTGTGAATTGATGCAGGAAATATGTTACATCGAAATATTGTAAGTGAAGAATTTGAAGATACTTTAAAAAGTGAAAACTTTTCATGACTTCATTAACGCCGAATTTGAAACTTTCATAAATATTAGAGGAAGTAAACACAAAACTGAAGCATCTGACTAATATTTCTCCTAGAACTGCGTATTTTAACTTACAAAATAGCTATTAGAATTTAAATTATTTTATCTATTTAATTAATTGTTGTTATATTAAATATTATTTTTAAATAATATAAAAAATTTTTTTAACATACATTACGCACAGTCGACGTAAAAATGGGAAAATGACGAATGTTTCTTTTATAACCTTTTTTTTTAATTTTAAAAATATCTATTAGAATTTAAATTATTTTACCTATGTAATTAAATATTATTTTTAAAGAACAAATTTTCTTTTAAAAATACACATCCACTGTCGGAAAAAAAGAGAAAACCCCCAACTAAATCTTATTGTACAAAAAAGTTACTGGTACCATATAAATATAAGACTACTTTTAAATAATATATATAAAATATTTTTAAGGGTCATTAGTGAATTTTACATTAAGTCTGAATAGGTTTAACATTTTTATTTGATAAAATGCCGATAATTATTCCTTGTAAAAGCACAATAGCCTTTTGTGACTTTTTTTATAATGCTAGCAAAGAAATAATGGTATGTATAAAGAATTAAATAATGACAAACGTATCTTTGTATTATAGAGGATTTATCTTAATTACCGTGATAAAGTGAATGAAATTTTTCTAGTTTTATTATTTCTATTTTTTATTTCTTCTATTTCGTATTTCCCTTGAAATTTTGAACATAATATTCCAGTTCAGCTTTTGGAAGAGCATTTCATGCTTGAAGATAAGGCATCTAAAGCGTATGGCAGTTCTGTTTCCGAGGAATGTCAAGCAAAATAAATTCCGTCGCAACAGAATGTTCAAGAAAATAACCTATTTTATTGTTTATTAAGTGTGAGCTTTAACATCCACCTTCAAGTATTTACCGCTCAAAAGTATGTTTGTTGAAACCAACATTATATACGATTTGTTTCCTACAAATTGTGTTATAAATGAAAAATAAAGCTGTTTTTTGCAGTTTCTTCCGTTTTTAGAAATTGAATAGAGATATGTTTTTCCTACAAAATCATAAGATTTTCTTTTCGGTCTTAATAGCATATAGTTTTATTATTTAATCTGAAAAAAGTGGTGGTCAGCAACACAACCCACTTAGTTGTTTATTAAGTTTAGAGTGCGTTAATAGCCACAATCAAGTATTTACCGCTCAACAGTATTCTTGTTGAATGCAGCATTGTTTATGACTTTTTTCTGCACATTTAATTATGAATTAAAAATAAAACTGTTTTTTGCAAGAGTTCTAATTTTGGAAAATCGAATATGCATACTTTTTTTTGTTTCAAAATCACAAAATTTTGTTTCGCGTGTTAATAAAATAAAATTTTGACAATTAATCTATAAAAAAAAAATCTTTTGTAAGAGTCTTCTAACTACCTGTGTCGCCTTGATAAAATCTTTTTTTCAGTTCCTTATTTAAATCTTATTGCACATACGTTTTTCAGAATTTGTCTGCCTGCTTTTAGCCTGTTCGGAAAATGTTTCTGTATTATGAAATTTTACTGTTACCTATTAGCGAAATTTTCGGTTTAACCAGTATATTAGTAAATCAGTTGCCATATCTTGCAGAAAAAACTCCTATAAAAACATTTTGTACATTTTGATTTAAATTTAGCAGATTTTTAAAAATTTATATTTTAAAAAAATTAAAAGTATTTAATGTAAAAATTTTTAAAAATGATATAACTTCAATTTAAAAAATCATATGATTAAAAGTAAATATTTTTTTCAAATTAGCTGAATTCAAATTAAAGTAAATTAATCAAACAAGACATGCTCTAAGTTTGAAGCTTTTTATCTTTAACCGTTCTTGAGTTATAACTATTTAAGTGTCAGAAATTCTGATAAAAACCCATCCATGAAGAAAAACGAATTTTTACAAGAAGTCATTTCCATGCCAACCATTGCTTGAAAGCTATATTTTGAAAATAAACCACAACAAAAAAAATGAATATTTCCTCTTTTAATTAAGATAAAAACATAATGTACACGTCATTTTTAGCATAAAATACAGTGAAGTATTTAATGGAATAAACTTTTTTAGAATTTTTTAAGTATTTTTGGTGTTTTGAACCTCCCTTAAATATGCTATTAAGCATCTTAAAATTGTTACTCTAATTAGTTGAAGTCAATTTCGGCAATTTTGTGAATCGAATCGCATTATTCATTATCAATTCACTCTTTGTTCCTGTGTTATCTAATTATCCAAATGATGTTGGTAGAAATAGAAAAGTTTATCTATCGTTAAGAACTATACTTCTTGCCTACTATATCTTATATGAGATGGTAGAGGAATTTGTGTCTGACTGATTCCAGTAATATTCGTCAACAATCATGATGCTTTGATGATACGATCCATTGGACTCAACTCTTTCTTAAAAAAGTTTTTTTTCATAAAAGGTTTCTTTTTAAGTTCATGATAAACTTAAAAATTCAAAACAAATTTTATCCACAAAATTAGGACACCAGATTTCCTTTCCTGTGAATTGCGAAATTTCAAAGTAATCAAATGTAATCTTTTTGCATATTCCAAAATATTTAAGTAGTTTTCCTTAAACATAAATTCGCTAGAAATGTAATTAAAAACACCAAGAACTTATTTATACCTTCTTCTTTGACGATTCTGTTTTGGTAATGTAACAAAAACTCACTAATTGCAAAGTAGTTGGCTATAATATGCAAATACTTTCAAAATATGTTTACGGTACAATACCTCAAAAATTATCTGATAAGGATAAAAGGCATGATATTTTTATAATCACCAACCTCTAATTGTTTGAAATGAAAAGAAGCAACTAAGATAATAGATAAAAAATATTATTTTTTTCTGACGAGGATTCGACATTGTTGTTATCTTCAAGATATCTTCTATCTTGTTAGATTTATAATTGCTTAGTCATTTAGGTTCTGAATGTTTTTAATTTGGTGGCATATCAAATAATTAAAATATTTCTCAAATAGAATAAAGAGCTTCGCATTGCTCATATGCATACACTGGAGAAATAAATTAAAAGAATTTGCATATTTTATCGAATTGTATGAAAAGAACTGAACTGAAGTGAAAACCACTGCTTCTAGATAAAAATATAAATCTTGTGCAGCAAATACCTAAGTATACACGTGTGTGTAGATTGATCTAGCAGAAAAACAGGTTTTATAACGCATGGAGGGTATGACGGATTGCATTTGCTAGGACACCTCGGCGAATTTCATGGTGTTATCTTGCAGCAATCAGTTAAATTCACATCGGAACAGTAAAAATGAGTAAGATTTATGGAGAGGCTAGAGGCAGGCCAATCGAAAGTCCGGATAATGGTAGAGTTTAATTTAACGTCCAGCGTCGTGTGTAACCTATGGAAACAGTTCCAAGATTGGTTCCATCGAGAGAAAGCCTAAGCAAGGTAGTCCAAGAGCCATGATGACCAGAGATGATCGCCATTTGTCCATTTTAGCGAGGGGTAACAGGTGGGCTACAGCTTCTTAGCTCGTTCCCCACCTTTATGCAGTCACATAAACCCGTGTAACGACAGTGACTGTTTCCAAAAGACTTAAAGAGGGAGGGTTATTTGCCAGAAGACCGGCTGTCTGTGTCCCACTCATGTCTTCTAACAAGAAAGTCCGATTAGCATGGTAGAGGTAGCATAGTGATTAGAGTATTGAGCAATGGGTGACCTTAGTGTTCACCGACGAGTCCCTTTTTAGTCTAAACACCTATTCTCGCCGCATTTTCGTATTGAGAGAGCCAGAGACACGTTACCTACCCTCCAATGCACGCGAATACCTAAGTATACACGTGTGTGTAGATTGATCTAGCAGAAAAACAGGTTTTATAAGCGCATGGAGGGTATGACGGATTGCATTTGCTAGGACACCTCGGCGAATTTCATGGTGTTATCTTGCAGCAATCAGTTAAATTCACATCGGAACAGTAAAAATGAGTAAGATTTACGGAGAGGCTAGAGGCAGGCCAATCGAAAGTCCGGATAATGGTAGAGTTTAATTTAACGCCCAGCGTCGTGTGTAACCTATGGAAACAGTTCCAAGATTGGTTCCATCGAGAAAAAGCCTAAGCAAGGTAGTCCAAGAGCCATGATGACCAGAGATGATCGCCATTTGTCCATTTTAGCGAGGGGTAACAGGTGGGCTACAGCTTCTTAGCTCGCTCCCCACCTTTATGCAGTCACATAAACCCGTGTAACGACAGTGACTGTTTCCAAAAGACTTAAAGAGGGAGGGTTATTTGCCAGAAGACCGGCTGTCTGTGTCCCACTCATGTCTTCTAACAAGAAAGTCCGATTAGCATGGTAGAGGTAGCATAGTGATTAGAGTATTGAGCAATGGGTGACCTTAGTGTTCACCGACGAGTCCCTTTTTAGTCTAAACACCGATTCTCGCCGCATTTTCGTATTGAGAGAGCCAGAGACACGTTACCTACCCTCCAATGCACGCGAAATCAACCTTTATGGGAAATGCGGTGTAATGGTCTGGCCTGTCATCATGTGGGACGGCCGCACTCCTCTCTACGTCTTTTACAGAGGCTCTGTGACTGGTATGAGGTATAGGGATGAGGTCTTGGTGCCGTATGTTTGCATTCTCGGAATTCAGTGGGTCCCGAGTTAATCATACAGGACGATAACGCGAAGTCATATAGAGCTTTTCTGGTGGACGAATTTCTCGAGTGTGAGGATATTCGCTAGATGGATTGGCCAGCCAGGTCTCCAGACCTCAAACCTATAGAGCTTGTTTGAGCTGCTCTGGGGATGGCAATTGTATTTCTCAACCCCCCTCGGAAAACCATCCAGAAACTGAAAACATCGTTGCTGAATGAGTGGGACCAATTTCTAAAAGTACAGATAATCTGCCATATTTCCAGTATGACATCACGCTGCGAGGCCTGTATAGCTTTAAGAGGGGACTATATCCACTATTAACGTATTTCTTTTGTGTATTCTGCAACTGCTGTTTCAGATCTTTAGACTCCCATGAGGGTTACGCACGAACGTGCGTGTCTATTATAACTGTTGAATGTTTATTTTGTTTGTATTATATCAACCTATATTAAAACAAAATTTTATTAAAATCTGCCCAATAGTTCTATAGATCGTAGTACAACTATGAAAAATTTCTTAATTTCTTACACCAGTGTATATATAAATATATGTAACAAGTAGTTGTCTATGATGCATTGTAACGTTGCGTAGGCTGTTATATTTATCTAAAGTCCAATAATAACTCGCATTGAATTCTTGAGCATTTGAACAAATAAATTTTTTTTCCAAACAACTTTGATTTATTAGGGGTAAAAAAATCATTTTATATTAATGTCCATATTAAGGAGATGTAACTAAGGGGTTGATGTTTGAAATTAAATGAAAATTGTAACACAAAATATACGGTTTAGATGTAACATCAACAGTATTCTGTTATACGAATCTTCACGATTTATATTGTATTTTACAGTAGTTAGAATTTGATTTGTAATAGAATTTGATTTTGTGTAGTTAGAATTTGATTTCAAAATTTGCAATAAAAATTTATGTTTATCGTGTTTTGGTAAAATGATAACCATTTCATTATTATCATTTATTTTTTTATTTTTTTATTTTTTACACAGGAAGAAAAAAATTCACATAAAGTATAATTCAATTTAAATATTATAAACTACTTCATATATTTTTTAACATTAGCTAAATTGTTTTTTAATCAGCTTAAGTATCTTGAAAGCTTTTCTTCATTAACGATTTCCTTTGAAGCTAAGATATTTAAAATCATTATCTATAGCGTGCATTTTTTTACACTTTGTCATTTAGTTGTTCATTATACAATTTTAGATAGTTTAAAATAGTTTTATAGACTTACTTTTAACAAAATGTAAAAAAAAAATAGTAATTAAGTACGAAATAAAAAAAATAAGAGCATAAAAGAAATTAAATTTTAAAACATTTTTGGGCTTCCTCTGAACTGGAAAAATTATAATTAAGTGCTATTTTTTTTGTTAAGTATTAGCTAATCCTTTCATAATGCAAAGAAGTAACTATTAAAAATGTTACAAAATTGCATTTACATTTTTAAGGTAATAAAACAAGCTTTTAAAAACTTCTAAGTTTTGAAAACTGTATTCCTATTACTTATTCAAACATTAAATGATTGCAGTGTAAAATAAAACCACTATTTTAATGAAATAAGTTCAACATGAATATTACGTGTTTTTACGTACATTAAATCCTCCTCTCACGGACACACAAAAATAAAACCCGATCGAGACTTCTGTTCTGTGTATAACTCAAGTTTTAGTTAGGGCAATAAAAGCGCTTTTATAAATCTTTCGGCGTTTTTTGGAACCAAATGCACTTTATTTTGTCAGATGGAGTCGTCTGCAAATATAGACATATTGTCAACTGTTATTTTTAAAATAGTAACACTCAAAACGAACATCATGTTTGAATATCCTGATAAAAACTGTCCGGTAAATGGCACAGTTTATTTATCCTTCTTGCACAGCTAAACTCGTTTTCACACAGTTAAACTCGCCAAACTTTAAAGATGGTAAGGTACATATATCCTTTTAAGTTGCATTTTCCGAGAAAATAATTCACTTGAGATATTTATTTTATAATAAGATACAATAAAATCTAAAACATATTGCAATCATTATCTTGATTCAAAAGAATATTTTCGTGTTGAAAATAATAAATTGATACTTACATTGGGGCTTACATTACTTTTACATAAAATCTGTCACATCGATTATAAAATAAGTATGTATATGTGCTACATATTCCTGCAATCGTTTATAGTTTTATAAACTATTGATATAAAATATCTCTTGTAACAGCGGCTCTCAATCTAGATTAATCCACACTGTAAAACAAATTTGTTAAATTTACGTTAAAAATTGCTGGCAGCAATGTTGCCAGCATTTTTTGCCATAAAAATTGTAGTAAAATTAGATGTAGATTTTTTTATTACACCTAATTTTACTGCAATTTTTACAAAAAAATGTGCTGGCAACATTGCTGCCATCAATTTTTGCGTAAATTCCGTTTCTTTTTGGATTTGCTGATTTTTTTACAGTACACCAGGGAGTCTGGGTCTCCTGTTGGGTTGCGTCGGGTCTTTTTAATGTCGCGGAATAACCATGGTTTACCTTAAAAATACATTGTTTGTTTTATTTGTCAAAAAAATGACAAGTACTATATTTTACAACTGCAATAATTATAAAAAGGTATTAACTTAAATCTTCGTGAGAAAACTGGTAATCGGTGTTATGTTATATCCTCGTTGTGAGACAAGGTGGCAATCGAGAAATTGTTATGGCTAGCCTGGACCCCGGCTGTCGAGCATATTGATTAAAAAGCTTTTCGAGAATGCATATTTGAAAAGCCCAAAGTTCACAAAAACTGAATAAAAGTCCTTAATTGAAGATTTTGCAATCTCTCTGTAAAAATAGTTTTAAAGAAAAAAATCCTTAAGTTCCTCCTAAATAATATACTTCTTTCTTCTTCTTTAATTGAGCACAATAACCAGAAATACTTAACTCAGCGTTAAAGTTTTTGATGTTTATCACAACATACTTACGTGAATGTGTTTTTTCTACTTTTCTTTTTTTTAAAACACTGGTACATACACATACTAAATTAGAAAGTGACTTCAGGTTAAAATTAACCAGTTATAATCCTATAAATATCCTCATTGGTAAACACCAGTACCTAAAATCTTGCATTTTTCATTATCTTTGTAATAAGTACCATGCTTTAATTTTTATTCCATTTGCAGATATTGGGATTGCCGATTCTTTATTTTGTTGATAATACATCTTCCGTAAGAAAAGTTGTCCTTTTTATAGAATAGGGCAGGTGATATTTTATAAACGTTATGCAATAATTTTCACATATATACTATATGCATCCTCATACTCGTATTATGTACGTCGCGAATTTTTTTTTTATATTTAAAGGTGGCTTTCTTACCAATAAATATTGGGAACTACTGTCTTATATCAATAAAAGAAATTTAATTTTCGACGGTATAAAGCAATCGACTTTTTTTATAATGATTTACAATGAAACAAAAATGAAAGAATAATCTAAAATATTTATATTATTTTCTTTCAGATAAAATAATTTTATTTTACACTTAAAGCTTTTTTTAGAAACAAATTGTAAATTCTTGGTAGCTTTAATTACAATTGCTTAGTTTTAGTTTGAAAATGACCGGTTAAATCCTTAACACGTTTTTTCTTGTAATTATATAGACCTTTTTTAAGAGTGTATAAATGACATATTTTCTGCATTATATTCATCAAAAGAGCTTACGTATAATGTCACGTGTGTGTGTTACCATTGAAAAAATAAAGTTTCTGAAATTATTAATATGTGGATAATCCCTTACGAATAAATAAACATACCACTGTTAAGAACATCAATAGAATTAAAACTGTATTTTTAGTTAATGTTTACAATGTAGAGTTACAGGCATCGATATCCTTTGATTTTTTTTTCTCGCTTTTAGGATGACGTTGCGTATATATATAAATATTAATGTAATAACGAGAAAACATCCGACTGATTGACTGGCTCATCAACATAAAAATAGATCGACTAATGCTAGTATCACGAAATTAGAGCATTAGATATATGTTCCAACCCAGACAAACAAAAAGAATGAATTTTTGAAAATCCACGCCTAAAGGCTTAAATGGGAGTGTGGGGGGGGGAGTTCAAAATATTGAGATTTTTTTTCTATATTTTAATAAACGTTTGTATTATTTATTATTATTATTATTATTATTATTATTATTATTATTATTATTATTATTATTATTATTATTATTAGCATTTGATTGTTGTTAAATACTGCAATTGTACAATATTATTATTGTTAGTATATGAATAAATATTTTTTATGCATAGGATACCGGAGGTGGATAACTTGTATTGTGCATTTATAATTTCACAGTTTTCGTAAGAGATTTTTGGTAAGAGTGCATGAGGACAGTTTTACTTTCAGAACAAGTTTAAACTCATTCCAGAAGTTCGATTATCTTAATAAAAGTATGCAAATGCGTATTATAGGATTCCGCTTAGCACCCGATAAAGTTATGTCTCTTCTGGCAAAATAATTTGCATTATACGTGATTTCAATAGTGAAGATATGAATTTCATCTCTGCAGTTTTATCAATTACAAGTATTTTTTTAAATCGGGTATCTACTACAATAACTAAATAATAACATTCAAATTAACTTATCATAACTGAAACTCTTTTATGGTCCCGCATTTTACTTTAGCCGTCCTAACCGCATAAGGAGATTGGTGAACGATAACCTCAATCAACGGTTTAATAGTCAACATATTTCAACAATTTACAATAAATAAAAAATACATGTATCACTTTTTGCATCCCAATAAGATTGTACAACAGGATGATTAAATTATTGTATTCTATTCCTAGATGGTAAATTTTAGATTCTCACTTTCTTCATTTTATAAGTTTCCAAATGAGTTTCCAAAATAGATCGACTAATGCCAGGGTCATGAAATTTGAGCGTTAGATAAATGTTACAACCTAGGCAAACAAAAAGAATGAACTTTTGAAAATCCACGCCTAAAGGATTTAGTGTGGAGGAGTGGAGAGCTCGAAATATTAAGTTTTCTTTTCCATATTTTAATAAACGTTTGCGTTATCTATTATCATTATCATTATTATTATTATTATTAGCATTTTGATATGAGCAAAATATTTTTTATGCATAGGATACCGGAGGTCGAAAACTTGTATTGTGCATTTATAATTTCACAGTTTTGGTAAGAGTACATGAGGACAGTTCTACTTTCAGAACCAGTTTGAACTTGCTCCAGAAATTCGATTATTTGAATAGGCATATGTAAATGCGCATTACACGATTACGTTTACTACGCGATAAAGTAATGTACCTTCTGGCAAAATAATTCGCATTATAAACGAATTCATAGATGGAGATGTGAATTCCATCTCTGCAGTTTGGTCAATTACGAGTGTTTTTTTAATCGGGTATCTTCTACTATGACCAGATAATAACGTTCACATTAAATTAACATAATTGAAATTCTTCTTTGGTCCCACGTTTTACTTTAGCCTTCGAACCGCATAAGGGTATCGGTGAACGATAATCCCAATCAACAGTTCAATGGTCAACCTATTTTAACAATTTACAATAAATAAAAAATGCCTTCATCACATTTTACATCCCAGTCAGCCTTGTACAACAGGATGCTTAAATTATTGCAATGTATTTCTAGATGGTAAATTTGAGATTCTCACTTTTTTCATTATATGAGTTTCCAAATGTAGAACGGCTTACTTTTGAAAATTTTATATGTGCAAAAGATACTTTTGAAAATTTTATATGTGCAAAGCTTTAATTCATTCAAATCTCTAAAATCAAATAAGCTTTTAAATAAATCTCCAAACTTGTTAATAATTAAATTTTTGGACTATAGAGTGAAATGTACTTTTGCTACATATGACTAACGATCTGTAAGATTCAGGGGGAGTAGGTGGACAATGCATCCCCCCTCGTACTCGCGACCAATGGGAATATTCCGGATTCAGTATTTCCTGTAGTCCCTATATATGTGTATATATGTATATTTTTCTTATAATCCTGTGCATAACAGAACTTTATAAATAACTATTATATTTTTGACCGGCATTATTGACAATTTAGTACATTTAAAAGAAAGTCAAAACATGCAACTGATTTTACTAACAAGTTTTTGCTTACTTTAATTACATACATTGGTGATTAAATAACTAAAATATTACTATTTAAAAGTTCTGATAACTATTTTTAATTTTTAACTATTTTCTTAAATTGGTTACAAATATATTCGTCACATGTTAATATAAAGTTTAAACATATATTTAACATGTATATGTTGTTTAATGATTAGTATATTTTTTCCGTACTACTTGAAAAACAGAAATCTTTTATACTAAGGACATTTATTTTATCGGAAGAAGATCATGCAAATATATTTCTGTAGTTCAGTATAAACAAAAGACATAAAAAAGTATAAGTAGTGAATTGTAAAATACTCTAGAGGAAACTACCTTTCAGTAAGATTAGATATTTTAAAAATTTATTTTGGCTATTCAAAAGTAGCTTTAAAAACTCCAGATGAAAGTAAAAAAACTGCTTAAAATTGTAGTAAACAAATATATTTACGATATATTTTTAAAGAATACTTTATAAAGAAACTATGTTAATATCATTTTACTTTGATAAGATTAGGATGTGGATAAATAGGAAAATTTTTAAGATGAAATCCTAAAAATATAATTTTTCCGCTTAATAGTATAATTTATGTTTAAAATATTCACGTACAAGCTTGAATAAGAGCCTTTTCTAATTTATACTAATAAAGATTTCTAAAATGTGTTTCGGAAATATAACTGTAAGTAGTACCATCTAAATTTTACATATCTAACTTTTATGCATAATGTAAATAATAATAATAATAATACAGATTACACATTACATTAAATATATAAGCATCTGGGGATTTTGTTGCATTTTCATAATAACGTTTGTAAATGTCTTATAATATGAAAATGACTTAATGAACAATGGCGGCTTATTGCTGTACTATGTTTGATTTGTCTTTTATTTACTACAAATATAAAACATGTAAAGTAAGCGACAAATTTTTAAAATTCTTTCTAAATTTTGTACATAGTAAAAATATAGTTATAGCATATGTAGTTAATACAGTGTCATCTCAAGCACAAAAAACATCAAATTAACTTAAAAATTTAAAATAAAAATATTCTCGTATTCGAGGTTCAAGAACTGAAAGAATACAATTTCATCAAGTCGGAAATTGTGCGTCAAGCGTAGCAGATGAGATGCGTTCATACTATAATGAAATTTTAAAAATATTCAGATCTTGGTGCAATAGTATATTTGTACTTCGGATACAGTAGAATTACCGAAATCTTTTCTTTGTGTAAGTTCTATCTGCTGTCTATTATACAGGAAATAACCTGTAGTAATCCTCAGAAACATATATTAATTTCATAAAAAGTGAATTATTTTAATATTTCATAAAATGTTAAATAGTTAATTACAATTAAAACACGTCCCAAACAGTGTTTCCCTCTGTACCATTATGTAATGGAATACTTTTGTGTGGCCCTGTAAATTAATAAGAAATATTCTTTGCATTACATATTGTACAAAACGCATACGTTCGTATATACTTCACAGATGCATAGAATGTCATTGTGTTCGAAAGAGTGTAGCACCATTAAAACGCACCTGAAATTATTTTCCTTGTATTGACCTTAATGTAACGGAATGATTTTGATTGTCCCTGTAATTAAACTATTTTCCAATTTTTATAACATTTGAAATGACTCGACAAAATTATACTACAATTATATATTTTGTTTTTCAAACAAATTAGTTCGATACTTTTTGCTCTATTATCTGCGGACGGATGGTCAGACGGCAGATTAAACGATGACTATAGGTAATACGTATTTGCATAATTAAGAATGCGCTTAAAAATTAAAGACTTTAGTAGAGTTTTGCATTCTATCTTAAGCATTCATAACCTTTTAAAGCAGCGCATGTATTGAAAAAAAATTAGATAAACACTACCATATGAAAAATTAAAACTCTGTCTCATTATGTTTTTAATTCTTTTTCATCTTTAAAAAATGTTATGAATTACTGAATTTTAAAATTTAGATATTAACATTGAGACGTATTTCGGGGAAAAAAAGAAAACTTTTCGAAATGAGTTAATGTAAAACATTGAACGGTTTTACCAGTTAGCCTGCACTGCTATATATACTAATTGCCAAAAAACTATAATCAATACTTTATTTAGATAAGAAAATTTTAAACTCCATTTTAATTTGAAAAAAGAGTATGTCAAAAATATTAAGTGCAGTAAAATTAACATTTAACGAAAAAAAAAAAATCTGTAAATCGAGATTATCATTAAATCGAGGATAGTAGATACATTCAAGCAGTATAAACATTGATTAATACAATGATATACAATATAAAACGTTGATAAATTTTCACACAGGGTAATAAGCACTAATATTTAATTTAGTTTTTGCATTCAATAAACATTAAAAAATACCATTACTAATAACTTCTATTTTTTAACCTTAAATGTAATTTGTGACATAATTATTTTATTCACACAAATGTTCTTTTACATACAACATCTTTAAATACTTTCATAGATTTTCTTTAGTTAAATAAATAATAAACAAATGTAGTCGAATCTAGAGATCAAACTATATTGTTATACCGTATATTACTAAAACCATACAATTAAAATACTTTTTAGAGTATCTTTTAAAAAGTCTTTTATTCTCTTATAGTCTTTATTTTATTGGTCGTTATGTCAAATGAACTTTTTACTTTATATCGTCTTATTGAAAATCACTTTGCTCTTTTTGTTTCAGAAGGCGCTATCGCAAATGAAAACAAATATTTATTTTTTCATTCTTTAACTTATACAGTTTAATCTTACTTTTATTGTTACAAAACCGAAACAAATATTGTGAAATGAAAATGCACTATGAGGCATAAGGAATAAGGATAGTAACATATAAAGTTATTGTAAACTCCAAATAAAATCCTAACTTAAAAGTTTTAAAAGATATCTTACATTTTGAGAAATTTCAGTTATGTAAAAATTTGTAACTTTTTGTTAAATATATTTTTTAAAAATTAAGTAAAGGGTTTTTCAAATCTACACGTCAGAAATGTAAAAGTAGGTGGAAGAGACGTAAATAAAGAGAATAAATATAGAAATTGGGTGCAGAAATGCAACAATGAGCTCAAAATACTCATTTTCGAGGGGTGATTCCATTGACTTTTTTAATCCTCACGATGATATCTTTTCAACGATACCAATTTCGTTAAAACCGAGACTAAATTTTTTTGCGATCCGCCATTAAATGTGCACTAGCTACGAGACATAAATTGTCGGATATCTCGAAAACGACTCCTTTCCGACGGGTTTGAGTTTTTTACTACTCACGATTAGATCTTTCCAGCGATACACTTTCATCAAAATCGGTGACTTACACTTCTTGCAGTTCCTTAATTAGTATCACCGACTACTGAGAATTCTATGACCAGTTTATGTTTACTAGTTGTCGAGAATAATTAATGCTGACTCTTAAAGCACGCTGAATAAATAAGACTGGTTTTGGAAGATATCGTAGATATGGAACACGGTGATACACAGGATTAAAATAACAAGAATAAATAAAATAGTTGAATAACTTTTCTTTTTTCTAAAAAAGTCTAATAATGTTTGATATATTTTTACGCTTCAGTATATTTTATATATATCTTGTTCAAGTCCACACTTGTAACAATCAATTTAAAATGAAAACCATTTTATTTTTACTAGAATTGAATTCTACATTGAATTACACAAATATATTTATCACCAGTCGACACAAGAATTAAATATTAGTTTCACAATATTAAATTTAATTAATTTTTTGCGAAAATTCTTTGAAAATATGTACCATTTTTTAAAATTTGTCAAACATTCTTCACCACTATCTAATTTATATGATTTGCAGGAAATATTCTGTCTTAGTACTTAAAGAATTCTTGAAAAGATAACCGTTTTTTAAATAACAAATAACGAAATAAATGATACAATTTTTCAATAAATTGCGAGAACCTTAATTGAATTTTGAATGACTGTCACTTTTTTTAAAAATGAGAGACAAGAAAGACTTTGAAGGGCTCATCTTTGTCAAATAATTTAAAACGAGAAAAATGCATCAAAAATAAATAAAAATGCTCTGGTAAAAATAAAAAAATGAGTAAATGAAATTTTAAATTCACTTAAAAACATTCATTTGGTTAAAAAAAGTGACATGTTTGTTGAACATGTCAAAAATCAAAAAAATTCAGAAATAATTTATTTGTCTGTGTATATTTAGGAAGCAAAATTTACGTAAAATTACTTTAAATTTTCAAATATTCACACAAAATTTAAAGCAAGCTGTAATATCGAATCATTCAATTAATATTGTTATATTTCATCGCAGAATTACTATTAAAATTAGATATTTTTATTAAAAAACCTGATGTATTTTCGACATGTTTTAGCATAAAAGCAGATATTTGTAAGTGATAATATCTGTTATTGTTAAATGGGCCTTGTTTATGTTAAACGGACATGACAGATGGTTTCATGAAAATATATATTTTTTAAAGGATTTGACCTTTTATTCCCGTTAGTATATTTAAAAATAAAACATCCGAAACTATTATTATTTGCAACAATATAACTTACAGAATGTCTAAAAAATATAGATATAGGTCGAAAATTTAAAGGGAGAATATACATGAAGTCAAAAGATATTTATGAGCAAAAGTCAATTTATTTCGGCTAAAATACAGCGTGATTAACGTCAAAATGAAAATGAAATCGTATCACGATGTTTGCACAAGTGAAGCCACAACTTTACTATAGTATCATTTTGAAAACTCTCTTTTCTGAAAAAAAAATCAGAATATCATGAAAAAAGGTTTGAAATATTGGGCCAAATAATTTTAAGGTAAACTATTCATAAATCTTAATGTAGATGACATTGCATCAATTAATGTTCTAAATTGTAAATCTCTTCTAGGACTCACTCTAATATAAAAATATTTCACACAAAATAAAGTTAATATTATGATATGACATAAAAATATCTTTATTACGGAAGAAAGGAAGGAAAGGAAAAAAATCGAGTATGGTTTAAATTAAAAACTTTCATTAAAAAAAAAAATTTGGTTACTACTGTAATTTCTTACAAAAAAATTGCACTGACGTGTGCTATTATTCTGCAATGTTTATACAGGGTGATTCAAAAAAGATGGGCAGAACTTTAAGGGGTTATAGTACACTTAAAGACAAATAATATTAAATAGGAGACTAAGGGTCCCAGACGTATTCCCAAGGAGATAGGGGGCATTAAAGTTTAGGGTCCGAAATTTCAAATGATTATAAAAAATGGAAAAATTGGTCGATTCGTTTGCGGTTTTTGCAAAAAAATTTCTTTATGCCAGTATTTTCTTGAAATAAAATTTTAAAGTTCAATTTCAAAAAATGCCGATAGGGGGCGCTTTAGACTTTGGAGTAACAAACAACTATTTTTTAACGTTATTTTTTGTATTTCTTAAAATGATTTCGAAAGCTTAGACTTAAACTTAAATTTTGATCTAAAAATCTGAGTCCTAACGAGTAGTTAAGTAGCGTAAACTGAAATTTGAAATTTGAAACCCTTCTCCCCCCAGAACAAAAATCAGTTATTCCCGATCTTTGTGTCGTAGATTAGGCTCTAACTACTGCCGCGTTTTGCTAAAATTATTCTTTATGTCAGTATTTTCTTGAAAATAAATTTTAAAGAAAATTTTCAAAAAATTCCGATAGAGGGCGCTTTAGACTTTGGAGTAACGAACAACTATTTTATACCGTTATTTTTTGTGTCTCATTAAATGCTTTCTAAAGCTTAGACTTAAATTTTCAGCCCAAAATCTGAATCGCTGAGCGTGGTTCAGTAGCGAGGGGAGGGGGTTCAAATTTCAACTTCTGAACATAGTTCAGTTTGCACTACTTAACCATGCCCAACGATTCTGTGCTGTGATACGAGGCAAAAATACAGCTTTCGTCAAGGACTGCATAGTCGGAATTCACTCATAAAGGCACTGGCACAGTTGGAAACGTCGCTTATGCAAACGTTAAAGCTCCATTCCTGACGCTAGTCACCGGTTAAGAAGGAGACAGAAAGTATGCAAATGTCAAATGGGGAAGAAGAAGAACACGTATGCAAAATTTCGACACGATTCAGGCATAAAAACCACTGAACGGTGAGTCAAGTGTAAGTCGCTGTAGTAATGAATCGGAAGATGGTGCCCTTCACGAATAAGGAAAAGGCTGAGATGCATTTAATTTACGGAGCGGCAGATGGAAATTGTGCAGAGGCACATCGAGTGTACGGAGAGCGATTTCCCAACAGGCGGTTGCCTAACCGCAAAACTTTCGAGCGCTTGCACAGACAGTTGTGTGAGACGTGATCATTTCTCGCTTCCCGGTCGAATGCAGGTCGTGCAAAAAAGGACGAATCAGTAGTTGTTGCACAAGCCATTCTGGATGTAGTAGCGGCGCAGCCAAGTACAAGTACACGAACAGTGGCTAGGCAGGTGGATACCTCACAGTCCATGACTTGGAAGGTACTGAAGGATGAACATTTGCTCCCGTTTCATGTGCAACGAGTCCAGAAACTGTCTCCAGGGGATTATCCAAATCGTATTGAATTCGGCCGCTGGTTTCTGCAGCAGAACGCGCTAAATCCACATTTTGGACGAACTGTGCTTTTCACCGATGAATGTACCTTCACACGTGAAGGTACATTTAACACACACAATGCACATGTATGGGCGGATGTCAATCCACATGCTACGTATCCACATGCTCATCAGAGACGCTTTTCCATCAACGTTTGGGCAGGAATCCTCGGAGACCACCTAATCGGACCGTACCTTCTTCCTGAACGCCTCAACGGTAAAACATACCTCACATTTCTGCAACATGTGCTGCCAGACCTGTTAAACGTTGTTCCTCCACGCATCCGGCGGGTCATGTGGTTCCAGCACGATGGAGCGCCAGCCCATTACGTACGAGACGTCCGCAACTATCTGGACATCACATTTCCGAATAGATGGATTGGTCGAGGTGGTCCTGTTGCTTGGCCTGCTCTCTCGCCAGATCTTTCACCCCTCGATTTCTTTTTTTTGGGGACAATTGAAGGCTCTTATGCATGAGACACCCATTGAATCCCCCGAGGAACAGGTCGCCAGACATTCCGCCGCTGTAGGGGAAGTGCTCGAAAAGCCTGATGTTTTCGCGAATGTTCGCCGTTCCATTCTTCGTCGTTGTTCTGCGTGCATAACCTCTGGTGGTCACAATTTTGAACATTTATTGTAATTACATGTTAATAAATATGCTTTGGTAACATAATCCTAATTTGTGTCTTTTTACCTCGTATCACAGCACACAATGTGTGGACATGGCAAACTGAACTGTGCTCAGGAGTAATTTCAAACCCCTCTCCCCAGAAACTTAACCACGTCTAACTATTCAGATTTTGGGCTGAAAATTTAAGTCTAAGCTTTAGAAAGCATTTAATGAGACACAAAAAATAACGGTATAAAATAGTTGTTCGTTACTCCAAAGTCTAAAGCGCCCTCTATCGGAATTTTTTGAAAATTTTTTTTAAAATTTATTTTCAAGAAAATACTGACATAAAGAATAATTTTAGCAAAACGCGGCAGTAGTTAGAGCCTAATCTACGACACAAAGATCGGGAATAACTGATTTTTGTTCTGGGGGGAGAAGGGTTTCAAATTTCAAATTTCAGTTTACGCTACTTAACTACTCGTTAGGACTCAGATTTTTAGATCAAAATTTAAGTTTAAGTCTAAGCTTTCGAAATCATTTTAAGAAATACAAAAAATAACGTTAAAAAATAGTTGTTTGTTACTCCAAAATCTAAAGCGCCCCCTATCGGCATTTTTTGAAATTGAACTTTAAAATTTTATTTCAAGAAAATACTGGCATAAAGAAAATTTTTTGCAAAAACCGCAAACGAATCGACCAATTTTTCCATTTTTTATAATCAATTGCAATTTCGGACCCTAAACTTTAATGCCCCCTATCTCCTTGGGAATACATCTGGGACCCTTAGTCTCCTATTTAATATTATTTGTCTTTAAGTGTACTATAACCCCTTAAAGTTCTGCCCATCTTTTATGAATCACCCTGTATACTCGTTTTAAAACATAGTGTAATCTTTAAATATATTTTAAAAAATTAAATGTTTTTATGCTTGCAACTCTTATTGAGAGTTATATGAATGCACAATAAATCACATTTCATTTCATAAATTTGTGTATTTGTATTTCTCGTAGTATCATTATAATTTGTTTTAGATAATTTTCACATTAAAATAGTAAAATTTTGCATACGGTAAAGCGCCGCTTATCTGGATGCGGATTAACCGGATAGTCCAATAAATCATATCAATCAAGGACCGTACATTGCTTTCTACATTTCATTGCTTTCTACACATTTTTTGAAGTAAAGCATATTTTGGCGCGGTAGGGTACGTTTGGCTGACTGTCACGAAAGATAACTGTTAAATTACCATTTCCTCAAATAATAAAAGCACTAACAAAAGCAAAAAGAGTAATGCATGAAATCTACTGTTTCTGGAACCCAAGAAGTTTCACTTCGAATGCGAGAGAGTCCCATACATATGTATTTTTTGGCCAGAAAAATCCCTGTTAATTTTTATTGTGAAGGATTTTAAAAGTTGCTTTTTTTTTATCAAGATATGTCTCGAAATTAGAGACCCTCTTCCAGTCTTCACACTTTCTTTTCTTCGCATAGTGTATGCATATACATAAAGTGATTTGTATGCGTGTATAATGTCTAACTTTGTACCAATTTTGCAGAAAATAAAATTTTTAAAAAAAGGACACCGAAAAAAAATTTCGATAAATTTACAGCAAAATTAGATGTAATTTTTTATTACATCTAATTTTATTGCATATTTTTACGGCAAAAACTGCTAGAAACATTGATGCGCCGTACATTTAACAGAGTTTTTTTTTACAGTTTAAAAGGAATAAACTCTAAAACCACCATTTGTAGTATGCTAAAATGTACACTAATACAATTGTTAGTTCTAAATCTGGAAAAAGTGTGAAGGAAAGTTAAATAGAAAACACTGCAATAGCCATATTTTAAGTTGTTCAATTATCCATATTTTTTATAAACTGGATCGGCCTCAGCCCCCGCTGGTCCTAACTTGTTGCCAAATGTATTTCACCATGAAAATATAAAAACACACTTTTTGAACTCAAATTTTAAAAGCCCTTTTTCAACCGAGGAAATCGCATATCCATAAGGAGACAAAGCCACACATGAATTCAGAACGATCACAAATGATGTTCATTTGTGAAGTAATTTGTTCAAAAAAAAATGTGTTTTTAAGGACGGGTCTTAATTTCGACTGATAAAGTAATGTTAAAATTTCCTACTTGAATTACATCATTCTTATATTTCCACGAATATTTATACAAAATTGTATTATTTAAAGCCAAATATGTGGTTTAAAGCCAAATATTACGTGGTATTACATAAAACTTTTACATTGTTTGCTTTTATACACAAGTTAATTTTTCACGAAAATAACATAAAATGTTATCAGTTATGTTTAAATCACAGTGTTTAATTTTGCTTCTCAAAATCTTATGTGTCTCTTAAGAATGTGCTATTCTTTAACGTTTGAGTTTGTAAAAAAGTTTTTAAGTAGGTTTTCCAAGTAAAACATTTTCTATTTAACCAAACCTGAAACTTTTTAATGAACCGAGTTGACTTTTTTTACACTAAGAGTTCCAAAGCTTCAGGCCATAATCTTTTCTAACTACCACGAGGCTGTCTAACAAATACTACGTTAAAAATATTTTCGTAAAGAAAAAAGGTTTTAAAAAGTTTGAGATTTTTTTAAATAAAAGAAGTTATATTTATTAAATTTGCTACAACGTATCTGAAAATTATGAAATACAACCTGTTCTTAAAAGTTTATAGAGTTTTGTCAGAAACAACGAATTAAAAAATATGTTTTAAACTGCTAAGCTATCTCAAAATGAAGAAACATAACCTGTTATTAAAAATTTTTATAAATTTTGTAACAAATTACCAATTTGAAAATTGGTTTCAAAATTAAAATATATATATATATACATTAAGAAATGTGTATAAAATTATGTGAAACATAAGACTTGTTATCTGTCTTTTACGAAATGTAAATGCATTAAAACATGTTTTGTGTCTGGTATAAAATGTAGTTTTTCAATAATGTATGATATCGTTGTATGTAAATTGTAAATATAAAAATAATGAATTTACATTTTGTTTCTTTATATTACTAATTATAAACAAAATTCCGTTTATGATATAATATTTAAAAAAAAAAGAGTTGTATATTTGAAAGATATACATTTTAGTTCTAAACAGTTAGAAAAATGTGGATATAAGTTTCAAAATTCGTCTTTGTCCGAAAATAAAATTTTGAGAAAGGACAAAAAACCTCTATTTGCGACCATTATAGTGTAAAAAAATCCCCAATCTCAGATTTAAAATTAGAGAAATCTGTATATTTACTAAAATTTTATTTGTACACTGCACAGAAAAAGATATAAAATAAGCTAGGGTAACAGGGACCGAGGTTAATTTTGAAAACAATTGATGAATTTTCAATGTTGAAAAACAGTTCTCTCTTAACTTTTACTGCTTCATCTCCAGATCTTAAATCAATGTGTGTCAATAAATTTTTAAATGTTTCAAAAGTCCCCAGTAAATTAATTCCGAAGAATTTCTAAATATTTATGTAATTATTCTTATAATTATATGACATTGCTATTTAACAATAAATTGGCTTAAAGCCGAACTTTACCTTTAATTATGGTATGTACAGTTAATATTAAAAGTTAAAAAAAATTACAATAATTACTATCTAAAGTGTTTTATACAATATTTCCATGAAATATTTAATCATTTTTAAAGTTATGTTGAAGTTATAGGTAGCATAAAATATATCGATATACGGAAGTATATGTTCCAAATAAATTGCGTATTGGACTCTTTCCAGACATTTGCTGTCGAAATAAATTAAATTATTTTAATGTGTCATAGAGAATTTCGTATGTCTTTAACTTACTTACATTTCAAAGGAACTCGCAAAATCATTTGAAGTATTTTAATTCTTTAGACAGGTATTATAGGCATTATATTATAATATGATTTCTTAATTAATGACAGATAAATGCATTTAATGAAGTCATGGATGGTTGAAGAGCCCCCAGAAAATTAATTCGCAAGAATATTGTTAATTTGCAGTTTGCCTCTGAGATACATAAACGACAATGTAGAAATATAATGGACAACGAAATGTCCTCTGACATTTAATTTGTATTGAACTTATCTTCATGTTTGTATAATGGGATTCGGAGTCATTAAGAATGGTTTTCTTGAAAATTTTTTAAAACTTATATTGCTTTTTCGCGAGCATTATCTCATTATGCTTGGGATGCACTCTAAAAAATAAAAGTGTAAATTACACGAATTCGCATATGTATGTGTGTAAATTCCTAAAATTACACACCTGACATGAAAATTAGCCACTTTTTGCAAAATTTTGCCTGTTTTTATGTGTATTTAAGCTTACAAATCTAAGTATGTAATTTGTTATCACTTGAAAATCACAAATAAATGTGTAAATGTTGAAAAATGCCTAAATTTACACAAATTTGTACGTTATTGTAATTAACACTTAATGATATACACATAGGTAAGTGTGTAAATTTCTAAAATCATCCACTTGTCATAAAAAATAAACAATTCCCACAAAAAATACCTATCTTAATGTGTGTTTAGTTTATGGCATTAATTTTGTACGTTATTATCAGTTCATAAACTCAGAAAAATGTGTAAATGTAGATAACACCTGAAATTACTCTAATTACTGCGTTACAAAAATTATAAATGCGTGAATTTTAAAGTAGGAAAGGGACGTTACGAAAGGGATGGGAGGCTTACATATCATTCATAGCTACACTTTTTATTTCAGTAATCCTATTCATAAATAACATTATGTCACTGCATTGCTGTAACAGCATTTTTAATTAATAAACTAATACATTTATTTATTTTTATAGGATACTCTGACCACCTCTCTCACCCTCCCCGTTTCAGCAGCTCGTGAACATTTAAAAGAAGTTTTAAAAAATTTAATCTAGACAACCTGTAAAAAAATTTCGTAACATGTAACGTAAAATTTTATTCATTTAATAGGTTAATTTTAATTTCGTTTTCCGAATTACCTTTTGAAATTTGTACATCAAATATAAGAATGCTTGATTTTATAATTCTACGTTTTTAACTAAATCATAATTTCTTTCAGTCGTCTCGCAGAATGCTGTTTTTGCACAATTTTACATGTAATTTTCAGTAATCGTGTTAGATATTCTTAAAGCGAAATTAGGATGACTTCATAAAGAGGCTTTATAATAGAGATATAATCCCACTTTATACTTATTCATAAATTTAAGTTATATTTTTTGTACTGTTGTTAATTTTTCTGTTGATCCAGCTGAATGCTAGCGCTCGCGTTGAGAAAAATATAGAAGTTATTCTCCTATAATGTGTAAGGTATGTAATCTCGTACGTTCGTATTATCTTTAATTCTTTTTATCTGATTAGTTTATATTTATGTATAAATGTATATGCTATATGTTGGATTTATTTTTTACATATGTTTTACACAAATAATTTATTTGGCTTAAAAAATGTCAACATTACCTAACTCCTGATAAATGTCTATTAAAATAACAACTGTTGTATCTAAGGTTATTTATTTCCTGAAAAATTTTCATCTTAAAAGGAATTTATGAATGTATTTTAACAGTAGCAAAATAAACGCTAACATCATTTTTTTTGGGGGGGGGGGGGGGTGCGGTATTAAATTTTGGTTCGGTTGTATGAAAGGTATTATAGTTTATTTATAAACTATTATACAAATGTATATCATATCTACAAATTGTATATTCTGATTTATAAGTTAAACTGTTCATCTGAGTTTTATTTATTTATTGAAATTTTTTTGATGATCTATTGAGATTTCTATAATGACAGTATTTCTCTTTTTATTCTTTACTATAGTTGATAAATAAATATACACATTAGTTTGATATCTAAAATTTTAATTAGAATATCTGAAAATTTCCTTTATGAAATCACGAGTCACTTCAATAATGTTAAAATATATTTGTATTTAAAAAAAATACACAGAATGAGTATGTTCTAAATATAATCTTAAATGTCATTATGTTGTCATTATGTTCTAAATATAATCTTAAATGCAAAAGATATATTTTAATGATTCAACAGCCTTTTTGATAATCCTTATAATTTTTTAAGGTAAATTCTTTGTAATGATGAATATTTCAAAAAGAAAACAATTCAACAAATTATATAGGCGATTTATGTATATAGAAACAAATCAGCTAAACTTTTTGCAGGTAATATGTGTTGTGTATGTGTGTGTGAGATGAAGATTACATACCTTTTTCTATTTTTTGTAATATTTTAAATTTTACTTTTATAACTATATGTAACACAGTACCTTAAGTATAATTGACTTTGTATCTTGAGTCTGAAAAATAAAAAATGAAAAATTGAATCTGAACTCTGAAAATAAAAAGTGTGGAGATTGCAAGTTTACCAACTATCATTATTCCATCTGACTAGTCTAAATCTATCATTAATTTAATATTTACTATTTCTTTTTCTTTTTCTTAATTTTTAATTGCATGTACTGAAAAATATCTAAATGAGGGGAAAATATAAAATGAAGAAGCAAGGAAGAATACAGAAAATAAAACAGCAGTTTTTATGTGTATATTTAGAGAAGAGTAGGGAGGAATGGGACACTTTTTACAAAAATAATAAAATCAACTTTATTTGACACAAATAGAAAAATTTTGATTTATAGAATACAAAATGAAACATTTTCTAATGTCCTTGAACAATATAGAAACAAAATTTGAAGAATCATTTTTAAAATTAAAGAAATTGTAAATTTCAAAATGTGTCCCATACTTCCCCATTAACAGAGAAGTAATATTTGAACTACGATGGTTGATGAGTAATATAAAAAACTAATGTCTTAAATGGCTATATGCTGAATTTTTGATCCGTAGCTGCTATAGTAACATAGTTTTAAAGGGAGGAGTAAAGTTCTAAAAACATATTTTTAGGGAGTTTTTAAGAGGAGGGGGTGAGAGTGATAGGCTGATTTGGAGCTTATGAAGCTACACTTGTGACAGTGGTGATGAGATGTGGGTACATCCCTATGATCCCGAGTCCAAACAACAGTACTTTTATTTCATCCACTGTCACAAATCTAGCCCCATAATCTAAAAATCAGGTTTTCAACAACACCTCCTCCCCCCATTTTACTCCTCCATACAAAACTATATGAATATTGCAGTTACGGTTCTGAAACTTAGCATAAAATCAACTAAGATATTAGACTTCGATATTACACATCAAATTAATTGCAGTACAGATATTTTATATACACTAAACACAATGATTTTTGAACCTCCATCGAATATGCGTATTTTACATACAACGCAAAGAACTGTGTATATTACAATAACACAATAATGCATGTTTTTTGCATAATACGCATTTATCCGTGTGATCACTGAAGATTACACAGATAAAAGAGTAAGAATATTACACAGATATATGTGTATTCTTACGAAATTTACACATTAATGTGGGTATTTCATGGGTGACCACAATAACTTTTACCCACTTAGTGTTATCATCAAATTACACACTGAAATATGTATTTCTAAATTTACACATTAGGCATGTATTTTGGCAATTTACTCACAAATTTACACATATAAACAAATCGTTTTTGTATCATCGATTTACACATTTTTCGTGCAATTTTACACTTTTATTTTTTAGAGTGTGGAAATTATATACGTGAAATAAATTTTCAATTAAAAAGGCGATTTGGGTATAGAGGTAATTTTAAGTAATACACATCATGGATTTGCATAATATAAAATATGAAAATAAAACATGAATAAACTATTTATAAAATGCATTGCAATTCCAAATTAACACATTAACGTGTGTTAAAATATTTTTAATTCATAGTAATGCTCTATTACTGAACTTTGTGTACTACTTGATTATTTCATCGATACATTATATAAATCGCAAATCTATTCGCTAATTATGCAAATTGGAAAAAATTTTATTTTAAATAATGGAGAAAAAATAGTAAAATATTAATACAAAAAGATAAAACGTCAAATTACTTGATGACATACAAACACATGTAACGTGTTTAATGTCAAGTGAATGTGGCATCTACTATACGCCATTAGTGGAATTTAATTTAATAGTATGACGATAGTTTTTTGGTCGATGGAATAATCAAGTAGTAAAAGAAAAATCCTTATAACTCCAAAAATTATAAACTGTTAATTAACAATTTACTGCGATCTATAATGTGTCTCATTTCAAATTAAAATATACATTTAAATTGAAATTTGAATGAAATTCAGGATCATGAAAATCGAAAAGTGTGAAAAATAAGATCACAAAAATCTAGACAACTAATAATCCAACCAACTTTATTTTGTATGCAAAATTTATGTTTCTTTATTGTATTTTAAAGCAAAACCTTAAAATAATATAATTCAAAAAATTTTATGTACCTTTCAACAGAACGAATATTTCCAGATACCGAAAAAAAACAACTTTCGTATAATCGAGATTACTGGTATTCAATAGGCTTTTTTCCATTATTACATGCTAAGTACTTATCGAATTTTAAGTCTCTATCTCAATTTGTTCAGGAGTTAAAGCATTTACAGACAAACAGACGGACAGATTGGCGGCCAAAAAAAGTATGTTTTTCGGAATTTCTAGTGCCTAAAATGTGTAAATCTACCATTTTTTTCAATTTTCAAAACAATTGCAAAATCTACTGTATACTATATATGATGGGTAAGTACAAAGGTAGAGTAAATAACCCAATGTTCCAATATTAAATAGTACAGATTAATCCCTATTACTGCTAGTTTGTGAAACTCATGGAAAACGATTGGTTTGCTATGCTAGCAATAATTCAACAGAAGCTCGTTTAATTTGAACCATTTTTCGGCCATCCAAAATATTTCCGTTTGGAAACATAAAGTTCTACGGATGTCTGAGGAAATAGCCAGTTGTTTCTGTTAAATTTTTTAAAATGTATATTATCACTTTTATGTGTGAGATGAGACCAATGCATGTGAAATAAATTTTCAATTAAAATGAGATTAGCGTATAAAATATTTTTAGGTAATAAAAGGTAAAGTAAATAATCTAATACTCCAATTTTAAATAGCACAGATTAATGCACATGCCCATCACAGGTAGTTTGCTGAAATCTTCGGTAAATGATTGGGTTGCTGTACCAGCAATACAACACCAACTTGTTAATTTGGCTCATTTGTCGGTCAACGAAAACATTTCAATTGGGATGCATAACCTCTTCAGACCTGAGCATAAAATAACTGTACAAATATATATTTATTGCTTTTGCATAATCGAGATGACACTATAGATGACAGAAAGAGTAATTTTTATAAAATCTGAACATTAGGGGCTGGTAATTTAGATTTACATAAAAATACTAATCCCCTTAAAACATCAGTTAAACTATCAGTAATATAAATTTACGCAATAACAAATTAAGGTCTTTAAACAAGTAAATGATACGCAAATCTTCATAACTTTTTAATGTAAAGCATTTAAGTTAAATAGTCATGAATATTTCTTACTTTCTTGGCCACAGTGTCTTTGAAGGTATTTTCGGAACTCGGATAAAAATAATATTTATTTTATGAGGTAATATTCATCAGTGCTGACATTTATTGGTTTTGTTTTAGCGCAAAAAACATTCAGCTGTATAGAAGTAAAGTAAAAATGCAAAAAATTCGAACAGTTTAGTTTTTATGAGGAAAAGAATGGAGGTACACATTTGTGTACCTCAGGTCTGAAGAGGTTAAAGTTATATGAGTATGTGAGCAAATATCTGTTGGACCACTATTGAGCATTTAGTAGCAAATGCCTTTTTAGGCGCCTTCGCCATCAGTCCTTACTGTGAAAAAATGCAAGACAACAATTAGAAAACATTGACCAAATCATTTTGTTCCAACTGGAAGATGTTAGTAATAGTTAGAGATAGCAATGGAATACTAAAGTGTAGATATTTATAATTTAAATTTATGAAAATATCATAAACATTATAGATGTGTTTTATTTTATTCTGAATTTTAAATGTCAAATAAGTGAAGAACATACAAAAAAATAAAAAATATATTTCATATGTATGCAAACAACTTTATTGCTTTTTGTTAAAAAGTTATTGACGCAAAAGAACAACTCATTGCGAAAATTATTTTCAAAACATTAGATTATTTAAAGAATAGAGTTCCATTAATATGAATTCTCAAATTAGATAAATAAAAAAAGCGAAATGTAATTATGTTGCTATTATTGAAAATTAACAAATGAGATTATTATAATCAGATTGAAAACTTTTATAGATACAATGGATATCAATGGAGAAATAACGGCAAAGTATATTCTTATTGTAATAAGTCTATGATACTGAAATTATGTTAATATAAAATATCTTAGCATACATTAGAAATCTGACCAGATAATTGTAACAATAGAAGAAAATTTCCCATCTTGAGTTTGATCACCTGATTGATTATTTTTGAAAGATTTACCTTTGATAAAAGAAAGCATTGTAATCAAGAATTTTTCCGACTTCCTGCTTTTGAAGGATTTACCTGTTTTAGAGCTCAGATATTCTAAAAAGCAAAATGCATTTCTGTCCATCTGTATGTCTCTCTGTCCGTGTCCGTGTGTCCGTGTACAAGTATATCGCCATTGTACCATCGGAAAGTGTCGGAAGATATGCATAGAATTGAACCAATTTTACCTGTGGCAAGCAAGTTTTCCTTCAATTTTGAAATATTTCACCGAAAGAGATGGGCTGTAAAAACAATTTTTGTGCTTTTTGTACCTTCGAAAATTAATGAAGTTATTTATAGAATTGAACCAAATTTTCTTCGTGTGTTTGGCCTATAGCCAAAGGATCTTCATTGAATTTGAAATTATTCTGAGGAAAAGACGATTGTGATAGCGATTTTTGCATCATTTTCTCGAAACTTCGTACTTTTGCTGTCCATTGGCTTGTGCAGAGACGAGAACTCGCGTTGTGCTAAGCCGGCTATTTGCAAACAGTTAATGACAACAGAATAATGATAACTATTGAATGTAATATATTATTATGATCTACATTAACTTTTTTTTCATTGTGTTTAATTGACTGAAGTATAAATTTAGAATGAAAGTCAAAGTTGACGTAATATTGAAAAAATAATATTGAAGTATTAACATGTGTAACTACTTTTTTGAAAAATTAAGGTGTACGAATGAGATAGAAGAACGTTTTGGGATCGGCGATTAGTTAAAATGTACATAGAAGTGTATCTGGAACCTTAATTAATTAATTAAATTATTTATTATTTTCAGAACCATGTAATAGTTAAACGACAATCTTTTCTAATTATTTTAATGATTTAATGCTTTACTCAGAGGGATGACAAAATATCTAATAAAATAAAATTTTTCGATCGTAGCAAATTTATCATTTAACTAAAACCATTCTTTTGATATCATCTAACGAATAGTCAATAGTGCATATTATATTGCCAAATTAATCATCGCACATAATAACAACGTAGAATTTGGTGCGTTTGGTTTTCTTTTTCCATTTACGAACTTTTGAAAACATGCAATCTCTTAATTTTTGCAGCATCATTAGTGTAAAATAACATTATATGTCTTACTGCTTGTCTAGTCGGTTTTTATTAATACTTGTAAATGGGCCTTTGACGTTTCTGAGTTTTTTAGATAAAAAAAAATTAAAAGGTTCTAAAGCAATGCAATAACAGAATTTCGAAACTTTGTCATGGTAGAATATTTATAAAATAGAAATTTTGTTTAGCCGTGATAAAAAAAAATAATTCTGTTGTTTACTAAAATATGTAAGAGGTAGCTCATGGAATGCGCCTTATAGAAGAGTGTTAGTGTTTTTTAGGAACGCATACGATATATAGAAATAAAAGTGTGCATACCTATATTTAATTAAATATAATTGCAAGAATTAAATATAGTTTAATGCATTATTATGATACAAAAATGCTAAAAGTTATATAAAATTTGGAAAATATTTTCCTACCTTCATTTTTAAAATACATGAAAATCGATGCACTGTTTTAGATGTATACCTTTATCGGCATGCGAAACATTAGGTATTTTCATGGATATGAAATGTGAATGAAGCCTTTTGAAAAGTTCTACGTAACGATAAAAACATTTAGGCAAATACTTTATTTTCTCATTTTCTCATTTCTTTTGTTATAAATATATGCCTTAATTTTCATTTAAGGGGGTCTGAGAAACAAAAATCTTCAAATTTTCTAAAAAATATATTGCTCTAAAAAATTCTGTTTTTTTATGCTTAAAATGACGCTTAAATAATTTTTCTATTTTAATAAGAAGAGGAAATATTATTTTTTGTTCCTTTTTGTTTGTTTCCAAAACCTACTCTTCAAAAAATGGTTGTCATGGAAATGGCTTCTTGTAAAATTGCATTTTTGATCATGATGTGTTTTTCGAAATTTCTAAGATTAAAATGCTATCGCTCAAGAACCGTTAAAGGTAAATTTTTCAAACTTGGAACATGACTTTTTTGATTATTTTGCATTAAGTTTGAGTCAGAAAAAAATTTAAAAATATTTACTTTTGAAAATATGATTTTTTTAAGTTACACCATTTTTTTTTTAAAAATTAATTAATTTTTTAATTGTTTTAATTAATATTTAAAAAAGGCTGAATCAAAATTAAATTTAGATATTTCTGTTTGTTTAAATGTAAAAAAAAAATCTACAAATAATATTTTGAGTTATATTCTTTTTAAATTACCTCGCATTTTTAATAATATTTTAATTTAAAATTTAATATATATATATATGTAATAAAACGACGACGATGTTCTATAATAGTGTATAATCACTAATAGAATACCATGTTGGTTGTAGAATACTACTATTCACTAAGATTCAATAGTGGGATGAGCAGTCGTTCTGGTAAGTGGATAAGCCATGGATTTGTTCTCGTAGGAGTTTCTCCAATAACAATGCAAGAAAATCAGTGTTTTAGTTCTTTATTATTTAGAGCACGAACTTAAGTTACTCCACAGATCACCGTTCCACACATCTATCACTACGGCCTTCGCTCACTAAGCTGCAACATTCCGGCGTTCTACAATCTCGGAAAAAATGACATTTCTAATTCAGCGGAGAAATAAAACGCGCGTCTTGATAGTTTAAAGAAAAGGTGCATTCTACTCTCCTGAAAAACCAAATGAAAAAATCATTTTCACGACAAAACTAGCGCCCTCCTACTCCGCGTCAATCATTTTTAAAATCCAATCAGGATGGACTCGAGCCTCTAACGGACAAAATGATCAATTCTAATTGGCCGTAATAGGCGGTCTACTGGCAAGAACTATATTTTTTTCTCGGAACACTAAGCCCTTTAGCAACGCGTAGTAACACTTGTCACGCGATGTTAAAAAATAAAAAATAAAATTAAAATCGCAGGAATATGCCAGAAAGTAAAAAGCTTACGAAATACTTCCCGCCTTTTTGAGAAGCAAGAAATAATTTATTAATAACTAAAGTAAGAAAAAGAATTTTAGCTGTTACAAGACGAAACTAAGATTGAAATATGTTCCACAAATTTAGAATTGAAGCTAAGAGAGAATAAAAAAAAATGGCGCAAATTTTTTTTTTATTTTTTTTTTATTTTATTACAAATTCCCCCTCCCAGAAAGACGGGTGAAAAAGTAGGTCTGAGACCTGCAATTTCACAGAAAGGGAGATGATGCAGACTTAGCTCACGAAGTTGTTGATATAAGTAATAATAATTAGATACTGAATAAAAAAAAATTTAAATTAATTTCTCTTTTTTATATAGAATTCAAATTTAAAAACACCAAGGTGATGCGTGGAATAACTTCAAATTCAAATACAATAAAATAGGCTTCAATACAAATACAAGATATAATCTTGTTTAAAGTACACATCAAAAAGTAATTTGAAAATATAAGCAATTACCCATAGTAATAACATAAAAATGAAACATAAAAATGAAAAACAATAACGTTAAATTCTTTTTTAACAATGTCAAATCTAGAAATCAATTTTTAAAAGTTTATTTCAAAAATCTTCTTAAAGTCATATTTGGAATGGCATAGTTCATTACCTCATTTTAAGGATGTCTAATTCATTTAACTGTCCAAATTCATCAGCTAACATTATAATATTAGTTCAGTTTTTGTGTGAGTAAGTCCTTGAACATTCATAACAGTTCCATTTTGGAATCTTTGTGAAAATACTTTTATAATTGTATTTTTAATTAATAACACATTTTATAATATAGTAATAATAAAATTTAACAATGTAAATAATAAACAATATAATTAAGAAACATAATAAGGAAAAATATCAATAATAATAAATATCATAAGTGTAAGTAAATCTCATAATGGGTATAAGTAAATCTCTTAATAAGTAATAATAAATATCACAAAAGACATTCTTTAAATACTTAATCTCGTTTATCTCATCTCATATTTTTGGGATGAAATATAGAGAGAAGTGGAATAAAATAAAAAATGCAATCAACTATGAAATCATTTACTTAATCTGGTAATCCGAGTACAGGATTAAGTAGGAATATGTACAAAAAAAATTAAAATATAATATGATAAATTAAAATAAAATAAAGATAAATAAAAATTTTATTCATGTTTGAGAATGCACGTGACCTTTAAACTACTAAGATTCTTAAAAAGAAATATTAATAAATGATAAAAATAAAAAACAAGATCTATTCATGTCAAATAATTACGCAATAAATATTCTCTCGGTGTGATAAAACATTGCAAGATGCAAGTAGGAAAGAGAAAAAGAAACAAAATTATATTATAATTGACATGTACTTGGACTGGAATGCAGAAGCAAAGAAAGAGAGAAAGAAAAAAAAATATATATTAAAATAAAGTGATAAAAATTTTGTTACTTGGCAAATAATTAATTTAATAATTGATAGATTAAATTTAATATTACAAATAGGTTCAGTTGAAAGAAAAAAAAATATTCTAAGTAGAGTAATTCAGTACAGAATAAGAAATTTCCACTTTGTTCGTCTACGCCGGCATAAATAAACAAATATAAAAATTTCCAGACAAGTGACACTCTCGCTGCAGTCAAGAGATATCATTGCCATTCTGTGAGAATTACAGGATATTATCTGAATTAAAATATGAAAAGAAATTTACTGTTTAAGAGAAAAAATTATAAAATGATAAACTAGAGATATAGTTTAAGCTACAGTTTTTACCTGAGTTTGTTGTTGTGGATTAGGGGGTTGTTGCTCATGACTTAATTTAAATTTATCAGGGGAATAATAAGGCCTTAATTTAGATACATGTACTATTTCTGAACTTTTGAACTGGTTTTGCCTATCAATTTCAAAATTTACTTCGGATAATTTGTTAAGAATTTTATAAGGGCCACTAAATACTTGTGACAACTTTCTAGTATTAGGGTACTGAAATTCTTCATAGATAACTAGATCTCCTATTTTAAATTTTGGTTCGATATAATCTTTATCATAATATCTTTTATTTTTTAAATGAAATTCATCAGTTCTTGTTTTAGCAATTTTAAGTGCTTCATGAACAGGGGGATAATAATTTTGTTGTAAGGGGGAGTCATAGGGTAATTGGCCAAAAAGCAAGTACGCAGGTGGAAATTTGGTAATAGAATGGGGTGTATTATTATATTCATTAATTACCTCAGTTAAAAGCTTAGTCCAGGGAATTTTAGAGGTAGTGGAGTTTACTTTACATTTTAATCTAGTTACTATTGTCTGATTTACTCTTTCACATTTCCCATTCGTTTGTGGATGATGGGCAGTGGTCAAACGTTGTTTAATATTATGATTTCGCAGGAATTTTTTGAATCTTGAAGAAGTAAAAGCAGCATTCCTGTCACTAAGTATTTTTTGAGGGGACTGTACACTTGAAATCTTACTAAAACAGAATAATTGTTGAGGGATTTTGATATTGAAAATTTGTTTCAGACAATTTGTATAAGTTTCTGTAGTGACACTTTTGGAAGGAAATGCCCAAACATATCTTGTGGCATGGTCTATTATAATATGGAGATATTTTTTTGTAGAATTATAATAATTGAACCCTCCCACAGTATCAACAGACAGACAGTCAAAAGGTTGATCTGTAGTGGGCATAGCTTGTAATAAGCCAAATTTTTTCTGTCTAGGTTTTTTATTTTTCTGGCAAATATCACAGTATTTAACAAAGTTAGTAATGTCTTGGGTCATATCTGGCCAATAATAGTTAGGAGAAATTAAATTTTGCATTTTTTGAACACCAGGGTGACCAAACTGTTCATGAGCAACATTAAGCAATTTTTTTCTTAGGGACATGGGAACTACCACTTTACGAAAACCTTTTCTTTTAACTATAATCAGTCCATTGTCATTAATATAATTTGATCCACACACATTTTCTTTTTCTTGCATCTCAATAATCTCTTTAACGTCAAGAAGAAAAGTAAGGGCTTACAAAAATGAGAAATAGGGTTTCGGGACAACATGTCGGCTTCGACATTTGTAGATCCCTTTAAGTACTCTATTTTGTAATCGAACATACTTAACTTCAATGACCACCTAAATAATCGACCTCTTAAATGTTTGACATTTTTTAACCAAACAAGAGATGCATGATCAGTATGGATGGTAAATTGCACACCGTGAAAGTAATGATAAAATTTATCTAAAGTATCAATGATAGCAAGACACTCTAGTTCGGTAATGAAATAATTTTTCTCATAACTTCTCAATCCTCTAGAAAAATAAGCAATTGGATGTAAAAAGTTATTATGGTCGGGTTGTTTAAGAACTGCACCTACCGCTACCTGAGAAGCGTCAACAAACATGTGTAGGGGTAATTTTGGGTCATAAATCTTTAAAATTGGTTTAGCAATGAGGGCATCTTTTAATTTTTGAAAAGAGTTTTGACATTCAGTATTCCATTCCCAAATAGTATCTTTCTTAAGTAATTTATTTAGGGGGTGTCTAATTTCAGCATATTTGTCAATAAATTTATGATACACATTTATAGAACCAAGAAATCTTTGTAATTCTTTAGTGTTAGTAGGAGGTTTTAATTTTTTAATCGTTTCTATATTAGTATTAGCTGGAGTTAAAGTTCCATTTTGGATTTCATACCCTAGAAAATTGATTTGTTTTTGAGCAAAAGTACATTTAGATAATTTTAATTTAATATTTTCTATTCGGCATAAATCAAAAATTTGGATGAGATGCTGTATATGTTCATCTATTGATTTAGAAAAAATAATTATATCATCAAAATAATAACAAGCAAAGTCTATTTTATATTTTGTAAGAATTCTTCTAATTGTCCTGTTGAAAATTGGGGGGCCTACCTTTACACCAAAGGGGAGAACATTCCATTCCCAGAGCCCACAATTAGTAGTAAAGGCTAACTTTTCGGAATCGGCTGGGTGAATAGGTATGTGCCAATAGCCTGAGGCTAAATCTAGTGTAGAGAAATATTGGGCACCACTTAATTTGTCTAAAATTTCATCTATTCGGGGTAAAGGTTCAGCGTCATTTTTCATGATAGAATTTAATTTTCGGTAGTCAACACACATTCGGGTTTTTTTACCTTCATCTCGTTTATTTACTAACGTAACTGGAGAAGAGTATGGGCTATAACTTTCTTTAATTAACCCAGCAGCTAATAATGATTGGATTTGCTGAGATATTTCTTTTTCATCAGCAGTGGATGTACGATAAGGCCTCAAAGATATTGGTAGGTCAGATTTAAGATAAATACGCTGAGGTTCAATATTAATTCTCCCTACATCATATTTATTTTTTGCAAAAATATCTAAATAATCCCTTAAAAGTTCCCTTACATTTTTATTTTGAATAGCATTCAGATCCCCCAATAGATTATAATCATCATTATTAGTTCGCGACAAGGATTGAGGAGTTATGGTATTTCCATAATCGGGTTGCACAGTAGTATCATTTTTTATAATATCAAAATGAAGCAATTCTAAGTTATCACTGGATATGTTGACATATGGGTTTAACGAAATATTGTCTTGTAACACCTGGCTTTTTGCACAATCAATTTTTAATTTAAATTTGGCACAATCAGGTAAACCTAAAATAGCATAGTCCAAATCAAGTTGACTTACTAAAAAATTAACATATCTCTTTATATTACCAAATTTAATACATAATCGACAAGATTTATTAATTGTAAGAGTTCCTTGTGCCTGTCTGATAGTAATAGGGGTAACATTATGTAAATTACCATTTAAATATCGAACAAATTTGAGGGGTAAAATTGAGACAGTTGATCCACTATCCACCACACAATACACTTTGTTATTGCCCACATATCCAGGGATGATTAATTGTCAAATATTATTAGTAGGGGGTGGTTGAATATGAGCAGGAGTTTGAGCTTGAAAGGAATTTGTGTTAAATATACAACTCCTCTCCCAATGATATGCATTTTCTATGCCTCTGTTTAAACATACTCTGCACGGACGACTAGGGTAATTGTTTTGATAATGAGTTGCAGGCATTCTAGGAGTGAAAAACCTAGGATTAAAATTTTGGGATGGATTGTTTGGAGTAGGTCGAGTCCAATGTCTGGGCTGAGGATTGGGATTGTGCATTGGTCTAGTTTGTTGAAAATTTCTATTGCCGTTATTAGAGGTATGATTTGGAATCGCTGCTAATTGTTTAGCAATGCGAAACCATTCACGAGTATTGGAAGGAGGGTTAACCATCAAACAATTTTGATACTCCGGCTGAAGGCCATCAATTAATCCCTGTATAATTAAATTTTCCTCAAGCTGAAGTTGCCTTCCAATCTCAACTTTCTTTCTAAAATAAGAATCCAAATCACTTAGATCATTTAACTTTAAGGAAGTAAATTCAGAAAATTTTGGAACTCTAACTTGAATGAATTTTTCACTTAAAATCTCGACAATTTCTTCATAAGTAGCACAATCCAAACAATCATTGATATAAGTTTTTAGCGCTTCCCCCTTTAAATATTTTGAAATATTTTGATGTTTCCACTCATTATCTTTCTTTTCTACCGAACATTCTCGATCAAAATGTTTAAACCATTTAAATATATCCATGCCCAACCCAAATTCAAAAGGGACAATATCAAGTTTATTTTCTGACATTTTTTCTTCTTTTACTAATCCTGATCTTAATAGCATATAAGAAGGATAATTCATATGGAAAATATTTAAATGCTATACTTCAATTATTAAAATTCAATTACTATACTTCAAATACCTCAATAAATAATAATAAAAATAAATAAATAATAAATAAATAAGTAATAAAATAATAAATATCGGGTTTCCATACATGGGAAATAACAAATAATTTTAAAAACAAAAATACTTTTCTTTACGTATGGAAAATAAATTTTGCAACAGAGTATTTTTTTAACAACAAATTAATCCATCTTTCGATTAAAAAAAAAATAACACCTTTAAAACCAAATAAAATTTCTATGAGCAGAAAATTTTAACTAATTATAAATTAAGAACAAATTTATTTTTTAATATTTGTAATAAAAGAGAGAGAAAAAAAATCAAGAATTTAAACAAAGAAATTATCATTAAATTTCTTAATCAATAAAACAATAAAATAATAAATAATAACTTACAGACATGTTCGATGTGGCCTTGTTCAAATACCTAATTTTTTATTAAACTAAACAAAAATAAAGAACTTCGTAGATACGACTCACAGGTGTAAATTTCAATTATCTTGTATTACTGATGGAATCTACCGTAGTTTCGCAACCATACAGCAGGTGTTCATTTATTATGAAATGAAAATTTATCAAAATATTTATGCACTTTTACCTAGAAAATACAGTAAATAAATAAATAAAAGAAAATGATGTTGAATTGATTTCATGCAGGTGATCTTTTGTAATTTTTATTTTGCATATCTCACAGTTTGGTTGCATATCTCTCAGTTGAAAAGTTTCTCACTAGAATGCGAGGTATATTTCACATTTAAAATATTTGTAGATGTAGATACCACACATAATTACAAACAAAACTTTATAAGACGATCTTTTTTCAGCTGAAAGGTTTATCATTTATGCACATGATGATGTTTTTCCATGCAGGCCATCTCGTCGTAACATGGGTGGAAGTAGACGCAGATGAGGTTAAAGATGCGTGCAGCTAACATCTCAAAAACTCTGACTGTTAGTAACACACATTGAGTCTTATTGCAGGAAACAAAATTACAATATTAGTATTAACACACAGCAGCTGATCCCATCCATCTTCAGTCTTGGACATACCATTTAGATGGAAGATATCATAGTTATTTTTTTTTTCTGTATTAAATGTTAAGATGAAAACAATACCAGGAAAAATGTAGGAACAACTGTAAGTGTATGAAGAGCATGCAGCTTATTCTCAAAAGTTTTACGCCGGTTCATTTTTCATCCTGCCGGCTAAAATGTAATAAAACGACGACGATGTTCTATAATAGTGTATAATCACTAATAGAATACCATGTTGGTTGTAGAATACTACTATTCACTAAGATTCAATAGTGGGATGAGCAGTCGTTCTGGTAAGTGGATAAGCCATGGATTTGTTCTCGTAGGAGTTTCTCCAATAACAATGCAAGAAAATCAGTGTTTTAGTTCTTTATTATTTAGAGCACGAACTTAAGTTACTCCACAGATCACCGTTCCACACATCTATCACTACGGCCTTCGCTCACTAAGCTGCAACATTCCGGCGTTCTACAATCTCGGAAAAAATGACATTTCTAATTCAGCGGAGAAATAAAACGCGCGTCTTGATAGTTTAAAGAAAAGGTGCATTCTACTCTCCTGAAAAACCAAATGAAAAAATCATTTTCACGACAAAACTAGCGCCCTCCTACTCCGCGTCAATCATTTTAAAAATCCAATCAGGATGGACTCGAGCCTCTAACGGACAAAATGATCAATTCTAATTGGCCGTAATAGGCGGTCTACTGGCAAGAACTATATTTTTTTCTCGGAACACTAAGCCCTTTAGCAACGCGTAGTAACACTTGTCACGCGATGTTAAAAAATAAAAAATAAAATTAAAATCGCAGGAATATGCCAGAAAGTAAAAAGCTTACGAAATACTTCCCGCCTTTTTGAGAAGCAAGAAATAATTTATTAATAACTAAAGTAAGAAAAAGAATTTTAGCTGTTACAAGACGAAACTAAGATTGAAATATGTTCCACAAATTTAGAATTGAAGCTAAGAGAGAATAAAAAAAAAATGGCGCAAATTTTTTTTTTTTTTTTTATTTTATTACATATATATATACATATAAGAAGCTTTATTATTTAATTTTATATACAAATGATACGGTTAACCATCTCAAAAAAAATCAAAACAATAAATAAAAGTTATTTTAAAATGCGTCTCAAACCGCCTTAAAATGCAAGTAAAATAAAATTAAAAATGAGTTCTTCCTTTAACTATGAAAATTTTTAAGATTATTATTTTCTTAATTCATTTAGAAAAAAAATGATTAGTGAAAAGAGTCACAAAATTTTTAATAATTAAGTTCAATGTAATTAAACTGCTTCTTGTAAAATCTATTTTACCATTTTCTTGAATATTATTAATCTCGAATGATCCTTTAATCTCTAAATAATTAAAGTTTCTTTCATCATAGTAAAAATTGAAATTTATATCCAATTTTCTTCTTAATACCTAATATTTTAATACCGTAAAGATTTTCAGGAAGCTATTTTTTCTTAAAATTTGTAAACATAAATATTTACTGATTTCGTTAATAGAGTATGTTTTTTTTTAAGTTAAATAAAAATATGATCGTCACTTTACATTGTAAAAAAAAAAAAAAAAAAAAAAAAAAAAAAAAAAACCTGTAGTTTTAGAAATGTAAGGTTACAAAAATTTGTATGCTTACTAAACTTTTCTCTGTACAAATACAGATGAAAATCTGCATAATTTGTTTTTGTAAAGTTACAGAAATCTGTAATTTTACAATAGAATCTACTAAAATTACAGTACTAATGTTATGTATGTTACTAAAATTGTATACTGTAGAATTGTAAACTGTATGTTACTAAAATTTTATCCTGCTGTGAAAACTAAATAAAGATATGTAGCGAGGAGGACAAAGGAGTAACATTTTTTTTCTTTTTATTTGTCACTTTACATTGTGAAAAAAAAACTTGCAGTTTTACAGTTGTGAATTACAGATACAGGAAAATAATAACATCGTAATGAAAATGGAACGATATGTACCTAATTTTGTGCAAAATGTGATAACGTTACGACAAGATTTGGAAAAATATATTGCTCAAGCAATCGATGATACCCTATAAATTGATGATCAGTTCAAAATGTGAGGTGCCAAGTGCGTATTGCTGGTGCGCATAAAGCAAACTTCTACCACTTTTAATTGGTGTTATCACATCTAAAACAAAGGTGAGAATGTATATTGAATGTTTTATTATAATTTATTTCATTTTTTCTGAAATTTATTATCATCAAACCAAATTGAGTTCGGATGAAACAACCTTTATATGTGACTAAGCAAGGGGTTTGCGGCCCTATGTTCCTATGATTTTTTATCCCTGTCGTACGCCTGATTTTTCATATTAGTTTGTCCACGTTATTTTGAAACACCCTGTATATATTTAACATTTTATCTATTTTTATGGAAATACAATGTTATTGTTAAATAATTAAATAATTGTAAAATTATTTAATTTCAAAATATGCGATTGTAATTAATATTCTTCTGTCATATACACTCAAGAGCCAAAACATTTTGATCACCTGTAAATAATGAGTTGTCCCACCTTTGGAACGCAACACAGCTTCAACCCGCCTTGGCATGGATGCCACAAGTCCTTGGTAGATGACCGGAGACAGTTTGTACCAGATGTTTAAGCAACGGTCACGCAAATCCGAGATATTGCGAATTGGGGGTCTATGATCTATGAGCTGCCGTCCCATAAAATCCCAAAATATGTTCTATCGGGTTGAGATCCGGTGAGTTAGGCGGCCAGGACATTAACTGGAATTCAGCATCATGTTCCAAGAACTACTCCAACACAATTTTAGCTGTGTGACACGGGGCGTTGTCCTGTTGGAACATTCCATTTCCGGCTGGAAAAACAGACGCCATGTAAGGATACAACTGGTCCACAATGATGTTCAGATACTCTGTAGCATTCATGGTCTGCTCTACCACAACTACGGGTCCCAGGGACGTCCAAGAGAACGCCCCCCAAAACATATTTCCGCCATCACCGGCCTGTGTATGTCTTACAGTACGTTGAGGGAGCAACTGTTCGCTTGGAAGGGGGCATATCCTGGAACGGCCATCGGTGTGATGAATCACAAACTGTAATTCATCTGACCAGGCGATTCTCTCCCACTTATCCATGCACCAGTCGCAATGTTTCCGGGCCCAGCGCAGGCGCAGTTGGGAATGACGCTTGGTGAGCAAAGGCATACAAGTGAGACGTTTGCAGCGTAGCTCCATAACCAACAGTGTCCGCTGAACAGTGTGCACCGATACTATTCTACTTGGCCCTGCATTGTATTGGGTTGTCAGCTGAGCCACTGTCTGGCTTCGGTTTTGCTTCACCATGCGAGAAGTCTCCGACGACCTTTTTCTTTGATAGTGTGTGGATGTTTAACACCATATCGTCTATTACTGGTTTCAACGTCATTCATCCACTTTGCATACGTACTAACAACTGTAGACCGCAAACAACCCAGGAGTCGCGCAGTTTCGGAAATACTTGTTCCGAGCCTTCGAGCTATTACAATCTGCCCTCTATCAAAGTTGCTTAGATCCGCAGATTTTCCCATCACACATAGAAGTAAGTGAAAGAATGATTCTTCAGACTCTCCAGCAGCAGTTAAATACCACTTCCACCAGATCACGTGCCTTTCATGTCATCCAGGCGAGTTCATTCTAAAATGTAGGGGTGGTCATAATGTTCTGGCTCTTTAGTGTATGAAACATATATAAAATGCAGTAACAAATAAAAAAGATTGATAGAACTATATTATTCTTAAACGTCGTGTCGTACTTAGAACAAGATTTCTATCATAAAAGAACCATATCATTCTTAATTTTTGCAATTTTTTATAGCTTAACAAGAGGAATCTTAGTGAGATGTTGATGATCAATTCATATAAACATCAGTGGACAGCAAAACATTTATTACTAACTATATTTTAATACATTAACAGCAAATTACTGCTTCCACCTATTAAAACTAATTAATATCATCTTTTCAAAATTAATGAATTTACATAAGTTAAATATATTATTTAATTGAACACAAACTATCTTCAATATTTAATTATGCTAAATATGAACTCTAAAGCTTTCTCTTTATAGTGCACTATTTCAATAGGGTATAAAAGGGGAAAAGGAAGGAAAAGTTTAAAAATTAAGATAAAAAAACGTTGTATTAAAATAAAATGTATCATTTCATCGTCTTTTCATTATTTTCTCTGCAATTTTGAAAGTCAAAATCGTGGTTTATTTGTAAGTTAAGCCCTGATTCTGAATGTGTTTGCTCTGTTGTAATTGACTCAATCTTTGGAAAACTTTCAATATGAGACTTCATTTTATCCTGGACATCATGTGAGATGAAGTTTGAATTGAATTTTTATTTCGCTCATCACTAGTTGGGGTATTCGATTTTATGTCCTTATTTTTATACACTGTGTAAAGTGGTTTCTGACTAACGGACAATGCTCTAAAATAGAATTGTTTGTACACTCGAACCTTTTCACTCTCTATAAACAAATAATAATAAAAGGAGTTCTTTACATGAGATTTTGTGTTGGCGCTTAATCTCTTTTGCTTACTAAAGAAATCAGCCGTTTTCCCAATGAAGTAATATTTGTCCTTTTGTAAGTGCATAATATATTTATTAAATGCATGTTGTCTGTGATCTTTCAAGATGTGTTTTTAGAAGTTAGATTTTCAAAGACTTAAGCAATTTCTAAATGTTTCATTTTGTATGGGCGCAATAATTATTTTTGGCATTAACATATTCTTTGTTCAAAGTTCAGAGTCAATGATTGGCAGAAAGATGTACGTAATTACGTTAAGATACATTTAAATTTTGAAAACGTGATAATTATCCCTATCAATATGATTTGTAAGAATTTCCTTAACATGTTCTATTTGTATTGGGCATTTAAATTTGATACTTTATCTAAATCGTCATCCATTCTCCCTACAGGATTTTAATAGATGAACTAATTATGCCTCCTTGCATGGATCACGTTCAATAATCCAATTTAATTAAACACAATTCATTTTGTTTATCGAAGTACTAAAAAAACTATTTAAAAGAATTTTTACTACTAAAAATTTCTTCAATATTTATAAAAAAAGAATATTTATTTATCAAAATAATTTATTCTTTTATACAAATAATAAGATATTACAGGTTTTCATGATATATTATAAAATAAAACAAAACTATATTATATAATATGCTGTCTGTGATTACTGTGCATATAGAACTGTGTTATTCTCACTGCTTTCGACAATTTCTGATAGAACTATATAAATCTCTATCGCAAGCGGAAGTAAATTATACATTTGACAAAATTTTAATACAGAAATCCAATTATAGATATAAGTAAAACATTCCTATGAGGAAAAGTCAATTTTTTAATGGCAATTCGAACCTGATTCTCAGGTAATGTTCTGTCGACAATCGCTAAACATTCTTGCCCACTTCTTCCCGACGAGTTTCGACATACACGTATCACCGTACACAGCCAGCATTCTGCAATGAGTATCCACCGAATTAAAATCCTTGCATTGTTAAAAACTTAATTACAGCTCACTGATCCGTTTAGGATACAGTTGCATTTATATAAGCCATAGTTTAACTGAATGCCAATTCTTACGAAGTTAGTTATCACAAATCTGCTTGGGCTTGCGCATGCGTGATGCCTTAACTAACGCGTTTGGTTCACGAAAAAAAAATTATTGAAAACTGTTGGTATGCGACGCTTCGAATCTCTTTCATATGAACACGCCTCATAATTCACTATACTTTAGTTACACATTTGTCATTGTGAACAACTATCTACTGTATGAATAAATAAACGTTAAAAATAGATGTAGTACGTCTATTGAATCTACTCTATAGTAAACCCACAATGCAATTTGACTGCATAAAATAAAAATAATAAAGAAACTAAATAAAAATCAATTCAAGAAAATACAATGAAGAAACTTATAACTGAAAAAAGACAAGAGTTTCTTCCAAAGGCATCATACATCATCTCACATGAGTTGTTTGAAAGAATAATTTTTATTCAGTTCTCACAAATCATGAAAAACTCTTGTAATGATTCATCATTTTCTGTCTTCATAGTGATATGGATTTAGTAAGATACAAAATAAAGTTTCAAGAAAACTGTAACTTTATACTATAAATTTAACTACGCTTTATCACAACAATAATAATGTTTAATTAATTCTATTATATACATCAAATGCCATAAAATTGCAAAGAATATATTAAGAAACATAATTTTATTATGTTTCGTTAATCGATCTTTAAAAGTTTTAGGAAAATTCTTTTATACACAAGCCTATATTTTTGATATAAGGTATTTGTACCCTATATGGACAGGGCTCTCATTATGGACATCCCTAATATTTTTAAAGGTAATAATTTTAATCGAATGATGGCTCAACATTTTCGCGAAGAAAAGCAGTTGAAAAGATAATTAAGGCTGGAAAGTGTAAGAAAGCGCGATGTTCGCAATTTAGGAGGAAACTTGCTGTTTCGAGATGTGCTGATCTTAATTACTTGTAAGCTTAAATTCTTATTAGATATGAAAAAATTACAATAAATGTTGAAAAGTGGAGTATTTCAGAAAGCTAATAAAACATATTTTCGATTGCTATTGAATATTTTGCTTTAAAATATTTTCTTTATTCATTTGTTACAAGATTTAGTAAAACTACGCCCGGTTCCCAATATGGACTACTTATGTCCCCATCGACAACAACTGTAAGAAAGAAGAAAATTCAACGTTGTCAAGCAATAAATTGAAAAAGCATCAAAGTGATAAAATCTTTGTTCAACAAGATGCCATTTGAACAATCCCCGAAAAACCTGCCTTCAAAAAGCCCTTGCAGAAAAATAAAAAAAAATCCCCGACCCCCCAGTAGGATATCTGTTGGCGAAAGCGTAGGTACCAATGGTATGACTTCCTCAACAAAGGAGAGCTGGTACTGCTTCTTTTGCATTATTGATGCTTTTTCAAAATGCGGCCATGCATCACATGTGGCAGATATGTTCATGAGGATTATGTGGGACTTACTGCCCATGGTGAAAAAGTATCTATTTGTCCATGCTGTGAGGACTGAGTAATAACAGATGTAAATTCGCAGACAGATGCAATAAAGCTAAGCAAAACCAACAATATTATTTCATAACATTTAGTAGTAACTAAGAGGCTTTGAATGGGTCTTCGAAGGGTAAAAACCGAGAATGACCCCCTCCCCTCTTTCTAAAATGCACATTTTGAAGATATTTCCTGTCCCCCTCCTCCTTCTCCGAATACTTTAAGATACATTTTTTCTATTCCCTCTCCTCTAAAATCCCTTGGAAAAGTGGCTCTTCCATACACACTGTATGTAATGTAAATAAGGAAACACCTGTCCATAATAGGGACAGGTAGTTCCTTATATGGATACTTGTAAACATTTTTTGTTTTTATCATTTAAATTAAACCAGAATAATTACAAGGTCGTTAATTTTAATAATGATAGTCAATAGTCCAGGGATACAGGTCACATATTTTTGGAGTCCTATGACTTGTACATGGGGGAGAAAAAAATACATTTTCCTTAGGGTGTCCATATTGGGTATAGGTACCTTATAAGTTATACTTCTGGAAATGCTAAATCTATTTAAAACCTGAATTTATTAATGCAAAATTATAAATGATTCCAGTTATAATTTTTCATTTATCGGTAAATACATTGTTTTATTACTGTATTTTGCAAAACATTTAAATCTTGAGAAAAACTGTGTATTATTTCTATAATCAGAATAGCATTTAGAATTTGGAATTCAAATGTCCAAATCTTATCAAAATCTATGTCTCTCGTATGGCTTACACAAACAAGAAATCACATAACAACTCGAAAAATGTAAACAAAATTCGAAATTTTACGAATTTCATCGAATTAAATTTAAGTAAATATTAGAAGACAGTTGCAATTAACACTCAGACAAAAAAAGATATATACATATATATTTATATTTACATTTTTATTACTAAAAAGACCATCTCAAAATCTTTCTTGTTTGAGGGAGTTATTTATTTATTTATTTATTTATTTGTTAAACACATACATCTGAATTGCGTGCTGGACATCAGTTGTTTTTTATGTCATCGTCAATATAAAAGAACGAGATAGAACAATAATAGGTACAATATCAAAAAATTATAGCCGAGAGCTCCAAAAAGAGTGTGGAACGGAGCTTGAGGAAACTGAACCCGTAACCCAAATTTACTCTGAAACGATTAACGGTATGGTGTCTTAACTACTTGGCAATGGCGGCCATGAACGAGGTGTAAGATATCAGAATAGACAGAGATATAACTTTTAAACTTATATTACAACCCCGGAGACATGAGACAATTTCCTATAAATAATTAAGCCCATTTTTATTTAATAAATATCCAATGGTACATATTCATTTATACAGGGTGATTCAGCTCGTCGGTGACAAACTTTAAGGATCGATAGAGCACACCTAGACGAACATTTTTGAATAGGGAATGTAGGGTCCCTGACGCGATGGTAAGGCGCTAGGCGCTTTCGAAAATTTGGGTGCCGAAATTCGAAACGTCATAAAAACTAGGGAAATGGTTAGATTTTCTTGCTTGTTGCGTCGAAATGATTCTGTTTGTTTAGACTTTCTTCAGTACCAATTTGATAAGCGTATCTCTTAAAACATGGATAGGGGGCGCTGCAGACTTTGGAGAGCTAGACAACAACTTTAAGCCCGTTATTTTGATAATTTAACACATGCTCGCCAAAGTTTATACTCTAACTTAAAGTTTGAACCCAAAAGTAGAGCCCTGCAAAAAGCGTAAGAGCCGGAATAAAATGTCAAAGTACAGGGTGGTCGAAACTCGAAGGCTCCTAAGAGATAAACAAACAGATTTCTTGACTTATGGCATGCATGTTCATGATTCTGTTTGCTGGGGCTCTCTGAAACTCAGTTGAACGGTACAAAAAGAAACATCGATAGGGGGCGCTTTGGGCAAAAAACATAATTCGTTGACATTTCGGACGCTAACTGGAAACGGGGCGCTACGATCAGTTAGTAATAATGAAAACACATTTTCTACCTCTGCTCAACACTTCTGAATAAATTTAGACCAAAAACATCAATGATACTGGAAATTTATTTACAAAAAATAACACTACAGAAGATGCTCGAAATTTCGACCTTGGGCCATGATGCAGGCTTCGCACCTCCGTCGCATTGAGGAGTGTGTGTTTCCAACAATGCCAGGAGTATCTCTGATCTGCCCTGCAGCTGCCACAATGCGCGCCACAAGTTCTTCAGCACTGCTGACAGGTGTATGGTATACCTCGGCCTTCAGGTAACCCCAAAGGAAGAAATCCAAGCAGGTGAGGTCTGGTGATCGGGCAGGCCAGTGAACTGGACCCCCACGCCCGATCCACCGCTGGCCATACCTTGCGTTTAGATGGAGACGCACGTCGTTCGTGTAATGGGCCGGAGCTCCATCGTGCTGGAACCACATCTGGCGACGCGAACCTTCAGGTACGTGCGCCTTCTCCAGAAGCTGCGGCAGCACTTGATCCAGGAAAATCAGGTAATTTCCACCTGTCAGCCGTTCAGGTAACAAATAAGGGCCAATGAGGCAATCCCCCAGAATGCTGGCCCACACATTTACTGAGAAACGCTCCTGGGCTGCTCGGCTTTTGGTTTCATGTGGATTTTCATCACACCACACATGACTGTTGTGGGCGTTCCACATTCCCTCCCGGCTGAAGGTGGACTCGTCCGTAAACAAAATGCTGTTTACAAAACGGGGATTCCTGGATCTCATCGCCAAGTACCATCTTGAGAATTCCACTCGAGGGCCAAAATCCTGCTCTCTGAGCAACTGCACCCGCTGGATGTGGTAGGGGTGCAGATTCCGGGAACGTAAGATGCGCCACGCAGTTGTTTGCGAAATGCCAACATGTCTGGCGATATCTCTCGTGCTAAGACCTGGGTTGTCCTCAACCAGGTTAAGCACAGCCTCTTCGTTGTCGGGGGTGCTCACTGATCGCTCCCGTTCAGGCCTGCCTCCGTCGAAAAATCCCGTTGTGGACAACCTCTGGTGTACTCGAGCGAAGAAGGCATGGCAGGGGATTTGCCTGTTGGGGTAACGCTCGGCGTACAACCGCTGAGCGGCTCGTCCATTACAACCAGCAGCGCCATACGCCAAATGCATGTCAGCCAATTCAGAGTTTGTGTACCGTTCCATCCTACTACCGATCTGCAGACAAGTAACCCGAAGCTTAAGTAGGTACCGCACGTTCAAAAGACGTGTCTGCGCATACAACTACGTCATCTCGCGTTGTCGTCTACGCATTACGTATCTTTTGCATATCGATATGGTACGATATCTTTTGCATAAATCAGCAAAAAGCACCTTATGTAAATTTTATTGCGCGCATTGTGCATGATTGAAACCAGCTATGTTTGTTAAAAAAAACAAACAAACTGCAGTTTTAATAGCTTCTTATGATAAGTAAATTACTCTCTTGTTTTGTTTCTAACTGATCGTAGCGCCCCGTTTCCAGTTAGCGTCCGAAATGTCAACGAATTATGTTTTTTGCCCAAAGCGCCCCCTATCGATGTTTCTTTTTGTACCGTTCAACTGAGTTTCAGAGAGCCCCAGCAAACAGAATCATGAAAATGCATGCCATAAGTCAAGAAATCTGTTTGTTTATCTCTTAGGAGCCTTCGAGTTTCGACCACCCTGTACTTTGACATTTTATTCCGGCTCTTACGCTTTTTGCAGGGCTCTACTTTTGGGTTCAAACTTTAAGTTAGAGTATAAACTTTGGCGAGCATGTGTTAAATTATCAAAATAACGGGCTTAAAGTTGTTGTCTAGCTCTCCAAAGTCTGCAGCGCCCCCTATCCATGTTTTAAGAGATACGCTTATCAAATTGGTACTGAAGAAAGTCTAAACAAACAGAATCATTTCGACGCAACAAGCAAGAAAATCTAACCATTTCCCTAGTTTTTATGACGTTTCGAATTTCGGCACCCAAATTTTCGAAAGCGCCTAGCGCCTTACCATCGCGTCAGGGACCCTACATTCCCTATTCAAAAATGTTCGTCTAGGTGTGCTCTATCGATCCTTAAAGTTTGTCACAGACGAGCTGAATCACCCTGTATTTAAAACTAGACATTATTTTAAAGATCTGTTACTTCGAAGCGGCATTGGGTTTTGGTTAGTCATTTCATTTGTTATTCGCGAGTTTAAAGTGATTCTCTAAAGTCTAAAAATAATGAATATAGACTATATTTAAATGTTTATATGAAATCAATTTCATGGGCTGCCCATGAATTATTTTTCCAAATATTGTTTTCCCAAATTTTTACGCACACAATATTAATTTATCACTTTATGGTTTGAAAATGATGTGTAAAAGACTATTATTTCTGGCTCTAGAGAAATCGATAATACCTATAAGCAATAAATATATAAATAAATAAAATATAAATTGGAAAATAGAGAACATAAATCTATCTGGTCTTCACTTTCGCAATTAAATTTTTAGAATCAAAAAGAAAGTAAATTCGTTTTTACATTCATTGTCAAAAAACTCTTTTTAAAAGTATATAGTTTATATTTTGTGAGGCAAAATGTGATGATAATAATATTAAAAATGTAAATTATTGGACATTTCTAAAATGCAACGTTGGTTATATAAATGCATACAATGCACGTATTTCGAATTACAACTTAGAAACTTCTTTTCTTTTTGCTTAAAAAATTAATCATTTTAGTTTTTTCTCACTCCGTTTTAAAATATTCATCTTTAATTCCTTTAAAGCCGCAAGTTTTAAAACTTTTATCTTGTCAAAAAAGAAAAAAAAAATCACACTTTTTTTCCCTCAAAAGTGTCTCGAATTTCTTAACTTAAGCGCTTCATCTTACTATTTAAACCTCAAAAAGGATTTTTGACATTAAATATTTCACTAAAATTTCCAGTTTGTCATTGTTTTAGCTTCTTAAACAGGAAAACATTTGCTTTCTTTCTACGCAACAATCCTTTTTGCCTTGAGAAATAAGGAAAGACTTTTCCAAATACATTTATAAAACATTTCCTTCTTTAAAGCTCTAAAGTCGTACATGATTTTTTTTTTTATTTGAAGGAAGAAAAGTGTGTAAAATTTGACTACCTTAGATCTAATTTTCATCAAGGGAAAGTTTGGTGCGCATAACAATAGAAATTATATGAAAGTTGTTATTTATTGTTTATTTTTGTTTCTTAAGTGTTTTTCTTATGTATTTCACTAAAGTTTTAAGATTGTCTTTACTTTTGTTTTTAAAGTAAGAAAACATATTTCCTTTCAACGCAATATTCTATTTTAATTTTTTTTTTTAAGAAAGAGAGATTTTTCAAATAAATCTATAAAATATTTTCTACTTTATATGCCTTAAGAATAATGTAATTTTTATTTTATAAGAAATATTTGGAAAGGTTGGGTCATTTCATTGTAAAATAAAAGAAAAGTGTGCATGGTAAAAATTTTATGTGCATGTTTCTCTAAAATCTAAAAATAATCAATATTGGCTGTATCTAAATTTTAGATGAAATCTATTTTGTATACACCTCGTGAATTTCTCATGAATTATTATTCCTAATATTGTTTTCTAAATTTATTTCACACACAATCTTAAACTAACATTTTATGATTTGAAAATGATACAATAGTGAATATAAATGTATTCTGCCTTTTCTTTGACGATTATATTTTTTAGAATCAGAAACAAAGTAAATAAATTTTAACATTAATTGTTAAATAAAAAAACATATAGTTTCAATTCTGAATAGCAAAATGTGATGATAATAATACTCATTATCTAAAAATATTGCATATTTCTAAAATACGATGTTGCTCATATAAATTTATGCTATTTCCGTATTTCAACTAACTGTTTAGAAACTTATTCACTTTTTGTTTAAAACATTAGTCATTTTAGTTTTTTCTCATTCCATTTTAAAATATAACATCTTTAATTCGTTTAAAGCAGCATGTTTTAAAACATTTCACTTGTCAAAAAAAGCAAAAAAAAAAGTTCGCACTTTTTTCCACAAAAGTGTCTGTAATTTCTTAACTTAAGTGCTTCATCTTACTATTTAAACCTCAAAAAGGATTTTTGACATTAAGTATTTCACTAAAATTTCCAGTTTGTCATTGTTTTAGCTTCTTAAGCAGGAAAACATTTGTTTTCTTTTAACGCAACAATCCTTTTTGCCTTGCGAAATAATGAAAGACTTTTCGAAATACATTTATAAAACATTGCCTGCTTTAAAACTCTAAAGTCGTACATGATTTTTTTTTATTTGAAAAAAGAAAAGTGAGGAAATTTTGACGGCCTTAGATCTTATTTTCATTCAAGGGAAAGTTTGGTGAGCATAAAAATAGAAATTTTATGAAAGTTGTTATTTATTGTTTGATTGTTGTTTCTTAAGTGTTTTTCTTAAGTATTTCACTAAAGTTTTGAGCTTGTATTTACTTTTGTTTTTAAAATAAGAAAACATATTTCCTTTCAACGCAATATTCTATTTTAACATTTTTTTAAAAGAAACAAGGACTTTTCAAATAAATTTATAAAATATTTTCTACTTTAATTGTCTTAAGAATAATTTGATTTTAGCTTTATCAGAATTATTTCGAAACGTTGGCTCATGTGTTTGTTGAAGAAAAGAAAATGGTGCATGTAAAAATGTAAATTTTATTACTGTTCCTGTTTATGATGTCATTACCGTTGACACATTCTGGAAAATTCGAAACATTTTTTAGTTTAAAATCAAAATTTATTCAATGGGGTTAAGTTTCAATTATTGTAAATTTCGGAACAGAAGTGATGCATTATAAAAAGAGAGTGTCTGTGAAAGTATCTAACAATTTTAATGGATTTGAATGAAATTAACAGTTTATTACAGACTATTTGCAACAAATTATACCTCAAATTGTAGATAAACTAAGACAGATTGTCTTTAAAATATTAAATATGTACATCTTTTGCTATACAGCTGGAATCTAACCTAAATTCTATTTCTTCTCGCATATTTCGACCCCCAGGGGGATACCTTTTTTAGGTATTCACTGGCTTCACAACCCCGGGGCACCTGAGTGATCTCTTCTTACCTCTTACTCCTCTGGTCTTCCTTTCCTCTTTGTTTCACTCTCGTTGTGGTTTCCTCTTCGGAGGTGAGGGCAATTCTGTATGAGCCGATATCATCCTGCATGTCGACTCATGGAGAATTGTAAACCACCCACGTGTTGGCCGTGCGAAGCGACCCGTGTCCCTGGAAAGGGGGATCCTGGCAGTTGATGGAAACCAACACACTGCTTTGGCCTCTGCTTCAGGTAGACGGGAGGTGCATATTGGTCCCGTATGTACCAATCGGCTGGTCAGCTGACTTTTGTCACTGGCTTTAGGGATCAAGCGAGCGAGCAATTACTAGTCATCTCGTTAAGGGTGGAGACTGACATAGGAGTGTCTTGTGACCGTATAGGCCCTGGTTAGCACTGGTGCACGAATGTGCATCCCCTTGTTGGGCTCATTAGTGGGTGGTGCGGTCGGGGTCCGAATTATTTTTTCTCCTACTATATATGGAAAAATCTCTAATTTAAATAAATCTCTCTTATGTGGAGAGCAACAAATTGTGCAGAATTCATCGTTTACTCGTTTCTTTGTAATCAAACGCACCGATAGCCTCTCAGATAATTCTTTTAAAAGAACTTCACCTTTTCTAATCGCAAAAACCTTCCAATCTGTTTTTGGTGACGGTCACATACTCAAAAAATTGCAGTCTTGGGATTTACTAGTTGAGGTCTCTTCAGCCAGCCAATCGCAGCTTCTGATTATTTGCACTACAATAGGTTCTTTTGCTGTTTCTGTTAAAGCTCATCAAACTCTAAATACTGGAATATGGTGTAATATCTGAACCAGAACTTTTATTTTCTACAAAAGAAGAACTCTTGGGAAATTTGAAAGATCAAAATGTCATAGATGTAAGGCGCATAACAATTCGTCGGAATGAAAAAGTGCTTCCCACAAAGCACATCATTCTGACATTCAATAGTCCTAATCTACCTATAAGAATAAAAGCTGCCTATCTAAGTTGTCCTGTCCGACCTTACATACTTAACCCTCTCCGTTGCTTTAAATGCCAGCGTTATGGTCATAATAAAATCAACTGTCGTGGCAATGTTACCTGTGCTCGTTGTGCAGAAGTCGGCCACGACGATAAATCTTGTGAAAAATCTGAACGCTGTGCAAATTGTAAAGGTGACCATACTGCATACTCTCGCTCATGTACAATTTGGAACCGTGAAAAAGAAATTCTTGCTGTAAAAATCGGTCAAAATCTTTCATACCCAGAAGCTCGAAAAGTTGTTGAAACCAGAACCCCATCTATAGGTGTTTCTTACTCTAGTATACTCAAGCAGCAATCAAAATCCATAAGACAAATAAGCACTCAGACAGAACCATGTAATCTACCCAGTACCCCAAAGAAAAAAACATGCGATTCATGTTGTTCAGTTAAACTTCCTGCAATCCCAAAATTAGAACGCTGGTTACCGTCTTCAGAACCTGTTACTATTATAAAGTCAATTGAATTCAAAAGTAAAAATAAGGCAACTATATCCAATAAAAAAAAATCCTGATCCTTCTACTTCTAATCTCCCAAAACCTGTTACTAATCAAAATACTAAGGCAGTTACACCTAATAAAAAAGTTACACCCATTAAATAAACCGTTGATCAATCTGCTTCTAATAACCAAAAGACAAATTCTTTTCAGATAGTGAACCCAAAATTAAAGACAAAAGAAAATAAGGCTCTTCGTAATTCTCACCAATGGCAAACTCTAACAAAAAAACAACGAAAATCAAATTATGACCCATCTGTTACTTATTTGAAAGATCCAAAAAAACTAAACAACTAAGTGGAAGAGGCTATGGAAGAATCATATGAGTCAAGTGAAGACGCAGCGAACATTGTTTATGAGGAATATGTGCCTGACTGATCTTACCACTTACCTTTTTAATTTCTGTGTTTTTTAATTGCTGTCAACAAATGTCATTGCTTTTACCGTTTTTACTATTTCTTGTCAAGTATCACTATTTTATTGTTCGTATGATTGTAACTAATTTTTTTATGCTTTCTATTTTATCTTATTGACTGGTTATAATTGTATTACAATTTCATATATCATCATTTTGCTTTTACCTTTTTACTCATGTCTATGATAGTCTTTTAAGTGACTTTTACATTTGGCATCTTTAATCGGTTACCTTTCTTTTATTTTTGTTTTCCACTTAACCTTGTTCTTGGCGCAGCATGTCCCTAAAGGGACCTTGCGCCAAAAAAATCTATACAACCAACCAACAACCAACCAATCTCGCATATTTCGTTTAACAAGTCCAGAGTAATAGAAGCAATAGCTTTTTCAATTCTGTTTGTCAACTCTGCCAAATGATTAGATAGGGGATGAGCTTAGAGACGATCTATTTTAACACTAGAACCGCGGAACCGGGTCAATTTGACCTGGAATTAATGAATAGATGTCGATTCGAACCAGAAAATTCTTTGTAAAATAAGATATATATATAGGATGCAGAAAGATAATTTAAATAAATAAGTGGTTTAATTTAAAATGAAAATTCTGATGTGAAACATTTTTAAGAATCTCGAGAAACAAATTTCCGCGGTTCTAGTATTAATGACTTAAAAGAAAAAAATCACTTGGCATTAAAGGATTTTTCATCATCTGCCAAGAAATAATACTTTAAGTTCAGGGGTCACCATTTTGCCTACATGAATCTGCAGACGGGCATATAACAAAGCAATACTCGCACATGCGCTTGTCTAACACTGTTTGAAGTCCTGTTTCTTCGTAACTTTGAAAAAATACTCTACATCATTTACAATTGATGTTACTAGAAATTAACCGACACATTCTTTTATGGGCACCTGCTGTTTTCAAATAAGATATTTGTTTATTGTTGAAAATTAGTAATTTATAAGTCCCGTAAGAGGACGTCGTGAACTCCCTTTGGTTGAAATGTGAAGTGAACTAGAGTATAAAATGAGAGAATAAAATGTAGAGAATAAAATGTTGTTGTTGTAGAAAGTGTGTGAAAAGAATGGCGACCAGAGTGCTCGCTACTTATAGTTTGTGAAGAGAATGGCGACCAGAGTGTTCGCTAATTTTATAGTGTTATTAAAGATATATTTGAAGATACAGTCCAAAAGTTTTATTATTTTAAAAGTGTGTTTAGTGTGCTTTAATTAGTAATAGTATTCATATACATTTTTTATGATCCTAGCGAACCGAAGAAGTGAGCGACCTATGGACAAGTAAAACTTACAAATTTAATTTCAATATGATTTTAATTTCGGATAATATACTTGGATAAGATGAGGAGGGTAAGTTTTTACATATTTATTACTTAAATATAAATTGTATTTCTTTGAAAATATTTATTAAGATGGAATCTGTTTTAAAAGAGAAAAAGATATTAGAATCTAATGTAACCAAGGTAACGAACGAAATCGCAAATAAAGATAGTTTAGATAAGTTTGAATTAAAACTTTACGAGAAAAAATCTTTTGCTTTTGAAAAAGAATTTATAGAAATATTTAAGAAAATTTTTCAACTTTGTGACGATAAAGGTGTAGATAAATATATTGTTGAACAACAATCTCTTCAAGAAAAGATAGATAAAATATATTTAATTGTAAAAAGAAAGTTAAGTGAATTAGCTCCAGTTTTAACGAAATGTGATGTAAATACTAAAAGTGAAGTAACTGTTAGCGAATCAATCCACTTACCTAAATAAAATCTTCCAACATTTAGTGGACAATTGCATGAGTGGTTATCTTTTAGAGATATTTTTATTTCTAGTACTCATAATAATTCGTGTTTATCAGCGTCACAAAAACTGTCCTATTTAAAATTATCTTTGCATGCTGATCCTTTAAGGATCGTTCAGTCTATTCCAATTACTGATGCTAATTATGAAATAGCATGGAATCTTTTAGAAGATCGATTTTCGAATAAACGAGATCAGGTATTTGCGCATTTGAAGCGTTTTTGTCCCTTCCTTCCATACAAACTGAAAATCCGTCTCTATATTAAAATTAGTGGATAATGTAACTGAATGTATTAGATTATTAGAAGTTCTCGAACAAAAAATAGAGGGATTTTCAGACACTATATTTGTATATATGGTAATACAGAAGTTAGATTCTTCGTGTAAGCTTTGGAGGGTATAATATCTTTAAACATATTAATTTAAGGCATAAAACAGTACTCAATAAATAGAGGTGGGCGAACTTTTACACTTATCATATTTAATACACATAATTCACTACACACGACATACACACATTGTAAACATAGAACAATTAATCTGGAACTCAGATTCCTTACATAATTCCATGGAATGGACAAGGGGCGCCATCTACAGTTTTACCTGAAAAGTAAAAGTATAAAATACCACAGCTCTACCCCACTTAGTAATGAAGTCGTTCAGGAGCTCTTCGATGTCTTCTGGATCGTCTAAGTACCTGTGGAGAAGAAGAATAATTAGTTTTGACATGTTCAGGAGCATCAACGGTAGCACTAGTAGGAACCGACGGTTTTGGGAGAAAGTTATCCGAGCTAGTTGAATTAGAACTCGAAGAATCAGGATCACGAAAGTCAGTTGGAGTAGGATCTGGAGCAACTGGAACATGAGAGTCAACTGGTTGCGGATCTGTGAAACTTGACTGTAAGTGTGGAAAATCATCTTGCTTCACCTTTGCATTTTCACTTCTAAAATTTTCTGCAACATTTTCTTCCGAATTTGGATCAGTAGTTAAAGAAATATCTTCCCCTACATTAGTTATTTGATCAACATGCCTTTTCCAAATATTCGAACCAACTTGAACTCTGTAATGTAATTTCCCTTCTCTTGCTACGATTCGACCAATTTTCCATTTGGCTTCTGGAGTATAATTTCTTACAGCTACTTTCTGGTTGATTTCAAATTCTTTTACTTTAACTTTACATTTCCTTGCAGTTTGCTTTTCATGAACAAAATTTGCAACATTCGGCACGATCAAATCTATGTTTGTTCTTATGTGACGCTTTAGAAATAAAGATGCAGGACTTTCCCCCGTTGTAACATGTGGCATCTTCCTGTACTGCATAAGAAAGTTATTCAGCTTCATTTGTAAAGTACCTGGTTCAGACGCTAAGGCTTTTAATCCACGTTTGACCGTTTGCACATATCTCTCAGCCTGTCCATTTGTAGATGGATAATACGGTGCACTAAACTTATGTTTTACACCATGACTTTTTAAGAATATTTCAAATTCTTCAGATGTAAACTGCCTAGCATTATCTGATACTAAAGAAATAGGAAACCCGTATCGTGCAAAGAGAGAAGAAAGACAAATAATTGTATTTTCTGAAGTTGTACTAGGAACTATAAATACTTCTGGCCATTTACTATAAGCATCAACCACTAACAAAAGCATCTTCCCATTAACAGGACCAAAATAATCAATATGAATCCTCTGCCATGGAACTGTAGGCCATTCCCAATGATGTGTATCAACTTTAGGAGGATTATTTTTCAGATTTACACAAATAGAGCAATTTCTTGCAATATCTTCTATATCATGGTCTATTCCTGACCACCATACAAAACTACGGGCTAAAGATTTCATTTTCACTATACCAAAATGACCAAAATGTAATTCCTTTAATATCTGTTGTCGATGAATTTCTGTTATAACTACCCTACAACCTTTTAAAATACAACCATGCTGAAGAGTAAATTCTTCTTGTTTTCCGCCAAAAAGTAAATTCTTAGGAATTTCTGAACCCGAAATGAGATGATGAAAAAATTGTCGCAAAAGAGGATCGGTTTTTGTAGCTGAAGCAATAGATTTAGCATTTAAAGGTAAAACAGAAAGCTGATTTATTTGAATGATTTCAGATTCATCAAGTCCCTCATTTGAATTATATTCGTGGGGTAAATCTTCACTACGTAATGGAAGACGAGAGAGTGCATCGACGTTACCGTGTTCAGTAGTTTTCTTATAGCGAATGTCATACTGGAACGTTTGTAAATATATGGCATATCTTTGCATTCTAGCAGCTGATAAAACAGAAATACTTTTAGAAGGTGAAAAAATTGAAACTAATGGTTTACTATCAGTAAACAAAGTGAATCTGTTACCGTACAAATATTGAAAAAATTTCTTAACACCAAATATTATTGCTAATGCCTCCTTATCTACTTGACTATAACGTTTTTCGGCATTATTCAAGGTTCTGGATACAAACCCAATAGGTTTTTCAGTATTGTCTGGCATCACATGCGAAAGAACTGCAGAGATACCATATGGAGAAGCATCAGTAGCTAAGATTAAAGGTAATTTCGGATTGAAATGCGTAAGCACTCTGTCAGAAGTAATTTCTCTTTTTATTTTTTTAAACGCTTGATCACATTTGTAAGACCAATTAAACTTCACATTCTTTTCAAGCAAATTATTCAAAGGATGTGCAATTGTCGATAAATTTGGTACAAATTTAGCATAATAAGTTACAAGACCAAGAAATGCTTTAACCTGGGAAACATTTTCTGGCCTAGGGGATTTTACAATTTGTTCTATTTTATCTGGTGTTTTATGAATACAATGCTTATCCACTTTATACCCACAATAAGTAATTTCATCTGCCATGAAGAATGATTTTTCCTTATTTATCCGAATATTATATTTTTTCAATCTTCCTAATACTTGCTTTAACCTTTGTAAATGAATTTCATCTGTTTCCTCAGTTATTCCTATATCATCAATAAAAATTGTAATTCCCTCAATTCCACTTAAAATTTGCTTGATTTTTCTTTGCCATATAGCAGGAGAACTACTAAGACCCATTGGTAATTTAAGAAACTGAAATAATCCTTTAGGCGTATTAATGGTTAATAATTCTTGGGATTCCTCATCTACAGGTAATTGGAGGTAAGCTTGATTCAAATCAATTTTTGTAAAATGAACACCACCACTTAAAGTAGCTAACATATCTTCTATTTTAGGCAAGTGATATTTTTTTACTTTCAGATATTTATTTAATGTAACTTTAAAGTCTCCGCATAAACGTATTTTTCCATTAGATTTTACCACTGGAACAATCGGGGTTGCCCACTTGCTATTTGTGGCTGGTTTAATTATACCTGCTTCTTGTAATCTTTGTAATTCCTCATTGACTGCAGCACGTAGTGCATAAGTAACAGTCCTTGCTTTACAAAATATGGGTGTAGCATCCTTTTCAAGGTAAAGCTCTGCCTTTAACCCTTTAATTTCCCCTACTTTATCAGAAAATAAATCAGAAAAATCATTTAACAATGTTTGCAATTTATCAGAATAATTTACAGTCTCATTAACATAAACAGATCTTAAATTATGTGGAAAAATATCGAATGCAGAGGCCCAATCTCGGCCAAATAATAATGGAAAGTTATCTTCTTTTATTAAATACAATTTTAACTTCTCTGTTTTATTTTCATAAGTAACATTTACTTCAACATAACCTACTGGTTTAAAAATTTCACCAGTTGCAGTTTTTAACTGAACATCTGGGGTTAAAATTTTATAATCAGGAAAAATTCTGCGAAATCTTTTTAAAGGAACAGCAGAAATTCCCGAACCTGTGTCCAATTCCATATCAGATCTTGCTTTATTTTCAATTAACACAGATAATTTAATAGGATTTTCACCTGTATTTTTTATAGTTAATACATTTACTGTATCTACTGAATTTACGTGTTTTTGGAAAGTTTTACTTCTACATACTTTTCCAATATGGCCTTTTTTCTTACATATTTTACAAATAGCATTAATAAACCTACATGAATTGGCTAGATGAGAAGTATTTCCGCATCTATAACACTTTAATTTACTTTTATTTGCTTCAGGAATTGTATTATTTACATGATTGTTGACATTTGACTTCTGACAATCATTCGAGAATTTCTTGGGGTGTACGTTCTTTGAACTTAAAATTTTATTAATACTGAAATTTTTATTTTTAATTTCAGAAATTTTAATATCTACATTGTGTAAGGATAACGCTTTTTCAACTGCCTTCTCAAAAGTTAAATCATCTACTTGCGTAATCAATTTATTTTGAATGCTTTCGTTTTTCAAACCGCGTAAAAATTGTTCCAATAAATTTTCATTTAATGTATCACCCGTAAAACAACAAAAAGTTGTATTTTTCTTTAATCTAGCAGCAAAATCTTGAACTGATTCCGACTCATTTTGATAACACTTTCGGAATTTAATTCGTTCTATAAATTTGTTGGGGGCGGGGCTTAAATGCTTTATCAAAATGTCAACAATCTCAGAATATTTTAATGTTTCACATTCTTTCGAGAAACATAAATTACTCAGCAGATTATAAAGCTTAGAGCCCATGCAGGATAAAAGGGCCGCAACTTTTTTTTCCTCTTTTAATTCATTCAGAATAAAATTCTGCTCCAAGCGTTTAATATAATCCTGAAATGTTTCTACTCTATCATCATATTCTTTAAATGCCAACATCGTGTTTTTATGCAAAAAGACAGGAAAAAAAGTAAATTAAAATTCAATGCACTTACCACCCCATTGTTTTGTAGCTGCCGATATACTCTGGAAGGCTACTTTACATAGCAGAATTGCCGAACTCAAAATCGAAAGAAGGAACCATTTCCATTTGGCGCACTGTTATCCCTTTAACATTTTTACGGTAGAAAGTTTTTTACATCGCCGCCATTATAATATCTTTAAACATATTAATTTAAGGCATAAAACGGTACTCAATAAATAGAGGTTGGCGAACTTTTACACATATCATATTTAATACACATAATTCACTACACACGACATACACACATTGTAAACATAGAACAATTAATTTGGAACTCAGATTCCTTACATAATTCCATGGAATGGACAAGGGGCGCCATCTACAGTTTTACCTGAAAAGTAAAAGTATAAAATACCACAGTGGGAAAGAGAATCTAAAAAAATGAAATACCGAAAATATCAGAATTGATATCCTTTTTAAAAAATCATGCTCGAAATTTACAAGCTTCTAAAACAACCAGTAAGATATTTAATCAAAAAAGACAAGCTAAAGAAATAACGACATCATTTTACACAAGTGCGAAAAATTCTAAGTGTATTTGTTGCAAAAATGATTCACATTCATTATTTAAATGCAATGTATTTCATACAATGCCTGTTAATTACCGCATTGATTTTGTTAAAAGAAACAAAATATATTTTAATTGTTTATCATGTTCAAACCATTGTGCTAGAAATTGTACATTTAATTATTCATGTACGTTTTGCGGCAGACATAATTCGTCTCTTCTTCGTATGCAAAGGGATAAAATGGATAGTTCTACGTCAGTGAAACTTAATCAACAATCATCAGGAGGATTAAACGAAATTGCGAATTCATCTGTTGCCAACCAGGATAAGACATACAGCTTAAACGCCGAATCTTTGAGCTTTGAAAGTAGGAATAATAACTTCGCAGGAACTTCTGTAAATAATTTATGCAAAAAGAGAAAAACCACGATTTTATCTACTGCTTTAATTTATATTGAAAATGTTTCAGGTGAACTTATACCTGCGCGTGCATCAATAGATGTCGGATCAAATAACTCATATATTTGTGATAATTTTGCAAAATTATTAGGATTTAGAAAAGAAAAATTTAATGTTTCTGTTTCATGTTTGAATGATTCTCAGATTAATATCAAATGGAAAATTAGAGCCACTATTTCGAATAAGGCTGTTTATAAGAGAACAATAGATTTTTTGATTGTTCCAAAGATAACAAACCTTATACCAGGGCATTATTTTAAATTTCCATTTGCCGAGCTGCCTCAAGATGTGAAATTGGCAGATCCAAAATTTAATGAACCTAATAAAATAGATGTTTTGCTAGGAACTGAGTGTTTCTACGAATTATTACAAAATGGTCAAGTCCGCTTAAGAAATTCTGATGTCATTTTACAGAATACCGTATTTGGTTATATAGTGGGAGGGTGTATTTCTATTCGAATACTGGTAATATGACAAATTTAGCTACAAATGGATCAAATTTAGATACTCTTACTCAAACATACACAGGCATTCAAGGCATTCAGCCATTTGCAGGTACATTTCCCCCTGTTGGTATCCAACAGCCTCAAAGTTCACCTGGTAAACAACTTGAAGGGCCTGAAGGAGCTAATCTCTTCATTTATAATTTGCCTCAAGAGTTTACAGATTGTGATTTAGCTCAGATATTCGCCCCATTTGGAAATGTTAACTATGCAAAAGTGTTTATCGATAAACAGACAAACCTCAGCAAATGTTTTGGTTTTGTTAGCTATGATAACCCTAACAATGCCCAGGCTGCAATTCAGCAAATTAATGGTTTTCTGATTGGAATGAAAAGACTAAAAGTTCAGCTGAAGCGTTCTAACGATGCTTGCAAGCCATACTAAATGTATATAACCGATTTTGCACGGAGTTTTCCTACTAAGAAAGTGTGTATATTTGGAAAATTTTATCCAGTCATTATTTTGTGTTTACAAATGTGTTGAAATATATATTTATGAAAAAAAAAAGATTACATTATTATTACTATTGCTGTCCTGAAAGAATCCATGATTCGGAAAAGTTTTGTTTTTAAAAATTAATCAATGTTTTCATGTTTTCATAAGTGTTGTGTCCATAGATTTTGCACATATAAAGTATTTTGCACACGGTAGAGAACATTTCTTTTAAACTGAGTTACTGACTTGTATAATGTTTTTAAAATCAAAAGGGGATTGTTGTATCATATTTGTTAGGATTTTGTAGAAAAAAATGTTAATTGTGCTTATTAGTCTGAAATTTTTTGACCCCTGATCATGGATACTTTAAGGACTAAGTTTATATTACTAGTGACCTGTAATTGTATAAACAACCTAAATTAGATATATTTTATTTTATAAATGCTTGTGAGCTGTGTACAAATTATATGCTGTTGATAAATATCGAGATGTTGTACGATTCGTATAACTTTCTGTAATTTGTTTGTTAGTAGTTTAAAAAGTTTTTAAAAATAATCGTGAAAGATCTCGTAAAATTGTGTGCAATATTTGTTAACTGTGAAAGTTTTCTCCTGCAGGTGGTCTTAGTTAAGGTTTATATTGTTAAAAGTTTCAAAATGTTTAATTTTTTCCCCTTTGTTTAAATGGGTACAAAAGTGCCCAATTGAAATTTTAATCTATCCACAGTTTTCATATTGAATTAAATATTTTTTTTAACTGTAGATTTTTATATCTATAAAATTGATTTTCAAAGCTTTGCAGGTCCCTACTTATTTTATTATATTCTATTTTATAGTATGTAAATTTTTGAACTAATTAAATTAGTACATATATATTGTATGGTAAGTTTGGTTGCTTTGTTAATTTGTGTGCAGTATTATTTTATATTTTATGTAGTCTCATTAGTACTGTTGATTTTAGGATATTGCGTGGAGTTTGGTGTATCTTTGTTTGAAGCATTTTTTTCCTCCTTGGGCGTTATTGGTACTTATAAAGATATTTAGTTTTAGCACACATTATGTCATTGTTTTTATTTTATGTGAGAAACAGTTTTTATTCATACTATCGTCTAGTTGTACAGTTTTTAAATCATGCAAAGTATATTAACAAAAAACAAATTAGGATTGACTATTCACTGCTAATTCCGACCAAGATGTTTTTTGGTACCAGAGGTAATTTTAAGGAAAATATTGTGAACTGTCCCTCCTTTTTTTCTGTGTAGAGTTATATCATTTAAAAAAAATGGTTTATAGATAACTAATTGTAACCCAGTATTATTGAGACTGCTCCACATGAGCTCGATGTTTTAAGATTGTGGACTGATTCTAGTCCAAGTTTGTCTTTTGTTGTCTTTCTTTAAGAGGAACCAAAGGAAAAAAAATGTAAAGCATGTATTTATTAAAACGTCTGCCTTACTATGTTTGGCACTAAAAAATAGCTAGTATTTTTATAATTAACAAATTAATTTATATTAATTTATACATAATTGTAATTTTTTTCAATTGTATTGGAGTTGTTAACCATTTTTTCTTGAACTGGCCAGCAAGAAAGTTTTGGAGGGCAGCTTCAGTTTTATTGTTGAGAAATTTTGAATAATAACTTTAAATTTATTCTATTTAATAACATTTAATTTACTTAGCTTACGTTATAAATTTATTTTTGGCTTGATGTTTTGATGTTGATGATGGTAATTGGTGTTTTTCAAATTGGTGATTGTGCGGGCTATTGTTAATTAGATATTAACTTAACAGGTCCGCAAGGATTACCATGGAGATTAGCACTGTTAGATCATAGAATATCAAAATGATGCAATAGTAAAATTTTAAATTAATTTTATTTTGGAAATTCCAATTTTGTTTATTGTGAGACTCTTGGATGAGTTATTGTTTTAATCTTGTGATTACCTTAACAGGCTTTCAAGGGGATCTTATGAAAAAATATTTTCCTTGTAAATAAAATTTTATAGATTTTTTTTCAGTTGGTAATAATTAATTAATGCATTAATGATTTAATATATAAAATTGTGTGCTAATAAGGTACTTTAAAGTATTTATGTTTAGAAATTATGATGCCATATTATGTTATGATAAGAATTATGGGTATTATGATATTAAATTAATATTTTTGAATCTGAAGTACATATTTTAAAATGTTATTACTAACTACTGATAATTTAGGCTACGATTTGGATTGGTGAATTAAGTAGTTTTTTTGGGAGGCAGGTCTGAAATCAGTTAAATATCACCTTAAACGAGCACTAGGTGTTTTAAGGTTTAATTATGAGGAGTTTGAAACTATAGTTATTCAGATAGAGGGTATTTTGATTTCTCGACCTCTTACTCCTTTATCTAACGATTTTGATAATTTTGAAGTTTTGACTCCGGGTCATTTTTTGATCGGGAGATCCATGAATGCTGTACCTGAACCAATGTTAATTGATACTAATATCAATCGATTAAACCGTTGGCAGAAGACTACAAGGGTCGTCCAGACAGTTTGGACAAAATGGAGGTCAGTTTATTTAAATACGTTACAGTAGAGATCTAAATGGGTAGTGGAAAAAGAAAATTTAAGAGTAGGAATAATGGTATTAGTAAAAGAAGATTTTTTGCCTGTATGTAAATGGGCGTTAGGCCGCATTAGAGAGATTTATACAGGATCGGATGGCAAGGTTCGGGTAGTCAAGGTTCGCACTAAATCTGGCAAATTAAAGCGTTCAATTACAAAAATAACTGTTCTCTCGATTGATAATTTAAAAAAATTGTTATTAAAATATTGTAAATTTTGTATTTTGTGTTATATTTTGTATATATTTGTTTGCTGTGTTATTTTCTGTAACTGTATTTTATAAATTTTTTTTGATTTTAAAATATTGAAATTTGCATTTCAATCCGGGGGAGAATGTTTATTGTTGAAAATTCATAATTTATAAGTCCCGTAAGAGGGCGTCGTAAACTCCCTTTCGTTGAAATGTGAAGTGAACTGAGTAGAGAATAAAATGTTGTTGTTGTAGAAAGTGTGTGAAAAGAATGGCGACCAGAGTGCTCGCTACTTATAGTTTGTGAAAAGAATGGCGACCAGAGTGTTCGCTAATTTTAGAGTGTTATTAAAGATATATTTGAAGATACAGTCCAAAAGTTTTATTATTTTAAAAGTGTGTTTAGTGTGCTTTAATTAGTAATAATATTCATATACAATATTGAAAAAGAATGAAAACTTTCCTTAATTTAATAATCCAAATAACAATCTAAGCATCATAATCAACAGTTTTAATATTGTTTTGACGACAAAAACAAAAGTTATGCTGTTTTCAACTGTTTTTAGAGTTTTAATTTATGCGGATACCTAGAAACAATATTACTAATAGACCTAAATATTCTTTTCTGAAATAATATCTTAAATCTGAAAAATTATCGCCGATATCTAGATTTTTTGTGTTAATACTGCGCGTGAATCTTGTCGATTGCACCAAAGTAAAAATCTTCTTTTACAAACATTGAATAGATTAGGGGGCTTAAATATTGGGGAAATTTTCCGATATACAGGGTGATTATAATTAAAGTTACGATTTCAAAAATCGGTAATTTTAAAACTAGGGCTTAGAATGGCTTGATAGTTTAGCAGAAAAATCGTGAGGCAATGGAATTTTGTTTGGCAGAGGAAAAAAAGTAGTTCCGAAATGTGCAAATAGATGACGATGCTAAGGTTTACATTGTCCAAAGATATGCAAATTAATAATATGTGACATGTGCAGTGCATTTTGAAACTATTTTTTTCCTTCGCCAAACAAAATGGCATTGCCTCACAACTCTTCTACAGACCTACTGTCAGGAGAAAAACTCTGAGAGGAGTTGTTTCTTCGGAAGATACCAACTGACAGAGGTGGTTTGAAATCCGAAGACTGCGATAATCTCCCTTTTTTTCGCTCCTAGTACATACAAAAGAAGCCAACAGTATTGCGGTCACCCTAAAATAAAAATATCAAGTCATTCTGACCCGAGTAGTTTTAAGTAGTTTACATATTCTGAATAGTATTTTCTGAGTAGTTTAAAAGGTATCGACTTTTGAAATCATAACTTTAATTATATCCATCCGGTATATATAGAAAATGTAAAAAATTGACAACTGATCCAGAGTCACAAATTTTAGTTTTAAGTTCTTTGTTAGATTATACTCATTTTCCCAATGGGGTAAAAAACACAATTTTGTTTTTTACAACAGAAGGCAGAAGGAAATTTTCAGAAATTATTTTCTGAATTTTTTGTCGGAAGTATGACTTTTCAGACGATTTTTGAAAATTTGTTAAGGAATCTTATGAAATTTTACCAATTGTTCAAATAACTTTTTTTGAGTCAATTTATCTAGCTTTAAAATGGCAACAATAAAAATAGCAAAATAATGTCTGATTAGGAGGAGATATGTTGTAAATGAATAGCGCGGTGAGATCTCACAGATGAACAAATCATTATGAACATTTTTAACGTGTTTTAGAAAAAAAAAAAACTCACAAAATAATTTGTTAAAATCGCGAACACAGAACTTTTTTTATGGGATCAGCTGTTAGAAGTTTGTATTCCATACATTACATAATAATCTTGCAAAATTTTTAAATATGCATGCTAATTAACGTAATTTTAATTTTAATGTAATATAAATTGTACAATAAAGCTTGATAAGTATTTTATTTTGCTTTCTTAAAACCGTTCTAAACGAGCCGCTTACATTAACATCAGAATGAATTCTTAATTTGAGATAATCTAAATTTAGAATAAAAATGTAATTTTTAAAATACATAAATTACATGTGCTTTGAATATTTATGTTTCATTTTACTTCAAAACTTTATAAAGCAGATAGTATATTTCTCTTAAAATTATATGCTTTACAAGCATCTTATAGTAACTCTTTAATGAGATGAACTATAATTATATTTTTCTTGTAGAAAATCTAAATTTTCTAAACAGAGTAACTTTGCATTCAAAGTAGCTTGTTCGAAGAAAGGTGTTATACTTTATGAAGTTTCTTAAAATTTTGATTACGCTTCCTTAAATTTATATAAAACTTCAAAGAAAATAATTTGACGCCAAATGGGAAAATTATTTATTTTTTTTGAAAATGAAATCTTAGAATTTTAAGATTATAATATTAGTATTAACAATAACGACAATAATAAATTCTAAACATAGCTTTGCAGTCTTTGTAGATTTAGTTAGCAGATTAAATTAGATAAAAATAACAGTAAGTTGGGTTTGAAAGAACACTTTACAAACAATTTGCATACAGATATATAGAGAGAGAGTATGTTTTATGGACTTAAGACACAAGCCACACAGAGATTTGTGCTTGCGTATGCATGTCAATGATTCAATCATAGATGTATAAACGTTTGTCTATCTATATTTATGCATGTATGTATTACATATGTACATAATACACAGGCACAAACGCACACATATATACAGTGGGTGACCAAATTATTAGTTACATTACATTATTTCTTAATATCAATCTTGATTTAATGTTTCTGTACTGACAACATCGACAGGTGATATTTGACAGGCTTCACCAATAGTATTGAACTCTTGATGCATAGCGTGCGTCACAGATATTATGTGAACACTTGGTGATTTAAATGTTTTCAATTGTATATTGGAAACTCTATTCTCTGTTAAATATGTCAAAAGGAATCAAGAGAAACAAGAAAATATTGATAGAGCTGTAACGGTTGGGTGCTCGTACTGGGGGTTGAATGCAGACGTAACTCAGAACATAAGATAAAAACAGTTTATTTAAAACGGTTAGGGCTCAAGGGACGTGGAGCAGTTCTGTAATTTTAACAACTGATAACAATACTAAAAGATTAAACTCACACTCACAGCTCCGGAACTAGCTCAATGGAGGCACTTCAGATTACTTCTCCTTTAACGTCAGCTAAGCTGCTAGATAAAAATTTATTAGACAGCCCGTGGCTGTATATACATTCTTTATTAACTTTGAAATAGTCAACGTAATTACTATTAACTTCTTACCACCGGCCAACTTCTCGAGTCGAATTCCAAAACTCCTTGTCAACTCACTGGAGGCTCGCTAATCCTTGATATCGCTCGCTCTAGATTCACTACTAGCTGGCCAATGCCGCCAGACACACACTATTAGACGCCACTAGCTGGCTAATGCCGTTAGACAACCTACACACACTCAAACTCCAAGCTTTTATATGCTGCAAACTGAGATGCTACAAATTTACATATTACTTCTAACCGCGACATAACTGTAGAATCCGAGAAAGACACACACGCTTTAGAAAGTTAAAGAGAGGATAGATGTCACTTTCACGCTTACACATGTTAAATCATTGACGTCACGATCTCAAAAATGCTAGAGTGCCTTTATTACAAAGGTCACTCTCTCACAGAGCTTTTGTCATTGTCTGGCATCATGATGAGTAACTAAAAATAAAGTGTAAAAAATGTATACATATCAGATCCAGAGGAGTCTCGGAACAATTGTGTTGAGTTTTGTCACAATAAATTTCTACTTTATGGACGAAAAGTTTTTTTAATTTACAAACTGATATAAATTCAGTCCATGTATGCAAAAATTAGTTTAACAATCCATCAGTAAACAGAAAAAAAACTTTATGTTTTTCACGATATAAAGTTTTGGTGAGTAACTAATGGCCGCACACAGCATATCGATATGTGTGTCTGGGTAAAATGATATACAGGTTGTCTATAAAAGAACTCCGGGGTTTTGAGGCAAAATATTTTAATGAAAGAAAAAACATACATACATGTTTTATACATTACTGAAAAGCTTACATTTTCAAGTTTTTTTAACACTTAGTAAAGTTCTATATGAGCCCCGTTAGTGGCACGGCAGACGTCTAAACGGTATTCTACCTCTTCCCATGTCCTGTCGAGCATGTCTGGGGGGGGGACGGTTGCCACACAATTGACTATTCGTTCCCTGAGATGTTGAACATCACGAATTTTCTCTACATACACAAGATTCTTGATATGCTCCCAGAAGAAAAAATCCAACGGAGTCAGATCAGGGCTCCTTGGAGGCCATGGAATAGGTCCCTCCCTTCCGATCCACCTGTTGCGGAGCCGAGCGTCCAATGCCTCACGCACAACTAAACTGAAGTGTGGCGGGGCCGCATCTTGTTGAAAGTAAACTAAACCCTTCTCCGCCTCAATGTCATCTAACTGAGGAAAAAGATACTCCTCCATCATATCACAGTAGACATCACCATTGATATTTCTTTCAGTAAAAATAAACGGATCTATGATTCTGTAATGCATAAGCGACACCAAACATTTACTTTGGGCGTGTCGCGTTCGTACTTGACGAACTCATGGGGCGGCTCAGAACCCCAAATTCTGCAATTATGCCGGTTTACGTGACCATTCACATGAAAAGAAGCTTCGTCACTAAAAATTACAATTTTCAAAAACCATTATTGTCATCAATTTTATCTAGCATTGAAACAGCAAAGTCGTATCTCTTAACCTTGTCTGCTGGTTTGATGTGGTGCACAAGTTGAATTTTGTAAGCAGTTAAACGTAGTCTTTTATGAAGTACCTTACCGACAGTTGATCTCGGTAACCCCAACTCCAGGCTACGTCTTGTCAACGATTTTTTAGGGCTTCGAAGGCATGAAGCTCGGATTCTGTCCACTTTATCTTGAGACACACTCGGCCTACCCGGCGACTTTTGCTTCAAAACGCTTCCTGTTTCCTTAAATGCACTGAACCATTGACGAATGGTTTTGTCAGAAGGCGGGTTAACACCATAATTACGTCGAAAGTTTCTTTGTACGGTAACTACAGACTTCTTTTCTATGAGCCAAATAACACATTTAGCCTTTTGCTGCGCTGTCGCCATCATTTCAAGGTCAACGCCCTGCAGCGCCGCCCACAGTTGATGCAAACATTCCCAATTCGTATGAGTAAAACATTTTGAGCTACACTTTTCAGAGAAATCGACTAAATTTTGCTATCCTTTATAGTTAGTGAGATATGAATTTTTAAAACACCGGAGTTCTTTTATAGACACCCTGTATATTCAGTCCATGAATACCGAAAGTAGTTAAATAATGCATCTGTAAACAGCAATAAAACAAATCTTTATGTTCTTCTCAATGTAAAGTGTAGGCGTGTAACTAATAATTTAGCCACACACTAAATATAGATATGTATGTGATGAGAAAGGGGGGAGGGAACGATAAACCTTAAGGCATTTTTAGATTTTTATATTTTCCCTTTTTTATTAATCAGTATATATAGCAACACTGGATTGATATTATTTTTAAAGAAGTCTAATAAATTATTAGTTTATATAACGTTAACACTTCTTTTTAATGAATAGTGATTTTTTTGTAAAAAAAATTATGCGCGTATAATTATATACGTGATAATATTTAAATAATACTTCATCAATATTTATTTAATTACAGAATCACTATGAATCCCGCAAAATATCGGCCTCAAACGCTGTCATGGAATAAATTTTAGTGCTATTATATATTTATTAATATGTTACACAATCTGGACAATTCAGTAAATTATGAAATGCATACATTACGCATCATAAAATTCATTATTCAGCGTGAATTGGTTATATTCTTTCAGATATGTAGTTTTACGCATTTCAAAGGAAAACTCATGTGCGTTCTTAATCGAGTTGGGTGATGATACGTGAGTTATGGTGAGTAAGCAAAATTTTGACTTTAAAATGTGAAGTTTCACAGACACATTCATGTGTACAAGTTATGAGGAAGTGACCTGGAGTTAGTTGCATTGCTATCTATAAATAAAAGCTGTTGATGGAATCTGAATTAAAATAGAATTCGGTTTGCAATAGCGCAAATGAATCATTGATAATAAACTTAGAAGCAGTATCTAATATAAAGGAAGAGTGTCAGAAGCGTCACTGTCAGTTACTGCTGATACTAAAATGAGATCTCTACATTATTAAATTTTTGGAAAGATAGGCTCGCTGTTTAAATGGATTCTGTAATTAATTATCAACGGAACACATTTATATTTCACAGCTAAATGGCATAAGAGACAAGTGAAACCATAGCGTTTACCCCCAAAAATTTCCATTCAAGAGAAGAATCCACAACTTTTTCACGTTAAGAGAAGTGTAAATACTTCCAATGGTTGCAGTCCCGAACGTGACCACTTAATTTGAAACTAATAAACGGCAACCACAGTATTTTTATAAAATTTTGCTTTTATAATAAACGTAAAGAGAAAAAGGTATTTGTATTGAGATTATAATAATCTATTAAAAGATTCGTTATCAAATTTATGTGTGATTTAATCATTTTCTCATTACTACAGATTTATTTTACGCTTGAAATGGTTAAAACTTAATCTTTAAGAAGTCAACATTATTTCATAAATTACTACTTCAGCATTATTTGTAACTGCTTTTAAGCTATTTTAAAATATTATGCATAGTTTAATATTTATACTAATAAACAACTTTTATGGGGCCATAAGTTAAGGAAACAATTACAAGGTAGAAAATTATCCTATTGTTTCGGTTTGAGAACATGTATGTTTCAAAACTGAGAAAGGATAGTTCATATTAATCCAAATAAACCCAATTAAGTATGAGTAAATCAATTTATTTATTTTTTACTATTTTATTTTTTTTCTTGTATAGGTAAAAACTTCAAAATTTTTAATTTTAAGTCAAATAAATGAAATCACAAACTTTATATATATATATTTTGTCGTTAAATGGAGAATCAATAAAGCTTGTTCTATGACTTATACAAAAGAAGTAGTTCGAACATTTAGTATATTTAAAATTAATTTAAAAATTAAAACAGAAGTTTAAGAAATAAATATAAAATCAGATCTTTTATATTATTTTTTTTACATTTTAAAAAATAAAGTTTTGGCTATAACATATAAATATGATAAGTAAAAATACCATTGCAAATATAAAAAATCCGTATTATTATAAATGCATACAAGGTGACGATAATTAAATTGACAGTACTCAGAGTGTTCTGTAGCGCGTTCCAATAGCGGGAATGCCACCAAATTTTGTAGAAAGATTAAAGAAGTCGGGAGACGAATGATTCATAGAAATTTTTTTTCCAAAAATCTCTGCCTGGGGAATATGTAGTGCTGTGTATTCGAAAATGAGAGTTTAAAAAAATGAAGAGTCAATACTGAAATAAAATTACCGTTTATTTAACGAATTTAGCTGAATACCTATGTTCAGTATTTCGCAATATCTTTCTACCAGTCGCCGAGACTTTCTGCCTCCGAAACTTGTAGATAGCAGGTGCTGGGTTTGTGCCCAATCGCGGCCGTTGGCCTAAACGTTCTGAGTTGTCCGTGGTTTTCTTATCCAACCTTGGATTTCCTTGCGTAAATAAGGGTTAAGCTCCCTTAGAAAGACCCCACGGAAGTCACCCCCTTTAGGGCCTATTTCCCAAGTGTAGATAATTGGCCGTCATAAACAAACACACATTTCGCAATATATATTTTATTTCACTTGCCGATATGTTTCACGTGACCTTAAAAGTAAATGGACTATCAAATTGTAAGTACTATCAAGAGTAAATGTACTATCAAGAGCTACTATCAAGTTCTCTTTTTTTTTCAAATCTAATAGGAATAAAAAATTTGACTTGACAAGAAAATATATGAAATTCAAACATTAACTTCTTTTCACCTCTAAAAATAATTATTAATGAGATTTTATTTCACTTTTTTAATCGATGTTGCTAGACATAATGATTTAACACCATTTCTGTTTTTATTCACAATAATAAAAAAATCCTAAAGGCTAAAGAATAAAGCAATAAATTATAATGAAAAATAACTGTACATTTTTAAGAGGTAAAGAAACATAAATTATTTTAATGAATCGTAAAACTCATAAGGAATTTTAAAATAAAAATGAGAAAAAGGTTCTATAATCAATAAAAGAGATTAGTATACTTTTAAAAAATGCCCAATCGATATCGAAAATTTTTTAAAAATGCATTAGAGATTTATTCGAAAGGAGGATAAATGAAATCTATAATCAAGATTTCAAAATGATGTTAAAAAAATAGTGGAACTTTTATGAGATATAAAATGATAATAATAAAAAAAGCACTAAATTGTCACATATGAGGAAATTTTCTTCTTCACAGCATTATATAATATGCGTGGTACTTACAAAATGGATGTAAATAATGTCACCTTAAAGAATAAAAGTATATGACCAGAAAAAAATAATAACTGCTTCCAAATTTAAACTTTATATTGAAAAAAAAGTTGTACTTTCCTTAGCCCTTTCCGGCATTGGCAAAATCTCTTAGTAAAACGAGAAATTACCGAGTGACACCGGAATTCACAAACGAATTTTTTAGATGCTTTGAATTCCTTAATTTCAGCTTTTATAGTAAAAGCAAAATTTTACTAAAATATTATTGGTGCCGATTGCAAGTTTGGAATTAAAATTAGGTATCAAAGACCGGGCACAGTGTGCGGTAAAGGGTTCGGCAAATCTATTGTATGACCAGAACAAAATACATCAATTTCTGCCGAGTTACCGCTGATTCCGAAAAGTGTTATTTATCTTCAGAATCTTGATTATCAAAATCTTAATTTTCGAGTAGTATAGTGAGATCTATAGAAAAAGAATCTTTTTTTTTTTTTTTTTTTTTTTTTTACTTGTAAGGCTTTTTTACTTTCTTCTATATTTACATGAAAAAAGTATTGGATAAATGAAAAATTTCGAAATCCGGTTTTCGACGGATTTACACGTTTTAGGAGTCAGATAATCCAAAAAACGTGTTTTTACAGAATGTCTATATGTGACAAAATATTTCTGGGCACACTGTCTCAGAAACTTTAGAATGCATAGAATTTCGCAAAACTTTAGTTTATGTTACAACTTGTTATAAATTAGATTCGTTTAGATTTTTGTGTATATCATTGAACAGATGGTGCTTCTATGCTGCATTATTTACAAGGTCCACAATGGCCATATCTCAAGAAACTATTCACGAATTTCCATAAAAAATCAGATTTAGTAAGTACTGAACATATTACGGTACTGATTACGTTTTGGTGCAAATTGTTCAGAAGGTCGCGATGCAATGGTGCATTATTCGCCATTATCGCAATAGCTGTATATCAAGAACTAATACACGATTTTTTAAAAACTTCAGTTTCGGATAGTCCCTGATATATGTATCACTGTTGTTTAGTTTTTGGTGTAAATTTCCCTACAGATGGTATTGCTATGCTCCATTTTTCACGATTCCGCAATACCAGTATCTCAAGAAATAATGGATGGCTTTTCATCAAATTTCAGATTCAGTTAGTACCTAATAAAATATTGATCCTGATCAGTATTTAATGTATATCACACAACATGTGTCGCTGTTAAAAAGCTTTTTTTTAAGATTTTGCAATAGCTCTATCACAAAAACTAATAAACGGATTTTCATCAAATTTCAGATTCACTTATGAGTTGATATAAATTGTTGCTGGCTAGATTTTGGTGTAAACAACCTGCTCAGTGACGCTGCTATGCTAAATTTTTCAAAAAGTATTAACATGCATAATATGGAATTGCCACATCTTACTAGTTTATGGTGTGTTTGGTAGTTTATAAGTTTCTCTAAACCTGAATATTAGTATTTAAGATGCTATCAAATTTCATTTAAATATTTTTATTAACGTGACTGAATTTACATATGCAACGATATTAAAGTAGCAACATATAAATGTCAAAGCTGTTAATGCTGTTAAATTATCATGATTCTCAATAAAATATATTTATTGAAACGTTTATTTACTTGAGAATTGCTAGCATCCGAAACATACGTAATCCTTGTTGAAAAAAATGACAAATACACTTAAAATTTTTCGTTTTTTATCTGAAAGGCAATAATAACAAAATAAATAATATGTTACAAGTTAATTAATCCTACTTATAGGATTTAAAATTGTATCCTGCTAATATTAATTTGATGGCAACTAAAATATATTGAAAAACATAAAATTGTCATCCATTATTTGAGACAGTAAGCAATCTAGACGGTTTTTTGCGTACTTAAATGTCTGTTTTTTATACTAATATTGCATAATAGAGGTAATTAGGTAATTTTTCTAAATTTTGTTTTCATTTACTAGATGCTTTGTGTATCTATGGCAATCAATAAATTTATCTTGAAGAAAAGTTTTAGGAGATTTTTTTTTGAAATAGTAGAAAGGGTATTTGGTAAATACTATATGTTTAGAGAAAAAAATGTGAATTCTCACATTAAATGTGAAAGAAGTATAAATCATTGAATTGTATATTCAAGGATTGCAACAGTTGTTAATAAACACACAAAAAATAGGGTTTCTTCATTTGCATGCAAAATAATTCTACAGTAAATGTGCAGTAAAGTCTAAAAATGATTATATAAAATAAAGAATTTATATTTAAAAAATCTTTTGCAGATTAAAATCTTTATATTTTTAGAGAAAATGCAGAATGAAAAGTATCAAGTCATAATTAACGTTCGGAATAAAATTGTGCAAAATTCTTAATGTATTATGGATGGGCAGTTTAACATAGAATTTGGATTTTGGTACAATATACTTCACGCACATCTGCGTGTATTGTCTACTGGAAATGAATTGTCGTATTCATGCATTAGTAACAAATTTATAAGTATTTAATGTAAATTTCTTACATTTTAACAAACTGTGTTTGAAATTGTGTTATAAATACTGTGTGTCCCACACAAATAAAGTCACCATGATATTGTGCCGTAATAGGAGACAAAACAAAACTACGAGAACGAAACAAATATATTAAGAAATACTATATAGAAATGCATATTTACAAGGAATAACGCATTCCCTGCCCCACTTGATCAGGAAAAAATGAATACATAAAAAAGAGGGGAGAAAAAGTGTCCTGTCGAAAGAAAGCGACTACTGTTAATAGCAATTATATCCGCCATGCTTACATATGACTTGGAATATATGACGTGGCATACTATTTATCAATCGCTGAAACACATTAGCATCAGTATTATCTCAGGCCTTAATAATGGCAGCCATCAGTTCTGCCACAGACATGAATTGTTTGTCTTTATTATTTAAATTTCCACTTAGGATACTCCATGCATTTTCTTGGGGAATGAGATGAAGGTACGGGACAGGCCATTCCATAACATGTGCCCAATTATAAAAAATCCATTCCTCGGAGGATTTTACAAAGGTTATGGAAGGGTTATCCAGCTGAAAATCCAACTTAGTCCATTGATTCTCTCTTCAGTTTGTAATAAATGGATTTCTAGTAATCCTTGGTAATCGGTAGCCTACATGCGGTCTGAAGGAAGAGCCAGGTTAAGTTTACTAATATAGCTGAAGCCTCCCAATACTATTATAAAACCTTCATAGTACTGTCTTTCGGGAAAAAATTCCTGTTTGAATTGCTTGAATCCCATTTATTGCTAACTGAAGAGAGAATTGGTGGAATAAGTTGAATTTTTCAGCAGTAGAACGCCCCCATAACCTTTGCAAAATCTTCCTTGGAGTGGTTTTTAGATAATTGGGCACATGCTATGTAATGTCCTGCCCTTTACTGTCATCTCAATCTCCAAGAAAATGCGTGCAGTATCCTTAGTGGAGCTTTAAATATCAATGGCAGACAATTCATATCTGTGGTAGAACTGAAGGTCGCCATCATTGAGGCCAGATCTTTTGATATAAAACTAAGGATTTTCTTGTGTCATTTTGTTATGTATTGTCATTGTGTACTAATGTAATTTAGTTACCCATCCCTTTGGGTGCACAGAATATGCAACGAAACTACTATTTATCAATTTGGTTCAATGTTGCAATGCAAAATCATTGACTTTCATACATCTACAAGATTGATTGAAATGTTGTATCATAATACTTTAAGAATGATATAATTCGAAATCCCGCTGTAATATTATATCAAATATTGTCTAACAAATAATTATGTAAACTTTCTTTTAAATATGTTTATTTCAGAAGACATTTGGCCGAAATCTTTAAATAAATTCACCATCTAAAAATGAAATGAGATATTAGCTGTTTCTCCTTATTTCAACTATAGAAATATTTTGTATTATTTTGTATTTGAACTAAGTACACGAACAAATGAAATTTTAAAAAATACAAGAAAAATTAAATTATGTTTTGTTAAGCCAAAACTTTAATCATTATACGTTAATGAGATGAGAGAGAATATTTCCTACTAAGACATGTAACAAGGAAGGTCTCCATTGGGGGCATACTCAGAATTTTTTGAAAAAAATACGAATTAAACTACTCATGTAGGTAATAAAGGATCAGTGAAAATTAGCGGCGGAATTACATTAATAGATATGTAAAAAAATAAAATAGTTTGGAATAATTGGCGTGAAAAGCTGAAAACGACGCGGGATTTGGCGAGCACTGCATTTCCTCGCCAAAAGCAGACGATTTTAACGAATCTGAAAATTGATTTTAATTGACTTCACTGTTAAAAATCTGCAGCATTTACTGCAACGTCACTCCACGACTTTTATAGAATATCTCTCTTCTGACCAATGAGAATGCTTCATAGCACGGTGAATTGACCGTTTTCTATAAAAGCGGTGGAGTGACGCTGCAGAAAATGGTACAGATTTTTAGCGGTGTTGTTGCTTGTGTAACAGTGTTAAAAATCTGCTGCATTTGGCTGCAACACACTCCACCGCTTGTATATAAAAATCTCTATTCCAACAAATGAGAAAGCTCCATTTCACGGCCAAGTAACCGTTATCTATACAAGCAAGGGGGTGCATTGCAACAAAATGCAGCAGATTTTTAATAGTGTATTTTTCAATTTGGAAAAATTTTAATCAATTTAAATTGTGTTTTAAATATAAAAATATATTAATTTCATTTTATTATAAGTGCATATAAACGTATATGACAAAATTACACTTAAAGTAAAGTAAAAATGCAAAACTAAAATTACTTAAACTAAACTTATTTAAATAAATTGAACATAGAAAGTTTTTTCTTTAAAAAGTATGCAAAGCGTAAAAGCGTATTTTTCAAAATTTCGTTTTTTTGCCAACAGGAGATAAATCGCCAAATAAACGAATTTTTTATTATTTTTTACGGACGTTATAAGGAGGTTCCGCCGACATTTTTTTATAAACATATATAACTATATGAGAAGAACATTCTATAATTTTTTCAGATTTTTATGAGTATGCCCGTATGGAGACCTTCCTTGTAAGTACAATAAACAACGATTTAGTTCAGAAATATTTTAAAGGATGCTAATTTTCAACTTAAATCATCTATGAATACTTAATGAATCTAAAATGAAACGATTAACAGTTTATGATAAATGAGATAATTCCTTTAAAAAAATTAGTAAAATCATAATAATTTAATATTCAATATCATTAGATATTTTCTACCAATCAACTTGATTTTTAAAAATAATTCTCAAAAACTTTTCCAATGCAATATAAAAGATGTTTTGAAAAAAAAAATAATAATTCACCTTTATGCATAATTTTAAGGCACAAATTGTTATCCATTCCTTGATTCCCTACGAACGCAAGGCTATGCACGAATTGGAACAGAGTTTATTTTATTAAAAATATGTACAAGAAATTACGAATATTTTATTTATAAATTCACAGTACATATGCCATTAAATAATTTATTTTAACTATAATAATTTGTAAGTTTATTTATATATTTTTAGTTTATAAATCAATATATTTAATTTTTACGTTATCAGTTTTCGGCCATAAACAGTCTTTTTGCTGTAATCTTTTTAATTTTTGTTCTTCTTTGGCCCTCTTATCTTTTCCAGTGTAATTGTTGTTATGGATTTTCGTTCTCTTAAATCATTGATATTTATGACAGAAAGAAAATAGTTCTGGTTTTCTGAATTTCCGAAAATGATTTGAAATAGAAAGAGGGATGAAATAAAAGATAACACAAGACTTAGTTATATTAATACCATCGATAAGGTAAAGGCCATTTTTTCTCATTTTGTGATTATATCAAAAAATTTGCTCGTCTATGTAATCCATAGTTATTGGTAGATGTTTGTTTGCTTAATTGCGGATTTGGAAATGTGTAATGCATTATTGAAACTGGTTGGTAAATACTCTTAAACAGTATTTTGGAATTTTTTTTCTAACTTTGTATGATTCGTGTTTTAATCAGAAGAGTTTTATATAAACCTAATGGTACCAAATTGTCATTGTGAATGAACTATGGCAACGTCATTTTTAATGAATTTTTTTTTATATTTTGAACAACAACTCTTACCCATGATTCATTTTATTGACTATATTGAACTGTTCAAATATTTTATCTTTTGTCAATGTTTTGAAATGTTTAATTTTATTTCTTTAAATTGATTTATTTGTAATTGAATCTTAAAATATATATATATGAAGTCCTATGTATAAAGGTAACGAATATGTGTTTTTCTGTGCTTTTCTGGATTAAGAGAAATGGTTCTTGTTAAATAGTAATAGGGTATTTTGAAAAATAAATGGACCTCATTCGCAGGAGTTTAAATGTGAGAACTTGCGGATTTTGATCTGTTATACCAACGCCCATTATATACTACCGGCCGAACCATTTCGTGAAAAACCGCCGAAAAGGTGATGCTGGATTCAGCTTCAATCTCTGAACCATTTCATTGGACCACATGTGAGTCCACGTGACGCAAACCCTGCCCAAATTAGCATTGAATAAGCCGCTTTCTGTTCTGTGCACATGTTTGCACACGTGGTCTTTGCTTTGGTTCAGGGTTTGGCATGATTGGTCAGATTAACTTGGGAAAAGTATCAGAGTCCTCTGGCGGGAGACTTCATACATTAATCTGAAATAGACAGGCCTCCAGATCTAGTGGACCATGGTTATACTAGCCACTGTACAGCCAGAATACCAATATGCGCAGGAACAAACGGACTACAAACAGGCGATTTTTAGTCTCGAACCAGATTTACTGCATAAATTTTAACCGCAATTTTCCAAATTTAGCAAATGTTATCGCATATAGAACAATAGTTTTAATTTATATTTAAATATATTAATAATCTTCTGCTAGAACATTCATTTTACTTACCCATCATACGTAGTATAGGTAGTATACGTAGTTTTGAAAAAAAAAGTGACAGGTTTATATGTTTCAGATACTGAAGATTCTGAAAAACATATTTTTAGAAAAAAAGTTGCCGTCCGTCTGTCCGTCTGTGTGTCTGTATGTCTGCCTGTCTGTCTTTAAACGCTCTATCTCCCGAACAAATTGAGATAATGACTTGAAATTTTGTATATACTTAGTATGTAAGAATGGGACGAAGCCTATTTAATTTCAGTAACCTCGATTATCCGGACTCTCGAAAAATTCATTCTGATGAAAGGTACATAAAAATTTTCGTATATTTTTATTTTCAGGATTGGACATAAAAGGCAATAAAATAATACAAATTTTGCATAACAAACAAAGTCGATCAGATTATTAGTTGCCCAGATATTTGTAATATTGTTTTCCACATTCTTCAATTTTTAAGACCCTTATTTAATTCAAATTTCAATTTAAAGGTATATTTTAATTAGAAATGAGACGCTTAATCCGACGCAGTAAATCGTTAATTAACAGGATTACAATTTTTGGAATTCTAAAGTATTACAATTTTTGGAGTTTGTTTTACGCAATTCGTTACTACTTGAAAAGTTTGACGCTTTATATAATATGTCAAAATTGGTTAATCAGCAATTCATTAAAAGAGCATTACTAGGTACATTATAAATATTTAAATATCAGTTTAAATTTTATATTGGAAAGGTAATACATTTTATGAATAGTTTACACATGTTTTATTTTCATGTATTATATTATGCATATTTATGATGGATAAGTATTACGGTGGTCCCCAACGACTAGTTTTGTGGTATTTTAACAAATGCGCATCAATAATTCACACTCTATCTTACTGTATAATTATGTTAATGTTAAACAGTAAATAACACCAGGAAACAAATTTTAGACTTTTCCTCACAAGGAAGGTCTCAATACTGGGCATTCTCAGAATATTTTGAAAAAAAAAATACTAATTAAATTACTTATGTATGTAATAAAGGATCAGTCAAATTTAGCAGCGAAAATACAGTATAAAGTTGGTGAAAAAATAAAAGTCTTTGGAGTATTTGGCGTGTAAAGACGAAAAAGCTACCCAAATTGGCATGCAGCATTTTTTCTCGCCAAAAGCAAATGATTCTCATGTAACTAAAAAATTTTTAATAGACATTTAGAATACGTGTAAATAGTATTTAATGAATTTAAACTTAAACAATGAGAGATTTTGATATACAGGGTGATTCCAAATTTTTTTTACAATAAAAGAGGGGTAATAGTACACATCAAGACAAACAATATGAAATAGGAGACCAAGGGTCCAAAACGTTTTCCTAAGGAGATAGCCGCCATTAAAGTTTAGGGACCAAAATTTCAAATAAACATAAAAAACGGAAAAATCGGTCGATTGATTTGGGGTTTTCACTAAAATTATTCTTTATGTCGACATTTTTTTGAAATTAAATTATAAAGATAAATCTCAAAAAATGCCGATAGAGGGCACTTTAGACTTTGGAGTAACGAACAACTATTTTTTGCCGGTATGTTTTGCATCTCATTGAATGTTTTCGTAAGTTTACACTCAAACTTAAATTTTGAGCTCAAAATCTGTAGTTGGGAGTGGTTAAGTAACACAAACTGAGCTGTGTTCAGAGGGTTCAAACTTTAAATGATTAAAAAAAAAACGGAAAAATTGATCGATTAATTTGCGGTTTTCACTAAAACTATTCTTTATTTAGGTATTTTCGTGAAAATAAATTATAAAGATAAATTTCAAAAAATGCCGATAGAGGGCGCTTTAGACTTTTGAGTAACGAACAACTATATTTTGCCGTTATTGTTTTCATCTCTTTAAATGATTTAGGAAGGTTAGACTTAAACTTAAATTTTGAGCTGAAAATCTGAATAGTAGGGAGTGCTTAAGTAGCACAAACTGAACTGTGCTCAAAAGGGAGTGGGAGATTCAAATTTAAAGTAATTATAGAAAATGGAAAAATTTGTCGATTCGTTTTCGGTTTAAAATAAAACTATTCTTTAAGTTGGTATCTTCTTGAAAATAATATTTAAAGATAAATCTCAAAAAATTCCGTCAGAGGGCGCCTTAAACTTCAGAGTAACCAACAATTCATTTTAACCATTATTTTTTGGTTCTAATTAAATGCTTGCAAAAGCATTTTAAATGTTCTCGGAAGCTTAGATTTAAACTTAAATTTTGAGCTCAAATCCTGAATCGGTATGAGGAGTTAAGAAGCGCAAACTGAAGTGTGTTCAGGAGTTAAAATTTAACCCTCTTTCCTCCTCGAGCACAATTCAATTTTTCGCTACTTAAACACTCCCAACGATTCAGAATTTCAGCCCAAAATTTAAGTATATGCATTTGAAATCATTTAATGAGATTACAAAAATAACGTTAAAAATATTTGTACGCTACTCCAAAGTCTAAGTCGCCCTCTATCGGCATTTTGTGAAATTTATCTTTAAAAATTATTTTCAAGAAAACACTGACTGATCAAGAAAACTGCTGATTTAAAAATCAGTTTTAGCAAAAACCGCAAACGAATCGACCAATTTTTCCGTTTTTTACAATTATTTGAAATTTGAACCCTCTGAACACAGCTAAGTCTGTCTACTTAACCACTCCCAGCTATTCAGATTTTGGGCTCAAAATTTAAGTTCAAGTCTAAACTTACGAAAGCATTTAATAAGATGCAAAAAGTAACGCCAAAAAAGAGTGTTTCGTTACCCCAAAGTCTAAAGCGCCCTCTATCGGCATTTTTTGAAATTTATCTTTATAATTTATTTTCACGAAAATACCTAAATAAAGAATAGTTTTAGTGAAAACCGCAAATCAATCGACCAATTTTTCCGTTTTGTATAATGATTTGAAATTTGAACCCTCTGAACACAGCTCAGTTTGTGTTACTTGACCACTCCCAACTACAGATTTTGAGCTCAAAATTTAAGTTTGAGTCTAAGCTTACGAAAACATTTAATGAGATGCAAAAAATACCGGCAAAAAATAGTTGTTCGTTACTCCAAAGTCTAAAGCGCCCTCTATCGGCATTTTTGAAATTTATCTTTATAATTTAATTTCAAGAAAATGCCAACATAAAGAATAATTTTAGTGAAAACCGCAAATCAATCGACCGATTTTTCCGTTTTTTATGTTTATTTGAAATTTTGGTCCCTAAACTTTAATGGCGGCTATTTCCTTAGGAAAACGTTTGGGATCCTTGGTCTCCTATTTAATATTGTTTGTCTTGATGTGTACTATCACCCCTCTTTTATTGTAAAAAAAATTCGGAATCACCCTGTATATGGGTGATTCTCAAAATAGGGGACAATTTATGTCTTTCGGCATAAAAAAAAAAATTGAGTGGTTTTCTGTCATGTTTTTATATTTAGATATGTTTTTTTTAATATTATTCATTATTTGCACTCAAGAATTACTCACTTTTTTGTTAAAAACACCTTAAAATAAGAGAATAAAGATTCAAAATGTCTTTAGCATGGATGTCCACAGCAGCTGTGCCTTGTGTATACTAGCATTTTTCAAGAGTTAAAATCATGTTTATAAAATAAACAAATGTTATTCTTTCTTTATAATAATCAAGGAGAAGATTTATCCAATAAATTTCTTTTTAAAAATAAATTATAGTATATAAAAAAAGAATTAAAGTTTGTCCTCCATATTCGATTTTCAAAACAAGGTCATACTATAACAGCTGGTTATTAATCAAAATTTCATTTTCACATATGACAATAGTTTGAAAATATAAAGTTTATCCATGGCAACAAGTAGCCATTTTATCCCAGCCTGAAAATAGAAGTATGTATTGTATTTTAAGAATAGAAGTTGAATATTAGGGGCGTACATCAATTGTATGTCATTATATTGGATAATAATTTTCATGTTTATTTTATAGTTAAAATTTTTATTTTATTTATTTGCATAGAACTTTTGTGTTTCAAAAAGCCCCAGAAAGGACTATTGCATTGTGATTATATTATGGCTCACAATCTTATTTAAATTAAAATTTGTCATTAGCATGGACAGATATCAGTGTCATTAGCATGGTTTTTCTGTCCATGCTAAAGACTCCTATGTGCATATATGTAACCAGTGCTTATATTGTATCCTTTATAAAGTTTAATTTTACGTATAAATTTAGGTATTACATTTATTATCCCTAAAATATGCATTAAATCTGTAGGAAAATCACTAAGACAGCTTCTTACATTGTTAGTGTCAGAATGTTGCTCATGTAACAAAGTTTGCTCTTTGGTAATGTTTTTATTCTCCTTATATGTATATATGTAAAAATGGAAATTATTTGCTGAAAAAGAAGGCTAATAAATATAGAAAAAAATATTTAAACAGGAAGAAAATAAAAATTTCATAATATATTTATTCCATGCAATTTGTTTTGTCATTAGCATGGCTGAAAAAATACTAATTATTTTTTTAAGTTAATTTTTAAATATTTAGCTCTGCTGACTGCATGGAAAGTATACCTAATACTATATTAACAACACCTATTTTTTTCAGAGATTTTGCTAACAGTAATTTTTTTAAGGTTTCATTTTTGAAATAGTCCCCTATTTTGTGAATCACCTATATATTATATTGTATTATATATACACTATCTACCAATAAGTATTTGGACAATTTCAATTTTTGACATTTTTTCGAATATTTAAAACTATACTTCTCGGATTCTTCTGGAACTTCAGAATTATAAAAATTATGTTTGACCTCATATTTATCAACATCCATTTGATAAGCAGGGCGATTAGAGGGCCGACAAAAAATCAAAGACTAATAGAAACATTTGAGATCATCCTGTACATGAAAATGCACGAAACGATTTATCGTTGCAGAATACAAATATGTGGATACTATACATCATGTACACTGATTTTTGTAAGAATAGCATGTATATTCATGAAGAAAGATCGATTTTTTTTTTAATTCAAAAAATTCTGTTTTTTTTTTTTTTTTTTTGTTTTTTTGTTTTTTTTTTTTTGTTTTTATCATGCAGGGATTTTGACCAACTTTAACGCAAATTTCAGAAAAAATAGCACAATCTAGTAGAAAAAATATAGCATAAAAGGAATGTAGATATATTAAATATTTTATGAAATATATGTTGTTGTATGAAATTTTTTTATCTGCACATGCGCGAACGATAAAATATATTTTTTACAAAATTTAATAGTAAATTCTTTTGTGTAACTAAAAAAAAATCCAATCAAATATCATAAAAATTCAAAAAGATATCATTATTATAGTAAGCTGTTTTTACTTTGCTCTCTAAAAACAGCTGAAAGATAAGGAATTCTCCACAAATTGACATTTTTTATTAACTGACTTTTAGGAAAAAAATAGTATTTAATGAATACAATATTTAATACAATAATGCTGCTAATAAGTAAATTTACACCTGCGATAGAAAAGAAAGAGAGCAGCGCCAGGGCAAAAACATGTCATCATCTTTTTTTTTTTTTTTTTTTTTGAGCCAAAGGTGGATTTTAGTGAACTCACCCCCCCCCCCTCCTTTGAAAAGTATATTTGCAAAGATAAATTATCTAATTTATTAATAGCCAAATTATTTTAAAACTTAAAATGTATAATACTGAACAACATAATTTTCTTTATTAAAAAATTATGCCTTAAAATCGTGAAACCGAATAGAAAAAATAAGAAAAAAATTCTGCTTTATACAGGATTTTTATGCCATCATCATTTGATTCTTCTATGTTTTGGCATCCCCTAGATAGGAAGATTTTAACAATATCATGCTAAACATAGACATGAAAAAAATTGCCAAACAAATCTACATTTGGCATCTTTTCGTCCTGGCGCCCGGGGCACACACCCTTCTTCCCCTCTCCCTTATTTTGGTCCTGAATGTGAAAAAAAGCTCTTTTTCTTTTCTGTCATATGTGTCAAGGTACTTATTAGCGGCAATATTGTGTTAGATAGTGTATTCATTTAATATTATTTTTTTCCTAAAAGTCAGTTAAAAAAAATGTCAATTTGTGGAGAATCCCTAATCATCCAGCTCTTTTTAGAGAGCAAATAAAAACAGCTTACTATAATATTTATATCATTTGAATTTTCACGATATTTGATTGGATTTTTTTTATGAGTTAGACCATCGAATTGATTATAAAATGATATAAAAAATCTTTTTTATCGTTCGCGCATGCGCAGATTAAAATTATTTCATACAACTACTCATATTTTATAAAATATTTAATATATCTATATTCCAACTATGTTATATTTTTTCTACTACATTTTGCAAATTTGGTCAAAAATCCTGGATGATATAAACAAAAAACATACCAGAATTTTTTTAATTTTTCAAAAAAATCGCTCTGTCTCCATGAATATACATGCTATTCTTACAAAAATCAGTGTACGTGTTGTATAGTATCAACATATTTGTATTCTGCAACGATAAATCGTTTGGAGTATTTTCGTTTACAGGGTAATCCCAAATATTTCTTTTATTCTTTGATTTTTTTGTTGGACCCCTAATTGCCCTGCTTAACAAATGGATATTGATAAATATGAGGTCAAACATAATCTTTATAATCCTGAAGTTCCTAAAGAATCCGACAAGTATATTTTTAAATATTTGACAAAATGTCAAAATTTGAAAGTGTCCAAATACTTATTTGTAGATAGTGTATACAGTGCTTGTTGCAGCAGTTCTTTAATTTTAATACTTTAAAAATAATTATATATACAAAAAATATTTTCATATTGAAAAATATGATTTTCATACACCTAAACGTATCCAAAATAAAGGCTAGATGAAGAAAACTGAAGTCAATACACTTCAACATCAGATAAGGTTTTGTTCCCATAGCGAAAAAATTGAATTGACAGTGCTTAACTGGACTTAATTTTGAGATTGAAACAAATTTTATTAATATAATTTTCGTTTTATTTAATAAAATTTTGCTGTTAACTTTCCTTATAAATATTTATGATAAATCTATAGTAATAACAAACTAAAACCAACAAAACTAGTTATTTAAATAAGTATTTTTAAAAATAGTTCAACATGAAACATTTTTAACTTAAAAAGTATTTGACAAAAAAATATTTTTTGAAATTTTATTTTTCCGCTAACCGATGATAAATTGCAAAATAAACGAAATTTTCATTATTTTTTACGAACGTTCTATCGGGATTATGCCAAATTTTTCTTATAAATGTATAAATCCACATGAGAAGAACATTGTGTAATTTTTTTTCAAAATTTTCTGATCATGCCGGTATGGAGACCTTCCTTGTTAGTGAACATGCATTAGGTCTATTATGATTTCATGTTATTTATCGTTAATTTATCGTTATTAATGTTAATTATCGTCACTTCATGGTAAATTCAGGAAAAAGAAAATATTCTTCTCATTTTTTAGGGGAGTTTATACAGTTTTTTTTCATACATTCCAATTTTCAAAGGTTTAACAAATTAGGAGAAGCAATTTATTAAAATCTACTGGCATCAAGTATTTAATTTACACAAAAAAATTTACATTGTAAATCATACTTATTTTCTTTCCTTTTATATTTTTACTAATCTGCAGATTTTTGTTATCCGTTTACATTTCAGTAATAACTCCCTTTATCTAAACTGGCAGCGTTTTTGACTACACTCAACAATTTATAAGACCCCATTGTTTAGATTTATAAAGATCTTCCATAAACTGCTGTAACTTAATGCTTGAAGTCAAAAGTTATCTTTCAACAGAGCAGCTCTGTCATATGTGCGAAATATAAGAGAGCAAAGTTCATTACTCAGTTATTAATGATACATACTGAAGCACAAATTGAATAACTATTCTAAAATAGCTTATATTTTAAAAGATTAAAAACTGTGTTAAAATTAAACAGTAGAAAACAGTTTTAAAATTTGTCTGAAATGAAGATAAAATATAACAGCTTAAATCAACTCAGTTTAAAATAAAACATTGTTTACTATAGAAAGTGATACAGTTGTTTTCAGTATCTAAACTGGTGTTTAAAAGTTAAGAACAAGCACAAATTTTAAATTTCTTAATAGTGAATTATCAGAATAAGATATTGTGAACAGCACATATGGCAAATATGCACTGGACCTGCAACGCAGACAACAGATGTACATCGTTGTTACGTTACTCCTGGTTGCAAGCATTACTGTTTCGTTATATGGAGTGTATTTATTGAAATTGTAAAACGATATTAAAATTAAATTATATTTTATAAAATAATTATGCAATTGTACATGAATATGTAAACATACGATTACAAACTTGTACATTTTTGCCAAATGCGACATCTTTTAATTGACAACACTGTATATTTTACCCATTCTCAATATCAGGAGAATTACTCAAATCTTAATATTAGGTTTCCAAAATTAAGTCACAAATACAAGATAGCAATATTTTGTGTAACATTTCAATTTAATTTGTTATAATGTATAATAAACATAAACTAATAATGATGTGATGACGGCGGGCGCCATGATGCTAAAGCCGTGATGACTGAGATTAAGGCACAGTGCCGTGATGTTTCATTGCCGAAACGAGGAAACTTTTGATTTTGAAAAAGAACTGAAATGAAGAGAGTCAGCTGTTGCCTGGCAGCAAGGAAATAATGTTTTCTGTTGGTGGGCTCGTAATGAGACGTGAAATGATGTTTTTTAAGAACATTGAGAGAGTGTTTAGTAGAATAAACCCTGGCAATAATTTTAATATTCAAGTGTATTTCAGGATGGATATCTGTGAAAATTAACAGTAAATAGTGTACATAGCGCAGTGTGGTCGTGTGTATTATTGTACATCTGTGTTTTGATACCTTGTATATTTGATTTTTATAAGAAAACGAGTTCAACTTGTACAGCGAGTAACAGTGCATTTAGTTACAGCGCCACAATGAAATTGAACAAAAATAAGAATGTAGTCTTTATTGTAAAGTCAAAGAACTTCATATTTGCATACATGTTTCTATACATGTAATATTAACGAAAATTGTGTAAGATGAGCTGTATACTGCATATATTTAAAATTTCTTGCAAGAGAATTCTTACCGATGAGTCTTGTCAAGTATTGCCGCCAGTATTTGGTATTCCAGTGTATTAAAAACAAATCAACAACAACAAAAAATATTTAAAGGAATATTAAGATCTGTGGATTTCAGAAATCATAGTTCTCCGATCTCACTTTCATATACAAAGGTAGCCCATTGATAAACCTAAAAGAGAAACATTTCTGCTTTAATACAGTCGTATGTATAGGTTTATTTACGAGGGCGGTTCAATAAGTACCCGTGTTTGAAGACAAAGGACGTTTTTCAGGAAAGTTGCTGTTATCATCGTGTGCTGCCATCTATAAAACGACATCTATAAAAATTTCAGACTGATTGATAGGTTAGTTTGAATTTGGCAGCCATTCGAGTAAGACGTGTTTCGTGATTTTTGCCAAGATGGATATCGTTCGATAATCCGCTTTTTGTTTTTGGATGGGAAAAAATGCGAGGAGATAAAAGCAAAGTTGGATGCTGTTTATGGGGACACGTCGCCATCTATGACCACAGTTAGATATTGGTTCAACGAATTTAAAGTGGGCGAACTTCCGTTTTCGATGAGGAGCGACCCGATGTAGTTACCGAGGAAATCATTGAAAAAGTCTACGACATGATTCTCGCTGATCGACGAACGAAGGTGCGCGAAGTAGCAGAGGCCGTAAGCGTGTCGACCGGAACGGCAATTCATATTTTACATGACAAGTTGGGGATGAAAAAATTGTCGGCCCGATGGGTGCCGCGATCACGATAACGCACCAGCACATTCATCTGGAGTTGTCGCCGTCAAACTGCGTGAATTGCGTTATGAATTGCCGCCGCACCCCCCCCCCCCCGCTATTCACCCGATCTGGCTCCCTGCGACTTTTTCTTGTTCCCTAACATGAAGAAATGGCTCGCGGGAAAAAAATTAGCTCAAACGAGGAAGTCATCGCCGAGACAGAGGCGTATTTTGTAGAGTTCGACAAATCCTATTTTTTGGAGGGGTTAGAAAAATGACCGGAACGTCGGGAGAGGTGTATCTTTCTAAAAAGGGACTATGTTGAAAAAGAAACAAAAAAAAATTGAAAAAAAACGATGTCTTCATTTCTAACACGGGTACTTATTGAACCGCCCTCGTATATACTTTGGAAGCATGTTCATGTATTTTCGAGAGATTTTTTTAAAAATGGATCAATATACTGGATGTTCCTTCTTCTAGTTTATCAACGACTACTTTTTAAATTATTAGTTCTAGAGGTATAGTTCAAATTTTAAAAAATGATGATTTAACAATTGTGCACCATTCTATAAAAATATATTTGCATAAAAACAGTTATTTATCTAAACATTGTAAAATTTTGATACGGTCCGTCAGTAAGATCTCTTATTTAGAGACATATCTTATACTATAAGGCGAGCAAAAATTTTGTGTGTCTGTGTGTGTGTGTAAATTTTATCTCAAAAACGGCTCTAATGATTTTCGCAAAAATTTGGATTTTACCATTTTCGGGCACGATAATACCATTGGGCTAGGTCATATGTTCGAGAAAATTCGATTATTGGCTCATTTTGGGTCATAATGGGTCAGGATGAAGCTATTTATATCTAGAGAACGGCTGGATCGATTTTACGGAAATTTTGTATCCAATAATTTTTCGGCACGAGAAAACTATTGGGCTGGTCACATGTTCGAAAAATTTCGATTAGTGGGTCATTTTGGGTCAAGCCTTTTTTATCTAAAAAACGGCTATAACGTTTTTGAGCAAATTTTATATTTTATCGCTTTGGATTAGAAGAAGACCATTGGGTTAAGTAACATGTTCGAGAAAATTCGGTTAGTGAGTCATTTTTGGGGTCATTGTTTGTCATGCTATTTTTAGCTAGAGATTTTCTCACGCAATCTTGACTAAAAATTGCATTCTATGGTTTTCGGGCACGAGATAAAACATTGGGCTAGGTTACATGTTCGAGAAAAAATTTTAATGGGTCATGTTGAGTCATAAAGGGTCCGGGTCAAGCTATTTTTATTTAAAGAACGGCAGAATCAATTTCATCTAAATTTTGCCTGTAACAGTTTTTTGGCAAGAGAAAGCTAATGGGCTAAGTCAAACGATCGAGATATTTCGATTATAAGAGTCATTTGAGAGTCATAATGGGTCATAATGGGATGCTGAAGCTGTATCTAAAAAACAGGTGGATCAATTTTAAAGAAATTTTGCATACAGCATTTTTTGGCACGAGAAAACTATTGGGCTAGATCTCAGTTCAAGAAATTTCGATTACTGGGTCATTTTGGGTCATAAAATGTCTGGGTCAATCTATTTATATTTAAAGTACGACAGTATCAAATTTAATGAAATTTTCTATGTAACAGTTTTTTGACACGAGAAAACTAATGGGCTATCTCACCTGTTTGAGAGATTTCGATTATAAGAGTCATTTATGGATCATGATGAGTCATAATGGGTCATGATGGGTCATAATGGGTTATGTCAAGCTATATCTAAAGAACATGTGGATCATTTTTAACGAAATTTGGCACGAGAAAATCATTGGGCTAGGTCACATGATCAAGAAATTTCGATTAATGGGTCATAAAGGGTCATAAAGGGTCTGGGTCAAGCTATTTATATTTAAAGAATGGCAGGATTGAGTTTAACGAAATTGTGCGTGTAACATTATTTATACACGAGAAAACTAATGGGCTAAGTCACATGTTTGAGGGATTTCGATTATAAGGGTCATTTGTGGGTCATGATGGGTCATGGTCAAGCTATATCAAAAGAACGGGTGAATCGATTTTAACGAAATTTTGTATACAGCATATTTTTGGCACTAGAAAATCATTGGGCTAGGTCACATCTTCGAGAAATTTTGATCAGTGGGTCACTTTTGGGTTATTCTAATTTTATCTAGACAATGTCTCGCACAATTTTCGCTAAATTTTATATTCTATCGTTTTCGGACACAAGAAAATCATTGGGTTATGTCAGATGTTTGAGAAAATTTAATTAGTGGGTAATTTTGGGTCATAATGGGTCAAACTATTTATACCTAAAAATTGGCTCAATCAATTTTATCTAAATTTTGTATCTAACGTTTTTTGGCACGCAAAAATTAATGAGCTAGGTCACATTTTCGAGAGCTTTCGATATAAGGGTCATTTGTGGGTCATGCTAATTTTAATCTAGAAAATTGTTCTCACAATTTTGAGTATACTTTCTGTTATATCGTTTTCGAGCAAGAGAAAACCATTGACCTAGGAAACATGCTCGTAACAATTCAATTAGTGGAACATTTTAGGTCTTAATGGGTTCGAGTCATTCTAATCATAAATAACAGGGACTCAATCAATTTTACCTAAATTTTGCAACGAAACGTCTTTTGTCACGAGAAGACTATTGGGCTGAGTTACATATTATACAAAATTATATTAGTAGGTCATATCGCTTCATTGCTGAATGCTGTCAAGCTAATTTTACTTAAGGAATGGCTTAAATGATTTTGATTCATTTTATACTCTACTGTTTTTGATTACCTGAAGACCATTGAGCTAAGTCACATGTTTGATCACATTTAATTAGTGGATCATTTGGGTAATAAGGGTCAGGATCACGAGACTATGGCAAACGCCAATAAGTTGGCGATATTTGACAAAATACTGGCGAAATTTGGCTGAAAAATCAACTATTAAGGTTACGAAACCAAAACACATATTTGGCGCCAAATGAAAGAATGTGTCCAAATTTGGTTATATCTGGCAAAAAATATTGTCTTTCAGAATGTGAAGAAATTTCTTATACATTCTTAATAGTCTTCGAGATACATAGTTAAACTTATCAGAGTCGAGCTAAAAAAGTGATTTGGATTGATGTCCTTTCGTTGTAAATTTTAAAATAAAGTAAAATTTATGAACATGTGCATACAAACATAGTTTTCTTATTGATTGTTTTTGTAAATAATACTATTATTAATAACATGATTTACAGTAATAATACAGAGTGAATGATACAGGGAAAATACTATATCGAGTTGAGCACAAAGTTAATTTTGACCGAGTTCAGCTCGGTCACCCCTGCTAGTAGTATAATACAACAATACAGATTTAATTTCCGTACCGCCAAAAATCACTGAGTTTTGTCGGTACTTGGTGGTGTATTATTTTCATAAATAGTGCTTAAAACTATTGAATTTCATTAAATTTATATTATATTATTCAAATAAGACTGTTTTCCTAATCTTAGCGTCAGAAAATGCTGATCAACTTTAAACATTTTTGTAAATGAAATGATATTTCTAAAATTAATGGATTTAATTGGTATAAATTTTTGTTAAATTTATTCAAACCGTCTTATCCTGCGAAATGTTTTTGTTTAACATTATTCTCAGCTCCAATACTTTAATGTTTGTATTTAATATATATATGAAGTATATTTAAAAGCAAAATTCTTATTAATGAAAGGTTTCCAAAAGGAATTCTGAAGATCATAATCCAGTATATGAGAGCAATAAAAACTCTCCATGATGTTATTAAATTGTACGAATTTATAGTGATATATTTCATTTTAATGATTTTATAATTATAAAATGTTTTATTAATGAAATTAATTTTCTCATTGAATATTAGTGTATTGATCAGGATTGTTTTGCAGATTATTAATGAATAAAACTGCGAAAAAATACACATGTGACTAATTTACCCATAAAGATATTTATTTTTAGGGTTTAGATTTTTAAAGATACACAGTTTTATTTTTCTATTGGGATAAAATTCTTTTGATCTTCAAAAACGTAAAGCTTTTAATTAACGAAAAGATCCTTTATGTAGTTAAAAATTTAAAATATGTTTCATTAATTATTCCTACAAAATTAGACTAAATTAAGGTTTTTAAAAGACTTGTGTCTTATTTACTAAGCGTCTTTCTTTAATAATTATTAAAGCTCTTTTCACTGAACTTTTTAGAAAAAACGAAAACATTCCTTTAAAAATAAACTGTTTACTGTTGTTGCATGTTAAGTAGCATTTTAAAGAATTTGATAAAAATATTCTAAAGTAAAGAATATTTTTTGCGTAATACAAGCGATGTCAGATTTTTAATTATCACTAGAGATATACTGAGAAAGAAATTATTTTTTTATATGAAAATCTTTTCTGTATAGTCAATATCCAGTTTTATACATTTCTCATAGCGTTTTTTTGACATCTCGAAGGCTGTTACTTATTTACATTGCATATAGGGTTTAAAGCCATTGTTTCACATCATTTGTAATGTAAAATCAACCCCGCAATGATTTTTTGAGTCGTGGAAACAAGTAAAAGTACAATGTAAAAAAAAATTCAAGAGATTACAAAAAATGTTCTAGTAAATTTGTATTCCACAGAATTTTTTAGTAACCATTACAAACTTTTTTTTGCAAGCGAAACAAGCATTTCTTTTGTAAACTGAACAAAATAATTTTTTTGTATAATTAACTTAAAAATTTTTAGTATGTACCACCAAGTAAATTTTAGTAATAGCTCCAAAAGTATTTTTAATAACCATTACGTGGGCTCGAAGGGCAGGAGCTTCCTTCAAGCTGCATCCAGACTTCTGGAGCGGAAGATTTTCGGCAAAACCGCAAGAGATGGCAGCACCAAACATTGCTACTGCTCCGTCAGGATATTCATAATCCCTTTATTAACGAGTACTTACACTGCACACATTCGGGCGTATTTGGCTGTGGCCAGTATCGAACCCGGGACCTTTTAGCCTGGAGACCGTTACTATAACCACTATGCTATCCAGGCCACACCAAGTGAGTTTTAGTAATAGCTATTAAAAATATAAAATTATTAACTCCTTTCGTTGCTAACTTTTTTCTAGTAATTCTTACAGATTTTCTTGTAACCTACTAAGATTACTAAAAATTTTTTAGTAGTTACAAGGATCACTAAAGTTTTTTTAGTAGATGGACACTTTTTTTACAGTGTAGTAAACGAGATCGGACAGATGTGGCAAAATTTTGAAGCTAAATGACTGAGATTCTTCAACCGCAATTCGGTTAGTAGGAAAAAGGCTATGAGAAATCTGAGAACTTAGCGCGCTGAGTCTTTTGATAATGCAGCTCTTTGTAATAGTTTTTCACACGCTACCGTAACTAAGATGAGTCGCAATTATGATCATATGATAGTTATCCTTTGTTCTAATATCATAAAGTCCCAAATTTCTCCATTACGGTATTCTACATCTTGGATCGTCTTTGAGAAGCATGTGGCCAATTTGAAAATTCGTTTTTCTATCTAATAACAGTATCATATGATATACTACTCAAATGCAGAAACTGCGAGCCTCTATTCTTTCCAAACTGCAGTTAATTCAATCTTCAACTTTCTGAAAACAGACGAATCAAAGTTTCTAGTTGTAATTTATAACGTTAGGTACACAAAAACCAAATAATATGCAGAAAATATTTTTATGTAGATATCTAATGTATTTAGAGTGTAGTTATCTATATTTTATGGAGTAAATACTCTATGATCAATTTTGACCCTGCTTTTTGTTCGAGTTTATTTGACCTATTTTTTTATTTTATTCGTTTATGAAAATATGTAGAACGAAGATATTTTGATACAATTTCATGACTTTGTGAGTAAGTAAAATAAATATGTACTCTTAGAAGGATTTACGTTTACTTGTATTTTCAACGAACATTTTAAAAGTTATTCCTAATGTATTGTTCGGGTCAATATGACTCAATTAAAAAAGTATTTGCTTTTACTTATACATTTTTATATTTATTTAAAATAATTCAACAGAAGAGAGTAACAATAAGTATTTTAACTTGTTCCTTTTAGAAACTTGTTAGAAATTCGATGAAATGTATGTTTGACCGCTTGATCCGAGAGCGCATACAACATCTAAATGTGGATACAACTGATACGGGTCTAAATCAATCGCGCCTGTTAAACTGCTGTGTTTCAGTATCTATTATTCCACAAAATTGTCGTGCCTGTGAGTTTACAACAATAGTATGTTAGGAACGAAAAAGGGTGAAATAGTTTTTAAAGTATTTTTTACATCATCCAAACCATTTTTGCAGTTCGAACTATATGTCTATGACTAACGATTATGGATTTAGCCATTGGCCACTGTTCAGAGTGGACTGACATCCTGTTTATAGGAGGAAAAGAAACAGAGGGACTCAGAGGTAATAAATTATCGCCAGATTGATATACACAATTTACTTATCAGTAAAGTTATCTACAGGGTGGTTATAATTAAAATTACCCTGTTTGGACCTACACAGTAAAAAAAACTCATGAGGTTAGTTAAAATTTTTTAGGAAATTTGTATTCCACAGAATTTTTTAGTAACCATTACAAACTTTTTTTTGCAAGTGAAACAAGCATTTCTTTTGTAAACTGAACAGAAGAATTTTTTGTATAACCAACTTAAAAATTTTTAGTATGAGCCACCAAGCAAATTTTAGTAATAGCTCCAAAAAAATTTTAGCTCCAAATTACATTTTGGGAATTACAAAATTCCCAACGGGTACACGTTATTGCAATCTTCTTCAGCAACAGGTCATTTTACCTTTATAAGAGCGGGAGTGTCTAGAGACTACCGTATTCATGCAGGATGGTGCCCCTCCTCATATAGCCCGAGCAGTGACAACATTACTTCGTGCCCAGTTTTGAGATGATCGGGTAATTTCGAGAAATTTTTCGACAACCTGGCCTCCTCGCTCCCCGGACTTGAATTTATGTGACTTCTTGTTGTGGGATTCCTGGAAGATCGTGTATATGGAGGAAGCATACGGACTTTATCTGATTTAAAAGCAAACATAAGACGTCATGTGTCTACAATTGATTGAGAAACCCTTCGCGCTACTGTTGAACACGCGATAATGCGTTTTGAACATGTGCTTGATGCAAATGGAAAGCACATTGAACATGTCCTGTAAATAAATAAAAGCTTTCTGTTTCCAGTTTGAGATTTATGGTCTTAAAGCACCTTTTTTCACCAGGTGGTGGAAATTTGAACTAATTTTTTTATTGTAGATTTCGTTTCCTTATGGTTCATATAACTTACTAGCTGACCCGCCCGGCGTTGCCCGGGTCCGTATTAACAATATTAAACGAACTTGAAATTTGTATGATTTTATCATTAACTGGAAGCATGCAGAAATGCATTGTCTGAAATACGTCGCAGCTGACTTTGCGAAAAATCGGTTTTAAAAACAACAACTAATATTAAGCTCTAAAAATACTTAAAATGAGCAATGAGAAACACGGGAGGGAACATGTATCCAACGATTGCGTTAGTTTCGTGTTAAAGTGTTGATATTTACCCGTAAAAAATCACTGTTAAATCATATAACTAATATTAATAACTAAACTAATTATTATTTTTTTTTTTGCATAGAAATCCCAAGTGAAATATTTTGAATTTCAAACTAATTATATCACTCTTAAATCCGACTAAACCGTGAATGAAATCGATACGCGATGATAAAAGATTGGTATATAGTATTATAATTTCAGAGCCATTTAACAAAAGTGTATTTTTTTAATCAAAGCATGCGTAATGTTGACTCTGTGGACAAATTCCTAACCGTAAACTTTTGTACCATAGCCATAATCTGTCTGTAACCTAACTGCGACTTAACATCACCCTACCGTAACTTAAATATAACATAAATGTAACCTAGCCGTCACTTTGAAATATCAATATAGAAGCATCATTTAAGATTTTGCTTGAAAAGTTAACATTCTTTCGTTAATGTCTTAAAATCGTCTGCACTCTGAATTCTAGATTTTAGACTAATATTTGTTATTTAAGTTTTCGCGCATGATTTTAAAAGAATGTTTTCATAAATATATTTTATATATTGACATAGAGTTATTAATATGTTGTTAAATTAAAAACATTTTTTCATCTACGTTATAAAGTATTAAAAAGTTCTGAAAAAAAAAGAAAACTTTTAGTAATACAATTTTTAGTTTAAATCAAATGTTTTCAATATTTTATTTAATTTTATTTTGACACTTTATTATTTCGAATTTATCAATTTCAATTATTTTAAAAGCAAACATTTTTTAAAAATAAATGATAAGGTACCCTGGGGTAATAACGCCAGGCGGGGTAATAACGCCAAGTGCTTATATTTTGCATAATTATGAAATAATCAGGTAAATGACACCCATGTGCTCTGCGCAGAAGGGTTTTGAGTCATATAAATCGCAAAAAACAGCTTCAAGTTAATTTGTTTCATTTTTAGGTCTTATTGTTTTTACAAACAACTAAAATTAACGCTTGATCTAAAATTTGCGAGATACGTGTTGTGATGTGAAGACTATCTTTTTATCCGGAAATACTTTGTTAATTACATAAATTTGTAGTGCATTTCATGTACTTTTAAAATGGTGTTGAAGATTTTGGATATCTTCTCGAGATAATTTGTAATTTAAAATGCACTGCGCAATAACTATACCGGGGTAATAACGCCAATCCTTTACATTAATACCCCGGTTGATTCTCTACAGTTGCCGAGCTACATCCTAAATACTGATTCAAATAAACACAGTTAAAACTGTGCAATGTTTCTCATATTTCTATTTAAGCGGTCCTCTTTAAGCAAAAAGAAGCTCACGGTCTTATATTCTTTTGCCTCATCCCCCCCTCCCAAACCACACCTTTATTTTTCTTACACTTTCACAAAAAATTTAACATTTTCTATAGCTTAGAGTTCAATTTGTTAATTTCTAAGTTTGTAGAGTTTGTATTTTTAGAATTGGGCTATCTACATGCAAATATTCCATCTTATTTCATAGTTTTGTTTGCATGGCGTTATTACCCATATAGGTGGGTAATAACGCCAAATAGCATTGGTCAAGAAAAAACGCCATTACATTTTATGAATACATATCTGTTAAATTATTTTATTTTATATAGATAGTCAATGAGTTGCTGTATCAGATCCTATATTTGTTTGAAAAATACAATCTAAAACTAAGCCGTGAAAATTGGTAGAACCTTAACAACTTAAAAACCAAAGATGTTAAAAACCATCTATAAAATAACTGATTCCTGAGATCTTTCAATCACTAACGCGATCATTTTCATTGGATCTGGTTTAGCTTCATATTTTATTTTTAGTTATTTTAACTTTTAGTGATTGTTTAAGATTCAGAAGACTTCATCACAGAACCCTTCTCTTGTGCACAGAACTCGTATGCGTCATTTCCCACATTCCTTCATTATTATGCGTAATATTAGTGATTGGCGTTATTACTCACTCTGGCTTTTTTACCCGCTCTGGCATTATTAACACGGAATATTTTATATGTGTATATATCTCATTAAAGAGCTAGTAAAAAATATGTATCCCTAACAAAATTATTAATTTAAGTATTTAGAAAAAATACAGAATGCTTATCCAAACACAAATTTACAAAAAAATCCGTAAAACGCGCAATGAGAGTTCTTATGTTGGAGGACTAAATGTGACTTTAAGAATCTGGAAGAGGACATGTTTATGTCATATACTCTAGCAAATTTGAAAATTTTGAATGCTGCATTTTATGAAAAAAAAAATTACATGAATGTAAATAGTAGCTGAACGATGATTATGGAAATCCTTAAAATTGGATGAAAATGTCATTAATAAAAAGAAATTACTTCACGTGAAAATATTTTGCTGTTACTCTTGTATAGTGTTGAAAATTCCTGTAAAATCACAGGAATAATACAAAACTCCCTTTAAATTTAAACTAGTTTATGGTTAAATGCAGTCGATTGAGTTCCTCTATCATCATTTTAGACATATTTCTCTTATATTATATCTAACTCCATGTCGGGATTTTCATTTCTTTATTTAAAGATATTTTCATCTTTTTTTTTTTAAATTTTATAATTCAAAATAGTACACAAATTTAAAATCCTTTTGCAATTTTATTAGAAATATTAAAGAAGAAAATTTAGTTTAAAGACCGATTTTTTAAAGCTTTCTTTCTTTCTAACCGATGGCCAGGTTCCTACCTGCCGAGTTATCTCAGCTTAACGGGTTAGATACCTGGCATCGGGGCGGTCGATCGCCTAATTGCCGCGTAGCGACAATAAACCTGGTTTCTTTGCTACGCATGCCATCATTTCTGCAGTATTTGCTTGTCGTTGAGCATACTTTGTTTCGCCTGTTAATTAATGGTACATCCTGTTGTTTGAACTGCAAATGGCTTCGCAAGATGGTCTCGTAATTTAGAGCCTTGATCAGATCACGAGACCTTCACCTGGCAAGGCACCTCCAGAGATATAATTCACAGGTAACTTGGAGGACTTTGCACCCACGACGGATTTTACATGCACCAGGCGCCATTAGCGTACATGATGTAATTTTAGCCGGCAAAGTGGCGAACCACTAAGACAAGTACCCGGGTCGGCTGTTTAGGTTAAGTGCTTTGTTGGTAATCTTTGTGGTTTATTTCACATTGGGTTAACTTTGTGATTTGTTGCCGCACACCTTGTACTCATCATACCAGAAGAAATGGGACTGGATGTTTTTGGGCCTAAACAATGGTACCGAACTTAGCTAAATGTTGGGGAAATTTTGAAAGAATTAAAAAAAAAAAAAAAAAAAAAAAAAAAAAAAAAATGGTCGAAAATCTAAGTCGTACCGCTGATGGAGGAAAATTTTTGAGCCAAATAGCAAGGCAAACGAGAGCGTTGCAGAGAGAGACAAGAACCCACCTTTCTACCGTACCCCACCGAGAAAAACTGGCTCCCTGGGTTGTCCCATTAGAGCGGGTCCGGTATTTTGTGCGGACAGAGTCCTACTACACCAAATAAAGAGGCGAGCTGTCAAAAATAAATATATAAATAAATAAATAAAAATTAGTAATAATAAAATTTAAAAAAAATAGTTAATAAAAGAATAAAAAAAAATAAAATAAAATAATAAATGAAAAAACTTAAAATAAAAGCAACTTTTAATTTTTTAATTTTTTTTTTTATAACACAACACAGTGGACGGACAAGCAGTGTCGGGGGCGTTTGAAGCTTTTTACTATGTCATATTGCACAACTTGCTGAACCGTTGGTGATATTCGTTGTGCATGCAATTCATATGTTGCGGGGCTCCTATTGCGGGTCATGGTTACAGCTGATGTTGTGCGACTACCGCACACTGCTAAAGGACAGATTTTTTAAAGCTTAAAAATGATTGAGGAAAGGGAAACTCAATTAATTAAATTAAGTGAGAATTTTTCCCCACTGAAGGATAAAAACATGCTTCGTACTCATTAGCAATAGCTCCTATAGCTCAGGCAGAAAAATGTTCCTCCACTTCCATGAGGTCTCGGTTTCATACAAAAGGACGATTAGAAACAAATTGTGTTGTATGATACAGCAGTTCAAATTTACTTGGGAAATTCATATTATTTAATTCTGACTGAAGATTGAGTGATTCACTAATTTTATAAACTTAATTAAATTATTATAATTGGAAATAAATATACTGAGTCTTATGCATTTTTAACGATGTTAATTTACTGAGGCTATTCTAAATTTACCGAAAAAGACCATTTAACTATATCTTAATTATTTCAGAGGGACACTCGTACTAAAACTTCAATTATAATACCGATAGCTATAAATAAATTGTAATTTCAAAAGGCGTTTATTGTTATAGTTCAGATAAATATTTCTAATATTACATATCTATAAATTCTGAAATTCCTAAAATATGCCTCATTTTATATTTCTCTTTGCTTGATATTACATTCTAAATCTTCTGTTAAGTAAAATTAACATTATTATTTGCTTAAACTTTAATTAATAAACATTATGCCTTTTAAAGAAAAATACTAATTACTTTTAATGTGTAAAATTTAATTTTCAGATATTTAAGGCCCTTAACCACCCTTTAATAGTTTAGTTTAAACCGAGTCAGTATCGTGGATAATCTGCTTAAAAATAATCAATCCTTTTTAATCAAAAATTTTAAATTAGAGAATGAATCTGACATATTTTACTTAAAAAAGAAAGAAAATTCACCTTATATGATAAGAATCTCATTAATTTCCAATACATTTACTATCGTCGTAAAATAATTATAGAATTTTGGCAAAGGACTATATTTTATTAATTGCTTCATTTATAGAAGAAAGTGATGTAAATTTAATTTGTTGAAAAGTTATTAATAATGATTTTTTAATTATTTATTTTTTTCTTTCTTGATTTAGCATTTAAAAGAAATATTTTCTTCCTTCCTTTTTTAAAATTCTAGCACATTTTTAAAAGAACAGAAAAATTAAAGTATAATGAAAATAATATTTAAGAAATGTTCTTCCAACAGCTGGATTTTACAATTATCGATGAAAAAATCTTAAAGATGTGTAATTATTATTATTTTTTTTTTCATTGATGATTAAAAAATAATAATTTTTTATACAGATAAATAATGTGCAACTTTACTCATTTGATTAACCATGATTTGTAAATGAATAAAATTACTTAGAACTCTTGTTTTTAAATTGTTTTTAAGTTGGTGAAGCAGTGTTTTCGACTGATAAATAAGCATGTTATATATATATATAACTATTATACAATACTGCAATTTAACATCTACAATGAATATATAATAACCCAATATATTGTGCTTGTCCAGGAACGAGATTACGTACAGATTGACACATAAATACACTCTAAATAAAAATGAGTGACTATTCACTCCGGAGGAGTCAATACTCACTCTATCGCAGTCCCAAAATATGCCCAACCTCTTTAGAGTGACTAATCACTCTGAGCAAAAGTGAAATTGTTGAGTCTCTAAAAGAATGAATACTCACTCCTGGGAAGTGAATATTCACTCAAAACAGGGATCAATAACTACTCTTTCTGAGGAGTGACTATTAATTTTTGCTAGAGGAGTGCGTTTTTTCACTCCTAATAGGAGTGCGTAGTGACTTTTTCATAGGAGTGAATGTTTATTTTTTAACCAATGATTTTTTTATTGCTTTATAAAGCATTTTAAAAGAATTGTATATTTTAGAGCATTCAATGAAAATAAATACAAGCATGGTAAAGATTGGAATAAAATACTTTATTGACAATATTTATTTAATTCATAGTATGTAACATTAATTGATCTTTTTAAGGGAAAACTTAGTTAAAATTACTATGAATTAAATTACATTATTGACAGAAATAAAGTATTTTATTCCAACTTTTCCCCTTTTGTATATTTTTATTGGTAGTCCCATAAATATGTATGATAGCTTTAAAATGCCCATAAGCGCAAGTTATTAGTCAGTTTTAAAGTCTTAAACAGTCAATATTTTTTTCCGATACCTATTAAGTTTTACATATTATTTTAACAATTTCCTGATGCACATTATCTATGTTTTTATTGTTTTTTTATGTGTAATTAAAATCTTTTTTTTTTTTTTTTTTTTTTTTTTTGCATAAAAACAACATTAATATAACCCGTATGGACAGTAATGGACACCTTTGAGGCCTAGTGTTGCTGCCGGCGAAGAAATTCTGGTCTAAATGTTAAGAATGAGCGATGTCTTTTTTATTTGTTATAATTTGCCATTGTTTGTCATGGAGTATCGAATTTTCTGTTCTCTGGAATATGTAATAAATATATTTTTTAACATATTCCTTATCTTTAAATTTTCACTCGCTATTGGTGGAAAGGGGATTTCAGTAATATAGTTACATATGGAACAACAGGATATGTCATATTTATTATTTCTATGCCTGCAAATCTTATGAATATGAGCTACATAAATTTTACATAATTTAAAATGAAAAGATTGATCTAGAAAACAGAAAAAGAAGAAAATAAATGACATAATATGTACTGTTTTTAATTACTTGAAAAATACTTTGAATATAAAAAAGTAGTTACTAATCACATATTTTAATTCTGTATTATGAACTTAAAAAATGTTTAGTAATGAAATTTTATTCATGTACTTCATACCACTATACTTCTACCCAGGCAGAAACAAATTTATTCCTAAATTATCATGTACATTTTTTAGTGCTAATAATTACTAAAATACGATGGTAAAATAATGGAAATTAATGATGCTTTCAGATATTACTCTAATTTCACAATTTAAAATCATGAACAAAATATTGAAGAAAAATGCTTACATACAGATTGAAAAAAAAAAAAAATAACATACCAATTTTTAAAATTCAAAACAGGAATGCTTTATAAATATGTACCATTAAACTGCAATAGTATAAGAATAAAATGCTTCTGTGTTTACTTAAGTTTCAAAAATCGTACGGTATTACATGAGAAATTCCTATCGTATTTTTAGAAATTTGATAAATGTTAAATTTGCTGAAACATTGGGTATCAAAATTTATAATTTTCAATAAGAAATTAAAATATCAATAATAAGAATAATTTTCTCAAAGGTTTAAATTATGGCAATATGGAAAAAACATTTTCACACTGTTGATGCTATTTTTCTTTTCAAGCTGAAAACTTGTCCTAAAATATCATATTTTTCCAACTCCAAATAATTATTACAGTAACACATAAAATAAATACTGATGAAATTACTACTAGTGCTTATAATCAGTAAACAATAAAAAAAAAGAAGAAATGCAACATATGATATAAGCAGAATTTTAAACGACTTTCAAACGACGCTTTAATGGAACATTTGCAGTTTAATTTAGCTAATTCAATCTCATGCTGCATGTTTTGTTTTTGTGAAATGACAAATTAGTCACATTACAGTGTCGAAAAGGAAGATTAAATCATTTATCATGCATTCGTTTATTCACACAAACCAAACGAATTGAATTATAAAGCTTCGCAATTTAAGCTTCCCAATTCTCAAAACAACTGTTATATTTCCCACCGTATTATGAGGATTTAACAGATATCAGCTTGGAAAAGAAAATTTTAAAATTAAACTCGAAAAAAAATGCAAGACATCAATCTTTAAACATTGTGTAACTCATATTCTTTTGATATAGATTTACAAGAAAAACATTAAAATTAAAATAAACATACCCTTTCATTCCATAAATATCCATTTTTTTAAATCTAAAGAATGGCGCGCACATTATTCCCATTATTCCTTCTCGAGTTCTTATCTCAAAAAAGACATCTTCAAAACAGGCATGCGCAGAAATCGTGACCTAGTTTTCAGTTTAGCACAGTAGAAAAAAAGAAATGTTATTACTGTTTTAAAATAAAATTCTTATTGGATAATTCCAACACATTTGGTTGGATTATAGCACGATTTTAGTAAAAGGATTATGTATCTTGAATTAACACAAATATCTTTCAAATTCTTTTTCTGTCATAAATGTGTTTAAATTTAAAACGTTTTTATTTGCAGTGCAGCGTAATTTCTAAGGTTACATTACGAAATCCAATGTTTGAAAATTAAAAAAAAACAGTGTTAAAAGTCGTGGATCGTGGGGGACACTCGCCCCCGGAGCAATGATATGCCCTCGAAAAAATTTTTCCAGGAAAAAGTCCCCCCCCCCCACCCCCTCCAGAAAAATGTGTCGAAAATCAGCTCTGTTAACAAGTGACATATTTTTGTGCTTTTAATTTTTTTACTTCATAAATATTGCTTCAAAAGTGAACAAAAAAATTTTAAAGTGTATAATGCTAGTCTTTCACTCTCATCAACGAAGTGAGATACTTCACTCTAGACAGCAGAGCGACCCTTCACTTTCAACTATGGAGTGAAATATTTCACTCCTTTCCAGGAAGTGAAAAATTCCACTCTTTAAACAGTGTATTTTTATAAAATTCACTCCAAAAGAAGTGAAAATGCCTCTCACTCTTCCAAAAAGTGAACTTTTCACTCCTTCCACTTTTAGAGTGTACAGTGATAAAAAGAAAACTAATTTCAGGCAGGATAAATTAAATAGTTTTCAATTATTGCAGCGATAGCTGTAAATAAATCATAATTATAAAAGACTTTTTTTGCAGTTCATATAAATATTTTTAATTCTACAGATTAAGAAAATTTTAAAATACGGCTCATATTATAATTTCCCTTCACTTGTTATTACATTCTGGATCTACTCTTAAGCTAAATTAACATTATTATTTGCATAAACCTTAATTAATAAGCTTTATGCCTTTTTAAGAAAAATTAATAATTACTTTTAGTGTAAAATTTAATTTTCAGATATTTAAGGCTTCTAACCACCCTTTAATAATTTAGTTTAAATAGAGACAGTATTGTGGATAATCTACTTAAAAATAATCAATCCTTTTTAATCAAACATTTTAAATTAGAGAATGAAGCTGGCATATTTTACTTAAAAAAGAAAGAAAATGCCCCTTATATGATAATATTCTCATTAATTTCCAAAACATTTACTATCGCTGTAAAGTAATTATAGAATTTTGGCAACGGACTATATTTTATTAATTGCTTCATTTATTGGAGAAAGTGGCTTTAATTTAATGTGTTGCAGGATTGTTAATTATGATTTTTTATTTAATTTAATTTTTCCTTTGCAATTTTGCATTTAAAAGAAATATTTTTTTCTTACTTTTTTAATTCTAGCGTGTATTTAAAATAATATGAACAGAAAAATTAAAGAACAATGAAAAAAAGATTTAAGAAATGTTCTTTAGATAGCTGAATATTACAATCATCAATAAAAAACGTAAAGATATGTAATTAATTTTTTTTTTTGCATTGATGATTTAAAAATATTATTTTTTTATATCGATAAATAATGAGTAACTTTACACTCTTCATTAACCATCATTTATAAATGAATAAAATTATTCAGAGAATCTAATTTTTTATTTTTTATTATGTTGGTGAAGCAGTGTTTTCGAATAATAAACTAGCATGTTTTATAATCGAATGTTTTATGTATTTTTGTGCAAAAACGAGATAGAAATATGTAGATTTGGAGTCCATTCTAGATAACATGTTATTCAGTAATAATTTTTAAAAAACCGCAGATTTTGTGCTTTAAAAAAAAACCTGCATATTATTTTTTTCTCTGCACATACTAAACGCACAATGATGAATAATAATTTATTTCGAAGAATTTAGTCTTCGGAATTCTTTGTTTAAAAGTCACTGGACGTAGTAACATAATAGACCAGATAGCGGCAGCAAAGAGAGTCATTGTGTCCACGTATGAAAATCTAGGATTATTGAAATCTCGATTAGCATATTAAAACGGAATCGGTCTGTGTGGTCATATCTTGGTGAAAACCACACAAAAACCCAATTTTAGGGGTTGATTCGTAAGTTTAACATTGTGCTTTCTTTCACACAAAAGTATGAAAACATGGGGAATTGGGAGTGGTTAAAGATATTGATAAACCTATGAGTCAATTACTAAAGAAGAATTTTCCAATGTTTTCCACACTGTAAAAAATCTGCGCAATGTTCTTGATGTTTACTGTGTAACATTCCTGAGTTTTCTCGGATTATTTCTACTCATACAAGAATACCGAGAAATTTTGTGTAATACCTTCCACAATCTTGTGTAACTTTTCGGAATAGTTGAGAAAGTGGAAATTACTGATAAACTGTGAAACGTTCCGAATATTTTCTGTGTAACATTCTTTAGTTTTAGAAGGCAGACTTTTTGAGCTTTTGTGTAACTTTTCGGATTTATTCTAAAATAGAAAGTATTGGTAATCTGCGCAAAATTATATATGTTTTGTGTGTAATATTCCTTATTTTGTGGTTAATATATTGATTACAAAAAAATCGTTATTTTGCGTGTCTGTCATTTTATTATCCCAGCTGCGAAAACACTACGGGATCTTGCGCTATAAAAAAATAACACGAAGGTGCGAATACCATTCCAATTGTGCATCTCAAAGCTCTTGTTCAAATTTCTGTCCTGTACAGTTCCTGAGCTATATTTTACATGTAAAAACTAATTTTTGTGTGTTTATCATTTTGCTCGCTTAGTTATGAATCGAATATGGAAACTAGACTCACTAATTTTTACCGAAGGTTTAACAACGCATTTGATTCTGATTCTCGAATATTTTTTTTCCCAGTTTAGACTCTGAAAACTCTTCTTGGTCTTTATTTCCATATGAACTGCTTTTTTTTGCGTGTGGGTCATTTTGTTGCATTAGTTGAAGAAAAAAATTATGGTATCTAGAGCAACTAACTTTGGAATGAAAGTGTGTATGCCCATATTATTGTGCATTTTGAAACCTATTTTCCCAAATTCTACCAATGATCGTTTTTCGAAATTATTTTATCAGAGATTATTTGACGAAATTCTCGATCTTAGTACCGCAACGTTTTCTCCAAATACCTACTATTTCCGATTAGTAATATTCTCCTTATTTAATCAGCAATCCAGTTTAGAGGATTTTTTTACAATATCTATCACTATTTCTAAATAGTAATCTTTCTGCCATTAAATAAAACGATTATTACTATTCGGAAATAGTTTGATGCTCATATCAAAAACTTAATATCTAGGTATATGCATTCGCGTCGTAAGCGAGATCTTTTGTCCAAAGAATGAAAACTTTATCTTATATTAAATGGAAAATTTTTACATTTGTTGTAAGAGCGATGTTCTGGTGATGTTGGAACGGGAGTAAATTCAGGTATTAATCGGTATCACGTCTTAAGCGAGTTCGACTGTTCCCCAAAACAATAAATCTAGCATAAAAATTATTATAAACAAAATCAACGCTTGAAGGGGAAATGGGAGAAGCTCTGGCCAACTATTTTATTTTTCAAAATATTGAATCTATAACATGAAATTAAAGTTATACCAGTAGAGAAATGTTTAAATTTTGTCCTTTTCCCTCCTCCCTTCTTTAGTATCTGCAAGCTACATATGTCTATAGAGGATGAAAAGGTACAATTTTAAGTTACTTACTAGAACATATTACTAATTTTGTGGCAACGTTATTCTGCCTAAATGTGATTCATAAGTATGGTAATGTTTTTTACTTTAAATCTAAATACAGGAATCCCAAATGCTATTTAATAAGGCATTTGATTTTTAACGAAACTGTAAGCATTTTTCGGCATTGATGACATTTTCTTAGAGATTTCCGATCAAATAGACATCGTTGATTTTATAGCGCCCCCATGTTTCTTAAATTTAGCCTATTTCCCAAAATTGCCTCTCAAATTTTTAACTTTGAAGATCAAATATTTTCACTAACGTAAAGAAACTAGGTCTGTTTCATTTAACTGACCAATAAACTCTTAAATAAGGCGCCCAGTTTGTGGATTAGAATGTAAACAACTACCAGATAAGTTTGTATGGTATTCTTTATACAGCGTATAAAAAAATTTAACCCGGGAGAACGTGCGCTTACCCAGGATACGAATGGTTTAACTTTGTCACCAATAAAATCAAATTATAACAGTCACTTTATTTAGACGGAGATAATTCTTACAAATTTTGTGATAAAACAGGTTGAAGAATACTTTAAAAAATTAGTGATTGCAATTATAAAAACCATACGCACTCTGGGTCTTTTAGGCCCTGAGCGCGTCCTCCCGGGTTTAAGCATATTTCATGTTTAATTAAGTTGTCATAAGTCGCATATCCCCCATTTAAAAATGTTCTTTAACTTAGCATTTAAGTATGTATTTAAGCTAGTTAATTTATATGCATAATCAGACTTATATAAAATAAAAAATAATATTCATATTATCATAAGCTAAAAACTTTCTGTAAATTAAATGAAGGATTAAGTGAAAACTAAAAATTTTATAATATAAATTTAAAATCTTAATTTAAGAAAAAAAAATGTTACATAAATTAAGAATTGTTGGATTTTTATCAGGTTTTTAAGGAAGTCGATATTTCAATTATTATGCTGAAATTTTTAACATTTGTCAGGCATTTTTTAATGTTATTTTCTTTTTAAAAATTCTGAATAATTGAAATACTTTATGTGTATATGTCTTTATTATACAGATATGTGCATAATTACTTACAGCAATCTTTCATTTGTATGTTAGTGCAAAATATAGATAAAAATTAACATTGGCCACTGGCCAGTTTCTCAGATTTTTAATTATTGACCATTAACAAAGTTACAAACACGTCATATAAAATCATACGAAGTATTCGTACAGTTCTAACTATCAACATTGTAGCTTATTAATGTTTTTTAATTTTCATTCGGTAGGATTACACTCAACTGAAAACTGAAATAGTATCTAATAGAAAAATATGTAAGTGAGAAGTTACCGTAGTCAAATTAACAATATTTAAAATGAGGATTCATTAACGTGGGTGTGCATTGTGGGGGAGAGGGGGAATTGACAAATCCCAAATTATATTCTAACTACGTAAACAGGCATCCAAAAGTATTAGACAATAATATTAAATTTATTAAATAAAAGCTATATTAGAAAAACTGTTCTGAATCCGCGTTAAAAGGCGGCGTAACATCGAAGATTTCCCAAACTTAATTTCTAAATTTGAATACATTATGTACTCAGATTTAAAATACGCATTATGACCATATTGAAAAACAAGAGCTCGGAAATCCGCGTTAGTAAGCCTTATAAAGCCCATATAAAATCCATGCAAACGGAGCTTCTAAATCTCGCAAAAAAATAATTTTCAAAATTAAAATTTATCAAATTAACATAAATCTGCATAAAGAATAGGAAAAGTACTCGAAACCACTTTAACAGGGGATGGAGTAACACCGAGGATTTCTGTGTTTTGATTTAAAATAACAGAAGTTTAATGTTATATAATTCAACAAACTTAAATACACATTAACTAGTATATAAGAAACAACAATTCTGGAAATACACTTCCAAAAGTAATTTTAAAAAAGCATACCGAATTTTTTATTACCAAAAGAATTGAGAAAAAATCTGAAAAATAAACTCGTACTTAACATGCATAAGCTTACTTCCATATTTAAAACACAAAATATTACTTTGAATTTAAATCTTATTACATCTATTGTTATGATTTGCTCAACATTTTCAGTGTCACTCAGTATATCTTGAATCTGACATTTTTTTTAACATCTTTATTTTGACAGGGTTAGCAAATGCATTTTGAAAATTTCACAACACTACTTTTATAAAACAACGGGACAAATTTTATGAATGTTTCAAGTGAAGGGGGAGTATGGGGGAAGTTTAAATTTTGCTGCAATTATTATGATAGTTAAAAAAATATAATTATGTATCCGTGAGATTAATCTATCTTTCTGTTAAATATGTACCCGAAATTTGAAACTATTCAAATAATTTTATGGAAGGAAAATGCAATAAAAAAATGAAAGTGGAGGATTCTACCCCCTCCACCAAATATTTGACCTATAAACCCCTGCATTAACACGTTGAGTGCCATGTCATTCACCGGTGACTGAAATTGAAATTTCCGTTTCAGCCGCGTCAGTTGCCCTTGACCGACAGCGTAAAATTATAATATGAAACTAAACATTATATTGTTTTAAGGAATTGTTGAAAATTTATTTAAGATTTTCTTTTTATTTTATTAAAGGATATAATTAAGTAAGCGGAAAGTTCAGTGTCAATCATCCGTGACTGACGTGGAATTCAACGTGTTAAAGGTGTAATTTATCCTTCTAATAAAAGGAGACCAAATTTTAAACTAATTGGTTCTCGACAAGGAAAATCTAGATAAAGCTGAATTAATTGGAGGGGAAGGGTTTCTTTTACACATGACCTATACTTGACCTAACATTGTTGATTTGATTAATTTCGCCCAATTTTCTAGTAAATTGATACCCAAACTTCAAGGAAAATGGATAATTTTAAACAAAAGTTTTTGTTTAAGCCTATTTAAGAGAGGGGAGGTGCTTACCAGTCACTTTATATTTGATCTAGAACCCACCAAAACCCGAAATAATCAGATTCACCAAATAAGTGTAATTTATTTAGTAAACTTAAGCGAGTTTGCGCAGGAACATAAGTCTTATATAATTCAGATTCATCCAAATTTCGGGTTTAGCAGTTTTTTAGCAGATTTTGTCAATTGACAAACTTTAATTTGCACAGGAGTGAGATTCCTGAATTAAGTATATTAAAAGTAACATTGACTTGGAATTGAGTTCCAAAATTAATTTTGTCATAAATGAAATTAATTATAATGTATAATAAGTCGGAGAAAGACATTTAAAAAAAATCAGGATTAGGTATTAAAGTTACACATTTCTGGATTTTTTTTTAATTTCAAGATAAACTACGACCCCTGTTTTAAATATTTCATATTGTATAATAGCATGCGTAATTAGCTCGGATAAAAAAGACCTTTTAGCAATTAACTATCCCCTCCCACCAGCGTGAAACAACCTTTGAACCAAAAATAGTTATCTACGTTCTTTCCTAGTGTTTGGGATAATCGCTAATTTTGACTCCGAAAATTATAAACGAATTTTTCTCCTTTCATCCCTGGTATCGATATATCTTACAACCATCATGTTTTGCGAGTAGTACCCATCAAGTTTGCAGACTCACGACGGTAAAGTTAATCTCTACGTTTTTTAGTGTCACTCGGCGATGGAAACTGCTAATTTTATGCTATAATGCGCGGAGCAAACCAAAAAATATATGTAAATGAAGAAGCGTAAATGAACTTATATTGTATATATCGAGGACAGTGGCAAAACTGAGTTCCACAAAACCCTGCGACGTAGGGGGGGAGGGGGAAGTAATTGTGAAAAATAAACATCTTAAACGATCATAAACGGTTGTTCATTTTAGGATTTTAAGAACGAGTCATTTGTATTGAATAACGAATGTATATTTTGCATACTCCAAACCTGATCTGCGCGTAAAAAAATCATACCCACAAGGCGGGTCACAATACGGGAACCCCGTTTTGTTATGAGAAATAGATATAGATTCTAGGGGGCCTTGTGGAAAATTTTGCAGAAGACTCAAAACTATAGTTACACTACTGATTGGAGATTTCACAAAATCAATATATAATTGAGAATAAAATGTTTCAACGATGTATAAACCCATTTTTATCTAATAAATTCAAATTTTTCACTTAAAATCCAAAATATTGCAATACATTTTTCAAAATGGAACAAAACCCTGTATATTTCATGGACATTCATTTTTGACCATGCGTAACATGACAACAGTGCACTTGCAAAAGCCCCTTGTTTAAAAGATATATATTAAATAGTTTGAAACTTTTTTTTATTTTATGGAAAACATTCTGGGAATATACAAAAGCAGTTGTTGTATTTTTTGTATTGTTATTAAAGCATTTTGTAGGACACATATTCAAGTATTCTATATTATCAAGCTAATGCAAAATACAAAGTGTTTTTGAAAATGAGAATAACTTCTCCAATAGACATTTTGATTTTTCCAGAAACTGAATAAACAATATTGTATTCAATAATTTATGCATAAAAAATAAAATATGCTTTTTGTTTCTTTGTAGCCACCTTGGATAATAATCAAATCTGAATGTAATGATAGTTCATTAACGGAAACAAATGGAGACTTTGGAACAGCAGAATTAAATTCAAGTATTGAAAGCAGCTCTTTGAATATTAGCAGTCCCACTTGTATATTAAAGCACCCATGACGCGGGGATTTTCAGATTCCTTCACATCATTTTTCTTCTACTCTAACTAAAGCTTTAAATGAAGATTGCTTGCAGTGGACAGAAAAAAATGAGATACTGAACCATTTAGCTTTAAGAATTTGCAAATAAACAGACAATCCCTCTACAGCTGAACGAAAGCAAGTAGAAGATAAAATTTTAATTGAAGGTGTGGAATTTGTACAGAGTGTAGTTTCGACATTCTCTTTATATTATTATTATAACATAAAATATTCTCTCAAAGGCACTGAGACTTACACTTTCATTGAACTAAAATTGTTGAAGTTGAAACATGGTAATGTAGTTCCAAACAGTGATAAAATTCTAGATTGTATTTTTAAACCATAATATCAATAAAGTTTTGTGCATATTATGAAAGTTCTGTGAATTTTTATTTTTGATTATGTTATTTTTTAATTGTATAATATTCTCGATATCTTAAGTCGAAGGGATTCTAAAAAAACAATATGTGATAGCTAATTGTTCAGATAAGTCATTAACAGGAATTTGTAATATCAAAGAGAGAAATGTATTTTATTTGAAGTATCAAGAGTACAACACTGTATTAAGATTTTCAATTTTTTTTAAAAGGTTATCTTCTTTCGGCAGCTAAGTATTCCTTTTTCCCTTGACATCTGAAATGAATTTTGTGCTTTAACCAAATGAATGAATCTCTTTAAATACGCTAATGCTTAAATTACAATTAAAATGTTTTTTTTACTATAACTTTAAAATCTCTTTCAAAAATTTGTGCATATTTTAACTTGCCTTGAAAATTTGTGTAATTAAACCTTAATGGTTTAGATAATCTTTTAAAAGAATTTTGTACTGTATAGCACATGCATAAAAAAAACCTTTTTTCATTGATTGCTGTGATATTATATTAATTATTTAAGGAATAGAATTATCAAAGGTAATTGATCCAATTTAAGTGAAGATAGTGGGGGAAGGGGGGGGAAGCTTCAAATAACCACATACTTCCCCAAAAAGAGCAAATATTCAGATATTGTAAAACATTTTAAGAATGCTTTGATAGATTAAATATACCATTTTATGCCAAATGACTAATTTGTTGTATTAGCCAAATGAGAAGTTGATAATCTGTTTAAATTATTAAATAATATGGTAAAATTATCTAAAGGTTATTTTAAAAATACACAATTGCTTTGTACGAGATTTTGCCAAAAATGTATACTTTGTGTTACATTATCTCTTAATTTACACCTTCAAATTGGTATATTAAGCTTGATATAAAAGTGGAAAAATTTAAGCATGTCTTTTAGTAGATCACAGCACAATATCACTCATTTAGATATTTCTTTTGTTTCTAAAGTGTATATTTATCATAATTTAACCTTGCATCAATATTCTAATCAATTTATTTTTGTAAAAGTAATCTTAATATATCCATGATTTAAAAATAGATTTTACTCATATATATCCTGTATTTTTTTAGATTTGTGTTGTCAACTGAAAAATGAAAACAACTAATTAGAAATATATTCAATACAATGTTTAACTTTTAGCTGTGCAATCATCGTTTATATTCTCAATAAAGATTCCTAACTCATTAATCCGTATCATGTTCAAGAACCAAACTTAACTGTAACTCTAAGGCATCTGAAAACTCTTTGAATAGGATGCTGAAAATTAGAATTAAGTTATTGAAAAAGGACCTTAACATACTAGATTATAGATTTCTGAACTTTTCAAATTTACATAATCTATCAGACAAATTTTTGGTAAAGTTCCAGTGAAAATCTGTGGCAGAATTGCTGCCACTGGATATACCAGGAACATTTACCGTATTCCGTGAAATGATTCAAATCTTTTCACAATGAAGAAACTTAACTGAGATTTTATGCGTAAAGTTCCAGGCTATAGGTTTCATAGTTTTTCAAAATGAAGGAACATAGATGAATTTTCATGAGTAATGTTCCATGTGATAGGTTTCGAAATAGCGGAACCTAACTCAGATCTTAAGATTAACATACCATATTAAAGATTTCAGAACTTTTCAGAAAGGTGGAACTTAACTGAGATTTTTTGAGTGGTATTCCAGATTATGGGTTTCAGAGCTTTTCAGAATGGAGGAATGTAACTGAGATTTCACGAGTAATGTTTCAGATTGTAAGTTTCAGAATGGTGGAACCTAACAGAAAATTAATGTGTAATGTTACACATAAAATGTTTCTAGACTTTTCAGAATGGTGAAACCTAACTGATATTTCATGAATAACATCCCAGTTTTTAGATTTCTGGACTTTGCTGGCATATGTAAGTTTCCTGGCATTTTTTGGATTAAATTCCTGAAAAATCTGTGGCAGAATAGCTGCCACAGGTTTTCTTAGGAACCTTACGCAAAATTTTTTACAGTGCACCATGACATGACTTGGCAGACCGACTGCGTTTAATTATGCGAATCGAGATTTAATTAAGATTTTCATGCGTGCCGTTGCTGCCGCTTAGAGGTCAAGTGCAAATGTAGATAAATCTCGTTGGTTAACCCATTCGCATATACGCTTACATTTGTAGAGTTAGAAAACGTATATACCACGTCATTTTGTCTCACATTATATTTTTGTCGAAATAAGGTTTAAAAAGAAATCTACTGTTCTGCACTGTAAAATGCATCAGTACTTCTGTTTTGAGAAAATTCAAGCTTTTCATATTTATACCATATTTATTAATGCTTTTTATACCAGATTTTGTTGCAGTTTCTGAAAAAAATACACTTTTTACCTAGAAAATAGGCAAAAGATTTGTTTTTAATTAAATTCCAATCAATATTTAAATATGCGCTAAAGGCAAAGAAGAACAAGAGCTAGACTCCTTTGAGTTCCGGTACAAATATGGCAAATATACGGTAAAATAACGTAAACTTACAGGTCTTATATGTTGCAAGTAATGATTGCAATTGCTTTTATTTTATTCACTAAGTTAAATAGAATACCAAACAACAAACGAAAGTAAAAAACAAAATTCCTTATAATGCATCTTAAAGAAATACTCTTAATGTATGCATGTACATTACGCATATGGTGTTTGATTCTGAGCAAACATTCTGAAATTGTAAAAATATGTGTATTACATGGTTTCATTTTAGATAAGATTTAAAACATAAATAATATTCCCCTCCGGGGCTAAATAAGTTATCAATACACATGAAGATTTTAAATAAATCTGAGCAGATATTAAGTACATGCTTCATTAAAACAAATAAATAAATTTGTTTTTAATTTAGATTATTAGCATGTCGTTTATGAAAGAATATAAGCCCATGAAAATATTTCATAATAAACAACATTTAGCTTGAAGCAAAATAAATATTTGATTTACTTGAAAATAATATGAAGTAAGAAAATATTCTGAAATGTGTTTAACAATTTGATTACTTTTTGTTTGTTTAAACAAGAAGTGTTCTCTTTAAACGTATTTATTTAACCTAATATACTGCAAACGAAAAATTATTAAAGTATAAAATGTATTGTTTATTTAAGAGAAATATTTAAAGTGTAGCTGCATTTTAGTCTTTATAAAACACCTCTGTGTGAAGTAATATGCAAACTTTTAGATGATTAGTTACATAGGCATACAGAATTACAGAAATGTACATTTATAAATTAGACTAATAAAGAATTAAAAAAAATAAGTTTATTTTCTTCTTTGAAAAAAGTAGATGATACTGATCGGGTTAATATTTTAGTTTACTTCCTCTTTTTCTTTGCCTGTAACTTATTTTTATGCTAAAAATATTTTATTTATATAAATTATTAATAAATTAACAATTTACAGTTTCTTCAATCATATCAAACATTTATAATCTTTTTTTTCAATTTTTGTATTGACATCTTTCTACAAAGTGATAACAGCCTGGACAAACTGATTGAACAGCATATATGATATGAAATTATTACAACCAATATAAAATTGGAGAAACAAACAGAAAAAACTGACAGAAAAAAAATTATAAATTTACATAAAAAAGTCGATAATGAAATGTGTCCAGCTTTCCTGAGCAGGGTTAATGCAACACCTTGCAGAACCAGAATATGATTATATATATATATATATATATATGTATGTATGTATGTATGTATAGTTATGCTCTTGGCTAGGAACCAAGTTTCACAAAAACAATGAAAATCATAAATTTTCTAATGTTTTAGAATAAAGTGACTAAATATGTAACAAATATGCAGTTGGTTTTATGTATCATTTGGAGCGAATTCCTGCACGGTCTGTAAAAGATAAGGGTAAAATTTTAAATTGTATCTCACAGTCTGATGCGCTCAATAATTAGATACTCCTTGCTTCAAATTTAATTTTCGTATGGACTCACCTGGGGCTTGTTATAATGCAATTTTGAAGTTATGAAAATGTCCTGGTATTAATACAGTTCGAATTCGTTGTTTATCAAATTCCATAAGCATGACACCATACTCCGTTGCCCGAAATCTTTTAACAATTTTAAATATTCATCATTTTGAATGTATTAGTTTTAATGGAAACTTCAAATAAATTTTCTTCTTTTTTTATGATTTAGAATAACGTAATTGTTGTAAAGAAAAACACATTCTTCCACAGAATAACGAGCCATATTCATTAATGTCAAAGAATTAGTTCATCCAGACTATTTTTATAGTTAACATTCTCAATCATATGAAATTGTTTTCAAAAATACAAGAAATGAAAACATTGAAAGAAGCAGATGATTTATTCAGATCCATTACGCAGAATCTGAGTAAATATTAATAGTGATGTTCTCGCAGATTTCTGTTTAAAAAAAGAATTTTCGCATTTGTAAAATGAAGAAAAAACGATACCCGTACATTAAATATAAACATATTAAATAATTAATGAGTTAAAAGTCTTGCTACATATATTATAGACGTGGATAATATAAAAAAACATACTGTTACTCTTTACGTGATCACACTGTATAGTGCTTTTAACGCGGCTTTACACAACTGTGTATTGTATACATTGGTTTCTGTGTAGTACATTTTGAAACAGAAATTACCTTTTAAAGTATAATAATATAATCCAGATTAATTTAAGCCTTCCCATCTCTCTTATTTATGTTAAATGCAGCCATTCTCTATGCTTCTATTAATCTTCGATATGTTCAAATGCGAATATAGGTTAAATATGGATTAATCTTAAGTTTCAAAGCAGAACTGATTAGCGTATCTCTTGAAATAGAGATTCTTCCCAAGAGTTGGACCAGAAGGAAATCCTTGATATGTAATAGTATAAGGTAAAAATCCGGCCTTAAGTATTGAAGAATATGTCAAATATATGAACAAAGATAGAAAATATTAAAACGGAAATTTAGAGGGATTGAATAACCTATAATCTCCGCTGGACAAAGTAAGTAATTAAAATATTGTAAGGTCTATGTAAATTCTATGAAAAAGTATTTTGTTAGTTTAGCAACATTACATTAATATTTTTATAATAGCGACTTCTTAAAAAACTTTAAAACTTACTTTTCCCTTCATAATCACATGATACAGGTTATATAGAAATTTCTACCAAAAAATTGTGAGATTTTCTTGTGCATTTTTTTTATTCCTAAAATCTTTAGAATGTACCCTCAAGAATATTTTTTCTACCCAATATTTCTTGCGCAATAAACAATTTAAAGTGCTTGTGTCATTACCGATTGAAAACTTCAAACTTTATCGAAACAAGTCTTTTGAATTGGTGTTCTAAAAGCTATACAGGAAAAATAATCGTTTTATCTATCCATCTATTTATTTATACATATATATACCATCGTTATCATAACCAATCTTTTTAATCCACTGCTGGATTTAGGTCTCACCGAAATTTTTTTCCAATATTTCTTGTGTAGTGCATTAGTCTTCAAATTTACTTCATTCACTTTTCGAATTTTATCACATCACCTTTTTAAAGATCTCATGGATACCACTGTAGGGTGTTTATATATATATATATATATATATGTGTGTGTGTGTGTGTGTGTGTGTGTGTGTACTTGGGGGTATTGCAAAATTTCAATTACAGGCAAATATTTTTTAATTTTACCTCACATTACCTTTTCAAAACAAAAGTTTTTACATACTCTTGGAGAAGATATAAGTTCATAAGATATAGCCAAGTGCCACTATCTTTTTGACATCATTAGTTTATCATTGTAAATCGATTCATTATTTCTTGATATTGTTTAAAAATCGCAATTTAGAACGTTTTAAGAATGATTTTAGTGCATTTCCACCCTTTTAATTTTCGATTTTTTTAGCAAATGTTCTTAGAATCCATTTATATCTTATAAGTAATTAACATGCAAAATTTGATTTTTCTAGGCCCTTCCGAAAAACAAACACCGCTTTTTTACAGCTCTTTTTGCTCCTGCATCCCATTTGGGTATGTGGCATTGATGTAAGATATAGCCTATGTTTTATTCCGGGTGAACACCATTTTGGTACCATTACTTTTGAAATCGGATCGGTAGTTCCGGAGATTACACCCTACAAATAAACAAAGTTTACCTCTTTATAATATAGTTGTAGATTAATCATTGTAATATATATATAGATATACTTTATATCTGCATTTGTAAACTATTGTGGAAGCAAAATTTTTAATTATTTCAATATGGTAAGTAGTTTTAAATATGAAAATTTAAAACGGAAAATGAATTACAAACAGACGCGTTAAAAATATTTTGATTTACCTGATTAAATTTGCATTTTGCCTACGACTATTTTAATACATTTTATTTATTCGTGTGGCTACAATAATCTTTGCAGGAATTTAAATCGATTAAATTTCAAAATTTTTATACGGATTTCACCTTTTATGGATTCCACTTCCTTCATTTAGATTTCTTTAATTTTTAACTTATGTACTTTAAGCATCAATGAAGTATGAAGATTGTCTTTCTAAAACTTTTTTGTAATATTGCAATGCCTTAAAAACTTTTTTTCTTTGAACATAACGACGCGCATTGAAGTTAACACTTCTCGTTGAACGTAATACTACTTATTGAGCGTAACGCCACTCGTTGAGCATAACTCTTCTCATTGAATAAAATATCACTCATTAAATGCAATACTGCTTGATGCATTTAACACTTCCCGTTAAATGTAACGCAACTGTTTGAACATAACTTGTAAAAGTTTAAATGTGTCTTTCTCGAAACCATATAATTCAAATTAGTTTTTAACACATTTCTAAAGTACTATTAGATCGATTTTTTCATTTTTAAAATTAAATTTAAAAGAAATGGAGATATTTCTGGTTATTCTATTAGACTAATGAAAAGTACAAGTTTCATTCATTAATTACTTTTCAAATTCGCAAAAGGCAAAAAGAGGAAAATAAAATTGCTTCATTTATCCAAATGTTCAGCATTTTGTTACTTTGCTAAAAACAATCTTTTTAAGTCAAATGTTGGTGAAATAGTCCAAAATCCCAGAGACCCCAGACTTTACTTATTTTCTAACAAGTAAATTGTATAGGATAAAGTAGTGTTAGTACATGCTATGAGCGTAGTGATACCTGCTAGCTTGGACCGACGGCCAATTTACCGGTACCAGGTACCAAAGGTAGGTAAAAACACTACGAACTTTTCTTATTTTCTCAGTCTTGATTTTTATATATGATGCTCACGGAACTATTTCAATACTTTATGTAAGCAGCCAGACCAATTGCATGGACCAAACATTCAGCCAGACATACATAAAGTGTCGCTATGAGTATGAGTGCGAGCGTGATAATTAGATAGTTTTATAACATAGCTTCATAAAACTTATGTTATTAATGGTCTAATGGAAGTCTTCAGTATTAATTAAGTAATATTTAAACCCTTAATTTAAAAAATATTTATAGCATACCAAAATGTGAATACATTTGAAATCGTAATCGAAATTATGAACAAATCGTTATTAATTTATGAAAAGTTTTTTTTTGAAATATTGAGGAAATTGATAATCTCAATAGCAATTAATTTATTAAAAAAATAGTTTATTGTCGTCTTATAATAGACAAAAAACAGTAAAATTTGTAAATAGAAAATTTCAAAATAATTCATTTAAATATTACTCATTACTTTATTAATGAGAAAGCATGATCTATTTTATTATTTTTTTTAAATCTTCATTATCATCATCGTTGAAGTTTCATAATTCATCATCAATCCAATGTTAGTATTGAATATCTTTATCATCATCATCATTAGTTTTTTTCTGTAAAAAATATATATGTAATTAAGAATCAAATAATTACAAATTTATATAAATATTTAAATTGAAAGTAGAATACCCGATTCTTCTTGAAGCGATTCACTTACAAAGTTCCCATCAAATCATTTGAAATGATATTTATTATCTTCCAATGTCCACCCATTGTTTTCAGAACTAAAAATATCTAGTTTGCCCATTACCGAACTCGACCGAGATTTTCTGGCCCTTGATTTTATGTATTAGTTTGGAAGATATTTGAGCAAAATTATAAAAGATATCATGCCCATAAAAAAGTTATATAGATAGATAGATATATAAACTTTTTTACTGATGGTAGTTTTTGGAGTCTAGGGATCATGTTTAATTTAGATCTGCAATTTTTTTTCCAAAAATTCCAATATAAGAACGTCTGTATTAGGTCGTATTTTATACGAAATCTACCTAAAAGTGATGACTCCCGCGTGTGGTTATTCGCTGACATCGGAAATAAATTAATATATGTTGATATCACTAAGGTTTACGAACATTTAGGACCTTCTTTAGGACCTTCTGTTGCTTGCCAGGATTTCATGCAATCACTGAATGTGATTATAACCCTGCTTTTTTCTAAAAAGGCAAGCAAAAAGTATTTTTGAAATTCGACGATTTTGATTTATTCAACTACTTAGAGCTACAGCAAAATGTATTTAACTCAATATGGGCGGAATAAATGACATAGATGCTTCTAGACTTCAACTGTTTATCAACACTTACATGGTTTCCTATGTTGATGAGAGTTTAATCACAAAAATTTGAAAATCTTTGACGCAAGCAACTTACCACCGTGCAAGAGTGTGCTTTTGCAGGCATTTCCGATGAGCTAATTACATCGCTAGTGTTTATATTAATACTCATAATAAGGAACTAGATATTTTTAGTCCTGAAAACAATGGGTGGACATTGGAAGATAATAAATATCATTTCAAATGATTTGATGGTAACTTCGTAAGTGAATCGCTTCAAGAAGAATCGGGTATTCTATTTTCAATTTAAATATTTATATAAATTTGTAATTATTTGATTTTTAATTACATATATATATTTTACAGGAAAAGAAACTAATGACGATGGTGATAAAAATATTCAATACTAACATTGGATTGATGATGAATTATGAAACTTCAACGATGATAATAATGAAGATATAAAAAAGTTAAAATAGATCATACTTTCTCATTAATAAAGTAATGATTAATATTTAAATTTTATTTTTTGAAATTTTCTTTTTACAAATTGTATTGTTTTTTGCCTATTATAAGACGTCAATAAACTATTCTTTTAATTGATTGCTATTGAGATTATTAATTTCCTCAATGTATATATAAAAAAACACTCTTCATAAATTAATAACGATTTGTTCATAATTTCGATTACGATTTCAAATGTATTCACATTTTGGTATGCTATAAATATTTTTTTTAATTAAGGGTAAAATATTACTTAATTAATACTGAAGACTTTCATTAGGCCATTAATAACATAAATTTTATGAAGCTATGTTATAATACTATCTAATTATCACGCTGGCGCTCATACTCATAGCGACACTTAATGTATGTCTCGCTGGATATTTGGCCCATGCAATTGGTTTGGTTGCTCATATATAAAGTATTGAAATAGTACCCTGAGCATCATATATAAAAATCAAGACTGAGAAAATAAGAAAAGTTTGCAGTGTTTTTACCTACCTTTGGTACCTGTTACCTGTAAATTGGCCGTCGGTCCAAGTTAGCGGGTATCACTACGCTCATAGCACGTACTAACACAACATTATCCTATACATTTTACTTGTGAGAACGTCTGGGGCCCTCGGATCTTGCTCTAAAAGCTTCGCAGAAGTTAATCTATTTTATTAAAATCTGTACGCATATCTATGTTGTTAATTTATTTTATTAAAATCTGTACGTATATCTATGTTGTTAATTTATTTTATTAAAATCTGTGCGCATATTTATGTTGTTAATTTATTTTATTAAAATCTGTACGCATATCTATGTTCTTAATTTATTTTATTTAAATCTAAAGGCTATGTTAGCTCAAAATCTCTGAAAGTACAGAACGCAGGGCTACGAAATTTGAAAATATGTCGAAAAAAAATACATATAAATATAATTTTAAAAAATCTGTCTTTTTTCTGTTTTCACTCCCCCTGCGCTATTGAAACTCCCTCGGTCCGATTTTGCCCATTACTGAACTCGACCGAGATTTTCTGGCCCTTGATTTTATGTACTGGTTTGGAAGATATTTGAGCAAATTTATAAAAGTTATAATACCCATAAAAAAGTTATATAGATAGATAGATATATAAACTGTTTTACTAATGGTAGTTTTGGGGGTCTAGGGGTCATGTTTAGTGTAGATCTGCAAACTTATTTCCAAAATTCCAATATAGGAATGTCTGCAATAGGTCGTACTTTGTATGAAATCTACCTACAAATGATGACTCCCACGTGTGGTTATTCGCTGACATCGGAAATAAAGTAATATATGTTGATATCACTAAGGTTTACGAACATTTAGGACCTTCTTTAAAATTGTTGCTTACCAGCATTTCACGCAATCACTGAATGTGATTACAACTCTGCCTGTAAATTTATTTTATTAAACTCTGTACGCATATCTATGTTGTTAATTTATTTTATTTAAATCTGTACGCATATCTATGTTAGCTCAAAATCTCTGAAAGTACAGAACGCAGGGCTGCGAAATTCGGCACACGGGTAGCTGGTAGGGGGCAATTGAATGATTAGGATCAAAAATTAAAAAAAAATTAATAGATTTTTTAAATATATTTTTAACAAATTTATGTCCTTTTTTAACATTTGGAAAATAGTTGTTGTTCTCAGACAAGAATGGATATATCTTAGACTTATCTGACATACTTCTGTAGCCACAATGTCAAAAAAATATTAAAAACTACAAAAAAATATGTACTAAAAAACAAATTGAGATACAGCTTTAAAACAAATTGAATTTAAAAGTACATTTTTATCCTATACGAAGGTGTAAAATTTGAAAATGTGCGATGTTTCGAAGTTTAAATTTTTCAGGACCAAAAATTGTAAAACTGAAATTTTAGTTAAAATTTGTTTATTGTTGGTCTAGGAATATTAATGTTTAATCCATGGCATACCTTATATATGACTCTGTTATTACGTAAGCCATTCTTTGATTATCATAAAAATGATGTTTTCTATTTTTATTTTTTTAAATATGGTATTTATTTATCTTAAATTTTAGTCTTTGGAAAAACCATTTTTCATATATTAAAATAGGAAATGAAGCCTTTGTGCAAAAATGTTTAAAGATAGAAAACCAACGATTATAAATGCACAAATAAAGTAAGAAAAGGTAGCAAACAGCCGTTTCGAATCTACTATGGAGATTCTTCATCAGTGCAAAACTCAGCGAGCTAGAAAAAGCAAAACTGAGCAAAGAGACAGAGAGACGCAGGCTTATATACCTGCTACGGAAGCGATCCCGACTAAAAGAGAGCAACCAATGAGAAGAGAGCAGCCTAACAACTGGATGGACAAGTAGCGACATCTACCGGAGAATAAACAAAACAAAACTAAAAAGCGTGAGAAAAAAAAAGGTTTAAATTAAATTAAAGATTTCCAAATGCTAGGAAAATAAGGCGTACTTGATAAGTCATTGACTAAGGAGTGAGAATTTTTAATGAAAATTTTTAATGTAAGCTTCCCAAAAATCAAGATCAAGAATGGAAGGACACTTTTGGATAATGGTAGCTGAAGAAAAGTAAGCATAGCGCTATTTCTCCTTCTCAAAAAGAGTCGATTAGGCATCTCATTACCAATACTGTCGATTTTAATTCTAATGTTTATAAGCCTAATCTTAATAGTTCAGTTAAACGTTGTCTTAAAAGTTTATGTTCTGATCCGAATTTGATCATAACTAAGGCTGACAAAGGTGGTCAGATTGTTGTTCTTGACAAGTCTACATATTTGGAGAAATCCCAGAAATTAATTAATGATGGTCCCTATGTGGATATCCACAAAGACCCTTCCTCTAGTGAAATTGATACAATCAAATCTGCCATTAAGTTTACGCACATTATTCCTGCTATATTAAAGAGGTCTCTTATTCCTTCAGTAGCTCATTGTGCCAGGTTTTATGCTTTACCTAAGGTTCATAAACCTGACATTCCTTTTAGACCCATTGTCTCCAATATCGGTACGGCTTCTTATAAACTTGCAAAATATCTTGTTTCCATATTTTCTCCTCTTTCAAGCGGTAATTCTTTCACTGTTAAAAATTCTTTTGAATTTGTTAAGAAACTTCACAGTTTTAAGCCACAAGGCCACATGATGGTTTCTTTTGATGTTTCATCATTATTTACTAATGTTCCTGTCGAACGGGCTTTAGATTGCCTGAAGAAAAGGCTCTGTGAATTTCATTTTTCTTTTTTCGAAATCCAGGAGCTCATTCATCTCACTCGTGTTTGCTTGTCTCAAAACATTTTTGTATTTAACGGGAATTTCTTTCGTATGACTGACGGTTTGGCTATGGGTAACCCTCTTAGTCCGATTTTATGTGATTTTTACATGCACTATTTTGAAATAAAATTGTTTGAAATCTTAAAATTTCAGTTTTATGTTCGTTACGTAGATGATGTTTTTGCTTTAACTGATGTGAATTCAGATATAAATCATATTCTCTCTGTTATGTATTCTATTGATTCTTACATTCAATTTACTTTTGAAGTTGAATCGAACAATCGCCTATCTTTTCTGGATGTCCTTGTTATTCGCGATTATGATAATTTTCAGACTACTGTCTTTCGTAAAGCTTTTGCGGTCAGTCTTCTACCTCATAGATATTCTTCACATCCTCCTAACCAGAAAGTTGCGGCTTTTAAAACTTTTATTTTCCGGGCTTCCAATATTTGTTCAACTCCTCAGTTACTCAGTGATGAACTTAATTATCTTAAAGCTATTGCTGTTGATCGTGGTTATTCCCCTAATATTATAGATTCAGTTCATAGAAAATTGACAAAATCCACCCAATCTGAAAGAAAAAACTTTAATTCGAATTCCAATACTTTGGTTGTTTTGCCTTTTTTTCCCAAAATCAGTCAGCAAGTTGCTAGAATTTTAAAAAGGTTTGATTTCAATGTTATTTTTTCTCCTGTTAATAAAATTGCCTTTTCAAATCTTAAGCATCCCATTGATCGCTTAGATAACTGGGGTATTTACCAAATTTCTTGCCAATGTGGCCTTTCTTATATTGGTCAGACTAAACGTGCTCTCAGATTCCGTTTAACGGAACATAAAAGGTATGTCAAATCAAGAGCTTAAACGCTCTTCCATTGCCCAACATTGTTGGTCTTTACAACATAAGTTTAACTTTTCTTCAGCTACTATTATCCAAAAGTGTCCTTCCATTCTTGATCTTGATTTTTGGGAAGCTTACCACATCATTAAAAATTCTCACTCCTTAGTCAATGACTTATCAAGTACGCCTTATTTTCCTAGCATTTGGAAATCTTTAATTTAATTTAAACCTTTTTTTTCTTCTCTCGCTTTTTAGTTTTGTTTTGTTTATTCTCCTGTAGATGTCGCTACTTGTCCATCCAGTTGTTAGGCTGCTCTCTTTTAGGCGGGATCGCTTCCGTAGCGGGTATATAAGCCTGCGTCTCTCTGTCTCTTTGCTCAGTTTTGCTTTTTCTAGCTCGCTGAATTTTGCACTGATGAAGAATCTCCATAGTAGATTCGAAACGGCTGTTTGCTACCTTTTCTTACTTTATTTGTGCATTTATAATCGTTGGTTTTCTATCTTTAAACATTTTTCATATAATTGTTATTTTACGTTCAACCGTAATCACGCGAGCTCTAACCAGCTCTAAATGTTTAGTGCAATGTGAGATGTACGTATTACGTACGCCACGCTGCAATATGTAATTCTTTTACCTCGCATGTTAATAATAAAAGATTATTTAATTGCGTTTACTTATAAACTTTTTTCAAAAAAAGAAAAGGAAAAATAAAAAAAATATGTAAAATAAATTTTTTTTTTAATAAACATTAGCAAAACTTATTATTCTACTTCTTTACTATAATTTTTTTTATCGTCTCCTACTATAGCAACATGATAAATTAAATTTCATAAAAAAATACGCAGTAGTAGGAATTTTTTTTAAAAAATCGAATAGCTATTGAAAACTCTGTACCAAACTATACCAGCTATGTACTATATACAAAGATAATGCTGGAGTCTAGCGTAAACTGACACAGCTTCGCGAACTGGCGGCCGAAGTGATTATGCAAATATGCAGGTTTTTAGTATGATATCATCTATGCACAGATATCTATTATCTGCATATCTCCTGCGCATATTTTTTTTATTTCCACTGAATCATGACAGATTAATCTTGTCACCAAATTTATTGCAAAATATTTTGGTGCAATTTGTTTTGATAAAATTATGTACATTTAAAAAATTAATCACAATATCATTTTAATTTCGGAAGAAAAAACACTAATGCAAAGATAACAATTTTGTCTTTTACCCTAAAATTAAAATGACATTGCGATTTTTCTTAAATACACATATTTTTATGAAAAAAAATCTGTAACAAAAACATTTTGTTACAATAAATCTAGTAAACAAGATTTATCTTTCATGAAAGAAAAACTTGAAATTAACTATTGAATTTTTAATTGGAATTATCTTAATCGTTTTATCTGTTAAAAAAACTAATTTGCGACTTTAGGAAAATTATTGTCTAGAATCGAAAGATATTTAAGCAAATAAATGAACAATAGTTGTTTGTTCAATAATACAACATTTAATGCATTCTCTTAAAATTAACGTTATTTCGAATTTACCATGCAATGAGTTCTAAATAATAAGAATCGTAAAGAAGTTTCCTACCACTATGACAAAGCTTGCATCACCTGTCTCCATTCTGGTGGAAAATAATCATTCCTGAATAATTACTTATCATATGATGCTGCTTCTAAGCATACACTGAGAAAAAAATATGGTTCTGGCATATGGAATCTAAGTAATGGCTCTAGAAAAAATAGTTCCATGTCATCCCTATAAATTTTAGTTCCATTTCTTAGAGAGTTCCAGAGTCTCTTACTAGAATTCAAGCGCGTTTTCCTATATTTTTGTTGTCAAATTTATCTAAAAATCTCTTCAAATAGATGCGAACACAATAGATTTGATTTAGTAGCTAGAATTATAGCTTAAGAAACCATTCCTAAAATCAAGCGATAATTTCTCGCTACTGAAACGGTTCAATGTCGTTTCGTCTCCTAGAAAACACGAGACTAGAAATGTCAAGTCATTTCGCCTATTCAGCTCAGTTGTTTACCCCACTCGCATAGTTTGGACATCTATATTTCTAGTTTAGAGATTCAGAAAGTGACTAACTATTCATTCTAGTTGAAGGCGGCATATTTTTTTTCTCAGTGTATTTTTAGATCCCCAATCATAGTTATTTTTTAACATTAAAATGATAGTGTCAATCCATTTCAAGTGGTCCAACACTGTCGCTCGACCATTTTTTAAAAATCTGAAATTTTTTGTACAACAACCCTAAGATGATGGAAGTTCAAAATGACCGTTATTTTAATTTTACTATTTTTTGTTTGTGCATGGCGGCCATCTTTGTTTCATTGTGTGCAGCGATTTTCTCAGATACTAGGATACAGAAAATTGCAAATATCTCGTCTTTTATTTTCCCAATTGAAATTGAGTTTCCAGCATTTTGTTCAGAATAAAATAGGCTAAATATATGGTGGTAGAATAATTTTGGAAAATAAAATATTTCAAGTGAAATTTTAGCACAAAATTTAAGTTTTTTTTCCAAAATCTATCCGTTTTCAAGAGGAAATTTTTATTCAAGGAAAACTGTCACACTTACACAATTTTTTCTACAAATAGGTCAAAAGTACTTGTACTCATACATCAAGTCCCAGATCTAGGAGTTAATTTCTCTTTGCGAAATACATTCCGAAATTCTTCAAAAATTTCAAAAATCGCACATTTTAGGCTTTGATATCTCTGGTGGGGCATGAGATAAAAATCTGAAATTCTGGCCTTTGATAGTATTGTGTAGTAGTGTTATGTACAAGAAATTTCAAGAAGGAGATTTGATTATAAGCTGAGATACGGTGATAAAAATATGTTAAGAAATGCTATTGTGAGTACATTAGGAGAAAGAGATTAGTCTCATTTATTACAATATTTACACAGAAAATATCGTTTATCGAAAACAGCTTAATAATGAATGTTTAATTTACAAAGATACTATATATGCTCAATAAAGAGCTTAACACTATTTACGAGAGATGTTATGAGTTCGATCAGTTACTGTTGTCAATCCATCAGGCTGTTCTTTCTCAAAATTTTTTTTGAAGCCACCCAAGTCTTGTCATCCCTTGTTAACTTGAATAAAATTCTCTAGGTTTACTAATAATATAAACCATGTCAACTCGATCAGTTACAACCCATTGTCTGAAATTTTACCGAGTAAAATTTGTTGCAATAGCATTTGTAGTAGGTTTGGCCCTTTGGACAAATAGTGTATTGGCTTAGCATACATTCTGAATTGTTTAAATCAAACAGACACATTTGAAGAAGATATTTGTAATTAACAATTAACTCTGTACCATAAATAATAAGTTTAAAATTTTGGAGGTATGAACAATTACATAGAAGGTTACAATAGTTTGGCAGTATTGTTTTCACATGTTGTCCATGTCATATCTCATCTTGTAGTCAAATCTCCTTCTTGAAATTTTTTGTAAAACACTACTACACAATACTATCAAAGGCCAGAATTTCAGATTTTTATCTCGTGCTCCACCAGAGATATCAAAGCCTAAAAAGTGCGATTTTTGAAATTTTTGACGAATTTCGGAATTTTTTTCGCAAAGCGAAATCAACTCCCACATCTGGGACTTGGTGTATGAGTACACGCACTTTTGACATATTTGTAGAAAAATTTGTGTAAGGTTGACAGTCTTGTGGAACAATTACATAGTACGTTACAATAATTTGGCAATATTATTTTTCACAAATTGTCCATGCCATATCTGAGCTTGTAATCAAAGCTTCTTGAAATTTTTTGTACATAACGCTACACACAATACAATCAAAGGCAAGAGTTTCAAATTTTTAACTTGTGCCCCACCAGAGATATCAAAGCCTAAAAAGTGCGATTTTTGAAATTTTTGAAGAATTTCGTAATTTTTTTCGCAAAGAGAAATTAACTCCCAGGTCTGGGACTTGGTGTATGAGTATACACACTTTTGACCTAATTGTGGAAAAAACTGTGTAAAGGTGACAGTTTTCCCTGCATAAAAAATTTCCTCTTGCAAATGGATAAATTTCGGAAAAAATCTTAAATTTTGTGCTAAAATTTCACCGGTAAAAATTTATTTTTCAAAATTATTCTACCACTGTACATTTAGCCTATTTTATTCTTAACAAAATGCTGCAAACTCCATTTCAATTGGTAAAATAAAAGACGAGATATTTACAATTTTGTGTATCCTAGTATCTGAGAAAATCGCTGAACACAATGAAACAAAGATGGCCGCCATGCACAAACAAAAAGTAGTAAAATTAAAATAACGGTCATTTTGAACTTCCATCATATTAGGGTTGCTGTAAAAAAAATTTCAGATTTTTTAAAAATGGTCGAGCGACCAAAAAAATATTTTCTGTACCACTTGAAACGGATTGACCCGATAAAGCTAAAGCGTAACTTTTATGTGTTATACACCTAAGTTTTTTATTCAATCATAAATGTAAAAGTTTAAAAACATGCGATGCATAATTGAAAATCCGAAAATTATTAGCGTGAATAAAATTTTCTAAATGCAAATGACCTAATTTTTTTACTGCTCTATTTAAAAAAAATGAAAGCATAATTAAAATTTTTAAATATTTTCTATAAACATTTTCGAGTTAATTAGATCTTAAGCATAAAATAAGTCAAAGAAAAATGCCGCAAACACACTGATATTATCTTTTAAATACATAGTATATTTAAAACCAAATAAAAACCTCACTAATGAAATACTAATCACGTTTTTGTTGATAAAGTTAAAGGACAGGTGATATTTACAAGGTATGAATAGAATTTTTTCTTATTCTGTAAATATGACATAAAACTTAAATTTTGCCTAAAGCTCTGTCCGATTTTCTTTTCGTTCATGAAATGTAGTATACGAAAAAAGTTTTAAAAATAAATTATAAATAATTCCTTGTTAAAAGATGAGATTCTTGATGTTTCTGGGGTTTATTATTTCGTGAAATATAGAAAATTAAATATTTCACTATTTCTCTCCTGCTGAGCGTGCTGTGTTTTCCCTGGAAATTTAAAATAAGTATTTGGAATTTTATAAAAAATATTAAAGTCAGAACCTAAAATTAATATTAAAAAAGTAATGAATCGTACGTCCTTATCCCTCTTATTTCCTAAAGGTTGTAATTTCATTAGGTTTATTGTGTTTCAGCATATGGTGCAAGCGTAAGTAACAAAATACACACTCAAGAGCTTAAACATTATGACCACCAACCTAATAATGTGTTGGTGGTTGACCCGCAAAGCAGCTGCAGACCGTCTTGACATGAATGCCACAAGTTCTTGGTATATGACTGGAGATAATTAGTATTAGTTGTTCAAGTAGAAGTCTTGGATATCTGGGGTATTACAAAATGGTTGTTTTATCTCTGCGTTGCTGTTAATGCACCCGAAATTTGTTCTCTCGGATTAAAATTTGCCGCGTTTGGCGATTAGGACATTAACTGGAATTTAGCATTGTGTTACTGGAATTCAATCGAGCACAATTCAAGTCACGTGATATGGGACGTTGTCTTGCACGAAGATTCCATTTCCATTTCAGAAGACAGATACCGTGTAATGGTGCAAATGATTCGCAATGATGTTCAGATAATCCGATGTTCATGGTGTGTCCTACAACAAACACAGGTTCCAGGGACGCCCATGAGAATGTTCCCCAAACTTTAATATTGCTACATCTGGCCTGTGTATGGCCTATTGTGTATGGGGGGGGTAACAGTTCGCATAAAAGCTGGTGTACCCAAACACGACCATAGACGTGTTGCAGGATGAATCGGATATCATCCGATGAGGCACCTCTCTCCCTATGTTCCATATTTCAGTCATGATGTTCCCAGGCCTAGTGTAGGAAATAGATATGCTTACTTTAAGGAGTATTTGGTAATGATGTTTGGTCAAATGAGGATCATGATTGGGACGTAGTTTCACATTCAACAGTGTCAGGTGCTCCGAAAGGATTCCATTTGGACCTGCATTGTCTTGGGATGAAACTGAGCCAGTTTCTAGTGCCAATTTTTCTTTACTAAGAGGGGAGTCTCTTTATTTGAGAACACCTGCATGTCCAACGTTTTCGCTTGTACTTGTGGTTTCACCATCATTCATCCGCATTTTACAAATACTAACAACGACATGTACCGAACAACTTATGAGATGTGCAATTATTCGTTCTGAGTCGTTGGACGATTGAATTCTGTCCTTGATCAAAGTAGATTAGATCAGCAGCCTTTATCTTCAGAAGAGAACGTAAGCGTAAAATTGATTGCCGAGACTCTCTCGCAGCATTCAAATGGCATCCCACAGGATTATGTGCCTTCTACATCATCTTCATGAGTTCATTTCAAAATGTGGGGGTGGTCATAAAGTTTTGATCTTGAGTGTCAATAAAACTCATATACATTACCCTTTCCAGAAGTATCAGATAGGTGGCAGACACTGCGATGAATGAATATCTGAAATCGGCCGAACCTTATACGGCAGGCCAGCCGGTAGCTCGGTTCCAAGGGGTTATTTTTTCTGATTTAGAAACATGACTTTTGGTTTTGACAGAAGTGAATATCAAAATATAGAAAAGGCATTAACGATAGAACATTAAGAAATGTCAGAAAATGTTATTTCATTTTTTAAATTTTGTGCCTTACACAAATTAACAATGCAAATCAAAATAATTTGTTAAAAGTAAAAGTGAATCCATGCAATTATCTATATAAATTTAAACCGTATTAGTATTCGTAATTAGTGGCTACGTGTAATTGAGTAGAACATGAGCTATCAAAATGAAAAATAAGGGATAATGAATCATTATACAGTAGGATGACTATTTACCCACTTATACAATAGGATGACTACTTTTATGTTATTCTGTTTTTGCAAGAAAAAAGTATTAGATTCATGAAAATTTTTGAATTCAAGTTTTTGACGGATTCGCATGTTTTAGGGGTCAGAGATGAAAAAAAAAACATGCTTTTACAAAATGTCTGTCTGTGAATCTGTGGTTCTATGCTTGTCTGTATGTGACAAAAATTTTGTGGGCGGTCTATCTCAAGAACTAATGCACGGAATTTATAAAAATTTATGTTTAGTCAGTCTGTGATATTTAATTTGTACTGATTAGTTTAAATCGCTCAACAAGTGGTGTTGCTATGCTGCCTTTTGTGCGATTTCCGCAATAGCTCTATCTCCAAAATTAATGTACAGAATTTCATCAAACTTGAGATACAGTTAATCTTTGACATAAATTGATGTTCGTTTATGTTTTCGTGTAAATTGTTCGATAGATTGCGCTGAAATGTAATATAATTTAAGATTTCCGCAATCCCTCAATCTCCAGAACTAATGCACGAATTTTCATGAAATTTCAGACTAGATTAGTCCTTAACATCAAATGACGTTTTTTTATATTTTGGTGTAAATCGCTCAACAGGTGGCGCAGATAAGCTGCATTTTGTTTGATTTTACAATCGCTCTATTTACGAAGTTAATGCCCGGAATTTCATCAAACTCCAGATTAGGTTGATAACTGACATGAATTGACGTTTTCATGTTTTGGTATAAATCTCTCAATAGATGACGCTTCCTTACAGCGTTTTTTTTAAGATTACCGCAATAGTCCTACCTCAAGAACGAATGCGCGGATTTCCTTCAAACTTCAGGTTCGAATAGTCCTTCATATCAAGTGATGCTGTTTATAGTTTGTTGTAAATAACTCCACATGTGGCGCTCTTCCACCAAACTTCAGATTCAGATTATCCTAGACATGAATTGACTTTGATTACAATTACATGTTAATCGCGTTGCTATGCTGAATTTTGAAAGATTTACACGACTTCAACCATAGTCACATCTCAAAAATTAATCCAGGGAATTTCATATGTTTATAATCCGCATGATTGGCACAAACTGCCATTTAAGTTTGGCACTGAGATAGCGAATATTTAAAAAAAATTCGCTACGGCCAAAAGGCCAAAACATGGCCAAAACAGGGCCGTGTTTCACGGAAGAAAAAACTAAAATATATTTTGCAGCATGATAAATTGAGATGACTTTTGATTTTTATTTCAGAAACAACCATCTTTTAAGATAGGTACGACGAGTAAACATCAAAAGAAATCAGGGTTCTGGAGTCGGAGCCGGAGTCGGTCATTTTTTGGTCAAACGAGTCGGATTCACGGAGAAATAATCCGACTCCGACTCCGACTCCGGGTTGTTTCGTTAGATAGTTTGAAATGAAATTAAACCATATATACGTAATTTTAAATCCATAAAAGGAATTATTAATTTTTTAGCACTTTCAAACAAAGTTGTAAAATGCTTATGCATTCGGTTTGTAGGTCCGTCTGTCCAAGCTCTAATTTTTGTAAACACACTCGGATTTTCCTGCAAATGATAAAACTTATTTAGGGTCACCAAAGGATGTTTCATATAGCATATGAAGTATGTACGATTAACGTTTTATTCACAGGAATACTTAACATAATTCGATTAGATTATGGTATAAGGGTAAAAATCGTTTGGAGAGTATTTTAATTACAGTATGCTATTTCAAATGTATTGAAACTGATATAAATAAGTGAATTTCACTACGATCACGTTAAAAAAGAGGATTTTTTATCAACTCACAGGGACACACAAAAGAAATACGTTATAGTATTGCTTTTGCGAAATAATTGCTGGAGAGTACGTATTAAAATTAGGTATGTGTTTTTAAATTTAATTAGATTTTTCATATTATTCTTTATATATAAATTCTATACCTCATATACAGGGCTGCAGAAAAGTATTCGAATAACATTTTCCTTATTATAGAGGAATTATATATACAGTAAAACCTCTAAATAACGGACACCTCGGGAACGCAGAAATTGTCCGCTATTCGGAGGTGTCCGCTATTGGGAAAACTTCAGAGATACAAAAATCGCTAAGAAATGCTTGATATTTCATTAAATGACATTTATATGTTCTAAAACCTTTATTATATGATTAATGAGAAATTAAAATAATTTTTTAAGTAATAAAACTTAAATAAAATTGTGCACATATTTAACTGCCGTTTATTACATTCTTAGAAAAAAAAATCTGTTACAAAAGTTTACTTTTGCTTGCGATTACGTGTAATTTGTTTTTCAATGTGATGTTATTGATCATTATAGAGTTCCGAGCGGGGATAGTGTTCTTTTTGATCATTTAAAAAATAAAATCATAAAATCTTCCGGGGGGACATAGACATTTGAATGCTCTGGGAGCTGTCCCTCTTAGGCAACTGCCTGAATTCAACAATGAACATGAAGGAGAAATTTCCTAAGCCCACCCTATACATTTATTTGTGATCACAAAATTCGTGACACATTGCCCTGATAAATTTTTAGTAAAAATTTAGAGACCTTTTTACTTTTTTTTTCTTTTTCTTTTTCTTTTTTTGTGACAAAAAATACTTTTTTACCTTTTATCGCCGAAAATAGTGTCCGCTATTTGGAATGTCCGTTATTCAGAGGTTCAACATACAAAAATTTAGGTTTTGGGAGTGGGGATTGGAAAACTGTCCGTTAAATAGAGGTATCCGCTATTCGGGAGTGTCCGTTATGGAGGTTTTACTGTATTTCCTTATTATGCTAATGGAGAATTTTGACCTAAAACATATGTATCTCTTAAATGAACTAAATTTTGAAATGTATGTTGTTAATATATATAAATCTCTACAGCATATGCAGGGCTGCTAAAAAATGATGACAATTTTCTGATTTTAGATGGGAACAGCTAAAATTCGGTTTCGAAATGCGTTATACATTTCTATATGATGAAATGAGACGTAATATTTAAATTTTTTTAAACGGTGCAGTTTCGTTACATTATTCTGAATGTGTTGGAAAGTGCTTCATGATATATAATTGATGCATGATTTTTTCTTTATTGTTTTCTTTAATTCAAACTTTATTTTTTTGCTCTGGAGGACTCGAATTAACATCAAAATTGTAACAATTTCCACTTTTCTAGTCCATAGATCCGAAAAAGTAAATGTCTGTTTTGTTTTCTCCTTTTATATTTCGATACTTCTATTTTTAGGGTTTGTGGGATGTTAATTTGAAAAATTAGTAAAATAAAAAACATTCTTCCTTTTTTTCTTTTAAAGCTCTATGAACTGAGTTAGAAGAGCGAAATGGCGAAATTTTCGCATTATTTTTTTGCGTTCCCTCATCATTTTAATCAACAGCAACATTGGTACTTTAGCCAGCAAGGAGTCGGAGTTGGAGTCGTGGTCGCTAAAATTTCCGGATTCGGAATCGGCCATTTTTCCTACCGACTCCGCTGCCCTGAAAGGAATGCTTAAATATATAAAAAATCTTATCGCGGGCACAGTTATTCATCTTTCATCTTTTATTTTTTAAGGTCTTTCTCAATAATTACCCCTTCCACAGTTATTCAATCTGTCTGATATATGCGGATGAATGAATAAATAAGATAATAACGCAGTGACATGGAGGAAACGTTCGTCATTTTTTTCTGTATTTTCAAAGATTTGATTGTATGGCAACCACAATTATTTTATCGCTCAAATAGAAAAGGAATGTTTAAGATTGCAAGTTTTGTGCTTGTATGGTTCTTTTACAAAAGAGATACATATTTACAAATTAAAGAAAAATCTGAAATATATTTCGCACTATAATAAAGCGTGGTGACTTTTAACTTTTATTTCAGAAACAACTATCTTTTAAGCTAACTACAATGAACTAACACAAAAAAGAAATGCTGAAAATATGTCAAAAAGCTTATCGTGGGCACAGTTTTTCTTCTTTTATCATTTATTTTTAACCTCTTTCTCAATAATTAGCCTTTGCACTGTTATAATTTATTCTGACTAAAATATGCGGAGAAAAGAATAAATAAGATAACAACACAGTGACCTGGAGGGAACGTTTGACTTTTTTTTCTGTATTTTTCAAAGATTTAATTCTATAGTAACTGCAATTATTTTAAAGTTCAAAGAGATGAAGAGTGTTTAAGAATGGAAGTTTTGCGCTTGTATGGTTCTTTTACAAAAGAGATACATATTTACAAATTAAAGAAAAATATGAAATATATTTTGCACTATAATAAAGCGTGGTGACTTTTAACTTTTATTTCAGAAACAAATATCTTTTAAGATAACTACATTGGGAAACATTTGTGGAAACGTTACTCCGTAAAATTGGTGGCAGCATTGTTGCCTACAATTTTATGGAGTATTTTAACCGTTAAAACCGGTGTAACATTGTCATGTTACACCAGTAATATATGTTTAAATTACACCATTGCATATGTGAAAACAATTACTCCATGAAATTGGAGGCAGCATTTGCCACCATTTTTACACCAGTTGTATGGAGTAACGTTTCCACAAATGTTTTACAGTGTACGATGAGCTACCATCAAAAGAAATGCTTAAAATACGTCAAAAAGCTTATCGCGGGCACAGTTTTTCTCCTTTTATCATTTATTTCTTAAAGTCTTTCTCAGTAATTCGAATTTCCACTGTTATTACTTATTTTGTCTGACATACGTGGAGAAAAGAATATTTAAGACAACAGTACAGTGACCTGGAGGAATATTTTTTTTCTGTATTTTTCGAAGATTTAATTCTATAGCAACGGCAATTATTTTAAAGTTCAAAGGGATGAAGAGTGTTTAAGAATGGAAGTTTTGTGCTTGTATGGTTCTTTTACAAAATAGATAAATATTTGCAAATTAAAGAAAAAGCTAAATTATGTTTTGCAGTACAATAAAGTGTGGTGACCTTTAACTGTTATTTCAAAAACAACTATCTCGCTAACTACGACGAGCTACCATCAAAGGAAATGCTTAAAATACGTCGAAAACCTTATCGCGGGTACCATTTTTCTTTCTTTATCATTTACCTTTTAAGGTCTTTTTCAATAATTAGCCTTTCTACTGTTATTATTTATTCTGTCTCACATATGCAGAGGAAAGAATAATTAAGATAACAGAACAGTGACCTGGAGGAAACGTTCGGCATTTTTTTCTGTATTTTTCAAAGATTTAATTATATAGCAACGGCAATTATTTTAACGTTCAAAGAGATGAAGAGTGTTTAATAATATAAGTTTTGTGCTTATATGATTATTTTACAAAATAGATACATATTTACAAATTAAAGAAAAAGCTAAAATATATTTTGCAGTACAATAAAGTGTGGTGACATTTAACTTTTATTTCAGATACAACTGTCATTTTAACTAACTACGACGTGCTAACATAAAAAGGAAATGCTGAAAATATGTAAAAAAGCTTATCGCGGGCACATTTTTTCTTTCTTTATCATTTACTTTTTAAGGTTTTTCTGAATAATTAGCCTTTTATCTGTTATTATTTATTCTGTCTCAGATACGCGGAGGGAAGAATAATTAAGATAACAGCACAGTAACCTGAAGGAAACGATTGCCATTTTTTCTTTACTTTCGAAGATTTAATTATATAGCAACTGCAATTATTTTAATGTTCAAAGCGTAAAAGAATATTTAATAATGCCAGTTTTGTGACTGTATGATTTTTTTTCAAAAGAAAACCTATGACTGATGCAGGGTTTTATACTTTAACTAAATAATTTAAATAGGTAAAGTATAATAGTTTTTGTTATATTTGTGCTTTTGAGAAAAAAATGTAATATTTGTTTGTGAATATTTTTAGTAAGATAACAAATAAAATAGCGTATTAATATTTTATAAATTTGTTCTTTTAACAAATTATGTAAACCTTTTTACTTCAATATACAAATATATAATATTTTCAATGAATTGTATATGATTGTCTCCAGTCTGTTCTTTGTACAGGGTGTCCAGCAAATAAGACCACGATTTGAAAATTAAATTCTCAAAAGCAAAATTCGATAGAATTATGCGATAAACGGCTTGTTTATTAGGTAAGATGTAAAACTTTTATAGGAAATTTGAGAATGGTGAATATTTTTAAAAGACTAATATGTTTTGATTGCAACGAAAGCTTGATTCGACATTTTACTTGTTTTAGTTTGCTTGCAGATATCATGTTTTTCGTCGTACAATGTTATATTTTAAAGATTTTTGGAATTTTAATTTCTGAAATTTCGAATTTCAAAAAATGTAATTTCAAAAATCACTAAAATGTGGCACTGTACACCAAAAAATTTGTTTTCTTCAAGCAATCTAAAACAAATCAAGCATTCTCAAGCATTCCAGTAGACAATATTTTGAAATATTCACAGTTCGAAACTTCTATGTAAGATTTGTACAGCTTATTTAATTAACAATCCGTTTATTGCATAATTCTATCGATTTTTGTTTTTGAGAAATTTAATTTTGAAATCGGGATCTTATCTGCTGGACACCCTGTATATGAGCATATTTCGTAAAAGAGAGCACTTACTGACATTGTAATATTATTTTTAAAATCATGTATTAAAATTTACAGCATTATTTTTTGAATATATTGTTAAAATTGAATTTTTATTTCATAGGTGTTTATTCATGTTTTGTCGCACATGAACGTAGCGTATGTGCGTTGTGAATGTGCGTCTGTTCACATAACTACATAACTTAATTCGGTGTATTTTCAAAATGCTGTAGAGATTATAGTTATCAGTGTGAAATATAAGGACAGCAAGTCTTCATTAAGTCCATTAATAACTATACTTTATCAATAATTATATATATTAAACAACGAAAGGGTAAGAACTTATACTATAAATAATTATTTTGCTCATGAAAGGTTACCTTATTAATAAAACATTTGAAATATATTAAAAATTGACATATTTCAAACCTTTTTAATCGAGTTTCCTTCAGAGTGTAAATAGAAAATTACAAAACACAATGAACGTGTAAAACTGGAATAAATAACACAGGCCTACAAAAAAAAATTTTTTTTGGGTGCCTGAGATTTTACAACTGATTTTGGATATTTTTGGGACGCTGATTCCAAATATGCAACCCGTTTTTCTCTATCATCTCTACATTTTTAGATATGCAAAGCGAACTAAAGATTTTTTAGTACTAAAGTGACCTTGAACACTTAAACTGACCTTATGATACATAGCCCAGTAACGACGCTCAAGGCGATTAGAAGGACGTTGAAATACCACAAGATCTTGAAAAAAAGAAATGTGCATGCAAAACCGAAGATCTGCGCATCCTTATGATTTCGCGCTGCTCATCCCTAAAGCCAAATGTAAAAGCCTCCAAGAGATAAGGTTAGTTTTACAGTTCGCTCCATGGAAAAAAAACTGGCTTTCTTTGGCTTTCTAAAGTTTTTCAACTTCCATGATATTTGTGTTTAAGGTAGAATTTGTATCAGTTTAACGTAAAACTCGTAGTGTTGTAGATTGCTGTGTTTGCATTGTAGAATGGAATTTAAATGAGTTCAAGTAGAAAAAGTTGTATAAATCAACCAGATAAGTTTTGCTACATATGCGGAGAATAAAAGTTGAAAGAACACAGAAAATATGTTACTGACTTTGTAAAGAGAGCTTATCTTGGATACTTTGGGGTTTGACTTGGTGATCAGGATAAAATCTGCGCACCGCAACAGGTCTGTAAAACTTGTACAGAGCATTTATGACAGTGAGCTGACAGAAGAGAATAAATCTCAAATTCGGTTTACCAATGGTTTGGAGAGAACTCCAAAACCATTTCTATGACTATTATTTCTACCTGGCACTGGAATACTATTTGAATTAATCGAAACAATTGTAATAAGAAAACTTATCCTGATTTAGTGTCTTCAAGACCTCCACTTCCTCACTCAGAGGAACTACCGATCCCAACGTTTCATCAGCTACCAGAGCTTAGTGAGGATGAATATTGTCCTTCTGATTATCTTTTAGATAGCTGTGAAGGTAACAGTGATTATGAGGAGACGTCATCAATGCCTAAATTTTTCAACCAGGTTGATTTAAATGATTTCAAAAGAGATTTCAATGTTTTAAAAGAAGCTTCTGAATTACTGGTTGGTTTCAATATTAAAAGACAAAAATTTATTAGAACAAAGAGCCAAAATTACATTTTATCACACAAGGCAAAATTGTCTACTACCCTACTTCTCTTAAAAAGACAATCTTGTATTTTGTCATGAATTTAGAGGACTGTTAGAAAAATTGGTTCTTCCTAAATATTTTCCAGATGATTGTCCTTGGACAGCAAAGAAGTTACAAAAAATACTATTGTTTTTCTATTTTTGGGATAGCAGGAATAAAACACACCACTAGATTAGAAAAGAGAGGCCTAAGAAAGAAAACATGGATGTTGGAGAAAGGAATGTCATTAATAACACTTTAGTTGGGCGAAAGAAAATCATACTTTCTGCACTGCATATCAAGCTCTTTTCTATGAAGCAGTTTGTGTAAATTCTCCATAAGAACGGGTCATGATTTGCATATATAAGGTAAAAACACCCGAATTGAGTAATGAAGGTATTAAAGCAGGAATGTTTAACGGACAACAAATAAGACAACTGATTAAGGATCCTGCTTTCGTAAATTCAACGAATGAGGCTGAATGGCCGTTCACAAAAACATTCCGGGCAAATGCGAAGGAGAAATCTATGTAGAACTGGTAAATGAAAAGTATAATAGTTTCAAATCTCTTGGGTGTACTAGAAGCATTAAAGTGCACTATTTACATTGCCACTTAGAGCATTTTCTTGAAAATAAAGAAGGCGCAAGTGATAAACATCCCGAAAGATTTCACCACAATATTAAGACTATGGATGACCTCTACCAAAAAAGATGCGATATGCAAAGGGTTTCAGATTACAGTTTTAGTTTAAAAAGACACTGTTCTAAAATATATTCCAGAATGTCACGGAAAAGAAGCTTCCGAAGCATTCAATGAGTATCAGTTTCATCAGTGACATTTTTTTCTATTTTTGTGAGTAAAAATATTTGTACAATATAATTAAAAAATTATTATTTCAATATGTGTATATCATAATAATAAAAAATAACATTTGTGTATTATAAAAAATAAAAATCCTGTATTTATTTTATTTTTACATACATTTTTTAATACATGCATTTACCTTAAAATAATGAAACATATATTTCACAAAAAGTTGTTTATCTTAAAAAAACTGAGCTGATAGAGAAAAACTAATGCCATATTTGAATTCAGGACATTAAATTCAGATAAAATCAGCTAAAAATACCCCGGCACCAAAACAGCTGTTGACCAGTGTAATCATTGAACTCAGCTTAAATATATAACGCCGTCTATATTTTTTACACTATCGAATTGTTCTAATTAAATATATTATAATTTTTCTTATGATAATTGCTTGAAAAGGTATGAGAAAGTAATAAAAGATTATAATATTCATTTTATTTTAGAAATAGAAAACAAATTTTATCAGGGAAACATAAATAATTCTTTTTCGATGCACAAAGCAGGAAAGCAAAATCTATTAAGGTAATCAAATCTGTCATATTTATTACAATGACAAATGAAAGAAAAATAACTCGCGTTAAAATATTTATAGAAAACCTTTTGACACTGTTAATAGTATGAATATTAAATTTGACTATGTTGTTTGTTTAAATGTTGATTTTTTCAGTGTATTCATATTTGATTTTATACTCTTTAAAAGTAATTAAAAATATATAAAAAGGTGTATATATATACATATATACATACATACATTTTTCTTTATCTCTATCTATATATATATATGTATTTTTTAATTATCTATCTATCTATCTATCTATCTATCTGTCTGTCTATCTATCTATCTATATATATACATATATATATATATATATATATATATATATATATATATATATACCGGGTGTCTCAAAAATGACTGATGGATTTTAAAATTCAATAACTTGCAAACGGTGACAGCGATATAAAAAAAATTGCAGGAGGGTTATGTATAATGTCAGGAGTTTTGTACCGTAATTTTTTATTTTAGTTCGCATCTCAAACAATAGGTGGCGCTGACGGCGATTGAAGGCCAGGTCGACGCTTCACTCAGCATTGATCACCTGGCCTTCAATCGCCGTCAGTGCCACCTATTGTTTGAGATGCGAACTAAAATGAAAAATTACGGTAAAAATACTCCTGACATTATACTTAACTCTCCTGCAAACATTTTTTGAATAGCTGTCACCGTTTGTAAGTTATTGATTTTTAAAATCCATCAGTCATTTTTGGGACACCCGGTATATATATATATATATATAACTCATTATTCATATATATTCATATATATTCGTTCATATATATTCATATATATATGTTTATTCATATGTATATATATATATATATATATATATATATATATATATATATATATGAATAAATTAAATTATTCCAATATTCATATTATTTGAGGAATGTAAGACAAATTTTATTAGGGAAATATAAGTAATTCCTTTTCAGTGCATGAAGTTTGAAAGCAAAATCTATAAAAGTAATCAAATCTGTCATATTTTTTTCTATGACAAATGAAAGAAAATGACCCGCGTTAAAAGATTTATGAAAAACCTTTTAGGCAAATTATTCGTTTGACATTCTTAATAGTATGAATATTAAACTTGATGATGTTGTTTATATTAATATTGCTTTATCTAAAGTATTACTTTTTGTCTTTATGCTCCTCAAAAGTAATTAAAAATACAGTAGACGCTCGTTTTTACGAACCTCTTTTTTGCGAACATTTGCGATTTTACGAACTAGAGCGTGGTCCCGAATACATTCCTATAGACGCTATGTAAATTTTCGCTCCCATTTACGAACTACAAATTATGAAAATCTCTTTTTTGCGAACTTAACTTTTTTAATTCTGCAATTTTTTTTATTTTTTTAAATACCGAAAAGAAGTGCCAACGTCAATTATACTCTCAACAGGTGCATTTCAAGAATGTGTTATTTTCTCCACACGCTTTTGGGAGGGAGGCGGTGTAGCAATAAGTTTATTTAGCATCACATGATTTATTATGACTGATTTTAAAGGCACGTGTCTGGAAAGCCTCTGATTGGCGACTAAAACTTAAATGTACAAGCAGGTGTCATTGTTGAAAGGGGAAACGAAATCTTTTAAAAGATTGCATTCTGTAATCGTCTATTTTCTCATACCTTCTTGACTATTCAATCTGTGAAGTTTCGTTAGTCCAGAGGGAGATTGGGCCAGAACATTACAGAATTTCAGTATTTCGCCCAATTGGAAATAGCTTCGATTTCTTGGATGAGGAAAATTAGAGGACTGAACAGTCCCATAAATAGTATTCTTCTTAAAGAACAATCGAACTTTTTTGCTTTGAAACTGAACATCAAAGATTTCAAGGCCCCAGACGGTTGGTTTCAAAAATTTAAGTCCAGGCACAGTTTGAGCTTCAAAAAATTGTGCGGTGAAAGTGGAACAGCAAATATGACTTTGGCAAATGAATTGAAAGAACGCGATTTAAAAACATTCCTAACTGAATATGCTCTAGAGGATGTCTTTAATGTGAACGAAACAGACCTGTTTTTTAAGATGCTGCCGGAAAAAAAAACACTTAGCTTCAAAGGGGGGAAATGTAGTGGAGGCAAAAAGGCTAAGCAGAGAATCTTGTTGGCAGCCAACATGAATGGAACACAAAAACTGCCCTTGCTTTTCTTTGGAAAAAAATGAAGCCTAGATGTTTCAGAAATGTTAACAAATTACCAGCTGCATACCATGCTAAGAAAAATGCATGAATAACTGGGCACATTTATGAAAAATGTGATTAAGAGTTTCAAGCGCATATATCGAAGAGTGCTTTTGCAAAGAGTAGCCATGGGTTTGGAGCTGGATCAGCCATGTGAAATTGATGTTCAAGGTGCAATGCATTTGTCAATATGTGCTTGGAATGATGTTCAATCGACAACAATATCTAAAGCATTTCAACACGCAGGCTTGTACCTTAATTGAAGAAAACCAAGAAAATGTAGCCGACGATTTAAGTGGAGATGAGTTACTCATAAATAAACCTAGCAAAAGAAATACGTTGTTAAAAATTCGTTATTAAGAAATACGTTGTTGCCTGAAATTTTATTCCAGGACTTTTAAAACGTGGATTCAGACGTGATTTGTTCAGAAGAAATATCAGATGAACAAATTATTGCTGACACTATAAATGAAAAGGAAGAAGAACTTTCAGATTTTGAACAAGAAGAAAATGAAATAACCCAACGATCGACTGTCAAACAAGCAGCTCAGTGGTTGTCAGGGCTAAGGCGTTTTTTGGAGAGAACAATAATTGTGATATGATTTCAAGCATAGATAAAATGGAAACATGTATTTTCCAAAATGTGATTTTAAAACAAAAAAAAAGATGAGTGATTATTTCCATTCCTAATTTTTTATCTATGTATTTTCATCCATTAAGTACTAATATAGTCTATGTTTTCACACGTAATGTTTTCAAAGCTTAATAACATATTTCTCTGAGTGCTGAAATTTATTTCTGTACATAAATTTGCATTTTGCATTTTCTTAAATATTTAAAAAATGCATGTATAACTTTATTTCAGAATAAATAATATTAAAATATTGCATCATCTATGAAGAAGGAGAGATTGATAAAAAAAGACATAAATAATGTACATTTTCATGTCATTTTTGATGATTTTCTATTTTGCGAACTTTCTATTTTACGAACCATTTGAGTGTTCCCTACGAGTTCGCAAAAACGAGCGTCGACTGTATATGAAAGGTGATATTTTTTATTTTTAAAGTAAGAATGAATAAATTGTTAGACTGTCTTCTTATAATGATTGATTTAAAAAGATATGCGAAAGTAATAAAGATGAAAAGATCCTAATATTAATTTTATTCTAAAAATAGACAAGTTTTGTCAGGGAAAGATAAATAATTGGTTTTCAATGCAGAAAGTGGGAAAGCAAAATCTATAAAAGTAATCAAATCTGTCATATTTTTTCAATGACAAATGAAAGAAAATAAACCGCGTTAAAAAATTTGTGAAAAACATTTTGACATTCTTAATAGGATTCATATTAAAAGTGATTATGTTGCTTATTTAAATATTGCTTTTTTAAAGTGTTTTCATATTTGTTTTATACTCCTTAAAAACGATTAAAAATACATGAAAGTTGCATATATATGTGACGAGTATAAACCACTGGCAGATTTGTTCAAATTTACTTCAGATATCGAAACAATATAAGTAATTTTTAATTTATATTTCAAACATGCTAAATTAATAAATATAATTATTCAGAAATATTATTCGATAAAAGCATTTTCCCAAGACGCTAATAATGTAAATATTTAAAAGTAAGAACGAGAAAATAGTTAGTCGGTTTCTTATGATTATTGCGTGAAAATTATATGTGGAACTAATAAAGAGTAAAACATTGCCATATTTATTTTATTGCAGAAATATAAGACAAATTTCGTTAGGGAAAGATAAATAATTCCTTTTCAATGCACGAAGTGTTAAAACAAATTGTATTAAAGCAATCAAATCTGTCATATTTTTTCAGTGACAAATGAAGGAAAATAATCTGCGTTAAAAAGATTTATGAAAAACCTTTTAGGAAAATTATTCTTCTGTCACCCTTAATAGAATATATATTAAAATTGATGAAGCTGTTTATTTAAATATTGATTTTTCCAGTATATCCAATTTTGTTTATATACACATTTAAAGTAATTAAAAATATATAAACGGTGCATTTTTTATGACAAATTAATTATTTATTTTTGTAATATTTCCGTTGCATCTTTATTTTATATCATTCCGTGTTTCAATTGCTTGTAATTAAATAAACATTGTGAGGAAACAATTCCTGTATGAAATGGTGATGTATATCATAGTACAGTGGCAAAACTGTTTATAAGTTGTGTTATATTAGCTTTTATTAAACAAATACATTTTCAAAAAATAATCATTTTGTGGGATTAGGTGGGGTAATTATGAACCAGGGGTAATTATGTCTACGGTCTTTGCACGGTAAATTTTTTTTCATGCTTAGATATTGACCCCATGATGTATTTTTCATTTTAGATATACTTCATAAGTAGTCTGAAGCATTTTTAATATCCGAATAGGAATTTAAAAGAAAGTCTACGAAAAGTTCTCATAAACGAATTGGACAATTTGGAGTTTTAATAGCCACATTTACTCCGCACAAATGTGTATAGGGAAGTATAAAGAGAATATACAGTGGTCAGAATTTCTCCACTAGTGGTCTTAAATATCGTAAACATTTATGACTGTGAGATATCGATGGGGTAATGATAACCAATCCATTTAACTTAAAAAAAACCTATGAGAATTTAATCCTTTCGAGTCTGGTGTACTATTAATAGTACATGTCTTTTAATGGATTTATTTTGTTCTAAGGAATACTTTTGCTACTATTTACATGTAGTAATGTTAGTATATGTCTATGACTTTACTAAATGACTTCCTTCATGTTTAGGCATTTTGTAGTAATAATTTTATTACTTTTTCCGAATTCTCTTTGCGCCGTTTGCGTTCCTTTTATATTAAACACATGTTTCACTCATAGATTTAACAGAAAAGGTACTTTGCTGAAAGAATCATGTGCAATAAAGTGCAAAAAATATTAGAAAGTTGTAATATAAGTTAAATCTTACTGTAATACAATATTTTGTAATCATCTCCAAAAATTCTTCCTAAGCCTATTATCACATAAATATAAATTGAATAGTATGCAAAACAACAAAAATTCGATAGCTTTTAGACAATGAAATATTCGTTAAATACTAATTAATCGATATGGATAGCTAGTGTTAATGTTATTAATGTAAAAGTATTTTTTTCTAAAAACTGAAAACACATTCAGATCCGAAAGGGTTAAACTTTAAAGAGGTGCTCTTAAAGGGTCAAAGTTACTTCCTAAGTTCTAAAAATATCGCTTTTCGAAATAGAAAAAAGTAAAAAAAAAATAACAATAAACAAAATGTACAAATTGATGATAATTATCACTCCTGACCCTATTACAATACACAAAAGCAAATGTATACATTATATATGCTTTAAAAAATATGTATAACTTATCATATTGTAAACGTACTAAATCATATAATGACTCACACTAGTATGAAAATCGTAACTCTAGCTGACGGTAAGATGGGTAGTGTAAAATCTATATAATAAATCATGGATCATTTAGGTTGAAAAACACAAAAATTCTGCTATTTTTTCTAAAGGTGTTATTTTTAAAAAAAACACAGTGAAAAAAAATCCAACAGCTCGGCGTTAAGGTGTAAGTAGATTTCAAAATTCAGAGCTAATTTCAACAACGAAAAAAATATCAAAATTAGATATAAACCCAATTTAAGGATTTTATTTGTCCACTTTTATGATGTTTTTTATTTAATTTTTCTGTAAAAGCTAGTTATTTCAGAGTCACGTTAATACGATTACGTTTTCCTTTAACTGCTGCATATTTTTAGTTTCTTTTTACTCTAAGAGTCCATCCTATTATCAAATTGTCAATGTAAAATTTGTAGATAATATTAATAAGATTAATAATAAGCGATATTAGATTAATATCTTGAGAAGTGTCGAAGTTATGAATTTTTTCCACTGAAATCCTATTTTCCTTTAGAGCCAATTTTTAGGTGCGTTCGTAACTATATAAATACGTATACCTATAGTCGTCGTTCAGTCTGTCCATCCGTCTGTCTGACCGAAATAACAGGGCAAAAATTACCCAAATGAGAGCAAGAAAATTTTAAATATAGAATTTTTGCAGAATTTTGTAGAGCTAATTAAAATTTTTAATAGAAAAAATTGTTTCAAGTGCATTTTAATAGTGTTAAATCCTTTCAATATGAATGAAATTTATATGCATCTATCTATTAAATGCTATCTGTTAAAATACAGATTGTTTATAATATGCGGCATCTAAAATGTTTTAATTAAACTTTCATAAAACATTGATGCATATTATATTTTATAATTTTTTCCAATACATATCACTAATAACATTTTTTATAAAAATCATAACATTAGTCTTAAATAAAAGTCAGTCTACAACAACGTAAAACGTTATCCAAACGCATGTATTAAGTAAAGGTATTTCTAAAATAAATCAAATAGCTTATCTATAAAAACAAAAGAAAAACAACAACAACAACAAATATCCTGGCGATATTAATGAAAATTTTCATGCTTCTGGCATATCTTCCTTTTGAATATTTATGAGTAACACATTTTGTGATACATATTAAATACAAAAAAATGATTGTGTGCTTTGGGGATTTAGTAAATATCAGGCAGTTCTGACTGTCCAAATGAAAGTCATTTATGAGAAATATAATTTTGCATACATGTTAGATATAAAAATCAAAGAGAATGCACTGAGGATTTGGAAAATAATATACAGTCATGATTGTCAATAAAATGATGTATTTTATCTTTGACGAATATTTGAACAATAATTACTGGTTTATTTTTAAGATCTTGATGGAAATTCATTTATCGTATTTTATTACTATTTACAATAATTTATTCAAATGTGTTATGCAGTCGATTGTGTTTTGCGAAGCCTGTTAAATATAGGAACTTAACTTAAAAAACATGTTTTGTTATAGTTAATATGGAAAAAGAATGAACTGCGTTCTTATTATGTACAGACACGAAAGTAAAATTCGCCCTCTTTTATTATTATTTTTCTTTAAATTTATCTGATTAGATTCTAAAGGTAAAGAAAGTCAAAACAAATATTTTAATTTTCATACATACAATACCTTTTCTGTAGCGACGTTTACGCATTGTCAACACTGATAAAAGAAAATTAGATTTGAGAGCTAGTTCCTTTGAAATATAATACGTAATATACAATTATTCATAAAAATAATAGTTTACAATAGTTGTAATGATAAAAGTAACATGTCTTGTTGAAGGAGCCTAAGCCAGCATCTTTATATGCATCTATCTAATTAATCTAGTTCTACACTGGTGTCCAAATGTTAAGCATAATTGGTAATTAAGTAAGTAATGAAAGAATTATAAATCGAAATGTGGTGAAACTCCAGGTGTGTAAACAAATTAGTACACGTCATACATTTTCGCGGAGAGTTTTCCCCGAAATCGAACAGGGGACCGTCAACAAATTGAAAAAGAACGAAGATCTTTTGGATAACCCTGTCAAAACTAATGTCACAAAGCGTTCAAACTGCACATTATGATTAAGTAGCTTATTGTAATGTACTGTGTTTATTTCTATTAGGATAGCATGTATACTTGTAGAGAAATTAATGTTTTTATGAAAACAGTCCTAAGTGTTTTGCTTAAAATTTGCAGAGTTCTTAATATAAAATAATGTTCTTTTCTGAAAATATGACAAACATCATTGTACACAATACACTGTCACAGAATTGAAAAATAATAAAAATTGTATGAAAAACGAGTTGGTTTAGTAAATAATTTATCATTGCGCATGCGCCAACGATATCAAAATTTCATTTGCATATTATGTTAATTAAATGTATAGAGCAACGTTTGTGAAAGTCTCAAAAACGTAGCTTAAAAATTCTGAAAATTATCGTTGATAGAATGAGATCAAAATCCTTTATTCTCTAAACTAGCAGGCTATGCCCGCTGAGCTGGTCAATATTTCAGATCAACCGTGGATGAAACGAACTGGTGAATTTAAATTTGCATTTTAAATAATTTGGATCTCTAGCAGCAACTTGCTCATTGCTGAAAATGTTTTAGACAACATTGGGATATTAAATTATCTTAAACGTTGGACATAAATCAGCTATTTAGAAGAAACCATTTTAGTTTATTACTAACAGTGCACATTTGGAAGCCAAATGAGACCATTATGGCAACAGGATTTTCCCTTATCTGAAGAAATGTTAATTATTACAGTCGTTACCATGGTACAACTTCTGAAAAATTTCTTCACAACTTTTCATTATGTGAAGCCAGGAAGCCAAAGCTACTCCCACCTAAAAACTTTATATATACATTTTATTTTGTCCGCGCGATAAAAGGCACAATTATGTAAGAATCATCTTCAAACTCGTCAAGTACATTGAGATGGTTGATATCTCAGTGGGAATTGCAAATGAGCAAAATCGAACCAAGGGGTGGTAATTGGGAAGGGTTCAAAAATTTGAATACCACCTTAACATGGCTTTGACAAAACCAGCTTACTCAAAGCAATGGCAGGGAAAAAAATAAACATTTTTCGTTACAGCAAGTTGCCAACGATAGGAAAAAACACATTAAAATTCTCACTACAACAATTACTTTATTATTGCAAAATTTCCTCCTAAACAATGAAACCAAAATTATTTGCTCTTTCGTATTTAAACATTTTCTCTTTTGTTATTTAAGATAAAGTTACGTAAATTTGTATAATTTGGCGAACGATTTGGCGAAATTGGTTGACGTGATAATCAAGTAATAGCCAATTTACACTTTTCACATTTCACAAAAGTTTCCTTCACAGACATCATTACGCAATAGGTTTAGCACGATTTTCTTGCAACTACAATGTTCCAAAATCCTCGTTTTAGAATACCAAAGAAATTTATATATATTTTATTATTTTCTATCATTTAAGACAGCAATTAACAATGAATAAAAAAGTAACTGTAGAACAAAACAACAAATATCATTTCAAAAAAGAAAATGAAAGTAAATAAACAACTTATCATCAGATAAACAACTATAGTTGGGTTACTATATAAGGCAAATAATGCCATTTTGGCGCCAGTGAGACACCTCGAAGAATATATGACCAAATCTGTGATAAAATTTCCATATTTGGAAAAAACTTAATTGGTATTTATATTGCATTTTTCCTACTTCTGTATAGTGAAAAAACTTTGACACAGATGTCATGTATGCACCACATTAGCGCAATTTTTTTCTGGCGTCAATTTGGGGAAAACTTGGTTTTTAATTACCAATTTCATAAATATTTTTTAATTATTTTCTATTATTTGAAAAAAAAATTAATAAATAAAAAACTTTAATTAATAGCTATAGAACAAAATAATTTATATTATTTAAAAAAACAAAATGAAAGTTAATAAATAGTTTATAAATAAATAAACAACCATAGTCGCTTTACCATGTGAGGCATAAAATCGCCATTTTGTTGCAATCGTGCGAATGTAATGCGTATATGACACCTGCGCCAAAACTTTAAAAATTTGCAATTAAATTATTTTACAGTTTGGATGAGGAAGACATTTATACTAAAATTTAAACATTATACGCTTTTTTTTGCTATAACTGCTATTTATATATCTACAATTAACCATAAAAAAATATCCTAAAAATGCTCTCACACATTTAAAAGTAAGTGAGAGAATTTAGTAATTGCGAACATCGCTCCGGCTTATGCCTTCTTGGTATAAAATCGCATTGTTTGATGACAAAAGTAAATTCAAACACCAAAATATATAAATAACATACAATTAACAGATAAAACCATTTTTAAAAGTAATTCTGCTATTTTGTCCTGTAAGACTAATGGTAGAATTAGATTTTAAAAATATTTTTTAAAAAAATAGAAAAATGTTATTTACGTTTTATCTAATAAAATATTTAAAATACATTTTTTTAGTCTGCGCGAAAGAGAATAGCGAAATACTGATTAAAGAAATATTGAAGAGGAAATGGCCAATTAAAAAAGACTTGTAAATTTTATTCAGCGGGAATTTTTATTTCAAAATGTTGAATTTATCTATAGTAATAACGCATAATTTCATAAATTTCCTTTAAATTGCAAAATTTTCCTTTCAGTACTACTTGGTTATACCGTCAACCAATTTCGCCAAATTATACAAATCGCCAACTATAAGCCAGATTATATAGATTAGCATAAATTTTCATTTAAATAACGAAAAGCAAATTAGCAGAGCATATATAAAAGTAGAAATAAAATGTCGAATTAAAAATCACTTGATGACATAATTAATATTTATATTATGCTTAATATCAAGTGAATGTGACATTTACGATCATCTATTATTGACATTTAATCTTGGAATTTGGCGGTAGATTTTTAATCAACGGGATAATCTTTCCTTTTTCAGTTTCTAAATTTTAAAACTGTAATTTTTCCTGTAAGTGAAATTGACGAAATGGAGCAAGAAAAATTAAATTAACAATAAAAACATTTGTAAAAAGAAATAAAAGAGTTAAACTCACATCTATATAATTTACGATTGAATATTAAAATATACTCTAAAAATTATCCTTCACTTGAAAAAAAAAAAAAAAAAACATTATTGCGACCATTAAGAGCCTAAGTCAGGCATTAAGTCAGTAGTGCATTTTCGGCTGAAAAACACATTCTTTGGCGACAAAAGCAAGATGAAAATCGTATAGAAACGAATAGTAACTCACAACTTACAGTGTCTTTTACAATCAGATCTGCTTTTTTCTGCTGTAAGTTATATTATACGGAAATTCGAAAATAAAAAGAGAAAGAAGATAATAAAAACTATCATTCAAAATTCATTTAATCAATTTTTGAAATTCATGTTTTTATTCTAACGCCAGGCATAAGTCGCCAAAAGTTGAACCAATTGTTATATTTCGCGTTAATTTATTTTTTAAACAATACAAATATTTTTTCATTTTCAAGATAAATATACCGGGTGTCCTGAAAAGGACTGAACGATTTTAAAAATCAATAACTTGCAAACTTTTACAGATATTTAAAAAATTCTTGCACGAGAATCATCTCAAAGATCAAAAGTTTTTTTCCTGCGATTCTGGATTTTAGTTCGAATTGCAAACAATAGATGGCGCTGAGAGCGCTAGGTGCGGTGTTGAGATAGATATTGATGTCACTTGGTACTGAAGCAAAATAAAGAGTTTAAGGCTGTGGAGTGGGTCTCGTTTGACAATGCAATCTTGCTCTTAGAACCCGATTTTGAACTTTTGTTTATTTGTTTTTATTGAACAACATACATTTGACCTGTGCACTCGACATGAAGCCCGATTTTGGATTCAGTCGGTATAATTTCAATGAAATGTGTTGTTGTCATGGCAATAATAAATCCTTTTATATAATAGCAGCGATTGGAAACTGAAAATGAATTTAACGAGCAGCATACGAGTTTTGCAGACGATTTTACATTTAAGAAAGCCGTATTTTCTCGGATTAAATTACTTTTTATCATCTAATTTAAAGAATACTTTGTGCATCATATTTTAAAATAAAATGAAACGATTTAGTAGGGTTTTTTTTGTTGTTGTTGTTAAAAATTAATCAATTTTGCTATTTTAAAAAATTTGTTATATTCTAAGAAATGCTAGTTTGTTTTAAAGAAGTTCTTTAGTAGAGTTTTATGTATGTTGTAAAAAAATTTCGGAAATGGTTTATTCTTTAGAACAAAGAATATTCATAGTATAAACATTGAAAATTTGATGCAATAGCTGTTGCACTCTTTTGTAAAAATACCCAAATACAAAATTTATTACGATTATGTATATTAAATTCATGGTAATAGGGAAATAATACTACCTCCACCTTAACCTCTTCGCTACTGGCGATTATTACAGTATTGTTAATTATTACTAAATTATTTCTTCTCTCGTTTGACTTCAGAGCAAGATTTTTGTTTTATTTTCATTAGCTCGAATCTTAGAATTGGAAACATATTATTCTTATATCGAAATTTCATTTATAATTTGAGTATCATTAATAAAATGGGACAAAACTGATGTACCCATTTGGGTACTCAGGGACTGAAGAGGTTAAATGAGCCATAATCATAATGACAACCTAGAATCATCACCTATCATTGGATATCATTGAATTAGTCACGCAGAATAGGTTTTAATAGAATGAAGAAAACATTTATTAATATCCTTTTAAAATTTGATTCACTTTTCATAAAACTTTTAATGAGTAACGAAAATTCTGCAACGAGTATATATATTATAATTCAAAGCATTCTGTTGGGTAGTTTTTGCGCTATTATGTGCGGACAGGTAAAAGAACATTTCAGATGACGAATATAGGAGCTACATATATAATTATCCTCACATAACATAATGTAATGGCATAGTTCTGAGTGTCTGTGTAAATGAATCCTGAATTATGCGTAGTTTGTTTACAATACTCAACACGGCATAATAAATCTTATTAACATATATCACTTACTGACCAATTCAATTATTTCAACGCAAGTTAGAGTTTGGAAAGACAGACAGGCAGACGGCTAACTAAAAAGAAATCATAAAAATTTTTAACTATGTTGGAAAGCGTTAAAAACACATGTTAAGTTGAAATTTGACATTTAGCAATTTATTTAAATAGACGGAAGCATATTTGAACTCTTTTGTATAGCCCTGTACTTTTCCTACTATCTTTAAATACACGCCATTTATCTAGCTAAAACCTATTTAAAACCGAAACATGCTTTAAACTAATGAAATCATACTTCCAAAGATTACCATCCAGAGCCGGCTATTAATCCAATTTTTGAGTGCCTCTGTATATCATTTCATTTCTATTCTTTAAACATATCGTAATATACTTAAAGCTGTTCAACGTAAAAAAATGCATAACTCATTTACAAACCACCTTTAATATATTTACTTACACACTTAGTAAGGAGTGCGAATTCTTTTGTGTAGCCCTGTATATGATTTGCACCAATTATATACACAGCGTAACATGCAAAAATGTAGTGAAACTTAAAAAAAATCATATCAAAACTTAAAACTTCAAGTAATTATCGTTAGCGTACAGATTTTTTTGATGCAGCATGGTTTCCGAAATCTTTTGTGTGTCTCTGTAAATATTTCATATTTTCTATTACACAGTAAGAAATTCGTAGTAAACCTAAGTAACTTATAACAATTTTATTATATGTGTAACAAAATTAAAATATGCCGCAAAGTATGTTCCCTTCTATACCGTTATATTACATAATTATTTTTTGTGGCCCTGTAAATAAATAACTATTCTTTGTGCAGCATATTCTACATCATTTGTATTTCAATTTAATTCATAAATGCATGTTAATTTTATTATGTTCGGACGAGTGTAATATCATCAAAAAGCACTTGAAACTTTTTCCCCGTCGGCCATAATGTAACGGAATACTTTTGACTGTCCCTGTATTGGAAATACACATCCGATATTCATAAAATTTAAAATAACTGGATAAAATTCTTCAATAAATATGTATTTAAAATTTCAAACGATTCGACAGAGTAATTTTTGCACTGTTATATGCGGACAGACAGACAGACGGACGGACGCACCAGAGACGAGTATAGGTGATATGCATTTATATAATTACTAATGTATCTAAAAAACAGCTAAATTTAAAATCGCATGCCGAAATTGAAAACTCATTTCCAGCAGGTATTACTTAAAGACAGTACAGTAACCGGTTTCTTTTTGTGTGCCCCTGTAAATGAACGTTAAATGCTATAAATACCAAATACTCTATTCTATCATAATCATCTTATACTGAAATTCAGTGATTTATATCAGTTTCAATACATTTGAAATAGTGTATTTCATTAATATACACTGCAAGTGATTTTCCCCCATAGAATATGATGTGATGCAATCTTTTGGGTGTACCTGTAAATTAACTGTTAATCCCAAAATACAATACAGGCCATGACTAGATGGCATAAAAAAGGTTTAAAAGATACCCAGATAAATAAATAGATAAATAAGATATTTTTGTTCTCAAAAGTACTTACATTCTTGGAATGTAAAAAAATAAAAATAAATAAATAAATAAATAAATAAAAGTCGGTAATTCGAACGTTGTTGTTTCATGCATTTCGATTTCAAAGGAGTCGTACCCATGAAAATAATATTTTTCTCTATTATTGCGCTGACGCCAGCAAAATCAAAATTATATGAATTGCATTCAAAATCGGACGGTAAAAGCAAAAGTTCATTTTTGAATAAGATCCACTCCATAGCTTTAACCTCCTTATTTTGCTTAAGTGCCAAGTGACGTCAATATCCGTCTCAATACAGCACCTAGCGTTCTCAGCGCCATCTATTGTTTGTAATTCGAACTAAAATCCAGAATCGCAGGAAAAAAACTTTTGACCTTTTAGATGACTCTCGTGCAAGAATTTTTTAAATATCTGTAAAAGTTTGCAAGTTATTGATTTTTAAAATCGTTCAGTCCTTTTCAGGACACCCGGTATTTTTATAATATTACGCCTCATTTAAGCGGTCTTTCTTTATTATTATTAATATTATCAGTAGTTATTTTCTGCTGTTATTTGCAAGATATCTGTAATATTTCTAATAGATATAGCCATTTTAATTCTTTTAGCAATTATAATTTTCGCCAAAAACAGCTACTGGCAACCCTTTCGTCAAAAATAACCGATAAATACGAAATTTACTACGAAAAATCAGAGTTATCCCTGTAAATTTGAATCATAAACCTTCGGAAAAATATTTCCTATCGAATGATACAATCGGCAAAAAAATCCATCGGGTAGTTTTTGAAAACACTCGTTTGGAAGTGTCAGAATTTCTGCTTTATAATATATATGATATGATATGATGAAGCAAAAAGATGAGGGGCTGTATCCATATTCCATTGTTTAGTGCCTACACAATATTGCACGTACAACTATATTTGGTTAAAACCCCTGATTTTTTTGCTTCCTTTTAGGAATAACGGATTTTGAGTTGATTCTATAGACTATCATTTTCAGAATTTTCAAGCTATGTTTTTGAAAATTTTACAGAAGTTGCTCTATACATTTAACTAACACAATAATGCAAATGAAATTTTGATATCTTTGACTCATGCGCAATGAAAAATTATTTACTAAACCTACTCATTTTTCATACAATTTTTGTTATTTTTAAATTCTGATGACAGGGTATTGTATACAATGATGTTTGTCATATTTTCAGAAAAGAACATTATTTTATATTAAGAACTCTGCAAATTATAAGCAAAAACTTAGGATTGTTTTTATAAAAGTCTTAATTTCTCTACGAGTATACATGCTATCCTTATAAAAATAAACACAGTACATTACAATAAGCCGCTTAATCATAATATGCAGTTTGAACGCTTTTGCTACATTAGTTTTGACAGGGTTATCCAAAAGATCTTCGTTGTTTTTCAATTTGTTGACGGTCCCCTGTTCGATTTCGGGGAAAGCTCTTCGCGAAAATATATGACGCGTACTATTTTGTTTACACACCTGGAGTTTCACCACATTTCGATTTATATTTCTTTCATTACTTACTTAATAACCAATTATGCTTAACTTTTGGACACCAGTGTATTTCAAAAGATCCAAGAATACACCCTAGTAGCAAACCAATATTGGTCCAACGATGCGTCAATGTTTTATTTATTGAAAATATGGCTAATAAAACGCCAATATTGATTATATATTGGCATTTCATAGGAAATATTTCCAATAAATTCCCAATATTGTATAAATGTTGGCATTACATTGGAAAATTTTTCCAATTAATTCCGAATATTGTACAAATGTTGACGTTACATTGGAAATATTTCCAATGAAACCCCAATATCAGATAATATAGACTGTAAATATTGGCTAAATAAAAGCAAAATGTGAACGCCCCAACATTGGAGGAATATTGCCTGCAACTATTATGTCAATGTGCATTTATTGCTCCAAGATATAGCCAATATTGACCCAATATTGTTTGGATACTGGGGCAGGAACATGAATGAAGAACGTAATACATTGGAAAAAGTACAATTCGCCATTTTTTCTTTTATAATTGTTATTGTGTTGCTTTAAAATTAAAATTATCACTTTCTAACGGCAAAGAAAGTCATAACAAGTATTTCATTTTTCTAGCATGTAGGGTCAGGAAAGATAATTATGACCATTTTGTACATTTTCAACATTGTGAGTTTCTTTCTATTTGGAAACATTATATTTTGAGTACATATTAAGGCACAATACTAGGCACAGAAAAAGACCCGGATGATAATGTAAAGTCTTTGGGGCGTTCTTTTCAAATATTTCACCCAAATTTTAATATTTTTAATTGATTTTTTTGCATAAGATAGCTGAGGACGATCCACAACCGGCCTAGCTTTTACTTTTTCAGTTTTGGTTTCAGATTTAAAAAAAACGGTTTAAACCGGTTCTGAAATTGAAACTATAACTGAAACTATTGAATATAAAAGCAAAATCGAAAAGATGAAAATTAAACCGGTTGTGGATCGTCCTCAGCTATTTAAAAAAAGTCATGCAAAAATATTAAAATTTGAGCGAGATATTTGAAAATAATGCTCTCATAGACATTACATTGTAATCCGGATCTTTTTCTGTGCCTAGTGTGGAACCTTAAGTAATATTGACCGCTTAAGAACACCACTTTAAAGTTAAAATTCTCATAGGTATTTTTTTAAGTTAAATGGATGGTTATAATTACCCCATTCAAATCTCACAATCACAAAAGTTTAAGGTTATTAAGACCACTGGAAGAAATTGTGTCCAGTCTCTTTATACTTCCCTATGCACACTTGTTTGGGAGCAATTTTGACCTTTAGAAGACCAAACGAATAAAATTCCTTTATGAAAAGTTTTATTAGACTTTGTTTCAAATTGCAGTCTGGATATCAAAACATTTTCAGATTAGTGATAAAGTATATCTGAAATGAAAAATACATTATTAGATCAATATCAAAGCAGGAAACAAAATTTTACCATGCATAGTTTTCTCCAATATGCAGGTGATCGTAATTACACTCTGGTCATAACTACCCCACGGGACCCCAACAACTTTTCTCTATAGGAAGTTTACACATTGTCAGTTTTGATAAAGTAAAATTAGAATTCAGAGTTTGTTATTTTAAAATGCAACCGGTGATATAAAATAATCCATGCACATAATTACAGTTGTATGCAAAAGTGTAAGATCAGCGGCAAAATTTTGATATTTTAACACGAAAAACCATTCACGCCAAATATTACGCCATTCTATATGTCGATTGCGTCAGACGCGTTCCTCAGCAGCTGTTTTGAGGATTTAACCGTCTGTTTTTTAATATTTGTAATGGGTAAAATTTTTAATGTGTCACTTTTATTACCAAAAAGAGTAGAAATATTTGCCCTGCATAAAGTTTACTTTTCTGAATGTGAAATAGCAAAGAAAATACATATGAGCAAGACATCTGTTTATCAATCATTCAGTAAATTTAAAATTTTGGGAAAACACCCTGACTTGAAGAGAAGCTGTCGACAAAGAAAAACATTATAATCACTATAATCATGTGATCTAAAGGGGGGAAATGAGATATTCTAACAGCCTCAAGAAGCTTAAACAATTGCTGGATACAAATTGCAACCGATGTCTGTTTGAACACTGTTTCAAACCGTTTGAGCAAAGATTTCTAACTATTATTCAAATATTTTTATGGGTAGTTTTAAACTTTCACCCACGACTGTATCTACAATACTTGTAATCATAAAAATTACCCTTCTTGTTTCACAAAGCTATGCAAACATTTATATATATATTCATCTAATTAGTTTGATCTATTTTAGCAGATCCAAAAATACAGGGCCATTGCTACAAAAAAGTATGTATATATATAATGACTGGCACAGTTGTTGCAAACAGAATTTCATACCATAATTAGTGTTTTGTCATATTTCAAATAAATAACTAAAATTTATTTTGCATATAATATTTATTAGTTTCATTTATTCGCTTTTAATTAAAATTTCAAAAATCATTAAAAGACATTCAATTTTATCATTTTCACGAATTTTATCATGAATTTTATAAGTTGAGCCTGATTAACACGTATTTTAAGGGACCGGACAGAAGTCGTCTGTAATGCGGGTCCCTATCAAACATCATTTATATATTGTTGCAGTAACTGAGTATATTTACACATTTAATTGTTTAAATACACTTTAGAGCTTTCATTTATATGTTCACGATTGAAAATTTTGTCTTTTACGGATACTTAGATAGAAATTTAACTGCACTCCACTTTAACTTTTTTTCTTCTTTTTATAGGAGCAACTGAAATTTTAACTGAAAGTACATACGGATTCCAACATGCCCTTATAGTCGAATAATACCCCTCAATCTAATATAAAATAACAACAAAAATTCTTTTTAGACTAATTTTTTTAAACAAAAAGAAAATATAATAAAACTTTGAAGCACAATTTATTCCGTACTTATAATTATGAATACCATTTATTCTACGCATTTTCAATATAAAAAAACTATCCTTTTTAATCTTTGTATAATAAATCTTTTTAGCATACCAAAAAGTAAAAAGGCCATTAAGGAACCATCCATCGACTGTCGTTTATATCGTTATGAGTTCCATTTCTTATTGCCTATAGTATGCATCATAAAACAGAGTAGGCATATAACACACGTTTTAAACCTGACAGACAACACATATGTCCATCTTTAGTCACAATAATTTTTACGACTCTATGAATAACCTACAGAGGTGTGAAAATTATTAGAATAATTGTGAAATTTACGATAAAATCTCAATGTATAATAGAAATAGCACATTATTTAAAAAATAATGGTACATTTAATATTTAGTGTGCATTCCGTTGACTTTTGTTAAAGATTTGATAAGTTTTGGCTAACATTGTATTGGTTTTTGGCAATTAGTTTGTATTTTGATGTCAGGTGCCAAATTCAAATGAGTCTTTCTATCAGATCTTTCTTGTTTGTAATGACGCATTCCTTTAATTTTTTTTCTTTACAATGGCGCAAGATTCATTGTGAGATTCATGTCTAGACTGTTTCCAGGCCATAGAAGGGTTTTATTTTTTTTTTCATCCAAAAATTTAGTCAAATATGAAACTTTATGGGACGGAGCTTCATCATGAATGAATATAAAGTCTTCATTTGGGAAACGGTCTTCTAATTGTAGAATTACTTTTTGTTCAAGCACTTTTTTACACTGATACTGGTCCATTATGTCTTCTACAATGTATAATTGTCTAGTAACTTAAAAGACATCACGTTTCAAAACATTTCTTTAGTAGGATGATTAACCATTTGTGTAAGCAATTTATGGAAAATTCTTCATTGGTATTTCTTCTGACATATTGACTGTTTTCTCCTGATATCATAAAGATTGATTCATGAGAAAAACATACATAAAGGATATAAAATTACTTAAAGTATGTAATTTGTAGAGAAATATTCTTATAATGAAAATGTTAGTCAAATTTATAAAGAGTTCTGTATCTTTATTCAATATGCAAAAAACATGATTTCAAGAAAAGAAATGAACAACTTAAGTTCAACTGATCAATTAAGGAAAAATTAGTATTTCTCTTTTTGCTCCAGCCAATTCCAAATAGTTTTTGCACAATTTTTGCTTAGACAAGTCCCTTCTTTGCCATAGTAGATATGATTTTAGTCTTTCTTCGAGAATGATGAGCACTGAGTCCATCTGAGATAAGTTTTCTACGAATAGAAGAATCGCATGCATTTACTCCATGCGCTTCCAAAGAGATTTTTAGTTACTTTTCTGTTAGTTTTAGCATTCTGAATTAATTTCCTTTCTGTTCTTGCAGTAAATTTACTTTTCCTTCCGCATTTTCCTAACTCTAGAATTTTCATATTCACATTTGAAGGCCAAAGATCTTCACACATACTTGCGAATTGTTTGCTGTTTTAGCGATTTCCTGCTGTGTATAATTATTTTCTTGGGTGGGACACTTTACCTTAGCAAGTTTTCTAGGTGAAAAATCCATTGCTATCCCCATAATCACACAATAATCCTTTGACAATCGAAAATAAAACACTAATTAGTATAAACTAAGCAAAATAGCAAAAAGACTTGTTTTAAAAATAAAATAATATTGATTCCAACTCTAGAAAAGAAAGATAATACACGCAAAGCAAGCAGAAAATTTTTTTAATTTTATTTTAAATTCGTTTGTTAATCAAACAAATTCGTTATACAGTGCAAACAATTTGATTACTTTGGATCAAATATTTTTCTTTTCAAGAAATGGCAACATTTAACAAAATTATATCCCTATAACTGATCTAAAGGAGTAAAAAATTGACTAGATAAACAAATTAAATTGCCTTTCATGAAACATTGCAAGTATAAATGATATTAATCAAGAAAAACTGAAAAAATCACAATTATTCTAATAATTTTCACACCTCTGTACATTTTTCTATATTTTTATACTGTATACATGTATTCTATCATGAAATAAAAACATACACGAAACAACAAAGAATGTTAAGAGGTGGGATCAAAGGTGAATTGCAGTTTGTTAGTCTAATGAGAAATCTGTTTGTTTTGTTAAAATACTACTCTCTTAAAATGTGAGCCAAAAAATAACTCAAGTTGAGCCGAAATTTGCTTATCTCACGTTTTGAAAGGCAGCCTGTTGTTGAGTTGAAACAACTCCAGTGAGTGAGTTGTTTTTAAACAATTTAACTCAAGATGAGTTATTTAAGTAAGCAATCTAAATCAAGATGAGTAAAGTATTAAAAAAAACAACTCATTCACGATTGAATAAATTACAGATCTTTCCAGAGAAGCCAAATCCACTCTTTCGTTTTAAGAGTGTACATAATAATTTTCAAATTTATTAATGAATCATTAAGTAAAATAAATAATACTATTCGGAAAACAGACAATTTTATTTAACTCTGTAAAAAAAAATCTATTAAATTAACAACACACAAAAAGAGTGCATCGTAATCGATGAATTCACATCTTAAGAGTGACGAAAAATTTATCACATAAAATATTTAGTCACATATTAAACTTGATATATTTTTATTAGACTTATGAACAATATGCAAGTGATAGGAAAAAAGCCGCATATTAACTGTGAGAGGCTTCACTAGATTCGACTGTAATTGTTATGTAAAACAAAGAACTATTCAGAATAATGCTCAGGAATAGCATTGTAAAAGTTTATCTATTCATGTGTATTTTTGGAAATTTGCCACTAAAATAGAATGCATCTCTTATCTATAATAAAATAAAAAATGTCGAAACATTATTGAAAACTTTTATTTTTCTAGTATATTTTCCTTTTGAATATTCATGAGTAAAAGATTTTGTGATGAATGTTAGATATAAAAGATTCGATGTGTGGTTTAGAGAATAAGATGTAATTGCGACCCATTTCGACTTCTTCATGAAAAAAAATGAAGAAATCCATTTATGAGACATTTATTTTTGTGCATATCTTAGATAAAAAGAATAGACTGAATGCACTGAGGATTTGAGAAATAATATAAAGTCATGATTATCAAAAAAGGGTTTTTATCTTCGTTGGAGATTTAAGGAGTCGTTCTGGTTTAATTATATTTCATCTTTCGTTTGATTATCAGCAATGAAATTGCGCTTGAAGTTGTAGAATATTTAATATGTGACTATATTTAAATATGCATTCATACATGCTGGTTTATTTGTGTGTTATATTATGTCACAGGATTGTGTGCCCTTGTGTAAATATTTCCAACTTATGCGCAGTTGCAACCTTACCAACATAAGTGGGTGAGAATTGTCAAGCTGGACATCGTACTTGTAGCTCAAACAGTACAGCAATTGAAACGCTATTCCAAGGGTCATCAGATCGATCCCCGACTTGGACATTTTTCACTCTGTTGATTCTAAACTTTGATAGCAATTTGATAATTACTTATTAAAAAACAGCCATTCTGGGCTGTGTTTTATGGATCCATCATGAATATTCATTTATCGCTTTTTATTATGATTTACGGAGTCCGTTGTGTTTTTCTAAGCTTGTTAAATAAAGAAACTCAATCTTTCAAACAATTTTTATTATACTTAGTCCTGAGAAAAAATGAACAACGTTCTTTTAATATAAATCCTAATATAAAACCCTTTTCTAATTATTGTTGTGTTTCTTTAAAGTTAAAATTGTCAGATTCTAATAGTAAACAAAGTCACAACAAATATTTCATTTTTCTAGCATTTAACAACTTTTCTTTATAGGAAGTTTACACATTGTCAGTTTCGATAAAGTAAAATTACAATTCAGAGTTTGTCCCTTCAAAATGTAACAGGTAACATAATATTATCCATAAACATAATTATCTACATCACTTGTAATCATAAATTTACCCTTTTTTATTGCAAAAGCCTATTTAAACATTTGTATATGTATTTAGTATTTGACCATTTTATAGTTTGACCATATTTCAGTAGATCCAAATATACATCGACATTACATCTACAAATTAAAAAAAATAACGAATAGTACTATTGAGATAAATAAAGCTTTCTGGGATAATGCAATGAAGTTTACTGTTATATATCTGTTCCATGTAGGCAGACGATACCGTGCTACCTATAATTAAAATCTCAGTGTACAGAAAGTGAAGAGAAGTGAAGTGTTTTTTCTGTTTTTATTCTAAAGTTGTTTTTGAGATAAGTGCAGACGATAACGCAGCAGTGAGCTGCGAGTGAGTGTTATTCCTTTAATAAAGTGTTTTTTAAAGAACCAGACCACATGTTAATTATGGAATAATTTGTGTAGTGTGTGCTTAATAATTATCATGGACCGCCGAGCCGTAAGGTGAAAATAATTATTTATGAGAGTGAAAAATCATGGAATTTGAACGATGTGCTGATGTGATATTAAGAGTTCTATTATAGATCTGTCAACGTTCAACATGAGAATCTTCGAATAATATCGTTCTCAAACAAGTGAAATATTGTGTTGAAGATGATAAACTTAAGAATTATAATGAGTCTTCCTCGGAATTTCGCAGCGATTTCAGTGAGGTAAGAGCAATTTTTTAGTTTATTTTGATTAAATTATGTCTGTTATTGATAATCTAAATAAATACGAGCTTAAGCTTGTAGTTAAGGAATTGGGTTTAACTGCTCGTGAAAGTAGTAAAATTATTGATTTAAGAAATATTATAGAGAATAGTGAATATTACTCAAATGAGCAGTTATTAAAAAGCATCGTTGATTCGGTTGTTGAGGAGTATAAATCACGAACAGAAACTGAGAAAACAAAATTAGAATTAGAAAAAATTAAATTAGCGCAATTAGAAAAAGAGTTAGAATTAGCAAATATTCGTAAAGAGCCATCCCAAAATTCGGAATTTGAAAAAATTAAACTAGCTCAGTTAGAGAAAGAATTAGAAATAGCCAAATTGTGTAAAGAATCTCAGGAAAATTTGCCATCTGTAACAGAAAAATCGGAAACGGGAATAGGGAACAATAACTTGGAAAGTTTTATTAAAAGTATTAAAACTTTAACTATTCCTTTACCAACGAGAGCTGAGTCATTTAATCTTTTTTTTCAATCTCTTGAGAAAGCGTTTCGAACTAAAAATGTACCTGAAGAGTTATGGCCGATATTCTGTTAAATATTCTCGGCGAAAAAGCGAGCAATTTAATGATCTATTTATCAGAGGAAGAATTGATTAGTTATGATAAATTGAAAAATATAGTGTTAAGGGAATTTCAACCTACTGCACAAGAATGTTTAAACAATTTCAAGAGTGCGCAAAAATTACCGTCGGAAAGTTACGTTCAATTTGCAGCTAGCCTGAGATCAATTTTTCAGTATTACTGTAATTTGCGTGAGGTAAATGATTTTAAATCATTATGCGATCTGATTGTTTCAGATAAAATTTTCAGTTCTTTAGATCGCGAATTAATGAATCATATCGCAATTAAACAATCAGAGTCACATTTTAAACCACAGCAACTAGGAAGAGAATGCGATATTTTTTTGTCGATTAAAAATAAATCTAAAGATGAATCAAATGTGTATTCGAGAAACACGATAAATGAAAATAAACTTATAGCGACAAATAAATTTCAAAATCGGCCTCAAAGGAGCGCTTCAAATATATTTTTTTCGGAAACAAAAAATGTCAAATGTGTCTTGTGTAAATCTAATGAATATCACGGTTTACATTCTTGTCCGCAATTCAAAAAACTGTCCATTAAAGATAGAGTAGAAGTTGTGAAATTAAATAAAGCATGTTTCAAATGTTTAAATTATAATTGTTGCTCACAGAAATGTAAGTCTAAAAATTGTGCTAGATGTAAACTACCGCATTCTGAACTAATACACTTTCCTAGAGAAGAAAAGGAATTAAATAATCAAAATAAAAATGTTGGTCATGTGTTTCAATCTGCTGCAGGAATAAAAAAATCACAACCCGAGGAAATCCTTTCCTACCCTCCGAGTCAGACTGTCGCCTCTAGTTTTGTGAAAAATAAAACAAAATCCGTTTTATTAAGTACGGCGCGTATCCTCATTAAAGATAAGTTCTCGGAATGGCAGGAAGTTAGATGCTTACTAGATGTCGGTTCACAAGCATGTTTGATTACTTCACAGTGTGCTAATCGATTGCAGCTTAGAATTAATAAAACGAATACTTTAATTTCATGTTTGGATGACACTTCTATGACAATAAAGGGCTGCGTAAATACAAAAATCGCGAATAGAGATAAAAGTTTTGAAAGAGAATTGACTATGCTAGTAGTAAGGAAAATTACAGATTTAATTCCGCAACAAGTGGTTAACATAAATGTTGAAGTACCAGATTTAACTATATTAGCAGATTATAGATTTAATTTCCCTGATAAAATTGATATGTTGTTGTGGGCAGAAATATTTTATGAGTTATTAAGACCGGGACAAATATATTCTCAGAGTTCAAATTTACTTTTGCAAAATACCGTATTTGGGTATGTGGCTAGTGGATGCATAGAACAGGAAAGTGATGTAAAAGTTCATTGTGGGCTAATTCGGGAGGAAGATTTAAACCAAACATTAAAAAAGTTTTGGGAAGTTGAAAACGTCGAAGTAAATTAATTATCGAATTAATCGTCGAATTATCAAAAAGTAAGGAATTTGAGATATGTGAGCAACATTTTGCGCGTACGCATTGGAGAAATGAGGAAGGGAGATACGTGGTGAAAATGCCTTTAAAGGAAAATCCTTCGCGTTTAGGCCAATCTAGGGAGCTTGCTCTTAAAAAACTCAAATCGCTGTGGACTCGCTTATCAAAAGATAAGAAATACTTCAAATTGTATAAAGATTTTTTAAATGAATATGAAATGTTGGGGCATATGAAACAGGTTATAGAAGTGAAAGAACCTGACGTCGTGTATTATGCTCCACATCATGGTATTTTCAGACCAGAAAAGTCCACCACAAAACTGAGAGTTGTATTTAACTGTTCTGCCACAACAACAAATGGCACATCACTTAATTCATTGCAATATAATGGCGGTGTTATTCAGAATGATTTATTCATGATAATGGTTAGTTTTCGAGAGCATACTTATGCACTGACTGCGGATATTCAAATGATGTATCGAATGATCAATATTGATCCTAGTCAGCACGCATTGCAGAGAATTTTGTGGAACGATAATTTCGAGGAAGAGCCTAAAATTTTTGAACTACAGACCGTTACATACGGTACGGTTAGTGCGCCTTATTTAGCAATGAAAACTTTCAACCAGCTATCGATTGATGAAGGAGATAATTATCCGATGGCAGCATCGGTTCTTCCAGAAAATATTTACATGGATGATATTTTGTGCGGTGCACCTACGCTTAAAGAAGCCAAAGAGTTGCAGCGGCAGCTCATAGCGATTATGCATAAAGGAGGTATGAGACTCCATAAGTGGTGTACAAGTGATAAAAATCTTTCGCTGACATATGAAGAAGGGTACAAATTTGAAAATGAAATTGAAACTAAAACGTTAGGGGTTTCTTGGAACCCAAGAGATGATTGTTTCACTTTTCGAGTTAAGGTGGAATTGAGCAATTCCTACACAAAGCGAGAAGTATTGTCGACAATCGCGAGACTATTTGATCCTCTGGGACTTCTTGGTCCAGTTATATCTAAACCCAAAATACTAATGCAAAAATTGTGGAGAATCAATATTGATTGGGATGACGAGTTTCCTGAATCAGAGTTTCATGAGTGGCATCAATTTCTTATGTCATTTAAACGTGTAAATAATATAAAAATTTGTAGGCATATTATAATTGAAAACCTAGAAATTATAGAAATACACGGGTTTGCTGATGCCTCAGAACGTTGCTATGGGGCAGCAGTTTATTGCAAATCTAGTGATTCCTTAGGAAATGTGATGGTGAATTTAATCGCTAGCAAGTCGCGAGTTACACCGATAAAGAGTCTAACTATTCCAAGATTGGAATTATGTGCAGCAGTGTTGCTAACCAAACTGGTAAACAAAGTATTATAATCCATGAAAGTAATAGTGACTAATGTTTTCCTTTGGTCAGATTCAATGATTGTGTTAGCATGGATTCAAAAAGAACCTATCGACCTTAAGCAATTTGTTCAAAATTGAGTGGCTAACATACAAGAAAACTCTAGTGCTGAACAGTGGCATCATATTTGCTCAGAAGAAAATCCTGCTGACAAGCTTTCCAGAGGTATGGATTCTGACAAACTTGCAAACTTTGAATTGTGGTGGAAGGGACCTTCATTTCTTCAGAACAGTGATTATCCTCAACGTACAATAACCATACCAGAAACAAATCATGAGTTCAATAAAGAGCTCAAATTTAATGTTAAATCCTTGAATGAATTTAATGTTATAAGTTGTAATATCACCGAGAATTGTTTTGTATATAACTTGATTAATCTTAGTAATAATTATTTAACGATTGTGCGTATTCTTAGTTATATTTTCATATTTGTGATGAATACAAGAAACCCTCTTTATAAGTGTAATGGACCCTTGAGTACGTCAGAATTGGAGCTTGCAGAGAGACATTTAGTTAAATCAATACAAAATATTGAATTCCGTGCAGACATACATAGTCTTCAGACTAAAGGATCGGTAAGTCAGAGTAGCAAGTTAAAAGGCCTCAACCCTTACTTAGATGAATTTGGAATTTTAAGGGTTGGTGGCAGGTTAAATAATAGTAATTTAAATTTTTCAAAAAAAGCACCCGGCGATTTTACCAAAGAGTAATAAATTTACTGTAATTGTTATAAATTATTATCATAAGAAATATTTGCATGTTGGTGCGTCAACTTTACTATCCTTAGTAAGAAATAAATTTTGGCCAATAAATTGTCGTGCAATGTGTCGAAAGGTTGTTCATCAGTGCATTCCATGTTTTAAAGCTAAACCAGTTATTGCAAATCAATTGATGGGCGATTTGCCCAGGGATAGAGTCCAATTAGACTATTGTTTTAATATTTCGGGTGTTGATATGTGTGGGCCATTTATGATCAAAATTGGTTATGCACGTAGGACCATCTTACAAAAAATTTATGTCTGTATTTTTGTTTGTTTTATATTTAAGGCTATACACATAGAATTTTTTTCAGATTTAACTTCCGAATCATTTATTGCGGCTCTGAAAAGATTCATAGCACGCAGAGGTAAATGTGCCAAATTGTATTCTGATAATGCAAAAAATTTTATTGGGGCAGATAAAACACTTAGAGTCTTTTATGAATTAGTAAGAAAACCTGATGAGAAATTAGCAGCATATTTGTCTAGTGAAGGCATTGAGTGGAAATTTATTCCCCCCAGATCACCCAATTTCGGGGGTCTTTGGGAGGCCGCAATAAAATCCTTTAAATTTCTTTTTAAGAGAATTGTGGGAGGTGCTAATCTCACTTATGAGGAATTTCTTACAGTAGTGATACAAATAGAGGGAATATTAAATTCGAGGCCTTTGAGTCCATTATCAGATGACGCAGATGATTTTGGAGTCCTAACTCCAGCTCATTTTCTTATAAACAGACCATTAAATGTCATTATTGAGCCTGATTTAACCAATATAAAAGAAAATCGCCTCAAAAAATGGCAAAGAATAACTAAAATTGTACAACATTTTTGGCGCAAATGGCATCATAATTATTTAAGTGAATTACAACAGAGGGGTAAGTGGAGATTTGAAAAGAATAATGTAAAAATAGGAGATCTAGTGTTGTTAGTAGAGGAAAATATATCAAGCAATAAGTGGCCTTTAGGCAGAATTATTGAAGTATATTACGGTAACGATAAGAAAATTCGCGTAGTTCAGGTAAAAACTCAGAATGGAATTTTTAAAAGATCGATTAGTAAAATATGTATTTTACCTATGCCTGAAACCCATAGTACTTAAAAAAAATGTATATATATATATATATGTGTGAGTGTTATATTGTTTTTTCTTTCAATTTTATATTTAAGTAACATATATAGTGATCTTTTGTATTTATTTGTGTAATTAGTGTACTTAGTAAAAAAAAGAGTTATTATTGAATGTGAAACATGTCAATGGGGGCCGGTATGTTCCATGTAGGCAGACGATACCGTGCTACCTATAATTAAAATCCCAGTGTACAGAAAGTGAAGAGAAGTGAAGTGTTTTTTCGGTTTTTATTCTAAAGTTGTTTTTGAGATAAGTGCAGACGATAACGCAGCAGTGAGCTGCGAGTGAGTGTTATTCCTTTAATAAAGTGTTTTTTAAAGAACCAGTGCATATGGAATAATTTGTGTAGTGTGTGCTTAATAATTAACAATATCAAATAAATATCTAGACATTAATTTGCATATATTATTTTGCTGTTACATCTATTCACTTTTAATTAAAATTCTACAAATCACTGGTGATTAAATTTTTCCATTTTTTACAGTATATATGTGTAACGTATAACAGTTATGTAAAATAAAAAATATATATTTAGAATAACTCTCAGGAATAACAGTATAAAAAGTTAACTATTTATATGTATTGTTACGAATTTTGTAAATAGTTAGTGTTTGTACTGTAAAATAATGTAAATAATCTTATTAAGCGCCATTCCTTTACTAATATTAGTTTTTGTTACATTGTCTCTGTTATCAAGCAAACTTGTCCATTATTTTCAGTGTACGTCTACGGCACATTGGCGAAATAAAGATATCGCCAAGTTGGCGTCACTTTTGGCGACTAATTTTGGTCGCCAAATTTGGCGATATATCGCCAAGTTGGCGACAAACTTGGCGATTGTTGGCGATGGTAACCCTTTCCTCTCTATGGTAACCCCCCTTAGATATACTGATACATTGTTGTTCCGTGGATTTTTCGAGATGGTTCTAGAAATTTCCCGCACATGCTGCGTGCCTATATAAGAAGAGAAGCGATGCGAGCTGTTGTTATTATTTACCAGTCATTGAGTGAACAACGCGTTTGTTAAGCAAGTTTGCTTGAGTCTTATTTACGTTATTTTGAATGCGATTTAGTGTTGAGACGTTATATAAAGAGTCTCTGGAACCTATATCGGCACTTATACGATAGATTTGAACAATTATTTTTGAATATCTAGAAATATTTGTGAGTTTCGAAGACTCTGTTGTTCTGAAGTTCAGTAAATAAATTATTTTCTACTTTTCTGACAAGAGTTTGAAGTTGTCTAACCATAAGATCAAAAGAACCCCATATACGCTGTAACATTTGGTGTCAGAATTTGGGCGAAATCTTATGGCGAAAACGAGAGCAACGGAAGAGCAACTGAATGAGTTGTTGAAAGCTATTAATGGATTATCAAATAAAATGGATAAAGGCCAAGAGGAGTTGGCGGAAAAGATGATTAAAGGCCAAGAAGAGTTGGCGAAAAAGATGAATAAAGGCCAAGAAGAGTTGACGAAAAAAATGAATAAAAACGAAGAAAGAATGGAACAGTTGACAAATAAAATTGACAAATGCCAAGAAGATGTGACTGAAAAGATTAATAAAGGCGAAGAAGAGTTGGCGGAAAAAATGAATAAAAACGAAGAAAGAATGAAAGAGTTGACTGAAGAATTGAAGAAAGAAGTTAATAAAAGTCAAGAAGAAATGAAGAAAACTTTAGAAGAAAAGTTCTCGTCGGTAGATAGAAGAATAGATTCGGTAGAAGAGAAAATAGAGAATGAAATTAGTAAAGTAGAAGAGAAAATTCAGAATGAAGTTAGTAATATTGAAGAGAAAATAGTTGAAGTAGATGAAAAGCTAAATAAAAAAGTACAAGATCTTGAGAAGAAGCTTTCAGCGTCCAGTCGTAATTATATAGAATTTAGGAATCTGTCTGCTTCTCCAGTGCACATCAAGCTGTCGACATACGACGGAAAGAGTTCCTGGCAAGTTTACAAGACCCAATTCACCATTGTAGCCGAAGCGAACAAATGGAGTGACGAGGTGAAAGCTTGTCAACTGGCAGCATCTCTAAGAGGAGAAGCCGCCGACGTGCTGCAAACATTCCCCAATATGACGCAACTCAATTTTGAGACTTTAAGTTGTGCACTTGAAATGAGATTCGGCGAAAAATTCTTCAAAGATTATACGAGAATACAAATGAAGAGCCGCCATCAAAAATCGAGTGAAACCATTCAAGAGTTTGCCTCGGAAATTGAACGGCTTGCAAATTTAGCATTCAGTGACTGTCCAACAAATGTACGGGAAATGCTCTCACTGCAATATTTTGTAGACGGAATAAAAGATCCAGAAGTGCAAAGAGCGGTACGAATGGCAGATGTACAGGATTTAAAGGCTGCACTACTATATGCCTTAAAGTTGGAAGCAGCTACACAAGCCAACCGAAGAGATCGTCATTCAGTCCGAGGGGCAACGGTGAACAAAAGCTCAGACAATGAAATCGACATCTTGAAAGAAATTAGGAAAATAAATCAAGAGCTTGAAGCTTTGAAATACGGAAGAACAAGCTCTAGAAGACAGAATCTCACGTGCTGGGGATGCGGTGATACAGGACATCTCCGAAGAAATTGCCCCAAAATCCACGAACGTGAGATAAATTCAAACATTCAGCAGGGAAACTAAATTTTGGCCATCTCGCGGGGCGGAGGTTGCCAGAGAATGAAAAACCCCTCCTGAAGATCCTCCAGATATCAAAAATGAGCGGCGGTGATAACGAATTATATGTGATAGGCTTTATTAACGGAATTCAGTGCCGTATGATTGTCGATACAGGAGCCAATGTGACAATAATAAGAGAAGATTTGGCTCGAAAATTGAAATGTAAACTCATCTGGACTCCACCATGCGTTAGCCTGCAAACTGTGACGGGCGACAAGATAGGCATATATGGAAAGGCAAATTTAACCATCAACTTTGGAGGAACGAAATATTACCATACGGCATATGTGGCTGACATAACAGATCCTTGCTTAATCGGGCTAGATTTTCTGAAGAAGTTTGGCTTCAAGCTTGATTTCAAAATTAACAAAATGCTCTCAAAATTTGAAGAAATAAGTCTTTTTGGATTAAATAATGAAATTGAATGTAAACAAACAGTAATAGCCAAAGAAGACATCAATCTAGATCCAAGAACAGAATTTTTAGTTCCAGCTGTAATTAAAAATGAAACTAATTATCGATTTGGCCATATAGATTATCCCGAAGACAATAGTAAACAAGCAGGAGTATTGGTGGCTTCATCTGTGGTGGACCTCTCGAAGAAGACCACTCCAGTCAGAATTGCTAACATCAGTGATAAGACGAGGACTATCAAGAAGGGAGAGGTGATAGCGTCATGTGCTCCTGTGACGTGCATAAGTCAAAATACCAGTCACTCTGAGAAATCTTCAGATAATTTAGTCAAGGATTTGTTACAAAATACGGACTTAGACCCAAACCAGAGAGATGCTGCTGAAAGTTTAATTAGAGAATTCCAAACTTTATTTTCCCAAACATCTGAAGACTTTGGACGAACTAAAATGGCACAACACCGAATTGACACCGGAGATCACTCTCCTATTAAACAGCACCCTAGACGATTACCTTTTGCCAAGCAAGAAGAGGTGCAGAATTTAATTAAAGATATGGAAGAAAATGACGTCATCGAACCATCAACAAGTCCATGGGCGTCTCCGATTGTATTAGTAAGAAAGAAGGATGGTTCTACAAGATTTTGTGTAGACTACCGCCGACTGAATGACGTCACTAAAAAGGATAGTTACCCTCTACCAAGGATCGACGACACTCTCGACACACTTGCGGGCAACACTTGGTTCTCGACTCTGGATCTGAAGAGTGGTTACTGGCAGGTAGAGATCCATCCGGATGACCGCGAGAAGACTGCCTTTACAACGGGACAAGGATTATGGCAGTTCAAGGTAATGCCTTTTGGTCTATGTAACGCACCTGCAACTTTCGAACGGCTTATGGAAACGGTTCTTCGGGGGCTGTCATATGAAGCATGTCTTGTTTATTTAGATCATATCATAATCATAGGAAAATCTTTTGATGAACATCTGAACAACCTCAGGCGGGTGCTACAAAAATTAAAGGAAGCTAATTTGAAGTTAAGCCCTTCGAAGTGCAGTTTCTTTCGAAATGAAGTCGCCTACCTTGGACACATCATTTCGGCGGAAGGAGTTATGACCGATCCAGAGAAGATATCGGCTGTGAAAAATTGGAATCGTCCAGCAGATGTTCACCAGCTTCGGAGCTTTCTAGGATTATGCACCTATTACTGAAAATTTGTCAAAGGCTTCTCGATGATTGCAAGACCACTTCATAAATTAACAGAAGCCAATGAAAAATTTATCTGGACACAGGAATGTGACGCTGCTTTCGAAAAGCTCAAGGAGGCCTTAACATCCACTCCAATTCTGTCATATCCTCAAATAGATAAACAGTTTATACTTGATACGGATGCAAGTAACGAAAGCATTGGCGCTGTACTGTCCCAGGAAATCGACGGCCAGGATCGTGTTATCGCCTATTTCAGCAAGTGCTTATCAAAGACAGAGCGAAGTTACTGCGTAACAAGAAAAGAGCTTCTTGCTGTAGTGAAAGCCATAGACCATTTTCATCACTATCTTTACGGTCAAAAATTCCTGATCCGAACTGATCATGCTTCTCTAACTTGGCTATTGAATTTTAAGAACCCTGAAGGCCAGATAGCCAGGTGGATACAAAAGCTTCAAGAGTACGATATGGAGATACGCCATCGAAAAGGCTCATCACATGGAAATGCAGATGCTCTCTCAAGAAGACCCTGCTCAGAGAATTGTAGATACTGCGACTGGGTTGAGAAGAAATTTAATGTCAAAGGTCCTATAGTAAGAAGAGTTACAACTGGGTCTACATCATCGCAAGATCCGTGGAGTGACGAGAGCCTGCGTAAAGATCAACTTGCTGATCCTGAAATTAAGCCAATTCTAGAGCTGAAAGAGGAGTCCAACAGGATGCCCAGCTGGCAAGACATGGCCCATTACCATCCTACGACTAAACATTATTAGGCTCTCTGGGATTCCCTACATTTGAAGAACGGTATTTTGTACCGAAAATGGGAGTCTGACGATGGAAAGACATGTAGATGGCAACTACTACTCCTTAAGTCGAGAATTTCTATGGTCCTTCAAGAACTGCATGGTAGTCCCACAGGAGGTCATTTTGGTGTAATGAAGACCCTGCAAAAGGTTCGAGAGCGTTTCTACTGGAATAATGTTCGCAGTGATGTAGAGAAGTGGTGTCGAACTTGTGACACCTGTGTAGCACGTAAAGGTCCAAAGAGGCGCGCCCGTGGGCGACTGCAGCGTTATAATGTAGGAGCTCCTTTCGAACGAATTGCACTAGACATCCTGGGTCCTCTTCCTAGAACATCTGATGGCAATAAGTACATCCTCGTTGTCATGGACTACTTCACTAAGTGGCCTGAAGCCTACGCCATTCCTAATCAAGAGGCGGTAACAGTAGCAGACATACTAGTTCAACACTGGGTTTCCAGATATGGAGTTCCTCTTCAAATCCTTTCCGATCAAGGAAGAAACTTCGATTCGACTGTGTTTAAGGAAATGTGTGGACTACTCGGCATGGACAAAACTCGAACTACACCCCTACATCCTCAATCGGACGGCATGGTGGAGCGTTTCAATCGTACCATCCTAAATAGCCTCTCTCTCCTGATGTCTAGAGACCAACAGGACTGGGACAAGAAATTGCCTCTTTTCCTGCTTGCCTACAGGAGTGCCACTCATGAGGCCACTGGTTACTCCCCTTCTCAATTGCTCTATGGTCGTGATCTTCGTCTGCCTGCGGATCTTTTGTTTGGCCGTCCTCCTTCATCGCCTGAGGAATATGTCGATGAACTCCAGGCGCGGATTGAAGAGATTCATTGTCTAGCGAGGAACCGAATTGGACTGGCATCAGAAAAGATGAAGACACGGTACGACACAAAGGCAACTGGACATGAGTTCAACGAAGGTGACAAAGTTTGGTTGTGGAATCCGATACGTCGTAAGGGACTGTCGCCAAAACAACAAAGAAACTGGGACGGTCCTTACACAGTCGTCAACAGGCTGAATGACGTCGTCGTACGCATACGAAAATCGCCACACACCAAACCCAAGGTCGTACATTATAACCGGCTAGCCCCTTATTTTGGCCAAAGTTATTAAAAATTCAAAACTGGAATTTCAGACCATGGTCATGAAAGTTACTTTTTGTAAATATGTAAATAGTAATTAGTTCTTATTATGTAAATTTTATTATTATTGTTATTATTTATTTATTTATTTATTTATTTGTTTATTTATTTTAAGTGTTTTCCTCTAACTCAAGGATTGCACTGCCCGGGACGTGCAGTCTTTGAGGAGGGGGTAGTGTTACGAATTTTGTAAATAGTTAGTGTTTGTACTGTAAAATAATGTAAATAATCTTATTAAGCTCCATTCCTTTACTAATATTAGTTTTTGTTACATTGTCTCTGTTATCAAGCAAACTTGTCCATTATTTTCAGTGTATGTCTACGGCTGATTGGCGAAATAAAGATATCGCCAAGTTGGCGTCACTTTTGGCGACTAATTTTGGTCGCCAAATTTGGCGATATATCGCCAAGTTGGCGACAAACTTGGCGATTGTTGGCGATGGTAACCCTTTCCTCTCTATGGTAACCCCCCTTAGATATACTGATACCTTGTTGTTCCGTGGATTTTTCGAGATGGTTCTAGAAATTTCCCGCACATGCTGCGTGCCTATATAAGAAGAGAAGCGATGCGAGCTGTTGTTATTATTTACCAGTCATTGAGTGAACAACGCGTTTGTTAAGCAAGTTTGCTTGAGTCTTATTTACGTTATTTTGAATGCGATTTAGTGTTGAGACGTTGTATAAAGAGTCTCTGGAACCTATATCGGCACTTATACGATAGATTTGAACAATTATTTTTGAATATCTAGAAATATTTGTGAGTTTCGAAGACTCTGTTGTTCTGAAGTTCTGTAAATAAATTATTTTCTACTTTTCTGACAAGAGTTTGAAGTTGTCTAACCATAAGATCAAAAGAACCCCATATGCGCTGTAACATTATTAAGGAAGTGTCTCTCACTAGAATCACATAGCTTATCTTTAATAAAATATAAAGAATAAAAACTCTAAATATTAATGAAAGCTTTTATGTTTCTGGCATGACTTTCTCTTGAATATTCATCAGTAACACATTTTCAGATGCATATTACGTACAAAAAGTTGATTGTGTACTTTGGGCGTTTAATAAATAACAGGCAGTTGCGACTGTGAGAATGAAATTCATTTATGGGAGATGCATTTTTGTCACATCTTAGATAGAAAAATCAGACTGGATGCACTGAGGATTTGTGAAATAATATGCAGTCATGATTGTCAATAAAAAGATGCATTTTATCTTTGTCGAATATTTAAATAATAATTCTGGACTGACTTCTTTTTCAGAATCGTGATGGAAATTCTTTTACCGATTTTTATTATACTTTATAATATTTATTTCAAACTGTTATGCAATCCATTGTGTCTCTGTAAGCCTATTATATAAAGGAACTTAACGTTAGAATCAATTTTTGTTATAAGTATTAGTGTTTTCTTGCTTATTGGATGCATTATTAACCTATGGAAAAAAAATTTAAGCATGTAAATGTAGGAAATTTCATTATTTACTAAATATTAATATGTTTAAAATGTTTTTATAATAAATTGTCCCAATTAAAAGGAAGATTCCCAGCCTCTTTCTGTCGAACTATTTATTGTACATTATGGTTTTATTAAAGAAGGTGGGTCAATAAGGGCTGTTTTCCGACCATCAGCACTTAGACGAGACATACATTTTTTTTCATTAGTATACCTCATAACAAGTAAGAAAATAACAATAAATTGAATGAAAGTTTAATAATTGATGGAAAAATAAAATATAGATTTAAGTATATATTATGTTTATTAATGAGCATAAACACAATTGTCATTAGTTTTAATCCATATAATCTATAGTAAACACAACAATAAGCGTAAAATTAAGTTAAATGGAGCTTACTAAGATTATTATTTCAATACATGAAATATCGGAAATAATAAATAACAAATAATAATAATAATAATAATAATAATAATAATAATAATAATACAGTTTCAGACTTTTTCGATAATGTGTTTTAGATTACTTTCGTTATTGATTGCTTCACCAGAATCACTAATGGACCATCCAGCGGCCGCATCTTGTACAGTATATGAACATATTCCATATTTGGTTTTTTAATTTTGATTGAGCGATGGTACGTTACAGTAGTATTGTAAGACAGAAACCATAATATGAAAACAACAAGCATTCAGCACTCTACGACACTTTTGCGTACTTTACACTGACAGTACCATTATGTTATAATGTTTCGCTGTGTTTTTATCCAAATATTATAGGTTTTAGAAATTGTGCGCTGAAAAATAAAATTTTGGTTACGTGAGCGGTCCCTTAGCATCATCTGTTGAAAACTGTTGCTGCTTAATTAAGAATCTTGGCATTTCATGTTCAATATCAATTTCGTACAGAAGTTTCAAACAGTCCCGGAAAAATCTATCAGTACTCTCAACATCATTTAGCTTCAGCCACTTTTTGATATTGTATGAATATTTTTAATGTGTTTGTAAGTATGTTAGCGTAATTGTTCTTTGTTTGCAGAGTCAATTTACCGATCAAGTAATATGAGTTTTATAGCATAGTTTTCGCGACAAAATATAGATATTAGTTTCTATAGAGGCTTGAGTTTCAATAGCTTTTGCTGCAATAACGAGGCAGTTCTTATCTTTATATATTATACAACAAGTGTTAGAGTTGTGAAAATGAGATTTAAATGTATATTAGGTTTCTTATTTGTGGTCTCATCGACAGTAATCGTTCACGCATAATCTCTTATTGTTACATCAGAAGAAGAAATAGAAGTATTTAGAGCCTTAAGAGCACGAAATTTACATTATTTGCACTATTTAGAACCACTCTTTAAATCTCAGTTTTTCAAACATCTAGTATCAATATAACTTTACTGTTAGAACAGATACGAAAAGTTTTCTGCGAGACTTCACAACAATGATATTGGTATCCAAGGATTATTTATTAGTAATTTCTTTAATAAATATTTACGAAAACAATTTTAGAAAACAACACTGACGTCTGAACAACGTTAATACTTTTTAAGTACGGCAAAATAAGTCTGAACGCGCTCCGATATTAGTGGTTTTGATTATCTCACATGATACATTTTTTTCTTTTACAGGTAGAAGCGCACACTAAACCCAATTAAAATAATGCTCATATAAAAGCTTATAAAGAGCAGAATTATTGCATGTCAAAATTAATTGGGTTATTGTAGCTATTTACATATTTATTCTCTATGTGTATTAAGTGCCTGAAACTCATTTTCATAATTTTTTGGCAGCATATGCATATATCAAGTAAGTTAAGATATAGGTAATTAACAAAAATTTTTCTTAATACAAATGTAAAATGAACTGCCAAAAATGTTTTTTTAGTTTCGGTATTTGTGCTGCTAACTAATGGAATCACTTACGTCCCGTTTTTAATAATTCTGTAATTAATTTTTTTTGTCTAGGCCGCCTTAAAGAGCATCGAACATTGGAGATTGTATTTTTGAAATTTCCCCACTTCTTTTAAAATAATGAAATTTAACAGTAGCTGTGTAGTTGTACAGTTGTCACCTGTCAGAGATTTTTGTAAAAAAATTCTCCATAGTGCAGTTTTTTAAAACAAAATTCCAAGATATTACAAAAATGTAGAATATTTTTCTTGAGAAAAAGCACAATAATATTAAAATATGTTACTTAATTTTATTTTTCAATTTGCAATTTATAACATTATTAAAAATTTATTTTTTTTATTCATTATATTAAAAAATTATATACTATTATTTCTGATTGTTACTAAACACATTGATAATATATTTTCTAATGAAATAGTTCCCTTTTTGGAACTAACATTCTTCTCCTTTTCCTTTCAGACTGAATATTAAATTATAATCATTTATCACCGTAATAATTCAATCATAAAAATATATACTATATTCGTATGTAGAGATTATTTGTTTAAAAATTATAATTTTTTATTACACTGTAAAAAAAAATCTGTAGAACTACTAGAAAATTTTGTAGTACTACTGTAATACTACTTTTCTAGTAACCAATGCAGCTTTTTCTCAAGTAACATCACTGCATTAAACTTAGTAAACAGCACAAATAATTTCTTAGTGAGCGTACTAAGAAATCATCAGGTGCTTTTTTAGTTGGAATACTAAGAAATGATTAGTAGTATTACAGATACTTCTCTCGTACCTTCACTAAGAAATGGTTAGTAGTATTACAGATATCTCTCTTGTATCTTCACTAAAAATTTCTTACTAGCCGTTACAGGTCCTTTTTAAGTATGTTTACCAATAAATGGTTAGTAGTTTTACTGATACTTCTCTTTTATCGTTATTAAGAAATTCTTAGTAGCCATTACAGGAAGTTATTTAGTATAAGGTTAGTATTATTACTGACCACTTCTTAATGAAGGTACAAGAGAAGTATCTGTAATACTACTAATGATTTCTTAGTATGTTCACTAAGGAAATTTGTGTGCTGTTTACTAAGTTTAATGCAGTAGTGTTACTTAAGAAGAAACTGTATAGGTTACTAGAAAAGTTTATGGAATCCCAGTTGTCTAGAAATTTTCTAGTAGTACTACAGATGTTTATTAAGAAATGGTTAGTACTATTATAGATACATCTTTTGTATCTTAACTAAGAAATTGTTGGCAACAGTTACAGGTGTTTTCTAACATGTATATTATGCAACCTTTAATAGAATTACAAAAAACTTTTGTATATTCATTTTCATATTAGAGCATTTATAAGAAAACATATGCAATGCTTCTAAGAAACTGTAGTAATGTTACAGCTACTTTTCTGATAATTTACACTAGAATTTTAAAGAGGCAAGCTAATACCAGTTAGGGAAATTTGAAAGAATAAGAAATATCTAATAATTATTAAGCCTAATACTCTGCAACAATTTTCTGTATGCCTTTCATATTTTATGCTACAAAATTTGATAAATAATTTCAACTTTTCTTTTTTCATTAAATATAGAGGCACAGTTTAATATAACTTCCATGAGTTTTTTTTTCTCCCTGTTAAATTTTCAATATAAAGATTTAAATCTATAATAAGTGCATCTATATTTAGTATACAAATATTTTAATGTTAATAATTATATTTAAACTAAATTAGGTTTGTAGAATATAATATTAAAGAAATATTTCACTTACTATATTCCATATCCTTTTTAACTGCTCTAAGTAGCATTTGCAATGTAACTGCATATTTATTATTTTTTTTAAATAACCGATTGCCACTACTCTGCCCTTGTAAATTCCGTAACACTTTTTAGTTATTTATAATTGCTTTAATGTTTGATTATATATAAATGTTTGTAATAAATACATATTTCACAAATAATTTTCTTTGATTTAAATATGTGTCTTGTTTTATTATCTTTTTACTAAACAATACTTATATTTTTAGTAACTACTTTAAAAAGGGATTTTTGCACAGAAATAGAAATAAAAGCACCAATGCAGAAAAAAGTTCTTCCCACCGCCCCATATTTTATTTCAAACAGCATTCTTTTATAATATGTAGACTTGAAATATAATTTTCTTTTGATATTGTCTTTATCTTATTTTATTTATTTATTTATTTTTGGACTTAAGTTTACAATTCCTGTCAAAAACCTCATTTCTAAGAAATCTACTTAGATATTAGCTTCAATTAATAATTTTATTTGGTGCAAAATTACTTAAGTTCTTTGAAATTTATGCAATAAATTAGTTTTTTTTTTTTCAAATTAAAATCTATGCTATATGTTAGTGTTCATTCCAGAAACAAAAAGGGCATGGTGCTATTCACTAAAAAAGGCACTACTGCAGCAGAAAAAGGCACTTTTGAAAAAAAAAATGTTATTGCTTTTGGAAGGAGGGGAAAAAAGTAGGAAAATATGCAATTTTAATGTACGATAAATCAAGTAACATTAATTTCAAATGATTTTATAATATAAAAATAAAAAATACAATTAAATTAAAACATGATTGAATAGTTTCATGTTCTTATTCATAAAGAAATGAAGAAAAATATTTTTGGGCACACAAATTTAGAAATACATATACAGAAATATTTTATTAAAAATCTCGGGGTAAAACTAGTGGTGCATTTTACTACTTTTAAAAAAGGCAGGGTGCATTTTTTAAATTTGAAAAAGGGCAGGGTGATGCGCTCTTCAAAAATGGTCTAGACTGAGAGCAAAACTGACACATATAGGCAGTGGCAAGAATTCATTTCTCTTTTTTCTCAAATTTAATAACTTCTAACCATAAACAGGGATGAGATTGACAAAAGAGTAACAAAAAATCTGATATCTGTACGAAAGACATATAGCAATTAAGTTTATGAATTTCCAGCGGAATAAATATTATAATTGCTATTGAAATTTATATATTACATACAATTTAGCTTTAAGCAAATTAAAAATAAACTGTTAGGTAGAATTAGGCAGAAATTATTTACTTACTGCAGTGAAAAGTCTTTTACAAGATACAGAACACTAATAAAACCAGTGACATGAATTATTTCTTAAAAAAATTGAAGAAAAGTCTGAATTTCAGACAAAAGTCTGATGAATCTCATCCCTGCATAAAATAAAGCTAACAATGTACTAAGTTATTTGAAAATTATTTCAAATTATTGATTTTTCATGATTTTTAAAATAATTTTCTAGCGCAACTCTTTAAAAACAAATTAAAATACTTACTCTATTAGACTTATTTTAAAATAACAGGGCTGCCAAGTGAAGCAATTTCCTAAATTTTGCTTATGTTCTTTTAATTTATTTATTTTTTTTTTAACAATAATAATATACAATTATTTTTAAATAGTGGTAAATGAAAAAAAATAGTTGTCAATGTCGGCCCATCATTAGCTGAAATAAAAAGTCACATATATAATGAAAAAGCAACACAATTCAGTTGGTTTGCAATATACTCTTCATTTATTGAAAGTACAAATTATATATATTAAAAGATATATGACTAATATTCAATAACAATACATTTTACGAAGTTTTCTACAGACAGTGTTCGGAGGCTGCTAAACATTGCTTGCTTTTTGGGGAAAGAAAGTAGACACTTTACTTATCAATACATTTAATGCATCAAAATCCGCAATCTAGGTATACTTTGTATGAAGGTAACAATAAAATGGGAATTGCTCCAAACATCCGATTAATCTAATTAATGAAAGAATGAAATTTTTCAGAGATAAAATTGATACTAGTGCAAACACAAGATAATTACACTGAATATTCCAAAAACATAATAAACAAAATAATGAAATTGAAACTGTCTTACTTCTGTTTCCACTGCTCGAACAAAGAAAAAAAACTTTTTTATTTTGGCATAAATTTCAGGTTTTATGAGCTTAATAATGTAAAATTTTTCAACTAGTATGCGTTCTGCAAATCTGAAGTATTTGACAGAAATTAAAAAAATAAAATAAAAACCAAAATGCTGTTATTTAAAAGCATTTTTTGGTACTATGTGTCGAGGGAAGCACACATTTTATTGTTTATGTTTTTAAATTTGATAATTATAATTTCCAAGAAATTATTTTACAATTTTTGTTTGAAATCTGATTTTGCAGACTGTTAGAAAAAAAGAGACATTTATACTGTGAAAATTAACTTCTGGTATAACTAGAAATAATTTTGGAGATGAGGGAGGGATTTAGGTATTAAAATTTTTTTTACTACAAAGCATGGATGCAACTTTGAAATTTGGCTAAGAGTGAAATTATTCTGAATCCCCCCCCCCCAATGAATGCGCACACATACACTTGCTTTGATGCATCACTTAAACAAAACTCAACACGTTGAAAATTATATGCAGTAAAATACAATTATGTTAAACAAAATTAAAAAAAAATAAGTGCATGTGAAACATTCATATCCATTCATGTCAACAGTATTTGAAAAGTTTAATTTAGACAGGGTAAAGCTAAAAACAATAAAGTTGACAGCTATGGGGAATTCTGAGTAGAAATTTTTCGTATGAAAGTCACAGCAAATTTTCTGAAAGGTTACAGTCAGACTTGTATAAAACCTAAAACTTCGTGCGCACGTAATATTCGGTCAAAAACTTTCTGCAAATTAATTTAATGTTGGGTGTAATTCGCGTTTTTTGTGTGATTAATGGTCGTAATTAGCATTTCTTATGCGATTTATGAATGTAATTTGCGTTTTTGAGCGATTTATGAACATAATTCGTATTTTTTATGCAATTCATGAACGTAATTCACATTTGTTATACGATTAAGGACGTAATTTGTTATTTTCATGTGATTCACAGATGCAATTTGCATTTTTGAGCTTTCTGCCAACTAAATTCGCATGTTTTGAGCAATTTATGGATGTAATTCGCGTTTTTACACGATTCATGAACGTAATTTGCTTTTTTATACAATTTGTAAGCATAAATTTTGTTTTTTACACGATTCATATACGTAATTCGCGTTTTCTGAGAGATTTATGGACATACTAGCTGTTACCCGTGACGTCGTTCACGTAGCATTAAAAAAAAATAAACGCTTTAATTAAACAGAACATTTCATTAAAAATAATTTAAAATATATATAACACATATCTTATACCAGGCCATGCAGTAGTTTTTTTTATAGGGGATTTAAAGAACTCAGTCAAATAAATGGAAAATATGTTAGATAATATGAAAAATCGCGAAAATGAAATTGCAACCATTTATACTGCAGAACAACTGTAACGCACCCCAATTGTACAGAAATCATGCTGTAGTGCATTTCAGAATTCCATATCAAAGAAAGAAAAATCATGTGTTAAACCTAGGTAATTAAAAAAATATTCAACATTTCCATAATACATAACTTCGCCGGTCCATTCTTTTCTGCAGCTGGTTAAATGATCTATGTGTTTGTAAATATTCTAAATACAATGTTAAAAGTTTGCTTAGTTAGAAAAAGTATAACGAAGATTAAAATTCATCTTTAGTTATTTCTAATAATAGACAGAAACGTACTTGAATTCTTTTGTACAGTCCTGTATATTACGTGCAAATATTTATACGACCGAATATTTAGCTTAAATTATTCAAGAAAAAAACCCGATTCAAATTATTGAATTCATATTTCCGGGAATCGCTATTGCACAGATGACCATATATCCAGTTTATTGTATAATCCGATACATGATTTATTTAAATTCTACAAATATCTTTTATTATACCAAATGTAGCTGAACTTCAGGATGCATTAGTTTTCCTTAAAATACATACGATAATGGAAAAAGCTCTTCAGCAATCTTTTCTAATAGACCATATTTTGGATACAATAGCTGAGATCTGGACACAGGTCCAAAATCTTTTATGCGTCTCTGTAAATGAACAACGAATGTTATGCAAATTATACTTAACTGCAAGCATATTGTAGTAAATTTTAGTATTTATCATTATATTGATTATCTCAGTATATTAATTTCATCATATTTGAAATAGTGCAACGCAATTAAAATACGCTGGGAATATTTTTCCCCGTAGACTATTATATTACCGAACATTTTTCTGTGATCTTGTAAATGAATGTTAAAACTTTTCACCCCATTTTCTACAGAAATCCTGTTTTAGTGCACTTCAGAAACTGATATCAATTTCAATATTATTAAAATAACCTTAATAAAATAACATTATTAAAATGCGCTGCAAATGATTTTTCTTCACATACCATGATATATTGAAACACTTTTGAGCTTCCTGTACGCACACTATAAGTACTATACTTAACATATTCGATAGTAACCATGTTCTTGCAAACCTTAAAAATGCATGTAAATTTCATTACATTTAAAATTATGTAACATTATCAAAATACACCACAAATGATTTTTTTGCCGTAGACTATAATGTAAAGTGTTCTTTTGAGTGCTCCTGTGATTCAGCTATAATTGCTACATTGTTCATTTTCAATGCCGCACATGCTACGGCAAATCTCAATAACGTATGTTATTTTCGTATGAATCCCACTATATTTACTCAAGTTGAAACACGGACAAACAGACGGCAGACCCCAGGCACTCGGCATCTGGTATGCAGACAAATTGAAGTCGTAAACACTTTTAGACCATGTTAGAAAGTGTCAAAAAAAAAAAAAAAAAAAAAAAAAAAAAAAAAAAACAGAATTTTTGAAAATTTGAAAACTTATACATTGTTTCAGATATGACGTTACATTGATATTTTTAAAATTCTTAATGAAAAGTATTCCTGTGACGTCACAATTGGTAAAAGGTTGAATTTTATAGCCTCGAACCGAAAGAAAGGAAAAGGTTCACTTTTATTACGAATTAATATCTGGAAAAACTACTAAAATATTTATATTCTTGTAAAGTGTGAAGTTATATTCTTGTGAAAAGAAGTAAGTGTAAAAGAAATTTTATATGATCGTCTGCGTGATATAAGAAGAAAAACAGTATTCCTCTGACGTCACAATTGGTAAAATCGTGGTTTTTTAACCTCGAACCGAAAAACAGAATAGAGTCCACTTATTTATTTCATTTTATTTTATCACATGAAAATCTTTCAGTTGAAAATTAATTACAGAAGAGAAATAATTATTCCAGTTTTTTTTATTTTTTGGCAAAGAAAAAAGAAAGATGATTAAATATTATGGAAAATTTTTCAATTTATTCTGTATGAAAAATAGTTAAATGTAAAATTATTAAGAAAAATATTTGAATAAAATAAATAAAAATTAGCCTATGTTCATTTCAGACCAATAATCTATCTATATACAAACATTCAAATACATTAAAACACCCGTTTTGAAGCCAAGTTCATTCCAATTTTTCGGACACACTTTCGGACACACTTTCACATTTTCCGCGATTCATGGATGTAATTTGCGTTTTTTACATGATTTATGAATGTAATTTACGTTCTTTGAGAAATTTATGGACATAATTCATGTTTTTTATGCGATTCATTGATGTAATTTGCGTTTGTTACTCGATTTATGGGCGTAATTCTCTATTTTTATGAGATTCATGCCTCATGGACATAATTTGTGTTTTTTGATCTTTCTGCCGATGAAATTCCTGTTTTTTGAACGATTTATGGACGTAATTCGCATTTTTTATGCAATTCATGAACGCAATTCACGGATTTAATGCAATTTATGAATGCAATTCGCGTTTCTTTACACGATTCATAAATGTAAATCGTGTTTTTATGAAATTTAGGAACGTAATTCCTGTTTTTTTTACACGATTCATGGATGTAATTCTCGTTTGAGTAATTCAAGGATGTAATTCGTGTTTTTATGCTATTCATGCACGAAATTAGTGTTTTTACGAAACCTATGCACGAAATTCGCGTTTTATACGCGATTCATGTATGGAATCTACGCTTTTAGTGCAGTCTTTGGACGAAATTTGCATTTTAGATACAGCTTTTGAACGAAATTCACGTTTTTTGTGCGGTATTTTACTGTTTTTTTTTTTTACATGATTCTTTGTTCAAATGCACGTTTTTTATGCCATTCTTTGTCGAAATGCATGTTTTTTATGCGATTCTTTGTTGAAATTCACGACTTTTTCGAGGTCTCTTGACAACATTCTTGTTAACAGTAAAAAATTCGTTCATAAAATTGAGGGAATATTTTATTTTTTGGCACTAAAAAGTTATAAAATAAAAATTGTTTCTTTCTTAAAATTTTCTGCGTACGGCGTGTGTCTATATTATAAAACTATGTTTACAGTTTAGGAAAGGAGGTGTACATACCCGTCACTAACTATATGCTTTTTTCCTATAATCTTTTAACGAAATTTGCGATCTTTTGACAAAATGTGCCTCTTTTTTGAGAGTTGTCGAAAAGTGCGTCTATTTTGCGATAGATTGTTGAAATCTACATCTTTCATGCGATTTTTTATCTATATATATTTTTTACTATAGATGTTTTTCTGGATTTTTTTCGTAATTTTTTGATGAAATCTGCATATTTTCCATGATTTTTTGATGAAATTTGCATATTTTAAGATTTTTTTTATGAGAATCGAATTTTTCTGTTATTTATAAACGAAATTTTCTGTAATCTGACGACAATCGAATTTTTCTGCAATCCTTTGATGGAAAAAATTTTAAGATACATTGACGGACACCACATTGTTTTGGCAATCCTTTGATGGAAATAATGTTTTTTTTTGCAATCCTTTCATTAAAATAACGTATTTTTCATGATGTTAAGACAGAAATTCCATATTTTCTTCAATTTTTTGACGAAATGCAGTTTTTTCCTAAATTTTTTGACAAAAATCGTCGAATTTTTTTTTTATAATCCTTTAACAAAAATAGTTTTTTTTTCTGTGATTCTTTGATGGAGATCGCACATTTACACTATTCTTAACCGAAATGGTCATAAAGTGTTAATATTAAACACAGCTATTAATAATTTTAATAAAAGCATATATCACTAGCATTTTATATAGTCTTTCTTTAGTACAAAATATTCATGTGTACAAATTTATTGTATGCAACTATTAATAAAGCTTTCAATTTGCACCTTTTATAATTTTTTTAATTACTTACGAATATATAAATTTTAGTTATTAAAGTGTAAAATTGTACTTTATGTTAGTAATTAGAGGTTTAATTGCTATGGAAACATAAATCACTTGGTATCTATTGAGAATTTTACCTCTTCGTATTCATTCAATATTTTAATGCAGGGGGAAAATAATAAACATCCGATTTAAATAACAAAAAATCTGTTTCTTTTATTAAAAAAAATTATGATTTTTTTTCACACTATGATATTTATAATCCTCACCTGTTAAATTTTTACACATAACATTACATACATATTACAGTTTTATAAATATTTTAAGTTAAAAGGTAGATTATAAACATTTAAATGTAGAAGTACTACAACATAAATCTCATCTTCTTTTCCCCATAGTAGATTTTTCTTTAAAATAAAAATAAATGAAATCGTTAACAGTAAGTAATAAAAGCTATTAATGCAAAGAAAGAACTTCTTTTGCAAGAAAGAACACTAGTCGTTGGAGGCCACCGTAATACTTACCCATCATGGATATGCACAGCACAATACATGAAAACATAACACATGTAAACAATTTATAAAATGCATTACAATTCGAAAACAAAATATAAACGTATATTTAAATATTTTTAACATATAATCATGCTCTATTAATGAATTTCTGATGACCCAATTTCGATAAATTGTATGAAACGCCAAACTATTCAAGTAGCACTGAATTGCGTAATAGAAACATCCTTATAACTCCAAAAATAATAATCATATTCACTAATGGTTTCTTGCATCGAATTAAGTATCTCCTTTCCAATTAAAAGACATCTTTGAATTGAAATTTGAATGAAATACACGGTCATGAAAAATCAAAGAATGTGGAAAATAGGATTAGAAATATCTCAACAATTAATTATCCGATTGACGTTTTTTATGCAAAATTTGTGTTATTTTATTGTCTTTTACGCCCACTTCTTAAAATAAAAGAATTCGAAAATTTTTATGTACCTTTCATCAGAACGAATTTTTCGAGAGTCCGAAAAAAATAGTTCCGGATAATCGAGGTTACTGATATTAAAAAGGCTTCGTCCCATTCTTACATATTAAGCAGATACAAAAATTTAATTCTCTATCTCAATTTGTTCGGGAGATAGAGCGGTTACAGAGAGCGGTTACAGAGAGCGGTTACAGAGAGACACACAGACACACAGACGGACGGACGGCAAATTTTTTTTTCTAAAAATATGTTTTTCGGAATCTCCAATGTCCGAAACGTGTAAATCCGTCAAAAAAAATTTTGATTTTCAAAACGATTGCAAGAATTACCCTATACTACGTATGATGGGTAAGTAATACAAATTTTAAATATTCCTTATGTTGGTTAAGCTGAATATGTACCCTCCCTAATCTCCTCTATATATACACGTTTTCTTAGTGCATGTAACAAAAAAAATTTAAGATATCTTAAGCAAAATCGAAAAAAACCCCCGCAATAATTGCATTTAAATGGCATGGTGTTTGCAAATTCTATTACCTATAACTTGAGAAAAAAATAAAAATCATATATGTTATGGATAACTGTCGTTACTTTAGGAAAAGCATGAGGAATCCCGCTGTCGATGAAACATTTGAAAATAAAAACTTGCATTTCGGTTAATAAAAATTTAAATGCAATATTATTGCATGATAATGCAGTCATTTACACTTTTCTCTGTGTTTTCGAATTAGTAATATACTTATTTAAATTTCCATTAAATGCTTTATGGCAGCGTAAGTGACATCAGATTTTATAAATTAGACTTATTTTTTTTTTTTTTAACATGGATTTGTTTCCTGAAATTTAAGTGTTTGTATTATAAGGTACCCTGGGGTAATAACGCCAGGCGGGGTAATAACGCCAAGTGCTTATATTTTGCATAATTATGAAATAATCAGGTAAATGACACCCATGTGCTCTGCGCAGAAGGGTTTTGAGTCATATAAATCGCAAAAAACAGCTTCAAGTTAATTTGTTTCATTTTTAGGTCTTATTGTTTTTACAAACAACTAAAATTAATGCTTGATCTAAAATTTTCGAGATACGTTTTGTGATGTGAAGACTATCTTTTTATCCGGAAATACTTTGTTAATTACATAAATTTGTAGTGCATTTAATGTACTTTTAAAATATTGTTGAAGATTTTGGATATATTCTCGAGATAATTTGTAATTTAAAATGTACTGCGCATGAACTATACCGGGGTAATAACGCCAATCCTTGACATTAATACCCCGGTTGATTCCCTACAGTGGCCGAGCTACATCCTAAATACTGATTCAAATAAACACAGTTAAAACTGTGCAATGTTTCTCATATTTCTATTTAAGCGGTCCTTTTTAAGCAAAAAGCAGCTGACGGTCTGATATTCTTTTGCCTCATCCCCCCCTCCCACACCACACCTTTATTTTTCTTACACTTTCACAAAAAAAATGAACATTTTCAATAGCTTAGAATGCAATTTGTCAATTTCTAAGTTTGTAGAGTTTGTATTTTTAGAATTGGGCTATCTACATGCAATTATTCCATCTTATTTCATAGTTTTGTTTGCATGGCGTTATTACCCATATAGGTGGGTAATAACGCCAAATAGCATTGGTCAAGAAAAAACGCCATTACATTTTATGAATACATATCTGTTAAATTATTTTATTTTATATAGATAGTCAATGAGTTGCTGTATCAGATCCTATATTTGTTTGAAAAATACAATCTAAAAGTAAGCCGTGAAAATTGTTAGAACCTTAACGTGGCGTTATTACCCCAGGGTACCTTATTAACTCCAAACTCTACATTTAAATGGAATATTCGATGTCATTTTATCGCACTTAAACTACTTTTACAATTTTATAGAATGCACACTATCTGCTCATAATAACTTCAATTCTTAATGTTAAATATACAAAGTAAGGGTGTTGCTTTATTAACTTACAGGCGTACACATTTTTTATTTATTTTCATAAAATTCAACAAAATTATATAATAAGTATATATTTTTTATTTCAAATGATTTGGTTGGGTAGTTTTTGCATTGTTATACGCGGACGGACGGACAGACGAACGGACTGAATGACAACTATAAGTGCTACGTATTTACATAATTACGAACGCACCTAAAAATGACAAAGATATCTGGATTGAAAGTATTATAATAAATCAATACACATTACAAAGTTCTCTATGTGCAAGACACAGTTTATAGAGAAGCTCCATTAAAAGTTTTCAAACTTCTTTAGTATAATCTTTATGTTAAAATAACATACTCCTAATGCTGGGGTCAAACAGTTTCACGGAAAGCACCAGTATTTTCTTACGTAAGAATATGTATTATGTAATCGTGTGATTGCATAAAACGTGTCTTTCCCTATGTTACTACTGATACTTTTCCGATCTACATTCAAGCTAATTCTCTCAATTGTATGGTAAAAAACGACTGAATCCTTGTATCATGAATTTTCATCTACATATTTAAAATCATTAAAGAAATTAGTGCACTGTTTCAGAAAAACTATCTGTAGAATTATTTTCCCAAAACTAATTGATATAATCATCATAAATAACGTACAGTAAAACACAATGAAACGTTTAAAAGCTACAATACATACCTTTTACAGAACAGAAGTATTTTTTTTAAAATGGTATGCAATCAGGAAAGAAACCAGCATTCTATAATGTTATTTTACCACAAACTGCAAAAGATACCCCTTGAAGTTATTCAGAAGTGAATAGTATTTGCTTTCTGAATATTAATGCATTTTTGGAATATGTTGTTTTTATTTTTTTAAATGTATAATATTTTATTTTGAAAATCATAACATCAACTTTTGATATTTTGTTTTAGATTTTAAGAAAAAGTGAAATGAGTAATTTTAGTAGTTTTACATATGTTTTTATACTTTTGAAAAAATCAATTTTGAGGAAAGAAATGTACAGAACACAAAAAAAAAATATTATTTTATAATTTCTTAAAACAATCCAAAATTGAAATATTTTACTTTAATGAGTTATAAACAATAGACTTAAACATGTTTCAAGGTTTTTATTATAAAAAAAAATTGTTCATATAAAAATTCAACAATGATTATTTAATGAGTTTTTTTTTTTTCATACTTCATGTTTATTTTGATTTAAAAAAAATTAGATTACAAATTTAAGTAAAATAAAATGTTAAATTGATTTTATTTTTATCGATAACAAGCATCTCAAAAGAATTTATGGGCAAATAACTTCATCGTATGACATTCTTTATGCTTAATTCTTTCCCCTCTACTTTTTTTGAAGATTTTTCTTCTTATAAAATCTCTATAAAAAAACCAGCATTTCAATTTAAAACTTTTTTTAAGAAATTTAACTCTTACTTATTAAACTTTAAACACTCGAAAATATTTCAAAACTATATATTTAATGTTAGTGCTGAATTAAGACCAGAACCCAAATATATCATCGGAATTAGTGTCACTTTTTTGCACAAGTGTAGTTTTCCCTAAGACAGTCAACAAAAATAGAGTTTTTGTAACACTGTAAAACATCTGTGTAGCATTACTCCATAAAACAGGTGGCTGCAAAGCTGCCACCAGTTTTATGGTGTGATTTTGTTTTTAGTTATATAATGGCGTAATTTAAACATATGTTACTGGTATAAATTTACATATTAATGTAATTTTACACTGGTTATCTTGGTTTATCGTTAGTCCACCATAAACTTGGTGGAAGCTTAGCTGCCACCAAATTTATGTAGTAATGTTACACAAATGTTTTACAGAGAATAATTAAATCGTATAATTTTTAATGCTTATGTTAATTTAATTTTTGATTTATAATTCAGAATTCGTTTTTTCGGAATTTATAAAAATTCGTTACTAGTTAATAAAAAATATATAAATTTAACAATTTACATAATTTGGTGTGATAATTTACTAATTTACCGGAGAGTGGTGTGCTGCATAATAAATTCGAATATTATCCCGCAAACAATTGTGCACATTCTTTTAAACTAACATCTACAAAAGAAATCATGCAAACTCGCATGTTTTATTCCTTTAATTGCACTCTGACACAACATTTCGTATGTTTTTATCTTTTGAATTTTAAAAATGCGAAACAACTTTTGGGACTAATTAAACTACTTTTTATCTTTGCCACATAAAAATTTTTGTAACAGAGATCTTCCTGCATAAACCCTACTTTGATATGATAATTTCTTAAAATTTCATGCTATTTTAAAATTGAATCTGTGATTTATTTTTCTTATTTTCACGGATAGTACTGCATTTTTGAAAAAAAATATGAATTACGAGTCTTTTTGTTCAAACGAACCTTTGGTTGGTCATTTTGTTAATTCTTTACAATTTCTGAAATTTTTGCCGCTTCTGAAATTTGTCGAATTTGACGCTCCCAGTATAAAAAAATACAATGAGCATAATACGAAAATTGAAGTATCGAACGTAGTTGAAGTATAAAATATATTAGTATATGTGGTTGAAGGCTTACACGAAATATTATACATTAATTTATATTTACATTATTTGAAAGAATGTGAGTCCAGCGAATATGTTATAGATCACCGTAGATCGCCAATAAACACCCCCTAAACCTACGCAAGCTGGTGTGCACCGTGGTTAGCACCATGAAGAATCTGACATATCTGCCAATAATCAATAGCATAATAATAAACATCATAACTGAATAATCTAAAAATTACACAAAAAGAATTGCATACAACTACTAAAAAAATCCAACCATACTAAGCTACAATACCCGATACTTAAAACTCATAATAGATTCTTCAAAAATATGTATAATAAATGACGATAGCAATACTATTATAAGTAGGACTGAAATCATGGACAATAGTAACATCCAAATAGTTGAGGACGCATTTTCGAGATGAACCTCATAACAAAACCTGTTGCTATTTTAATTTCTTACACCTGGACAAAGACGTATCTAGAGACTTTTTATTAATTTTTGGGGTGTAAGGGGGGGTGTTAATACCAAATTTCGTATAATAAACAAAGTCATAATTTTTTTCGTCAAAGGATTCCTTCCAGTAAACATTAAATTAATATGAAATAATTAATTCAATTTAAAATACTATATACTCCCATTTATTCGACTTCAGTTAACGGACACAATCGATTAACCAATTTTTTTATTATATAATCCTTCCCTCGTGAAAATGTGGCTAAATTTTACTTATTGGGCCATAACGTTAAAGAAGGTTGGGACAAAATTTCGTTATTAAATGTCTTATTTTTATTTTTTTTTCATTTTTACATTTTTACTATTGTAATTATTTATCTTATTGATTTTTTCAAAGAGAAGCTGAATAAAATTCATACGGGGCTCAACATCCTTAAAATCTCAAAACGTGTTCTATCAAAACTCTTCATAATCCATTTACTTTTAGTTCATCAAAATTAATATTTCTCACTGAAGAACAGATCTGTTTCCATAGTTTCTCTAGAAGCAGTAAAAAATCAGCGAAAAATAATAAACCTAACAGTGAATGGTGGGTCCCACTAAAGACGCATTTTATATTCAAATCACAAAGAAGGTTTTTCTAGAAGAAATATATAAGGGAAGAAATGATTTAGGGGATTGGGGGAAAAGTACGATCGTCCCAATCCTCGTAGATTCCCCGTGGTTCTGTGCCTGTATTCGGACTGTATGATCAAAAAAAGTTATAACTTTAAACATAATCTAGTGCCAATTTAGCAGCAATGAATTTAGGTTGACAATTTATCCTTCTTTATCTATTTTTTTTCCATATTGCATTTGTTTCTTTGTTTTAAATCGTTTCTTTTCTATTTTCAATATCAATTGAATCACTTCTGTTATCGTCTACCTATTTGACAACCTATTAGCATTATTTTTTATCAAATTCTTTTCGGGCTATGAAATAATTTGTCGTTCTGTCCAAAAATGGGCAAGTTTGAAGACTTCATTCGATTTATTTTGTTTGGTTCTGACAAAAAAGTTACGAAAGGGGTCATAATAACGTCTAAAGACTTTTTTATGAAAAAATTGTTTCCATTTATTCGGTTAAAAATTATTTAAATGGGACGAAGAGTGCCTAAGGTTTTTATCAAGAGATACTTAAAGAAATTCACTCCCAGTCTCACCCCATTCAACAAAATTTGGTAAAAGAGGAGAGGTAAATTTCAAGTTAACACTATTCGACAATCATAAATTTATATTATGGACGTTGACGTCATATGCTTAGAAATACTTTCATAAAGAATTTTTTATACTATACAAACGGTGATCAGTAGTTGCTCAAATTTTAATTGACAAACACAATGTTATTTCCAAGTGTGTCTGTACTGTGTTGTCTAATATTTCTTCCGATAAATTATTAATATTTTATTCTAGCTCTTTTATGATTATATATTTTTTTTACGTAAACAATACAGTAAGTATCGAGACTCTTTTAAAGGAAATTCACTAAAATATTCATTATAAAATAAATTTTCTCATATTAAATTTTCATCCTGCTGTTTTTTAATTAACTGATTCTATTTAAAAGAAATCTGGAACAAATAGAAAAAAGAAATATTTCGACGGAAAAAATTGACAAGAAGAAAGCTTACTGGAAAAATAATTTTAAATTGGATAAAAAAAAAAAAAAGAAAACTGCGCAATTTTTCTTATACATTTTTCTTTTGAAAGTCATGAAGCGTGAATATTTCAACGTTATATTTTCATAGCTGCCAACTTTCGACTAATTTTCCGTAATACCGAGATTAGTTTGATCCAGGTTAACGTCATTTCAAACCAGAAAATATATTTCATGAATCTTTATTTATTTAATTTCAGGATTGTTACTGAAACATACTTAGTTTCATTTCTTTGAAAAAATTCTGGTTCGAAACTCATTAAACCCGGGTCAAATTAACTCATGTATTACAGATAATCGATCTCAGGTTGCCACCTATGTCTTTTGCAATTTTTTAAAAGTAATAAAAAAATCATTTTTTAATAATTCATTTAAGAAGCTGATGTTTAGTGTAGAAGATAAAGCAAAGACAAAATTAATCATATTTTTTTTTTCTTTTATGGACAGGTTTTAAGACTTTATTCGATTTATTTCATTTGGTTCTGGCGAAAAAGTCTTAATAATGTCTTTAGACACCAAATTGTTTCCATTTATTCAGTTCAAAAATTATTTAAATGGGACGAGGAGTGCCTAAGGTTTTTTTCAAGAGGTACTTAAAGGATTCCCCTCCCAGTCTCCGACCATTTAACAAAATTTGGTAAAAGAAAAGAGATAAATATTTAGTTAACACAATTCAACAATGATAAATATATATTATGGACGTTGACGTCATGGGCTTAGAAATACATTCATAAAGAACTTTTTATAGTACACAAACGGTGATTAGTAGTTGCTAAATATTTAATTGACAAATAAAATGTTACTTCCAAGTGTGCCCCTATTGTGATGTATAAAATATCTCCCTATAAATTATTAATATTTTATTTTTGCTATTTTATGATCTTATAACTTTTTTACGTAAAAAATACTCTAAATATTGAAACTCTTTTAAAGGAAATTCACTAAAACATGTATTTTCTCATAGTAATTTTTCATCCTGTTATTTTTTAACTAACTGATTCTGTTTAAAAGAAATTTGGGCCAAATTGAAAAAAAGAAATATTTTGACAGAGAAAAGAACTTGACAGGAAGAAAGCTTACTGGGAAAATAATTATAAATTTGATAAAAATAAAAAAAACTGCGCATTTTTCTTATACATTTTTTTTAAAGTCATTAAATGTGAATATTTCAACGTTATCTTTTGCAATTTTTTTAAATAATTTTAAAAAATTCTTTTTTAATAATTTATTTAAGAAGCTTGTGTTTAGTGTAGAAGAGAAGACAAAATTAATCAGAAATTTAACTATTTTTAACACGTATGTTTTTGGTACACGCGTGAAAAAATTTCGCTTATTAGAACTAGGTAATTTTCAAATCTGTACAAAAGACAAAATTTCCTTTTCATTCAAATCAACAAGGTTGAACCCGTCGAGATTCGACGAAAGAAAATCTTTAAGAAGGAATTTTTTCTTTGATTTATAATAAATCTACAAAATTAGTTAAAGTAAAAAATGCATCTTATATTGGTCTAACTCTCAAACAAATATTATTTTAAGCTAAAATTAACAAAATACTATAAAACCCAATTATCCAAATCATTAAACGAAATAAACCAAAATTCATGGGATTTTAAAACAGATGATATTTTAAAAATAGTATACGCATTTTAATTTCTCTTTTTTTTTCAATTTTAAGAGAAAATTGAGTCTTTCTGTTGCCACAATTATAAAATTGGTACTAAAAATTATAAAAAAAATGAATATGACTAAATTTAATTGAGATACAGCCTTGAAACAAATTGCATTTAAAAGAACATTTTTTTTCTCTATACGACGGTATAAAAATTTAAAATGTACGATGTTTAGATAATAACTATAAACATTCACCGCTGTGAACCCTTACATCTTATGATGCCATCCGTTCAAATAGTTATGAAATCTTACTCCAACACAAAATAGCCACAACTATCTTAATGTGAAGCTGTCAATCTTTTACTGCAAATTTATTTTTCGGTTTTTCTGAAAACATCATGCTGTTTTGAATAGGGGAATGTAGTGCACTTCGGACCTATTTTGACTTTTTAATTTTTAATTTAAAAAAATGCCAAAACTAAAAAAAGTTTTTATAAAACTTTCTGATGTTATGCACTACATATATTTTTCTTTAATTTTTATATCAATAATTTTCATGAAAAATTTTGAATTAAAAATAAAATAAAATAGGACCGAGGTTCACCACCAGTGGTGTACCTTAGTCCCATTTCTTAGAATGAAAGAAAAACTTGTTTTTAGTGAATAAAATCAACATTTATTAATCAAGAAGCTACATATATAAATTTTTGATGCATTTCATTGTTTATTAGATTTAAAAAAAGTCCAAGGTACACCACTCTTCCCTAATAAAACATACCCGTTCGGCTTAGTCGGAAGATAAATGTTTTATGCTAATTAAAATGTGATTGGTTCTGTGTTTTATGCGTTATTGTGATGATAAATGCAGCATGGTTTTTGCTTTTCTATGACCATGGAAACAAAATGTAAAAGCTACACACTTAAGTAACTAAATCTGATTTTCTTCCGCATTTCAAAATAGCGAAAAGATCGGAATCTCCTTAAATTTATAGCTTCCGCTCTTTGGATAACAAATAACATTTTACGATTTAATCTTTTCGCGTTCAATAATTAAAGTTTTTCATATATTTTTATGTGCGACAAGTGAAATAACGACTGGTTGGCGTGATTTAAAAAAAATGCCAGATTTAGTTCTTATTTAATTATTTGTTTGCATTATTGTTTATAGTATTAGCTGCATTATTTATTTATTTATCCATTTACAGTATTAATAACATTAATTGAAGCAATATTTTTTTTACATTATTTATTTACATTTTTTTTTTACATAATTGTTTAGATATGTTTACATTGGATCTGGATGTTTAGGTTAATATTATGTTTAAATATCATTATGTTTAATTGTTTATCGAAGCGCCGCAAAGTCATATGCCAAGAAATCGTTTATTCTGCAATTTAGCTCTTTTGCATAACAATGTAAAGATCGCTCGTACAAATGCTCATATATTTATTAGAATATGCAGACATATATGCTGAATATACTGTTATGAGTTTATAAATAATTTTGTACTGTTTCATTCTAATAAAGATGTCTTAATTCTTTGAATATAAATGTGACTTGAACCTCGAATAGGACATTAATCTTCCATAAATTATAAAATATAATTTAACAGTTACTATTATATAAATAGCTTCAGAAAAAAATAAAACTTTTTATTAATGCTACTGAAATATCTAAAAAAACATTTAACATTTTTTTTTTAAACCGGTAATGAAACCTGTGTTTGAAAACTTATAAATATCCATATTTAAAATTAAAGGTTACTATTAGCTCTTCTACTAACTACTACTGTTAAATCTAAAGATGACACTTAATTATTTAATTCTCAAAAAAATTTCAACCATTATATATTTTCTTTTGTATCATACATTAATTTGTAACATTGAAAGTTTAATGTATTATGTAGTAATATAAAACAAATTTTAAAAGCATATTTTGTGTAATAAGAGCATTTGTATTGATTAGAATTTTTTTGTAAAGTGATCATTTTAATATTTTGCACATTTTCAGAAAAAAAAACTTAAAAAAAAAACTTAAATAAATAAATATAAAAAAAACTTCGAATTAATCTGATTTAAAAAAATTAATAGTCGTATCAATATTTATAATAAAGGTTAATCTTTCCTCATCTCTTAAATACTACTGTTATATAAAAATAATGTCTTAAATTAATTACCCAATTCTTTTAAAATTTCTAAACCATTGTATTCTTTTATAGCATAAAATAACTTGAAACGTTAAAGCTTTAAATTTTTTACGCACTTAATAATATAAAACAGATTTCAAGCATATTGTGTGCGATAACAGCATTCTGATTCATTATAATTCTTTAATAAAGTGATAATTTGGATATTCTGCCCATTTTCGGAAAACTCCCCAATCATGCTCGAAAGATCTTAAAAGAAGCATTCGTTATAAAAATCCACGAATCAATTCGAAAAAAACTTTTTAATATTCGTATCCATATTTATAACAAATACTAATCTTTACTTTTCGAATAAATACCAATGTTAAATTAAAATAATGACTTTAATCAATTATTCAATTATCTTAAAATTTCGAAACCATTGTACATTTTTTAGTTGTAAAAACTAATTTGTAACATTAATATTTTAAATGTGTTATGTACTTAAGAATACAAAACAAATTTCGAAAGAATAATTTGTGTGATAACAGCTTTCATATCGATTAAAAATATTTAATAAAGTGATAATTTAAATATTTTTCACATTTTCGTAAAAAAATAAAGTACTCAATAATTCTTTAAATATTGTTTAAAAACACAGTTTTTTTTCTTTGTACTGCGACTTTCTTGTTGTTTATAAATTTTGCAAAATTCTGATATATATTCATAATAAAGATTAATTTTTTTTCCTCTAACAAATACTACTGTTAAAACTAAATAATGACTGAAATTAATTATTTAATTCGTTTAAGACTTTTCAAGCATTATACATTTTTTATATCATAAAATACTTTGTAACATTAAAATTTAACTGCCTAGATGAATACATATTAATGTTATTGTATATAAGTATGAATAACATCACTTTGATAACTTAAACATAATATGCATATTTTTCTAATAATTTCTAATTACTTGCATAAAACACTGTTTTATAGTCACAATATAGTAAAAACGCACAGTTAAAATAATTAATCTATTAAGCATTCGATAAGCGAATCACTTTTATTCTATTAGGAAGAAAAATTTTGTATTTTATGAAATAAGTTTAAAAAAATGTATGTTGAATATATAATTCATTGCTCTCAAAGTTTTAAAATTTTTTTCAAATTAATTTACAGAATTAAGGTTTAATCACACACCATAAAAGTGCCATTTACTTTAATAACCGAATAAGAATAAAAAAGAAAGCTCATTATTGGATAACGATAGTATAATTTCTTTAAAAGTCGATTTTTTTGTAATTAAAAATACGTTAATGAACGCAATATATTTAGAGATTAAAAATAAAACGGGACGTTTGTTATTAAACGGAATTTTATAAAAAGTGTTTTTAATTTAATGCATAAAATCACTAGAATTGATTTTTGTATTATAATGATCATATTATATGTTTAATGAAATGACGAAATAATTGCATCTTAAAACGAATTCGGAGTTCGCATAACATTTACGACTTTTTAAAATACATTTAATTGAATAGTTTTTTGATGAACTGATCATAGACACATGTATTAGAAATATTAAATAATTTAAATTAAATATTTTTTGAGGTTATGCTGACTGTCGATGTAATTTCTGAAAAACCAAGATACCTTGGCCACTATAAAAGTTCCTTGCTAACTCCCGCCCAGATACCGTAGGATATAAAAACACGCTAATTTGCTTCGTTTCCAAAGACTACGGAAGATTGAATTATAACTAATATAATTAATTAACGACCAAAGGGGATCTTCTGTAATCGCGTTGCGATGCAAATTCTTTCCACTAGTTTATATTAACCCAGAATAAATTGCTGCCGTGCCAGTTAATGACAGTTTTTGTGATTTATCAAATATGATTATTTAAGCATTTGAAAATCAGCATGTAGAAAATGGCTAATTATACCAAGTCGATACCTCCCGTAACTTACAACTGTGCTATAAAAATTGCTTTAAATAAGCTTTCTTAAATTTCACGTAATTTCAACGAAACTTTTCTTTATTTTTTTAGCATTCACATGGAAAAGTATTTTTTAAACTAATCGAAAATATTATTTTTTGCGCTGTTTAAAAATTGGAAAAATAAGTAAAAAGGCTTTTGAAGTATGATATAAATCTCTTTTATACATACGAAATTTATGTAATTTTTAAATTACAAACGTATATTATTCTTCTCGTATATTAATAAATTGAAACTGTTGGAAATATTGTTAATTGTGCATTTTGAATATGACGTAATTTCAGCATTTACTTGTTTTAAAGCGTAATATTTTAATTATTATTTTGTTGTTTTCTTTCTTTTTTAATATTTATTTATAAGTACATTCTTTATTAGAAATAAAATACTATCATTTGTGCTTTTATATCACGTGTCAGTAAATTAAAATAAGAACTTTTCAAATTTGAACTAAATCTGAGTTGAAGAGAAGAAAGGTTGAATTAAATATTTTTAAAAGTCCAAAGATAATTGATAAAAATTAAAACAGGTTTTTATGTTACACATAGAAAGTTTGTCCTTGCAAAAAATAGTTAAATGACTGAACATAGTTGTTGTTACTATAAAACTTTTTAACCATTTTGATGGACTAAAAATATTTTTTTTAATTTAAAAAATGCTTGCTTCAGCGTCTATACCAGCAACCGTTTTTCATACTGTAATATGCAACAGTTAATATTCACCGCGAGAGAGGCATGGTTGTAAAGAATTCTTTAGTGCAGCCGTGTCTTTTTACAATAGAGAGACAATATATGTTGGCTACAAAAATTTTTATAGTTTTTTAAATATTATTAGATTTTATATGAATGAAATATTAGACAAACCAAGGTTGAAAACGCGGTTTAAAAAAAATAAACACATAATAATATTAATAAGATAATAATAATAATAATAATAATAATAATAATAATAATAATAATAATAATAATAATAATAATAATAATAATCAGATCCACTTCATAAATGATTTTATCCAGTAGTTCTTCGCTCAGCGTTACATATGAATTTATTTTGATCTACAATCATCATTTTGTGACCTAAATTTTATTCAACAGAGAAATACTTTGTACAATGAAATCAACCGTTAAATATTTCACAATTATAAACAATAGTTAATGTTTTCGAATTTTTTGTGCTTTCCTGTATATGATAAATTGATTTCAAGCTTAACATACAGCGTACAAACATTTTGCTAAAATTAGAAACATAAGCAAATAATAAAAACGCAATTTCAGTATTTATCTCTTATAGACATACTCTAAATAAATAATTTTATGTGTACATACAAATTGAAATCAAATGCTATGCATACTTCCTTCCGTAATAAAAATTTTGCAATGCCGTACTGCATATATTATATTGATATCAGTAATGTATATAATTTCCATTATGTTTAAAAGTATGTAATATCATTTAATATATTCTGCTACGATTATCCAAATAGGTCATTTATGTAATTGATTTTTTTTGTGTGTAGCGCTTGATAATTAAATATTAAATGTTTTGCACCCCATATTTTACGAAAAATATGTTTTACTGTAACTTCCTACCAATTTCATTATTTTTGAAGTAATTTAACATTTTTAAATGCATCTCAAACAATTATTCCTTGTAAACCATAGTGTAGTGAAGATTTTTTAATGTCTTTTTAATTCATCTGTAAATTTTAAACTCTTCATTTCCAATAGAAACCATGCCATGATAATTATAATTAAAATATATCAATAACACCGGAATCTAGACATTTTACAAAAGTGAGAACGTGGATGGATAGACTAACGAAACGAAAGCATAATAAACAATTCTTAACTATTTTGTAAATATTTGAAGAAACGAGCATTTTTTTCTCCCCTTTAGGAAGATAGTCCTTTTTGTAAATCGCCGCAACTTCATATAATCTAGTATTTAATCGAAACACAAAATTTAGTTGAGGGTTACAGAGATAAATTACGGTGCTTGTGATTCTTAGAGAGCCACAGCAATTATATGCAAATAGACCGAAGCTACCACAAAGACTATAAGGAAACCTTAAGAGAAGAGAAAATTACTTGGCTCATTTACTCTGTGATTTTTTTATGTTGATGCTGAATTTTCTTCTTATATAAAAAACCCATGAAATAAAAATATCGCTCTATTAATAGTTAAAAGGAATGGATAACGAAACCTCATTAATTGCCTTTGATAGTTAATTGATTAGAAAGATTTTAACATGAATTATTTTCATTTGATAACGGAGAGTTATTTTTTGTTTAATTATTCATATCAATACCTGAATGTTACGTTCTTTATGTTGTTTCAGAAACATACTTAAATAAATCTAGTGGAATTAATCTGAAGCTTTTAAATAACCGTCCATTTTTTGACATGTGTGATATAAATACAGTCGTAAGACATTAGATAAAATCTCTAATTTATGGTTTGGATATTATAAAAAAAGCAAACTGATTAGCCTACAAATCACATTTATTTTAAGACTTATCTCCTTAAAGTAAAATAAGTTGAAACTGTTGTGAATTAATTATAAAGAGATTAAAACTTTTTAAAATCTCCAATTCGAAAGCGAATTCAAGTATTTTTTTATCATGTGTTTAAGAAGTTTTTATCTGTTCACATAATCTTCTTAAATTAAAAATATCTTGTAGATAATGATAACTATGTCTTTATACTTACAACAATACAACACCTCGTCATGCATGAAATAAAAGTTTTTAAAAAAGTTAATTATTTCAAGAAGAAATACTTCTTTTTCTAAAAAGTCTGAACGGTTGAATTAAAAAATAATCAGAAAAAAATTATTATAAAATATGTAAAATCTACTTTTAACGCAGATCATAAAAGAAAAATATTAAATCAATTTAAGGACTGTTATATTTTGAAACTTAACATCACATATCTAGTTACAATATTTACTTTTAGACATGTATTATACATTAAGCAGGCCATCCTTTTCATAGGAGCATATATTGTAAATCGCTAAAACTTGATATAATCTAGTATTTAATTAAAACACAAAACTTAATTGAAGGCGACAGATATAAATTAAGATGCTTGTGAATCTTAGAAAGTCACACTAATTTATATGCAAATAGACCGAAGCCGCCACAAAGAGTATGAAGAGCCCTTAAGAGAAGAGAAAATTACTTCGCTCATTTAATCTGTGATAACTTTTTAGGTTGGTGCTGATTTTTTTCTTATATATATATAAAAAACATGAAACAAAAATATCGCTCTATAAATAGTTAAAAGAAATGGAATTCCTCATTTTTTTTAAATCTTTGACAGTTAATTAGGATTATTTTAACATTAATTATTTTCATTTATACCGGAAAGTAATGTTTTTTATTTATTTATTTCTATCAATAACTGAATATTACACTATTTATGTTGTTTCAGTAATATACTTAAATAAATCTATTGGAATTAACCTAAATTTTTAAATAATCTTACATTGTCTGAGATATATGATGTACTAAACTCACAAGACATTAGATAAAATCACTGATTTATGGTTTGAATATTTTTAAAAAGTAAACTGATTAGTCCATAAATCGCATTAACTACAATATTCTTAAAAGAAAATAAGTCGAAATTCGTGTGAATTGTTATGAAGAGATTAAAACTTCTTAAACTCTCCAATCCGAAAGAGATTTCAAATATTTTTTATGGTGTGTTTAAGAAGTTTTATCTCTTCATACAATCTTCTTAAATTAAAAAAATCTTGTAGATAATGATAACTATGTCTTTATACATACAACAATGAAACACCCCATCATGCATGAAAAAAAAGTTTTTAAAAAGGTTAACCGTTATAGGAAGAAAAACGTCTGTAGCTAAAAAGTTTGAATGGTTGAATTAAAAAAACGATTCTTAAACAAATTTATTATAAAGTGTGTAAAAGCTACTTTTCATGCAGGTCATAAAAGCAAAATACCAAACAAATTGAAGGACTATTACGCCTTAAATTTAACATCATATATCTAGTAAAAAGATTTAATTATAGAAATATATTATACATTAAGTAGATCGTCCTTTTTATCTGTGTATAATTTATAAATCGCTACAACTACAATCGCTATAATCTAGTATTTAATCAAAACACGAAACTTAATTGAAGGCGACAGAGATAATTTACGATTCTTGTGACTCTTGGAGAGTCACAGCAATTTATATGCAAATAGACCGAAACTACAAAAAGAGTGTAAGGAAACTTTAAGAGAATAGAAAATTACTTGGCTCATTTAATCTGTGTTTTTTTTAATGTTTATGCTGCATTTTCTGCTTATATAAAAAACCTCATGAAACAAAAATATATCTTTATTAATAGTTAAAAAATGGATAACGGAACCTTATATGTTATCTTTGATAGTTAATTGATTAAAATTATTTTAGAATGAATAATTTTTAATTTATAACGGAAAGTATTTTCTTTTGTTTATTTATTCCTATCAGTAACTGGATATTACTTTCTTTATGTTGTTTCAGAAATATACTTAAATAAATCTAGTGGAAATAACCTAAAGTTTTTCAAATAATCTTACATTGTGTGAGATATATGATGTAAACACAATTACAGGACATTAATTGTTAAAGAGAATGAATATCGAAATCTCATTTTTTATCTTTGACAATTAATATATTAGAATTATTTTAACATTAATTATTTTCATTTGATAATGGAAAGTTATTTTTTGTTTATTTATTCATATCAATAACTGAATATTACGTTCTTTATGTTGTTTCAGAAACACACTTAAATAAATATAGTGGAATTAACCTTAAGCTTTTAAATAACCGTACATATATGAGATGTATGATGTAAATACAGTCATAAGACATTAAATAAAATCTCTGATTCATGGTTTGAATATTATAAAAAAAGTAAACTGATTAGCCTATAAATCACATTAACTATAATCTTCTTTTTAAAAAGTTAAAACTGGTGTGAATTAATATGAAGAGATTAGACCTTCTTAAAAACATAATTTGAAAGCGAAATCAAATATTTTTTATGATGTGTTTAAGAAGTTTTTATCACTTTATACAAAATTCTTAAATTAAAAAAAAAATCTTGTAGGTATAATATATACTGTAGACATAACTATTCCTTTTTACAAGCAACAAGAAAACACCTCGGAATGCAGTTTTTTTTAAACGTTAACCGTTTTAGGAAGAAATACTTCTGTAACTAAAAAGTTTGCATGTTTGAATTGAAAAAAGATTCATGAACAAATTTGTTATAAAATATGTAAAGCTACTTTTCACGCAAATCATAAAAGCAAAATATTAAATAAATTGAAGGACTGTTACATCTTAAATTTAACTTCATATATCTAGTAATAAGATTTACTTATGTACATATATTATACATTAATAGACCGTCCTCTTTATACGTGCATAATTTGTAAATCGCTGCAACTTCATATAATCTAATATTTAATCGAAACACATAACTTAATTGAAGGCGAGAGAGATAAATCACGATGCTTGTGATTTTTGGAAAGTCACAGCAATTAATACAAAATAGACCGAAGCTACCACAAAGTGTATAAGGAAACCTTAAGATAAGAAAAAATTACTTGGCTCATTTAATCTGTGATTTTTATTTTATTTTTGGTTGATGTTGAGTTTTCTTGTTATAAATAAAACATGAAATAAAAATGTCGTCCTATTAATAGTTAAAGGGAAGGAATACCAAACCTCATTTTTTATATTTACCAGTTAATTGATTTGAATTGTTTTAACTTTTTTTTCTTTAATTTTATTACTAACTGAATATTACGTTCTTTATGTTGTTTCAGATATATATATAAATATATCTAGTGGAATTAAAATAAACTTTTTAAATAATCTTACATTATGTGGGTTAAATAATGTAAATACAATCATAAGACATTCGATGAAATCTTTTGATTTACTGTTTAATTATTACAGAAAAGCAAACAGCTTAGCCTATAAATTACATTAACTAAAATCAATTATAAAAATATTTACAAACGTTAGAATGCGGATAAATAGATTGACGAACCGAAAGCATAAACAATTTTTAACTAGGTTATAAACGTTTAAAAAAACAATTTGTGAAAAAAGAATTTTTAGGCAGACCAGTTTTATCAGTGGATAATTTGTAAATCTCCGCAACTTCATATAATCTAGTATTTAATCGAGACACTAAACTTAATTGAAGGCGACAGAGATAAATCACAATGCTTGTGATTCTTGGAAAGTCACGGCAATTTATATGCAAATAGACCGAAGCTACCACAAAGAGTATAAGGAAACCTTAAGAAAAGAAAAAAATACTTGGCCCAATTAATTTGAGATATTTTTTCGGTTGATGTTGAATTTTCTTATTATATATATATATATATATATATATACACTATATTGCCATTGATTATGGGACACTTGCGATTTTAGACATTTTACTAAATATCTAGAAAAATACATGAGGAATCATCTCGAAACTCTTAGTGTATAAATATAATAGTATACGTCATACATCACCGTGAAGATTTTTTACCGAAACTCCATAGGGGACCGTCAACAAATTAAAAAAGAATGAATATCTTTTGAATAACCCTGTCAAAACTAATGTAGCAAAAGCGCTCAAACTCTAGATTATGATTGAATGCCTTGTTCTAATACACTGTGTTCATTTTTATGCAAATAGCATGCATACTCGCAGAGTAATTAAGGTTTTTATAAAAATGGCCCCAAATTTTTCCAAGTTTTTTCCTTATAATTTTCAGAGTTCTTAATATAAAATAATATTTTTTTCAGAAAATATGACAAACAACATTGCACACAGTACCCTGTAATCAGAATTAAAAAATAATAAAAATTGTATGAAAAATGAGTAGCTTTACTAAATAATTTTTTACTGCGCATGCGTCAAAAATATCAAAATTTCATTTGCATATTATGTTAGCTAAATGTATGGAGCAACTTTTGTAAAAGTCTCAAAATCATAGCTTGAAAATTCTGAAAGTAATCGTCTATAGAAAAAGGACAAAATCCGTTGTTTCCAAAATGAAGCAAAAAAATGAGGGATTTTATCCAAATGCAGTAGTACATCCCATATTGCGGATTCTATATTGACACTAATCAATGAATATATGGATACAACCCCTCTTGTTTTTGCTTCATTTTGAGAATAACGGATTTTCGACTTATTCATTTGACGATTATTGTCGGAATTTTCAAGTTATGATTTTGTGACTTTCACAAAAGTTGCTCTATACATTTAGCTAACATAATATGCAAATGAAATTTTGATATCGTTGACGCATGCGCAGTAAAAAATTATTTAGTAAACCAACTCATTTTTTTTACAATTTTCATTATTTTTTAATTCTGATTACAGTGTACTGTGTGCAATGTTGTTTGTCATATTTTCTGAAAAAAATAATATTTTATATTAAGAACTCCGAAAATTATAAGGAAAAAACTTGGAAAATTTTGGGATCATTTTTATAAAAACCTTAATTACTCTGCGAGTATGCATGCTATTTGCATAAAAATGAACAAGGCTTAGTACAATAAGGCATTCAATGAAAATCTAGAGTTTGAGCGCTTTTGCTACATTAGTTTTGACAGGGTTATTCAAAAGATATTCATTCTTTTTTAATTTGTTGACGGTCCCCTTTGGAGTTTCGGGAAAAAATCTTCACGGAGATGTATGACTTATACTATTATATTTATACACTAAGAGTTTCGAGATGATTCCTCGTGTATTTTTCTAGATATTTAGTAAAATGTCTAAAATCGCAAGTGTCCCATAATCAATGGCAATATAGTGTATATATATATATATATATAATATATATATATATAAAACCATGAAACACAAATCTCGTTCTACTAATATTAAAGAGAATGAATGTCGAAACCTCTTTTTTATCTTTGACAAAATTAATATGTTAGAATTATTTTAACATGAATTTTTTTTTCGTTTGATAACGGAAAGTTGTTTTTTGTTTATTTATGCATATCAATAACTAAATATTACATTTTTATGTTGTGTTATAAATATACTTAAATAAATCTAGAGGAATTAACCTGTAGCTTTTAAATGCAAATACAGACATAAGACATTAGATAAAATCGCTGATTTATGGTTTGAATGAAAAAGCAAACTGATTAGCCGATAAATCACATTAATTGCAATATTCTTAAAATAAAATACGTTGAAACTATTGTGCAGTAATATGAAGTGGTTAAAACTTCTTAAAGACAACCAATTCGAAAGCGAATTCAAGTATTTTTTTATCTCTTCATACAATCTTTTTACATTGAAAAAAATCTTGTAGGTAATGATAACGATTTCTTTTTACATACAACACGACAACACCCTGTCATGCATGAAGAAAAATTTTAAAAACGTTAACCGATTCAGGAAGAAATACTTTTGTAGCTAAAAAGTTTGAATGGTTGAATTGAAAAAAAAAGATTCATGGACAAATTTATTATAAAGTATGTAAAAGCTACTTTTGATGCAGATCATAAAATCGAAATATTAAATAAAGTGACGGACTGTTACGTCTTGAATTTAACATCATATATCTATTAATACGATTTACTTATAGAAATACATAATTTGTAAATCGCTGCAACTTCATATAATCTAGTATTTAATTGAAACAGAAAACTTAATTGAAGGCGACAGAGATAAATCACGATGCTTATGATTCTTGGAGAGCCACAACAATTTATGTGCAAATAGACCTACCACAAAGAGTGTGAAGAACCCTTAAGAGAAGAGAAAATTACTTGGCTCATTTAATGTGTGATTTTTGTTTTCGGTTGATGCTATTTTTTTTATTTTTATTTTATTTTTTTTTATTTTTTTTTATTTATTTTTGTTATAAAACAGACATGAAACACAAATCTCGTTCTATTAATAATTAAAGAGAATGTATGTTGAAATTTCATTTTTTTTATCTTTGACAATTAATATATTATAATTATGTTAAATTTAATTATTTTCAATTGGTAACGGAAAGTTATTTTTTTTATTTATTCCTATCAATAACTGAATATTGCGTTCTTTGTGTTGTTTCAAAAATATACTTCAATAAATCTTGTGGAATTAACCTGATGTTTTTAAATAATCTCGCTTTGTATGACATAAATGACGTATATAAAGTCATAAAACAATAGATAAAATCTCTGATTTGTGGTTTAAATATTATAAAAATGTAAACGAATTATCCTTTAAATCACTTTAACTACAATAATCTTAAAAGAAAATAAGTTGAAACTGGTGTGAATTAATATGAATAGATGAAAACTTTTTAAACACATTAATTTGAAAGCGAATTTAAGTATTTTTTATGATGTGTTTAAGAAGTTTTTATCTCTTCATACAATCTTGTTAAATTAAAAAAAAATCTTGTAGGTAAAGATAACTATTTATTTTTACATACAACAAGACAACACTCCATCATGCATGAAATAAAAGTTGTTAAAAACGTTGCCCGTTACAGGAACAAATATTTCTTTAGCTAAAAAGTTTGAATGGCTGAATTAAAACCAGATTCATAAACAAATTTATTATAAAATATGTAAAAACTATTTTTTATGCAGATCAAAAAAGGAAAATATTAAATAAATACTGTTACGCCTTGACTGTTAATAGACTGGTACGTCTTTAAATTTAACATCACATATCTAATAATAAAAAATACTTGTACATAAGGCAAATGCACCAGTAGTGCGCCACTTATGGACATTTATCTAATTATTATTAAAGTATTAGTGAATTAAATATATATATATATATATATATATATATATATATTAGCCTAGTCCTTACCTTTATGTATAAGAATAAACATTCAAATTTTTTAAAATATATTCCGTAGAAAAAATAAAAAATGTTACTTTCTTATATGCTCCAGAAGTGGGCCATAGTATCTTTCTGATGGTCGAGTAGCCCCCCCCCCCCTGGAAGTGCGCCACTCCATTCTTGTGTTTAATACATACTGTACAGAAGTAATAATATTTTACATTTCTACACTTAAATATACACAATGATGAAATCATATTTAGAAGTTTTGATAATTACGTAAAATTTCAGCTTCTCTTTAGTTTTTTCCTATAATTTGTAAAAACACCATTCCAGCTCAAAAACTATGAGAATACTGAAGTTGTCCCTTTGCCTGATAACAGATAAAGGTTCCAACCAATCAGCAATTAGTTTGTCATCTGACAGGAGTGACTAGAAAACTTGTTTTTAAACTTTGAAAACTGGTGGCCCACTATTGGTACGTGGTCCACTACTAGTACACTTACCCTATATATTTTGCATTAAGTAGACCGTCTTTTTTATGTGTGCATAATTTGTAAATCACCGCAACTTCATATAATCTAGTATTTTATCGAAATGCAAAAATTAATTGAAGGCGACGGAGATAATTTATGATGCTTGTGATTCTTGGAGAGTCACAGCAATTTATATGCAAATAGACCGACGCTACCACAAAGAGTATAAGGAAACCTTAAGAGAAGAGAAAATTATTTAGCTCATTTAATCCGTGTTGTTGTTTTTTTCGGCTGACGTTGAATTTCCTTCTTATCTATAAAAAAAAAAAAAAAAAAAAAAAAAAAAAAAAAAAAAAAACATGAAACAAAAATATCTCTCCATTAATAATTAAAGAAAATGAATGTCGAAACCACATTTTTATCTTTGACAGAAATTTTTATACTAAGAAATTTTGTAACTGATTAGAATTATTTAATTTTTTTTTAATTTATAACGGAATGCAATTTTTTTTAATTTATTCCTATCAGTAACTGAATATTACTTTCTTTATGTTGTTTCAAAAATTTACTTAAATAAATCTTGTTGAAATAACCTAAAGTTTTTAAATAATCTTTTATTGTATGGGATATATGACGTAAATGCTGTCATAGTACATTAGATAAAATCTTTAATTTATGGTTTAAGTATTATAACAAAGTAAACAGATAATTCTATATAAATTACATTAACTATACAATATGAAGAAAAGAAAATAAAGTTCAAAGTATTGTGAAGTTATGTGACGTGATATAAACTTCTTAGACACAGCAATTAGAAAGTGAATTCAAGTATTTTTTGATGCGTTAAAGAAGTTTTTATCTCTTCATATAATCTTCTTATATGAAAAAAACTTGTAGGTTCTCATAACCATTTCCTTCTACATACAAGACAACACCCCGCCATGCATTGAATACATTTTTTTATGTTAACTTATTCAAGACAAAATACTTCTAATGCTGAAAAGTTTGAATACTTGAATTAAAAAAAGATTTATCAAGAAATTAATTATAAAATATACAAAACTACTTTTCATGCAGATCATAAAAAAATATTAAAAAAGTCTGTCTTGAAATTTAACATCACATATCTAGTACAGTCGAACCTTTCTTAACATGAACCTCAAGAGGAATAAAAATTTTGTTCATGTTAATAGTAATTCATGGTATCAGTACCAATTCTTTGTATTCGTTTTTATAGGAGACTGTAAAAACAATTCATTTTAAAAGTGATTCATGCTAAGCGTGTTCATGTTAACGAGGTTTGACTGAAATACTTACAGACGTAGATTATACATAAAAAATAAAAACTTTCGAATCATTGAATTAAAACATGAGAACATACAGTATTACATTTTGTGCTGATTTTTTTTTAAAATATTTTCAGCAAACTACTTTTGAAGAAAGCTGTGTTACACTATATTAATTTTGCATGCATTAATTTTCTATATCCATCTAAATCTTTGGAGGTATTTAGTACATACATTGTTATCAATGCATTATTCATATGCTTAATATAATCAGTTGTATCATTTATATCAGGTTAGCATTAACGCTGCTACATTATCTCCCAGTGCAACAGACTGCGAGTAATGAGCATGGTCTTAAAGACATTTGGTATATCCAATTAACGATAGACTGTAAATTCAAGACACTTACAGATTTTTCAAATAATTGACAAACTTGAATAAATTTATTTCGGAAATACTTTCTATGTTTAGGTATCCTTTAGAAAAGGAAACCTCTCAAATATATACAGAGAGAGACAAAGAGTCATTACAGGCTTTTAGGAAAATCTTTCTTTTAGCGTTGCCGATTATCATAAAACGAAAAATATTTTTAAAACCAGAGATTTTTCCCATAAAATCAGCACATTATAAAAACAAAATTTCTAAATTATAGTGCAAAAAGAAACCATTTATATTTTGCATAGTCTACATGGAATAAAGAATTCATTTATAAATTTAAAATTAGTATAAAAATTTCTTTTTAAATGTAAAATAAAACACATTTCTATTGCTATAAAATATTACATTTTCAATAAAATTATTCATTAACAGTACTTGAATCGTTATTAGCACGTTTCTTGTACTATACATATAATTTGGTTTAAAAATATATTAATAAGCATGTAAAATTCAGGTGGAAAGAAGGTTAAATTTAGTGTGAAACAAACATCTTATCCTTTTTAACGCTTCTAACACAATTATTTTGTTCTTTTTCATCTGATCAAATATAGAAGCAGTTGAAACGTAACTAGATTATGGAGGTCATTAATTTTAAAAATATCAAAACTGATTTTATGTCACATAAGGTACTTTTATACGAGTAATACAAATTAAATTTTTTTATTATCTGAATTAAAACTTATAAACGATAAAATTTAGTGAATTATACATTTCAATTTATTAAAAGTTGCAGTACAGATACATAGTACAGATTTAAGTTTATAGCATGATACAAATATTTTGCATGAATATGAATGTATCACCATCAATAATTAACCATCAACAGTTGACTTAACTTTATATATGAATGTCCTCTTTAACGACAGATTACTTTGCTTTGTTAAATAAACCTAAAATAAACAAAAAATTATTTAGATGATGAAATATTTATGTTTAACATTTCGTATAGTCAGTTTGACAATATTTAGTAGACAAAGAGGCAGCGACACACTTTTTACAAATTGATATATTTACTGATTGCTGATTTCAATAATAATAATAAAAAAATTGAAGTTTCTCGTTCAATAGCAAAAACTGTTATGACAATGCAGAGGATTTGGCAATGGCTTCCATAGCATTTCTTGATCAAAGTAAAATAGACAGCAACCATGTTATGTATATTACAATGATCGCTGGCAGTCATAAATAAGAGATACAATTTCTTTTATATTAATACACTTTTCAAAGTATCTAAAGACAACGGAGGTTGTTGATAGATCTTATGGCTGGAGAAATGCTTAAATGATTGATATTTGATCGATAGTAGTGGTAAGCTATATAAAAAAGTCACACTTTTGGCAAAGCAAAATCTGTTGTATTGAGCATTTTGGCAAAACAAAATCTGTTGTATTGAGCGTTTTGGTACAAAAGGAAAAAACGTAATTTATGAATATAAGAAAAAAGTACAAATAAAAAAGTATGATTGCTTCTAAGAAAATTGTTTTTAGTAGTAAAAATAGGATTCCTCTGAATTGCCAGAAACGCTGATTACCTTTGACACATGTAGCTAATGAGACTGTTAATAAACAGCTGGGGTATTCTCTCCTAATCCTTCAGAAGAGCTCTTTCTAATACTTGAAGAGTTTGTGGGGTTGTTAAGCAACCAAAATGCCATCTGCACAGAATAACCATAAACAGTGCTCTAAGTGGGTTCATTTCCGGAGAACACACCAATCATTTATATTAGTGTATTTCTTCGAAAACGAAACCAACCACCAAGTGAATACGGTGTAGCCTGCATTTGCCGTCTATTTATATTTCTAATACCTGCAGCGTAAGGGAATATAATAGGTCTGAGAATTTCATCCCTCTATTGCTGACCGGTTACAGCTAAATTTCGAATGATGTGGAGATCGGTATGCCCATTCATGAAGATACTAGCACGGACCATCACTCAACCATCATCAAATAAGACACTTCCTTGGAGAAACGCATGAATTTTTCTAGTGACATGTTGCTTCCAGGTGTAAATACGCCTGTCATCAGGGTTCGCAGAAAACCATCGGTTTACAAACATACTGACTTAACGCGTGAAGTCGGCTCCGGATTGTTTGAATCCCAATGGCAAAGGAAAGGTGTTGTTAAAGAAGAGAGCATTCAAATTATTCGATCATTACCGTTAAATATTGATCACCATTGGATGCTCTTGCACGTCTATGACCTTGGCCTGAATTTTCCTTGCATGCGGTAGTCTTTTTCCGGCTTATAAAATCTAAAAAAAAACTATTCCAGATCTTGGAAATCATACTTTGTGGAATTTCAGTGTCTTTTGTTACTTCGGCTTGCATTTGAACCTCCCATTCTAACAAATAAATAAACATCCAAACTTTTGATTTAATAAACTTTTCCCATTAAGACATCGCGCACATCGATTGAAATCACTTACTGAATGTCAATGATTCATTTTGGTTTTGTTTTTCTGCAAGCTAAAAATCAAGTTTCATTTGCTACCACTGTTAAAGCGTTGTTTTTTGTTATGTAACTCAACATTTGCATGCTACAAAGTTTAAAAATGGAAAAAAAAATTCATGATTGACTATTTATTTCCGTTTCTGCTAAAAAAAATTCTGTTACATAATTATTTTAATAAGACTTACAATATCCTTTAAACGCTTCTAGTATTTCCCAGTACGTCATAGGGACAACGTTTTCTTGACAATTATGATTTATTATTCTCACCAGTAAATTTTTATTGTAAATTTAGTATCCTTTAATTCGAGCATTTTTCTGATCCAAACAGGCATAAATGTCTGTTTTGAAAAACCGGTTATAAAAGATTTAAAATTCTGTAAAAGGCGAAAAAATAGGCATTATTTGAAAGTTTTTCTTCAAAAATGTTGATCTATTAAGTGGTTAATTGTTTTGAACAGTGTATTTCAAGGTATGTTTTGATGTAATTACTTTAATCATTGGTGGACAGTCACATACTTAAAACATTTTGCATGCCGCATTAATATTTTCAAGACACTGTACATAATGGTAATCAACATTGTTTTTTTTCTTAATTTCACGTGTTTAATTTAATCTTTAAATGTTTAAATTAATCTTTCATTTTAAACAACTGTTACTGATCGATTATTCTTTAAAAGTAATTCTAAAAATATGTACTATTTTATCACTAGAAATTACAGTACTCGAAGTGTGCAATGGTAATGTTACACAAACACATTTGTGCTTATAAATCAAAAAATAATTTAATTATCGAAAAGTGGAAACTCATTTTAAATTTAAAATCATTTACACACTGGGGCCACACTTTTTATTTTTTTACGTTTAAAAGAATTTCACAACATGTCTCAAGAAGTTTTGCATTATGGAGCAGGGCTTTAATTTATCGTTACATACTATTCAATATTACATGCTATTAATTATTACATACTACAAAATAAAACAGTAATCTAAACAAATAAGATAATGCTTTCTAAAGATTTTTAATAAAGATAGGTATTCCATTTATTAACATTGAGAAAATATATACATTTTTGTAGCCTTAGAATTTATTTTTATTATTATTTTCCGTTTTGGTCTGCAATAATAATATTTGCTTAACGAATTCAGGAGGTTGAATTAATTCGAACATTTCTTTGAAGATGTTATTTATTAATGTGCTTATCTCGATATTAATCACGGACGCTTAATGCCACTTTATAAATGAAGTGATTTATTTTGGGATTATAATGTTTTTAAAAACGCTGGATAGGTTTTTATAATGTTTGATGTACTAAATTAAGGATTATGATTTTTAAAATAATTTTAAGACGAATGATCAAGAACTGAGGAATGTAATAAATGAAACATGGATTTAATACAAAATGCTATTTTTAAAATTATATTCTTAAATAAGAGTGCTTACAACTCGTAAACATATTAATAAGCACAAAAAATGTAAGAAGACGACTTGAATTAAATTGTTTTAAAAATACTGAAATTCACTTTGTAAAAAGTAATAGTTTTAGTATAAATTACTTATTAGTGGTGCTATATAGCGGTGTATTAGTACTAATTTTTTTATGTTTTTCGGTTTGATGTGTGATAAAAGAGTATTATCCTCATTAAAATAATTATGAACCAATTGCCGTTATTACCGGCGGATAATCCGAAAGAAAAACAATTCTGTTTTGAACCAGAAAATTTATTCAATAATTAAAGTCAAATATTTACTGCTAGTTAAAATGTTACATTTTAATTAAAGAATTTTGTGTCGGAGTGTTTAATCCGCGGATTATACGACAAAAAGTTTGGTATTTTTGATTTAATAGTAAAGTATGTTTACTTTAGATTCGCAAGAAAAACTGCCAATTTCAGTTTTTCTATGTTGGAATTTCTAATTTTTTTTACAGATCTACGCCTAAAATGAAACATTGAACACAAAATCACCCACAGTTAAAAATTTCATCAAAATGTCTCTCTATCTATTTATATATCTACATATATATAGATATCAGTAGATATATAATATCTATAACTTTTTCAAGGAGACGAAAATTTGCATAGTTATGCTCAAATATCTTGCAAACTAATATATAAAATCAAATAACAGGAAACCTAAATCAAGTTCTTTAAATATTAAAATCGGACCAAGATGTAGAAAATAGGGAGGAGTTTTGTGTAAAGCCCCAAAGCCCCAGAACCTTTTGATTATAATACATATCGGACAAATTACAAAAATTAAATACTTATAGAAAATGCGCCAGAAATTTATGCATGGCAGATTTTTGATAAAGTTAAAAATCAGATCAAAGGGCGAAAAAAACCAGGGTTTTAGGGAAAAATGTTTCATAACTTTGTCAGTTACCTCGGCATTAAATTACCTGAAATGCATTATACATTTTCTTAATAGTATCTGCAACTTTTCTATTTAGAAATTTTTTTGATAATAACTCTTACCCACCTCCACCCCCAAAATAAATAAATAGATAAATAAAACGAAAAAACAGAGTAGTTGAATAATACAATTATAACTTTGTCAATTCACAAGTTATAAGATCTTCTTAATATTATCTACAACTTTTATACTAACAAGTTTTTGATAGACTCAACACTTACAGAAAATAATAATAAACAAATAAAACACAAATAAATTAAATATGAGCTGCTAACAAAAATATCGCATTAATATTATTTTGATAAAACCAGCCATGACAGAAAAGTAAGATAAAATACTCGCTAAAAGCGGCCAGAAAAAATTGTTAAGCTGTATTTATCTGAGACTGTAGGTCGTTCTTGCTTGAATTTTTCACTTATTACTATTTTTTTTGCTCACAGGCTATTAGGATCATAATTTATTTAAAAAGTCTTTAATAATTTTTGTAGATAAATTCTAATATCTCGTGTTAATATCTGAAACTGAAACAGACAAATAACACAGATGAAACCGAAAAAATATAGACAATTGTTGAAGTTTGTGCGCTTTTCATTACCCACGCCTAAATATATATACATATTATGTATAATCAATGTATAATGTATATACACTGATGTCCAAAAGTTAAGCATAATTGCTAATTAATTAAGTAATGAAAGAAATATGAATCGAATTGTGGTGAAGCTCCAGGTGTGTAAACAAAATAGTACGCTTCATATATTTTCGCGAAGAGTTTTCCCCGAAATCGAACAGGGGACCGTCAACAAATTGAAAAAGAACGAAGATCTTTTGGATAACCCTGTCAAAATTAATGTAGCAAAAGCGTTCAAACTGCACATTATGATTAAGTCTCTTATTGTATTGTACTGTGTTTATTTGTAAAAGGATAGCATGTATACTCGTAGAGAAATTAAGGTTTTTATAAAAACAGTCCTAAGTTTTTTGCTTATAATTTGCAGAGTTCTTAGTATAAAATAATGTTCTTTTCTGAAAATATGACAAACATCATTGTACACAATACCCTGTCATCAGAATTTAAAAATAATAAAAATTGTATGAAAAATGAGTAGATTTAGTAAATAATTTTTCATTGCGCATGAGTCAATGATATCAAAATTTCATTTGCATATTGTGTTAGCTAAATGTATAGAGCAACTTCTGTAAAAGTTTCAAAAACATAGCTTGAAAATTCTGAAAGTAATCGTCTATAGAATCAACTCAAAATCCGTTATTCCTAAAAGGAAGAAAAAAAATCGGGGGTTTTATCCAAATATAGTTGTATGTGCAATATTGTGTAAGCACTAAACAAGGATGCTTGTTAAACAAGGATGCTTGGATACAGCCCTCATCTTTTTGCTTCATTTAGGGAATAAAGGATTTTGATCTCATTCTATCAACGATAATTTTCAGGATTTTTAAGCTATGTTTTTGAGACTTTCACAAACGTTGCTCTGTACATTTAACTAACATAATATACAAATGAAATTTTGATATCATTGACGCATGCGCTATGAAAAATTATTTACTAAACCTACTCATTTTTAATACAATTTTATTATTTTTAAATTCTGATGACAGGGTATTGTGTACAATGATGTTTGTCGTATTTTCAGAAAAGAACATTATTTTATACTAATAATTCTGCAAATTATAAGCAAAAAACTTAGGACTGTTTTTATAAAAACCTTAATTTCTCTACGAGTATAAATGCTATCCGTATAAAAAAAAACACAGTACATTACAATAAGCCACTTAATCATAAGGTGCAGTTTGAACACTTTTGTTACATTAGTTTTGACAGGGTTATCCAAAAGATCTTCGTTCTTTTTCAATTTGTTGACGGTCCCCTGTTCGATTTCGGGGAAAACTCTTCGCGAAAATATATGACGCGTACTATTTTGTTTACACACCTGGAGTTTCACCACATTTCGATTTATATTTCTTTCATTACTTACTTAATTACCAATTATGCTTAACTTTTGGACACCAGAGTATATAATAACATATATAGAAAATGATGCTATTAATTATTAAAACATTGCGATTGAATGATAGTGACTAAGTTTTTCTAAGATTAAGAAATTGATTGTTCAAAAGTTTAAAACTGAAAACCTCCAAAATTTTTATTAGAATCAATTTAGGAAATAATAATTTAGAAACAGAATAAAGTCAATTTATTAAAATATATTCGTTGCATTTCTTGACATAATCGAAAGCACTTTCGTCTATTTTAATACATTTATATTAAAATGGTGTTTTTATATACAACAGTAAGCTTATGAGTTTATACTCAAAACATTTTAACACCAAGTATAAATTTAGGAATTGTTAATATAGTTTAACACGATGTTGAAAATTATTTCAAAATTCATAGATATATAAATTAATTTCAATGCTGAAAATTAATTCAAAAATCAATTAAAATTATAAATGTTGATACGCATTTTACTATTTCCTTTGCAATTAGTACAGTATCACAAATTCAGAACAATGATTACCTACCTATTTTGCAGTAGAAATTCTAATAATTTCTGCTGTTAAATAAGTTCAAGATTATAATTCAGAAATATAGTGACACTCAAAAGTAAGGCATCAGCGTATTCTTAATCATAATTCTTAATTCAAATTAAAAATGCTTGCATTCTTATTAAAAGATTAAGTAGACTCAAATAATGATTCTCAGAAAATTTATCCTTGAATTATTAACACACATAAAGTGAATGAATTTAATTACTCTGGGTGACTGCGCGCATAAATTTATTTTTATAGATAATAATATGGATAATAACTTTGGTCCACTCCGCCACTACAAGAAGCGTTAGCGTCATTTATATTAAACTAATCGAAGCATGGCAGCATTATATTTCTCTGCAATATTCTAGTCAGGCTCATGAGTGATTCGTCTAGCTGTAGAGCCCTAAGTTACAATTAACGGACTGCATTATACATTCTCAATACCCTGAATGCCTTGTAAATAAATGGACGTCTCTAGCAAGCAGTGAATTGTGGTCAAGGGGAAAATTATTAAACCCCTTAATTCCCTAGAATCTATATATTCATTCGCGAATAATTTAGATTAGAAAGAAAAGAGTATCGGTCTTATTTGTAACGATTAAAACTGTGAACCGTAAGTGTGATGGAAATTTTGCTTTTGAAAATTTAAGTTTAGAGATGTAAAATATTTCGATCGGTGGACAGAGATGTTAAATATTGGGTTGTTCGGAAAGTCCTTACCGTTTGGGAAAATCAATTCATACCGGAAAATTTTGTTCATTAATATCTAAGTATTAGATATCGGAAACAATATATAATAATTAAATAAAAGAATTATCGGGTACGAATTGATTTTCCCAAACGGAAAGGAATTTCCGAACAACCCATTAAGTGGTGAAATTTAACCCTTACAGGACCATAAGATGTCCAAGACTAAATATGCCAATAAAACAGAATATTTTGGCTATTGTGGGTGTAAAGTAAGAGGATATCACAAGAAAAACATAGCAGGATGTATAGGCTTCTTATAATTTCATGGGAAATATTATTCCCTATGGACCATAAAGTGAATAAACGAAGAGTTAGGTTTATTATATCAGTATTTTATTTATTGCTTTGTAATATAAAAAACATGATAAAAATTATCAGAAAATTAACAAACTACAGTTATTTTATTTCCTCAAGTCCAAAACACTTTGAATATATTGTTAGTTCAGCCCGCGAATGATTTGGTTTTGGCGCAATAAAGCTCGACAGTTCTTTTTTAACCGACTTCAAGAAGGAGGTTATGATTTCGACCTGTATGTATTTGTTGTTCACGCATAACTTTCGTAAATATGAACCGATTTTGATAATTCTTTTTTTGTTAGAAAGTGTAAGATGCTCACATGGTCCCATTTCAATTTCATCAAATTCTAGCGATTAGAACTTTTAAAAAATAAAAACATTAAAATTCCAATTTTTTTTTTTTTTTTTTGGAGCCGTCATTCAATTAAAAGCGTTCATTTTTCAGGTAATCGCAGGCTTTCATTTCGAGCACACAAGTCAGATGTGTGTGTACAATAAATAAATAAAATTTCAGGCTATCACTCTTACACCGATAGGAGATCTTTTTAACCGACTTCAAGGATTAGGTTATGATTTCGATCTGTATTTATTTCTTGTTCACTCATAACTTCCCTAAAAATGAACCTATTTTGATAATTCTTTTTTCGTTTGAAAGTATAAGATGCCCGCCCCATTTTAATTTCATTAATTTCTGATGATTAGAATATTTTTTTAGATAAAAAGATGTAAATTTGATTAAAAAAATAACGATTTGTCGCAAATAATCTTTTATTGTGGCAACCGTTTTCAAATCATAAGCATATTAAAACTATGCATTCATATGCGTTAGCGCCAAGTTGTCGCCAAGCTTGATTCTTTTTTGAAGTCGGTTACTATTTTTTTTTAAAAAGCATAACTATTTATTCTCTGATCAGCCTTTTCTTTAGCATATCCCCTTCGCGACGACAGCCTTTTACGAAATTTTTAATGTTTTACTACCGGTTTTTAAAAACAGAATATTGTACTTTATTAAACTGAGAAATATTAGTGCTGATTATGTTTTAATGTAAACAGCCCAACTGGTGGCGCTTTTATCTTACATTTTCCTCGATATCCTCAATACTCCTATTTTAAGAACTAATGCACAGAATTTCACATTGCTAATAATGACTACGGAGGATATCGAGGAAAATGTAACAGAAAAGCGCCACATGTTGGGCTATTTACACTAAAACATAATCAGCACTAATATTTATCAAGGTATATCTGAATCTGAAGTTGATGAAAATTCACGTATTAGTTCTCGAGTTAGAGCTATTGCTGGAATTGGCAAAAATTCAGCATAGCAGTGCCACCTGTTAAGAGATTGACATCAAAGTGTAAACAGAACCAGTCAATATCTAGCATTAATTGTGTATTAAGTTTGATAAAAATCTTCGCGTTATTTATTATTATTTGTTCAGAAACATATTTGACGACTTGGACATGCGTTTTATTTTGACATTCAGTAAAAAAAAATATCCATTCAAAAATAATTGATTAAACGATAACGATTTTTGAAGAAAGATAAAATATTTCCCTTCAGCGTGAAAGGGTTACAGATGGAAAAAAATTAAATGAATTCATTAACATAAAAATCTTACAAATATTTATATTTCATTAAATTATTCGTATGATAAATTATCAATATTTATCACATTTCAGGTAATGTATAATTTATATACAATCTTTTTTTAATTATTTTTTTTAAGTTTTAAGTGAGTTTTCATCTTATGTGTTACATATGTTTTAAATGTTTCATGGAAACGAGTTATTTCCCATCCTTTTCAAAAATCAGTAACACGTTTATCCATGTTATTTTAGCTACCAACTTCTACGTTTAATATATATATATATAAAAGTGTTTAGAATTTAAAAATATATATATTTGTAAAAAGTGCATTTTTTATTTAATTAATTTTATATATATATATTTTTTTTATGAAGTAAAAGTTGTGGTTCAAATTTATTAATTACAATTTAAAAAAATATATCAGTTATGCAAATGGATGTGTAAAACTACTATAAAATTTAATAGTCAAATCAACAATAAATTTCAAATACATAAATGACTTATTTGACACTTCAGATTAAAATATAAAAATCTGTAAATGCCTTTTATTATTTCGATTATATTTTATTTTCTAAAAACAGTTACTGTATAATATTTTAATATGTACCTTATTTTTTAAGTTACACAAAATAGAATGAATTTTAAACCGCAAAACTACACAAAACTGTTATTAATTTACGAAATTCTATTAATTATATTCCATTTTGTTGAAATCAGTAATATTTTGATTCCTAAAATCATTTTTAGAATTTTATACGACGATTAAAAATTAAAACTACACCTGAAGTATTTACGAATACACGGCATTTTGCAAAACATTTAAAAATTTCAACTGACACTTCAAATTAAAATATTAAAAAAATGTTAATATTTTGATTACTTTTTATTTTCTAAAAATCAGTAACTGTGTAATATGTATCTTATTTTTATGATATTCAAAATGAATATCAATTTTTAACAGCAAAACTACTTAAATCTTTTGTTATTTTCCAAAAATATTTTAATTATGTTTCGTTTTCTTAAAATCAATAATATTTCAATATGTAGTGGACAACGGGGCACCTTTGAACACTCCAAATATTTTCCTTCAAATAACTGTTTCTTTAAAAATGCATATGGTAATACATTACTACTGCTTCAGTGCAATAAGTACAATGCTGCACCATTTTACATGCACAATACTGACTAAGCTAGATATGTCTTTTTCTCCTTCTTGAATGTATGTTTAAGAAAATAAACCCGTAAGATTTTTGTTAACAATTTTATATTCCTAAAATTTTAATTTATTATTCAATATTTAAGTATACTTTAATTTAAAAGCTTTGTTTTATTGGAATACTTTAGCCTAATTGAGGAAAAATATGTATTGTTAATTCCATGTGATGGGGCACCATTGAACAGAACAGCTAGGCACCGTTCAGCATTTCATATCAATAAGTAAAGGGTTATGGATGCATCTAGTTATTCTTATTGGAACTTTTTTTATGTGAAAAGAAGTCAAGAATGCCAAATAACATGAACAATCTACCCCTTACTGCACAGATAGGTCACAAAATCTGTCTGTATCAGTGATGGGATGTTTCAAATCTAAATTGATGATGGCATTCAGTTATTGAATAATTGCAAATCCCTGACGCACAATATCAATTTATGATTTAGTTAGTTTCTTTAACAAAACCTACACTTTTCCATTTACTTTTTCTCAAACACAATTTCTGATTTTCGTAATAGGTAAACGCAAATTAGTCAGGGCTTTTCAAAAAAGACAAAAGTTTCCACAACAAACATACCTGAAGGGACACTATATGCTATTTCAACAAAAGGTTTTGACAAGAAATTTCATGTATTTAAATTTGGTTAAATAACAAAAATAAATAGTAATTTCAATAAAATCTAGTTATTTAATTTTATTCATATCAATTTATATTTCTGAAAAATATGGAGGTTTTTATAAAAACTCAGATTATATTTATATTTTGTACATTTGTTCAAAGAACCCCCTTACTTTTACAAAGGTACACTTACATAGGGCAAGTTTGGATACAAATATTTCAGTTTTTAAATCCTCACAACATATTTAATTTACTTAGAAAACTTTTAATTGCTGGTTCATATGATAAAAAACACATTGTTTTTATCATATAATATTTAAAACGCAATAAATATAATTCAAGCAAGAACTATGTTGATATAAAAAAAATGTTCACACGTGCCCCCCTCCCATCCATTTTTGCCATAAAATCCTTTTTGGAATTTTACAAGATGAACAAAAAATTAAAAATGCGCATGAAATATTTACGAATATATGGCATTTAACAAAATATTTAAGTATTCCCTTTGACACTTCAGATTAAAATATTAAAAGGAAAAAAATGTTGTTATTTTACAGATTATTTTAATTATTTTTAATTTTCTAAAAATATGTAACTGTGTAATATTTTATCGTACATCATTATTTTTTAAATTATGCTAAATTAATATAAATTTAAAACTACAAATCTACACAAATTTGATATTATTTTGGAAAATTATTTTAATTATATTTCGTTTTCTTAAAATAAGTAATTTGTTGATATTTAAAATCGATTTTGGAATTTTACAAGACGAATAAAAAATTAAAACTTCACATGGAATATTTACGAACACATAGTATTTCACATAAAAATCTAGTTCTGAATAGCCAGCCGTTGCATTTTCCCAAAAAATACTACATATAGAAAATCTAAATTTCAACATTTACTTGTTTATTTTTTCTTTTCTTGGTATGTTCTCGTTTTATTTCTCTTTCACAGATCCAGTTGTCAGAAATCTTCCTTCATATTGACAGTTGTGACCGTATTTTTGTTTAGTTAATGTTTGGGAAATATGCATTCAGTCCTATTCTTTTGTGGAAATGAAAGACTGCAATATTTCTCCTTACATAAGGCTCGAAATATCTACTTTCAATTTGAATGCAAATATACGCAAGCTGTTTAAGAACGAAACATTTTTATAAATGAAAATGTTTCAGAAAAGCTGCGCTTTGATCTTTATTAAAATATGTTTCTAGGAAAACGATGATAGGTGAAATTTAGATTGCGCAATTTTAATGTGTAACGTTATATATATATATATATATATATTATGTAAAAATTGTATTATTTAACGAAAACGTTCTAGTAGATAAAGAATTTTCTGATATTTTTTTGCGGAGTTAAGGACTTTTTTTTATGATTTTCGTCTATACAATAAATGAATAAAAATCTAAGTTGGTAGGCAAAATCGTATTTGATAAACTTATTCATAATTGGTTTTCTGTAGAAAATTTTACTAACATTTAATATGGCAAATTGAAAAATTTTATAATTTTTTTTAATATAGCAAATTGAAATTTTTTATTCTCTTGTTAAATGGCGTAAAATCAACGGAATGAACATAATGGAAATTTCTCATCACGCGTAGCAAATGACGTGCGTTTGTTGAGTAAGGAATTTCTAAAAATATTTAGATACATGGTGCAATGGTATACAGTATTTTGGATATAATAGAATATCCAAAATCTTTGTGTAACCCTGTAAAAATATCTGCTTTTATAATACAGAAAGTAATAAGTAGTAAATCTCAGCAACATATGTCAATTTATAAAAATGTGAAATCTTTTAATATTATTAAAAAAGGCCCCAAACTATATTTTCCATGTACCATTATTAAATGGAATACTTTTGTGTAGCCCTTTATATAAATAACTAATGCTATTTACACTGAAGATTGCCCAGAATGCATACTTTTGTACATAATTCATAGATGCATATGTATTTTATTATATTCGAGATAGTTTAATACCATGAAAATGCATTTGAAACTATTTTTTCCATTGTTCATAATGTAACGAAATATTTTGATTTTGTCTGTAACTAAACTTTGCTTCTAATTTTCATAAAATTTAAAATGACTCGGCAAAATTATACAACAATTACGTATTTTAAATTTCAAACAAGTCGGTTGATAGTTTTATGCGGACAGACAGATGAACTAAGTGACGACTATAGGGTTACATATTTACATAATTACGAACACATCTAAAAAAGTACTATTCTGGGATCGAATCAGAGTCAAAGATTCTGCGCACCAACTTTCTACCTTTGAGATACTTCGCGATACCAGTTATAGAACTTCTTAAGCATAATTTTGTTAGTAAGGCTGCAACAGCAGCATATAATGGAATATTTTTTATCCTACACCTGATCCGTGGGTCAGAAAGAAAAGAAATATTCAGCATCGATGAAATTGAATATCGATGAAATTGAATATGTTTTTATACGTAGTTTTTTTTTTAAAATTTTGTTGATGTTAGATTCTCTTGATTATAGTGTATTTATTTCTATATTATGATGAATTTAGCCGATGTAACTGAATTTATTTTTAAGCTAAAACAACCAAAGGAATTCTTTCCATTTTGTCCTTAAGTGACGGATAATCAAAGAAAATTTAAATATATCGAATGAAAAAATAACGACATTACATAAGTAAATACAGATTTCATATATATAGATGAAATTACAAGTTGGAATTATACAGCTTGAATCATAAGACAATGTGAGATTTTTCATGACAAACAAAGCAAACCTTACAAATTCTCCATTAATCTTTCAGAAATTCATTAAAATTCCATTCTTTTAAAATATAATTTAACATCAACAGCATATTGGAAAGAAAGCATCCCAAATTTTCCAGGACCTTATAAACCTTTCTCATTAAGAACTAATATATTTTTTACTAATATATTTCCGATATAAAATGATTATAAAAACAATTTTTCTCTTAATACCACTTATTTTCTTAAACATTTTTGACTATTTTTTTAGCTTATCAATCGACTCAAGCCAAAATATAAGATTTTCAAATGCCATCAATGCTCAAATATATTCATGTTTTACAAATATGTATAAGAGGCAAATATGTTAAATTGTCATCTTTAACAGTAACATTAAAATTATTTTTTTACACCTGTTTGCATAAAATTAGCTACGCAGCTAAAAATGTTTTGCCGAAATTTGTTAGCATCCGTTAAATTCAGGTTTGAGAAAATTTAATTATTATACTACAATTTATTTATTGTTGAGTATTTTGCTCATCAATTTCGACTGATATTTATTTTATGAAGATAAAAATGGAGATCGTCTCACGCTGAGATAAGTCGGCAAAAAGCAACTAGATTTCTTTTACATATAAAGGCAAACATGTGTCATTCGGTTTCAATTAATCAGTTTTTTTTAAACATGCTCGTCACAAGTTTACCTCTATGGACAGCTGAGAAGTTCTGAAACGACATTTTTAATGCTTATTTAGATTTTCTGCATTGTGATTTTAATTAAGTTTTATTTTATTTTTCTTTATATCAAAAGTTATATGTTACTAAGGAGGTTGGGCATGGTCATCGGAATTTTAGAAACCTTTATATGGGACTGACCTAAAGTTTAGGTTTCGCTATCTTGGGCGTAAATAAAAAACAAATAAAATTTTGAATGTGAAATATTATTCAACTCTTAACATTACTTCAAAACAAATAAACTGCTTGGTAATTGTTTGATGTCTAATTTTATTTCATTTAGTCATTTAATTTAAAAGGTCAAATTGAGACGCAATATTTGCTTCCAGCAATACATTATGAGCCATAAAAATAAATTTTTGAAACTCAAAAATAAGTAAATACAGTAACATTTTAACAAGAAATGTTAATAAAATATTTCTTTGCTATGACAATTTCTATTTATTTTAGTACTCCAGATGCTGCGATAATAATTTATTCAATTTTATTTCTCAAAATAATATAAATTTCTCCCCTTTAATAAAAAAGGTAGCCGGGTATTGAAAATCTGACACATTTTTAAAAACATGTCCAGGACTTTAGTTAAAATTAAAAACTTTTAAATTATTAAGACATTTTTCTAAAGTAGTATCTCTTTTTTGCAGATTATATTAACGAAAAATATTTTTAAGAAAGTTTCTTCGTAAATAAGAAACTGCTTTTGTGAAAAGAATTCTCATAAAAATTTGCGGAAAATATATTTAGGGAAATCAAATTTGCAAACTGGCATTTTGCATACTTGGTAATACTTGACGAAATATAGCTAAATTCTGTGCCAAAAATAAAACTGAAAAAAGAAATTTAAATTTATTAGAAAATATAACTGTGAATGATACCGAAAATATGATGTTTATACAAAAGAAAAATAATTATCTGTTACAGTGTATCATTGCGTAACTGCTTATGCTTAAACTAGTATAAACTATCGTCCTAGGACTGTGGGTTGAAATCGTGGTTTTCCTTTAAAATTTTAACTAATAATAATATCCATATTATATTCTTCCGAAATTGAGTCATTTGAATTAAAAATCATAAAATGGCAGTAAAGTGAAACATAATTTTCAAAAACTTTACATTTAAATAGACACCCTTCTTGCTGAACGGCACAAAATATTAAATGTGCGAGGTTGAGAAGTAATTAAGTTTCAGTTAGAAATAATTAAAACAGAACTAAATTTTGTTAATTAAGATTAAAAAGAGGAGATATAAACAGGCACATGTAAAAAAATTTAGCTGAAACCTACTGAAACGAAGGATGGCATTAAAAAGAAAATATATGCTTGACGAATAGATTATGAAACATTTTCTAACATAATCAGAATACTATAACATTTTTTTTTACAAGTTCAACTGTGGTGTCTAACTGCAGCAAATGGAAATGCAAAACATTTTTTCGATAACAAATTTCAGCATTTTCCATCTAAAGTTGGAAAATTGTCTCAATTTTTCGAGAAATCCTGTTTATGAAATATAGATTTGTGTGTTGATAAATTACATACTTGCAAAATTTTAAATTAGATGAGAAATACATACCGCAGTTGAAAATACCCCTTCAGCACTTTATAAACAATTAAAAATTACTTAGCTTTAAAAGCGTTTGGTGCAATTGAAAACGTACTTGTAGCAATTATTGCTCAAAAGCAGTGCAGTTTCCCTTGTGTGTCCCTGTAAGTACACGATAAATGCTATGAATGCCCTATTCAATAGTAATCATTTTGTAGATTTGTATGAATTTAAATGCATTCGAAATAGTATAACGCCATTGATATATACGGCAAACGCTTATTTCCCATTTACCTAATGTAAAGTAATTCTTTTGAATGTGTCTGTAAATAAATTATTGAAATGAATGATTCATATTCAATACCAAACATGCCATGGTAAACATCACTAGCATGCATAAATTGCATGAACATTTGAGAACATTTGCATAAGTTAAAGAGAGGACAGACAGTTAGACGAACAGACATAAACACTTCATTCATAGACACTTTTTCATTTCGTTGGAAAGTGTTAAAATAGTGATTCTCGTATTGAAACAGACTCCTTTATTTCATTTTTTAAGAAAAAGATATTTTAAAATAAAGTGTTTGTCAAAATATGCTTCTTCCTCAAATTTATATGCAAATACTAAAAATGTAATTTATTTTTTCAAAAGACCTGCGTAAACCCATTTGATGCTATAAACTTTGTTTGAACATGAATGACGCAATATTTTGTAACGACGAAGATAAGCCCTGAAAAATCTTTCTTTCTGAAAATAAATCAGCTACACCTCTCTAGAAAATTATATTTAGAACTATCAGTAGATGATTGACTTAAAAATATTAAGGGATTCATTAAAAAAAAGTACCAATAACTACTAAGAAGAAACATTAGTAAGCGGTTTTTACTCCCATATCGTAATTGATTATTTTAGTTATATTCATTATTTACAGTGGAATTTTTGTTCAACGAAATCTCTATTTAACAAAGTTTTCTACTTAACGAAATTCCCTACTGAAACTTGACTTTGAACACCATTAACATATAAATTAATACCTTTATTGAGAAAAATACATTCTTCATAATGAAGGTTATTTTGCTTCCTGTTTGTACAACATTCAAAAACTTTCAAACACAGATATTTGTTTTATGATGAATGTACAATTTTTTTTTCAGAGAATTGTTTGAAAATGAAATTATATAATTTTTTTTAATAATTTGCATTCAAAAGAAGAAATGTGAAAAAACTCAATACAGCAAAAAGGGAATTCCTGAATAAAGAAATGATACAGATTAACTATTCGGATATTTTAAAAAGTCCAGTTTTTTATGAACAGCGTAAATTTCATAAAAAACCTGAACAAAGTATTGTTACAGACTTTTAAAAAGTTAAAGATTACTATAAAAATTCTCCAAATTTCACAATAGAAATTATATTTATTTCTACTGTTAAATATGTTCAAGATTGCTATTCAGAAACAGTGGCACTCAAAAGTAAGGCATCAGTGCACTCTTAATCAATTTTCTTATTTCAAATTAAAAATGCTTGCGTCCTTTAAAAGATTAAGAAGGAAAATATAAAGATACTGAGCAAAATTATCCTTGAATTATTATGGCACATAAAATGAAAGAATTTAATTACACTAGAAGGCTGCTTGCATAATTTTATTTTTATCGATAATAATATGGATAATAATTTTGATCCACTCCACAAGTACAAGAAGCGTTAACGTCATTTCTATTAAACTAATCGAAGCATGGCAGCATTATATTTCACCGCAATATTCAAGTCAGGCTCATGAGTGATTCGTCTAGCTGTAGCGCCATATGTTACAGGCAATTAACGGACTGCATTATACTTTCTGAATACTCTGAATGCCTTGTAAATAAATGAACGTCTCGAGCAAGCAGTGAATTGTGGTCAAGGGGGAAATTATTCAACCCCTCAATACCCTAGAGTCTATATATTCATTCGTCAATAATTTAGATTAGCAAGAAAATATTATCGGTCTTATTTGTATCGATTAAAACTAAGAACAATATATATGAAACCGGAAGTGTGACGGAAATTTCGCTTTTGGATATTTAAGTTTTGCGAAATAAAATATTTAGATCGTTTGATAAAGAGATGGTAAAAATAATAGATGGAAAAATATTAAATGCTTTCATTAACATAAAAATCTTACAAATATTTATATTTAATTAAATTATTCTTATGATAAATTATCTGTATTTATCATATTTCAGGTAATGTATAATTTAAATACGAACTTTTTTAAAATTATTTTTTAAAGTTTTAAATAAGTTTTCATCTTACGTGTTACATATGCTTTAAAGGTTTCATGGAAACGAATTTTTTGCTATCCTTTTCACTTCAGATTAAAATATGAAAATTTATAAAAGCCTTTTATTATTTCGATTATATTTTATTTTCTAAAAAACAGTTACTGTACAATATTTTAATATGCACCTTATTTTTTTAAGTTATACAAAATGGAACTAATTTTAAACTGCAAAAATACCAAAACTGTTATATTCCGTTTTATTGAAATCAGTAACATTTTTATTCAAAAACCATTTTTAGAATTTTATAAGATGAATAAAAAATTAAAACTACACATGAAATATTTACGAATACACAACATTTAACAAAACATTTAAATATTTCATCTGACACTTCAAATTAAAATATTAAAAAAAATTTTATATTTTGATTATTTTTTATTTTTTAAAAATCAGTAACTGTGTAATATATATCTTATTCTTTATGATATTAAAAATGAATATCAATTTTTAACAGCAAAACTACTTGAATCTGTTGTTATTTTGCGAAATTGTTTTAATCATGTTTCGTTTTCATAAAGTCGATAATATTTCAATATGTAGGGGATAATATTACATTACTACTACTTCGGTGCAATAAGTACAACGTTGCACCATATTGTATGCACAATACTGACTAAGCAAGATATGTCTTTTTCTCTTTCTTGAATCTAAATTAAAAAAAGTAAACCAGTAATATTTTTGTTAATAATTTTATATTCCTAAAATTTTAATATGTTGTTCATTATTTAAGTATACTTTAATTTAAAAGCATTGTTTTAATGAAATTCTTTAGCCGAATTGAGTAAATAGTTGTATTGTTAATTCCATGTGATGGGGCACCATAGAACTGAAAAGTTGGGGCGCCGTTCAGTATTTCAGACTATCAAGTAAAGGGTTATGGATGCATCTAATTATTATTATTATTGGAATTTTCTGTGAAAGAAATCAATTAAGAATGCCAAGTAACATGAACAATCTACCCGTTACTGCCCACATAGGTTACAAAATCTCGCTGTATCAGTGATGGGATGTTTCAAATCTAAATTGATGATGGCATTCAATTATTGAAAAAAATAGCAAATCCATGATGCACAATAACAATTCATGATTTAGTTGGTTTGTCTAACAAAACCTACACTTTTTCATTTAGTTTTACTCAAACACAATTTCTGATTTTCGTAATGGATAAAACGGAAATTAGGCACGCTTCTTGAAAAAAGACATAATGAAACATTTTATTTTATTATCAGTTTACTAGATTTCAAGGATATTACAAAAGTTTCCACAACAAACATACCTGGAGGGACACTATATGCTGTTTCAACAATAAGTTTTGACAAACACTTTGATGGAATTCAAATTGGTTAACTGACAAAAATAAATAGTAATTTCAATGAAATCTTGTTATTTAATTTTATTCGTATTAATTTATATTTCTAAAAAATATGAAGGTTTTTATAAAAACTCAGATTATATTCATATTTTGTACATTTTTTCAAAGATCTCCCTTACTTGTTCAAAGGTACACATACATAGGGCAGGTTTAATTTACATAGAAAACTTTTAATTTCTGGCTCATATAATGAAAAAAGAAGCATTGTTTTTATCATGCAATATTTAAAGCGCAATAAATATAATTGAAGTAAGAAATATATTGATTTTCTAAAAAAATGTTCAAACGTGCCCCCCCCTCTTCCCTAAAATCCTTTTTGGAATTTTACAACATGAATAAAAAGTTAAAACTGCATACGAAATAATTACGAATACACGGCATTTTATAAAATGTTTGAATATTTCCTTTGACACTTCGGATTAAAATAATAAAATTTTAAAAATGTCTTATCATTTTATAGATTATTTTAATTATTTTTAATTTTATAAAAATCAGTAACATTGTAATATTTTACTGCGTATCTTTATTTTTTAAATGATACAGTATTAAAATAAGTTTTAAATTACAGATCTACACAAATCTGTTATTATTTGGGGAAATTATTTTAATTATATTTTGATTTCTTAAAATCAGCAATATGTTAATAAGGAAAATTATTTTTTGGAATTTTAGAAGACGAATAAAAAATTTAAACTACACATGGAATATTTACGAATATATAGCATTTTACAAAAAATCAAGTTGTGAATAGCCAGCCGTTGAATTTTTCCAAAAAATACTACATATAGAAATCTAGATTTCAACATTTACTTGTTTGATTTTCCTTTTTTTTGGTATGTTCTCGTTTTATTTCTCTTTCACAGATCCAGTTGTCAGAAACCTTCCTTCATATTGACACTTGTGGCCTTATTTTTGTTTAGTTAATGTTTGAGAAACATGCATTCAGTCCTATTCTTGTGTGGAAATGAAAAACTGGAATATTTCTCCTTACATAAGGCTCAAAATATCTACTTTCAATTTGAATGCAAATTTAAGCAAGCTGTTTAAGAAAGAAACATTTTTATAAATGAAAATGTTTCAGAAAAACTGCACTTTGATCTTTATTAAAATATGTTTCTAGGAAATCGATGGCAGGTGAAATTTAGATTGTACAATTTTCTGAGAATGTGTAACATTTTCTTTTTTTATATAAAAGTTGTGATATTTGAAAAAAAACGTTCTAGAAAATTTAGAGTTTTCTGATATTTGTTTTTGAAATGACGGATTTTTTTTTTTTTTGCTTGCCTATACAATAAATGAAAAAAAATATCTAAGTTGATAAATAAAATCATATTAAATAAGCTTATGTATATTTTTGGAATTTCTGTAGAAAATCTCCCTAATATTTAATATAGCAGTTTGAATTTTATTCCCTTTTTAAGCGGCGTAAAATCAATCGAATGAACAAGTTGGAAATTACTCGTCAAGCGTAGCAAATGTGGTGCGTTCGCACTATAAGGGTGTTTTTAAAATATTCATATCTTGCTGCAATGGTATACAGTAGATCGGATACAGTAGAGTATCCGAAATCTTTTGGGTATTCCTGTAAATACTATCTGCTTTCTATTATACAGGGAGAAACTTGTAGTTAAAATCAGCAATGTAACGGAATTAGCGATATTAATGGTAAATTAACGGTTGACCGTAATGTAACGGAAGATTTTTTATTGTGCCTGTAATTAAACTATACACACGATTTTCATAAAATTTTATATGAATCTAGAAAATTATATATAAGTAATATATCTTAAATTTCATCTGATTCTTTTGGATAGTTTTGCTTTGTTATATTCGGACAAACAGATGGGCTGAAGGAAGACTATAAGTGCTACGTATATGCATAATTATTAAATATATATCTTTACAAAGTCTTAAAAATAGCAAGATCGGAGTGTATTACATTGACATCTTCCCTTCTAATTAAGAGACGTCCCCAGCTGTCCGATCTGGATTTTGACGAGAGTGGTAATATTCAAAATGTTTTCACGGGTGGTCAAGAAATGTATAGGCAAGATACTACAGGATCCAATAGATCACGATATATTCAGAGTGTAAAATAGTAAGAAGCAAAGATTTAAAAATATGTTTATGATTTAGTGGGCAATAAATGCAAATTGCGAATACATTATGGTTAGTAACACGAACTATCTCCTTACCTGATCCTATGGTTTTGAAATACCGCATTGAAAGAGTTTTAGTGGAAATTTTCAGGAGTGGATCTTCAACAGTTTTTCTTTCAAACAATAATACCCTTCATCCTTTATGTCTGCTGTTGAAAACACGTTTTAACTACTTTTATATAATAAAAAGTAGCATGATTAATTAATGCAAAACGACTGACTTTGATAGCTTTTGAAGGAATTTCATGTGTAAATTCACTTTTTTATTTCTCTTCTTCCGACATAGTAAAGGACCCATATCGTGAAATATTACATTGGTAAATAAAGTTCCCGTAAATTTCATGATCCTGTTGAAAAGAGTTTTTGAACGATACTTATCTCGTTAAAATACAAATCTGATAATTGGGTATATTCACTAGTAAGACAAATATACATTTTAGCCTGGTAGAGCAAAATTTACTTTAAATAAGGTATTCTGGAGTAATAACGCCACGTTAAGGTTCTATCAATTTTCACGGTTTAGTTTTAGATTGTATATTTCAAACAAATATAGGATTTGATACAGCAATTCATTGAATATCTATATAAAAAAATAATTTAACAGATATGTATTTATAAAATGTAATGGCATGATTTCTTGACCAATGCTATTTGGCGTTATTAGCCACCTATGTGGGTAATAACGCCATGCAATCAAAACTATAAAATAATATGGAATAATACCATATAGATTGCCCAATTCTAAAAATACAAGTTCTTCAGTCTTACAAACTGATAAATTGCATTCTAAGCGATAGAGAATGTTCAATTTTTTGTGAAAGTGTAAGAAAAAAAAGAAGTGGGGAGAGAGAGGCAAAAGAATATTATACCCTGAACCTCTTTTTGCTTAAAAAGGACCGCTTTAAAATGTCGGCGTTATATAAAACATGGTTTAATAAATTTGTATTTTAAATTAATTAAATAAGATTTTTGATAAAAATCAAAATCTCTGTGAGATTTCTTATTAAATTTATACATTATTCATGCGGTTATATTTCATTATCGCTATATTAGCAAAAATTAACTATTAACTACTGTTAGCAATCTCACTGAATGCTGTTTTTTCCAAATTTCAGTGTTTAACTTCTAATTTCCAGTTAAACTATAGCCACAATTGAAATCCTCTTTTGTTTGGAGTCCTTGTACTATTGTATAAATATTTGAAAAATATATTTTAATTAGAACCAATATTGTACAAAAAGTTTAATGCAGAATCAGTATACTAGTATACTAGGAGTTTTAATCATTGATCGTTTTTGAACCTCTAACTTATGTTACCGGCTTCAAAGACCACTGCCTTTTTTCAATTTTTATATTTTAGCTTGTAATTTTCCGTTTAACTACAAACACTACAAATAATTGTTTCATTTAAAAACTTAGCTCTATCCACCAAAGCCGTTTAAAAAGATGAATAATTATTGTAATAAACTTGTACAAAGACACTATCCTCTGAGTTAATCATATTTTTTTTCTATCATTTTTTGATCTTGCCGTCTCACAGATTGCTTCACATTAGTTACGTTACAATTCCTCTCACACCAATTCAAGGTTAAATTTGTAAAGTTTTGAAAAACAGAACGACAAGAAAGTGGACATTTAAATTAGAACAGAATTGAACAATTAAGTGGGAATTTAATAGAAACCTGATTTTGAAAATGTTGGAATTAGAATATCGTTTAAAATTTTGATATCTTTTTTTTATATAAAAGTTTAATTTTTTTTTTGTATTAGTATTAACAAAATCAGTTTTGGATATTGGATCCCTCCTCCCTCTTAATCTAACCATTTTAACAATGACAATAATGCTGTCTCATACATAAAGTGAAAAAAAACACCTTTTTCGGATGTAGTTCCGCCACTATAAGGAATCAGCTGGCGTAATAACGCCAAGGAGTAACGTTATTACTCCGGTATACTTATTGTGCAGTACATTTTAAACTACAACCTATTTCGCGAACATATCCAAAATACTCTACAGCAGCGGTTCCCAAACTTTTGGGCCCGCGGAGCCCTTTTTGGAAATTAATTTCTAAGGCGGAGCCCCTGAACCCAACGATACTCTGTGGTTTACAAATTAATGTTTTTTATGCCTATAGTGCAGAAAAAAATTTGCTGGGTAAAAAGCCAAGCCGGTAATTTCAAACATTTAACCAAGAGTCTCAGTTTGGCCTTTTTCTGATACAGAAATTCTAAATTCATACTAGAAATTTTAAAAATCAAAATTTCAATAATGTAACCCTTTAACAATTTTATTTAATGTTACTATTATTGGATAAAATAAAATAAAACTAAGAATTGAAACCCTCTTTTTTTAATAAAATATCTATTTTGTGTAATCGAGATATTTCCTTCAAATACAACAAAATTACAGTTCAAAATTTGTGATTTCTGAAAGATTTTACTAATGAGAAAAAAACTATTTTTTAACAAAGCCATGCTAGAGCAATATTGTTAAGTTGGATTATGCATTGCATTGGAGCTTACGTAAAAACTATTATTATTTATGGCGAAAATTACACACACACAGAAAAAAGGCAATTTGTTCAGCTATCGTTTTCGGAGAGATGTTTCTGTATAATTCCAATTGGCTACTAGCGGAAAAAAAAGTATTTGCTTCAGTCACCCATGAGTAATTTTGTAGCATGTTTTCGCAAAATCCTGCTTATCTGTAATAGAATCACGCGATTATGGAATGTCTTTTCGATCTTCTTTAAGTTTCTAGTAGTTCTAATCATGAATCGGCTCTCAGCTTCTTTTTTTTTTGAACCACTTTTAAAAAATACATTTAGAAGCAGGTCGCAGTTTTAATGTTTAAGTGGGCAAAATCTATAAGCTGTATTGTTAAGCGCAGCATTATTCACTTTTTTGGATATTTTATTGAAAGTATTTGGCTATTAATTATAGTTTTGAAAGAAGCTTTCTTTCGTCATTGTTTTTTCCTCAAAACAGATATGCAGTTAACCCTTTAACGATCACAGCATTTTCATTGCTAAGATGTCGAAATAAATCAATGACACCGGTAAATAAGAATAAATATAAGGTACCCTGGGGTAATAACGCCATGTTAAGGTTCTACCAATTTTCACGGCTTAGTTTTAGATTGTATTTTTCAAACAAATATAGGATCTGATACAGCAACTCATTGACTATCTATATAAAATAAAATAATTTAACAGATATGTATTCATAAAATGTAATGGCGTTTTTTCTTGACCAATGCTATTTGGCGTTAATACCCACCTATATGGGTAATAACGCCATGCAAACAAAACTATGAAATAAGATGGAATAATTGCATGTAGATAGCCCAATTCTAAAAATACAAACTCTACAAACTTAGAAATTGACAAATTGCATTCTAAGCTATTGAAAATGCTCAATTTTTTGTGAAAGTGTAAGAAAAATAAAGGTGTGGTGTGGGAGGGGGGGATGAGGCAAAAGAATATCAGACCGTGAGCTTCTTTTTGCTTAAAAAAGATCGCTTAAATAGAAATATGAGAAACATTGCACAGTTTTAACTGTGTTTATTTGAATCAGTATTTAGGATGTAGCTCTGCCACTCTAGGGAATCAACGGGGGTATTAATGTCAAGGATTGGCGTTATTACCCCGGTATAGTTATTGCGCAGTACATTTTAAATTACAAATTATCTCGAGAAGATATCCAAAATCTTCAACAACATTTTAAAAGTACATGAAATGCACTATAAATTTATGTAATTAACAAAGTGTTTCCGGATAAAAAGATCGTCTTCACATCACAAAACGTATCTCGCAAATTTTAGATCAAGCGTTAATTTTAGTTGTTTGTAAAAACAATAAGGCCTTAAAGTGAAACAAATTAACTTGAAGCTGTTTTTTGCGATTTATATGACTCAAAACCCTTCTGCGCAAAGCACATGGGTGTCATTTACCTGATTATTTCATAATTATGCCAAATATAAGCACTTGGCGTTATTACCCCGCCTGGCGTTATTACCCCAGGGTACCTTATTTCTAAATAAGAAAACGTGATTTTTCACATACAAAATAAAAGGGATATTTTTAGATAAAAATACCGGTGTCAGTGTTGAGTATCGGAATTAAAATTTTGTGGTTTCGTGGCGAAATCAATGAACGTAAAAGGGTTAAAAGCTTCATATGTTACATGAACATGTTTACAACAGAAGTTTGTAATAACTTCATGTAATAAATGTTTATGTTATGTTATTTATTTCCTAATAAATGTATAGTCTTCACTTCACAGAACTTACATCGTAAATTTTAAACCATGCGTTGATTCTGATGTGCTTCTTCCACCTATATAATCTACAAATGGAACAAAGTAACTTTTAGCATTTCTTTTGGGAGCGAGGGAAGGATTCAGATGCCTCAGAGTATTTCTACAGAGAACCCATTATTAAATTTAGTTGATTCTTTCATAGACATGTCTAATATTAGCACTTGATGAAATTACCCACCCGTGTTTTAACCCCAGGACACATTTTATCTGATTAATTATTTTTAAATTTACTTTTAATACTGGAAAAGAAAAGAAAGAAATATTATATGATAATTTAAGACCTAAATTGTATACATAAGTAGAAAAATTTAATTATTCGAAAAATGCATTATAATATATAAACAAGTAGTAAAATTTAATTAATATTAATGGTTTTTTAAATGCAAAAGACAATTGTTATCCTTTAATATTTACACAATTTTTAGTTATTAAAAAGAAAATTGGTCTGCAATATTAGATTTTATATAGACATCCAAAATACATTTTTAAAAAATCTTTTCAATATAACACTATAAAAACACGAATTATCTAGTTAAAGTAGAATAAATATTGCTAAAATATTATTGATCACCATATACTCCGATATACTGTTATTCTAAAATAGATAATCCATCATCAGTTTGAAAAATTTTTAAACAATTTCTAGATTTTTTTGAGTTATGTAATTTATTACCATATTATACAATTAATTCACTATTTATAATAATAACTTTTATTATATATGGCCTATATTTCAAATTATCTTATGATCAGTTTCTTTTCAACAAGAAATTCACGATTATTATAAATTTGCTTTTTAAAACAAATTAATAATAATTAAGATAAAAATAGTGAATAAAATTGTGCAAGTCTAAAAAATGTTCTAACTATACATATACTACTTACAAATAAGAAAATATAATATCCGTCTGGAATTCTTATGAATAAAAAGAAAACTGAAACTCTTAAAACTATACAAATAGAAGTTTAAAACAAAGGTGAGTTTTTTTTAAATCATAAATAACAATCATAAGCAAAATGCTCGCTTAATAATATAACAGCTAATTAGAATATATCTGTAATATATATTTCTCAGAAATGTGTCTTCAGTTAAATATTACGATAAAATTCGAATTACCCGGTGTTGGGTGATATAGTTGAAATAACGAAGAACAACCACATAATATTAACATTATAAATAGGACATTATAACATTGAAACAATTACAATAATTAAAATTTTGGAATAAATTACAAGTTAGAAGATTAATTTGACTACAAATTTTACCTCTGAAATAAAATTTACAACCCAAGCAATTATAAAATGAAAATAAATTTTTTTTTAATTACTGCATTAAAATTTAAAACAGTTTTAAATTTAAGCTGAAACAGAACACGGAATATGAGATTAAATCACTTAAATTAAAATATTAAGAAAAGTGAAAATCAGTTATAAGTCTATCATTGAAACAGTCAAATGTTAAGTAACACATTTCACATTTACCTGAAATATCTCTAATGATTTCATCAAATACCTTATTTTAAAAAGTGGAGTGAAAGAACATAAACAATGTGAGACATACTTAACCTCATTAGGACTTTAGAATCTTGTTACTAAACAAAAAGTAATTAAGTATAAACATATAAATAGACGGAGCTCCAAAGCACAAAACTGTTCTTTTTTTCTGTTTGGATAGCAGAGTAAAAAACACTGGCGGCATTTTCGGTTTCGATCACGTTGTGCATGAGCATTCGATTCAGAATACTATTTCTCATAGCTTATTTTAAATCAAATTTTTAAAACACATTAAATGCAGAAAAAGAAAATAAAGCAATTTAAACCAAAAATATTATACAGAAAATAGATACAATACAAATATTTAAATCCGTTTAAAGTGCATTATTGTATTTTTCAACCCAGTTGCAAATATATTTATTTTTGGCGTACACAAAATTTCCTACATACTTTTGAAATTATTTCACTTGCAGTATGCTAATTTCTTTCATGTTTTGTTTATTTTCGCGGAACGCCGCGGAGCCCCTGGAAAGTTCAGGTGGAGCCCCAAGGGCTCCGCGGAGCACACTTTGGGAACCTCTGCTCTACAGCACTTGGAAAATACATGAAATGGTCTACAAATTTATGTAATAAGTAAAGTATTTCCTGATAAAAAAATATTCTTCTCATCTCAAAACGTACCTCGCAAATTTTAGATCAAGCGTTAATTTTAGTTGTTCCTAAAAGCGAGAAAGCCTACAAATGGAACAATTTAACTTTAAATATTGTATGTGTTTTATATGACTCAGAGGCCTTCTGCGTAGAGCTCATAGGTTCCATATAAACTACAACCTATTTCGCGAACATATCCAAAATACTCTACAGCATTTGGAAAAGACATTAAATGGTCTACAAATTTATGTAATAAGTAAAGTATTGCCTGATAAAAAAAATCTTCACATCTCAAAACGTACCTCGCAAATTTTAGATCAAGCGTTAATTTTAGTTGTTTCTAAAAGCGAGAAAGCCTACAAATGGAACAATTTAACTTTAAACTATTGTTTGTGTTTTATATGACTCAGAGGCCTTCTGCGTAGAGCTCATAGGTTCCATTTAAACTACAGCCTATTTCGCGAACATATCCAAAATACTCTACAGCATTTGTAAAAGACATGAAATGGTCTACAAATTTATGTAATAAGTAAAGTATTGCCTGATAAAAATTAGTCTTCACATCTCAAAACGTACCTCGCAAATTTTAGATCAAGCGTTAATTTTAGTTGTTTCTAAAAGCGAGAAAGCCTACAAATGGAACAATTTAACTCTAAGCTGTTGTTTGTGTTTTATATGACTCAGAGTCCTTCTGCGTAGAGCTCATAGGTACCATTTACCGAATTATTTTATAATTATGCATAAGTACTTGACGCTATTGCCCTGCCGGGCATTATTACACCAGAACACCTTAGTTCTAGCTGGCATTATATAAATACATTCTCTGCAGAAAATATAAATTTGAAATAAACATACACTACTGGCCATTAAAATTGCTACACCAGGAAGAAATACAGATAACAAAACGATATTTATTGGACAAATATATTATTATAGAAATAACAAGTGATTAATTTTTCAAGAAATTTGAGTGCATAGATCCTGAGAAACCAGCACCCAGTGTATCCACCTCCGGCAGTAATAAAAGCACTTATACGCCTGGGCATTGAGTCAAGCAGAGATTAGATGGAATGTACAGGTACAGATGCCCATGCAGCTTCAACACGATACCAAAGTCCATCAATCGACTTGCCTATGGTTATGAGCCAGTCGCTTCGTGACCATTGACCAGACGTTTTCTATTGGTGAGAGATGTGGGAAACGTGCTGGCCAGGGCAACAGCCGAATATTTTCCGTATCAAGGAAAGTCCGCACAGTTCCGGAAACATGCGGTTGGGCATTATCTCTCTGAAACACATGGTTTCGCAGGTCCCGAATAAAGAGTGTGGCCACGTGTCGTAAAATACCAGAAATGCAACATGCACTGTTCAAAGTGCTGTCAATGCGAACAAGAGATGACCGAGACGTGTATCCAATGGCACCCCATACCATCACGCAGGTGATGGGCCAGTATGATAATGACAAATGCACGCTGCCAATGTTCATTTACCATTGATGCCGTTTTACACGAATTCGACCATCATAATGTGTTAAATAGAACCTAGATTTATCTGAAAGAATGCCTCCTCGCCGTTCGTGCATCCAGGTTCGTCCTTGATCACACCATTGAAGGCACCACTGCCTATGACACAGCGTCAAGGGAACTCGCAACCATGGTCTCCGAGCTGAGAGTCCATGCTACTGCAAAAGTCGGTGAACTGTTCGTGCAGACACTTCTTGTCTTGCAGATGATCTCATTTCTTGTCTCAGGGCTCGTGACGTAGTTGCACGATCCATTACGTCCATATGAATAACATGCATGTCTTCTCGGCTGATAGTGATAGGGTGCGTTTGCGATACCGTACGGTGTTCCGAATTACCGTCCTGAATTAATCGATTCTATATTCTGCGAACAGTCATTGGATCTCGACCAACGCGCGCAGCAATTTTTGGTACGATAAACCTCAATCCCGGTAGGCTACAATTCGACCTTTATCAAGGTCAGAAACATGCTGGTACGCATTTATCCATCTTACACGAGACATCAAAATAACTTTTCACCAGGCAACAATGCTCAAATGCAATTTCTGTGTGAGAAACAGGCTGAATAATGTCCTCATTTAAACATATTGTAGGTGTCGCTACCGGCACCTGCTTTATCAGAATGTGTTGAAAAGCAAATCATTTGCATATCACAGCATCTTCTTCCTGTCGTTTGAATCTCACGTCTGTAGCATGTCGCCTTTATGTTGTAGCAAATGTAATGTCCAATAGTGTAAAAAATTAATTAGTATAAACATTTCAGTGTTTTTATTATACAATTTAACATTTCTCAATTTCATTTTATTCACTTAACACAAATGCATATTATAATTTAATGAATATTTCGACTGTCAATTTGCAAATAAATCATGCGTTCATATTCATACAATTTAGAATGTTTGAAGCTGTAAACAAAATGGCCTTTATTTCGAAAGCTTTGATAATTGTAAAGTTAGCATGTGACATCTCTTTCCTAATTACGAGTCATAAAATTTCCAACATGTGGAATGTGATATTTCATTTTGCTAAATAGAAACATATTTTTGACAAATATAGAATAAAAGGCATGGTTAAACCATAGCAAGAGCTAATTAAAGCAGTTTATCAAATTTTAAATGCACAAGATACAAATATGAACATATTCGATTTAAAAATTGCATGGGGATTAAAAGGTCATTAGAAAATATATTATTTTTCTAATTGATAATTAGTACACGGTCATCTTACAGATTAATATATTTCGTAATAGATTTATGAGATTTTAAGCGATATTTTGTTTTTATTTAATGAGCTTGTCTTACTTTTATGTACAATCACCCAATAAGTATAAATTCGTGTTTTAGAACAGCAATCATTAGAAGTGATTTCGAAAATAATATATAAGATTTGTATATTGCATTTTAAATTGGATGAAATTCGGCTTGAATGGATTTACAGTCAGTTTGCAACTAAATCATATGTTCATATTAATACAATTCGGAATGTTTGAAGATGTAAACAAAATAGCTTTTATATTGAAAGCCTTGATTATGAGATACCAAATCAAACGATATCAAAAGTTTGCCAAAATAAGTGAGTTCGATTCCGAAGTTCCCGGGTCAAATTTTTAACCACGATTTGTGTCACCTCAGACGGCCTTACAGTGTGTAATATGTTAGCTATCGTCGGCCGAACTTTAGTCATAAAAATTTCCAGCATCTGGAATGGGATAGTTCACTTCTTTAGCTAAAAGTTCGTTTTCGACAAATGTAACTTTAAAGTCATGGTTAAAAACATAGCAAAGACTAATTAAAATGCTTTAAGAAACTTTGAATTTACAGTATAGAATACGAACATTTAATTTACAAAATATATAGAGATTAAAGCCCTGTTTAAAAAATATATAAATTTTTTAAATTGATAATTAGTACACGATCGTTTTGGATGTTTCTTAAGATTAAAATTGCGGTTCTAAGTGCTTTCTGCAGGCATTTGTGGTTAAGGCTTGATAAGGTACTAACCCAGGAATTAAGTGGGCCAGGCCATATCAATCAAAAGCTAATCAAACAAGTAAAGCAATGTCCCTCCCAAATTTACAAATGTAACGTTTGCTGGAATTGTGGATAAGTCCTACGATATTAGTAGGAACGCCCGACAAACGAGACATTTTGTAGTTTTCAGATGCCCGCATCATCTACGACGATGTACGAAGATGATTCTTCTAATTCTAATGATTCTTGATGATTCTTCTAAATGGCTCGAAGAACCTCCGCGGATTCAACTATAAGGTGGTTCACCAAAATAAGTGAGTTCGATTTCAAGAAGTTCCCGGGCAAAATTCTTATCTACGATTAATGTCACCTCAGACGTCCTTACATGCATATACATATAGGGTGCAGTGAAAAATAGAAAGTTGGAATTTTTATTTTGGATAGCAGCCAAAAGTTGCCTTTTAGTACCTCTAACACACGTGCAAAATTTCATGAATTTTAAAAACTTCTTGAGTCGCCTACCAGGACATTTATATTTTCATTGATTTATACGATAGATTCTTGCCATAAATTGTACATTAACAGGATTTTTTAGTAATCTCATTTGATATTTTTATATTTAAAATGTTTAGTGTGATTCTTTTCATCAGTTTCAAACTTTAAGTCTTTATTTTTAAATATTTGAAACGGTTTATTGAGTTTTAAAATTTGTATGTTGTCATTTTTACAGTCAAAATGAGTACGTGTGTAAGCAAATCGAGGTTTACATTACTAAAAGTTGGTGATTCTTTAAAACCAAATAAAGCTGTTTTGCCAACAATAGCAGAATGCTATATAATATTATTAGTATACAAAACAATAAATAAAACACAGCAGTAATTGTAAAGTTTCGCCAAAATCAAAAGTAAAAAAAATCATAAGAGGAAACATCGAAGGCATCAATTATTGTAGTTTCCCAAAGACGTATTGATCAAATGATAGACAACAATTTTTTTAAATATCAGAAGGTTATTCAATTCCCCAAAATCAAAGGAAATTATGGAAAATTGGAGATATGCGGAAGAACTGTAAGTGAAATACATAATCTCTGATTTTGGGACACATTACACCATCTTTTGGGCCAGGAAAGATCATTGCAGGAAGTATCAAAATATTGCACTGAAAAATATTTATATCTTCATAAAATTATGGCAATAGGTTGTGGCGGTACAACAGTAAACTGTAAGATAAAAAACCTGCTAATAGATTTTTAAAACTAAGATTTAGTAGTCCGTTGTAGTGGTTAATGTGTCAGCTCTCTGCAAATGAATTGCCAATAAGTCATTGAACTTAATAAACAAAGTAAAAGCTCACGAGCGTTTTCTGTTCTAATTGGAAAGTCGTTGGATCAATGTTAATAATAGACATGGAAATTAAAAAACATAAACTCCTATCACACAGAAATGAACTCTGAAGAGTTAAGTGTAGACCAAAATTATTTTTATGACATGTGTCAAATATTTGTATGTGTTTAATGCTCCTCAAATCTGGTAAATTGTAATCCAGCAAGAATGTCACATTCTAAATGATTGACAACTGTCAATTGATTACTTGGTTTGCAGATTGGAAGTCAGAATTCATCCCAATATCTGAAGATTACGGCTGAATTTGTAATGAAAGTACATTTGTCTCTGTTGTTTCACTTCAAGAAAGATTCTTCTTGCAAATATAGAGCTCAAAATGTTTTTTTATAAACAATTAAGTTGATTCGTTATTTGGGGGAATATTTAAAGAGAATTCTCAATCCCGTTTTTCAGCAAAACGTATACTTTTGTCTTTGATACGAAAATTTACAGGAACGATAACTGATTAAAAAAAATCATGTTAGAGAATTTGTATTCCGAAGAATATTGAAGATGAAGGATATTGTATGTTCTACAATAAGAGAATTTCATTTTCCAACATTGAAATTCAGTGCTACAAACTATATAAACATTACTTGACAAGAATGTGAAATCACTCCACATTCTTAAACGAGTACCAAGATAGAAACGGGAAATTCTCAGAAAAAAAATCGAAAGTCCCATTTTTTCAGTTGAAAAACTTCCCTGTTCGATTCAAGTATTCGAAAGATGCGTAAACTTAGTTGTTGAAACGCCATTAGCGTCTGTAGTAGTAGAATCAAGAATCGGATATATATGAGCAAAAATCAAATCACGAAACGTAATACCTAATTTTGATAACAAAGACAAATATAAATTAGAGTGAAATGAAAGATCGTTTTACAATACATCGTATATATTCTTTTCATTTCATTACTGCATATCAGAAAACTGCATTTCCTTTATATTTAGAGAAATATCTTTCATGTGCATTCGAAAAAAAGTGAAATGCATGTCTAATTATAGTGTTTTCTCTTCTCTGCGACAATACGGGTCCTATTTTAAAGTTTTATTCTAAAACGCAACGATACTTTGATCGTTCTCAAGTAATATTTTAAGAAGTCATTTTGTGGGTTATTTTTCTGAAATCAGAAATTTAGTTAAAAAAAAAGGTTGATTAATTTACATTACATTGTTAAATCTTGATTTTCACATAAAAAGACTATAATCTTTAAGAGCTGGCAGGGAACTAAAATAATTCCAAATGAAATGAAATTTTAATCATATATTCAGTGCTCCAAAAAGCAACATTTTAAACCTATCCAAACAAAAAATTCCGAAAAAAAAATTTTTTTTGGTCATTTACACTACATATTGAAATCTTGATTTTCACATATAAAGAGCATAATCTTTAAGAGCTGGTAGGGGACTAAAGATGAATTCCAAACGAAATGAAATTTTAACCTTATATTAAGTGTGCCAAAATGCAACTTTTTAAACCTATCCAAAGAAAAAATTTCGAAAAAAAATTTTTTTGGTCTATTTCACTCCACCCTAATATACAATGTGCAATATGTTAGCTATCGCCGATTTCTAGTTTCTCAACCGTTGGTCTCAGACATATAGTTCCAGATACAAAAACATTTCAAAAGAGGTAAATACAACTTTTCTTACGGTATCCCAGTCCCTACATTTAGTATAAGTTTACATATATTATAACAGATATATCACAAAAAGTTTGATTTCTGTACTGGGCAATTATTAAATTTCAAAATTATTATTTTATATAGATAACGCCACCTGTCTTTGATTTTTAAAACTATTATCTTGATTTATTTCAGAACAATGGATAAATATAGCTTCATATATTTTTTTTCTGAAATGTTTCCTTAGATTTTTAAAATGGGGAGTGCTAAAAAGTACAAAACATAACGGAATACATACATTTTTAAAAGAGCTGTTACAGGGGTTTTAAAAGTAGGGACTATACATGATAGAATGTTGAAAAGGAGAATTTGTAATCAACTGGCAATGTCACCTATATGGCCAAGAAGGAATGTAAATTATACATGGTCAATTTACGCTTTGAGCATATTGTGATTATAAAGTATATACTTTTCAAAATAGATATAGATATATACTTTTCAAAAATAACTTTTATAATTTTAGTAGATACATTTTGATGCCATTTTAAAGTCGAAAGTATCGAATAAAAAGAAAAAAAATGGCAAGTTGTAAAGTCTAAGCACTTTTTATTTACCCTACCTAAATAAATAAATAAATAAAACGAGAAAATAATTCTATTAATTTTAAAAACGTTATAATTGAATGGTAGTGATTAAGTTTTACTAAAACAAGAAATTGATTGTGCGAGAAACTGTGGAGACCCTTGAAATTATATTATAATCAAGTTAGCAACTAAACATGGTAGCTGAAAAAAAAGAAATTTATTCAAAGTATAATCATTGCATTCTTAAACATACATGAAAATTATTTTCGTTTAATATTAGTTAATAATATATTAAAGTAATGTTTTTATATAACAGTAAGTTTAAAAATTTATATTCAAAACATTATAATAGGAAGCATAATATATTGAATTTTTAAAACCATTTAAAATCCTGTTGCCAATTATTTGAGAACATATTGAACCATAAGTTTATATCACTGCTGAAAATTAATTCAAAAATCAATTCAAATTCTATATATTGATACACACTCTATTTCCCGGGCAAAAAGTGAAGTATCAAACTTTCCGAGCAGTGATTATCCCCTATTTAACAGTACAAATTATGTTAATTATTGCTGTTAAATATGTTCAAGACAGCTATTCAAAGATAGTGGCACTCAAAAGTAAGGCATCAGCGCAATCTTAATCACAATTCTTAATTGAAATTAAAAATTCTTGCTTTCTTATTAAAGGTTTAAGTATATATAAAAATAGATACTGAGAAAATTTATCTTTTAAATATTACCGCAATTAACTCATTCGTGCCCAGCATCTTTTGCATAAATTTTATTTGGTTGACACCACTATTTTTAGAAGATTTAAGCTTAGTTAATTAATCACAAAAATGCATCGTTTAAATAAAATAATTATTGCTTTAATTTTTTACTGGTGTCAAAAACAGTGCTGAATGCACCTTTTGAAGCGTCCCTAAAAAGGGACGCTTGGCACTAATGAGTTTAAGTGAAAGAATATAATTATACTAGAAATCCGCGTGTATAAATTTATTTTCATAGGTAATAATATAGATAATAATTTTGATCCACTCCGCAGGTACAAGGATCGTTAGCGTCATTTATATTAAACTAATCGAAAGTATGGCAGCATTATATTTCACTGCAATATTCTAGTCATGCTCATGAGTGATTCGTCTAGTCGTAGCACCATATGTTACAGGCAATTAACGGGCTGCATTATACATTCTGAATATCCTGGATGCTTTGTAAATAAATGAACGTCTCGAGCAAGCAGTGAATTGTGGTCAAGGAGAAAATTATTCAATTCCTCAATACCCTAGAGCCTATATATTCATTCGCTAATAATTTAGATTTCCAAGAAAAGACAATCGGTTTTAAATGTATCGATTAAATCTGTAAACAATACATATGAACTCGGAAGTTTAACAAGAATTTTGCTTTTGAAAATTTATGTTTTGTAAAGTAAAATATTTAAATCAGTGGGTAGAGATTAATGAGATGATTAAATTTAAATGCTTTCATTAACATTAAAACCTTACATATATTTATATTTAATTAAATTATAACTGTGATAAATTATCTGTATTTATAACATATTAGGTTGAGTATAATTTAAATAGGATCTTTTTTTTAAGTTTTATGCATGTAATTTTTGCATGTTACATGTACTTTAAATGTTTCATGGAAACAAGTTATCTTCTATCCCCTTTCCAAAAACTGTAACAAGTTTATTGATGTTATTTTAACTGTGAACTACTGCGTTTTTTTGTGTAAAAAAATGTATAAAAGTGTTCAGAATATTTAAAAATTCATAGGAATAATGTGCTTTGTATTGATTTAATTAAGTATAATACATACTTTATTTCATTTATGAAGTAAAGTTTGAGGTTAAAAAAATGTTTTTATAATTTAAAAAAAACAAAGCACTAACACAATTTGATGTGTAAAACAATTACAATATTAAATAGCCAAATCAGCGTTAAATTTCAAATATTTAAATAACTCATATGACACTTCAGATTAAAATATTAAAATACATGATAACCTGTTATTATTTTAGCAAATTATTTTGATTATTTTTTATTTTCTAATAGCAGTTACTATGTAATATTTTAACATGTAGCTTATTTTTTTAAGTTAAAAAATGAATATCTGCTTTAAATTGCAAAACTATATAAATGTGCTATTATTTTGCGAAATAATTTAACTATATTTTGTTTTCTTAAGATGAAAAATATGTTAATAGGTAAAATCATTTTTAAAATGTTATAAGAGGAATAAAAAAATTAAAACTACACATGAAATATTTACGAATGTACGGCATTTTACAAAATATTTAACTATTTCATTTAAAACATCAGATTATAATATTAATATTAAAAAAAACCTGTTATTAATGTAGCAAATTAATTTGAATATTTTTTATTTTCTAAAAATCAGTAACTGTTTAATATTTTATTATGTACCTCAAACTGCAAAACTACATAAATCTGTTATTATTATGCGAAATTATTTTTATTATATTTCGCTTTCTTAAAATCAGTAATATGTTAATAGGTAAAATCATTTTTGCAATTTTACAAGATGAATAAAAAAGTAAAACTACACATAAAATATTTACAAATACATAGCATTTCGCAATGAAATTAGGTTGTGAATATTTAGCTATAGTATTTTTCCAGAAAAAGCTACATCTTGAAAATCTAAATTTTAACATTTACTTGCTTATTTTTTTCTTGGTGTGTTCTCGTTTTATTTCTCTTTCACAGATCCCAGTTGTCAGAAATTTTCTTTCATATTGACTGTTGTGGCCTTATTTTTGTTTAGTTAATGTTTGAGAAATATGCGTTCAGTCTCATTCTTATAGAATTGAAAAAGGGGAATATGTTTCCTTACACAAGGTTCAAAATATCTACTTTCAATCTGAATGCAAATCTACGCAATCTGAAGATAGAAACATTTTTATCAATGAAAATATTTCAGAAAAAACTGCACGTTGATCTTTATAAAAATATGTTTGTAGGAAAATGACGGCAGTTGAAATTTAGAATATGCAATACTTTCAGAATGTGTAGCTTTTTTTACATATAAACATTTTGATATTTGAAGAAAACCTTACAGAAGATTCAGAGTTTTCTGATATTTATTTGTGGCATGACAGATTTTTTGTTACGCTTCTTTTCTATAAAATAAAGGAAAAATATGCATAATGCATATAGTATTTATTTAATTAAATATTGTACATACCTTAATTTATTTATGAAACATAATTTGTAGTTCCCAAATGTTTATTGGAATTTTTAAAAAATAGCAGCAGTCGTGCAATTCGATGTGTAAAACAAATACAATATTAAATAATTAAATCAGCATTAAATCTCAAATACTTAAATAACGCATTGGACACTTCAGATTTAAATATCAAAATTTTAAAAAGCCAGTTATTATTTTGGCATTTTAATTATTGTTCATTTTATAAAAAATCTGTTAATGCGTAAGTTATGCAAAATAAATATCAGTTTTAAACTATATAACTACTAAACCTGTTATTTATTTTTCATTTTTCTTAAAATCAGTTAATGTGTTATTTTTTAATATATACTTTATTTTCAGAAATTTACTATCAATTTTAAACTACACAACTACAAAAATGTGTTTTTTTTCTTTTTGCGAATTTTTTTTTTTAAATATATTTCTTTTTTTTTAAATCAATAATATATTAAAATATAAAATCATTTTTTGTACTTTTACAAGGTGCAGAAAAAATAAAACTGCGCATGAAACGTTGATGTATACATGGCATTTCACCAGAGAACACTACATCTAGAAAATCTAAATTTCAACATTTAATTGCTTATTTTTTTCTTGGTATGTTCGGGTTTTATTTCCCTTTTACGGATCCCAGTTGTCAGAAACTTGCTTATTCATAGACAGTCGTGGTCTTATTTTTGTTTAATTAATGTTTGATACATATGCATTCAGTCCCTTTCTTATAGACAGTATAGTACAGTTCTGGTGTACAGTAGAATATCCAAAATCTTTTGTGTATCCCTGTGAATATTATCTGCTTTCTAAAACACAAAAGTAAATTATTGTAAACCTCAGTAACGTATATACATTTAAAAAATATGAAATACTTTAATAATATTAAAACGCACCTCAAACATTGTTTCCCGGTATAATATTATGTAAAAGATTTTTTTGTGTAGCCCTGTATATTAATAACGAATATTCCTTGAACGAGAGATTGTACAAAACGCATACTTTAGTATATAAATGCATACTTTAATATATGTCATTTTTGGAATTTTACAAGATAAGTAAAAAACTTAAACTACGCATGAAATATTTACAAATATATGGCATTTCTCAAAAACGTGCAGTTTTGAATAGCCAGTCGTAGCATTTTACCTGAAAATACTGCATTTAGAAAATTTAAATTTCAACATTTACTTGCACATGTTTTTTTTTCTTTTCTTGGTATTTTCTCGTTTTATTTCTCTTTCACGGATCTCAGCTGTCAGAAATCTTTTTTCATATTGGCAGTTGTGGCCATATTTTTGTTTAGTTAATGTTTGAGAAATATGCATTCAGTCCCGATCTTGTGGAAATGAAAAACTGAAATATTTCTCCTTACATAAGTCTTGAAAAATGTACTTTCAATTTGAATGAAAATCTTCGCAAGCTGTTTAAGAAAGAAACACTTTTATAAATGAAAATGTTTCAGAAAAACTGTGCTTTGATCTTTATTAAAATAAATTTTTGGGGAAATGATGACAGGTGAAATTTAGAATGTGTAATTTTCTCAAAATTCGCAACGCTACTTTTTTTTAAATAAAAATTTTTACATTCGAAGTAAATGTTCTTGAAGATTCATAGTTTTCTGATATTTGTTTGCAAAATGACGCATGTCTATTTATGCTTCTCGTCTATACGATAAATGGAAAAAATCTAAGTTGGTAGTCGAAATCATATTAAGTAAATTTATTTATAATTGTGGAATTTTCTGTAAAATATTTCACTAACATTTAATGTAACAATTCGAAATTTTTAATTGACGTTTTTTATTCGCCTTTTAAGTGGCTTGAAGGTTATGCGTTGAAACTATAAGGAAATTTTAAAAATATTCAGATATTGCTGTAAAAGTATATAGTACTTCCGATACAGTAGAGTATCCGAAATTTTTTGTGTATCCCTGCAAATACTATCTGCTTTATATTATACAGGAAGTGACATGTAGTAAACCTCAGCAATTTATATCAAATAAAAACAAGTTGGAATTGCACTTGAACGTAGCAAATGAGGTGCGTTCGTACGATAACGAAGTTTTAAAAATATTTAGATCTTGCTGATATAGTGGAGCGTACTTCGGATACAGTATAGTATTCGAAATCTTTGTGTTTCTGTACATATGCAGAAAGAAATTTTTATTACACTTCAGCAACGTATATCTTATTCATAAAATGTGAAATAGTTGAATATAAATAAAACACGCCCCAAACAATCTTTCCCCGTATAGCATTATGTAGTGGAATACTTTTGTGTGACCCTGTAATTTAAAAATAAAAATTCTTTGCATCACAGATTGTACAGAATGCATATTTTAGTATATATTTCATAGATTCATGCCAATTCTATTATGTTTGAATGAGTGTAACATCATAAAAATGCATTTGAAACTTTTTCCCCATTGACCGTAATGTAATGGAACACCTTTCATTAACCCTGTAAATGATCTATGCATCCGACTTTCATAATATTTGAAATGACTTGATAAAATTACGTAATAATTATATGTTTTAAATTTCAAACGATTAAAATGCATTTGAAATTTTTTCCCCATTGACCGTAATGTAACGGAATTTTTTTTATTGTCCCTGTAATTGATCTATGCATCCGATTTTCATAACATTTGAAATGACTCGACAAAATTACGCAATAATTATATGTTTTTAATTTCAAACGATTAAAATGCATTTGAAAGTTTTTCCCCATTGACCGTAATGTAACTGAATCCTTTTGATTGTCCCTGTAATTGATCTGTCCATCCAATTTTCATAAAATTTGAAATGACTCGACAAAATTATGGTATAATTATGTAATTTGAATTTCAAACGATTCGGTTGGGTAGTTTTCGCGTTGTTATATGCGGACAGACAGACAGACAGACAGACAGACAGACAGACGGACAGACTGAGCGACAACAATAGGTGCTACGTATTTACATAATTACGAACGCACCTAAAAAAGGGAAATAGTTTAATATTATTAAAATGGGCCTCAATAGTGTTTCCTCTATTTCATTAGGTAAAAATTGGCAAAATTGTAATTGACGGTTTTTTTATTCGTATTTTAAGTGGCGTAGTGATAGTGTTTCCGTACTATGAGGAAGCTTTAAAAATATTCAGATCTTGGTGTAACAGAATGCAGTACTTCGGATACAGTATAGTATTTATAAATTTTCTCATTATAAATACAGGTAAGAATAATATATTTCTAATAAAAAATACAAATTCTTCCCACCTTCTGGGTTCTATGGTATGCACGGCGGATTTCCAATAAAATTCTTGTTGTCTTCGTAAAAAAATAAATCCAAAGACATGAAATCACACACAGATGTTTAACACACAAAAAAATATGTATTCTATTCACACGCGCGAAATTACATGCTTTTTCTTTTAATGTTTATCTACAACTTCTGAAATCTTATAAATTTACAATATGTAGAAAAGAACGTCTAGGTTCTGGTAAACAACAACAACATAAGTTTTCAACGTTACTATGGTAACGAATGCCTCACTAAATTGTTCCCATTTCAGATGTGAATACAAAACTTTAAACACGAAGCTCTGAAATTCTTAAAGCATAAATCGTTTGCCATAAAAATAACAGTAAAAAATTATAACAATAAAAAATTGTCTGCAAAATACAGAAGAAAAGGATTAGAGTCAAAAAGTCAAAAATAAATCATTTTAAATGAGAAACACTCAAGGCCAAATTCATCAAAAAAGTCATAAAGTACTTAAAATGTTTTACGATATTCCGGGGGAGTTTTAATCATAATTGTTTTAACAGTATTTGAAGTCGTATCTGTATCCCTGTAAACACTATATGCTTTTTATTATACAGGAAGTAACTTGTAGTAAACCTCAGCAACGCAAATAAATTAAAAAAAAATTAATAGTTTAAAATTATTAAAAAACACCCCAAAGAATTTTCTCCCCTATGCCATTTTTGATGGAGCCTTTTTGTGTAGCCCTGTATATTAATAACGAATAATGTTTGCACCACAGATTTTACAGAATGCATATTTTAGTATATAATTCACAGATGCACATCAATTTTATTATGTTCATATACTGCATTAAAACTATGTAACTATATTTCCCATGGACATAATGTAAGGGAATATTTTAATTGCGCCTGTAATTAAACTTTTACCCGGTATTTATAAAATTAAAAACGATTCGACAAAATTATGCAAAAATTAAGTATTTTAAATTATTTATTATTCGGTTGAATAGTTGCTCTGTTGACAGATAGACGGACTGAAGAAAGACTGTAGGTGCTAAGTATTGGCATAATTTACAGGCGCACCTAAAAAGAGTCCTAAGCAATAAAACCCTTCATCATTTATGCCTAATGTTGAAAACACTTCTGCATTCAATACTTTTACATAATAAAACACTAACATGATTAATTATCACTATACGTCTGCCTTTGATAGCTTTTGAAGTTACTTCATGTAGATTATGAAAGTTTTGTTTTTTTCTTAAGAAATAGTAACGAGTCCCTACCCTAAATTATTGGATTTGGGTGTATAGTTCCTTTGCATTTCTTGATCCTTTTGAAAAGAGTTTTTGAACGATATCCATTTCGTCAAAACCCTGAACTGACAATTTGGCCTATTATTTACTAAGACAAATATACGTCTTTAGCAATGTCTGGTAGAATAAAAATTTCTTTGAAATTGTTTCAGTTGGCATTTTTCTAATGTATTTTGTAAAAAAGCAATAAATTTTGAATAAACATAAATAAGTTGATTTGCATAAGCATTTCAACTCTTTTATTATCCAATTAAACATTTCTCAATTTCATTTCATTCACTTAAAACAAATGCATATTTTATTTTAATGAGTATTTCGACAGTCAATTTGCAACTAAATCATGCGTTCATATTAATGCCATTTAGAATGTTTGAAGCTGTAAACAAAATGGAATTTATTTCTAAAGCTTTTATAATTGTGCAGTTGGCATGTGGGGTGTGTTTCCTAATTACGAGTCATAATATTTCTGACATGTGGAATGTAATATTCCATTTCGTTCAGTAAAAGTATGTTTTTGACAAATATAGCTATAATAGAAATGTTTAAAGCATAGCAAAGTATGTTGTAATAATATAAATGTACAATACCAACATTTGATTTACAAATGGTAACGAGATTAAAAGAGATATATTATTTTATGTACTACTTTCTTTCGTTGATTAATGTACAGCTTACAGAGCAATATAATCCTAAAAAAATTGTGCGTTTTTAAGAAATATTTTTTTCCTTAGTGAATTTGTAGTATAGTTCCTTTTTAGTGACCTTACTGATAGGTACAGTTACACGATATTTTATGAACACGTGTCTTATGCCACAGTCTTTAGTAGTGATATCGAAGGAAATATACGAATTTTATGTAGCTTTTTAAATTACGCATGTTTACAGAAAGTGTAAGGAAAAAAAAATAACAAGTTGGAGATTGCACGTTAAGCGTAGCAAATGAGGCACATTAGTACGATAACGAAGTTTTAAAAACATAACTTTCATATATAAATCTCATACCATTGTAAATAGTTAATTGCAATTAAAATGCGCACCAAATAATGTTCTCCTTATATCATTATGTAATGGAATTCTTTTGTGTGTGTCCTTGTAAATAAAACAAAACTTTTCTTTGCACACCAGATCATGCAAAATGTATATTATATTATGCGCTTTATAGATGCATATCAATTTTTATTATGCTCGAATGAGTGTAATACCATTAAAATGCATTTGACACATTTTTCCCCGTTGACCGTAATGTAACGGAATAGTTTTCATTGTCCCTGTAATTGATCCATGCATCCGATTTTTTCATTAAATTTGAAATGACTCGACAAAATTATGTAATAATTATATATTTAACTTTTCGGTTGGGTAGTTTTTGCGTTGTTATATGCGGACAGATGGACAGACGGACGGACGGACGGACTGAACGACAACTATAGGTGCTACGTATTTACATAATTACGAACACACCTATTAAATCCGAAAGTTATAGCTATTTAAAATGAATAAATATCAGATCTCTGAAAATGTTTCTTCTGCATTCTGTTAGAGAAATAAACAGTCAAGTGCAAGTATTACTCGCGCTCGGAGAATTCTGTTCAATAAATATATGAATTATTCGCTATATTAGGTCATTGCAAGAAATCTGTGCTACAAGAATGATACGACATTGTAAAAAACTATGCAACGTAGGGTTGTGTTTAGCTGCAGATACTAGCAAAGCATAAAATTTCAAAGAGATATGAAACCTAAATTATAGTTAACATTGCTACTGTGCATAACTCTTTTTACTTTCTTCTATCTTTACAAGAAGAAAGCATTGGATTCGAGAAAAATGTCTAATTCCGGTTTTCATCGAATTTACATGTTTTAAAGGTCATAGAGCCCGAAAAACATGTTTTTACAAATTGCTTGCCTGTATATCAGCGACTTTGTCTCTCCGTCTGTCTGTATGTGACATAAAAATTGTGGTGGCTTTATCTAAAGAACTAATGCGCGGAATTAAATAAATTTTATATTCAGGTAGTTCTTTATATAAGGTACCCTGGCGTAATAACGCCAGGCGGGGTAATAACGCCAAGTGCTTATATTTTGCATAATTATGAAATAATCAGGTAAATGACACCCATGTACTCTGCGCAGAAGGGTTTTGAGTCACATAAATCGCAAAAAACAGCTTCAAGTTAATTTGTTTCATTTTTAGGTCTTATTGTTTTTACAAGCAACTAAAATTAACGCTTGATCTAAAATTTGCGATATAAGGTTTTTTGATCTGAAGACTATATTTTTTATTCGGAAGTACTTTGTTTATTACATAAATTTATAGTATATTTCATGTACTTTCAAATTGTTGTAGAAGATTTTGGATATCTTCTCGAGATAATTTGTAGTTTAGGATTTACTGCGCAATAAGTATCCAGGGGTAATAACGCCAGGGATTGGCGTTATTATCCCGGTTGATTCCCAACAGTGGCCTAACTATATCCGAAGGTCGTTTATATATTAATATGGGACAGCATTACCATCATTGTTAAAATGGTAAGAGTAAGGGGAGGGGTGCCCAATACTTAAAAATAATCTATCTATTTAATTTTTATTATATTATTATTTTTTTTTACTAATGTAAAAAATAATTTTTAACTCTTGTAAATAAAACTATATCAAAATGTTTTCGAGATTCAAATTCGAACATCTTCAAAATCAGGTTGCTATTAAATTTCCACTGGATTGTTCAATTGAGTTCGAAATTTTAACTGTCTGCTTTCTCAGCGTTCGGTTTTTCAAAAATTTATAAATTTAACCTTTAACTGATGTGACAGAAATTGCAACGTATGAATGTGATGCGGTTTCTGAGACCGCAAAATTGAAAGATGAATAAAAGGCGGGAATAACTCATAGGATTGTGTTTTTGTACTAAACATTTTATACAAGAGTATCATAGTTAATATTCACCTATTTAGTCTCTGGTGATAGTACTAAAATTCCAAATTAATTCTAAATTCCTTAATTCTAAATTTTCCAAAGGAGATTTTCCAGAATGTGGATGAAAGGGAAATGCATGAGCAAAGTATTTATTATTATTTATTTTAGCGTATGATCAGTCTTGTTTTGACTTTACGCACTATTCCGGCCGGAAAGTTTTAATGTTTCAGAGGTTAATAACAAAATAAATAGCAATTTTAAAACGCAGGAGAATATAACATAGCTTTTAAATTTAATGTGTAATAATCTTTTAAAGGAATTTTATGAAGGTAAAAATGGAGATCCTTTCAGTTTAGTTTCATGCTGAAATAAGTCGGCAAAAAGCAACCAAAGTTCTTTTACATATTCTTTACATATTCATTACATTCTTTTACATAAAGACAAGGATGTGTCACTGGGTTTCGTTTAATCAGTTTTATTAAAAACATGCTTGCCACAAGTTTACTTTTTTGGACTGCTCAAAAATTCTCAAATGACTTGACATTTTTTATGCTTTTTTAAATTTCCAAAATTGTAATTGTGATTAAGATTTTTTTTTTCAAACAAAAAATTACATGTTACTAAGGAAACTGACCATGGGCATCGTAATTTTAGGAATGTTTATATGGGGCTGACGAAAAGTTTAGGTTTCGCTATCTTAGGTGAAAATAAAATATGAATAAAATTTTGAATGACAAATATTATTCAACTCTTAACTTTACTTAAAACATAAATAAATAAATAAATAAAATGTTTGGGTTTTTATTCCATGTTTTTTTTTTTTTTTACTTCATTTAGTGCTTTAACTAAAAAGTTCAAGTGGATGCGCAATATTTGTTTCTATCAAAACTTTATGAGCCGTAAAATGAAATTCATAAAACGCTTAAAAAATGTAAGGCAGTAACAAAAAATTTTAATAAAATATTCCTTTGCCACGGCTATTTCTATTCATTTTAATTCACCAGATGCTACGATAATAATTTATTCAATTTTATTTCTCAAATAATATAAATTCCTCCCCTTTAATAATAAAGTAACCTAGGATTGGGCATCTGACACATTTTTTTTCTAAATTTCCAGGATCTCAGATAAAATTAAAAACTTTTAAATTATGAAGATATTTTTCTAAAGTAATAGGTTTTTTTGCGGAATATATCAGTGAAAAATATTTTCAAGAGAGCTTATTTGTAAATAAGAAAGAACTTTTGTGAAAGGAATTCTTGTAAAAATCTGAGGAAAATATATTTAGGGAAATCATATATATTTAGAAAGATATTCTTAAATTTTTACACATTGATACATTTCAGCAAATTTTATATTTGTGATACATATTTTTTCACTTATGTTATAATTATCTATTTTATAAATCGTGTTCTTGATTAATGATGACATTCTGTAATTAAAACAAAATTTTTTAAAAAAAAGCAATAATCTTATTCGATGTTTCTTCACATGCATATTGCTACATATAAACAAAATGACTGACATTTTGCATGCTTGGTGATACTTCATGAAATATAGTTAAATTCTTTGCTAAAAACAAAAATGCAAAAAGGAAATTAGTTATATTAGAAAGTATAACTGTGAATTATACTGAAGTTATGATGTTTAAAGGGGTTCGGGACAGAAAAATCTTCAAATTTTCTAAAAAAATACATTTATTGCATTAAATTTTTTAAGCTTTGTTTTGCTTAAAATGACTTTTAAATCATGTTTCTTTCTTCATTAGAAGTGGAAATATTTTTGTCGTTTTGGTTTGGTTTCAAAATCAGATTTGAAGTGATTGTCAGTAAATGACTTCATTAGAGAATGCTTCTTCTTCATGATGGGTATTTTCGCTATTTCTCGGATTTTAATCGTAATAACTTAAAATCTGTTAAGGCGCAACACTAGGCACAGAAAAACATCCGAATGATAATGTAAATTTCTATGGAGGAGTTCTTTTCAAATATTTCGCTCAAATTCTAATATTTTTACACGATGTTTTTGCACAAGATAGCACAGGACGATCCACAACCAGCCTAGTGTTTACTTTTTCAGTTTGGTTTCTGTTTTTTTAAATTACTTTAACTTTTAAAACCGGTTTAAACCAGTTATGAAATTGAAATTATCGTAACGTAAAAAATATACAATTAAAATCGAAAAAGTAAAAACTAGGCCGGTTGCAGATCGTCCTCAGCTATCCTATGCAAAAAAAAATCATGCAAAAATATTAAAATTTGAGCGAGATATTTGAAAAGAGCGCTTCCATAGAGTTTATATTATTATCCGGGTCTTTTTCTGTGCCTAGCGTGGGGCCTTAAAGATGAATGCTTCACACTTGGAATATGTTTTTATTCTTCAATTCATGTTGAAAATATTTGAAAAAAAAATATTTATTTAAAAAAAAATTATTTTTTAAATAAAAGTTACATCATTTTTTTAATTTTTAATTTTATTAATTTTATTTTTTTAAACAATATTTTTAAAAATTCGGCAACAAAATTTGAATTCAAATATTTCCTTTTTTTAATATAAAAATTAAAATTCTACAAATAATATTTTAAGTTATAATAATAATCTTACTTTTTAAATAAACTTGAAATTTAAATTTAAAAAAAACTCTGAGAAGTTTTATCATGTGATTTTGTTTACAAATAATATAGCTAACCATCACAATTTTTTTAAAACTAAATAAGTAAAATTTATATTTAAATGTGTGATGAACTTCCTTAAACAACAGACAAATAACGGTCCGCTATAGTGTACAATTACGGATGTTTTTGACTATGATTAAATTAGTACAAACTCTTGTCCTTTGGACGGCGGGTAAAAATCGTGGTTTTCCCTTATAATTTTAAATAATTGATAAAATTTTCCATATACGATAGATGTCCGATGTAACGCGGCTGCTGGGAGACACGTTTCACATCCGCGTTTTAATTCAATGAAAAAAAAGGATGTACTAAAAAATGGGAACATCGATGTTCTTATATCGAATTGAGTATATTTCGATTAAAAATGAATACATTGCTTTCTCAATTTTGAAACATCATATGTCATCAAATCCAAACAAACGATAATTTTATACCCTGTATTGGTTTATTTCCTTCATGATTGCATTAAATATGCTGTCTTCATGCTAGCATTTATGCTAACATTAATGCAAATATTAAATTTTGCACAATACTATGAAATAATTTAAAAGTATTTGCAAATAATACTCTTGTCATAAAAATGTTCGATTTGCGTATTTTTGCTAAAAAAATTTGTTATATTTCTTAATAAATAACCAATTAAACGTTTATTGTTAATAATTTTGAGCAAGAAATAAATGTCAGTATATTTTTACTTTAATTTGTAAGTTCATGAGGCAGTTCTTAGCGATTTATATTTGAATACAATTATGGAATCAAAAACGAGTACATGTGTTTCTCAGTTTTGAATGCATTTGGATCGGAACTATTTTGAGTATGTGAAATACTTCAAATTTACTACTTTTAAGTCAATTTTGAGAACCCATTTTTTCAGTGTTTAACCGCGATATATCGGAATGGTGTTTAAGACACAGTAAAAAATGATTAAAACATTTACCTGTTTTGTGAAATGTACTTAACTCTTTCATTCACTGAACACACACTTAATCTTATCCTATCTTAAAAAAGTAAATAAGTAAAATCCATAAAGCCCAAATATGAGCCAACTAGCGGTTTGTGAAATGGGACCCGAGTCAAAGTCTCCTTATCGGATGAGTCATAAAGACCTTAAAAGGCCCCGAGACGCCCCTGTGATATCTTAGCAAATAAAAAATCCCAGAAAAATATAGTATCGATATAAAAAAAAAGCTGATTTGAGAATTATAGGGCAAATCTTTTCAGAAAAAAGTTTTTGTTAAATATTTAAAGCCGTTAAATAAAAGATTGCATTCATCGAGGCTTTTAGTTTCATGCTGTTTTAAATGAAATATGTTGCTCATTAACCCTTTCAGGGGCAAAAGAATTCTGTTCGTAAAAAGATGAATTAACAGACTGACACCAGAATATTCAAACGAATTTGTTAGAAAATAAAAATCTGATATTTTGCATTTTCATTACAAAAGCAAAATTTTATTCAAATATTACTGGTGCCATTTGTCAATTTTGGAATTAAAAATAGGTGGCTAGACCCTCTAGCCACCGCCCTTGAAAGGGTTAAAGCCAATAATCTTTCTTTTATCGGACTACAAATATTTTCAATACATTTCATAAATATGTTGCACATACCTTGATTATCTTAATATGCATTATATAATTTTAAATCACTTTTTAAAAGATCTATGTAATTATGGCGCTGTACATTAAAATCAATAATCTTTATTTATTTATTTTTATTTTACTAGGGGGGCTCCGTCCCCCTGATCGCTACGCTCGCCAGCTCCCTGCGTAATCGCTTCGCGATTCCCAGTTGTAGGCTACCCCTGCTTGCTGCGCTCGCCAATACCCCATGGTATGAATAAGCAGTTGCAGATCTTTCAAATGATGTGTCACACAACTGGTGTTGTAGAGAAATTAAAAATGTGCCCCCCATGGGGGGCAGAGTGGGGGATGACACACAAGACATCCATTTTATGAATAAGCAGTTGCAGACTTTTCAAATGATGTGTCACCCAACTGGTGTTGTAAAGAAATTAAAAATGTGCCCCCCCTGGGGGGAGCAGAGTGTGGGGATAACACACAAGACATCCATATTATGAATAAGCAGTTGCAGACCTTTCAAATGATGTGTCACACGACTGGTGTTGTATAGAAATTAAAAATGTGCCCCCCCTGGGGTCAGAGTTGGCGGTGACACACAAGACATCCATAATATGAATAAGCAATTTCAGACCTTACTAAAGATATGGAACACGAGTGCTGTGGATAAAAATTTAAAAAGTTTCCCTTTGGCGGTGGAGCAAAGTGGGGTGCGGCGCCCTAAACATGCATAATTGGAATGAGCAGTTACAGTTCTTTTAAACTATAGGGGGCTCCGCCCCCCCTGCTCTCTACGCGCGCGTAACCCCCCGCGTAATCGCTTCGCAATTCCAAATTTTAGGCTACCCCTGCTTGCTGCGCCCGCCTATATCCCATGGAATCGCTTTGCGATTCCGCTCGGCATTGCTTTGCAATCCAAGGAGTGGTCTACCCGGATGCGTTATTTCCGGAAATCTTACACATCAGCATCATTCCAGGAGTCATTCCTTTTAAGGCTACTTTTTTTTACTATAGAAGGATTATTATTATTATTTTTTTTTTTTTACTAAAATTTTTTTCAATAGACTTCTGGAATATATTATATGTGCTTTGAGAATCTTAATGTATATTATAAATTTTTGAATGACCTTTTTACAAGAGTTTTATTATAAGATTATCGTAATAAATAAAAAAGTATATAAGGAAATATATTGTATAGATACAAAATAAAAAATGAAAATGTATATATTATAATTATCCCTTGGAGAACCATAAGATTTTCTAAAAGCAAACCTGGTAGTTAAAAATCTCCGAAATATTATACACCTCTTTAAATTTATTAGGCTGAAAAAAAGTTAAAAATTTAGAAGATGTTTTTAACAAGTTTGATAATATTATAAGTAAGATAACTAAAACTAATTTTCATTTTCATAACAATACTCACATACATCTGAAAATTACACTTTAAAATTTAATTATCTTTATTCCTGCTATGCATTATTCACATTCTTTTATTTATGATGAAAACATTTATTAAAATATCTAATTACTAACTGAAATATTTAATGTATGGAATAATCTGAACGTGATTAATGTTAGGATCTGACCAGTGATTTGTATTATATGTAGGGGGAACTGGGGTACATTGATACATGGGGCACATTGATACACCCCCTCTACCGCTCACAGGGTCATTACAGGAAGTTTCACAACAGCTCCAAAAGATGATGCTAGTGTATTCAACTACATACAGAAAATCTTGGAATGATTCAGTAGTTTGATGAAATGGGACGGGTGATTTATTGTTTTTGTTGTTCAAAAGTGAATATAAGTTGTACAATTGAAATGCTATTATACAACTGTTCCAGTATTTTCAACCAAAATGAATACTCTCCCTGGTAAGTACAGCTACTCTTTATCAGTTCTTCATTATTTATTCTTAGATATATTGTGAAGTGTTGGATTTGAGACTCATTTTATTCAAAATCGCTGTATGGGGCACATTGATACAGTCTATGACAGGGCACATTGATACAGCCTAAATCCTTTAATATTTCATATTTTTATTATCTTTTATTATTTTTTTTACCATACACTCCTTAATCCAACCTTTTTTTTCACGAAAAATTTCTAATATTAGTTTTTATTGAAGTGAAATAGCTCTAATTTCTTTATATTAGAACATTTTATAGTATTTTTGAAAACAGAAGACGTAGGAACTTACCCAGCATCTAGTGCTAGTAGAACTAACAGAAGAAAAGGACGCCATTCTGGCAAATCTCGAATTTATATCGATTCTCCAGAGAAAAAAGTATTTTCGACATGCGAAATGTTAAGTAAGAGTAACAAACCGCAGAACAGAAAATGATACTTATATTATAAACAGAATTTTAATATAATTATCCTTTATTTTCTGTTTATGAACCTATTTATAAACAGAAAAACTGGTAATTTTTTCATCTTTCATAAGAAAGAAGATAATCCTGGGGTTGAAGTGCTAGATATGACAAAGTTACCACAGCCAACAATCAGACAAGAAACAGCCAGAACATCAGGTCATAATATATTTAATTTTGATTGCTTTAATATTGCTTAAAAATAAATTGTGGGTGATTTGAATTTTTATAAATAAATATAAAATGGTTTTCTAATTCATTTTCTATGAAAAATATGCATTGGTATTATTTTGTCGTCATTTTTCTCAAACGTATCAATCTGCCCCGGGGATGGGGCACATTGATACAAATGACTTTTTTTGATTTTTTTAAAATTACATGCAAAAATACTATATAAAACAATGATTGTACATTTTTATAACATACTACACAAGTTTTGCTGTCACCTCATGGAAAAAAAACTTGAATTTTCTACTTTCCTGACACCAAAAAAAAATCTTAGAAAAAAACTGTATCAATGTACCCCAGTTCCCCCTATATATATATATATATTTAACAATGAAAACAACTTCGAAATTCATTTTTTACTTCTTATAAGCATATTCTATTTTTTCTTGATATTAATCACAAAAATGTCTTGAATGAGGTAAAATATTATCTTTAAAGTCAACCGGATCTAGAAAGCATTCCATAAAAGGTTACGGAACTACTTTTTAAAAATATTTTTAATATTTAATATAACAAAAGTTGTGTTATTCTTTCCGTTATATTTTAGTAAAATTCGTATAAATTGCTATAATAGTATATCAGAATGAAGATAAATAAATAAATGAAATAATTTAAAATTAAATAAATAAAAATAAATAAATTTCAAAATTCATATTGCAATATTTTTTCTCTGAACTATTTTTTATGGTTGATGATTATTTAAACTTTTAGCAAATTTGTGAATGCCCCCTATTCAGCGAGAAAACATGTTTAAACATTAAGCAGCTATTACTCGGCTTGTTTTAATCGAAGAAGGAATTAAACATAATTGTATTACTTCTCCAAGTAGTAGGATATAAATAGAAATTTTTGGACCGGGAAATCGTAAAAAAAAAAAATAATAATAATAAAAATAAATTTCGCAATTTCGACATGTTTTTATTAACTTAAAATTAATTATTTTACACACTACTTTATCATTTTAAAGCATTATTGTAAATTGAACTGTATGTTTATGACAAACGATTTAGGAATTAGGTGTTGAACAACTTTTTGAGTGGATACCCTGTATACAATTTACAAAGATAATGCAGTTAAGTGTGCGTTAATATACGATTGATAAAATAGGCAATTGGCGATGAAACTACAAAAGTCAAAATATTTTATCACTAAAATGGCAAAAAAGATTTATAAACCAACAAAAACATGTATTTAAACGCACTTTAATAAGTTAATAGTTTAATAATAAACTCTGATAATGTATAGAAAATAATTTATAAATTACGAATAAAATTGAATAATATTTTGTTCTTTCTTGTTACCATAATACATTAAAAAAGAATTGAAGAAATATATATATGTATTTAAAATAAAACGATTAGTTTTCTATTTTTAAAAAGCGTAAATAAAAGCTGTCAATGTCTTATAATTGAGAACAGCTCAAAATGAATCTAACGTTCGAAAAAAAATTAAGTGATATGATTTCCAGATATTTAATAAAGGTAATTTTAAGACATGAGGTTCTAAATACATATTGTTATTACTTTTGAGGAAAGGGCCGGTCTGGATATTCATGTGGTCATATATATCTAGAGGGAGGGGGAGGTTTGTCTTTTGTTCGTTATCATTTTTAATTCAACAAAATATTTATTTTTTGCTACCTATTTTTTCACCTTAAAATAGCCTATAATCTTTTTAAAGTCTGTTATCGATTTTTATGAAAATACAAAGATATTATGAAAAATTATAAAATAATTTAATAACGAAATGTCGTTCCAAAATGTAGTTGTAAAATTCCAACATTCACCATATCCATTCTTCTGCCATATGCGCATGTAATTAATTGTTAGAATCACCAGGTTTAAAGTGATACTTGATATATTTACTAATCCTTTCGCTGTTAAGCCTGTGTCAAGGTTTTATTGCAATAAAAGCTATATTTAACCCTTTCCGATACGATTTTTTTTTCACTTTTTAGAAAGAATTAGTTTTATGTTAATGATATTAATGCTAGCTATCCAAATAGATTAATTAGTGTTTAACGAACATTTCAATGTCTGAAAGATAACGAATTCGTTGTTTTGCATATAATTCAATTCATATTCATATGAAAAGAGACTAAGAGAGAGTTTTTGGAGATGTTTAGAGAATATTATATTGCAACAAGATTTAAGCAATAATTTAAATTTTTAATACTTTTTTCCCCTTATTACATAGAATTCTTTCAGGAAAGTAACTTTAATTTTTAATTTACAGAGTGAAATTTATGTTTAAAATAAAATAATTGTAAACTGTGCAAAGAGAATTAAGTAAATATTTATTATTATTATTATTTCTCAATAGGCCAGTCAAATTGTTATAAATAGATACAAAAATTCTGCTAGAACATTTTATGTTTTTAAACTATTTATGGGGGTGCTAGTAACAAGAATTGATGGTTTTCCAACAAAATATCTCGAAGCTAAATTTTATGAAGCCAAAAATACACAAAATTTTCGGACTTTTTTCTTTTTTTTTGCCTATAACTCAAAAATTATAAAACAATTTTGTATCATACTTAGTTAGAAAATGAAAGAGCGTTAAATTCTCTACAAATTTCCCTATAAAACTGTTTTCCTAAAGCCATTATTAAGCGCATTACAGCTTTCTGAAAATGACTTTTTTTTCTAACTTTGTGGAATAATGGCAAAAACTAAAATTTGACACCATTTTTCATTATTTTATCCACTTTTAATGTAACTTATTTATGTTACAGACACTGGCATGACATGATAGCAATCACGATTAATTACAAAGATAACTTTGTAAAAAAATTAAAAAAATTTTAATATTATTTTGTATTTAGAGCTTATGCTTCTGTCCCTGGCAAGCTAATGCTATTCCTAGGGGAGGTTATTTTCTAATATCTGGTTTGCATTTTGACTTTAATTTTTTTTTTTTTTTTTTTTTTTTTTTGCCCTGCATAGTTTAGGTGCATCTCTGCATCGCTTCTTTTTTGTTTTTTCGATTTTGAAAGCAGATATTTTTTATAAAGTTAGTTTCACTTTAAAAACAGGTTTCGAAAACAAAACTAATTTTATGAAAAAATATTTGCAACCAAAATCAAAAAAGTAAAAAAGGAGCGATCTCGGCATGCACCTCAACTATGCAATGTAAAAGAAAAAATATATTTAAAAATGTAAAAATCCAAACCGGATGTTAGAAAATAACCTACCCACAGGAATACCATTAGCTCGCGAGTGCTTCGTCGTCCTTAAACGGAAAAGATTGATATTAGGTATTTAGCTGAATGTAAGCAAAAAACACTTACGGGGATAATTTTACATCCTCTTCTTCTGTATAAATAATGGCACCGACATTTTTGCAGTTGATCCCGTTACAGTCTTTACTTTTCGAGCATGTGAGTCCTCATTTTTGAAAAGAACATGATTTGCAGCACCCTTTTTTACAACTACATTGCACGACATGGAGTAATGATCAGGTGCTTGGTCTTGGCACATTTGAACTGACTGAAAAAAACCTTCCGACCTGCAAACCCACCCCATGCTTTAGGAGGGATGTTGATTCCTAGCCAAGCTTGTACCTGATGATAACATTGGAGAAAATGATGTTGTACATCCGCTTGAGTTGGTGATAGTCTTTCAAGATGAACTTTGTTTTTTGTGGCAGATTTAGCAAAGAGCTGGAACCTCACGGTTTTTAATTTCTGTGCGGTATATGCATCCACTGTATAGTGCAATAATGAACTTTTCTGCGGCCTTGATGATTTCTAGAAGGGTAGAATCTGGCTTATTGAACACGCAGGTTATTTCTTCAAACTGATCATGTTTTTTTTCTCAAAGTGTTACAAAATTTTGACTTTCTTTTCCCAAAAAGAGCGGATGTTGTATAGCATCTGCTGATTGCACGAGTGAAAAGAACATTGTTGTAATTGTATTTGTATGACATAGTGGAAAACCAATTGGTTACGATGTTAACTCTTACTGGCTTTTGAAAAAACAGATTTGTATGCTGATTGCCCATGCTCGTCATGATCATGAGAAGGTCACTGTGTTCTCCGACAATTCCGATGCTTTCAAAAGATTCAGCTCTTGAAATGGCTGAGGTAACTATCATGATATTAGCTTTTTTTGAATGGTCAACTTGAATTCTGTTATTTCGAAATTCTGTTTTAAGCAATGAAATGAAACGGCACTTATTTCAGTCATTGACGCCGTCAATGGGTATTGCAGGTCGACGCCCTCTTTTCTCTCCACCTGTTACAGAATGATGTAGTGTCAGACGACAAAAACTATGATACCATGCATCTGCAGCTACAAAGTCAGGTTCGTTCTGAATATGTTCAATTGCTTTCTGGGACCATTCATCCCCAAATTTTTCTGCAGTTATCAAAAATGTAATTTTCGTTTCTAATTTCATTACTTTGTGAATCAAATTTCTCTTTGCAAAGGGATCTTTTTATTGTTTTTTGTTTAAATCATCGGGATTACCTTCACCACATAAGAAGCAATTATCTTGAAACTTGAAAGAAGTGCTCCATCGGTTGTACAGTCTAATCTGTGTAGAATCTTCACTCCGATGAACATATACGGCTATCATTCTCTCATTGTCATATTTTTTTCGACAATCAACATGTTCTTTCTCAACTTCCTTTCTACTTTCCAAAAGATGTTAATGAATATTATTTTGACATTGTACGCTATATTCAAAGAGCTTGGCAAGTCCTTTCTGGCAGTGCCTGATTTATGGCAGGGCATTCGGGGCACAGGCCCAGGGCCCCCAATTTTCAGGGGCCCGCAAATACTACAGAAGATTTTTCAACTATTGCCCAAAGGCAATCACAAGTACTTACAAAATCTAATGATATTTTGCATTTCATTTTACATTTAGCTGTGTTCGTATTGTATTTTTATAATATTGTATATTTTGGCTGAAACATCCGTATTTAATTACTTTATTATAGCGAATATTTTATTTTATCTTTACCACTTTAAAAATATATATTGTATCTTTAATTCTTATTTAATCATGTTTCTGTTCTTGTAAGAATATTTGGGGTTGGTGAATGTAACTCATAGGCGGCAGAGTACCATAATATTTTAAATAATTATAGTTTGGTATTGCAGAAAAATTTAGATTATTTGTTGCTTACTTTATCATTCCAGCTATATAAACTTGCATGGGAAAAAATCATAACTACACAATTTATTATACAACGTCTACTTATTTTAATTTTATGATTGTGAAACGGTTATCTCAAATCTAAATTAATGATCATCACATTTAATTTTTTAATTGGTATTTAAAAGTGATTATTAAAGTCAATAGGGGTTATCTTAAAAAAGTAACTTTTTCATTTTTTTAAAACTCGATCTTCCTATAAGCAACTTTACAAGGGGGGCCCCTGTTAGCATCTGTGCCCAGGGCCCTCAAGTTTGTAAATCGGTTCCTGCTATCTGGCTCACAACGCGAGTATCAATATATGAAGCCGTTTGGCAAACAAAACACAATTTTGGATTGAGCTCACACATTTTTCATTACTGCACGAGAAGAAGACACACAATAAACTGTATAGCAACATATTAGAAGAGTGTGTCTTTGAAAAAGATCACTTGCGTCTGAATGAAAGCGGATCAAGAACGCCGCTATCTTCCGTCTGCATTCCCACTTTTTACTCCCGGCCCACTCCTCCTTCGTAATTTTTTTTCCTTATAGAGTTTTCAGAATTGGTGCTTCTTCTGCCTGCCTTTCTCAAATCTTTGACTTATCATTTATAAGTAGGTGTATTTAATTATCATTGTCAGTGATGACAGAAAGTTTTTTCGGGATGAGAGGTGAAAAATAGGTCACTTTCTGTAAAGTAAAAAAAAAAGGCCATTTTCAAAAAGTTTAGTAATGTGTTTAGAAAGACGTCGTTGTAAAGTAATTTGTAGAGTTGTTCTTTCTTTTTGTAATTGATTATGGCACTCAAAAAGTTTATAATTTTCAAGTTACAGGCAACAAACTGAAAAATGTCGAAAAATTTCTTGGTTTTTTGGCTCTTCAAAATTTAGCCTTCAGATATTTTGTTGGAAAACCATTAATTCTTGTTACTGGCATCCCCATAAACATTTTAAAAATATAAAATCTTCATACAGAATTTTTGCATCTATTTTCCATTTTTTCTGACAATTTGGCTGACCTACAATGTCTAAAGATAAATGAAGTCATACTAAATTCATAGACGTATATTAACATTACCATTTGTAAATAGTAGCAAAAGTATTTGTTAAAACAAGATAATACTCCATTAAAAGACATTTACTACTAATAGTACACCAGACCCGAAAGGGTTAAAATTATATAATTGTATTGATTTAACCCTTTCCAGTGTAGACGAAATCTCTTAGTAAAATAAGAAATTATCGATTGCCACCGGAATTCCCAAGCGAATTTTTTTGATATTTTGAAATCCTTAATTTAAGCTTTTATTGTAAAAGTAAAATTTTACTAAAATATTATTGGTGCCGCTTGCAAGTTTGGAATTAAAATTAGGTATCCCAGACCGAGCACAGTGTGCCGGAAAGGGTTTTTTATACATTTTTTATACATTGAACAATGATTAATGTTCTCAAGGATTATATTCGTTTATGTAATTATTTTTTTTAAATTATTTAATTAAGATTGAAGGAATAAATTTTTTTCAGCATTTGAAACAAAAAATTACAAATTTGTCCTTTTGGAAGGCTGTTAGAGGACTAGTAAATAAAATGGGAAGACTGTTGGTCATCTAGTTTTGGATAAGAAATTCTGCTTACACTCTGTTTTATAAGAAGACACGTGTATTAATTTTAAATAGCAAGCATTTCATTAAAGTATTATTTGCTATAAGTTATTTCGTGTACAATATTAACATTTTATTAATACATCTATATTTAAAAATGTGAAATATTGGAATAATAAATGTATATGAATGTAAAGGTATTAAAAGAAAAAAAAGTAAAATAAAAAGAGTTTTTGACATCGACAACGATATCATTAAGGTGAGTGTGGGGGGCATTTGGCTCGAGGAATGACAACACATATGTCAAAAATAGGGGGGGATTTTAAAATTGCTAAATATTTTAAAACATTATAGTATATGTACAGCTCATTGATATTTATTGCTTAAAAAAAGTCTTAAAATAAGGCTTAAAATTGTTTTTAATACTCTGTATACTTTTACTCTTATTTTTGTTAAAATACTTTATTAATGTATAAGGCTTAAGGTAAAAGATTTCCACAAAGAAAAATGACACAAAAGGATAATTTTTATGCATTTTAAAATTTTATTTAGTTATTACTTTTTTATAATATTTTTATTTTATATATTTATTGACTTATTTTTTCCTCTAAAAAATGTGCCTTAGAATTTATTAACATCATTATTAATGTGTCTTGTAATAAAATTTGAATATTAAAAGTTCCCACATATTTCCCAAAATTTCATTTAATCATAAAGATCTTAAATGTTATTGGATTAAGGATCGCTATTATTATTTTTTTTAATCCAAATAACAAACTTTATTAAATATCTTCTTTCAGTAATTAAATATACAAAATATATAAGATTTCCTTAAGCTTATTACAAAACACTAAACCCATCACAAAGAGAAAACTGAAGTTTATATTAATATCCCGAAAAATTAATTATGAATTTCATAAAAAAACATTACTTCTCTAAAGTATAAAGTTGCCTCTTGAGAATAGTATTTTGTATATTCTGAAAATATTCTTTGTGGGAGAATAACAAAACAGAACGGAAATATTAATAATTCAGTTTATAATCGGATTAATATATTAATTTTATTTCGAATAGAGTTAGAAAAAAAAGTAAAATTTCATTTCTTTGCATCTTTAAGCAACAGATTATGACGGAAATTCCACAAATAGCTTATTTTATTCTTGTAACCGAATTTTGCCAGTAACTTTTTATAATGTTGTTTGTTATTTTTAACTATGGTTAACAGAGATAAACGCAAAGTGACTTTTAAAGAGAAAATAAAAAGTGTTAGAATACTTTACATGTGGGGATATTTACCTATGTATTTAATGGCTAAGTTATTATACATGAAATTATGATTTTTAGTTGTTTTATTTTCAGGCGGATTAATATTTTAATTTCTTGGATGACAAAGAACTTTCTTAAAAGTTGCAGTTGAAGATTAAAAATTATTAATATAAACAAGAACTGAAATATCAGTTAATTAGATCATCAGAATAATTAAATAACTTTTTGTATAGGAGTAAATCAATATACATTTCTTAAATACAGCCTCTTTATTTTTTAAATAAAGTGTATGTTTTTTTTATTAAACGGCTAAAAATGTAGTTTAAAATTAAACACATAAAACGTTATCTGGTAAATTAAGTAAAAATAATTTTAAATTATTTAGGTTTTAGTAAGCCACAAACTAATTTAAAACTATATAAATGTCAGAGGAAGTAAACTGTTAATAGTGAAAATAAATGCGAATAAATAAGAGTGGGGATTTGGAAGCGGGAAACCATGCACAGATAAAACAACCGAATCTTGAAACAAAAAAATTAGGAAGGACACATCTTATAACATAGGCACACATTAAGAAAGCTTTATTATTATTATTATTCTATCCTAAGAAGTTTAAAAAGGAAAACAAACTTTAAAGATTCTTAGAAATTGGATATATAGTTTTCTGAAAAATGATAAATATGATTAATGAAATTTCGTAAACTGAATCGAAGGGTACAGTGTAAACTATTCTATGCCCAACAATTTGTGTGGTATTTCACATTCTTTTAATTTGGCGAAAAGTTTGGCATCTGAAACGTATTTTTTAACATTAAAAGCAATGATTTCATAATATAAAAATTTAATATAGTGGCAAAATAAATTAAATCGTTTAGTAATTATTTCATTTGGTTAAATAATGATAAAGGCTATATGAATTAGAAAAAAAGTTTACCTCCTCGAAACACTTATGACACTTGTGAACTATAATTAGAAGCTGCCATTATCTTATTTAGAAATAGTTTACCTATTTGGCCTTGTTAATAAACTTGAATGAACTTTTTAAATGTTTAGTATGTATATATATATTATATATTATATATATATATATATATATATATATATATATATATATATATTGATTTAATGCCATATTATCTGAATTTCTATTTTTTAATGAAAAATTCGCATTTAAAAGTATTAATATGCTAAAAGTATTTATAAAAGTAATTTATTAAGATCACATTTTATATTTTCTTAAAAGGATTAATTGCGTGCAGCTATTTGGTAACAGGATTTTTTAAATTCTTGTAAATAAAATCATAAACATTTTCTTGAATGATAAATTATATGATAATGTTTAAATAACAAATTATAGAATACGAATAAGTCATATAAATATAAAAATATTTTTTACAGCTGTTATGTTTAAAAAGAAACTAATCAAAAATTATTTTTCAAATAAAATAATTAGTTTACTATTTTTAAAAAGCGTAAATAAAGTCTGTGAATGTTTCATAATCAGGATTAATTTTCAGGACTAAAATTATTCTTTTGTTCGAAAAAAATGAAGTGGCATGATTTCATAATGACCACATAATTATGTATGATTAATGACAGAGGGCTGTATATATATATATCGTTAGCACTTTAAGGAAAGGAAGAGGTTTAGAAATTTATGTGATAATATACGTATAGTAGGAGAGGGTGCTATTTTTTGATATAGTTGTCGTCTTTGATCCTACCAAAAATTTTATAGTTCACTGTATTTTTTTAATTTTCATTTGTTATTTTTACATCAAAATATTTTATGTGTTTTTAAAGCCTGTAACCATTTTTTCATGAAAATACAAAGGTATAGCAAAAAAATAAATAAATAAATAAATAATAATAATAATAATAATAATAATAATAATTCCATAATGTGGATTACCCCCAACATTCCCCATAACTATTCTTCTGACATATGTGCATGTAATTCTTCGTTAACGAATGTAGAAGTGATACTTGTTATGTTTACTAAATTGTAATGTTAAAAAAATGCCAGGAATTTAGATCTATTTGTAAAGTAGATAAGAAGCTCGATTAATCCTATGAGGGCAATTGATGGACTTATTGCGACCTTTGTTTACAGAGCGTTACTCAAAGCTTAGAAAACTGATAGTAAATGCATCATTGCCAGGTTCGATAAAAAACTGCGAAAAAACCCCCACATGTGCTATAAAGTCAAATATTTATGGTGTTCATGTTGAGAAGGAACAGGTACAGCAAAGCAGAGGAGAACAGTGTCTCCAGTAACAAAAATTAGAAACTCTTAGGTTCGTTGCAGGAGGCAAAGTGATCTCATTCAGAAAAAACACACACAGAGTGTCCGTAGAATATAATGTCACCAAAATACAAAAATTCGCCCATGCACAATGGAGCAGACGTACATAATAGCTGCTAAAAACACAGCCATTTTGGTCGGTATTAATTTTGAATGCGCACCAGGAATAAGGGTTACCAGACTTCTGCGGTTCCCACAGATTTAAGCTACACGTGGACTGCAAAGTGGACAACAACAGAACAAAAGAAGAATGCTGACACCCTCGAAATTGATATCTTTATGTCTATACTAGGGACCCAGAAAAGGAGTGGTTAGTACATACATTTGCAGATGCTCAACACTCAAAACGATAAAATGAAAATCCGAAGCTTGTTCTCGTGAGAAGAAAGAAATTTAAGTGTTGTTTTAAATCGTGTCTCAGTGTGAATCACCAAAAAAAGGGCAAAGAAAAACTACATTACATCTGTATTAACTGACAGCTGGAAATTCTTTCTAACGGTTCGTTACATGAAGGAATTTTTCTCCCAATAACATTGTGAAGCTGAAACTTGAATGCGCGTTAAAGTTTAATGGCAGAGGTGGATGAATAAGAGAAACTAAAGACTATTTTAAGAATATATTTAAATTGAAATGGGAGAGGGGGTGCACGAAAAAACTAGACATAACGAAATAACCGTTATAAATGCGTCTTTGTCAAGGGAACAAGAGCATGAAGACAGTATACATGATGTATACGAAACAAGTCCAAGATTGGTGTAGTTGTGTGTAACGCAACGCGAAATTAAATAAATAAATCAATTTTAAATAACTGGTCAAAATATAACAAAACGAAAGTTAAATAGAGCCGCCTTTAACCTTTTCTACTGCTGCGTCTCTTACACATTGTATTCGGTTGACACTACATTTTTCAAAAGAATTTGATTTCGATTGCACATTGTCAAAAATACTCCAATTTAAAAAGATATTTTCCTTCACTGAAGGTGCCCAAAACAAATTTGGGGAGTTTTCAGCACTTTGCAAAGAAACATATTGCCAATTCAGATTCGACATCCGAGTGCAAAGGGTTAAGGGGCACGAGGGCTTCTACATCACACCTCTACTACGTGGTGATCAGGTGATTTCGTTCACTTTTCGGGATCTCAAACCCGTAAAACTCGGTTATAGTATGTTAGATATGAACCTGTTCAACGTTTAGAAAGAAAGTGAAAGAAGACATAATAGTTTATGATATCGTAATTCCAAACCTGCAGAATAGTAGATACCGTTACCACCTTAGCATACACTTTAGATTCTTTTAAAACATTTTATTATGTATCAAAGGTAAAATATATTGACAGAGAAAGAAACAGAACATTTCCAATCTTTTTGCCAAAAGTTTAACTTTTTAAGTTATTATTTTATTTTATTTTATTTCGATTTAAAAGAATGCGTTATTTATTAACGACAACGGCAAAATTTATTAACGTTATTAAAAATTATGATATTAAAAGTTACCACATTTTTATCAAAATTACCTTTAATCTTAAAGATATTTCCCTATTGATGTATTCGCGAATATTATTATTATTATTTTAAAGCCTAATAACAAATTTTATTAAACATCATCTTTTTGTTTCAAATACAAAAAAAGTAACATTATTTTAATCTTATAAGAGAAAATTAAACCTATCACAATGACAAAACAAAAGTCTATAGATGGAGAATTAATTATAAATTTTACAAAAACGTTATTGCTCTGAAGTTTACAAATGTCTCTTGAGAATAATATTTTATGTATCTCAAAAATATTCTTTCAGAGATAATACTGAAACAGAAGAGAAACATTAATAATTCAGTTTAATCGGATTACTATATTAATTTTGTTTCGAGAGTAAAAAAGTAAAACTTCATTTCTTTGCATTTTTAAACAACAAAATATACCAGAAATTCCATAAACAGCTTATTTTGTATTCAGAAACGAATTTTACTACTAATTTTTTATGATGACTTTTGTTATTTTAAATAGGGCTAAAACAGATAAACGCAAAATTATTTTTAAAGGGAAAAAAACAACAAAAAAAAAAAATGCAAACATCCGATTACTTTATGTGTGTGGGATTTTCACCCGCGTACTTTCGTAAAAAAAAATTTTATTCATGATTTTTTTTGTCTTTTTGAGACGAATTATTTAATATTATTATATTATTATTCCTAATTATAATTTTTATTTTAATTTTATGTGTGGTACAGAAGCTTCTTAAAAATTAATATTTAACAATATAAAAATTAAAATAAACGAGATTTAAAGTATCAGGATATAAAAAAAATATATAATTACAAACGTATTAAAGAAAATAAAAGTAAAAATGTAAAATAAAAGGAATTTTTAAACATTGATAACGATATCATTATGGGGCTGAATAATGAGGAATGATAACGTATTATATCGGATAAGAGGAGGAATTCCAAAATTGCCAAATAGTTAATAACATAATATATGCAAAAGGTTTTTTAGATATTGAGAGCTTAAAAAGGGGGGGGGGGAGAATGATAACTATATTTATCTTTATTTTTATTTCTGTTAAAACATTTTATTAAATATCGCAGGAAAAAGATTTAAACAGAGAAAACAAAGACATTAAAAATAAAAATAATAAAATTTTTGCAGATTTTTTTTTCTGTTACAGAATGCGTTTCAGAATTTATTAAATGTCATTATTAATATGATAAAATTTGTCTATTAAAAGTTCCTACACATGTTCAAAAATTTCATTTAATCATAAAATTTTTAACTATTATTGGGTTTAAAAACATTATTTTTATTTTTTTATATCCGAATAACAAACTTACTCAAGCAGCTTCTTCATTTAGAGTTTTAATATATAAAAAAAATTAAGAATAATTTAATCTTATTACAAAAGAACCCATCACAATGAGATAACTGTATATATAGCCAGTATTTATAACCAGAAATTTAATTATTAATTAAACAAAAACGTTACTTCTCTGAAGCATATAGTTGTCTATTGCGAATAATGTTTTATGTATCCCAAAAACTTTCTTTTGAACGAGAATAACAAAGCAGAAAGGAAATATTAATAATTTAGTTTATAATCCGATTAATATATTAACTTTGTTTCAAATATAGTAGGAGAAAAAAGGAAAACTTCATTCCTCTGCATTTTTATGTAACAAAATGTATTCCATAACCAGCATTTTTTGTTCTTGCAAATGAATTTTGCTACTTACTTTTTATGATGGATTTGTTATTTTTCAATATGTTTAAAACAGATAAACGCAAAGTGTTTTTTAAAGAAAAATTAAGAAGCTTAAGAAATATTTTATAGGTGGGTATTCTCAACCGGCTAAATTATGGAAAAATTATTATACATTACAATTATAGTTTTCTTGTTTTGATTTAAGACGGATTAATTTTTTAAGACACAGAATTAAAACGCAGAGCTTCTTTAAAAGTTAATGTTGAATATGAATAAGAATTGAAATAAACAGGATTTACAATATCAATTAATTGGATCGTAATAGTTATTAAACTTTCTGTATAAATAAAGTAAATTAATTCGATTCTTTAATGCAGCCATCTTTATTTTTTAATTACAGTATACCATTTTCCTCAAAACTAAACGTTTAATGAATGTATTTTAGAATTAAATACCTGAAGCGTAATTTGATAAACTTAATTAGAATAATTAAAAAATGTGTATGTCTAAGAAAATCTCGAGCCAATTTAAAATTGTATATGCTACAGAGGAAATAAACTGTTATTATTGAAAATATATATGTTTAAAACTGGATGGGTGGTGAGGGGGAATCAACGCATAGATCAAACAACCTAAGAACTTAGAAACCTATTGAAATTAAAGGGAAAGTACTTCTTATAAAGTAACGGTTTAATAAAAAAAGGATTTTTTTAAACTCTACACCTAAGAAAGTTGAAAAAGCAAACAAACTTAAAAAAATTCCTTAAAAATTTAATATTTAGTTATGTGTCAAATGATAACATATGCAGTTTTGTATATCGAATAGAATGGTACCGTAAAGTAAATTATTCTTCTACGCCCAAGAGTTTGGGGGATATTTCAATTTTTCTAATTTAGCGACACGTTAAGCATGGAAACCTCTAGTTTTTTACATTGTGTGTGATATATATATATTTATAAAATAATACTTTTAAACAGCAACAGAAGAAATTAAACCTTTTTAACTAATCAGTTCTTTATGTAAAAAGTTATATCAGCTTATAAACAAGTAAGAAAAATCATGTTTTAAGCATAGAATATGAAGCACTTTCCAACATTTCGTGAAATTTCATTTCACTTCGTTATTTAGGGAAATGAGGATATACAGCCAAATATACCCAAATATGTATTCCGGTACTTTTGAACAGCCCTGTATTTCATGTGTCAGTTGATGTAATGGGAAAATTTAGTTTAGCAAGAAAATGACTAGTAGCTTGAAATTTCTTTTTCAGCAATTTATACTAATAGATGAAAACATACTTGAATACTTTTGTTCAGCTCTGTAGTTTACCTTGTACCTTTATTACATGTCAGCATTAAGCTAAAATTTATTGTAAACTAAAGCACTTTTAAAACAACTGAAATCACATTCTCATAAATTAGCATTCATAGGCGCCGATGTACCGAATTCTTTGTGTATCCCTGTATATAATTTTATCTGAATTCTGCAAACATTTTTCAGTAAACTTAACGTAATTCAGCATAAAAATCCATAAATTATTTAAGAACCACGTTTAACTAATTTAAGCTCATATTCAGTAACGTTGGCGAGCTCTTTTGGGTAGCCCTGTATATCAACTATAATATTTATACACACCATATAATGTGCATATATTTAGTGAAACCTAAACGCGCACATCATAATTAGAATGCATTTCATCCATCCATCAGCCATTATTGGATACATATACAGTACGTCGAAAAGAATATACTATTTGAAATCTTTTTTTGAGGCCCTGTAAATGGAATATACTCCATATTATGCAAGACGGTATCGTATAATTTATATTAAGCTTCAGTGACATACATCAATTTTATTGTACCTGAAACGGTTTAATATATTTAAATTGTGTCTCACACAATTCTCCAATGAAATTCTTTTGTGCGGCCCTGCAAATGAATAGTAGCTATAATTTTACTGTATATATCACAGAATGCATATTTTAGTGCACTTTGCGAATGCATATAAATTTGAGTATATTTGACAGGGTGTAACACCTTTAAAATTCATTTGAACGAGTTTTTCCCATAGGCCATAATGTATCGAAAAACTTTTGACTATGCCTGTAAATAAACTAATGATGTTAGAAACTTCATTTTCAATAGAGTTTGTGCTAGAGTAAACATCAATAACGTATAAAAATTTCATAGCAAGTATATTTACGGGAGTTAAAGCGCGGACAGATGGCCAGACATACCGAATGCATAAGCACTTTTCAACTTTGTTGGAATGTGCTAATAAAAAGACATCAGCTCAAAACTTTTCGAAAATTGAAATAAAACAAGCTTTTATGACTTTGTTTAAAAGTTGTCGTCCTACCAGGGGTTGCCCGGGGACCTGTTCAAAACTTTAAAGGAGTATTTGTAGAAATATATATATTTAACATCATTTTGTCTAAATTTCCGTTTTTAAATCAAAGAACAGCAAAAATATTGAATTAAAAGTAAATGCCATTTGGTATGTTATTTACTCCATAATTTTTAGTCTACATGTATTAAAAGCGATCGAAATTGTTTTAAAACACTTACATATTTAAATATTTTGTCGAAATTCATACATTTTATTTTGAAAGAAAAATTACATGTCCCAACGTTTAGAATCTTTTGTAGGTGATTTTAGACTTATTCAAATGTTCTAAAAAGGTTGTGTTAAAATAGAGACGTTAGTTTATTTATTTACTTTTTTCAAATCGATACAATATTTCCTCTGTGAGACTCAAATAAACCAGCATTTGTCGATATATTTAGAAAAGTTAAAATTCATGTTTTTAATAAGAAGTTACATCTTCAAATAAAAAAAGGTTTTAGATTTCAGAGCATATCTTTGTTTCGTCGATACCTCGAACATTGCGTCTTGTAAGTATTTTTCCAAAAGAGGGACCCCCCCCCCTTTTTTTTAAACGACCTATTTTGTTATTCTTTATAAATGGATAATTGTGTGCGACTATTTGGTAATAGCATTTTTGAAATCACCATAGCTTCTAGTAAAACAAAAAAATCTATGAATGTAGTAGATGAACTGTATCACATTTTTAATGACACGTAGTTTACTGAACTACAAAATTCGATAGAAATATGCGCATTTAGATATTAATAGATACCGTACAATTTTTGTCGTCACTTACACAGAAAATTAATGTTACATTTAAAAAAAAAAAATAGAAGAAATTTTCATGGATTGAAAGAATTGCGACCATTTATTAGAAGAAAATAAAAAGGTAAATATTCCATTCGGAATTTTAGCACTTTAGTGATTTCTCATAAAAAACTCAAGTACTCCAATGCATTTTTATTTATTCGCAACATAGCCATGTATGCAACTTATGACTAAGTCTTCAGACCAAAAATTCCTTAAACTGGTAATCAAAATGCAGACGATAAAAGACATTTCCAGCAATACAAAGCATAAGTATGACCGAACAATTATAATACGTTAAATATTTATAACAAAAAATAGGCATCTGGAAGCAACGAAAAATAACCGGCATCTTCCCCCGAAAGATTTTTCCTATTCACACACAATGTCTTGGACAAGTCTGTACTTTCTACTAACGTACAGAAGAGTTACCCTACCGCCGTTAATCTTTTTAGTAAAGGCTGTGCACTATACTCGGTAAAAACATCGGATTTATTTTTAGACGTATATAGATAAATAAATATAGATAAATAAATACTGCACGTCAAATAGTATGGACCTCACCAGAGGTAGTATAACGAAATAGCAGTATAAATGCATCACTTAAAACTTAAAGAAAACATAAAAATGTTGTATTGATTACTGTATCAGAAATTAAAATATCAATAAGGAAGCCTCTTTCTCGCAACTGAATGGCGCTTCCCTACAGTGACTGCATGTAGGAAAAACATATGTCTCAGATTCTTGTCTAAACGACATCTCAACTCCACAGTTACCTGAATATATACTGAATTGTATTCGAGGTTAAAAAATAATTTTTTTAATGAACATGTTCTATCATTGAATATTAACAATAATTACTTATTAAATATGTTTTTTTAGTTGTATTTGTACGCAAATTTATTTAGAAAATCATTAATCGTTAGAAGTCTGTTACCAATATTTTAGTTAAATCGAGTGCAATTTATTATTGTAAATTAAAGTCAAGCAACTTGACAAATTGTAATAATAAAGTCATCAAAGTGTATGTGACAGAAATGTTTACTAAAATTATTTTCAGATTTTTAGGTATTAAATTGTTTAGATTTTTAAATTATTTTCACAGAAATTTTAGAATTAGAAAATTTGTATTTTAAAATCTTATGTGTTAATATTTTCTAACATGAAACAGGGTTGTTTATAGGAATTTTTTATCAGAAAGACGATTTTGAAAAATGTAAGAAAAAAATCCGCAAATGGTACATATTAAAACACAGCATTATTATTATTATTAATGCATTTTATTCACGATATAAGTTATCATAAAATATACTGTAATATCTTATAAGCAGACATAAGATTAATTCCTTCTTTCCAATCAAAAATCCAGATTAATTTAGGATTACTCGTCTATCCCTACTTAGATAAAATTCCCAAATTCTATTCATCTGAGATGCTCAAACGGAAATAAAAGCTAAATTCTGATTAATCTTGAGTTTCAAAGGAGGACTAATTAATATGGCTCTTGAATAAGACTTGTCTGTAATGGTCAGAATAGAACGTAATTTATCGATAAGATGGGGGAATCTTTGAAATATAAAGCTTTAAATTATTCATGTGATAAAAATGTGTAATATGAAAGAACGTAAGTTTCTTTTTAAATTCATCGGATTTCTTTCTTTTTCCTTTTGTTTTATTAACTATTGGAAGTTTGATCATCTGTTAGAAGGGTATCAACTTCTGCCAGGGTCACCCTATTGTTAACCCTTTCCGGCACACTGTGCCCAGTCCGGGATATCTAATTTTAATTTCAAACTTGTAAACTGCACCAATAATATTTTGATAAAATTTTGTTTTTACAATGAAAGCTTAAATCAAGAGTTTCTTAATTTCTATAAGAGTCGTTTGTAATTTCCGGTGACAGCAGATAATTTCACATTTTACTAACAGAATTTGTCCGTGCCGGAAAGGTTTAAACACACATACAAAAAAATCTCATGGCATAAAAATAAATTTATACTAGTCAGATCCCAAAACTTTCTTCTACGTGAGTAATTCCTGAAAAATGCAGCTTAGCAGTGCCATCGGTTATGTGTTTAAAATGAAAATCTAGTCAACAACAACTTCCTTTAACTTCAAACTGAATCTGAAGTTTGATGGAAATCTGTGCATTATTTTCTGAAATACAGCTATTACAAAATCTTAAAAATGTGCATGAAAGTTTCGTCTGTTGGGTAATGTACACCAAAAACTAATTAGAATGAATTTTTATGAGGTACTAGCGGAATCTGAAGATGAAAATTCGTTCATTTGTTGAACCGGTCATTTGGAAACCACATAAGTCGAGATTTTTCGGAAGATACTTTTTTGTCGCTAACGTTTACATAAAATAAGTGTTCTAATCTGGATAAAAGTTAGTATATCCCTTTCTTTTCAAACAATATCTTTCAATTTTCGTTAATTTCTTAAACGACATAAGTCAATGACTTTAGTGTTTTTTGCATGTAATACCAGATGACGTTACAGCCATAACATTTCATTGCATGTCAAATCTACTACTACTGACATACTAATGCATAACATTTTTATTTATGGTGGCTATGAGTTCATTGTTTTGGCATAAAAATATTAAATAAGGTAAATCAATATTTTAATGTGCATCACAAAAGTATTCCTAACAAGGCTGCAAAATATATTTGTTCTATTTTGTTATATTATATTTAAAATAATATCGGACTACTTATTAAACATTTATATCTGATTAATCATTTATACATGCAATTTCACTATGATTCTGATAGAAAAGGTTCTATAATAGCCAAGGAATTTATTGGTGTATTGTTAAAAATTTATTTACCTTCATTAAAAAACTTTCAACACCCTTCTCCCTCCCATTATCAAAACCCCACACATCAAAAGTCTTTATTAATAGTTTAGAATGGCATTCTGGATGAGCATTTGCCATTTTATCAGAAAATATATAGCCTAGGCATCTGCTATTGTTCAAGTTAATCCAATTGTGAATAATTACGAAAATGATAACGTATTAAAAGTATATAGAAACATAAAAAAAGTTTTTGTATAAATGATATTTTCATTAATTTTGATTAAAAATATGTTTAATATGCTTGTTTTTTTCGAATTAAATATGGTTTAACCTCTTTTCTTAATAAAAACAGTATACGTCAGAATCAGATTTTCTTTTATTATTACTTTTATTATTCTTAAGATATAAAAATTATTCAGTTCTTACAAACGTTAAAGTCAAAACTCTGTAATCAGCTCGAAAAAATTCTAGAAAAATTCGTTTAATTGTTAATAATTCAGTTTTGTAAGTTTATTAAAAGTTCTGATTCTGCGACTACTGTGGTTTTGAAAAGACCGATTCAATTCTTCATATACAACAATTGCGAAATCGTGAAAAATGTTGTATAGAAGTGGCACTTTACACCAAACGGCTGTTTACACCAAAAACTAAGCAACACCAAACTATATCAGAGACAAACTGAATCTGAAGTCTTATGAAAATGCATGTATTAGTTAATGAGATAGAGCTGTTGTGATAATCATGAATAATGCAGCGCAGCAACGCCATCTAATAAACGATGTGCACCAAAAAACTTACCAGCACGAAACTACATCACAGACTAACTAAATCTAAATTTCTATGAAAATCCAAGCATTAGTTATCAAGATAGAGTTATTGAGGAAATAGAGAATAATGTAGCGTAGCAGCTGAACTTGTTGAGCTTATACGCAACAAAAACTAATCCACTCTACTTTATCACATGATATAACTGAATCTAATGTTTTGTAAAATTCCGTGCATTAGTTCTTGAGATAGAGTGCCAACAAATTTATTGTCACTCACAGAATCACAGAGTGAAAGACTCACAGATAGGCATTTTCTAAAAATCATCAAAATGTGTTTAGACTTCATAAAATGCATAAACAATCGAAAACTGGAAGTGTAAAATTTTACATGTTCAATACTTTCTTCTCGTAAAAATAGAAGGTAGTAAAAAGCATTACATTATTAAAATAAAAAAATGCTTCTATTGGATTATAAAAACACTTTTTAGGGACCTTCAAAATTAGTAACATCTATACTCGTCTTTCAATCGGTCCGTCCATATTCCGTCTGTCCGCATATAACAGAGCAAAAACTGCTCAACAGAATCGTTTGAAATTTAAAATATATAAATGCTTCAAAATTTTTTCGAGTCTTTTCAAATTTCATGAAAATTGGATGTATTGTTTAGTTGCAGGAACAATCAAAAGCATTCGGTTACATTACAACCAATAATAGAATGAGTTTCAAATGCATTTTATTGTCTTACACTGTTTCGAACATAAAAAATTGGTATTCATCTATAAAGTATTATAAACTGAAATATACAGTGGCGGTCAAAAGTTTCCGGCCAGCAAAAATTTTTCAGTTAATTTGGAAATATACCCATATGAAGGGGAATCTCAAGGCAATACTTATACATTATATTGACATATTAGTTAGGAACTTAATTATAGAAGAACGTTTAAATATCAATAAATTTTTTGACAAAATTAAATATAAAAGAAAACGCATGTTCTCAAAAGTTTCCGGCCATTTATCATTCTTTAGTTTTTTTCTATTCATAAAGTATTTTTTGGTTGTGTTTATGAATGAATCAACGTGTATAGCATAGTTTGAATTCAAATTTGAAAAGTTCATCAATTATTGTTCGTAAATATTCATTACTTTGTCAATAAAAGGGAAATCTTCTCGAGATATTGCGGCTAAGTTATCAATAGGTAAAATCGACTGTAAACAATAGTTACAAAATTATCTAAAGATGGTTATGGCTTTCAAGACTTTCAGAGGTCCGGGAGACCCCGGAAAATTACGATTCCTGAGGACAGAATTATCAGGAGAAAAAACCATTGATAATCCGCATGAAAATTCCGTTGCAATATACTGCGATTTACGGAATGAAAATACTGCTGGAATAAGTTAGTCTACCGTGTTTATGATACTGACATGATACAGAACTTTATGGAAGAGTCGGTGTTAAAAACTTTTCAGAGGTAAAAAAAAATACCGACGTACCCTACTTTCATTTTCCAAGGAACACAAAGTCTGGTCAAGTGAAAACTTGAAAAAAGTTCTATTTTTCCATCATTCGAATTCGAAACTGTTTTGGAAGTGATGGCAGACACAACGTACGATGACCTAACAACAAAAGATATGATTTGACCTATGTTATTCCTACTATGAAGCACGGTGGAGAACACGTTATGCCGTGGGGAGATTTTCCTCAAAAAGTGTCGGTCCGTTATTTGAAATCCACAGCCAGGTAAATTATATAATGTATAAGGATATCTTGCAAGACTATTTTCTGCCTTATTAGAGAAAAAAATTTGGTCGCATCTATTTTCTTAACATGATAACGACATAAATAATGTTTGCAAACCTCGATAAGCAATGGTTTTCGCACAAAAAATTTCGTTTTTGAAATTATCAGCCCAAGCGCCCAACATGAATCCAATAGAAAATCTTTGAAAACAAGTTGACAAAAGTCTGCGGAACTATAAATATTCCAACTCAGCCGAAATTTCGCCAAAATTGCAAGAAATGTAGGAAAACGTATCATAGACGATCTTTAACCATTGATTGTATGAATGTCATGTTGCTGCGCCGCAGTACTTATTGCTAAAGCTAATAAAACAGTAATGCGATAAAATACTAATCGTAAATGTTGTTTATCACTGTAATTTTCTATTACAATACCACTTTTTTTCAAACTTGTGAAGGTGGCCGGAAACTTGTGAGAACATGCGTTTTCCTTTATACTTAATTTTGTCAGTTAAATTTATTGATATTTACATGTTATTCTATAAGTAAGTTCCTAACTATTATGTCAATAAAATGTATAAATATCACTTTGAGATTCCTTTTCATATGGGTATATTTAAAAATTAACTGAAAACATTTTTCTGGCCGGAAACTTTTGACCGCCACTGTACATTCTTTACAACCAGTTTTGCAAAGTGCCACTAATAATCTTGCATCCCCCCCCTTTCAAGCAGCCGACAATTAAATGTTATACTTTTGTAATTTTATCTTGTGATACCCCCCCCCCCTCAAATAAATTCTTGCATTTAATTTGAGCTTGCATATAATGTTGTATTTCTGTATTTATCCCCCTCACATGTTAATAAATTAAACTAACACTTTACAATCATCTTCAGTTAAAATGAAAAGCATTATTTTCGTTCTCATGCCTTTCTTTATCTATTAATTTTTACATAGAGATAAGTGTAACAATAAGTATCAGCTGCTTTGCAATAAGTATTGTCAGTATTAAAGAAATATAGTAAAATAAACGAATCTTGCTAGCGACTGCACATTTTTCTATCTTTTCTCATGACAGCAGGCAGCTGCGGTGTTAAGAATTATTCCTTTGTTTTGACTCTGAACATCCGACAGTCACCTATTATTAAATTTCCTGATCTATCGTGAGTTATGCAACGCATTTTGTTCTCGTCTTAACGTTATTTTCTAAAGTACACGTGTAATATTTTCACACCCTCCTGACTACAAGAATCCAGTATTCGTATAACAACCGTAGAGAGTGCTCTTTAACTTTATCCCATAGCCTTAAGCGCGAATGAATCTCTGTAATTTTGCCTATTCCAGATTTTGTTTTGTAAATACTATTCACGTTTGAACTGTGGACTCTCGCAAGCAGGCGAGTATTTGCACTTTGTAACCCTGTCACTCTCTCCTTGGATATTAACGATGTAACACGTCAAAAAATTTGAGAGCGCTTCGTCGCATCTATCTGACGTAGGCATGAGTTCTCGCCCATTGTGCAAGCTCCGCCTCTACAATAGTAATAAAATTTTAGTAATAAAGTTTTATTAATTAATGTTGGAGTTTTTTTATTCATATCACGCGCTAGATCCTAGGTACCCACCCTTTCAACCAATCGTCTTTATACAAAGAGTATTTGTTATTCATTTAAAGGGCAACACCAAACTATTCCATTACATAATGATATAATAGGAAACATTGTTCGGAGCGCGTTTTAATTATATTAAACTATTTCACATTTAACGAAACTGATGTTCGTTGCTGAGGTTTACTACAAGTTACTTCTTCTATAAAAGAAAGCAGGTATATATTTGAAGGTACATGCAAAATATTTCGGATAGTACAGTGTATCCGCAGTACTGTATACAATTTCATCAATATCTGAATATGTTTAAAACATTGTTATAGTACGAACTGCCCTTAATTTCTACAATTGACGTGCAATTTCCGACTTGTTATTTTTAGGGATGATTTTTATTTTTTTTTATTTTGATGAAAAATTGTTATTGTTAATAATAAGTCAAAATTAAATCATCAATTTGAGGAAATGATTAATTTCTAATATGCACAAAGCTAAATATTGTAAAGAAAATAAAAAGATGAATCAGGGAGATAAAAACGCTTAGTTGTAAGTGATATTTTGTTGTAAATTTAAAAATAATAAGAAGGCATAAATCTTTGAATCAAATGTGACAAAGCATTTTTTGTTGGGGTGATAACTATGTAAACGTTGACAACATAATATTTCTTTAAAATTTGTTTCATATTTTCCCCGGTAACTATTGACATATTTAATATGTAGCGTTAAATAAATCAATTGAATATATTTAACACTAGAACGCCCGGAAATTCTACTCAAGTTTGAAAATAATATTTCTCACCAGAATTTTTATTCAAAATTATTTAATTGATTTATTTAACGTAAATTTGCGTGGATTAGATTTAAATTATTTCAAGAAAATTTTTCTGGTTCGAATTGAAATTTTGTTACATGATTGGAGTCGAATCGATCCATCCGGGCGTTCTAATGTTAAGCAAATGAACATTCAAAGATCTGTATTTAACAGTGGATGTATAAATCATAGGGAACTTTAGATATGAAAATTGAGCTGCATCAAAAAATATATATTTTTTTAAATATTTAAAAATTTGGAAGATTTGAAATTTTTATAAATAATTTTTTCAAACGCTTTAAAAAATAAAATTCTGTTTTGTTGAAAAAAAAGGATATTTTGAATATGACTTTTTTTAATTCATATTTAAACAGATTAGGTACCCTTCCGAGGAAGAGAGGAGATTGGGTAAAGTAAACAAACGTATTAGTAATGGCAACAGAATATATGAATAGTCGTCGACTGTTGTACAGTACAGTGATGTATATTAGCGCGGAGCGTAAAAAAGTTTTTTCGAGATTCTTCTCACCCTAGCGCAGAAAAGTTGTGATGTGCTATCAGTAATACGCTCACAAAATTTCAAAACAATCAACAAATATCTTCCGGTTCCACTTTTGGGTCGAAAAATGCAATTTTAGCCAAAAATGTTGTAGGGGAGACCGGGGCCTGTTGTTGTTGGCCCAGTTTTTGTTATTTCATTTTTTTCAATACCTAAATTTTGTTTATATTCAAATTTAGTATTTTTTTACAATATCTAGTACATTTATCTAGTGGGGAAAACGCTTATTTTTAGTTAATATGAAATTTAAAGAACTTTAAGAATTTAGTTATGGTGTGATGTCATGTGGGCAAACCTACCCCGTGCACGGAGGAGGTTGGCCTATTGAGTGGGGTACGTTGGCCTGCAATGCTCTTTTTTATGTTTATTTAGAAGTTAAATAAAATTCATATTAGTTCATAATTAGAACTATTTAAGAACTTTAATGCATGAATAAAGAAAAACTATTTGTAAATTAAGTTTACAAATCAGAGGGATCATTGCAGTGAATGCATTCAAACTATAATCCATTAACCTCTTTTCGAACACATTTCACATGAACCCAGCGTTTGCAACTCACGCACTGGATCCATTCTTCCCCAGGCACACTTTGATTTAACTCCTTCAGACAACGTATACAGATATTGTCTTCGTCTTCCTCATCGTCACTTTCTTTAATAGATTTGTTCTTCCTCTTTTGACGATTCAGACTATTACATCCAGGCTGTTATGGATCAAAAGGAAACAAAAATTTTGTTACAGTTTATTTTCCTTTGCGTTTATGGCTCTGATTTCTTCTATTAATATCACTTTTAATTTTGGCACTATTTCTTTCTTCTGTTGAGTTTTGTTGTTGTTCAAGAGCTAATTTGACCAGGGTGTCTGTGAGGACTACAGAAGTTTTCTTCATTCCATTCGAAGCAAATATCTTCCTTGGCTCTGCATTTTCGAATGGTTTTATGTCATCAGGTGTTGGAGTTATCTTGCATGGAGCAGGGGAAGATGCGGTAGGCACATCTATGGAAATAAGCCTACCCATAATTACCTGGGTTTCATTAGAATCTTCACTAATTGCTTTGTCGTGCGTGCTTGGAGGCTCTGGTCTATGACTGACATACGAAGGCATGAAATCAGAGTTAGTAAAACATTCCTACTGAAAGGGCATATTCCAGTTTTCTGAAAACCTGATGTTATGTTAATTGGATTTATTGTATTGGAAAGGGCAGTTTTCACAATTCCCGGAATATAGAGCGTCAATTGGTTGTCTCCCAATCCCCACAGGCTGAATTAACAGAATTTTTATATGGGCCAACGTGCCCCAACGTAAGTGGGCCAACTTGCCCTTTCGCCATGTTTGAAATACTTTTGCTATTCTACACATATCTTAACAACATTTAATATTTATTGTTACATCAAAAGAATTGTTATAAATTGAGCTTTCAAAATATTACTCACCTTTGTTCTTGTAAAGTATCTCTTTAGAGTATTAAAGCTCTCCGCACTCTGACGAAAATTTACTTCGAGATCGAAGAAAGTGAAAAATCATCGTTGTTCTTAGTTTGCTTTTGTTAAGACAACTTAAACTCCTGGAAGAGTAGGGAAAAGGTTTTCTAACATATTTCTGGACTTGTGGCAACATTTGGTGACTGGTTTGAAAATTAAATCAAATTGGCCAACCTACCCCTATGGCCAACGTGCCCCGGTCTCCCCTAATATTTCACATTTCAGTAATATTTTTAATTTTAAATTTTTTCTTCGCCCTTGTACGGAAAAACTGATAGACTACATAAGGAAAATAAGTCCGAAATAAATGACCCGAACAAAATAATTGCATTTTTCATTTATTTCAAAAAGGATTTCAACGCTATATTTTCCAATAAGACAAGAATAGTTTACCGATATGTTCCACACTTACTTTGCCAAAAGAGGGAAAGGAATGTGCGTATGTACAGGCTCGGGAGTGGGAGGTGGGTGGGTCATGATCACATATCTGTTATGCATTTGAAAGCTAAATGTGTAAGTTTTTATGGTATTTCAAACTACTGTAAGAATGATGTAAATGATTGTTTTTATGTTATACCTTGTAAAGTAGCTAAAAAGAATATTTTGTCTCACATAAACCACACAGAGAAAAAAAAACGTTGTTTGTGGCACATGACTTTCGCACATCACTACGGAGGTTTCTTGAATGAGAAAATTTTAAAATTGTAACGTGAATAGTTTTTAAATGACTTTAGTGATGAAATTTAGCGACTAAGATAAAATTGTCATCATCTGATGATGCTGACAATCTTTACATAAGTGACGAAACAATTTTTCTTAAAAAAACAGAAACATTTCATTGTTCGAATCCAGTACATGTAGTAGTAAGCTGAATGAAAGTAGCCAAATAAATGCTGTGATAAAAATTAAGAAACACAAATAAATTGTAAGTATCTTGCAGAAAATAAAAAATAGAATAATTTACTTTTTCGAAAAGAATATAAACATTGAGAAAAATGCAAAATAAATAAAATAAAAAATAAATAAAATGAAATAAATCACTCTTCGAAGCAATTTGGAGTATCGAACTATAGGGACGGTAGAGCTACAGGTGTTCAATATCTTCTGACTTGTGCAAAATCTGATTCAAGATCTAGTGGTCATATATGTTTCGGTAGTTTTTAAAAATACAACAGATTCTAATATAAGTAGAAAAGTCTTCTTGCTAGAATTATAGATAAAAGCATTGCAAATAAAACATGAAGATATCCGTCCACGCACAAGCACTGAAATTTCAAACAAATGAAAAATGTTGCCACATAAAACAATGCTAACGCAAACAAACTAACACGGTTTGCGGAAACTTCTTATAACTTGTGTGTGCATTATGCACAGAAAAAAATGAAAAACAAAAAAGGCCCTGGCATTTTGCATGAACTGATAGGACATTAAACTGTATAAAACATAAAAATATAAGTAAAAAAATCATATGCATATATATATATATATTTAAATTTATATGTATATATGTATATTAATAGATATATATTTATATAAATTTATATGTATATAAATGAGTAATATGTGTAATAAAATGTAAATATTTTTTTTAATTTATTGTATTTGAATATCTAATTGATATGTAGAAATATTATTACACAATTTATATTGATAAATCATATGTATGTATTTTTTTAAAAAGGTATCAAAATCTCAAAGCATTTTTTCAAAAATTAAAAAAAAAAAATGTGGTATCTGTTCTGAAAATTTCATATTATTTAATATTCTAAATGGCAAAATTTTATTAATTATTAATTAAAAATTATTGTAATCATCGTCAATAGTTATCGTGTGTCTTTATCTTTGATATAAAATAAGAATAGCGTCTTTGAAAAGCCGAGTCAGATGTGACCCACTCCGGTATTTCTAGGTATACAAGGAACGCGGTAATTCTAGTGTTAAACTTCAAAGGGGAACCGGAAGATATTTTTTATATAATTTAATGTTTTGGACTTACTTATGTACTCTATCAATTTTTCCGCTCTGGGGCGAAGAAAAAATCGAAAATTAGAAATGTTGCTGAAATGTAAAAATTTACAACAATTTCGGCTAAAGTTGCATATTTCGTTCTAAAAGTGGAACCGGAAAATATTTATTGATTTTTGTGAAATTTTGTGAGCATGTTATTGATACCACTCCACAACTTTTCCACGCTAGGGAGAATTTAATTTCGAAAAAAGGGTTTTTTACGCTTCGCGACAATGTATGTATGTACCAATCTACAATTCAAAGAATTACCACAAATGCTGTTGTACCAATATATTAGAGCAAAAATGAAACAAACTGAAGGAATATAAATACACTGGCAGTAGTGTAGCAAGTGGTTAATGCATACATTAATAATTACAATATATATATATATAAATGAAAAATCACAAGGTCAATGACATTATTTGTTACATATTATGTTTACTATAAATGTTATATGTGTATCAAATTACTACTTTGAATAACAAAGCTGTTTTCAAAATATCATTTAGAAAAGATTTTTAAAGGAAACATTGAATAAAAAAATAAATTCAAACAGTTATTCGATTTTCATACCTCATATTATATACATATATAAAATTCATATGTAAACTTGTTAAAATTTATTATGTATAATAGAAGTCGTACTAAAATAGTGCACAAAATTTTGTTAGATACGATATATTTTATTTGCTAAGTGGAATAGTTGTGTATGTATCCAATACATATTATAATAACGAATGTTTATAAATAAATGTATTGATATTACTTACATTAAACACTACGCAGTAAAATAAGTAAACATATGAATTGAAGAGCATGTTTTGTTGAAGTGTACTGCATAATATTATGTTTGACAATATTATGTTTTAACCACTTCAACGGCTAACTAATAGAAGAAAAACTACCTCACATAGATTCTTTTACCTAGAAAATTTCCGGCCGAAAATCTTCTCTCGTTGAAAACAAAAATGTGTGTTTCCCTGCATGGCTAATGCTTTCCCCTCTATTCATATGTCAACAGCCTTTGTGTGCTCAATTATCTGTACAGAAAATCTCCCCGACAAAGCTGGCCAGTCTAGGAAATTGCGAAGGGGGTCTTGAAAGCCCTTCCAATTAGGATTTACAGCTATTTTTTACTCGATAATGTACAGCATAGAATAGTACTATTTTAGAGAATTTGTTTTTATTATGAATTTTTTTGTCATTGGTAGAGCATTCTTGCTTTTCTAAATGTGTATAAAAAATGTGAAAATGCATGATGTGCATTTTTAACTCAAAAATGAGAGAAGAAAAAGGGGGGGGGGGAGGGAAGTAATAATTGAATTTGTATGTTATCTATAGTTATATATAGTTGATAACCGAATATACAGGGTGATTCAGCTCGTCGGTGACAAACTTTAAGGATCGATAGAGCACACCTAAACGAACATTTTTGAATAGGGAATGTAGGGTCCCTGACGCGATGGTAAGGCGCTAGGCGCTTTCGAAAATTTGGGTGCCGAAATTCGAAACGTCATAAAAACTAGGGAAATGGTTAGATTTTCTTGCTTGTTGCGTCGAAATGATTCTGTTTGTTTAGACTTTCTTCAGTACCAATTTGATAAGCGTATCTCTTAAAACATGGATAGGGGGCGCTGCAGACTTTGGAGAGCTAGACAACAACTTTAAGCCCGTTATTTTGATAATTTAACACATGCTCGCCAAAGTTTATACTCTAACTTAAAGTTTGAACCCAAAAGTAGAGCCCTGCAAAAAGCGTAAGAGCCGGAATAAAATGTCAAAGTACAGGGTGGTCGAAACTCGAAGGCTCCTAAGAGATAAACAAACAGATTTCTTGACTTAAGGCATGCATTTTCATGATTCTGTTTGCTGGGGCTCTCTGAAACTCAGTTGAACGGTACAAAAAGAAACATCGATAGGGGGCGCTTTGGGCAAAAAACATAATTCGTTGACATTTCGGACGCTAACTGGAAACGGGGCACTACGATCAGTTAGAACAAAACAAGAGAGTAATTTACTTATCATAAGAAGCTATTAAAACTGCAGTTTGTTTGTTTTTTTTAACAAACATAGCTGGTTTCAATCATGCACAATGCGCGCAATAAAATTTACATAAGGTGCTTTTTGCTGATTTATGCAAAAGATATCGTACCATATCGATATGCAAAAGATACGTAATGCGTAGACGACAACGCGAGATGACGTAGTTGTATGCGCAGACACGTCTTTTGAACGTGCGGTACCTACTTAAGCTTCGGGTTACTTGTCTGCAGATCGGTAGTAGGATGGAACGGTACACAAACTCTGAATTGGCTGACATGCATTTGGCGTATGGCGCTGCTGGTTGTAATGGACGAGCCGCTCAGCGGTTGTACGCCGAGCGTTACCCCAACAGGCAAATCCCCTGCCATGCCTTCTTCGCTCGAGTACACCAGAGGTTGTCCACAACGGGATCTTTCGACGGAGACAGGCCTGAACGGGAGCGATCAGTGAGCACCCCCGACAACGAAGAGGCTGTGCTTAACCTGGTTGAGGACAACCCAGGTCTTAGCACGAGAGATATCGCCAGACATGTTGGCATTTCGCAAGCAACTGCGTGGCGCATCTTACGTTCCCGGAATCTGCATCCTACCACATCCAGCGGGTGCAGTTGCTCAGAGAGCAGGATTTTGGCCCTCGAGTGGAATTCTCAAGATGGTACTTGGCGATGAGATCCAGGGATCCCCGTTTTGTAAACAGCATTTTGTTTACGGACGAGTCCACCTTCAGCCGGGAGGGAATGTGGAACGCCCACAACAGTCATGTGTGGTGTGATGAAACTCCACATGAAACCAGAAGCCGAGCAGCCCAGGAGCGTTTCTCAGTAAATGTGTGGGCCGGCATTCTGGGGGATTGCCTCATTGGCCCTTATTTGTTACCTGAACGGCTGACAGGTGGAAATTACCTGATTTTCCTGGATCAAGTGCTGCCGCAGCTTCTGGAGGAGGCGCACGTACCCGAAGGTTCGCGTCGCCAGATGTGGTTCCAGCACGATGGAGCTCCGGCCCATTACACGAACGACGTGCGTCTCCATCTAAACGCAAGGTATGGCCAGCGGTGGATCGGGCGTGGGGGTCCAGTTCACTGGCCTGCCCGATCACCAGACCTCACCTGCTTGGATTTCTTCCTTTGGGGTTACCTGAAGGCCGAGGTATACCATACACCTGTCAGCAGTGCTGAAGAACTTGTGGCGCGCATTGTGGCAGCTGCAGGGCAGATCAGAGATACTCCTGGCATTGTTGGAAACACACACTCCTCAATGCGACGGAGGTGCGAAGCCTGCATCATGGCCCAAGGTCGAAATTTCGAGCATCTTCTGTAGTGTTATTTTTTGTAAATAAATTTCCAGTATCATTGATGTTTTTGTTCTAAATTTATTCAGAAGTGTTGAGCAGAGATAGAAAATGTGTTTTCATTATTACTAACTGATCGTAGCGCCCCGTTTCCAGTTAGCGTCCGAAATGTCAACGAATTATGTTTTTTGCCCAAAGCGCCCCCTATCGATGTTTCTTTTTGTACCGTTCAACTGAGTTTCAGAGAGCCCCAGCAAACAGAATCATGAAAATGTATGCCATAAGTCAAGAAATCTGTTTGTTTATCTCTTAGAAGCCTTCGAGTTTCGACCACCCTGTACTTTGACATTTTATTCCGGCTCTTACGCTTTTTGCAGGGCTCTACTTTTGGGTTCAAACTTTAAGTTAGAGTATAAACTTTGGCGAGCATGTGTTAAATTATCAAAATAACGGGCTTAAAGTTGTTGTCTAGCTCTCCAAAGTCTGCAGCGCCCCCTATCCATGTTTTAAGAGATACGCTTATCAAATTGGTACTGAAGAAAGTCAAAACAAACAGAATCATTTCGACGCAACAAGCAAGAAAATCTAACCATTTCCCTAGTTTTTATGACGTTTCGAATTTAGGCACCCAAATTTTCGAAAGCGCCTAGCGCCTTACCATCGCGTCAGGGACCCTACATTCCCTATTCAAAAATGTTCGTCTAGGTGTGCTCTATCGATCCTTAAAGTTTGTCACCGACGAGCTGAATCACCCTGTATTTTGCGAATTGCAGAATTTTTCGTCTCAAAAACATGAAACATTACGCATCATATACATTTTAAATAGCTGCAAAATTACTTACTTTATTATATTTTTTATTGTTATTATTACATATATCCGATGTAGTTTTGAAAGTCAATGGATTAAATTTTCCAAGTGGGTGATAATTGAGAAATCACATTAAGAAAACCGACACTAGGTTTTTTGTAAAATAGAAAAAACGATTTATTTAAAATAGTTTATTTTTTCTTTTTTCTTTTTTCTTTTTCTTTTTCTTTCTTTTTCTTTTTTTTTTTTTTTTTTAATAGCAAAGAATATTTGTTATCTGTTCACAGGAGCACACAAAAGTATTCCATTACATAATAGCATAGGAAGTAATATTTTTGGGGCACATTTTAATAATATTTAATTAAAATATTTCGCGTTTAATGAAATTGATATATGTTGCTGAAGATTACTAGAAGTTACTTTTTGTATAATAGAAAGCAGATAATATTTAAAAGGGCATACAAAAGATTTCGGATAATGTACTGTATCCGAAGTAGTATATGCTATGACATCAAGATCGTAATATTTTTAAAATTTCGTTATAGCATGAACGCAATTGATTTGCTACATTTGACGTGGAATTCCCGACTTTTTTATATCTGTTTGCAAAGAGTTAAGCTAAGTAGCTAAGAGTAGATAAGAGTTACTACAAGGAAAAAATGCTATTTTCTAAATATATAAATAGATGTGTTTTCTAGATAAATAAATAAATAATGTATTGCATACGTTATTTTACTTATTTTTTCAAACGTTAGATTTATAGTTGAACCACTGTAAAAGCTACTGCTAAGAGTATTAAAATTTCATTAATATTTATATGGAAAAACATATCAATTTAAGCTGCATTGTACGTGAATAATTAATAGAGCTATTTAAATACATTTTCGGCTATATCTAAATTATAAATTAGTCGGAATGAAAAGTAGGTGATTTTGATGGCCAATGTACACGAGGGATATGGGCGCGAAAAACTCCGAACGGTGGAGACGACGCGCGCAATTGTATACACTACCCAGCACATCGCGTCTACCCACTTTGAGAGTGTAATAGTTACTACAAAGCAGTATTTGCGAAATGTCAGCTGAGGTGCTAGTTTATAAACGCAAAAATACTGTAAAATCAACCAACTTTTTTTTTTCTAAGTACAATTTATATACATATATGTAAGGGAAGAAAATAAGTTTTTCATTTGGTATTTCAATTTTTTGACAACCTATAGATTTATGATTTAACTATTGTATGAAATATTTTAAAAGCTTTTTTAATTTGAAGCAAGCGTGTGGCAAATAAATCAATTTTTATTCTAATAATACAGTAATTTTTAACATGAATATTATTTAATTTTATAGTTAACCGAAAACACAATATATATTTTAATGACGTATAAGATTATGAAATAAAAACAGTATAGTTGTTCTTAATCGATATCAAGTCTTTTTTTTGATTCAGCCTCACTATTTAAATCTAATAACACTCCCAGTCCCACTCCTGTTACCGTCTGGTCTGCAAGTATCCCGTAGATGCTTATAATCAATCTTAACTGCTACAGTACTGTTTAAAATCTGCTAAACAAGGCGCCAGTTCATTACAAAGCACATTGTATGGTAATTATTGGTTACTTACGAAGAACTAAATGCAAAAAAAGTTCAATTAACTGCAGAATGCAAGAATATATATCTTGCTGTTAGATTCCTTTTCTTATTATGCTCTATTATTGCACTCTCATTTCCTATTTTTAATGGTGGGTCTTTTCTAGAGGAATGCTAAATTGATTCGCACCCAACATGTTTATTTAGTTTGCACGTGTACATTTCTTTTTGCTTATGAGAAAATACGTGAGTGGAAGTATAAATATTATTTAAAATTAAAACAACAACAACAACAACAAAAAAACTATTATCGACTACAATAATGAAAATGTTATTCACAGATTTATAAACGCACTTTTATACGTAAACATATCATATTGACACAAGTAACTGTCGAAATGCTTTGTATTCGAATAGCTCTTTCCATTTAAAAAAAAATGTTTAAAACTTAAATTGAATCGGATCGCTGACATTTTCTCAGGCTACACACTGTAAAAAAAATAAAATAAAAAATAAAAAAAAATAAATAATAATAATAATAATAATAATAATAATAATAATAATAATAATAATGAAAAAATCTGTAAAGTTACTAAACTTTTTCTAGGAAATTGGGATTCTTAGAACATTTCATGTAACGGTAACAGCAAAAATTCGTGTAGTGGAAGCGTTTACATGAATTTTTGTTCTTACCGTGAAATGAAAAGTTCTAGGAATCACAGTTTCCTAAAAAAAAATAATAATTGCAGTTTTTTTTTTTTTTTTTTTTTTTTTTTTTACAGTGTAGTGTAGCAAAACTTGGTCTCAAACAAACATTTTCAGCATTTTCTAAATGACCTTATCCGTTCATTAAAAAAATGAGGAATACATTACTTGATTTCTGAATAAGAATGCATAGAAATTAATTATAAGGGAATTGTAAGCATCTTTAAAATAAGCCAAATGGAGAATTTTTGACATTTTGTTCATAAAAAAATACAGCTTTATTTATACATATATATATGCAATTATGTATACATATACATGTATACGTAATTTAAAAGATAAACATTTTAAACGATACAGCAAAAATTCACGCATATATCCCAAAATCTTTTTTTATTTAAATAATATAAATATTCCTATCAGAAAACACACTCAAATTTCACGTTTATTATGATGAACTGTAATAAAATTGCAAAAATAAAAATGAAAATGATTTTGCGAAGTAAGTTACACCCATACTACATATAAGTTGCAGATTCATTCACTGACATTCATTATACATGATATTCCTTTTTGCTTAAATGTATTAAAACATAAGTAATTTTTTTCCAGAAAATATTGTCAATTAACAAGAAGAATGCATGCTTCCTCGCGAAAGTTTAAAATAATTCTGTTGAAATTTGAAAAGAAATGTCCTTTTTTGTTTTTTGATTTTTTTCTCTTATGTATAATAATCCTAAAATGAGATTACTATAATCATAATCGCAGAATTTATTTCCAGAAAATATTTTCATATAAATACAAATATAAGTTTTTACTAGAAAAACTATTGTATCCAACTTATAGGAAAGAGGGATTCTGAGCAGTATTAGTCAGACTTGATGATTCTGGAATAAGATGATGCCTATTCTAGTCTTTTGGCATTTTATCGGGTATGAAATTGTGTGCATAAATTGATTCAAAAATTATATAAGTTTGAAAAAATAATTATTTTTTGGGGAAAAAAGAAACCACAGTGTTAATATTGACATCTATTTTACACTTTTTTTTTCATACTTTAAACAAAATTTTCAGCTGCAATTCCAGTAAAATTTCTGATTAAATTTAATAAAACTTAGGCGTAAAAAAAAAGAAAAAAAATCGGCTAAATTAAACACACATGGAAATTCAGCCGATTTCTTTTCTTTTCTTTCTTTCTTTTTTTTCTTTTTAAAATACTTTTTCAAACACTACTTTTTACAATTAAATATAATTCTAAAAGTTAGAAAATAATTTACAGGTTTCGATATTATTTTTATAACGCATAAAATTTTCAAAACAGACAATAAAAACTATATAATTTTAAATAAACTGATAAGTGAGAAAAATGAAAGACAATAAACATTTTTATCTGCCGAAGACAGTGGGGCCTGTATTATTCAAACTCTCCAAAGGTGTGTTACTTTCTGACACACTTTTAAAATCGTCTTTTGTTCGAAAACGCATGGAATTGGAAGGTATTGCAATTCAGAAATTTTGCAATCGACGGCCTTTATTATTTTTGTGGTGTAAATGCACATTATATATTTTAGAAAATATTATTAAGATCTCTCTTTAATTAAATTTCACGCAGCACCTCAAGAAAAGGAAAGAAAAAAAAAACGATTTTATGTATATTTAGGACCCAGAGATTGGCATATTTTCGTTTATATATACACATATATTTATATATGATAGTTTTAAAATTAGACAGGAATGTGCATAGAATGCCCGTTGTAAGCAGCTGAAAAAAGTGGGGTTCCCATTTTTTAGTTTATTTCGATAAAATTTCATTTAAGTTATATTTTAAATTATAACACTTTTTTTTACTTTAAATTACAATATTTCTTTTCATTTGAGTAAATAAGGAAAAATACAAAATTGACCCATTGAAACATTCTGAAAAACCCTGTTTTTGTTTTGTAAGATAAAAATAAAATTTGCATGCACCCCTCAAATGTAAAACAGCAGGCGATTTTCTTCCATTGTAAAAGACCCCTAAGTAATCAATCACTTTCCTTTTAATCTTTTCCGAGGGAGGGGAAGTAACAGTGTTGATTTGGGAAGTAAGCTGACCAAACAACATTACGACTCGTGGCTGCCGTTTTTGGAAAAGAATTGTAGCGACGAGTTCTCTCGGGGCTGGCGAAAAAAGATAGGTAGTCTAGCCCCGAATCTTCTCGTGACCGCCGGTGAAGTGGTTAAGTAATATTCTCATGATAATAGATTTTGTGGCAGGAATTCTTATCTACAAATGTTATACTTCCTTAGATAATTAAATAAATCACTTTTTTCCCGTTTCAAATAGTTATCTCGAATTTGGAATGTCAGAAATTATTAGATTATAAATAAATTTGAAAGCGAATGTCAAGCTTAGCAAATGGGGTGTTTTCGAACATTACAAAATAAAAAAATATTTACGTCTTGGTGTAATAATAAACAATACTGTTGCAGCGTATATAGGGTTCTTTCGATCTTATGGTTAGACAACTTCAAACTCTTTTCTCTTAGAAAAGTAGAAAATAATTTATTTACAGATCTTCAGAACAACATAGTCTTCGAAACTCACAAATATTACTAGATATTCAAAAATAACTGTTCAAATCTATCGTACAAGTGCAGATATAGGTCCCAGAGACTTTTTATACAACATCTCAACACTAAAATCACATTCAAAATAACGTAAATAAAGCTCAAGCAAACTTGCTTAAACAATACCCTAGAAGTTCACTCAATGACTGACTGGTAAATAATAACCACAACAGCTCTTATTGCTCTCCTTATATAGGCTCGCAGCATGCGCCGGAAATTTCTACAACCTTCTAGAAAAGTCCAGAAACCAAGGAAAAACTTTCAATGTATCAATAGACCTAAGGGGGGTTACCATAGAGAGGGAAGGGTTACCATCGCCAACAATCGCCAAGTTTGTCGCCAACTTGGCGATATATCGCCAAATTTAGCGGCCAAAATTAGTCGCCAAAAGTGACGCCAACTTGGCGATATCTGTAATATTTCGCATAGCTGCCATAGACATTCACTGAAAATAATAGACAAGTTTGCTTGATAACAGATACAATGTAACAAAAATTAATATTAGTAAAGGAATGGAGCTTATTAAGATTATTTACATTATTTTACAGTACAAACACTAACTATTTACAAAATTCGTAACAATACTTTGGATACAATACAATGGCCGAAATCTTTTGTGTGTCCCTGTAAATGCTATGTGCTTTCTATTATACAGGATTTAACTTGTAGTAAACGTCAGCAACGTATATCAATTTCATTAAATGTGAAATATTTTAATGGTATTCTAACGCGTCCCAAACAATATACCATTATGAAATGGAATATTTTTATGTGTCCCTGTAAATTAATAACAAATTTTCCTTGCATTACAAATACTGCAGAATGCATTTTTGCTACATATTTTGGATACACTACTTTGGTTATAATAAATACACATACAATACAATAAATACAATACTTTGGATACATAAATACACATCAATTCTAAAATGTTCAAATGAGTATAACAACATTAAAATGCGTTTCGCATTGACCGTAATGTAACGGAATGCTTTTAATTGTAATTAAACTATGCATCCGGTTTTCATAATATTTGAACTGATACAACAAACATATGCAACAATTATATACTTTAAAATGTCAAATCTTTCGCTAGGATAGTTTTTGTTATGTTATGTTCGGATAGAGGACGGACATACAGTCGGACGAACTGACAAACGGACGGTCAGACAAATGTCTGAACGATGACTATATAGGTGCTATAATTATAAAAGCACATATATAATTAGGACCGCACTTAATAAGTGTTCAATTTTTTTCATCATCGTTCATAAATTTGATTTTTTATTATTTTTTAATATTTTTTATTTTTGCAAATAAATATATTTTTCTTAGAATATTTTACAATTAAATTATCCCTTCAAATATTGCTCAATTTTAAATATTTCTATTTTCTCTTCAAATAAGGTATAATTTAGGTAGATTTAAATTATTCTTTGTTTGTATTAGCAAGAAATGTGTGAAGCACAACAAAGTTAATCTAGTTTACTGCCTTTCTTATTTTACATTTTCCTATCTTAAAATTTTATTGCACTTTTTAAGAAAAACTCAACTTATAAAGTATAGTTTGTTTGAAAATTTTAAAAAAAAGTTCTTTTAAAAAATACTATATCCATTTACTCGCTTCTTTTACCGCACTGCAAGAATTAAAATGGGGGTTAACAAGAATTCAGTGACACAAAATATCTTTTTAGCGACTAAAAATCAGTCGCAGCTTGTAAGAAAAAGCCTTAAGACTTCAGTAAATGGTTTGGAATTTGTTGTTTTACATTTTTATCCACTTAAATTTCGTAATTAATTTTGTTACTTCTAAGTTTTTTGTTAGAAGCTGAAAAGTTTTGCATGTTAAGTTAAAAGATTTCTTAAAAGTAAATCATTGGTTTCAGTTCGTTTTGTTAGAAACAATAACAGAAAAATATTTTTCATACATTCCCAGTTGTATGGATATTTACTGAAAATGTAATAAGAGCTAAATTAATTACATTAATAATGTACTAAATAAATTACATTAAATATGTTCTTTACCATATTCTTTTTCAAGCCAAAGTCGTTTTAATATGTTATGCTTGCTTGTTTTAAGAAATTTATTTTACACAATATAAACTTAGTAACAATAACAAATCAATAGATAACTATTTAAATTTCTGGTATTACACAAGGAAAAATAATTAATAACTAATACTAACTGTTAAATGTGAAAATTTCTTGAATGAAAACATTTCAGATCTAAATTCAGTGTTAATTTGCAAATCAGTCCGATGTAACAACAAAGAAATATGCGTGAAATAGGTTGCTATTCGTTTAATATTAATTATTTAATCTTTCTGTTTTAGAGTATAAAAGAATTATAAAACTATTTCCTCACATAATAAGAGAATATGCAACCATTGGTTGAAAAATAGTAGTGACAAATAATAAAGGATATCCCATTCTGGTCCTGCGCCCCTGAGGCCCAAGTGTGTATTTATTTGTACAAGAAGTCTCCTCATGAAAAGACATTGTTATCTCAAATAAGACTGGAATCGCAATAGATAACTCGAGGAATATTTGCGAGCCTTCTATCGAAAAACTTTCGTTCCTATCTAAATGACAATTTCGTGACTACTCTTCACGAAATATATGGTATTGCACTGCGCTCCGCCCATCGCAAATCACACTGCCTAGTTGCCACACAAAAGAAGACAGGTCGATTGCGACAGATCTATGAATCAGCACAAGAAAGAACCAAATTTTCCCTTCGCTTGGTTCCTCTCCCCCGTATTCCTCCCAACGACCCGCAAGAAACAAACGGCTATAGAGGATTACATTGACTTAATACATTGATTTCCATTTTTGTTTCCTAAGATGGTCTGGATGTCAGTACGAGACTCATTCAGTATAGTACCTAGATTTGTCTTTCATAAAATCACAGAACTTTCACTTGATGTATTAATGCTGATTTATTGAATTCGTTACTAGGACGTGGAAGCATTTGGTCTACTGTTACATGTAAAGATACTATTACTTTGAACAAATAGACCCCTCATGAAAATACCTAGCTATTTCAAATAAGACTGTATTACAAAATAGATGAATTGAGGAACATTTGAGAGCCTTCTATTGTAACACTTACTTGAAATACTCATTCGGAATAAATTTTATAAATCTTTTATTTCTAAACCGTTTAAAAAATTATTGTTTATGTAAGTTAAGTGACCAGTATTGCCTTTCATAAAACCACAGAATTTGCACTTGGTGTACTAATGTTGATATATTGATAACGTATTTACAATGTAAATGTATTTTACATGTGAAAAATCTATTCCTTCGCAGAAAAAGTGTCCTTGTGATCTTGAGACCTTGAGACCTTGCTATCTTAAATATAAACTTATTATGAAATAGTTTTATCGTGGTGTATTTGCGAGTCTCCTATCATGAAATGTTCATTATGAGTGAACCATGCTGTACTTATATGTAATGTAGATATGGTATTCAAATTAATATCTCTGCCAGGAATAGTAAACGCAAATTTCCTTATTTTTGCATTTCCGCTGGTATCTCCAACCGGTATCTGTGATGTAGAATCACATATAGTATTCTTAAATTTTACATTTTTCTAAATTACAGTTAAAACTTATCTTTAATTAAATAGCTATTTTATCTTAACGTTTTATTTTCGATCCCACAATAACTTTCCGTTCAAAAGAAAAGAAAGAAAAACATCTAGCATCTGCCTTATTACTGAAAAACGGCTGTCAGATAAAGAGAATTCATTAAGATGCGTATTTCGCTCTTGCTGGAAACAAATAAAAAAAGAATAAAGATCGAATGAGTTTGCGGTCAGTGAAATTTCATTTTCCTCTCTGAGTAATTTTAAGTCTAACTTATTCGTTTCATAATAGTCTTTGAATGTACATAATAGTTGTTATGTCTTTTGAGAACATTTTCTCAAAATGTGCTCCTAATGTACGAATTGGCAGTCGGATTCCTTTTTGGCGTATTTTTTAGGACTGCTGTTTTCTGGTTGCCCTGCTATTAAATTAAAAATCCTTTTATTGTTTAAGCGTAACAGACAATTTTGCGTAGATGATATCAGTCATTTTTCATATGCTTAATGTCGCCAATTGTGTGATGCCAATGTGTGAATTTTTCAGTGAGGAATTAATTGCCTCCCTCTCGCTTCACGAGGCAGTCATGTGAAGACTGTTTTCTTGATAATGCGTTCAGGCACCATCCCTAGCTTTCCTGTATGAAACCTTTAAAAATTTATAAGTTTACTGCAAATAAATATTTTTCTTAAAGAGCATTTATTTTCTTAAACGATCATAGCCTACAACTCTTAGCGAATGCCTTTTAAAAAAAGAACCTGGTAAATATACTTAAAAATACAGATCCATACTACAGTATCTTTTGCCGGAAATTTCTAGAATGAGCTTAAGATAAGCATAGAAGGAATTGTTTATTTTTTTGTTTGAGCAGCGTTAGTTACCATTTTGTACTTATAAACTAATTCATTTAAAATGACGTCGCAATAAGTCATACATAGTTAATACGTAGACGCTAGAAATACACATTCATTAATCTTAAGGTTAATGTACTTAAAACATTTTTCCTTTTTCCTGAAAACTCTATCTCTTGATAAGTATTTTATGTTTCTATTTTGTTTACACGTTGCAACTGTAGATGGATATCGATTTCACATTACACAGTGTATATTATAAATAATGAATATCACAAGTAAAAATGATTCGATGTATATTCTTTCAGATTATTTTGTACTTTACCTACTTTGTTTTTTTAATCAGTATGTAAGGCTTTATGTGAAAAGTTTAAGTATCTATCTACGTGAAGTATGCAATGTGTAACGCCTTTTCTTTTCTTAATACTTTATGAAAATCTTTTCTTTAAACACTTTACCTTTTTATTAAAGTTAAATGCATCGAACAATTAAAAAAATAAAGCAGAATAGTTTTCTTTATTTTTTATACCACGTTTATTACTTTTTTCACTTACTATTGAGTTTATAAAAAATGGGTTCTTCCAAAATAGACATGTGTATATAGACATATGCTCACACGCACATGTGGATTTTCCAATTATATATATTCAATTAATGTTTTAACATTTGGGTCACAAATATATATTTGAACTATTTTAAGAGGTTTTATCACCCCAAGAGTTCATTAAACATTAGTTTTCAATTGCAGAAAATAAATTGTATAAAAGAATTCCCCCAACAAAATTTTTGCATTACTAAAAAAACATATTTACTGCACTCTTCACATTCTGAGATTTTTAAGAGGCATTCACAAAAGCGATTCACATGTAATATTAGCAACACTTTTTGAAAAGAAGCGAACTTTTTCGCATGCTATCGTGCATGGAGCTGTTTGCACGATACTTAAATAACTGGCAATTAGTTCCGTAATTTTAAATTTTAGTTACTTATTAACTTTAATTTATATTTTGAATGCATTAAAAATTAATCGTTCTTTCAGGCACTTGATTTCATTATATTTCATTAATGTTTTATTTCCTGTAATTTGTCATTTGTTGCAAACTTTGATTTTTATAAAATTACTGATATGCTCTACTTAATAAATCAAGCTAATAACGGGGGATCCAAATTTATTATGAGAATCTAATTAATAATGGAAATCTAATAATGGGATAGTCCAAATGAAGAAACTGCGGAGCAAATTTAGGCAACCAGTTGCAAAACTGGACCATTTTTGGCAATTTTTTTCAAATTAAAACAAAGATTAAAATAAAAATAATAAACACCTGTATTAAAAATTTATTTACTTAATAGATGAATAGATAGACCACTTGTAATGATATTTTGCAGATATACGAAACATTAAATGAGTTACGCTGGAAACATGTAAAGTGTTCCAAATTCGGCTACTCTTCCCTACATTTTGCTTATTTTTTAAATGTCCAGTTTTAGCAATTCAGATATAAAGATGTTACCAGACACTGATATCTCATTACAGAGTATGAAGAGAAACAAAGACTAACAGAAAAAGAGTCGATTAATTTTCATCGACGATTCAGTTTTATTTTACTTATCACTCCGAAATTCCTAAATGAGAATGTAAGAGTGTCATTACTGGAAATGTATAAGTTTCTACTTGATGTCAGTAAATAAATGGTGGAGTACATTTTTTAATCCATTTACACTGTTTACTTCCTAAAGAACGCATTTTGTCATTCTGAGATAAATTGAAAGATTTCGTCCTTAATATAGGTAAGATTTTAAAGAGGCATTCACAAAAGCGTTTCACATGTAATCTTTGCTTCACTTTTTGCATGATACTTGAATAACTGGCAATTAGTTCCATTATTTCAAATCTTAGTTGCTTTTTAACTTTAATTTATATTTTGAATACATTAAAAAATTAATCGTTCTTTCACGCGCTTGATTTCATTTTATTTCATTACTGTTGTATTTCCTTTATTGTGTCATTTGTTGCAAATTTTGATTTTTATAAAATTACTTATATGCTCTACCTAATAAATCAGTCTAATAATGGCGGATCCAAATTTATAATGGGGATCTAATTAATAATGGAAATATAATGTGATAGTCCAAATAATAAACTGGGAACCAAATTTAGCAATCAGTTGCAAATTGGACCAATTTTGGCAATTTTTTCAAATTAAAATAAAATTTAAAATTTAAAAAATAAATTGTATTAAAAATTTATTTAGTTAATAGATCAATAGATAGACAACTTGTACTGATATTTTGTAGATATTGGAAAAAATTGAATGAGTTACGCTAAAAACATGTGAAGTTTTCCAGATTCGGCTACTTTTCCATACATTTTGCTTATTTTTTAAATGTCCAGTTTTAACAGTTCAGATGTAAAGATGTTGCGAAACAGTGATATCTCATTGCAGAATATGAAGAGAAATTGAGACTAACAGAGAAAGATCTGATTAATTTTCATCGACGATTCAGTTTATTTTACTTAGCATTCGGGAATTCCTAAATGAGGATCTAAGAGTGCCATTACTGGAAATGTATAAGTATCTACTTGATGTCAGTAAATAAATGGTGGAGTATCTTTTTTTAATCCATTTACACTGTTTCCTTCTTAAAGAACTGCATTTTGTCACACTGAGATAAATTGAAAGATTTCGCCACTAATGTAGGATAAACATAGGAAAACGTGATTTTCACTTTTTTTTCTATTCCGTTAGCATTATTAATAAAAAACTAGAAGACTGGCCGTCAAAATGACGTGTTTGCATTTTTAAAAGGATGATAAAAAATTACAACTGTAGTCATTTAGCCACTTTAGGCTTAAACAATCTTTAAAAATACAGCGATTAAACATGGAGAAAAATCTACATAAAAAAATTAACAGAAATTTGCATTTAAAACTATAACAAAACTATCTGATGGATGGGGGGATTGTAATGAACAAATGGTAAATACATAAATTTTAAAAGTATAAAGTAAGGCAAAAATCAATTATAAAAGATTATATTGTGAAACTACAGCCAAAAAATATATAAAAACACTGAGAGAAAATAATTAAAATATACTGCTGTTTGTAAAAAATGCAACACCATGAAGGAGTCATCAGAATTAAATGAAATTTAATACACAAACGACTTGTATTGGTACAAATAAATGTATACATTTTCAAAGTAATAAAACAATATTAAGTGCCCGAAATTAGTATTTGGTGTGGCCACCACGCGCTGCAATAAGTGCTTCTATACGACGTGGCATGGAGTCAAACAGATGTTGAATGTCTGCTTGTGGAAGAGCATTCCATATTGTTTGTATGCGCACCCAAAGTTTCTATCACCGTCTTTTGAAACTGTAGAACGCGGATCATGAGCGAGACGCCGACCAACCATATCCCACACATGTTCAATAGGCGACATATAAGCAGGCCAAGGAAGAAGTTGGATATGTTGGGCTGAAAAGAAGTCTCGAACAATCCATGCAACATGTGGGCGTGCATTATCCTGTTGAAACACAGCTCCAGGGATGCCTTGAAGGAAGGGAACGACTTTGGGCTCTAGCACTTCACGGACGTACCTGTTGCTATTCAGATTACCCTCAATTCATAGCAGCTGAGATCGTCTATGATACGAAATCGCACCCCAGGCCATAACTCCAGGTGTTCGGCGACTATGGCGTTCGACAACGCACTCTGGAAGGCAACGTTCACCGGCATAGCGTCTAACACGTATGCGGCCATCATGGTTCCACAAATTAAAGCGGGATTCGTCAGAAAAGACAACTTGTTGCCAATCAACCCGCCAGGCTCTGTGTTCATCAGCCCATTGCAGACGCAGCCGTCGATGATTTGCCGTGAGGGGGATCCTGTATAATGGAATCCTTGCACACAATCCACGGTGCAGCAGACGTCGACGAATTGACGAAGCTGACATTAATACAGCTGTAGCAGTAGACCAACGTGCTGCCAACTGCCTGGAGGAAGCTGTACGGTCAGTCACCGCCATGCGGACCAGGTGTCTATCATCGCGCACTGACGTCACCTTGCGTCGTCCACTCCCAGTTTTTCGAGTTGTCCGGTTCTCTTCGGTCCACTGCTTCCAAACTCGCATCACTGTGGAACTGTTCCGCTGCACACGAGCTGCTATTTCGCGATAGGAAAATCCTCCTTCACGCAGGCCGATAATTCTCCCCCTTTCAAACTCCGTAAGTTGTTGAAATTTGACCCTATTTCGTCGTGGAGGCATACTAAACGTTCGCCACTAACAAATAACCATGCACTATTTTCAACGTCCCGCTAAAGCCCGTTACTTATACGCTTTCAACATCCGTCCAGAGGGCGCTGCTCACACCACGCATGCGTGGTGTCTCTAAAACTTTACTACTTTGCATAACATCCTATAATTGACATTTGATGCAAATTTCATTTCATTCGGATGATTCTTTCATGGTGTTGCATTTTTTACAAACAGCAGTTTACATAAAATGTATAATTTTTTTCATATTTTGGCCCATATTTTAGCTAATACTTAAAAGAAAACACTTTATAAGATCGAAATCAAATGTCAACAATAAAGAGTAAACAATGGGTGTGTTTGGGAGACACACGCGCTGCGCGCGTGAGCTCAGGAGTTTTTGCTTGGAGTACGCTTAGATGCGAAGGATTCGATCCCACAATCTCTGGTTTCGAGTTCAACGCTTTATCCATTCGACCAGGAAGCTCACCGTTGTTTCTAACAGATTATCTTCATAATTAGCACCGTCATTAATCGAATCCATGGTTTGTTCTTAATCTGTTGATGAGCGCACATTACCGAGTACTATATCCGCTGTAAGATCCACTTCATGAACCTGTCTCCTGTGCGCGCGCGCTCAGCACGCGTAGCTCCAAAACGCGCGAAATCATTCATGAGTCGTGATGTTACAATGGAGTCATTCTAAAGATTCATTCAAAGAATTTGTCATTCTTGAATGGCAACAGTATAAATTTGCTCACATTGTTTGTTTTTCTCATAACTTCACGTTTTTTTCCGTATTTGCTGGTTGTTTTATTTAGAACTTAAACATTATAATTAAATAGTTTTTGTAGGTTTTAAAGAAAATGAGTAATGAATAAATCTTTTACATGTATATTTCCATAAGTTGAATAATTAGAATATTTGTGAACGGCTCGGAATACTTAAGCCTAACGTGGACGCAGTTGCAATAAGTTTCTTTTTCTCGTGGATGGGTTGACCCCGGAATCGTTATACACGGAGGGGTTTAATATATATAATAACCTGCTGAATATTTTAACTGTTTTATAATAATCTTTCATGCAATAAAAATATTCTAATCATACCTATGTAAAGATAAATTTAAATGCTAATTATGATTCAGTCGACATCGGTTATAAAGTAATTTGAAAGACCAGAAAATATAGTACGCAATAATAAATACGTTATAAGGAATAATCAATAAAATGTAGTGTAAAATGTAAAAGAAAAAACTGTATAGGAAATACACGCAATAGTTGAAATTTAAAAGAGAAATTTAATAGAAAAAATAAAGAAAAACTTATTACTTGTATATTTATTCTCCAAAAATAATATGATATTTTTCATTATATTCTTAGATTACATGACACAATAAAATTTACATTTTCATATGCCAAGTTAGACATGCATGTCTCTCCCATGAAAAGTGGCTAAGGCTTTTTTAATATTAAGCTTTTCTTTTACTTTCTTTCATTTTGAAGTACGATATTTCTTCGTTAGCATGTTTTCGGTTGATAACAAGAGGTTAAAGAGATTCAACAATCCGATAGAAGTTGTTCGTCCTAAGAATGATACTGCAGCATACTTCAAATGCCATTACAATCGAAATACACCTTCTCACCCAAACAAAAACGCCTAAAATTTGCCTCTATTTAGACTTTTTTCTCAATAAGCTCAAAACGTTTTGAGAAAAATGGTATAACTGATCTTGAAGGAAAATATTTGTACGAAGAAAGTAACTAAAGTCTTAAATCTCTTTGACATAAATGTCTAAGGCAATTTTTCAAAATAGAGATGCAAGGTTGAAATCCAAATTTTAACTTTTGTGAGAGCCTAAAAAGCACGCTATAACCAGATTAAGGCTTTTTCATATTCCATTATAGCCGAATTTGCAAATCATTTATTATACAAGATACCATTCGTGGCCAGGCATCTGATATGTTATAAACGAATATACATTATATCCCAGGTATTTTTGAACCGGTGTATACTGTTCAGACATTAATAGTGATATTCAATTTACAAATTATTTTGTTATACAAAATGTCATGTTTGAAATAATTCTTCAAACTTCTTAAAAGAATACAAATGTATGCATGTTTTCGGGATTAAAGCGAGGAAAAAAAGTAGAATTTTATTTAATAAAGCGAGCTATTCTTTTGTTAAAAAATAACACCATCCACCCCCCCCCCCAAAAAAAAAAAGTTTTAGAAAAAAAAATAATTTCTTTCACGTTAGAACATTTCTTTTTCAAATACAAAGCGAAGAATTTTTTTTTTAAATTTGCTTTTATTAGAATAAACATCATAATATCTTTTTTTTTCCTGTTAGCGTCATTTTTACATATTTACACTAAAACTTTGGATGATTTGAAAAAAACCGTAACATTCGGGTTAATGCAAACAAGTTAATGAAAAGAGGGAAAATGTTTTGACATAATTGCATGACTTTTAAAAATAATTACATTGTTTACTATGTAATTATGTATACTTTGAAGATTTCTTATAAGTTTGTTTTCTGTGTGAAGTGGATTTTGCAGAATTACAAGTTGACATGATGGTTAGAAAAAACAAAGAGCGAAATAAGACATTCTTTTCCAGTTATGCTCTAAAATTTAACTCCATCTGTGACGAATTGTCCGAAGATTGTGTGAACATGTTTGTAATTTACACAATCTTTGTGAAATCTAGTGGTTGAAAACTACAGAAATCATGTATCTGAACTTGATATGGATCATCTGATGGTTTGAAGATCGCGGGTCCAATGGCAACCATTGTTTTGTGGAGGAGGTAGCTAAATAGGCTACTTCAGTCAAGTGAAAAGACCCATTCGAAGAAATATATAAAGATATTTTGGTTGCATTTAAAAAAATTTAAATGAATTTCTATTTTTCTTTGAATAACTGAGATCAATAAGTACTATTATTTTTTTTTTACTTTTTCGATTTTGTCTACAGATTTTTTTTAATGAAATAATTTCATTTTCTGAACCGGATTGTTATTTAAAAGTATCCCCACAAAAAATATCGGCAATCAAAATCAATAAAAAAAAGTAAAAAACGGTCTTTGTGCACATCGATATCACATATTAAGCTCAAAATATCTTTTAAAAAGTATTGAAACTCAACCGATATATATCTTTATAAATTTTTCTTTATCATTAGTAATATCGAGAAGGACTTTTCGCGTGTCTGAAGTAACTCCTTAACCCCGCAGTGCTCCTGTTTTGGTCTTCTTGCCGCCTTTGCACATTGTCTTCTCCTAACTCATACCCACTTAGAAATACAATAGAGAGATGGTCGCATAACTTTCGCCTGAAGAAATCGTCAGTCGGAGCATATTATAACATTAGAGGGTTCAAATCATATCCATGTAACATAACTTCCAATTTCGAACAGTCTTCTTCGGAATGTAATGTTGTTCGCATATGAAGGTTATCGAATTTCAAGAATTAGAAATATGTCTTATGTTCACTTTTCGGTTATAAAGTGTGGTGTTCCGCCATTACAACTGCATTATTTTTAACAGTTATCATATCTGACGAATATATTTAGCAATAATAGCAACGGTATTATAATGAATTCTTTTATTTCAAATGGTACGTAAAACAATTAAGATTTTTGAGATTTTGCGATTTATTCGCATAAAACACAATGCTAAATAATTATAGAACTAAATTTTTAAGGTGCTGGATGGTTTTATAATAGTATATGTTAAGTAGTACCGGGGTGTACATATATATTAATTTTTTATTTTAATTTATATTTATTTATTTCGCCTTTTAAAAAAAAAAATGCGTTTCTTTATTCTTTGGTGCATTTTTCGAGAATTGTATTTTACGTAAACAGTTGAAACTTTCTAAAATTTTGTAACTTACTTGTTTTGTTATCATTATTTAACAATTTTAATCTCACTGAAAAATTCTTTAAAATAATAAAACTATATAGGTTTTTTTTTAAGATTTTCAAAATTTTTTAGCAAAATATTTTAAATTTTATTTATTTTAAGTAAAACAAAATAACCTCTGATTAATATCAAATAATATGTTTTTTAATACCAGTACAAATTTTAAGGTGATATATTAAACAATTTCTTAGAAAAGTGTGCCGTAAAGACAGATTGTTCAAAAAACAGGTAAAAAGTTAATTAATTCTGAAAACTCGATTTATGTATGAAATTAATGTCTTTTGATTTATGTTTGAGCTACAATACTTATACCTACGAAAAAAATTATTTCTATCTGTATTTTTAAGTAAAATACATGATTGTGAATATTTCGTAAAATCTGCTTTATTTTGCTTTCCGAGATGCTTCATGTGCACTTAAATGTGCTAGTAATTCAGCGGACGATTTCCTCTAGGTAGTTTTAAGTCCATAGGTGTTTGATGTATTCTTATACTCAAAATAACGCCTCGAGGAATTACTGTTTTTAAGTTCTTTTTTCAGTGACGTCTTCTTAAAGGATGTCACTTATTTTTTCTTAGTTGACGAAATATTTTTAAAATTTATGCTTGATTTAATATTTTGTGTTTTAAAAAGTGACGAACTGCAAGAAAAATTTTGTAGAATTATGCACGTAAAATAATGCATAAATAATAGAAATATTCAGACAACTAAGGAAAAAAGAAACATCCTTCAAGAAAAGAATACTAAAAAAAAAATCCTTCCCGACTCAGCTTACAAGCAAAGGTAGATTTTGATGTTACGTACATTTCACCAACAAAAACGGAATCAAGTATGAGAGAAACCCAGTTCCGTCACATACAATGAGCTTTAGTGACCTAAGTCTTTTGTGAAAATTCTAATATACATATAATAATCATACACACACGCATATATATATGAAATAGATTTAAAAATGGCGAAAACAAAATCAGAAAACATCAGAATGTTAAAATATGCCGATATTAACATAGGTTGTTTTTTATAATATTTCAATGCGTTTTTACAAACTCAATTGGCTTTAATCAATCAACAGTTTTTCATTCATGATATTTCTAATATGATGTAATATTTGCTTTTTTTTAAAACAATCCCTTATGCTGTTTATTCCGTTTTCATTATTAAATCTTACTATAAAAATGTTGTGACGTAATATTCATTTTTTATTTCATCAAACTATCTTTTCCATTTTTCATGAGAAAATCTTGCAATAGTAAAGTAATTGTTGTAGTAAGAATTTTTGAGTGTAGTAAGAATTGTTGGCAACTGCTATAACGAACATGTTTATTTTTTTCTGTCATTGTTTTGTAAGAGCTAGTTTTGTCAAAGCCATGTTAAGGAGATATTTGAATATTTTAACCCTTCCCATTTCCACCCCCTTGGGCCGAATTTGTTCATTAGTAATCTCTGCTGAGATATTAACCATCTCAATGTACTTGGCGAGTTTGAAGACGACTCATTCATAATTGCGAGTTTTATCGTGCGTACAAAATTTAGTGCATACTTGCACATATATATACATATATATGCATACATATATGTATAATATATACATATATAATTTTTCAGATGAAAGTGGTTTTGGATTCCTTGGGTCATATAATGAAAAGTTATGAAATTTTTTCAAAAGTCGTACGATCGTAACGACTGCAATAGGTAGTATTTCTTCAAAATCTCCCTAAAAGAAGTTAAAAATATTAATTTTCCAATGAGACACATATGATAAATATGCATCAAACACTCGTAGTCTTAACATTACCAAGGGAATTCGGTCACTGAGAAACTAGCACCCTTAAACTCAGTTACTAGAACGTGTCCATTTTACTTTGAAAACCGTTCTCTGTTTTTTTTTCAAACATATCAAACCATTATCTAACTGTGCTACAGGGAAGAGCATACCCTACTTATGTGTCCTATTGAATACTATTTAACTGATTATTTCTACTGGCGAAAGCAAAATGGCAGGGGTACACTTGCCTATTATTATTTGCCTCCTTCATTTCCGTGGGCGATACTGAAAGTATCCGAACTTTCGTGGGTTCCACAGATGTGCTACTGGAAATAAATGAATAAAAAATCATTAAGTTAATAAAGAAACGTGAAAATAAATTTGTGTATAGAAATGTATGTCAATAACAAAACTTTGTTAATTTTTATTGAACAGTTCTCATAATATATCGTTGAATAATGCCTACACTGTAAAAAAAAAATTCTGTAAAGTTATTAAAAGTTTTCTAGGAAACTGGGATTCCTAGAATTTTTTATGTAACAGCAACAGAAAAAATTCATGTGCAGATACAGATTTATACTGAAAATTAAAAAAATCTGTAAGGTTACTAAGAATTTTTTAGGAAAATGGGATTCCAAGAATTTTTTATGTAACTGCAACCCCGGTTACAGATAAAAGTTTGGTAAGATATTTATAATTTTAGTAGATTCGTTTATAAAGCTACAGATTTCTGTAGCTTTACAAAAAATAGTTTTGTTGGTTTACATTTTTCCTTCTACCGTGTACAGATAGAATGTTAGTAAGCCTCCAGATTTCGGCAAATTTACATCTGTAGGATAACATAATTTTTTCTTAAAGTGCATTATGCTGTGTAAACACTTGATCATATAATTTAAAATTGTCTTTTTTCCACAATTATCTTATGTAACTCTGGAGTGATATTATCGAATTGTGTCCAACTGAAACATAATTTTTTACATTATTTAACTTGTGTATGTTTTACAAAAGTAGACTAAAATGTTGCCAAACAAAATAAAAAATAATTCACTAAACGGTATGAAAAACGCAAACGTTCAAAAATGTAAGAATATCATTAAACGTATATTCTTAAATCAATATTATTTATCTAAAATATTATTTATTTCAATTTTTGAATAAAAACTTTTGGTAGTGAATTAGCTGTTCCATTTTATTTGCAATAACAATCATGCAACATTAAAACTTTGACAGCGCTTCCATATATTATATTTAGATATACTGAATGAAACATTGGAAAATAATATTTATAGCAAAACTTCACACAAGTGCAGTTTTTAGTTGATATTGTAAAATGGAATTTGAATCAATTCAGCATTAGTCTATTTTCTTACATAATCCGATGATTGAACATTGCTCCATATGAAATGAGAATAATAATGAAATCTCGAAAGCACGTTCCGCATTATTGAAAGTTTTAAAGCTATTATAAATATCACCAGGAACTTTATCATTACGTTATATGGCCTTATTTTATCTACACTAACTATACGCAAATTCCATGTGGGAAATTCAATGTTATTTAATTCTGAATTTTGTTCAATATACTAGAAAACTTCCAAGCACTTCTCTTATCTGAGTCCAATTTGCATCATGTGTAAAATCCAGATTTTCAAGTGTTAATACGAAGTAAATGAAAGGAATGTGGATAATGTGTAGGAACTCTAAATACCAAACTGTACTAATCACTCCAGATTTTGTGGAGAAATTTAAATACCGAGTCAAAATAGACGTATATAGAAGTAGGATAAGGGTTATTTAGATGCAATAAACATAATATACTGAATGTTTATAGCAGGAGGAAAATTTAATTTTAAACACAGTAAAAATAAATAAATAAAATATCAGGCGTGTTGCATAAAATGCAAGTTTTTAAAAATAATTAAAATATTATTTATTGCAAATTAATTATAATTAGATACAATTATTGTAAATTTTATTTTTTTTCATTGTATGTTTTGAAGTAAAGAATTTATATAAACTGAAAGATTATAAAACTACAATTAAGCCGGTCCTTATAACGAAATTTTTAAGCGTTACTATTATTATATAATATTACTTTTATTTTAATTAAAAATTTATATGAAATTCGGCTATAATATTCAGTATAATTCTACGTTCCTTCGAGTTTTTCAAATAAATTATTAAAAAAATTAGTATGTATAAGAAATACTGAAATCAGGCTTTAAAAACAGTTACATGTGATTATAAAAAAAAAAAAAAAGTATTTTCATTCTTCCTTCTAGATCATCTTCAGTTCACTGATGTTTCTTTATCGCCTTTGCATTTTATTTCCCGGGTCTTTTTTTTAAATTTAAAAGGTGATGTTGGAAAAAAAAGCGAAACAAATACTAAGTACTAAGTAAAAAAATTACTCAATAATTTATTTCAAAGTTAAAAATGCAGTATCATGATGATCTTAGCAATATTCCCCTGCAAATTACTTTATACGTCTATGTATATGTTGGGCATAAAACTTTTGCCAATATAAGTACCTTTAGTGGTCGCACAGTGTGGTATTTTGCTCAAAAAGCTGGCTAAAATTCAAAATTTTAAATTTTGCATTTAGTTCATAGTTTTCTGGTTGGTATAAGAGCACTATCCTGTGCCTATGATAAGGGGCTTATTTCTTTCTGTAGACGCTCTAATTGTCTGGTATTTTACTTGGAAGTCATGCACTGTAAAAAAAAAATCTGTAAAGGTACTAAACATTTTCTTGGAAACTGGGATTCCAAGAACTTTTCATATAACAGTAACAGGAAAAATCCATGTAACCGATTTTAAAACTTGAGTTTCTGTTGTTACCGTTACAGGAAAAGTTCTTGGAATCCCAGTTTCCTAGATAAAGTGTCGTATCTTTACAGATTTTTTTTACAGTGTGGTTTTTGCATTTCTCGCTTTATGCTTCTGATCTATGCATCATTTTATCAAACGTCTAAAAATTTTTTTAAGTCGAACTTCAGAAACATTTTACAGTTTTTAAACACGAAGATATATACTCTCTTGTACATAAATATTTTTGTAAATATAGTAAATGTTGATTATGATTTTCAAGTTTGAACCATAGATTTTTTTGGGTTAAATTTTTTAGATAAAATTATAATTTTAATAGGGAGTTAAACGAGTTCAGCAAGAACTCTTGTGTTACATAATGTATAGACCTTCTAATTAAAAGACAAAAATTAGCCCAGATTTGCCCCCCATTTTTTTAATAAGTAAAACAAAATTTAAAAAAAAAGCTTGTGAAAGCAGTTTTTTTTACTTTATTAAAATTTTAAAATTTATTAACTGTTTACATTTAATATATACTGTATTTGTTTTATTCTTACTGAATACCCTTTTGTGTGCAGATGACAAATCTGCAAATTGAAGAGGAAAATTCCTTTTTTTATGTAGCTGGATGTTTTTTTTCTTTAAGCAAAACGTTTTTTGATCGTAGATCCATGACGCGGTCTAAATAATTTTTTGTAAATAAAGTAACATTTTGGTTTTGTACCAACAGTTTGTAATATGTGAATTATCTGTTATGTTTTTGGATAATATATTTTAAATCATCCATAAGGAATTGCATTCTTTATTCATTAACGAGATAAGAAAGTTTTATATCATTAAAAAGAAATTTACCAGGCATACATATATTAGTTTTTTTTTATTCTATTGAATAAAAAAATTAGAAATATCAAAAAAATATATGAGTGATGTAATAAAAGTATTGTGACACATAAAAATTAACGAGTTAAAGTTTCTAAAAGAGAAACTTATCGAAATTGCGAAATGTTTATAAAATTTAAAACATTTGATGACGTCAGAAAATAAAATCTTTCAAACGTAGATATAAAAAAAAGTAGCTTCTTTGGGATTCAATGAACAATGTTTTGGGGAAAACAATAAGAAATGACTGAAAGGAACGCTTTATTTTTCTATAAGGATAGTAGAGAAATTCGGTTACCCAGCAAAATAGTTTAAAAATTGTATTGGCAGAAGTAAGAGATATAAAATAGAACAATATCTGAAATTAGCCAAGAACAGTTGCAGTTCCACTGTTCAAAAAAGGTGAAAGGCATGCAGATGTTTCACACATTATTAAAGACATTGCACTCAGAACAACAAGAGCAGCAAAATATCGAAAAAAGTTTAATTCTTTGTCGTAGACCTCAACCTAAGTACATTCAAGTTATTACCAACTGAGGCTTTGGCCATGTTTGTTGCAGCAGATTTTACATACAATAGTTTTAATATCACCTTAACATTTAATAAATATGTATGTCCTCGCTATATACTTCTTCAGAAAGCTAAGGAACAATTTTATCAAAAAGATAACTCCATTACTGAAAACATGGCGGAAGTAAAACTTTAAAATCTTTTAGATCACTTTACTCAAAGACTGTGTTAATACATATAAAATGTTTTCACAACAGCAAGTGAAGCAGAATTGATAAATTTAGAAAACCTCTGCAAATGGGGTTGTGACAGATCTCCACAACAAATATTTAAACAAAAGTCTGAAAATCCCTTTTATTCAAACATGACATAAACATTTCAATGACTCAAACACTTTCAAAAGCTCTTTAAGCTTCTTTGAGATTAATGAGCAAATAAATGGATTTCAAAAATATGGTGACAAAACCCGTATCTTCATATCCACGCTTTTGCTTTCTCATACTAACAAGATTTATTCATAAAAATAATGACATGATCCAAGAGGAGGTAAAATACATGGAACAGCAAGCACAAAATTTAATTAATACAGAGATCCTCACAGCTTATGGTTTATTACAAGTTCAATTCAAACTAGTGCTGACTAGTGTCGATGCTAAAGTTCACAATGCTGTTAGTAGCAATCAATTTATCGTTGCGATGCTATATTTGCAAACAATCATAAAAAAGATTTTAATAAGCTAAAAATAATTAAAGACATTGATCCAGATTCTTTGAAATTCGATCTTTCAATATTCCATGTTAGAATCACGTTTTTCAAGTCAATTTTACATCTTGCTTGTAATTAAAAAGCTTCCAATAAAAAAATGGTTAGCAAGAAACAAAAATGAGAAAGACTGTCAATAAAAGAAAAAAACTACTGCAAGGGATATTTTAAACTGAGATGCGATATTGGTACACACTGCAAAAGCTGGTTTCGGAAATACCTCAAAAAAAAAAAAGTTTTCTCAGATCGAGAAACATCAGCTTAAATTACAGGAAATGAGATTAACTTAATGCACTATTTAAAAGCTATTTTAGACGTGCTATCTAGTGATCATAAATTAGATACTAAAAAATTTTAGGAATTACGAATAACACTTCTAACCTTTGTGTAAATCTTTGCGGTTGGGACCCAGTGTCACACACATTACACAAAATTTTCAATCACGGAGCTACTGTTAAAGAACATGCATACCACCCAATTCAGCAGCTATCAGAGATGGCGGCTGAAGCCCGCAACATGCAAATTGTCAAAATTCAAAAACTCTTATAGTCAAAACTTCTCAAGAAAAGACTTGCTCATAGACTGCATTAAAAATGTATTTAATGGCTTACTTTTTTGTTTCGATCTTTATTTAAGAATTGTTAATGCCAGAATCTAGTTTTCGAGCGATTCTGAAGAGGATGACATGAAAGATTATGCTTGAAAGAATGGTGGGTCGTTAGACAATAATTTGCGTAAATTGTTCTAAAAATGATTTGTTTCTATCATAATAATATATTTCACGCTTCCTTAAAGCATTTTATCTGCTATAGAGCGCACAAAATAATTTAAATGATTTTGGCCGCGTTTTTCAGCAAAATACCACACTGTGGGTCGGTTCGTTCAAATAATCAAGATGAGATATCATATCTAGTTATTCAGAAATATGAGCTCCGGATCCTGTGAACGGCAAAAAATGGCATTCTTTATGGTTAAAGGTGCAAAAACTAGAAAATTTGCAGTCTCAAAATTCTCAAAACGTGTGGTACGGTATGTGAATCATCAAAAAATAGAAAGTGTTATGCACGATAAAAAAGAAAATGGGGTAGGCTAAGGAAAAGTGTTGGGTTCATAAGGGCAATTCTGTGCTCATCATACGCTTGAGAACCAATGTTTTGAATTTTAACCAGTGTCTTTGTATATTTATGGATATGTATCTTTATTTAATGTAAGATTTACGTGATAAATAAAACAATAGATCGTAGATATGAGTAATAGAGTTTTATGAGTTTTAGAGTTTTATTAGAGTTTTATGAGTAATAGAGACCCAAAAATAGAGTTTTTTTTGACGGTTTTTACATTTAAATTATTTTTTCCTAACATATCTTTTACGAACCAAATTAATTTTGGCTTATAGTGATACTACTCTTTATAGGCTTGTATAATTTCATTATTATGTTTTGGTTTCGTGTGCGCTTTAAAGTATTAGACAGAAATTTTTCGTGTAGAATTTTCGGTGCCATACGATTGTGTTCAGTTGCGCTGTTTTACCGCGCTCTGAAAGAATTTACATCTTTCAGATGTCAATGTTGCGTTATAAAACTATTGCTGAAATTATTTATTGAAGAATTGTTTAAGGAATCAAATTCGAATAATGACTCGAATAATTGAATATTGACTTCTAAGCATTATTAAATGATTAGAAGTCAGTGTGATTGTTGTAGCACCATTTGAAAATCAGTTGTAATTTTTATATATTTTCTAACAGAAAATTTATATTGATCCTTCGAAGTTCTAAAAATTGCGAACTACAGAATTGTTTTTAAAATGTGCTTTAATTGCAGATCAAATATAGCTTTTGTGCTTCGGGCTTGAAATACTCCTATTTCTTCTTTTGTAGTAAGACACACAGATTAAGTGTCAACTAGTACTGCGAAGACACCAAAAATAAGAAATCGAATATAAATTTAATAATACCTCGTTTTCACAACAATTACACTTGTTGTATAATATATAAGAGTATTATTAGGCTTTATCAGACTACCAAAATTAGTTCAAACTCAAACCCTTTTCAGAAACAATGAACTGCATTTCGCTGGGAAAACGGTTCTGTAAAACTCAAATTAAAGGTTCGGTATTAAGTAAGTTGTCTTTTCAAACTTTACGTCTTATTAGTGAGAAGACATTAAAGTATCCCAAAAGTCAATGAGAGTCTTTTAAACAACATCAGAAATGTAGTAAACAATAAACGCCTTGATTTTGATACACCGAGAACAACTTTAAAAGTTCGATTATTTTACTCTCATGGGTAAATCGATGTCCGATTTTAACTGTACTTTTTTTAAACTGGAAAATTCAAAATGCATTCCTCGAAAAAGAGGTCATCCTGTACTTTCTTGGTAGTGTTATTTATAAAGCTTAGAATTTGTCTCTCCATTCATGTTCTGTTTACACTAATTAAATTGTGAAAAAGAATAATACCTTCAGTGCAATAGGCACGCCAGGCATTGATTGAGAATTACATCTTGAACTGGAACATGTCACCAAAACACAGGTTAATAAAAGTATACGAGTTCTTTAGTAAGAAGATTAATTATTCTGTATGACGACAATGATACTGTGATACATGTTTTTGATGGCACGTTCATTAATATTGTTCAGAGTGAAAACTATTCCTTTCATTGATGATCTTTCTCGTTACATAAAGGCAGGCCTTTGGTTAAACCTATGTTATTGAACACTACTTCAGGTTATAATTTGGATGTATTACATGTGCAAACACCAACACAATATCAAAAAAGTGGCTAAAATCAAAGGATGTTAGGAATTATGATAGAAGCATCGAGAATTTTTGGAACTTCTGCAACAAAACAGTATTTGAAGTTGGAATAGGTTGATTTCCAAATAAACAGAAACAGTTTTGAACAGAAGATGCTAAAGAGACACGTCTCGTGACTGACATGCGATTATTTGAAAAAGATGTGCTGTCAATCGGGGCTACTTTGGGCCATATTTTCCTGGTTCCACTCTCATTTCCATTATTTAAAAATACTATACATGATTTTTCAGCGTTGAAATTGAGTTTATAAAAATTAACATGAAACAATCAAGCACACTTTATGATTTTTAAGAGAAATTTATATTTATTTATTTATATTTTTTAAGTATTTTTAAGGTTTGGGAACAAAGTAGTCCCTGCTGGGAGCTTTTCATGGTCCATTTACTTAGTTTCATATAAAATTACATAAAAAACAACCCTTAAAATAATATCTGCAAATGAATTAATACTCCAAACTCAATAAACATTATTTTAACGTTTTAATACAATAAACTAGTAGTATTAAAAATGAAAAGAATTTTTTGTTATTTTATCCTCAGTAACCGGAACAAAAACAATGAATGTAATATTTCGCAACAGCAATATTTAAAAAAAGATGTTATTTGAAACATTTTTTTAAGAAATTTGGTTGTATAAAAGGCATTTTTAAGAAATCGTAGCTATTTTTGGGCCAAAAAAAACTAGGCACAATCTAGATCTAAAATACTATTTTTCACGTAAGCTTAATGTAAACGTACCTAGTTCCACTCAAAATTAAAAGTTAAAGAAAAACTATGATCATAATTGGGTAAGAGGTTTCTAAAGATAATACACTGCTCAAAACAATTAAAGGATATTTCAGTTTTAGGTGGATTTTGTATCTGGGAAACTTTTTAGCTGATTGATACATGGTCGACAGACATAGTAGGTTATATGAGAATAAATTACACATATTTGGCAGAAAAAAAATGCATTTTATTGCGCATTTGTGTACAAAAAGAAAAAACACAATTTGTGCATATGAGAAAAAAAGAATAAGAAAGGGTGTTTTCTTCAAAGAGAATCATTTTCAGTAGGGGGTATGGTTTCCACGAGCGGCCAGCAACGTTGAACACCTTTGAAGCATGGACTCATTGAAGGTATTAATGACAAGTTGGGGTATTCTGCCCCACACTTTTAGAAGAGCTTTTTCCAGTTTTTTTATAGTTTGTGGGGGTTGTTGGCGGCCAGAAACTCGTCTTCCTAGAGCGTCCCAAACGTGCTCGATTGGATTCATGTCTGGAGAACGCGCTGGCCATTCCATTCGAACGATTCCTTCCTCGAAAAGGAAATCCTCCAACAGGTTTGCACGATGTGGCCTGCAGTTATCGTCCATTAAAATGAAGTTATCTCCGATTGCTGCAGCGTAAGGGACTACAATAGGTCTGAGGATCTCATCCCTATATCGGCGACCAGTCAGAGCTTCATCTCGAATGATGTAGAGGTCAGTGCGCCCGTTAATGGAGATGCCACCATACACCAACACTCCTCCACCGCCAAATCTGACACTTTCGTGCACGAACGCAGGATTATTCCTACTGCCACGGTCCCTCCAGATGAAAATACGCCTATTATCCGGATGCACAGAAAAACGGGACTCGTCAGAAAACAGAATATTGCTCCATTCATTTCTCCTCCAGCTGACATGCTCGGTTGCCCACTCCCTGCGGTCGCGACGATGCCTTGATGTTAATCTAACACATACCATCGATCGGCGACCATACAGACCTACAGCATGGAGCCGGTTTCGGACAGTCTGAGTTGAAATCGTGGTGCCTGTAGCCGAGCGAAGGTGTTGTTGGAGAAGAGTAGCGTTCATGTTTCGGTGTCTCCGAGCTGTTAACGCTAAATACCGATCTTCATTGGGCGTTGTTGCCCATCTACGACCTTGCCCTGGTCTTCGGCCTGCACATCCACTCTCCAAAAAACGGTTCCAGATCCTGGAAACGACACTTTGTGACACTCCAATGGTTTGCGCTACTTCGGCTTGAGTTTGGCCCCCTTCTAACCTACCAACTATTCTCCAAGCTTCTGAATCTGTCAAATGACTTCGCTGAGACATCGTACTCATCGAAACAAAGCAATCACTGAATGCCGATCGTCCTTGTCTTCATTCTCTTTTATCCAGTTGAAAGTCAAATTTCATTCGCTGCCGCTGAAGCGACGTTTTTGACGTCGAACTCAAAATTTGCATACTCCACAGTTTGAAAATCAGAAAAATTTGCATTTGTGATTCTCTTCTTCTATTTTCGGCAAAAAAATTCGTTTATATGTTTATTTTATATAAAACTTCAAATATCTTTTAATTGTTTTGAGCAGTGCATTTTTGTGCTTTTTTGTAGATCTTATACAGATTGTTTTACTACAGAAAGTTTGAAGATTTAAAATTTACACACGTAATCAGTTGTTTACAAACACATACAGTGTTGCCACTCAACAGAACATAAATTACCCTAAATTATTCAAATACCTTATAATAGAATATAAAATATTTTTCAATTGAAAAATTAATTTGTGTTATTTGTTCAATACAAAGAATAAAACTTTTTTTTTATTGAGTAACCAAAGTAACTTACACGGATTTATTTAGCCGCAGAGAACGGTAGTCAAAAATATAATATTTAAGTGCAAACAGTGTGAAACAACATCACTCAATGGTATTGTTAATGCAAAGCAGTCGCAAGTATTATGGGTAGTGCACGCACGTGTCTTCTGTATATTGTTTTCTGGTTTAACAGTGATATAACTCAACCGAAGTTTTAAAAAGACAAGTCTTGAATATGTTCATATACTACTCGACGCTACCACTGCATAATCAAGGATTGATTCGAGTGCAGAAAACAAGGAGGAAAACTAATCTGAAACACTTTACCAAAGACGTTAGAAACTTTCTCTTAAAACCCCTTGACCATCGAGCAAAAGCGCAGAATCGTAATGTTATTTTCTTTGCAATTTTTTTAAAGTCTTAAAAAAAAAAAAAAAAAAAAAAAAAAAAAAAAAAAAAGATTATTTTTTTTTAACACGGCATAAAAAATAATTACGTGTTAGAGTATAAATACTTCAGAGTATTAATTTTAAAATACTTTAAAGCTTCGTTATATTTGTAAAATTATATTAATTAAAAAAATTATTTCACTGCAGTGAAACCTACATTTAGTGAACGGAAAAATCAGTTCACGACAGTGAGTAGGTTAACACCTCAGCCACAAAATAACTGAAATTGAGGCGAAATTTTCTCATCTTACGATTTGAAAGCCAATTTCCGGTAAAGAGTTGAAACATCTCGAGTGGACGAGTTGTTTATAAGGAATTTAAATCAAGATGAGTAAAAAGCTTAAGTAACAACTTATTTATGATCTAATAAATAACAACTCTTTCATGAGTATCCAAATTCCCCTTTTCGCTTTAAGAGTGTATATGATTGTTTTTGGATATTGATTATTTCGATTTTTCACATATTGAAATAATAGTGTAAATAAGCTTCATTTATCTTTATTTTTGCATACAGTGGTGCATTTACAGTTGAATTTATGGATTAAAATTAATTACAATAGTGTTTATGTTCGTCATTGTACATGATAGTTACTTAATTTTATATTTTTTTTATCAACAATTTAAAATTCTTAATTCAGTTTTTTGTATTTGTTATGACGTATACTAATTAAAAAATTCATGTCACATAAAGAGCCTGATGAACGAAAAATGTCCTTTTCTTTGCATATAAACCCATTTCCTTTGCATATGACAGAGGAAAGTCATCAATCATGATTAAAACACAAATGGAGAAAAAAATATATTTGGGCTACACATTATCCATATAGGTGCCATCGCAACAATTATGCATAGAATAGGGAGGCTATTAACAATATAGTCGAATGTAACATAGCATAAGGGATGTTTGAAATCTTCTGTTTCATAGTATTTCAAAGCTGGCAAAATATCACTGGCATTGACTGATATTATATTGGACTTTTCCGATATTTTGTACTTCCTGAATATAAACTGTTATTTGAGCTTTTATTTAATATATATTTCAATAAACTGCAAAACAGCAATATACGATTAATATTTTTAAGACATGTTTCAATCAATTACAAAAATAAATAAATATAACTAAACATTAAGTTAACTTAAATGTTGAATTTATATTTCTTCGATTCCTAATGTTTGATTTATGTTTGTTGCTGTGATGCAATCTTGAATTTGAGAGTAACCCAAAAATAGCAGTTCAAACCACACACATACATTTTAATAAAAACAATTTTTTATCATTCTTTTTAAATGAAAACAATACAATACAATTTATGGATTTAAAAAATACTTAAATGTTTTTTCGTGATCATAAGAGGTTTAAATATTGAGAATGAGTTAACTTCTCTTTAACTAATCTACAATTTTTTTCTAATTGTACATCTTTTCTACCTAATTACCTAAAGAGAACTTGTAATAACTGTCGGTGGCAGAATATTTCGAGAACAGTAGACAGCTGAATAAATATAGTTTAGAGCAGTATTTTCATTTTTTAAAAATCACGCTAATAGTTTTGCTTAAAATGGATGCTCTGACGCGAACGTTACAAGTTTATTTACCGAAAAAATATTTTTAGCTGCATGCAGTTGTATAACATCCAGAAAAAATAATGCGACGAGATACTAATTATTTGAAAATAAGTCATATGAAAGAACATTTTTCCAAATACTGTTATTTAAAATGTAAAATGACAAGCGTCAACAGTTTCAAAATGTTTTAGCGATAAAACTTAATCTTTTGAACATGTTCATTTCCAAACTTTACAAATGTATTTTAAATTGAATATTATGTATAAATGTGTGCATGTGTGTGTGTGTTTGTTTGTGTGCTTACAAAAATAAATAAGCGGCAGGGCAGAATGAGTGTTATATAATATATAGTAATTTGTTTTTTATTACCTGATTTATTTATAATATTTTCAGATATATTTTAAATAGTATTGTATTGAAATAAACACAAATGCTAAATTATTGTGTATTTTATATAATATATATTTTAGCAATCGCGTAGGAAGAAAAGCGTTTTTGAAAATTAGTAGAATTATTATCTTTTTATTATTAAATATATATGTATTAAATTAGTCCAAAATAACGAATAGAGTGCAAAAATTCCAATTATAAAAAATATTTTTCATTTTAAACAGTATTTACTCACTTATTATATTTAATTAACGAATTTTAATTAAATAGACTAAGAGAATTTCAGCCAGATGTTTCTTATGCTTCCATAGACGCTCTGATTGCTGCATAAAAGAAAAATAGCGCCACTTGGGAAATTTATGTGAATAGCACAATTAGATTGATATACACAGAAAAATTTATTGCGTTTGACACAGGTCACACGAAACCACCAACAGCATGAGATAAATACAAAATATTGCGTTTCACTCTCGTGGAAAACTAATATCTGCCCTCATTAATGTGGGAAATAATACCATATTATCCAACATCAACAAGTGAATATAGCTGAATTTAGGCAGAGGTCATAAAGAAATAATACAGTAAACTCTCGCTACAACGATATACGATATAACAATAACTTCCTCTATTACGATAATATTTCGTGGTCCAGATGAATTTGGATATAACATAATGTTAACCTATACTATGCGATGCCACTAACCTCCAGTTGCGATGCTCTCTAGAGCTATAAACCCCTGTAAAACTTTTTTTTATTATTTTTCTCTTTATAATGCTATTTTGGTCTCCAAACACTAAAACGAAAGAAAAAAGAAATCATTCTTTTGACATTTTTTCTGCTTAATTTAACAGAAGTCTCAAAGTTGATTTTCACCTTATCCATTTAATGTAAGGATTGCTATTGTTATGATATCAAAACAGATGGAGGCTACTTAAAACCTTCTAGAAGAATAAGGTTTAGAGGTGGAAGTAAGACAAGAAAACACTATGGTAAATCTAAGGTCGACCACTAAAATCGTGTTACCAGGTGTTTTCTACTAAGATATGGCATTTCAAACTGACTGCGTTTTAGTATGCATATCGAGTTTCAACTAAATCTGGGTTTTCAGCCATGAGCTCGATAAGGTGATTGTCTGTGCTGCCGCTTTCCGGTCTACAGTGCATACCTTGATGTTTGACTTAACAATTTAAAAAATGAACAAACAAACTAAAATATTGGATTACTTTGAATATATTCAGGTGTATAAAACTTTCTTTGCTTATTTTATTTTGTGTTTTAGTGTTTAATCACTAATAACAACACTCTGCTAATTAATTTCTTTCTAAAAAGACTAACTAAAACTTTTATCCTTAAAAAAAATACTATTAAATGTTCTCCATATAGCAATTTACACCTCTATAAGAATTAATTAATAGAATATAGAAATTAATTTAAAGAAATTAATAGAATATATTAATTTGGTCCTTAAAACATTGTTGTAACGAGGTTTTAGTGTATATTAGTAGATACAATAGTATTAGAAATGATCAAAATGAAGGTTTTCCATCACCCTTTATTCTTTTTACAACATTGTATTTAAAAGCATCAAAATTTTCAAATAAATGTAAAGAGAATGAACTTTGTAGCTTTTATTGAACGCAATTTTAGTGTGTAATTCATAGAAAGGTTGGATTTTGCATTACATTGAAATTTTTTGATCAGAGGAAATTAATATAATCAACTTTTAAATGATGTGTATCATTTATTTCGATAATGACGTGGTATTTAAAGCTGTTTTGGAGATTGGCGAGTGATACGGTTGAAGGAATTCAGGCCCATAGTTATTTAAATAAATAAAAAAAATTATCGTGTTTTGAAACAACACCAAAAACATCGCAATAAATCACAATCAATATAAAAAAAATTCTGTATAAATCATCATAAATTAAAAACAATACACTGGACGTGTTTCTCGGTGGAAAATATAACAGTCTGTCCTCCGCACATAGCCGTGACCGTGAGTACTGAGTCCTGTTAACCGTCTGTAATGTTTTTCAACCCAAAATGCTTCCCATGTATTGTTTTCATATATGGGGTTTTAGCCAATATTTCATTATTTTAATTATGCTTATGCTTCGTTTGTTATATACTTAATCCATTCAATTGGAATGCATTTTAAGATTACAATTATTTTGTGAAAGATATTTTTAAGCATAATGTATACGCATTTCTATTGAGGAGAAATTTAATTTGCGTCAGAAACAACATATCTATTTTAAACTGCACTTCAATATTAATTCCCCCATTATTTTACGAGGTATGCCATGTTTTATGATACAAGAAAGGTTCTAAATCCTCCGAAAATTGATGTAAACATCGGATAAATTGAGCAAGGAATGAATAGCTCTCAGCCGGTGATTACGAATGATGATGTTAAAATCCAGTAATCCCATAGCTACTTAGAGGAATGTTGTAATTTCTGTGAAAGTTAAAGCAAACATAACTTCTGACTCAGTCTCTACTGCAGTAAACGAAAAAAAAATATTAAATATTCTTTTTACTAAGGCGTCTCAGAGTATGCGTGCTCAAAAATTATTTTCAGTCATCTTTTCGTCATTTTATATTTGTTATTTCTGAAATGTTAATAATGTGAAGCTGTTTATTATGCTTATTATATAGCTGTAACAATTATGTGTATTTATATGCATTCATTTTTGGAAAAAAATATGTAACGAATGATGTATGTATCAAATATATAATTACTTACATCGAAGTACTTTTTAAGAATATAATTGAGTCCCTGAAAAATATGATAAACATAATGCATAAGTTTTTACTAAATCTTTAAAAGTTCAAAGTGTTAAAATGATCTACGTATTAAAATGATGTATCTACGATAAAAGATACTTTAACTTATATTTTTTATTAATTACTAGCAAAATCTGTGGCTTACCTTGCGTAACAATTAAAATACGCCAAGTGCATTTGTACGTTTAAATTATAATTAGAAGAAATTATACTTTTAAAAATAATAAAAAAAGTACTCACTAAGCCACAGTTGAACTAAACTTCATTTTGAGGCTGCATTAGGATTAAATGGGATTTAAATTAATAAAAAGAACTAAAACCTTAGAAAATATTTTAAAACTTTGATGTTAATTAATACGCTTCTTTCAATACTTATTTGAACCTTTGATTTTTTTTTAAAAATCATCATCTTCGAACGCATTTATATCTTAAAATTAGCCATCATCATCGTCACATCGTAACCATCCTCATATTCACAGCTCATTGTATAAAGGTCTACCATCTCTCTAGTGGTAGCGGAATCAACAAAAAATGCCCATTTTGAAACAGGGACTGCCACCCTTAATTTGCCAACGTTAATTATATAATTGGTGTGATACTTCCTAACATTTCACAAAAACGTAATTAAGAAAGATTTTAAACCTGTTTTTAGACCTTTTGTTATTCCTACCTATCCCAGGTGGTAGTGGCACCGGCAAAAAAAAAAAATAAATAAATACAGCCTGATAAAGATTAGAGATTGTCACCATTGATTTGCAACTATTACTTTTATAAATGGATTATTGTTTCCTGGGATTACATAGAAATCATAATTTTGGAAATTTGTAGAACGCTTTTAACTCAATCACAAAGTTCATTTTAAATTTGGAATTTTCTTTCGACAATTATTAGAGAGCATTTGTAATTTTTAAACAGTTACCATGTTATATTCAAAAATTGAGACATCTCAGTTGCACAAATAACGCAATTGAATACATTTTTTGCTTTTGCAACCTCCCGGTGTTAGTGATAGCAACATAAAACACAGACTATGTTGAAGCAAGGACTGTCATCATTAATTTGCATTCCTTACTTTTGAGATTTATTTGATATTTCCCAAGAAAACGTAGAAATCATAAATTTAGAATATTTTTTAAAACATTTTTTTAGCATTTTCACGCTATTTAAATTTAGGATATTTATAAAACTGTACTTGAAGAGCATTTACATTTTATAAGTAATTACCATGCCAAATTTCAAATTGCTGGCCATATAGTATCAGAAAAATCACACTTTAGAACGTTTTTTGTTCCTGTAATAACCTGGTGATGATGACATCAACATGAAAGAAAAACGGTTTAGTCAAGGGCTTTCATTACCAATTTCTAACGATTACTTTTGTAATTGGTTTGATAGTTCATGAGATTTGGTAAGAATAAAAATAATGTCATTAGATCAAGCATAAATGAAAATGTTAAGTTTCTTATTAAGTAGTTAAAAGAGATAGTTAATGTAAAGTTACTTTGAAAAATAACAAACACATAATCAATTGCAAAATAAATTATTAAAAAGTGTCTCCGTAGGGGAACTGTTAACGATGACAATTCTTTCGCTGAAAAACCTGATAGATTAAATATTGGATAATTCTTTATAAGGGCAAAATCGGGTAAGATGACTTTTCTGGTTAGTTTTCCCAGCCATTATATTTCATCTATGACATATGACTGAGCTAGTCACATTTTTCTGCACACAACCTTTATAAAAATCGTAGTAGACGAATCTGAATTTATTTCTTCAATCAAAGTTATATTCGTCAAAAAAAAGAAAAGGTTGCAATTTGTTTTTTACTCTTATAAGTTAGGAATAATACTTAATAAAAATAATTTATTTATTAGAGTTTTGTTTTAAATATTTAGTGAATGTTTTTGAAACAGTTATTGAATAATGTATTAGTTTTTAGGTTTCAAACATATTTCGTCCTGTTTCCACAGCCACTTGTTGGAGTTCTATTCCGATCTAGTGAAGCGTCTAAAGCCCAGGTCGTACATATATGCCAAAATGATTGATTAATGGGTCCGTGACTTAGAAATCTTAAACTTTTCAAAAACAATTATTTTATTAATATTTTTCTGCTTAAAATGATGTTTATATCATGTTTCTATCTTGATTGGAATAGGAAATATTAATTTTTATATTTTGGTTTGTTTTTTAAATCTGGTTTCGAGCATTCGTTGTTATAGAAATGACTCCTTGGTAAAATGTGTTTTTCGCCATGCTGTTTTTTTTTTAATTTTTCAATTTAAATTGATATAAGCCAAAAACCGTTAAAAGGTAAATAATTAAAACTTTGAAAATTTCTTTTTTTAGTTTTTTTTCTTTAATTTTAATTCAACAATTAAAAAAAATTACTTTTTAAAATATGGTTGTTAAATAAAATATTATGAAATTTTGTTTAAAATATGAAGTTACATCATTTGTTTTCGAATTTTCACTTTAAATATTTTTTATTTTTATTTAAATTACTATTTTAAAAAATACAGAATCAAAACTAAAACTCATATATTTCTATTTATTTAAAGAAAAAAAATTGGAATTCGACATGTGATATTTCGAGTAACAACGACTTTAAAATACCCCACAATTTTATAATTTTAACTAATTTTTTTAACTTTTTTTAACTACCTTTTCTTATTCACGAACAGTTTTAAAATTCTCATCTGTGTGTTTGGGATAGTAAAAATGTCTGAGAATATTTAATACTTTTAAAGCTTCTGATTATGTTAACGCTTCAGCTTTGCAATTGTTATTAGCATCGAATCCATCAGTATTTATACTTAAAACATTGGAAACAATTTCCAGTATAGAAACTAAACTGTAACCGGCGTAACTGTTACCTCTCGGAAGTAAATCCTATTAATAATCTTATTGCTAACAACTGCACATAACAGTTCGTCTTATATATTCATCAAACGGCATTCTATAATTTTTGTGCAAATTCATATACGGATACATCATCCCTATCATTGTCTGGAAAAGATAATTATTCACATTATAGAAGCCATGATGCCTAAAACAATCTTTTATTGTCTGCTTTAATAATATACTCCAACTTTACGTAACGCTAGATATCTAACACAGTTACACGAAGATTATTTTTTCTTATCAATAACAGTAATGACGCATTTTAAAAGAAGCTTTCGATAGTTTATCTTAAAATTTTTAATAATCCCTTTATCTAAGTGTTATGCAACATTAGTTCACAACAAATCAAGAAAACAAGTTTAATCGCATTCAAATTGGAAATCACGCAATAAGCAGTACAGTTGTCTGCGATTATAGCAACGTTCCTTTTTGTAGGTCCAAATTTTAATAGAAACACCGAATTTTTTTTCCTATATACTTATTATCATCTAGGCCTTTAGGTTCGTATCGTATGAGAAGCAAAGATTTACAGTTTTTCAACCAACGAGGCTTGGAAATTTTATAAATAACTAATGCTTACTCATAAAACGGATATTTGCAACTACTAAAACGGACAAACTTTGTTTTCTTACCTTTACACCACATCGTTGTTTATTCTTATGCGTAACAAATTTATCTGGAAGAATATGAAAAAACAGCCCACATTCTTCTGAATTAAAAACATTGGAAGGTTTGTACTTATCAAGAATGTCGCTTAATACCCATCAGCAACTTCACTAAACATCTGTAAAAAATAAGAATATTCTACAGGGTAAACCTTTGTAACTACACTTTGCTGGGAGTAAAATTCAGTTTTCCTAGTTCAGCAGCAATATTTAGACTTTTCTTTTATAATAATCCATGATATTGGTACATTCTGGATATGGCATATTTTATCGAATTGAAAAGATCTTTCACAACATTCCCAAATGTCAAAAAAAAAAAATTGCCACTATCTTTTTTGATTGATTACATCTTTCTGCTAAACACAATTTGAGCCATAAGCGTTATTCAGTATCGTTCTCCCTATTTCACGAGTCATCGCAAAAGCTGCTTCCATATATTCAATTTCCAAAGTTTTCTCCCAATCTCTGTTTTTCCACAATTGTCAAATTTTTCGTCTTGCTGACAAATATTCATAAATTACAATATATTAACAAAGGATGTCTAACAAATAAACAAACACTTTACACACATTGAAGAATAATGAAAAATACAAAAAACTAAAAACTGATTTAACTTTTCCCATGCATCCATTCTCATTCGGTCACAAAAGGTCATGGCATTAATTATAAATAGAAGTTTTTATATACGTCCATTAACATTTCAAAAATATGCATTAAAATATTTAATTGCTATAAAGGACGATAAATATTTAACGTCCTTTATAGCAATTAAATATTTTAATGTATATTTTTGAAAGGTCATGGCATGTTTTCCAAAAATCGGTATCTAATATGACAGCTGAGAAATTTCTAGAACTTTGGAAAGTGTCGAGGGTGGACGCACATCCGTCATGCAATACAGCTATAAAAATGCCATCTGGTCTTCAATTACCGCACGGAACTTCGTACTCGTGGTTTTTAACACAAACATGGATGATTCAACGTAAAGAAAAGAAGGATACGAAGAACTTGAAGGATAATGTTCCACCTTCAGTATGTCAATCCATTTTTTTCTATAGCTATGAAAAATGAACCAATACGTGACCAACATAAAGCAGCCGACAAAAATGAAGACTGTTGAATTATACTTCTAATCGCCATTTTCCTATTTAAGGAGAGAAAAAAAGCATCAAATTATAAAATACTTACCAATAAAATAGGAGACAAAAGGTGACCATGACTATATATCCGATAGAAATCATTAGATCATATCGGTATTATCGGTCATATCGGTATCGATTATTATATAGGTGGTATATTTTAAGACATAATACCTATCCTGTCAGTATGGACCTACGAAAAGTGACTTTATAAGCAGAGTGACCTTATATTGCGGGAGACCATATATCCGGTACTGACTATAAATTAAAGTATTATAATTTCGCGCATATACGCTGCACTTCAAATAACGTGATTTATTACCGAAATTTATTTGAAATAAAATGTGGCCTAATTATGCTTAGCATTCAATTAATTTCTTTAATTTCAATAATTTTTTTAGTTTGAAAAAGACTTAACAAGCCACGACGCATACACTTGAAATATCGTTAATATTTTTATATGAAATTGTACATAACATTTCGAATAGATTAGAACATATTAGCTGGTTGGTTAAATGTGCACCACAAAAAACATCGCTATAAACAAGGAAAATTAGTGGGGGGGTGGGGGTTAAGGGATTCCATTATATTTGACTTACCCGAAAGAGCTATAATATAATGAATAATATTATTAAGTTTTACAATCAGTATATCGTCATTAAACAGGTCTTTAAGGTATACTATTTCATTATTTACGGAGAAAGACAATGTTTTATGTGACTGGATATGTTCATAATTCTTTGTCAATTGATGGAAACATCGAATTAATGGAGCGGAGAATGAGACACATTCAGCCACTGGTTTCGAACGATGATGTTAATATCCGCTATTACTGAGGCTTCGTACAGGAATATATGACTATCTGTGGTTAAATATCTTTTATAACTTATGACTTAAGAGGCTAATGAATATAGAAGAAAAAAATATTGAAATTAATTTTATCCAACTATGATGTTTTAGAATATATAATATTAAAGATTTTTCTGTTATATTTCTCAGCTTCAGTTTTACTGTATATCTTTATTGCATTTAATTTGAAAAATCAAGCGATGGACATGTTGAAATATATTCATAACATTTTTAAGAAATAATGAATGTTAATTTTGTAGAATAAATAAGTAGTTGTTTTATGCAGGAGTAATTTTAAACCTGAATATTTATTTAACTTCAAAGTACTTATGATTTCGTTCATAAAATCATATGTTATACTCTGAAACGCTGTAATTCAATGAAAATAAGATTTCAACCTTTTTACTCTCTTTTATTTTTAGAAGAAGAAAGTTTTGGATTCATGAAGATTTCCGAAGTACGGTCTTTAACGAATTTACACACTTTAAGGGCAGATATTGCCAAAAAACATGTTCTTACTAAATATCTGTTAGTGAGACTACATGTATCTGTGAGTCTGTGATACTAACCTTCTATATGTGTGTATGTGACATAAATTTTGTGGGCCCTCTATCTCAAGAATTAATGCACGAAATTAGATAAAAAATTACATTCAAATATTTCCTGATAAACATTGATGCTGAAAAATCTTTGGTGTAAATCGCACAAATGGTGGGCGGGTATGCCGCATTTTTTGCGATTTATATCAGCGATATCTCAATAACTAATGCAAAGATTGCTATTAAATTTCAGATTCAGCCTTTGATATGAATTGATGTTGTTTACATTTTGGTGTAAATCACTCAACAGATGGTCCTGCATTTCTGCATTTTTTTTCGCAATAGCGCTGTCTCAATAACTAACACATAGAATTCAATAAAAATTAATATTCTGGTAGTCAATAACATAAATTGATCTTTATGTTTTGCTATAAATCGCCCAATAGTTGCCGCTTTTATATTGCGATTTTCCCGATATCTTAAATAGTTTTTTCTTTAAGAACTAATGCACGGAATTTCATGCCTTTAGAATCCTTACGTTGATCATAGATTGTCATTTAATTTTGGAACTGTCGTACCGAAGTTTTAGGTATGAATATGCATGATATAGAAGAAAGTTTTCAAATTGCTACTGTCGGTTAGTCTTTTCATATATTCAATGAAATTGTGCTGAAAGTGAAATTGTTATAATTAAATTTGTATATTTTTGACTCTTCAAAAATTTTGACAATTTTCTTCACATGTATTTTTAAAATGAACTTCAATATTTCATGTACTCAAATTTATAATTTTTTTTTTAAATATTGATTGTCTCAAGCTACAAAATGGTTTTATGATATATTTATAAATACAAGATATACATACATACATACATCTATACCCTATTTAACATTTTTATATTAGTTGAAAACCAAGTATAGTAATTAAATTTATGAATTTAAGAAACGTCTGTATCTAAATCAGTGTAACAAATATTTTATTTTTTAAAGTGCTTGTTGTTTTGAATAACACTTACAAAAAAAAAAAAAAAAAAAAAAAAAAACAAGATACACTGTAAAAACAAAATACCCAAATTGGGTTGAAAGATTTTTGAGTACAGCATTGTTCCAATTTGGAAAGTTCAGTTTGTAGCACAAAATCGTTTTAAATAATTCTAATTTTTAATGATATTAAAACAATTAAAATATCTTAGATAATATATACATTATACCTCAGAATTTTTGATTAATTTAATGTTAATAAAGATCTGCTCTGTTTTGAACCATTTTGGGCTATCTATTTTGGGAACAATACTCTACCATTTTGGAATCCTTACTGTATCATTTCAGGAAAATTACTATACCCAGAAATCTTTCAACCCAATTTGGGTCTTTAATTTTTACTGTGTATACTACAGAGAGAAATAATAAATGTAAAATCGAAAAGAAAGATTGGCTTTATGGAAAGTTAATGTAAACAAATGTTAGCATACAATAGTACCAACGAATTTTGAGTAATAAAATGTAATTTTTAATTATTCGCCTTGTGTGACGTACGTAATTTAATAAAATAACAATATGAGAATAACCGAAAACTGCCTATAGCAGAACTGGGGAGCATCTAAGAAAAAAGTTTTATTAGAGAGATCGTTGTTATCGATAATGTTTAATAGCAATATAATATAAAATGTATATTATATGTAAATGTTACATCCGCTCAATGTTATAATTTATTATTAATTTAAAAAATACATTTTTAATATGCAGTTTTCGAGGTTCTTGTTTTTTTAGTACCACAATTTCGAACAGCAATTTTTTGTTCTTTTTAATCCAAGAATGCAATCAGTTCGTGCTGTATATGTTGTTAATCCATAAAATTTTTTAAATTTCAAATAACAGCCTATAACTATTAAAATAGTGTCTCTAAAAGCAAACTGAATTTCTGTGACTATGAATGCTTTAACAATTTTACTAACTTTTTAAACTTCTTTTGATTTTTTTTTCAACTAAAGGAAGAAATAAATAGAGAATTTAAACATAATGATGGGCATCAACTTCGTCTTTAACATGTAATTTAAACCTACTAATAATTAAAAATGTCGAAATGCAAACGAGTTGGTAAAAAAAGTCCTTCCGGCAGTGCCGGGAGGAAGAGGTAGCTTTCATATACTTATTTATTTATTTTAAATTAAATTATATGAATCAAATATACAAAGTTCAAAATAGTGGAACATGATTATGTAAGATTGAATACTAGTTTTTGTCAGTGCTGAATATTAATAGGAATTTTTAGAAATTAGTCATCTTTTATTCAACCTGGTTTTATTGTAAGCGATTTATAGTGTCGCCAAATTCCACGATATCCATTTTAAAGCAGCATGATGGATAAAAAAAAAATCAATGAGCTTGATCGAAATCTTAATTCATGTGAACATGCGCACTCACATCGAAATCGATTAATATATACGAATGCTGTCAAATTGACTTAAAAAATGTCACCCACATTAGAAATTCAAACTGCTATATCCCAGACGTTTTTCAAGGTAAAGACAATGCAAAAAATACTCCGGAATTCATTATTAAGATAAATAGTTTAGAAAGAACCTTTTTTCAATTTCTAATTTTTTGTTTATGCATTATTATACATTTAAAAGATTTTTGACATATTTAAATGGCCGACATTTTCACACAAGATGGCGGATAAAGTTGGCTGTGAACTCGGTCAAGACATTGGTATGTACCATGAACACAAGGAGTTGTATCGAAGTCAGTGTATAAATATGCGTACTAACGCGTGACAATTTTCAGACAGTTTCAAAATGTCAGACACACTGGAAATTGAAAATGCTAAAACTCAGCCATTTTTCAAGATATAGATGAAACAAAAAATGCCCTGGAATCTTTGTATCAAGGTCAAAACACAAAAGAAAAATCTTTTTTTCAATTTCTTACTTTTTTGCACCTAATTTTAAAATTTAAATACAAAAATAATTTTCCGCCATTTTGAAACAAGACGGCGGTTGGAGCTGGCTAATGAACTCGGTCCAGGCATCAGTATGTCCTATCTACGCACCAAGTTTCATCCAAATCTGTGTATAAATACGCGTCTTATCTCTTGACGAAAACCAGATCATTTCAAAATGTGAGCAACACTAGAAATTAAAAGTACTATAACTCAACCATTTTTAAAGATACAGACGAAACAAAAATGCTCTGGAATCTCTGTATCAAGGTCAAATGCATTAAAGAAAAACCTTTTTCAATTTCTCACTTTTTTGTACCTAATTTCAAATTCTAAAATTAAAAAAAAATTAAATGGCCGCATTTTTAAACAAGATGGCGGATGGAACTGGTTAAGAACTCAGTCCAGGGTCATTCCATGTCAATTCAACCAGACCTTGTAACCCGACCCACGGAGATTTTCATGATACTTTGTGTACACACTAATTCTATCATGAAATGATTCCATCAGAAATATTTCCTTCCTAGACCTCATACTTTGTGAGATATGGGGGGTCCAATTCTTGGGGGTTTCTCAAATCGCACATTTCTGAGTCTGTATTTTGAGATTGCAGTTCCATCTTCAAAAAATTGTTTCTCTGGATCTAAAACGTGAATCATCTTAAAAATATCACTGTAAGAATATAAAAAGATGCAGAATTTTAATAAAAAAATATTTAAAAAATTTACTTGTAATATTTAGGATAAAAAAAATTAGCCAAAGTTGAGAGTAATGGTTATTTTTCCAAATTTTTGTGACTTCACCAAAAAGGCTGTACACAAAAAGGCAAATTAAATTTCCAATTTCTTTTTGTTTTAAATAAAAGTTTATACTTTGGGCTTTCTATCTATGAAATAAAAATGATGTGTTTCGCATGGCTTATGCAAAAATTTTGGGTACTTTCCAATTAGCTGGATGCATGTTTTATTTTTACATATTACACATGCAAACAAAAAGGCAAATGAAATTTCCAATTTCTTATTGTTTTAAATAAAAGTTTACACTTTGGGCTTTCTATTTGTGAAATAAAAATTATGTCTTTCGCATGGTTTATGCAAAAATATTGGGTACTTTCCACTTAGCCGGATGCATGTTTTATTTTTACATATTACATATGCACACAAAAAGGCAAATGAAATTTCCAATTTCTTTTTGTTTTAAATAAAAGTGTACACTTAGGGCTTTCTATCTGTGAAATAAAAATTATGTCTTTCGCATGGCTTATGCAAAAATTTTGGGTACTTTCCAATTAGCCGGATGCGTGTTTTATTTTTACATATGTACATATGAATAGATCTATATAAATGCAGATGTATTATACATGTACATATGTATGTGGTAGGTGGAGATTATAATTATAAGAGTCATTACTTAATAATATAACTGCAGTTTATTGGAATTCTTGGCTAATTAAGTCTATGTACAGCATGTCAGGGTAAAAAAAGGGGAAAGCTTAGGCCTTTCGAGTAAGTCCGGGGCGCATTCGCCGGCCGCTTACGCTTGGACGTAGAGTGGAGGGATCTCGGGCCGTCTGCCCGGTGTCAGTCCCACAACGAAACTGATGTATTTTCCTTTTCTTTGCTATCAGGCTAATTGGATAAAACCTGATCGTCAGCAGATAAACAAATGTGTACGAGTCATTCGGTTCTCGTGGGAGAATGCTTACTACAGCAATAATACTAATTGGATGTTTTGGGAAGCAAACTGCAACGTACAATGTTGACCCTATTGCGTCATATATGAGAAGTTTTTGTTTAAAATCAGCTAAATGCGAGCATCCGTACAAAATAGATTTGTTAGCCGGTGGATCTGGGATACCTTGGATGATGTAATGGATGACAGACATGTCATCAATATTTGCTCTTTGAGCCAACTCCTTCATTTTTAAGAAGTATTCCATTAATGACTCGGAGTTCTTCTTATGTCGCACCGAGAGTAACCTATGAATTTCTGCGGGGGAAACGGATTTCGAAAATTCGCGCAAAAGCGCTTGTTTGAGTGAGGGATACGAGGAAATGTTCTGGCTTCGAATGAAAGATATGTCGGCTAACTGCATTTCGTATAAAATATGTTAAATTAATTGCACGGTAATAAAAAATAATCAAAATGGTGATCGCTTACCTGGCATATACTGTATCCAATTAAAAAAAAAATCCGCTCTTAAAGAGAGCCGGAGGAGCATTTATATTCCTGGTAAATAAAGCGACAGAGAGAGAGAGAGAAAAAAAAACACTATATCGCGCGCCGCTGAGACTGAAGAAACACTGTTTGCCACACATCCGTTACAGCTGGAAAGGAGCCGATTTTCGCCGATTGCAGCGAACAGTTGCAGAAAGGGAGGTCCGCCGTTGAACACACAAAGATAGATGCCCGCAACAGGCGTAGTCAACAATCCTTTAGATTCCAGAAGCGCTGTAGTATGGAGAGGAGCAAAACAGTTCGCAATATCCGAGCAATAATTTCTTGAAAAACAAATAGGGTGCGGGCAAACACAGACGTGGATGCCGTATGCCGAAAGATAGCGTAAAGCAGGTGATCTGACGCTGAGATTTGCAGTTCAGGTTAGCAGAGTCTTAATACAGTCCGCTTAATACAGGATTCATAGGCCGGCCCCCATGTGGTAGGTGGAGATTATAATTATAAGAGTCATTACTTAATAATATAACTGCAGTTATTGGAATTCTTGGCTAATTAAGTCTATGTACAGCATGTCAGGGTAAAAAAAGGGGAAAGCTTAGGCCCTTCGAGTAAGTCCGGGGCGCATTCGCCGGCCGCTTACGCTTGGACGTAGAGTGGAGGGATCTCGGGCCGTCTGCCCGGTGTCAGTCCCACAACGAAACTGATGTATTTTCCTTTTCTTTGCTATCAGGCTAATTGGATAAAACCTGATCGTCAGCAGATAAACAAATGTGTACGAGTCATTCGGTTCTCGTGGGAGAATGCTTACTACAGCAATAATACTAATTGGATGTTTTGGGAAGCAAACTGCAACGTACATGTATGTATATATACAATATATTGATATATATATGTATAACACTGGTGCCCGTCTAACCGAAAAGTACCAAATTTTGCCTTGTTTTGAGAATCTGCACTAATTAAGAGGGAAAAAATCTGACTAAGTTTAGCTGTGGTACTTAAATAATTACTGGAATTTCTATGCGTTATTGAATTTAATGTTATATGACGCATGTTTTTTTTTTAATTTGAAAAGTAAAATTTAGGCTTTGTTTTTTCTGATTAAAAAAAAAAAATCTGACTGTAATATGTTTCCCCATTAAATTTAGTGAATGGTCCATATATTTCATTTAGTTATTTAATATTGGGTATTTTTTTCTAATCTAAAGAATCTCTTACTTTTATTTTCAATAATTAAATTCAAAACAGATTTTTTTTTCTTTGTACAGTATAAAACAGATAATTTTTTCTCCTCACATTTCCATTCTTTCTTTCGAATGCTTATATATTAATTATTTGTGTTTAAAAAATGTTCAAAACCTTGTATTTCCTGTCCTTGTATAATTTTAATCAGTTTAAATATTTATATTGGCAAGTTTAAATACACAAATGTTTAACAGAACTTATATTTGTTTCTATAGTCTGAAAGATTTAATTGCACCTGCCTTGTATAAACACCTTCTGATAAAGGCAGGGTAATGTTCCTTACTATGAAAGCAGGTGTTTAGAAATCAATTTAATAAAATTATTGTCATTCTGTTGTTTCTTATCATAGAAGAATGATCTAGTATTTACTGTGCTACAAAAAATTTATTCTGATTTTTACATACTTTATAGTTTATGATATGTATAAATATTTTTTTGCTTTTTTGCTTTAATTTTAACCTTCTACTAGTATTCAGGCTTGCAGTATTGTAATATTAACTGGTTTAGAATGTCACAAAACTAGCTATAGAAATAACAGAGAAATAGACTACATTGATAATCTCTGTGATTCAGAAAAATAACTTTTATTCGTTAGGGCTATTGCATTTATAAAACAAAAATTAAGTGAAAACCGTTTGATTAATATATGTGAGCATCACAGAATTTCGCTCTTAATGAAATATGAATTATATAAATGTGGACAACCATTTAAGAGGCATAAAAAGCAAGTGAAAAAAGCAATTAGGGCAGTTAATAGAGATTTATATACGGCAGAAAAAGTAAACCAAAATTGAAAGTTATGATTATTTTTCCGAAATTTTGTGACTTTATGAAAAAGTCTCTACACAAAAAGGCAAATGAAATTTCCAATTTATTTTTGTATTAAATAACATTAAATTCAGTAACTCATGAAAACTCCAGTAATTATTTAAGTAACACAGCTAAACGTAGTCAGATTTTTTTTCCCCTTAATTAGTGCAGATTTTCAAAACAAGGTAAAATTTGGTACTTTTCTGTTAGACGGGCACCAGTGTTATACATATATATATCAATATACTGTATATTTACATACATATGTACATGTATAATACATCTGTATTTATATAGATCTATACATATGTACATATGTAAAAATAAAACACGCATCCGGCTAATTGGAAAGTACCCAAAATTTTTGTATAAGCCATATGAAAGACATCATTTTTATTTCACAGATAGAAAGCCCAAAGTGTAAACTTTTATTTAAAACAAAAAGAAATTGGAAATTTCATTTGCTTTTTTGTGTGCATATGTAATATGTAAAAATAAAGCACTTATCCGGCTAATTGGAAAGTACCCAAAATTTTTGCATAAGCCGTGCAAAAGACATCGTTTTTATTTCATAGATAGAAAGCCCAAAGTGTAAAATTTTATTTAAAACAAAAAGAAATGTTAAATTTCATTTGCTTTTTTGTGTGCATATGTAATATATAAAAATAAAGCACTTATCCGGCTAATTGGAAAGTACCCAAAATTTTTGCATAAGCCATGCGAAACACATCATTTTTATTTCATAGATAGAAAGCCCAAAGTGTAAACTTTTATTTAAAGCCAAAAGAAATTGGAAATTTAATTTGCCTTTTTGTGTACAGCCTTTTTCGTGAAGTCAGAAAAATTTGGAAAAATAACCATAACTCTCAACTTTGGCTGACTTTTTTTTATCCTAAATATTACAGGTAAATTTTTTAAATATTTTTTATTAAAATCTGCATCTTTTTATCTTCTTACAGTGATATTTTTAGGATGATTCATGTTTTAGATCCAGAGAAACAATTTTTTGAAGTTGGAACTGCAATCTCAGAATACAGACTAAGAAATGTGAGATTTGAGAAACCTCCAAGAATTGGACCCCCCATATCTCACAAACCATGAGGTCTAGGAAGGAAAAATTTCTGATGAAATCATTTCGTGATAGAATTAGTGTGTACACAAAGTTTCATCCAAATCCCTGTCGGTCGGGTTACAAATGGGGGAAAAATTGGTTGAATTGACATGGAATGACCCTCCAGGCTTTATTATCCGCTATGTACACACCAAGTTACATCCAAATTGATTTATAAATACGAGTGTTATCACGTGACAAAAATCAGATCGTTTCAAAATGTCAGCCATAAGAAAAATTCAAAGTGCCATAACTTAATCATTTTTTAAGATATAGACAAAGTAAAAACTTTTCTAAAATTGGTGTTTTACGCTCTAACACATAAAATAAAAGTATTTTTCAACTTTTAAGCTTTTTGCATTTAATTTTAAATTTTAAATTTTTTAAATTTTTTTAAATGGCCGCCATTTTGAAACAAGATGGCGGATGATACTGGCCAACGAACTCGGTCGAGATATTTGTATGTTCTATGTACATACCAAGTTTCATTTAAATCGATTCATAAATACGTCAGTTATAGCATGACAAAAATCAGATCGTTTCAAAATGTCAGCCATTAGAAAAATTCAAAGTGTTATAACTCAATCATTTTTTAAGATATAGACAAAGTAAAAAGTGTTCTGGAATTGGTGTTTTAAGATCTAACACATAAAAAAATTATTTTTCAACTTTTAATTTTTTTGCATTTAATTTTAAATTTTGAATTTTTTTTTAAAAATTAAATGGCCTCCATTTTAAAACAAGATGGCGGATGATGCTGGCCAACGAACTCGGTCGAGATATTTGTATGTTCTATGTACATATCAAGTTTCATTTAAATCGATTCATAAATACGTTAGTTATAGCATGACAAAAATCAGATTGTTTCAAAATGTCAGCCATTAGAAAAATTTAAAGTGTTATAACTCAATCATTTTTTAAGATATAGACAAAGTAAAAAGTGTTCTGGAATTGGTGTTTTAAGATCTAACACATAAAATAAAATTATTTTTCAACTTTTAATTTTTTTGCATTTAATTTTAAATTTTTTATTAAAAAAAATTTAAATGGCCTCCATTTTAAAACAAGATGGCGGATGATCCTGGCCAACGAACTCGGTCGAGATATTTGTATGTACTATGTACATACCAAGTTTCATTCAAATTGGTTCATAAACACGTTAGATATCGCATGACAAATATCAGATATATATACTATATATATATGTCAACATTTGAACGGAGGGTGGTTTTGGGGTCTGGGGGGGGGGGAGGTCATGATCGATGAAAATATACTAGCATTTTCTCGAAGTGCTTTCCTCCGGACGGCTGCAACAGGTAGCTTTTTACTTTTTGTAATGAAAGCTACCTAATAATCTCCTCATATGATCAGCATTAGCTCGCGAAAGTTTTCACTTGCATAGACAGGAGCCTTAAGGCGTAAAACTGGTTGGCATACCTAATTTATTGAAAAATGTATATCATAGATATAGCATTAGCTCGGGAATGTCTTCGCTTGCAGGGACAGGAGCCCTAACTATTTGTTCTTTTATTATACTATCACTTCAAACTCACAAAGGCCATGTGTCGCTGATTATTTCAAGTTATTCCATATTTTATTACTCCCCCTACTCGAATAATAAATACACCGATTTTGGTTCTATTCCAGTTATTCCTTCAAGTTAAGCACAGCTCCACATAGCGATACTTAAACTATAATCAAACTGTATCTTCCCTAGGTTAGTTGAAAAATAAGGCTTCTTTCAAAGCGCCTAGTATATTTTCGAAGAGCCCTGAAAGTTGTGGAATCCTTTGCCTTTTTCGTAGCATACTGATATTTTTCAGGTTTATTCCAAAAAAGCTTAGAGAGCGTTAGGCTAAATATAATGGGCACTTTGTTTTTGAGGTAGATTGATATTTTTAGGCCTTTTGAAAATATCCTAGATAGCGTTAGACTAATAAAAATATTTTCTACATTAAATATCACTTATTTTTCAGTCAGTCTAAGGTTCTCAGACTTACTGTAATGGTTCTATGCAGTTTTAGACTAAATAGAAAAGAACCAACTCTTTGTACAAAAAACCATCCGACTTCCTCCAATTACTGCTTTTAACGCATTTGTTATCTTAACATTTTCTGTTTCTTTTAAAATTTACGTGTAAATATTGTTTTTCTGTCATAATTTCAATATTTTCTTGTTCTTTTAATAAAAAAATCATTTAATTCTAATTTGTAATTTTTTTTTGTTTACAACGGTCACGTGTCAGTAATTTTTTCATTTAAAAGAAATATTATTGTTTGCCCTGTTTTACAAATTGACAAGAAATTAAAATGATAGTCTTTTCTGAAATACGCAAAAAATATCAATCGAAATGCTGAAAATTTGTATTTAAAATAGAAATAAAATTAATCAAACTTAAAAACTAATAGCAGTCAGCACATCGGGAGCTTTTAATCTACCAAATGGTCTAAAAATTATTAAACTCCTGTGTATAGTTTTTCGTATAAAACTTTTTTAATGGAGCGATTTTGACCACATTAATTTTGTCTATATCAGAGTGTTTATCAAACATTTCTATACAAAACAACTTATTTTCATATTTTAGCATACAGTAGCTTTTTTAATATTCACGAAGAAAGAACCCTGTCACAAAAAATGCAAAATCAGCGACAGTGAGAGCGGGAGTTACTTTTTTTTAGAATAGAGAGAAACCTTTTTGTTTTAAAACTCACCGTAAGGAATTTATGTAGATAATAAAACAACGTTTATTTAAGTTTTAAATTGTTAAGTACCTTAAAGAAACAAGTAACTGGATAGTTTATCGGCTAAAGAAGATTTCTTATTTTTTAGAAGCTATTATTCTTTACGGCTATTTTATTATAAAACAGAAGAGTTTATAAATTCTCAAGATGCTTAAAACTATTAAATACACGTGAATAAAGTGTTTTCAAATTCTGTATTATTATTATGTATTAGTATGTATTATTACAAATGCTGTATGAGTAGATATTTAACCTGTGTTATTTTTAGAACACTAAAATACATTTGTTTTTTATGTATCGATTTTATACAAACGTTAGAAGATAGTTTCTGTAACAAAGTAAAATATTACATTATTTGTTGCTCAGTTCCGTACGAACGTTTTACTCATTTTTTTTTATTTCATTCTGCTTCTTCGAAGGGTTTTGCTGTTATTTTCCTATTCTTAATGCATTCTGTATGTTTTTCTTATATGTTTTGAAATTTTCTTTTTCTCAAATTATCGCCCATTGTTCTTCTCCCACTGACGATATTCTTTGTGTCAAATTACAGCGCTATCTGTCAGAGTGATTTTTTTGTACTGCGCATTGAAATTTCCCATGGCTTTAGGTGCATACAGGTGGAATTTCAGGTCATTTGGATAAGAGGTTAATTAAAGCATTTTCTTTCGCAATTAAAAAAAATCACCCTGTAGATTAGAATATGCTTTATATATTACTAAAATTAAGTTTATAATAAAACTTACTCAATGTATAAGAAGTTTCCATTAAAATTTAAATTAACCATTTCTATTTTAGGGGTACTTTAAAAATTACCTTTAAAAAGTGAAGAATTTAAAATGCCATCATTTACACATGTTATCGTTTTATTATACAAACCTTTTTGTTGTAAAACACACCGTAAGGATTTTGTGTGGCTCATAAAACAATGTTTATTTAAGTTTTAAATTGTTAAGTGTCTTAAAAAACAAGTAACTGGATAGTTTATCACCTAAAGAACATTTCTTGCTTTTTTTAGAAGCCATTATTCTTACGGCCTTTTTATTGTAAAACAGAAGGATTCGTAAATTCTCAAGGTGCTGAAAACTATTAAATTCACGTGAATAAAGAGTTTTCAAACATTGTATTATTTCACAAGTAAAGTTTTAACAAGCGAATTTTTAAAAAACTAAAATATGCATAATATATATATATATATATATATATGTAAATTATATATATATAAATTGGTGAGCCTTCTTCACCCACTACGCTGATTAGTTTCTCTAAAGGAATCTTGAATTAAACAAATTATATGTAATAATAATAATAGTAATTTTAAAAATGTTGTTATATTTGAATAATCTTACGTTGTTCTGTTCAAAGTTTACATAATAAACAAAATAACTCCAAAATTACTGATGTACCTATGTTTAACTATTTTTTTTTGTTTTACCTTGAATTTCCCGCTTCTACCTAAACCTGAAATTTAAAATTTGGCTAAATATCCTAAACGTGCTACCCTTCTTAGGTGGTAATTTCTAAAATAGATAAAATACATGTATATTTTCGTATATTACGTAATTCAATTTCATAGCCTGTATGTAAAACTGCTGCTGAGGTATGGCGAAATGGCCTAAATTCCTGTGCCTCTTGTTAATTCTTTTGAATGAGAGGAATTTCTAAAATCGCTGTAAAATACGTTTAATAATTTTTAGTAGGGTTTTTTTATCTTGAATTTCACGCTTTTACCCAAAACTGTTGCTAGGATATCGCTAGTGATGAGCGATTCTCGAAAATTAACCTATATAACAAAATAGTCATCATAAAAATCACAATAGTTACAGTCATCAACTTAATATAAAGTTAGAAGATCATTTCTTTAAGAAAATTACACATTGCATCTTTATTTAAAATGTTTATATTATATTAAATGGGTTCAATTGGTTATTGCAGTTGCTTTTGCAGCAGTCATGAATCGCAGTAGAATCATTTACATCGCAGTTGCCATGAATCACAATTTGCAATCACGGTAGCTATATACCGGCTTTAATTAGAAGAAATTGATGATTCTCAACAATGGATGGATATGCAGTTTTTTAAGTATGAATTCTCACGTATGCAAAAAATACAAAACTAAAAAAAACATTAAATTTTTATCTTCTTTCTTTATTTTCGTCCTAAATAAAGAAACGTAGGGAGAACTGGGGTACATTCATACAGCTTCTTTCTAAGAATTTTTTTTTTTTTTTTTTGTATCCAGAAAGCAGAAATTTCAAGTTATTTTTCCTAGTGATGTCAGTAAAAACCTGTCTAGTATGTTCTAAAAATCGCTGTTTTACATAATATTTCTGCATGTAATTTTTAAAAAAATAAAAAAAGTAACTTTTATCAATGTAGCCCATCCCCGGGACAGACTGATACACCTCACGAGACACTTTGATACGTCTGGGAAAAATGGAGACAAGATAACACCAATTCATATTTTTCATAGAAAAATAGTTAGCAACCCATTTTATATTTAATTATAGAAATTTAAATTACTCACAATTTATTTGAAGCAATATTAAACAATCAAAATGAAATGTATAATGACCTGATGTTCAGGCTGTTCCTTGTCTGTTTGTTGGCTGTGGTAACTTTGTCATATCTGGCACTTTAACCCCAGAATTATCTTCTTTCTTAGGAAAGGTGAAATAATTACCAGGTTTTCTGTTTATAAATCGGTTTAAAAACAGAAAATAAAGGATAATTATACTAAAAATTATATTTATAATATAATTATCCTGTACTGTTCTGCAGCTTGTTTCTCTTATTTATCATTTCTCATGTCGAAAATATATTTTTCTCTGGAGAATCGATATATAATTGAGATTTTCCAGGCTGCCGTGCTTTTCTTTTATTAGTTTTACTAGCACTAGATGTTGGGTAAGTTCGTATATCGTCTGTTTGCAAAATTACTATAAAATGTTCTAATATAAAGAAATTAGAGCTATTTCACTTCAATAAAAACTAATATTAGAAATTTTTGGCAAAAAATGGTTGAATTAAGGAGCACATGATAAAAAAAGAATTATAAAAGGTAGTGAAGAAATGAACTAGAAAAGGATTTAGGTTGTATCAATGTGCCCCATAGAGCCATTTTAAATAAAATGAGTCTCAAATCCAACACTTCATAATTTATATAACAATAAAGAATGAGGTACAGATAAAGAATAGCTTTACATGCTAGGGAGAGTATTCTTTTCCGTTGAAAATACTGGAATAGTTGTATAATACCATTTCAATTGTACAACTCAAATTTACCTTTTGAGCTACAAAAATCGATATATAATTGAGATTTTCCAGGCAGCCGTGCTTTTCTTTTATTATTTTTACTAACACTAGATGTTAGGTAAGTTCGTATATCTTCTTTTTGCAAAATTACTATAAAATGTTCTAATATAAAGAAATTAGAGCTATTTCCCTTCAATAAAAACTAATATTAGAAATTTTTGGAAAAAAATGGTTGAATTAAGGAGCGTATGGCAAAAAAAAAAATATTATAAAAGGTAGTGAAAAAGTGAACTAGAAAAGGATTTAGGTTGTATCAATGTGCCCCATAGAGCCATTTTAAATAAAATGAGTCTCAAATCCAATACTTCATAATTAATATAACAATAAAGAATGAGGAACAGATAAAGAGTAGCTTTACATGCTAGGGAGAGTATTCTTTTCGGTTGAAAATACTGGAATAGTTGTATAATACCATTTCAATTGTACAACTCAAATTTACCTTTTGAGCTACAAAAACAATAAATCACCCGTCCCATTTCATCAAACTACTGAATCATTCAAAGACTTTCTGTGTGTAGTTGAGTACACTAGCATCACCTTTTGCAGCTGTTGTGAAACTTTATGTAATGACCCTGTGAGCAGTAGAGGGGGTGTATCAATGTGCTCCAGTTCCTCCTATCTAAAAGATTTTTTTCTATTTACCATTTTCGATGGATTTACACGTTTCAGAGATTTAACCCTTTAACTCCTAAGCCGGCCCGATACGGCCCTGTCATTGGACGCCGATCACAGGCGCATACGGGCGGGTACGGGGAATTTAGGGGTGAAAGGCAGTGAAAGAGATGGGTTTCACCCTATCTTGAGGGGTGTTTCTCTATCTTTGCCGATTACTTTGTTTGGATGACAGTGATGGAATATTCACATGTGGCTTATATTTACTTCTTTTTGCAGTTAAAAGGATTCTATTGAGGGGATGTTATTACTATTTTTTCTTCTAAAGCTTTTTATTTCAAAAGGGTATGATATCAGTACTTTTGTTTTATTATTAAGTATCAGGGCTGTTATTAAGTTATTTAATTATACTTAATTCAAAATGATGAAAAATCAGGTAAAGGACAAAAACAATCTATACTAATAAAAGAACAAAACGCTCTGTCTGTCTGTGTGTGTGTCTGTGTGTGTGTCTGTGTGTCTGCGATGGCTAGCAAAATCTACAGCACGTACGAAGCTCAAAATTTTTTTGAGAGTAGCCCAATGTCTCTCCTGATGCACCTGAAGCTCAGAATTTCAAAATTCTATTTATTAACTGAGTAATAAATTAAATTCCAAAGCTCACTCTCCTAAAAAATCGCCTTTTTTCGCTTTTTTTCCATTTCATTTTCGTATGGTTGATTGGTTGCATAAAAGTTTCGCAGAAATAATTAAAAAACCTGGGACAGACTTTTAAAATTCATAGACTGGCAAACTGTCAGTTTAAATGAGGATTTTTTTTTTAATCATAGCTGCTGTACACCATGGAGAAAAAGGTAGGTGGAGGCGAAGTAAACCGAAAAAAGGTTTGCAACACGGAGTAAGAAGTGTCTTACTCCATGGTTTGCAATATTAAACCATTTATCGCTGAAATTTTAATGTCTCAAAGAAAAGCACGAGGAAGGAATTTTGTATTAATAAAACGAATTGAAAGAAACGAATTACAGCTGAAGCATATTTTACGAAGAAATAGCAATTTTTTAAAATGGTTTTTTTCTATTATATTATTTAGGTTAAAGTTGAATTGCATTTATGTTATGGTTAGAATAAGGATATGTTACAATAAAGTGAATACATTTAGGCTAGGTTACATTTCTGTTATATTTAATTTACGGTAGGGTACTGTTAAGTCGCTGTTAGGTTACAGACAGGTTCCGGTTACGGTATAAAAGTTTAAGGTTAGGAATTTATACACAGAGTGAACCTATACGCAAGATTTGATTAAAAATAACCCTTACTTTTGTTAAATAGCTCTGAAATTATAGTACTATATACCAACCTTTTAGCTACCATCGTGTATCGATTTCATTCATGGTATGGTCGGATTTAAGAGTGATATAATTAGTTTAAAATTCAAAATATTTCACTTGGGATTTGTATGTGAAAATAATAATTAGTTACGTGACTTAACAGTGATTTTTACGGGTAAATATCAATTTTTTTACACGAAAATAATGCAATCGTTGCATACATATTCCCTCCCGCGTTTTTCATTGCTCATTTTGAGTATTTTTAGAGCTTAATATTAGTTGTTTTTAAAACCGATTTTCACACAGTCAGTGGCTACGTATTTCAGACAATGCATTTCTGCATGTAACGAGTTAATGATAAAATCATACAAATTTCAAGTTCGTTTAATATTGTTAATACGGACCCAGGCAACGCCGGGCGGGTCAGCTAGTAAGAAATATATGCAATGTTATTTGGATCAGATGATAGATATTTAGAAAATTAAAATAATTCAAAGTTAAAGAAGCAAAATGGAAATTGCACATTTTCTACAGTAAACATTTGCCCTCACTCCCTATCCCACCCGATTTTCAAAATCCCGCCAAGGAAATATAACATCTAAATTCAATAGTGATCGCGAATATTTTTAATATCACAGGCACATTTAAATTGAGCGCGGTCCTAAAAAAATAAATAAAGTTCAACAACGGAATATTTTGTTGTCATATTTACACTTATTTTTGAAAGAAAAAACATTACACTAGCAACCAACTAATTACAAGTGAACTGTTTTCTTTTTCTTTATCGATGAATTAATTGCATCTTTATTTCCTAGCGATTATTGTCCCATGACGGTTATTTTAAGCACTTTCGCATTGAAGAATTTATTTAAAAAGAAAACTTTGAGAGTATTTTCTTTTACAAAATAAATAAGTAAAGTTTGATTTTTTTTTTCTTTTGACTTTCAAAACGATTGCAAGACTCACCCTATACTACGTATGATGAGCAAGTAAAAAAAAAAAAAAAAAAAAAAAAAAAAAAAAAAAAAAAAAAAAAACCGTTAATGTGGCATGGCGGCGTAGAAGCCAAATATTAGTCGTCAAGTCAAAAAATTTAATCGCCGCGTGGCGACTGGCGACCGTGAATCTGAACTTATATTCAACAATGCGAAACTTTTTTACAATTAGTAAAATCATTTTTGACAGAAAAAAATAATGAAGTTTACATACATTATCATTTATATTTCATGAAGTCAACGATGCTTTTCCTATTACTGCAAATTCGTTACATCTTGGAATTTACTGCATAATGATTATTATTATTATTATTATTATTATTATTATTATTATTATTATTATTATTATTATTATTATTATTATTATTATTATTATTTTAATGTAGCATATCAAAAGTCGACTTAAAACACGATTTCTGTCCGGAAAAGCCTTTGTCTGTATAAGGAAAATGCTAATTATTTCTCTTTTAATCGAGAACGCTGCACTGTATTTCAAATAACTTTATGAACGTGTAAAAAAAAATAACAGTTTGGATTTGAGAATAGTTTTAATATAACTTATTTAATAATGGCAATTAGGACTATTTTCAAATTATATTTAACTATTCTACCTCATGAAGTCATTTTTAAACTTAGGTACGTGAAATGTTCAGGTGTTTTTAATAAGAAACTATGAAAACTATAACAACATATGAATGTGAAAAATAACGCTAAATAAGTCTTGACTACGTCCACTAACTCGTAATACAAATAATATATATTCTACAAAAAATATGAGAATTTATATCATAAAACATTTTGCTTCTAAGACGTTGTATAATAATAAAAACATTTAAAATATATTAAAACATTTTTATTTACATGTTTCAACTCAAAAATTAATAGAGTCATCCTCAGAATATAAATAGAAAAATAAAAATTACAAATACAATGAACGTGAAAAACAGAATAAAGAGTTATTGAAAATAAATAAATTAAATGTATCACTCGCATTTTTAATTTGATATTGTCCTTGGTCTACTAAAACAATTACCATGTAAATTGTCTAACCATTCAATCCATATATTTGGAATGCGAAATGACAGTGTATCGTTACAAAAATGTGAACTAATTAAATAAATTTCAATTGATTCTCTCATGAATAATTTTAAATAAAAATTAGACCTGTATATTAATTTACTCTCATTAAAAAGTACGTTCATGTTTTCTTTTTGATTTAACCTGGATAGAGCTGTTTTAGACCTGTTAAGTTTTATATCTGTTATGTGTTCTTTACGTCTGATTCAAAATTTACGTTGGGTCATGCCTATATGGGTGATTCTCAAAATAGGGGACAACTTATGTCTTTCGGCATACAAAAAAATGAGAGGTTTTCTGTCATGTTTTTATATTTAGATATGTTTTTCTTAATATTATTCATTATTTGCACTCAAGAATTACTCACTTTTTAGTTAAAAACACCTTAAAAGAACAGAATAAAGATTCAAAATGTCATTAGCATGGATGTCCACAGCAGCTGTGCCTTGTGTATACTAGCATTTTTCAAGAGTTAATATGATTTTTATAAAATAAACAAATGTTATTCTTTCTTTATATTAATCAAGGAGATGGTTTATCCAATAAATTTCTTTTTAAAAATAAAATTATAGTACATAAAAAAAGAATTAAAGTTTGTCCTCCATATTCGATTTTCAAAACAAGGTCATACTAAAACAGCTGGTTATTAATCAAAATTTCATTTTCACATATGACAATAGTTTGAAAATATAAAGTTTCTCCATGGCAACAAGTAGCCATTTTATCCCAGCCAGAAAATAGAAGCATGTATTGTATTTTAAGAATAGAAGTTGAATATTAGGGGAGTACATCAATTGTAAGTCATTAGAATGGATAATAATTTTCATGTTTATTTAATAGTTAAAATTTTTATTTTATTTATTTGCACAGAACTTTTGTGTTTTAAAAAGCCCCAGAAAGGAATATTGCATTGTGATTATATTATGGCTCATAATCTTATTTAAATTAAAATTTGTCATTAGCATGGACAGATATCAGTGTCATTAGCATGGTTTTTCTGTCCATGCTAAAGATTCCTATGTACATAAGTGTAACCAGTGCTTATATTGTATCCTTTATAAAGTTTAATTTTACGTATAAATTTAGGTATTACATTTATTATCCCTAAAATATGCATTAAATCTGTAGAAAAATCACTAAGACAGCTTCTTACATTATTAGTGTCAAAATGTTGCTCATGTAACAAAGTTTGCTCTTTGGTAATGTTTTTATTCTCCTTATATGTATATATGTAAAAATGGAAACCATTTGCTGAAAAGGAAGGCTAATAAATATAGAAAAAAATATTTAAACAGGAAGAAAATAAAAATTTCATAATATATTTATTCTATGCAATTCGTTTTGTCATTAGCATGGTTCAAAAAATACTAATTATTTTTTTTAAGTTAATTTTTAAATATTTAGCTCTGCTGACTACATGGAAAGTATACCTAATACTATATTAACAACACCTATTTTTTTCAGAAATTTTGCTAACAGTAATTTTTTTAAGATTTCATTTTTGAAATCGTCCCCTATTTTGAGAATCACCCATATAAAAGTTTTTTATTCCTCCTTCTCTAATAAATGGAATCATATAAACTCCCGAAAGATCGTCCATACTAATGGGATCAATTTTGGTATTTAAGAGCATTTTTAATTTGGGGGGAGGTTTCGCTATTAAACATAATTCAAAATTTTTTAAAAGATTTTTGATACATTCAAAAAAGCCCGGAAAATAATTTACTACAACCCTTTTCCTATTGATTTCATTAAACGTTTTAATTTTATTTTTCGAGTCATTCAATTTCATACTATTAATGGTTCCTTTTTATTAATCTGTTAATGAATTTAATTTGATATCCATTATTAATTGCGATACATTTAATTTTCTCTAACTCGTTATCCAAATTTTTATCTGAAGAAACTTTAAAAGCACGATTAATTAGGAATCTAAAAGTTGACAATTTATAGGATAACGGCGAGCAAACGTCAAAAGGTATAATGTTTAAATCTGCCATAGGCTTTCGGTAAACTGAACGGATTAATTCACACCCTATTCTTGTTAATTCAACATCTAAAAACGGTAACTTCCCTTCATTTTCTAGTTCAAAAGTAAATTGAATGTTTTTGTCTAATTCATTTAATTTCTGTATAAAAATCATGAAATCATTAACATTACCCCGCCAAACAACAAAAATATCGTCTACGTAGCGCAACCATATTAAAGGAACAACCTTAAATGTACTAAAAATTTTAGATTCAATGGGGCGTAATTTAAATTCTGCAAGAAGCCCAGATATTGGGGAACCCATAGGAGCACCATGTGATTGTTCATAAATAACATTGTCAAATACAAAAAAGTTACTTGAAATAATTAAGTTTAAACCACTCTTTAAAGTGTTCTTCATGGTTAGATCAAAAGTTTCTGTACCATCAATGCACTCTTCTATGTATTTAGTTACTTCTATTGTATCTATGGATGGATAAAGGGATATAATGTCTAAGCTTGCTAAAATGCAATCTTCAGATATTTTGAACTTCTTGATTTTTTCAATGAAATCTGCAGTGGAGTCTATTGTAAAGACTGATGGAGTTAATAGCTGCTTTAGTAATGGAACGTATGCTTTTTCTAAGAAGTAGGTAGGACCTTGGCATTTTGTCACGATTGGACGAAGAGGAAAGTTATGTTTATGTTCTTTCAATATGGCTTTTAATCTTGGGATGACAGCTAATTTGTTTAACCGCAGTTTAATTTTCACGAAATCTGGCCATTTTCCTTTTTCAATGATGTCTTTGGTTTTATCAGAAATTTTCTTTAATGGGCTATGCCCATTAATGTTATTGAAACAAAATCCCAGACGAAAGCCATAGAAAAGCTGTCATGAGACAACAATCGATTATATTGCAAAATTTAAAGAATTTATCATAAAAAAGGACAAAATCAGAGTCATTCAAAAATGGCTGGCTGATGAACTTCTCATGACTAAAATTTCACGATTTTACTCATTTTTTTTTTAATATCGCAGAAAATTTCATAATTTTGAGCAGAAAAGAATATACATATATTTTTTCCAAATATTCACCTTAAAAATATATGCTCTAAAATTGTACCGTATGAGTTTTAGAGGCGACTTTAAAAAAAATCTCTTCAAAAATTCATGAATTTTGAATTTTTAAAATGGATATGAACCCTGTCCTAAAATAAGCAAATTCGATTTTCTATTTCAATTTTCTGTAATATACAGGGTGTCCCCTCTCAACGGTGGCCAATGGCTAATTTCTAAACCGTTAGTGATAGACATATAGTTCCAATTGCAAAAATGCTTTTAAAAAGGTAAAGAATTGTTTTTCAAGCGATTTAGCTCAAAATAAAATTTTATTAAAAAATTACGAAAATTAACTTTTTATACGGTCTCCCGGTCCTATAAGTGATATTTAGTAAATTTTTCCCACTACTGTAACAAATAATACAAAAAAGTCGCATTCCTCTGCGATTAAAACTGACCGAGTAATAGCTGTTTAAAGTTGAAGCATCTTTTTTGCTGCAAATTAGGGGTCAGTAACAAATTTACTGGAAATAAAAATAAACGCAAGATATAAAATTTCACATTAAACATTGAGAGTAAAGTAATATTTACAATATTATTTTTAAATTTATGTTGATGATTACATATTAAAGCAAAATTTGTACTAAAATTATAAGTAAAAAAATAACAGAAAGTTTGTTAATTTAATTTATGAAAAGCAATAGTCACAAATCGTTACAAAATGACATATATTTACTATTCTATTAGATTACTTAACCTAACAGAATTTGATGTAATCCTATAAAATAAATAAATGGTACGCACTTAAAATTGTATTGATATTATACTGTCATTGGATATAAATAAGTGTGCAAATTAAACCTCGATTGGATATTTGGAAGTGAGTTAAAATTTGAATCGAAATTTTGAGCAAGGGAAAAATAAGTACGAACGTTTAAGCAAAATAAAGGCTTATCAAAATACCACACCTTTTAAAATAAAATTGCGATTTCCCAAAATTTGATTTTCACGATAAAGAGAATTTTAAAACACACGTCTTCAACTATTTTAACCTATGTAGAAGTTAAATAATAAAAATTAACATTACCGTAAAACTTATACGGTGGTAGCACATTCAGTTAAATTGCTTTTAAAATATTTCTTTATCTCATTTAAAACCTTTTAGAAAGTGGAACTATATGTCTGTGGCAAATTGTTTAGGAATTAGCTATTAGACAGCGTTGAAAATAGACGCCCTTTATAATACTTTAAGCACTTAGTGAACGTTCCCTTAAAGCTCAGTCCAATTCATCCGTATTTAGCTACAGAAAAGTGGTTTAAGTCATGAAATTTAAAGCTTTATAACTCTGTCAATTTTAATGTTATGTGAATGGGACCTTTTTTCTCTTACTTGTTAGGGTAGTGGAAAAAATTTACTAAATATCACTTATAGGACCGCGGGACCGTATAAAAAGTTAATTTTCGTAATTTTTTAATAAAATTTTATTTTGAGCTAAATCGCTTGAAAAACAATTCTTTACCTTTTTTAAAGCATTTTTGCAATTGGAACTATATGCCTATGACTAACGGTTTAGAAATTAGCCATTGGCCACCGTTGCGAGGGGACACCCTGTATAGTACGAAAATAATTGCATTATAATGAAAATAATGAGGTACAAATATGCTGAATTATTCTGATATCTTCATTTTTTTTCATCTATAGAATGTTTATCGAATTTTATTTTCAGATTTCAATTTTTTAGGGATATGAGGTTCCCAGAATCATCTTGACTATTTTTTTTTTTTTTTTGTTAGTCTTTTTTTTTTTTTCAAATATTGTAATTTATAAACAAATGTATTCTACAGAATATGTAGAGTTAGAAAGCAATGTGGAAAGGAATAATTAATGTTTATTCTAGAAATAAAACGCCAAACAAATAAATACATCAGTAACATTGATAAGTAATTAGTTATATAATTTGTGTAGGCACTAATCAATGGAATATGGATACAGCCCCTCATCTTTTTTTTTTTTCATTTTGAAAATAACGGATTTTGACACTATTCTATCGAGGATAATTTTCAGAATTTTCAAGCTATGTTTTTGTGACTTTCACAAAAGTTGCTCTATACATTTATCTAACATAATATTCAAATGAAATTTTAATAGCGTTACGCATGCGCAGTAAAAAATTATTTAGTAAACTTGCTTATTTATCATATAATTTTTTCCATTTTTTTATTCTGATTACATGGTGTTATGTGCAATGTTGATTGTCATATTTTTTGAAAAGAACGTTGTGTTTGATGAAGAACTTTGGAAATTATAAGCGAAAAACTTGGAAAAAAATTGGGACCGTTATTTTAAAGCCTTAATTTCTCTACGAGTTTAGATGCTATATTCATAAAAATGAACACAGTTTATTACAATAAGCCACTTAATCATAATCTGCAATTTGAACTCTTTTGCTTCATTAGTTTTGACAGGGTTATCCAAAAGATCTCCGTTCTTTTTCAATTTGTTGACGGTCCCCTGTTGGATTTCGGGGAAAACTCTTCGCGAAAATATATGACTAATATTATTTTATTTAAACATCAGGAGTTTCGGAGTTATTCCTCATGTATATTTTTTGATATTTAACAAAATGTCTAAAATCACAAGTGTCAAGATTTTTTTTTTTTTTTTTATTCGGTGACTATAAAATCAGAAAAAAATTTCTCCATCTTCTTATAGTATTTAAATAAATGTATATTTTTATTTTATTTTCTGTACAAAAATATTATTTTCAGTTTTTAAAAGTTATAGAAGTGAAAGTTGCCTATTCAGTTTTTGTCTTCTTTTGTACACATATTTTAGTCTTATCAAATTACCACATGCTCTTACATTAATGATGAAGTAAAATATTATTTTTGTAAAATAGTTTCGTTATAATTACTAAGTAATAGTAATCGTTATAATTGCTATTATTATTTTTACGGTGCTTTTTTTTCTTTTGTCATTAATCTTTTTTACTGCGCATTTCGCTGAACGCAATATGTTATATTTTTCTGCATAACATTTATCAAAAACACTACTCTATCGTAAATCTTATCAATGTTATTCTTTTATTATTTCACACAGGGAAATTATGTTATGACTTTATGAGAGGGAGACTTTTTAAAGTGTAGATTTAAAATAAATTTTAAATACAGTGAAAATATTCCGTGACCCAGCCATTATGTTACACAGATGCACTGTACATGTTTTGTGTCGCTCAAATGTATTTCAGCACCTGTTATAAAGAAGAAACAATTTCAAGAAACAAAAATATCGTCTTCTTTTTAAATTTCTACAAAAGTCCAAATTTGATTATAATTATAGAGTAAGTAACTTATGTTGCAAATACCGAAATAACCCTGAAAATGGCATAAAGTATAACACGAATTCACGAATTCTACTGCAAAGTAAGACTGGTTTGAAAGTGACGTGAATAAAGAGTTTGGTACAGCTGTCTTTGGAAAGGGCTTGAAAAAGTCACAAATGGATTGTCCCACCTTTTGTCATTATCTTAGGAGAAAAAGCGTAATCAGAAACATACTAAGCTATAAAAGAAGTTCAGTTGCTCTAACCGTAAACAGCATTGTAAAAATAGCGCAAGGTATCAATAGGCATTTGTAAGCTTACTCGATCAATTTATTTTTGCAAATGTGTTAAAAAAAATTACGTATTTAAGTAAGTTTTATGATTATTTGACAAGAAAAGAAAAAGAACAATAAATTGAGGAACAATTCTAAACTTATTTGTAAAATTTTTGGCTTAATATTTTAACAATTCGACCGAAGGCTCAATTCTATTTTATTTCGTTTTCTATTAAAATTGCTACATTTTTTTAAATTGTATTACATTCTATAACCACATAGCTGTGGCTTCATTAAGTGTATCATAAAAATACTTCAATTTGCTTTAGATATATACAGTTGTGAGACAATGAGATACTTGAACAAATTAATTGCTCAGTTCAATCCCCCCCCCCATTTTCTTAGATCACTGGGAAAATATTAAAAGATTAAAAACTTCTCGTGAACAGAAGATCAATGTAATGTCAAATACTATTGTGCTACAATGAAATTAGAAACCATGTAAGATGTTTAAATTCCGATAGTTTATTTTTCTAAAAATTTTGATAGTTTATTTGTTTAGAAAACTTGATATGTGGTCAATGTAATGAAAAGAATAAACATCTGGAAGAAATTTTATTATACAATGGTTTTAGACTTCATAAAAGATTGCTTTTTTAGAGCAAAATTAAAAAAAATGTGAAAATAAGGAATCTATAGCAGCAGCAAAATATGTACATTTGTTTCTGCAATTTCTTATTTTTTTTGCATTTTGCAATGAAGAAAAGACTTCTTTAATGAAGACTTTAAAAAGGTGTATGATTAGTTTATTTTTTATAATATATACATTAAGAATTTAAATTATCTTTGTCGCAATGCTAAACTTTAATAAAATTAGAATCGTGAAAATAGCATTATATCTTTCTTTAGTATCTTCTTTCTTACTTTTTAGAGTAATTTGCAGGAAAAATGGTATGACATGAAATAAAAGTTACCAAAAACATTGGAATCTAATAATAAATACCTTTAAATTGTCTGTATAATATAATGATTGTCAGTGGAAAACTTTATTCTCCCTGTCCAACAGTCAAAAATTTCTAATAATTTTAAACTTATTTTTTAATCAAAATTCATAAAAGCAATAGAGCAATTGTACAGGCAATGATATTAAAATACATAGAAAGCAAATAATCGTTTCATATTCCTGTGAATGAGTAGTTTCTTGCAACATAATTTACTATGCAACAACTTTTTTTTTTCTGTAGCGTTTTAAAAAATCGAATCAAAACGCAATTTTTGTCTTTTAAAGCAAATGTACACTACTAAGCAAATCTTTCTTTTTTGTAACATAGAAAGCTGTAAATTATATTGCAAATAACACTTTTTTTAAGCAGTTAAGATTTGTAAACAATTTTAATATTGCTTCTTAAGTAACGTTTATTAGTGCTACTCTTAAATTCCAAGTAGCTGTTATAACTCATGAAGTCATTTTTTTAACCTCTTGCGGCGCGGTGGTATATCTGTGAAACCACTTAATTTTTAATTCCCAAACGCAATATTGGCATCGGAATTTTGATTTAAAAAAAAATACAATTTATTGAATGCGTGAAATATAGCTTTTTTTTTCTTACTTACAAATAATTTTTTTTTCAAATTCCGGTGTCAGTCATTAATTTCAACGCTTTAGGAATAAATTTTCCCTGCACCTCAAAAGGTCAACTTAGACATATGAATCGAAGCCGTAGCTAAGGGGCTTATGGACGGCATAGCCCCCCTAAAATATTTCGAGTCCCACCCCCCCTGGAAAAGATTCCAAGGTCACCAAATGAATTTCTGTTCCGAAAATTCAAATGAAATTCTGTTTAGAAATCTAATTTTTGAGACCCTTTCACAGTTTTGCAGAGTTACTACTAAATTGTATCTAAAATAAGTGTTTCAACACTCCCTCATTCTATTTGTACATATGAAGCTAATATGATGTTTATTTTGCACCAGTTATACACTCAAAATTTTCATCATCATATACTTTTTTTAGCATAAAATGAAGTTATTACAACAGTTCAATATGAAACATAATACCTATAATGTGAATATGCACTAATTTACCTTTCTGCGTCAGTGAGAGAGAGAAATTATGAGCCCCCCCCCTACAATTTCTTGAGTCCCTCCCCCCTCTTGTTCACTTCTAGCTACGGCCCTGATAAGAATTTTTCAGGTGTTCTTAATTAGAAATCATGGAAACGATAAGCTTTTTTCATTTTTCGATAGAAGAGCATGTTCTTTGTATGTAAACATTATTTGCTGTATCAGGTGGGTCAATGGAAAATATTTTTGAATAAAGTACCTTATTTAGAACAATGTTAAAGGCCTTTCTTCCAAATATAATAAATTATGAATAGACATTTCTGATAATATATATAGAGAAAAAATGTAGTATAAATAAACTCATCACTACCTTAAATTAAATATTTCGAATAAGAATGAACAGAAGAACCATAATTTCCGGTGTATAATCGAATCAAACAATTATTTTTCAATTCAGGAATTTTTTTAAATAAAATGCAACATTTTAAATTGCTATTGATATTTGGCTTCTATAACAAAGTAAAATTTCTGGGTCCATAAAGAATTGTTTCATCCGCGGATTACGATTACACGCCGGAAATTGCGGTATGTGGGGGGGAGATTAGAGCTAACATACATCAAACTGACATTTCAAACTCGCCTCTCCCTTTAATGCGCGTAGAAAAGAGGAATACGACAAATGGACGAGTTCACTTTCAAAAATACTCCCCTTTTTTCGCCAGGATTTAAAGGTAGTAAGGTTTTCTCTGTCGCCGGGATGAAAGAGTTAAAATCTGTAAAAATATAATTATATAAAATATCTGTCTCAATGTTCGTGTGCACATATGTCCTCGTTTTATAATCAAAAAGCATATGCAGTTACGCATAGAACTGAACGAAATTTTAAACATACGCTTTTAGCTATGGCCAGTACATCTCGAGTCAATTTTGAAATATTCTGCCAAAAGTAGGCACTGTGGTAGGCATTTTTGCACTATTCTCATTATTATATTATACGAAAGTATACGAAGTCAAGCATAGGAATCGACAAAAATTTATACACACACACACACACACACACACACACACACACACACACACACACACACACACACACACACACACACACATACATATATATATATATATATATATATATATATATATATATATATATATATATATGTGTGTGTATGTATATATATGTGCGTTATACATGGGTGTTAGGTTCAGTAGAAGATGAGAATGGACCTTATGCACGTGACGTCAGACGCCAGAGCTGGCGGTATGCTAACCTGTTATTCTAATCACTGCACCGCCAAAATGCCAGAATGCGCATGCGCAAACATCGCTAGCAGATGACTTCAGCTTTTCTGGATACATTTTAACGAGAAATTTACAAATATAGAGAATTTTCTTGCAAGCAGAACAACAATTTTGAATTTATATTACAATATATTAAGTATATGCTGCCACAACAAAGAATTCTTTTCCGGTATTTTTAACAAACAAGCATTAATAACTCACACTCCATAGACTGCTATGCTAATCATCGCCAGTAAATACCGCCAGCAGACGAATTTTAGCCTCGATCTCAGGTTGCGTGCATAAGGTCCATTTTCCACCTACTGAGGACAGTGCGATAGCGACTTTTTGTAGTTCTTTTGTATATTGACTGTTCATGCAGTCACAGAAAAATCGCATCAGCTTATCCCGGCGATTCTCAAACAGTCTTATGTATAACGGAATAATGATAAGTATAGCTTTCATTGCAGGGTGTCTCAGATTTATTGGGATAAACTTTAAAGGAAGGTAGGGTATATCACAAAGATTCAGATTTGCATAGCAACCCATAGTTGGAAAAAGGCTTAGTTCTCCGTTAGGCGCCGTTATTCGCCAGAGGATTGGAGGAAACCAGCGTTCTCAGATAAAGGAATTTCTTAATTTAGAGTTCATACCATGGAAACTGTGTATAGCATGTTTGATTGATCAGATTAAAGAAAATACGGATCATTACGAGATAATAGACCAATCCATGTCTTGATGGTGTAATACATACAATGTGGAAACTTTGAACATGTTTTGTTACATTTGCACAGATCATATACAGCATATGTAATAACTGCGATCGATAAATTATTTCAGATGATCTGACTTTTATTTCTTCGTTTCTTGTATCTGTAATACTACTTTCTCACGATGTTTCCGACCATAGGTTGTTAAGGATATCTGCATCCTTGAAATTTTTGTTATATCCCCTTAATTTTTTCCCAATAATCCTGAACACCCTGTATATTATGTACGATATAAACTCTTGTATACTCCGAGTAGTAAAATGAACCAGAAGTCTAAGATAAAAAATTAAGTCGATGTAATTTTAGAGTAATAACTCTGATTTATTATCATGTGCACTGTAAAAAAAGGGTCGATCTACTAAAACATTTTTAGAAATCCTTGTAATTACTAAAAAATTTTTTGTAATCTTACTCGGTTACAAGTAATCTGTAAGAAATGCTAGAGAAAAGCTAGCAACGAATAGAGTTAATGGTTTTACATTTTTAATAGCTATTACTAGAACTCACTTGGCGTGGTCGTGATATCATTGTGGTCATAGCACCGAATTCCAGGCTGAAAGTACCCGGGTTCGATGCTGGACGCCACCAAATATGCACCGAATGTATGCAATGTAAGTACTCGTTAAATAAAGGGATTATGAAAATTCTGTCGTAGCAGTTACCATAGGTAATGATCTCTGGACTTTCCCTCCTCTTTAGAAACATGTCAAAATAGAGCAGGTAGCAATGTTTGGTACTGCCATCTAACGCGGCTTTGCCAAAAATCTTCCGCTTCAGAAGTCTGTCTTTTTACCCACTGGATGCAGCAAGCTCCTGGCCTTCGGGCACACGTAATCGTTACTAAAAATAATTTTGGAGCTATTACTAAAATTTGCTTGGTGGCTCATACTAAAAAGTTTTAAGTTAGTTATACAAAAAGTTCTTTTGTTTAGTTTACAAAAGAAATGTTTGTTTCTTTTGCAAAAAAAGTTTGTAATGGTTACTAAAAAATTCTGTGGAATACAAATTTACTAAAAATTTTTTAGTAACCTCTTGATTTTTTTTACAGTGTGTAGCATTTTTTTTTAAATATTGAAATTTATAAAAGAAGAAAGAATTGCAATTATCACATTCAACTTATTTTTTAAATTTTTGTATCATTCTTCGTAAATGGGATTCATTTTAAAAAACTATTAGAAATTTTTACCCTCAATGAAAAAATGTTAAATTTTCAATTAATATCATTTTTCAGAAAATAAAAGCGCTGAGATACAAAATAATGAGCTGCCACATTTAAAATAATAAATATGTGACTTTCGGCATTTTTTCAAAAACTTCAGGACAAGGGCTGTCCTGATAATCTTGAATAATAGAGCATAGCAGTCCACCTGTCGTGCAATTTACATCAAAAAGTAATCAGCACAAAATTATATCAAGGATAAACAAGTCTGAAAAATATCTGATGTTTGATGAAATTCCGAGCATTAATTTTTTAGATAGAGCTATTGCAGAAATCAAGAAAGATGTAGCATACCAGTGCCTTTTGTTGGGATATATGTACCAAAAGTTCATCAGCGGCAGTTTATATCACGATCTAATTGAACATAAAATTTGTGAGATTCAGTGAGCTTCTTCCTGAAGTACATGCAGGATTTTTTTCACGTACAGACTCACAGAGTGACAGACAAACATTTTCAAAATACTTAAAAACCAACAGAATGTGTTCAGAATCTTGTGTTCAGTGTCTAGCAATTTGATTGCGTTTTAATATGTGAACCTAGTTTTAACTTATCCTGTAATTTCAGCCGTGAACTCTATGAAGTGATTGTCTGTGATTCCGCTTCCCTGTCTATGATCAAAAACTTTATAAGACCACACAATATGTAACAGACTTCGTAACACCAGAAATTAGTAAAACTGATTTCGCAACCTTACTTCTTAAAATTTCTCTCAATCTTACCTTTTAAAACTTTACCTCTTAAAATGTGTGTTTCCTATGGTGATTGTAGCAAACTACATAGAACAAATATTTTATATCAAAATTGAATTTAACGTTAACTTTTAAATATCTGTTCCTAGGATGCTTTCCTTAACTTTTCAATTTTTATCTTAGAGGAACACTAATTTAACACCTCACCTCAATTATACTTCGTAGAAAACAATAGTAAACAGTAACTACTGTTTTTAGCTATTTATTACATTAAATAATTCCTTGTAAAGATATACCGACTTCAAAACTTGCATTTCGTTTAATGGTGACCTTGTGGTTATCCACTAAAAATCCACTAAAAAAAACTTTGTGTAGATAAAATATAATTCTACAATCGGCACGAATGTTCTGTTTATTCCAAATAAACTTAGAATTTCTATTAAAAATCTATTTTAACCAAATTTCTTTTTAAATCTGGTGTTCTTGAATTCAATTTGATGAAACACTCGTTAATTTCTGACTGTATTGTCAAAACTCAGCCAATTATTGTAAACGTCTAAAAACCATATTTCATAAATAGTTTTCATATTTATGAAAAATATTATTAAACTGATGAATATTTATTGCACATAACATTATATTTCTTTTAACAATAAAAAAGTCAGTTTATAAAAAAAATATTAGAATATTTCACTTGCTATTTAAATGTATTTAACTTAGAAGTTTTTTATTTGACTGATTTTGCAATAGAGTGTATTTTTTAAATATATGTAAAGTAATGTTTTATGTATGCAATTACGTTTTCAATTAATTCCCTGTAAAATAAAAATAATAATGCCACAAATGCTTTTTAACAATTATTATGTTTTCATTTTTGTCTGAAAATTTGTAACAGTATAATTACTTACAAAATAAATTAATTATGTTAAAAGAACTAATTAGAATTGATTGTCTAAATAAAAAAAAAGTTCTTCAAATTACGCATGCTATTTGTTAAATAAATAATTAATATTAATCAGAAAAAAAATCATAAGAAATCTCATCTGAATAAATCAAAATTTGTTCTGTTTAATTGCCATGAAGTTCCCACAAGCTCCGTTTGAATAATAAAATCCGTATATTTTATTGAAATAATTTTGTTTCTTGTTGTATTTAAATAAGAATCAAATATCGTTAAAAGAGGAATGTGAGTAGAACATTAAAACTTGTATTTATTTGTTATTTCTTTTTTTATTATAATGCATTTTACGCGAAACATCAAAACACTACTTATTTCATATAGAAAAGAAATGTTTACCTCAATATTTAAAAATGTTTTTATAGCAATAGTGAGTTATTGTTTAACTCCCTGATCGCCGAGCAAAAAGGCAAAACTGCAATGTTGTTTTCTCTTTAATTTATTTTAAATGTTAATAAAAGAGTGATTTCGTAACATAATAACATTTTTATGTAACTTATATGCTCATAAGTCTTAAAAGTATCAATACCGTAAAATGGGGTGAATAGGAACAGCGGGGTGAATAGGAACGAAACTTCCCAATCATACAAATAAATTCATTACAAATATATGTGATGATAATTTTAGTAGCCAATTTTCTTATAAGAAGGTAATGACATTAAGAGTTGGGAAATTCAGTTTCGACATGTTGGCACTACTACTGGAGTATATAAAAGAAACTTCAAGAGGATCCTCAAAACACTCATTTTGTCAACGTCTTCAAAACTTTGTCTGTAACTACAGTATTTTTCGTATTCTAAACCTAAGAGAGAGGATTTTTAATTAACGATAGTCCTGTAAACTATATGCTGTATTAAATTCTACTTATTTCTAAATTACATAATGAAAAAATGAAAAGTGGCTTGTAACATCAGAGGTTTAAGATTTATGGAGTGAATCGGAAAACATATTCTCTCACGGTTTATTTTTCTATACAGTAATAGATTCATGTAATATATTAAAACATATGTGTGAATATGTATTGTAACAATATTTTGTTCGTTCTAATTACTTGAAGACTTTAAAGATGCCAAGAAATTGCTTGGTTAAAGAAAAAAGTGAACGCCTAATCTAACAGACATGGAACACACAATAAAAGAATTTAAAAATAGCAAATTTGTTAGAAAAACTTCACAAAATTATTCTTTGACATCCACAACACTACACAAACATCTCCAAATGAGAAAACAATTAAAAAAGAGAGGAATGCAAACAGTACTAAGGGCTGGGGATGAGGGCGTTTTAGTAGATCGTGTTAATACATGCAGCGATTGGGGCTATTCAATAGTTTCTCTTACCCAATGACTACTAGTAAAGGATAACACAGAACAGGGTTAAATTTGTATTAAATTCTACTTCTGCAATTCAAATGTAATTTCTTAAAATAAATTTTAATTTCTCTTGATTTCAAAGTTGTTTTCTAATTTTTAAAAAATTATAGCTTTACTTGTATGTAAAATAAAGCCTTGATTCAAAATAGCTATGCATTCCTGTTCCTCCCTTATCATTATTACCTGTTTTTATTAACCCTATTAAAGTCTTAATTGGAAAAATTTAAGATTATAACATTTGCTCCGATTCACCCCTATCTGCGGGGTGAATCGGAACATCATTAAAAAATTATATAATATGTATATAAACAGTAAAAATGTTTCTTTTTTGCTTAAAAAGTAAAGAACAAAACAAGACCGAAGTTTTCAGTAGAAAAATAAAGAAATTAAAAAATCAGTTGTTGTTTTTTTTAACGTCAAAGTTGAAAAGTGTTCCGATTCACCCCATTTTACGGTAATAACTTAATTTCTTAAAACTGGATTATATCTGTATTTTAAAATGTTTTTATAGCAATATTGAGTTATTATTATTGTTTAACCCCCTGATTGCTGAGCAAAAAGGCAAAACTGTAATTTTTTCCTCTTTATTTTATTTTAAATGTTAATAGAAGAGTGATTTTGTAACATGGTATAATTTTTATGCAACGTATATGCTCATAAGTCTTAAAAGTATCAATAATAACTTAATTTCTTAATACTGGATTATATTTTTAGAATTATATAAATTTAAATAAAGCTTCAACTGCAGTGAAATCTGCAGCCTAGTGAACGGATATATCCGGTCGCAGCAGTGGGAAGGTTAAAATCCCAATTTTTAAAATTATGTAGTTGGCAAATCCGATTCACAGGCTTTTTTAAATATCTGTTTTTATAATGCTTTCTTTAACTTTTCAATTCTTTGTTTTTTTTATATAAAAGCACAAATTTAATCCACACACCTCAATTTCTTATGCTTAATAGCATACAGTAACTAAAGTATTTAATTCAAAATTATATCTAATAATTCGACGTAAAGATATACTTACTGCCTAACTTGTACTTGGTTTAATCCAAAACTTATGGTTAACCACCAAAAATTTTTAAAAATTATGTATTTGAGAGATATTTCTAAAATTGGTTCGGATCTTCCTATTTAACCCAAACAAAATTACAACTTCTATTCAAAATCTGCTTTAACCTAATTTCTCTTTAAAACTGGTGCTCCTAAATTCAATTTGATAAAATATTTGTTGATTTATATCTATTATGTTAAATCATAACCTAATACTTTAAACATCTAAGAAACATATTTCATAAATAGTTTTCATATTTATGAAAAAGATTATTAAACTGATGAATGTTTTTTACACATAACATTATATTTCTTTCAATAATAAAAGAAAAAAAATTCAGTTCATAAAAATAAATATATATTATTTCACTTGCTATTTCAATAAATTTAATTTAGAATATTTTCCATTTGACTAATTTTACTACAGAGTGTACTTTTTTAATACGAAAAATAATTTTTATGTATCCAATTAGGTTTTCAATTAATTCTCTGTAAAATAAAAATAATAATACCACAAATGCTTTTTAACAATTAATATGTTTTCAATAGTCTTTATTTCTGAAAATTTGTAACAGTATAATTACTTACAAAATTAATTAATTATGTTAAAAGAACTAATTACAATTGATTGTCTAAAAAACGTTTCTTCAAATTACGCATTCCATTTGTTAAATAAATAATTAATATTAATGAGAAAAAATCATAATATATCTTTTCTGAATAAATCAAAATTTGTTTTGTTTAATTGCCATGAAGTTTCTACAAGTTCCGATTGATAATAAAATCCATATATTTTATCGTAATAATTTTGTTACTTGTTTTATTTAATTAAGAATCAAATATCTTTAAAAGAAAAATGTGAGTAGAACATTAAAGCGTGTATTGATTTTTTATTTCTATTTTATTATGATGCATTTGCGACGAAATATCCAAGCACTATTTATTTAATAGAGAAAATATATTTAACTTAATATTAAAAATTGTTTTTGTAACAAAATTAAGTTATTATTATTGTTAGAAAAACAAATTTTTATATTTGTGTATTGATTCTAATGTCACTGTACATTTTAGTGAAATTTTCTGAAAGTACTTTCCTTGCAAGACATACACTTTAATGTTAACCAAAGAAGAATTAACCACTGTTGTTTCATCTCGTATAAGAGATGCGGACAGACTTCGTCCGTAGATTTAGAAAATCTTACTCCACCAGGCGAACTATAAAGACCCCAGTCAACAAATTCCAGCATATTGTTAATACTGCACATTATGAACGTCAAGGGACTCCAGGGATAAAGCAAGATATCCGCAAAGTTTTCTGGATACGATCATTTGATGATCTTATGCATCAACAAGAAGACTTAGCATAGACATATTTATTCCTAAAACCAATGTGTGGAGAACATGCTTTACCTAACATGTTTTCCTAACGTGTGAAGAACATCTAACACTCCGTTGCATGTTGCGTAAAGTTGAAACTCTGAAATATGCACCCAGACAATCTATATCATATATCATGACATAGATTTTCTGGGTGCATGAAGTTGTTGCGGAAAATTGTAGATTTTTACAAAATGTCTTGTTCATTATTGAAGATATGTTTCAGATCTATTGACATGGGAACATACACAAATGTAGGATATCAGCAAATGAACAGGCAAGTGTGATGCAGGAATTGCGACGAGACATACTAAAAATAATGTGATGAAGGATTTAGTTTCTCTTAATGTTCACAGAACTAAACATTATTTGATATTGATACCTTAATACTTGGAAAAGTTTTGGAGACCTAGTTGGTGTATGATATGGAATAATGGATGTTGTTTTCTTTCCAAAGGATGAGTCCACCCCCCCCCCCCGGCTGGGCCCTTTTGTTTGGAATCACGTTAATGAAGTTTTTCTGTCAGATGGATTGGGCGTGTTTGTACAAGGATATGGTCCTCCGCTCTCCTCACCTGGCTTTCTTAGATTTTTTTAAAACTTGGATGTGTGATATTTCATAGGCAAAGATCCACCGCACTGAAAACTTTGATTTAGTTGGAAATGCAAGGATTACATTACTTCAGATTGAGAGAGATTTTCGATGTATAGTAGAGCACTGGATTAGTGCAAAGTGTGATCGAGGAATACCGACGAAACACAGTAAAAGTGAATGTGAAAAAAATTCATGCTCAGAGAAATAAAACTGAAAAAAATGATTTATGGTAAAAAAGTAAATATCTTCGATGAAAGAGAAAAGCAAACTTGTCAGTCGAATATTTAATTTTAGATGACTTTAATATTATACTCTATTAAACATTAAACATACAATAAATGGTAAAAGATGAGCGCATTTTTTAATTTAAAAAGTCCTAATATCTTTTTATGTCTGAGTTCGTACAGTGGAGTTGAATTGATATTATTTTTTTTTCGTACCTAATCGTTAATAGTCCCACCAGTGGCCGAGAGGTTCTGACCTCTCAACTTGTAGACGGCAGGTGCTGGTTTCGAACCCTAATCGCGACCGTCGGCCGAACCGTTCGGTGTTTTCGTGGTTTTCTTCGAACCTGGCGTAAATACGGGTTAGGTTCGCTTAGAAAGACCCCCCATGAAGGGCACTCTTCCCCATTTCCTATATCCCACGAGTAGATAATCAGCCGACACAAAATAAACCAAAACAAACTTAATCGTTAATATATATTGCATTTTTTTAATGTATCGATTTGCCGTCAGTCAGAGGAATTACTCTTATCAAGTGCAAGTTTAATTGTACGTTGAATTACAATAATAATTAATGTTAACATTTATACACTCAAGCCAAAATATTAGGATGATTCCCACATTTTGCAATTTTATTTATTTGAATGATATTGAAGGCATATGGTCGTGTGAAAGTGGTACTTAAATGTTGCTAGGGAGAGTGAGGAATCAATTTCCAGGAATCCTTTTGAGGCTAATGGATGCTGATCAGAGCTACTTCATCGGAAACAGACTTCAGTCTCCCGACAACTCAGAATAAGAAACTTCAAACCTGTACGTCTGACGGGTTGTTGGGGATATATCGTTCTTAGTTTTGTACTAAATGGATGGAAGGCAGTGAAACCATCAGTAGAATTCATCATATTGGACACCCAGGCGTCATCAAATAAAAATGACGTTAAAGACTCTATTCTTTCGTAAAGAAATATCGACACCAGAGACATTCCAATTTACATTTCAAAACAATACAGATCCAAGTAAAATTCTTTTGCAACATACACATTATGTGACTCAGTTGAATGTTTGACTACGGGGCTAAAATCCCCCTCATGTGCTCCTGTTGACCAGGCATCATTACCAAATACCCCAACACTAGTTCGGAACCATAACGACTGGAGTATGAAACATAGTGAGACAGTTGACTCGTCGGATGAAACACGATTTGTCCTTTAACACGTCGATGATCGTGTTGCATATTTCAGAGATGTATATCGCTGAGACGATTACAGCTTCTAAGCCAATCAGCGAGCGTTATTATCACGGCCATATGCATGCACACACAGTTTGACTGACAATACACACGTGGACAATAAGTTGCCGTAAAAGTAAAAGTTTATTTTTATTTTATTTTTATTTTCATTTTTTTTCTAAGAATGACTTTGAGTTTTATTTAAATTAGAGATTACACTTATGTTGGATATGTTTAAATTTTGTAATTTTGTTGAAGTCGATGCATAATCCTTTCATTTACGTGTGAATAAAGATAACAGGGCAAAAATCATAGAAAGAAAGCTTTAAACAACTTATTTACGATTTACTTGCTGGAAAAATAAATTTAAGAAAGAAAACTTTTTGCAATAATTGACATAATTTGAAGTTTTTAAAGCAGGAGCTTTCAATTTTATTATAAATTAATTCTGTTGCAAGTTACAACATTACATCTGAAAGTGTGCAATAAGTGCATTTTAGTCATTTTTTTCTATGCATTATGTTATTTTTCTTTTGATGCTTAAAATTCCATTGTGCATTTTTTCTGCTTTGTTCAGTATTTTTTAAAGAAATATGCGGCTGTTAGCTCACAAATGAATACTTATGTGTACCCTAATCTGTTGTTTATCTTTGAAGAAATAATTACTCATATTTCATAAACACAGATGCATATTCTTATCTTCCCTTCACTTAATATTATTATTATACATCCCATGCTTTAATTATGCATTATTCTAACACGTTATATAATGAAAATTTCTAAATATTTGAATCAGTTAATACCATAATACCATAATACCATAATAATAAAGTTTTCATTTTAAATTTACATTAAAGAAAAAGTGACTTTGCTTTTCGCAATTTCTTAAAGGAATTTAAAAAATATAAATGTTTTATTTAAAAACATTAAATTTTTGATTAAAAATATGTATTTAAAAACATTAAATTTTTGATTAAAAATATATATTTAAAAACATTAAAATAAAATTTATTTGTAGCATAAGCGATAGATAAAAATGTTTCTATCTTCAAGAATAACATCTATTTTGCGCTCTTTAAATTTAAAAGCAATCTATCAAAAATAAACCGACACCTCTATTTGGCAGTGGGTAGAGAAACTCGTTGAGTGGGTTGACATCGATAACGATAGTTGATTGGCTTAGATGCTTAGAAGCTATAATCGTTTCCAAAATATACATGTCTGAAACATGCGGCCGTTTTGGGGAATGCCGTCTTCTATGCAAACTGTTACTACTCATTATATAACAGGTCATACACAGGCTGCTTGCGGTGATAGTAAGCTTCAATGAACGTTCTCATTAGAATTCTGGGGACCTGTGGTTGTTATAGAATAAACCATGAACACCACGGCCTATCATTGCCTAACACTTCCACCATTAGACAGTATCTGTCTTCCAAAATGGATTCTTCGTGTAAGGCAGTGCTACGTTCACATGACTGGAATTGTGCTTGATTGGTTCGGATTAAATATGTTACACGTGTATGTTACCTCAGCAAGCGATTTTTATTTCGATGTTTTATTTATATTTCTAATAATCTTTCACTAATTTTTTTCTTCGTTAATTAAAATGAAAAATATGCAAATCTGTATAATTTATGAGCAATTTTGCGATTTACATAATTTGTCGAAATTGATCGATATGATAGTTAAACATAGTACCCCAATATTGGAACATTACGATGTATTAAAATTAATTAAATTTATTTTATAATTGCAATGCTTTTATGAATAATTTAAGTATATTTTATTTTCATATTTTAGGTTGTGCATATCCATTAAGAATTACTTTGGCCTCCAACGACGAGTTTTAAATTAATCTAATTTTTAAAACCTAAGCAACTTAGAAAATACATCTAGCTAGAATTTTTATCCTATATATATATATATATATATATATATATATATATATATATATATATATAATAGTATTTCAAGAACAAAAACATTTTCTTCCAAATAATTTTTAAAAAAAAATGTTTTACATAAGCTAATGTGTAGTATAAAATGAAAATTAATATAATTTTTAAACAATAAACGATATGAAAAAATATTTAAATATTTACTTACATGTGATATTTGTATTATTTTATTTCTGGACATTTTTAACGCTTGTTGAAAAAAACAGCTTAAAAAGAATTAATGTTGTGACTGTCTAATTTGTTTCGCTTCTCAGTAAAAAAATAAGTTGTCATCCATTTAATGCTAATTTAATAATATTTAAGACAGTTGTTTCTTTCATTAAAAGGTGTTAAATCCTAAAAATCGGAGAACAACATTCAAAATTCTTATTTGAAAATTTATATTTTTTGCTAAAGCTGTGTGCTAAATAAAAAAAAAATACTTGCCATGAAATAAACAAAGAAAAAAATACATTTCTATTTCGACGGCAAAAATTCCTTTTCATAGAAGAATGTATTTTTTTATATAAAATTCCATTTCCCTCATTTTTAAACACAAAATTTTAATTCTCATATGCATGCAGAAAATACATAAAAAACCGATATTTTTAATGAAGTCACTGCAGCATTTTTCTGCTGAAGGAAAGTAACTTTTTTTTCTGTCAATATTTAAAGATTTTTTACCTCAGATTTTATAAATAATAAACAAAACAGGCAAATTTAATTAAGCATAACGCAATACATTTTTTATTTATAAGTGATCATTTTATTTTTACATTTTGTATCTGATGCAACAACCTAATGTGAAAATTTTTAAATTAAAATTAATTAATTTTAAAACGAAAATGTTAGATTTATATATTTCTGCTGTTTTTATGAAGCTGGATTACTTCATTTAAGGGATCTTGTACCTTTTAAACTCGTTGAAAAATCAACAAAAACATTGAATGTTTAAATTAGCGTATCTCCATTATTTTTTTATGTATAGACATGAAATTTTGGGTTTTGATTAAACAGATTATGCTTTTTAATCTAATACCACTAGATATTGACTAGTCTTTTACAGAATTTTTGTATTGTTGAAATTAAAAAATCTCTTTTTTTTTTTTTTTACTCTGTAAGTCATTGCGCGCACGATAACTTGAGAACGTATGTATGGATTATTATGAAATTAAGTATAGATATTAAACAAATATGTGTGTTTAAAATGAACTACTTTTAAGTATTTAGAGTGGTAATAATATTAGTTATGGCTAGTTTTATTGATTAAAAAATACAATTTTTGATTTAAAAAAAAAAATATTGATTGTTTACAGTTAATGCCATAATTTTGATCTAAGAGTAGTTCATTTTAAAAATACATATATGCATATTATATACATTAAGTTTCATAAAAATCCATACATACATTCTCAAGATATGATGCGCGCAATGACTTACGGATTGAAATAAAGGGATGTTTTAAATTCAACAGTATACAAATTCTGCAAAAGACTAGTCAGTATCTAGGGTAGTGTATTAAAAAACATAAACTGTTTAATCAAAATCCAAAATTTTATGTCTATGCATAAAAAAATAAAGGAGTTACACTGATTCAAACTTTCAATGTTTTTACAGATTTTAAACAAGTTTAAAAGGTACTAGACCCCTTAACTACTCTTTGTCATTATTTTTTCTAGTAAACAATGTACTAAAATCTATAACTAATCTGACGGGTTATAGTTGCATTATATAAGATCTTTTAATGTTTTCGTGAAAGAGGAAATCTTATGTTATTCTACCGCCAGAAATATATATATATATATACTTCATTTTCAGTTCTATCTAATTAATTTTTTTAGCAAACGATAATATTAGTCACTGTGTTAAATGGTTGCAGTAGCCTTTTTTTAGCACTTTCCAACAAAGTTGAAAAGTGCTTATGCATTCGGTTTGTCTGGCCGTCTGGCCGAATGTCCGTATGGCCGTCTTTCCGCGCTCTAACTCCCGTAAATATACTCGGATTGCTATGAAATTTTTATACGATATTGAGGATTACCCTAGCACGAACTCTTTTGAAAATGAAGTATCTACCATGATTAGTTTATCTACAGAGAGTATCAAAAGTTTCCCTTTACATTACGGCCTAAGGGGAAAAATCGTTAGTATACTCGGATTGCCATGAAATTTTAGGACGTTATTGACGTTTACTCTAGCACAAGTCCTATCAAAAATGAAGTTTCGACCATGATTAGTTTATCTACAGGGCAAATCGAAAGTTTCCCATTACATTACGGCCTATAGGGAAAAATGGTTTCAAAGGAATTTTAAAGATGTTATACCCTGTCAAACATATTAAAATATGCATTCTATAAAATATAAGGTGAAAATGTAGCTATTATTCATTTACAGGACCACACAAAAGAATTCCATTAGATAATGGTAAAAGGGGGAGTTGTGTGATAGATTTTTTTAAAATATATTAAGCTGTTTTGTGTATAATAAATTGATGTATGCCACTGAAGCTTAATATAAATTATACGCTACTCTCTTGCATAATATGAAGTACATAGCATTTATAGGGCCATACAAAAGATTTCAAATAGTATATGTATGATGCGGCGATGCGTATTAACTTCATTAATAAAACTGACATGCTTTAGTAGACTGTCATCCTTTATTTTAATACATAGCGAAAGCGTTGCTTACTCTTAGCAAATCAAAACAACAACTAACAAAAAAACAGACGATTTGCGTTTCCATAGTTACGCTTATGTGATGCCACATTTCAAAGATAAATTACAAATAACTCTAACATACCCCCCGACATTGAAGGGTCAACTTGAATAAATTATACAGTACAAAATATTAACATTACAAATGCTTAAGTAATATGATACAATACAACAATTTTCTTTTAACAATGAAAAATACAATTATGAACATACAATAATAGGAAAACTAAAAATAAAAATACATAACAAAACCCTTTTTTTTTTACATTTCGTAATTAATTTTCCGAGACTTGTTGTGGCAATAACGCAATTTTTGAAATACTTCTTTTAAGTATTCCCCTAGCGGTTTTAACTTCGACGATTCTAATCTTACCATCTGCACCAGGGAAAATATTTATAATGCGTCCTAGTAAGTATTTATTTGTAGGGAGGTCATCTTCCTTTATCAACACTAGGGTTCCTATGCTAACATTATTTTTTTCAAATTGCCACTTGGAGCGTTGTTGGAGCGTATTTAAATACTCTTTATTCCAACGATTCCATATCAATTGAATGTATTTTGAAATTCTATGCCATCTAGATAGTCTATTTTCGTTAACATTAATTAATTCTGGTTCAACGATGGCTGTCATAGGCCTTCCGATTAAGAAATGGCCTGGTGTTAAGGCCTCCAAGTCATTCACGTCTGAAGACAATGGAGTGATTGGCCGTGAATTTAATATAGACTCTATTTGAGCAATTACAGTTAATAACTCTTTGAATGTTAGCCTTGCATTACCTACCGTTCGCTTCAGATGATATTTTACCGATTTTATTCCTGCCTCCCACAACCCGCCAAAGTTAGGTGCTCTGGGTGGAATAAATTTCCAAATAATATTATCTTCTGACAAATAATTCGCTAACTTCTCCTCAGGATGTCTTAGTAAATTATGGAGTCTCTGTAACTCGGCGTTAGCACCAACAAATTTTTTGCATTATCTGAAAATATTACTGCGCACCTTCCGCGCCCAGCAATGAACCTTTTTAAGGTGGCAATGAATGCATCTGTAGTCAATTCTGACACTAGTTCGAGATGCACTGCTTTAGTTACAAAGCAAACAAAGATTGCCAAATACACCTTATTAAGAATTCCCTTTCTCTGTCCCTTATATTTTATGAAAAAGGGGCCACCAAAATCTGTTCCCACGTAATTAAATGGTGCGCTGGGACGTACTCTCTCTCTGGGTAGGGAACCCATGATTTGTTGTATAGTTATGGGGTTCCTTTTACTACAAGTTACACACTCATGCGTTATTTTTCTAGCTAAATTTCTTCCCCGTAGAGGCCAGTATTTTTGTCTCAAGTAGCATAACAATGCTTGTGCACCTATATGAAGATATTTTTTGTGATAGTAAATTGCAATTAGGCTACACAATTTACCCTTAGCTGGCAGAATATATTGATGTTTTTGAGCAAACCTTAGGTCTGCATTATCTAAACGCCCTGTTACTCTTAGCACATTATCTGCATCTAAAAAGGGATTTAACAATCGCAATTTACTTTTCTTAGAAATTTGCTTACCTTCTAACAATGCAGTATATTCTGCCTTAAATTCAAGTTTTTGGATTTCCCGAATTAAAAATATTTCTGCTCGTGATAATTCTTCCATACTTACGTATCCCTTTCTTTTTTCATCTAATTTTCTTGTGTTATCTAAAAACCTAAAAATATAACTTAAAACACGTAATATTTTAGTGTAATTATTGCTGATACTTAAAATTTCATTTACAAATTCACTAGAATTTAAACTTAATAATGCTGTACTGTTTTTCAATCTTAATTCTGATGAAAAGTCTATATTGTGTTTCACTTGTTCTAAATCAATGCTGTGTTTGGATTCACTGTCTCTTTCTTTCAAGAAGAGAGGGCCATGCCACCAAAGTTCACAATCAATTAATTTGTCAAAGGATAGTCCTCGAGATACAAGGTCTGTTGGATTGTCCTCTGAGCGTACATGTCTCCATTGAAAAGTCTGGGTCAAATCTTGGATTTTGTAAACTCTGTTGGCCACAAAAGTTTTAAGTAGATGAGGGGGAGTCTGAATCCACACTAAGACGATGGTTGAATCGCACCACAATATTATTTTACTGATGTTCAACCTTAGTACATTCACTATCTTAGATACAAGTTGAGACAATAAAGCAGCTGCGGACAATTCCAATCGTGGGATTGTCAAAGGTTTCAATGGTGCAACTCTAGACTTGCTGCACAGTAAATTTAAAGATGTATTAAATTTTGTGAAACAGCGTAGATAAATGGCTGCTCCATATGCGAGCTCGGAGGCGTCGGAGAAGCCGTGCAGTTCAACTTCCGAATGCCCTTCGTTTAAAACAAATCGATTGATTTTTAAATTGTTTATATTCTGAAGCGTTCTGATAAAGCGTCGCCATTCATCTTTAATGTCATCTGGAAGTGGATCGTTCCAATCTAGCTTTAAAGCTTTAACATCCACAGTCTTTGTATGAAAATCTTAGCCTTAGCTATTCCAGGACCGAGTAATCCCAATGGATCGTAGATACGCGCTATGTCGGATAAAACAGTTCTTTTTGAGTATAAAACTGGTTCCTTAACTGATGAATTAAACGAAAAGCAGTCACGAACTGGATTCCATAACAATCCTAGAGTTTTAGTGTTCGGGTCCGCATTACGATCATTGAATGTATACTCTTGATTGCTAGTTGCGATTTTCAAGAGTTCGGGGTGATTAGCACACCATCGGTGCAACTTCATGCCACCACGTTCAAGCAATGCGATTAATTGTGCTTGCACTTGTTGAGCCTTATTTAAAGTGTCAGCTCCTGTTAATACGTCGTCCACGTAGAAATCTTGAAGAACTACATGTGATGCTAGCGGAAAATTGTCTTTTTCATCAATTGCAAGCTGATTCAGAGTCCGCATGGCAAGATAAGGTGCATTCGATGTACCGTATGTAATCGTCTTTAACTTAAATATTTTGACTGGTTCTTCTTCATCAGTTTTCCACAAAATTCGAAGCAAATCTCTCTGATTTTCCGAAATTAATATTTGGCGATACATCTTTATGATGTCAGCAGTAAAGACGTATTTATGAGTTCGAAATCGACAAATTATATCGAAGAGCTCATCTTGGACTAATCCTCCGTTTAATAAAATATCATTTAAACAAACACCACTGGTAGTAGCTGCACTAGCATCGAAGACAACCCTTAATTTCGTGCTTGGTTTCTCGGGTTTGTATACCCTATGATGCGGCAAATAATATGAAAATTCGGGCTTATTTTCCAGCAAGATTTCTTCTAAGTGTCCCAAATCATTATATTCGTTAATAAATTCTTCGTATAACAATTTCATGGATGGATTGTGCGCAAATCGCTTAAGTAAGTGATTCAATCGTTTAAGTGCGTTTTCCTTTGATTCTCCTAAACATGCAAGCCCACCAGTTTTAATTGGCATTTCCACAATATACCTACCATCTGCTCTTCTAGTATGTGTACGCAAGAAATGTTCTTCACAATACTGCTCTTCTTTACTTTTTATTGGGTTTTTATCATGAATCGCTTCAATTTCCCAAAATTTTTGCATAGCGTTGGATAAATCATCCACAGATCGAACGAGACCACAATAATTATTAAAATTCTGTTGGGGCATAGACGTAGAACCACTGGCAACATAGCCAAAAACAGTTTCTTGAAAAACCAAATTTTGCATTTTTATTTTATTTAGTCCGATTAATTTAAAAAATACTTCGTTTGATAATAAAACATGTATTGGACCTGGTTTATCAAATTGTGGATCAGCTAACTGAAAAGTTTGTAAATGCTTAATAGGCATGATGTTTAGATATGTAGCTGGTGTTATGCGCGTAATTTTAGGAACAACAAAAAATTGCAATGTTTCATTAAAACTCCTGTTTTTATTTGCTATGGTTGTTATAATACTTTCCTTTATATTCATAACTGAACCATTTAGCCCTGAAACTGATGCGTTTATTTTCCTTCCTTTCAAGAACAATAACTCAGAACATTCCTTCGTTATAAAGTTATTTTGCGATCCTGAATCTAACAATGCTCTAAGAGGAACTAATTCTCGTCTAGCGTTTTGTAAATATATTATCGCAGTTGAAAGCAGTACTTGTTTACTAGAAGAAGATGTCATACTCATTACAGTATTGTTAATAGTTGAATGCGTGTTATCAAATGAATGTGTATTTTCACCCAAAGCGTTAACAGACATCGGATTATTTGTGTAACTATGAGGAGTAAATGCGTTTGCGGTTGGTGATAGATTACTACTAATTGTATTTTCATCTTGAATTGCTTTTGTCTGATTAGTATCAATATTTTCCTCACCGCGTTCCAGGTGGATCAGTGTGTGGTGACGTTTGTTGCATTTTCTGCACGTGCTTGAACTTTTGCACTGGCTAATGTTATGAACTGATGATAAACAGTTGAAGCATAATTTTTTCATTTTAACAATATTAAACCTTTTTTTTGCAGGTAAATTTAAGAATTGGGAACATCTCATTAAAATGTGATTGCCTTTACACATTGAACAAATGTGTGGACTTTCTGCTAACAAAGTCAATGACTTAGAATTAAATGAACGTTTCTGATCCTTACTGAAAGGTTTAACAGACGTGACTGTATGAATATTTTCCAAATATTGAGATCGTTTTTCTAAAAATAAAAGTAATTCATCCAACTTCGGAACTTCTTTTGAACTTATCGTCATTTCATAATTTTTTCGGGTATCTCTATCTAACTTTTGGAGAATGATGTTCAATATTAAAACATCTGACAGATTATTTCTATTATAATTCAAAATCTTCAAGGCGCGAATGCTTTTTTTTACATTATCGACTAGATTTCGAAGATCTTTAGCGTAAGGCTGTGTAAGTTTATCTGCGTTTAAGAGTGAATTGATGTGTATTTCTGTTACTATTCTATCATTTTCATATCTGTCTTTTAATGCTTGAAATAAAGATGAAAAAGTGTCTTCTGTGCTAATCAAAGCTCTTGCATCACTTATTAATGCCGCTGATAAATAATGCAACTTTTGCGCATCTGATAATTGCTCATTTGAAGTTATTAAGTTGTTAAATTGTAATTTAAATAGACCCCATTCGTCTGGTTTTCCGGAGAATTTCGGAAGAGATATATCGGGTAATTTAATATTTATCGCGTTTTTTATTTGAGTAGAATTTGGTTGAATTTCATTGGAAACCTTACTTTGTTCTAAATGTTTAAGTTGCTTTTTAATTTGAAATTTGGCCTTTATAATTTTTTCTTGGTATTCTTCGCTAGCGTTAATATCGATTTCATATTCTTTTTCTAAACTAATACCAGATTCTATTTCTTTATTTAGGCTTTTTAGAGTTTGTTCTCTGTCATTTAATTGTTCCGAAATTTCTAAATAACTACCAATATCATTATTTTTATCTTTTATTAATGTTTCTAATTTACTAATTAATTTCGTAATTGAAGAGCGTAATGTTGCACGCTTCTTTTTTAATTTATCAATATTTTCCATGTTCAAAAACTTATATTAACAGCAAAAGGAATAATAAATTATTCATTACCTTGATTGCTGCGGCAGACGATTTTCTTTCTTTCTTTTTTTTTACCAGTCCAGCTTGCGGAATAATGTTCTAATAAAATTCAATGATGAAAACAGTTCATTATTTTCGAACTTTTCTTTTCGAAGTGAAGAAAAAAAATATATAGACTTTGGCTCGACGTAACCAGATGTATGATGCGGCGATGCGTATTAACTTCATTAATAAAACTGACATGCTTTAGTAGACTGTCATCCTTTATTTTAATACATAGCGAAAGCGTTGCTTAATCTTAGCAAATCAAAACAACAACTAACAAAAAAAACAGACGATTTGCGTTTCCATAGTTACGCTTATGTGATGCCACATTTCAAAGATAAATTACAAATAACTCTAACAGTATATTCTTTCCGAAGTACCGTATATGTGTCCGATGATGGCTGATGGAGGGATGAAATGCATTTTAATTATGATATGCACGATTATATTTCGCTAAATATATGCACATTATATGGTGTGTATAAATATTATAGTTCATATACAGGGCTACTCAAAAGAGCTCACCAACGTTACTGAATATGAGCGTAAATTATTTAATCGTGGTTCTTAAATAAGCTATGCTTTTTTACGCTAAGCTTCATTCAATTTATTGAGAAATGTTTGCAGAATATAGATAAAAGGATGTACAGGGCCACGCAAAGAATTTGGTACATGGACGCCTATGAATGATAATTTATGAGAATGTGATTTCAGTTGTTTTAAAAGTGTTTTAGTTTACAATAAATTTTAGCCAAATGCTGACGTGTAATAAAAGTACAATGTAAACTACAGGGCTGAACAAAAGTATTCAAGTATGTTTCCATCTAATAGTATGAATTGCTGAAAAAGAAATTTCAAGTTACTGGGTATTTTCTTGCTAAACTAAATTTTCCCATTGTATCAATTGACATATGAAATACAGGGTTGTTCAAAAGTAGTGGAATACATATATGGGTATATTTGACTATTTCCCTAAATAACAAAGCTTTGTTAAAGATTTCATTAAGTGTTGGAAAGTGCTTCATAATCTATGCTTAAGGCATGATTTTTCTTACTTGTTTTTTTTGTTTTGTTTTTGCTTGTGTAAATAGTTTGTGGATACAAAGAAGAAATAAACTATGTTGATACATAGAAAACTTATGCCAGTTTTCGACTTAAAAAATCCCAATTAAATTAATATTTAAAACACTGAACACAGATGATCTCATGTTTGGAAAAAATTGGATATGAAATGTGCCTGCACGAGGTATGTCCAGGTGAGCATTGAAAACAACTAGATAAAAGAATAAATTAAAACAACAATTCGGTGCATGCCCCAATATTTTGGTAACGCTATTTTTTTACTAAAAGTTTAAATATGTTTAATATTTAATAATAAATGTTAAAATAATACTTTTAAATGATAACCGTTTCGGTAGGAATATATGTATATATATATAGTCGAATTTTATTTTAATTTAGACTTTTAGTCCAAAAGTGTAGATTCAAACCCTTTTTTTCAGCAGTGAAATTTGAGTTGATATGGTAGTGGAAACACAACTTTTGGTATTTATCCGTATTTCACTTAAAAAAATTTATGTGTTTCGCTCCTCCCTACTGAACATCCCTACAGATAATATCGCTACAAGGAAGTAGGGCTACGTTTGTTTTTTGGTTCCGCATATTTTGACAAAAACACCTACTCTGAGCATGCCCCTTGTAGTTGTATAGATATAACCACAATTAATGTTCGCCTCAACTTAAACCACAGTCTTTATCTACACTGAAAATATTTCTTTGTGCAAATCAATATTAACAATATATTTTAACTTTTTGATATTAATTAGCGTAAAATTGTCAGTTAAACAAAACGACAATTTTCTATTCCCTTTTTTTAAAGATAAAATACACCAAATATCATTGTATCATTTTACACAATAAAAGACACCCAAAGTTATTTGTTAGCATGTTTCCATAACAAACGATATCAAATAATTGTCTTTCTTAATTTTTACTCTGATATTGAACAGTTTTTTCCCACCGTTATAGAAACAAGATGATCCATACTAGATCTCTTGGGTTATATGACATAGAAAAAATCTTTTTTTTTGTAATAGTAATGTACAGGGTGTTCTAGAAAGGACTCCCCAAATTTATAATGATATGATTTCAAAACAGTGAGAGATACAAATGTGAAACAAGTTGAATCTTAGACAGATAGGTCTGGAATTTTTTTTTTCATCAATTCAAAAAAGATCCAATATAGGACACGAGAGGGCGCTGCAATCACAAAGCTGGTCTTTGAAATAGTTCGTGAAAGTAAGCTGTTTCAACTTAGATAAAAATCACATTACAATGGTTTCGATATGGCTACATTTTTCTGAAACAACATGACGCAATCTAAGGGTAAAGTTTGAAATTACTTATTGCAATACTTCTACTGAAATCGATGCACATGCCTCACAGCTGAATTGTTCAAGATATTCCAATGCTTGAGGATTTTTAGAATAAACAGCGTATTTCAAATAACCCTACAAAAATATTTTTTTACACGTGTCAGCAATGAAACAGACGCCCGAATGAAATTTCTGTACTTCGAATACCATTTAAAGCTCGGTTACTTGTGCTGCCACCTATTATTCAATATTTTTTTTAATTGGTTTATAACAAATTCCAGACCAATCTGTCTAACATTCAATTTCTTTCACATTTCTATCTCTCACTGTTTCAAAGTTATGCCATTTAAAATTTGAGGAGTCCTTTCTGGAACACCCTGCATACTATTTTAAAATTTCCACTAAAATTACCAAAATACATTTTTATTGATAAATCTTTCATTGCAATAAACTTTTGAAATTTATTGAAAGTAATACTTTTGAATGAGTTATTAGTCAAAGAATTCGTCCAAGATTTTGTTCTTACAAAAATCCTTCTTAATTGTGTTCATTTCACATATTTAACATTTCTATCATAATCTCTTTCATGGATGCTAACTTTTTGTTGTATTTATATTATTATTTTACATGATTGATGAAGTTTTTACTTCGGTTTTTAATTTTTGCCCGAAACAAATGCTGAAATATTTGTATTAATTCATAATTAAAATGATTTACATTTCTAAATTGTTTGCAAGCGTTAAAGCTATATTTATAAAAGTGATTCTTGAAAATTATTTATAAAACGTAGAAAAAAAGTAAATTGCTGTACAGTTTTCAGATAAATTGTAGTAAAGTTTTAAAACAAATCGTATACATAAATACATGTTTTTCTATATTCCATACTATAAACATTAAAAATGTTTAAAGTTGAGAATGAAAGAAAAAGTGAATTTTAATCGTCAGCTGTTGCCAGCATGAAAATGATTTTAAATGGCAACGCTTGCTATTTTATCTATACATAATTAAAATGTACAAGTTAAGAGTAAATATGACAACCTCAGAAGTAAATAATTAACTATAACATTAATTTCGTCAAGAATGTTTTAGTAATATACCTTTAACTGCTGCGAAACAGGCAGAGCATACTTCACTACATTAAATATCATTCGATTTTCGATAAGAACTTAAGCAAACATGTATATATATATATATATATATATGTGTGTGTGTGTGTGTGTGTGTGTGTGTGTGTATGTATGTATATCCACTGGTGTGCAAAATTTAAAGACGAGTCCAAAAATGCCGATTTTCGAGGGATTTTCAAGCGATAATTTTCACGCGAATATTCAAAAGGAAGTAATATATTTCGAATAATTACTATCCCTGCATAAGAACTAGTCCATTTAACATCTCATTCAGATCACACATGATCACAAGAGTCATAGTCACTACGGCTAAAAAAAAAAATAGGAAATTCCATATGTGTCATTTTTGAGTCTCAAATGACTACTATATGTGACTCCACTGACAGGTCACTGCGACTGCTGCTTTGTGTCGAGTCACCAGGTGACTTTACAATGTCGTTTTATTGAGACTCGCATGTGACTGTCATTTGGAGACTTTCTGTCACATGTCTTTGTCAAATGGTGACAAAGACCATACTGTGAAGTAACCACCGTGAACAGTGGTGAGAAGTCACCATGTGACATTATTGGAACATTATTTGGTAATTTATAATAATGCAACATTCACAAAAACTTTGAAATTGAGTCTCCAGATGAGAGGTAACACGAGAGTCTCAATGAAACGACATTGTAAAGGCACCTGGTGACTCGCCACAAAGAAGCAGTTACAATGATTTGTCAGTGGAGTCGCATATAGCATTCAATGAGACTCATAAAAGAGACGTATAAAATTTCCTATTTTTTGTTTCGAAGTAGTGACTGTGACTCTTGTGACCCTGTGTGACATGAATAAGGTGTGGTATGGACTAGATGCAAGGATAGTAGTTATACGAATTATATTACTTCCTTTTGAATATTCCCATAAAAAATATTGCTTGAAAATTCCTTGAAAACTGGCATTTTGGGACTCGTCCTTAAATTTTGCGCACTAGTATATACATATATATATAGATATATATATATATATATATGTATATGTATATATATATATATGTATACATATATATATATATATATGTATATGTATATATATATATATATATGTATACATATATATATATATATATATATAATACCATTAAAAGTAGACAAGATTCACCAATGGATTTTATCAATAAAACAATAAACCAAAACGAAGAATTAGAATTGAATTGAATTATAATAAAATAAAAAAATAGTGTAACGAGTAAATCTGAAAATAAATAAATAAATAAAATGAATGCAAATGGAATTTGTAGCCCCAAAAGCAGAATCATCAGCCCCAAATGCTCTGGAACTACAAATGAAGTGTGCGGTTTCATCCACGTATTAGCCATGAAATAGCAAAATAATACGTATTTGGGGCTACCAGCACACAAAAACCAAATTATTAAACAAGGAACAAAGATATTTTACAAAAAAGAGTTGAAAGTAAGTAAAAATAATAGTTATCCATAACAAACAAAAAAGATAAAGCTGAATTGAAATATAATTGAACCGGAGAAAATAATTAATAATCGATATTAACATAAAATTAAATTAATAAAATAATTAAAATTAGAATTAAGAGATAACATTCATATTAACATATAACTTAAAATATCATTTTGTTACTTTAATCAGTAACATTTATTGTGACTTTACATGGTAAAAACTCATTATCTTAATATAGGATAATAAAAATTAAAAAAAAATTAAATAAAAATTAAATAATAATAATAATAATAATAATAATAGTAATAATATTATTAATAATAATACCAAAAAATATATCAATAACATTAAAATTAATTTGATAACTAAAATATACACTATTTTTTTATTTTATTATAATTCAACTCAATCCTAATTCTTCGTTTTGGTTTATTGTTTTATTGATAAAATCCATTGGTGAATCTTGTCTACTTTTAATGGTATTATATTAGCATTCAAATTATTATGCTGCTCCGCGCGTGTAATTATGAATGTATACAATTTGATATTTAATTGATATCTTTTCATTTTGAATAGTCATAATGAATTTTTTCCTATTGTGGTATCTTATATATAATTTATATATAACATCCGTTGCTAACAGCAATTATATATATATATATATATATATATATATATATATATATATATAGTGTCTCACAAAAGTGATGGGACACTTGTGCTTTATAAAAAGAAACTGCAATAAAATAAATAAACAAACATGTGCAAAAAGTTTTTGGGTCTGTTTCATATTTAAAGTTAGTAACAATTATTACATAACGTACATTTTGTCAAAATATTAAAATATTAATTTAGTAAAAATACAATTGTTCAGAACGGAGCAAAAAATTGCTCACATAAGTCATGGGACACTGACTTTTCCATCAAATATTTATCCAAAAATTTTACTTTTTAAAAGTTTTAATATTTTGTTGGATTTCCTTTTACTTTTAAAACATGATTTAATCTTTTTGGGATGGATTCGACTAATTTTTATGTGATTTCTGGAGTGATTTTTCCCCTTTCTTCTTGAAGCACCGATTTTAGTTGTTGTTTTGAAGAAATGGTGTGTTTGCGAATTCTTGATTCCAATTCTTGCCAAATATTCTCTATGGGATTTAAGTCCGGAGATTGTGGTGGTGTTTTTATTATTTCAGGACAGTTATATAGCAGCCAGAGTCTAACGTTCAGTCTAACGTGTGCTTGGGGTCATTGTCCTGGTAGAATTTAAAATCGTTATGAAGGTTCAATTTTCGTGCTGAAAATTTCAAATTTTGCTTTAAAATATCAATATACTTGTACTCATCCATTATACTGTCAATAAAAACAAGATTACCAACTCCAGCGGACGACATACATCCCCATACATTAACTCCTCCTCCACCATGTTTTACTGTTGGTACCAAGTTCTGTTTGCGAAATTCTTCCCTGGGTTTTCTCCACATCAAGATTCTACCGTCAGAACCATATATATTAAATTTACTCTCATCAGCAACTGTAACTTTATTCCAGTAATCAGAATTCTTATTTATGTTGGATTTTGCGAAAGCTAGTCTGAGTTTTCTATTCTTTTCAATTACGAAGAATTTTTTCCTGGCTACTCTCCCGTGATATCCAGCAGATCGAATTATCCTTCTAATAGTCTCAGGATTAACAATTATTCCATATAATGCTTGTAAATCATCAGCAACTTTTGAAGCACTATTTCTTGGATTTTTTTTAATATTTCGAACGATAATTCGCTTTATTCCATTGGATAAATTTGATGATCGACCAGGTCTTCTTTTATCCTGAATCATACGATTCTTTTTATATCGTTTAATGATATTGAAAACTGTTGAACGACTCAAGTGAACTGTTTCAGAAGTTTTTCTAATAGATTTTCCACGTTCAATATGCAAATTAATAACTAATTTTCGAATTTCAGGCGAAGTTTCTTTTCGATTCTTTTCTAGTATATATATATATATATATATACCAGCAGCCTTCGCCCGCTACGCTGGTCGATTACTTTAAAAGAATCTTGTTTTAAACAAAATACATCTATTAACGGCTAAAAGCTTAATACGTAATCAAATACCCTTAATCACTGTCTTAATCGTATAATATCACATTATCCGGTTCAAAATATATATTGACGACATAATATACATACGATTAACTATTTTATAGTAGATTTGCTATGTTGTATTTCGCTCTTCTACCTATAACCACTACAGAGATGTTTCGAAATGTCCTAAAAGTATGACCATCCATTAAACCTTCTTAGGGAAGATATCTAATATAGATAAAATGCATGGTGATTTTAGTAAATACATGAAAACTAAAAACAGAGGGAATTAAAAAACAACAAACCAAAGGGAGGCTATAAGGAAGTCATATTAGCGGAAAAGTTTTGAGACGGTGTTACCTCGTTATTGAAAGTAGAAAAGGCGCAAGTAAGTGTAAAAAAATAAGCTTAAGTAACAAAAATTAGAATTTTTTGGCAATTAGTACCAAAACAGCTATTTTAAACACTAAACATTATTGTTTCTAATTAACTTTCTAATAAACATACATTCTATGATAATTTAAATTGAAATTAAGTTGACAACTTACTATCCGACTTCAAAAGGAAAACAAATGCAAGAGATACATTTGCATGTACGGTAAAAAATATTAAACCACGAAGGTAATAATCCGCAAAGCACTCCAACAATGATTTGAACAAGGACAACAATTCTTATGACGTCATAGCATATAAATTGGAGGCGCGACCATTTGTTTACGGTTTGCATTTACGATTGGGGTGAGCCACCCTTATCACTTACCCATATAGCACAAAAGCTCCTCAGTACCTCCCCAGGAGCTCCAAGTCATCCCATATTCCTCCTAATGCTAAAATGACAAGGTCAGGACGTCCTGGGGAAGAGTCTTTTACGGTGTCCCCAGGAATGAGCTCCCAGAAGCGTCCCTCGGAGCAACTTCCCAGAGACGCTACTCCTGGGGAAGTACCTGGGAAATCATTCCTGGGGAAGTACCCGGTTAGTCTTTCCTGAGGAAGTGCCGAGGAAGCCACAGTGCTGGCGCCATCTCGTGAGTGATTCTGGAGTACAATATTTAATTTCTTTTTATTAAAGTATTGAATTGAATTTGATCGGTATAAGTTTTTTAATGAGTTAATTTTATTTTATCAATTATTCGATTTCTTATTTTTTTAGTAAGTTAGATAATTGTTATTAAATTGTAATTATTTTAAACTTTTGCTAAAAATTTTAATCTTTTTTAGTTACATTTTAATTTATTATTTCTGTTAATTCCTATTTTTATATACTAATTACTATTATGTATCTTTTAAACCAAATTTTGTTCATTTATCAATATTTTATCAATTACTAATAAATAACCTATTGCGTTTTGTTTTTTGTTATTATTACTTTTTTATTAATTAAGAAATTAATTTAACTTGTTTAAAGTAACTAAATAGTAAGTTTCTAAATTAATAAACTAAAATCTCTAAATAGAAGACAATTCTGGATCATATATTTTTTCTGATATTTAGAGGTAAAGGTATTTATGGAAAGAAAAAAAAAAGAGATTCTTAAAGTAAGTTTGTTCATAAGTACCCGTTAAAGCTTTGTTATGAAAATTATCTAAATCTAATCCTGATGCATCTTAATATCAGATGTTTAATGTTTATATATATATATATATATATATATATAATTAGCTAACATACTTACTAAGCACTATTAAAAAAAAGTGTCGCGACGAAACTAGACATTTTTATCACAGCACATAACAACCTTTAAAATGGTACCTTTGGATTTAAAATGTATAAATATTGAGCTGCACCTCTCCCCCTCCTCAAATGTATACCAATACGTGGTTTATTTAAAAAGATTTTCTGTTTAAAAAATATACATTCCTATAAAATCAGTTAAAAATTATAAATTCACGCAAATTTAATGTTTAATTAAGGTTATTATCAATTAATTACCACTGTAATTTATGTATGTGTTGGGGATAAGAAAATGTTAGCTAAATAGAAGCATAAATTGAAGTGTCATTTCTGATCAGTGGCGCCAGCTTATATGCGCCCACGGGGCGCAAGCCCACAGAATAATTTGATATCTCTATCCACCCATTATTAATTGAGCCCACCCAATATTTATGTATTTGTTCAAAATTTTTTTGAGCACACTCAATATTTTACAAAAGTTGACGCCACTGTTTCTGATGGTTTAACCTATTTTCTTTTATTTATCATTAATTAATTTTTTAAATGTAAGTTGGATTTATTAACAAATTATTTTTCTAATAGCTTTTATAGATTATCAAACATAATATCATTATTATTATTTAAATTCTGATAGATAAAGTGAAATCTTTATTTTGAAAACTTCAGAAATATGAATATTTTTTGGTTCTGAAATTACAGATAAATATTTATCTGTATTTCCTTAATAACAAATATTTTATCACAATTTTCAACTGAAAAATATATTGCATTACTTAAAACCTTCATTTAACAAACCGATTTCATATTATATTTCTTCAGATATCTATAAAGCATGGAATTTCCTGTTTTACCATGTATGTACTTAGTTACGTGACAATGAGAGTATTATCACATAAATGCAAACAATGCAGGAATCACCATCACAACCTTCCATCAATTACAAGATTACTATTATAAACTCACAATGGACCTTATGCACGTGACGACACATGCCAGAGCTGGCGGTATGCTAACCTGTTATTCTAGTCACTGCACCGCCAGAATGCCTGAATGCGCAGGCGCAAACATCGCTAGCAGACGATTTCAGCCTTTCTGGATACATTTTAACAGAAAACTTACAAATTTCATGAATTTTCTTGCAAGAAGAACAACAATCTTGAATTTATATTACAATATATTAAGTATATGCTGCTTCAACAAAGAATTTTTTTCCGGTATTTCTAACAAACAAGCATTAATAATTTGCACTCCATAGACTGCTATGCTAAACACCGCCAGTAAATACCGCCAGCAGACGAATTTTAGCCTCGAACTCAGCTTGTGTGCATAAGGTCCATAAACTACTCGCCCCCTCCCCTTCCCAACCAGTTTTTCAGCTGAGAAGGTTTCACGGAAATTTCACAGGGATCACTCAAGGAGAGAAAGAAAGAAAAAAAAAGAGTGTAAAACATCTTCTATTTTAAATAAAAACATCAGTCCTTTTAGGCTTTCAAAATTGTCTAAAATCTTAGTTACTTAAAATACATTTCAAGAAGTCAACAAATATATTTCCCGTCGTTGATTAAATGCAAAAAGGTGTATATTGTATTTTTTTTTTTTTTTTTTTTGCACTTAAAGATTTCATACAATTTTTAAAGACTATTAAATGGAGATTTAACTGAAAAGTAATTTTATTTATAACAATAAGAAAATAAAATGATTTTGTTAACAGATTCAAATTTTATTAATAGTTTCTATTTTATGTAACTCAAACAGTGTTTCAGTGTAATGATAAAATTTTACAAATGATTTTCACACCAAATTCTGATATAACAAGATTATACAAATTTGTACAATGGTGTGTTATTAATAAAAATATAGAATTTTAATATTTTTACAATGTTATAAAATAATACAGTGGTTTTACAGTATTTTTTAATCCCGCTACAAGTGGTAAATCTCCAAACATCTGAAACTCGTACCGTCGTATATAAGAATTTCATAAGTAACGGATATAATTATTCGTTAATAAATGCTCGCCAAAATATACCTAATCACTTTAAAACTGGTTTGTTGATTGGTTGTATTTATGACGGCCAATTATCAACATGAGGGACATATAAAGGGAGGGGGGGTTGCCCACAGTGAAGGTCTTTCTAAAGGAATCTAACCCGTATTTACGCGAGGAAATCCAAGATTCGAAGAAAACCGCGGAAAACTCCAAACAATTAGGCCGACAGGCGCGATTGGGCACAAACCCAACACATCCCATCTACCAGCTTCAATAGCAGAATCTCTTGACAGCTGGGGCCCAGTATGAAACTGCAACAATGAAATATTTCAAAGAGTGAAAATTAGGAAAGAATAAACTTAAGAAAAGACTAAGCAAAATTATATATATTTTTCATAAATTTATATAATAAGAGCACCTTTTACCAAGCGTAAGAAAAAAAAATCGATAAAAATTTCTGTAAAAAAAGTCAGACCGAGAGAGAGCAAAAAGTTTTTTTTTGAAAGGATTTACTTAGATTTTATTTGTCAATCATGAAAAAAAAAAAAAAATCAAGGGACACATCAAGGGAGGAGGGTTGCCCTCCAGAGGGTCTTTCTAAAGGAAGCTAACCCGTGTTTACGCAAGGAAGTTTAAGATTCGAAGAAAACCGTGGAAAACTCCGAACGATTAAGCCGACGGGTGAATTGGCTGCAAACTCAGCACCTCCCATCTACCAGCTTCGAGAGAAGAATCTCTTGGCCACTGGTGATATTCTCTATGAAACTGAAACAATCAAATATTTCAAAAAGTAAAAATTAGGAAAGAAAAGACTGAGCAAATTTATATATATATATTTTCATAAATTCATTTAATAAGAGCACCAAGAGAAAAATAAAAAAAATCGATTAAAATTTCTGTAAAAAGAAAGAGCAAAAAAGTTTTATTTTTTAAAGGATTCACATAGTCTTTATTTGTCAATCATTAAAAAAATCATAATTTTAAAGAAACTATGGGTTTTAATCTCTTGCTATTTTAATCTCTGGAAATAATATTTTTACTAACTAAAATAAAATTTTATAGGTGATATCATCAGAAACGTTTTGCATCATTCATTGTGTGTCAAAATATATAGTTCATAATCCATTTTCTAACTACAAAACGATTTTAATGGATTTTAAGTATTAAAAGCTGAAAGGATATTTTTATAATTTAAAAATACAATTTCATTTAAAAAATTTTAAATTCGAAGACATTTATGTTATAACAAATAATTATTGATAATTTATTTAGAGTTATTAATTTTTATTTATTTCGAATGTATGCAAAAGGTACAAAAAATAAGGACATTTCCTAGTTTTAAATTTCAAAAGCGGAGTAAAAATGAATGTATACCTTAGAAAACTTTACTCCACATTGACCCTACAGCATAACGGTAAGAGCACGTGTCCAGAATACCAAGGTACTCGGGTTGAAGTCCAGGAGGAAAAATGAAGGTAAGAAATTTGTTACTGAATTATCTATGTGTATTTAAATCCGTCAGAATAATACAAAAAAAAAAAAAAAAAAAAAAAAAACATTCGTGTTTTCTTCTAAAAAAAATTAAATTAAATCATAACTTTAATTTAATTTTTTTTGAACATATTAGTGACCTTGAAGTTTCCCAAAGTCCTCCTATATCACTTCCTCAAATTTTCCCCAGAACCTCCCGGGTAGGACCCTAAGGGAGGTCCTGGGGAGCGCCCCAGGATGCTGTAAAGCGGACATTTTCGGTTCCTGAGGACCTCCTGGTGACAATTTTCTGCATCCTCAGGGATGCCTGGGGGATGACAGTCCTGGGATGTGAATCCTCCCCAGGACATCCTGGGGAAGCAAGTGTGCTATATGGGTAGGTATATAAAAATAGATAACAACCTATTCTCGGACTTACTGTGTATATATTTAAAATTTCATCAAAATCGGTTGAGCCGTTTCGGAGAAGTATGGCAACTAACACTGTGACACGAAAATTTTATATATACAGGGTGATTCATAAAAGATGGGCAGAACTTTAAGGGGTTATAGTACACTTAAAGACAAATAATATTAAATAGGAAACTAAGGGTCCCATACGTATTCCCAAGGAGATAGGGGGCATTAAAGTTTAGGGCCCAAAATTTCAAATGATTATAAAAAGTGGAAAAATTGGTCGATTCGTTTGCGGTTTTTGCAAAAAATTTTCTTTATGCCAGTATTTTCTTGAAATAAAATTTTAAAGTTCAATTTCAAAAAATGCCGATAGGGGGCGCTTTAGACTTTGGAGTAACAAACAACTATTTTTTAACGTTATTTTTTGTATTTCTTTAAATGATTTCGAAAGCTTAGACTTAAACTTAAATTTTGATCTAAAAATCTGAGTCCTAACGAGTAGTAAAGTAGCGTAAACTGAAATTTGAAATTTGAAACCCTTCTCCCCCCAGAACAAAAATCAGTTATTCCCGATCTTTGTGTCGTAGATTAGGCTCTAACTACTGCCGCGTTTTGCTAAAATTATTCTTTATGTCAGTATTTTCTTGAAAATAAATTTTAAAGAAAACTTTCAAAAAATTCCGATAGAGGGCGCTTTAGACTTTGGAGTAACGAACAACTATTTTATACCGTTATTTTTTGTGTCTCATTAAATGCTTTCTAAAGCTTAGACTTAAACTTAAATTTTCAGCTCAAAATCTGAATCGCTGAGCGTGGTTCAGTAGCGAGGGGAGGGGGTTCAAATTTCAACTTCTGAACATAGTTCAGTTTGCACTACTTAACCATGCCCAACGATTCTGTGCTGTGATACGAGGCAAAAATACAACTTTCGTCAAGGACTGCATAGTCGAAATTCACTCATAAAGGCACTGGCACAGTTGGAAACGTCGCTCATGCAAACGTTAAAGCTCCATTCCTGACGCTAGTCACCGGGTGAAGAAGGAGACAGAAAGTATGCAAATGTCAAATGGGGAAGAAGAAGAACACGTATGCAAAATTTCGACACGATTCAGGCATAAAAACCACTGAACGGTGAGTCAAGTGTAAGTCGCTGTAGTAATGAATCGGAAGATGGTGCCCTTCACGAATAAGGAAAAGGCTGAGATGCATTTAATTTACGGAGCGGCAGATGGAAATGGTGCAGAGGCACAACGAATGTAAGGAGAGCGATTTCCCAACAGGCGGTTGCCTAACCGCAAAACTTTCGAGCGCTTGCACAGACAGTTGTGTGAGACGGGATCATTTCTCGCTTCCCGGTCGAATGCAGGCCGTGCAAAAAAGGACGAATCAGTAGTTGTTGCAGAAGCCATTCTGGATGTAGTAGCGGCGCAGCCAAGTACAAGTACACGAACAGTGGCTAGGCAGGTGGATACCTCACAGTCCATGACTTGGAGGGTACTGAAGGATGAACATTTGCTCCCGTTTCATGTGCAACGAGTCCAGAAACTGTCTCCAGGGGATTATCCAAATCGTATTGAATTCGCCCGCTGGTTTCTGCAGCAGAACGCGCTAAATCCACATTTTGGACGAACTGTGCTTTTCACCGATGAATGTACCTTCACACGTGAAGGTACATTTAACACACACCATGCACATGTATGGGCGGATGTCAATCCACATGCTACGTATCCACATGCTCATCAGAGACGCTTTTCCATCAATGTTTGGGCAGGAATCCTCGGAGACCACCTAATCGGACCGTACCTTCTTCCTGAACGCCTCAACGGTAAAACATACCTCACATTTCTGCAACATGTGCTGCCAGACCTGTTAAACGTTGTTCCTCCACGCATCCGGCGGGTCATGTGGTTCCAGCACGATGGAGCGCCAGCCCATTACGTACGAGACGTCCGCAACTATCTGGGCATCACATTTCCGAACAGATGGATTGGTCGAGGTGGTCCTGTTGCTTGGCCTGCTCGCTCGCCAGATCTTTCACCCCTCGATTTCTTTTTTTGGGGGCAGTTGAAGGCTCTTATGTATGAGACACCCATTGAATCCCCCGAGGAACTGGTCGCCAGACTTTCCGCCGCTGTAGGGGAAGTGCTCGAAAAGCCTGATGTTTTCGCGAATGTTCGCCTTTCCATTCTTCGCCGTTGTTCTGCGTGCATAACCTCTGGTGGTCACAATTTTGAACATTTATTGTAATTACATGTTAATAAATATGCTTTGGTAACATAATCCTAATTTGTGTCTTTTTACCTCGTATCACAGCACACAATGTGTGGACATGGTAAACTGAACTGTGCTCAGGAGTAGAAATTTCAAACCCCTCTCCCCAAAAACTTAACCACGTCTAACGATTCAGATTTTGGGCTGAAAATTTAAGTCTAAGCTTTAGAAAGCATTTAATGAGACACAAAAAATAACGGTATAAAATAGTTGTTCGTTACTCCAAAGTCTAATGCGCCCTCTATCGGAATTTTTTGAAAGTTTTCTTTAAAATTTATTTTCAAGAAAATACTGACATAAAGAATAATTTTAGCAAAACGCGGCAGTAGTTAGAGCCTAATCTACGACACAAAGATCGGGAGTAACTGATTTTTGTTCTGGGGGGAGAAGGGTTTCAAATTTCAAATTTCAGTTTACGCTACTTAACTACTCGTTAGGACTCAGATTTTTAGATCAAAATTTAAGTTTAAGTCTAAGCTTTCGAAATCATTTAAAGATATACAAAAAATAACGTTAAAAAATAGTTGTTTGTTACTCCAAAGTCTAAAGCGCCCCCTATCGGCATTTTTTGAAATTGAACTTTAAAATTTTATTTCAAGAAAATACTGGCATAAAGAAAATTTTTTGCAAAAACCGCAAACGAATCGACCAATTTTTCCATTTTTTATAATCATTTGAAATTTCGGACCCTAAACTTTAATGCCCCCTATCTCCTTGGGAATACGTCTGGGACCCTTAGTCTCCTATCTAATATTATTTGTCTTTAAGTATACTATAACCCCTTAAAGTTCTGCCCATCTTTTATGAATCACCCTGTATATATATATACATATATATGTGCAGCTGCAAATAAAGCATTTTTCATATGCGAAAATTCTGAAATAATTATGTTATTTTACATTTGATAAAGGACGCTAATTTTGAAGCAGACTTCTATAAGCATTGTATATCAGGTGAAATGAATGATAGAAAAAGGAGAGACAGCATTCCATTTATTATTTTTAAATGAACAGCAATGCATTGGACTGAATTATATCTGACATTTTTTCTGCTCAATTTATTTTAAATAATAACCTACTCAGGAGACTTCCAACTGAAATAAGTACAGTACATTTATGAAGAGTTGTAATTTATAAAAATCTTGGAAGGTCGCTTGTTCATCGAGGAATGTAAGTGTGAATTTCAATTTATCAGTGCACTGTTGTGTTTTATATAACAGAAAATGTTCAATATTTTTTATGTTTATAGACTACAATTTTATTCGCATACGAAGAGGCTCTTTATCTATTGAAAAAAATATTGATTCTTAAGTACTCACTTAATGCTCCAAAATACTTCAATATAATAGATTTTTAAAGACGTAAGTGTTTGTTTGGTATTTTTTTAATTTATTTAAAATATGATATGTAAATTTATTACATATTTTTAATGTATTAAAGCAAAACCCGAAAAATAATAAAGAAAGAAAAATTCCCCTGATCTGATATTTTATGCGTTTACGTGACTGCGAAATCCACAAATTTTAGAAAATGATCTATTTTTCACGAATTTTAATAACAATTAAAAAAATTAATTTACTGCTAGTCCATTGTGATTGCAATGTTATAGTGCCTCCTTATCGTATTTAAAAAATTTCAAATCTCTACGAAATCATGTTCATGAGCACCAAAAAGAGTAAACTTATTTAAAATCTTCCAAAATGTGGCTTATTGCAGGTTTTCTTTAATTCAGAATTATATGAGAAAAATTAAGGTATACAGATATCTTTGAAGTGTTTGTTAAATTTGGCTACAAAGTGATACAATATATTTTCATTTTACATGTTTACATTTAAATCTTCACTTTTAATGCGTAACATACAATTAATAAAGTGTAATATGAGTTTTAAAATTGTGAGGGAGTGTCCCTAATAAAGGCACTCTGGTGTTTTGAGTGAGATCGCAATGTTCTAACATGTATGACGCCTTCGTTTTACAGTTAACTGCGGTTTTTTGAGTTTGTATGCAAATTTCTAACTCTGTCTTCAGTTTGCAAACTATAAAAGCTGTAAGTTATGAGTTGGAGAGTGTATGTGGTGTGGTGAGTTGGGAAGAGCCTCCAGAAACGAGTAGTAGAGCTGACGTGTGAAAGTAGAGAGCCTCAGTACAGGAGTTCGGTAAAGGTTATTTCAGAGTAATTTTGCACTGTGGTTGTTATAAAAAAAGATATTTGCGCAGCGACGGGCTGATTATTTGCAGGTTAGTAAAAGTAGCCCGCGACATGAAGAGAAGAGCCGAATTCCCGATTTGAGCCAGACTTAGTTGTAATGTGAGTACAAGCTAAAGTTATTTTTTATCATAGTAGTGTGCTTAGTTGTCCAAAATACAGAACTTTGCTCCACTCCCCGCACCCATTATAGTAAATAAAAGTTTTGCGTTTTTAATTTTGCTCAGAATATGTCTTCATTAGACCGACATGTCACAAATGGCGTCCAACGAAACTTCGAACCTTGCGAGATTGTCCCAAGAGTGTATTTTACTGTTGAAGGTGATGTTGACACATTCTAAGTGAAACTGAAGTACTATATTTCATTTAATTATATACCGGAGAAGAATAAGTGCATAGTGCTGAAATGCTCGCTAAAAAACGACGCAATTTTGTCGCTAGATAACATAGGAAAATTTCTAATTACTGATGTGACTAAACGGTTTGAACAGACAGTTGCTGAATTAAAGAAACCTTTTCCCCTTGTTAAGAACAAAAATATTTTACGTAGAGAATTTTATTGGAGTAAACAAAATACATATGAACAGGCCCCAAAGTTTTATCTACGTAAACTTGAGTTCAAAAATAAATTAGGTTTGGATGTCACATTTGAGGAGTTATTGGACATAGTTCTTCCTCTTTTTAATCTAAATGTGCAGGATTATATTGAACTCAGGTCACCAAAAAATTCCTCTGAAAGGCATCAGATGTTGTTGAAGTATGAGTGTCGGCAGAGCTTGGATCTATGGGAGTCGCGTAGCCCTCAACAGAGACCCATCATAGATAATCATTTGAAAAAAGAAGGAGATAATAATTTAAGAGGGGATAGTGAGCAATAATTTGAGTAATGGTAACTATGGATATAGTCGAAATGTGTCAAATGCTAGTAATGGTAATAGAAATTTCAGTGGTGTTAGTAATTTTAGAGGCGATGACAGAAATGTTGATAGAAATAGGCGGAGTAGTGACTATGGTCAAAGAGGGGTGTACGTGAAAGGAATGTTTTTCCTTCACGAATAAGGCGATTAACTTTGGATGAGAATTCTGGGTGCAGGTCACTGCAAAGAAGAAGTATTAAGAGATCGGAGCAGTTTAACTAGTAAGTGGCTGTATATCGAAAGGTATGCAGTCACAGGTCAAAAAGGAAAAGTCTTCTGTATATATGAGTAGTGTGACTATCAATCCTATGGAGTTACCCGAGTTATTAATTATTTTGGATGGTATTGTTGTTAGAAATTTCTTCGATACAGGAGCGGACATGATATTTATCCTAAATACTTTTCGTATAAAAAGTTGAGGAGGACAAATCTGGTGGTTCACTCGGCACAAGGAGTAGCGTGTGTTAATAAAGGTTCAGTGAATTTGGAGTTTGAAATTCGTTCGGTTAAGACATGTTGGGAATTTTGTACCCTGGATGGTTTAACGACGCATTGTATAGTCGGAATAGATTACATGAGAGATAGAGGAATTAGTTTGGATTTCTTTAAAAAATCTTTGATCGTAAATAATGATGAGAATGTGAGCAAGAAAAAGTCAGTTTCGGTGTCGGTTGATTTGGGGGCGTCTGGTTTAAGTGGAGTCGAGAAAGAAGCATTTAATAAGTTTTTGGTTGATTTTGGCGAAGTTTTTCTGATAAACAGGGTTTAACGCAAGTTGCAAACATGATAGTTAGTGATCATGGCCATTGTTTTATATCTGATATTTTTAAGGGTCTGTGTGAGAAGCTGGAGATTGACCAATCTTTTACTGTTCCTTACCGTCCTCAATATAATAGGGCTGAAAGTGTCAACCGTACTTTAATTCAAATGATTTCTTCTTACGTGGGTTCACATCATTCAAACTGGGACCAGTTTCTTCAGCATTTTACGTACGCACTTTGTACGGCAGTTCATAAGTCGGCGGGGAAAGCGCCTGCTCAGTTATTTTTGGGTAGAAAAGTCATTACTCCATTTCAAAGGTTAGTTATGATATCTGATGCAGTGAGTCAATTTATGTGTCAGGATATTGAGAAGTTGGTTAAGGTGGCACAGGTTCAGATAGAAAAAACACAAGAGAAACAGGTTCAGTATTGTAATATTTATAGAAGGGAGTTAGAAGTTAAAGTTGGAGATTTTGTTTTGGTGGAAAAGCATTGGTTAAGTTCAAGTCGTCAAAAGAGGATAGCTAAGTTTGGTCCAATGTTTATGGGTCCTTCTGAAGTTCTAAAAGTTCTAAATAATAATTTGGTTGTAAACATAGATGTGAAAGAATGACACTTATTCTGGATCAAGTTAGAATTTATCAGTTTAGAGGAAATGATAGTGAGGGGTTTCATGTGTCAAGTGGTGTTTCGCTAAATTCCCGATCCAGGGAGTTTCCCGAGTCTAGTTCATCTTCGTCTAGTAGTTATTTTCATTATTCACAATAAAACTCTAGAAAAATATCGCCAAAACCGATTGCTGAAAATAAAAAGGCTGTTTATCCGAGAGCAAAGTATGATCATAAATCAAAGAGGACAATTTCGACTACGTCCGACTCAGTGTGAACGGAAATACGTAAATCGACGCGTTCCACCAGTACTTCGACATCAACCTCGGAATCATAAATTGTCCAATAGTTCTGCATCGTCGGTACACAATCCTCCGAATAAGACTTTCGTGGACATTCGTAGGAATGAAAAGATAACTCTGATTTTCCTACTAAAACAAAACGCAGATCTAGACAAAAGCGCGGCCAAGCATCGACGGTTACTTCAGGTGCTTCTAGAAAGAGGAGACAGTTCTTGGAAAGTCAGCATCCGTAGTCTGGAACTTTTCATCGAGAGGAGTCTAGCCATGGAGTGACCTCAGCGAACCAATCCGGACTGAGTCGTCGTGGAACCTACAAATGTCCCATGGCATCCATTCAGGAGCATACTACAAGCAAGGCATTCAACGGTTGCTTCTCCATATATTTCTGATATCGAAAGATCGTTTGTTAAAGTATTCTGAGCCTTGCTTTAGAAGGAAGCCGGCTAGCAGCGAATATTCTCTATAAATTGGTGATGATGTTCTTTATTAACTTTGTACATTTATGATGTACCAATGTGAAGGAATGAAAGCAGATGGACTGTTTTATATTTTATTTTTGGCCATTTTTGGAAATTTTTACGGACTAACGAGTGGTGCTTAATTAAATTCAAAATTTGTTGGCAAAATTTTTACTACGATGTATGTTTGAAATTTTTGTCTCAATTGCTTTGAAATATTTTGGATCTATTGCTAATTGTTATGTTGGTTTCTAAAAATGTTGTTATATTGTTATGTTGTTAGTGTCTTATATTATGTATGTTAATGTATGTTTCATTTCAAGCTATCGATAGATAGTACTTTAAGTTAATTTGAACACGTGCCGCGGTTAAGCGAGCACGTGTTTTGCGGTAAAGAAGTCATTTACACGTGTTTCTGTCTCTTGTACTAACATTTAATTAATTAACTCTCTCCTTATCCTTTCGGGTTTTATGCGTTGCGTTCTTACGTTAGTTGGGAGTAGTTTCCGCAAGTTGCGAGTTTTGTGTTACACTTGAATAGGAAATTATACTGTTTAAATATTGAATGTTAATGTAATTTTCTTGCAGGGAAGTATACTTATGTTATGTTTTGATGCTGTTATTTCTTTTTTAGTTCATACAGATGAAGATTTATGTGTGATGACGTCATTTTATCTTGTAAATTTTATTTTATAGATTGTTGAATAAGCACAGCAATATGAAGTAGTACGTATGTGTCCCAAGTATTGTACAGTGGAGCAGGTTCTATTGAATTTTTGGGTAGTAGTTTATTGGCATATGCGAATTTAGGTATTTTGCGAAGTAGCATGTAAGTAAATTTTATTTAGGACAAATTATGAGTCTTGGTGAGGAAAATTTTGCGCATGTTTTTTTTTTTCTTTTGACTTTGGGCGAACTTTTGTGATCGAAAAATTTTACGTATGGAGATTTTTTGTAAAGTAAAAGTTGTTTTCACGTATTGGGAAAATTTCGCAAGTTTAATATGTTGATGAATTTTAGCACTCTCAGTACAGTTTTAGTTTTACAAGTTTTATGAGGCCTTCTTATATTAGGAGGATGGTTGCTATTGAGTATATGATTTTTTATGCAGACTGATGATTTTTCGTGATGTGTTAAAAGTTGATATTTTGGAAGTTATTGTTCGGCACCAAATTCCAGCCATCACTTTTGTTTCTTGTTCGGCTGAAAATTTATTTCAAGAAAAGTACAGGGCATGCATTTGCCCAGTTCTTTTCCTCTGTAGATTCCGGGGGTGGGGGGTTGTGAGGAATTGTCCCTAATAAAAGTACTCTGGTGTTTTGAGTGAGATCGCAATGTTCTAAAATGTGTGACGCGTTCATTTTACAGTTAACTGCGGTTTTTTGAGTTTTTATGCAATTTTCTAACTCTGTCTTCAGTTTGCAAAGTATAAAAGCTGTAAGTTGTGAGTTGGAGAGTGTGTGTGTTGTGGTGAGTTGGGAAGGGCCTCCAGCGACGAGTAGTAGAGTTGACGTGTGAAAGTAGAGAGCCTCAGTACAGGAGTTGTGTAAGAGTTATTTCAGAGTAATCTTGCACTGTGGGTGTTTAAAATAAAGATATTTGTGCAGCCACGGGATGTTTATTTAAGGTTGTTAAAAGTAGCCCGCGACCTGAAGAGAAGAGCCGAATTAGTGATTTGAGTCGGACTTAGTTGTAATGTGTGCACAAGCTAAAGTTTATTCTCATAGTAGTATGTTTAGTTGTCCAAAATACCGAACTCTGCTCCACTCCCCGTTCTACAATTATAGTAAATAAAAGTTTTGCGTTTTTAATTATACTCAGAATATGTCTTCATTAGACCTATATGTCACAAAGCTGTTGAATTTGTACTTCGTAATTCGTTTAGTATCAAAAGCCTCTATCCTTGATCAGGATTTAATTTTTCCCTGAATATGGCTATCACGTTTTTCATATTCATATACTGCGTCAGAAGCATATGTTGTAAAGGCAACAATTCTTCTATTTCTTGAGTGATATGATTTTTTTAGCAGGATTAAAAGAGTTTCATAACCTTCACCTAGTGCACCTTTCTTAAAGCATTCATTTTTTATCTCAAAAATCCTTGAAATTTGAATTTTTACTTTCACATTACTCTATAATCTGTCATTCCCATAAAATCATTTTGTCTGCGGCTAAAAAATTTATCTTTGGAACCTTAATTTTCCTTACATTCTTGTTTTGTAGCTGTCTTCACAGCCGGCTTTGATATCAATTCCTATTCAGTGCTAGCAATTCTAAGATAGTTCACTGAAATAAAGTACGACGGTAACATAAGAAGTTCAGACAAGATATAACACAACATATGTCATCATCAGAGTAGAATTTTCAATTAGTTGCATTGTTCTTTTTTGACCGTAAGGAAAATGTGATGATTCAAGAAACGGTAGAGAATAAGCTCCAAAACATCCTAAGAAATGAAGAATATGTACCAATGTTACAAGAACCTCTTTTTTTACTGAAAAAAACACTTGCTAATTGTATGGGTTTTAATATGAAAGAGAAGATTATGGAATATTTGAAAAGAAAAAAAATGGAGAACTGATGACGGTAGGGTGTGATACTTTTAACCTCAAAACCGGTGTCATAATGGAACTATAAAATTGATAAATGGCAATTTGGAACGTCCTTTTTACAGGCTTTTTTACTTGGGACATATAAATGAGTTACATCTTAATAATTTAATTTTCAGCATCTGAATGGACTTACTTCTAGGCTATGCTCAGGATCTATTGGAAGATCTCTAGACGTGCGAAATTTTTCCATTGGTTAAACTAAACCAACTAATAAGAATTGAAATTCATATTGACTTTTTAGATCAAATTAGCAATCAAGTAATACTTCACGCAGCATACGGCATTATTTCACTATTTGAAAGTACTCCAGAATTTCCATTGCATAAACTCGAGCTACAAAATTGTTCAAGATGGTTAACCACATCTCAAATACTTATGCGGCTCAATACTGAGAGAGAGAATTCCTAAAAGAATCTTTGTATGCTGTGCTAGTATGTGATGAAAGTGTAAGTACATGTTTAGTTCCTCCTGGAAGCAAAATAATGTTCTTCAGATATAAATAGCTATTTATCATATTTAATAAATAATATAACGCATGTAGAGAAATATTTGCTGAGTATTATTGACGTTGAGATTCCAAAGAAACAACTATTTTTCTCATCAGGAAAACTCCTTGCTATATTAAGGGGACAGTGGACCTTTATTTGAGTAAAATCGTCCATACAAAATCGTCGCAGAAAGGGTCTATTTCTGTTGTTTAATAGTACAAAAACAGTTTTTTTCCTTTTAAAAATATGATTTATGCAGGTTTTAAAAGTTTAATAAAGGTAAATATATTTATATACTAATTTTTCAGCGTTTTTAGTTTTTTGAAATGCTTCTTGCGAAGTAAGTTTTGATCAATATTTATGAAATTGATAAGGAGTTATCCTGATATTGTTTAGTAATAAATTGTGTAAGCTTTTCGAAATTCGTCTTCATTACGATATCAAATTTGATTTTTTACTTATTAAAAGGCAAAATTTTGATGAAAATCGATATGAAATTTAGAAAAAAAATGTGTAAAATATTAACTGTTCAAGAGATTTAAAAAAATCTTACACAGATTTGTTTATGATAGAGTTGTAAGTGATAAATATGCAAAAGCAAGAAAATATCTCAAAAATTAAAACACGAGGAGCATTCTAAAATTCGTTTAATAATTTAATTTTTTAAAAAACGTTTAAAAATTTTAATAAGATTGGAAATTTTTTGAAGGTTTTCTATATCTGTTTGGTGATATCTATGAATGCATAAAATTTCATATTGCTATGATGATAATACAAAAAAATAACGTCCACTGTCCCCTTAACAGACGATAAGTAGCTTATTAGGAATTTCACATTTAGACGCAAAAGAGCAGCAAGAGACGAGAGTCAGTAGAGAAGACCACTACAAAAAAAAAAATAATGAAAGATAGTAATGTTATAATGTTAGTATTCGTCTACGCATTTTATTTATGACTTCATTAACGTTTATTCATTTAGTAATAATAATAAATATTCGCTTAATTCTCTTTGCATTGTTTGTGATTATTCTATTTACAAATATATTTCCCTTTTTAAATTTAAATTTAAAGGTTATTTTCCTTCAAGAATCATGCATAATAAAGCACAAACGTATTTGAAAGTTGCATTATAAAATTCGTAGCATTTTTAATGAGTTAACAGTCGATTGAGAAGTTTTCATTGAATAAAGTGTATGCATGGATTGTAGTAAAATATTTGTTCTTTATTTTTTGCTCTTCGTTAATCGAAAGAAACAAAATTTTATAAAATTATTTTTAAAAATGAAATGAAAATATTTAATATAAAAATTATCAGAAAAATAAATACAATATAGGTTCATAGTTGTAAATTTTATGTTCATCCATTTTTCATTTTTTTAATAAAATATCTAGTTTTAAAAAAGACTATAAGGAATTATCAATTTAGTAAAAAATATGTCTTATAAAGAAAAAAATATGTTGAAAGAAGATGAAAAAAAAGATAAGTGCAGATAAAAGTAAAACAAAATAATAATTATTTATACGGTACACAGAATAAAGCAAATATAGGAAAATACCACCATTTATAGAAAAGCGTAGTTTATGTCTCAAAACAATTATACAACAAGATAGATGATCATTTTAAATTTTCATGAGTGAGGATAAATACTTGCTGGTATTAAACGGTAAAATATTATTTATTTTTTAACAAAAAAGAGTAAAATTGAACAATAAAACATTTACTTTTTTTCAAAACATACAATGGAAACAATTTTATCTATTATGTTTCTTTTTTAAATCGAATAAATCATTGTGAACGAAGTTTTCTATGCGATGCAATTCTTTTTTATTTAGAATATTCATTCCGAAATTAAAATTTATTTTGGTGTATCGTACAGATAACGAATAATAAATGCAAGTTAATAATTTTGAAGTAATGTACAACATTTTCTTAAAACCTTAAATACCTTTAGTTACCTTTCAAAACATATTCAGTTTAGTCTTCTAAAATGCATTTAGAATAACATTGAAACTTTACTGTCCAATGTTGCCAATAAAATTTATACTGAAGATATCATTAAAGAAATTTTTAACATATTTACATGTTTTCAACATGATAGAAGCTCTAGTCTTTTTTAAATATAAATATATATATATTTTTAATTCTTGTTATATGTTTTTTTTGTTTGTTTGTTTGTTTATTTTGCTTAGAAACTTGAAAAATTCCCTATTATATTCTAGAATGATTAAATAAAATTTACTAAATGGAAAAATAAGGTATATATAGCCTATATTTATGATTGTTTTCGAATATTTCACAATAAAATATCAGTTGTAAGAAGACTTTTGCATGGGATGCCAAGTGTTTAACAATAGGCATAAATCACCACTAATCCTAGAGAACAATTAATAGTTTTAATTTCCCTTTCTTCAATATTCTATAGAAGTGGATATAAGTGTAGTATACTTATTTATTTATATAAGATTTTCCTACATTTTATTTTCTGCAAATTTTAGATTGGATCCAAAAATACTTTCAAAAACCATTTTTAGAATGCCCCAAAAGAGGTTATAGAAAACAAATAGAAGAATTTGTTAATAATTGGCAAAATAAAGAATATTATTCCTATTTTTCAAATGATGATTCGAATTGCGAGATTAAAACGATTTTAGGTAGTATTTCTAATTTCTTCGAAAACAGTGAACTACACTCTCTTGAATCGAAATAGTGAATTTGGATTCTCATGAAAGAGCTGTAATTTTTGGGTTCGTGAATGAGTTGTTTTTCAAACGTTTTACTCATCTTGTTTTAATCTGATTATTTAAATTACTCATCTTGATTTAATCTGATTATTTAAATTACTCATTTTGATTTAAATTCTTTTATAACAACACGCTTACTCCAGTTGTTTCAGCTTTTTACGAGAAGCTTACTTTCAAATCGCGGGATTAGTGGATTTGAACTGAACTTGAGTTGCGTTTTTGCTGATGCTTTAAGAGAGTAGATACAACAGACACTGAGACAGATTGAATCAATAAGAATAACTGGATGCATAAATTCTCTTCTGAACAAATATTTTGTAATGGTTATTTCGACATACCAAAAAACAGTTTCAAAGAAATCCAAACTTACAACAAACGAGATTGTTTGAAAAAAAAAAAAAAAAAAAAAAAAAAAAAAAAAAAAAAAAAAGGAACATAAAGATTAATTAAAACCAAAAAAATAATGGAAATAACAAACTTTTTTCTAATGTGAATGAGCTGGATACACCACTAGCTTTTTTAAATATTTATTTCAGATGATCTTATTGAGAAAGTTTTCAATAAAAGTAATTTAAAAACCTGCTAAAAAGATCTTTCAAATCATGCGATTTTCACATCAGAAGATAAAAGCAATTTTTGAGGAAAACATTATGCATGTCTTTAGTGCGATTGTCCAATGTTTGATCGTATTGCAGTTATGAACTTGGTTTTCCCTTGATTCAGAACACAATAAATAGAGATTAGTTCCACAAAATCTGATAATTTATTCATTTGAATAATATACAAAAACATCTACCTCCAGATGATTCAAATCCTGATAGATTACAGAATCTTTGACATATCACTGATATTTTAGACTGTTTTACTTCTGTTATGTTTACATCTTAACTGATCATCAAATCTAAGTTACTAAAGTTCAATATTACATGAAGCAATATATGCCGATTAAACCGAATTAAATAGAATTAAACATTTTATTCTTGCGAATATTTCTGTGTAAAAAAATTAAAAAATTGGATTTGTGCAGATAAATTAAAACTAGTTATGGAAAAATGACATAACATGTAATAAAAAGAAAAAAAAAATAGATAAATGATTTAATGAAAATTTTATACTATATACAATAAATTAAATAACTCAACAAAAATTGTTAAAACAAGAACTTTTTCTCATGGTTTAGTTCTGAATAATTTAAATTTAAACAGGTATGTTGCTATTAATAATAATAAAGTTTGGTGTTAAGTTATAAAACATTCCAGTAGCTAATTTATGGTTATTAATGAAGCATGTATTATTTTGAATTTTTTTAATAACTTATGCTTTGTAAAACATCAGCAAAAAAGAATTTTATACATTTTTTTGTAACCAGCTAAATCATTTTTATAATTTATTCAACTAAATATACACTTTTTATCATATATATAAAAGCATAGTTGCTGTTACATAGTATACATTAATTAAAAGAAAACACAATGACCTTAGAGGCAGATATTACTGATAAATTATACATTTTTGCCATATATTTTAGGGCATTAATGTTTTTTAATAAAAGATGATGCAACAAAATATTATTTTGTAGGCTATTTCTGATGCAGAATATTTCAAATTGTTTATATAATAAATCGAATTGTATGTTAAAATCTTTTTTTGTGTAAAAGGAAAAAGAAAAACATTTGTATGCATCCAGAGAACATGTGACTTAAGTTTTTAAAAAACAGCTGTAGTTAGATACAATAGTTCTTATTTTATTTTTTTAAATGTAATTTAAGAATTACGTCAACATTATTAAAAAAATTAACAAAAGAGAAATATTATCAATGAAAAAATACAATAAAGTTTCTAGAGAAAAATAATTGATGCATCTTAAAATATTTTTAATGAGTATTTTTAGCTTTTTAAAATGAATTGTATGATTCACACTGGCTAAAATAATATAGGTTTAAATAATATATTGAGTATCTAATGCATTTTCGAATACTTATTGTTTTTCAATGCATATTAACAATTATCTGCAAAAATACCTAAAATCTTCAATGTAACTCATATCTCAATATTATACAAACATCTTTTATTAAAAAATATTATTCAGTATAATGTGGTTTTTTTTGCACTGATCATTTCTTATTTAATACTCTCCTTTCATGTGTTTAAAAGCTGATCGTTTATTGTTATATAGATAGTAAATCGTTACATCACAAGAATGGAATATTTAATCGAACTTTTTTATTACAAAAGTTGTCTAACTAAATTAAATCGCTATTTGATATTAAATATTCATTTTTGTTCATGAATTCTAGATATAGTTTATTATTTATTTACACCCATTTAACTACGATTTTAAATAGATAATATTATAAAATATATATAATTTTCTAAATATTAACAGAGTATTAAATTTTGCTTCAGATTCACCATAGTTTATTCTAAGCATTTTAAGATAGGTAAATTTCACACATGCGAGAATGTCCTCAATTTTTTATTTGTAAAGAAAATAACACTCTCATAGAACAGAACTCTTTGGATTTATTAATTTATTCTTTAATTTAAATCTAATAATAAATACACACATACATTTATAATTAGATTTCTCATTTCAAAATATAAATCGATTTGTGGAGATTAGCTTTTAAAATATATTTATTGAAAGAGATTCTACGAAAAAAAGAATGGAACAAAAACTTAAATTGAAAAAATAAATAAATATTAAATATTCTCCCGTATTAAAACACTAATATAATGAAATATTTTATAACTCCAGATGTTACAAGAATAATTTATTCAAGTCTCCCTTTGTGAAGGATCATAAATTCCTTTAATTTAACAAAGATGAATATTTCATATCTGGAAATATAACATGCATGTAAGTTTTCTTATGTGAGAGAAGGAAAGTAAGATAAAATATTTTTGAAACATTTATATTTTATTGAACATAAACCTACATTGTCCTGATTTTTTATTTTAAATATACCATAAAAAGATAGTAATGCAAATGTAATTGAAACACATCTTTCTAAAAAGAATTCTCACTCATTATTGATATCAAAATATGTTTTGTAATTAGAATATGTAATATATTCTAAATACATATCACAGTTAAATACATCTATAGCTTTAAAAATGTTTTAATAAAATTTTTTTTATTATTTTAGATTACATTTCCTGATAATTGTTTAAACTATATTATTAATACATTTAATTCCTATATCATTTTCCCATGAGTTTCGACCCTTTTTTATTAGCACTTTCCAACAAAGTTGAAAAGTGCTTATGCATTCGGTTTGTCTGGCTGTCTATCCGTCTGGCCGTCTGGCCGCGCTCTAACTCTCGTAAATATACTCAGATTGTCATGAAATTTCTGGGCGTTATTTAGGTTTACCCTAGCACGAACCCTATTGAAAATGAAGTTTCTGCCAAGATTAATTTATTTACAGGGATAATCAAAAGTTTTCCATTACATGAAGAAATAATATGAAGAAAAATCGTTTCAAATGACTTTTATCGTTTATAACACTTTCCAAAAGTTTGAAAAGTGCTTATTCATTGTTTGAAAAGTGCTTATGCATTCGGTTTGTCTGTCCGTATGTCAGTCTATTCGTCTGTCCGCGCTCTAACGCCTGTAAATATACTCGAATTGCCCTGAAATTTTTGTATGTTATTGACCTTTAACCTTGCACGAACCCTACTGAAAATGAAGTTTCTACCATGACTAGTTTATTTACATGGAGAGTCAAAATTTTTCCATTACATTATGTTCTATGGGGAAAAATCATTTCAAAGGCATTTTAAAGATGTTACACCCTGTCAACCATATTAAATTTTACATACATTTAAGAGATGCATTCTATAACATATGCGGTGAAAATATAGCTATTATTCATTTACAGAGCCACACAAAAGTATTCCATTGGATAATGGTAAAGGGGGAGAATAGTGTGCTACATTTTTTAAATATGTTAAACTGTTTCATGTATAACAAAATTAATGTATGTCACTGAGGCTTAATATAAACTATATGATACTATCCTGCATAATATGAAGTACATTGCATTTACAGGGACACACAAAAGATTTCAAATAATATATTCTTTCCGTTGCACTGTATATAGTTCCAATGATGGCTGATGGGTGGATGTAATACATTTTAATTATGATATACGCATTTAAATTTCACAATTTTTTTTTACATTACAAGGGTGTGTATAAATGTTATAGTTGATTTACAGGGATACCCAAAAGAGCTCGCCAACGTTACTCAGTATGAGCGTAAATTACTTAAAGGTGATTTTTAAATAAGCTATGCACTTTTATTCAGAACTGCATTCAATTTATAAAGAAATGTTTGCAGAATGTAGATAAAATGATACAGTGCTCAGCAAAAGTTTAGACAATGATGGATTACGCTTCTATATTCAGAAATATGTAACAAATTTTTGTAATTCATCTATCATACATTACTTGTTACTTATCCTTTATTCACAAACAATAAATTTAAAATTTTACATTTTACAAAATATATAATGACAAAAATATGAAATTAACACTGTGGAAAAAGTATAGACAATTTGTATATTTACAGAATTATAATTACAAATTAAAATCGAGCGGCACGCACATTTTCTGCAATTAGTGCAATAATGTGATTTTCCATCGAATAAAATAAATGCTGCGTCACTTGTGGGTCTATTTTGTATCAAACACGATAAAGAACAGCCCGAAGCTCATTAACAGGAAAGTTTAGCAAAAATTTGCATAAACCTTAAGTGATATTATGTCACAAAGAATTTCGATTGGGTCCAGATCAGGGCTACATATCGGCCAGTTGAGATCAGTAGTATTTTTAGAGTTAAACGAAGCTTTTTATTAGTATGCAATATGAATCGATGCATTATCTTACAAAAATCCATACTTTTGACTAGCTAAAATTTCCCCAAATGACTAAAAATTATTCTCCAAAGTATGTATGTAGTCTTGTGTTGCTTGGTAACCATGGAATATCTCTAGAGATACTCAAACATTAAAGCAAAGTGAGGAACAAATAATTAAAACGTCAGCTCCTTGTTGTCGACTTAAGAAAGTTCTAGCCTCTTTACGCAAGTCGTGCCAATAGTATTCCTTCCCGTTTTGACCATCCAAAATCCACTGTTTCCCGCTACTGAATATCATAATCTAACATTTAGGTCCATATGACGCATGTTTGCAAGTCCAGTGCTTTCTCGCCAAGTTGTAGAGAGATTTCAAAGCTGGTTATTTTATAATTTTCATGTAAATTGATTTTCCTCTTTCTTTAATTCATCTATGAATCATATTCGTCAATACAGAAAGTACTGACTTACTTTTAATGTGAATAGTAATCATTATTTGTGTAAAAGACAGTTTATGGATCCTTTTGTCATCTCATTTTCTGATCGTACAATGACTTCCGGATTTATGTTTTGTTTTGAAGGAGTCAGCCTTAGACTATACTTCATAGACAGATCTATTTGAACGATTCAATGCAGCTGGAATTTTAACATCAGTCTTCCCTTTCCATTTCAGCTTCCCTACTCCAATTACCTCATCTAACTGAATATTTCTAGCTCACGGCATCTTCACTAGCTGATGCTTTATCGAGGTATACTTAAGTACTTCAGACATGTGACATCATAAATTTGAAATATGCATTTTACTGCGAACAGTCGGCAAAAAATCATGATATGCAAATTTTACTTTTTTCAGTTAAATTAAATATTATCTTATATTATAATCATTATTTTCATCCTAAAACCTTTAAAATATATTTAAAAATAAGTATAGCCATTTGTAATACTATTTTTTATTTAAAGGTTAAATAACACCAGTGTCTAAACTTTTGCTGAGCACTGTATACAGGGCCACGCAAAGAGTTGTGTACATGGACACCTATGAATGATAATTTATAACAATGTGATTTCAGTTGTTTTAAGAGTGTTTTAATTTAAAATGAATTTTAGCTTCTTACTAATATCTAATAAAAGTACAAGGTAAACTACAGTGCTGAACAAAAGTTTTCAAGTATGTTTCCCATTTATTAGTACAAATTGCTCAAAAAATATTTTAAGCTTTTTTCTTGCTAAACTAAATTTTCCCATTTTATAATATGTATATCAATTTACAGATCAAATACAGGGATGTTCAAAAGTATTGGAATACATATTTGTCTATATACCCTTATTTCCCTAATTAAGGAAGTTTTGTTAAATATTTCATGAAGTGTTGGAAAGTGCTTCATAATCTATGCTTAACGCACGATTTCTCTTACTTGTTTTGTATTGTTGTTATTTACCAAAAATAAATTTGTTACATGAATTATAAGTGTTTATAATGCATTAGTTAAGTGTACATTTTTTAAACTTAAACAAAATAAAATATTTACTTCTAAGATTTTATATATTGGGTTATTGTAAAATTTTGGCCTTGCGATAGGGAGAGTAATTTATTCCTCCTAGAGAGAGTAATTATAGACTCCCTGTCTGAAGAATCATAATTTCTTTTGATTTACCAAAGATGAATATTTCAGATCTGGAAATATAACACGTATTTAAGTTTTTTTTGGGGGGGGAGGGGGGAGGAGAAAAATATGATAAATTATTTTTGAAACATTTAGAATATTGTTAGACAATGTTATAAATCCACTTTGTCTTGACTTTTTTTTATTTTGAATACACCATTAAACCATTAAACCATACCATTATATCATTAACGCAAACGTCGTGGAAATATGTCTTTTTTTGAAAAAGAAGTCTCAATGAATCTTGATATCAAAATTAGACATATAATGAGAATTTATAGTATTTGAAAGAATATATTTGTAGGTTTAATAAAATATTTTTAATAAACACTTTATTTTGAAATAACGACCTAAATTCTTTTAACCCTTTTAAGTCTGATTTTTGTTTTAAAATTTTTAGAAAAAAAATACTTTTATGTTACTAATATTAACACTAGCTATCCAGATAATTAGAGTCTGCCAAATATTTTCTTGTTTGAAACACAACAAATATTGTTATTTTGCATACTATCCAATTCATATTAGTATTGCAATAGGCTAAGGAAGACTTTTTGGAGATGTTCAGAAAATACTATTTTACAGAAAGATTTGACTGATCTGATTATTTACTAATTTTTTCTTACTAATACTTTTTATGATTTATTACACATAATTCTTTAAAGAAAGTAAAGTTTATTTTAAATTTAAAGAGCGGAATATGTGTTTAAAATAAAAGAATCTCAAATGGGACAATGAAAATTAAGCAAATATTTATTATTATGAATATTACTAAATGCCTGAACATTAATGAAGTTTTTACTAAATGCATAAACACATACTGACATTACTACATGTAAACAATAAAAAAAAACTATTTGTTAAAACAAAATAAAATTCAGTTAAACGATGTGTACTACTAATAGCACACCAGACCCGACAGCGTTAAGGCGCATTTCAAATAATTCAAAGATTCACCTCACTGAATTTTGTTTTTAACTATTTTCAATGTGCATTTATCTTTTTATAATTTCCTTTTTATACTAAAACAGATTCCAATTAATAGATTATCATTCGTAATTTCTTTTTCATATTCTTACTTATATATAAATTGTGCGTTTGCTAAATATTGCATTACTAAATAAAATTATTTTATTCTGCACATATAAATATGTAATAAATTTTTAAGTTTGTCGAGCTATTTTTTTTATGGTTGAGTTTTTACCAGAAAATTTTAACGTGTGTTATTAAAACTTCTGCAGCCTGCATCAATTTCCCCCCGTATGGATTAGTGCTATTGTTGTATGTGTGTTTGCTGTTCTTGTTTACTTCAAATAAAATTTCTACATGAATTTATAAGAGTTAATGATACATTATTTACATGTATACATTTTGTAAAGTTAAACAAAATAAGATATTTATTTTAAAGTGTTTATACGTTGGGATACAGTAAAATTTCCTCTTTGCGCAACGGTAAAATTTTAAACTAAAATATGCTAACACAAATGCATATATTGTTATCTTGACAGTACATAAGTTTATTAAAGTAAAGTAATATTTAAAGACAAAATATTACCAGATTATGCGAAATTCCTGAGATTAAATTTCATTTATTTACTGAAGAATATTTTCTGAAACAGTTTTGAAATTAGATGTCCTAATTTTACAAACTTTGAAATGAAAATAGTGGAGGATATGGTGAATATTTTGATTAAAATTTAAAATAGAGAATCTATCATTAAAAGAAATTTATTATAAGATGAAGAGTGGATATATGTAAAACTGCATGTATTTTACTGTCCTATAAATGTAAATTGTAAAATCGGATATGTTAATGTTATAAATTATTACTGTTGGGGAAAAAGTTAAGTAATTCGAGCCGTTTAAAGAAATGGATGAAATTTACATTAGTAGCTTGACTATAATCTTCATTTAATACTGTATCTATTTATTTAAAATACTATCACGAAAGACAATTATGAAAAAAATCATATCTAATTTCTTATTCATACTATATTTTTAAGTGTATTATTTACTTTTCTAAATAAAATATTAATTCCGTTATTATAAACTGTGCATTTAACATTGTACTAGACATTTAAGTTTTCTATAACTCGATATTAATGCATAGTAATTAATTTAAAATTATAGAATTTGACTTTTTAAAAATGTTAATTTTTCTAATATTCAGGTTTTGATAAAAAAGAGGACTGTTCAGTAAACAATGGTCACATTTTTTTTTATTGGCAATACTTTATTGCACACACATTTGCTTTTATCTTTTATTGTTTTCTTAATTGATAATGAAGAAGTGAAAATTGTTTTTTCCATTTATTTCGAAATTTTCGCCTTTGACAGCCATAAAAAATCAGATATTTCCAGAATCGACTATATTAACGATGTAGGCGGCACTCAATAAGCAACTAGAAATTTACTACTGGAAATTTTGTTTACCCAGGAAGAAATCATCAGTCAAAAAGTATGCAACAGGAGCGTTTTTGGGGAGTTTAATCTTCCCTGTTGCTCAGGCAGATCATATACTGCATGGATTGCGATGCTCAGGAAAAAGAAAGACAATCGCCTTTAAATGAAGATGGACATAGATATATTATAACTAAGCTTACAAGAGTTAGCATAATACCGTAGTATCATTATAAGAGAAGATCGTTACATATGAGAATTGTTAAAAATATTGGATATATGATGGCGTTACACCCACATATTGGTAAGAAAACAGTGAATATGATACACGTTTGTGCGCCTTGTTTGGAGGAGGAATTCCCATTGTGTTTGGAGACACTTAATTCCTGAACAACAAGACATTCACTTGAAGTTTGTTCAGAATTGTAGGTGATGTTACATGGAGATGACTTGAATACCCTACTATAATAATATGCTTCGATTGATGATTTCTGATGTAGAAATCAAAATTTTCCTAATGCAATCGATAAATGATTTCTGTAGAAATCAAACTTTTCTTAATGCAAGAGCATATTTGATCACTGCATGTAACCGCTACTATTCCCGTAACCGATTTCGAAGTTATTCGAAATTTTATGTCTTCCCCTGATGTACTAATATGAAGGTAACACAAAAAAGTACCGCACATTCTTTGTACATTAAGTTCACAATAATGGGACATAAAAGTAAATTTGTGTGAAGTAAAATATGCTAATAAAAATATTATGATGATTATTTATTAAACAGCTCTCTTATTAAGTAAGACAACATTATTTCTGTTAGTCACGCTTATATTTTTGTATAATTCAAGTTTTCCTATAAACTCGATTCCCATAGCATTTCATGCTGTTAATTTCAGTTATAGTATATTTTGTTTCGCCATGCACACAATATTTAATCTGTTAATCAGTACCTATTATGCATCATTTAGCACTTCGCTTTAAGTAGGCCTCATATGTGGCTTATATCTGAAAGAAAATAAAATGTTTTAAATTTGAAGTTTTATTGGATTCTACTTTGAATGCTATCTATTAAAAACAAAGTCGCCATTCTTTGTTTATTTTTTTCCATATAAAAAATTTAACGTGATTTTAATTATACATGTCAAAAAATAATTTTGTATGAAATGAGAAGAAAAAATCATACGTTAAGCATAGATTATGAAACACTTTTCAACACATTCAAAATAGTGTAACAAAACTGCACTATTTAAATAATTAAAATATTATACGTAATTCAAACGTATGGAAACGCATAACATATGCGAAAACTTAATTTCATCTGTTCCCATCTGCAATCGGAAAATTATTCGATTTTCGTTTTCAGCAGCCTTGTATATGATACATATATTTATATTTATTAACTACACGCACGCCGCATGTCAACAAATATATGTATTTTTAGTTGAAACTTCCCCTTCAGTAATTTCATCTAATAAAGTAACTGGTACCTAAATGCTTTCGTGCTGTCCTTTATATGAAGAATAGAATTTATGTGTAACGAATAACATTCACTTAAAAGAAAAAAAAAAACATAAATTTAGAAGCGTATACCAAAATTTAAAACGGTCATTATAGCAATAATGTCTGAAAGACAGTACTGTAACCGATTTCTTTAATGTGTCCCTATAAATTAATAATGAATGCAATGAATTTTCTCTTATAACATATTCATAGTCATATCTAGTGATTTACATCCGTTTCAATGTATGTATCTGAAACAGCATAATTTCATTAAAATACTCTTCAAACGATTTTTTCTCATATACATGAGTATAATGAAATTATTTGGAGTGTCCATGTAAATGAATAAAAAAAGCTATGAATGATCCGTATTAACGTAATCGTTCTGAAATAAAGTGATTTATATCAGTTTCCATGCATTTGAAATAGCATGATTTTATTAAAATTTACTTCAAACGATTTTTCTCCATATTACATAATGTAATCGAATTCCTCTCACAAGGAAGGTCTCCATTGGGAACATACTCAGAATTTTTTGAAAAAAATACGAATTAAACTACTCATAATAATTGGAGTGGGTAATAAAGGATCAGTGAAAATTAGCGGCGGAATTACATTATTAGATATGTAAAAATATAAAATAGTTTGGAATAATTAGCGTGAAAAGCTGAAAGCGACGCGGGATTTGGAGAGCAGTGCATTTCCTCGCCAAAAGCAGACGATTTTAACGAATCTGAAAATTGATTTTAATTGACTTCACTGTTAAAAATCTGCAGCATTTACTGCAACGTCACTCCACTACTTTTATAGAATATCTCTCTTCTGACCAATGAGAATGCTCCATAGCACGGTGAATTGACCGTGTCATACAGTGTTAAAAATCTGCTGCATTTTGTTGCAATGCACTCCACCGCTTGTATATAACATCTCTGTTCCAACCAATGAGAAAGCTCTATTTCACGGCCAAGTAACCGTTTTCTATACAAGCAAGGGAGTGCGTTGCAACAAAATGCAGCAGATTTTTAACAGTGTATTTTTCAATTTGGAACAATTTTAATCAATTTAAATTGTGTTTTAAATGATAAAATATGTTAATTTCATTTTATTATAAGTACATATAAACGTATATGACAAAATTACACTTAAAGTAAAGTAAAAACGCAAAACTAAAATTACTTAAACTAAACTTATTTAAATAAATTGAACATAGAAAGTTTTTTTCTTTAAAAAGTATTCGAAGCGTAAAAGCGTATTTTTCAAAATTTCCTTTTTTCGCCAACCGGAGATAAATCGCCAAATAAACGAAATTTTTATTATTTTTTACGGACGTTACAAGGAGGTTCCGCCGAAATTTTTTTATAAACATATATAACTATATGAGAAGAACATTCTGTAATTTTTTCAGATTTTTCTGAGTATGCCCGTATGGAGACCTTCCTTGTCAGTGCCCTGTAAATGAACCATTAATCATACATGCTTCATATGCATTACCTAACATGCTTTCGTGACCATAAATAAGCGTTAATTGCATGAAAATATGAGTACTTTAAAGGAAGTTTGTGTGTGGACAGACAAATAGACGCACAGACCAACGGAACGCATAAACGTTTTAAAAATTTGCGGGAAAGTGTTAAAATAATTCGTGTGACAAATAGTAAAGATTAATTGTACTTGTTGTTGGATGAAATGTACAGTGCAGGTATCGAACATTTTGCCTTAGATAGAATTTCCATTCAAGTATCAGAGCTCATTTTACAATCAGATACAAATTTTCTAAAATAATATATATATATATTTTTTTTTTGGATAAAGTGATGTATTTTATCTATTTTCTGCTTTATTCTTCCGAATTATCTTGTTTCTCCAAAAATTCCTCTCATTTTCATGCGTCTAAAGTAACACTTCTAAAATTACATGCATTTTTTTATTTCTATAACAGTACAAGCGTTTTGTTGAAAACGCTAAATAATGTTTCGAAAAGAGCGAGAACACAATTCACAATTTCTTAAAACATAAACAGTAAAATAGAAGTTATCACTCTATTTAAATGTTATGCATGAAGCATGTCTACATGCTTACAATAGGTAACAAATTATAAAAACAAAACAACTTTATAATATTTTTTAATTAATTAATCCATTCAGAGACAAAAAAAAATTTAATCCAGTGTTTTCCAACCTTTTAATACACACGCCCCTGAGATGCATCAGTAAAATCACTATGCCTACCCACTCACTCTATAATGCATATCTCTTATTATTTAAAAAGTCAACTCTATTCACATGGACTTATTTTAACAACAATTTAACAACAGCTTTTGTTCAACAACTATTTAATTTATTTCACAATTTTTTATTTATGAAAGAGATTAATGTTACTTTACAAATGTGTTTTTAAAATAATTCTATAAATGTAATGAGGCTATGTAATTTTTGTCTTTATGGCAAAAAAGAGTTTCATTGTTCCTTTTTCAAAACACCTCAGTAACAAGTAAAAGTGTAATTTGGTCAGCATTATCATTTTGAAAAACTCCTTCGGGTCTGGCATTTAGCATTAAAATTATAACATTGATCTGTTTTGTAATTCATTTTAATTAAGGCTAACAAAAAAGTGTTAATTAAAACACTTGAAATAAAAAAATTTGAAAAATAAAATATAATACAGAAAGAGAATTTTAAGTTCGTCTCATTTTAATGTATGTAGCTCATTTCATGTAGCCATTGTTTCGCATCCAAATACGTTTACCTTCCTTTTCCCATTATTTTAAATGGACTGACATGTATTATCTGATTTTAAAATTTAAAATATATGACTTATATTTATTTATTCTGAAGGAGGACTGACATGGTTATTTAATATATTATTTGTGAAAAATATCTTGTCATTCATCTGCTTTCAAAGATAACTAAAATTCAGCTTACTCCCATCGCCGATACGTTTCTAAATTTCCATGATATTTGTGTGGAATTTTTTATAAATCGCTTTATTAACTTGACTATCCAATTATGTTAAAATATCCTATTTATCGTTCGGACATACGCAAATAAAAATGATTTCATGCAATTACTTATATTTTATAAAATATTTAATATATTTATATTTCAATCAGACTGTATTGTTTCTGGTATATTTTGGTAATTTTTCTAAAATTGGCGTTTAGTTTGTTTGAAGACCCTGCCTGCATGATGTAAGCTTAATATAAGGATGATAAAAGAAGCATGATATAAGACTTTTTTGAACTTATTTCTGTTTAATAACTGATCGCAGATTGTTTTATAATCAGTTAATTGTGTAACACATGAATGATATAATTAAGCGTTGATTCTTTATTATAAACTTTAATTATAAGCTTTATTATTAACTTTATTGTAGTTATAAACTTTCTCTTTATTGAAAATTTTTAACGATCATTAAATAAAAGCAATATATAATGTTAATATACCGTTCCTGTTTTATGATATTCAACTATGAATTATTAATAAGACTTTACACCTGTCTAGCTGCAATTTTATATAGGTAATATAAAAAAAAATTCCTTTTTCATGATTAAGAGTTTTAAATTTTGCTTCAATTTCACTATAACTTACTTTTTTGCATTTTATGATCAAACGATTACAAACAAGAAACGATTTAAAAGTCTCAACTCTTAATTTACGCAGAACATAAAACTTTGAAACAATAGATGTCTTTTGTTTTATTAATTCATTCTTTATTTAAAGCTAATAATGAACAATCACATTTAGCTAAAATTTATATTTTTATTTCAAACATTTGTGGGCATAAATTATTCGTAAATATTTATTGAAATGGCTTCTACGAAAATAAGAATGGAATAAAAATTCAAATTGAAAAAATATATAAAATGAACCCTTGTATTAAAGCCGGAATATAATGAAATATTCTATAACGCCAGATGTTACGAGAATAATTTATTCAAGGTTTCTTTGCGAAGGATCATAAATTCCTTTAATTTAAAAAATATGTGTAGTTCATTTCTTGAAATATTATATATATATATATATATATATATATATATATATATATATATATATATATGTATGTATGTATGTATGTATTTCTTTTTATCCGAGAAAAAAAAAAGATATAATATTTTTTAAACATTGAGATTCTTATTGGACATAAATTTAAGGTACCCTGGGGTAATAACGCCACGTTAAGGTTCTGCCAATTTTCACGGCTTAGTTTTAGATTGTATTTTTCAAACAAATGTAGGATCTGATACAGCAACTCATTGACTATCTATATAAAATAAAATAATTTAACAGATATGTATTCATAAAATGTAATGGCGTTTTTTCTTGACCAATGCTATTTGGCGTTATTACCCACCTAATATGGGTAATAACGCCATTCAAACAAAACTATGAAATAAGATGGAATAATTGCATGTAGATAGCTCAATTCTAAAAATACAAACTCTACAAACTTAGAAATTGACAAATTGCATTCTAAGCTATTGAAAATGTTCAATTTTTTGTGAAAGTGTAAGTAAAATAAAGGTGTGGTGTGGGAGGAGGGGATGAGGCAAAAGAATATCAGACCGTGAGCTTCTTTTTGCTTAAAAAGGACCGCTTAAATATAAATATGAGAAACATTGGACAGTTTTAACTGTGTTTATTTGAATCAGTATTTAGGATGTAGCTCGGCCACTGTAGGGAATCAACCGGGGTACTAAAGTCAAGGATTGGCGTTATTACCCCGGTATAGTTATTGCGCAGTACATTTTAAATTACAAATTATCTCGAGAAGATATCCAAAATCTTCAACAACATTTTAAAAATACATGAAATGCACTACAAATTTATGTAATTAGCAAAGTATTTCCGGATAAAAAGATAGTCTTCACATCACAAAACGTATCTCGCAAATTTTAGATCAAGAGTTAATTTTAGTTCTTTGTAAAAACAATAAGACCTAAAAACGAAACAAATTAACTTGAAGCTGTTTTTTGCGATTTATATGACTCAAAACCCTTCTGCGCAGAGCACATGGTTGTCATTTACGTGATATTTCATAATTATGCAAAATAAAAGCACTTGGCGTTATTACCCCGCCTGGCGTTATTACCCCAGGGTACCTTATTTTTCTCATGATTTTTACTTTCTTCTGTATGTACAAGAAGAATGTATTGGATTCATGAAAATTTCCGACTTCCGGTTTTCGACGGATTTATACGTTTCAGAAGGTCCTGAACACGTTTTGACTATTTTTAGAAAATGTCTGTCTGTATGTGACAGAAAATTTGTGGGCGCTCTATCTCAAGAATTAATGCTCGAAATTTGATAAAATTTTATATTCAGTTAGACCTTGATATGAATTAGTGCCTATTTGTTTTTGGTGAAAATTGGCCAGCAGGTTTGCACTGCTATACTACGTTTTTCATGATTTTCAAGATTGATATATCTCAAGAAGTGATGCACATAATTTCACCATACTTCAGATTCTGTGACCCCTTGATATACATAGACGCTGATTAAGTTTTGGTGTAAATTGGCCAGCAGGTGGCGTTGCTATTTCACGTTTTTCATGATTTTCATGATAGCTATATCTCAAGAACTAATGCACAGAATTTCACCAAACTTCAGATTCCGCAATACCTTGAGATACATAGCCGCTGATAAGGTTTTAGTGTGAACTGCCTTATAGGTGGCGCTGCTATGCTACATTTTGCACGATTTTTGCGATAGCTATATCTCAAGAACTAATGCAGAGAACTTCATCAAATTTTAGAGTCTGTTACACTAGAATATATAACATAATTAGACGCTGATTACATTTTGGTATTAACCTTGCAACAGGTGGTGCAGCTATGCTGCATTTTGCACGATTTTTCCGATAGCTATATCTCAACAACCAACGCACAGAATTTCATCAAACTTCAGATTTTGTTACAAAATGACATATAACATAATTACACGATAATTACATTTTGTTATAAATCCTTCAACTGATGGTGCAGCCGTGCTATAATTTACATGGTTTTTTTTTAACTAGCTATATCTCAAGAACTAATGCACAGAAATTCATCAAGTTTCAGATTCTTTTGCACCATAATATAATTAGACGCTTTTTTACGTTTTGGCATAAATTGTCCAAGATATGATGTTGCTGTGCTATGTTTTGCAAATTTTTTGTTATAACTATATCTCAAGAACTATATCCATCAAATTTCAGATTCTGTTAGGGCTTGACATAAATCGATGCTTATTAGGTTTTATTATAAATTACCCAACATGAGGCACTACTAACAAGGAAGGTCTCCATTGGGGGCATACTCAGAATTTTTTGAAAAAAATACGAATTAAACTACTCATATAGGTAATAGAGGATCAGTGAAAATTAGCGGCGGAATTACATTATTAGATATGTAAAAAAATAAAATAGTTTGGAATAATTGGCGTGAAAAGCTGAAACCGACGCGGGATTTGGCGAGCAGTGCATTTCCTCGCCAAAAGCAGACGATTTTAACGAATCTGAAAATTGATTTTAATTGACTTCACTGTTAAAAATCTGCAGCATTTACTGCAACGTCACTCCACTACTTTTATAGAATATCTCTCTTCTGACCAATGAGAATGCTCCACAGTACGGTGAATTGACCGTGTCATACACTGTTAAAAATCTGCAGCATTTTGTTGCAACACACTCCACCGCTTGTATATAATATCTCTATTCCAACCAATGAGAAAGCTCCATTTCACGGCCAAGTAATCGTTTTCTATACAAGCAAACGAGTGCGTTGCATCAAAATGCAGCAGATTTTTAACAGTGTATTTTTCAATTTGGAACAATTTTAATCAATTTAAATTGTGTTTTAAATGATAAAATATATTAATTTCATTTTGTTATAATTACATATAAACGTATATGACAAAATTACACTTAAAGTAAAGTAAAAATGCAAAACTAAAATTACTTAAACTAAACTTATTTAAATAAATTGAACATAGAAAGTTTTCTCTTTAAAAAGTATTCGAAGCGTAGAAGCGTATTTTTCAAAATTTCGTTTTTTCGCCAACCGGAGATAAAACGCCAAATAAACGAAATTTTTATTATTTTTTTACCGACGTTATAAGGAGGTTCCGCCGAAATTTTTTTTATAAACATATATAACTATATGAGAAGAACATTCTGTAATTTTTTCAGATTTTTCTGAGTATGCCCGTATGGAGACCTTCCTTGTAAGCTCATTTTCTCAGAATATTAATTAAATTTTGCGTTTTAGGCTTTTCGGATACAGGAATTTCATTAGGCTAGGTCAAATGTTCGAGGAAATTTGATAGTTGGTAACTTTAAGGTCACCAAGTTTTTTTTTTTTTTTTTTTTTTTTTTTTTTTTTTAATATTAAAATGTATTTATGAGATAGAAGAAAGTTTTGGGATAGAGACATCCAACTAGTTTATTTTGAATCTATCATTAAAAATATAGTGATGCAAATATAATTGAAATATACATTTTATATTTTATAAAAAGAATTCTCAAAGATTCTTGAAATCAAAATGTGATATGTAATTATAATATGTAAAAATTCTATGAATATATTTGTAGTTTTAATAAAATATTTAAAAAAAAATTTTTTTGTTTTCAGATTACGATTTAAAATTTTAATACTATTGAAATAAATCAAGCATATTTCATTGCCTTAAATTCCCATCAATTAATTTAAATTTATTTGATAATTATTTGTTTTTCATATTTTCTTTCTTATACTAAGATAGATTTACTTGAAATTTAATCAGACTACCATTTGTATTTCACTTTCAATATTCTTATTTATTTATAAATTGTGCATTTCGTACACATTGTATTATTACCTAAAATAATTCCATTCTGCATAAATAAAGAAAGAAGAAAATTTTGAGAGTTTTTTTATTGAGAAATTTTAAAGTATATTATTAATACTTTTGACTGCTTTATCAATTTTCTATGTTCTTTTTTTGGGATGTTGTTGTCTACATCAAATAAATTTTTACATGAATTATACGTGTTTATAATGCTTTATTTATATATACATTTTTTTAAAACTTAAACAGAATAAATTTTTAACTTCTAAGAGTTTATAAATTGGTTATTGCAAAAATTTGCCTTTGCGAAAGAGAAAAAATTTAATCTAAAATATGCTAACACAAATGCATAAGTTGTTATCTTGAAATGTAAGTTTATTAAAATCATCTTTCAAAGCAAAATATTATGGGATCTTGCAGAATTCCCGAGATTAAATTTCATTTATTTACAGAAGAACGTTTTCTGAACTAGCTTTGAAATTAGATGTTCTAATTTTACAAACGTTGAAATGCAAATAGTGGAAAGCATGATAAATATTTTGATTAAAGTTTAAAAATAGAGAAAGTTCATTAAAAGAAGTTTTTAATAAGATGAAGAGTGGATAAGATCATAGTGAACAGCTACATGTGAGTTAGTTTGAGATAAATGTATTATGTAAAATCAGAAACGTAAATTATATATTTTTTACTGTTGCCATAAAAACGTTAAGAGATGCTAACAGTTTAAAGAAAACAAGTGCATTTACATTTTTAGCATGGGATTTTACTTTTTATTTAATACTCTATCTATATATTTAAAATAGTACCGTGAAAGCAAACTTCGGAAAAAATCAAATCTAATAAATTATTTCAACTGTTTTTTCGAATGCCTGTTTTTAGGTAGATTTCGTATGAAATTCTACCAATTGCGGTCACTCCTATGTTGGAATTTCTGAAATATTTTTGCAGATCTACGTCGATCATGATTTCTAGACCCCAAAACTACCATCAGTAAAAATTTTTGTCTACCTATCTATCTATCTATCGGTATATATCATTTTTTTATGGACACGATAACTTCTCCAATTCTGCTCAAATCTCTTTTAAACTGATACATAAAATGAAGGGGCATAAAATCTCTGTCAAGTTCGTTAATGGGCAAAATCGGACCAAGGACGTGGAAATAGGGAGGGTTTTTGGGAAAACCGATGAAACGCCATAACTTCTTAAATAAAATAGATATCAAATCAGTTTAAAGTTTGTTCTACTTCTAAGAAAAAGGCCGAAAGTTTATGCATAATATATATGTTATAAAATTAAAAATGGGCTCAAGAGGCGAAAAAAAAACAGGATTTTTGGGAGAAAAAATTTCACAACTTCGTCAATTCTCCAGTTATCAAATCCAACTAAGTTTTTTATAAATCTTCTAAAAGTTATTTAAAACTTTTGTATTTACAAGTTTTTGATAGGATCAACTTTTACCAATAAAAAAGGAAAAAACAAAAAGGAAAAGGGAGTTGAAAAAGAAAAAAAAAATCCATAACTACGTCAGTTCTTAAGCTATTAAATCCGATTAATTTTTTTTATATCTACTCGTATGTTCCTCCTATGTTCCTACCTAAACCCGCCCCCTAATTCAGATACATTGGTTTTTAATGCAGAATTATCAGATTTCATTTAAATATTAGATAAAGGATCATTTTGATAAGGCACCTTCAAGATTAGTTTTGGATGTTCATTGGTTAGTTATAAAATGGGTGAATGATGGGCAACAGTCTTAATTTACGCTAATGGTTTTCTCACGCAGAATTTATCGATTTGCTTCAAATTTTACATATAGAATCATTTTGATAAGGCACCTATAATATTAATTTGAGACTGATTAAGTAACTGATTTTACTGATTAAGTAAAAAGGGTAAAGGAATGGGGGGTAACCTTTCCTTAATTTAGGCTTATGTGTTTTTCACGCAGAATTTTACCAATTTGCTTCAAATTTTGGATATAGGTCCATTCTGATGTCCATTCTTGCTTTTGAAATTCATTGGATTAGTGTATAAGGCTGTTGGGGGAATTCTTCCCCTTAATTTAGATAAGTGGTTTTTCAAGCAGAATTAACCGATTTGCTTCAATTTGTGGATACATGTTCATAATGATAAGATGCTTCCCGGATTAGTTGTTTTATTACTTTGTTAAGTATAAATCTGGGTACGGATGATTAACGCCCGCTCCTCTTTAAGTTACATAAATGGTTTTTTATGTATAATTATTCGATTTGCTTTAAATTTTGGATATAGGTTCTTTCTGATAAAGGCGTATCTTTGAATAAATTTGGAGGTTTAATAGTTAAGTATACAGGTGTGGACGGTGGATAACTCCTGTAAAATTATATAAATGTATTTTTATGCAGAAACATCCGACTTGTTTTAAATTTTGGATATAGATTTATTATATGATAAGGCGTATTCCTGATTAGTCTTGGATGTTCAATGATTAAGTATAAAGAGGGGCAATGGGAGGGGTGTTTCCCATCTTAATTTGTGTTTCGAAGGTCATTATATTTGAAAAATAGATGCAGTAATATACAATTATTGTGTATAGCCTGTGGGGTCAATGTCGTCAGTTTATTTGGACAATATTATTTTTATTGTTAAATGCGAGGAATATTCAATAAACATTTATCATATGCTTTTATTGATGCACTTTATTGCCCTCAAATTGGATTTTATTCTATTGTTAACTTAACATGTCGCGAAAAAATAGTAATCTCTTTGTTCATTTATTTCTGTTGTACATCAGTGATAGCCATAAAGAATTAGATATTTTCAGGTTAGCTAACGATAACCAAGTGGGCAACAACACTCAATGAGAAACTTTACCCTTATATAGTAGAGGAAAATAAAATTTGAAATCGCACTACAGGCAGAATCAACGGATCTGTTTGCAGTTCATTTCATCATGTCAGAAGTAAGTGATGAAGCAGCAATTAAATGAATATGGTACATCTAGTCCGATTCACTTAACTTAAATTGAGCGAAGAAAAACAACTGCGCCATTTTTTAAAACAGATAATCTACAGATTAAGATAAAAAACATATGCAAACAAATTCGAGTGATAAATATAATTTTCAAATCGAGTGTAAAATTTATGCAATAACACAATGATTTAGATATGTATGTGAAAACATAACAACTTATCTTATTTTTAAAGTATTCTTTTACGTTCTCTTACGTAAAATTTTAACACAGAATTAGTCATATATTTTTTTAATTCTAATCATGCAAATTACGTTTAAACATAATCAGTATTAATAGAATATTTACAGAAAATTTCTTTTCACACCTAACGTAATAATAATGATATATTTTTCAATTTTTTCGATTTTAGCTGTAAAAATGTAACAAATGGGACTGAAAAAACTAAAACACAAACATATATATAAGAAAAAGAAATTCCCTGATCAGATGAAAAAACAAATTTTTTAAAGGGAAGTCGATGTTGGAAGTCAATTCTGGAAGTCAAACTATCGGTAAGGAATTTTCACTGCGTGTGCAATATATTTTTAAAGAATAAAACCAATTGCAACGGAGCAATAAATCTGATGCACATTATAAAAATTTATTTAATGCATTGATTTTTTAACTGTATATATACATCAAAGATATATATACTTCAGAAAATAAACCTTTTCCCAAGAACGTTTTTTTAAAACTCTAAAATTGGTACCAGTCGGAAAATACAAATACCACTCTGCTCATCTCGACTGTTCTAAAGATGTGACGTGGCAGACTTTAACAGTCTTAGTTACTTATGAATATATTTAATGTGCGAAAATTTCAGCCATAACTCTATGACGTATTATTCCTGTCAAAATAATGAAATGGAACCCTATTCTACGCATCTCGTACCAAGATATAACGAGAGATACTATCAATATTATGATATGTAAAATTATAATATGTGTACTTTTAATGTGCGATAATTTCAAGATGTAGCCCAATGACGTGACATTACGGTAAAAATTTGAGATTAGTGCCATGTTCTGTACGCTTCGTGCCAAGAAATAACAATGCAAACAGAAATTTAGCATTGTTCTGTATCTTTAATGCATTAAAATTTCAAGCCGTAATTCGATGATTCTGATATCAACAACTTTAAAAATTGGCTCTCCACTCTTCTCATCCCGTATCAAGATATGACGTCCATCCTGAAATATTCTTACTATACTTATCGGTATCTTTAATGTACCAAAATTTCAGGCCACAAATCTAGAACGTGATGTCGGCCTCGAAATGGGGAATAAACCATGTTTTTATCGTTTTGTACCAAATTACATCGAATCAGTAATTCTTTCAGGAACAGTTAATAAATCTTTCCTAAATCATTAAGTCATCCTAAATGTCGATTGTGAAGTAATATGGATGGCAAATGAAATATAAAACAGTATGTTTGTTGAGTTTGAATTGTCCATTATGATGTCTTTTTTGCTATACATTTCAGTCTGCCAGAGACTTTCGCAAGGATATTCGCAAGCAAGCCAAAATGTTCTTAAAATATTTTATTTTACCGTTAGTTATGCAGCAATATCATCTCGTATCTCGATGACATGTTGATGACGCTAAAATGAGGAGTTGGCGCTCGCTGATGCTCATATCGTGCCAAGAAACGTCGTGGCAGATCAAATCACCTACACCCAATAATTTTCTCATACATCATGTTTCATCTCATAACTTGTTGACGTAGTCATTTGTGTCGTTGCCGCCCCCTATATAAGTGAAATATGCAATTTATTTTATAAAAGAACATCGAGAGTATAGAGTAAGATGCAATGTGAACATTAACAACAAGAAATGACTACTTTAAATTTATACGCATTAAATTATTATAAATGTAAAAATAAATAAGTACATAAATAGAAATTAATATATAAAAAAGTCGCTGAATCCAATAAGTTCAATTAAGACCAACACATTGCCATAAAGTATTAAAATTAACCGAGAATATTCTTTGCTGTGATCATCAAAAACCAGCACAAATACTGGTCTACTAAAATTGCTGGCTTAAATTGCTTTTTTTGATATTACCCATATGTTTATAAATTCCTTACACTTTTTTGAAAACATTAAAATGCCTTTTTTCGTTTGCCATCTTGTAATTGTTTTAAAAACAAATGAAATCTAACGTTGCTTATTAAATTCTTTATAGTAAGTCACATCTATAAAAACAGAATAAAAAGACAATCTTCGATAAAACGAGCTCTTGATTTCGTGACATGCAATGATTTGGAGAAACAATTGCGATACCTAGCAGTCAAAGGGCTATTATATTACTCACTTATTTTCATTCCATTTGAAGGTTGCGTGTTTTACTTCAAGTGCCGTCGAAATATTTAATGGGCATTGGGCAATCGCTGGGTAATGATTCATCGTACCTTGTTTTCACTTTCTCTGTGTTTACATCGGATTAAAAAAAAAAAGATTACTACGCTGCAAAAATTACATGAAAACTTTCCTGCTAGTCAATAATAACAACAATAACAATAATAATAATAAAGCAAAAATTAAGAAATTTTTTTTTTTTTTTTTGCATTGCATATACAGCAGTATTATAAGACAAATTTTTCATTATATACATAGACTCTTTTTTAACAAGTTAAATAAATCCGAAATATTATATATTTTTCGATTCAACTAAATAAATATAAAAAAAGAGTTAATAACTAATAAAAATTTTCGCGACATTAAATGTTTGTTTTAGACAAAATGCAGTGTTGCTTTTATTCTTCTTGCATGAGTGAAATGATGACGATCTTTTATAACAATTATTATTGAAGAAATTTGATGGGAAATGGTTATGTGTGTAAATAAAGCATATACTATTTTTACGGAAGTTTTGGAAAACATTATCCTTATCTTAGTATAGTGGTATTGTTGTATTAATTGCTAAATAAAACTATTCAGACAAAAATTATTCAAAGAAAAAAAAACTTAATGATTATCATAGTCTATTTCATATTGGCATATTTCATATCATGGAAATCAAGTGATCCTTTAATTGTACAAGATTTTTAAAAATGTCATTAGAGATCCATTAAATCTTAACAAAAAAAAAAAAAAAAAAAAAAAAAAAAAAAAAAAAAAAAAACACTCTTTAGCCGAGATGATTTTTTCGAAGCTTATCGATACTTAAAAACGCATTGTTGACCTGTTATGCACTATGTAAACTTTCTTTTGAAACATTCCATTCCAGTGATGTAGTCGTAATAAAACCAGAAGCTATACGTTTTATGCAGAATGTTTATGCTAAAGTCATGAGTGTTATTTCTAGAGTATTTATTTGAAAAAAAAGGGTATACGGAGAGCTTCTTTAAAAAATCCAGAATGTATGCGGCGTATATCTCCGCATTCCTTCCACTACACTCTTGTTCCATCCTACATTTAAAGTCTCTTTCAAATTTATTTCTTGGCTATGTTATCATGAGTCAATCAAATATTCAGTAACTTAAGATATTTACTTGATCATGACATTTCAACAAGACGAATTATTAGTTATATGAAAATAATGTTTATAATTTTTTGAATAAAAGCGAAAACCATTAACTGCATGTCAAATAATAATTAGAAGAAGAAGATTAAAAAGATAGGAAAATGCTATAATGCAAAATATATACATAATCAATTGAAAGTTGATTTAATGTACATTCCAAAACAAATTAGCAGTCAACAAACTTTCATTCTATTTACATGTTTTTAAAGTAACATTTAAAATTTTTTGATAATTCTGATGTTTAATAAAATCATATCTACAAGTAGTCTGACAAAGTATACACAAGACCTTACAAAAAATGCTTCAGCGATGCGTTACAAATCTTAAAAAAATTAGCGATATAATCAAAGCTATTATAATTTTATTTTGCATATTTCTAATCATTTTGCGATATCAAATAACACAGTAAATTGTTCCTAGTAATTAATTTTATTTAGTTTTGAATAAATTTTATTCGTTTGTTACATCATTCATGTTTTTATTTTGGGGAGAATTCCATTCAGAAATGAAAATAAGTAGCCAATTAGATTTTTGTAGCCCTTTATTCTTTTTAAAATATTTATTAATGAATAAAGCTTTTATTTATTTTATTTGTTAAACTCCATAACAGATTGTTACACAATCAATTAGCTCTGTTTAGAAGAGTTAATTAGAATTGAGTTTTTTTTAAATTTTTAAGACAAATTGCATTGTGGTTACAATTTCATTTTAAAAAAGGCTGAAATTAATCATGATATTATTTAAAATTTTTTAAAGAGCGGAATTGCATTTGGATTAGTATCAATAACATTACGGATTTTTTAAATTAACTAATTAAACTGCACAAAGGTTCTATTATATTTGAGACGTTACGTAAAGAAAAAAATTTTACTGCACAAATACATGTATTGTTTATAAATTCAATTAATAATTCTTCAACTTCTCTAACATTATATTCTATTTGGAATTCTCCAAATTCTTTCGGGTCTGGCATGCTATTAATAGTACATGTCATTTCATCGAATATTATTTTGTCTTAACAATTATTTTGTTATTTTCTACATAAAGAAATTATAGTATACGGCTATGACTTCCTTATTATGACTTCATTTACGATTTTACGTTTAGTAATAATAGTAATAATAAAAGATTATTTAATTCTCTTTACACCATTGACGATTCCTTTATTTTAAGAATACAATTCACTCTTTAAATTTAAAATATGAATTATTTTTCTGAACGAAACATGTATGATAAAACGCAAAAATCATTAGAAAGATGCAACACCCTCTCAAATCCGATTATAATACGTTATTATCCAGAAGACTCTGCCTTAGCCTATTTTCATTCAAATATGAAATGAATCGTACACAAAAAATGTACATTCGTAAAATTTCAGACAATGAGATAATCTTTAACCATCACTAAGTGTATATGGATAGCTAAGATTAATGTTATTAATATAAAAGTAGTTTTGTTCTCAAAACGGAAAAAAAAATCGAACCCGAAAGGGTTAAACTTCTCAGTCTTGATATAGGCTGGAGGAGACACTAATTAACACCCGTTGAACTCTTTTCAAGTCTTTTAGAATTGATAAAATTACTTCTAGATTTTTTTAAATAAATGCACGCATACATCGATATATAGAATGCTATATTTTGGAGATGTTGTATAATAATTTTAAACTGTTTTTTCTGGCCCCTCGTAGTATTTGTCTCAGGACTGAGGAGGTTAAATAGTATGTTTACTGACAGCACCAGCAAATTTTAATATTATATAATCAGCAGTCATTTAGAAAAGTACAGAACAGATATTTTGTTCAAAATATTTATTAATTCTTGAAAACTAATTTATGTATAAACTTAATTGATTTAATATATATATATATATATATATATATATGTGTGTGTGTGTGTGTGTGTGTGTGTGTGTGTACTATTACTTAATGTAAAATTTATTTCTATTACTAAATTAATAATACCGACATTTAGACTTCTGCATTTTTGCTGTTCCTGAAAAAGGGGGAAATATAATAACTTATGGGGCCATGTCCCCAAGAAATAAGTCCAGTCCCATTCGATAACCAGGCACCTACCTGCCGAGTTATCGCAGCTTAACTGGTTAGATATGTTGTATCGGGGCGGGTGAACGCCTAATTGATATTGCCCCCATGACGGATTTTACATGAACCAGGCGCCATTAGTGTACATGAAGGAATTTCAGCTGGCAAAGTGGCGAACCACTAAGATAACATACCTGGGTCGGCTATTTATAGATCAAGTAGTTTGTTGATAACTTTTGTGATTTATTGCACATTGTGTAAACTATGTGATTTCTTGCCGCAAACCTAGTACTCCTTATACCAGACGAAATGGGGCTGGGTGTTTTTGAGCCTAAACGGTGGTAATGAACTTAGCTGAATGTGACGGCAATTTTGAGGGAAATGAAAAAAAATCAGAATATGGCCGAAAAGCTAAGTCGTACCGCAGAAGGGAAAATTTTGCGTCTAAAAGCAAGGCAGACAAGAGTGTTGCAGAGTTGCCAGGATACTTAGTCTGCGACAATAATGGCGGAGGTTATCATACTCAGTGAGGCCCATACTGATTGCACCAACGCAGAGAGTAATTATTATGTTTGTGATTTCTTTTCATGTAAAATAATTCTTTTGTTAAGCAATACTTTTTTTTTCTTATTTTATTTTTACAAGTTAAAAAATTAAACAGTCGTATGTAACGTTCTTCTATCTCACGCATAATAACCTATCAAAGGTCTTTACAACAATAAAAAAATTAAATGACAATCTATGCTCATTTCGATGACTCTAAAGAAATGAAATTCCGTGCTTTAGTTCTTGAAATAGGATAGTGGAAAACACCGGGAAAATCCACCATAAAAGCAGCACTTGTTGTATGAATAATAAAGAAACATAGACTATTTAATAATATTTATCAAACTACACCAGAATCTGAAGTTTGATAGATAAAAAATCGTGCATTAGTTCTTGAGGTAGAGCTATTGCAATAATACGGAAAATTCAGTACAGCAGTGCTATTTGTTGGGATATTAATGACAAATCATAAGCAGAACTAGTTCATATCACGGATTTACTGAATCTGAAATTTGATCAAAATCCATGCATCAATTCTTGTTGTTCTATTGTAAAAATCATGAAAAACACAGAATAGCAATTTAATCCATTGAGCAATGTACACTACAATGTAAACAGCGTCAATTCATGTGAAAGACTGTCTAAATTTAAAGTTTGATCAAAACCCGTGAATTAATTATTCAGATATACTTATTACGTAAATAGTAAAATAATGCAGCATAGCAGCGCCACCAGTGAAAACGATTTACACCAAAAACTAATAATCTCCAATTTATATAAAGGACAACCTCAGTATACATTTTTATTAAATTCCGTGAATAAATTCTTGAAATAGAGCACCCACAAAATTTAATCCACATACAGAGAGACAGACATAATCATAGACAGACATTTTGTAAAAAATCACTTTTCGGGTTCTTTAACCCTTAAAACTTATAAATCCGTCGAAAACCAGAATTCAAAAATTATAACAAATCCGACGATTTCTTCTTGTAAAGGTAGAATAAAATAACTAGAAACATAATGGAAAGAAGACTGTCAGACATAGTCGTAAAAGTTTTCATGAATTTGACAAAAATGTTTGTTTATTAAAAAATTACATTTTTTTCTGTACATAAGAAATGTTATTAATGAATAAAGTTAATTAAAACAGTATTCTTATTTCTAAAAAATTGACACTAGTACTATTTGTGTGATTCTTTTAGAAAAAAACGTTGGTAGACAGTATATAGACCCCATTTTGAAAACTCAAAATTTCCAACTTTTCCGATTTCGCTTTTTATAAAAAATGCCTTTTAAACAGATTCTTTCTATTCTAAACAGGTATAAAATATGTCAAAGTACCCAGCGTTCACACATCTCTTTACTGAATTTGAAAATCGTAAAATCAAATTGAATAGAAAAGTGGTAACCGGTATTTGGACCTTTTCCTCTAATACAAATTGTTGACATTGATAAATAATGCATGGGTCAGAAAAGAAAGATTGCTGTATTTGAAATTTTATTTATTTATTTTTTTAATTTATCAACCAGCAAAGTAATGATTTTTGTACGCTATTCAATTCCAATACCAGATAGTCTTATAAGTGTAAAATACCAAAAATTTTATATTTGTTAAACCTAATTATTTAGATAGCGATGAATTTTCGAAAAATGGGAGATGTCCCATCACTTCCAGAATCAAAGGGTCTCATCCCTCTATTCGAGGAACGTTAAAGAAAATAAGTTTTTACAACAAGCATGTGACTTTTCGATTATTTATTTAATTGTTTATTTATAAAAAGTATGCTGCTGAGTTTACAGAATATTAAAAACAGTAAAATTAGCATTAAAGAATGATATTAGCAGTTTACATTAAAAATCTTACTTGTTAGTTGGTATTGTAAAATAACCTTTTTAAATCACAAACACGTAGTCGCTCGCAACTAAAAAGATTTATAGCAACAAGCATAACTCAATGTTTATTCCATCTGGCGGGAGAGTCAAAAATTAAAAGTAAATGATAATTAAGGAATAATTGGAGACGTCCCATCTCTCCCTAACCACCCCTATATACATATGATTCAGGACTACTGAATGTATTTGCTAAATCCTTTATAGCGAAAAAAGATATGCCTTTTACTATCGTCCGTATCTCTCTTTTTAAAAAGAAATATCTTTGATAATTTTGACACATTTGAAACGGAAACATTATTTAAGAAGCTATTTAGTATTGAAATTGGTGTAGATAATTAAGTTAAACTAGTTTTATAGGATCAAACATTACACACACTGTTAAAAAAATTTCTGAAATTCACGAACATTTTTTTCCTGAATTTCACAGAAAACTTCCCTTTTCACAACAAAAGGGGATTTTCCGTTACAAATCACAAAATTCCGCCATATTTGCTGAAAATAACTAAACGGATAGAAATAGAAACAAAAAACGGAGAAACTACGTTGTGTTGGGTGCTCCATGGCCGAGTGGTCAAGGCCTGTGAACGCAGATTGTGGGTTCGGGTCCTACTGGCGCCATGGAATAATGAGAACTTAAGACTTTTAAATTACATTTTTTCTGTTTATTTTTTCTCTTATTTCTTAATAATTATTTTTAATTATTTAGATAAAAATAAATAAATAAAAATAAATAAATAGTGTACGACATTTTCAAAAAGTTGTCTATACTATTTTTTTGTAAAAAAAAAATTGTCAATAAAAACTTTTTTCATTCATTCAATCAAAAAAAAAAAAAAAAAAAAAAAAAAAAAAAAAAAAAAAACAGTTGTTTTAAACAGTGGTTTTTTAAAATTTAAACTATTTAAAAAATAAAATTGATTTTAAAAAATAATAAGTATTATGCGTCAATCTAAAATAAAATAAAATAAACTGCTTACAAATATTCTAAGGAATATATCTGAAAGGAAATCTTTAAAAAACACAGAAATTTTTTTTGCCTAACTCATAAAAAACATACTTTGTATTATCCGGCATCAGCAGCTTTGGCTCAGTTCGTAAGGATTTGTTCTGCTATCAAAAGGTCCCGAGTTCAATCTGCAGGATGGCGTCAACTAAATTATACAAAATAATAATAATAATAATTAAGTAAAATAACATAGCAGCTTAAAATCATTCGGTAATTTCGAATTTTTTGACGATTAATTGATTCATTAATTTTAAAAGTTATATTCCGTTATTATTATTAAAAATCAAACTTTGTAACGGGAAGTTACTACTTCTTCAAACGGAGTTTTTCTTTCTTGTATTTCTCACAACAGAAAATCTACTAAGGAAATGGTAAAAGTTCGGCTACTTTGCTGCCAGTAGTTTCACCGTAAATTCATAGATTTATTTTTAACTGTGCATAGCACTTTAAAAATCTTTTGCCGGAAAGTATTTGCGGAGATAGGGCCGTGGAAATTAATGAGTTTCGTTTAATGAAATTTCAGTGCATTCTCGTTTTTTTAAATTGAAAATTCTTTGACTGAAATAAAGAAATATTCAATAGTTTGAATAAACCTTTCTTTTTTAATGTTGTTTGATTTTGAAAAAGTTAATATGATAAGAGCATATTCAAACAGTTTTTAATTTAAATATATATTTTAGATTGTAATACATTTCAGATGTACAGTTACATTTTCTTTATACATTTTATGTAATTCTAAATCTGCTTAATTTAAATAGGAATCTCAAACACATCTAAAACACTTAATTATTCTGATAAACAATGATAAACAATACTTTAAAACTGGAATATGATTAATACTTATCCCTGTCCCTCCCGATTTTTTTATATAATATCAAATAAATGTTCTTTCTTTTCTTCTTTTATCACATTTTTTACATCTGCTATAAAGCTCCTTAAAAATAAATAAATAAATAAATAAAAAGAATGCACATGCTTATAACCTATTCACAATTCATTGATTATTTGATCCCTGTGTTTCAAAGAGATCTCTCTTTTTATATCCAATAAAAGCTATAGAAATTGTTGCAGTACATTTTATAAATTGGAAGGTACTATCGCCTGCAAATGCAGAATTTACAAATTTCAGATTTTTTTGGAGGTGAAAGAAAATATTTTCTTCGTACTTTCGATATCAGTAAAGTGATTTTTCAATTTTCGTAAAACACCGTTATCGATATTTCTTCCTTTCAAAACAAAATGTAAAATCATGTTTTTTTCCGTGTTTTATTTTGAATTATGTAACTTCCAATATTAAAATGTGCCTAAAAATCTTGTTAACCCGCCCTTAGGCACGCGAATATTTGTAACACATTTAGTCGCGTGGGGAACATGTGTCACCCATTCTTAATAAGCTGGTTTTATTTTATTTTATTTTATTTTAAAGTAGTAATAAAGCAACATTCTAACACAACAAAATGCACATTAAAATTTTAATATATAAAATTTTAATGATCATTTGGTGACAAATGACATCCGTTCGTATAACGTAAGGTTAAAAAATAAAAACATCACATCTAAGAAAAAAAAATATGCAATTTCGTTCATGGTGTTTGAAAAATATATAAAAAGCACAAAAATGAAATAAAAAATAAAAGAAGCTTTTAATTATTTAATTATCTATTAAATTCCAAATAATATAACATTTCTGTATTTCTTCTTCAACATGAAGACCATTTCTTTTGTATATTTTTACGATAATTTCGGAAAAAGTATTCAGAAAATTCTGCCGTGTTTAAGCTTATCAGATCCAGGGTTTTTTTCGGTACTTTTTAAATTTTCAGTTACGGATTTATATTAACAATATGATTAATAAGAAAGATTGAGAAACAATTATCTAGATTCAATTTTATATATAATTCGGTCAATACACGTTAATTTTGTGCTGTGGATCATCATGTGCGCAATTTGTCTACGTGTATCAATAGAAAAAATATTTCCGCGAAATAGACAAGTTTTGTATCTAAATCGTGAGTTTGAGACTCATCGCTAGCTAAAAACCTGCCATGTACGCTAATGGCACCTAGTGCATGTAAAATCCGTCGTGGGTGCAAAGTCCAACCAGCTACCTGTCAATTATACCTATGAAGGTGCCTAATCAGGTGAAGATCTAGTCACCCGATCAAGGCTCTAAATTACGAGATCAAAATCGAGTATCAGTTGTCGTATAGGCAGCTCCGCCACTAAAAATAATCTTAAGATTATCTGAAAAAATCGCCACATTCTTTAGAAATTCTACAGAAATTTGAAGAAAGTTTGCAAACTCAGCTTTATTTCTAAAATATCTGCAGAATTTTTAAAGATATTCTTAAAAAATCTGCATAATGGGCCAAGTACCGAATGATTTCTCACAGATTTTGGGGGCAAAAAGGTTTAGGTTTTTTACAGATTTTTTTAGTAGGGTCGTATGACTAGATAGCGTTATCCCTGTCTTTTCTTTTTAATCCCTTCCATATCCAACAAAGTACGAACGAACCAAACAGTTAATTAAAAGTAATCTAAAACAGGCCAGCATAGTAACAAATATGATAAAAATAATAGCGATACAGCCACAAAGAGGTAGATCTCAGCTTGTGGAAATCAAGCGGCTTCTGCTCGGCAGCCAGGTAAAATACTCCTGAAGCTAGGCATATTGTTCGGCAAGTAGAGGAATGGTCTGCGATGTAATAATAATAATAATTTAAAAACTAAATCCTTTTTATCATCGTGTTTTGTATGTGCAGCATACTTAAAACTCAATGTTATGAATACTTATATATTTATCTTTTTTAAAAAAGAATTTAACAAATATTTATCTTTTTTTAAAAAAAGACTTTAACAATATAAATTGGTCATTGAATGTTTACCAGATAGCGATATTGAGTTCATTTTTCGAAGTTTTAAAAATCTTTTGAGCAGTTTCGCGGTTTTATTGCTAGAATGAATTTTGCAAATATTTATTATACGAAATATTTTATTATACATGCTTTAAATTATATATTCTTGCATGTTAGTAGATATTTTTCATATTGCAGTTGTATGGTCACAAAGGATTAAAGAAAGGACGTTTCAAATATTACTTAAATTTTGTGATGATTGGCCAAATTTTAGAAAGACTCAATACACATAGAGATGAATACAAAGAGACAGATCATTTCTGAATCCGATTGGAATTTTTATGCGCTCAATAGCTAAATAAATTGTTTTAAATTTAATAAAGTTATCTATTTTGGAGCATTCGTTGAGCATTCTCGCGTAGAGATACATAAACAAAATGCGATTGTAATCTAAACCCCGTTAATTAAAAATTAATTGAAAGTCAAATTAGTAAATATGAAAAAATACATTTTCAAGAGTATGTTATCACTGCGCAAAAAATAATATTGTTACACGATGATTTTAAAGTCTTTATATGAAAATTTTCAATATTTTTTTTTTTGTATAATTTTTGTTTCTGAATAAAACATACGATGAATAATTTTATAAAAAGAAAAAAAAATGAAAATTTATGAACATGTTTATTTCTCTAGAATGTACAATTAAAAAACTTAACATATGAAATAAAAAATTTACATGGGAAAAAATAGACTTTTTAAAACTGTCTTTTTTCTACATATTTTATGTTTACATATAATGAAAAAAGGAATTCAACGCATAAAATATTTAATTATTTTATTCACCGTAAAACTTTTTCGCATTTCTTTTTTTTAATTTAATCACTACCAACATATTTTTTTTGTATTTAATGTAGTTTAAAGTATAAAAAAATATACATTAGGAAGAAGGTTTCACATTCCTAAATTTAAATGAAGCATTTTACATATACAACAGAAGAAAAACGGACAATGTGTCAAGACAAGAAAGCTGCATGTGACATTATTAAATTATTCTAAAATTATAACTTTTCTCCTTTTACTTTAAAAAATACTTTTTCTGAAATACAGCTTTTTTACTTCATTATATATTTATTTTAAGGGTAAAAAGGCTATTTGGTGTTCTATGCAGATCATACTATTTAAGTAACTTCGAAATTAATGTTTTTCTTTGTAGGAACCATTTTAATTTTAGACACAGAATTTATGCTTAGCTAGCTGATCCGCCCAGCGTTTCCCGGGACCATACAGGCTTTCAAACAAATTGCGAATATTTAAAATCTTTGTTCATACTAAAATAACACAAAAAATATCTGAAGAATATTTTAGATAAAATATTTTATATTTTATCTAAGCAAGCACAGATGTGTATTTCTGTTACGAAAAATATGTTTTGAAAGGATAAAGAAATATAATTGGTAATTTTAAATGTTTTGATCCACAAAAATAATGTAATAATTGAATTTATTTTTTTCTTCAATGAGGCTCACTCCATGCAAAATCTTCAGAGCAAGCGCTTGACGTTCGCTGCATATCTGAACAAACCCTAAGAAAACATAAAAGGAGTAATTTCCTAAAAAAAATATCCTTTCTTCTATGAGACCGCGTCATGCAAAATCTTCTGAGCACGTGCGCTGCATACCTGAACTAACCATAAGAAAACATAAAAGGAATTATTACTTAATTTACTTTTTTTGGATGGTGCCATGAATGGATTTTGAAGATCTATTGAAAATCAACTTGGAAAAACAAAATTATCAATAACAAATGCATGCGCAATTTGTTGCTAGCATTCAGACATGAAAAGCAGTCTTTCTCATACTTACCGCCTGTTCTAATTGGCTGGCTGCTTCTTTCCACACTGCAGTAATCGTTTTCTAAAAAAGGGTGGCGTGAAGGTTCAGCAAAAATTTCAAATTCTTAACAGCGTGGTGAGTTGCAATAACACTGTTAAAAATCTGCTGCATTTTGTTACATGCCGCTTGTAAAGAAAACGGTTTTTTGACTGCATTATGGAGTATTGTTATTGTTCGGAATAGAGATATATACAAGCGGCGGAGTGCGTATGCAGCAAAATGCTGTAGATTTTTAACAGTGTAGCCTCTACCCTGGCTGCTTTGTGTACCGTGGATTGGTGGAAAGCTGCAAATATCCTCTTACACAGTAAGTTTTAATTAAAAAAAAATCTAAACTGAAAATAAGAAATCCGGCTGTGAACTGCACTATCCGGTTTTAGCATCCACGTATGGCAAAAATTTCACAGACCTGTGTGTTATAATTTCGGCGTTATCCGTAGTGAGGCAGGCAGGTAGACATCTCCTATTTTATGTATATAAATATAGCGATTCATTTATACAAGTGGAATATTTTAAAGAAATAGAAAGAGGTTTATGAAAACGAAGAAAAATCTTTATAGTTATAATTAAATAATATGCATTTTTTAATTATAATTATAAAGATTTTTTTTCCGCTATAATTTCTTTGCTATAGAAAATTGCTATAATTTCAAATAATGAGTTTTAATGGATTTGGATGATGAATGAAGTGCTATTTTTTCTTAAATATACATTCTATAGATTTAGAAAATAGTAATAATAATTTATATTAACCGGTTAAAGGGAAACTTTAGCTTTAAACGTCTAGATTGAATCGTTTGAATAACTGTAAGAATATCAGTTACTTACATACATGTATCTTTAGATCAATATTATCTGAGATTTTATTTTTAAATGAAACAAATCGCCAAAAAATATTTAGTTAAAAATAAATGCTATTTTGTACGTAGTATTCAATAATTATTGGCTCTAATGTATGTAAAATATTTGCACTCTGATGGTTGATGAGGACTACCGAAACCTTGTGATTAAGATATCTATACGCTCAATTTCAGAACCGTAGATGTTATATTAATATATTTTTATTGAAAAGGTGAAGTTTTAAAGGGTTTTTGAAGGAGCGGGACTGAGGATGGAAGGCTAGTTTGGAGGATGTGGGACTAGAATTCTCACAGTTGAAAATGTATGGCTACATCATTATGATCCCAGTCCAAACGACCTAATAAATTTCGATCTAATTTAAAAATAGTTAATTAGTGGATTCATGTCCTGATTATATATTGCGATTTATTTCTCTTTTAGCATTTATCATATTAAAAGCATATCTTAAAAAATCTTATTTTTCTCATTTTTTGATTATAACTATGTGTATCATTACCTTAAAAAAAAATTCCAATTTACTTTTAATTCATAGGTTTAAAAAAATACATATTTTACGTAATAAACTTAATCTATTTATGGGGTTTTTTTTGTATAATAAATCTAGAAACTTTTGAGCTTCAAGTTTAGATTATATATTGCGACTTTCCATGCTTCTCGCGTTCATAAATAATAAAAGTATTTTTTAAATTTCAAAGGTTCCTAAGTAATTTAAATGATAAAAGAGCTTTTTTTGCTTAAGATTTTTTTGGTTAGAAAATTAATTTAACATCAAAATGGTCTTCTAAACTCGATATAATAACTTTTATCGAATTCGCTATCTGGAGTATTTTCGCTTTATAACACCTGTCAAACATCATGATTTTTTCATTATCATTAAAAAGGTTTTCCACCTACAAAAAATATGAAATTTGGAGAATGACCAGATGGTGGAAGAAAAAGTTTACAGACGGAAAAGAAGGAAATAAATGATATAATATTGATCACATCTCATCTAAAGCCTGCAAAGTTTAATTAAGTTTTTAATGAGATTTGTCTAGCAATCAGCAAGTGTGAAAAAAATGGATGATGCATGTTGCCAAATTTAAAATAAATTTATTTTAGCAAGCATAAACGAAATTTTGAATATATATATATATATATATATTCTTTTATAAAAACTATTAAATAAAAACTATAAATTGATAGGTTACAGAAGATTTAATAACGGAACTTTTGAAAATATTTTTTATCTTAACTTTAATACATACATATATATATATATATATAGATTAAATTTCAGCTAAGGCTATTAAATAGATTTTCTTTATAAATTATATATTTATTTGAATTTATGCGCTCGAGATCCTAATAATTTAAAACAACAGAACTCTTACAGTTATTGTTAGAGAAGAAAATTTTCAAAATTATCGAAAGGTAACAGTCATTTTTCATGCAAAAATTCATGAATGAATTGAGAAAAGATAACTGGCGTTTGAATGATACGTGTTAGATGAAAATTTCAGGCGTAAAACACTTGCATATAGACTATTGCAAGAAATGATGGACTGGCTACGAGGTATGTTTTTTCAGTAGTCAATTTTTTTCACGTGTGAATTTGAGTAATTCATTTTAAGTTTGCTTTAAAATGTATTGTTATATAACAGGGCATATTATATACATGTTATACTATTATCATGTACGCATTGTCATTATGTCAACATAGATTCCTTGTATAATATACAGGGTAGTTATAAAAAAAATCCGTGATATATGAATCCCTAGTACACTAACCTCTAAACTAATCAAACAGTAATTTTAGATATATTTATTTGAAGCTATGCGCTAGAGATTCTGATAATTTAATACAACAGAACTCTCACGGTTACGGTTACAGAGGAAAATTTTCAAAATTATCGAATGGCAGCAGTCATTATTTCATGCGAAAATTCATAAATGCATTAAGAAAAGATAAATGGCGTTTAAATGATACGTGCTCGATGAAAAATTCCGGCGTAAAACACTTGCATAAAAGACTATTGCAAGAAATGTAGGAGTGGCTACAATATATGTTTTTTCAGTGGCCAATTTTTTTCACATATGAATAGAGCAATGCACTAAGATTTGCTTTAAAATGTATTTTTTAATAGTCTTTGCGTACACATAGTGAAAGTAAAAATGTAGTTATTTGTTTTAGACTGCATGACTAAATTATGCAGTTATATTACATTACATTGGAAATAATTTGGAAAGAAGTTTTGCAATTCAAAAATTTCAAACTTTTTTCATTATAACCGTGACTATGAGACCTCCTTTGTTTTAAATTATCACGATCTCTAATGCATAACATCAAATATCAAAATCTGATTTTTTTTTTTTTTTTTTTTTTTTTTTTTGATTGGCTGACCGGCTAGACCATTAAGTGTACATATATCGGGAAGTTCTTTTATGACCATCCTGTATTTTTTTTATGAAACCGCAACTCATAGCACACCATTCATTTACCGATCAAAATTAAAGATTCTTCATGCATATATATGAATGCGGAACAGATAAGATATTAACCCGGGAGAACTCGCTATGAGAATTTCTCTCACGGTGCCCAATTCTTTTCTGTTACTTTACAGTCACTTAATATCAAATTTTTTGTTTGGCTTAGTACTTTTATTCAGAAAAGAGGTAAAGTAATCGAAATCATATTTTGAAATTTTATTACAATGAAAAATAGCCTTAAAAATAGTCTTAAAAAGGGTACGATGATGAAAGAAAATCTCATGCGCGAGTTCTCGCGGGTTAATATATTGTATTCAAATATGGAATTTTTCTTACATTATCTGAAATATACATGAAATAGTAACGAATAGAAAAAGGACTGAAAGCTCATCATCTAAAGTTCAGTGTTAGTACAATAGCACAATATTTACTGGTTTTTACTTCACATTTGTAACAAATAAGTTTAAATTGAAATTATTATTCAAATATTATGCTTAAACAGGCCAATGTTGATTTAATAGGATAAAACGCTCATTATCTGAAGTTCAACGCTAGAACGATAGCTCAATTTTTACAGTTTTAAAACCAGACGTTGCATATGGCCTTCCTAGGGGTGAAACGCTTGTCCCGTGGGCGAACCCCCCTAGGGGAGCCAAAATTGCCCCCCTGGGACACCCTTAGGATACTCCATGGCACCTCATTTACACCCCCCATGGTATTGGATTCCCCATAGGATTTAAATCTCATTATCGGAAGTTAAATGTTAGAAACTATTTTTAAAATACACATAATAATCCTTTAAAAAATGCTTCTAAAAATTATATATGTAATTTTTCCTACGTTAGTTTTCATTTCAATGTCGCATTCTCCTTCAGAATTAATTACAGTTCTTAGGACACTAATAACTAGGAAAAGTATCTTTTTTTTTCATTCTTAATTTTTTAAACTTTTGCAACTGCAAGAAATAAATTATCACAAAGTGGATTTATTCAAACTTACAGTCTTTTTACATTGATTTTTTTACAAATTGGATTTACAAGCTTAATTTAAAAAAGAAAGTTACATAAGAAAATAGTGGTAAAAGAAAATAGTGGTTTGGCGTCTCTTAAAAGAGACCGCTGCAAGGGCATTAAATATTTATTGCAGAAAGAGATTTAGCAATTTTTAATGCTTTTGTTGATCAAATAATCTGAAATTATCTTCCACATTTTGAAATGAGAAGTAACGTAGGATTATGCACCATGTCGCCCTTCAGCGTTATTTTGGGAACAGCACTTCCTACAAACTATATATGTAGTGTTTTAAGATTTTAATAGGTTAGACAATTGGTGCACTTGTCTAGATGCTTCAGTACAGAAGTGAAAAACATCGGGGTGATTACACAATCACAGTTGTGTTATACTTTGGAACTTTTAACACACATGAGAATTTTTAACTATCAGTAAGTGACAGCTAAAACTTTTGTAATATTAACATGTTGGGCAATCTTGGTACAGCGGAAGCAAATTAAAGAAGCAGATAATCTGAAATTGTCTTACAAATTTTGAAATGAGAAGTAACGCATCATGCCCGTCAGCGTTGTTTCCGGAAAAGTACTTCCTATCAACTATGCACGTAGTACTCTAAAATTGTTATAGGTTATACAATTGTTGCACTTGTCTAGACTCCTCAAAACAAAAGTGCAATATATTCAAGTGATTACAAGATCACAGGGTATAGAAATGGGACCTTTTAACTGACAGTAGGTGACTGCAAAGTATTTTTAATAACATCATCTTGAAAAATCTCAGAACAGTGCAAACAAATAGTTCCAAAGCTTATTTCCTCATCATTAACATAATAATTATCAATACAGCTTTTTTATTGTGCTTGCTACGAAGAAACGTTTTTTGACAAAGTTTTCTTTCACGAATACATTGTAAAAATGTGTGATAGCGTAGATATAAAGTTATTGAAGTCTGTAAGCTTACTGAATTTTATCTGTACACTGTAACGAAAAAATATGTAAATTTACGAAGCTTTTTTTTGGGGGGGGGGGGTCAGAAATCTGTAAATTTACAAAAGAATCTACTGAAATTTTAACTGTAACTCCAGTTGTTGTTACTTAAACATTTCTAGGAATACCAATTTTCAAAACATTTGTTTGTACTTTTGCAGATTTTTTGATTTACAGTGCAAGTGTGTTTCTCTTGCATGAATTTTTGTTATTACCATTAGCTAAAAAGTTGTAGGAATCCCAGTTTGCAGGAAAATGTTTACTAAATTTACATATTTTTTAGCGTAATACAAAGTAAAAAAAATTACAGTACGGCAATATATGATCATTACTGTGCGAGTTAGATTTATATTTCTAGTAGTTATTATCAAAATAGTATATAGTATCTTATTATCTTTTTTCAATTGCAGTGTCTATATAAAAACCAGTATAAATTGATGTCATGTCGGTATTATCAATTTTCTTTTATTAAATTTAAATGTTTTTATTGTTAGATAATGTAAGGATTGTGTGCATTGTATTTACGTTTTTCGCTGCTTTTTGTAAACTAAAGACATAATAGGCATTGCAGGTATAATTTTTTTCTACACAACAAATCAATATCTCTTATATCAATTTTAAACTAAAATTAGTCCAATGTCAATCAAAACTAAATATTTAATAAAAGAATCAATGCAAGAAGTTTAACTTATAAAAATGAACGCAAAAAATAAAGAATAATTAGAGATTTAATTTTTTTAAGAATAAATGTTTAAAGATTTTTATTTCTTCTTAAGTAAATTGGATTTGTTTAAAATTCTTCAAAAATAGTCAAATAAATAAAATTCACAGTACTTTTTTCGGATTTCACATAAATGCTATTACACACTTCAAACTATTTTAAATTTTCGAAAAATAATTGATTCTCAATTAAAAAAATATATCGATCGAAAATTAAGATTTTTACGTAAGACATGTATTAAATGCGTAATATCAATATAAAGATGGGTAAAACGAAAAATAAATCTTGTAATTTAAATTTTTAAGTATTAAGAGGGATTTTTTCTTTGCTTTTCGCAATTCAGAAGAAAGTTACCCCTTAAGGATAAAAATAATGTGGTTCAGTGACTTTTATGGGAAAAAAATTGCTTGCATTTCAGCAGCGCTTTACTTGATAAGCTTTAAACATTTCAATTGTAATTTATGATTAATATTTCAAAAAGAATATTTAATCATATCTTGCGACATTTTATGACAGAATTTTGAAATTTTGTATATGATCTAATAGTGTAATTGCACATTTTAATTATTTGGTATTAATTTTTTAAAGAGATCGCATAAACAATTCTTTTTTCTATTTCTTCAAAATTGATTAGGTTCAAATTTTAGGTGTGTTTCTAACATTTTCCGCTCGTTTCTTTAAAATACAGTAATTTCTAGTACAAGTCTATGATCAATATCTCAAGCATAGCAGTAAGAGTTTTGGGGGAAACCCTGTACATATACATCAGTTTCCCTTGACAAATTAAATTCCCTCTAAATTAAATTATTACAGCAAAAATTTCATCGCAAGTAATATCTTAATAAATAATCAGCTCTAGCAACGTGAATGATGTGGTTTTGACAGGGAAAGAAATTGGGATTTTTCTAACAATTTTTCTCATTTGTAAAGCCTTCCGGCTTCTTTCCTATTTCCTTAAAGAACGAAAACTATGATAAGTGTCACCTTGTTATTACAAGGTGACACTTATCACATTTCTGGAACTTTGTCATTAGAGTTAGGAAGAAATAATTTCTCTTCGCCTTTACTTCGACGAAATGAGGCAGTACTTGATTGCCTAAAGACAGGAAAAGAAAATTTCTACCATGAGTCTATGAGTTCTGTAAATGGATGACATTTATGCAAGATAAAATTTTTTAAACATTTGAAATGAGGATTCTGGATGCACGCATTACTTGTTAAAAGTTTGGAAATCAAGTTACGTTCGTTTTTACACGATAAGGGGTTTAAACGCGCATTTCTAATTTAAAAATGAGTAAAATGAAAAGTAAATCTCGTAATTTAAATTTCTAAATTATTAAGAGGTTTTTGTTCCTCTTCGCTTTTCGTAATTCAGGCGAAAGTTACCTCCCAAAAATAAAATTAATGCGGTTATGTGACTCTTATAGGGAAAATTTGGTAATAATGCATTTCTGCATCTCATTACTTGCATAGATTTAAATATTTGTATTTTAAATCATTCAAAAAATAAAATTCTTTTTTGGAAATATGACAAATAATATTGCACACAATACCCTGTAATCAAGATTAAAAAATAATGTATGTAATTGACAATGTATGCAATTGTATAAAAAATGAGTAGGTTTACAAAATAATTTTTCACTGCGCATGCGTCAACGATATCAAAATTTCATTTGCATATCATGTTAGCTAAATGTATAGCTAACTTTTGTGAAAGTCGCAAAATCATAGCTTAAAAATTCTGAAAATAATCGTCAATTGAATAAGTTGAAAATCCGTTATTCCCAAAATGAAGCAAAAGCAAGAGGAGTTGTATCCATATATTCACAAATGAGTGTCAATATAGAATACACAATATGGGACGTACTACTACATTTGAATAAAATCCCTCATTTTTTTTTGCTTCATTTTGGGAACAAGGAATTTTGTGCTTATCCTATAGACGATTACTTTCAGAATTTTCAAGCTGTGATTTTAAAACTTTCAAAAATCTTGTCCTATACATTTAGCGAACATACTATTCGCACGAAATTTTTTATATCGTTGATGCATGCGCCGTGAAAAATTATTTAGTAAACCTACTCATGTTTCATACAATTTTTATTATTTTTTAATTTTGATTACAGGGTATTGTGTGCAATATTATTTGTCATATTTCCAGAAAAGAATGTTACTTTATATCAAGAACTCTGAAAAATATAAACAAGAAACTTGGAAAAATTTGGGACCATCTTTATAAAAACCTTCATTTCTCTGCGAGTATGCATGCTATTTACTTAAAAATGAACACAGTTTATTACAATAAGGCACTTAATCATAATCTAGAGTTTGAGTGGTTTTGCTACATTAATTTTTACAGAGTTATTCAAAAGACATTCATTCTTTCTTATTTGTTGACGGTTCCTTTGGAGTTTCGGGAAAAATCTTCACGGAAATGTATCACTTGTACTATTTTATTTATACAGTAAGAGTTTCGGTATAATTCCTCGTGTATATTTCTAGATATTTAACAAAATGTCTAAATTCAGAAGTGGATGTTCATCAATGGCCATGTAGTGTACTTTTTGACTTTGTATGGTAAATTTTTTTTTTAATTGTGCACATAATTTAATATTGTGCCGCATTTCCTTTTTCTGGTATTTATTTTTTAAGCGAGTCGTATAAAAATATTTATTTTTAATGTCCTCAAAACTAATTCTTCGAAAATCTTATTTTTTTTCCTAAAATTTTTTGCATCTTTCTGCGCAACACAGTAATATATAACATAAATTTATGATCAAAATTAAGGAATAAAATTTAACGTCGGTATTTTGGTGGAACCTTGCGTACATACATCAAATTCCCTTGATAAATTTTCTCTCTCTGAAGTAAATTATTACAACTAAAATTTCATACTTAGTAATATCCTAATAAATAATCACCTCTCTAGCTACCTCAATGATGTGGCTTTGACAGACAAAGAAATTGGGATTTTTCTAACAACTTTCTTCATTTGTAATACCTTCCGGCTTCTTTCCTATTTCCTTAAAGTACGAAAATGATAATAAGAGTCACCTTATTATTACAGGATCTTTCTAGAACTTTGTCATTAGAATTCGAAAGGAAAAATTTTTCTTCGATTTCACTTAAGCAAAATGAGGTAGTACTTGATTGCCTAAAGTCGGGAAAAGAAAATTTCTGCAATAAGTCGATGACTTCTGTGAATAAAACACATTTATATGAGATAAAATTACTTAAATATTTAAAATGGGAATTCTAGATACCCGCTGTAATCGTTAAAAGTTTGGAAATCAAATTTTATAAGTGGGTACATGTTTACGTATTACATGGATTAAACGCGCATTTCTAATATAAAAATGGGTAAAATGAAAAGAAAATCTCGCAATTTAAGTTTCTAAATTATTAACAGGTTTCTGTTTCTCTTCGCTTTTCGCAAATTAGGCGAAAGTTACCTCCTAAAGATTTTTTTTAAATGTGGTTCTGTCACTTTTATGGGGAAAATTGCTTATAATGCATTTCTGCATCTCTTTATTTGCGTAACGCGAAACATTTACATTTTAATTCATGATTAATCCCTGAAAAATTTGTTTAAACATATCTTATGAGATTTACGATAAAAGTTACTATAGTTACTATATAAAAGTTACATAAGATTTATGGTAAAAGAAATTTTACACATGATCAAATATTATACGAGGCACATTTTAATCACTTGGTATTTTTTTTTCTTAAGGCTCGTTCAAAATTTTTTATTCTATATGTCTTCAAAATTAATCGTGTGAAAATTCGAAATGTTGCAACGTAGTAATTTTTAATGTAAATATATGATTAATAATTAAGGTGTAAAAGCCAACATGTGTGTTTTTGGGAACAATATACATATACCCTATTCCTTGATAATTTTTTTCTCTAAAATAAATTATTTCAAGTAAAATGTCTTCGTAAGTAATATCAAAATGAATAATCACTTGTAGCAACATGAATGATAAGATTGTGACAGCAAAAGAAATTGGGATTTTCCTGACAATTTTTCTAATTTGTAAAGCTTTCTGTCTTTTTCTCTATTTCCTTAAGGAACGAAAATGATGATAAGTGTCACCTTGTTATTATAGTATCTTTCTGGAACTTTGTCATTCGAGTTTAGAAGAAATAATTTTTCTTCGAGCCTACTTCGGTGGGAACTAAAGACGGGAAATGAAAATTACTGCCATGAGTCGATGCCTTCTCTGAATCAATGACATTTATATAAGATAAAATTATTTAAATATTTTGATAGGGATTCTGGATGCCCGTATTACGCGTTAAGTGTTTCGAATTCAAGTTTCATAAATGCGTACATTTTTACGTATTACGTGGGTTAAACGCGCATTTCTAATATAAAAATGGGTAAAACGAAAAGTTAATCTCGTAATTTAAGTTTCAAATTTATTAAGAGATGTTTTTCTCTTCGCTTTCATAAATTAGGCGAAAGTTATACCCCTAAAGGTAAAAATAATGTAGTTCAGTGACTTACATGGGGAACCATTGCTTATAATGCATTTCTGCATCCCGTTACTTGCACAGTTTTAAACATTTACATTTTAATTCATGATTAAACACTCAAAGAAATTTGTTTAAATAAATCTTACGAATTTGTATGGTAAAATTCTAAAATTTTGGACATTATCTAATAGTGTACGGAGCACATTTTAATTCTTGGTATTTATTTCTTAAGAATGTCACATAATTTTTTCATATGTCTTTAAAATTAAACTTAGTTTTGTGGTTTATGATTTGTAGACGCTTCTTTAAATGCATTCTTTAAGAAAATAAAACTTTAATGGCACTTATAGAGGGTGTATCTAAACTACTGGGCAAATTTTTAAGGGGTGATAGTACACATCAAGACAAACAATATTGTTACGAATTTTGTAAATAGTTAGTGTTTGTACTCTAAAATAATGTAAATAATCTTATTAAGCTCCATACCTTTACTAATATTAGTTTTTGTTACATTGTCTCTATTATCAAGCAAACCAGTCTATTATTTTTCAGTGAATGTCTACGGCAGATTGGCGAAATAATATAGTTATCGCCAAGTTGGCGTCAGTTTTGACGACTAATTTTGGTCCCCAAATTTGGCGATATATCGCTAAGTTGGCGACAAACTCTGTGATTGTTGGTGATGGCAACCCCTCCCTCTCTATGGTAACCCTCCCATATAGGTATACTGATACATTGAATGTTATTCCTTGATTTTCTGGATTTTTCTAGAAGCTTGTATAAATTTCCAGTGCATGTCGCGAGCCTATATATAGGCACGGCCGAACTCGATCCTTTCCCTTCCTTATAGGGGAATTGAGTTTGGCCGTGATATTGGAGATCGATGCGAGTTGGTTGTTGTTATTATTTATCAGTCAGTCGTGGAGTGAGCTACAAGACGATTATTAAAGCAAGTTTTCTTGATATATGGTAATTTATCTACATTGTTTTTTTTCTTTTTTTTTAAATTTGAAATAGTGTTGAGACGTTGTGTAAAGAGTCTCTGTGACCTATATCTGTACCTATATGATAGATTTGAACAGTTATTTCGGAATTTCTGGTAATATTTGTGAGTTTCAAAGAATCTGTAGCTGTGAAGTTTTGTAAATAAATTATTTTCTATTTTTCTAAGAGACAAGACTTTGAACTTCACTAACCATAAGATCAGAAGAACCCTATATACGCTACAATATTAAATAGGAAACTAACGGTCCCAAACGTCTTCAGAAGGAGATAGGCGCCATTAAAGTTTAGGGACCGATATTTGAAATAAACATAAAAGATGGAAAAATTGGTCGATTGATTTGCGGTTTTCATTAAAACTATTCTTTATATCAGTATTTTCTTGAAAATAAATTATAAAGATAAATTTAAAAAATGTCGATAGAGGTCGCTTTAGACTTCAGAGTAACGAACAACTATTTTTTGCCTTTATTTTTCCATCTCATTAAATGTTTTCGGAAGCTTAGATTTAAACTTAAATTTTGAACTCTAAATGTGATTAGTTGGGAGTGGTTAAATAGCGCAAACTGAACTGTGTTCAAAGGTTTAAATTTCAAATGGTTATAAAAAATGGAAAAAATTATCGAATCGTTTGCGGTTTTCGCTAAAACTGCTCTTTAAATCACTATTTTCTTGAAAATAAATTTTAAAAATAAATCTAAAAAAATGCCGATAGTGGGCGCCTTAGATTTTGGTGAAACGTACAACTTTTTTTGCAGTTATTTTTTGCATCTAATTAAATGTTTTCGGCAGCTTAGACTTAAATTTTGAGCTTAAAATCTGAATAGTTGGGAGTGGTTAAGTAGCGCAAACTGAACTGTGGTCCGAGATTCAAATTTCAAATGATTATAAAAAGCGGGAAAATTGGTCGAATCGTTCGCGGTTTACACTAAAACTCTTCTTTAAATCATCATTTTCTTAAAAATAAATTTTAAAAATAAATTTAATAAAATGCCGATAGAGGGAGCCTTACACTTTGGAGTAACGTACAACTATTTTTAACCGTTATTTTTTAAATATCATTAAATGCTTGCAAAAGCTTAAATTTTGAGCTTAAAATCTGAATGGTTTGAAGTAATTAAGTAGCGCAAAATTAAATTGTGTTCTAAGGGGGGGGGGAGGGATATGTTTCAACTCCTGAATACAGTTCAATTTGTGCTTCTTAGTCCCTCTCAACGATTCAGAAATTCAGCTCAAATTTTAAGAGTAAGTTTTTGCAAGCATTTAATTAGATACAAAAAATAACGGTTAAAAATAGTTCCTGGTTACTATTAAGTTTAAAGCGCTTGCTAACGAAATTTTTAAATTTAGTTTTAAAATTTAGTTTTAAGAAAATACTGACAAAGAATAGTTTTACTGTAAACCGCAAACGAATCGACCAATTTTTCTGTTTATATAATCATTTGAAATTTGGACCTTCCCCCCTAACTTGAACAAAGTTCGGTTTGCGCTTTTTAACCACTCAGATTTTGAGCTGAAAATTTACGTTTATGTTTAAGCTTCTAGAAAAATTAATGAGATGCAATAAATAACCTTAAAAATAGTTGTTCGTTACTCAAAAGTCTAAAGCACCCTCTATCGGCATTTTTTGAAATTTATCTTTACAATTTATTTTTAAGAAAATACTGATTTAAAGAGTACTTTTAGCAAAAATCGCAAACGAATCGACCAATTTTTCCGTTTTTTATAATCATTTAAAATTTAAACCTCTGAACACAGTTCAGTTTGCGCTACTTATCCACTCCCAATTATTCAGATTTTGAGCTCAAAATTTAAGTTTAAGTCTAGGCTTCCAAAAACATTTAATGAGATGCAAAAAATAACGGCAAAAGATAGTTGTATGTTACTCTAAAGTCTAAAGCGCCCTCTATTGACATTTTTGAAGTTTTTCTTTATAATTTATTTTCAAGAATATACTGACATAAAGAATAGTTTTAGTGAAAACCGCAAATCAATCGACCAATTTTTTCCGTCTTTTGTGTTTATTTGAAATTTTGGACCCTAAAATTTAATGGCGCCTATCTCCTTCGAAAGACGTTTGGGACCTTCAGTTTCCAATTTAATATTGTTTGTCTTGATGTGTAATATCACCCTTTAAAGTTTTGCCCAGTAGTTTAGATACACTCTGTATAACCATAACAGCACGCACATGATTTGTTCAATTCTACAATGAACAGAATCTTTTGCCAAAAACAAAAACAAGATTTTGTTTATAGAAGTTGAAGTTCTCTTTTTAAAAAAACAAGCAGCAGTAAATATGCTTGACATAGAGAAATTGCCACAGTTTTCACAATTTTTTACGTCTTTCTACGTAACATAGTTATTTATAATAAAAGTCTATGAAGGAATAATACCCGACGCCAGTGTTTTTGGAACCCTGTACATGTGCATGAATTTCCCTTGATACGTTTTCTCTCCAAATAATTATTACAACTAAAATTTCATCGTAAATAATATCATAGTTAATACTCACCTCTAGGAACAAGGAAGATCTGGTTTTAACAGTGAAAGAAATTAGAATTTTTCTAACAATTTTCCTCGTTTGTAAAGCTTTCCGGCTTTTTTCCTATTCCCTTAAATAACGAAAATTATGATAAATGTCACCTTGTTACTATAGTATCTTTTTGAAACTTTGTCATTAGAGGTCAAGAAGTATTTTTTTTTTTTAATGTACTTTGGAGAAATGAGGCAGTACTTGATTGCCTAAAGAAGGTAAAAGAAATTTTCTACCATGATTCCGTAATTTCAGTGAATGAATGACAGTTATAAGATAATATTACTTAAATATTTGAAATGGGGATTTTGGATGCTTGCATTACTCATTAAAAGGTTGGAAGTCAAGTTTTATAAATACGCAAAAATTTACGCATTACATGAATGAAATGCGCATTTCTAATGTAAAAATGGGCAAAAAAGTAAATCTTGTTATTTAAATTTACATATTATTAAGAGGTTTTTTTTTTTAGCTTTTCACAAATTAGGCTAAAGTTGTCTCCTAAAGAAAAAAATAGTATGGTTTGGTGGCTTTTATGGGAAACATTACTTACAATGTACTTCTGTATTGCGTTACTTAGACAGCTTTAAACATCTACATTTTAATTGATTATTAATCCCTCAAAAACTGTTTAAACAAATCTTATGAATCTTTACTTTAAGATTTTGAAATATTGAATATGATATAATAGTGTATGGGGCACATTTTAAATCACTTGGCATTTATTTCTTAAGAAAATCTTATACAAATTTTAATTTTAATTAATATTTTTTAATTTAACCAGGTGAAAATTTTAATTATTTTCCTAAAGCTTTCTGCTTTTTCTACACAACATAATAATTTACAATATGCGTCCGAGATGCGTCCGTACAATATTTAAGGAATAAAAAGTGGCATTTAGTATTTCGGGAACCTAGTACATGTACATTATTTTCTACTGATAAATTTTCTCTCTAAAACAAATTATTACCACTTCAATTTCATCGCCGAGTAATATTCTAATAAATAATCACCTCTAGGAATATGAATGATGTATTTTTGACAGGGAAAGAAATTGGGATTTTTCTAACAATTTTCCTCATTTGTAAATCCCTTCGGCTTCTTTCTTATTTCCATAAAGAACGAAAATAATGATAAGTGTCACCTTGTTATTATAGGATCTTTCTGGAAATTTGTCATTAGAGATCGGAAGAAATAATTTTTCTTCGACTTCACTTCCGCAAAATGAGGTAGTACTTGATTGCCTAAAGTCGGGAAAAGAGAATTTCTGCAATAAGTCGATGACTTCTGTGAATGAATGACATTTACATAAAATAAAATTATTTTAATATTTGATATCAGGCATTTTAGATGAACGCATTACTCGTTAAAAGTTTGGAAATAAAGTTTTAGAATTACTTATATTTCAAAACTGAAATGAACTTCTGATTTAGACATACACTCTTAAAACGAAAGATAGGATTTGGCTTCTCAAGAAAGAGCTGTAATTTGTTGAGTCGTGAATGAGTTGTTTTTTAAATGCTTTACTCATTTTGATTTAGATTGCTTATTTAAATAACTCATATTGGTTTAAATTGTTTAAAAACAACTCACTTACTCTTTGTGAGAAGCTGCCTTTCAAAACGTGAGTTCAGCGAATTTCGGCTCAAATTGAGTTATTTTTTGACTGACATTTTAAGAGAGTAGTTAAAGAAAAATATTAGAAATTTAAAATTTTTTATCAGAAAAATTACTTTAATTTTTTACCAAACATTCATTGGTAATTACATACATTAACATTATTTTACTGTCACCATTTTTACTGTCATCTACAATTTCCGCATAAACTGCTGTATATGATAATAAAAGATATTGGTAATTTTATAGAACTATACAGGGTGATTCAGCTCGTCGGTGACAAACTTTAAGGATCGATAGAGCACACCTAGACGAACATTTTTGAATAGGGAATGTAGGGTCCCTGACGCGATGGTAAGGCGCTAGGCGCTTTCGAAAATTTGGGTGCCGAAATTCGAAACGTCATAAAAACTAGGGAAATGGTTAGATTTTCTTGCTTGTTGCGTCGAAATGATTCTGTTTGTTTAGACTTTTTTCAGTACCAATTTGATAAGCGTATCTCTTAAAACATGGATAGGGGGCGCTGCAGACTTTGGAGAGCTAGACAACAACTTTAAGCCCGTTATTTTGATAATTTAACACATGCTCGCCAAAGTTTATACTCTAACTTAAAGTTTGAACCCAAAAGTAGAGCCCTGCAAAAAGCGTAAGAGCCGGAATAAAATGTCAAAGTACAGGGTGGTCGAAACTCGAAGGCTCCTAAGAGATAAACAAACAGATTTCTTGACTTATGGCACGCATTTTCATGATTCTGTTTGCTGGGGCTCTCTGAAACTCAGTTGAACGGTACAAAAAGAAACATCGATAGGGGGCGCTTTGGGCAAAAAACATAATTCGTTGACATTTCGGACGCTAACTGGAAACGGGGCGCTACGATCAGTTAGAAACAAAACAAGAGAGTAATTTACTTATCATAAGAAGCTATTAAAACTGCAGTTTGTTTGTTTTTTTTAACAAACATAGCTGGTTTCAATCATGCACAATGCGCGCAATAAAATTTACATAAGGTGCTTTTTGCTGATTTATGCAAAAGATATCGTACCATATCGATATGCAAAAGATACGTAATGCGTAGACGACAACGCGAGATGACGTAGTTGTATGCGCAGACACGTCTTTTGAACGTGCGGTACCTACTTAAGCTTCGGGTTACTTGTCTGCAGATCGGTAGTAGGATGGAACGGTACACAAACTCTGAATTGGCTGACATGCATTTGGCGTATGGCGCTGCTGGTTGTAATGGACGAGCCGCTCAGCGGTTGTACGCCGAGCGTTACCCCAACAGGCAAATCCCCTGCCATGCCTTCTTCGCTCGAGTACACCAGAGGTTGTCCACAACGGGATCTTTCGACGGAGGCAGGCCTGAACGGGAGCGATCAGTGAGCACCCCCGACAACGAAGAGGCTGTGCTTAACCTGGTTGAGGACAACCCAGGTCTTAGCACGAGAGATATCGCCAGACATGTTGGCATTTCGCAAGCAACTGCGTGGCGCATCTTACGTTCCCGGAATCTGCACCCCTACCACATCCAGCGGGTGCAGTTGCTCAGAGAGCAGGATTTTGGCCCTCGAGTGGAATTCTCAAGATGGTACTTGGCGATGAGATCCAAGGATCCCCGTTTTGTAAACAGCATTTTGTTTACGGACGAGTCCACCTTCAGCCGGGAGGGAATGTGGAACGCCCACAACAGTCATGTGTGGTGTGATGAAAATCCACATGAAACCAGAAGCCGAGCAGCCCAGGAGCGTTTCTCAGTAAATGTGTGGGCCGGCATTCTGGGGGATTGCCTCATTGGCCCTTATTTGTTACCTGAACGGCTGACAGGTGGAAATTAACTGATTTTCCTGGATCAAGTGCTGCCGCAGCTTCTGGAGGAGGCGCACGTACCCGAAGGTTCGCGTCGCCAGATGTGGTTCCAGCAAGATGGAGCTCCGGCCCATTACACGAACGACGTGCGTCTCCATCTAAACGCAAGGTATGGCCAGCGGTGGATCGGGCATGGGGGTCCAGTTCACTGGCCTGCCCGATCACCAGACCTCACCTGCTTGGATTTCTTCCTTTGGGGTTACCTGAAGGCCGAGGTATACCATACACCTGTCAGCAGTGCTAAAGAACTTGTGGCGCGCATTGTGGCAGCTGCAGGGCAGATCAGAGATACTCCTGGCATTGTTGGAAACACACACTCCTCAATGCGACGGAGGTGCGAAGCCTGCATCATGGCCCAAGGTCGAAATTTCGAGCATCTTCTGTAGTGTTATTTTTTGTAAATAAATTTCCAGTATCATTGATGTTTTTGGTCTAAATTTATTCAGAAGTGTTGAGCAGAGGTAGAAAATGTGTTTTCATTATTACTAACTGATCGTAGCGCCCCGTTTCCAGTTAGCGTCCGAAATGTCAACGAATTATGTTTTTTGCCCAAAGCGCCCCCTATCGATGTTTCTTTTTGTACCGTTCAACTGAGTTTCAGAGAGCCCCAGCAAACAGAATCATGAAAATGCATGCCATAAGTCAAGAAATCTGTTTGTTTATCTCTTAGGAGCCTTCGAGTTTCGACCACCCTGTACTTTGACATTTTATTCCGGCTCTTACGCTTTTTGCAGGGCTCTACTTTTGGGTTCAAACTTTAAGTTAGAGTATAAACTTTGGCGAGCATGTGTTAAATTATCAAAATAACGGGCTTAAAGTTGTTGTCTAGCTCTCCAAAGTCTGCAGCGCCCCCTATCCATGTTTTAAGAGATACGCTTATCAAATTGGTACTGAAGAAAGTCTAAACAAACAGAATCATTTCGACGCAACAAGCAAGAAAATCTAACCATTTCCCTAGTTTTTATGACGTTTCGAATTTCGGCATCCAAGTTTTCGAAAGCGCCTAGCGCCTTACCATCGTGTCAGGGACCCTACATTCCCTATTCAAAAATGTTCGTCTAGGTGTGCTCTATCGATCCTTAAAGTTTGTCACCGACGAGCTGAATCACCCTGTATAACCGATATATAAGATATAAACGTTGAAACAGAAAAAATTTAAATAGAAGAAATATTTTTTGTACTATTTAATATTGTAATTGGTGAAGAAAGCTGAGAAAAAGAGGTTTTATAGCATCAAAAACTGTACATAGCTATTTAAAAAGCTTCTTTTGGTATGTTTTTGGCTAAATTATTCTATGCGGTATTAATTATTTTTTAATATATCTAATATGTGAGAAATATTTTCAAAATGGATTTTTTTTATTATTTGGCGATTTTTTTCCATAGAGAAAATTTGCTTTTCATACAATGTTACAATGTTTCAACCTTTTTTTTTTTTTTTTTTTTTTTTTTTTTTTTTTTTTTTTTTTTTTTTTTTAAGAGGTGCAAATATTAACCTAGTGAATAAATTCTATGTCCCGGTATGAAAACATTTTTCACTAGGTTATCACATTCTCCTCTTAGGCAATTAAAAAAATGAAGTTTGGTTTTCATTTGAAAGATCGTTGTTCTGGAGTAATAAAGGGTTAAGCAGTCGTGAAAATAACATAATGTGCTTAATTTAGTTTTTCATAATTTTATATAATCTGTATATTTGAAACGCAAGGCTATTTTTTGTCTTCTGCTTTGAGATTTTTGCTGAACTAATTACACTTTTATATATATGGGTGATTCTCAAAATAGGGGACGATTTCAAAAATGAAATCTTAAAAAAATTACTGTTAGCAAAATTTCTGAAAAAAATAGGTGTTTTTAATATAGTATTAGGTATACTTTCCATGTAGTCAGCAGAGCTAAATATTTAAAAATTAACTTAAAAAAATAATTAGTATTTTTTGAGCCATGCTAATGACAAAACAAATTGCATGGATTAAATATATTATGAAATTTTTATTTTCTTCCTGTTTAAATATTTTGTTCTATATTTATTAGCCTTTTTTTCAGCAAATGGTTTCCATTTTTACATATATACATATAAGGAGAATAAAAACATTACCAAAGAGCAAACTTTGTTACATGAGCAATATTCTGACACTAACAATGTAAGAAGCTGTCTTAGTGATTTTCCTACAGATTTAATGCATATTTTAGGGATAATAAATGTAATACCTAAATTTATACGCAAAATTAAACTTTATAAAGGATACAATATAAGCACTGGTTACATTTATGTACATAGGAGTCTTTAGTATGGACAGAAAAACCATGCTAATGACACTGATATCTGTCCATGCTAATGACAAATTTTAATTTAAATAAGATTATGAGCCATAATATAATCACAATGCAATAGTCCTTTCTGGGGCTTTTTAAAACACAAAAGTTCTATGCAAATAAATAAAATAAAAATTTTAACTATAAAATAAACATGAAAATTATTATCCATTCTAATGACATACAATTGATGTACTCCCCTAATATTCAACTTCTATTCATAAAATACAATACATGCTTCTATTTTCTGGCTGGGATAAAAAGGCCACTTGTTGACATGAAGAAACTTCATATTTTCAAACTATTGTCATATGTGAAAATGAAATTTTGATTAATAACAAACTGTTTTAGTATGACCTTGTTTTGAAAATCGAATATGGAGGACAAACTTTAATTCTTTTTTTATGTACTATAATTTTATTTTTAAAAAGAAATTTATTGGATAAATCCTCTCCTTGATTAATATAAAGAAAGAATAACATTTGTTTATTTTAAAAACATGATATTAACTCTTGAAAAATGCTAGTATACACAAGGCACAGCTGCTGTGGACATCCATGGTAATGACATTTTGAATCTTTATTCTGTTATTTTAAGGTGTTTTTAACTAAAAAGTGAGTAATTCTTGAGTGCAAATAATGAATAATATTAAGAAAAACATATCTAAATATAAAAACATGACAGAAAACCTCTCAATTTTTTTTTGTATGCCGAAAGACATAAATTGTCCCCTATTTTAAGAATCACCCATATAGATTTAACTGAAATCTATTCATTTATAAATATGTTCCTATAATAATGTAATCTTTATCATCTTATTTAGTATTTGTGGTAATTGGATAAATTTTATATATGTGGAGTTTGTAAAGGGAAGAATATAAACAAAATAACTGTTTTTGGATTACTAATAGATATTATATGCGATAATTAAAAGGAGACTATTAACTTTTAGGTAGCTTTCATTACAAAAAGTAAAAAGCTACCTATTGCAGCCGTCCGGAGGAAAGCACTTCCGGAAAATTTTGGTATATTTTCACCGATCATGACCCCCAGACCACAAAACCACCCTCCGTTCAAATGTTGACATATATATATGTATATATATAACCATATATATATATATATATATATATATATATATATATATATATCTGATTTTTGTCATGCGATAACTAACGTATTTATGAACCAATTTGAATGAAACTTGGTATGTACATAGTACATACAAATGTCTCGACCGAGTTCGTTGGCCAGCATCATCCGCCATTTTGTTTCAAAATGGCGGCCATTTTAAATTTTTTAAAAAAATTAAAATTTTAAATTAAATGCGAAAAATTAACAAGTTGAAAAATATTTTTCTTTTACGTGTTAGAACTTAAAACAAAGATTCCAGAACACTTTTTATTTTGTCTACATCTTAAAAAATGATTGAGTTATAGCACTTTGAATTTTTCTTATGGCTGACATTTTGAAACGATCTGATTTTTGTCATGTAATAACACGCGCATTTATGAACCGATTATAATGAAACATGATATGTACATAGTACATACAAATGTCTCGACCGAGGTCGTTTGCCAGCATCATCTGTCATTTTGTTTCAAAATGGTGGCCATTTTAAATTTTTAAAAAAATTTAAAATTTAAAATTAAATGCGAAAAAATCAAAATTTGAAAAATATTTTTCTTTTACGTGTTAGAACTTAAAACAACAATTCCAGAGCACTTTTTATTTTGTCTATATCTTACAAAATGATTGAGTTATAGCACTTTGAATTTTTCTTATGGCTGGCATTTTGAAACGATCTGATTTTGTCACGTGATAACACGCGTATTTATGAACCGATTTCAATGAAACTTGGTATGTACATAGTAAATACAAATGTCTCGACCGAGTTCGTTGCCCAGCATCATCCACCATTTTGTTTCAAAATGGTGGCCATTTTAAATTTTTTTTAATTTAAAATTTAAAATTAAATGCGAAAAAATTCAAAGTTGAAAATTTTTTTTTTCTTTTACGTGTTGAAACTTAAATTAATGATTCCAGAACACTTTTTGTTTTGTCTATACAGGGTGTTTCGCTACCAGACTGACAAACTTTAAGGGTGATAGTAGGCATGAAGACAAACATTATTAAATAGGAAACCATGGGGCGCAAACGTCTTCCGTAGGAGCTAGTGGCCATTAGAGTTTAAGGTCCAAAACTGATAACGATTATAAAAAATGAAAAAAAGGGTAGATTCGTTTGCAGTTTTCGCTAAAATCATTCTTTATATTACGATTTGTTTGTAAAAAAATGTAAAGGTTACGTTCAAAAATTGTCGATAGAGGGCGCTTTAGACTTTAGAGCAACGAACAACTACTTTTTACCGTTATTTTGTGCATGGGGCTGAAATTATTTGAAAGTTTAGACTTTAACTTAAATTTTAACCTCAAAATCGGAAACATTGGGATCGGATAACTAGCGAAAATTGAACTGTGAACAGAGGGGGGATTTTTAAACACACATAAACATTATTCAAATTGATCGATTTTGTTGCAGTTTGCGTGTAGTTTATTCTCTTGGTAATAATTTTATTTAAAATGACTAACAGCTCTGGAGTCTCCATTTTTTGATAGAGGGCGCTTCCGACACATCTCCGAATTTTCAATGTCATTACTTCTGTATGTTTTACTACCAGGCCAAGATACTTCCAGGAAACGTTAGGGATGCAAAGACGACTCGGGATCATATTATAATGTAACGTCGAAAATGCCTTTTTAACGAGTTAGGGTTAAAAGAAGCAGAGAAAAAAGCAACTTGATAATTCTACAACATGTTCTGTCGGAACATCTGGTAAAAGCACATGTTTCTCTTTCGTTGCGCCACTCTATAGCACAATGCGGCTCCTCCACATTTTACCATTGATGTTCGTAGACACCCCCGTAACATATGGACAGCGGTGGATAGGTAGTGGAGGCCTGGTTTGTTGGCCTGCCAGGTCGTCACACCTACTTCATTATATCAATTACTTTTTGCTACCTACTTTTATTTTATTAGTGTATAATTGTTCTGTATTTTTTTAAATAAACATTGCTGGGTGGGGCTAGTTGAGCTCAAACCAATTGGTAGGCTCCCCCACCTGGCTCAATCTGAATCTGAATCTGTATGGACTTCTTCTGCTGGGATCAAATGAAAAGTTGAATGTATGAGACACCCGTACCGTCAGTGGAAGACCTCTCAGCTCGAATTTCTGTAGCTGCCAGAAAGCTATCCGATATGCCAGGAATCTTTCAAAGCGTGAGTCGTGCACCGCTGCTGTCAATCGCTGCGTGCCCGACTACTTCTGGTCGTAATTTTGGTCACCTTTTGTATTAAAACCCTTAAGTAAATTGTTTTCTGGCACATTTACGTGTTGCTATTTAACTACTTGTTTCTGTTACTTTTTTCTCAGCTTCTTTTAACCACAACTTGCTAAAAAGGCATTTTCAACGTTATATTCCTATGTGATTCCGAGTCGCTTTGCATCCCTAACACTTCCTGTAAGTATCTTGGTCTGGTAGTAAAACACCCAGACGTAATGCCATTGAAATGTCGGAGATATGTCGGAAGCGCCCTCTATCAAAAATAGAGACTCAAGAGCTGTTAGTCATTTTGAATAAAATAATTACCAAGGGAATAACCTACATGCAAACTGCAACAAAAACGATCAGTTTGATTAATGTTTATGAGTGTTTAAAAATCTCCCCTCTGTTTACAGTTCAATTTTCGCTAGTTATCCGATCCCAATATTTCCGATTTTCGGGTTAAAATTTAAGTTAAAGTTTAAATTTTCCAATAATTTCAACCCCATGCACAAAATAACGGTAAAAAGTAGTTTTTCGTTACTCTAAAGTCTAAAGCGCCCTCTATCGATAATTTTTGAACGTAACCTTTAAAATTTTTTTACAAACAAATCGTGATATAAAGAATGATTTTAGCGAAAACCGCAAACGAATCCACCCTTTTTTTCCTTTTTTATAATCGTTTAAAGTTTTGGTCCTTAAACTTTAATGGCCCCTAGCTCCTACGGAAGACGTTTGCGCCCCATGGTTTCCTATATAATAATGTTTGTCTTCATGTCTACTATCACCCCTCAAAGTTTGTCGGTCTGGTAGCGAAACACCCTGTATCTTAAAAAATGATTCAGTTATAGCACTTTGAATTTTGCTCATGGCTGACATATTGAAACGGTCTGATCTGAACGATCCACCATGTTGCTTTAAAATGGCATACTTGATGAAAATGCTCTTTTTTATTATCTTATGCTTGGAAAATGCTCTTTTTTATTAGAAAAGAGCTTTTTTTGTTAAATTGAGGAAAAAATTATCCTTGAATTTCAGATTTTCTTTAACAGTGTACGATTAAAAAATGCATATTAAAAAACTATAATTTCAAAAATGGAATTGTTAATCCATTTAAATTGTACATGATGCAGCACTATTTTTTGTTTGATCCCAGCTAAAAATGAACTGTAGTTTTTTTGAAGAAGTAAAGTATTTTTAAGGTTTTTTTAAAGTTAACTATAAATTCTCTACATTGAAATCTCAACTATAAAATCACTATAGTTATTTTAAAGTTAATTTGAGGCGATTTTGCAGTAATTTATTTTAAATATACTGTGAGCTGTTAACTTTAAAAACACTGTAGTTCTTATGAAGTCATTTTATAATTATAAATAAAAAAATATATAAGACTTTATAACCTCAGAAATACTGCAGTAAATTTGAAGTTTTTATCCAACCATTAATTTAGAAATACATTTTCTGATGTATTTCCAGTATAACTTATCGTCCGTTAAATTCATAGATTTTAATCGAAGAAAAATAAACTCAGTTATGTTTCAAAATCGAAGGAGAGATTTTTCATCGCATCCACCCACTTCCTTAGTGAAAAATTTATTAGTTCCTACTTTATTTCGTTACTCAAAAAATACAAATACAAAAAAAAAAAAAGAAAAAAAAAGAAAAAAAATCATTTTTAAAAAATTTAGGCATGAGCGTATCTCTTCTCCCACCCAACTGACATTTTTCAGTCCCTCTTTAAGTAACTTTCAAAATCTAAGAAATGCAATCACTACCCTCTCCTCCCCCCCCCCCCAATTTTAGCGGGAAATTTTTGATTCCTTAATTTTGAAGATACTCGCAAGTAATAAATTTTTCTATGCTTTTCAAAACAGAAGAAAAAGAAAATTGTGTAACTTAACTTGAAAAATCTAGGAGAGGGGGGGCAGAGATGACTTCCCATAATCTCCCCCCCCCCCTCATTTTTAACAAAAAATTCTTTCTTTCTTTCTTTTCTTTTTTTTTTCCTTTTTTTTTTTTTTTCTTTTAGCCACTCGCAAAGAATAAATTTTATTATGTTTTCAAAACTTAGGGAGGAGTAATTACTCTCCCATGTCCCCCCTTCTCTCCTTATCGAAAATTTCTCGTTTCCTTTTTTTGAAATTTCCGTAAAAAAAAAAAAAAAAAAAAAAAAAAAAAAAAAAAGTCGTTTGATGGACATCGGAACCCACTTTCCGCAGAAATGACTTCCAGTTTTTATGAAAACTACTTTTACTTCATAAAAACAAATAAAAAAAACAATAATTCTCATTAAATAGTTCATTTTAAATTTACATTTTAGAATTTTATTTTTATTCACCTAATTGAAGCTGATTTCTAACTTTCGTGGTTAGCGAAACGAGGTCGACCAATCAAAACCCTGCAGTTTTACCAAGAACTAAGAGATCATGAAGATACAGGCCTCTGATTGGCCAATCTCGTTTCACTAAACAACGAAAAAGCTCTCTGTTTTCCCACGATTATAGAAGACATAAAACTACTCAACTTACGATCTCTTGGTAGCTTATGTTTACATGACTAGCACATGTGACACTCGCGTCTCGCCTTTTTCCGTTCTGATTCGGCTTTCTTTAATTATTATTTTCATATACTTTCTCTTTAATTACTATTTGAATAGAATCACATTTAGATACAATTGTAAATTTATGCCCTAAGCTTGATTTATCGGCGCATTAATAGTATTACTGGCGTTCGTGTAGTATTTATTGTTCATAATCCGTTTGATGTGTAAACTTCTTTGATTTTTTTTCTTTTTTTTTTTTTTTTTTTTAGAATGTGTATCTATATATGTAGCCGTAAGTAAAATTATGCACCGAGCTACATCTGTCTTTTTGTTTGTATTTCCTGATATTTTGTTTGTATTTCCATATTTTTAAATGATTGTTTATGCTAGCTGAAGTCAATCTACGAGGCTCATTTTTTACTTTTTCCACTTTGTTTGCAGGATTTTTTTTTTTTTTTTCTGTCTGAAAATAAGTATAACTACCTCATTTTTAAAAAAATCGATAAAGTAAAAGAAGAAGCTATTGTAGAGATCAGTTACCCGATGGAAACAAAATCATTTAAATTTCTGGAATTGCAAATGAGATATTTAAAAAAAATTCTCCTAGATTAAGGTTAGCAAGTGGGTGTCTTTGCATAGGTGAAATAGCAAAGTGGATTTCACTATTTTGATAATGGTAGGGGTGCCAATTTAAAGAAGGGTAGGCACGGCATATGGTAAAAAATATTCTAGAGGGAACACTATACATTAAATAATAAAACTTATTTTTTATTTAAGAAGCATTATAGGTTGATATAAAATTGGATTACCATTTCACCAGTAAGTAATTTATTTTCTTTTTTCTCTATTGTTTAAATCAAAATAAATATGGGGTGTTTACAATATGCGAGTCAAAAAATATTTCCTTTATTTATAAGTAATTTGCTTAATATGAAACTAAAGTTTCTCTCTTTTTTTTAATTTTTTTTGAAAACCTATGTATACTAAGAGCTGTTTCAATGATTATATTTTTGATAAATATGTTAATACCTTAAAATAACTTTATGTAATTGACAAATTTCACAATACTTTAAGAATTGTGAAGACAGCTCTGTTTATTACTATTTAAAAATTGAAGTGATAGAGTTAATTTCAAAACAAAAAAGGTTGTACATACACAGAGTTGTATGATATTGGCGCACGCCCAGTGCAGAAAATTTTATGAAGTTTGCAAAATAATTTTAAGAAACAATTTTTATTTTTGTATTTTTTCTTTTTAGTACCAAAAAATATTCCCTCAATTTTATGAACAAATTATTTACTGTTAACGCAAATGTCGTCAAAAAATTGTGAATTTTAATGAAGAATTTTGAAAACATGCATTTCGACAAATAACTTAATAAAAAACGTGTATCTCAACAAAGAATCGTTTAGAAAAACCAATATTTCGACAAAATACCATGCAAAGAACGGGAATTTCGTCCAAAGGCTGAGTAAAAAATGTGAATTTTGTTCAAAGACGGCGCTAAAAAAGAAAGTTTCATCCATGAATCGCATAAAAAATACGAATTATGTTTATGAATCGCATAAAACATGCCAATTACATGCATGAATCGCGTAAAGAACGCAAACTACATCCATAATTCGCTCAAAAAATGTGATTTGCATCCATGAATCGTGTAAAAAACGCAAATTATATCCACAAATCGCTCAAAAAATGAATTACGTCCATAAAACATGTAAAAAAAAGTGAGAATTAAGTTCATAAATTGTATGAAAAACGCAAATTACGTCTATGAATCGTGCAGTAAAACGTGAATTATGTTCATATATCACTCAAAAAAATGTGAATTTCGTCAGCAGAAAGCTGAAACGCAAACTATGTCTTTAAATTGCTTAAAAATAGCGAATTGCATTCATAAATTGCAAAATAAAAGTATAATAAAAGCGAATTGCGTTCATGAATCGCTCAAAAAATGCAAATTATGTCCATGAATCACATAAAAATGCGCAACGTCCATAAATTGCTCAAAAATACAAATTACGCCCAAGAATTGTGTAAAAAAGTTAATTACGTTCAAAATATGTAAATTACATCAATAAATCGATCAAAAATTGCGAATTTCATCGACAGGAAGCTCTAAAAATGCTTATGAATCCATGAATCGCATAATAGCAAATTACGTCCATAAATCGCTCTAAAAACACAAATTACATTCATAAATCACATAAAAAATGCAAATCACGACTATGAATTACACAAAAAATGTGAATTACACCCAACATGAAATTTGCAGAAAGTTTTTGACCCAATATTATGTGCACAGAAAGTTTTTGGTTTTACACAAGTCTGTAATCACATACTGTTGTAAAGAAAAAAAAAAAAAGATGCTGATGGAGTGCATGTTGAGGAATGTAACTAAACTTTCTCTAACTTAGTGGTGCACAACCTTTTCAAGAGAATTACCAATTACAAATATGTCAGGAGGGTCGAGGACCACATCAATAACACAGAGAGAATTCAATTTCGAATCTGTGCCTGTAATCGGATAAAAATATGGCGAGGAGTGTGTGCGAGATGAGGAGGACGATTTTTAAAGAAGCTTGTCTGCAAAATTTGTGATTTTCATAACGCTGGTCTACGAAATTGAAGATTTTTACAAATCTGATCGACAAGATTTGTGATTTTTACAAAGCTAATCGACAAAATTCAATATTTTTCAGAGCTGGATCAACAAAATTTGTGAATTTTCCAGGCCTTGATCAATAATATTTGATATACAAAAAGATGATTGAGAAAATTCATGTTTTTTCCATGCCTAAACAACGAAATTTGTAATTTATACTTAGCTGATTGGCAAAATTCACTATTTTTCTGCTTCTCATAATAAAAATTGCAATTTTTGTGAAGCCAATTGAGAAAATTCACAATTTTTGTGAAGCTGATTAAGAAAATCCTCTATCTTTCAGTGTCTGATCAACAAAACTCACAATTTTACGAACTCGATTGATAAAGGGTAAAATTAGCACTAGCCACTGGCCACAGGGCCAGTAAACGAGAAAAAGTGGCTAGTGAAAAATTAACTATCAGCGGCCACCTCCCAGCCACTTTTTCATATAGTGAGAATAAAATTTTCTTGCATTTCATCAAGGATTCTTTTTTTTGTTCCAATATATTTATATTTACATATTTATTTGGGCTATTCAGTTTTAGATCAATACTTATAAAATTTTTACTGTTTATTATTTTTAAATAAAAAAGTGGCCACTAGATTAAAGAAAGTGGCCACTTAAAAAACTAGTCCTACCGGCCAGTGGCTGCTAATGAAATTACCCAATTTTGCCCTATATCGATTGAGAAAATTTGCGATTTTTTATAAAGCTGGTCGAAAAAGTTCATAATTTTTAAGATGCCAATTGAAAAACTTCATGATTTTTATGAAGCCAATGAACAAAATCTACAATATTTCTACGTGTGATAAACTAAATTGACAATTTTTGCAAAACTGATTGAGAAAATTCATTATTTTTACAAAACTGAAGAAAGAAAATCCACAATCTTTCTGCATCTGATCATCAAAATTCACATTTTTTGCAAAAACCAATTGAGAAAATTCATTATTTTTACAAAACTAGTAAAGAAAATCCACAATCTTTCTGCGTGTGAGAAGCAAAATTGACAATTTTTGGTAGACCGATTTTCCTGTTTGTTCTTTTTCCAAAGTTTTTTGGCAAAATTTGCACTTGATCTCTATTTTGCCATACCTGATGAATGAAGATTGCGATTTTTCTGAACCTCATCGAAAAAATTCATTTATTTTGTGCACTTGATCAATGAAATTCACAATTTCACCTTGCCTGATCAACGGAATTTAAGATTTTTGAATGACTGACAAAATTTTATATTTTCCTGCAGTAAACTGACGAAATTTTATATTTTTTCCCGTGGCATATGTACAAAAATTGCAATTTTTTCCAGTTGAAAATTGATGAAACCCGTGGGCAGAGTTGTATAATATAGACGCATGCCATGCACAAAAAGTTTTATGAAGTTTGCAGAAAGTTTAAAGAAAAAAAACAGTTTTTATTTTTGTATTTCTTTTTCTTTTTTTAGTACCAAAAAATAAAAATATTCCCTCAATTTTATGAACAAATTGTTTACTGTTATCGTGAATGTCGTGAAAAAATTGTGAATTTTAATAAAGAATCACATAAAAACATGTATTTCGACAAATAATTGTGTAAAAAAAAAAAAATCCCAACAAAGAATCGTTTAAAAAAAACCAATATTTCGACAAAATACTGCGCGGAAAACGTGAATTTCGTCCAAAGACTGCATTAAAAACGTTAATTCCATCAATGAATCACGTAAAAAAATACGAATTTCGTGCATGAATCGTGTAAAAAATGCAAACTACACCCATGACTCGCTCAAAAAGCACAAATTGCATCCATGAATCGTGCAAAAACCGCAAATTTTGTCCACAAAACGTGAATTAGGTCCATGAATTGTGTAAAAAAGCGAGAACTACGCAATTGTATGAAAAACGAAAATTGCGTCTATGAATCGTGTAGTAAAACGCAAATTACATTCATAATTCGCTCAAAAAATGCAAATTTCATCGGCAGTAAGCTGAAACGCAAATTATGTCTATAAATCGCATAAAAATAGCGAATTGCGTTCATAAATCGCATAATTAATGCGAATAGCATTCATGAATTGCATAAGAAATGCGAATAACGCTCATGAATCGCTCAAAAAACGCAAGTTACGTCCATGAATCGTGCAAAAATGCTAATTACATCCATAAATCGCTCAAAAACACAAATAACATTCATAAATTGCAAAAAAAAAAAAAAAAAGCGAATTACGTTCAAGAATCGTGTTAAAAAAAGCGTTTTGTGTTCATAAATTGCATTAAAATGCTAATTACGTTAATAAATCGATCAAAAAACGCGAATTTCGTCGACAGAAAGCTCAAAAAATGCAAATTAAGTCCATGAATCGCATAAAAATAGCAAATTATATCCATAAATCTGTAAAATGGGAATTACATTCATTAATCGCATAAAAAACACGAATTATGTCCATAAATCGCTCTAAAACTGCAAATTACATTCATAAATCACATTAAAAACGTGAATCACGACCATGAATTGCGCAAAAAATGCGAATTACACCCAACATTAAATTAATTTGCCGAAAGTTTTAAGAAAAAAGTTTGTTTTTTTTTAGTACCAAAAAATAAAAATATTCCCTCAATTTTATGAACAAATTATTTACTGTTAACGCGAATGCAATAAAAAAAATTGTGAATTTTAATAAAGAATCGCATAAAAACATGCATTTCGACAAATAATTGTGTAAAAAAAAACATCCCAACAAAGAATCGTTTAAAAAAACCCAACATTTCGACAAAATACCGCACGAAAAACGTGAATTTCGTCCAAAGACTGCATTTAAAACATTAATTCCATCCATGAATCGTGTAAAAAAATAAGAATTTTGTGCATGAATCGCATAAAAAATGCAAACTACATCCATGACTCGCTCAAAAGGCACGAATTGCGTCCATGAATCGCGCAAAAAACGCAAATTTTGTCCACAAATCGCTCAAAACGTGAATTATGTCCATGAATTGTGTAAAAAAAAAAAGGCGAGAACTACGCAATTGTATGAAAAATGGGAATTGCGTGTACGAATCGTGTAGTAAAAAACGCAAATTACGTTCATAAATCACTCAAAAAACGCGAATTACGTTCATAAATCGCTCAAAAAACGCATATTTCGTCGGCAGAAAGCTGAAACGCAAATTATGTCTATAAATCACATAAAAATAGCGAATTGCGTTCATAAATCGCATAATAAATGCGAATTTCGCTCATGAATCGTTCAGAAAACGCAAGTTACGTCCATGAATCGTGCAAAAATGCTAATTACGTCCATAAATCGCTCAAAAACACAAATAACGTTCATAAATTGCAAAAAAAAAAAAAAAAAACGAATTATGTTCAAGAATCATGTTAAAAAGCGTATTGTGTTCATAAATCGCGTAATAACGCTAATTATGTCAATAAATCGATCAAAAAACACGAATTTCGTTGGCAGAAAACTCAAAAAACGCAAATTAAATCCATGAATCGTATAAAAATAGCAAATTACGTCCATAAATCCTTAAAATGAAAATTACATTCATTATCGCATAAAAAACACAAATTACATCCATAAATCGCTCTGAAACTGCAAATTACATTCATAAATCACATTAAAAAATGCAAATCACGACCATGAATTGCGCAAAAAATGCGAATTACACCCAATATTACGTGCACAGAAAGTTTTTGGTTTTATACAAGTCTGACCGTGGGCCACAGGTTGTGTATACCTACTTTAAATTTTAAATGAGAGTGTTTGTTAAACTAAAATTAAAATGACAGAAAGTTAGGTATCGAATTTGACAAATAAGTTTAATTTTGTGGTCAGAATTGCTATAACTTAGCTGTATTTAACAGGGTTGCCGAGTTGGATTTGCTAGCAATCCGACTCCTACAGCATTTTTTTGTTAGACCGTTTGAAGTGAATTTAAACCTATTTGATGTAATTTTAAATCCATAAAAGGAATTATAATTATTTTTAACTATATAGGCTATCCAAGTTAAAGATTCCCAATATACTGACCAAGATTGGGTTTCTGACGTCAGAAACTGGTTTTTGACATGACAAGCATCAAAAACTGGTTTAAACTGTCAAAAACTGGCTTAAACCGTCAAAAACATGTAATGTGTTTTAAAATATTTTAAGAGCAAGAAGGAAACATTAAATAAAATAATGATTTAAGTATTTTTTTATTTAACATTAATTATTGTAATTTAATAATTACAAAAAAATTTAATTAATTGCAATAAAACATTTCTGTTTTTTAGAATGTTCAAACAGAAGAAAATGATTTTGTACAGTTAATAATATGGTTCAATTTTACCCCTCAGCAATTTAGCACATTTATTTACACCCAAATGATTTCTAAGTTTAGCTTGTACGAAAACAAAGTTAGAAAATACTCTCTCAATTTATACTGAGCTAGCAGGGCTTGGTAGCACAGAAGCATTGCTAGTTGAGCTAGTTTGGAAGCAGGCAAAATTTTCGGATTTATGACAGTTTTTTTTTTTTTTTTTTTTTTTTTTTTTCAGAAATGATAATATATGATACAGTAATAGTGAATTTTTAATATTACATCTAATGTTTAATATGTGTGACAGATATTTAATGTTAAATTTTACAGATCTGTGCAGGGCTGCTGGCTTTTAGCTGGGCCGGTTTAAACTGGCTGGCTTTTTCTGGTTTAAACCGCTTGAAAAAGGCCGGCTTTTTTAAGAAAAAGCTAGCTTTTACTAAAACATTTTTTTTTCTTTTACAAAAACTATTCTTAAAATGAAATGTATTATTAATTAGTAACTGTTTAATTACTGTTGTCATAAAAATGAACTATCTAATAAATTGCCAATCAAAATATAGTAAATTGATTGTAAAAATGTTCTTGTGATCAACAGATGAGAAGAATATTTATTAGAAAATTTGTGCAATCTATATATTTTTTTAATAATTTAAATGATTTTTACCAAATATAATACCAATCACTTAACTTACATTTTAAATATCAGTACTACACTGATCTTGTTCCAAACAAAACCATTTGTTGAAATTTTATTTTAAATTCCCTCTCTTTATTTTAAATTTTACACTATGAATTCACAAGGACTTGAAAAACCTTTTCGAGCAGGACAAATTTCCATCTTACTCAGTCTGCCTTACAGAGAATTTACTGTACTTAGAAAGATAAATAAATATAAAAGCTATGACAAAATTATTTATATTTTCTTATTTTTAAAGTGGAATGCTGCCTTGTAAACTTCTTACATAAACAAGTGTCTATTTTTATTCATAATACTAACACATTCACATATGCCAGGAGCCATTGTTCAAGTAAAGTACTATTTTATAAACAGTATCATTTGTATATTATTTATTTGAATACAATTTTTAACCATAATAACATGAAAATAACTTAACTAAGCATAGGAATGCCACTGAGACTGAATCTATAGTATAAATGTCTGTTAATAATATTGGCTATTTATGAGGTTTTTGTGATATATTATTTACTGGCTATAAAAGTGGACATCTGAAATATGATTTTAAATGAATTTCATGAGATTTTAGTTTTAATTTATATAAAATAGTATATAATTGTAAGATAAATTAACAAAAGTAGTTATTAAAAATTAATAGTGATATATGAACTGGAAAAAAGCCAGCTGGCCTGGTCTTTTCTAGAAAAAGCCGGCTTTTTTGCAGCCCTGGATCAGTGTAGTATTTGAGGTTTCTGACGAGGTTTTTGACATGACAGTTTAAACCGGATAAAACCACACACTGTCAAAAACTTGCCAACCCTGATACTGACCAGCTTATGCAGTAGATAAAAATCGTTTCTAATTGAAAACTGTAATGGATCCCAAATTATTTCCAAACTAGTAAATTTTCAATTATATATAGATATTTTTTTTTTTACTTTTCATCAAAATTTCCTCTTTTCTATAAAACAGATCCGAAATAGTAAAATTCATGTTTTGTTTTCTTCTTTAGTTTTCGATAGTTGGAGATGTGAAATTGAAAAAAAATACTGTTTAACAAAACTTTTTTGAAAGTGCATTCTGCATTAAAGAATCTCAGAATGTGGTCAAAGGATCACGAAAAAATGTGATTTTTGTCGAAATATAGGAAAAAGCACAAATTTCATGAAAGGATTACAAAAAAGCTTTATATGTGGAAAAAATTAAATTTACATGAAAAGATTGCAGAAAAAAACTGATTTAAGTCAAAAAATTTCTTAAAAACACAATTTTTGTCAAAGGATGAGATTTACTTCAAAAGATCACAAAAAGACGAGAATTTCAGCAACACATTATTGAAAAAAAGCAAATTTCGCAGAAAGATCTGGAAGAATACTCAAATTAATTCTAGCACGAAAATAGCTACAATTTTTTACGCTACTTTTTGGTGTTTTTCCTGATCTTTCTATGAAATTCGCTTTTTTTCAATGATGTGTTGCTGAAAATTCTCGTCTTTTTTTGATCTTTTGGAGTAAATCTCATCCAACATAAATTGTGTTTTTAAGAAATTTTTTTGTCCTGGCAATATTTCAGGTTGTTCTTACATTATCATATGGTTGTCAAGTTAACCAAAATTTTTTTTGGTTTTTTAGAAAACAATTCCAAGAAAACCGTTGACATGAAAAAGAAAGGAACCAATTAAGATTGATTTTGTAAACCGTAAAAGTATTTAGCTTTTTATAGAAACAAAAAAGTTTTCTTCCAGAAAGCCTTGCTAGAAATGAACTGCAGAAAAAATTGCAAAAAAAAAAAAAAAAAAAACTGCAGTTGGAAGACTACAGTGAATTGGCCATTTCCACTGCGGAATTTTTGAGGTTGATGCAACTACAAAAAAACTGCAGTATTTTTTAGGTCGATACAACCACTAAATTACTGTAGTAATTTTGAAGTCAATACAACCACGAAATTACTGCAGTTTACAAACTAGAGTAATTTTGTAGTTGTATCAACCGCAAAAATTCTATAGTGGAAATGGCCAATTCACCGCAGTCTTCCAACTGTAGTTTTTTTGTTAAATTTCTGCAGTTCATTTTTAGCTGGATGTATTATGTAGATGCAGTATATTTTAAAATTAACTAAAGCTGATAAGTTGAGGGCGATTTTAGCTCTAACTGTAACGAGTACTCTAACTCGTAACTGTCACAATATATGTAACATAAACAGTGGTTAATAAAAAAAAATATGGGAATAAGAAAACACATAAAGAAAACAGTGCGGAATATCTTTACATGCGCATATATGGAGAGAACATGCGTATAAATGCGCAGTACAGAAAAAAACGCAAAACAAACTCAATAAAGTTTTAATTCTTTAAAACGATTGATGGAACATGAAAAGATCCAACAATTTGGTTCAATTAGCAACAATTTCGTTTTGGATGTTCAAGGCAACAATTTGGTTACATGTTAATGATAAAAAAGTACTGTTTGGGAATGAAACTAGTTTTTAATACGGCCTGTGGTCTCTTCGAATACATAAAATTCCCGCTCACCTTTTTTGCATAATTTAGGTAACATTACCGATAAGTCTTTGGATAATACTGTTTCACTCCTCAAGAAATAAAATTTCGTAATCTAAAAGTATCTTAAAAAGTGATTGAGTTATAGCACTTTGAATTTTGCTTATGGCTGACATTAGGGATGGGACGAATAGTGATTTCGCCGAATAGCCGAATACCGAATATTCGGCCAAATTTTAGGCCGAATACCGAATATTCGGCCGGCCGAATAGTAATTTTTTTTCCAATAAAGAAAATAAATTTTGATTATATATAATTTAAAAAATAAGAGCTCATTAATAATTATTACTCTTAAATGTGCTTTTAAATGTATTTTTAAATTTGAAAAATTTATTTTAACACAAAAAAATTATGAAATTGCATTATATCCTTTATTCTAATGTACATCAAATTGATTTTCAGTAAGTCTAGAGGGGAAAATATTTCCATTAAAATATGAAGAATGTACTTCACTTTTACTATCAATTGATACTTCTTACATCCAAAATCAATAATATTCTTAATCTCTTTCTCTCTCAGAACTCACAAGGACATATTTTCTGAAATAACCTTTAATGAAGTAAATTTGATCATTTAGAGTTTGTGTCCCTAGTGATAAGCAAATTTGTAAGAATGAGACTGTTTTGAAATCAGATGCCAAGCTTTAAATTATAAATTACCTTAACCCTTTCCGGAACGGGCAAAATATGTAGTAAAATGAGAAAGTATCGACTAGATCTACCAGAATCAAAAGAATTTTTTAGATAGTTTGAATTCCATAATTTAAGCTTTTATTGTAAAAGCAAAATTTTACTAAGACATTATTGGTGCCGTTTACAAGTTTGGAATTAAAATTAGGTATCCCAGATCGAGCACAGTGTGCCGGAAAGGGTTAAAGCAAAAGGTTATGCTTAAAGTAGAATGCATATGTTAACAAAATCTTTGACATTTGAATCAACATATACAATATTCAACTTATTCAACAAACATTAAAAGGATAAACAGAAATTGATAACAACATGAAGGAAGAAAGATTAAATTAAAAATATATACATAATAATGTTGCATATTTAAGTCAGTAATTATGCAAATAATTATTTAAAAGTGAAAATTATAGAATGAAAAAATTATTTTGTTTTGAGTATTTAGAATTTATATTAAAATATTTATAAAACCATCATCATAAAGCAAGTTGTGTCATCTAATGTGTATCGAGTTTGACACCAGTTCTGCTTTCAGATGTACCGTTGTATTTGGAATGGTGATATTATATTTAATTTTGAAAATGAATCTTCGTTAACACCAGGGTTGGAAAAAAACCAGTTTTTTTTTAAACCAAAAAAACCGGTTTATTTGGTTTAAACCAGGTTTTTTTGGTTTAAACCGGGTTTTTTTAAAAACATCTTTTTTTATTACGTATACATATTAATTATTGATCAAAATAGACATTGTTGGATACATAAGTAGTATAACTTCATTTGAAAATAATTTAAATTACAAAATTACAGTTAATTTATGCAGAAAATTGAAAAAAATCATATTTTAACTTAAACAGTATTAGTAAATAGTCTTATGTTTAATGAATAAATTGCTATACATAGTGAAACAGTGACAACCTGAAAATCTTTATATACAATTTTTTGTTTACTAATAATGCACATTTGATGTAGTTTGATGAATATAATATTCTTTTCCACAATTATTAAAAAAATAAATTTCAAATACTTCTTAAAGTTTTGTTTTTTGAATAACAATTTAAAGTAAACAATTTTAGTCATTAGAATCAGCAGATAAAAGGGGGGAAATACTCTAGTATAGTACTATTAAAATGCTATAACTAGCACTCAATTTTTTAATTCTCTCTTATTCAACTTCATATTTTGATTTCCTCAGTCAAGAAAAATTTCTTTTACAGCTTAACCAAAATCTTAAAGATCATTTTATAAGCAGTTCTGTAGCTCCATATTCAAAATTACCATGTATGTTATGACAGATTGTTTTAAATAATCTGCATTTTTCTAAAATTAAAACATTTTATACTAAATAATTGATTATTTTAAACCTATTTTACCTTTGAAAAATTCAGATGTTTTAAAAATTATCTTTAGAGCAGTGGATCAATACTACTAATTTCCATCCTATGAGTATAAACATGACCTAGACCCACTATATTTAAAGCTTATTGCTAAAATAAAGTATTAAAAATAAAAATTATTTATATCCAATAATTTCAAACTCTTAAAATATGTAGAAAAAAGAGAAAATGTCATTAGATTTCTTTAAAAAAAACCAATTGGTTTTTTTGAGAAAAAAACCATTTGGTTTAAACCGTGGTTAAAACCAATTGGTTTAAACCGTGCCAACCCTGGTTAACACACCTAGTGAATAAATGTTTTCATTTCTTACTTTATAGAAAATAAGTTATGAATTTCATAAGAGCCTTTTTATATGTGCATGGAATTTGCAGACATTAATAAATATTCGAGCGCTTTAGAATAAGGCAGTGTTTTTATATCTTGAATTGTAATATATCATTCTCTAATGATGACATTTCCCATACAATTAAATCTCCAACTTGGGCAGCATTTTCTAGAATATCACTAACTTTTATAGGAAATACAGAAAGGCTGTATATTTTTTAATATCTGAATAACTCTATATTTTGTAAGTAAGAGTAAGAATGACTTCATAAATGAAGTAGCCAATTTGGATTAGAAAAAAAAAAATTGCAAGAATGAAATTCTTTAAATCCGAAATTTATTTGGCAAGATATCTTTCACTATTCGGCGAGATTTTAGCAATATTCGGCAAGATATCTCTAAATATTCGGCTACAGGTATTCGGCCGAAGTATTCGGTCAACAAGCCTTCAATATTCGGCCAACCGAATATTCGGCAAAAGGGCCGAATACCGAATAGTGGCCGAATATTCGTCCCATCCCTAGCTGACATATTGAAACGGTCTGATCTGAACGATCCACCATGTTGCTTTAAAATGGCATACACTTTATGATACCGCGGAATTAGGTGACTCTAAATCGCTTAAAATATAACCAGGTTGAATAAAACATGACTAATTTCTAAAAATTCCTATTAATATTCAGTCTTGACAAAAACTAGTATTCAATCTTATAAAATGAATAATTTTATAACATTATTTCCACTAATTTGAGCTTAGTATTTTTGAACAATTTAACTTACTTTAAAATATAAATAAATGTATAAGTATATGAAAGCTACCTCTTCCTCCCGGCATTGCCGGAAGGACTTTTTTTATTTTACATGCCATATTACATATCGAAAATATTTACATATCGAAAAATATTTTAAGCTTCATTATGTAAAGTGAATTTGACCAATATGATCTTTGTCCCCTATCAGGAACCAGACAAATAGTGGAAAAACAAATATTTTTCCGTGTCCGATATCGACACTTGACAAAAACTGGAATAGTCTTCAAAAACCAAACAGTTCTTCGGAAGCAAAATAAATTTCCATTAAGCTATTAAGATAAGACTTTCATTCATTATTTTTTCTAAATTCATAAAAATATTTATATAAAAAAGTTTCAATAGGCTTAGCAAATAAAATTAATTAATGTAAGATCAGCTGCAAAATGAAGCAATGAAATATTTTAAACACTACTTGTGTATCAAATTTTACATTAAAAATGAAAACTAATTTTTTGTACGGTTTTTCCTTTTATTAGACCGATATATAGATTTAAAAGATTTAAAATTAAAAAGAATAATCAATTTTGGAGCATCCATTGAACATTTTCGCTTGAAAATACAAACACACACACACACACACAACATAATACCTACGTATGAAATACTATTAAACCGTGATAATTTTGAGTCGTTGCGTGAAACAATTGTATATTTTTTATATAATTTAGCTTTCTGAATAAAACATAAGATGAATTTTTTAATGTAGAAGACAAAAAATTAAGAACATAAATGCATGTTTAATTCTCTTAAATCTAAAACGACAACAACATATGCGATAAAAAAAATCGTATGGAAAAAAAGAAACTTTTTAAAAGACTTCTTTTTTTACACGTTGTATGTTTGCACACAGAGCAAAATGAAATTCAATGCATATATTTTTTTATTTTATACTACATATAACTTTTTTGTACCGATGCTTTTATTTTAATAATTTCATTGTCATTTTTTGTAGATAATATATTTAATATATAAAAACTATAACAAAGAATGATTTGCATACTTTAGATTAAATAAAGCATTTTATGTATACCAGACAAGAATAAAGAACGATGTATCAAGGTAAGAAAGCTGTAGGTGGCTTAGAAAATAATAACATTTCTCTTTTTCCTATAAAATATATACTTTTTTCTAAAGTTAAAGAAAAAAAAACTTGTGTTTAATGCAGATAATTTTATTCAAGCTACTTTGAAATTCGCGTTCTTTTTTGTAGGTATTACTTTTAGACATTACGAGAACATATTTGTAGCATATTATTTTATGAATATTCTATAGAAATTATAATTGGACAAGGAATTTCTTTTTATTTATCAAATATTTTATAAGAATCGAAAAAAGTTACAAATAAATGAATCATAATATCATTGTTATAAAAACCGTTAAAAATAAACTGTGAATTCACGCTAAAGCTACTGGCAGCAAAGTTGCCGGTGTTTTTCCATTCTAATAGTAGATTTTCCGTTTTGAGAAATAAAAGAAGGAAAAACCCCGTTTGAAGAAGCGGTAAGATTTCGTTATAAATTTGTTATCGTTATGAAGATGGTAAATTCTCGTGAAGTTAGTAAAAAATTATAATAATCTTTAATCTCGATAACAGATATTATATAGTTGCAATTCAACATCTCAGTATAATTTTACAAAGGAGTCATGAATGTATTATTGAGTTTTTCATTAGTGTGCAGCAACATGTCAGTTTTATAAACAATCAAAATGAATTTGCAGCAGATTATGGAGTATATCCTTTGTTTTCTTTCATTTAAACCATTTTCATGAAATATGATGATATTTTGTGATTTTTAAAGGAAAATGCTCTTTTTTATTAGAAAAGAGCTTTTTTTGTTAAATTGGGGAAAAAATTATCCTTGAATTTCAGATTTTCTTTAACAGTGTACGATTAAAAAATGCATATTAAAAAACTATAATTTCAAAAATGGAATTGTTAATCCATTTAAATTGTACATGATGCAGTACTATTTTTTGTTTGATATGTATTATGTAGATGCAGTATATTTTAAAATTAACTAAAGCTGATAAGTTGAGGGCGATTTTAGCTCTAACTGTAACGAGTACTCTAACTCGTAACTGTCACAATATATGTAACATAAACAGTGGTTAATAAAAAAAATGTGGGAATAAAAAAACACATAAAGAAAACAGTGCGGAATATCTTTACATGCGCATATATGGAGAGAACATGCGTATAAATGCGCAGTACAGAAAAAATTGCAAAACAAACTCAATAAAGTTTTAATTCTTTAAAACGATTGATGGAACATGAAAAGAGCCAACAATTTGGTTCAATTGGCAACAATTTCGTTTTGGATGTTCAAGGCAACAATTTGGTTACATGTGAATGATAAAAAAGTACTGTTTGGGAATGAAACTAGTTTTTAATACGGCCTGTGGTCTCTTCGAATACATACAATTCCCGCTCACCTTTTTTGCATAATTTAGGTAACATTACCGATAAGTCTTTGGATAATACTGTTTCACTCCTCAAGAAATAAAATTTCGTAATCTAAAAGAATAAAAGGAAGCCTTTAATCTCTCTTCAGTACGTCGTTAGAGTATGTCTTAAACACATTTATCTGACTTAGGCCATGAAATCATGTCGCTATTTTACACGCTATGTTCTATCATCTTTAAAAGTAGTCTCCACAAGACGATCTGTATACTTATCGGCATTACTATGCGTGGAAAAAATCAATTATCAATTGCTGCAGTGTAACATAAGACATGAGGCCTCGGCATTGCGGTTGTATAAATTTGGGTCATCAAAATAAGATTCCGAATGATAAGCAGGCCCGTACGTCCACCTATGCCGATTGCAGCCCGCGCCATGAACCAGCTTCGCCTGTAATGTAATCTTTTCTGAGAAAATGTGGGATTACGTCTTGTGCCATTTTCCTTGCATACCTAAATACATGGGATTTTACATACAGACTAAATTGAATCTCATTTGTAAGCCATATTTGCCGCTTAACATATTAATTCCAATCTCGATGTTCAGTTGTCCACATTCTGAAGGGTGTACAATTACTTAATGTTTATTGCCTACAGAAAATCAGCCTCCGTGCATAGAGACAACCCTTATGAAGCCTTTTTCAGCCTGTTTTACCATCAGTTTCTGTGATAGCGCATGGAAGACCTTGCTCTGGTTGTACGTCATTTATTGTGCCTTAGAATCGATTCAATACCCTTGCACTGACACTTTTTGCAAACAGCATCCGCTCTTCGTCCTGCACTTCGTTATGTTTATTGGATTCAATTGTCCTGATAATATGCTAAACCATGGATTAAAGTATATCCAGTTGCTATGATATTTTCAAGTCATCTTTTTTCAAAACAGAAGCTGAAAAACTGAATTTTACGACTGAGAAATTGAAACAGACGTCTCTGTGAAATCCCAATTTCTATTTTATTTCAATTTTTTCTTTGTAACGTCATAAATGTTTATTTACATGTGAAGTTTCCAAAGTTTTTCTTCTACTACACATCGAATTATGGATATTTTATTTTTCGTTATTTATTGACGTAAGCATTTGCGTCATTTTGTTAAAACCAGATGCTACCCTGAATGTTTTGAACAGCGCCATGTATACACGCACAAATAAATATACACATACAAAAAAGAACAGAAAAAACTCCATTCTAACAAAAGAAAATTTATTAAGAAAATTTATTAAGTTTCAGTAAATGGTCCATCGTACTGTTTTTTTAATTGCTTTTCAGAGCTATAAATATTATATATTAAATTGCAGGTACATTTCAGTAACACGAAGAAAAATATCTGTGCAAGAATATCACTAATATCTTTATTTCTACTTTAGTATTCTTCTAACACACATACATATATATATATATATTACAATAAACGTATTTTAACCCTTTCGGAACACTGTGTCTGGTATGGGATAAATACTTTTAATTCCAAACTTGCAAACGGCACCAATAATATTTTATTAAAATTTTGCTTTTACAATAAAAGCTGAAATTAAGGACTTCAAAATATCTAAAAAATTTGTTTGCGAATTCTGCTGCCAGTCGATAAGTTTTTATGTGACCAATGGATTTTGCCCAGGCCGGAAAGGGTTAAATCGTCAAGTTTTATCAAAAGGTTTTAAGTTGAATTTTATTTAACTTTTTTACTTGGCATATTAAGAATAATTCTTAATTTCACAAAATCTTAATTAATTTTATGCGATTAATGTCTATTTTTTATTTAAGACAAAAGATTTGACTTTGCATCTTTATTATTATCCTAAATTTTAATATAGATTTTTGTTAATCAATTTCATCAAAAATTTGGTTCATTTTATTCGTATTTTTATTTCGAATGTAATAAATTACACGACACGTATACAGATTATACATTGTGCATTTTTCCCCTTCTAGAGTTTAATACAAAAATATTTATGTATTTATGAATTTAAATTATTGTAAAATGTGTATGAAGTTTATATTATACAGCTTCTATATTTGCATAGAATAATAATAAAAATAATAATAATAATAATAATAATAATATTAATAATAATAATAATAATAATAATAATAATAATAATAATAATAATAATAATCTACTTATAATAAAAAGCGTCTTCAGAGACTGTAGGAACGGTTCCGGCATAAGCCACTCCAAATTGGATATCGACTGTAGCTAGACGCCACGTTAGGCTTAGCTGAAAACAAATGCTAAAATGATTGTTTTAAAATTTCTTACACATTTGAAATAATGTTTGTTCAGCATATTTTCATAAAAAACCCAATTATAATACATAAAGATATCACAGCGGAAGTGTGAACTGATAAGTTTTTAGCCATTTAAAAATATGATTGTATATTATCGGCTCAAAGCGCCTTTTTACGCTGATCTCACAAAACTTTATTGCTGCCATCTATGAACTAACAGAGGACTCGCAAACCTGTTTTTAAACCGTTGTCCTACATAGCTATTGCGGACTTTTTAAATTTAGTTTTATTAATTTTTTTAAGATGCTAGCATAAGACGCTTATTTTTTTTTTATTTTTTTTTTCTATTATAAATAAAATAAGCTCCCCCCCCCCCCTTCAAGTTGTAATGGATATATCACATATCATCATAGTTACATTAGTATAATTGAAAATTATACTTTCCACATCCTCTTAAATCAAAATTTTATCTGCTTTGATGCAATTAATATATTTAGTGCATGATATGGAATAGATGACTTATAGATGTGCACCATTAACTTAGCGATTTTTTTCGCGCCAAAAAAGCCGTTTTCGAAAACGATCGGCAAATTGAAACTGCATGGGAAACCCGTTTTCAAATACAGCGATCACTTTCAAAACTCCTGAAAAATTGCATTTTTGTAAATATAAAAAAATGAATAATTTACACTATGCCACGCAGCCCCCTAAAGCCCCGTTTTATTTATTTATTTATTTTTTCAGGAGAAAAAATATAAAATATTTAAGTGATCGCCATATTCCAAAATGAATTATTTTGCTAATAATAACGTTTTATTTTGCAAATTATTATTATTGTTGTGATAAATACTGCTCTTGATTTTGAAATTAAAATTTGTTCAAAAACTAAAAATCAAATAAAAAAAAATAATAATAAGTTTTTATTATTTGTATTTGTAGAAATTTATTGCTATCTTTAAAATGTACTTTTCTACAATACAAACTCTTCAATAATAAATATTCATTCTGTTTGTTTGTATGAAGTATTATGAAATATTTTATCTGCTTTGATGTAATTAATATATTTAGTGCATGATATGGAACAGATGACTTATAGATGTGCACCAGCGATTTTTTTTGCTCCAAAAAGCCGTTTCCGAAAACGATCGGCAAACTGAAACTGCATGAGAAACCCATTTTCAAATACAGCGATCACTTTCAAAACTCCTGAAAAATTGCATTTTTGTAAATATAAAAGAAAATAATTTACACCATGTCATTTGGGGGCGGAGCCCCCCCCCCTTAGCCCCCTTTTTTATAGGAGAAAAAAATTTAAATATTTAAGTGATCGCCATAAAAATCAAATTTTAAAAAAGGCTTTATTATTTGTATTTGTAGAAATTTATTGCTATCTTAAAAATGTGCTTTTCTACTATACAAACTCTTTAATAATAAAATCTTCATTCTGTTTGTTTGTATGAAGTATTATGAAAATGAAATGCAAGTCAATATTCCGTCATTTTTGACGGGGTTATATACTAGTAATAATAATAATATATGTTGGCAAGGTGAGATTGCAAATTTCAATTTATATATTTTTTCTATTTCTGGCGATTTTATAATGTAAGTTTTTTTTATTTGATAATTCTATTATTATTGGTTTAATATTTGTCTAATATTTTTCATTGAATTATATTTTGCATGGGTATGTTTGCAAATTAACTGAAAAATTTTTGCTGGCCGGAAACTTTTGACCGCCACTGTATATATATATATATATATATATATATATATATATGTATATACGTCTTTTAGCTAATCAATTTAGTGATACTGGGTTTCACCTCTAAATTTTTTTACGGCGAGAAATTTTATTCACATCCACCTAATAGTCACAATTCAAGTTATACATATGTATATGTGTGTGTCTGTACATGCGCATGCGTAACTGAGAGTAAAAGATTGGAAAAGGAACCTTCTTCAAATACATTGTTAGTATTATATTTCTAAAACTGTCTTAGAGTATGGTAAATAAATATCCTTTTCATATTTAAAGGGGCAATACAGGAAAATCACTTATTTCTATATTTTTAATTTTGTCTTTCGGTAATTTTTTTTTTGTATAATAAGTATTTTATATCCTCAAGTTTGATAAAATATGGCATTTAAGAGAATTTCATTTTAACGTTTTAGTTGGTGTGTTAAGGACAACTTTTTATTTTACAAAATCTTTATTTTAATCATTTTTTTTCATTAATGGCTGAAAATTTACTTTTTCGTCTATGTTTATATGCTGAACTTTAATATATTATTAATATACTGTTTAATAAAACAATATTATCTAAAATTTGTTTGAAAGTTTACTACATGATCCGTATGAAAAATATATCTTGTACATTTTCTCTCTTCTAGATTTTATTACATTAAATTATTTTCTAATTAATAAATTCAATTTATTACAGGTTGTAACTCATTAATTTGAAAGTACTTTTATCAATTTATATTCCTTTTAAATTATTATAATTTATAGGTTTATAAATACAAGTCTTTTTATAAATTAATTTCATGTAAATTTCATCTTTTTTAAGATTTCAACTATAGTAAATTACGAGATTCAGGTTCAGATTATAAAGAACGATTTTCCTCTCTTCTCTTGTTTAAATATATTGAAAGTTTCTTTTTTTCATTTCCCAGGTTATAAGTTAATCTAAGCGATAAAAGGTTTTTTTTCCTAGGTAGTTTTTACGGATTGAAATTTAATTTCACATTCAACTAGTTATCCTAACCAACGGTATAAAAACTTTTATGGAATATGCTTTCTGGAGAATTTTCGTATTATAACACCTGTCAAACATCAGGATTTTTTTCATTATGATAATGAATATTTTCAAGCTGTAAAATCTTAAAGCATAGAAAATGACCAGATGCTGAAAGGAAAAGTTTAGAAACGCTAAAGAAGATAAGAAATTATATATTTTCATTAAATTTTATCTAAGGTCAGCCACGTTTAATTAAATTTTTAGTGACATTTTTCTGAAGATTTGTAATCATGAAAAAAAAAATAATGTGACGTATATTGTCAAAAAAAAATAATAATAATAACTTAAAATCAGAAAAAAGTATTTTTTTATGTAGTATAAACGAATTTTTAATAAGATTTAAAATACTTTAAAAAGGGTACCAAAAAGAGATGGGTTACAGATAATTTAATAACTGACTTTTTTATACACCATTCATCATAATTTGAATTTTTTCTTAATTTCTTCGTTTCAAGAACGTTCGCCCAAGAACATTTTTTTAATAATTTCAAAGGATGTAAATTAGTTTAAGTGATAAAAGGTTTTTTTCCCATCTGTTTTTTTACGACTTGAAATTTAATTTCACACCCATCTAGTTATTTCTAAACTTCGATATAGTAAATGTTATCGGATGACACTTTTTGGAGAATTTTTGTATTATAACAACTGTCAAACATCATGATTTTCTCATTATAATTAAGCTTTTGACTGTCAAGCAAAAGGACAAAATTGGAAAGATTTTTATTCTCAATTTATTTTAAATTTTAATAAAAGAGGGATTTTTTATCATGGTATAATTTTTCTGTTACGTATTTGCTTATAAGCCTTGAAAGTATCAATCATAACTTAATTTCTTAAAACTGGATTGTATTTGTAGAATTATATTAATTTAAATAAAGCTTCAACTGCAGTGAAACCTGCAGCCTAGTGAACGGATATATCCGGTAGCGGCAGTAGAAAAGTTAATTTTTTTTCTATAAAAGACTAAAAAATGTGTAATAAATATGTCTTTTATAGAAAAAATTAGACTTTTTCTATAAAAGACATAAAAAAAATGCTAAAGTCAACCGTGTTTAATTCAATTTTTAGTGAATTTTTTCTGAAGATTTGTTATCATGAAAAAAATAATAATATGAGGGATGTCAAAATTAAAATAAATTAACTTAAAATCAGAAAAGTATTTTTTATCTAATTTAAACGAATTTTTAATAAGAATTTAAAGAAAATATATTTCATAAAGGCTACCAAAAAGATATAGGTTAGGATAATTTAATAACTGATCTTTTTTATACCCCATTCATCAAAATTTGAATTTTTTTTAATATCTTCGTTTCCATGCATTCGAAGGCTCTTTTTAATAATTTCAAAGCATATTAATTAATTTAAGTCATAAAAATGTTTTTCCCAGGTGTTTTTTACGAGTTAAAATTTAATTTCACATCCAACTAGTTATTTGTAAACTTCAATATGGTAACTTTTTTCGAATACACATTCTGGAGAATTTTTGTATATAAACACCTGTAAAACATCATGATTTTCTCATTATCATTAGTAAAATTTTCAAGCTATAAAAAACTTAATACTTAGAAAAAATGACCAGATGTTGAAAGAAAAAGCTTACTAACGCGAAAAAAGGAAAGAAATGATAAAATATTGATTAAATCCCATCTAAAATCAGCCAAGTTTAATTAAATTTTTCGTGGTATTTGTCTGAAGATTTGTAATCATGAAAACAGTATGATGTATATTGTCAAAATTAAAATAAATTAACTTAAAATCAGAAATGTAGTATAAACGAATTTTTATTAAGAATTTAAGAAAAATATATTTTATAAAGGCTATTAAAAAGAGATACGTTGCAGATAATTTAATAATTGACCTTTGGATATATCATAAATTATAACTTGTTTTTTTTTTAATTTCTTTGTTTCAATATATTCAAAGATTTTTTAAATATTTTAACAGGATATTAGTTAATTTAAGTCATAATTTTTTCCTAGGTAGTTTTTATCTGTTGAAACTTAATTTCACATCCAAGTAAATTTCTGTATAATAACTTTTATAGAATATGGTTTTTGGAGAACTTTCGTATTGTAACACCTGTCAAACATCATGATTTTTTCATTTTCATTAAAAAAGATTTTCCTCCTATAAAAAAAAACCTAATGTTTGGAAAATTACCAGATGTTGAAAGAAAAAGTTCAGAAACGCAAAAGAAAAAAAGAAATGATAAAATATTGATTAAATCTCATCTAAAATAAGCCAAGTTTAATGAAAGTTTAGTGATATTTTCGGAAAATTTGTAATCATGAAAAAATGTATGCTATATATTGTCAAATTTAAAATAAAACCAGTAAGTATTTTTTTATGTAGTATAAACGAATTTTACTTAAATACGAAAAACTTAATATTTGGAAAAATACTAGATGTTGAAAGAAAATGTTTAGAAACGCGAAAAAAGGAATGGAATGATAAAATGTTGATTAAATCTCATCTAAAGTCAACCAAGTTAAGTTAAGATTTTAGTGATATTTGACTAAAGATTTGTAATCATGAAAAAATATATGATGTAAATTATCAAATTTATAATAAATTACATTAAAATCAGAAAAATATTTTTATGTAATATAAACAAATTTTTAATAAGAATTTAAGGAAAATATATTTTATAAAGGCTAATAAAAAGAGATATATTACAGGTAATTTAAGAACTGGTCTTTGAATATACCATTTATCATAGCTTGTTTTTTTATTTCTTTGTTTCAATACATTCAAAGATTTTTTAAATAGTTTAACAAAATATTAACTAAGTTAAGAAATAATTTTTTTCCTAGGTGGTTTTTTACTGCTTGAAATTTAATTTTACATCCAACTAGTCATCCTAAATTTCAAAACTTCACTTTCCAACTATAGAAAAAACATTGAAAATGACCACATGGTGGAAGAAAAAGTTTAGAAACGCAAAAGAAAGAGATAAATGATAAAATATTGATTATATCTCATAAGTCAGTCAAGTTTAATTAAAATTTTAGTCATATTTGTCTGCCAATTTGTAAGCCTGAAAAAAAAATGTTTGATATATTTTACAAAAATTAAAATAAATGAATTTAAAATCAGAAGCTATTTTTTATGTAGTATAAACGAGTTTTTAATAAGAATTTAAGGAAAACTTATTTTATAAAAGCTATTAAAAATAGATACTTTACAGATGATTTAATAACTAACTTTTCGATACTCCATTTATCATAACTTGACCTTCTTATATTAATTTCTTCAATTTAATGTATTAAAAAATTAATAATTTAACATAATATTAATTATTTTAATAGATAAAAAAATTTTAGGTGTTTTTTACGGCTTGAAATGTAATTTCACTTCAAACTAGTTGTCCTAAACTTCGGTATAATAACTTTTATCGAATACGCTTTCTGGAGAATTTTCGTTTTTAACACCTGTCAAACATTATGATTTTTTCATTATCATTAAAAAGATATCCAGCTATAAAAACTTAATACTTAGAAAATGACCAGATGGTGAAAGAAAAAAGTTTAGGAACGTGAAAGAAAGATTGATAAAATATTTATTAAATCTGATCTCAAGTCACCCAATTTTAATTATATTTTAAGCGATGTTTTTCCGCCAATTTGTAAGCATGCATAAGAAAAGTAATTAAAAAGAACTGTATGATATATATTACCAAAATCAGAATTATTTTTTAAATCTTGTTTAAACGAATGTTTAATGAAAAATGAAAAATATATTCTTTAAAGGCTATTAAAAAGTGATAGATTGCAGAAGATTTCATAAAAAACCTTTGGATAGACCGTATATCATAACTTTAAGATATTTTTCTTTATTTAAGATTTGAATGTTATATTGAACTTTATTTAAAAATTATTTTTATCTGTTAGTGAATAAATCAAATCAATCAGAATATAGCTTAATTAATCTACAATAAAAAGGTTTTAAAACAGAATTAAAATTAACCACTTGTTATTTTGAATCTAATTTTAGTACATTCAAAATAAAAGAGATTATTTCAAACGTACAGTGTAGATAAATTAACGTTTAAGATATGTGTTTTTTGTGGCTAAAAACAATAAAAATTCGTAAAACGTAAAGTATATAAGCTCATTAAGTTTTAGTTACACAGAAAAACGCTTCTAAATGTAACTAAATAAAATTTATAAATAAAATTAATAAGGTGTTTTGGGATAATCAAACTAAGCACTACTGTTACGCGAAATTATGAAGAAATCCACGAAACGGCATTTACTGGTTCATCACAGAAAGGATTTGAGTCAACTAAATCGCAAACATCCACTAAAGGATTATTTGTTCCATTTGCAGAACTTATATCTGGCATAACCACAAAAGAATCAGTGACCGATCCAACATTTGTGAAGTAGATTTTATGATCCGAAGACTATATATATTTATTAGGAAATGCTTTGCTTATTACAAAAAACGATGTATTTTATTTACTTCCAAAATATTGTGAAAGATTTTGAATGCGTTCACGAGATAGATTGTAGTTTAAAATATACTGTGAAATAAATATACCGGGGTAAAACGTCACTTGCTGCCGTTATTCTCCGTTTGATTCTTTTCAGTGCTGGCGTTACAACCACAGAAGGTCATGTCAGAAGACGAAAATTTCAAATGAATATTACTGTATCCTGATGTAATTAATGGTTAGTAAGAGAAATTTGTCAATTTGAAGAGCTTTGGAGTTTGTGTCTTTACAGTTGGTCGATTTACATATTTCATCCTATTTTATAATTTTGCTTGCATTTCGTTATTACCCACATAGGTGGCAACAACGCAAAAAAGCTTTGGTCAAGGAATAAAGCCATTACATTTTATGAATACATATCTGCTGTACTATTCTTTCATGTATACACAGTCAATAAGTTGCAGTATCAAATACTATATTTGTTTGAAAAAAAAGTCTAAAAGTAGGGTATTTATAAATATAAGATATTTAAAATATCTATAAGGTGAAAATTGTTTGAATAGTAGTGTGGCGTTATTACCCCAGGACGCAGATTTTCACAATATAAAAAACTACACAATTTTTTCTCGCGTAAATGAATATTAATATTAGGGGGGAAACTTAAAATAGAGATTGTAACAATACTTTTGAAAGTAACAGTTAGAAATAATTTATTCTCCTAAGGAAAATAAATACAAGAGTAACCAAAAATAGCAATACAATTTCAAAATTTGAATTAAATTTGATTAGGCCGGCAGCAAAACTAGTTACAGCAGTGGATAGAATAATTCTTCTTTTTTTGGCTTCTTAAACTTCAATATGGGATCCTTTCGTAGCACGAAGGATGTCAAGGGGATGTATAAATCAAATTCACGAAATGTTTAGTGTGCTCACATCACCGTTCGATTTTGATGGACATAAACTGATCGACATAAATTGTTTGATAATTTCTTTGAGGTTGAATATCGTATTTTGTTTAAATATTGACAGATTGAGCTTTCTTCAGAAGAATCCTCAGTGTTTGAATACTTGGAATTTTTCACATGCATATATGTGTTCTTCAGCACCATCTATGACCAGAATTTTACTGTAGAATTTTTTTTTCGGATTCTAACGATTGTTTTAACTAATTTTGCTGTATGTCTATCCATAAAAATATTCCATAAAGTTTTACAGATCATTTTGGGACACTTTAAACATGTAAATAAAATAAATGGGGTAAAAGGCAAAAACATAATTTCAAAATAATAGAAATCTACATTAAGAAATATGAAAATGGAATAAACATTATCAAAATATATTCAGAAATTCCAAAGAAAGTAAACAAGATTTTAACATTTTTATTTCTGTTTTTACGCTTTGGTATTACCACGTTGCAGGTCTGCAAAATACAAAAATTCAATATTACTTATACAACGAACCTTTAAAGATGATAATATTTATTGCTGCTATTCTATCAACACTTCTGCTAATATAGATTTTTCATAAAACTTTCAGAAAACGACGATACTAAATTATTCTTTATTGCAAGATTTTACTTATTGTGGAGAAAATTTTCGTTGTTTTCCTTGAAAGGCCTTAGTAAAATTTATAATATTATTAAGGCTGATAAAATTAATAAGGTTTTTAAAAAGATAATATCGGGTGCTGTACAATTTTATATTAGAAAATTGACATTAATTATGAGATGTAAACAATTTTATGTTTTTGATATTTTTAAAAAAATTAAGCTTTTTTTAAGGTTCCAAAACTTCTATATGCTTAAAATGATGTATTCTAAAGGATCATCTTTGAACTTATTTTCATATATGCTTCCAATCCCTTTTTTTAACATTTAGACTTATTACTTAGTATCGATTAGCACATTTTATGTTAACGTCTTTTTTTTCTATTTTAATATATTTCCACATATATTTTTATATTTTTTCCATACACCTTTTACCATCCCGGTTTTGTAATACTTTTTTTTTTTTTGAAATGTGATCAAGTAACGGTAAATATTCCTAAAGCACATAAAGAATTCAGAAGATAAAAATGAATATGACAATGTAAGAAAAAAGTGAGTTAATCATATTATTGAATATTATGCAATCAGTAAATCTCTACTGTCAATAACTATTTTAAAAAACCTAATACTCACCGAGATTTAAATTAATAAATGCGACATTTGGCAATAAACGCAAAAAAGAAGATTTAGCATTTTACGACTCGTGTCCTCAAAACAATTATTGCCTCACGTACCATCTTTATCATTTGATCACTTCAATTATTATTCAGCCATGTGTTCAGCCATTACGATATGTTTGTTCATCAAGTTTAATGCATTACTCTGAATATAATTAAATGTAACTCGCCGTTAAATTCCTTTATAATTAACAACGAATCACTTTTAGTTCTCCCGATAGCCTTATAGTCGTTACTACTGCTAAAAAACATATCCTTAAAAAAATTGTAAAAAAAAACAAAACAAATTTAGACTTCAGTGTTTTGTTTTATCGATTAGAAATAATTATACAGAGGAAAGCAAAAAATAAGTCTCCTGGCGATGGTGGACAGAGGTGTGTATAAAAATCAAAACATGTAATGAAAAAGAAAAAGGTAAGATGACTGAGAAAAGGTAAGAGAGACTTTACTTTTCTACATAAGTGCCAAGTGAGTTGAGACATTTGCCATATCGATGAAACTTATATCCCTTTATAAGTTTCAAAAAGATGTCCAGGAATAAAACATGGCTTTTCATACGAAATAAATATTGAACCGCTTGTGTGATTTCAACATCGCTTCTAAAGCTGCAGTCAAGCATTGCTTTCGTCAGTAGTGACCGTGCACGTCCGTCTAGATACATGATAAAGTGATAGTGAAATGAGTTAATCATACAATTGAATATAATCAAACATTTTCTACTCTCTGAAAAATAAAAAGTTGAAAAAAATTAATACTCAGACAGATTTAAATTAATAAAGGTGACATTTGGCAATAAACGCAAATAATGAGTAATAAAGTTTAGAATTTTTGCTCATGTTTTCAAAGTGATAATTGTTTTACATACCATCTTCACATCTCATTCAATCATGTGTTCACATTATGGTATGTTTATGCTACATTACTATTAATATAACTAAGTAGAACTGTTTAAAAATCCATTGTAATTGACAACGACCCACTTTTGGTTCTCCTGACAGTTCTATGTTAGTTACAACTAGAAAATATATCCTTCAGAGAATTCTTTAAAAGAAAACAAATTTGTATATCAGTGGGAATTTCTTCGAATATAAGTTATCAATTTTTAAAATAACATTCTTATATAGATTAAATTTTATGCATCAATTATAGATTTTATCGTAAAGTAATACTTTATAAACCTACTTTCACAGAAATTTGACGAAATAAAATGCGAGGGCACAATCAGTGTTTTAGTGTGCAGGACTTCTAAAATGAAATTAAACATTTATAATTTACTTTATATCTTAAAACAGAGCATTTTGCCATGTATAAAATCTTACAAAATCATTAAGTTCCGTTATAAATGACGGACCTTTTTATTTCCTTTATTATTTTTTTTATAAGGATGAATAACATTTATCTGCAAAATAGATAAGAAAAATATGTGAAACTACCATTCATTTATTGTTGCTAGCCGTAAATGGAAAGTAGTTTAGGCACATGAAAAATGTAAGACATTTTTTAACCTTCAGAGCTTCAATTTATATTAAATAATCACACACTTAGAATTAAGTTCCCGCTGTACAGGTCTGTAGCTTAGTTTATTTAGAACACAATAATTTGTAGACGATGAATAAATTTTAAATCTTGATCTGAAGAATCCAATATGTTTTTCCACCTTTATTTATTGCGACACAAAAACATAAGGTAAAACGAGCCTATTCACTTTCTTAACAAAAAATCATTACTACATTTCTATATTTCATACTACGATTTTCAGTTTTTCTTTTTAACTCCTCGAAAGTTGCAGAAAATTAATTCATCACTTCTGCCGTTGCCACTTTTCGAAATCGGAAGAACTTGAATGTAGCATTATTTTCTTTGCGAGACAGTTCACGCCAAGCCATGGGGTCAGTCCTTGGCCATAGAGTAGGTCCTCAAAGCTCCTTGATTCTTACAACTCCCCCCTAAAAGAGCTCATTAGTGGCTTTTGACACAATGAAGCTTTAAAGTATATACACAAAAAAAAAAAAATATATTAGCAAGGATGAGAGCAATGTGAATCTTCCCATTTCTTTTAAAATAAATATATACAAATACCACAATATATACACTAAATATAAGCATGAACGACAGAAATACCAAAATACATCAAAATTTAAACATTATGCAATTTCCTTTTTTTTTTTTTTTTTTTTTTTTTACTTTTCCCAAATGACCCGCCAAAGGAATTTCGTCAGCAGCAGATAAAATACACTGTCTCTTACACTGAGGTAACACCACCTGCTTCACAAATTCACCACAGACATCTTCAGAATGCATAAGAATACCTTCCTCTATAAAATAAGCACTTTTATTATTTTTATCAATTTCCCAAATATTTCTTAAAGTATCATCAGCTCTTTGTAGTTTCATAAAAGATTCCTCTGTTTCCTTCTCACTCAAATCAAGTTCATCTTTTCCAGGATCAGAATTCAACTTTTCAACCTTCGTATATAATATAACCTTATGGTTTAATGCTTCATAAGCAGTTGGACATATAAGCATCTCATTCACCAGTTTCTTGGAAACGGCACAAGGTACCATCACATTTCCATGAATTTTATCATCTATTCTCATCGGTATTATTTTTAATGGAGCGACTTCTCTCTCTCCGAATGCTGAAGTTATCTCAATCTTTCCCTCTCCTTCAACTGATATATCCTTGACTAAGTCTGCCCGTATCACCGAGATCTGTGTACCAGAATCATAGATACCGTCCAACACATTACTTCCACATTTAATCCTAACCATTTCCAATTCATTAAATTTCCCCTCTCTTTTCACACAGGACGAGACAGGTATTGTTATTCTTGCAGTTAATATCGATGACTGCTCTTCTCCAACTTTCTCATTCGATTGTACAGAATTCGTTTGCGCTCTTTGTACACCTTGAGTACCACGTTGATTTGGGCAAAATGAAGCCTTGTGACCCTCTTGTCCACACGAATAACAAGTAATTTTATTAGGTATCCGTGTCTTTGCTTTATAAGTACCAACTCTTGACTCATATCTGCGGTCCGAAGCGAAACCAGGATTTCTATTATCAATGTGTTTAGAATAAAATGAAAAATTACTCTTCTCTTCGGAAAATCTATCTTTCTTATCTAACTTACTAAAATCTTGTCGCACACTTTCATATAAGTCAAGTTTCTCAGCCAAATCAGTAGGAGATACTATTTTAGGCCATTCATCCACGAAATGATCTCGAATCTCATCAGGCACTCTTCTTTTTAATTGATCAGTTACAATCAAATCTTTCAAAGAATTGAAATCAACAATTTTAAGTCCATCAATCCATTCTTGAAAATAACCATTTAATTCAAATACAAATTCTCGCCAGGTGCGTTCAGGGTTTCTTTGATGTTCCATAAACTTTCTACGGAATCTCTCAGGACATAACTTAAACCGTCTCAGTAGAATCCCTTTAATATATTCATAATCTTCAAATTTTTCCTCTGCCTCACGTGCGAGAACCTGTATAATATCGGACGGCAGCAAAACCAACAAGTTCGATACCCAATGTTCTGGATCTACACATATCCTCTTTGCTTGACGTTCAAAAATAGATAAATACAAAACAATGTCGTCCTCCTTGACATTAAATTTCGGCATAAGTTTCGCAAATTCAATTCCATAATTATAGGCTTTCATTTCCAATCCATCAATTCCCGCTTTTTCGCTATCTTTCGCTATCCTCAACTTCTCCAACTCAAACTCCCTCTCTTCTCTTTCCGACGCAATTTTAAACTCCCTCTCTTCTCTTTCCAACGCGATTTTTAACTCCCTTTCTTCTCTTTCCAACGCAATTTTTAACTCCCTTTCTTCTCTTTCCAACGCAATTTTTTCCATCTCCTTTCGTTTCGCCTCATTCTCTTTTCTCGTCTCTATAATAGTTTCCATCAATCCCTTCACAAACTCTACTTCATAGTTTTTACTCGCCATAATTAGTTGTTTTAAATCAGCTATTATTGCATCCGGTTCAGGGTGCTCTCCCAATTCTTCAGCCAGACACCGTAAATCTTCTTTACGAGCCTTACCCAAAAATGACATTGTTACTTTTTAAATAATTTCTCAAGAGGGTAGCAAACTGTCCAACAAATTGGCGAAAACTCAAATTAACCGTAACTCGGAATCACTAATCCACCACTCTAATAAACACCAGAAATAAGTCGCACTTTGTAACCATATCACGCACATAAATTCAATACCATTGCGAGCACCAAAGCAATTTCAAAATTCAACACTTTCACATGTATCACGTCACAATACAACTCTTCAACTAATACTACTTCATAAATCAATCCAGATTCATATTAAAACAAAAATATACACACCACATAAATAAACACTCATCATAATTTATAAATCCTTCAATTAACATATATACACAACCAATAATCAATTACTATCCGAAATATACACAGCCCTACTTTCATAGCAAAACATCTCATATATAAAACCAACAATAAAAAAAAATCACAACCAAAATCAATTCAAAATATCCTCCAGCCAGCCGGCACTACAAAACACCATTCCTATACTGCTACACCTTAGTACTGACGTACTACTTAGTTACATTCAAAACAAATTCCTTTCCTTAAAGTCAAAATATGAATTAAAATCGCACAAATCTTAATAAATTTATCATAGATGCAATATAAATTATTATAATGGGAAGTCACATTAGTAAAAAACTCTCACCTTGCATCCTGCCGACTACGCCAATTAAGTTCCCGCTGTACAGGTCTGTAGCTTAGTTTATTTAGAACACAATAATTTGTAGACGATGAATAAATTTTAAATCTTGATCTGAAGAATCCAATATGTTTTTCCACCTTTATTTATTGCGACACAAAAACATAAGGTAAAACGAGCCTATTCACTTTCTTAAAAAAAAATCATTACTACATTTCTATATTTCATACTACGATTTTCAGTTTTTCTTTTTAACTCCTCGAAAGTTCCAGAAAATTAATTCATCACTTCTGCCGTTGCCACTTTTCGAAATCGGAAGAACTTGAATGTAGCATTATTTTCTTTGCGAGACAGTTCACGCCAAGCCATGGGGTCAGTCCTTGGCCATAGAGTAGGTCCTCAAAGCTCCTTGATTCTTACACTTAGTATTGTTCAGGTTGGAAGAACAAAGTATTTCAGAAGTCTAATATATCTTATTAACAGTATTATTTGTCAGGATTTTCTTATTAGGGTGCAAGCATCACTTTTTTTTATATTTTACTTACGATATAAAAATATGATAGAAAAATCAACTGTATTTTACGGTTTCAAAACATTATTTTAAATTATTATTTGGAATAGAAATTTTTAACGTAATTGCTTAAGTATTCTAAAGATTAAAAAATGGTAGTTTAATTTACATTTGGTTAAACTTTCTTTCAGCATATAATTACAAACAAATAAGAGAAATCATACGTATTAAGCGTCAGCCACGAATATCAGTTTTATTTTTCACAAGATATTTTAATATAATTAAAATATGTCGCACACAAGTCCCTAATTTACCATTATGGAATGGAATTCTTTTGTGTGGTCCTGTAAATGTGTAATAGCTATTTTTAACCACATGCTTTAGAGAATGCATATTTTAGTGAAATTCGTAAATGCACATACATTTTACTATATTTGATAGGTTGTAACATCTTTAAAATTCATTTGAAGCAATTTTTTTCCATACGCCGTAATGTAACGGTAAACTTTTAACTGTCTCTGTAAAGAAAATAATCATGATAGAAGCTTCATTTGAAATAGGGTTTATGTTAGAGTAAACTTGAACAACGTCCAAACATTTCAAGGCAATACGAGTACATTTACGGGATTTAAAAGCCAGGAGAGATGGAACAGACCGCCAGGAGGTCCGAAGGACAGACAAATTGAAATCATAAACATCCTTCGACTTTGTCGGAAATTGTTAATAAAAATACTACACTCAAAAAGCTATAAGTGTCATTTGAACAAGTGAAAATAACAAGAGAAGTAAAAGGTTTTACATGAATTCACTAATTTTCAATAGTAACATTCGTGATATTTAATCAGAGAAAAATAAGATTTAGAAAACTATTTAAATATATAGGTAGCTGAATTGAAAGTAACATTCTAATGCAAAGTAAAACTCACCTAAAGCAGTCACCAACTTTTGTGCATAGAGATAGAATAATTAGTCTATACTTTTTATATTTTATGGTGTGATTAAAATTACATTCATACATTAAGATAAAATTGCATTTTTTTAAATTTAATAGTGCCATGTTGCAAAGTTCAGTTCTTTAAACTATTAGACTATTTTTTAAATATTTTAATGCGTTTATTGTTTTTACTTTTTCAATTCATTAATGTGACAAATATTTTTTGTTAATTAAACCTATGTATATTAATCCGTTTTGTCTCATTTTTTTTCAAGAATTTAACAGCAAGCACTGTTGGGTTAAATGGATGTTCTTTATTTGATTTTGTAGGGTATTTTTGCGTGAACTACTATAATGAACTACAAGCTTTTTTAAAACAAAAATGCGCATCTACAACTATCAGTGCATACAATACTGTTAAAAATCATATGGAACTTTTATTAAACAGTCTCTCCGCCTCATTTAAAGATTATTCCGACCACTGGAAATGTCCATAATACATTCAAGTGTTGTTTTTTATAAAGACGATGGAGTGATTATACATAAAAATCTGCAGTTTTTTAACAAGGTACACTGGCTATAAATAGTGATAAAACGAAAAATATATCTGAAACCAATTCGGCAGTTTTTGACTACATACGGAGTGATTTCTTTGCCCATGGCCTTTATCCATCTTGGTCAGTGGCACATTTTTTGTTTCTACGATTGAAAAGGTACATCAAAGGCCATCGTTTTAACGAGGTGGAAGAAGAGAAGAAAGAAACTAGGAAGAAACATGCAGTCCTAGAGACAGGCAAGTTTTAACAACGTTTATTGATTACAAAAGTACCGGGTGCATAATAAATTCGTACAAATTTGAAAATCCATAATAAAAAAAGTAATGCTCGAAAAATTTTTCGATCTGCATGAGTATGATCAGACGGGATTTTTTTTTCATGTATAATAAAAAAATGATTCCAAAAGTAACCAGTTGAGGGCATTCACACGTCATATTCAGTCATTTTATGCAAATCAGGCTAGCAATAAAACACTTAGCTGGAGATGGATTCGTCAATCAATATCGGCAACGTGCTATCGTTACTTGATCGAGTACTAGTGTTTAAACTTTTCTACAAGAATGGTAAATCTACATATATTGCATCGTGAATTTTTCGCATGTGTGGCATCATGCTACCTTATAATAAATGCACAATGTCATATGATTTTGATTTGTTTTATTGTCTGTTTGTGTTTACCGGATTTGCATAAAACGTCCCAATATGGCGTGTGCGCATCCTCTATCGATTATTTTTGGAATCAATTTTATTATATATGGTAAAAAACTTAAATCCGTCTGATCATACTCCTGAAAACCGAATTTTTTTCCCAGCATTACCTCTTTTATTATGGATTTTTAAAGTTTGCAAGAATTTATGACTCAAACTGTATATAAAGCTGTATATAGAGAATTTTGAATGGCTGCAGATTATTTTGCAGAAACAAAATACAGATCAATGTAAAGAAATTAAGTTTATTTTGAGGTCTCTTCTCGTATCACTCCTTTTTCCATAAAATTTTAATTTTGCTATATCCTCTTTTTCAAGATAGAAATTTAATGGTATTCAAGCTGGAAAATTTATGGTTTCCGACACGAATTCAAGCTATAGCCTGATAGTTTAAAGCTAATAATTATACATAAGATGTACATTTCCATCTGGACGAATAATTTTCGAACTGGGATTCTAACTAGGAATCGTCTGGGTGAAGCTTCCAATTCTCTGCCATATCTGAGCTATTCCGAACGAATTTGGTAAGTCCAATTCATCAAACTAAACTTATTGATTATAACACCTTTTCTTATATCTGAATCAGCTCCGTAGAATAAATCGCTGCCAATAGGGTTCGATAAACATTTAATTACACATATAAATTGAATACTTTTATTACAAAGATTAATTTGTACATAATTATTCTGATTGGTAAATAAATATTTGAGATATAAATTTCCAACTGGATGAAAAGTGCACTATTCGTAAGAATTTTTTTCCTCACATTCCTCACTCCGAACAAAATTTACATCTCATATTACATGTTTACCAATTATAATAATTGTGTTAAAATTAATCTAGTATATTTATGTATCCAGCATTTTCTGGAGTTCTATTGCCTGCGACTTATTCTATTGAACTGATTTCTATAACAGAATAGATGCTATTATTTAAACAGCTTGTTGAATTAGATCCATAACAGATTCGTCTGGAATAGCTCATATAGCATAACATTGGCAGCTGCTAGGGGATCCTGGTTCAAAGTTTGTCCAACCATTTTTCGCCTAATTGAAAATTTACGTCATAAGTGATTTATTTACTTAACAGAATAACTGTGTTAAATATAATCTAGTGTGCTTATTATATACAATGATGTATAGTTCCGAGGAACAGGTAAATGTATTGAATATTACACCAGCCATTCTTTATCGTCTTTCTTCCAGATTCAAAAATCTTAAGCCGCCATTAGAAGGTGGTTTTTTGGGTCGTTACAGCAACATATCCCGTCCTGCTCCTTTGTTACAGGCAAAAATGTCAAATGAGAAAATTTTACAGAGATGTTTCGTATTCTCCCAAAAGAAAGATACGACTCCTTTTTTTTCTTCCCGAAAAAGCATATTTCAGTTTTTATTTTTCAGCGAGTAAGGATAAAAAGGAATGTTTTGTGTACTTCTGACTAAAGCTAAGATTGAAAGTACCTATAAATCCACACATAAAATACTAATACATATACTCATTTGTATATCATAGAAGGCGGCAGCCTTCAAGTGACGCAGCTTTAAACCTACCATCGTCATAAGGGTAGATGCGGAACTTCATATATACAGCTAACTCAACTTCAAAGGAAATCGGAAAAGCCGCCTTCTAATAACTCAGCAAATATTGGTCAGAATGGTCCAATTTTTTTAATATAGTCTTATATTGACAGTCTAATCCTATCCTATAATTTTTACATTTCTACGTGCCGTATATTTTTAGATCTCGATAACCATTTTTAAACTGAAAACGATGGTGTTTGTTCCTGATAATGAGATCTAGAAAACGGGCTGGGAGATTTTATTAAAACTTATATATAATATGAATCTCTTTAAGATAGAGGGAATAAGACTTGCCTTGTTTCTAGGAAAACTCTTGTTTGTTATATATTGATCTTGGAAAATTGGAATATATTAGCTCGCGGATTACATGTTATTCTATGGGTTAGCAGACGGAGACACTGCAAATAGGCAAATGTAGTAATGGTCACAGTTAAAACACCCGCATCGAAGCAATAAATGTTTTTGAAACTACAAAAACATCTTATCATGCGCTTTAAAACATTCAATAAATATATACTAAATCAAATTTCTATTTATTTTGCCTTTATTTTTCGTAAGAAGAAAATATTACGTTTCTTACATTGGATATTTTTGCATTTTGTGGAAAAAATATTTTGAATCCTTTTTTAAAATAGGAAAATATTTTTTAATTATACATATTCAATATACTTTTCACTTATGATTTTCTTTTAAAGTTTACAAACAAAGATTATTTTTAATAAATTTGCTTTAGAATTCCATGTATTCATACGCCGTTTAGATAGTTTTGTTTTGAATCGTAATCGAATTCGCTGGCGGTAAGCTTTGTACTTGGCACTTGTTGTTTTTAGCATGTATGTTGTGTAATTTGCGAAATAATGGTTATTATGGTAATATAGGTATTGTGTTATTTGGAGAAACTGAAAGGCCCCCTTTTTTGGATAAAATAATATGGTGAATCCAAGTACACGAATCAAAACAAATTGATTCGTGCTGTATTTTATCATGAAATATTCAACTTCAGGAGACGAACGTGAAGCTAAACCATCTATAATGAAAAAGAAAGGTAAATAAATATTTTTTGGCACTCATTATTAAAGTATTATTTAAAAAGTATAAGTGATGTATACATTAGTTAGCATGTTGATTTGATTTCAAACCAACATAAACTATCACAGAATGTGTAAACTATTGCTAAATTTTGGTAAACAAACAATATTTATAATTGACCAACAGTTTAACCAAGTGCTTGTGAATTCTAAAATTCTCAAAATAGATTGTTTTTAAGTTTATAGATGTCCTTATTATATGAATTAATTAACAATAATTATATGAATTAATTAACAATACTAAGTTTTAAAGTGTTGTAAAAATTGTGCTTTTTTATTTCATTTATTAATTTCTGTGATTAATAACCCAGGATGTTAATTTTTAGATTAAAATTGCTTGAATATGTTATTCAAAATGCATTTATTACTTTTTCTTATGCATTTTTGTCGCTATTAATTTTCATTTTAAAACTGTGCCTTTTTAGCTTAGCTTAATGGCCAGTAAATCCAGGTTTTAAACAATTTTTAAAATAAGTAAGTGCACTTATTATTGGAAATTGTGAACAAACTAGTATTTATCAACAAATTACAGCAGTATTTTGATAATTCAAAAGAAAGTAATGAAGTTAATTTGTTCTTACATGCATTAGTGACTGTGGCTATAAAGATTTCAGAGATTTAAAAACAAATTAGTTGCACTCATTGTTTTTTTTCTTCATGTACACACAGTGCTTGTACAACATGCATTAGTGATTGCATTTTTAATTAATTTTGTGTATTTTACAGATTGTTGCACAGCAATTTTGCTGCAGCCTGAGTGTTTTGTTTTTGTTTTGTTTTCATGTGCTCTAAGTGCTATACATGCAGTAGTTGGACTGCTTTAACGAGTTTTATTTTAGCGAGTGAGAGTTTTAGGCCCTTTTTTTTCTAATATAAACGTTATTGTTTTAATGTATTTGTTTCACAATATTGTCACTGGATTTTTTTAGTTCAGGTATCACTCATTTCTTCCAGATATTGGGAATCTGCATGTTACCGCATAGTTTGCTGCATCTGTTAATTTTTGTTGTTTGTTTTCATATGGGCATAGTGCTCATACATTTGTTATTGACTGCGGCTTTGAGAAATTTCATGTGTTTTAGAGACCATTGCATAAGTTTGCTGCATCCAGTAATTTGACATGCACCCAGCTCTCATTATCCATTAGTGACTGTAGCTTTAACATGTTTCATGCATCCTATTATTTCATTAATAATTTCGAAATTCCATGTTTATATTTTAAAATGTTATTTAGCAGTTGCCACGGAGGTACTACAGCGCATCATTGTAGTCTGCATTAGATGCTGTTACAAATAGAATTTTTTTTTCTTTTTTTCTTCCTAAGAGTCTGATGATTTAAATCCAAGCGTGAAAAATTTTTTCTCAGATCACAAACGAAATACAAAAGTATTGTAATAGTTAATATTACGTTATAGAAATCAATAATCAAAATATAAAAGCATTAGCTTTACAGCTTAGAACATAGCGTTATTAATAAACTGCATTTATAAATTGGACATCTAAAATGGAAAATCTTAATATATTTTTATAATGTTAGAATTTACAAGCACTAAAAGTTGGGTAAGCAAATAATTCTTAACCAAATATTAATGATAACATTGGTTTAAAAAGAAATAACTTATACTTCTATCTTCTATGCTTTAATAATAAGTTTCATAAAATATAAATTTACCCCCCTTTTTTTCTATAGATGTTTTAATTTCATATTCATTGTCTCGAAATTGAAGTATTTCTTTCTAACATTCTTTTACAAAAATGTTTGATAATTAACGCTTTTTTTATTTAAAAAAAAGGCCTTGTTTCTACTAATGAACACAAAATCCTCAAATAACTTTGAATCCATTATTTAAATAAATTGCATAACATACCTAAGAAGAAAACATATTTAAGATTAAATATAATACAAGAAATAAAAATTTTTAATTCAAATAATGTAAAGTTACTAACATACTAACAAATAAATATTTTAAAATACTAAAAGCTAATAATGGGCGATAAATAATTACATTTTTTAGTTTTGTCATTTCTAAAATGTAATTGTTTAAATTCTATTTGAGTTGAACCTCATCCAAACCCTAAGAAATATTCTATCGAACCTTAATTTAATCTGAAAAAAAAAAAAAAAAAAAAAAAAAATCTGACAATACACACTGACAAGCATAGTTGTATAATATAGACGCACACCATGTGCAGAAAATTTTATGAAGAAACAATTTTTATTTATTTATTTCAACAAAGAATTGCATTAAAAAAAAAGTGTATCTAAACAAAGAATCATGTAAAAAACCCCAACATTTCGAGAAAATACCACACGAAAAACATGAATTTCGTCCAAAGACCGCAAAAAAAAAAAAAAAAAAAAAAAAAAAAAAAAAAAAAAAAAACGTTAATTCAATCTATGAATCGCATAAAAAATACAAATTCCAGAAATTGTATGAAAAACTCAAATTATGTCTATGAATCGTGTAGTAAATCGGGAATTATGTTCATAAATCGCTCAAAAAACACGAATTTTGGCAGCAGAAAGCTGAAACGCAAATTACGTTCATAAATCATTCATAAAATGCAAATCACTTCCATGAATCATGCAAAAAAATACTAATAACATTCATAAATTACAAAAAATGCGAATTAAGTCCAACAATTGGTAAAAAAAGGGAATTACATTCATAAATCCTATAAAAACACAAATAACATCAATAAATCGATCAAAAACACAAATTTCGTTGACAGAAAGCTCAAAAAATGCAAATTATGTCTACGAATTGCATAAATATAGCAAATTACATCCATGAATCATGTAAAATGTAAATTACATTCATTAATCGCATAAAAATCGTGAATTATGTCCATGAATCGCATAGAAAACGCGAATTGGGTCCACAAATCGTCAAAACGTGAATTACGTCCATGAATTGTTTTAAAAAGTGAGAATTACGTTCAGAAATTGTATGAGAAACACAAATTATGTCTATGAATCGTGTAGTAAAACGGAAATTATGTTCATAAATCGCTCAAAAAACACTATTTTTGGCAGCAGAAAGCTGAAACGCAAATTACGTCTATAAATCGCATAAAAATAGCAAATAGTGTTTTGCATTCATGAATTGCATAAAAAACGCAAATTACATTCATGAATCGCTCAAAAAACACAAATTACGTCCATGAAACGCATAAAAACGTGAATTACATTCATAAATCACTCAAAAAATGCAAATCACTTCCATGAATCATGCAAAAAAACACTAATAACGTTCATAAATTACAAAAAATGCAAATTACGTCCAAGAATTGGTAAAAAAAGCAAATTACATTCATAAATCCTATAAAAACATAAATAACGTCAATAAATTGATTAAAAAAACACAAATTTCATCAACAGAAAGCTGAAAAAACGCAAATTATGTCTATGAATTGCATAAAAATAGCAAATTACGTCCATAAATCATGTAAAATGTAAATTACATTCATTAATCGCATAAAAATTGCGAATTATGTCCATAAATTGCTCAAAAATGCAAATTACATTCATAAATCGCATAAAAAACACGAATGATGACCATGAATGGCGCAAAAAATGCGAATTACACCCAACATTAAATTAATTTGCAGAAAGTTTTTGGTTTTATACAAGTGTGCCAACAAGAACCTACAAGTTATCCTGAAACCCATTCTAAACCAACAAAAATTTAATGGAAAGATAAATTTGTCCAAGAAAGACAAAATAATTTCCATTGACATACACTGACCAGAATCGAAAAATTCCTATTGAAATCTATCCTATACAATCCAAAACCAGAAAGAAAAAAATCCCTCCAAGAGTAACTCAATCTATCTGCTGCAAAATAAAATATATTGAAATGCGACTGAACAAGAACCTGAAAATTACATTTGAAGTCAAACCGAAACCAGATTCAACCCCCCCCCCCCCCAAAAAAAAAAAAAAAAAAAATTATCCGACCATATCACGATTTGGGAAAGAAAACTTAATTTCCATAGATATGCGTGATCAGAAATCTAGAAAATCCAATTAGTCTATCTTAAACCTAATCTGAACCTGAAAAAGGAAATTCCATATAACCGGAGCCCAGTATCTATACAGGACAAAATATTTTCCATTAAAGCGCAACCTGAACAGAACTTGAAAATTCCATTTGAATGGAACCTGATTGAAACCTGAAAAAAATTTCCATCGAACCTTAACCTAATCCGAAAAAGAGAAAATTATTTCTGCCGATACACATTGACAAGAGTCTGAAAGTTAACATGAAACCTAATCCAAACCCGAAAAGGAAAAAACAATGGAAACACAAGTCTGTCCAAGAAAGACCAAATAAATTCTGTCCACATACACCGACAAGAATTTCAATTGAAATCTATCCTAAACCCAGTTCAAACACTACCCCCCCCCCAAAAAAAAAATCCAATTGTAACCCAATTTATCTGCGACAAAATAATATACTTGAAATGCAACTCAACAAGAACCTGAAAATTCCATTTGAAGTCAATCTGAAACCAGATTCAATCCCCCCCCCAAAAAAAAAAATTAATCAAATCAAGATTTTAGAAAAAAAAGGAACAATTTATGTCAATATGTATTGACCAGATCATGGAAATTCCAATAGAAGTCTATCTCAAACCCGATCCGAATAGCCTGAAACTCAATCCAATTCCCCCCCCCCCCAAAAAAAAAGTAAAATAAAAAAATTAGGAAATAAAAATCTGTTCAAGAAAGACAAAATAATTTCCGTCCCCATCCACTGAATGGGGACTGACCAGAATTGAAAACTAGTACTTGAAATGCAACTCTGCAAGAACCTGAATATTCCAATTCAAGTCAAACTGAATCGAGATTCAAACCCGAAAAAAAAAAACAAAAACAATTATCTAACCAAATCAAGATTTTTAGAAAAAAAATTATGTAAATAGGTACAGACTAGAGCATGGAAATTTTAATAAAACCTTAAACCCGATACAAACTCCCCCCCCCCCTTACATAACTAACAAGAAGCCTTGATGACCCCACTAAACATAACTAACAGGAACGAAGAGTCATGCATACTGCATCGATTATGATGCATTTTCTGACTCATTCTGAATATTGTAAACTTATTGTCATTCATGTACAATAATTTTACCATTCTGTGCAAAAAAACAAAGCATAATTAACGAGAGTAAAAATTTTTCCATTAAACATGTTTATATACTTTCCATTTTATTCTGAATGCTTTAAACCTATCAGTTTCATCTTTGTACAGTAATCTTCCCATCCAAATCTCCCCCCCCCCCCTGTTAGTTTATATATGTTTTGTGCAAACAGCAAAACATAAATAAACTATTAAAATAAAATAAAATTTAATTCATTAAGGTTTTATCAATTACATCTTTCATAAATTCAAAATATGAATCCTAAAAGATATGATATCAAAATTTAAGTGACGCCTTGACGAGGCTTTAAACAATGTTTTAAAATTCCATTTATTTATTTATTGTCTAAATACATTTTCATATCTAAACAATACTTTTCATTTTCCAATAAGAATGAAAAGTTACACATACAGTATAGATTATGAAACACTTTCCAACACATTTTCATTATTGTAAGCCTATCATTTTAATCCATTTGCAGTAATTTTACCACTCTATATAAAGAACAAATCATAATTAACAAGAAAGAAAAACCTGTGTGCAACATAGATTATGAAACATTTTCCAGCATATTCTGAATATTGTAACGGATATAGTCTTAATCAATCTGCAATATTACCACCTATACAAAGGTTGATACATAATTAACAAGAATCATGCACGCAGCATAGATTATGAAATACTTTCCAGCACATTCTGAATATTCTATTCCTGATCATTTTAATCCATCTGCAGTATATGTATCATCATGTGTAAAGAATAAACATAGTTAACTAGAATGAGAAATGATACATACAGCATAGATTATGAAATCCTTTCTTAGAAATACAGTGCTGAATGTACATTACTTTCTTATCTTATACTAACGTACTTTACTACAGAGTTGTTTTTAACGAAATCAAGTAGCACAGCATATATTAATAATAAAATATGAAATATCTTTTTTTAAGTGGGTGGGGGAGGGGTAATTAAAGGTGATCAGAAATCATGAATATGAATTCTTTGCATTAGTCTTTAATTTTTTGTTTTTATCTTTTTATTATTAACCTAAAAAAAGCACTGATATCAGTACAAAAAACCCTGAACGGGTTAAAAGCTTGTGACGCAGCACTTTATCTTATATATCTAAGAATTTTAAATTTGGGACTTAAAACTAATGATATCAAAATTTATGTGACGCTATGCTATTAATTAATATATACATATATTAAAATTTAATTCATTAAGGTTTTATCAATTACATCTTTCATAAATTCAAAATATGAATCTTAAAAGATATGATATCAAAATTTAAGTGACGCCTTGACGAGGCTTTAAACAATGTTTTAAAATTCCATTTATTTATTTATTGTCTAAATACATTTTCATATCTAAACAATACTTTTCATTTTCCAATACACTGTTAAATACATCACTTTCACTGAATATATATAATGCACTGAAATGTATTTATTTGAATAAATAGATTTATCTTTTGGGCTACGCTATCCAAAATCAAAAATAACGTTTGAATAAATATTTTTTGCGTCATTGTATCCAAAGTAAGTTAAATAGATGCAAATAGATACAATGACGCAAAAAATATGTATTCAAATGTTATTTTTGATTTTGGATAGCGTAGCCCAAAAGATAAATCTATTTATTCAAATAAATACATTTCAGTGCATTATATATATTCAGTGAAAGTGATGTATTTAACAGTGTATTGGAAAATGAAAAGTATTGTTTAGATATGAAAATGTATTTAGACAATAAATAAATAAATGGAATTTTAAAACATTGTTTAAAGCCTCGTCAAGGCGTCACTTAAATTTTGATATCATATCTTTTAAGATTCATATTTTGAATTTATGAAAGATGTAATTGATAAAACCTTAATGAATTAAATTTTAATATATGTATATATTAATTAATAGCATAGCGTCACATAAATTTTGATATCATTAGTTTTAAGTCCCAAATTTAAAATTCTTAGATATATAAGATAAAGTGCTGTGTCACAAGCTTTTAACCCGTTCAGGGTTTTTTGTACTGATATGTATACAGGGTGTCCCAAAAGGTCATGTCCAAACGGAACACATGGTTGTGTCAGGTCATGAGGAAACAGAATTACATAGGAAAGGGGGGTCGGAAACGCGATCTAAACAGTGAAATTGCATCGTAACCGTCACGCAAAGAAAAGATAACAAACGGTGTAAAATATCTTTATTTTACAACAAAACAGTACCAAATAAAAAAGAAAAATGCTACAACTCATAGTAAGTGCTCATCCAAGTGCTCATCAACTGGTTCATCCTTTCTCTGCAACGTCCGCGCTTCGAATGATCCGACTGCCCGCGCTTTCGTCTGACATCGCTTATCGCCCTCTAGCGGATTACAATCGCGTTTCCGACCCCCCTTTCCTATGTAATTCTGTTTCCTAATGACCTGACACAACCATGTGTGCCGTTTGGACATGACCTTTTGGGACACCCTGTATACACGTTTTTACTTTCACGTATTTTAGTTCACGTATACTTTGTTTTTACTTTTTAGACAACAATTTTCAGTTAAATATGTAGTTATATTAATGATCCCCTTTTGTAATTTGAAGCAAAATATACCTTTATCCTTTCTTGTTAAATAGTTCTATATTTTAACCAAAGAATAACCTGTCATTGTAAAATGAAATCAAAGAATTATTACAGCTAATATTTATAATATTAGAATAATTGAGAAAAATAATAAGAAAAAACTAATTTTCATTTATTTATTTTCAGTACTAATTAAATGCAATTAAATCTGCAATGTTTAGATAAGATCTTAACATTTACAAAATATTAAATACCGTACACTAAATTAGATATACAGGCTTTCTGAAACACATCAAAATATTAGAATAGAATTTAGATTGGTTCAAAATATTAGAATATTTTATTTTACGCAACAATAATATCTTTTGAATACGAAGTAAATGGTATTTAATGTTTTCTAGTATCCCCTTTAGCTTTCATAACAGCCTGCAATCGATTTTGCATACTATATATAAGGTGTTTACAAACATTTCTATCAGTATTAGCCCAAGTACACTTTATGCTGCCACTAACTTAGTTTTACTGGAAGGAGGACTTTCTTGGAGTTTTTTCTTCATTATACACCATAAGTTTTTGATGGTATTAACGTCTGGGGAGTTTTTTGGCCAAGGAAGTACATTAATGTTGGGTTAGAAGAGCCAATTCTTAGTTGACGCAAAAGTATGAGTTGATTCTAAATCTTGTTGAAAGATGAAATAATCTTTAAATAGATCTTCTGATGATGAAATCATGTGACATTCTAAAATTTATTGATATATCTGAGAGTTAACCTTTTCGAAGACAATACATAGCAGCAAGGTCATTCTGCACTTATGCACACTCAAACCATCACAATAGAAGCAAAGCGTTTTAAGCATTCTTTATTAAATGTTCTTTACTTCATTCTCAAAAAGGAATACCTTGATTATCATTAGAAAGACAATACAAATATTCATCACTACATAATATATTTTTCGAATCTTCTTTGCTCCATAAACGACTTGATTTACACCAATTCAATCTCATACGCTTTTGTTTTGCAGACATGTTAGGTTTGTTTTCGGTACACGAGATTCAAATTTACATTTATGGAGAAGTCTTAATTTTGTCAATGCAGAAACTTCAACTCATTCTTTTTTTATATTTTCGGTGCAAGTATCGCATATTTTAAACGGTTTTTCTTCACTATACGCTTCCGTTTCTTGTCATCTCTAGCAGATGTTTTCGGTTTTCGGTCGCTCTTTCGGCGATTATTTTAAAAGTTTCCATTTTTAAATAGTATTTTAGTATTTTACTAACGCTTGGTTGCGAAGGATGTAAATAATTCGCTGTATGACATTGTGTGTTTTTACTGTGCCGATACAAATCAACCATACGAAGTTTATTAGATTCATGAATATCACCCACACGACCCATTTGTAAAAATGAAAATGGATTGTTGAAAAATAAAAGAATTAAAGTTGATATATATATTGTTAGATAAATCGACAGATAATATAAATTCGAGCACAAATATATTGTTTATTGCTTTCGAAATTTTTACATACTTTTGTTAAGCGTTTGTGATCTTACTTTTAAATGTCATCGGCGGCATTTTCATGATCACTATTTTTATACAATTAATAGATACGTAGCCTTTTGACAATAAAAAAAAAACTTTACATTGCCAGTAAACTTCCAGGTCACTTTGAATTTTTACTTCTTCATGTCAAAGTCATCAGATCTTAAAGCAATCTTTTTCGTCATACCTAGAGCTGAGCAAATTATATTTATTTTACATATAAATTCAAATTAAAGAAAAATGTAGTTCTTTATTCTTAAGAAATAATTACACTTCCATTATATTTACTTTTTACTGATTATGTGTTTAGTGGTCATCTCCTTAATTTTCAATTCTCTTAAATTTTAGATTACTTTAGAATTTTAATAAGATGAAAATATAGTAATAAACATACTAGTTAAATCCACGATTTATATTCTATATTTCGTAGAACAACATTTCTTTAATATCTCTTTTAAATAGTTCTAGATCTCAAGCAAAAAAAATTTTGACAATATGAATTGTAATAAAAGATTTAGCATTTTATTTTTACCTTAGCGTATTATACATACCTCTGCTTTATGATTAAAGAAGAAACTTTCAGAAAATAGCCAGATTCGCACCATTAGGATAGTAATTGATTAAGATTTGCAAGACAAAAGCGTTTTTCATGAAGCATTCTTCAATAAGCAAAATTTTTAAAGTGTTTCAGATCAGGTATGTTTGATGTAAAGTGCAGGTATCCCCTATAGAATTGATGATTTTTTTTTGCAAAATGGATATGTGTCATTCGTTTTTCGTTTATAATATAAATGCAATTGTTTATAGAATTGTTTAGAAACTTGATCATTATACGCAATTTGATTGTTGTAAAAATGAAAGAATAATGATAAAATGTTCAGATATACTAGTTTAACTGTAATAAACGGATATTTTTAGTTATGAAATTTAATCCCTAAATTACTTATTTTGTTAATCATAAGAAATGTACATATTTCCGATATGCTCTCTTGATTCTTGCTTTAATTTTCGTTTGGTGAAAATTTTAATTTGGAATATTTTATTATAGCTTAATTGAACATTTTATATAACATCTTAAAAAATAGCTGTTAAAAAAAACACCTGCTAGATTAATTTATTACATTTTTCCTTCCTGTCTACAGATATCATGCATTTGAACCATCATTTTCGTTATTTGTAGACCTGAAGATGACATACATTTGCTTTGTAGTATCTAAAAATTTTATCTGGACTTCTCAAAATCTCAAATCATATTTATGTCGCTCTTAGAGGATGTTTTACTGCAAAGAATAATTTTACTTTGTTTCTGTTTTTCTGTTATAAAAGTAATACTGTGGATTTAAATTAAAATAGTCTTGAAAAAAATTAATTATAATATTATAAAAAATTGTATATGTCATGATATTATTAAAAAGGTTATATGCTTATTAATAGGAATTAAAATATATTTTGTAGTAAGACGTTTATATTTTTAGACTTTGTAAATATTTAAAGTGGAAGAATCTGGATATTTTTTAAATTATTTTTTACAATGTGATCAAAGATATTTTATGTAAAAAATATCTGATAAATACGTTTTAATTGCAAAATTTTTTAAAGAAAAAATAACTTCCTTTTAAATCCATTTTAAATATAGGCAAGCTTACAAAAAAGAGACTTTTTAGAAAACGAATCCATTTTGAAAAAATAACATTGTTTAATATCGAATATCTTAATTCTAAAATATTTAATGGGAAAAAATAGTTACTTAAGAAATATTTAAATCTGAATTAAAATTGCTAAAGGCTAATACTTTTTATATATTTTGTATTTTTACATTTTATAAAACGCTAATAAAATTTGTTGTCTTTCTACGTTTTGCAAACGTTATTTTTTAGGAAATCTGTTTTAATTCCGAATCACTATTGATTTTTTCAAGTCTTCAGAACACTATTATATATTTTTTATATTTTTTACTTCATTTACTACTTCTGTTTATAAAAATGGTGTAGTCAATTTTTACAGGCACTAATAAAATCGTTTAAAACATTTTTTTTTTTTTTTTTTTTTTTTTTTTTTTTTTAAATGCGCATTATATTTTCGGCGAATTACCAATAATATTTTAATGCTCTTGAGTATTTTTAGTTAGAATACAAAGAGGATTTGATTATAAATATTCCACATGATGATTTATTTAATACTTTTACTGTATAAAATTATGAATGAAAAAGATATCATGAAAGTCGAATTATTTTTAATCTTTTGAAATAATTTAGCTAAATTAAGTGCTCTTAATTCAATTTTCAGACATAAGGGCAGTGTGCAAGATTTTCACTTTTTAATTTTTTCTTCGATGCTAATAATCAACTTTAATTTTTTAAAGCAACATTTTATTTTACCAACATATTTCTCTATTCTATTTATATATGTATTCTAAATGCTGGCAATTTGAAATTTAAAAAACTGCTGATATAAAGTAGAAATGGCAAACTTTCCCAAAGTACAACATCCTGTTGTACCTTGGGACATATTTCATAATTCAGACAATAATCATATACTTGAACTAATTTTTTATTAAAAAACAAACCCTTTTTTCAGGGAAATATACAGAAAATAACACTTAAAACTTAAGTAATGATTTCTAAATGAATCAAAACAACGAAAAACCTGATTACTTAATATTATCTTATTCACCTATTATCTATTATTTATCATTATATAAAGTCAACTTAGAAAATCATCTGTGATTTTGATTTGTCGTTATGACTCACATGTGGAAATTTGATGTGAGAGTTCTTATTCAATATTTGATTAGAAAATATCATAGGAATCATTAATTCCAGGAACAAATTTGTTGCTATTCCTTATGCGCTTTAAAAAATGTACTTGAAGTTCTTCATTGGCAAAGACGTCAAACACTTCAGGTACCGTAATTTCTTTCGTATAATCCGATGATCAAACAATACTTTTTTGACCCAGAATTATTATTAGTGATTGAAGACAAATGTTTATGGTGATCTAATAAGGTACATTTCTTTTGAAAATATTCTGGGTCTAAAAATAGTTGCTTGATCCACAAATTATACGCAAGAAATTGCGGTACATAAAAATGAGTAATCTTGATTTTCCTGAATACTTTTGTAATGAGATAATCTCATTTCTTATCTCTTCTAGCATTACATTATTAGGGTGATATTACTGAATTATATATTGTTAATCGTACATGTATATGCAAATGATTAACAATTCATAACGTAACATTGTCAACGTAAAAATACAAACGTATCATATATAAGGACCCCAGATGCCAAGGGGGCTAATTGACAAAACTGGAAAAACTGTGTTAAATGCACGGCTCAGGCATCTCAAAATAAGGCTATTGGTTTAGAATTAAATAAATATAAGAATGTGCTGCATTCTGGGGGGCATCTATATAAGCTCTTTAAAATTATTAGCTACCAAACCTCTTCAATCTTTACTTAATTTTTTAAAAAATATATATTTTACACAACTTTTATTCAACAGTTATTAAAATAAATTTCAAAGACCGCTATGAAAAATGGAACATTTTCTTATTTAATTCAATTAATTACTATTGATATTGAACTTTAAACTCAATTTACTTTATATCTAACTTTAGTTTTTGAATGCCTTTGCTTCTTTCTGTAAACGCACACACACATATATATATATATATATTCATTTATTATTAAAACTTACACAAACTAGTCAAACGATATTTATATTTATAATATTGTGTTTAATTTCATTGATGCTGAAACAAAAACCTTTAAAATAAATCGTTTTAGGATGGCTGTTGTAACAGTTGCGATCGATTATCGAATAGAAGAATCGATTTAGGTAGGAGAAAAATCTAAATGGCTTTCTTAAAAAATACAACGAATAACACTCAAGCAAATCTCCTTTTAGTTTGACTTGATATATGCGTAAAACTGGAAAAAGGTCTTAAAAATATATAAAAAAGGAAATTTTTTTATATATGAGCTAAAGGTGAAATAGGAGAAAAGTGCTTTTTATATGGAAGTCAATGCTTGGAGTCAAAGTCTCATTTATAATTTTTTAGCTCTGAATTTTTTTTCTACAAAAATGTACAAAGTTTAAAAGAGATTGAAAAATTAACTATATTTAGGGCATCAAAATTGATTTGTTCAAATTTTGATGTGAGAAATATAAATTGATTTAACTTGACTGCCATTTTTAGAACTTCGTTATCGAATAATAATTTTGTGTCTTTTATGGCATTTATAGTAAAATAAATATAAAAATAACTTTGGGGGCAATATTTACAACATTAAAAACAGATGCATAGTCTATAAATACGTAAACAGCGATTGTAAAACTTGTACAAAACTATTGCTACAAACTATAAAAGTAAATAGCTATGATATAAGTTCCCAAATATGTTCCGGAATTCCTGTATTCTGGAATTTAATTTTAGGAAATTATAATTGATATTTAATAATTATGTATCATTAAATTCCGTGTTTATCTAAATTGCAAACTTAATGTTATTTGCGCCTTGAAATCAGTTCCATATGCTTTAAAATTGACATCAAAATATTATTAAAGTTAGTACTTAAACTATTGATTTGAGATGAAAATCACAATAATTGAGATTTAATTTTCCGCATACATACCGGCATTTGTTCATTTTAAAGTATAATTTCGAGAAATTATAATTATAAAATATTATATATGTTAACATAATTATTAAATTTCATGCTTATCTATATTTTAAAACAAAATTAGCATTTATGTGCTGAAAATAGAAGTAAAGCATGTTTCGACAAATTGTGTAAAATTCCGTTATTTATATTTACATACATCTTTTATAATAAAGAATTGCAATGATTTATGAATTGATATGCATTACTTTAACAGTGTTTTTACGATTATATTTGAAGATTTTTTTTTCTCTACGCAACATGAGTTGTAGACAAGCAACACATTTCACTTTTAGTGTTAGATTTTTTTTTAATTTGAATTTAATCGCATAAGATTTTAACTGATATTAAATTGTATACATTAATTGTTTGTAAAAATAAATATTTTTCCCTTTGTATTTTTTCTTAGAGATTACATAAAGAAAAATTCTTCATTCCAAACTGCATGATTAAATTTACGCTGAATTTTTTTGCATCACATATTTTTTAGCGTCATTTTTGTAATAACAATCCACAATTTTAATTTTGATGTTTAAATATTCTTATATAAAATTCTTATATAAAATTCATCTAATAAATAGCCAACATTCAAAATTTGCATTTATGAAGTGCGAAAGCAATGATAATTTCAATAATAGAAATTTATTCTTTTTTAGTTAGTTTTTTAACTGATACTGAGGAGCTTGAATGATAACTCATTAATGGGTTTATCCATTTATAGTTTTCTTAAAGCAGTATTAAATATTTGTAAAATAAATATTGATTAAAATAAATAATTTAACTATAATTTTGGAACACAGTGTTTCTTAATTTTATATAAGAATATTTAAACATCAAAATTAAAATTGTGGATTGTTATTACAAAAATGACGCTAAAAATAATATAAATATACGTTTTAAGACAGAAAAATGATCGTACATGATTAAAATGATGTTACAAAGTCTAAACCCCAGCGATTCCATTTTATACAATTAAAAAATATATTCTTTAAAAAATTCAGGAAAATTCCCTTTAAGTTTAAAGCTTTCTTTTTTTGAGTTTGTATCTTTTAATGTGAAAGTAAATTATACAACGTCAAATATTATCTGCAATTTTTTGTTTGTTTGTTTTCATACAATGTTAATTAAACGAATAGAGAATCCAATAACGATCTAAACAAAATTACCGAAACATTGTGTAACATTCGTTTCGGAAAAACTGTAGTGAAATTATAAATTCTAATTATAAACAATAAAAAATACATCACAATTGGTGTTTTATAATTCTATCGTTTTTATTCAGTATTAAATTTGAGTGAATTGCATGTTTTTCCTAACAAATATTTCTAATGACAATCGAAAAGAAAAGAAAATTTTAACCGCAAAACAAAATATTTTTAAAATTTTTTAACAAATTTATAAAAACGTTAAATTTACACGCATCAAAATTTCGAGAATAAATATTGTAATATAGAATTATTATGTGCAATATTAAAAGAAATTTACTAAATACAGTACTTTTTTTTCAACAAAATTCGAAAGTTTTACATTTTTTCTAGTTTGTTAATCTTAATGTTGCTATAAATTTCATCTATATCATTGCTATAAAGATAATAAAAATACACACAAACCATGGAGCACAATCAAGGAATCATAAAATATATTTATTATACATAAAAAATACAAGTAAGATAAACCTATATTATTCATTATCTATATCTATATATGTACATATATACTTTATATTCATTACGCAAGTAAAAGTTTCTAAACAGATTTTTCTTTTTATAAATATACATATGAAAGAATCTTTACCTTTCATATAATATGTTAAATCCATATATGACCGTAAATATCTAAATGTAAAGCAAAAAATAGATAGCGACTAACCCCCCACTTTGCTTGAATTGCGTATTTTTGTATAATACCATGACTATTTTACTATTTTATTTGAAATATTTTACAGTGAGCTGTCCAAAACCGTTTTGAATTTCTTCCTCTTATCCGTGGGTTTCGAGTTATTAGTGCAAAAATTCACCTGATAAGGCAAAAGTCTTTATCAACAGAAACGGAAATTTTAGCTTAAATGCAAACTTCTCCCCATTTCCACCACCTTGGACTGATTTTTCCAACTAAGGAAATTAACCGAGATTTTATGTAGGTGGAACTGGATCACATTGATGCAGATATTTTCTAAGAATAATTTTGGTGTCCAGAAAGTTGAAAGTTCAAGTTATTTTTCCATGTGGTGCCAGCAAAGCTTGTGTAGTGTGTCATAAAAATATACAATCATAGTTTTATATAATATTTTCCATGTAATTATAAAAAAAATCAAAAAAAGTCATTTGTATCAATGTGCCCCATTTCCGGGGCAGATTGATACACGTCATGGAGCACATTGATACGTTTGGGAAAAATGGAGACATAATAACACCAATGCACCTTTTTCATAGAAAATTAGTTAGCAAACCATTCTATATTTATTTATAGAAATTCAAATCACCCACAATTTATTTGTAGGTAATATTAAAGCAATCAAAATTAAATGAATAATGATTTGATGTTCTGGCTGTTCCTTGACTGATTGTTAGCTGTGGTAACTTTGTCATATCTGGAACTTCAACCCCAGTATTATCTCCTTTCTTAGGAAAGATAAAAAAATTACCAGATTTTCTGTTTATACGTAAATTGGTTTATAAACAGAAAATAAAGTATAATTATACTAAAAATTCTGTTTATAATATAATTTTTCTTTGCTGTTTTGCAGCTTGTTTCTCTTACTTAACATTTCTCATCTCGAAAATAATTTTTTCTCTGAAAAATCGATATAAATTCGACATTTGACAGGCTTCCGTTTTTTTTTTGTTAGTTCGACTAGCACTAGATGTTGGATAAATTCGTACGTCTTCTGTCCGCAAAATTACTATAAAGTGTTCTAATGTTAAAAAAAATAGAGCTGTTTCATTTCAATAAAAACTAATATTAGAAATTTTTAGCGAAAAAGGGTTGGATTAAGGAGTGTATGGTAGAAAAATAATAAAAAGTAATAAAAAAATAAACAAGAAAAGGATTTATGCTGTATCAATGTGCCCCGACATAGACTGTATCAATGAGCCCCATACAGCCATTTTGAATAAAATGAGTCTCAAATCCTACACCTCATAATTAACCTAACAATAAAGAATGATGAACTGATAAAGAGTAGCTTTACTTGCTAGGGAGAGTATTCTTTTCGGTTTAAAATGCTGGAACATTTGTATAATGGCAATTTCAATTGCACAACTCAAATTTACTTTTGACCTACAAAAAGAATCTCCCGTCCCATTTCTACAAACTACTGAATCATGCCCAGACGTTCTGTATGTAGTTGTGTACACTAGCTTCACCTTTTGGAGCTGTTGAAGAACTTTCTATAATGACCATGTGAGCAGTAGAGGGGGTGTATCAATGTGCCCCAGTTCCCCCTATCAGTTTAGAAGAGATTTGTCCAAAATTATGGAAGTTATACTGCCCATAAGAAAGTAATATAAAGACAGGTAGACAGGTAGATAATTTTTATTAGCGAGAGTGGTTTTGAGAAAGAGTCATTATTTGTGTAGGTCTGCAAAATGCTTTTTAGCAATTTCAACATAGAAAGCTATAGGCAATATTTCATGCGAAATCTACCTAAAACGTAAAACAACGTTAATAGCGCCAGACCTTTAAGTTTTATTAGATATTAGCTTTAGTAGCATTAAGCGTACCGTCCTCAGAGCAACATCATTTACGCCGTTCGTTGCATTCTGAACGGTACATTTAAAGCTACCGAAACAAGTATGTTTTGAAGTTTAAAGTTTTAGCTACCACAATTTTCTATATATTTATGCGATTATTTGTTGATTTTCAAGCTAAATATATAAGTATATTTCTTCATAGAGCATTTTAAATCTAGTTATAGCCCGGAATCAACTTTTATTGGGTCGTTTGGAAAGTCGTTTCCGTTTGGGAAAATTAATTCATACCGGAAAATTTTTTCCATTTATAATTAAGTGTTAGATATTTAGATATTGGAAACAATGTCTAACAATAAAGTAAGATAATTTTCCGGTACGAATTGATTTTCCCTAAACTTGAAGGACTTTCCGAACAACCCAATATTTTTAAAATGGCAAATTTCAGAGCTTTCATATTTTTTTACAAGATGTATAGGATTTTTGTAGAAACTAACATTTATATCAATACGTGGAAAATATTCATTTCAAAGTTATACTTCAATTTTTTTATTCATATACGGAAATCAAATACTATATTCAAAATAAATTTTTCAAGTAACTATTCTGCTATGTAAAATACTTTCTGTTAAACAACAAAGTACATTACTTTACATTCGAATTTAGACTCAAAATTTGAAAAGTACTTTCGGTAGAGAAGATATATTTCAGTGTTTTTTCCGTGAGAATAAGGTTAAATGCATATTTCATAAATGAAAAAATGAAAAATAAAAAGTAAAATCTAGAAATGTCACTATAAAAGAGAAAACCGTGTCAACAAAGGTGAATAAATGTACAGAAAAGAAAATATTCTTTTATAAAATCTGACCTAAAAAACTGAATTTTAAACACATTTTGTTGTTTATGACCTGCGAAAAGAGTTTGCTTTTTCTTTTACTAAAGAACATAAAGTAATATCAGGCAATATTGGTGCATTAGTGTTCATTTTAATAAGTACATTTTAGTAAAGATTAATAAATTGTAGTCGAACATTGCATTTTTCTGGTAAAAATGAATTTAGCTTATGTTATTTTTACTATAAAAATTCCTTTTGACTTACATATCATACGTAGTAAAGCGTAAATGTTGTAATCGTTTTAAAAATCGAAAAAAAAAGAATTTTGACGGACTTATATGTTTAAGACATTGGGGATTCTTAAAATCTCATTTTTAGAGAAAAAAGATTGCCGTCCGTCGGTTTGTATGTCTGTCAGTCTATAAACGCTCTATCTCCCAAGAAAAGTGGGATAAAAACATTAAAATCCGTTTGTACCTAGTATGTAATAATGGAAAGCGGACAGATCAATTTTTCTCAGACTCTCGATATATTCGTTTGGATAAAAGATACATAAAAAATATGGAAATTGTTTTTTCAAGGTATAAATGCAAAAGACAACAAAATAACATAAATTTTGCATAAAGAAGTGTGCCAAATGGATAATTAGTTAACGAGAGATATGTAATTATATTTCTCACACTCTTCTATTTTTCATGACACTGTATTTCATTCATATCACCATTGAAAGATATATTTTAATTGGAAATGAGATACTTAATCCGACGCATCTATTTGTTAATATGATTATCATTTTAGAGATATAAAGAAATTGCTTTTACGCTGTTCAGTAATACTTGATAATCTCGTCATTCAAAAATCTCTGCTAAGTTTTTCGCAACATGACGATATATCTCCAAATCTATCGAAAAAAAATTACACCTCAAAACTGACACCACATTGGCGCAATTTCCAGAATTTCGCTAAATTTCCATAAATACTTTTTGTTATCCAATAAAGTCTCGTTTTGTTAAAAATATTTGAATGTACGCTTAAATTTTATTTTGGAATCGTAATTAATTTTACAAATAGTTAATGCTCGTTACGTTTTCATATTTTTACTAGGCATATCCATAATGTGGAAGATTTACGGTTTCCCCAATGTCTACTTTTATTCACCATAGTTTTTGTGAACAATTTTTAATTATGTGTCTGTTTTTCTTGCTTAATGTATTTATGATCCAATTTCTGTTATTAAATATTTGTTGGTAAAATCGCTTTCGAATGCTGTAAAATGAACAGGAAAATCTCTGAAGGAAAAAAAAATACCCTAATTAGTTTTTGTATTTATTTTATAAAATGAAAACGTAATAAATATAAGTATATGCTTAATATTTGTAATAGTAGAATATGTATTTTTATATGTTTTGTCCAATTTTTTTATAAAATAGGCTTTTAAATTGTATATTATAAATTATAATAAATATTTTTATGAAATATTAAATTTTATTTTCTATTCAGAAATTAATAACTTTATAAATATTGTGATTAAAAAAATAAAAATAAACGTATTTGAGGCTTAACATAAATTTTTTACATTGATCTTGAAAAAAAAAATTATATAATTAACTGTTCTTTTAACGGCTAATAAGAATTTGTATCTATTCTTGCCTAGCGTATTATATTTTGTACGCTACAAAAATACATAAAAAATAGATTTGAACAAATAATTTCACAATTTATATTAAAAAAAAAACTTCAAAAATGCCTACAATCTAAAACTGTCTCTTATTTATTTTTATCATTGGTAGAAACAACAAAAACAAATTGGGATTTTTTTCGTCATCTTAAAAAATAAAAAATCAATAAACGCAAAAAAAAAACTTTCTGTAACAAATAAAGGCATTTATAGATATCTCACACAATTTCCATGTTATAATGATGAAAAGAAATATAAAATTTATTGAAATTCCCAAAAACAGACGACAGGTAAAATAAGGATTAAATTAATATAGACCAGAAGGCGGCAGCACCGATCACATCATCGAGTTAACACATGGAAATCTAAGATTAGTTGAATTAATATTTTATTAACATTAAAAAAATTTAATATAAAATTATATAACATTAAAAAACCCATTTTACCCGTGGGTTTATAATTTTGCTTTTCTCACCCAAAATTAAGAAAATATGAAGGATAGGGAGCAAGAAAAAATAATGGTAAACCTATGCATCAACCGTTAAAATCGGGGTTTTCTGAGTTTTCCACCAAGTATGATATTACAGTCCGATTTCGTTTTAATATGTGAATCAAGATTGGACTAATTCTAGATTTTCGTTCGTGAAATCAATCAGGTTATTGTCCGTGCTTCCACTTCACAGTCTAATATATCCACATATGTGGATATATTAGACTGTGAAGTGGTATTAATGTGAAGTTCCATGTAAACCAGTTTTTGCATGCACCCATTTAACACGACATATAGCAATTGATGCTAGATAGAAGAAATTTTATTGAATAGAAATGAAATAAAATAACAATATCGAAGAAAAAGTGAATTATTAAAATAATATTCAGTATTGAATTTCATCAAGAAAAATATTGAAAAATATATTATTCATGCCCAGACAATCATTTGGAAATTTAATTTTTTTATTTATAATATCAGTAAAATATTTCAATAATAATCATTTTAAAACTTGCAAACTTTATCCGTAAATTTTTAATTTATGGCCATACAAACGTATTTGTCTATAAATTTTTTATATGCACTTTTTGTAAAAAAGACATAATTTTCTAGAAAAAATACAGAAAAAAATTTTACATTAGAAAAATATAATAAAAAACATAATTATATTGTTAAGTAATATGTTTAATAAAGAAAAAACTTATGAAATACATAATGTCAGAATAAAAAATTTCCTTTTTTGCTAGCTAAATTTTTTATTAACATATTCCATAGAAAACAAAATATTTCATGAATAATACGTTTTAGAACTAGTACGTCTGTGTCTTTAACGTCAATGTTTTGCGATTTTATATATATTTTTTATCATTGACAGTATAAACGTATTTATATATGCATTCGTTAAATACACTCTGTAGTAAAAGAATTAGTTCCTAGAGATATTATTATAAATAATGGAATTTTAAAAAAGTTAAAAAAAATAAAAAAGTGAATAAATCATTATAAAGTGTTATAAATAATTTGACGCTTTCAATTTTATACCTTAAATCCAAAATTTGTGAGTGATTGTAAAATTGTAAAGGTTTGTTTGTAATCTTGTATGCGACTTTTGTATATGATTGTAATAAAATATTGTACTGGTCATTAAAATAAACAAACGGAAATGTTATCTTTATACATAATACATAATATCAGTGATAAGTTACTTATGAAATGATAAGACAAGAGTTGATGTCATTATTTGGCTTTGTACTTTTCTATTTAAAATTTTGCATGTTTTGCGCAACTTTCCGACGTCCTGTAGCAACGATAATTTTAATTCTTGTTTTATGATCTACTCACTTTTATATAAAATAGTTGTAAATAAATTCCAATATCGACTTTATATTTACTAAGGTAACTTTTATTTCCTTCACGTAAAGAAGAATAGGCCGCTATTAAATCCTCCTCCAATGTAAACTGATAATTAGCTACCCCCTATAAGAAAAACCATCGTCTCTTTCTATGTTCGTGGCTACCTCATGTAATAATTCCTGAATATACTTGATTAAGAAATGTACATATTTTAAATACTGCATGATAGAATTCGGATTATCTGTAATTTATTAGTATTAAAAATATGACGTATAAATTAAGTAAGTGCACGCTATATTAACAACAGAAGCACTTTTAATGTCCAGCTAATCGTTAAATTGTGCCATAGATTATGCATCATGTCATTTATCCTGGTGTACATTTCTTTTGTATCATGCACTTATTAATAATATTAAATAATACGAGGTCTACAGTGCAGAATTCGAAGTTTATATGAGCGAATTTCTTGTCGTATATTTTCTTGCTTTTTTGCAAGGGAAAAAATTGCACATTCTGAGAGAGGCACTCATTTTCTTCAATAGCAGTGTAAATTATCGATTAGGAGTATAATTAGATAGGAGTATGAATTAAATGGGATCAATAGGTTCGATAGGAGTATAAATTAAAATATTCCCAAATCTGAAAAGATAATTAAATTTTCTATTAAAATTTAGATGAATTTATAGTTTTATTGCCTGTTTTAATTAAACTCAATTTTTTAAAAAAAATCATGTTTTTTAAAAAATGACCCAAAATTATTCACATAATTTAAACCAGTGAGAAACAATTATAAGCATTAAATTCGAAATAATGGCATGTTTTTAATCAATCTTAACAATTTCATTTTCTTATTTAATCGTCTCAACTCTTGAATTTTATACCCGGTATGCCACTACTCTGATGTGTAGCAACCGTCGCATCAAATTGAATTTCTATAAGCAAATGAGAACAAATTCAGGCATGTGAATTGCAGTATTTTGAACACAAACTTCATTTCAGAATATACCTAGTCTATTTGTATTAACACCTACAAAAGTAACTTTGTCAATTATTTGACCAAAGCTCGATTTCTGCGGCCAAGTGTGCAAAATTAATATTTCAAAAAAAAATTTAATGTAGAGATGTAGGTTCAAATACCTTAATATATATTTCTTTTATTAAGTAAATTCCATTATTTACTGTACTAATAAAATATATATTTTGTGTTTCGGTACAGTTCTTGTGGACATTCACATATAAAGCTTGTAATGTTTTGAATTGATTGCTGTTGAATTGGTCTATATTCATAAATTATCAAATTTTACTTTGTGTTAGTCTGATATTAATACAGAACATATCAGAACACAAATATGTTTTTATGTACCTCGAAATTGGAGGAAAAATAATTTTACTTTTTTAATATTAAATCAAAAAGATTGTTTAATGTTGAATATTTTGATACGATATTTTTTACCCATACCATACGGTAATTATGTAGTTAGATATTGATAATTTTCTTAATGCACTCAGTGAAATTACCTATACAAATTAAAATTTTAAATGGGTTTTTCTCCATGTACATATTTTTGCAATTTTCCTGATTTAAAAATGCCAAAAATCCCCCCCCCCTTTTTTTTTGAGATAGGCATTTATATCTTTTTGCGTATCATATTTTTATCATGCAAGTGATAAATCTACGTATGGAATTAGCCTTCAGGTTTTTTTTTTTTTTTTTTTTTTTTTTTTTTTTTTTTTGTTACTTAAAAAAATAAAATTATAGAAAAATTTGCTAGATTTCATCGATTTTCACTATAAATACCAATAAAAAACTTATAACTGTTGTAACATAAGAAATATCTAAGAATTCATGCCCAATCTTGCATAATATACATTTAAAAATTTTAAACAGAAAAATTTGGTAAAAAAATTATTAATTTAAAACAAACGAAATAGGAATTTTAAAAATGCAATTCTTTAATTTTTTAAACATTTTAATTAAATATGCAGTTAATTTTTTTTTCAAAATTCACTCTTAGTTGAATAATTTACTGAGGTCACTATTTGGACTACATTTTCAATTATTAGCAAAATTGTTGAAAAAATAAACTGTATCTTTAAATAAATGAATGATTTCAATATGTTTTGCTAAAATAATCTTATTCTCCATAAAATTAATAATAATTTAAAATTTATTTAAATTATTATTATCATGTTAAATTCAGAAATATTTATCTCAGAACTTTTCTGAAAATCATGTGCAAAAGATTGGTTATTAAATCTTTAGTAATTCATCTCTTTTAAATAGCATTTTTAAAAGTTATTTTTATTTAATTAATTCAAAATTTCGTTCAGTACCACAGAAAATAAATTCGAATTTCTAATTTTAAATACATATATTTTTTATCTTAGCGCCAGACATTTTGACACCGATTTTTTATACTTCCTGTTCATTGGACCAATATCATTAAAAACTTAATTAAACTTCACTGACCTAAGTGATTATGTGATCAATATTTTATCGTATATCCCTTCTTTTTGATCTTTAAGCATTTTTTTTCGTAATCTGGTCTTTTTCCAAGTTTAATACTTTTTACTTTTTAACGGAAGAAAATATTTTTAATGATAATTTAAAAAAATCATCATGTTTGACAGGTGTTATAAAATTAAAATACTTTAGAAAGCCTATTCAATAAAAGTTAATACATTGGAGTTGAATGTGTAAAGATAAATGATACTTAAAATTTATGTAAATTTAAAAGGGTAAAAAAATGTCAACATTAAAAATAAGTAAGCGCCTGTGAAACTAAGAAATACTCTTAATAAGTTGATTAAAAAAGGAAGCGATAAATATGTAATGTAGTTGCAATTCATTTAACTTTATTTCAAGCAATAATAAAATGAGAAAGAGAAAATGGATAAAACTGAAGCGTTTAAAGAAGTATGTTAAAAAATCCATAAACTTAAAGAAGTCATCTGAAAAAAGAGCATTAATGCAATTTTTTAAAGTTTTGTGCATTGCCTCAAAAACAATTGGCAATCAATAATTAACATATTTATAGTATCACAAAAATTCAAGAGTAATTAATATATATTGGAGTAAAATTTAAGAAAAAAAATAAATGGTTACGATCTATTTTTTTAAGTTAACAAATTTTCTTAATATACTTTTAATTGTTTTGCCAATAAGTGTTTATTTTTTGTAAGAAAAAGAGTCCATTCCAGCCTACATTGATAAAAAAAAAGAACTAAAAGTTATTAAAATATTTAAGATTGCAATATAGCAGGCAAAATATTTTGAATTATAATACTTTTTCCTTTCAAACATTTAAGGATATTCATCCAACGTTCATATCGTACATCCGATATATTATTTAGCATATAATTTAAGGAATTTATTATTTAATTTAAAAAATGTACTGATATTTAGCAAAAATTTTCAAACAGAATAATTGATATTTTTAATTGTTTCAACACTAAATGTGTGATTATTATAGTAATGTAAAGTAATAAAAATTGAAATATATAAAAATTATACCTATGGAGAAATTGGAAATTTCAAAAGCCTTGTATATATCTATCCACATTATATAAGACAGACATACCTGTTCATGAAGTAGACATAATTCTGCGAACGGCAACTCATTCTAATTTGAAATCAAAATTTACATTTTAGAATTTTCGCTAATTTAAATTTTTAAATTGAAAAAAAAATGTATTATTAAATGCAATTTGCTTGAAAGCGGTATCTCATTTATTTTTGGGATATTTTTTTATGGTTCTTATTATTACCAATTTTGTAATTATGACAACAGATGTACTACATTTCTTTTAAAAGAAAAGAGAAAATAATCACGGAGTAAAATAATAGATGAATATGCAGTATGTCGTGAAATCGGTTTGCAATATGATGCACGTTATCACTCAAATTTAAATGCCCTCATTCAGCCGAAACAAAATAATCACGTGGAACAGAGAATAGATTCTCTGACATGAACCGTGTATATTTTTTCTAAAAGAATCTAACCAATTATATTTAAGCATTCTAAAGTAGAAACTCTTTGTATTATGAATTAAAAACTGTATTATTGAAGTTTTCTTCCTTTTCTCCCGAAATCACATAGTTGTGTTAGTTCCAAATGTATTGGATTTTAGGGTTGCATTATTGGCGTCAATTCATCTCTATTTATTCTCTTTACTCAATGAAATTATCTGTTATGTCAAGAATATCGTCTAATGTAAAACCCGGTGAATTTTGGTTTTATTTCATTTTTATTTTCAATTAAAGAATATGTAGTTTAGTGCAAACTTGCTAACCATACAATACTTTCTTCATACAAAAATGATATTTAATGAATATATGTGTGACTTATTTTCTTCGCCGTATTTACTTAATTCTTATCAGAAACCTGAAAGAATGAAATTATATTAATCGATGTAAAATAATATTTTCGGAATTTTGAAAAAAAAAATTATAAATTAATGATTTCTATTAAAATAAGAAGCTATTATAAACAAATCAAGGCATATGTGTGATATCTTCTACATAATAACATTTTTTTTATTTTCTTATTCTAAAGAAATAATAATAATGAGAATAATAAAACTTTAATTTTTTTACGTATTTTAATTTTATACGACTGATACATAAAAAGCTTTATCATGTAAGATACTCATTAAATTGATTGTGGAGTCTTTTTTTTCAAACGTTTAATTTTTGATTTGGTATGTTTCTCGCTTTCTGAAAAGTTAATTGAAAACGCTACACGCAGTTGTAAAATCCTTTCTTCGTCCGCACTTTTATATATAACGACACTACTTTGACTGATGAGGAATGATTCAATGTTATTTGTGTTTCTTCAATAATCTACGTCTCTTAGAACTACATTTTTCCAAGCGAGTGTCCTTCTCCAGTATGTTCAATATTTATGCCGTTGTCCATGCCTAATAAAGCTCAAACATGAGTGCTAAACTGATGGAACTGTTTCTTTAAATTTGACAGTAATGAAGTAATTGGAGCTTACTTTTCCTTTTTTTCCAATCAGAAATTTCTTATGGAATTTAAAACATTAATCCCATTCTCAATTCCTGATCTCGATTGACAATTGGGTTAATAAAACCCATTCATCGCATTTCTAGAGACATTATGCAGCGAATGACCTGTACAATAATATCTGATATTCCATAACCTGTGAATCCTGATGTCGCCTGGAGGCGACTCTAAAAAATACCGTTTAAATTAATTTAACCCTTTATCTACCGACGGTACTCATAAGTACCTTAAAAGTTACTTACTATAAAATTCTTTTAATACGTAAATTATTTGTAATATTGTTTAGAATGAGTTGCAGGTACATTACATTATATTTTTCCAAAAGCATTATTGGTTAAACACACAAAAAATAAATAAATAAAAATTAAAATAAAAGGATGATTTCTTTTAGCTTTGTATCTTTAGCTTTCTTGGCGCTGCGGGAGGTGGGTGGGGATTTTTCAGTGCGGAAATATTTCTGTATTTACATTGTAAGAGCAGCATATTTGTGCATTTTATAATTCTATAAAATACTAAGAAAACAATTTAAAATAAAAGATTTGAGTGGGGATATAGAAACTGCACAAAGTCCCTGTAAATTCAAATTTAATTTTTCTAAATCCCTCAATCCCTCTAAAAGCTTTTAAAAATTTATTAAATGATTATGTAAATCTCTGAATTTAGTTTAAACAATTTACGTAAAATGCTTCAGAATGTAATTTTTTTATGAATTCATATGCGATAGATAAAAAGTTAAATGCTTCTAAATATGATAAAATTACATCTAGAATTTTTTAATATATCTGTGCACACATATTAGAAGCATTAGTATTGAGTCTAATGCATTTTGTAGATTCTTTATAATAATTTTAAACTGGTTTTTGTAATGACACGTAAGATTTGTCTCAGGACAGAGGAGATTATTGCAGCAGCGGTATATAGGAAAGTTACATGTGTTTTGCTCTGTTGTGGAAGAATTTACTTATGAGTCCAGCGTGATAGACCTTTGATATTCAAATTTTCACATATTTATATATATACTAGGGGGCTCAGCCTCCTGCAAGCTACGCCCGCCAACACCTGTTCATAGCTTAAAAGCATGGCAACTTGTATATATTATTTAAATATTAACAAACTACGGGAAATTGTCACGAACAACGACATTATTTTGTAGTCGTGTTTTTATTCAATCTTGAATGGAGTATTTTTCGGTTACCATGGTTTCATCTGCCGCTGTCGCGACAGCTAACAGTTGATTTTGAAAATTTAAAATTAAAATCAGTTATACATTATAAAATCTACTAAAAAGAATTATTGTGTTTAGTTTTTACCAGCTCGGTTAGATAATGTCCGAACCTCCATGTAAATTTTAAAATACTGCTGCTAGTCCATCTTTTATGGTGACGCTATAGACAATATTCTTTCGTTTGATTAAAGGATTTAAAAACACAATCTGCTTGCATATGATTTTTAAAAACATGAAATGTACCATGTGTTGAAATTTTACGCTTATGTACTATGTTTTGATTGAATTTTAAACATCGTCAGTAATAGGTTTTAATTATTTTCTGCATTTTAATGCACTAACATGCATATATTCATTTTATATTTAAAATTGAATGTTTTATTTATCAAGCTATTTACGGATTTTCTAAGAAGTATTCAATAATAATTTGTAAAGAAAATTTTTTAAATATTTAACGCAGGCAACCTACATGTACGCTGAATGTAATGCAGGCTTGAGTTTATTTATGATACATATGTGCCTCATTTGTTTCAAGACATGTATTGAAAAAATTTGTTAGCTGGGCTAATTTTACACTATGTGATTCTCAATGTGACGTCATACGGAATATTGTCCATAAATAAATATTTTTAAATGCATAATTTTAATTTGTGTCTTAATTTTTATTTCAAATTTGATTTGTGAAAAAATTATTTAATTTTAAGGGGTTTTTTCTCTCTCTTTCAGATTTGCGTGTAAATATATATTTCAGTCATGTTACTGAAATATTAATTTGTTTTAAATTTTAATGGTATTTCTCGAAATGCTCAAGAAAAAAGAGCAAATGATATCATTTTTTTTTTCATTATTCATGTATTTTTCTTCTTAAAACTGAAAAGAAAAGCAATAGACGATTTTTGTTTGTTTTTTCCTACTCTCTTGAGTAAATTATACTTTCATATATTTGTATGAGATATGAGAACAGTCCCAAAGAAAATTTAATAACCTTTATAAATTCTAAATTCAAAATTCTACAAAAAATTAATATTATTGAAAGATTTATTTCTTCCAAAATTTAAGTATTTTTTTAATTATAACTCAAAAAGAAAGAAAAATGCTAATGATGCCATTTTCTCATTAAAATTGAAAAGAAAACCAAGCATGAAATTTTAACCTCCTTAATTTCACTTGAGCTTTGAATCATTTACTTCCATTAGGTTCGAAAATATAAAAAATCGCAATTTTAAAAATTGTGACGTCACACGAGTACTGCTTACTGAACTGACCACATACATATGATTAGAGTAAATTTCATTTACGCATAAAATAATATCAGTAGTTTAGCATTTTTCCCAAGCAAATAACTCCTAATAAAGAAATGGGATCTATTCCTAGTTTTAGTTCGAGGTTATAAAAATCGTCATTTTTCCAAATGTTATGTCACAGAAATATTATCCATAATTATTTCATACATTCGTTTCACTTAATCGCTTTTATAAATATATTTAATCAGAATACCACTTTCCAAAACATGCGAAAAAGTATAAGATACAAAAGAATAATTTCACGCGATTTCACAATCCGCAGCAAACTGTTTTCGTATCATGCGAAAATACGAATGTAAATTTTTTTTTTCTTTAACGACACATAGATTTTTATAAGTAATAATGCCTGTTTTTTTTACTTTTGCCCCTTTCCTTAGCTTTTACATAAAAACCGCCAGTTGGAAGATCATTCAATATGTATAGTATAGGATTTAAAATAAATTCTTATAAAATACATTTTTCCATTTAAATCATTTCAGGTTTATGTTATTGTCAACTGAAGAAAAAAAGAAAGAAAGGAAGAAAAACCTGAAGAAAGCTACGATGAAATTATTATCTTTGTGCGTAGAGTAATGAGAAAGAAAAAAGATGAAGTTAGGTGGCTGAGGTGTCGCAAAAAAAGTAACCCAAAATTCCTCTACATTCGACCCAAATAAAAACACGTGCTTTTGCGAAAAAAATTTTAATAATACTATTTTTAATTATAATACAATGAAATGTTACTTCAGAATGCTTAAATATAAGCAAATCGTTTTCATTAAAAAAAAAAAAAAAAAAAAAAAAAAAAAAAAAAAAAAAATTGCTTAATGTTAGTGAATTTGGTCCCTGTTTCACATCCCTGTTTTGTTTAGGCCGATTAACAGCATTTTATTTTGAATGATAACATGTGTCATATTAAGCACGGACATTTTTACAAACGGTATACTGCATATCTATCTATTTCTTTCCTTCAATATTTTTAAGTCAATGGAATTTATTTCAACGATGAAAATGGCAGACGATTTTTTGTTTTCTGACATAAATTGATATATGAAGATCAAATAAGTAAAGATAAGGTTTGTTTTGTTCGATATTTTTGAAAACCACAATTTAATAATAATATTGTCTGCACTTTTGATTGAAATAAAAATTATCAGAAAATACCAATTAGACATTATTAAAATTAATTAGAAAATTGTCGAATAAGAATATGACAGATGAAAAAGAAATCTAATAATCCGTACTGTTATCCATTTTCTACCTTTTTTCACAAAAATTTAATAGTTTGGTTGCCATCATTAAAGAAATTAAATTCAAAGTAAAAAAAAAATAATGTCACGAAAACAAATTCAAATTTTAAAATTCTAATGTTAGTTTTGGGATCTGCAGATAAATACGGATTTTTGGTGTTTATTATACCGCATAACCTACAATATTTTAGAAGAAATCGTTATAAAACAAAATCAGTCGTTTCATAAAATCGTTTCATTATGACTTAATGTATATAGAGTAGCTGTATGTGAGTATGTGTGTATTATAATTTTTAGTTACATACCGTTTCTTACTAATCTGTGTATATAGGGTACTATGTTCTCGATTTTGATAATCCAAGTTGGATAATCTCAATAATCGTTCATCAAAGAAAAATTGGCCCAATGCCCAGTTTCTTTGATTAAAAAAAATTCGGTGTTATACAACAATTCATTAGCACCTATCCCTTTCCCCTGACTATGCAAAGTTCGTTTTTTGCGAAAAAAATAAATAAGAAAAATCATATCTTGAAAAAAATACGATCTATAATTCGAAAAACTGCCAATAATTTAAATATCGATTATATTGAATTAGCTTTCAAATCGTGTTTGAAAACATTAATATCCTCTCTTGCCGTATTTGTGTTACATTACAAAACTTTTGGTATAAAAAAACACTATAAATAATGTTTAAATTTAAAATTTGTATATGTTACAGGCCAAACCCGATTTTAGGACAAACTAGATTGGCCTAGTCCAAACTAGTCTATCCTAACGCCCATCGGATAAACTAGTTTTTCCTAGGCCAAACTAGTCTATCCTAACGCCCATCGGATAAACTAGTTTTTCCTAGGCCAAACTAGTCTATCCGAATGCCCATCGGATAAACTAATTTTTCCTAGGCCATACTAGTCTATCCGAACGCCCATCGGATAAACCAGATTTTCCTAGGCCAAACTAGTTTGGCCGAACGGTTATTAGGATGAACTAGTTTAGCCTGCTATTCATTGGTTTGAATTAGTTTATCCTAGGCCGAACTAAATTGTCCTAGGCCAATTCAATTTGGCGTGATTTTTTTTAATCTAAAGACCGCCACGGTGCCAACATTCTAGTTTTGATCTAATTTGGCCTAGGCCAATGCAGTTTGACGCGATTTTAGCTCACAGACTATCAAAGTATGAGAGCTAATGTGCTCGCAGAATCTGTGTGTGTGTATGTAACCATGTACGTATGTATGTACGTATGTACGTAATGCGATAACTGCTGATAAAAATATCCAACTTGCTTCAAAATTTGGACATAGATTTATCCTGATAACGAACTTTCCTGATTAGTTTCAGGGGTTCATTGGATAAGAATAAGGGAAGGGGAAAAAAAGGCTAAACCGCACCCCTCCCCCAATTCCTTAATTTCGTTAAGTCAGTTTTCATGCAAAAGTATCAGATTTTATTAAAATTTTAGGTACAGTATCAGTTTGATAAGGTACATCCATGATTAGTTGTGGGTGTTCATTGTTTCCATATAAAGAAAGGTGGAATGGGGGGTAACACTCTTAATTTATGTAAATAGGTTTTTCAGGGATAATTTACCGATTTGTTTCAAATTTTGGATGTAGGTTTCTTCTGATAAGGCGTTTACCTGATTAATTTTGGGGGTTCTGAGTTTAAATATAAAGATAGAGCGGATTATTTTTTCAATGGGATAGAAACTTTTGGTTTTATGAAAAGATTTTTAATTCGTAACAGATATTGGTTTTCACACACATCACTTCACTCGAAATTGTTTATATTAAAAAAGTAAATATCCGAATCCTTTTAAAAATAAGAAAAAAACTTAAATAAAGCATAACACTTGAAATTTAGGATACGGCGGAGAGGTAGAGTAAGCAGACGCTAGATTTTTTTTAATAAGCTCAGTGTTTTTTTTAGTTTTAGCTGCTAATTAAATATTACCAATTTTGTGAAACTTTTTGAAACATAATATAACATGATATTAAATATTTAAGAAAAAAGATGCCGCGTCAAATAACACTATTTTCTATTAGTAATTTTTGTAAAAATGTTAAATTCTTGTTGGAATTGTTGAAACTTTGTGATAGTTTATAACATGTGAAAAAAAAAATTGTATAAAAAGTCCCATTATGAAAGGAAAAGAGGGGGGGGGGGACAAACAAAATCAGGAAATATAACGGAAATTCTAGGTTGATCTATTTGAAACTTTAAGATAGTTTATGACATATGATATAAATTTATAAAAATATATTTCGCATTTAATGCCACTATTGAAGAATAGTGATTTTTTTCAAAAATCACAAATTCGTGTTTTGAAGCACCGCGACATCGAGTAACATATCTACTGATAGATTCTTTAACGGAGTTTTCTTAAGATACAGTTTTGTTAGTAATAAGGTGCGCTCCCTGGTGGTGGAATGTGGAACTAATGCGAGCACCCTGGTGTTGGAATTTGGAACTAATACAACGCGATTTAGGTATTTATGAATGTTGAATCGAAAGGAAAGAAACATGACGATAAATACTTAAGAAAAAGGATTCCGCATCGAAATACCACTATTTTCTAATAGCATTTTTTATAAAAATGTTAAATTCTTGCCGGAACTTTTTGAAAAATCCGTAATAACGTTTTTCAAATTCTAATTCAATCTGAAATTTGATGAAAATCTGTGTATTAGTACTATTTCAGATATTTGAATTATCGCAGAAGTCATAAAAAAAACTGGATAGAAGCGCTGCCTATTGAGCCATTTACTCTAAAAACAAAAGAATAATTATTTATATCAGGGACTAACTGAATTTCAAGTTTGATGAAAATCCGTGCATTTCTTCTTGAGGTAGAACTATTGCGATAATCATGTATAATGCCACATAGCAGCGCCACCTGTTGCACGATTTACTCCAAAAACTAAAAAATACTTTTGTACTTTTTTATATCAAGGACTAACAGAATCTGGAGTTTCATGAAAATCCATGCATTAGATCCTGAGATAGAGCTATTGCAATAATCAAGAATAATACCGTTCAAGAGATTTACTCCAAAAACTACAGAATACTAATTTATATCAGGGACTTACTGAATCTAAATTTTGATGAAAATTCGTGCATTAATTCTTGCAACAAAACTATTTCAGGAATCGGGAAAAATGAGCACAACAGCGCCACCTATTGAGCAATTAACACGAATACGTAAAAAGATTTAGTTCATATCACGGATTTACATACTCGGAAGTTTGATGAAAATCCGTAAATTAGTTATTGAAATAGTGTTAATGCAAATTAGTAAAAACGCACTTTAGAAGCTTCATCTTTTGAACTATTTACATGAAAAAGTAATCAATATCGATTTATATCAGGGACTATCTGAATATAAATTTTTATTAAATTCCGTCTATTAGTTCTTGAGATACAGCTATTGTGAAAATTGTGAAAAATGCAGCATATCATAGCCATGTTGAATGATTTACTTGAAAATAGAAACAACACCAACTCATGCCATGGAAGAACTGTATCTAAAGTTCGATAAAAATTTGATTGTATTAGCTATTAAGATAAAGCTGATGCGTAAATCGTAAAAAATGCAAAAGAGTACTCAACCTGATGAACGATTTACACCAAAAGCTAATCAGCATCAATTTAGATCAGAGACTACCTGAATATAATTTTTTATTAAATTTCGTGCATTAGTTCTTCAGCCGCGTCCCCACAGACTGCGGCAGCTTATAGCAGGTGTGCTGCACGCGTACTGCCAAATGCGCTCTTCCTTTTCCAATGAACTTCGAAGCGAACAAAATTTAAATCGTAGCAGGCATGCTCAGCACGCACCACGGAATGTAACCCTCCTTTTCGAAAGAACCTCGAAGCGAACGAAATTCGAACCATATCCCCGCCGCCCACGCCAGTCCGATAGCGAGCGAAGCTAGCAAGTTTTAACTAATCCACGTTATAATAGTTCCTCATTCCAACACCAGGGAGCGTACTCTATTATTAACAAAACTGTATCTGAATGAAACTCCGTTAAACAACTTATTAGTAGATGTGTTACTTGAGGTCGCGGTGCTTTAAAACATAGAATTTCCGTTATATTTCCTGATTTTGTTCGCAACCACATCCTCTTTCACGCCGAAATGTAACTCTTTTTTTTATAAAATTATATCATATGCGATAAACTATCACAAAGTTTCAAAAAGTTCCAGCAAGAATATAACATTTTACAAAAATTACTATTAGAAAATAGTGGTATTTCGATGCAAAATCCTTTTTCTTAAATATTTATCATGATGTTTTTTTCACTTCGAAGTTCGTTCGCTTCAACATACGTCCGTTTCAAGATTTTATATAAAAGAAGGGGCCCGATAGCGGACGAAGCCGGCTGGCCTGAATTAAATCGCGTCCAAATTCCAACACCAGAGTGCTCGCGTTATATTAGTTACACATTAGTCCGTTATATTAGTCATACATACGTACGTACATAAGTATGTACATACGTACGTACATGGTTACATACACACACACAGAATCTGCGAGCACATTAGCTCTCAGGCTGTGAGCTAAAATCGCGTCGAATTAGCCTCGGCCTAGGCTAAATTAGAACAAAACTAGAAAGTTGGCGCCGTGGCGGTCTTTAAATTCAATAAAATCACGCCAAATTGAATTGGCCTAGGACAATCTAGTTCGGCCTAGGATAAACTAGTTCAAACCAATGAATAGCAGGCTAAACTAGTTCATCCTAATGACCGTTCGGCCAAACTAGTTTGGCCTAGGAAAATCTAGTTTATCCGATGGGCGTTCGGATAGACTAGTTTGGCCTAGGAAAAACTAGTTTATCCGATGGGCGTTCGGATAGACTAGTTTGGCCTAGGAAAAACTAGTTTATCCGATGGGCGTTAGGATAGACTAGTTTGGCCTAGGAAAAACTAGTTTATCCGATGGGCGTTAGGATAGACTAGTTTGGACTAGGCCAATCTAGTTTGGCCTAAAATCGGGTTTGGCCTGTAACATATACATCAACGCATTTAAATATAAAGGAAATGAAATTGCGCTATGGATATTTTAATTCAATAATGTCATATCAGAAGCATTGAAAAATCAAAAATAATTGTAGCTCGAAGAATTTTAAAGTTCATTTTACCGCAAATTCTAAATGTTTTATGTATTTATAATGTTATAATATTTTATATTTTTATAAAACACATGTATAAGGGTACTTTTAATATTTCAATCAATTAATGTCGTTATTTAAGATTGAAAAAAATAACAAATTGATAAAAAGAGATTTTTTGAGAAAGCTCGCTGCGTATTTGTTAATCTTTTACTCAGAAAACAAACAGTGCTAAACAGTATAAGCAGCTTTGTAAGGCTTCATAGCTGATCTCAGCTTTACACAATGTTTATAAATAAATATCCTATTATTAGATGTGCCAGTAGAAAGTGTATAACTGTAGTTATTGAATAACTAGAAAATTTTTCGACTTTAAAGAAATAATAGTTAGAAAAATTGGTGGAATATATGTATTTTTTAAATTAATGTAGATTATTAAGACAAATATAAGAAGTAAAAATAAATAAATAAATAAAGAGTAATATTAAACGTTAAAAAAATAAATTTCTAACTTTATGGTAAACAGCTTGAGATATACAAAAATGTATCAAAGTAAACATAGAATTTGAAATTTAAACAATTAAGTTTAAAGATTAATAAGAATGGTTGAAAAATTAAGTAAAACGTTAGCCAAATTTGATAAATAATACTTTCACCAAAGGAAATAGCATGATAAACAAAGAAAGAGGCATTTTTTCAGCGAAGTGTACTTCGTTGTGTTTAATAAGTTTCAATATTTATATAGATATTTTGAATTATTAAAAGTAACAATATTTTAACAAAAAAATCGTACCCAAAATTTCAATATTTTTTAATTTATGCAAATTTCAAATTATTTGAATTTTGACAAAAATAACTACTTACTAAGAAAGGATAAAATTGTCAGATGTAGGAAAAATGAGAAAAGCTGTTTTTTAAGCTGCCACCTAAAACATCGGGTGATCCATAATTAGGTTCGATCAAATATATAAATTTATTAAACATTGATCTTAGGTTTTTAACTTGATTATATTGGGCTTGGGTTAAGCCGATCTTTAGTTTAAAAATATAAAATCAAAACAACATTAAAATGAAACAAAATAAACATATGTGGAGTAATAAACATTTTACAAGTAATTTATATTAATGTGATATGATTTTTATTTAGACAGAGAATTTGAACACACAAAGTTTTAATCCTGAAAATTTTTTATGAAAAGTATATTTAAAACTATCCTGAATAAGACATCGCTCACCATAAAAAGAAAACAAAAAACATTAACATTTTAAATAAAATGTTAGCTTTAAAATCTATTCAAAATGCACTGTTCAGGTACTTTTCTTAATAAACATTTTATCGTTGATCATTAAAGTTGAACAACTTTATGCTTAGTTGAATAAAATTAAGTAAACAAACGCATTTATTTCGTGCCTTTAAATCAAAAATGTAAATAATCTTTTGAATATCAATGAAGAGCGAAAATTCAAGCCTGTGGATACAAAGTCGAATTTAAATAAGCAACTAAAGTTTTTTTTACAACTTTGTTTTGCTTATACGCGTATAAATTCAAATTTTATTATGTATATAAAATCTAGATATTTAAAAGAGATTATTCATTGTACATGATAGAAATTTTAAATTAGAAAACTAATTTTTAGTAACTTTATTTTTACTTATACTTCAGGAAAGATTATATAAAAGATAATTACATTCAGCAAGAAATATTTTGTATGTTATTACATCAACGAAAAGAAAAAAATAATATTTACTTTTCAGAAAATGACACTTTAAGAGATTTTCTACATTTTAAGTGAAATTACTATAACTTCGGGTTTATTAATATATGTAAATTATATTTCTATATATTCATATAATTTTGTGCAACTCTTTTAAACTATTGTCTGTAGGAAAATATTCAGGTTTTTTTCCCCTCACAGGACATACAATAAAATAGCAAACTGAAATCGATCTATAAACGTATGGAAACAAACAAAATAAATCTTTTGGGAAAAAATTAAAAAAAAAAAAAGGAAAAAAAAGAAACAGCGAGAAAGAAAGAAAACGAGTGAAATAATACGAATCACTTCTTTCAAAGGAGATCATACATCAAACAAGATGAATTGTTCACAACAACTGCCTATACTTTATTCTCACAAATCAAGATAAATCATGGAAACTTTTCTTCATCTTCTATTTGTATAATAGATAATAATTGCAATTAGTGCAGCAGTTCTTGTTAGTTACATTTTTGTTTAAATTCATTTACAGTCTCGAGACGAGTTAAAAAAGATAATTAAAATTTTTTTTGAGGTACTTCAAAAATATTCCTTTTTTTAACGACTGTGATTTCAATTTCTAACATAAACTAGTCTTTGGGGTTACCGTAATACTTACCCATCATGGATATGTATATGAAAATAAAACATGTGAAACTATTTATACAATGCATTGCAATTCATAAACAAGATTTAAATATTGTTAATATACATAGTAATGCTATATTAAAGAACTGCTGATGTACGAATTTCGACAAATTATATAAAACGCCAAACTACTCAAGTAGTACCGAACTGCGTAAAAGAAACATCCTTATAACTCCAAAAATAATAATTCTATTAACTAACAATTAACTGCGTCGGATTAAGCGTCTCATTTCCAATTAAAATATACTTCTGAATCGAAATTTGAATGAAATACAGGGTCATGAAAAATCGAAGAATGTGGAAAACAAGATTACACATACCTCGGCAACTAATAATCCGATCGACTTTGTTCTATATGCAAAATGTGTGTTATTTTATTGCCTATTACGTCCATTCCTTAGAAATTCGAAAATTTTTATATACCTTTCATCAGAACGAATTTTTCGAGAGTCCGAAAAAAATAGTTCCGGATAATCGAGGTTGCTGATATTAAATAGGGTTCGTCCCATTCTTACATACTAACTACATACAAAATTTCAAGTCTCTATCACAATTTGTTCGGGAGATAGAGCGTTTACAGACAGACAGACAGACAGACAGACGGACGGCAAATTTTTTTTTCTAAAAATATGTTTTTCGGAATCTCCACTATCTAAAACGTGTAAATCCGTCAAAAAAATTTTTTCGATTTTCAAAACGATTGCAAGACTTACCCTATACTACGTATGATGGGTAAGTAAAAATTGTATTTTACTTAACTTAATTGTATTTTTACTTTACTTACTTACTACTTTACCGTATAGTTTACTTACATCAAAAAATTAACATACATAGAGCTATCCATAATGTTTTTCTGAACTTTTTCAATCTATTTTTTTTTACTTGCACGTGTAATTTCTGTGTTATGGGTTTAATTGTGTCCTCTTTTCTAGCTTTATAAAGAAAATTGTTTGATATCATCTTAACTGTTTAAAAAAGAAAAAGTTAAATACATATATTTAAGTACATTTCTTCGAATTGTCAGTCAAATTAATAATTTCGTTTATGGTTTTGAAAGTGATACAGTTTACCTACACTGTAAACAAATAATTACAATTGCCGATCCAGTGGCGTGGTCGGTAGCGTGAGCTCCTCCCACACCGCTGGACCCTGGTTCGAGTCCAGCTAGCGGCATGGGTGTGCGGGTGTTGTCCCTGTGATGTGTATTAAAATGTATGTACTGGATTTCTTGTAATAATAAAGTGTTCTGTATTTGTTTCTGTGGTTTATGGATCATTCGAGGTAACAGCCATTTGTAGCTATAGACCTTAAAGCATTGTTCACTCAAAAAAAAATAATAATAATTACAATAACAATAAAAATTATCATGTATAAAACAAACTGTCATAAATGTTTTCCTATTGTTGATTGAATGATTCTGGTATATTGGAAGCAATTATAAATATATTTTTAGTTTCATGAATGCACCCAGGAAGCATTTTATTTATTTTATTATTTAAAAACACTTATGATATAGTGTATTTTTTAACACGCTTTTATTACTTTCACCTGTATGTGAGTTTGTGGGTTTGTAACTCTCCTTATTATCTAAAGATTTTCCTTATTATCTAAAGATTTTCTCAAGTAATTTTGACTAAAAATTGCATTCTATGGTTTTCGGGCACGAGAAAATCATTGGACTAGGTTACATGTTTGAGAAAAAATTGTAATGGGTCATATTGTGTCATTAAGGGTCTGGGTCAAGCTATTTATATTTAAAGAATGGCGTGATCGATTATAACGAAATTTTGTATGTAACAGTTTTTTGGCACGAGAAAACTATCGGGCTGGGTCACATGTTCGAAAAATTTCGATTATTGGGTCATTTTGGGGTCATTATGGGTCAAGCCATTTTTATCTAAAAAACGTCTCTAACGATTTTGCCCAAATTTTATATTTTATCGTTTTGGATTACAAGAAGTCCATTGGGTTAGGTAACATGTTCAAGAAAATTCGGTTAGTGGGTCATTGTGGGTCATGCTATTTTTATCTAAAGATTTTCTCACGCAGTTTTGACTAAAAATTGCATTCTATGGTTTTTGGGCACGAGAAAAATATTGGGCTAGGTTACATGTTCGAGAAAAAATTTTAATGGGTCATATTGGGCCATTAAGTGTCTGGGTATAGCTATTTTTATTTAAAGAACGGCGTGATCGATTATAACGAAATTTTGTATGTAACAGGTTTTTGGCACGAGAAAACTATCGGGCTGGGTCACATGTTCGAAACATTTCGATTAGTGGGTCATTTTTGGGTCATTATGGGTCAAGCCATTTTTATCTAAAAAACGGCTCTAACGATTTTGACCAAATTTTATATTTTATCGTTTTGGATTACAAGAAGACCATTGGGTTAGGTAACATGTTCAAGAAAATTCGATTAGTGGGTCATTTTTGGGGTCATTGTGGTCATGCCATTTTTATCTAAAGATTTTCTCACGCAGTTTTGACTAAAAATTGCATTCTATGGTTTTCGGGCACGAGAAAAATATTGGGCTAGGTTACATGTTCGAGAAAAAATGTTAATGGGTCATATTGGGTCATTAAAGGTCTGGGTCAAGCTATTTATATTTAAAGAACAGTGTGATCGATTATAACGAAATTTTGTAGGAAGAGTTTTTTGACACGAGGAAAAAAATTCGCTAAATCACATGTTTGAGAGATATCGACTATAATGATCATTTGTGGGTCATGATGGGCCATAATGGGCCATAGTGTATCATGTCAAGCTACATCTAAAGAACAGGTGGATCGATTTTAACGAAATTTTGTATATAACATTTTTTGGCACAAGAAAATTATTGGGCTAGGTCACACTTTCGGGAAATTTCGATTAATGGGTCATAAAGCGTCTGGGTCAAGTTATTTATATTTAAAAAACGGCTGGATCGTTTTTAACAAAATTTTGTATCTAACAATTTTTAGACAAGAGGAAACTAATGGGCTAAATCACATGTTCGAGAGATTTTGATTATAAGGGTCATTTGTGGGTCATTGATGGGTCATGCTAATTTTATGTAGAAAATGCCTCTCACCATTTTGACTATATTTTGTATTATGATATTCTCGGGCAAGAGAAAACCATTAGACCAGGACACATGCTCGCGAAAATTCGATTAATAGGTCATTTTGGGTCATAATGGGTTAGGGTTATTCTAATTATATATAACAACGATTCAATCAATTTTACCTAAATTTTGTAACGAAACGTCTTTTGTCACGAGAAGACTATTGGGCAGAGTCGCAAGTTAAACAAAATTATATTAGTGGGTCATTTCGCTTTATTGATGAATGCTGTCAAGCTAATTTTATCTAAGAAACGGCTTAAACGATTTTGATTCAACTTTATATTCTACTGTTTTTGATTACCTGGAGATCTTTGAGCTAAGTCACATGTTTGATCAAATTTGATTAGTGGGTCATTTTGTTTAAAACGTGTCAGGGTCATGAGAAAATGGCAGCAACCAATAAGTTGGCAATATTTCACAAAATATTGGCGACATTTGGCCGAAAAATTGACTATTAAGATTACGAAAGCCACAACACGTATTTGGTGCCAAATGAAAGAATGTCTCCAAATTTGGCTATATCTGGCAAAAAACGTTGTCTTTCATAATGTGAAGATCTTTTTTATACATTCTTAATAGGATTCGAGATGCATGGTTAAATTAACCAGAGTCGACCAAAAAAAGTGATTTGGATCGATGTCCTTTCGTTGTAAATTTTAAAATAAATATAGTTTAAATAAATGTAGTTTAAAAAAACTAAAAAACACGCTTTTTAAGTATATCAAACTAAAAAGTGAAAAATAATTCGTACTATAAGCTGAAAACAAAAATAGATGAAATAAATATAGTTTAAAAAAACTAAAAACCACGCTTTTAAATCAAACTAAAAAGTGAAAAATAAATATAGTTTAAAAAAACCAAAAAACACGCTTTTTAAGTATATCAAACTAAAAAGTGAAAAATAATTCGTACTATAAGCTGAAAACGAAAATAGATGAAAAATACTATTTTACTATAAAATCATTGTTATTATAGATATTAATTAATAAGCAATAAATAAAATTATCGTAGAAAAAAAGCGTGGGGTGCTTCTTGAGAACTGATAGATGGAGCATGGTAGATGGAACACCCCACGCTTTTTTTCCACGATAATTTTATTTATTGCTTATTAATTGATATCTATAATAACAACGATTTTATAGTAAAATAGTATTTTTCATCTATTTTCGTTTTCAGCTTATACTACGAATTATTTTTCACTTTTTAGTTTGATATACTTAAAAAGCGTGTTTTTTGGTTTTTTTAAACTATATTTATTTGATAATATATGATTAAATTAATTTTTTTCCTGCTGATTTGAACCCAGGAAGACAAATAAAGTGTCAAATATTTTTGTTATTATTTTAAAAATTGATCTTGTACTATGTTTAATATGTAGGCGTTGCCTGAAGTATCATTTAAGAATCTTACTTCGCAATGGACATTATTCTCAGTAAGCTATTCAAATTGTTCAAAACTATTATCTGAAGGAAAAAAAAGAGGTAATATGTTTTACCTCAACAGGGCATAAATTAAAAAACAATGAACTGAAATACATATATAAACGTCTAAGGCCGTCCAGAAAAAGTGAAATAATATGAATTACTATTCCTCGTGAGATCATGCATCAAACAAGATAAATTGTTCACAGCAACTGCCTACACTTTATTCTCACAAATCAAGATAAATCATGAAATCGGTTCTTCCTCTTCTATCTTTATAAAGTATAATAATAGTAATAAGAATAGGAGTTTTCTAAATTAAATTTTAATTTAAATTCATTATTATAATTTAACAGCATCGGATTTAGTTTAAAAAGAAATTTTTTGAGTGCTTCAAAAATATTCCTTTTCTTTTAAACCTTTCGGCTTTCTAACCGTTATTCTCCGTCACGAATCTTTGAGATCAATTGTTGACTTAATACAAAACTGTCATTAATTTTTTTTCAGTGCATACGGCAAATAAATATGTAAGGTAATCATAAATAAATCTCCATACGAATAGTTTTCATAAGTATTATTCTATGAATCATTAAACAAAAAAGAAAAAAAAATTAGGGCGGACGCTTAAAGGATTCACCACTAGGATATCAATTTCTAATATATATATATATATATGACAAAATGTTCCAGTAAGGAACAGTAAAGTCTTTGCTTAGAATATCATAATTTAGTATAAGTTATTATAATAATATATATGTTATAAAATATTAGTATTTTATAAGAAAATTGACAATATCTGTATCAAATACTATATTAATTTATTTATTTCATTAGATTTTTATGCAGCGTTTATATTGAATAAAATGGTATGTTGGTATTTAAAAAACTCGTTAAAACAATTTTAAATATTCCGGGTTATGTGTCTATTAAGAAACACCAACCAGGAACACCGAGCTAAGTTCGAGTAAAATCAGATTTGTTTTCATTTCCATACAACATTAAATTATCGATTTATTATTACTGTAAAGCTTTTTTATTATAACACTATTTTTAACAGAAACAAACAATATTAAATCAATATTGCACTTTTGAAAACTTTTTTTAGATTCCAGTTGTTGTATCTATGTTCATATATCTAGATTTCTAATAGGAATTTCAAGAAAAATCCTTTTTCGCAAGATTTTACATAATTTGGCGACATTCTTTTATTCAGCGCCAAGCATGTCTTGAGAATGTTTTATGTATCCTGATTGGCTAAATTCAATTTTGGGGACCGTTTATGCACTATGATTCCTTGAATCATGTACCTAAACTCCTATTGAAAATTTTTTAGAAAAACTGTTTCAATTCTATAAAGACAAAACCCCGACAAATTTGCAGACAGATTTTTATTTCTGGCCAACTATGTATTTTTGTATTGCTAAGCTTGAATGTTTACTTTGCTTAAAGATCTCGTGACATCGCCAGTATTTCTTCAAATATTGTCAAATTTCAGAAAATGTCCTCAACCTTGTGATTTCATCTTGTCCGATTTATGAGAAAAAAAAAACTATTGCTGAACTGAAATGACCAAGTTAGGAACTAGAAGTGTGAACTGTCATAGTAGGCCAGTAAAACTGTCAGGAAAAAAAACCGATAGATGCAAAAATTCTGCTAGAAGATTTTATGTTTTTAAAATGTTTATGGGGATGCTAGTAACAAGAATTAGTGGTTTTCCAACAAAATATCTCGAGGCAAAATTTTCGGGTTTTTTTCAGTTTTTTGCCAATAACTCAAAAATTATAAATTTTTTGCGCAAAACACTGATTTATAAAAAGAAAGAGCATTAAATTCCCTATAAACTTTGTTGCAAAAACTTTTTTCTAAACCCATTACTAAGCGCGCTATGGTTTTTTGAAAATGTCCCTTTTTTAACTTTATAAAAAGTGACCTATTTTTCGCCTCCCATCCCAAAAAACTTTTTTTCATCACTAAAAGTGAAAATTAAATACACCTATTGATGGATGAGAAATGAAAGTTTTAAGAAAAGAAGGCAGAGGAAGTACAAATTCTAGAAACCCTATAAGAAAAACAATTACAAAGGGAGGGAGGGCCAGGGATAAAAAAAGGGAATGTAGATGGAAGATTGAGGCTACATGACTTTCCCGAGCCGTAATGATTTAGATGCAAGTGTTCTTTTTTAAAGACATACTCTTCTAATATGCTGCTATTCGTTTACTGTATCTCTTTTCGTGCAGTAATGAAAAATAAGAGAGCTCGACCGAAAATTTTGTTTCATTCGTCAAACGACTTCAAATAGTGATACTCACGTTGTGAGCCAGAAAGGGCTTTTCAAGCTCTTTGAACACAGCGTTCAGCGTCAAAGTAATATTCATCAGGTTTTTGGAAAGTAGAAGGGAAGTTAGAATACAGGATGATTGCCGATAAACATATGCGAATGAGAGAATGATAGCAGCATATGTTAGTAGGAGTAAATATCCTACACAGACTATAGTTTGTCCCTCAACTCGAACATCTCTTTCAAGTTTCAAGATAATTGCTTCTTATGTGAAAAAGGTAATCCCGGTGATTACAACGAAAAACAATAAAAAAGCCCTAAGCAAAGAGAAATTTGATTCACTAAGTAATGCTGTTAGAAGCGAAAATAACTATTTTGAAAGCTGCCGAAAAACGTGAGGATGAATGGTTCCAGAAAGTAATTGAATGTATTCAGCACGAACCTGATTAGCAGATGCGAACCTAAAGTGCAGATGCATGGTATCAAAGTTTTTGTTGTGTAAAACTAGATCAATCTGTAACAAGTGGAGAGAAAAGAAAGAGAGTGTCGACTCGCACCATCCGTTGACGAAGCGAATGACATAAACAAGAGCTTCTTCAATTTATTTCTTAAAACAAATTAAAAGTTTCAAAATAAGAATTTCAAAATAACAGAATTCAAGTTGAGCAGGCAAAAGAAGAAGCTGATGCCATGATAGTTATCTCAGCCATTTCAAGAACCGTATCTTTTGAAAGCGTTGTAATTGTCGGAGAAGATATTGACTTTCTCTTGATCATGACGAGCTTAAGCTATCAGCACAAAAATCTATTTTTTCAAAAGCCGGGAAGAGGTAACATCGAAACCAAATGGTTTTCAAACATGTCGTTCAAATACAATTACAGCAATGTTCTTTTCCCTCATGCAATCAGCGGATGCGATACAGCATCCGCTCTTTTTGGGCAAAGAAAGACAAAGTTTTGTAACACTTTGAAAAAACATGATCAGCTTGGAGAAATAGCCTGCGTGTTCAATAAATTAGGTTCTATCCGTCAAGAAATCATCAAGGTTGGAGAAAAATTCCATGCTGCACTATACAGTGGATGCATACATATTACACAGAAATAGAAAACCTAAAGTTTTCAGCTACTTCCTAAATCTGCCACAAAAAGCAAAGTTCATCTTGCAAGACTACCACCAACACAAGAGGCTGCGCAGCATCATTTTCTCCGATGTTATCATCAGTTACAAGCTAGACTAGGAAATAACATCCCAACTAAAGAATGGGGGTGGGCTCACAGGACTCTTTCAAAGCCAGATCAAATGTGCCAAGACCCGGCACCTGAATCCTTGCTTCATGCTGTGTCATGTAGCTGTAATGAAAGGTGCAGCAAAGCATGTTCTTTTGATAAATTAAGGCTAAAATGCTCAACAATTTGTAAAACATGTACTGAAATCAACTACGAAAATGTTAACGACATTATTTATCCAGAAGGAAGGGATGTAAAAAGTCACCGTAAGTATTTTTTACTTACAATCAGTTAAATACCTAATATTAATGCTCTCCACTAAAGTTCTAAATACAAAAAAGTTACAATGTTTTTAATTTTTTACAATGTTACTGTTGTAATTCATCACGATTTGTATCATACAAATACCTATAATTTAAATAAGTTACATTAAAGGGGATAAAATAATTTAAAATTGTGTCAAATTTTCGTTTTTGCAATTTTTTCCTTAAAATTAGAAAAAAAGAGTCACTTTCAAAATGCTGTAGCGCGCTTAATAATGGCTTTAGAAAAACAGTTTTATTATGAAATTTGTAGAGAATTTAATGTTCTGTCTTTTTATAACTGAGTACAGTTCACAAAAATGTTTTAATTTTCGAGTTATTGGCAAAAATCTGAAAAAAGCCATAAAATTTTGTGGTTTTTTGGCTCCACAAAATTTAGCCTCGAGATATTTTGTTGGAAAACCATTACTTCTTGTTACTAGCATCCCTATAAACAGTTTAAAAACATAAAATCTTTTAGCAGAATATTTGCATCTATTTATGACAATTTGACTGGCCTATAGCATATCCAAAAAATAAATAAATGAAAAAAAATAAATAATAAAAAAACTGTTTACATTCAAGGTATTTTTTAAAACATAATCAATGATCGTCAATAGCAGTTTTCATTCCCAATCCTATGCAAATTATAAAATGCTATTAGGCACGCTGCATATTTTATTACAGCGTAATAGAGAGGCCCCAATATTTGGCAAGGCCCTCTCGGCATAAAAAAAAAGTTTTAAGGTCTGTTTGTCACCATCTTAAAAAAAACCAGTTCTGCAAAGGCCCAGTTTTAAGGAAGCATAAACAATCTCTTGAATTTTACTGCGGTTTACTTTTTTGGCATCAACAGTCTCACGAGCTTAATACCGAGTCCGTAATGTTCGATAAAGTCTTTCCCTTACAAAAAAGTCTTAATGTTTGTATATCACCAGCTTAAAAATAGGACATATTTTTTAGTGTCCAAGTTTTTAGGAAAAAAACAATACGTTTAATATTATTCCGGTATGCTTTATTTTGGCATCTACAGTCTCACCAATTTGACGAGCTGGCACCACAGAAAAAATTTATACATATTCTTCGCGAAGATTAATTTTAAAATTAGCCTTTAAATTGTTTCGACGAATTTTAATTTCTTTTCACTTTCTGAAGTAACTCTAAAATTTATTTTGTAGAACGTCACGCAATAAAGATTATAATAAACATCTAGCAGCACATTGGTATAGCAAACCAGGCAGATTGGACCATTCACTTTACATCAAACCTAGCGCAAGATAAGGGAACAATGAGTGGACACTGAGTTCGTCGTCTCTCACCTATCATTCTTAGAAAACAGAAAATCCATTTTCAGTCGTATCTTTACATGATTCGAAAAGGCGACGCAAACAATAAAAATCATGAATTCTGTTCACTAATTTCTGACGAACGACGAAATTGCCAAAAATGCATCAACTTTAAGTTTGTTATTACTATGGGTGTCACTTTTTTAGTCAATTTAACCGTTAAATATGTAGCTAAAAATGTTTGACAGATAAGAAACGAAACATTTGTACAATTTTATTCGTCGAGATTTCTTATAAATAATACAGGAATTTTACAATAATTTCTAGATCATTTCCTATTATGCTATAAATCGAAAATAAAATTAGATACACAGGCGTGTTTCCGATAACAATACAATATTTTAAAGTTTGAGAATTAATTATAAAACAAAAATTTAATGTTTCCTTAGTTTTCCTTAAACTAACCACGGGTGATGTATCGCAAAATATTTTTCATGGTTACAACTGTTTAAATATTACATATAAAACGTAAGGAATGAATACTCCAATTTATTCCCCAAAAGGTATTAACTGGCTATAAAACAATGGCAATAGACTGTTATAAACAGTATATAACATATAAATATAATAAAAGTAGGATATAAAAGTAGACTGTAATATATATATATATATATATATATATATATATATATATTAAATCATTCTTTTTCCCATAAATTGTTTAAAAATCCTTAAAATATGATAACACTTAAAGAAAACAATTTAGGAATCTTTAAAAGATAACTTTAATAATGTTCTTTTTTTCGCTGTTTCCAAAGTTTGTAAAAATAACAGCAAAAAATATTTAAAAAATAAAAGATTCTTTGAGCTTTCTATGAAACGTAAATCAAGTGATGAATTATTTAGAACCTGGGTCCACGCCAAATTAACATATTCTGACGGAAATTATTTTAATCTAAATTAACTGCAGTCATAAAAAAGGTATTATTTTAAAGATAAACATTGAATGCTCATAATAGATTATTTTTTAAAAACAATATTTACTTTTAAATTGGGCATATTATATTAGGAGAAATATCTCGTTAGTACTTATCAATATTCTTAAAAGACCAAAAAAACGTTCTGTAAAAATATTCTGTCATCAAAATTTTTTTCATGTATCTAAGATAAAAGATTTGCCAATAAGTTTTACGGCTGCTTCATTTAACTAACTCTATAACGTAAATTTTACGAAAAGTTTTTCATCAGATTTCCGTTTCTCCTAAGTTCTTCTTTAAACCTAATCACTGCATAATCTTACAGTAGATTATGATAAGAACTTCGCTTTATTAGTTTTAACAATGTACCATCTAATAAGATTAGTTTAGTGTATGGGAAAGGTTTTAGACAAAATATCAATTTATACCTCTTTTGTGTAACTGAGTTGAAAATTTATAATGGATTTCACAATGCATATTTTTTATTATTCTTTAATACGGTTACGTAATTTTTTTCTTCTTTTTATAAAGTAACCGTTTTTTGACTTTTTTTCTGAAATAAGTCTATAAAATTTTTGTTACATTTAACATTAAACGTATTAAAACATCTTGTCTTCAGGGTACTGTAATTTATGTTTTACATGTTTTTTTATGTACATGTTTAAAGTCAATTTACTTAATGATTTGACTATTTTTAACTGAAAAAATATCAATTATGCATGTTGTTATAGTTTATTTAAGTTAAATATAAATAAATAATTTTAAACGATCTCCTTTTCTGATTCAATAATAGATACTGGTGCAAACATAAACTGATTAAGCTAATTTAAGCTGTTTATCTAATATTTATATAGCACTTGAAACAAATGATGTAAGAATTTCAAAATTAAATAAAAAATCGTGTCGTTACAATTAAATAAAACATTAATTTTTATCTGTGCTTGTGCGAAGTAATTTCAGTGAAATCTCTGAATATTTTCTAAATATATTTTATTTAGTTTTATTTCTTATTTAAATGTAATCATTATTTTTCTCTGTAGTAAATCATAAAAAGGAGCATCCTTTATTATCTTTGACAAAACTAACTTTAATTATGTTAGCTAACTTTGTGGGAAAAAAATGCAAAAAAGAGAAGTATATTACTACTTTGTGAATTTTCGCAAGAAATTTCAATAAAAGAATATCAAAATTTCCTTTTTAAACATTGTTTAATTTGATTATTTGATCTTTATTAAGTGTAAATTACTGTTTTGCACTTTTTCATACTTAATTTTAGTAGAAAGCGTACCTTTCACATTTGTGTGACATAATCATATTTCATGTTTAAAATAAATCATATTGTATTTTCATCCATAAGTAAATTATAATGACAGTATTTTTTGCACAATTTTTGCATAATCATTAGTGTAATTTTGTTTGTTAAAATATCGCTACAGAGAACATTTTAAAAGTCTTTTTAACGGTAAATTATAGGTTAACCCTACATATTAGCTGTAGATATGGAATTTATGCAATATGCGTTAAAACTTTAGCACGCTACGTGATGCAAGTTACCACAGGCGACTATTTTTTAGTTTAACTTCTCGTTATTTTTTAAAAATAAAACAATTTTACGTACACTTTGACAATATTTGCAAAAGAAATATTAAAAATGAGTGTTTTGAAATTAGTGGTGTGAACAAAATGCAAAAATAGTCGTATGGGGCAGCCTTGATGATTAATCATCTCGGTGTTCCTTCCACAAATTAATTTTGGAATATCAAAATTTAATATGCATGCATGTTATTTAAATTTTAAAATCCATGATTTTAATGCAGTGTAAATATCATGTTAAATCCAGAAAATTTTTGGTGATTGCATTAAGAAACTAGCGATATCCGTTTTAAAAAATCTAAATGAAAAAAAAATTAAATTGGTATTTTTATAAACCCTATTGTTTTCATTAAGCATATTACACTTTCGTAGTGCTTTGAATCATAGCGGCACAAACACAATTTTAATTAAAAACAATATGAAAATGCATAATTATTTGATATAAATTTAAGATTTAGTAATAGTGTAGAAAATTACATGCATCCTCACACTTTACCGTTTCTGCAATAAAGTGCAACATAACAGTTACACACTTGTTAATTACAGTTTGAACATGTCATAGCAGCTTTATTGTCACACGATGAAAAGCAGTATTCGAACTTCTTGTTACTGGATTACTAGAATGTCTAGAATGTTTCCTAGATGAATCTCCTGCTTTTTTCTAGCCATAAATATAGTTGTTTTATTTATTGGAATCTGTTTTACACTTTTAATGTACGGAAACAATTCCAAAGTTCAAAGTTCCTCGAAGAACACCCTTGATTTCAATATTTTTTTTGTTTTTCAATGTAGATTGATCTTTATCTACAACTCAAAATTATTGAAAGCACTCACGCTGCTAAAATATTGTAAAATACAGTTAAAGATCACAGCTTTAATTTCACGTGCATACAGAACAGAGATTATCTAGCATATCAACAAAGAGCAATGATATCGGAGCAATGATTTGTGGGTTTCTGAAATAATTTTTCATTCAATTCATTATCACCATCCATTCTATTCTTCAGAATGATATTTTTATTCTTGTTTGTGATATTGGATTCTAAGGTGGTGGTTTCTCTCAAACAGAATTTTGAATTGTTAATATCTTCTTTTTTGACATCTTTGTTAATATTTTCTTTTATTCTTTTTCATCGTTCCCAATGCTTCGAGTGAGAAGTGCTTGACACAATTTATATGAAGTAAAAAAATCGCGTATAATATTTTGACCTCTTATGTCATAAATCACGACTACCCGTATAGCTGCATGTTTTCGGATATGGCTGATTACTGTTCTTCAGTGTACACTCGTGATTTCAATAAAACGAAGCATATAGCAAAGTATCCATATTTTGACTTCGTACATCGCTAGTTTCCTCAGTATATATTTCTTGAAAGGTTAGCTTCAGATAAAACATAAAAACTGGACTCTAACGGTCACATTCTCACTGGGATTAAGTATGTTAGAAAGTTTTCCTCTCCACTTGTTTCAAAATTGGCATATAGTAGCTGAGAATTCATAAATTTATCATCACAATTTTGGTATTGACTTATCATCAAACGTAATAACAAGAGATTTAAATAATGCTTTTTTTCTAAAATTGAAGTAGGAAAAATATGTACATGTTTCTAGCTTCTAGATGCTCTTCATTGATTCACCATGCAACTTCTAAATCCAGCCAATAATTGTAAATCAATGTATGTCTTGAAATAATTTTCATTTACTTATTTTAATTTAGAAGCATACAATTTTCACCCCTCAGTTTTAATTATTTGTAGCAAAAATTGCGAAAAGAAGTATTTTATGTTATTTATTTTTGAAGTAGCCTACCTTGTAATAACTCATTTCCCTGTTATTCTGCATGCTATTTATGCCTTTTCTTTATTTGGGGAACGGTTCTAACCTCCATTTAATCCAAAAAGATTTATTTGCTCTTCTTGTGATGTCGTGGTTCTTAAATTTTAATATTTTAGTTACGTATCTGAATTTTCAGAACACATGTCTGACAACTATCTTTCTTTTGAAAAATATGCTATTTTTCATGTGCAATAAAAATTATTTAATTAATAATTGAAAATATATGCATTTTTATAGCAGTCAATGAAAAAGTAGTTAATAAATATAAGCTTATCCAAAATGCTAACATATTTTTTAATACAAGATATCCGAGATATTCCTATAGACAGTAAAATAACTGGATTTAAATTTACACAGAAACTTAAACACTGCTCTCCCAACACGGCTCTTTTTGTTTTTCACCTTTTTGTGCTAACAAAAACAAATTTGATTGATGAAGGGTACCAGAGATTATAGTAGTACAGAAGTATGCTTTTTTCTAAAATGTCCCCTTAATTTTGAGATACTCAGCTAGGCACACCTTTTGCTCATATAAAAATCCTAGAGAGAGAATATGCCAAACAGCATATTATACGTTTTACACTTCAAAAACCTTCAGCTGTAATTGCATCATTTCACCGCTTTTATATAAAAAAGTTACTTTACTATTGTTAGGAATTGATAAATTAAGTTATTCCAGTTTATTCACAGAAAATCGTTTGCAAATTTGCAATTGTGAAACTTAATTTATTTATAAGACGCGACTCGTTGCCATGGAAGCGAAGCTGTTTTTTCGTCTGCTTTGCTTTTTATATTTTTTATCTTACGAGATAAGTTAAAAGTTTAGATAAAAAAGTTGGCATCAATTTTTGATGGAATGAAAAAGAATTTTTTAGAGAGAATGTTTATATTTTTTGTTTGTCGTGCGTGTCTTGAGTTTTATTGAAGAATTATGTTATTTTTATGAAAAGGCACGCAGAAATGCATATAGGATCATCTTTCCAGTTTTAGTATGATGATAAGAAATTATCAAGGTAAAAGCATTTATATTTTGTACATATTATACATTTTGTACATAGTATGTAAATAATTTGAATTCAATATTTCTTCATGCTATTATTCTACGTATGCAATAAAATTTTTTAAAAGAAAATTCAAGAATATTAAGAAGATTTTTGAACCCAAATAAGTTTTGATTGTTTACAAAACATCTGGCGCCCCGAGCACGGACATTTGAATAATACTGTTGAGATATTGAATTGTTTTTATAGCGTATAGTGTTTTCATAAGCTGTGCATTACTACTTAATTTTTCGATGATGAATAAGCTAAAGAAAAAGCGTACGCCGCTACGTTCGTCATTTACCAGAACTTTAAATGTTTTGAATGAAGAAATTAACAGCGAGTCATTAGATAGGGGTAAAATTTCAGACGATTTTAGTAAATTAGAAAATTTGATTCATGAAATTAAATCTATTGATGAAGCTATAATTGAACTCATGTTAGATGATGATAAATGCGATGAAGAGGCTATTGAAAATGAAGTAGTGGAAAATGAAAGTTATTCAGATCAATTTATTACCATTAAGCGTAAAGTTAGGGAAGCATTGGGTACAAATAAACGTAATCAAGATGATAGTGAAAAAAGCACAGATCACGGTTATTCCAAATCAAAGCATTATAAATTACCTAAACTAAATATTAAGCCATTCGATTCGCAGTTAATAAATTATCTTTCATTTTGGTCTCAGTTTCAGAAAATTCATGAAGACATAGATTTGGATAATAGTGACAAATTTCAGTATCTTATCCAATCGGTAGAACCTGGAACCAGTGCCAGGCGTTTGTTAGAGAGTTATCCAATGACCGCAGTTAATTATCCCAAAGCTGTCGAGGCATTTCAAGAGCGTTTTGGGAATAAAGATTTACTAATAGAAGTGTACGTTAGAGAATTCCTAAAATTGATTCTAGCTAATGTACAGGCGCACGGCAAAGATAAACTTCCCTTATCAGATTTATTTACAAAAGTCGAGGCATATTTAAGATCGTTAGAATCAATGGGTTTAAGTTTAGAAAGCAATTCGGCGTGGCTCTATCCCATGATAGAATCTAGCTTATCGGAAGATGTATTAAAAGCGTGGCAGCGATATAATATTTCAATTACATCAAACGTTGTTAGTAATAATAATGCATTGTCAACAAAAGCAAATATAGTTAGTTTGATGAAATTTCTGAAACAAGAAGTTGCAAACGAGAAAAGATTCAAATTAGCCAAATCGAGTTTTATAGAGCTGGGCTCTAAAGACAAACCTAAAGAAAAGTTAAGAAAAGCAGAAAGTAAAATACCTACTGCAGCAGGGCTATTTAGCGCAAAAGAACGCCTTTGTTTATTTTGCAGTAAATCTCATGAAAGCAAGGACTGTGTTAGGGCTAGATCTCTTTCCTTTAATGAACGGAAGGCCAAAATTAAGAATAAAAATTGCTGTTTAAAATGTCTTCGTTTTGGTCACCACGCTAAAGTTTGCAAAGTTTTTATTCGTTGCCACGTTTGCTCTAAACCCCATACCGAGTTATTATGCCCTGAAATTTCAATGTGTAAAGAACCAGAAAATACATTTAAGACCCCAGAAGTAATTCAAAGCACTATAGCAAATAAGCAGTGTTCTGCTGAAGTAGCTCTTATGACTTTGGAAATAGTTATTAAAGGTCGAATAACAAAGAACGTACGAGCGTTACTTGATTGTGGGTCGCAAAAGAGCTATATTTTAAAAGGTACAGCTGAAGAGTTAGGTTTACATCCCATTTCTTCTGAAGCTATTGTGCATACATTGTTTGGTGGTACGCAAATAGAAGCTAAATCTCACAATAAATTCCAAGTTGAGTTAAGGTCTTCTGATAGACAGAAACAAACCAAAGAAGTCTTAGAACTTTTGGATCAAGATATAATTTGTAATAATATTCCTCGGATACCGAAAGAATCAGTAATTAAAGAGCTTAAACAAAATAAACTATGGATCACAGATTTAGGAGCAGGAAGTCCAAAAATTGAAATTTTGATTGGAAGCGATTACTACGGACAACTTCTTACAGGTCGAGTAAAACAGTTAAAGAGCGGTCTTACAGCAATAGAGACAAAGTTTGGATGGACACTTTGTGGTCGTTTAGAAAGTACATCACAGTCTTGTCTAAATTATGGAACTATGTTTATCACGAACCTAGCTTTAAAAGATATGAAGATTCCAGAATTATGGAAGTTAGAGACAATTGGTATAACAGATCCCTGTCAAACTTTGTCTAAAGCAGAAGAAGAAGAACTCGCTCATGATAATTTTATAAAAGAAGTTGATAAAAATATAGAAGGTCGCTATATTGTAGGTCTTCCTTGGATTAACTGCAAACGTGAGATTCCCTCAGATAGACACATAGCGGAACGAAGATTGATAAATTCAACAAAGAAATTAAAATCAATGAAAATGTTTGAAGAATATGCTAAAGTTTTTTGTGAATGGGAAGAAGAAGGCGTTATCAGTAAAGTACTAGATGAAACACTCAAGATTCCAGGACATTTTTTACCTCATCATCCCGTCATCAAACCAGATAGTTTTACTACAAGTGTTCGACCAGTTTTTGATGCATCGTGTAAGGTAGGGAGGTCTCCTTCTTTAAATGATTGCCTCTTTAAAGGACCAAACCTCATCGAACAAATTCCTGCAGTGTTAATAAGATTTCGTGAGAAAGCTATTGGGGTAGTAGCCGATATAAGAAGAGCATTTCTTCAAATTGAAGTCAAAGAATCAGATCGGCATTTCTTGCGATTTTTATGGTGGAAGAGTCCTGACGAATTTCAAGTTTATCAACACAATAGAGTAGTTTTTGGAGCAACTTGTAGCCCATTTTTGCTAGGTGCAGTTATAAGATATCATTTGAGTAATGTTGATGAAGAAAACAAACAGATAGCTGAGAAGCTTATGAAATCATACTATATAGATAACTGCGTTACTTCAGTCGACAATGTGCCTGAACTAGAAAATTTTATTTCAAAATCTACAGAAATCATGGCTGATGCGAAAATGGAATTAAGAATGTGGGAATTCGGACCAATTAAAAGTGAAGACAGCAGTTTCCTTAGCGAAAAAAAGATGCTCAGCAAAAATGTAACAACGATAGTTCCGGTTTTAGGGTTGAAGTGGGACACAATGGAAGATAGTTTGAAGATCGCTCATAAATTTAGTGATGAGATAGAAAATCTGTCGAAAAGAAAGATATTAGCTGTAACCCAGGGGATCTTCGATCCAATAGGATTTTTAGCCCCAGCATTGTTGCCAGCCAAACTGATAATTCAAGACGCCTGGTCAACGAAATTAGATTGGGATGCTCCACTTCCAGAAGAAATCCGGAATAATTTTCAAAAATGGTATAGCGAACTCAAGTATTTAAATGACGTGAAGATAAATAGACGTGTAGGCTATGGTTGTAAAGAAAAATGGTCTATTCATACATTTTGTGATGCAAGTACCAGAGCTTATGCAATAGCAGTTTTCTTACGTTGTGAAGATAAAGACGGAGTCTTTGTACAACTTTTAGGAGCTAAGTCTCGTCTTGCACCAAAGAAAAATATAACCATACCACGTTTAGAGCTTCTTGCTTGTATTTTAGGAATAAGGTTGACTAAATTTGTTTTGAAAGCCTTTAATTGTATTTCCATACCAGTAAAGTATTGGACCGACTCTTCGACTGCTCTCGCTTGGATTCGAAGAAATGATCAATGGGGAACGTTTGTAGGCAATAGAGTTAGAGAAATTTGTAAATTTTCCGAATCTCAACAGTGGAACTTCGTACCTGGTCATCTCAACCCTGCTGATGTACTTTCTCGCGGATGTAGTCCTAAACAGCTGCTGAAGATGAGATGGTGGGAGGGACCAGAATGGTTGAAGTTATCAGAAGAAAATTGGCCACATTCAGAAACAAGCCCCAACGAAGAATTAGTAATGATGGAAAAGAAGAAAACTGCAGTACCTACTCTTTTATGTTCTAATTCACATGAATTTATGATATATAGTAGAATTTCAAAATTTGGTAGATTTATTAATGTCGTATGTTGGGTGAAGAGATTCATAATGAAGTGCAGAAATCGAAATATATGTTTTCCATCAGAATTGTCAATTGAAGAAAAAGAAGATGCGAAAAGGTCGCTCTGGTCAATAATACAATCTGAAAGTTTTGGTAATACTACTGATGCAATAAAAGGATTAAAGGTTATGAAAGATCAAGAAGGATTGTTGAGAGTAAAAACAAAGATATTAGAGCGGGATGACGAGTTTTCTTTCAGATATCCAATTTTATTACCATCGAAACATCATGTAGTGAATTGTCTGATTCAAGAATGTCATTTAAAGAATTGTCATGCTGGACTTCAAACAGTTGGATCCATTTTGAGAGAAAAATATTGGATAATTTCTTCTAGACGCATCATTAGAAGTCAATTGTCTAAGTGTTACAGATACAAAAGATACTCTGCAAAGCCATATACTACACCTCCAATCCACCTATTTCTAGATAGAGTCAGAGATTCCAAAGTTTTTGAAGTTGTTGGAGCTGATCTTTTTGGCCCTCTTTTCGTAAAGCAAAGATCCAAAGTTTGGGTTGTACTTTTTACATGTGCAGTATATAGGGCAATACATTTGGAACTTGTATCCAGTCTCTCAACAGAAGGATTCATTCAGTCACTTCGAAGATTTATATGCAGGAGAGGAAGGCCGACTACTATACTCTGATAATGGCTCAAATTTTAGAAGAACCAACAACCTTTTAAAATCATTGGATTGGAAGGCAATAGTTTCCTCAAAAGAACTGTCTCCTATTAAATGGAAGTTCATCCCTCCAGCAGCAGCTTGGTAAGGTGAATGGTAAGAGACTTGTGAAATGACTTTTTCTAGAAAGCTGAACTGACTTTTTCTAGAACTCTGAACTGATTTTTCTAGAACTCTAAATGTTTCATTATTATTTTATTATTGTTTAGTTATTATCTTTATTTATTTAGATATTTTTTATTTTGAATTAGGGCTTAATTTGATCAAAAGTGATCTTAAGTTTAATTTGGCTTCCGCCTAAATTAAAGGTGGGAGTATGTTAGGAATTGATAAATTAAGTTATTCCAGTTTATTCACAGAAAATCGTTTGCAAATTTGCAATTGTGAAACTTAATTTATTTATAAGACGCGACTCGTTGCCATGGAAGCGAAGCTGTTTTTTCGTCTGCTTTGCTTTTTATATTTTTTATCTTACGAGATAAGTTAAAAGTTTAGATAAAAAAGTTGGCATCAATTTTTGATGGAATGAAAAAGAATTTTTTAGAGAGAATGTTTATATTTTTTGTTTGTCGTGCGTGTCTTGAGTTTTATTGAAGAATTATGTTATTTTTATGAAAAGGCACGCAGAAATGCATATAGGATCATCTTTCCAGTTTTAGTATGATGATAAGAAATTATCAAGGTAAAAGCATTTATATTTTGTACATATTATACATTTTGTACATAGTATGTAAATAATTTGAATTCAATATTTCTTCATGCTATTATTCTACGTATGCAATAAAATTTTTTAAAAGAAAATTCAAGAATATTAAGAAGATTTTTGAACCCAAATAAGTTTTGATTGTTTACAAAACAACTATATCATGGAACATTTTCATTGGTCAAATTTGAGGTAATCTATAAAAGCAATGGAGTGATTATGCAGTTACAGCTTTAGATTATTAACAAATGTAAATGCTGGTAAGTGACATGATGCAAACAGAGCCACTGTCAGTTTTCTGCAGTCATCCGACTAAACTCGGCAACGAAAACTGTACCCTGTCCTTTTGATTGGCTAAAGTAATAAAGATAAAAAATATGTTTTAATTAAAAACGTTAATAAAATTACTCACATTTTATATATCCTTTAAGAAATAACAACTATTAGATAAAAATTTATTATAAAAATAAATAACAATAATATGTTAAAACTGATAATTTCTTATCAACGGCATGCCAGGACTAAAATACGAAGAAGTCTCTGCATTGTTTTACTTATAGCAACATTTTTTTATTTCAATAACCTCAGCGGTTTAAGCTCATAATTCGATTTCATATCTATTAAATTTGTATTTTATTTATTTATTTATCTAATGCTACAATTTTAGTTTAGTCCTAGTATATTATTCTAAAACGATTCGTGCCAACTGCTTAGTCTTTTGCAGATAGTTTTTTTTTTTTTTAATCATGTTTTATCATGCTTGAGTTTTATTTTTTAATCCGTAAAAAATACGGATGCAATTTTCAACCTCATTCAGGATGGCGAGTTGTCAGGAAAAAACAGAGTCAAAATAAGAGGAATCTACCAGAATTTTCTAGTTGAAAATATTTTAAGCAATTTAAAGGGATTAATGATTGTGAATTTCTTTTTAACAAAATATTGGTATTTAACATCTTTTTTGACTGTTTTATTCCTTGGCCACTCACCACCCTGTAATTGCACTTGAAATTTCTTTTTCGCCTTGTCAAAGGTGTAAAATTTGAAATTGCTCAATTTTTACGAGTTTAAAATTTACAAGTACAAACAAAAGTTACTATTAAAGTGATACCTTCAGTACATATCAGACTTTCTCATGGCTATGTGTTCGCTCTATGATGTAGATTCTATTAAATGTATATTAAGAGCTTAAAATGTCTCTTATAATACTTTTTAAAAAATGTAGCAGTAATTAAAAAAAACTAAAAAAGACAAAAAATGTTTGTTTAAATAGGTAATGCTTTTTGATTAATTTTTTATAAGCTATTGTTTAAATTTATTTTTAATGTAAGATGCACTTCAAACAACGAAAAGCGTATTTAATAAATAAATTTTCTGATAAGAATTACGAGGTGATTTATTCTTCATCTCATCTGTGCTATGAAGCTATTTCAAATTGACAAATTTATTCAAACCCAAAATACATAATTAAACATTTAACGAAATATATTGAAAAAAGTTCATTCAATTTTATTCCCTAATTAATTTAATAACATTTAAATAGAAGTAATTGCTTACCAAAATTCTATATACGATGTTTTTTGAAGGTGCATTTCGAGCAGATAGGAGCATACTTATTACGGTTATTTACTCATTTGTATTATTAGTTTGTTTACTAGCTAATTTCTCTGATCATGAGTTTTGAAGCGATATCAAAATTAACGACAAAATTATTCAAACCGAATACAAATAATCAAATATTTGTCATAATTTATTTACATTATAATACGTACGTTTATTTCCGAATTTGTTTGACGAAACTTAATTTAAAAGAAAAGTAAAATTTTCAAATATGAAAAAAAATTGGACTAATTAGATTCTGATATGCCTGTGGAATCAAATAATTGGAAATTAAATCTTTATCAGAAAAAAGATACGCATTTCTAATGTAAAATTTTTCTATTTTCTATGTTAAATTTTAATTCTAATGTACAAAAAGAAGGAAAAAGATCAGGAGATGTATCGATATATCCATTGATTAGCGTCAGTACAATTTACAATATTGCACGTTTTATTATATTTGATACAACCCCTCATCTTTTTTCTTCATTTGGGGAAAAATGGATTTTGAGCTTACTCTAGCGACGATTATTTTCAGAATTTTCAATCGATGTTTTTGAGACTTCAAAAAAGTTTGAGGTTTCACAAAAGTTGCTCTATAGATTTAGCTAACGCATTAGGCAAAATACATTTTGGTTGTTTTCACGCATTCGCTTTGCAAAGCTATTTAGAAAATCTGCCCTTTAATCAGACAATTTTCATTATTTTCCCAAAATTCTGATCACAGGCTATTGTGTACAATGTTGTTTGTCATTTTTTCTGAAAACAACTTTTTTAGTATGAAGAATTCTGTAAATTATAAGCAAAAATCGTGGGACTATTTTTTATGAAAATCTTAATTTCTTTACTAGTATATATGCTATCCTTATAAAAATGAACATATTTTATTACAATAAGACACTTAATCTTAAACTATAGTTTGAAAGCGTTTGCTATAATATTTTTGACAGGGTTATTCAAAATTTATTCGTTGTCTTTCAATTTGTTGGCTATCCTTTTTGGGGGTTTCGGGGAAAAAAGTCTGCAGAAATATATGACCTGTACTACTCTTTATACACCTGGAATTTCAGGTTTTTTCCTCGTGCATTTTTCTAGATATCTAACAAAACTCCAGAAATCGCAAGTGGCAGGTCGCGTTTGGCCATATAGTGTTACGAATGCATCAAACGTCCATAACTTAACATTAAGGAGAAGACTCTAAAAGTTGAGTGACTAGTCCCCTTAAAGCCAGTACTGTTTAATTTTGTTTCTGGTATATGTTACGTAAAGTGGTTTTATTTATTTAAATTCCTGCTGTATGTTTAACTCCGAACGAGAGTTGCTCTCGTAAATTAGAGCCTTGATCAGGTGACATGACCTTCACTTTTCTAGAAATCTCCAGAGTTAAAATTCTCAGGTAACTGGGAGGACTCTGTACTCACGGCAGGTTTTACGTGCATCAAGTGCCATTAGCATACATGAATGGATTTTCATTAGCGGTTAGCCACGAACCCGCGACGTTTCAGTAATTGCTGAACTACATTGAATGTAGAGCAGTGTTTCACATTTTTTATTCTTTTTTTCCATTGTTGCACATTTGAATCAATTGTTAAGCTTCTGTGGCACATACAATTCATGATGTTTAAACAGCTTGTGGCTATTCTTTTGAAGAAGTGTTGCCTTTTTTGTGTGTTTTGTCGCTATCGATGTTGATATCATTATTTATGTTGACTCTACATTGGGATTTTTTTCTTTTGCTTTCTTGTTTAGAAAATCCTTAAGAAAATCCTTTCGAGTTTTATGAAGTTACTCAACTATGGGATGCTTTTCATAGTTACTTTACACCAGTACGCGAAATTTCTACTCTCCAGCTTGCCATTGGCGAATAAATATTTAAGATTGGAGAGTATGTTTCATCTATTAAAATGTTGGGCTCTAAATCAAACTGTGCACAGCGATACACGGAAATATTTCAAAATGAAGCGATGGTATTTATTTTCCAAAAGAAGTAAAAATGCTCCGTCGCCTATTACTTCGTCTTTCCAACGAGGGGAATGAATTTCCCCTGTCTTCATTCAGCCCCCCCCCCACACACATACACACTTTCATACCGCACACGCTCCAATACCGAAACAGACAGATCTTCACTCCTGCGTAAAGAGATTTATGTTTCGACACCTAATCGCAGCTGCTTGAAATATGGTAAAAAATATACGGGCTCTTTGAAATTTTTTGTTTCTTTAAATTTAGCATTTTTCTTGTTCTGTGGTTGTAATTTGGTTGGTGGTAATTAAAGTGGTGCTTTAATTATTTTTTTTATTAATGCAGTGAAGAAAAGATAAAGGAATAATGTAGAGTCCTTTTTTACTAAAAGTGATGCATCAAACGAAAAATGTGATAAAGATGCGATCACAAATGTTGAAAGTGAACACGTGCAAACTCAAATTAAACAAAGTGAGAATGAAGCTGATAGTAGCAATAATCCCCTTTTCTCCTTTTCTGCTAAAAGGAAATGTGGCAGTAAATTCGAGTTACATCTTCCAGTTAAACGAAAATTCAAGAAAGTGTGGCAAAGTCATTTTGAATGGCTATTATATGATGATAAAACTAGTCTTGCAAAATTCTAAATTTACCAGAAGGTGCCTTCCAGTAATGTTAATAAAAAGTGGATAAATGGCTTTTCTGCGCCGTTTAAAAAGTCATTTGCTTTTCACAACCAAAGCAAAGTTCACTATGAAAATGTTGCCATTGTAAAGGCAAAAATCTACTCATCAGAAACACCAATGGCAAAATGTCTGATGAAAATGGACCAACAGATATTTTATCATTTGAAAAATATATTCAATGTGGTGTACTATGTTGCAAAGCATGAAAAACCTTTGAAAAGACTTTGTAGAATTTTTGTGCTTGGCCGAGAAATTAAATGTGTATATTTTACATAGTATGGCAATGAAAAACAATGCAGGTATTTAATCCATTTTATTGCTGAAACTTTGATGTTAGATTTAGTGGAAAACTTTAAAAAGTGTACATATATCAGTATTCTAGTTGCAGATTCTACAGATCGAAGTATTATTAAATTTTACCGTGCCTCTGATAAAGACTTCTTATGTTAAAAGAAAGAGAAGAAATTCTAGGAAAAGAGATTCTTAAACTGATAACCATCTAATATTGTGAATGATATTCACAATATTAGATAATTATGCAGCAAAGAAATTTCAGTAAAAGCTCTCTTGCAAACTTGAAACACTGTTGTAAGCCATCATGAATAAGTTGCTCATGCAAAAGATAATGACAGTTCTAAAATTAAGGATTTGCTGAAAAGTTTGAAGGATTACAAATTTCTTAAAGTTCTGTACTCCATCTTTCATTTCTGCTGGAAACTGAACCCTTTAAATGTGGCATTACAAAACAAGGAACTTCTTATTTCATCTTTGAAAGTAAAAATTGAACATTGTATCTCGGTTCTAACAGATCTCGAATCTAGTGTTGGACCAAAAAGACAGGAATTTTTAGACCAACTATCCATTCCAGGGATAATCAAGTATGTGCAGCTGAGAAATATAGAAAATGAGGCGGAAGAGTTTCAGATTTTAAGAGGGACATTAATTAAACATTCAAAGATATACATCACAGAAAGGTTACAATCTATGTCATCAGATGTGTTAGCATGTCTGCATTTTTTGACACTGTGGGTTGGCCTCCCAAAGAAAAAATTCTTGAATTTGGGATAGAAGAAATAAAGAATATCTTTATGTATTGAACCGAAATATCTTTAATGAAAAAGATATTGTATTGGCAGAGTCTCCAGAATTTAAATTTAAGTTCCCCTCACTGACACTGAAAGAGATGCTGGAGAAAGTTTACACTGAAAAATGCTTAGGAAGATTCCCCAATTTGTTCCAGAACCTAACATTTTGTGCCGTTTTAAAAGTAAGCAAAATTTCATGTGAGAGAGGGTTCAGCTGTCACAACAGACATAAGACAGCATACAGGAGCTCTGTGAAGACTGATACAATGATTGATACGCTCAGAATGTCTGTTAATGGAGCCATCTTGTCAGAGTTTAACCCTACAGCTGGCAATTGAAAAGTGGTATTTCACGGAAGAAAGACAGTGCTACACAAACCTGAAGAGCTAATAGTACATGAACTTATCATTGGTATGCATTTCTGTAACCACTGAAACCTTATGGCAAGCTAATTTTGAGTTAATGTTATATTTTTCTTTTAGAAGTAAATGTTTTGATTTAACAATTTCTGCATTTTTTTGGTCAATAGAATGTTTTTCCTTCAACATTTGTTAATAATTTTTAAAAATCCCATATTTTTCATAAATGCAAAATATTCTGGATTTAAGAGACAGCTCCTTCTAAAAATAGTCAATTTAAATTATATTTGTCATAAATATTTCATTTTCTGCAGGTGTGGGGGCTGGTGTTAATGTCTGAATGAATATAAAATTGTGATGAGTAAAATTTTAGTCTGGCGAGTACCTTCTAAGCTGAAATTTCATGCCTGCTTTACACTATTATGATACTGACACTGGTTCTTTGGTGTTTTGTCATAATCGTTTTATGCTAGATTGCTATATTTCGCTCTTTTTAATTCTTATTTTTAACAGTCCTTATTTTGAGGCTGTTATCCCTTTATGTGTTTGATATCATTTTTAGTTAACCCTTGGTGATTAATCCATTAATTCCTAAAGATGATTATCCCAAATGGTTTGTGGAACTTTATTGCGAGCTATTTAAGAGGTTTGGTGTACAACCGGGGTGGGTTATGTTTTTTGGATATTAATTCGTCATATTGTTTATTATGTCTATTATCACATGATTTTTTTCGGATGAATCATTTGTTGGTTTATTTACCATTGAGTTTCTTCTTGTAGTCTTATTTTTCTTGTATCATATAGCTTTCTCGTCATTATTTTTTTCTAATAATGACAGATGTACAGGGTAGTGTGAATTAGCACTTGGCTATTTTACAACTACTGGAATGTATTAGATTAAATTTGTTCTTTAAATGTTTTTATGTGGATGTCGGAATTGTGCTTATTGAAATGCTTTAACGTTTACAATGTTTTCGTCAAACTGTGTTCTATTAAATATATATATATATATATATACAGGGTGTATCTAAACTCTTGGGCAAAACTTTAAAAAGTAATAGTACACATTAAGAAAAACAGTATTGAATAGGAAACTAAGGTTCCCAAACGTCTTCCGAAGGAGACAGGCGCCATTAAAGTTTAGGGAACAAAATTTCAAATGAACATAAAAAGCGGAAAAATTTGCCAATTGATTTGCGGTTTTCACTAAAACTATTCTTTATGTCAGTATTTTCTTCAAAAGTAATTATAAAGATAAATTTCTAAAAATAGAGGGCGCTTTAGACTTTAGAGTAACGAACAAATATTTTTTGCCGTTATTTTTTGCATCTCATTAAATGTTTTCGGAAGCTTAGACTTAAACTTAAATTTTGAGCTCAAAATTTGAATAGTTGGGAGGGGTTAAGTAGCGCAAACTGAACTGATTTTAGAGGTTCAAGTTTCAAATGATTATAAAAAACGGAAAAATTGGTCGATTCGTTTGTGCTTTTGGCTAAAACTAACCTTTAAATTAGAATTTTCTTGAAAATAAATTATAAAGATGTATTTTAAAAAATGCCGATAGAGGGCGCTTTGAACTAACTGTTTTTTGCGGTTATTTTTTGCTTTTTTTTTTAGTTTAGACATAAACTCAAATTTTAAGCTCAAAATCTCAATCACTAGGAGTGGTTAAGTAGCGCAAACTGAACTGTATTCAAGGGGAGGGAGAGAGGTTTAAATTTCAAATGATTATAAAAAAAGGAAAAATTGGTCGATTCAATTGCGATTTTCGCTAAAACTATTCTTTATATCAGTATTTTCTTTAAATTAAATTTTAAAAAAAAATTTTTAAAAAATTAGAGGACGCTTTAAACTTAAGAGTAACCAACAGCTATTTTTAACCGTTATTATTTTTTTTTTGTATCTAATTAAATGCTTGCAAAACCTTAGACTTAAATTTTGAGTTTAAATTCTCAATTATTGGGAGGGACTATGAAGCGCAAATTAAACTGTGTTCACGAATTGAAATTTAACCCTCCCCACCATCTTGAACATAGTTCATTTTTGCGTGTCTCCCAAGGATTTAGATTTTGAGCTCAAAATTTAAGTCTTGTAGTATTAGTTAAATATAATAAGTAAGTATATATAATAATATATTAATATGTAAAAATTATAATAAAATATATAAAATAAATTGCATAAATATAAATATAGTATATATAAATATAATAAGTAAATAACAATAAGTATATAATGAGATTAAAAAAATAACTGTTGAAAATAGTTGTACGTTTCTCCAAAGTCTAAGGCGCCCGCTATCGGCATTTTTTTTATTTATACTTAAAATTTATTTTCAAGAAAATACTGATTTAAAGAGTAGTTTTTGCAAAAACCACAAACGAGTCGACCATATTTTCCGTTTTTAGCTCACAGGCCATCATAGCCTGAGAGCTTACGTGCCCGTCCGTTCTGCTTGTACATTCGTACATTCGTACGTTCGTGCGTTCGTGCGTTCGTACGTGCATAACGCGATAACTCATGATAAAAATATCGGATCCACTTGAAATTTTGTATATAGGTATATCCTGATAAGGCGTTTCCCTGATTAGTTTTTGGAGTTCATTCGATATGTATAAGAGGGCGAACGGGGGGCTCATGCCCCACCCCTTAATTGATATAAACGAAATTTTCATGCAGAATTAACAATTTTCGTTCAGAATTTAGATATAAGATCAATCTGATGAGGCGATACCGTGGCTGTTATTAGGTGTTCATTGAATAAATATAAACAGGGAGAACGGGGAGCTCATGCCCCTCCCCTTACTTGATATAAACGGGATTTACATGAAGAATTAACAGTTTTCGTTCAAAATTTAGATATAGGATCAATCTGATGAGGCGATTCCGTGACTGTTATTAGGTGTTCATTAAATAAGTATAAACAGGGGGAACGTGGGGCTCATTCCCCCCCCCCTTAATTGATATAAACGGGATTTTCATGCAGAATTAACAGTTTTCGTTCAAAATTTAGATATAGGATCATTCTGATGAGGCGATACCGTGGCTGTTATTAGGTGTTCATTGAATAAATATAAACAGGGGGAACGGGGAGTTCATGCTGTTTGAAAAAATGCTATTTAATTTTCTACTGGCTTTGTCACCTAGTAACCAAGATATACCTAATTATTTCAAAATGTAAAAAGTTTTATGTGCAAACGATAATTTGTGATAAAGACATTATGTGTTTATTTCTTCAGTTTTTACCTAAGCTGTGTGATTCTTTTTGTTTTTGAGTTTGATTAGAATGTTTTTTTATGAGAATATGTGTAAAAATGTTACGGTTTTTATTGGAGTTGTGTTTTGTGAAATTATTAATGTTCGAAAGAACATGAGTTGAGTTTTTATCATGAGAATAAACTGTTTAAAATGAGAGATGCGTATTTAATTTGAGTAAAATATTAATAAAATAAACTTTCGAATAATTGAACTCTTCATATGGTCCGTCTTATACGGAGAAAAATCAGCGAGTTGTTATTCTACGTCAATGACTGAAGGATAACTGGTGAATATTTCGTGCTGTTTTGCTATTTCTTCGATGTTAGAGATAAAATTATAAAGAGTCAAGAGGGGTAAGTGCACCCATTTAATTTTTATTCGTTAAAAATGAGTATGAAAGAATTAAAAGCAAAAAAGAAAATTTTCAAAACCAATTTAACAAAACTAAAATAAAAATTATCGAATTCTGAGCTAGAATTAAATGAATTAATTCTCATAAAGTAGAAACGGAATAAATTAGAGCAAAACTTTGCTTAGTTATTTGAGTCTATTTATAAGATAAGTAAAGAAGATGGAATTGAGGATTTTATTAAGGAAAACGAAGAAATTAATGAAATTTTAGAAATAATGGAATTTGAACTTACAAAAAAGTTATCAAAAATGAAATTGCAAACTGTTAATTTAGAAAACGCCACAAATGCTGATAATAACATTAAATTGCCAAAGTTAACTCTTCCTGTATTTACGGATAATTTGCATGAGTGGCTTTCCTTTAAGGATATATGTACATGAAAATTCAAATTTGTCAGGGGCAATGAAATTACAATATTTGAAGTCTTCATTGAGAGGAGATGCCTCTCGTATAATTCAATCTTTTTCAATCGTAAATTCTAATTATGAAGTTGCATGGTCGCTTTTGGAAGAACGGTTTTCAAATTCGAGAGAACAAGTTTACGCGCATTTAAAACGTTTTTTAAATATTCCTGTTATTCAGAATGAGTCCCCAGCAGCATTATTAAATCTAATAGATATAACAAATAAATGTATTAGGCCGTTAAAGATTTTAGAACAAAAGGTTGAGGGGTTTTCTACTACTATGTTTGCTTATATTTTGGCTCAAAAATTAGATGTAAATACAAAAATGTGGTGGGAAAGACATCTTAGGCGGGATAATTTACCGAGTTTAACTGAATTCCTAGAATTCTTGAGAGACCACGCGCGTACACTAAGTGCGTCCAAACAAGTAAATACAAAGCGAAATTTTCAAAACGAAAGCCAAACAAAGCATAGCTTTTCAAAGGTAACATCCATGGTTGCGAGTTTAAATGAGAAAAATATGCGCAAATGTGTTGTATGTAACCAGGAAAATCACAGTGTTTTTAAATGTCCCAAATTTCAAAAATTTAATATACAGGAAAGAGTAGATTTTGTGAAAAAAAAAACAATATGTGCTTTAACTGTCTTTCAGAATTCCACTGCATCAAAAAATGTAACTCCACATTCTCGTGTTCAAAATGTCATAAACGCCACAATATACTTCTTTGTTTTGATAGACGTGAGAGAATTTCCAATGCGGTGGGAAACACAAAAAATTAAAGTGATAAGGAAGTGCCAAATGCATAGTCAACAAATGAAAGTAAACCAACATTGAATGCTGACGCCATACCACTTGAGTTAAATAACCAAATTCAAAATTTCACTGGTACTTCAAATGTGAGATCGAATAATGTTAAAACAGTTCTTCTTTCCACTGCTATTGTTTATATGAGAGATAAATTCGGAAATAAAGTTCCGGTGCGTGCTTTATTGGACAATGGTTTAATGAGCAATTTTTTAACATTGCAGTTAGTTGAAAGATTAGGAATTCGAAAAGAAAAAAGTAATATTTCGGTATCGTGTTTAAGTGGATCCTCTGTAGCGGTAAAAAATAAAACTACTGCCTTGATCAGTAATAATTCGGGAGATTATAGTCGGGAGTTAGATTTTCTTATCATACCAAGGATTTCGCAAATTATTCCCTCGAAATATATTAATATGTCAGAGCTAGGAATCTCAGAGTCTATTATTCTTGCTGATCCTGAATTTAATAGACCAGGGAAAATAGATCTTTTGCTAGGAGCTGAAGTATTTCTAGAATTGATAATGGTGGGTCGTATGAAGCTACCAAATTCTAAATTAATACTGCAAAATACGGTGTTCGGTTGCATAGTAAGTGGGAGTGTTTACGATTGTAACAATCAGGAACAAATACATTGTGGGTTAATTATATATATATTTATTTAAATTTCGAAATGAACAAATTTTTGGAAATTGAAAGAGTAGAAGAAAGTACACCATTGAGAAATACAGAAGAATTAGCATGCGACACCCACTTTATAAACACACATCAGAGAGATATAACGGGCAAATTCATAGTACAAATGCCGTTGAAAAAAGATCCTAGTTCGTTGAGAGAATCAAAGCAATTTGCGGAAAATAGATTAAATTCACTTTGGAATAGGCTAGTCAAAAATCCAAATCTTTTAGAGTTATATTGCGCATTTATGGCAGAGTATAGAGAGTTAGGGCATATGGAGGAAGTAGAGGAAACAGATGAGCCAATACATGCGAATTATCTACCTCATCATGCTGTTTATCGCCCAGATAAAAGTTCTACAAAATTGAGAGTTGTCTTTAATGGCTCACATGCAACTTCATCAGGAGAATCCCTAAATTCCATACAGCTGAATGGAGGTGTCATTCAAGATGATTTGTTTAGCATAATACTTAGATTTCGTACACACCGCTGTGCATTTACAGGAGATGTAAAAATGATGTATCGCATGATACTTATCGATAAAAGTCAACGTGATTTACAGCGCATAGTTTGGAAAGATTCTGTAATTGGTGAGATGAAATATTACAGACTATGTACAGTCACATATGGCACAACTAGTGCCCCTTATTTAGCCATGCGCTGCCTTAAACAGTTTGGTATAGATGGTGAATCTCAATTTCCGTATGCTTCTGGTGTGGTACAATCAGACTTTTATATACTCGATGTCCTGACTGGAGCAGCTGACCTAAAATCGGCTAAGAGACTGCAAATTGAGCTTATTCAACTATTAAATACGTGCGGCATGAACTTACATAAATGGTTTAGTAACCATCCAGAATTAATGGAGCCAGCCTTTAAAAATGAGAATTACACTTTTGAAAATATGAGTGAAACTAAGGCACTAGGACTTTGCTGGAATACCAATGATGATACTTTTACTTTTAGTGTATCATTCAGTGAGCAAGCCAAGGTAACTAAAAGAAGTGTGCTGTCAAATATTGCTCGCATTTTCGACCCCTTGGGTCTACTTGGACCAGTTGTGACGAAAGCAAAAATTTTCCTACAAAGACTGTGGAGACTGCAAATTGATTGGGATGAAAATCTCCCTACAGCTGAGCTTGATGATTGGTTGCAGTTTTTAGAATCATTAAGAGCCATAATATAAGTGCTGTTAAATACATTTTTACAAATAATCCAGTGCAAATTAAAATTTGTGGCTTTTCAGATGCTTCGGACAAAGCCTACGGTGTGGCATTGTATGCTGTGTCTTCAAATTCATCAGAAGAGCAAATTTCTCAGTTGCTATGCAGTAAAAGTCGAGTTGCACCAATCAAAACAATCACTATTCCTCGATTGGAGCTCTGTGGTGCAGTTTTATTAGCCAAATTGATGAATAAGGTTGCCAAAACTTTAAAAGTTCCTAAAGAATCTGTTTACTATTATTCACATAGTACTATTGTATTATGTTGGATTCGAAAACAGCCGTGTGACTTAAAAACCTTTGTGTCATCACGTGTGGCTACGATTCAGAATCTTTCTGATATCAGTCATTGGGGACATGTGGCTCCTTCTGATAATCCTGCTGATCTTGTGTCACGAGGTGTAGATCCAGACAAACTTCTCCAGAGTAACTTATGGTGGAAGGGTCCACTATTCCTAACACAACAAACTGAACCTTCTTTAAATATTGTCGAACTTGAGCAAAATGATAAGGATCTATACAGAAGTGAACTTAAAAAGACTTTTTCAGAGACTTCACTTTTAATATCAGACTGTTCATTTTTTAATGACTATTTTTTGCAATTGAGTAATAATTATGCTAAATTAATAATTCTTAGCTATGTTTTCAGGTTCATTCAGAATGTCAAGAAGCCAAAAGAAAGGTATTCAGGTAAGCTAACATCTGCTGAATTGAAGAAAGCTGAGCAGTTTATCATAAAATCTGTTCAAGAAAAAGAGTTCAGTTCTGAATTCACATTGTTATCTAAGGGTAAGGAGTTACCAAAAAATAGTAGATTACTTTCATTAAATCCTTTCTTGGATAAAAATAATTTAATCAGAGTTGGAGGTCGTATCCAAAATAGCACAGTAAATTATGCCCAAAAACACCCAATTGTACTGCCCTCTAAACACAAATTAACAGAATTAATTATCGAGTTTTATCACAAAAAATATCTACATATAGGACCACAAAATTTACTTTATTGTGTTCGATGAGAATTTTGGCCTTTAAACGGTAGGACTATTTGCAGAAAAATTGTACATAAATGTATTACATGCTTTAGGGCCAAACCTAAATTGTTAGAGTAAATTGTGGGCGAGCTCCCAAAAGAAAGAATAAATGTAGACTTTGTTTTTATTTGCACAGGAACTGATTTCTGTGGTCCATTTTTGATTAGATGTAAAGGTCAACGTAAAGGTATTTTTCATATAGTTTATGTTTATGTTTGTATTTTTATTTGTATGGTAACAAAGGCAGTGCATTTGGAATTAGTTACTGATTTAACGTCTGAGGCTTTTATTGCCACATTAAAGAGGTTTTTTGCCAGACGAGGCAAACCTCGAAAAATTTTCAGTGATAATGCAGGCAATTTTGTGAAGACTAATGTAGAGCTTAAAAGGTTGCATGAATTGGTAAACAAACCAGACCAGAACCTTACTAATTACTTGATATCTGAAAGTATTGCTTGGGAATTTATTCCCCCTAGAGCTCCAAATTTTGGAGGTTTATGGGAATCGGGAGTCAAGTCCTTCAAGTATCACTTTAAACGTGTGTGGGCAACTCTAAATTAACTTATGAAGAAATGTTAACTATAATTGTCCAAATTGAAGGTATCTTAAATTCGCGCCCGCTTACTCCCTTGAGTACAGATATTGATGACTTGGAGGTCTTGACCCCGGGACATTTTCTTATTGGTCGCCCACTTAATGCCATTGCTGAATCTGACCTGAGTAATACTGAAGATAATAGACTTAACTTATGGCAAAAGACCACTAAAATGGTTCAGACCATCTGGAAAAAGTGTAAAAATAGTTATTTAAGTACATTGCAGCAAAGGCATAAATGGATGATATCAAAAAACAACCTCAAAATAGAAGATATGGTTGTAATAAAGAAAGATGATCTTCCAGCGTCTAAATGGTTATTAGGGAGAATTGTAAAAGTATTTTTTGGTAATGATAATAGAATAAGAGTTGTAAATATAAAAACCCCAAATGGAATATATAAAAGAGCAGTATCCAAAATTGCTGTATTACCTCTTGAAAAGTAATTCAGTTTTTATAAGAAAGTGTACATTATTGTAAAATTCCTTTATGTATTATGTATTATGTAAAAATTTTTTAAATATTTGCTTAAATTTAACTTAACTGTGACTCATTTATATTGTGTTTAATTGTATTGTTATTTATATTTTTTACAATGGTTGTAATTGCAGTGTTTTAGTTTGAAATCCCCCTCGGAGGTTTCAAGAGGGGCGGTATGTTTGATAAAATGCTATTTAATTTTCTACTGGCTTTGTCACCTAGCAACCAAGATATACCTAATTATTTCAAAATGTAAAAAGTTTTCTGTGCAAACGATAATTTGTGATAAAGACATTATCTGTTTATTTCTTCAGTTTTTACCTAAGCTGTGTGAAACAATATTCTTTTTGTTTTTGAGTTTGATTAGAATGTTTTTTATGAGAATATGTGTAAAAATGTTACGGTTTTTATTGGAGTTGTGTTTTGTGAAATTATTAATGTTCGAAAGAACCTGAGTTGAGTTTACTCATGAGAATAAACTGTTTAAAATGAGAGATGCGTATTTAATTTTGAGTTGAGTAAACTATTAATAAAATAAACTTTCGAATAATTGAAATCTTCACATGCCCCTCCCCTTACTTGATATAAACGGGATTTTCATGCAGAATTAACAGTTTTCGTTCAAAATTTAGATATAGGATCATTCTGTTGAGGCGAGTTCGTGGCTGTTATTAGGTGTTCATTGAATAAGTATAAATAGGGGGAACGGGTTTTCTAATGCCCCTCCCCTTAACTTGTATAAATGGATTTTTCAATCAGAATTGACAGATTTCGTTCAAATCTCTGAATGGTTTTGGAAGTTTAATGGTTATGTATAAAAGAGGGGAATAACTCCTCTTAAATTATATAAATGCTAAAAGGGTTTTTATTAGGAATTTTCCGATTTGCTCTGAATTTTGGATATAGATTTTTTAATATGATAAAGCATGTACTTGATAGTTTAGGAGGTTCAATGATTAAGTATAAAAAAAGGAAAAAGGGGAGAGCTGTTTCCCCTTCTTAATTTTTTTTCGAACGGAAATAACGAAAATACAAGGCTGTAATGTACAATTAGTATGCGTATCCTGTGAGCTCAATGCCATCAGTTTAACTGGGCAATATTCTTTTTATTTATAATCATTTGAAATTTGAACTCTGAACACGTTTCAGTTTGTTCTACTTAACCACTCCCAACTATTCAGATTTTGAGCTCAAAATTTTAATTTAAACTTCCGAAAACTTTTAATGATTTGCAGAAAATAGCTGTTCGTTACTCCAAAGTCTAAAGCGCCCTCTATCAGCATTTTTTGAGGTTTATCTTTATAATTTATTTTCAAGAAAATACGATATAAAGAATAGTTTTAGTGGAAACCGCAAATTAATCAACCAATTTTTTCCGTTTTTTATGTTTATTTGAAATTTTGGTGCCTAAATTTTAATGGCGCCTACCGCCTTCGGAAAACATACATTTGGTACCCTTAATTTCCTATTTAATATTGTTTGTCTTAATGTTTACTATCACCCCTTAAAGGTTTGCCCAAGAGTTTAGATACACCTTGAATGTATGCATTAAATTCGTAGTTTATTAGAAAGTTCGTGTTAATTAGTATACAGAGATCTGAATTTTAACTAACTTAAAGATTTTCTTAATAATGAATTATCCATATATTTCTATTAAGTTTATTTGCAATGATATCGATGGTTACAAAATTCGAATAAATTTTAGCATTAAAGGTCAATAAAATTCATAAGATTGAATATATTTATTGCGTTATCTATTTTGATGAATGCATTACTATGGAACATTTTTAAATAAATAGATTTATGACACAGGATGCATTTTAGAAAGGCATGGGCTAATTTACTAAATTGACTTTCTGATTTGTATTACCGATTTTATTTACTCTTCAACAAAACTAATTTCATGTTACAGTGCTAGTCCAAGCTCAACGACTAGTTCATTAATACCAAATAGATATAATTAAATATTTAACAAATTCTACTTACTATGCATCACACAAATGCATTTCCGAATTTATTTAATGAAACATAAATTGAAAACGAATGCAATGTTATCAAGCGTAAAATTATTCGATACAAATTTCGTAATGAATGAAATGTTTGTGAAATTAAAACGTAGGAATTTAATTTTTTAAGGAAGAGAATTACTTACTTAATTGAGTTTAAATAATACTTAATTGAGTTTTAGTAAAAATATGAAGTAATATTATTGAAGTAGTTATATCTATACATCTTGATGAATATTTTACTCTCTAACATTTTTATTTAAATATTTTTTGCTATACAAGATTCATTTTAAAATGATAGGAGCTAATGTATGCAATTGACTTTCTGATTTATATTACTAAGTTTATTTACTCAACAACATGCTTTCATAATTCCGTTTTACAAATCTACCTCGGGTTTCAGGACGAAATAATTAATTTTAAATAGATTTAATTAAATATTTAATTTATATTCTTTTTGTCCAATTCCATTCAAATTTATTTTAAAATTTATTTAACGAAACATAAAACTGAAACACGTGTAAATTATCTGTTACAAAATTTTTCTGTTTCGGAAATAAAACACGATAATTTAAAACTTTGACTAGGATACTAAAAATAAAATTTCCTATTTAAGTTATTAAATGTTCGGAGTCTTCTTAGAGAAAATTTCCTCAATTCAGAGAAGTTTTCCAAGCAGCAGTGCGACCCCTGGATTTTTAAGTTACTGTATTTACTCGTGTGTAACGCGCACTTTTTTTTTTTCAAAAAATAGGCCAAAACTCTTAGGTGCGCTTTAAACGGGGAATAATTTTTTAGTGTTAGATGTAATCACACGATATACATATGAATCAAGAAATGCATTCAATCTGAAAAATCTTATTAAAATCATCTGAAAAATCAAGGCGGAAAATCTTATTTAATTAAAGTATCACTGCATCTTTATTTCACTTCTTGTATTTTTTATACATTAATATTATATAAACGCTTTTTAGGTGCGTTCGTAATTACGTAAATACGTAGCACCTATTGTTGTCGCTCTGTCCGTCCGTCCGTCTGTCTGTCTGTCTGTCCGTCTGTCTGTCTGTCTGTCCACATATAACAACGCAAAAACTACCCAACCGAATCGTTTGAAATTTAAAATACATAATTATAACATAATTTTGTCGAGTCATTTCAAATTTTATGAAAATCGGATGGATAGATCAATTACAGGGACAATCAAAAGGATTCTGTTACATTACGGTTATTAAGGGGAAAAAAGCTTCAAATGCATTTTCATTGTTTGAAATTTAAAACATATAATTATTGCGTAATTTTGTCGAGTTATTTCAAATGTTATGAAAATCGGATGCATAGATCAATTACAGGGACAATCAAAAGGATTCCGTTACATTATGGTCAATGGGGAAAAAAGTGTCAAATGCATTTTAATTGTTTGAAATTTTAAATACATAATTATTACAAAATTTTGTCGAGTTATTTCAAATTTTATCAAAATCGGATGCATAGTTCAAATACAGGGACAATCAAAAGTGTTCCATTACATTACGGTCAATGGGAAAAAAAGTTTCAAATGAATTTTAATGATGTTACACTCATTCGAACATAATAGAATTGGCATTAATCTATGAAATATATACTAAAATATGCATTCTGTACAATAGGTGATGCAAAGAATTTTTATTATTAAATTACAGGGCCACACAAAAGTATTCCACTACATAATGCTATACGGGGAAACATTGTTCGGGGCGTGTTTTAATTATATTCAACTATTTCACATTTTATGAGTAAGATATACGTTGCTGAGGTGTAATAAAAATTACTTTCTGCATATTAACAGAAACACAAAGATTTCGACTACTATACTGTATCCGAAGTACGCTGTACTATATGAACACGATCTGAATATTTTTAAAACTTCGTTATCGTACGAACGCACCTCATTTGCTACGTTCACGTGCAATTTCCAACTTGTTAATAATTCTCACGACTGTCACTGGCTTCTAAAACCCGCCATTCACTTCCTTTCCTAAGTCTAAAAAGGCATTTTTTCCTTGTTTTTGGTATGATGTAATGTTACTTTCCTCTATCTTTACTCAAATTAATTTAGTCACTCATTCATTTGTATATCAAATTTATGTTGCGCGTTATACACGAGATTTTAAAAATTCGCCATTTTTTCTTGTAAAGAAGGGGGTTAGTGTTATGTACGCATGCGCGGTATACACAAGTAAATGCAGTAATAGACAATTACCCGTTTCTGTTTTCTTCTTTACAAGAGGTAAAGTATTCCTCAGTTGAAGCAAATGGGAATAAAATAAAAGTTAGGATAAGGCATATAATAGCATTAGGAGTAGAGCACTCTAATGACTCGGCTACAGTTTTACTGTACAATAGTGAAACAGTTTGAAGTAAATATGTAAGCTTTAACTTGGTATGTCTTGATAAATTTCATTAAAATGCTTTGATTCTTGAAGTTAATTTTGGTACTATTTCGTCTTAAATGAGATTGTGTATGAAGTTCTAATACATTAGTATCAAAATAAGATAAAAATATCAATTATAAACATTTTTACATACATTGCTGGATGAAAAATATGGATATATTTTTATTCGGTAAGTTTCTTTATTTAGTAAAGCTGATTTTTTCCTATTTAATAATTAAAATGTCTATTTTAAATATGTTCTTTAAAAGCATATCCTAAAGCGGAATATATTTTATAAATTTAAGAAATAAACTTTGAGTATTTTGGAATGAATGAGAAAAATAATTGTTATTTATTTTAAAATTTGATCTATATATTATTCGTTTTGAAATTAATAAGAAATAGTTATTCGTTTTTGGTTCTTTAAATTGCGTTGAAATTATATACATACTTTATAGTCGTCGTTCAGTTCTTCCGTTTGTCTATCCGCTTATAACAATGCAAAAACTACCCAACCGAATCGTTTGGAATTTAAAATACACAAGTGTTGCGTAGTTTTGTCGAGCCAATTCAAATTTTATGAAACTTGGGTGTACAGTTCAATTACATGGACAATAAAAATTATTCCATTATATTACGGCCAATGGAAACAATTAATTTCCTCTGCATTTTAATGATGTTACAATTTTTTTTCGAACAAAGTAACATTGATATTGAAGAACTGTGAAGTATAAACTAAAACATACATTCTGTACAATCTGTGATCCAACGGACAATTGTTATTAATTTACAGGGCCGCTCAAAAATATTCGTTTACGCAATGGTATACAGAGAGGCATTGTTTCGAGCACGTTTTAATTATATTGAAATATTCAACATTTTATGAAATTGATATATATTATATGATTTACTACAAGTTACTTCATGTATAATAGAAATTATATAGTACTTACAGTGACACGCATAAGCATTACTCTACTATACTACACTCTGACACACCAAGATCTAAATATTTAAAATTTTTCGATAGAGTACGAACGCGCCTCATTTGCTACGTTTGACGTACAATATCTGACTTTAATCTAATAGAGATGGATTTTAATATAAATAGAGAGAATACACTTTCATGCGGAAAGTTGACAGACCTTCAACCCATTTTTCATATTTTTGGGACGAATTTACGGGTAAAACATGTTTTCTAAAAATGCGAAAATTATTTTTAAAAAAAATTAAGAATTAGTACTTACATTTATATTCAATGGAAAAAAGTTTTGTAATTGAAATTTTTTTCGAAAACATATTTATGCAAAATGTCTGCCAATCTGTCCGTGTATCACCATTGTGTATTTAAAAGTGTACAAACTTATGCTTGGAACTGAACCAAATTTTTTGCGCATATTTATGGTTATGACCAGGTGGTCCCTTTTGAATTTGGAAATATTTCATGGGGAAAGAACACTGTATTACAGGCACGTATCCAGGGAGGGGGATAAGGGGACTGAAGCCCTTCCCAAAAGTTTAAAAAGATTTTGTAAAGTTAATGAAAGTGAATATAATAATGAATTAACTGATTATAATAAAATTATATATATTTTTAAAATCTTCCATTGCATTAAAACTACGCATATTTTCGATAGAAAAAATGTAATTTTTTTTAATTAAAGATGTAGCAATTTTTCACTACATCGAATATATTCTTCTTTATTCGTATCTACCACATAAAATTTGAGTTCTCTCATAACTCTAAAAAATATAAAATAAAAATTTTTGAAATGGACGTCACATATCCCATACAGGTACATATCTTTAAGTCTTGTTTACTTTTTAAAATATGATTTAAATTATACAAATCACTGTTGTGAGATCAAAAAAAAAAAAAAAAAAAAAAAAAAAAAAAAAAAAAATCAAGATTCAGCTCTTACTGCAGTGAAATCCTGGCTACGGGCCTCTCTGTATATCGCGTTTTGTATGTTTTTATTTCGTAGTTCTGTTATCCATCGGCTGCTGATTCAGTGACGGAAACTCACATTCTTCATAGCCGGCTATTTGAAAGCATCTGATGACAACAAAATACTATTGTTTGGAAAAATTATTGATTTTAATAAATATCATGATTTATATTCACTCGTTTTTACTCCGTTGAATTGACTGCAGCATATGTTTAAGATGAAATTCCAAATTGGTATAGTATTAGACAATTTTTGAAATATTATTGAAGTATTAACATTACTAACTGATTTTTGAAATATTAAAATGCATCAGATTAAAAAAAGATTTTCAATTACAAATCCAACTAAGGTGGTCTGGTGTAATAACTCCAGGCAGGGTAATAATGCCAAGTGCTAATATTATGCATAATTATGAAATAATCTGGTAAATGACACCCATGTGCTCTGCGCAGAAGGGTTTTGAGTCATATAAATCGCAAAAAACAGCTTCAAGTTAATTTGTTTCATTTTTAGGTCTTATTGTTTTTATAAGCATCTAAAATTAACGCTTGATCTAAAATTTGAGAGATACGTTTTGCGATGTGAAGACTATTTTTTCTTAAATCCAGAAATACTTTATAATTACATAAATTTGTAGTACATTTCATGCACTTTCAAAATGTTGTTAAAGATTTTGGATATCTTCACGAGATAATTTTAATTTAAAATGTAAAGCGCAATAACTATAACGGGGTAATAACACCAATCCTTGGCATTAATACCCCGGTTGATTCCCTACAGTGGCCGAGCTACATCCTAAATACTGATTCAAATAAACACAGTTAAAACTGTGCAATGTTTCTAATAATTATATTTAAGCTGTCCTTTTTAAGCAAAAAGAAGCTCACGGTCTGATATTCTTTTGCCTCATCCTTCCCTCCACACCACAGCTTTATCTTTCTTACACTTCCACAAAAAACTGAGCATTTTCGGAAGCTTAGAATACAATTTGTCAATTTCTAAGTTTGTAGAGTTTGTATTTTTAGAATTGGGCAATCTACATGTAATTATTCTATCTTATTTCATAGTATTCTTTGCATGGCGTTATTACCCATATAGGTGGGAAATAACGCCAAATAGCATTGGTCATGAAATCACGCCATTACATTTTATGAATACATATCTGTAAAATTATCGTTTTTTTATATAGCTAGTCAATGAGTTGCTGTATCAAATCATATATTTGTTTGAAAAATACAATCTAAAACTGAGTCGTAAAAATTTGTAGAACCTTAACGTGGCGTTATTACCCCAGGATACCTTAGTTAAAATAACATTTCCTGTCTGAACATAGCTTACGAAAAAAATATCCTAAATCGATTCAGATTCTTTAAATTTATTATAATATTAAATTTAAATGATAAAATATAATATTAATAAATCATTGCTCTTATTCACTGAATTAAAGGATATAAAAATAATAAGCTAAATAATAATAATGCAAAAAATACATTATTCATTTTGACAAATATTTTATTATGTAACATAATAGTAATTCATTAAATATCTCTTAGATATCATGCACATCTGAAGATTTATTTCAGTAAAAGTTCAAATTTCAGTTTTATTTCCCATTTTTGAACAGTAAATATATAGTATTTTAAAAATTTTATCTATTTTGATAAAACTTCAATAGAAATTTTTTGCATGAATTATTTAACATTAATTACAATACAACAATTAAAACTATAATTTTTATTAATAAATCTTTTTAATGCGAGTACTCTGTAATACTAATAATTACCATAAATTATTTAATTTTCATCCTATAAAATATAGTTTAAATAATAAATAAATTTTTCAACCCCTCTCTAAAGATAAATGTCCGATGAATCCCCATTTGAAATGTGCCAGTCAGTCCTTTGTTGCATACATTCAATTATCATCACTTTACCTCAGAAAGTATTCATGACAAATGTTACTATTTATTCATTTTAATTATTAATACTGAATCTTCAAATAAATAAGTACGGGATATCTTAATTGTTTAAATTGTATAAAGTTTTTGACACTTCAAATAAATAATAATAATAATGACAAAAATTTTAATTAGAGATAATGTGTGATATTTTATTAAAGTACACATTTTTCAAGGGGGAAAAAGTTATTTCATGTTTATATTTGCCATTAGAAAATAGAAAAAGTACGCGGTATAGGCAGCGAACTATAGTCAGATCTTTTCCTTAAATTGAACTCTACCTGCCATTGGTTCTGTGGACATTAATAGCAAAAAAAAAAAAAAAAAAAAAAAAAAAAAATCAAGAAAATAAAGTTAAAATATAAAGAGTTTTAATAATTTTAATCCTTCAGGACTAATGTCTGTGGAAAGGATGGAGAAATATGCAATGTTTTAAAGTATGTTATGTAAGTAACGTATCTGAATCAAATAAATTTTCGAGGCTTTTTAAATCCTTCTAAAAATTGAATGAAGCTTGAAAAGAAAAAGAAAAATAGACAATATCTGAAATCTCTGTCCTTGTATTGCTATCATTTTTTACAAGTTCTTGCACTCCTTTTACTTGAGTGAAAAGGAAATGAAAATCCACGTTATGAAAATACGCAGTATACGCCAAAGTTTTCTGATCATAGTCAAAAACATAAACATTGAATTTGGTTCAGTTCTATACAGAACTTATTTCACTTTTTGATGATACAATATTGCTAATAGCATATAAATTCCTATTACAGCTTGTCCTTTCTCCGGAATATTTCGAAATTTAAGAAATACCTGTTGGCCAAAACATTCACAAAGAATTTGATTCAATTATGTGCATATTGAATCAAACGCACTTTTCAAAGGTGCAATAATGAAAGTGGCACAAAAATCTCTATTTACAATTATGAGGGGGAACTGCTGGTAACAGCCAAAACACACACAAAAATTCAGTTTTAATCATAACTTCATTTTTTTAAGATACAAAACGCATATGAGGACACACAGACAGATACACTTTTCAAAAAGATTCTTTTGGGGATCTCTGACCTCTGAAAGTAAAGATTAATTTGAAAATAATGGTAGCAAATTTTGTAGCACGCCCATTCTCAATGATGTCCAATGTCTAATTCCTAAACCGTTAGTCATTTATTCTATTAAGAAAAATGTTTTAATGAAGAAAAAAAATAAAGGACTTGGGTCACTAAAATTGAAAGAAAAATTTTATACGGTTTCTTGGACCTAAAAGTTACATTTAGCGTAAATTTCCAATTATACTACAATAATTATAAGAAAAATAGAAAAAATCCGTTCATATATAACTAAAATGGACCGATAAAGGAAATTTCAAAAACGCGTAACTTATACCATTTTTCTTCAATTGAACAGGAATAAGTTCGGTCAGGCTTTGAGGGATCATATACCAAGTGTTCAAAATATTGGAAGGTCTTATTCCACGTGTATTTCCGCTTTGAATAAAAAAGTCGTACAAGTATTATGATTGAGTTAACTTTTATCAAATTTTTGATTGGCTAAAATAATAGTATTTAACCTCCTCAGTCCTGATGTCACCTGGAAGTGACAAAACACCCTTTAAATTAATTTAAATTCTAGTAAACTTGTTAAAATTACATCTAAACTCTTTTAATAGATGTGTGCATGTAAGTCATCGTTATGTTGACTGATGCATCTTTAGGGTTGTTTTATAATAATTTTAAATTGGTTTTTGTTGTGCTTCGTAAAATTTGCCTCAGGACTGAGGAGGTTATTACCAATAACAGTATTTCATGTATTTTTCTGGCTCAAAACATGTACTCGAACTTTAACTCACTTTCAAATATCCGAAAAAAATTAAATTTGACTACTGACTTAAAATTATTGTATGAAAATCAAATATCACTATGATTTTCGGTGATTACCGTTACCATTTATTTTTATTTTACAGGAGAACACAAAAAAATCCGATAGATTACCACATAGAAGGTAAAAAAAAAATGTTTTAGATTGGATAACAGAATGCTTTGATGGTTGTGATTTTAACTTTTATCTCTTTTTTAGCACTGGAACTGAAATTTACTATAATTTTTAACCATCAAGTCGGTGATTTTCGCAAATCATAACCAGCCAAAGATAAAAAATAACGAAAGTCAGACACTATAAAATCGAGAAGTTGGCTGTGTTTTTTAACTTTTGACAATTACTTTTTATACAATTTTATCAAAGAATCTGAAAATGACATTCATTTTAACTATCAAGTAAGAATGTTTTTGTAAATCGTAAATGTCGAAGTTAAAATAGAGCAAAAGTCTGTTGCTATAAACTTATGTAGTTTTTATATTTTATTTTATTTCGTTAACTTAAATAATTTATTCAATATTTGGCTTATACTGGGATTCTTACCACTAAATAGCAGAAAAAACCCATGAGGTCGGGGTGGTAAAATTTTAAATCTGAACTTTTTAATTTTCAAATTTGCGATTTACGAAAAGTCCTCAGGTGGTGGTTAAATCTGAATGTCATTTTCAGATTGGGCGGTAACAATGCGTAATAATTAATTATCAAAAGTTTAAAAAAACACAATAACACTTGTTTTATAGTATCAAAATATCGCTTTTTTTAACTTAAAAATTTACGATTTGCAAATCTCTTTAATTAGGGTAAAAAGGGAAGGCTAATAACAGATTTAGTGGTACAGAATACATGAGAATCAATTATTAAAAATTTAAAAAAAACATGAGGCAACCCAATATTTGCTGGTTAGTGTGATCATATAACATTTTTAGATATATGTATCTTTTTTTAAAGAATTGAGACAGTTAATTTTCATAATTTTATTTAATATTTTTTTATTGTTACGTATATATTACAAATTGCATTAATATGTCAAAATGATTAAAGTTTTCAAATTTATATTGAATTTTAATTAAAATCAACATTTTTTAATATATCTGACGAAATTGTGTTTCAAATTTATAATGATCCTCAATTTGCTGCAAAAGCATCCACCAAAGTTAAACAACTATTAATCGGTCAGTTTTAATCGCAGAATAACAGGACTTGTTTTATATGTCAGTGTAACAAAATTTATTTTTTAAGTATAATTTATAAAACCGGAAAACCGTACAAAAATTTAAATTTTGTAATTTTTAAAAAATATTTTTATTAACCCTTTAAAAATATTTCTTGAATTTATTTAAAGCCTTCTTTTTTAGCAATTGGAACTGTAGGTCTATGACTAACGGTTTAGGAATTACTCATTGGATACTGTTGAGAATGGACATCCTGTATAAAATACATAGAAAATAATCCTTCGAAAAATCATCCTCATAGTCTTCATTATACATCTTTTTCACAGCTTAAATGGTAAAGCACTTAGAGCGCTATTCCAAGGGTTTCAAGTTCAATCCCCGGCATGTAAATTTTCCACCCTGTTGGTTCTACGTTTAGTTAGCATGTTATAAATCACGTATTAAATTATCAATAATTTCAAGCATAGTTTCAATGTGGAAAATTAATTGAAATAATAATTGAAAAAAAAATTATATGTATTCACAAATGCTGGGCTTTGATGTATCTCATACTAACCCGCATTTTTATGTGTTCATGAAGACTATTCCATAGTATGCTGCAGTCGCAGAGTTAATAACAAATGGGAGTGAAAAATGTCAAAGAAGGCATCATCACTGTAGCTTAAATGGTAGAGCATTCGGACCACTACCCTACGGTTCAGGGTTCGATTCCCATCTAGGACATCCCCCCCCCCTTTGATTCTACGCTTAGGTAGCATAATAATAGATTACGTATTAAATATTCATTTAAAATACTTTATTACTTTTAATAAAACCTAAATTGACACAAACCTACATGAAATTTATTTGCTTTCTATTGAAGGCATTGTTTTAGAAAATTAAATAGTTCAAATACCATTCTTTTAACAACTTTCTGCTGTAAAAAGTAATAAAGAATACAAGACGGATTTTATTGAACAGATAATTCATTTTGATCAATCGTTTATAACATTACATTCATAGATAAATTGATTTATAGTATACAGGAACATTTCGAAAATACAAGAGCAAAATTTTATTTATGTGACTTTCTGATTTGTATTACTAATTTGTTTATTTAACAATTGATTTGAATAATTACGTGTTACAAATCTATTTGAAATTCAAACATTCATTCAAACCAAATACAACTAATCTAATTTTAATGTTTTCTATTTACAATATGTGCTCATGATTATTCCCAAATATATATAATGAAATATAAATTAAAACAAGCTTCAAATTATTATGTGTAAAATTATTAAGCGTAAAATTAACGCAAATACAATGTGTCTGTTCGAATTTTAAAACGCGTGAGATATTTGTAAAGTAAAAAGAAAAGAGTTTAAATCTTTCGAAAGAGAAATTAAAAATTATTTTCGATTTCAAATGATGATACTCTAGAAACATGTTTTTTTCTTTTAGAGCATAATTAGATTAATCTACAGGATTTGAAATCATTGCACAATCATGAAAAATTCTTTTAATTTAAAATATAAAATTCGTGAATGCTTTATTTAGAATTTGGAAAAGTATGCATGAGTGATTCTTTAAATCTAATATTAGATAAAAAACTTAGATGAGATTAGATTAAATGTGCTTAAAAATCAATAATATATAGATATAACTTGCATAAAACTATTTTTTTCTTAGCAGTTGTAAATATTCTGAGAAGATGAAAAAAGTCCAATCCAGAACTCGAACCAACAGTTTCTTCACTTAAGCCGCCGGTGCTCTACTGGTATTGGTATTATTTATCGCGGCCGGTCATTTACATTGAGGGATATAAATCCGAGAGGATGTCTTTCTAAGGGAACCTAACCGTGTGCTTTTCTGACTGTGGAATCCTGACAAATCTGAAGAAGTAGTTCCTTCAACTAACATTTCTCGATCACAGAATTTGGTCTGATTTCTGATTCTGTCTAACAGAATAAATTGAAAATAACTTTTTTAACTGCAGCAAACGCTGCATCAGATAATCAAGTATGTGAGTTCCCATTTCAAATTTTGTTTCAAAAACGCTGTATTGGTTAATTCACGCATGCACGTCAACTTTTATGACTCAATAGCAAATAATCGAAGTTATTTTTAAATAGCTGAGTATTGCCTCGACTGCTTATTAAGCATTTTAAATGTTTAAAAAAATGCGTTTTTTATCTCACATGGTCTGTCATACGATGTTTTAATGTTAGGAACAGTAAAATTAATTGGGTGTATTAATTATATGCCATTTATGACGGCCGATTATCTATATGAGGGATATAGGCAATAATGGGAGTGCCCTCCGTAAGAGTCTTTCTAAGGGAACCTAATCCGTATTTACACAAGCCTACCACATTTTGAAGAAAACGACGTAAAATCAATTAGAAGACATAAGATAAATTTGCGAAGTTTACAAAGAAAATGTGAAAAGTGATTTGGTGAAATGAAGGTGGCAGAAAAATTTCAATAAAGGAAGTGGAAAATTTCACGATGAAAAACGAAATGTGCGGCCATCTTTGATTGGCAAGAAATTGCTTACAAAAGTTCAAGAAAAGAGCACGAAAAAACGAATATTCATCATTACGACGTTGTGAATGCATTTTTATTAAATTTATGGCTCACTTCTTTCAACTCTGTTACCACATGATTGGCTTCATAGACAGTAATTTTCTATGAAAAGGGCATACAAAAGCTTATGCCACGCTATGATAAATGCTTCAACAATAACGGTAACTATGTCAAAAAATAATCGAAGAATACTACTTCATTATGATTTTTTTTTCAGTAAGAGTTTATTTTTGCTTTTTTTTTTGCATAACGAAATTTACTTTCTGGATTACCTGATAAATTAGATAAAATTTTAGCACAATTATTTAATTTTTAAGGAATTCATAGAATTTGTAAAATGTTCAATGGTATAGCATGAATAAAACATATTTTATGCACATTTAAATGGACTAGGTCATTTTTCCTTCAAAATGGACTTGGTCTACCATGCTTGTGAGCCCTTCGCATAAAATACAAAAACAAAACGCAAACATAAAATCTCAAATATAGTTGATAATATATTACATTTATGCTTAAATATAGTGATTTTTTTTTTCAGATGACAACTTTTTAAACATTTAGAAAATGGTTATTGCTCTCGAACTAGAGATATCTGAGACATATCTGAATCTTTATGATGTCCGCATTTTATTTGTTTTCAAATAGGTCCATGTTTAATCCATGGCGTATGTAATATATGACATTGTTACGTAAGATGCCTTTTTTGTCACAAAAAGATACAGTAATCTTCTATTTTTCCTTTACTTTCAACAGAAATGATATTCTTCTGTTGCCAAGATGAAAAAAAAGTTAAAAAAAAACACCGAATAACTCAAAAAATAAACTGAAATGCCGCTTTCAAATAAATTGCATTTAAAAGTACACTTTTACCTATAAAACGGTTCAAAAATTGAAAATGCGAAATTTGCGTTACCGAAAACTCCAAAGCGGAAATTTCAATTAAAATTTGTTTAACATTGTTCAAGAAATATTAATGTTTAATCCATGCATATGTAATCCATGACTCTGTTATTACGTAAGCCATGTTTTGATAATCATAAAAATAATGTTTATTATTATTATTATTTTAAACATGGAATTTATTTTTCCGTTTAAAATTCAGTTCATTTTTCAAATAAACGTTGTGAATTGTTAAATTACACATTTTTAAAAAATATTATCGTGAATCTGTGTACATCTACAAAATGTATTCATCTTCCAAGATTACTTATTTTGATCAGACAAAGACCGTCGTCATTCCATTCTATAACTTTCGAATAAAAATTATTAAACTACGTAGTCTTCTATAAATTGATAATAGTTGTATTAGAATAAACATATGAACTTTGACATTTTATCCTATTAATTAGTTGAACTGCGTTTTATGATATCAGGTAATTTCACAGAGAATAATAATTTTCCTCCTATAAATCAATATTTATCTTTCGGCGTCTCTTTCTGACATTTTAATTTTCTGCTTCAATTCATTTCATCTTACTAAAGCGCATGCAAACTGGTTGCTATTATCAGCTTAAAAGAAAAAGATAATGATACACTGAAACCATAAACTTTAATCACTTTCTTTTATAAATGTACAGGAAATGAAAAACTACCATTGACGTTGAAAAACAATGTTTAGTACTATATAACTTCGATTTAGGAATGCATTTTAATAGTATGAATGCAGATATATTTTTTAATAAATTGAAAGATTCTCAATTTAACGGTATACTGGTAACATTTTCTGCAAAAACACAGGCAAAAAGAAAAAATCTCTGGAAATTAACAGGAATTCTCGGTTAAATGCATTCGATCGCTTTTTTTTATAACCGATTTACAGACATTATTATGTACAATTCCCTCTATGGACTTTCATATTTTTAATTTAAAGTCATTTTTATCTTTGTTAAAACTTGTAATACTAAACACACACTTCCAAAATTTTACAGAAGTATAATAGTATTATAGTATAAATTTTCGTTAGAAGTATTATAGAAAAAAAAATTAGTTATTTTTTTAAAGTTAGAGTTAATTTAAAAAGGGAAAAATCATCTCCTATGAATTAGTGGTAATTTTTTTCGACAAATATTTTGCGAGTTTTCCTTCACCAAATACTATAGAAGAAATGCGAAGAACATAGGTGTAATATATCAACTGAACTATTTTACAGCAATTATTTATCTTATTTGAATATATATTCAGTTGACATTTAAATAAAGGCTTTAAAAACTCTTTTTTTCGTTTTGCGAAATATATTAAAAATAAATATTAATGAATAATTTTATTGAATTTCTGATGTTGCATTGAATTACTAACTACAATAAATTTAGAATTAAAAATTTGTATTCATAGCAAGCATATATTATTTATTTATTTATTTTTGAAGGATATAACCGCAGTAACGCTGATTTTAACGGTGGTCTGGCACTAGGAGCTAGATAAAATTTAAAAGATTGAGCATCAATAAAACTTCAAATCTTTCATAATTAAGTTTACCTAATTTTAGAATTCTTGTAGCTACTATTAAGCGAAGTAGACTGATGGTTTTAACATCAAACAATTTTTAAACCAAATTTACTATTTAACAATGCTAGTTCTAGAAAATTCTTTTAGGTTGTATTTGAATTATTCAATCAGAATGAATTAATCAATCGGAAAGGAATTGGAATTTAAGTTTAACATATATAGTAAATTGTGAGTCTTAAATACTAGACGATAGCCCGTCAAAATGACGTGTTTCCATTTTTAAAAGGATGATAAAACATTACAACAACTTTGGTGAATCATTGCCACTTTATGTTTAAAACTATTTTGAAAAATACAAAGATTGAACATGAGAGAAAAATCTAAAAAAAAATTCAATAGAAATGTGCATTTAAAACTATAACAAAACTATCTGGTGGATGGGGAGGGATTGTAATGAACAAATGGTAAATGCATAAATTTTAAAAAATAAAGTAAGGTAAAATATCAATAATAAAAGATCAATAATAACATTGTGAAACTACAGCCAAAAAATATTTTAAAATACTGAGAGAAAATAATAAAAATATCCAAAATGTATAAAAAAATTTTCCACTTTGGCCATTTCCAGACGAATATGAGAGGATAGCCAAATTATTAATTGAATGGGTAAAATATTGGCATAGAATATGCAGCTAATGAACTTCACTCACAAAATTACAGCAATTATTTCACAAAAAAACATGCAAATTAACGTGCATTAATAATGCAAAACATGCATTAATAATGCTATTTTAAAACATTTGTGAATTAACTATTTTATACCATTAGCTAATACTTAAAAGAAAATACTTTATAAGATCGAAAACAATTGGTATTTGTATTTTGTATTTATTTGCTTTGAGGTAGGCGCTACAGCTATTCGCCGGCATAACCTCCAATGATCACAAGAAACCATATAGAACACTTTATTACAGAATATCCAGTACATACATTTTCACAGGGACAACACAGACACCCATGCCGCTAGCTGGACTCGAACCAGGGACCAGCGGTGTGGGAGCAGCCTCCGCTACATATGTCAACAATAAAGAGTAAACAATCGTGATTCGTTATGTGGTAATGAAGTCATTCACGGCTGTAAAAAATAAATTAATAAATAAATAAAGCAACACGAATATAAAAATTCTAACAATATTGTATTTAAAACGCACCTTTGCTTTTCTTAAATAAAAAGTTTTAATTAAATACTGTTAAACATTTGATTGTTTTGCTGCATCGTCATTACACAGCTTTTATAGAAAATGATTACTTTACCGTATTACACTGTTAAAAAATTTGACCCATTTGTTGCAGCGTCACTCCACAGCTTTTATAGAATATCTCTTTTATGACCAATGAGAATGCTCCATATCACAGTAAAGTAACCGCTTTATATAAAAGCAGTGGAGTGATGCTGCAGCAAATGGGTCAAATTTTTAACAATTGCTGCAGCATCACTCCGACGCTTTTATAGAAAACGGTTACTTTGTGTGTGTTACTTACAGTGTATTCTATAAAAGCTAGGGAGTGATGATGCATCAAAAGAGTCAAATTTTTAACAGTGTACTACTAAAAATTTGACCCATTTACTGCAGTCTCACTCCCCAGCTTTTATAGAATGTCTCTTTTATGACCAATGAGAATGCTCCATAACACAGCAAAGTAATCGTTTTCTATAAAAGCGGTGGAGTGATGCTGCAGCAAATGAGTCAAATTTTTAACAGTGTGAATATTGTGTTTGAAATAGGGAAAAGATTTCAAAGCACAGTAAAATGTAGTGACGTCATTTACAGCTCAAACTGTAAATCTGACAAATGAGAACGCTCCATTACGACTCTGGAACGTTTGCATTGGACAAAAAATTGATAGCCTTTAAAATCGGAGATAACTTTTCACAATGGAATTTGTCATTGGTCACAATAAGTGTTTTTTCTCGTGGATGGGTTGACCCCGGAATCGTTATACACGGGGGGGGGATTTTATATCTATAATATAGGCACTGTTATTTGCGATCACAAAAATATATTGGTAATATTTGCGCACGACTAAAACAGCTAAAGTGGCCATATTTTAATCTTATTTAAGAGCAGAGGATAAATCACCAAAAGTAATAAATGTAAATTATAATTAAAAATATGCATTTTCCTATCCATCTAATTAATAATGAATTTAAAAGTTTGGCATGGTATGCCAAAAATTATTTGCACGGTCAAAGGTGAAATAAATTGTGCAACACCACAGTTTTGGCACAGTTTTGGTAAAACAAAAAAATGCTACATTTTTTTTTTCTTTTGAGGCATTTTTTATTTTTACCTAATTGATGTATGTGTTTTAAATATTTAATTAAAAGAATTGATTTTAAATTATTATAATTTTTTACTTTCATACAGTACCGAATTAATTTCTAGAAATTATAATAAACATTATCAGTTAAAAATAGCTACTAATTCCGATTTTTAAGGAATTTTTTAAAAGATTATTCTTTTTGTTACCCATTTTTGGGGTCGAATTTTCAAAAATCTTTTCTTGGCGGCACTCGATGTTATAAGAAATATCGTAACCCCAATTTTCACGATTTTAGCTTCTATAGTTTCAAGTGCTTTGATTAATACGGAATCCAGACTTTTGTTGATGTATATAGATATGTAATGCATTACAGATTTAATGAATTCGTCGATTTCACGATAATTTTCAAGTAAAACCTTTGAAATCATTAAATTGAGGTATGACTATTTGTTGTTATTTCCCTTAAATTATTCTGTGAATATATATTTATTTTTACCATAAATTACATTAACTAGAAGTACAGGGTGGTAATAAAAAAACTTTGCCGATATACGGAGCTCTAGCAGCCAGTCTACTCAGCCGATCGAAATGAAATTTCAGATATAGCTATTCAGATGTATGAGCTCGACTTTAAAGGTTATAGTTACAGAAAGTCGAAAATTTCCAATGGCAACACCCATTTTTTTCATCGCAAAATATTCAGCGCATGCGAAAACTCTAACGAGCGTTGGAACCGTACGTGTATCGCAAGAAACGGACATGTTATGCACACACAAAAAACCGTTCTGCGAATCCTTACCCCCATAAAGAAAAACTCGACTGGGGCGCAAGGAGGAAATTTGCATATGACACAGAGTCAGTACACTAATCTCTGATTACAATACAGATCGGTGAAACTAAAACTTTTATTTTGATTACACATTTTCCACTGTGATGACACCCATGTGGAAAATGTGTAATCAAAATAAAAGTTTTAGTTTCTCCGATCTCTATTGTAATCAGAGATTAGTGTACTGACTCTGTGTCATATGCAAATTTCCTCCTTGCGCCCCAATCGAGTATTTTCTATGGGGGGAGGGAGGATTCGCAGAACAGTTTTTTGTGCGTGCATTCCAACGCTCTTTAGAGTTTTCGCATACGCTGAGCATTTTGCGATGAAAAAAAGAGTGTTGCCTTGGCCATGGAAATTTTCGAGTTCCTGTAACTATAACCGTAACCGTGAGCGCCATTTTGTTGAAGTTCACAGAACCTCGAGATCATACCTCTGAATAGCTATATCTGAAATTTTACCTCGATCGGTTGAGCGGACTGGCCGCTGGAGAGGCCGCTATATCGGCAAAGTTATTTTATGACCACCCTGTACATTCAAATAAAATGTGATTAGTTTTTACCCTTTGCTGCACCACATCTGATGCACACCCAAAAAATTATAATTTTCATTTTACGGCATAAATTTGCCCAATATAATCTCTGCCAATAAGCAGGGTTAAGAAAAAGATTGGAAGACAAAATTTCGAATTTGTTCTTCGGAAAAAAAAAGAATATTTCGATCAAGCTATTAAGATACGATTTAATTTCATTATTTTTGTGAATATTTAAAAATCTTTATATATATTATAAATGTGAAAGTGTGTCCGAAAATTGGAATGAACTTGGCTTCAAAACGGATGGATTAATGTCTTTGAATTTTTGTATATCGATAGATTATTGGTCTGAAATGAACACAGGCTAATTTTTATTTATTTTATTCAACTATTTTTCTTAATAATTCAACATTTCACTATTTTTTATACAGAATAAATTGAAAATTTTTCCATATCATCTTTCTTTTTTCGTTGCCAAAAAATAAAAAACTGGAATAATTATTTCTCTTCTGTGATTAATTTTCAACTGAAAGATTTTCACGTGATAAAAGAAAATGAAATAAATAAATGGACCCTATTCTGTTTTTCGGTTCGAGGTTAAAAACCGCGATTTTAGCAATTGTGACGTCAGAGGAATACTGTTTTTCTTTTTATATCACGCAGACGATTATATAAAATTTCTTTTACACTTAGAAGACTTCACAAGAATATAACTTCACACTTTACAGGAATATGAATAGTTTAGTAGTTTTTCCAAATATTAATCCGTAATAGAAATGAACCTTTTTCTTTCTTTCGGTTCGAGGATATAAAATTCAACTTTTTACCAATTGTGATGTCACAGGAATACTTTCCATTAAAAATTTTAAAAATATCAATGTAACGTCATATCTGAAACAAAGTATAAGTTTTTAAATTTTCAAAAATTCTGTTTTTTCTTTTTCGTTTTACGGAAACTACCCCCTTTTTGACACTTTCTAACATGGTCTAAAAGTGTTTGCGACTTCAATCTGTCTGTATACCGGATGCCGAGTGTCTGTGGTCTGCCGTCTGTCTGTCCGTGTTTAAACTTGAGTAAATATAGTGGGATTCATACGAAAATAACATACGTTATTGAGATTTGCTATAGCATGTGCGGCATTGAAAATGAACCAGGTAGCAATTATAGCTGAATCACAGGAGCACTCAAAAGGAGACTTTACATAATGATATACGACGAAAAAATCATTTGTGGTGTATTTTGATAATGTTACATAATTTTAAATGTAATGAAATTTACATGCATTTTTAAGGTTCACAAGAACATGGTTACTATCGAATATGTTAAGTATAGTACTTGTAGTGTGCGTACAGTGAGCTCAAAAGTATTTCAATATATCATAGTCTGTGAAGAAAAAACATTTGCAGCATATTTTAATAATGTTATTTTATTAACGTTATTTTAATAATATTGAAATTGATATCAGTTTCTGAAGTGCACTAAAACAGGATTTCTGTAGAAAATGGGGTGAAAAGGTTTAACATTCTTTTACAAGATACCAGAAAAATGTTCTGTAATATAATAGTCTATAGACTATTATATAGATTATTAGATATTATATTATTATAGATATATTATATAGACCGGGGAAAAAATATTCCCAGCGTATTTTAATTGCGTTGCACTATTTCAAACATGATGAAATTAATATACTGAGATAATCAATACAATGATAAATACTGAAATTTACTAATATGCTTGCAGTAAAGTATGATTTGCATCACATTTGTTGTTCATTTAGAGAGACGCATAAAAGATTTTGGACCTGTATCCAGAGCTCAGATATTGTTCCCAAAGTATGGTCTATTAGAAAAGATTGCTGAAGAGCTTTTTCACTTATAGTATGTATTTTAAGGAAAACTAATGCATCCTGAAGTTCAGCTACATTTGGTATAATAAGAGATGTTTGTAGAATTTAAATAAATCATGTATCGGACTATACAATAAACTGGATATATGGTCACCTGTGCAATAGCGATTCCCGGAAATAATTTGACTCGGGTTTTTTGCTTGAATAATTTAAGCTAAATATGCGGTCGTATAAATATTTGCACGTAATATACAGGACTGTACAAAAGAATTCAAGTACGTTTCTGTCTATTATTAGAAATTGCTAAAGGTGAATTTTAATCTTCGTTATACTTTTTCTAACTAAGCAAAATTTTAACATTGTATTTAGAATATTTACAAGCACATAGATCACATACACAGATGCAGAAAAGAATGGGCCCGAGAAGTTATGTATTATGGAAATGTTGGATATTTTTTTTATTACCTAGCTTTAACACATGTTTTTTCTTTCTTTGATATGGAATTCTGAAATGCACTACAACATGATTTCTGTACCATTGGGATGCGTTACAGGTGTTCTACAGTATAAATGGTTGCAATTTCATTTTCGCGATCGTTAATAGTATCTAACACATTTTCCATTTATTTGACTAAGTTCTTTAAATCCCCTAAAAAAAAAAAAAAAAAAAAAAAAAAAAAAAAAAAAAAAAAAAAAAAAGCCTGGTATAAGATATGTGTTATATATTTTTTAAATTATTGTTAATGAAATGTTTTGTTTAATTAAAGCATTTATCTTTTTTTTTATGATACGTGAACGACGTCACGGGTAACAGCTAGTATTAATATAAAAACTAAAAAAAAGCAAGAGTTTAAAGCAAATAAAATTATTGATTTTAGCTCATTTAGTTGCAAAATATAGCAATACAATTTAAAACAGTAATTATATGCATCCAGCAAATCTATATTATAAAGGCCAAACGTATCTGTGCGTAACGCATACGTCATTTTGCGAATGGCGACACTTTCTCATGCAATTTTGCAATTTTCGGTACTGCAAATTTTATACTTCATAAAATAGCACATTTTCACGTTTTACACCATCGTATAGAGAAAAATATATACTTTTAAATGCGATTTGTTTGTAAGCCGTATCTCAATTTATTCCTGACATATTAATTTTTTTATAGTTTATAGTACGAATTTTATAAATGTGGCAATAGAAATACTCCATTTTCTATTAAAATTGATAAAATTGAAATGTGCGCATGAAAATTTTGAGAAGATGAAAACTATTGCGGATTTAGAAATCACGTAAAATACTAAGATCGTGTCAATTTGAAAAAAAAAAAATCATATGCATTTATATCAAACATAAGAGCCTTTATTGATAACTTCATCTTAATAACTAATGTTTACTAGGACTTCCCTCAGAGGGATTAGTCTGAGCGATATTGCTGAGAATACACATTTAATAACTTGCGATAAGTAAAGAAAATGAGATGTTACCTTTAATTGGTCATTCATTGTGATAAAATATAATGATGAAAATAAACATATCGAATCGTAGAACTACAAAATCTTGTTACATATACTATTTTTATAAAAGAAAAGCAAACCATGCATGGATATAAAATTGGAAATATGCAAAATGTTAAAAGTAATACAGAAAATAAAACACCAAATTTTCCTATATTGGAAATATAGCTCTTTGAAATGATGTCATGAGCATAAACAGAAGCTTCGCACTGATTTGAGAAACTATAAATAACATAAACTATTATGTTTGAAGAGAAATGGAGTGTATTTTATATGGTGTGAAATCCGTCCGAATAGTTTATAATGTTGAATATCTGTTTTCCACGGATGCAATGAGGTTGTCGATAAGAGTTAAGGAATCCTTTTTTAAAAATTTGTCCTAAACGAGCACTTACATCTTATAAGTTACTGTGATGCCAAAGTTATAGTTTCAGACCCCAACAGTATCCTAGAAATTGCAATATTCTCAATAAATTGGGTTTAAAACTTTTTCTAGAAAAAAATGTTTAATTTGTGAAATTAAATTGTCGAATGTTTCAGAAATCGTTCATAACGAGAATATTATATCTTAAAAGTTGCCACCAAAAAAAAAAAAAAAAAAAAAAAAAAAAAAGATTTAAAATTTTTTGTCATATTAACATCAAAGAATTCTCAATTTTAGAACTTTTTTTGCTCGTGCATTGATGGTGATTATTGTTCCTATGCAAAATATAGTATATTTTGCAGCAAAGATGGTTACCAACATTTTTTGCCCTCATTATTTTTTAAATCGGCTAGGTACTCCCAATGCTAACGAAAAACACACAAACGTTAATGCTTTATAGCATAGAAATACAGAATCAAAAGCTATTTATCTCCTATTATATACACATAAACAGGGGTGGGGAAATACATCATTTTGCTCGCCAGTGACGAGTGGATTTTCTCATAAGGCGAGCGCATTTTTAGTTTTTGAAAAACTGTAGACAATAGGCACATTATCAGAAACACTTTTTTAACCTAGATATTTTAACTTTCCAAATTATTACAGTGTAAGTATGGTACTAAGCTCTATCTAATATTAATCTTACCTTTGTTACATATATTTTTTAATATTATACAAAAAAGAATTATGAAAATGCATTGTAGTAATAGTAATTTTGTGTGTAATCGCGTGCGATTTTGTCATAACTATTTTCAACTGCGTGTGTTGCATCTTGCGGGCTGGCGAAATAAATCCTTGCCTCGTAAGAATTTGGAAAATTTCCCCACCCCTGCACATAAATTATCTAATTAGTGCTAGCAGATGAATTTTTAAATATACATAGATCAATATAATGCTTCATTTTTCTTTCATTAGTATTTCTTAGTATTAATTTTTCTTTTATTTGTATTATTCAGTAAAAAACTCACTTTCTTAAGCCCGAATTACGTCAAACTTTTTATAAAAGCGCCTAAGTTTATATAACAGCGAAGTATTGTGAAGAGTATTAAATACAAGGTAGTAAGACACTTAGCCAAACGCACGTAATAAATCGCCAAATACTGTCCTTTTCGCCCTTTCTCGAAATGAATTTTTTTTTCGTATATTTAAAAAACACGATTTTGAGTCATCTTATTTAAAATTCAAATAAATAAATGAGAGGAAGCAATAATAGCATAAGTCAAAACATTCATAAGTCAACATTAAGGAATTATATCGTAGTTACACATGTGGAAAAAAGCTGCTTTTGGCCAAAAAACGTTCTCTTCACTAAATTTGAATCCGATTAAAAAAAGTACCGTGATTAATTAAAATGTTATAGGCAGAGCTGCCAAGTCTCCGGCATTTTGGGTACCGGTATTTTAATACAGAAAATGTTCTATTAAATTGGAACATTCTGCGGATTTAAAAAATAACTTTTCCTATAAGAAAATTCTGCTATGCAATAAGCAAGGGTTTGGCATCTCTGTATAGGAATATTTCGTAATCTGCTTTTTAACCTTAAAAAAAGCAACGACCATTTTTCGGGTACAAAAAGTATTGCTAATTGTTCCATTTTGCATACAAGGTACTGATTGTAATATTGATGCATCTATGGTGATAAATTTCCATTAATTTTTCAAGTCCCATTTATTTCATTAAAAATATAAATCTTTTATTCATTTAGTTTAAAATAAATGGTTTTTTAACTAATTTCATAATACTTTTGAAATATCACTTTTTGTTGGCCATTTTTTTAAAGCATTTAGAAAGTGGTTGTTGTTTTCAGTCAAATATAGACTTTGGTTTGTCCACATTTTATTTTAGTATTATTATTATTTATAAATGGAGGAGAAATATTCATACTTAATCCATAACGTACATAATATATGACTCTGTTATTACATAAGTCACCTTTTTATTATCATAAAAATTATGTTTTTACTCATTTTTATTAACTCAGTAGGAAAAATTTTGTGCTTTGAGCAATAGATGTCCGCATTTCCTTTATTTATTTATTTTAACAAAATTCTTTGTATTTAGAAGAATTTTTATTTAAATAGGAAATCCAGATGTCGCTGTTAAGAAAGAAGAAAGTTACAAAAAAGTGTATAAAACGAGTAGACACATACTATCAAATATAGAAAAACGTCGAATCCCAAAAAGACGTCGTATGAAATATCATCTTTTAAAGCAAAAAAACGAAGTCTGATTATCGAGCCTACTGATTACAAAATGTGCATTACATAAAAAAAAATGCTGCAAATATTGATTATTTTTTCTTTTGTGCAGTTTTGTCTTCGAAAGGTGCGCTATGTTGCAAAAAGATATAAGCGCCTATGAAAACACACCTGGTAACCGTTCATGCTCAGTTTTACAAATAAATATGGCACATATATGCCCTATATACACCGAGGTACCTAATTGGTGCCAAAATGGCGTTTAGTTGCCTAACATGCTGATTATCATATAAATGTTATAATAAATTGTTTGTTCTAAAAATATCATATATTGATTGTTATATCTTTTTTAATAACAGAAAATGTTTCGTTTATTCCTTTTTTTTTCATTTTGAAATAAATAAATAACGTGTTGTTATAGCATGCTATATGCATCTGGTAATCAAGACGATGTTTTCGCCTAATTGGCATAAAAAATCTCGCCAAACCCGGTGCTTATATCTCTAGTATATTATCTCAAGTATTTTATTTATGTATACTATAATTGTTTTTACATACCACTTACTTCTTCTGGTATATAGAAATAGGTACGTGGCTCCTTTATGCAGTATAAATTGTATAAGAATTTAAAAAATAGTCCCGTTGCCCCTTTTTGGATCGAATTAAAAAAAATCAATGTCTAATTCCAGTATTGCTCCCAGGTATGCATACATACTCCATACTTCAAAGTTGTATGCCAACAGGAAACGGATGAAAAATGGGAAAAAATGTCACATATGCACCAGGGTACATAATTGGCGTCAAAATGGCATTATTTTACCTGAGATGGTAACTCGGCTTTATTTATTTATTATTTGTTTATTTACTCATAAAATGTTTATTTACTTTCACTTCCTTCTTTTAATTTTATAAAATATTTCTTTTTATAGCTATTAATTATTATTATTATTTTATTTACTGTAAGTTCTTTTTGAAAATAGAAAACAATTTAAAAATGTGTATGTAAGCGTTATTTGAAAAGGGAGTTTTCGCCAAATGGGCTTTGAAAAAAATTGCGCCAAATCTGATGCGCTTGTGGTATCCGTGCCGAAAAATTAGTGACCAGAATTGACTTCCATACACAAACAAATATAAGTTAAAAGAAAACATGCAATGAAAATAAATATAAAGGGAAAATGATGTCATAAAAGAAACTTTTTATTTAAAAACGTAATTGTTTCTAATTTTCACACGCGAAATATGTAAATCATTCTTTTAGCGATAAAAAAGTGCTGTTAAGAGATTATCACAAAATCTCAAAATCAAAGTTTTTATGACATTTTTTAATATAAAAAAATAACAGTTTTATTTTCCTGCATGATTAAATTTTGAAATGTTTTATTGCATTCAATATTTCTGAGTGCGAAACTGATTCGGTTATCTACGAAAATGTCCAGCCAGTGAAAATCACGCTCACCAAATTTCTGTGACGTATGCACATAAATTGTGCTTTTTTATCAGTTTTTTTTAATATAACTTTTAAACTATTTGGAATTAATTTTTAAAAGCAGGTGCATTCACCAGATTATCTTCATAGGTACCTATTGGTACAAACAGAATCAAAATCCGACAAGTACTTTTTGAGATTTGCTTGACGAAAGAATTTTTTTGAATTTTAATATCGTTACGTATCTCTGAGTATAAAGACTTCGCTTCGCTCAGACAATTATATGTTACTTTATTATTATATTTTTACCTATGCAATTTAAGTTTAATTTTAATAATTTGGACACCTGAGTTTTACTGAAATAATAGTTTTTTCTTAACCTTAGTTTTAAATAATATTTATTTGAGAGTTAGTATGACCATGATAAGATGCAGCTAATTTTCTAGGTTTTTTATAAATCAATGAAACAGTTCCTTCTTAAACATTTACTTTCGTCGAAATTCGACGGGTTCCACCTTGTACCCTTAAATATCAAATTTTAGCTGAAAATTTCAAATGTATTTATATATTTATTTATTTTGTGCAATTTAGACCGTTATATAGATTTCAAAAAAGTGTTTTCATAAAGCTGGAAAAACTTCGACAATAAAGGGTTAACCCTATCAGCCCACTGTGCCCAGTCTATGATAATTTAATTTTAATTCCAAACTTGCAAACGGTACCAAAAATATTTTAACAAAATTGTGCTTTTACAATGAAAGCTTAAATTAAAGAATTTTTAATTTCTAAAAAAGTCGTTTGTAAATTCCGGTGGCATTCATAATTTCTTATTTTACTAACAGAATTTGCTCGTGCCAGAAAGGATTAAATATTAATTTTAATCTAATTTTGTAGTCCTTAGCAGATGACAAAGTAGTACACCTAAAAATTAGTTAAAGTGAGCTTAAAAACAATATGATTACTTAACTTTCACAATTGCTTTTACTTTTGTGCTAGAGGAGAATCTTATTTGTTGTTTATTCATTTGTTTTACTGCCTCTTCAAAAATTTTAAGCTTTACGAGAATTTCATTTTATTGAAGTTTTTATTACGTTTAATTACATGCCAATCTTGTTTAAAATATTTATTAACTCCCTAGAATTCTGTTTATAACGTATTTGAGAGGCACTTTAACGCTGTTATAACTGTTTCTAACATAATGAAACTGGTATACATTATTAAGGTGTAACGTAAAATCGTCCGTATAGAAAATTACGTGAGAAACGTTTAATATTCTTTTGCAGAGCCGTAAGAAAGAATTATGGTAATAGATGTCTGTGAGTTAAAATTACTGAAAGCAGTTTTCAATTATGGCAGGTGTTTTCAGTTTTAATTAAATCTTATTGTTATAATTACTGTTGTAACTATTCCAGGAAATCAGTTTCAAGATAGAGAATATTTTAGTTTTATATGCTGTGTGTATGCATTGTATAATTCTTAGAAATAGCTGTACAAAAGAATACGAATATATTAAAGACTATCAGTGTTAATTTTCTAAAGTAAATTTTCGACTACATACAAAGTTGTTTTACATATGCATATTTTTATGAAAGTATATTGTTCTTAAAACTTTTTTTAGTTTATACTTATTACAGTGTAAATTTAATAACTTTTTAAATTATGGAAACCTAATGGAATTCCTTCTAATCTAGCTCTTGACTCTCTAAGATTTATCAAAATATAATATAACCTCTTGCATGATAATAAAAATTCCAAAAAGCGTCCCTTTATCTTCAGATATCTCTGAGACCCATACATTTCCTATATTTAAAGAATGATTTTTGAAACAAACTTTTGTTTATACTTTATCATATTTTCTTGATGGATAACTAATTCTTTTAAATAACTCAGGTACTTAATTGAAACAGCAAAACTTGTGATTATTCTTAATGCTACTATTAGTTAACTTTTTAAGTCCTACATCAAAAATTAATTTATTAATACATAATTATAATTGTTAATTTTTTTCATAGAAGATACCACCAATATATTTAATTCTAAAATAAGTATAAAAGGATATTATTTATTTAAAACAAAGGAAGAATGTTTATAGCAAATTATTTAAATAAATTCCAAAATTCCAATTTTTTAAAATCCTAAATTAAAAAACATAGCGGAGATATAAAAAAATAAAAATTTTAAAAACAGAATAAATGCTTAAACAAAATTTAAAATCCTACTTGAAATGACGTTTGACCCTTTACCTACCGATGACACTTATAAGTATCATAAAAATTACTTATTTTAAAATTATTTTAATGCGTCAGTTAGTTGTAATACTGATTAGAATGAGTTATACATACATTACTTTAAACAAAAATCACGCAAGGTTACGCAAAACAAAAATTATTTTTAAAATGATGAACTCTTTTGTCTTTGTATCTGTTTAGCTTTCTTGGCGCTGATGTAGGAGGATGTGGATTTTTCACTTCGGAAATATTTCTATATTTATATTGTAAGAACATCATATTTGTACATTTTATAATTCTACAAAATACTAAGAAAACTTTCACAATTGCTCTTATTTTGTTATTTATTCATTTCTTTTACTGCATCTTCTATAATTTTAAACTTTTCGAGAATTTAATTTTATTGAAGCTTTTATTACGTTTAATTACATGCTAATCTTGCTTAAAATATTTATTAACTCCCTAGCATTATGTTTATAAGCAGTGCGTATTTGAGAGGTACTTTAACGCTGTTATAACTGTTTCTAACATAATGAAATTGGTGTACATTATTAAGGTGTAACGTAAAATCGTCCATATAGAAAATTGCGTGAGAAACATTTAACACTCTTTTGCAGAGCCGTAATAAAGAATTGTGGTAATAGATGTCTGCGAGTGAAAATTACTGAAAGCAGGTTTTCAATTATGGCAGGTGTTTTCAGTTTTATTTAAATGTTATTGTTATAATTAATGTTGTAACTATTCCAGGAAATGCAGTTTCAAGATAGACTATATTTTAATTTCATATGCTGTGTATATGCAATGTATAAATCTTAGAAACAGCTATATAAAAGAATAAGTATATATTAAAGACTACCAGTGTGATTTTATAAAGTAAATTTTCAACTATACACAAAGTTGTATTACATACGTATATGTTTATGAAAGAGTAATCTTCATAAATCTATTTTTAGTTTATATTTATTACAGTGTAATTTTAATAACCTTTAAAATTATGGAATTATAAACAGCCTTTTAATCTGTCTCTTGACTCTCTAAAGATTCCAAAAAGCGTTCTTTTATCTTCAGATATCTCTGAACCCAATATATTTCCGATATTTAAAAAATGATTTTTGAAACAACTTTTGTTCCACTGTTTCTATAATTTGGAAAAGTTCCGATTAGTTTTTACAATCTACCTGAGATATTGGTTTTTAGATTGCAATCAATTATCAAGAAAACCTTTGCCGGTTTAAAAGACATAATGAATTAGTAGATTTAACGTTGACGGTAAAAATAACGTTGTGCTGTTTCAAATTTATGTATTAATTCTAAGAATCAGCAGCATACAAATGATGTGATGGTCTAGATAACAGAATAAGAAACTATAAAAACTATTAAAAAACGTTTCTGAAACTTACGGACATAGGAATAAACGGATTTTAGAAGTTCTCACTTAAACTTCGGAAATGTGTTGCTTTTACAGATTTCAAAATGCCGGGTGTCCCAGGCTTATTGGAATAAACTTTGAGATGATATAGAAACTATCATATGGATTCAGATTTTCACAGTAACCCATAGTCAGGTATGTTTTCCTGGCGCTGCAGTGACGACGAAAAACACAAGAAAGATCAGAAACGAACAGGGAAGGAAAACATGTTTATTATTTTTAGTGCTGCATAAATGCCGTCACAAAGCTGTAAAATGCTCAGGAACTTGATGCACACTTTGTGTCAGCTGCTGAGAAATTCCGGGACAATCCCGTTATTTTTGAGAATATTAGATCTGTTCAATTTTCCGAAGCTGCGCTTCCATGCATCATGGTCAGGGGTCGTAATTTCGAACGCCTACTTTGATGTTTTACTTATGGCCTTTTTAATGTTCTTCTTTTTGTTTTTTATTGTACTAAGAATGTAAAAAAAATTCACCTATCTTTCTTGTATTTTTTACCGTCAATTCCCTCTAGGAAAACGTTTCCGACCATGTGTTGCTATGGAAATCTGAATCCACGTGATGTCACCTACTTTCCTTTAAGTTTGTCCCAATAATCCTTGGACACCCTGTATACGCTATTCGAACTCAAGGGTAGCTCATAAGAGATCAAATTGTATTTTTGTAAAATTTCAGAAGGATTTCCTCTAGCTTAAGAAATATTTGTCTTTTCTACAAAGTGCCATTTTTTAACTTATTAAAATAATCCTCCAAATAGTTTTATCAAAATAGATTTTTATTAGTAGTGACTGGTTATCTTAGACAATCCCGTTTAATTTGAAAACTGCAATTCATGTTGTTTAAAAAAATCTTCTCCCAGTTATTATATCTTGAGATACTTGATTATAAAATATTCCTTGCGTTGATATAGTCTTGTTATAACGGTTTAAAAACTGTAATACTGAAAAATACGTAGATTATAATGTTTATTTAGATCTTTCTTAATATATTGCAGTAGAAATAAAAAAAAAAATATTATTTAAGATATATTTGTATATTAAAACATTCTAATTCTTTTTTCTCACCCTATGATCAACGATTATTTAATAATATACTGTTGCATGATATTTTAAATATACATACATTACATTCTTTATTTTTAATCTGTATAAGTTTTAAAAATTTCGTTTTTAAACATTCACAAATAAATGGGCTGTATTGTCGATCTCGATTTTGCGCAGAATTCATTTTGTTTTCATCTATTTTTAACATTTAACTATATTTCAGTCTAAATTATGTTTGTGTTTAAATTTACATTATTCTGCAGTTTAATTTTTTTAAGTAACTGTTTTAATATAAAAAAATTATAAGTTCGCTTTATTTATCTCTCTTATATACACGCATATATATATATAGAGAGAGATAGATAGATAGATAGATAGATAGATAGATAGATAGATAGATAGGTAGATAAATAGATAGATAGAAAGATAGAAACAATGGAAATGTAATAAAACTCAGTAAATTCTACTGGTTTAGTGTCAACTGAAATACAGTTTGTATTAAGATATAAACATGCATCCAATGGCAGATAAAAAAATCACATACACTGTATAAAATGTTTTCAAGCACAATTTTATTGCTGAAAATTAAATAAAAAGTTATATAAGATTAAAACTTTTCAACTCAGAAATATTTGGAGCTATTTAACGCTTTCGGGTCTGGTGTACTATTAATAGTACATGCCTGTTAATGGAATATTATTTAGTTTAAACAAACACTTATTTTACTATTTAAATGTGATAATGTTAGTATATGTATATGCATTTACTATATGACTTCAATTGTGTTTAGGCATATAGTAATAATAATAAATATTATTATTTTCTTAATTCTCTTTCAGCCGTTGTACTTCTTTTATTTTAAACATAAATTCCACTCTTTCAATTTATAATAAAAGTTGCTTTTCTGAAAGAATTATGTGCAATAAAGGGCAACAAGTGTTGGAAAGTTGTACTATAAGTTAAATCTTATTGTAATAGAATATTCTCTAAGCATCTCCAAAAACTCTTTCTTAGTTTCTTTTCATATGAATACGAATTGAATTGTATGCAAAACAACTATATCCGTTATCTTTTAGACAATGAAACATTCATTGCTTATGCATGCATTATTATTATTAATGCATTTGGCTAACTAGTCTTAATGTTATTAACATAAAAGTAATTTTTTCTAAAGACTGGAAAAAAAATAAGACCCGAAAGGGTTAATAATTTATTCAGATCTAATTTTAAAAAATCTAAGTTTAAAAACAAACATTAAAATGTTTCTTTTAATATTTAAAAAGCCTTTTATGATACACTTTACATTTCCGAAAATACTTTATATTCTCATTTTAAATAGTACTGTGTATTTGTTAAATACAGAAACTGAAATGTTTTAAGCTTTCTGAATGTTCCATATACAACAAAATAAACAAACGTTTTACGCCCCGATAAAGCTTTCTGCTATTAAAGCAAGTATATGCATATACCTTTTATATCTTGACGATGTAATGTCTTTTACAAATTAAATGATATACAAGTCTTTACTACAATTCCTGTCAAACGGAACGTGATTAGTATTAACTATATTATTTGACTCCTCTATTGGACTTCGAATCAGGAGATTGTCTCCAAATGTAATGCCCAGACAATATAACTTAACCAAGCTTTGATTAAGTAACTATAAGATAGGAAATTGCATGTGCTATATCACACACAGCATGAATTGATAAGATGTGTATGAATATGTTGAATTATTGCTAATCGTTATTAGTTAACTGCAGAAAGTTTCAGGTTTATAAAAATAAATTAAAGAAACACATGTGTAAGTTATACGCGATTTTCCCTGCTCCTACCATCTGTGTATGTACTAGTATAAAAGTGTGATTGCGCATACTATGGAAGTTCAATGAAATATGACGCCTAAATAATATCGAATATTGCTATACTGTAAAACTTTTTTTATCCTATCCTAATCTGTTTTTATGGACGTAATTCGATACTGACAATGAAAGTAGAGCATATATAACCTTCATTTGGTTATTTCTAAGAAACGAAATTCAAGGTAGTAGTAATCTTTTCTTTTTTAAAGTGCAGATAAAACAGAACACTCGTTTAAAATGTAAACTTGAAATTGTGCTCAGTGCACTTAGAAAGTAGGTCACAAATTTGTAACGCCGGCGCCGCCTTGTTCCGTGCAACGTTTTCCAAAATAGCTGTTTAATTACCTTTTAAAGACACGGGAGGTGTATTCAGAAATTCACTAAATGTAAATAAGTTGCGAATCCCATAATATGTATGTAGGTAGTTCTAATTAAATTAGTAAGCTTTTAACAATTTGACGTTTATTGCTTTTATTCGGCTGCTGTATATTGCGTTACACAAAAGTATTATTAAAAGTGGTGTTATTAAAAAGGCTGTACAAGTGGATTGTACATAGAATTGCACCAAACTTATCGTTATGTATGTCCAAACCGGCCGTGTTTATTAGGGTCACATCGGCTAATTACCGTCGATTTTTTTTAAAGTCGTTTCAACAATACTTTTATACTTCTTCTACGATAGGTACCCTAAGCGTTCCTCAACAGCTTTTTTTAATTACCCGAAGATCCAAATTTGTGTGTTACGGAATAATGTGTTTTTATCAGAAAGCATGAAGCTTAGGGTACTATAAAATATAGTTTTCCTAAAAGGTTTAAAGCAACGTCTATTATCCCAAATTTTTTTCATAATTTTAATTTCAGTAGATTCAGAAATAGACGAGGAAAAATATTTTTACACTACATTTTCGGTAATATCTTCAAAAATACACAACCTAATTTTAATTTACAGCTAAACTTTACGAAAGTTTTCACACAATACACTGCACGATAAACAAAGAAAAGATTTTGTTTTTCAAGTAACTCGATTTACCCCTAAGTCCTAAATATATTTCTGAATGTTTAATAATTTGCAATTATGTTGGTCAATAGTCTTTATTTTTTCCCCCAATTTTAAACTTTCTACGTTCCATGCTTTACTGACAGACACAGGCGGGGTTTTAAAGTGGTTCCGCTTTCACTCTTTAAGTACAGAACATAATTATCATACATATAATTAAAATTATCCACAGAAAAAATAAATCTTTATAAAAAAAAGGTCTTAGAATTTTTAAAGCACGAAATGGGCGAAAGTATGAACATAGAGAAAAAGTCATTTAAAATTTTGGTTTATGTAGGTAATTGCTTTGCATGATTTAACAAAATGTACAATATATCGCGATCTAATTGTTCTGGTAAAAATGAGGTGACAAAATATTCACAGTTAAATAAATTTCCATTTGATATCAAAATAGGAAAATCGATATGCTGACCAATAATGAGGTTAACTATCTTCTTTAAATGGGAACTACGTATTCTCTTAAAACATTTAACTCTATTGCAGGTTTTGAAAATTTCTTTTATTTAGTAATTGCGAAATAGGAATAGGAAATTATAATAATTTTAGTAAATTAAACGTACACACTTATCTAGAAAAGAAACATACACATATAAAATATTGAACAAAATATTTCAAACAGGATTGTACGACACATCCATTTATGTAATTGTAAATAAAAATAGCTAATTTTCTGAAAACAATATGTTACTTTATCTATACATATAATAAAACAGTAGGACCCGGTGTGTCTGTACATTGAAGATAATTGACAAAAATGGAGTCAGGGCGATAAAAGAAAACCAATGAAACACAAAAAAAATTTTTTTGAATTTTTTGTCTGTCTGTCTGTCTGTCTGTCTGTTTGTTCGAGGTTATCTTCGTAACTACTGAATGGATTTTTATGCGGTTTTCACTAATGAAGAATGCACACTCCCGGGCAGTGTATAGGCTTTGTTTCATCAAAATCGGACAACAGACAAAAAAGTAACAAAAAGAAACAAAAGAAACTATTAGGTGCGCTGCTCACGTTTTTTAGTACATAACGTTTTTTAGTACATATAAAATCCAATAGATGTCACTGTGCGATTTTAAAACGCGCTATCGTTATGTTTTCGCCAGTCTACTTAAGTATGAGAAAGTTTCAAGCTGGCTGTCGTTCCATGTGGTTTAGTCGGTAGAACGTCAGTGCGCCATACTGATGGCCCGGGTTCGATTCCCAGCATGGAATTTTTTTTCACTATGTTGGCATTAACGCCTATAAGCAATTAAAAGAATTTGAAATATTGTATTCAAGGCGAATTTTCTCTCTGGGAAAATTTCCTTGCATTAATATGTCAGTGTAATTTTTTTTTCGATTTAATTTTTTTTTTTTCGAAACTTTGTTTTTCTTAAAAAATTACAGTAAATATTTGATATTTCCCAACGTTTTTTGAATGATCGACTTGCTTTTTTTTTTTAATGTATGTCTGAACCTTATCTAACTACTTCTTCAAGATTTCTTTAGATAAACCGACCAGCGTAGCGGGCGAAGGCCGCTAGTATGAATAATATGTTACGTCCAATACTTAGAGAATGCATTTTTTATGTACTCCTGATAATCTTCAATCATTTAAATTTTTCATGAAATAATATTTAAAAACTCAACTGAATTTCTGCGATGCAACTTCAGTGTAATTAGTTTTTCCATCAAATACCAGATTTACCAAAGGCATTCTTTACTCAAAGACAGACAATAGGAAGTAACTAATAAAAATACGCCTGGAAATTACTTTAGAAATTGGTTCTCAACTCTGTAGTACTTTGTATTTCATTAATTAAATGTTCACGTTTGAAATAGTTCAGAAAATGCAATCATTTCCTTTAAATTTACTAATAAATTAGATAGAGAACGGAATTAATTTTGCCTTTGGCTTAATCTGTGTAAGTGAAAAAACGCGTCTTTACATTAAAAAAAATTAAAAGTTAAAATGAAAAGTCGTATTTTAAAAGAAGTGATTTTAAAATAACTAAAGTTAAGACACATTTTCTTTGATTTTGGAAACATTATTCAACCAAGTGTTGTTTGGTTAAATTAAATATTCCAATAAATAGTTTTAGATTGTTTCAAATGAATATATAAAAATAATATAAGTTCATATACCGAAAACTAACAATAACATCTTTAAGTAAATTAAATCTTGTCTTTCAGTTAGACACAGTAAAAATTTGGTAAATTTTTCTTAATTTAAGAAAATATAATATCACCACATACATAAACATTGGGACCGTTCAAGTATTACGTAAGCATACTTTTAGTCATTTTGTACCCCTCCACCCCCTTGTAAGAAAATATAAGGAAATGTTAGACCCCCCTCCTTTGCTTACGTAAGATTTTATGACAGTTTATACATAAATACTTCTTGATTTATAAAAAGTTACCAATCAATTACATTATTGATCCTACAAATTTATACAGGCATATAGGGATTCTGATATCAAACTATATAAAATGGTTTCAATATATTGTTGTTTATTGCATTAAACAAACCACAGAATACAAAATGGTTTAAACATATTGTTATTTATCATTCAGCTTGTCGTGTGACACACCGCTGAGTTCATCACAAGAAGCTGATCATTAAGCATCGTAGCGTAAAGCTGTTTCATTTGGAGCCAGAGTAACTACTAGAAGGTTATATACATTATTACATTTAATAAACAAAAATTTAATTACATGTTAAAATTGATTACAGAGAAATGAGCAGTTAGCGTGCGTGAAACTAGCACGAGCTCGGGAAGCGAAGTAAATATGAATGAGTTCAGTTCAGTTCAGGCAATGCCATGACGGTTGCCGTTAGAGTTAAAATAGCAGTTCGCAAGTGTTCGTTCCTGCAACATGGAGTTAGCAGTGTTGGTGCGTTCAGTAGAGGACACTGCAGTAGCCCCTTCCTAGTGAAACGTTACCTGAAGCGTGCTGGAAAATGGATTTGCCGTCCAGAGCGAGTCCGTTTAACCTCTGAAGGTGCTGGTACATCCTCGATTTCCGACTGTTGGACTTCTGGAGTGTGCTATAGGCTTTTGGTGACGGGTACCGAAGTCGAGTCTGGGCAGTTGAGTATAAATGCAGGCGTAAGGCGGTCAATGGACACAAACTTGGCTTTATCGCCTATCTGCAGTTTGTAGACTTTATCGGACCGCTGGAGAAAAACAAAAGGTCCATCGTATGGTGGTTTCAGAGGTGGCTGAACTGCATCATGTCTCATAAAACTTGGCTGCAGCTCCTGAGATCTTTCTATACAAAGGAGCTGTTCTTGGTGTTATGTTGTTAGAGGAAGCTGGGGACACCTGCTGCATGACTTTTTTCAAGAGTGCGACGAATCTGGCTGCGTTGACGTCTGCAGGAGTTGGTGCAAAAAAATTCCCCGGGCAATCTCAAGGCTGTACTATACAGTGTTTCCTCCCCGCATTTAACGAGAGAAGACATGCTTTTTGCGCTCCTGCATTTTTAAAAGCTGAGCCCGAAATTTTGGTCGTAAGACACAACAAGTCAGATATTCGGATAGCCTCAATCAAGAAGAAGAAGATGATGCCAGTTTAAAGAGTTTTCCTCAACTAATTAGTGATTTATTTAACTAATTAAGAAAAGCACGGTGTAATTAGACCGTAAAGTCCCACCGTAATCCAGCGGAGGAAGAAACGTCCAACGCCCGGTAGAAAAAGGGCAGCGCTCGAAGAATTCTCCGGCCTTGATCGAGACCGAGGCTCCCCCAAGGGAGGACGCATCACCACGTGGTGAATTAATTGAAAAAAAAAGTATTGTTGTGTTATATTTATGAATGCTACTAATTATGCTTAGTCTTCTTACAGTTTTTCTAGGTAACATCACAATCGAGAGGATGTAAGAAGACCAGGAGGCCTGGCGGAAAGGAGCACATGACGTAAGTATCCCATAGGTTAGCCGGGTTGGTGGCGGTCGCCCAGCCAGGGAGGTGCAGACGATATATGCCACGTGTAGTATCGCATGCGCCCCCCGTCACGGATCTGGTGACGATCAGTCGGGGTACGAGAAATAGTTTACACTCGTGCCCCATCGCGTGGTAGGCCCATTCAACCCATCCCCCCCCAATTTATTGGGGTGTAGTAATTAATTTCTGGTCAGTATTTCGGCATTTGTTCTGGTGCACAAAATTATAGTAATTCCAAATGGACCAGAACGTAGGGTGTTAGTTTTTTTTTTTTTTTTTTTTTATTAACTTATTTTAATTATAATTATCCAATATCAGAGCGCGAGTTTGCTAGATTTTACTTTTAACTATTATTATTCAATAATCTCCATTCCTTTTTAATTTTATTTTTCTTTCTTTTACATTAGGTAATTTTTCTCTTTTATCAATATTATATCGTTAAGTTTCCTGCCCCCCCCCCCTCCGCTGGCCAGAAACCCATTCGCATTTATCGTCACTGGGACGCTTGCGCCTGTGCTCCCTCGCCTATTCTATAGTATTAAATAGTACAGCATCAGTTAAATCCAACTAGTTTCATCGTTCATAACAAAGAATTCAGCATATCAGTAAAAACAATACAATAATAATCCAATCAATACACATCAAACTATCTTACGCTTATCAACAGTAGAATATACATCCCCATTAGTAGTTAATTATTACCCAGTCATCCTAATTTAACATCACCCTAAATATTCTTAATTAATAATTTCCTCAACTTATTCCAAAATTCAGTGATTCTATAGAGGCTAAAGTAAATTTCACTTACTCCACAATAATAGCTTAGCCGGTGCAATTTCCTAAGAAAAGCTTCTCTAGCTCAGCACAATAGATTAAATTCCAGAGTTCCCCCACCTATTCATTCCTTCTTACTAAACTAGTACAATAGCATACCAGCCTTAGTCATAACCCACCCCCTGTAATTCAACCTTCTTTCTCCAAGGACATTCTTTAGATAACAAAGGATATAGCTAAGGGAAAAAAAAAGTCTCTATTTAGAGCCGTTTTCATTTCAGAAAGAAAGAGATCACTACTAAAGGGCTCCCTACTAAGCCAGATTTTCCAGTAGTATCCCCCACACACACATATGCACAACCTTAACTCACAATAAGCATTATACGCTTTAAATTACGAAATTCATAGCATCAGTATCTAACAAGTATAAAACATAAATCAACAAGCACATTTTGAACGTCACGTATAATACTCTCTTCATTCACATATACCCCCGGACATCTCATACATTTAACACTAACATTCTATCCCCATGACACGTGGGATGCTCTTAAATATGTCTAAGACTAAAGTAGCATCCCCCACCATGCCCTTGGCCAAGAGTGGCAGGTTAACTACCAGCACAAAGTCACTTTCGCAACAGTCAGGATTACAAAAAAAAATCCACAGGCCTGATAACAAGTAGCAGCCGCATTACCAGAGCGAGTTCGATGGTCCCGGTTACGCCGGAAAATCAATCAGAAAAGAAAACAGACATCAAGAGGACCAAGAAAAAGCCGGAAGCAAAGAAAGTAATGATGGATATAACACAGAAAATCAACGAGCATTTTGCAGTACAAATCAGTAGCAGTGACAGCGATACGGAATACTCAGAAGATGAAAAAAGCACGAAGGCGAGTAACAAAGTAGAAAAAGATGAACAAGCAAGAATCACAAGACAGTGCTCGCTACAAGATGAAGAAGGAAAGAGACTCAGGCAACAGATACTCGAGTTCTGTGATCAGGATCCGGATTTAGGAAGACAAAGGAGTCCAGAGGTGGAAAAAGCCATAAAAGCTATCAACTTTCTCCAAGCGGTCCAACACAGATGCTCAAGGATCCCAGCGGGTACAAGCAAGGTAATGGACAGCTGCATAAATGTGATTTTCAATACTATTATGGAAATGGAAATCAGAATGCAGACGGCCAACGTAAGGGTTGAAGAATTGCGTCAGCCCGGCGCGGTACCACCGGCTGGTCCAACAACAGAAGAAAGCAGGGAGGAGATGGTAACCAGGACCCAAACCAAGCCCCCCAGGGGATACGCGGAAGCGGTCAAGGCGGCCACATCCACCCTGATCATCCAAGCCACCACAGAAAGAGAAACAGAAGACGTAGAGAAGCAAATAATAGAGACAACCTCGGAACACCATGACAGCGTGAAGAAAGTGAAAAGGATTAAGAGCGGAGTCAAGCTTATCTGTGAAAACGAAGTGGAGGCCAAGAAGATAAAGGAGACAATCAACAGCAACTCAGAAGCTAGAGAAGCAATACAGGTAAAGACTGCAAGCATAAGGAAGAAAAGGATAATAATATTCAACATTCCGGATTACGTTTCTGAAGAACAGATACAGATGAAGCTGCGGAAGACCCTGGGACTTGGTCCACAATACAGCAAGGATGCAGTCACTCTGCTCAGGCCCGTGGGGGCCCGCGAGGGGAAGAAGCACCAACCAGTCCTCCTTCACGAACCGCTAGCAGACCACTTGCTAATGTTGAGAACAGTCTGCCTGGGGTTCAAGGAATGCCCCATTAAAAACTTCATCAGCATCACGAGGTGCCATCAGTGTCTCGAATATGACCACATGGCAGCTGATTGCAAGGGGACCCAGCGGTGCTCTGTCTGCGCGGGCCCACATGTGTACACAGATTGCAACAATAAAAGCAAACGCTGTTATGTGTGCACCAAGTACAATGAAATCAACGGCCACTGGATCCGTGCTCCCAAGCCAACAGATCACCAGGCCAACTCCGGGAAGTGCTGGGTACATCGAACGCTGCTACGTGTCAGGCAGATTCAAGTAGAGAAGGGCATGGCACTTACAAACGGTCACCAGGTTATACACGGGAGGGTAACCATTGCCACATTTGGCGGCAAGGATAGGATCGAACACATAACCAGCCACGACCATGAAATGAGACGAAAACATGACGAAAAGTACAGCAGATATCATGGTCATAGGAAGTAAAACAATTATCACGCGCCCAGGGAGCGCAACACAAAATTCAAGGGTTACCCCCCACACTACACAGCACACAAACACGATCACACCTCCTGCATCATTAGGCATACAATCACAAGACTCTTTAAGCTTTATCCAAATAAACATACACGGTAGCAGAGCGGACACTAGCATGCTAGCGGGATACGCTGCTACCAACAATATCCACATAGCACTAATACAAGACTATCATCAACACAAAACAAAGGAAACCATAACAGGCTTTAGCCGCAACACATGGAACATAACAAAAACAAAATTGAATAGATCAGCCATAATAACAAATACAGGCACTAAGCCAATCACAATCTTATCAAAAGAATTTACGACGGCGGTCAAGTTAAAGAACAAAAACAAATTATTCACTATAATAAATACATACGCACCCCCCTCGCTAATGGACTTCTCCGTCGTATTGGAGGAGATAGAGAAGGCCTTGAAGTTGGCGGACGGAGAAATTCTGCTGGCAGGGGACTTTAACGCTCACTTGACCGCTTGGGGCTATGATGACATAGACCAAAGGGGTCGAGATCTCACAGATTTCCTCCTGCTGAACTCATTGTTCGTCCACAACCCCTCGGATGCCCCACCGTCCTTCCTCACAATACGTGGGGGAAGGGAATTAAAAGGCTGGCCAGATCTGACGATAGCGACGGTCGCCCTGGGCAACGAAATATGTGATTGGCACGTTAGTGATGACGACTCACAAAGTGACCACAGATATATTAAATTCACACTAAACAACTATGAAAACATCGACTATCAAAGACATGGCTTACAAACAAAAATAGGTAAACATGCAAAATTTGACAAAAGCATCAAAAAAATCAGAAACAAATACATAAAATAACTTCAAAGAACCACAACAGAAGAAAAACTGGACAATGTAACTCTGAGACTACAAAATGAAATCACATCAATTGCTTTTGCGTGTTATAAAAAGAAACGCACACCTGCGGTCACTGCCCCCCCTTGGTGGACGGACGAAATCAAAACAGCCAGGAACAAGGTTAGGGCGTTCAGGAGGAGATACCAAAAACAACCAGATGAAGAACTAAAAATAAAACAACAAATAGTATTTAAAAGAGAAAGAGCCAAACTTAAGAAGCTCATCAAAAAAACAAAATTAAAGACATGGAAAGACTACTGCAGCAAAGTAACGGACACATACGGCTCGCAATACAAAAATGCAAGCAATAAAAACACGGGCCCTGCTAAACTTGTCAATATACTCCCACCACAGCAATCAGTAAACATTAAAGATACACTGACACACTTTTTAGACAATCTATACATAACAGACCAGAACACCCCCCACAACATAACAACAGTAAATAAAAAAAGAAGATGCAAAACCACCAGTAGTTACGAAGGCGGAATTAAATAGAATAATCAGAAACATCAAACAAAACAAAGCACCAGGTTATGACTTCATTGACTATAACTTAATTAAACGCACAAACAATGCCGCCCCGCAACTACTGCTCACACTTCTCAATACATGCTTAAAATTTGAATACTTCCCCAAGTCATTTAAAATCGGAATAGTGGTCCTCTTTCACAAGCCGGGTAAAGACCCTGCAAACCCTAAAAACCACAGACCGATATGCCTACTACCGGCAATAAGTAAGATTTTAGAACGCATAATACATGGTAGAATAAATTACCATCTTAATAAAAATAAATACTGGAGAGATAAACAATATGGCTTCAAGCAGGGATTCTCCACGGAACACGCACTGGACAATCTAATTAAAACAATAAAAGAAGACAAAGCTAACAACTACCAAACACTCTTAATAGCCATGGACATCAATAGGGCTTTCGATAACATACGCTGGCCAATACTAATAGATAATATAAAACAATCTCCCTGCCCGGGTTATTTAATAAACTGGGTAGTGAGTTTCTTACAACAAAGATACGTTTCACTAGAGGAAAATGGGATCAAAATCACAAAACAGACATTCGGCGGCTGCCCCCAGGGAAGTTGCCTGGGCCCGCTTCTATGGCTATTAATCGCAGAGACAGCATTAAAAAACACTGGGGAAAACATGTCAGGATACAGGCATTCGCGGATGACTTTATTCTGATACTCAAGGGAAAAACAAAAGATAAACTTAGAAGACTCGCAAATAGAATACTCAAAGCTTTTAACGAATGGATACAGGCTAATGGCCTAACGCTGAATAAAGAAAAAACAGAACTACTATATCTAAACAGGGGACATATGAGGAACCTACCTACAGAAAACACCAATGTAATAGAGGGCATAGAGTTAAACGGTCAATCTCTAAATGTGAAAGAACATATCAAATATCTGGGAGTGATATTGCATAAAAATCTAAACTGGGTACCTCACTGCGCAACACAAACAGGCAAAGTTAGAACAAACTTCAAAAACCTGGCCTATATGGCGGCAAAGGGCTGGGGACTAAAACCTAACATAATCAAGATATGGTACACAACAGTAGTAGAAAAAACGCTAACTTATGCGGACCCAATATGGGGGCACGAGCTCAATAAAAGGAGCAAAGAGATACTCTCTAGTTGTCAAAGGCATTTTGCACTGGCCATAGTCAGGGCTTATAGAACGGCCCCCACCTCGGCACTTCTGGTACTCTCGGGCCTGATTCCAATCCACCTCAAAGTCAATTACGAGGCAGCCTATGGAACAATCGCAAGACTTAGAAAAAACACAAAAATACACAACAAGGTCCTGCACCAACTTGAATATGAAAAGAAAATCAATATATGGGCAAATCACCCAGCCGAAATAATTGAACCAAGGATTGGATATAACATGCACGAAGTAGTCACCTACACGGACGGTTCCAAATTGGAATCAGGCGCTACAGGTTCGGCCTTTGTAGCATACAAAAATAACCATAAAATAATGACATGGTCAGTGCCCCTAAGAGAATGCAACAGCGTTTTCCAGGCCGAACTACTGGCAATACAAAAAGCAGCGGAATGGGGCAACACAACAGGTGAGCCATACAGCATACGCTCGGATTGCAGATCAGCCATAGAATCACTAAAAAAGCCATTTAATGTCAATGAAACAGTAGATAAAATACAAAACTTAATTAGAGAATCCAACAATAAGTTTAAAATCAGCTGGGTCAAGGCGCACGTGGGCATCCAAGGAAACGAGGATGCAGACGAGTTAGCCAAAACCGCAGCGGAAAACACAAATAACAAAAACAAATACTATATGAAAAAGCCAATCTCAAAACTGAAACGGACACTCAAAGAGCTAACAATGAAACAATGGCAGTTCGAGTGGGATTACGGGGATACAGGCAGGGAAACACATCAGTATTTTCCAACAGTAGGTGAAAGCAGACTCATAAGTGACTTTTTACTCTCACATCTCTACACAGCACATGGAGCATTTCCAGCGTATCTCCACAGATTTAATAAAGCGGACACTCCGGACTTTGCAAGCGGCACGGAGGGTACGCCTAAACATTATCTCCTCCACTGCCCACTCTCCCAACAGTACCACCTGGTAAACATAACAGCAAATAATGATAAACTGTGGCACGAACAATTAGGTAAAAACAAACACGTACAAAATAAAGCAAAAACAGTAATCAGGTGGCTCCAAGAAAACTGCGACAGTATCACAACATTAAAGCAAACAAACACATAAAACAGAAAGCCCTCTCATTTTGATAACCCAGCACAAACATAATACTGTATGTTATGTGTTAAATGTTGTGTGTTAAAAAAAAAAAAAAAAAAAAAAAAAAAAAAAAAAAAGGCCTAGAATTTTTTTTCTTTTGCCAAAAAAAAAAAATTTTTGTATATGTTTTATGTCCTTTAGCAGTGTGCGGTAGTCGCACAACATCAGCTGTAACCATGGCCCGCAATAGGAGCCCCGCAACATATGAATTGCATACACAACGAATATCAACAACGGTTCAGCAAGTTGTGCAATATGACATAGTAAGAAGCTTCAAACGCCCCCGACACTGCTTGTCCGTCCACTGTGTTGTGTTATAAATATATATATATATATATATATATATATATATAAAAGGTCTAGGAATCCCCTAATGCCAAAAAAAAAAAATAAATAAAAAAAAATAAAAACTGCTTTTATTTTAAGTTTTTTCATTTATTATTTTAATTTCTTTTTAACTCTTTATTTAACTATTTTTTTTATTTTATTATTACTAATTTTTATTTATTTAATTATTTATTTTTGACAGCTCGCCTCTTTATTTGGTGCAGTAGGACTCTGTCCGCACAAAATACCGGACCCGCTCGAATGGGGAACCCAGGGAGCCAGTTTTTCTCGGTGGGGTACGGTAGAAAGGTGGGTTCTTGTCTCTCTCTCTGCAACGCTCTCGTTTGCCTTGCTATTTGGCGAAAAAATTTTCCTCCATCAGCGGTACGACTTAGCTTTTCGGCCATTTTCTGTTTTTTTTTTTAATTCCCTCAAAATTTTTCCAACACTCAGCTAAGTTCAGTACCATTGTTTAGGCTCAAAAACATCCAGTCCCATTTCGTCTGGTAAGATGAGTACAAGGTGTGCGGCAACAAATCACAAAGTTAACCCAATGTGCAATAAACCACAAAGACTACCAACAAAGCACTTAACCTAAACAGCCGACCCGGGTACTTGTCTTAGTGGTTCGCCACTTTGCCGGCAAAAATTACATCATGTACGCTAATGGCGCCTGGTGCATGTAAAATCCGTCGTGGGTGCAAAGTCCTCCAAGTTACCTGTGAATTATACCTCTGGAGGTGCCTTGCCAGGTGAAGGTCTCGTCATCTGATCAAGGCTCTAAATTACGAGACCATCTTGCGAAGCCAATTACAGTTCAAACAACAAACAGGCGAAACAAAGTATGCTCAACGACAAGCAAGTACTGCAGAAATGATGGCATGCGTAGCAAAGAAATCAGGTTTATTGCCGCTACGCGGCAATTAGGCGGTCGACCGCCCCGATACCAGGTATCTAACCCGTTAAGCTGAGATAACTCGGCAGGTAGGGGCCTGGCCATCGGTTAGAAAGAAAGAAAGAAAGGCTGTACTATACACTAGTTCGGCTGTGATCGCTTTAATGGTGTCTCTGAATGTGGAACGCATTCCAAGCAATACTGTGGGTAAGACCTCCAACGATCAGTTAAATGAGCTTTTAAAGCAGCTTTCATTGTGCGATGCCAATTTTCAATTAAACCATTAGACATTGGGTGATATGCTGTGGTGTGTATGTGTTTAATCCCTAATAATTTCATTAACGTTGTAAGTAAAAGAGACTCAAATTGCCTGCCCTGGTCTGATGTGACCAGCGTAGGAACACCGAAGCGAACTATTCAATTTTGATAAAACGCTCTAGCTACAGTTTCAGCAGATATATCGTAAATTGGACAAGCTTCAACCCAACGTGTGAAACGGTCAATCATTGTTAAGAAATACGCATATCACTGGGAAGGAGAGAGGGGCCCAACGATACCGATATAAATATGTTCAAACCTCTTATCTGGAATTTTAATGTTTTGTACTGGGCTGTTTGTATGGCGATATATTTTGGATCTTTGACATGGAATACATGTCCGTGTCTAGTTAGTAATATCTTTTTTTTTATTCCTGGCCACATAAAACGAGACGTTAGAAGTTTTACCGTAGCTTTGGCACATGGATGAGCTAAATCGTGAATTATTTTGAATGCGGTTTTTCGAAATTCATGAGGAAGATACGGGCGAACGTTTTGTGTAGAGATATCACACAAAAGTTTAATTTCAGTTCCCGGTAAAATCATATGTTGAAATTTTAAGGTTGTGTCAGACTTAATTAGATTTTGCAACTCAGTATCAGCACTTTGAGCTTGAGCTACTGCGGTATAGTCCAAGACATTTGGGAGTTCTGAAGCCTCAATTCTCGATAGCATATCTGCTGGTATATTATCGGAATCTTTTACAAATTGGATATCAGTACTAAATTGGCCAATAAAATCCAAATGACGCAGTCGTCTGGGAGAACATTTATCGGCTTTTTGTAAGAATGCATATGTGAGTGGTTGATGATCAGTGAAAATTGTAAATTGACGGCCTTCAAGCATGTGTTTAAAATGTTTAATGGCGGCATAAATTGCATACAATTAGCGATCATATGTGTCCCATCTCTGCTGTGCAGAGACAGCTTGGCTCAGAAAAATGCCAAAGGTTGGAAACTTGTCTCATTGTCAATTTTTTATATTGATTTAGTGAAGCTCCTACCACTGAATCACTAGCATCTGTGAAAAAAGTTAAATGTGCTTCTGGATCTGGGTGAGCCAAGATTGCAGCATCGACAAGCTGTTTTTTGCAAGTTTCAAATGCTGCTTTTTGAGCTTCAGTCCAGTGAATATTTCCCCTTTTTGGTGCCTTTTCGCATGTCATTGAGTGGGGCCTGAATATGTGCAGCATGGAGTACATTTCTTCGATAATAATTTAGTAAACCAAGGAAACGTTTCAGTTCTTTTACAGTTTTTGGTAACTCATACTTTAAAATTGGCTCAACACGTTCACGCTGAGGCTTAATACCATTTTTGTTAACCAAATAACCTAAAAAGGATAATTCGGGAACACCAAAGACGCATTACTTTAAATTAATTCTAATACCATAAGCAGAAAGTCTTTTAAAAACATATTCGAGGTGTGCTTGGTGGTCTTCCTCAGAACTGCTTGCAATTAAAATATCATCAAGGTAATCAAAAACAAAATCAAAACCGTGCAACACTTCATTTATAAATCTTGGAAAAGTTTGGGCTGCATTGGACAACCCGAAAGGCATATATATAAAAACTCAAATAAACCGAATGGTGTAGTAATTGCGGTTTTTGGGATTTAATTTTACATCAAATTTTTAAAGACTCAAATGATATTATGTAATGCAGCTTTAGTGTAATTAAATTTTTCATCAAATACCAGATTTACCAAAGGCATTCATCTGGGTGAACTGGGATTTGGTGATATGCCCTAACTAAGTCCACTTTAGAAAAAATAACTTTCCCATGTAATTGGCTTGAAAAATCCTGTAAGTGTGGAATAGGATAGCGGTCAGGTATTGTTATTCTAATTAGAGTTATGTAGTCACCAGTAGGGCGAAAATCTTTACCAGAGTCTTTCGGGACAAGGTGCAATGGGCTAGACCAGTTAGATGTGCTTGGTCTGCATATTCCTTGCTCTAACATGTACTCAAATTCACGATTAGCTGCAGCTAAATTTGCTGGGTGAAGTCTACGCAGGCGTGTAAAGACACGTTGCCCTTTGGTTATAATTCTGTGCACCGTATTATGTTTTACTTCTTTCAATTTTGGGTATGGGCGTACAACATCACTGTATTTTTTAAAAATATTTTTGTATGTCGAATTGTTTGCTATTAATGTAACCTGTGGAATACTGTCTGTTGATTTTGTCCCGCTGCTTTTCAATTTAGTGAGTGGATCTCTGAGACACCCCTGTTTAAGATCAATTAACAGGCCATAGTGACGTAAAGAATCAGCACCTATTATTGGCTTGCTAATGTCCGCTAGCGGACAAACGGCCACCGAAATTTGCGACGTAAATTTAAACTTAAATTTATGACCTTAATGCCATACGTTTTGATAGTAGATCCATTTGCTAAGTATAAAGTAATTACATTGTCTGATTTGGGAATTGGTTTGTGGTATGGTAACACACAAACATCGCTACCACTATACACTAGATATGAAAGTTTTGATAATGGGTCATAAACAAAAAGGCGACTTTTGTTATTCGGATGGAAATCGCATTGCGCCACGTACGATTTCTGCTCTGGTTTTTTTCATCACGTTTAAATTTGCATGGGGATTTGCAACGCCTGGCGGATTCCCCGAATTTAAAGTGATACCAGCACTGGTCATACGGGGTTCTGTTTTTTGGTGTTTTTAAGCGTGATCGCCTGGACGCAGACCTGTTACGAAAATTATCTTGCCTCTCACGGCTGCGTGAAAGATGCTCAACATGTTTAGTGAGTCACGTAACTCACTGAAATCTGAAAGTGGAGTTTTCGAGCAATGCACCCTATCGATGCTTGCACCAGCAGTATCATGAATTTTATCAGCCATTAAGGCTAATTTATCGAGACTATCTTCCGATACGGAAAGGATAGCTTGCACCTAAGTGGGTAGACGCTGTAGCCAGAGCGTTTTTAAAAAATCCTCGCCCAAAGTTTTCCCTGCAAGTTGTTTCATTTTGCGCAACAAATGTGAAGGCTTGTCATCACCTAAAACTAATTCAGAAAGGACTGCTTTAATTTGTCTCTGTTGAGAGTCAGAAAAATCAGTAATAAGCCGTTTTTTAAGGGATTCATATTTATCATTCTCGGGAGGTGATAACACTTTATCGCTAACCTAATTTAAAATGTCGGAAGTTAGAGCGGAAGTTACACAGTAATACTTAGTTGCATCTTGAGTGATGCCTGAAGCAAAAAATTGTCCTTCTATATTAGCAAACCACAATATGGGGTGTTTATCCCAAAAAGGTGGCAGCTTTAGGCCTACTTTATGAACCCGAAGTTCGGACTGAACCGCATCGTCTGGCATGACAAAATGATAAAATATATATATATATAAAATTTTTAAGAAAAGCTCAAATAACCGATGTAAACAGAAATAATATGAGGTCTTACCTTGAAAACTATAGGATGGTTCGTTACCGAATCCTCTCAGTAGCACATTTCGTAGGCAGGCTTAGCACGGCAAAAACATAACCAAAATTTGGCTAGCATTTAGCAAAAACATTTGACCATAAAAATAAAAATACGATGCTGCATGTCCTGGAATCATAGCAGTAAACAGTATATTATATGTTGTTGATCGTCATTTAAAAATCTCTGAAGGATTGCACAAGATTGCATCGCTGCAGTCTAAAATTCGCACGAGAGTCACCACTTCAGCTTGTCGTGTGACATACCGCTGAGTTCATCACAAGAAGCTGATCATTAAGTATCGTAGCGTAAAGCTGTTTCATTTGGAGCCAGAATAACTACTAGAAGGTTATATACATTACTACATTTAATAAACAAAAATTAAATTACATGTTAAAATTGATTACAGAGAAATGAGCAGTTAGCGTGCATGAAACTAGCACGAGCTCGGGAAGCGAAGTAAATATGAATGAGTTCAGTTCAGTTCAGGCAATGCCATGGCGGTTGCCGTTAGAGTTAAAATAGCAGTTCGCAAGTGTTCGTTCCAGCACCATGGAGTTAGCAGTGTAGGTGCGTTCAGTAGAGGACACTGCAATCACATTGAACAATAAAACAAGATATACAAGAAGTCTTAATTTATTTAGGAATCATAACTAAATTTTGTGACATGAATCACATAAATGTTGAAGTTCAATTTGGTGTTCATATTTTAATCTGATGTCCAGGATCCTTGAACCCATGTTTCAACATGTCTATTATAAAATTTTCACTGGAACAGTGGCCTGGGGTATTGTAGGTTTCCGGTCCTTGTTCTGTGTCAATGTTAGTATCCATAATTAAATCCGACTAAATTCACTATGCAACTAAAAGCAAAACTCTTTCACTAAAAATTCACTATGTAAATTCACTATGCAACTGAACTAAAACAATAAATATCTGTGCTATGTGTCCGAGATTAGAAAAACCCCAAGTAGGTTTTCTGCTTTCTAAAGTTCCAAAACCTGTAGAGAAGGAAGTTCGACAATAGGAGCGGAAAGACAAAATTTCCAGAAATTCTGCAAAAATTCCCAGAATTTTATGACCGATTGAACTGGACAAAAGAAAATAACGGACTTACCTAAAATAAAGTCAACTGACCAATTACCCTGGCAACAGAACCCAGCCACAGTTTTTATAGTCTATCAATGTACTTGACTTGGCACACAACTTAACAGACAACAATGAAGACAAAAGGCGAGTGGGTGATGCGGGTCACGCAATTGCCGGCCGATGGATAAGCAAAGGATAAAATCGAAAATAAACGGCAAATTTCGAACAGACTGTAGAACGCTCTTTCCCCATTATACTTTGTTTGCTTGTTGAATTTGAACTGCAGTTGCTTCAATGCTTACGTAAGAATTGACGTGAGCCCCCCTCCCCCTTGTTAGAAAAAATAAGCAGACTCTGGACCCCTCCTCCCCCTTTAGTGCTTACGTAATACTTTAACGGTCCCATTGGATGATATCGTCGGCGAACACTATGTTTAGAAATACAATCTTTATCTTTCGAAACAGTTATAACAGATATATTTATAAAATTCAAAGTAGTAATCTTTTAAAATGTTCTTTCATTCCCACTAATTTTCGGAAAAGTTTCGAGTAAAATTTAAAGTTACTAAACAGTTTTTCCATATCGGAGTAACTTATTTGATTCTTTTATACACTCCTATCTGCAAACATTTAATTTTACATCAAATTTTTAAAGACTCAAATGATATTATGTAATGCAGCTTTAGTGTAATTAGATTTTTCATCAAATACCATATTTACCAAAGGCATTCTTTACTCAAAGACAGATAATTGGAAGCATCTACTAAAAAGTCGCCTGTAAATTATTTTACAAATTGATTGTCAAATATGTATTACTTCGTATTTCATTAATTAGGTGTTAACTTTTGAAATAGTTAAGAAAATGCAATCATTTCCTTTAAATTTACAAATAAATTATTAATATTAAATAAATTATATATTTCCTTTAAATTACAAATAAATTCATTAATTAGGTGTTCACGTTTGAAATAGTTAAGAAAATGCAATCATTTCCTTTAAATTTACAAATAAATTATTTAACAAAAGAAATTAACTTTCCTTAGGCTTAATCTGTGTAATTGAAAAAATGTGTATTTAATAAAAATTTGAAAATTAAACTGATTTTGTTCATATTTTAAAAGAAATTTGCACATGTTTTGATAAAATCACTCGAGATATATTTTCTTTTATTTTGGAACCAATATTCTATAAAATGTTGCTTTGTTAATTTAAATATTAGCAATAAATACTTTTAGATTTTTCCTAATGAATAAATAAAAATAATGAAAATATTATAAATCCATGTAAAGAAAGTAAACAATCACACTTTTAAGTAACTTCAATGATTTATATTAATTAAACAAAGAAAAAAATAACTTAGTATTTTTTCTTAACTTAGGAAAACATAATATCGTCAGATGCATAAATGTTCAATAACGTCTTTCGAGTTATCTACGTTTAGAAATCCTGTCTTTATCTTTCGAAACATCTAAAACTGATACATTTTTAAAATTCAAAGCAGAATTCTTTTTAAAAAAGTTTTTTTTTTGTTTTCCGAAGCGCTTCAAGTACCATTTAACGTGTTCCAAACAGTTTTTCCATGCCGAAGAAACTTTTTAGGGATTCCATACATACTCAAATAAATTCTGCGAATCCATATATACACTGTAAAAAAGGACAGATAATTTTTTTATTTTTAAAAAAATGTGCTATAACCATTAATGAAAATATTCAACAATATTTTCCCAATCACCCAAGATTCCGAAAAATGTTCTTTTATCTTTAGAAATATTACAAATCATATTATCTTTAAAATATCAGTTATTTTTGTTTTTAATTTTTATTATCTATAGAATTATGCCTTATTGAATTTTTTTATTTACATTATCTCCACGTAATTTTCGGTGATCTTTCCGAATAGTTTTTACAAGTATCAATTCTCTCTATCAAGAAAATAATTTTTTCGGAGGCTATGAGATCTCAAGTAAATATTTTTCTACTTAACTAGCATCGAATGGATACTGTTTAACGAATGGAGTTATGAATAAAACGGCGGAGACATCAAGTTTATTCCCGTAAGACATGATAATGTCGCAGCGACGTCGTTGTGAAGTCACATTGTGACTTTGTGACCATCGTGGCGTCGATATGAAGTCACAGAGACTAAAATGTAAAGTTGTTATGGTCGTTTTAGAGCTCGTTTGTGACCACTTAACAAAATGGTCACAATGTGACAAATTTGTAAAAAAATGTGTCATTTGTGACTACTTTGACATTAACATTGTGACGGAACTGTGAGAAAAGTGACAATTTTTAAATTGCCAGAAACATGTTTTTTAAAGTGAATAACATGTTTTGAAGAATTTTTTTATAATTTTCTAAAGATTTTAAAAAAAAGTCACATCTCAGTCACAATGTGACGTCACTGAGTGGTGGCATTTTGGTCACAGATATGATGTGACCAAAGTCACTCACAGTTACGTCACTGTGACTATGCATGCTATGTAGGTTGTCTATTAGTCGCCAGTGAAGTAACTGAATTGGTTGTCACAAGATGACAGCAGTTTCATTTAATCAAAATTACAGTTTCTGATTACCGCCTATGAAATCTCCCACCAGTAAACTTAACTAGAAAAGTTCGTCTTATTTTAGAGACTTATAGATTAAAAATTTCTCTGGCAAATGTGGTAAAAAAAATTCTATTTCTTTTAACTGGTGTCAGTTTGGCGAGATGTTATAATTTTTTTACTGACACAGTTTTGGTTGTCATAGTGTGGCGGATCTAATACTACAGAAGTAAACTCTCACCAGTAAAAGTGAATATTAGTTTTAGTCATTCTTTTTTATTGAAGATCTCTAATAATGAGCCGTTTAGATAAACAGATGTTTTCTGAATAATTTTATTGGTGGATGTTTGCTGCGGTAGTAATGAATCGCTGTGAAAGCGGTTACAGTTGAAACTTCACTATTTTAAGGGTATGCCGTTTCCTTTTCCTTAATAGTTCCATGGATTAACCGAAAAACATATCGAATTAACAGCATTAACATTAAATTTAAAATTAACAACTTTCTGTTACAAATGCATGCCAAATTTTAGTTGTGCAGCTGAAAACGTATAACTAAATTTTAATAGCATCCAAAAAACGATTTTCTGGGTAGAGAGGACTAGTTAATGCTTAGTAAAATGTTGCCGAACTCGTTTCATAAAATATTATGGAAGGGTAAAAAAATACGCTTTTATAATTGGTTCTATAAATTTTGAAAATAAATTGATTTCCAATGTAAAAGAAAGGAATGCGCGTATCTTACTGAAATAGACAAAAGAAAGAAATTCCTTAAAAAAGATTTTTTGTATTCTCCCCGCAATAAACCGGGGAAAAACTAATATTCTATTGCCATTAAAGAACTTTCATATCCCCCATTTAAAGTATTATAAATTAAATGTTCATAGACAGATATAAAATTAGGTAAATATACAAAACTTTTTTATTACACCTAAATAAAAAATATTTTTCAATTTTTATAATTTTTATAATTTTTTCTTTAAATTTCGAAGTTAAATTGTTTTCTGAGGTTTTCGAGTATAAAAGAAAGCTTCCAAAATGTTCGGTGTCCTAGAAGTGTTCATCGAATATTTTCATTCGTGTTTATAGTAGTTTTTCGTAATTTAAAAAAAAAAAACTTCTTTTACAGTGTAATATTAATTTTTATGTTGGTAAAAATAATGTTTATATAGTATGTTTTTCTGAAAAAGATATTTTTTTAAGAAACATGAGACCTTTTTTCTACAATGTAATATTAATTTTTATATTAAGTAAAAATAATGTTTATTTGTTATACTTTTCTGTAAAAAAATTTGTTAAATATTACAAAGTTTATTTGAGAATCGATAACATCGGGAAAATCTATATCCTGTATCAAAACAAATTATTAATACACAACAAAAAGTTCCACAACGGATTTTGGAGTTACTTCGAACGTTAAGGTATATTGTTGTGGTAGTGACATAATTTTTTTTTTATTCTTCTTCTTTTTTTTTTTTTTTTTTTTTTTTTTTTTTTTTTTTTTTGACAAAACAATTTCGTTTTCTGTACGGTGTTCAAAATCTTCATCAAAAATTGAAGCACAGTTTTTATAAATGATTTATAAAAATTTCGAAAATGATGTATGATATCTGTGAATTGTGATATTTGTAAATACAATGAAAGTATTTTTTTTAATCAGAATTTACTAGGATAAATATTTAATGTTATTTTTATAGCAATATTTGTACCTTCTATAATTAGCTCTTTTGTCATACGCGCAATGTGTTTTTGTCAGTCATGATGTTCCTGTAACTTTTATTGTAAGTTTTGCATTACTTAATCCTAGTATTTTTCTGATTCCATTTCTGATTCCATTCTGAAAAAAGTTTGTTTTAAAAAATCGATGATAAAAGATTAAAAATTCTGTATACTACGATTGCACCGATAGATTTGCGTGGTAAATAGATAAATTTATATTTACATATATAATCTTCATTTTTGACTTCTATTTTTTTTTTCACATATTTTATTTAAAAATGACACAAATGTGATTTTTGAGAAAAAAAAAAGAATTTTTTAATTTTTTTTAAATACTGCTAAGTTAAGGGGGCTCAGGGGTCGAAAACTTTTCAAAAAATCGATTTTTTATGATATAGTTTGATTATTCAATTAATTCTTAACTCAATGCAAATACCGAGTAAAAATATTTGCATTTTTAACGGAGTTATACGCATTTATGTATCAACACTTTCATAGCTGCACCCATATAATTTCAACTTTAAGTCTCGTTTTTCCAAAACTTGACTTTTGACGACTAACACTAAGATTAAAAAAAAACTATTTAATGGAATGGCTTAATTTTTTTTTGAATGCATATAACATCATTATCTATAGAATGAATTAATATTGTTTAGATAGTTTAATATTTTGAGTATTTTTTATAAAAAAAGTTGTATTTTTAAGGGTTTTTTTAAATGTTAAAATTTGAGAGATATTTTAGTAATTTTTTTAAGTGATAGTTATATCCTTAATTCATTCTATAGATAATGATGTTATATGCATGCAAAAAAAAATAAGCCATTCCATTAAATAGTTTTTTTTTTTAAATCTTGGTGTTAGTCGTATCAAGTTTTGAGAAAACGCGACTTAAAGTTGAAATTATATGGGTGCGGCTATGAAAGTGTTGATACAATAATGCTTATAACTACGTTAAATCCAAATATTTTTACGCGGTTTTTAGCATTGAGTTAAGAATTAATTGAATAATCAAACTAGATCATAAAAAAATTAATGTTTGTAAAGTTTTCAACCCCTGAGCCCCCTTAAGTAACTAATGAACATTTTGTTTTTTTTTACTGTATGTGCTTCGTACGGTACGTTGAAATTACAGTATCTGCTGTAATGGAAAAATAAAGGATACCAATGCGAGACATTTTGCGCGATTCGTTATGATTCGTGACGTTGCGTCATAGAAAACGTTTACTGATACGATTTGATTAGTGTTAAAATATACTATTATATCCTTTTGCATAGAATAATGTGTAAGAGACATCAACATAATAAAAATTGTACAAAGTGCTTTATTTATATGCAGACATCTACTTATATACACTACATGGCCAAAGATGACCGCCCACTTGCGATTTTTGACATTTTATTAAATATCTAGAAAAATGCTTGAGGAATTATACTGAAACCTTGAGTGTGGAAACATAATAGTACACTTCATATATTTCACTGAAGACTCTTTCCCGAAACTCCATAGGGGACCGTCAACTGATTGAAAAAGATGGAAAATCTTTTGGACAACCCTGTCAAAACGAATGTAGCAAAAGCTTTCAAACTGTACATTATTATTAAGTAGCTTATTGTAATTAACTGTTTTCATCTTTATACGGATAGCACGGATACTCGTAGAGATATTCAGGTTTTTATGAAAACAGTCACAAATTTCTTCATGTTTTTGTTTATAATTTACAGACTTCTTAATATAAAATAATGTATTTTTTCGAAAATGTCACAAAAAATATTGTGCACAACACCCTTAATCGGAATTACAAAATAATAAAAATTGTATGAAAAATGAGCAGTTTTACTAAATATTTTTCTATCGCGCATGCGTCAACGTTATCAAAGTTTCATTTGCATTTTATGTTAGCTAAATGAATAGAGCAACTTTGGTAAAAATCTTAAAAGCATAGCTTGAAAATTCTGAAAGTGTTCGTCGATTTAATAAGCTTAAAATCCGTTATTCCAAAAATGAAGCAAAATGATGAAGGGTTGTATTTGTTTCTCCATTGATTAGGGCCAATATATAATACACAATATGGCACGTACTACTCCATTTTATATAATCCCTATTTTATTATTATTATTATTAATTTTTTTGCTTCATTTTGGGAACAACGGATTTTGTGTTTATACTATCGACGAACACTTTCAGATTTTTCAATCTATGCTTTTGAGACTTTTACAAAAGTTGCTCTATACATTTAGCTAACAAAATATGCAAATGGTATATTGTGAACGTTGACGCATGCGTAATGAAGAAATATTTAGAAAAACTGCTCATTTTTCATACAATTTTTATTATTTTGTAATTCTGATTATAGGGTATTGTGTACAATATTTTTGTGATATTTTCGCAAAAGAACATCATTTTATATTAAGAACTCTGCAAATTATAAGCAAAAAACCTAGAGACTTTTATTTATAAAAACCTTAATATTTCTACGAGTATCCATGCTATCCACATAAAAATAAAAGCAGTTAATTACAATAAGCAACTTAATCATAATCTACAATTTCAACGCTTTTGCTACATAAGTTTTGACAGGGTTGTCCAAAAGATTTTCGTTCTTTTTCCTTTCTTTCCTTTTTCTTTCGTTGACGGTCCCCTATGGAGTTTCAGGAGAAAGTCTTCACAGAAATATATGGCATGTACTATTATGTTTATTGACTAATATGTTTCAGTATAATTCCTCAAGTATTTTCCTAGATATTTAACAAAATGTCAAAATTCGCAAGTGGACAGTCATCTGTGGCCATGTAGTGTAGTATAAAGGCCATCTTAGGCAATATATTTCATTTTTTAAAATTAAATCACACCGAAAAATTATTACATTTCGTACTTTTTATCAAAACTTTATAGTGTTAAAAAAAATTGCTAGAAGGTGTAACTTTTATAAATATTATGATCTTAAAAGAAAATTTTCAAAATTATGTTAAAAAAATTAAACAATAGGTATTACAACTAATATGGAAAGCGATTGTGTAATAATAATAATAAATACTAAGGCAATTTTCAGATTGTCTTTTTTAAAGAGTAAATATTATTATTTTTAATCGATAGATTCCGTTAAAACATGAAAAATACTCGTTTTTCTTTTCTTTTCTTTTTTTCGATTTTATATATATATAAACTTACAAAAAAGGTAGTAAAGAGTTTTTTAACATTTACCTTCTATTTTTTGATTGAAATTCTATAGCTAAAATTTCAACTTAACATGCACTTTGTGACTATTCTATAAAATTTTGCATTGGAGAAAAGATTAAGCTATAGAAACTCCTTATGCCTTTAAAAATATATATGTATTTCCACAAAACGTTGAAAGGCGATCACATTCGTGCATTTTAGAGAGTTCGTTTTCTAAATATACTTGGCCATATTAAAATATATATGTAAAACATACGCAAATATTTCCTATAGGAATACTTAGTTGCTTTAACTAAAAATAAAGAAGTATGGATTCATTATTCATTGCGCAATTGGATGATAATAAAATATTGAATTACACATTTTCATTAGATTCATTTATGTGAACTTTCCTTATTGAAACATACAGATCTTCTGGATTTACTCCTTACAAAACAATTTTCAGACAGTAGTGCGACCTCTTGGAATTGAATAATAAGTAACTAAATAAATAATACAAGTTTCAAAATACATTATTTTTAGTAACATATTTACTAGACTGCTCAATATTAAATCATAAAATACAGCATCGTGATAAGACATTCATCCCCAAAACATTATGTATAAAAGAGATTGGTTCCATATTTTTATTAAGATAACAAACACGTATTTAATTTTATCTTTGCAAATTACATTACATATAACTTCCTTCCTTCAGAAAAAACGTCTATTCGTATCACGAAAAAGACTTTTCTTTACAATAAATGTAATTATATACGCAAATTTGTCTTCAATGTCGATAAACCGTAGTTGAAACATAATTCTTTGTCAAATATGTTTCAGAATTTTTTCTCGATATTTTCAGTAATTTTCTTATTTCATTCTGCGTGATCAGAACTCATTGAAGCTTGTTTTCTTTTCTAAACACTAAAAAAATTAAAACTCTTTTATCAAGTGATTATCGACATAATCTGTCTTTACTTTGGCAAAATTGATCTGGCAGTAAATAATGTTTTTCTTACTATTTTCTGAAAGTTATTTTTTCTTTTTGATATGTATTTTGCTGGGGTGTTGTTGGACATTCAGATTATGCGTTATGTATTAACTGTAAAACAGGAATTTTGTATTTTTGAATTGGTCAATATTTGGATAATTTTACATTCCATAATGTTTTGTAGATAATTCCTCGGTTTGGAACCATCATGAAAATTCAATCTTTAATATCATATCCTTTTTGTAACTGAATTGTTTCTGTATAGTTTTTGCAAAATTTTTATTTTCTTTCAGCATTGTGCGTTATTTGTAAATAGTATATCACTTCTTTTAATATATATATTGCATTTATTAGTGTCTCCATAAATTATAATAGAGAGCTTTATTCCGCAATAGTTATTACACGTATTGGCAGTTTATTAATGTCAATCAAAGTGATTTCTGCTATCTTTGCAATTTTCGAATATTATTCTAAATCTTTATCACATTTTATTTTCATATGTCAGAAATATGTTTGTTGCAGTGAAAATTTTACGTTTTGAGAGATTTCAGTACAATGTTTAATTCCGGTGTTAAGAAGATTTCCATAATAATATTTTATAAAATATGCAGTTTATTTTTCACCAAGAACAATTCGGTTGAGAATTGTCCCGTTCTGAATATATTTATATAGAAGGACGAAGTGTTCATTTCAATTAATATTCCTCCTTTAATTTTTTTTTCAGCTCTAGAGGGAATTTTGAACATTTGACAATATAAGCATGATTTTTTTTTTTAAATAGGCAGGAAAAAGTGTGAACTGGTGAAATTTTCCATCCCGACACAATACTCTCATTTAATCGCAGGGTGAATGCCTTCCATTCTGTTCGGAAGAAAAAGGACAGGAATTGTGATTCTCGAGCATGTTAAACCAAAACTTTGCACACTCCCGCTCCATGAACATTCTAGTTTCGCACTCATGAACGTTGATCAAACTTCTCATTTTGTGGTCAGTATTCTAACCGTCGTGCTAAGAGGAGCTATTTCTAAAAGAAAATACTTCTTGAAAAATAAAGGTTTCTGAAAAAATGAAATTATTATCCTGAGGAACACCAAACTCAGAAAATAATACATTGTATGGCGCATGAAGTAGGTCAATGAATTCGGTCGATACATCAATATGTGCGATAGTAATCAATCAATCTCCACCAAATCGGTTTATAAATACGAGAATACATAAAAATCGGTTTATAAATACGGTTTATAAATACAGAATGATGAAAATCATAATGCTTTACATTGTCAGACACACTTTACTTCCTATATCTCAGCCATTTTTTAAGATAAAGTCAAAAAAATAAATACTTCAGTATCTTTGTATTAAAAAAAATGCTTTACAAAAAAATATTTTTCAATTTTTAATTTATTTTCACTATCTTTTAATTTTAAAAACTTTTAATAAATTTCAAATGGCCACCATTTTTACACTAGAGGGCGTATGAAGTTGAGCTTGGATGGAGGATCGTTTTGGGGTTTGGTCGCATTCTTTCGTCTTACTTATTTTCTTTGCGTTTATTTTATATCGCCATTTATAGTATTGATTGTTCAAGCCGTTTATGAGTTTTCAAACGGAAGATAAACTTACGTCAAAAAAGGTAGATGTTGGTTTATGAGCTTTTCAAAATTTCGTTTCGATAATTACAACTGAAATAACTTCATTGTTCTTATTTATCTCATTATAGGATACATGACATAAAATACCCCCTTACCCACATTTCAGCATTTCCTTTGAAAGTACGATCACTAGATGGTAAAATATCGGTTAAATTTAAAATTCCAGTTTCATGCCGAACATGAATTTAACAGTTTATATAAATATAAATTTTGATGCTTGTGTGTTATTAAATAATTAAATATAACCGTTTTCTAATATGCATATTTTTATGAACACATTATTTTTGAAAATGTCGGCTTGCATTTGAATTAATTTCAAAAACAAACATTTAGTTTCATTGCTACATATCATTTCATGTAATATTAATTTCCTTCAGCTTATTATAAAATAAAGCCCTTTGTTTAAAATAAAATATAATTATCCAATGCAATTTATTTTCAGCATCGATAAATCACTACTGAACCATTTCTTTGTAATGCAAGTTTGAGATCTTGTTATCGGAATTTTTCTGTAATGGTTATTTTTTTCAGTTTAATTGTGCGTGAATGAAACATATTGAAACATTTCTTTAAACATTAATCTCAGTGAAAATGTTTGTACCCTAACACAATTTTTTTTCTAAATAATTTTTTTTTGTTTTATTAAAGTTTTGTTAGCTAGGAAAATAATAATCAAAGATTTTTAAAGTAAATTTTGAAACAGAATGCTGTCAAAAATTAACTTTTTGTATAATGTAGCAATACTCTTCATGAATAGCTTTGAGAACGGTAATTAAATGCAAACGGAGCATATAGATTCCTTTATTAAATTTTGTATTTTGTCTAACTGCATTTTTCACAACAATAATTATAACCCTTGCAAACTAAGATAAATATTATTGCAATACATACAAAAGTATCGTTGAAGGTCTGTAAACTTTTTTAATCAATAATCATTAGTGAAAAGCATGTCCAAAATCAGACGAAATAAAACAATGTGGATATTCTTGAAACACAATCCTCTATAACGTATACCACCTTATAATGAAAAATAATAAACATAAAAAATGGCAGAAAATTAATAAAACATTTTTAAAAAAGTTTTTAAAAGGTAAGACATTATTTATCGAAAACGGAAACACATGTTAAAAGTGGATCCCTCTATTACAGAACTCTATAGATAATGTTGAATAACAATTAACAATCCACTAATGGCATTAATAAATGATTAACTTAAATTGTTATATATTATAGAAATACACGTTATTTAAGGAAGTCAATAAAAGTTTTAAATATAGAAACTTTTTATAACGGAATCAAACGTTTAGAACATTAATAGAAAAATAATTAGCTTGAAGTACTAGCATAGTTTTGATTAAGGAAAGTGCACATTATATATTAAGGGGACAAGGGACCTTTGAAATCCTTTTTTTTATTTTTAAAATTGCACTTTAAATATTATTCAAGGATACATTATATGCATTATAACATATATATTTATCACAAAAAATGTATTTTTTTATTATTTTTTTTTTTTTTATTTTTTTTTTTTTTTAATAGGGAAATTTTTGTAATTTTTTAGATTTAATGGGAGTTTTTTCAAAATGTCCCATGCGCATTCCACATGAAAAAAAATTCCCAATATTATTTATATAAGTTTGATTCACATATATAAATAAAACTGTGCATTGAATTTTATAGATCTGAATATAAAGGTAAGAAAAAAATATTTTCTAAATTTTTCTGAAATTTTGAGCATTTTTGAACCTATTTTTACGGTTAACTACCTACAACTTTTACAATTATTTTTATTTTCAAAAAAACATGCACAGTTTTGTGACATATATTATGATAAATAACCATAAAAAATTTCAAAGCATTCAGAGGAAAAATAATGCGCACGGAGCATTTTGAAAATTTCTCGTTAAATCGAAAATATTACAAAAAATTCCCTATTTTTTTTCAAAAAATTTTTTTTTTCATTTTTTGTGATAAATATATGTTACAATGCATATAATGTAACCTTAAATATTATTTAAAGTGCAATTTTAAAAATATAAAAAATAATGATTTCAAAGGTCCCTTGTTCCCTTAAAAACAGTAAGATCTGCTATTTTAAAACCTCATCATGACACTTGTATTAAGTATTATAAATGGATAGTAAATAATAAATCTGAAGTGAGGCAAGAGATTTATATAAATACAAAATATTACGCAGTTGTTATCGATACCCGTTTGTTCCTTTTGCAATTTATTCATGCACAGATACACTGAAAAAATGACGTACTATAAAATGAGTAAATTGATCTACTTATATCGAAATAAGTTTGTTTGGATAAAAAATTAATACATTGCCTTCTCAATTTTTTAAACATCATATGTTATCAAATCCAAATAAACGATAATTTTGTACCCTGTATTACTTTATTTCATTAATGGAGGTATAAAAATTCTTATTAATGTAAATATTAAACTATGCACAATAATTTAAAAATGCAAATAAATAATCAATTTAATATTTAATGTTAATAATTTTATACAAGATATAAATGCCAGTATATTTTTACTTCAATTTGAAAGTTCATGCGGCAGCACACAATCATAAATTCAAAAAAGAGTACTAGTGTTTCTCAGTTTTGAGTACATTTGGATTGGAGCTATTATCATTTTAATAAAAGCGTTTTTTTATTTTATTGTTAGCAATTTATATACAGCTTTTTGTAATACATTAAAGTATAATTTTTATGTGAAATTTCCTTAAAATCGTACTTGAACATTCTGGCACCTGCAAGGGAAATTGAACAACAACGAAAACGTTTGCGATATCTTTCTCCAATAATTCCTTCCAGTGTCAGATTTTGCGCTTTTTCAACTCGCTACGTCAACATTGATTTTGTAGCAAACTAGATCACTGTAAAAAAAAGAAAAATCTGTAAAGTTATTAAATTTTGTTGGAAACTGGGATTCGGAGAGCTTTTTATGTAACGGTAATAGCAAAAATGCATGTATGCTATTCTATTACATGAATGTTTGCTGTTACCGTTACTTAAAAAGTTCTAGGAATTCCAGACTCCTAATTTTCAGATTTTTTTACAGTGCTAGCAGGTTTGCCTGAAGAGAGCGCAGCGCTAGGTGACCAATCCTGCGGCATCACTATTTTCCATTTAGTCTAATTCTAGAATCTGACACGATAAAGCTTTGATTTGCTTTTTTGCAAAAGTTTTCTTGATATTGCTAGATTTTATTATTAATGTTTCCATTTTTTTAAATATTGTTTTGTAAAACAATTAAAGAAATTATAAAAAAAAGAAAAAATTCAACAATCTTACACGTTTGTCAAAATTACCTCCGAGATGATGAATAGAAAAATCAGTTGAAAATTTTAAATGCCGGAGAGTGTGCGAGCAGCAGAGGAAAAATAAAAAAGGATTCGGTAAACAGTGTATGCTTACAGAGCTACAACTACTCAGGGATATATCACTATCGCTTTTAAATTCACCAAACATATCGATGTAGCTATTATGCCTTATGTCTCTTACTTCTCATAGAGTAAGATACATATAAAATTTCATATTAAAATATTTCAGATCAAAATTCAACTCCCATTGAATATTTGTTTAAATATATGGCGTGCAGTTTTCAATTTTTGTTGCACATTAAAATTTTGCCCAAATGAAGGTTTCTTTTACATTTAAAATTTATATATCAAGAGCTGCTATGTGCCATAAACTTTTCACGTCAACTATCATGATCCCCGACGCAGCTCTGACCGCTTCATTTTTATTTTTATTTTCAGTGATCGAATAAAAAATAAAAATAACGGCAAAACGATATATAACTGTTTTATGCATGTACTGTTTCTAGTAACTGATGGATTATACAGTATGCAAGGTAACCACTGTGATTGCTGTCTAATAGCTAATTTCTAAACCGTTAGTTATAGACATATATTTCCAGTTACAACGTTTTAAATGAAGTAAAGAACCTTTAAAAAGCAATTTCGGTCAATAAAAATATTTCTTAAAAAATTACGAAATTAAAATTTTTGTTTTATAAGTTATATTTAGTAAAATTTTCCTGTTATACTGACAAGAAAAAAAAATCGCTTTTTTCTATGATTAAAATTTACAGAGTAATAAATATCTGTCTACTATTGAAGCATATTTTTACTGCAAATTAGCATTGATAAATTTTATAGAATTATTATTTCGTCAGATACATCAATAAAAGGATTGAGCGTAAAATTAGCAATGCATTTTAAATTTAAAATGTTTAATTCTTTTGCCATATTAATGCAAAATATATATTTTGTACTAAACATATGAAAAGCGAAGAACAGAATTCTTCTTATATAAAATGGTGAAAATCAGATTCGAAAATCAGACTCAATTTTTCAGAAAATGATACATATTTTCAATTGTTATTAGATTACACAAGCTCGCAAATGTTGAGTATAATCATGTTTTGTAGATTTGATAACTCATTCTTATGCAGACAGTACTTGAATCCGAATCTGACCTTCATTTTTTACCATAAATACGGAAATAAAAAATTGTGACTTATTCCACCAAGTATTTTTAAAATTACACATAAAACATTACCATCATTGCAGTTTGTTCTACTTGTGTTAAAAAACAATGTAACATTATTAATACAGAATTGACATCAGTGTAATTCTTCATTTACTTCACCAAATGATTTCGTGTTTGGTATCTGAAAGTACAAGGTACAGGTGTATCAAAATTTGGTTATAATTTCTATATGATAATGATCTTGCAAGCTAATTTTGTAACACACATTTATGAAAGATAACAAATTTTCTTTTGACTTGACTCAATTTGGGGATGAGATAGACGGAGAGTTTTCTTTTTTCAATACTACTGTACGTATATAAGATACTTACTTTCCATTGATTGGATGTGGATTAAAAAAAAAATGTAGTCTCGGATATAACTATTTTTTTTCTTTTACATGTGCTTAGAATGGGCATTTTAATACGTGATTTTACATTAAATAACGCGGCTGTTTTTGACAATTTCATGAAGTCAACGTTTAATTTTTAACGAATTAAATTCAAGCTATATTTTTTCAAATTTTTAAAACTTAAAAAGTTTTTTTTTTATTTGTCTAGAAATATATTAAATCTTGAGGTACTAGCCGTTATTCTTTGAAACAATATTTTCTGGATACTTGGGTTTTAAATTTACTTTAATTTTACACCACTTCGCTTGCTTAAAAATTAGAAACACAATTACACGTTTTTTTTTAGAATCTGTATAATTTATAGCTGCCTTCAAATTCTTTTTCAACTATTTTTTAAAATAATTTCACGAAATTATGTCCATGTAAATGAATTATTAAGGCTGCACACTTCAATAATTTTCTTATACCAAAATAACATGTAAAAATTATATGTCAATCCGAATGTATTTTTAAGGAATATTTTTAAACATGAATTGAATGTTAGTTAAAGAAATAATCAAATTCTTGAATACTTTTCATTTTAGTTGGAAAGTGTCAAAAAATGAAATACGCCATGCTGATTTATCTTGTTTGTTTTGGATATAATAGGAATTATCAATGCGAAAAACCTTTTAACTTTTTCATCTGGTAAAATAAAAATTATTTATTTATTTATTTTGTAAAATGGATAGCTTTATCCCGAAATAAATGTTGAAGGGACAAAAAAAGTTATAAACATAAATTGAAACATTTGTATTATATTTCTAAACGATACATCACAATAAAAGTTTTCTATTTAAAAATAAGTATTGTAAAATTCAACAGCACCAAATACGTTTTCAATTTATTTTAAATAGTTTTATAACAATTTATCATGTATAATTACATTTTCTAAAGCGTTTGATAAAATTTGGATAAAATTATAATGAAAGTGACGAGGTTAGTAAATGTGTTTTGAAAACTGACAATATCAAAATGCTAAATAATGTTCCAGTTGAAGTAATTAAAATTGATTTACTTTAAAGTATTTTATTTTTCATTTTTAGCCTCATCCATCAAGATCAATGTATCAAATCAAATTAGATACTCGACCATGATAATGATAAGAGCACATCACTATTTGTTTACTTGGATCTCATGATAATAAAACTTCAATCATTCAAAGATTAGTAATTTAGTTTAGTATAAAAATAATAATTTGTCATGTATAATTACATTTTCTGAAGCTTTTGATAAAATTTAGAAAATAATTATAATAAAACTGACGAGGTATACAAGTGTTTTTGGAAAACTTTTAATATAAAAATGTTATATAATGTTCCATTTGAAATAATTGAAATTGATTTTCTTTAAAGTATTTTATAGTCTCATCCATCAAGATTAATGTATCAAATAAAAATAGTTATTCCACCTTGCTAATGATAAGAACATTTCACAATTCATTTACTTGGATCTCCTGATAAAGAAACTCCAACTTTTCAAAGATCAGAAATTTTGTTTACTATAAAAATAACAATTCAGTTCTTTGAATATTTTTGCAACTTATTTGCACTTCTGAATTGGGTTACAAAATACAGTCGAACCTCGTTAACATGAACTTCAAGGGGAGACAAAATTTTGTTCATGTTAACAGTATTTCATGTTATCAGTATCAAATCTTTGTATTCGTCTTTATAGGGGACTGTGAACACATTTCATGTTAAAAGTAATTCACGTTAAGCGCGTTCATGTTAACGAGGTTTGACTGTAAACATTTATAAAATTGTTTCAGATTACTGAAATGACATGATGTTGTGATGTATGTGTACTGCGTAGCGCAGTCTCAAATAGCGGATTTTTTCTTAATCCTTCGAGCTTTTGGTGAGTAAATTTGTTCAAAATTCAATATTTCACATTCGCACCAGTATTTTGTAAAGAAAAAAAATTTGGTTTACGATACACACGGAAAAAAATATTTTTTATATAAATTTTTCGAATATTCCGGTGCTTTGGGGAATTTCGAAAAGCTCGAATCCCCAAATACATTTTCTTCAGTTTCATCGCCCCGGGACCACTCATTTTAGTGTCCTTAATTTTCATTTCAATTTTCTCCGGTTTCATTTCATTGATTTTTTTACGTGGCTTTCGCTAGAGTTTTTTATACTTGGCACATGGCTGGGTACCTCTCAATTTGGCTTCCGCTAGAGATTCAAAATAAGATAGCATATGCTAAAAGATCGCAGAAAGAATGAAACCGCGCAACGCGGCTGTTGAATAATAATATGCTTGAATCTCCAAGGATAATTCAATAACTTCGTTGACCCTGGTCCATCTCTCTTCTTTGCAATGTCTTTAATTCGTGTAATTTTCCTTTTAAGTTTTTACGGTTACATTTTTTATTCTTCAGCGTGTTTTCCGCTAAAGTTTCTTCCACTGAGCACGTTTCTAAAGACCTGTCAACCTGACTTTCGCTAGAGTTGGAAAAAGATAGATAGTACTAAAGGATCATTCTTATTTATGACTGTATCGTGTCATATAAGATAAATAAATAAAATAGGAAAAGAGATGTGATATATAGACATATTTATTGATAAATAAATACAAAATGTGTAGAAGCAGGTTCTATCATGAGAAGCAACCTATTGATTTGGAAACAGTACAGTAGAAACAATCCAATTTACTTACGATATTCAATGCGGATCGACATGTCATTGGGGATCTATCCGCCTGGGAAGGTCAATAGCTTCCCACACGCATTCTTTGAATGAAGTGATCAAAGCAGATTTGAGGAAAATTGTATCATACTGCTTCCATTGCATTGATGAGGGATAGCTTATTTGTCAGAGGATATAGGAGATGACTGCCTTTTCAATGCATCCTTTGCATTTTCATTAGATAAAAATAAGGTAAAAGTAATGACCACAATAACGCAAAATAACCTCGCTTACCAGGCATTCCTGAACAGCGTTGGCGTGGTAACTCCGAAGAACGAAAAAGTTATTCCAGAGGGCAGCATGGAAAAGTCGAACATGAGACAGCAGAAATATACTGGCAGTGGCTACGGTCTTATTATAGTTCGATTCAACAACAGAGATTTATTTTTAATTTTATCAAAATGTTACACGGACCATATCGGTGATTGCCCTTGATATTGTCTAAAATAAGCACTACATACATCAGGCGATATAATTCGCAATCTACTATAAGTATAAACGTGCAAACCCGCTTTTGTCGTCTATCATGCAGAGAAAGGTTCCAGCTTTCCTCCGTCCATTGACGATACAGACAGAATCATTGCAAACGGGCACTATAGTGAATTCTTGTAAGTGGGACGAACACAAAAAGTCTTCGGACAATTTATAATGTCTGTCTCAAACGCACTGGAGCAGTTTTTCAGGGTATCCGAATTTCTGTGGTACATAGATTTGACTTGCCATTTGACAGGCTTTATTACACCTGATGATTTTTTCCTATTAACATGATATAGTAAACACCGTTCTTGACAATTGTACAGCATAGAATTTAGCCTCCTATCTTACGCCTGACATTTTGTCTATGTGTTTCAAATACCATTGAAAGCATTGAAATAACACCGTAGACGCCGTCGTGTATATATTGTAGTAACTTGTGTAATTTATAGCCCTACCTCAGATTACTAATTTTCCGTTCGCGAGTAAATTCATCAGCATGATGCCCAAAAGACTCGAACTCACTTCCCAAACTGGAGCGTTCTGTGAGATATTGCAATGGAACGTCATCCATTCACTGGATGTATGCGCAAAATGTCTTAAATCCACACTCTGTATTGCCGTATGACCGACATGCGCAAATTTAGATCGCTACTTTGAATTAGGGATCAGAGATAAGGGAAATTTAAAATTAGCAGTGAAAGATATTTGTGCTGATAGTTATAAATTATTCTTTGTTTTACGAGTACTTTTCATTTTCTTAATTAATAATACCTATCTTTATTTCAGTTTTTATATTTTTGTCTCATCCTTTGCTTTAAGACTGTCGTGCTATAATATGCCTTTTAACACGAAAAATCTAATTGCCACATATTTCCCAAAAAGTGATTTGCCATTATTTTTCTTGTTGAAACTTTGAGATTCTTTGTCATCTCTATGACTCTCTTAAAAGCTCATGAATCATAAAATAATTCAAAATATTCACTTTTTAATTAAAAGCCTAAAAATAGAGCTAAATATTTTAACGTAATATATCTTAAATTCTGTGAGAGTGCAATAACTTTATTGCCTTTTTCGCGAAATGTACTTTTTATGTTTTACATATTTTTCTAAAATTCTATTTAGGTAAACAGTTGAACCTTTCTAAAATTGTGTAACTAGTTTGTTTAAAAATACCTAATATTACAGGTCTGAGTAACAAAAAAAATATTAAACAATAAAAATATGGGTTTTTTTAATTTCTTTTTTATGGAAAAATGAAAACTGTTTCTTATAATTCTCAAATTGTATGTTTTTTGATATCATAATAAATTTTAAGATGGTATATTTAACAGTTTTACAGAAAAGTGTACCGAACAGCCATGTTGTTCAAAAATATGCAAAAAGTTAATTAATTCTTGAAAACTAAAGTATGCATGAAATTAATTACATTTGATTTACATATGCGCTATAATGTATATGTTTTTACTGTACAAAATACATTCATTTCTACGTCTATTTTTATATAAAATCCATTATGTCAAATATTTCGCAAATACTGCTTTATTTTACCTGTCGAGATGTTTGATATGCACTTAACATTCTTCTATATCGTCTAATGATTCTTCTGATGATTTTAACGTTGATTGTTGATTTTTTCATTGAAAATAAGGTAACTATTGTGCTATATAATTTTGATATCGTAGAACAGAATATAAGAACAGATTCTCCATATTCAGTGCGGTTTCAGTGAAATTACTTGTTATTGCACTAATCCTTTTAAACAGTCTCTCAATTAATTAATAATGATTATGTTCCGTGCGCAAAGCACAAAATGAGTAAATGCGGTAAAAATAATCATTTTCTTTAAACAAAAATAAACTCAATTTTTTTCAATTAAACGCCACTAAGTAGTTAAGAAAATAATACAAAATCCAAAAACGAATGTGATTAACAGTAGAGCAGTCAGAGAAATATCCTTATAATACAGATTTCCACATAAAATGCATTTTTAACTGTTATTTTTTCACGCTTATTAAATTACCCCATGCATATTTGTTTACGAAAACTCAAATAAATCAGATAAATTGTATCTAAGAAGTTAAAATATATATATATATATATTTACACATCAAAAATAATATTTTGTACAATATTTTAATATGTATTTATGCATATTTAGTGTTAAGAAATTTCTTGATAATCTATTATAGAATATTAATTATATGTATTTAAATTCGTGCAATAAAACTACTGTAAAAATTAACTTATAAATACATACACACCCTATAATACAAAGGGTGACCGGGCACTTTTGATTTATACGTTTTGTTTAATATCTCGAAAAATACATGCGGATTTACACTGAAGCTCTAGGTATATAAATAGTACAGAACGGATCATATATTTTCACTTAGATTCTTTTTTCGAAACCGCATAGGGGACCGTCAACAAATTAAACAAGTTGGAAATTGCACGTAAAGCGTAGCAAATGAGGTGCATTCGTTGATAATGAAGTTTTAAAATATTCAGATCTTGCTGATATAGTAGAGCGTACTTTGGATACAGTATAGTGGTCGAAATCTTTGTGTTCCTGTAAATATACAGGGAGTAATTTTTATTATACTTCATTAACGTATATCTTATTCATAAAATGTGAAGTAGTTTAATATAATTAAAACACCCCCCCCCAAACAATGTTTCCCCGTATAACATTATTTAGTGGAATACATTTGTGTGGCCCCGTAATTTAATAATAAATATTCTTTGCATCACAGATTGTACAAAATGTATTTTTTAGCACATATTTCATAGATTCATGTCAATTCTGTTATATTCAAATGAGTGTAACACCATTAAAATGCATTTGAAACTTTTTTCCTCATTGAGCGTAATGTAACGGAATACTTTTGATTGTCCCTGTAATTGATCAATGCATCCGATTTTCATAACATTTGAAATGACTCGACAAAATTATGTAATAAATATACGTTTTAAATTTCAAACGATTAAATTGCATTTGAAACTTTTTCCCCATTGACCGTAATGTAACGGAATCCTTTTGATTGTCCCTGTAATTGATCTATCCATCCGATTTTCATACAATTTGAAATGACTCGACAAAATTATGTAAGAATTATGTATTTTAAATTTCAAACGATTCGGTTGAGTAGTTTTTGCGTTGTTATATGCGGACGGACAGACGGACAGACGGACGGACTGAGCGACAACAATAGGTGCTACGTATTTACATAATTACGAACGGACCTAAAAAGAACGAATACAACTACAACAACTTTTTCTACAACTCTGTCAAAACTAATGTAGCAAAAGCGTAGATTAGGTGGAATATTATAATAAACTCTGTTCATTTTTATGAGGGTATCATATGCACTCGTACAGACAGGAAGTTTTTGATAAAAACTCAAATTTTATTGCCCAACCAGTGGTTAAGAGGCTCTGCTCTCAAAGCTTGTAGACAGGAGCCGCTGGATTCGAATCTACTCGCACCCGTCGGCCGAACCGTCAAAATTTTCATGTTTTTTTTTTCGATCTCTGCGTAAGTATGGGTTAGGTACCTTTTAGAGTGCTTCGTTGGAGGGCATTCCTATATCGCTCGTGCAGATAATAACAACCGTCATAAATAACACCAAAACAGCCAAATTATGTCACATTTTTTGCTTTTAATTTCCAGATATTTTAATATATATATATATATATATATATATATATATATTGAAAATATGACAAACAGCATTATACACAGTACTCTGTATTCAGAATCTAAAAATAACAAAAAAGTGTATGAAAAATGAGCAGGTTTACTATATAATATTTCACTACACATGCTTGAAAGCAATCATAATGTAATGTGCATAAAATACTAGTTAAACGTATAGAGCAAGTTTATTGAAAACCTCAAAAACATAAAAGCAAAAAGATGAAGGACTATACTGGATTTCATAATAATATGAACACCCAGTAACTTTGAGATATTTAAGAAAAAATACATAAATAACTATTAGAAAACTCCATTCTCGAGACGAATACAGTAATTTTATATACTACGTAACTGAAAAAGAAATATCAAATTTCAAAATTCATTGAAAATATGAATTATCTAAAAAATGGCGTTGCAAAAACGTATGAACATTGATAAAAATTATCACTAAAAGAGCATGGAATTTGTACAGGAATACTGAACGCAAGTCCGAGAAAGTGAAACCGAAAGATGCAAATTAGTTCAGCATATAAAGACATTTCACAGACTAGGAAATTCCTAAATCTGATCGCAAAGTGAGTTCTTAAAGTATTGGTCGTAAAAACGCCTAAATGGTTTTGAGAAAGGGAAAGTTGTGGTTTTTAAAGATAAAGGATTTTCAGCCAGAGCTATCGCGAAAAAATTGAAAAGATCTCCAGTTGTAATATTAAGTATTCTTCAATTAAAAAAGGATTATGGAGCAAAGAAGTCTCCGGAACGTCCACCAAAGCATCGGAAACGGGGAAAAGAGCCATTATAAAAAGAAAGAGCAGTAGAAAAACAATTTTAACCGAACTTTCAGCGATCTGCTGATAGCAGTATATATAGTAAAAGTATCAGCTCTAGATTAGTCAAGAGCTTTAAGATGATGATGTACAAGGGAAAAAAGGCCCAACTTTGTATGACTAAAATGCATTAGCAAAATTGCCTGGAATGTGCAAAAGATCAGCTGTCCTGGAAGTTAGAATACGAAAGAATAATATTTACTGATGAAAAAAAATTCAATTTGGATTACCCGGACGTTTTTTTTAAATGTTGGCACGATCTGCGTAAGAAACAAGAAACGTTTTCTAAACAGCAGTAGGATGGAGATTCACTTATGGTTTGGATTTCATGGAAAATTTTAAGTTGCGATTCCCTCTGGAAGAATGAGTGCATTAACGCATTAAGATTTAGTTGAAGAAAACTTGCTGCCATTTGCTGAGGAAATCGGTTGGACTTTCTAGATGTTCCAAGAAGACAATGCATCCATACACATGGCAAACAACACTTGGAAATCCTTTCTTGATAATTGTGTACATGTAATTCCATGGCGATCTGTTTTTCCTGATTTAAATCCAATGGAAAATGTGTGGAGTGTACTGGTTAGAGATGTTTACTCAAGAGGAAAACAGTATGAAAAAAAAAATTCTGAATTAAAAGCAGATATCATTTTCCACTAGAATGAAATTGATCAAAATATATTAAAATGCTTGGTCTTATCCAAGCCTGATCATGTTTTTACATTATTTAAAAGATTTGGTGCATACACTCTCTATTAATCGATATTTTTGTCCAATGTTCATAATATTATGAAACACATCAAAATGGAAAAATGCTATTTCTTTTATGTATTAATATTTGTTTCGATTATGTTTTGTTATAAAATAAAACGATTTGTTCCATTTTTTTTAAATATTTTCTTCCTTTTTAGGCTTTATATCATTTTGAAACCCGGTGCATATTCAAATATAATAAGACGTGCGATATGGTATCCATTATACCGATACAAATCTATTGATAAATGAATACAGCCCCTCATATGTGTACTTTTTATGACTTATTAGTCTAAGTTATTTGAAAAAAAATATATAGCAGAAGTGTATTATGAATAGTTTTAATATGTATGTAAGAAAAACTTCGGTGAGTAGAGCAATAATTTGGAGTAACTGAATTAGGAGGTATAATTTATAACAAAATTACTTTTTTTTAACATCACTTGCATTTTATTTAATTATTATGAAAAAGAAGTAAAATTTATGCAAAATATTTGCAGTAATATTTCTACAGTAATTTTGTTTTCCAATATTTAAATTTCTTATTTTTGAATAACAATATTATACAGATACAAAGGTTATTTTTTTTTTGAAAAACACATTAAAATCTTTTCTTAAGCAGCTAAAAAAACTTTTCAATCAAGCATCTCGATTTTTTTTCTTAAAGATATATCTGAAAAATTCTTTTGGTTAGAATGAATTTCTCTCCAGTAACTTTTTTTCTTTTAGTAGCATTCCGTAGCAGCACGTATCAAATTCAGTGGTCACTTGGGAATTTTCTAATTGGCGCATTCTTCCAAAGCGAAATCGGAAATCGAATTTTTTCAATCGAATGCTGATATACAGATACGAAGAAAATATACATTCAAGTTTCAATTCCTCTTCTAAACAAATATTATTTGACTCTCTGTTTTTAAATTATAAAACCATTACTTTATCAGAAATATACTAGGTATAAACAAAATTAGCATAACGTATTTTCACACAAATATCAAAATTTTAAATTTATTTTTTCAGATTTTATTTTGTTTTTAATTTTAAAACATATTATATAAAGAAACTTAAAAGCAGCTTACATCATTTTATTTTTGTAAATTTAGGCATTGAAAGTAATATTTGTTTTATGCATGAAATTTAGAACTGTTTTTGTTCCTTTTAGTTTTTCATTCAACCTTTTCAAGTTACGATTATTATTCGAAAAGGTTTTAAAAGCTTACTTAATTAAAAATCGTTCGCAAACATCAAGTATTCTCACACACACTATATGTTATAAATTTATAATTGTAATATAATTTCGGAATTACAGGTTGTCCATTCAGTTCATAAAGATAATTTTAAAATAAGCTATTGTTATTTCTCTCTCTCTCTTATTTTTTTTTATTACTTTGGTGTTTTCAATATTCGTAGTCATGTAATAACTCAACTCAACATTTTGGTAAATGAAAACATGCTAATAAATGGAGAGAACAGATTGATAGCAAAAATATATTAATTTCATTGAAATTAAGCTCACACAATTAGAGAAATAAGTCTTAATTTGCACGTCAAACGTCGCAAATGAGGTGCATTTGTACTGCACGAAGTTTTAAATAAACACTACTTCGGATACAGTACATACAGTACAGTATACGATATATTTTGATATCCGATATATTTTATATCCGATTACATATATACTAAATAGCATATATGTATTCTATTATATATAAATTATTTTCTAGTAAACCTCATTATATCAATTCCATAAAATGTGAAATAGTTTAATATAATTAAAACACACCCAAAACAATGTTTCCCCCTATATCATTACCTTACTAAAACTTTTGTGTGGCCTTCTAAATTAATGAAAAATATTTTTTTGCACCCCAGATGCATATAATATTTGTTTAGCATATATTTCACAGATACATATGAAATTTATTATGTTTGAAAAAATATAACATCAATTATCATGTGCTTGAAACTATTTTGTCCGTTAGCCGTAATGTAACGGAATACTTTCGATTGCCCTAGACTATACATGGGATTTTCTCAAAATTTTAAATGACTCGACAAATTATATAATTATTATGTATGTCAAACTTCAAATAATTCCGTTGAATAGTTTTTGAGTTGTTATATGCGGACATACCAACGGATTGAACGACGAATATAGGTGCTACGTTTTTACATAATTACAAATGCACCAAAAAATATTCGAAAAATTAGTGTAAAGTGTATTAGAACAGCCACAACCTTTACAATGAAATACCGAAAAGAAAGAATCTAACTAAATTTCAAATAATTTAAGGTAGGATTTCGTAAAAAAATTAGTATAAGCCCATGTATAAGAGCTAACCATTGAGATTTTAAAGCACATTAATTTAATATATAACGATACAATATCATTTATTTTAGCGATAATGCTGGTTCTGTTACTCCATACTTTGGAACTCCAAACTTCCATGTAGTATTCTGTAATGCATGGATATGAGAGAATACATAAAAAATTTAATAGTGGTGTTCCGGGTATTTACATAATATATTCTGCAACAATCCAACAATTTTTTATAATGGTTTAGATAGAACAAAAATAGTTTAACTGAGTTTAAAACATTTTTTACTGTTTTTGAACTTTATCTTAGTTAACTAGATACTAATAATTAAGGTGGTGTGGGGTAATAACGCCAGGCGGGGTAATAACGCCACGTGCTAATATTTTGCATAATTATGAAATAATCTGGTAAATGACACCCATGTGCTCTGCGCAGAAGGGTTTTAAGACATATAAATCGCAAAAAACAGCTTCAAGTTAATTTGTTTCATTTTTAGGTCTTATTGTTTTTACAAGCAACTAAAATTAACGCTTGAACTAAAATTTGCGAGATACGTTTTGTGATGTGAAGACTATTTTTTTTATCCGGAAATACTTTGTTAATTACATAAATTTTTAGTACATTTCGTGGACTTTCAAAATATTGTTGAAGATTTTGGATATCTTCTCGAGATAATTTGTAATTTAAAATGTACAGCGCAATAACTATAACGCCAATCCTTGGCATTAATATCCCGGTTGATTCCCTACAGTGGCCGAGCTACATCCTAAATACTAATTCAAATAAACACAGTTAAAACTGTGCAATGTTTCTAATAATTCTATTTAAGCGGTCATTTTTAAGTAAAAAGAAGCTCACAGTCTGATATTCTATTGCCTCATCCTCCCCACCCCCCACACCACACCTTTATTTTTCTTATACTTTCACAAATTGCTTACAATGCAGTTTGTCAATTTCTAAGTTTTTAGAGTTTGTATTTTTAGAACTGGGCAATCTACATGCAATTATTCCATCTTATTTCATAGTTTTGTTTGCATGGCGTTATTACCCATATAGGTGGGTAATAACGCCAAATAGCATTGGTAAAGAAATCACGCCATTGCGTTTTATGAATACATATTTGTTAAATTATTTTTTTTACATAGATAGTCAATGAGTTGCTATATCGAATCATATATTTGTTTGAAAAATACAAACTAAAACTGAGCCGTGAAAATTGGTCGAACCTTAACGTGGCGTTATTACCCCAAGGTACTTTATAAGATAATGAGGTATACGTTAGTAAAGTATTACTAATTTTTGTTGTACGAATATTTTGTTAAATGTCTTTAACTGTGCTTTTTTCCAATTCTATAGTTTTTGAAGTTTTCAAAGAAACTTCAATCGAAGCTCAATAAAAATCACCGTTACGTTCAAACGTAAAATGATTTAAATATATGTTTTATTTAGATATATAGATTGATATTTTATTTATAAATAAAAAAATATATAAGCGTTTGAGAAAGATTTTGGTTTAAATTTGCAATATATATAAATATATATTGCAAATTTAAACCAGTATATATATATATATATATATATAAACAGTGCGAAAACATTTACAGCGTGATATAACACAGATAATACTTTATGGTATTAGGATTCTAAATATGTATTTATTTTTGAAAAAACTAGTGCCAAAACTTTAAATATACACACATATATGTGTGTGTATTTTATTTTCATATAATTGTGGCACAGTTTAATCATTGATAATCATAGAGCTTTATTCAGAGAGGACAGTTGATTAAGCCTTTTTTCAAAAAGTTCTTTTTTATCTTTAAAAGACATGATTATGATCTCATGTCAGTGTGAAAATTTAATTATTACGAACATGAAAACTTGTTGCTATTAAAGAATAAAACAAAAGAAGCGTTGACAGTTATTAAACTTATTATGTTTCCGGAAGTAGATAGAATATGCTTTTGACAGTAAAATAGGGTTAGATCAGTTGCGAAAACCTTCATTACTTTTTTTCCTGTGAGTAAAACTACTTATCGTATCGGAACTATCGTTGAATTTTTCATTGTAATAATTACATATACAAAAAATTAATTTAAGAAATTACAATCACCATTTTGCAATTGATATTTTCAAAAACTACAATTTTAGACATAAATAAATTATATATTTAAAATAATAATAATAATAATAATAATAATCTTTTTTATGATCGTAAAATGTGAATTATCCAATAACGGAGTTATACATTATGTATGCCATGTATTAAACATTAATATTTCTGGGCCAAATCAGTTGATTAAGATCTTTTTGAGAAAAGTACTTTTTTATCTTTAAAAGACAAGATTCTGTTGTCATGTCTGTTTGAAAATTTAATTAATAAGAGCATGAAAACTTGTTGATATTTAGAAATAAAGCAGAAGAAACATTGGCTATTATTAAAACTATTATCTTGCCGGAAGTACATATAATATGTTTTTGACAGTAGAATGGGGATACATTAAATTACGAATACCTTAATTACTTTTTTTTTCATAAGAGTAAAACTACACATTAGAGTTTAGCAACTATATTTTTATTGAAATAATTAAAACAAGAAAGAAAACACATGCTTCAAGCATAGATAATGAAACATTTTTACATACATTCAGAATAATGAAGTAAAACTGCACCGTTTAACAAGTTAAAATATTATATCAAATTTAACAATACGGAAAAACATTTTTTATTAGAGAGGAAGTAACTTGTACTAAAGCCAAGCAACATATATCAATTTTATTCTATGTGAAATAATTTAACATAATTAGAATATGCCGCAAATAATGTTTTCCCATGCCATCATGCAACGGAATTCTTTTATGAAACCTTGTAAATGAATAATAAATATTCTTTGAGAGGCATATTCCATGAAATGTATTTTTTTTTTTTTTTTGCCCTTCATAAATGCATATCAATTTCATTTTGTTTCGACGGGTGTAATACCATTAAAAAACAGTTTGAAGTATTTTATCGCATCGGCCGTAGTGTAATGGAATACTTTTGACTGTCTCTGTATTTGAGATATAGATCCGACTTTACTAAAATTTTAAATAACTCAACAAAATTCTACAGAAAATATGTATTTAAAATTTCAAACGATTCAATTTTTTTATTTTTTTGGCAGTTAAAGGTAGTGGACTAACAAGAACAGACAGACATACAGACAGAGGTATGGACTGATGGAACAGTGAGTATAGGCCTGCGTATTTATATAACTACGGACGCACGTATAATAAAGTTAATTTTAAAGCGCATGCTGAAATAAAAAAAGTCCTTCCGACAATGCCGGGAGGAAGAAGTAGCTTTTATATACTTATTTATATATTATTTATTTTAAATTAAGTTATATTATTCAAACAAACGAAGCTCAAATAAGTAAAACCCTATTTTATAAGATTGAATGCTAGTTTTTAGCTCACAGGCTATCATAGCCTGTGAGCTAAACGCCCGTCCGTGCCCGCCCGTAGTGTGCCCGCCCGTTCTGTATGTATGTACGTGCGTGCGTACGTAAAGCGATAACTCATGATAAAAATAACCGATCCACTTAAAATTTTGTATATAGGTATATACTGATAAGGCGCTTCGATGATTAGTTTTTGGAGTTCATTCGATATGTATAAGAGGGGGAACGGGGGGCTCATGCCCCTCCCCTTAATTAATATAAAGGGTTTTTCATGCAGAATTAAGTTTTCGTTCAAAATTTAGATATAGCATGATTCTGATGAGTCGATTCCGTGACTGTTATTAAATGTTCATTGAATAAGTATAAGTAGGGGGAACGGGGGCTCTAATGCCCCTCCCCTTAATTTATATAAATGGGTTTTTCAAGCAGAACTGTCAGATTTCGTTCAAATCTCTGAATAGTTTTGGAAGTTTAATGGTTAAGTATAAAAGAGGGGGATAACTCCTCTTAAATTATACAAATTCTAAATGGGTTTTTAAGAATTATCCGATTTGCTCTAAATTTCGGATATAGATTTTTTATATGATAAAGCAAGTCCTTGATAGTTTAGGAGGTTCAATGATTAAGTATAAAAAAAGGGGAAAGGGGAGAGCTGTTTCCCCTTCTTACTTTCATTTTCGAACGGAATTAGCCGCAATAGATGGCAGCACCAAACATTGCTACGTGCTCTAATTTGACATGTTTCTAAAGCGGAGGGGGGGGGAAGTCCAGAGATCATTACCCATGGTAACTACTGCGACAGGATTTTCATAATCCCTTTATTTAACAAGTACTTACATTGAATACTTTCGGTGCATATTTGGTGGCGTCCAGCATCGAACCCTGGTACTTTCAGCCTAAAGTTCGGTGCTATGACCACTAAGCTATCACGGCCACACCAAGTAAGATTTAGTAATAGCTATTAAAAATGTAAAATTATTAACTCTTTTCGTTGGTAGCTTTTTTCTAGTAATTCTTACAGATTCTTTGTAACCGAGTAAGACTACAAAAAGTTTTTTAGTATTTACAAGGATCACTAAAATTTTTTTAGAATATCGACCCTTTTTTTTACAGTGTATTTTTAAATACCTTATTAGATATCATTAAAAAATGAAAGTGTTGCCATTAATAAGTATTACATAAAAAGAAAATATTTCTTCACTAAAATTTATATTTTTCGCTGAATAAATTAAAATCAGAACATATTATACATAATACATGTAATTTTAAATGCATCAGGTATCAGGAAGTTTATTGAAATTTCAAAAAATGAAACCTAAAAAATGCTTTAACTTTTTACACAAGAAGAAAAAAAAATTCACTTTTACATTAAAAAGTATATCATATAAGATGTAATTTAATCTCCATTTTCTCCAAAAAATACTTTTTTAGGGTTTCATGGGTATACACAACAAGACTGGAGATTTTTCTACTTCAATAGATTTTTCCAAAAAATGTAATGACTTTGGTATCATAGAGCAGCTGATAAGCGAGGTTTCGCTCTATTACCTCTAACAAAGTTTTTTTTAACGAGGATAATTTTATAAAAATGACTTTTTTTTGTTTTGTTTTAAATAATTAAGTTTCTTTTTTTTTTCACAAAAAAGCAAACGTTTTATATTTTGCACCTGTAACAAGTACCTTTTTTATGTTGTTGCTTATCATGTTATTTTATTTTATAAAGAATAAAAAACAATCATCAAACAAATGTATCATCACACCTATTTAATATATATAGAGAGAGATAGACAGATAGATAGATAGATATAGATATAAATATGTATAAAAATATAGTGTCTGGCGTATATTTTTTTTCTTAGGATTTTAACCACATATTATGATTAAATATTATAGTTTTGTCTATAATTTATTTTGATTTTACGAGTGCTGGCAGCCGCAAATTTATATCATTTTGTTTTTTTCGTAGTTGATACGAAGATGAAAGCACACACTTTATTTATAGTTCCATAGTATTTGGGGTCTGACGAATCTACTACGGTTCTACAAATTTCGGTATTTTCTTTTTAATTCTTTTTTCCATGTTTTTTATGTATATATATATCATTTTGCAATTAATGGTTACATATATATATATATATATATACATATATATGATGTATGTATATGCAAATAAAGATTATGTTATAAAAGTTTGAATAAATAAAATGAATTCTGGAGTATATTTCGAAAACATGTTTAACAATTTACTATTTAAAATTTTTTTTTGTTTATTTCAAGATAACGAAGACCATTTATAACGTGCAATCTTAACTTTAAACAAAAAACAGGAAAAGATTTTAATTTAAGTAATTCAAAGGATAAGGCAAAGATAATTGCATTTAAGGATAAAAATCCTATTAGAACAAAAAATATTTTAGAAAATAAACCAATTAAACAGATTTTACATTTTAATTATTTAGTATGTAATATATCTTATGTCTATGACAATTATATACAAAATTTCATACATAAAAAAATCTTCGGGAAAAAAAGGACTTTTTTTTGCAACTACATTATTAACTTTACTATGCAGAATTAAAACATGGACAATCACAAAAAATTACGAAAGACAAATACAACCTTCAGAGATGAAACTTTTGTGTAGAGTGAAAGGATATTCGATAATGGACAAAACAACTAACGATTGCATTAGAAGAGAATTTTAGGATATGATAAAATTGAATAAAATAGAACTAGAGTTCTCAATCTTTATTTATACGTTACTCATCTTTAAATATTAACAATAATAATAATAATAATTCATGACCCACCTAATGACCCAAATGTCGGGAACCGCTGAATTAGAAAATTATAAAAATAAATGGAAGTGCTGCTTAGAAATGATGGATTCTGATCGCATATTAAAAGCATCTTTGAATTATAATATTCTTCAGCACTGAAGAAAAAAATCTTTTCATAAACTTAAGATATTATACCATTAACTAGGAATATAACTGCCACAATATAAATTAATTTTCGCAAATAAATTGTGTACATCCAACTGTTCTAACTTAATAGTTTCCAGCGTGTATATACATGGTGAACATAAAGTCCCAGCCCATTTTGTAGAAATAATTTATTCATGAATGTTATATTTAAATAGTATTATACAGCATATTAGTCTTTTCAACGTGATGTCTATCACGTTCGAAACAAGTTCCAGACAGACGATTGAGATATCGCAAATTCATGATTGAGGCGGCGAGTTGATGTAACGAGACTACGCTGAATGGCTTCGCAGATATTCGCTACTGTTTCAGCTGACATCGATGGTCGACCTGTACATTTCTCATCGAGCACAGGTCCAGTGCGCAAAAATTTGTTCACCCTTCTTCGGATATTTCCTCGTGTTGGAGCCTCTATTCCAAATTTTTTTACGAAACGTCTCCCTGACCTCCTCTTATGTCTGACCACGCAAACATGCCGCTACAACCGCAATTCTTTCTTCTGTTGTTAGCATATCCTCGGAGTATCATTGACTTGTTATATAAAATCCATTCATTATTTCTGCAAAATGGGCTGGGACTTTATGTTCTCCCTGTATATGTATGTATACAGGTTGACTCATAAATATCGAAACAATAGGCTATCTCCTTAAATATTATCCCTAGTCCCATACTTCCAATTGGAAAGTTTCATAAAAAAACATAAATTTTTTTTATAAGATAAGTTGCAACTCCATGGGGGGTCTATTTTAAAAGTTACGAAAATTAAATTTTTATACGGCCCCCAGAGGAAAAAACTTCCAGTAAGAAAATTTTTCCTTATCCCTTCTGAATTGAACAAAAAAAAAAAAAAAAAAAAAAAAAAACAGCTGGATATCTTCAAAATTTAGAGAGTTATGGCAATTTTAATAAATCTTGAGATTTTAAGGGATCAGACACAAATTGAAATGCCTGTAATTGAAGAAACAATATTGCTGTAATGTGTCAAGGAAACATTTATTTATTTATTTATTTATAGGGTAAGAATTTTGAATGTTTTTTGATGGTTAACTATATAATTTTTAAGCATTATAACATCAGATTTCTTAATAAAATACTTTTTTTTCAAAAAATTTAAATTAAAATTTTTATAACTGAAAATATTATTTATCGCGGTGAATTTTTTTCTTTTGATTAAATGAAAATGTCTGATTTTCAATTTTGATTAAGCATTTTAAATAATATATTTTTTTTAATAAAAGTATTTAAAATAGCAATATAAAAGAGATGCAAATTTTTGTGTACAAATCATATTTTTAAAAGTAAATTTTCTGAAGTGAAAACTTCTTTCGGCACGTTGGGTATTCTTTTTTTTGGGGGGGGGGAGGAGGGAGGGATGTTGAAAAAACTATTGAACCAGCTGGACTGTTGACATAACCAACGGTTATTGACGTATATAAGTTTAGAAAGGAGAAATACTGAAATAAAAACATTTGATGCAGAAAAGTGCATTTAGTTTTAAACAAAGATGGACGTCTAATGTTTAAATGCTTTTTAAAAGTTTCCAGGTGATTAACTCCGTCCTGTATAGTTTCGATTTCAGATATTGTTTAAGTATTGCCATTCTCACCTTCATTAATTACTGTTTAAATGCGTCATTTGATTTAAACCTCATTTTTTATCACATCTATTTCAATTTTTTCATTGTTTTGGTCCTGTCAACTTCATATTTTTCTTGCCAAAATTGCTATTGCACGATGCGTAAAAGGGGCCTTTAATTACGGGCGACACTAGGTGTATAATTTTGGAGATACAGCTATTGCGGAAATCGCACAAAAGACTGTACTACTGTACCACCTGTTAAGCGATTCACACCAAAAAACTAACCAATACAAATTTATATCAAGGACTAAGTAAATATAATTTTTTTATTAAATTCCGTGGATTAGATCTTGAAATAGAAAGGTCACAAAATGTATTTCATATACAGAGATACAGGAGCAGTGACTCACAGAGAGACATTTTGTAAAAACATGTTTTTCGGTATCTCCGAGCACTAAAACGTGTGAATCCGTCGAAAACAGGAATTCAAAATTTTTATGAATCCGATACTTTCTTCTTGTAAAGATAGAAAAAAGTAAAAATAGGTTGAAAACCATCATAAATTTTGAAGCTGAATATTTCGGTGTAATTTATTAAAATATATTTCCAATGATTCCGTTAATAGAAGTATCATTATCGCTATTACTATTTTTACTAAACTTATTGCCTGCGACAATAACTTTTTAAGACATTTTTAATGAGAGTTTAATTAGTATCACTTAATTTAATAACAATTTTAATAAATGTTTAATAAGACGGTCCGGCCAATGGGTCGTGCCAGGTAGGAGGCTGGCACCAAGCTCGAGATATTGCAGACATCTAGCATATTTCAAAGAAGTTTAAAGCAAAAACCTATACGCTTTTATTTTATAGCTAAAAGTTAAAATATTGCCTTTGATCGACATTTAATAATGCGTAAATTTATGGTCGATCCCTAAATTGCATTTCAAATGAACTGATATCTCTGCGGTCAGAGGTATGTTTATGTGGTGCAAATCACGAATTTTTAAAAATTTTGACTTTTGATATCTTTCGGGGATTTGTAGATATCGAGATGATTTTTTTTGTTCAATTTAGAAATGGATAAGGAAAATTTTACTAAATGGAAGTTTTATCCTCTGGGGCCGTATAAAAATTTAATTTTCGTAATTTTTAAAATAGACCCTCCATGGAGTTGCAACTTATCTTATAAAAAATATTCACTTTTTTATGAAACCTTTATTTCCACTTTGCAATTGGAAGTATGGGTCTAGGGGCAATATTGAAGGAGATAGCCTATTGTTTCGATATTTATGACTCACCCTGTATATATACATATAAAACCCCTATCAACCAATATAGTCATCCTCAACAAATGTGAACGTATATATTACAAAGGACTTTATGCAAATTAAAAATATTGTATGTGTTGAATTTCAATAATGCAGTGGTATGATAATTTTACAGATTCTAATAAAATGTTTTACGAGTAGGTTTAAACTACAAAAGCAAAAATCATATTGATAATACACTTACGTAATGCGCAATTCCTCAGTGCACAAAGTGCATAATATTTGTAAGATTACTAAATCGATTTAGTCATCATTGTTATATACTGTGTGGTCATAAGAAAATTTTGCCGATATACGGAGCTCTAGCGGCCAGTCCGCTCGACCGATCGAAATGAAATTTCAGATATAGCTATTCAGAGGTTCTGTGAACGACAGAGCTCGAGATTCTGTGAACGACAACAAAATAGCGCTCACGATTACGGTTATAGTTACAGAAACTCGAAAATTTCCAATGGAAACACCCATTTTTTTTTTCATCGCAAAATGCTCAGCGTATGCTAAAACCATAAAGAATGTTGGAACCGTACGTGTATCGCAAGAAAAGGACATGTTATGCACGCACAAAAAACCGTTCTGCGAATCCCCCCCCCCATAAAAAAAACTCGATTGGGGTGCAAGGAGGAAATTTGTATATGACACAGAGTCAGTACACTAATCTCTGATTACAATACAGATCGGAGAAACTAAAACTTTTATTTTGATTACACATTTTCTACATGGGTGTCATCACAGGCAATTAATGGTGATGGCACCCATGTGGAAAATGTGTAATTAAAATAAAAGTTTTAATTTCTCCGATCTGTATTGTAATCAGAGATTAGTGTACTGACTGTGTGTCATATGTTAATTTCCTCCTTGCGCCCCAATCGAGTTTTTTCTATGGGGGAAGGATTCGCAGAACAGTTTTTTGTGCATGCATAACATGTCCGTTTTTTTGCGATACACGTACGGTTCCAGCGCTCTTTAGGGTTTTCGCATGCGCTGAGCATTTTGCGTTGAAAAAAATGCGTGTTTCCATTAAAAATTTTCGAGTTTCTGTAATTATAACCGTAACTGTGAGCGCCATTATGTTGCCGTTCACAGAATCTCGAGCTCATACCTCTGAATAGCTATATCTGAAATTTCACCTCGATCGATTGAGCGGACTGGCCGCTAGAGCTCCATATATCGGCAAAATTTTTTATGACCACCCTGTATTTAATAGTTATAGAAAATAGCTTTAAAATAGTTTAAAAAATAAGAAAAGAAAAATTTCATTTGTTTTAACATTTGATAAAATTCATATATATTTGTCAGTTCAGTCTCATTTTCAGTGCATAGTTATTTGTGTCTGCAACGTAAGCAGCCTTTAAAAAATACTTAATATTCTTAAATTAAAGTATGAATCTTATTTAACTTTATTTATACAAATCTAATTACCTTTAAGTGAATTTTGAAAAGTATTTTTTAAATAAAGGTAAACATATTTTCTTAATTTATAGGTTCACAAAAATTATTTTCACTCATTAATCTCTACTTAAATAGCACTAAATATTCATCATGAATGATTTCGTGATTTTTACAAATGTCGTAGATCAGTTCAAAAATGGGGGTGGAGGGATCAGTATATTCTAAATAATTCGTTACATATTTAAAAAAAAAATTTTAATTTCAATTTTACAAAAAAAGTTTAAAATAGTTTATAACGGAGACAGTAATGCATCACGAAAATATTGTTTCCATGAATAATAGTTGGTGTTTATATTCTAAAAAAGAACAGAACTCACATATTTTAATATAAAAATCATGAAATATTATTTTTTAGTATTTATTTTCTAAACAAATGATTAAAAGAATTTCTTGTTTTCAAGGAACACTTTTTGAAAGTATACTTAAATACAGTTAATTCAAATCAATTTTCTACCTCATCTAAAAGCGTCAAACAGTAATAACCACATAAGAATTGCATAATTTATCTGATGAAACTTATAGTATATCATTTTGTTCTAATTTGTATTTATTTGTAATAGGATATATCCTTGTTTTATGTTATAATTTCATAAACAATTGAATCTGTAATAACTATAGATGATATACTGTTAAAAATTTTTGTCTTTAGTCTGAACAAAATTTTTAAGCTCAGCAGGGTGCCACTGCCAGATGGTGAAATCTGGAACCAACATTTGGGGCTTCCTATAGCAATCTTGCGATAACTATTGGAACTCTGTTTTAATCAGAACTCCAAATGTTGATATGTGATTTCACCATCTGAGGGTGGTAGCTGCTCAGCTCTAAATTTTGGTTAAAACTGAATCAAGATTCTAAACAGTTTAGAAGTAAAAACCGTTATCAAAATGTGTATAAGAATTTAAAAGTCTAACCATATATTTTATTCCTATAACAAAATATATTATTTTAAAATTTTATCATACTTTAAAAAATTCTTAATTGTTTACATTAAAAGCGTATTTAATCAAACATAAAATACTCAAAACTTCTCCCGTTTTGTTTTGTAAAAGATAAACATCACATAATATCAAGCAAATTTTACGTTATTTTTTAACAAAAAAGAAAATCTTAAAACAGCACATACTCGCCGACAGATAAAATTATATTTCTTTTGTTAAAAGCATTTTAATTGCACGTTATGCTAGCATCTAATGCTCGATAAGAAGCAAAAATTGTTTTCTAAAAATAGAATGAAGAAAAGAACTTTGTCTAATGCATCTGTTAATCAAGTGATGGGATTGCTAGATGAAAAACATTAGTCGTTCTAAGAAATTAGAAAGAAATATAAAATGAACATAAAAGTTGGAAACATTCGTTTTAGTTAGTAGATAACTTTTTGTTATTTTGGAAGAGAAATTAAATAAATAAAGAACTTTTAAGTGATTAAAAATATTTCTAAGAAATGTATTTTTTCTACTTTCTCTTATTCAATTAATTTATGTTTAGTTCACTGGTTCTTCTTTCATAATTATGTTATTTTTTCAAAATATAAATTTTGTTAATGTATCGAATTTTGTCTGCTGCTAAATATAGAAAAATCCTTATTACTTTATCGTTTGTCACGCATGCATATATATATAGATGTTATCATTCATATTATGTTATTTTTATTGCCAACTTTGCTATGCCGAAAAAAATCTACAATTAAATTTGAGGCGTAAAGCCAAAGTGGCCATTTCGATGATCTTATAATACAAAGGAACATTTAAAAAACAGGTGTTTATTTAAATGTTCTTGGGCAGGCTGTTATGAAGCTTTTATATTTCGAAATATTATACGATACTTTGAACAGAAATTTAATTTTTACATATAAAAATAATGCACGATTAAATCTAAATTCATTTTCATATCGAAAATTAACTGCTGCAAGCATTCACAAACAGTTCGGCCAGACTAACGCCATTGTAAACGTTATCACACATAAATACACGTGTAACTGAAAATGGCAGCAAGTAGTCCGTAATCTAACTTATTTAATTATAATCTAATTTTATTCTTACAGAACTAAAAATATGTTCTTTAATTCTGTGCGTTTGTAATTCTCTCTGTCCGTGGCGACAATTCGGTATCGACGACTGGACGGGCGACTAGTCCAGTTCCAACTATGAGCCCAAAATGCGTGATACGAATTTCAATCTGCTTTTATACTCTTTAGATTGACAACCAATATGAAATTTTCTTAAAAATACAGTGCAAATCACTTACCAGGAAATTATAAGAACAAGAAACAAAACGGAAAAGTATAGTAATAGTTTTGCGCACATATATCAGTATGGACAGAACGTTCGTATTTGAAAACTTGGATTAGATTTATAAAAGAGCTCTAGTCCACTGCAAGTTTTTTATCAGTGATTATACATGTATGTGTATATTTTTTAAGATATTAATACATTTTCGACTCTAGACACAATTAAATTTATTTAAGCTCCTAAAAACGTAATATAAAGGTTATTTCAAACACAGCAACGGTGAGTATAAACGCGACGTTTTTAACACATTAATTGGTTTTCTATTTAGAAAGTTAAATTCCTTTGCGCACTTAGAAATACAAGTTTAGCTATAAATCGATCGATGCACTCAATTTTAAAAATATTACTCGTTGTTTAATTACATACAGGGTGCTTACAAGGGGATGTAGGTGACATCACAAGGATTCAGTTTTACATAGTCGTAAACGCTTTTCTGGCACGGTAGGAACGACACAAAACAGAAGAAATACCGGACACGAATAAGAGGAGAAAATATGTTTATTATCTTTAATACAGCAAAAAAACTAAGAAAAAATAACATTAAAGAGACAATGATCGTCATCAAAACAGGTGTTCAAACTTACAATCCCGGGCCTTGATGCATAGACAGCATCTCCGGCGCATGAATGATCTAATGTACTCTAAAACACAAAGAGTGACTCGAACGTTCCCAACAGCTGCCATGATGCGTGTAATAAGTTCTACAGCACTTCCCAGCGTTTTCTCAGTATTTTTGCTGCACTAAGAATAATAAACATGTTTTCTCTCTTTGTTCTTATCCTTCCTTTCTTGTGTTTTGTATTGTCACTACCACGCCAGAAAAACGTTTCCGAGCACGGGTTTGAATGCAAAACTGAATCCTTTTAATGTACTCTACCTGCCCTTAAAGTTTGTTCCATTATTTCTGGGACACCCTCTATAATTATTGAGTTCATAACACATAATTATTATGCCCCTTTGCTTTAAAACACAAGCATAATCAATATTATATTAGACTTATTCGGAATAAAGACCAATACCTTAGTTAAATTTTAAGCTAATAAGGAGGTATAAGGTGCAACCTTCCGTCTTTTGCATGGAGGTGAGGATTTGGTAAGCATTGTCCAGGATTCATCATATTGTATAAGTGGGATACATTTCAGGAAATTCATTTTAATTTAATTACCCTTGAATGGTTATAAAAATTTACGAAAATCTGATGTTAAAAGTCTTTCCTCGATTCATGGAGCGGATAACTTTTAAAAATTAAAAAAAGAATCCATTTAATTTATTTCTATTTTTTTGGAATTTCAAAAAAAGAATAAATAAATAAATAAGTAAATTGCATTTTTTTCTGAGTTATAATCTTTTTTAGCCAGCTACAATTCCGTGATGTACGCTAATGGCACATGGTGCATGTAAAATCCGTCGTGGGTGCGAAGTCCTCCAAGTTACCCGTAAATTATACCTAAAGGAGGTACCTTGCCAGGTGAAGGAAACGTCATCTGATCAAGGTTCTAAATTACGGGACCAACTTGAGTATCCATTTGCAGTTCAAACAACAGGATGTAACGTTAAGTAACAAGCGTAATAAAGTATGCTCAAACGAGAAACAGGTACTACAGAAATGATGGTATGCAAAGAGAAGAAATCAGGTTTATTGCCGAGTAGCAGCAATTAGGCGGTCACCCGCCCCAATACCACGTATCTAACCCGTGAAGCTGAGATAACTAGACAGGTAGGGGCCTGGTCATCGATTAGAAAGAAAGAAAAGAGTTATAATCATTTATAGACAGTAAATACAAATGCAAGTCCTTTGGTGATGAAATTTTCTCATAATTATGAACTCAGCGTTTGTGCGCACCGTTACTTTCAAAATATGTAAACTACAGCTTTTCAAATTAACGAATTATGCGTTTCTTTGTGATCTTCAAGCTAAAGTAAAACAAAAAATACATTTTTTTATTTGAAATATTTAACTTTTTTTGTATATTTTTATGTCAAAATTTAATTTTAAACAAAACATTTTGGTATATAGGTATTTGAGTATTTAAAATTATATGTATTACGGTTCTATTTTGTTTAAAAAATATTTTCTATATACATAATTTAAGATTGTAACATGCGCACAATAATTGATCTATCAATTCACACATTACTGAAATGATTTTTTTAACATTAATTTATCAATTTTGTATGTTCAACATTTATTTTTATAAATATAAATACTAAGAGTATAATCTTCAGTCTGAAGAAGAATAACAAGTTGAATGTAGATTCTGCTATTGCAGAATTCAAAAAAAAAAAAAAATCGATACAGGTTTTTTAAAAGGGCGACCCCGTTTAGAATGAAATGAACTAACTTCATTTTTCTTGTGTTTATCAATATAATAGCAAACAGAACGATGTGAAATACCCAATTGATAGCAGTTTCTCTCTGAGACATTGGAATTGCGGAATAATAAAGAGATACAATTTGACGTGCTACCTCTTCATTCACTAGATTCATCAAAAACGAATTTTTTTTTTCTTTAGTTTAAACTCTTTTTTATAGACTCTGAGAAAAAGGAAATGCATTTTAACAATAAAATTGTATGAATGTCTCGTTTTAACGGCCAGATTACGAAACTAGTCGTTGGGAGCCACCGTAATACTTACCCATCATGGATATGCATTGTATAACATGTGAAAATAAAATATGTGAAAACTATTTATAAAATGCATTGCAATTCCAAGACAAAATTTAAACGTATATTTAAATATTTTTAATATACATAGTAATGCTCCATTAATGAATTGCCTCTTTTCGACAAATTATGTAAAATACCAAACTACACAAGTAGTACCGGATTGCGTAAAAGAAACATCCATATAACTCCAAAAACAATAATCATATTAACTAACAGTTTACTGCGTCAGATTAAGCGTCTCATTTCCAATTAAAACATATCTTTGAATTGAAATTTGAAGAAAATACAGGGTCATGAAAAATCGAAGAATGTGGAAAACAGGATTACAAATATCTCGGCAACTATTAATCCGACCGATTTCGTTCTTGATGCAAAGTTTGTGTTGTTTTATTGCCTTTTACGTCCTTTTGTTAAAATAAAAAGAATCGAAAATTTTTATATACATTTCATCAGAACGAATTTTTCGAGAGTCCGAAAAAGATAGTTCCGAATAATCGAGGTTACTGATATTAAATAGGCTTTGTCCTATTCTTACTTACTAAAGTACATAGAAAATTTTAAGTCTCTATCTCCATTTGTTCGTGAGATAGAGCGTTTACAGACCGATAGACAGACAGACGGACGGCAATTTTTTTCTAAAAATATGTTTTTCGGAATTTCCAGTATCTGAAACGTGTAAATCCGTCAAAATTTTTTTTTTCGATTTTCAAAACGATTGCAAGACTTACCCTATACTGCGTATGATAGGTAAGTAAAAGTGGGCCACAATTTTTGACACGACACTTTTTAGTTTGTATGAAGGAAATAGCATCGGAGGCTAAAAAAAAAACTAATTTCATTTTTACTATGACATTATTTTCACTAACTGAAGTCATCCGAAAGTAAAATCTCAATCTCAGTGTCCATAATGAAAAGAAATATTGAAATGTAATATCGTTATGAGTAAAAATGTTTTAAATAGTGACGTCATTTTCTCTTCAAATGTTTTTTAAAAGTTATTGTTATTAGTAATATGAAAAAGGCGTCCGTAATAATATCGTAAATCCCATTTATCTGGTTGCTGAATGACATAATTTTCCTCATTTGAAAATTTTCTTATTTTTCTTTAGACATTAATTTTTATCATTAATTATTTTTTGTTATTTTATTTACATTATTAATATTATTTCTTAGTAAATATATATATTTTTTTAACCTCAATTAGTGCATATTTATACGCAATTCTTTTATTGTGGTTAAATTTTACCAAAACAATAAACTTTTTTTCTTTTAAATGCGAGGACATCTTCACTGATGAGATCAAGCTTGGAAAATAAATTTTTATTAACGAGAGAAAAGCTAAACTGAGTTGCCACCATTTGAAGAAATATCGTAAAAAAGCATTTAAAATTAAAAATAAAATATAAAAATGGAAATAAATTAAAAAATAGCTAAAATGGGCACAACTACAAATAAATAGCTTTCATTTTAAAAAATAATTATCAAAATCGGCTTAGTAGAAAATTCAGGGATGATGACACGACATTTTTGGCTTGTCTGAAAGAAATAGCATCGGAGGCTAAAAAATCGTTATTTTATATTACTTCTGTTTTAACGACGATGTTTTTGATTGTTTCAACAAACTCAAAAGTCTATGGCTCTTTTAAACGAACTTGATGAGCTTAGAAATTATAGCTCCTTATAAAGAAATAAGTTTATTCAGATTGTAAAAATGTACTAGCTCCTTACGTAAGATAATATAATAAAATTTAATTTAATTTTAAGGTCTACATTTTTCTTTACGTGGAAAATATTATTTTACCAATATCCATAAATATTATAATATTAAATATCATAGCAGTTAATAAAACTTATTTGTTCAGTTGTAATAATTATAGGAAGGAAATGATTAATTTCCTTATATTTTATAAAAACTAGTGCAAGAGGAAAAGTTACATTAAAGTATTTTTTCAAGTTTTAGTTACGATAATGTACGATATTACAAATAATCCATTATTATAGACACCCAGTGATCTCGGATCACATTTAGATTGCTGTCTGTCTCTTTCCTTCAAATTTTAATCCTTTATATATATATTTATTCATGCATAAAAATTCCGCATAAAATGTCAAAAAAAAAAATATCTCTCTGACTAGTGTCTTTTTTGTTAATTTAGGTTGTGCTTCCTTCTTTACAACTTTTCAAACCATAGCTTGGTGAGTGCAATTTCTAAACAAGGGTTAACTTTTATTTTTTGTTTACATCTTTGTCACTTTATATAGTAACTTTTATAACTACACTTACACCTAAGCTCTATATATCTATTTCTACTAACTGAATTGACTTAAGGGACATAATATATAATTTTTAATAATTTTCTTATTTTTTTTTATAAAATTCTTCATTTTTTTAGAAAGTACACGGAAAAAAAATCTTTTATCCTACAGATGTAAAGTTGGCGAAATCTGTATGCTTACTGACATTTCATCTGTACACTGTACAAGATAAGAAGTAAATCTACAAAACTAATTTTTGTAAAGCTACAGATATCTGTAACTTTACAAGCGAATCTATTAAAATTACAGTTATCTTAATAAAATTTTATCTGTAACCTGAGTTGACGTTACATATAAAATTCTGGAAATTCCAATTTCCTAAAATAATCTTAGTAAACTTACAGATTTTTTTTTCTGTGCATATCTTTATCTGTTTTTGATTATTAAACTGGGTGTTAAGCTGCTCACATCCAAGTAACTCCTGAATGCTGTGCTACTGTTCAGTATTATCTCCATATGCTTTCATTTGACATTCAGTAATGTTTGCTTGCAATATATTGTTTTCCTGTAAATAGAAACACACACTGTAAAAAAAAAATCTGTAAAGGTACTACACTTTATCTAGTAAACTGGGATTCCAAGAACTTTTCCTGTAACGGTAACAACAAAAACTCAAGTTTTAGAATCGGTTACATGGATTTTTTCTGTTATCGTTACATGAAAAGTTCTTGGAATCCCAGTTTCCTAGAAAATGTTTAGTAACTTTACAGATTTTTTTTTTACAGTGCAAGACTGTTTAGTATCCTGTGCGAAACATGAACTCCATTACCAAGAAAACATTTGTTCTTACAAAACAATTCAATTCAAATGAACTCATAATTGAATATCTGGTTATTATTTTTCTGGTAACTAAATTTAAACGAAGTTGCAATTAAATATCTGGTTAAAAAAAAGATGCCAGATCACATTTTCTCCCGAAAAACTATTTATTTGTGGATGGAGAGTTACTTAAGTAATCTGCCATTCATCAGAAGATGTAAACTGCAAAGATTTGTCTTGGAGGTATGCCGCGTTAACCATACATCAATAATTCAAATTATAATAGTAATCTTTAATATTAAAAAAAAATGCTTTTAATTTTTTTCTGGTTGAATTCAAGTAAACTATTAGCATGTTTAGTTTATAAACTGTGAAAAAAAATCTGTAATCCTACACGTGTAAAATATCCGAAACCTATATGTTTACTAACACTTTATCTCTAAAATATACAAAAAAGTATACAAAACTAATTTTTTTTTAAACTATAGGAATGTGTAACTTACCAAACGAATCTATTAAAATAACAGTTATCTTACTAAAATTTAATCTGTAACCTCGGTAGCAGTTTTATAAAAAATCTAGGCATCCCAATTTTCTGGAAAGTTCTTAGTAAGCTTATATATTTTGTTTTTATTTTCAATACAAATCTGTATCTGCTACATTAACTTTTGTTGTTGCCGTTACATAAAAAGTTCTATGAATCTCAATTTCCTATAAAACTTTTAGTAACTTTACACAATTTTGTTTTACAGTGTAGTTTATTACTTCACTTTCTTTTTCAAACAGGCTTACTGTAAAATAAGACATTTCATTATTAAACTGGGTGTTAAACTGCTCACATTCAGGTAACTCCTGAATGCTGTGCAACTGTTCAGTATTATCTTCATATGCTTTCATTCTAGGAATACCAGTTTTCTAGAAATCTTTCAGTAACTTTACATTTTTTTTTCATTACAGTGTAAAAGAAGGACAATTCAATCCATAAAATGTACACCAAGATGAACTTTTACTTCAATTTCTGAAAATTAATTTTGTTACATAACATTTTATAATTCCCAGGACTTTAAGCAAATTTCTTATTTTATATTTGTTTATTAAAATCTTTACAAACCAGTCCTCCTACAAAAAGCCTACTAATGAAATGTATTTATTACTTATAAAACAAATTTATTTTGGAAATTTAACCGAAAATGTAAGCATTTTCTTTTCTTAAATTAAAAAATAAAATATTTCTATGGCTACATTTGAATAAATAAATTTAGGATGCTTTTATTTCCGCTGTAGTCTTACAATACATTGTGTAGACTTTTGAAATGAAACACTACTAGATACAAAAAGAATACATTTGTGCCCAAGGTTGTAACTATTTTGGAAGTATATGCAATTTCCATGGAAAAGCCTACTTACATTTTAAAAAAGTATTCTGCATGATAACAAACGATACAAAACATTTTAAATATACACAATGCAATTTATACTTATGATTTTTTTAAAAGTTATTGCGAAATGTTGATTTATTCTTGCAATGATTTTGTATAGGACAAGCTAATATATACACATAACTATTATTATATAATTGCTTAATTACGCCAGATAATTTAAATAGCAATTTCCTTTATATCAACTTTTACAAGTGATGGGCGTTCATCTTAGGATAGTGTATTGTAAAATCTTTTTAATTTAAAACTGAATTCTGCCGAATAACTCTCATTTAAAGTAAAAAATTTCAGAAAAGTATCTTACTAAATTCTCTCTTTTACGCAGGAAAATGGGCGCAAATTTTAATGATTAAATTCACAGACAAGACATGCTTTTTAACCAATTCTTAGTACCACTATCATATAACATAAATTGATACAAATAGCAATAGAATAATTAATTTACTAATTGTATTCATACATACACGTTATCATCGTCCCATATAGCACAAAAGCTCCTCAATACTTCCCCAGGAGCTTCAAGCCATTCCATATTCCTCCTAAAACTAAAATTACAAGATCAGGACGTCCTGGGGAAGAGTCTTTTACGATGTCCTCAGGAATGAGCTCCCAGTGACGTCCCACGGAGCAACTTCCCAGGACGCTACTCCTGAGGAAGCATCTGGGAAATCACTCCTGGGGATGTACCCGGTTAGTCATTCCTGGGGAAGTGCCCAGGAAGTCACAGTGCTGGCGCCATCTTATGAATGATTCTGGAATACTATACTCAATTGTTTTTTAATAAAATATCGAATGCAATTTAATAAGTATCGATTTTAATGACTTAATTTTATTTTATTAATTATTCGGTTCCTTATTTATTAGCAAATTAGATAATTGTTATTAAATTGCTATTATTTTTAATTACTGCTGTAACTTTAAATCTTTTTAGTTAAATTAAAAAATTCTATTTATTATTTCAGTTACTATTTTTATATACTAATTACTATTATTTATCTTTTAAATCAAGTTTTGTTCATTTATCAATATTTTATTAATTATTAATAAATAATCTATTGCGTATTGCTTTATCATTATTTGTTTTATTAATTAAGAAATTAATTTAGCTTGTTTAAATTAACTAAATAGTAAGTTTCTAAATTAATACATTAAAATCTCTAAATAGAAAACATTTCTATATCATATATTTTTTCTGATATTTAGAGGTAAAGATAGTTATGCAAAAAAAATCACAGCACACAACAGAAAATCAAAGATAATTCATTTAAAATGGTATAATTGGATTTAAAATAGATAAACATTGAGCCGCTCCCCCCCCCCTCTTCCCAAACACATACCAATAAATGATTTATTTGAAAAGATTTTCTGTTCAGAAATATACATTCTTATAAAATTCGTTAAAAAATACAAATTCACGGTAGTTTAAAGTTTAAGTTAGGTTATTATCAATTATTTATCCAGTGTAATTTATAAATGTATTCAAGATAAGAAATTGTTTTCTAAATAGAAGCATCAATTTAAATGTCATTTTTGAAGGTTTAACCTTTTTTGTTTTATTTAACATTAATATATATATTTTTTAATTTAAGTTGTACTTAGTAACAAATTATTTTTCTAATATCTTTTATAGATTATCAAACATCTTATTATTATTATTATTTAAATTCTGAAAGGTAAAATGAAGTCTTTATTTTGAAAACTTCAGATATATAAATAATTTTTTGGTTCTGAAATTACAGATAAATATTTGTCTGTATTTCCTAAGTAGCAAATATTTTTTATCACAGTTTTTAACTGAATTGAATGGAATTTTTTCATACATGTTTTTGAAAAGTTCGGTGACAATGAGAATATTATATGTAAGCAACACTACAATACCCCAAGTGACCTTCCCAACCTTCTAACAATTGAATTTTCAACAAGATTATCCCGCCCCCCCAGTCAGTTGTCAGCTGAGAATGCGTTTTACGGGTTACTCAATGAGAGAGAGAGAAAAAAAAAAGTGCGCTTTTTCAAGAAAAAAATCGTTACAAACAATTTTGTTAGTAAATGTAAAATAAATATATATACATATATTAATTTGGGATTTTTAAACAATAATTCGTGAAAACATCTTATATTTCAAAAAAAAATATCAGTTCTTTCAGGCTTTTTAAATTACCTAAAATCTTAGTTTCTAAAATTACATGTAAAGAAATCAACAAAAATATTTCCCGTCTTTAATTAAATGAAAAATGGTGCATATTGTATTTTTTATGCATATAAAGATTTCAGACAATTTTAAAAGACAATTAAATGGAGATTTAAATGAAAAGTAATTTTATTTATAACAATAAGAAAATAAAATGATTTTGTAACAAATTAAAATTTTATTAATAATTTCTATTTTATGTAACTCAAGCAGCGTTTCAGTGTAATGATAGAATTTCACAAATGATTTTAACACCAAATTCTGGTATAATAAAATTATACAAATTTGTACAATGGTGTGTTATTGATGAAAATACAGAATTTTAATATTTTTACAATGTCATAAAATAATACAGTGGTTTTACAGTATTTTTTAATCCCGCAACAAGTAGTAAATCTCCAAACATCTGTAACTTGTACCGCCGTATAAGAATTTCATAAGTAAGGGATTTAATTATTTGTTAATAAATACTCGCCAAAATATACCTAATCACGTTAAAACGAGTTTGTTGATTTATTGTATTTATGACGGCCAAATATCAACATGAGGGACATATCAAGGGAAGGGGGGTTGCCCTCAGTGAAGGTCTTTCTAAAGGAACCTAACCCGTATTTACGCAAGGAAATACAAGATTTGAAGAAAACTCCGGGAAACTGCGAACAATTAGGTCGACGGGCGCAATTGGTTACAAACTCTGCGCATCCCATCTACCAGTTTCGAGAGCAGAATCTCTTGACCACGGGTGGGGCCGTGGGCCCGCCAACAATGAAACTGTAACAATGAAATATTTCAAAGAGTAAAAGTAGGAAAGAAAAGACTAAGCAAATTTACATATTTTTTTCATAAATTCGTATAATAAGAGCACCTATAACCAGGCGTAAAAAGAAAAAATATCGATAAAAAATTTCTGTAAAAAAAAGTAAGATTGAGAGAGAGCAAAAAAGTTTCATTTTTGAAAGGATTTACTTAGATTTTATTTGTCAATGATTAAAAAAAAATCAAGGTACATTTCAAAGAATGAGGATTGCCCTCCGTGAGGGTCTTTGTAAAGGAACCTACTCGTATTTACGCAAGGAAGTTTAAGATTCGAAGAAAACCGTGGAAAACTCTAAACGAATAGGCCGACGGATGCGATTGGGTACAAACTCAGCCCCTCCCATCTATCATCTTTCAGCAAGAGAAAAAAAATCGATTAAAATTTCTGTAAAATTCACAATTTTTAAGAAGCTATGTGTTTTAATCTATTGCTATTTTAATTCTTGGAAATAATATTTTTATTAACTAAAATTAAATTTTATAGGGGATATCATCAGAAACGTTTTGCATCATTCATTGTGTGTCAAAATATATAGTTCATAATCAATTTTATAACTACTGGACGATTTTAATGGATTTTAAGTATTAAAAGCTAAAAGGACATTTTTATCATTTAAAAATACAATTTCATTTAAATTTTTTTTTAATTCGAAGACATTTATGTTATAACAAATAATTATTGACAATTTATTTAGAGTTATTAACTTAAATGTATTTCGAGTGTATGCAAAAGGCACAAAATATGAGGACATTTTCTAGTTTTAAATTTCAAAAGCGGAGTAAAAATGCATCTATATCTTAGAAATCTTTATTCCTTACTGACCCGACAGCATAACGGCCAGAGTGCGTGTCAGGAATACCAAGGTACTCGGGTGCAAATCCAGCAGAAAAAATAAAGGTAAGAAATTTGTTCCTGAATAATCTCTGTATATGTAAATCCGTCTGAATAATAGAAAAAAATAAAACATTCTCGCGTTTTATCCTAAAAAAATTAAAATTATATCATAACTTTTTTTTTTAACATATTAGTGACCTTGAAGTTTCCCAAAGTCCTCCTATATCACTTCCTCAAATCTTCCCCAGAACCTCCCGGGGAGGACCCTGAAGGAGGTCCTGGGGAGCGCGCCAGGATGCTGTAAAGCGGACATTTTCGGTTCCTGAGGACCTCTTGGGGACAATTTTCTGCATCCTCAGGGATGCCTGGGGGATGAGGGTCCTGGGATGTGAATCCTCCCCAGGACATCCTGGGGAGGCAAGTGTGCTATATGGGGTCCAATTTAGATAATTTGGGTAATAGTTTTTTATCTTGATTTTTTAAATTGTGATGGATATTATGTCAGGAAATGGTATATTTCGGAGCTTTAAGGGTGTTTTAGATTTGTAATTTTATAATTTCTATGAACTCTTTTTACCCTCTGCGTTTTTATAGCATAAAGTTGGATGACAGTCTCCGGAAAAAGAAGTTCCCTGTTTCAGCGTCGTATACAATTACGGCCATGTGTGTATTTCAAGTTAACAGGAAATTAATAGGAAATGTCATATTGATGCCAATGAACACGCCAGTGTCCATATCGACAGACACATTATAGCAGAAAGATCCAATTGCTTTGTGTAAGCAGATTTCTGTAAAAATATACTCTAGTATGCACATTAGACACTTTAGAACATTATAAAACAACACATGTAAAACACTTTCTACATGGTGCCTTTAAAATTACACAATTAAAAAAAATTAAATACAGTTTGCTTCATATGAAAAAAAATTGCAGGAGATTACCGAGTATGTTGCCTAATTTTACCAATAAATATCAATAACTGCAGATTTGAAAAAAATATGTATTTTTTAACCCTTTTTGCAAAATAATTTTCCTGGTGCAACACATTCACTAGACAATTGAAAACGATTTTAATTATAAGTGTTAATTATTATTTTCGAATAGCATTGTAAAAGTGTTTCACGAATTTGCAGTGAAGTTACCCATTTTACATCGTATGATAAATCGCTTGTTGGGATTTATGTGGAGCTCTGAATAATGATGAAAACTGATTTGCTTTGAAAAAAGTTTTACAGTATGATCGTATTTCACTTAATTTTGTTTTTGTGATATATAAGCTTCATTTTTCAAAATCGTAAATATTATGTTCGGTGGATGCTTTTGAACAACAAACATGAACAAATGCGATGGATATGTATGTGGTAAAATAATATAAACTCTGCGCATATATACCTGCTTATACTTTATAACTGAATAAGCATGGATTGTCGATAGCAATAAAAAGAATTTAGCAATTTATGCAGAATAATTTTTATATAAACCATATTAATAAAAATTAATTAAATTAGTTGAACTATAATTAATGTAAATAAATGTTAAACGACAAAAGTACAAAAAAGAGATAAAAATCAAATGAATAAATCTTAGAAAGCACTTCTTTTCAAGAAAACCAGACCTCATCCAAGATGAATGATTTCCAAGAACAATCTACATTTCACAAATCAAGATAAATTATCTAAGTCATTTTTCATTTTCTATTCAAATAGTAAATGTCATTTGGAGCGAATACAAAATTTCTTAAACGAAAAAGTCGAATTTTTAAATTATGATGGTAAGTTTACAACATTGACTCATAAAGAAACGTTAAAATGTGTCGAAATATTATTTTTTGTTCTGTTGAGTGATAATAATTTCATTTTACAACCAATTGTACTTATAATAATGAAAAACCATTATGAACTTATTTTCGAACTACTTTTTTTTCAAATTTCAATACAATACTTCTGAAAGAAGTATATAAAGGAAAATAATTAGTAATTAAACGAAGAAATCCTGGAAAACATTTTCTTTTCAGGATATCATACGTCATCTAAAAGGAATCGTTTTCAACAACAATCAGAACTTGCTTTTCACAATCAAGATAAATTATCTAAGTCATTCGTCATCTTCAATTCCCATAGTGAATGTTATTTGTAGATAGAGCATATATTCTTGCACTAGTTGGGATGAATTTTTAAATCATTATGATAATTCTATCACTCTGAAAACATTAAACAAATGACTTGAGTATTATAAATAATTGATAAAAAACGTGAAATAATATCACTGGCCTAGAAAAGTTTTTTTTTAATTCTTATTTTTATTTGTATGCTGTATTCTTAATACTGAAAAACTATAGTAAAGAGCCGACCGTACAAAACCCTAAGTCATCGAGCACAAGAAAAATTCCTTTGTTTTATGGAAGAGTAGTAATAGAGAAATCTAATGATCTATGTCTGCCGGAAGTGAAGTGGTGCATAAGTGAAAAATTGGTACCACTAGTGGTTAACTCGTAGGATTAACATTGTGTTTGCCGTACAATTAAAAGCATGAAAACATGGAAAATCGGATGTACGAAAACGTAATGCTAATCTACCAGTCAACCACTAGTAGTATAAATTTTTGGCTTATGCACCACTACGCTTCCGGCAGACATGGATGATTAGATTCCCTTATTACTACTCTTCCATAAAACAAAGGAATTTTTCTTGTGCTCGATGACTTAGGGTTTTGTGCGGTCGGCTCTTGGATTATTAGTATAACTATTCGTAAGTTATCATTTTCTTTATTTATAAGTTTGAAAACGGGACATTATTTATAAATTTTAAAATCGATAAAAACTACAATTTTAAAATAATAAAGTATTTATGTATTTTAATACTAAGTAATAACTAGATAAATAAATTATTTAAATTTTAAAAAGAATGTTAAAACATTATTCCTTTTTTTATATCAATTCATTTTATATACAAACGAAAGAATTTCCCTTAAACATATTTTAGCCTTACCTATAACTATACTGAAGCACTACGTTTGCTAGAAATCTGCAGCAAACTACATAGGACGTAAAGCGTTAGTTCATGTCGAAAATACAGAAGTCCCTGTCTAAATAACTTTCGGCTTTTTGGGTCAAAATTTAGCATTTTATACAGAATTTATTCTATAATATCAATAATGAAACTATATAAATCGACATAATGTTTCAGAGGTAGATAAATATTAAACAACATGAGTACAAAAAAAGAGTGAAAAATCAAATGAAGAAATTTTAGAAAGCACTTTTTTCGAATAACACAAAACTTCATCCAAGATGAATTGTTCTCAAGAACTATGTGTACTTTCTTTTCACAAATGAAAATAAATTATCTAAGTTATTTTTCATCTTCTATTCCAACAGTGAATGTTATATGTAGTGAAAACAAAATTTTTTACATGAAAATGTACAATTATTAAATCATCATGGTAAGCATATTACATTGAAAGAAGTCTTAAATATAAACATTGAAATGTGTCCAAATATATTTTTTTAACCTGAGGATGGAACATTAATTCATTTTAGGATCAATTATACTTCTTATTATGAAAAAATTATTATAAACTAATTTTCTACATGCCTTTTTTTTCTGATCATATTTCTAAAACATTTATAAGATGAAAAAATATAGAAATAAAAAAAATTAATCATGGAAAAGCATTTTCTTCGCAGAATATCATACGTCATCCAAAAAGAATTGTTTTCAATAAAAATCCACACTTTTTTTCACAATGAAGATAAATTATCCAAGTCATTCGTTATCTTCAATTCCCATAATGAATTTTATTTGCAGATAGAGCAAATATTCTTGCATTAATAGGTTTGAATTTTTAAATCGTTATGATAATTTTATCACTCTAATAAATATTAAGGTTACGACTTGAGCATTATAAATATAGATAAAAAACATGTAATATTATCTTTAGTTCATTTTTTTTCTTTTTTAAATTTTAATTTCTGTTTTTATGTTGTATTCTTAATACTGAAAAGTTGATAAAAATATTTGCAAACTAGCATTTTTTTAAATCATAAATTTCAAAACTGGACTTTTTTTCATAAATTTAAAAAAAAGATTTATAAACATTAAACTCGTTAAAAACTAAAGTTTAAAAATAATATGGTATTTATGAATTTTAATACTAAGGAATAACTAGAATAAAAAAATTATCTAAATTTTAAAGGAATGTTAGAAGTATTATTTCTTTTTGATATGAATAGCATTTTTTATACAATATTTTCACTTAAAAAGTATTTTAGCCTTATCTATAAATATACTGATGCAATAAGTTTAGTAGAAACCTGCAGCAAACTGCGTAGTATGTAAATGGTTATTCCATGTCAAAAATGTTCCATGTTTTTGTTGAAAAGGCGTTCGGCTTTTTGGGTCAAAATTTAGTATGTTATACAGAATGCATTCTATATCAACAATAATTAAACTATATAAATCAATACAATTTTATGACAAGTAAATAGATGTTAAACAACAAAAATACAAAAAAGAGAAAAAAATCAAAAGAATAAATTTTAGAAAGTATTTTTTTTCAAAACCAGACCTCATCCAAGCTGAATGGTTCTCAAGAACAATTTACACATTCTTTTCACAAATCAAGATGAATTGAGCAAGTTATTCTTCATCTTTTATTTCAATAGTTAATATCATTTGCAGCGAGAACAAAATTTCTTACATGAAAACTTTGAATTTTAAATCATCTTAGTAAGTTTTTTACATTGAATCAAGTCTTATAAATAAACGCTCAAATTTGTCCAAATATATATTATTTCGTTCGCTGGGTGGGGAAGATAAGTTTTTTTACGACCAATTGTACTTGTAATTATGAAAAACTGTTACGAACTAATTTTAACCTGCCTTTTTAAAATTTTAATGTCGCATTTTTCAAATAAATATATGAGAAAAAAATTAGAAATCAAAAGAAGAAATCATACAAAACATCTTTTTCTCAGGATATCATACGTTATCCAAAAAGAATTGTTTTCAACAACCGTCAGCACTTTCTTTTCACAATCAAGATAATTATCCAAATCATTCGTCATCATCAATTCCCATAGTGAATGTGATTTGTAGGTAGAGCAGACATTCTTGCATTAATAGGGTAGAAATTTAAATCATTATGATAATCCTGTCACTCTGAAAAACATTAAGCAAACGACTTGAGTATGATAAATAAATGATAAAAAACGCGAAATATGTTATCTTTCACTAAGAAGAGGGTTTTTTTAGATTTTTATTTATTTTTTTATAATGCAGTATTCTTAATTCTGAAAAGTTAATAAAACTGTCCGTAAGTTAGCTTTTTTTAATTCATAAATTCTAAAACCTTTACTTTATTTATAAATTTTAAAATCGATTTGTAAATTTCAAAATCGATAAAATCTACAATTTTAAAATAGTAAAATATGTATGTATTTTAATACTAAGTAATAACTAGAATTATAAGTTATCTAAATTTTAAATCAATTTATAAATTTTAGAATAATTAAAAACTACAATTTTAAAATGGTATAATCTTTATATATAAAAATCTTTTGTGCGTGTGTATGTAATTGAACTCCTCCTGAACGACTCGACCGATTTTGATGAAATTTTGTGTGCGAGTTCCAGTAGATTCGAGAATGGTTTAGATTCACATTTCGTCGAAATTGATACAGTACTTTTTTAGTAATTAGGCAAAAACTAATAGTTAGTGATTTTTCGCTAATTAAAAGTGCTATATATATTAAAGTAAGTCAGGATTTCGTATTAATCATAGCACAAAAATAGCTACCATACCAAAAATCTTTAAAATTTGGGTAAAAATACTTCTTATAACATCGAGTGCCGCTAAAAATGGATTTTCGAAAATTCCACTCCTAAGATGAGTAGAAAAAAGAACGAACTTTTAAAAAATTCCATAAAAATCGGTTTTTGTAGTTATTTTTCAACTGATAACATATTTTAGTGCATTTTTTTATTTTGAATCGAATGGTATTAAGCAAATTAGTTTAAATCCAGTAGTTCGTGAGATAATTCACATTTTCCTAATTTGGCGATTTCTTCGGCGCAAAAACCTGAAATTTTCAATGCTCATCTTTATATATAAAAATCTTCTGTGCGTGTATATGTAATTGAACTCCTCCTAAACGACTCGACCGATTTTGATGAAATTTTGTGTGCGAGTTCCAGTAGATTCGAGAATGGTTTAGATTCACATTTCGTCGAAATTGATTCAGTACTTTTTTAGTAATTAGGCAAAAACTAATAGTTAGTGATTTTTAACTAATTAAATTGGTATATATATTAAAGTAAGTCAGGATTTCGTATTAATCATAGCACAAAAAAATCTCCCATACCAAAAATCTTGAAAATTGTTGTAAAAATACTTCTTATAACATCGAGTGCCGCTAAAAATGGATTTTCGAAAATTCCACCCCTGCGATGAGTAGAAAAAAGAACGAACAATTAAAAAATTCCTTAAAAATCGGCTTTTGTAGTTATTTTTCATCTCAAAACATATTTTAGTGTATTTTTTCATGCTGAATCGAACGGTACTAAGCAAATTAGTTTAAATCCAGTAGTTCGTGAGATAATTCACATTTTCCTAATTTGGCGATGTCTTCGGCGCAAAAACCTGAAATTTTCAATGCTTATCTTTATATATAAAAATCTGTGCGTGTGTATGTAATTGAACTCCTCCTAAACGACTGGACCGATTTTAATGAAATTTTGTGTGTGTGTTCCAGTGGATTTGAGAATGGTTTAGATTCACATTTCATCGAATTTGATTCAGTACTTTTTTGTAATTAGGCAAAAACTAATAGTTATTGATTTTTCGCTAATTAAAAGTGTTGAATAAGTTCGATGAATGGAGTGCGGACGGAATGTCGGAGCGGTCTAAGGCGCCAGATTTAAGCTCAGCTTCTTGAAGAAAGAGATCGAGTGTTCGAACCCCACTGCTGACAAACGTGTATGCTTTACAATAATATTTCCTGTAATATTTCCTGTCGGTTAATTTTGATTAACCGACTTCAGACAATCGTTAACTTTTAACTAAAAAGAGAAAAATAAACTTTTCTATCAAAAATTGAACCGACTTCAAAAAATACTGAAGAGTGAAAAATAATTTCCTTACATAATTGTAATAAGAAATAAATTAAGAGCGTAGTGTTTAACGTGCGTATTACCATATTTACGTACATTTATTTGATTTCCTGGAATCGGTGCCAAGAAGGAAAACGTCGGTCGGTGACAGGACAACGTCTGTCGGGTCCGCTAGTATTTATGTATTTTAATACTAAGGAATGTCTAGAATAATTAATTATATAAATTTTAAAAGCAATGTTATAAGTATCATTTACTTTTGATATCAATTTCTTTTTTATACAAACGAAAGATTTTTACTTGAAAGATATTTTAACCTTATCTATAAATATACAGATGCACTACGTTTAAAAGAAACCTGCAGAAAACTGCGCAGGACGTAAAGGTCTATTCTATGTCGAAAATGAAGTTCCAATCGAAATGGCTTTCGGCTTTTTGGATTCGAAATTTAGCATTTTGTGCAGAATGTTTTCTTTAACAGCAATAATAAAATTATATAAATCAATTAATTAGGCATTTTATACAGAATGCTTTCTATATCAACTATAATTAAACTATATAAATAGATTCAATTTTTTCAAAAGTAAATAAATGTTAAACGACAAAAGTACGAAAAAAAAGAGAGAAATGAAAAGAAGAAATCTTACAAAGCACTTCTTTTCAAGACCAGATTCATCCAAGATGAATTGCTCCCAAAAACTCCTACACTTTCTTTTCACAAATCAAGATAAATTATCTGAGTTATTTTTCATCTTCTATTCAAATTGTGAATGTAATTTACAGCGAGAACAAAATTTCTTACACGAAATCATTGAATTTTTAAATCATCATAGTATGTTTATTACATTGAATCAAGTCTAACAAGTAAACGTTAAAATGTGTGAAAATATTTTTGTTGTTGTTGTTCTAAAATCGGAAGATAAATTCATTTTATGGCCCTTTGTACTTACAATTATGTAAAATTGTTATGACCTAATTGTCAACCGGCCTTATTTTTTAAAAATAATATTTCTGAAATAAACATACCATGAAAAAAAAATAGAAATCAAAAGAAGAAATCGTGGAATGACATTTGCAGCTAGAGCAGATGTTGTTGCACTAATAGGGTTGAATTTTTAAATCATTATGATAATTTTATCACCCAGAAAAACATTAAGCTAATGACTAGGGGATTATAAATAAATGATATAAAACGTGAATTGTTATCTTTGGCTAAAGAAAGTGGTATTATTATTATTATTATTATTATTATTATTATTATTATTTGTATGCTGTGATCTTAATCCTGAAAAGTTAGTAAAATTGTTTTCAAGTCATAATTTTTTTTAATTTATAAACTTTAAAACTAGACTTTATTTATAAATTTTAAAATCGATTTATAAATTTTAAAATCATTAAAAAGTACAATTTTAAAATATTATAATATTTATGTATTTTAACACTAAAGAATATCTAGAATAATAAGTTATCTAAATTTTAAAAACAATGTTAGAAGTATTATTCGTATTATTCGAAGTATTATTCGAAGTATTATATCAATTTAATTTTTTATATAAACGAAAGTTTCTCAATTAAAAAATTATTTAGCCTTATCAATAAACATATTGATGCATTAGGTTTAATAGAAACTTTTAGGAAACTGCGCAGGATGTAAAGGGTTATTCCATGTTAAAAATGGAGAGGTCTCTATCAAAATCACTTGCGGCTCTTTGGGTCAAAATTCGGCCTTTTATACAAAAGAAATTTGTATACTAGCGATAATAATGAAACAATATAAATTAATATAATTTTTCAGAGGTAGATAAATGTTAAACGAGAACAGTTGGAAAAAAGAGAGAAAAATAAAATGAAGAAACCTTAGAAAGCACTTTTTACCAACAACAGCAATATTTATCTGAGTTGAATTCTTCCCAATTATTTTGTACTTTTTTTCACAAATAGAGCTATATTATCTAAATCTATTTTAATCTTCTATTCCAATAGGGAATGTCATTTGCAGAAGCAACAAAACTTCTTCCACGAAAACTTTGAATTTTTAAATCAGTATTGTAAATTAATTGCATTGAATCAAGTCTTATTAATAAACTTTAAAAGGTGTGAAAATATATTTTTGTTATGTTTTGTTTTGAGAAGGTAGGATAAATTCCCTTCACGACCAATTGTACCTGTAATTATGAAAAAATATTATGGATTAATATTATACCTGTTTTTTTTTAAATAATATTTCTAAAACAAATATTCGAAGCAAAAAAATAGAAATCAAAAGAAGAAATCATGGAAAACATTTTTTTCTCAGGATATCATACGTCCAAAAAGATTTGTTGTTAAGAATTGTTAAGAATTGTTATTCCATGTCTAAAATGGAGAATTCCCTTTCAAAATTGCTTTCGGCTTTATGGATTCGAAATTTAGCATTTTTACAGATTGTTTTCTAAAATAACAATAATGAAACAATATAAATCAATGTAATTTTTCAGAGGTAATTAAATGTTAAACTAGAATAGTAGGAAAAAAGAGAGAAATATCAAAAGAGGAAATCTTAAAAAGCACTTTTTTCCAAGAATACCAGACCTCGACCAAGGTGAATTGTTCCCTAGAACTATGTAAATTTCTTTTCACAAATAAAGACGATTAATCCAAGTCATTTTCATCTTCTATTCAAATTATGAATGACATTTGCGGTGAGAACAAAATTTCTTACACGAAAATGTTGAATTTTTAAAATATCTTGGTAAGTTTTTACATTGAATCAAACCTTACAAATAAAAGTTAAAATGCGTCCAAACATTTTTTTAAGGGATGATACATTTATTTTAAGATCAGTTGTACTTGTAATTATGAAAAATTGTTATGAACCAATTTTCAACCTACTTTTTTTAAATTTTAAAATCATACTTCTGAAACAAATATATGAAGAAAAAAAATTAAACAAAAAGAAGACATCATGCAAAATATTTTTTCTCAGAATATCATCCGTTATCCAAAAAGAATTGTTTTAAACAACCATCAGCACTTCCTTTTCACAATCAAGATAAATTATCCAAGTCTTTCAACATGCTTATTCCCATAGTGATTGGAACACTGCTGAAAAAAATCCGTTAAATTTACGGACAAATATGCTGGCAGCAATGTTGGCAGCAGTTTCTGCCGTAAAATTGCTTAAAGTAAATGGTATTTTTTTATTACATCTAATTTTACAGAAATTTTTACGGCAAAAACTGCTGGAAACATTGCTATCAACAGTTTTTGCCGTAAATTTAAAGGATTTTTTACAGTGCATTTGTAGATAGAGCAGACATTCTTGCAAAAATAAGGTTAAATTTTAAAATCATTATGATAATTTTATCACTCTGAAAAGGATTAAGCAAACGACTTAAGTATTATAAACAAATGATAAAAAACCTGAAATTTTACCTTTGACTATGAAAGGATTCTTTTAAGATTTCTATTTACCATTTCTTCATACTGAAATGTTAGTAAAACGGTTTGCAAGTTACCTTTTTTTAATTTATAAATTTCAAAACGGAACTCATAATTGTAAAAAAGTACAACTTTAAAATAATATTATATTTGTGTATTTTAATACTGAGAATAGCTAGAGAAAGGGTTTATCTAAATTTTAAAAGCATTGTACCCTTATTGTTGTTTTTATATCAATTTAATTTTTGTATACAAACAAAAGATTTTCAATGAAAAAATAAATATAAATATATATTCTATAAATACCTATCCTTAGCTTTATCTATAAATATGATGATGCACTACGTTTTATAGATATATGCAGCAAACTGCGCACGGACGAAAAGGGTTATTCCATGACGAAGTCTCAATCGAAATGCCCTCAAATCGAAATGCGCCTCAATCGAAATCGAGCATTTCGGGATTTTTTGGTAAATGCTGTTTTGTTTCTGTCATTGAATTATATACATTTAAATATTGTATTAAAATCCTTTGATATTGAAATAAAGTATAAAAATTCAAATATAGTAAAAAAAAAAGATTTAAAGGTATGATTATTAATTTAAACGTAATAGTTTTCCCCTCCAGTATGGCGAAACTTTATCTTTTTAGAAATAACAATTTAATGAAATTAGCAGCTGCTAAGCGATATTTAAAAAAATTTCCAAATTGAAGTCTTTTTAATTATTTTCTTTCATTATTTATTTACATAATTATTCACATTACTAAGCAATCCGATCGATAATATCCGTCGTTAAATATGGCGTTATCATACTGATCGTTGACAATAAGATATATGTTTTAAAAGTTAAAACAGTACTTTTTTTTTTACATTTACTATACATATTACAATGCTCCAAATGCACACCAGATAGGATTTTTGGTACTATAGTATTACAAACAGTTAATCGTGATTTTTTATGGCAGCCATTATCAGTCAAATAATTTTGATTATTCGATTTGATATCTTTTAAATTATTTTCTTATCTTGTAATTTATTTTGTTAAATTAGTTATATAAAGCTGAAATATTTACATTGTAAGAACGATCGGATTAATCTTTCGTAATTGGGTTACTATCATATTTATAAAATAGTAATGCTTCAAAATTATTTTTAAATACTGAGGTATTCTGAGGACACTAATCAGTATACATAGACATACAGAGAATACTGATCAGTATACTGAGATACACTTTTCAAACAAATATCATTGAAAGTACTTTTTGTTGGAAAAATTGAATGTGCATTGTTTAGAAGTAAATAAATTGCAGTAAAGGCAAAATTTATTAGAAAAGTCATTGTCACTATAAACATGATGCCAGCATTACTCATGGACACGCATTTTCCTTATATATATACTATTACTCTGTTTTCATGTATACTAATACTGATTTAAATAAAACTTGTTAAACTATCGCAACTAGGTTGCACACAAATTTTAAAATATCCATTCCTGAAAAATACTTTAAAATCCATTAAAAATTAGGAAGATGAGATACAATTTTCAAACAAATTTCATTTGAGAATAAAGTTTTTCTTTTCTGCTATGTAAAAAATGTAATTGGGCGTTTTTTAGAAACTAAGAAAGTTTTAACTAAATGCAGAATTGATGGATTAGGCCGTTGACACAGCAGTATGATTTCAGCGTTATTCACTAATATGTAATTTTCACTGACACATCTTTATAATTTTGATAAATGACATGCTAGCGATAATTTCACGAAACGATTGCCACCAAACTTCAACCAAAACTGATACGTCATTTGATTAACTTTCTTTTTTTCCTATTGCTTTTAAAATGTTATGTAATTCTATTACATCCGCGGAAGAAAACGCACATGCTGATACTTAATGTTGACTGATTTTACTATGGTTGCGACATAATAACGCGCACATATTCTTATTGTATTTTAAATATTTTATTGTCGAGAATGTACAAAGCTCCATCATTGCGAATGGCGTATTACTTCATTTCATTTTATTTTACAGACCCCCCCCCCCCCTGTTTACACGAGCTAAGCCGATTGATTCTGCTAGTTTTCAATATAATAACTTTATAAAATCTAGGAATACACTAGCTAGATCAGTCAAATGGAAGAGGTTTCTGCATGTATGCGACAGTTTTTCTGATAATGATTTATAACATTGAAAATGAATTTACTTGTTCTAAAATAAATGTTAAATAATTTAGATTTGTAATTATTATTAACAGTCTTCATGAGTGGCGGTATTACCCACATAGGTGGGAATAAGCCATACAAACAAAACTATAAAATAAGATAAAATAATGCATGTAAAGTATCCGAATCTAATGATAGAATCTCCACAGCTCTAGAAATTGACATATTTTTCTGACTTACCATCAACTGCAATATCAGGATGAAGTAATAATCATTTGCTATTATATGTTTCTGACATGAAAAAAATAGCAACACTTAGGGCATACCAATTTCTCTGTATCATTCTTGGTTTTGAACAATGACATGATTCCTTTCTCGTGCGTAGAATTACAAGAAAGAAAAATAATATGTTAAGCATAGTTTATTAGATCCACACACTTTCTGAAATCTTTAACAAAAATTCTTTAGCTAGGAAATAAGTTAAATAAGATAAATAAGTAAACATTTTACATAAAGAATAAAACGTCAAAAAATCTGATTTCAGCAGTTATCTTTCACAGCCAAATACACTGACGGAAATAAAAATCCCAAAACCAATAAAGAATTGTGTCAGATAAACGAAATTTTGTAGGTGTGTTTATAAATCTGAAAGATGACATCGATTCAAATTTCACGCTTCGCGCATAAGTGTGGCGCTAGTAGCGCCACTCACAACTTCCACTTCAGGTTTGCTTTAAATGCGTGCTGTGAAGTTCGTGAGCATTATTTATCTTCTAAATTTGACGAATTGATTTCAGGTTGACCAAGAATGCCTTTAAGAAGACGAAGAAGCTATTATCATCAGCTTCCGGAGTTTGAAAGAGGGCGTATAATATAGCTACGAGAAAGTGGATTTTCTTTCCGCGATTTTACAGAAAAACTTAGACGGAATGTATCCACAGTGCATGATTGTTGGGAGCAGTGGTCAAGGGATGGTACTGCCTCAAGGAGACCAGATGTAGGGTTATAGCTTGGCACTAACGAGAGGGAAGACCGTCGTATTCGGCTTAAGACTGTGGCGCATCGTACTGCGTCTGCGACAAAAATTTGAGCTGCAGTCGCACCAATGACACAAAGTAACATGTACGATGCGCTCAACCTCACACAAAGAACTGTTAGAAACCGGTTACTTCAAAGAGAGCTTCTAGCAAGACGCCCTGTTGCATGCATTCCACTGACTCCAAGTCACTACCGTTTGCGACCCCAATGGTGTCAAGCCAGGGTTCATTGAAAATTGGAGTGGACATCTGTTGTATTTTTTGATGAAAGCAGGTTCTTCCTTGGTGCCAGTGATGGCCGTGTGCTTGTCAGAAGGAGGGCATGGGAACGCCTGCAACCAAACTGTCTGCGGCCTAAGCATACTGGATCTACAATCGAGGGTCATGATCTGGGAAGCAATTTCCTATGACACCAGAAGGACTCTCGTGGTTATCCCAAATACATTAACTGCAATTTTGTATGTCAGTCTGGTAATTAAACCTTTAGTGCTGCTATTCATGAACAGCATTCAAGGGGGAATTTCCAACCGGATAACGCTCTTCCTTATACCGCTTTTGTAACGTAACCTGCTCTACAGAGGGTCGACATGTTACCTTGGCCAGCGACATCACCAGTTCTGTCTCCCATTGAGCATGTATTGAATATCATAGGACGACAACTCCACCATCATCCCCAGCCGACATATATCGTCACAGTGTTGGCACACCAAGTACAACAAGCACGGAACACCATACCACAAAGTGACATTCGGCACCTGTATGACGTAATGCATGCACGTGTGCAGGCTTGCATTCAAAATTCTGGAGGTTATAGCAGTTATTAACCCGTTCGCGACGGTGCGCGCATTTTGAAGTGCGCATCTGAGGACGGAGCGGGGAAATTCGATTTCACCTTCTGGGCCGGAGGATTTCGCGCTGTTAAGCCTAACGCTTGTCAAAAATTCTTTAAAAATTAATAAAAAAATAACTTTCGCATGAAACTTTTTGAAATTCACATACATGGAATTTGATGTTATTTTATATATTCATTCAAAAAATGATGTATATTGTGTGATATTTTAATTGGAAAAAAAAATATTTAAATGTAAATAATGAATAGTTAATATCCTGTTTTTAGCTTTTAAAATAATGTAACGTGACAGAAAAATACTTACCAGGCTGTTAAATATCAACCTATGAAACATTTTGCTATACTAGAAAAACAAGCCTAACCATCTTGATATTTAATAATTTTTAACACTTTCAGTAAGTAAAATAAATGTTTTACAAAAAACGATTTATTTAAAAATGAAAAATATTAAATAAAACTTACAAACAACCTGCTACTGTTGCTTTGAAACACTTATACATATATATATATATATGTGTGTGTGTGTAAGATTGAATAAAAAAAACAGTTTAATTTTATAATATTTTTGAAATAAAAAATATATATATAACACATAATTAAAAACAAACAAACAGTCTTGAATAATAATCAGTAATGATGTGAAATCAGAGTAAAAATTAAAAATGTACCTTTCCAAAATATGTTTATGTTAAAATTATTTCAGAAATAGAAAATATATTTCCATATGGTATATCGTATAATAAGGTATATGAAATAAAAATTATTGGATAATTATGAATAAAATTTAATAATGATTTGAAAAAGTTTTATTCATAATATCCTCTATCTCATCAGCAGTCAAATACCGGCGTCTTTTAGACATTTTAATTAGTTAATAAACGATATCGCTTAAATATATATTATTAATTTAAAACGAATTAAACGAAATTATTTAAACGAAACAAGTGTGAAAAGTAAAAATTTATCAAAAGAAGAACGCAGAAAAATATTCTTAATTTAGCTGCACTGAGAAAGAATGTTATCAGCGTATCAGCTTCCACAATCAGTTAGTAACACTTTTCTTTCTTTCTTATTATTTTTTATTTGTTAACTGCGAAGCATTCCTGAAATAAAATAAAAATATAAAAAAGATAAATCTTTCCTTCTGTAACAAAGAAAAACACGAAAGATTAATGACGTCGGTTTTTGCCTGAACGATATAAGTTTACGATATAAGTTAATAACGAATAGATGTTTTTGCCTGTTACGATCTGAACGATATAAAAGAGCGGGGAAAAAAGCAATGAATCAGATGTTCACGTTATCATTCGTAACCTTAAATATCCTTACTAATACACTTACTTACGTTAACCGCAAATTTTTCCTTCTGAAGTTCAGTAGCATTATTTCTAATAAAGAAAAATAAAGTTTTACTAGACGCGTAAAAAGATTTATGAAACACAAAGACGTGATGAAAAAATAATCTTTTTCCCATTGTAGTATTTCCATAAAAAATTAAATTCACGAGGATTAAAAAAAAAAATGTTAGCTTTCCTAGTTTGAAGGAGAACTCTTCTTCCTTAATATACATTCAAATAGAATTAGGATAAAATTTTTATATGCTAAACTGTGAAAAACAAAACGTTCCGTTTGATCGGCATCAATGGTAGTCTCGCGGGATGTGAGTACAAACAGCGCCGGCATCAATGGTAGTCTCGCGGGATCTGAGTACAATCGGTGCCGGCATCTATAGTGGTCGCTCGTCCCCAAGGGGTTAATGTAACAGCATTTAACATTTGGAATGCATTTTATTGAGCTTACTTTAACCTGTGATCTTGAAAATCTAATCAATTAAACATGTTAACTAAACAAATGCACTGTCCAAATTTCATTACTCTACAATAATTTTTTCTTGGTGTTGGGATTTTTTTTCCGTCAATATACGTATTCCAATTCTTTTGAAAATCCATGTATTTGATTTGTATGTTGAGATGTAAACTATATAATAAAAAAAAACAAGTTTATCAATAAACGCATAACAGATTAAAATTCTTTTGTCGAATTTCATACCAATCGATAGAAATATACTTAAAACTACTTAAAACTACTACTACTACTATTCTTAAAACTACTGAAATCAAAGGAAATAAAAGGGAAAGAAATACTTTGTTTATTTTTGTTGTGAATAATCTTTTATGAAAAAAAAAAAAGAAATATCTCAAAATATTGTCAACATTTTCTTTAAGAAAAATAAATTTGCAAAAAAAGCATTATTACTAACTTTTTAAATAGATTACTAACTTTTCTTAGCTGCTTCATCGACTTCCTTCTTGAAAGAACAATTCTGTATGAAGTAATTTAGCTTAATTACTTTATTAAATATAATGTGCCATTTCTTTATAATAGATAATGATATGATACACAGTTTGTTAAATTTAAACAATATACGGTTATAACATTTTATTCTTAATATAGTTTTCAAAATCTAAACTATTAATAACACTTTTGTGAAATCATTGCATTAACGCATCAGTAAGGCTATAAAGGGCTATTATCTCCTTTATTCTATTATTAGACGGTTTGTTTTGTTATCTCTATCAAACAAAAAATGTTTTATGGTGGTATTTCGTTGATGACACTATTAAAATAGTTATCACACTTCCGTTTAAGGCGCAGCAAAATCCTGTCTATAAAACTTAATAATGTTCATGAAAACCTATATAATATTACAATGGAATATCTTATAATTTACAATTATGAGCATTTGTATAGTCCACAAGTCTGAAAAGCTGAGCAATAAATATTATTAAATTTTTTTAAGTATTTAACAAAGAAATAATATTTTAAATAAATTGATTAATCTATGTTGTTGTTTTGAATATGCAGTCGACTACCGTGGCCCACGATAGATGAAATCTTAAGTCGCTGAGATAAATACGACTTTTTACAAAACATGTCTATATGGCAGCGGTGATTGTGCTAAATACAGTGGTTGACATAATTATAAGACATCTACCTAATCTAACATACATTGAAAGAAAAGCTTAAAAATTCTTTATCAAATACGACCAAAAGACATAAATTTATACTGTTATCACATGTAATTATTTTTATAGGAATGATAATTTTAAAGAGTCTAATAAAAAGAATTAAAAATACCGTGGGCAAAATTATAAGACATCTTAAGATTTTAATTAAAAATCTGCTTTTTAAGAAAAATAATGTACAATATGCAAATTTTCTGCGCGCTGTTATGACGCCAGCAATTAACTAAAATAGATTATAACCGAATTCACTCATTTACAAACATGCCATGAGATACACATTCCAAAGAAAGTGATGTTTTCGAAATTTGGAAATTAAATGGAACGAGTGCTTCAGTTAATAATATTTTAAAAGTTAATAAACGCTCTAGATGTGCAATTTCAAATGTTTTGAAAGGAGAAACTAACATGTCTGTGATCAAAAGATCTGGACATACTCCTTGCTTGTCCTCGAGAGACAGATGTATGTGATTTCGCTTGCTACACAGAATAACATGACCACTAAAAATGCGTTGAAACTGAATTGTTCTAGAAGAACCATTCTCAGTATGTTGCATAATGCTTCCTATAACATATTAATAAAAGAAAAAACAGCATTTCTAACTCGGCATAAAATGTACCGTATAAATTTCACTAAACAAATTATGGCATAGATCTCTAAATAGTACTTTGTGTTATTTCCCGAAGAAAAAAAGTTTAATCTGGATGGTCCTGACGGGTTTCATTGTTACTGACATGATTTAAGAAAGTCTCCTGTTGTAAAAATGAGCCGCATAATGGGTGGAGGTTCAGATTGATTTTGGCTGGTTTCTCAGCTCAAGGAAAAACCGATATCATTTTTGTGCATTGAACAATGAATTCCAAAAAAATATAAGAATCTTCTTAAAGATCAACTAGCCATATACGGTGATCTTCTTTGTAGCAAAAACTACACTTTCCAGCATGACAACGTGTCGATTCATACATCACGTGTAACTAAAAAGTGGCTTTCATAGCAAAGTATCAATGTTCTTCCGTGGCCTTCTCACTTCTCAGACTGATATCCCATCGAACACTTTTGAGGAATCTGGCAATTTACTTGTGCCGAAGACGTAAAGTATGCTATAAATTGTGCTCAGGAAGAACTGTCTTGCGATATTTTGTTGAATTGATAGATACAATGCCGAAATCCATCTTTCAGGTTATAGAAAACAATGACGGCACTACCAAATACTAAAAAAAACATGTTAGAGAATTTTCGTTAAAACCATTAGTGTCTGTTAATTATGTTGACCACTATATTTAGGAAAAAGTTGGTGTCTTAGAATTTTATCCATTATCTTTTTTATTTTTTTCATTAAAATTTGTAAAATTAACATTATTATAAAATAATTATATATGAAAATTTTTGTCATATTTGAAACAATGTATTTTAAGCTATCGTTTCTTTCATTCTACTTGAAAATCGGTACATATCTTATAATTATGCCTGGCACTGTATTATGAAGTGTCATCTCTTAAATATTTACCACGGAAAAAACACTTTAGTTAAATTCATTAATTTATTTTGTTATATTTAATATATAATACAGAGTACGTAGTAGAGTCCTTTTATAAAATTTTGCTTTCGTTCTTAATTCTCTCTCTGTTCTTGTATAATCACAGCGCATGTTGTTTAAATAACGTAAATGGCATGTTTTATCCGCCTAGTAACTCTGTTTAAATTACATTCTGATGATTAATGTCATTGCCACGCAATATTTCCAAATCATACACCTGTACTCTTTTTATCATTTTTTAGATCAAACTGCTTCTGCATTTTTGAAAAATATATAATTATTTCAGTATGGGTGTCTGTTCTTTAAAATCTTATTTTTTAATTCACTTTCTTCGCCTGCGCTCCACCCACATCATTTTTGGCAACCACTTCTAAAATTGTGACTCTGTTGTTTTACAATATGCTTAATTTTTCTGATTATATTTTGGTGTGACAAAATTAATATTTGTTCTTAGTAGCTCCCATTTAGCTTTCAGGAACAAAAAAAAAATAGCATGTTTCTTTTTTCAAATCAATCTCGTTGTATCATTCTCCATTGGCTGTTTTAATATATGTAGGGACGGCAATTTCAAAATTTGCCTTATCTAAAATTCGAATATCGAATTCATCTAGAAAAATGCGAATATAAAATTTAAATTTGTTTACAATTCGAATTTTCTCTACCCATATATTCAACCGGCAAATCTGCCGAAACAGAGCTACACTATAAAAAAATAAATAGTTTCATCCTGTATTTCTGGCGTTGTAAAATATTGGTTTACAATGAGATCTAACGGATGCATTTAAACTTTTTTAGGGCTTTCCCCAAATATTATTTTCTGGATAAGGAGAGTTTTGAAACTCATGTACTCACATTGATTCTATCAAAATAGAAGTTTCTTAATGATTGTAGGCAGATCCATCTAATTTTATTCTCATATATACTAATTATGTGGTATGTCTAATATCTATCCAGCATCAGATTTTTATGGTCAAAATGGCGAATGGTTTTCAACAAAAAGAATTTATACAAATCTATAAAGTACTGTGATCTTAAAACATGGTCTCTTTTGAAAATTAAATCACTTTGATGATTCTTCCAGAAAATATAATTATGTCTACAATTGACTTCAAAATCGCTTTTGCAAAAAAGCTCTAATTAAAGGACACCTTGGGCGCGAGGAATTTATCCGAAGTTTGAAAGTTTATGCTATGGAGAAGTAAAAATGCAAATTTAGATAGTTGTTGGGAATCGAAAAAATATTCACTATTCGGCAGGGTTCGATATAGAAGTTTTGCTATATAATGTTGCAGTTACAATCCTATTGTATAAAGATTTTGTTGTGTAAGTACCATTTGGAATAATTACGAATGTTCTAAGTTCTATGAAAACATTTCTCTTTATATTATTTAAATGCGCTTGTAATATCTTGCAGGTTCAAAAGCCTTTCAGTATATTTCTATCAGCATTTGATAAAAATGTAAGAATATAATGCTTGTGACATTTAAAAAAATGTAGCTGCACTGAATGATGACGCCAATTTGTTTTGTTTATCCCATTATAATTTCTCTGGTCTATAATAACAAATCGGTCAACTTTGTAAATTTGATCTTCCTGACTGTAAATGTCTCTTTAAAAGTACTTCACCACATATCTCTTTTAAGAGAGATAATTTTTAAATAACACTATTTACAGTATCAAATGAAAAAACAATATATTCATCAACAATGCTACAAAACAATAAACATGAAAATGAATTTTTTATTGCCTCAGTTAAAACGTGCATGAATTCTATCGTGAAAAATGTTATATCGTTCACTTTTTCTTTTATATTGCATTTGGCATCTTCCGTATGCATCAATCTACTAACATATTTATGCTCCATTCTCCACTGTAACACTTTTCCATTTTAGCGACTACTTTGTGGAACATTTTCCACGTTCATCAGAAAATGCTTCCATATTATTAAGGAAAATGTCCAAGCGAGAGATCAGAAAAAGGTAGTTTTAAAAATTTATTGCATTCCAATGCTTTAAATGAAAAATAAATTAGATTAACGAAGAACCTTGACACTTTCTATTTCCTAAAAAAAGATATTAACATTTTTAAAAGCATCAATGATATTTTCTCAAAACCATTCAGTTTATCTTTAAAATAAGAACATTCAATAGTTGTTTTATTTTAGATCCAACAAAAGTACTTACTTTTATTTTGGACACGCTCATGAATGGAAAAATGTGTGTGACATATTTAAATCCTTCATTATTTTTTTTTCAAAACTTAAAATTTATTTAATAAGTCCAAGGTTTTGGGCAAGGGTTAGTAAATACAAATTTGTCTTAAAATTAGAGCCTGGTGCGCAATATTATTCGTACAAGGAATATTTTTCTTTCAGCACTGATTCATACCATATAAATTTCAGAACGTGGATATTTTTGATATCCACAAATATAACAGCTATCCAAGTGATCCTCAAGTTCACGCTTTACCATTGGAACAGCAAAAAGCATTGACTTGTGAGTACCATTTATTCAATCACTGAGTGCTGTTAACAGAGTAACAACCAGATTTTTATGCAATATTTTATTTTTATCGCAAATCGTACAGCCAAAATAAGGTTCGTGAGCTCTCTGTATAAACTGTGACAAAGACTTCTTCTTGTCTTTAAATGTCATCTCGCCGAAAAAAAAGAAAAAAAAAGCTTGGGCTATTTTTGCAAAAACATACGATTTTCAGTTAATACAGTTGATACAGAAACTAGTTTTTTATAATGCATTGAATTAACTGAGTGGTAATCAAAACATACCTACCAACATATTAGGCTTTTTTATACAACAAAAATCGTCGTGATCTGCCGATTAAATAATATAAAAAGACCTATTAAATTATTGTTGTACAAAAAATCAGAAGATCTTGAAGCTGTGATCTAAATTAACTTAAATAAAGAACTCTGCATGATTCTCTCAACAGAGACACTACACATATTCTCTGTGTGGGTAGAACATGAAGGGTCATTTGAGATTGTTCATGTTCAAACTTAGGTCATTAGAAAAGGGCAAAGAAAAATAATAATAGTAATAATAATAAATCAGAAGAAATTTGAAACTTTTGGGTGTAAAAACAATGCACATGTTAATCAAAAGTAGAAGAACAATAGGCTTTTATCACTAATATTTTAAAGTGTTAACTTTATTTTAAATTTAGAGACAACACCCCCAAGAAAAAAAAAACGTGGAACGTGATGGAACATCTTGATTGTCATATCTGTATTTAGTATGTTTAAATCTGTCAATAAAAATATTACAGGTAGGATTTTGATTTTTTACAGGTATTTTTTACAGGTAGGAGTTTGATGCTGACCAGTGTTATTAGGGCTTACTAATTTTCGAGACATTATGGGACAGTTATTAAATGTTTCTTCAGAAAATAACAAATAAATGAAATAATATAATATATAGATGAATAAAATAATATATGAACATAATTTAAAGATGTCCATTATTTCTATTAAATATTATAACCCCTTATAATTGTAAATTTCTCATATATGTAAATTTTTTTGGAAATATATTTTTATTTTTGCAACTGCTATTTTTTATGCTTTTTCGTCAAAATTTCTTTTTAAAGCATATTTACTCCTTTTTTTGATTTTGTATTTTTTATAAACTTTAGAAAAAATAACACTAGATTAATAATTCCACTATATTCTTATATAAAAGAATTAAAAGTGCTTTCCTCTGATAAATTCGCAAAAGCTTTTTAAAACTTTATGTATAATTTTTTGTTTATTTATTCATTTTTTATTTTGACATCATTCCATGTCATTTTCAGAATTTTCACAAGTTTTCAAAAAACACGTCTGTATTCGTGAATTTGTTCCCTCGAGAGCGTCCACTCAACTTACTCAATTAAGATATCACTTCAAGATGTTTTCTCGTGTAAGAGATATTATTTTTCACACATATCTTAACATTTTCCACGCATTCGCTCTTAGTGTTACTTCAACATCTTCTGATTAAAAAATTAAAATTCTGACATTAATTATTTTCATGAGATTCTTCTCCTGACACTAATTATAAAAGTGAAACTTAGCAATTTTTTTAGACTAGTTTTAAACATTTTTTTGCAAATATGCCTTATAATTGCATACTTCATTCCTTATAGAAAAATATAAAACTATTTATGACGATACTGTTTAGAAAATACTATATGTAAGAAATAATACATGTATGATTTCTTAGCTATAGATAGAGAGTATATTTATCTGCTACAAATTATATTGATTTTTTTAAAATAATGATTAGTTTTCTTTCAATTTTATACTCATGAATATTATACTGAAACGTATAGTTTTTTCTAAAGGAGTATTAATGCAACATGTGCATCCTTACCGCATACACCTGTTCATTATAGAAATTTATATTTTATTTAAAACTTCTGATTTTTCCTCAAACTACTTACTGCCCTTCTTTTCGAGGCATGAACATTCATTATATATTGATAATAAAAACTCACAACATGGAATTTTTGTATATTTTTCTGTTATAGAAAACTTTTTGAGGAAACAGTAAAAAACTACTTTTTTTTGTCAAAAACACCCCATGTCTTCATAAGATACATTAATGCTGAAATTGTGTGGCGGGTACTATATATTCTTTTTTATAAATACGTGTGTAAAAATGTTAAAAACTTTAATTGCGGTACTTGAATGGGAGGTTCTCAAATTTAACAACTGAAGAATATTGTTAGTTTCAATGGTAAATACATATATTCTTCTCTATAGTTATATCTCCTTTTCCGTATCTCAGAATTATGCAAATCGTTGACATTGATGCTATGTACGTTTATATAATTCTAAAAAAAACAATTAACTCGTTGGAGATTGACTTTAAACAAAGAATGTTAAGACTGCGTAGTGTAAATTGTGCCATCAAAATTGTATTTTTACGCGATTTGTATGCATTTGACACATTTTTATACATTTTTACACATTTTTATGCATTTTTTTAGTAGTGTATTGGTAAATATTTATATGTGGTTATATATAAATGTGTTACTGTTTTACTTAGAGTAAATGTATAATTATGCATATTAAAACAATTAAAAAAACAAATCAATCTAAAGAAATATGTGCCAATGAAGTAAAAATAGCATCTTCGAATTTACTAATAAATGTTGTCGAAATTAAATAAATTTTGAAATGCTGATTAATTTTCGATACCTCTGAATGACATCTATTCTTTGAATATGTGACTTTGTCACTCCAACAGAGATTTTAAATTGTGCATAAATAGCTGACAGGAATTTATTAAAAGCTCCAGAATTATTCCTATTCACGATATGCACACAAATCTGTCATTAAAATAATTTTCCGCTTTAATTCATAATGAATATGTCTCACAGAAGATCTACTTATCTGTAAAACATTGATATGAATTAAACCTCAAGTGGTTATGAAATTTTAAAACTTCAAATTGATTTTAATTAGTTTCCATTAATTTGACAGTCACGAAATGCAGCTTGTGATTTTGTAAGTCCTTAGGCACATCATAAATTATGTACGAACTATGCCCACGCTGTATTTTACACTCCTGTAATATGAATCGAGAGTAAATGCATGAGAGACATTATTCTTATAGATATCTAAAAGCACTTTAATTATTCATCACTAAGGCACTTCTTAGTAGCTCTTTTTCGCAGAAAATATAATAAACTTTGTAAATTTTTTATATATGAATCAATTTATATAGTACTACATAATTTAGAAATCTACATCTTGTAATAAATTGATGATCAATAATAATCAATAATAATCACTCATATAACATATCGATATTATATGAATTAATAACACGTCATAAACTTTCTTCAAAGATGTATATGTAAAATGTTACTGATAAAAAGCACCTTAAAGGAGTGTGGGAGATAAAAATATTTACACTTTCTTAAAGAAGAAGTTGTATAAAACATTTATTTGCATTATAAAAATATAGCAGTGCGTAAAGTATTGTATATTCTATATTGTATATTCTATTAATCAATGGATAATCAGATATATCCCCACATCTTTCTGCTTCATTTTGGAAACAACGAATTTTGAGCTTATTCTATCAACGATAATTTTCAGAACTTTTAAGCTATGGTTTTGAAATTTTCACAAAATTGTCGTATACATTTAACAAACACATTATGCAAATTATATTTTTTATTGCATTGACGCATGCACAGTGAATAATTACTTAGAAAGTCTTTTCATTTATAAACTTTTTTAAACATTCGGATTACATGTATTATGTACAATGTTGTTTGTCATATTTTCTAAAAATAACCTTTTTTATATTATGAACTCTTTAAATTATAAGTAAAATAATTAAAACAATTTGGAACTGTTTTAATAAAAACCTTAATTTCTCTACGAGTATACATGCTATCCAGATAAAATTCAAAATAGTTTATTACAATAAACCCTACAATCATAATCTGCAATTCGAATGCTTTTAATTAGTTTTTGTAAGGTTATACAAAAGATGCCTCTTCTTTTCTAATTTGGTGGCGATACCCTATGAGGTTTCAAAAAAATATATATACACTTGTACTATTATGTTTGCACCCATAGAGTTTCGGAATAATTCCTCGTGTATTTTTCTAGATATTTAACAAAACATCTAACATAGCAAATGTCCGGTCATCCTTGGCCAAGCAGTGTACATATATAAAATCTTCTCATATTTTTTCAAAATAAGTACAAAAATTCCTAGAATTAGTATAATCTTTTATAAAGTAAAAAATAAAATAAAATAAATGAAAAATAAGTTGGTGCATTTTTTACTGTTTTTTATGTTTTTCTTTTAGAATTAATATGCATTATACACTGAAACGCCATTTTTAGTTTTTTTGATTTTGACATTTTGAATTCTATATGGATTACTAACGTTATAAATACCAACCTTTTACTCATAGATAGTTAATTAATCAATATTTCTGTAATGTTCTAATTATAGCAAGATATTTTATGATTTTTATTATTATTTGGATTATTTTTTTTTATTTTCTTGGTTCAGTATTGTATGCTAAAGGCAATTTGGCATGTTTTTGAAAATAGTTATGTACAAAAATATATGCTATTGTAAAGTTAAAAAATTATAGTTAATCACTATTTTTCTCACAGAAATTATATTCGGTCAAGTACAATATTACGATTGTACAATACATTATTAAAAAGTTAAATCAAAACATTACTCTTCTGAGATATTTAAATAATAAGGCAATCATGAATTTGCCTCAAAAAACTTACGTTTGTTGAAAATTTTATACTGCTGAGATTACGTACAATAAATTTGAATCGTTATAAAGATCACTCTTTGAAAACGTTAGCACTATTTTATTTGGCATGTTTGCTTTTTGTTTTTCCATTATCTGTTGTTATTATTTTTTTCTTTTTGCTAATACCATGTGATTAAAATGATTAATATCAAATGATTACATCACCTTGTAAGGTTTTTAGTGATTGTTTTTGGTTACTTTGATTAACTTTTCGAATTCAATATGTCAAAATAAATAAAACCTCTCTTTAGTAACCGAAAGAAAAATTTCTGAAATGCCTGTAGTATAGTTTAATAAATGTAGATTATTTGAATTATGAATCTATAGACAAAAAATAATTTTCAATTAGGGAAATAAATGAATTTTAATGATCAATTAATTTTTTCACTAATTATTTTAATTTGTTTATTTTTTTTTAATATTACCATGTAATTTGATAAATGTGAGGAAAGTATCTTACTAAAGCTTAATTGTCATTAAAATAATAAAGAAAAACAACGTTTAAGTACAAATTTGAATTTTTCTTTATAATTAAACAATTTATGTATTAAAAATGTCTTATAAATTTTGTTACGGAGAACTTTTTTATTTTCTAATTTGTTTTACAGCCTTTTCTTAAAAAAAGCATACATTTTAGAAAATTGCATGAAAATAAATAATAAGATATCTCTTATTTTTTGTCCCATAAAATAATGGTGTTTTAACTCCATAGAAATTAAAAGCCTGGAGATAGCGTACAAAATGCACAATTGTCCATTTGGAAGAAAAACTTTCATCAATGGGCATTTCTATTTGTTTTTGCATTTTTAAATATATGTCTAAGTATCATTTTTAATAGATATTTCGATAATAATGTACATATTTTTTAAAACAGTCATTTTTATAATAATCTTTTGAGGAATGTATAAGAGTCTCGGAAATATGTGTTTCGTATTATGATTCTCTCTCCTCTTTTTTAACTCCGAAGTATCGTTTTTTCCAGAAAATTGGGCGACTGTATTGAAATTCGGATAAATTATTAAAGTACATTGTATTATTTTTACGTACATTTTTTATAGCGTGTTATAGCGATATTTTTTAGAGAAACGAAATTATTTGTATATAACCAATCACTATCCGGCAAAATGAGGAATTCTTGTAAAATATATATATATATCTCAAATTATTACGGAAAAATATAAATAACAGTAACAAATACATTCAGTTGCATCGAACTGTTTTCATAAGAATATGCAAATTATTTTATGAAAAAATATATAATTAAAATAAAGAAAGACGAAAGAAAAAAAAACAATTTTGAGTTTTTACGGATGTTAAAACAATCGGAGACAAATCTTCTTTTGATATGCTAACTTATGGAATGAACACTTTCAATGGAATTTAATTGAAAATTTTGAAGGTTTAATAAAAACACTAAATGTATTATTACTAAAATTATACTTTAACTATTCAGTAATGATTGATTGAACTATTGATTGTTCAATGTACTTATAAATGTAGCATAATTTTTACCTATTAGGAATAATAGAACAAGATAAATAATCTTTTCGCCTGCCTACATACGTGTTGAAAGAAAAGGTTTAGAATTCCATTTTCGCTTTTTTTTTCATATTACTTAATGGATACAAAAATTTGTTTTCTAATGTTATATTTTTTATGATAAATTTACATTTGTATGCAATACCTTAGGATGTTATTAGAACTAAAAACATATATATATATATATATATATATATATATATATATATATATGTGTGTGTGTATATTAAATTTGGATCCGGCATAAAAACATCGAAAGTGCAAAAATAGCAAAACTCTACATCACAAAATCATAATTTACTTAAGTAAAAATATGTTTAAAGATTTTTTAAACATTTCTTTAGACATCTCCACTCATAAATTTACTCAAAGTATCTATATTACTTAAATAATAATGTGAATACATTCATGCTTAAAATACTAAATATATTAAAATTACGTTCTTTTAATAAAATCCCTATATTAATCAGTATTTAAATTTTAATACGCATTTTCAAATTATATAATTTTCATGGTTTAAAAATTTAATACAACCAGAAAATAGCATTAAAATTAATTTTTTTCACCATTAATTTCCATAGTTTATTCCTTTAAAACTCTTTGTTCTTAATCGGATTTCGACAGTGAATCAGAACATATTAACATAAAACATTTCTTTTTAATATCATGCTTTCACCAAACTCTTAAAATATTATCGTATTTCACCTATGCTCAGGTGCGATAATTCATTTTCTGGTCTCTTCGCTTTTTCTCATTATCATTCAACCTGGCATAAAATATTTAATGTCACATAATCGAATGCTTTTAAAATGCCATCTGCAATTTACTACACGAGAAATTTTAATTTTTCTCCGTTCGAATGAAATCATTTGGAAAAATACAAATGTTCAAGGATTCATAAAATTATAGGATTTCATTTATGTTTTATCTAGGTGTGTATAAAAAAATCTCATACTAATTTGTTTAAAACTAATACAAATAAAAAGAAATGAAGCGTTGTAGTGTAATACAAAATAGTAACAAGGATTTTTTTTAATGAAAATTTATAAAATTTTTATTAATTTTACTGAAACATTATATTCCGCAAAACGTAAATACACTTATGCTTAACATATCAAATACATTATAGTTACGTTCATTTAACGGTGTTGCTAATTTAATCAATAATATACTTTAAATACCCAATTTCAAATTCTATAATTTTCTGCCGTTTAAAAATATACATAGAAAATAAAAATTACATTAAATTTTTATTTTTATTTATCAATTTCCATAGTTTATACCTTTAAAACACTTTGTTCTTAATCTGAATTTGATCTTAATCTGAATTTGAATCAGAACATATTAACATAATTTTTTAAATATTTTTCTGTCACCGAACTCCTAAAATGTTATCGTATTTCATCCATGCTCAGTTGTAAAAATTCCTTTTTCATCATTTCCATTTTCTGGTTTCTTGAATTTTTCTTCATTATCACTCAACCTGGCATAAAGTATTGCACGTCATATAGATGAATGCTTTTAAAATGCCATATGCGATTTACTACACGTGAAATTTTCCTCAGTTAAAATGAAGTCGTTGTAAAAATGAAACTGTTCAGTTGATTCCTAAGATTTAATGATTATATTTATGTTTCTTCTAGATATTTTAAAAGTTCTGATACCAATTTTATTTAAAACTAAAAGAAAGTTGAAAAAATAAATAAAATAAAACGTTGTAATGGAATGCAATACCGTAACAAATGATTTTTATGTAAATTTACATTATTTTAATTAATTTAACTGAAACATATTTCACAAAACGTAAATATTCTCATAGTTAAAATACCAAATATATTACAGTTACATTCATTTAACAGTAATTTAATCAATAATATACATTCAATAGATAATTTCGAATTCTGCAATTTTCAATCATTTAAAATTTAGATAGAAAATGAAAATTGTATTAAAATTTAACGTTTATTTACGGCTAATTCTTATATTTTCCTTTTTAAAATCCTTTGTTCAAAATCGGAATTTGATAGTGAATCAGAACCCAAAACTTTTATTTTTATTACCACGCTGTCTCCAAACCTTAAGATATTATTGTATTTCATCTACGTTCAGGTAATAGAATTCATTTTTCCTCATTTCCATTTTCTCTTGACTTTTTCTCATTATCATTTAACCTGGCGTTAAATATTTAACTTCATGTACTCGAATGCTTTTGAAATGCCAGCTGCAATTTAATACATGAGAGATTTTATTTTTTTCCTTTCAAATGAAATCGGTTGGAAAAAAACAAGTGTTTAATTGATTCGTAAGATTACGGATTTTATTTACGTTTCATCTAGACGTTTAAAAAAATGTATACCAATTTTATTTAAAATTAATACAAATAAAAAAATAAACGTTCTAATGGAACAAAAAATCGTAATAAGGTTTTTTTAATGTAAATTTATAACATTTTAATTAGTTTAACAGAAACATTATATTTCACGAAATGTAAATACACTTATGCTTAAAATTCCAAATATATTATAATTACGTTCATTTAACGGTGTTCCTAATTTAATCAGTAATGAATTTTAAATATAATTTCAAATTCTACAATTTTCAATCATTTTAAAATGTACATAAAACATGAAAATTACATTAAAAATTAATTTTTCAATCATCAATTCCTATAATTTAACCTTTTAAAACTCTTTGTTCTTAATGTGCGTTTGACAGAGATTTAGAACATATTAATTATTTTTTATTTTTAATATCAACTGTCTCTGGCCTTTTAAAATATTATCGTATTTTATCTAAGATCAGGTGCGAAAATTAATTTTTCTTCAATTCCATTTTCTGGTTTCTAGACTTTATCCCATTATCACTCAACCTTGCGTAAAATATTTAACGTCATATGCTCGAATGCTTTTAAAATGCTATTTGCAATTTAATACACGAGAAATAAAAAAATATTTCTCAGTTCAAATAAAAATCCGCTGTAAAAATTCAAGTGTTCAATTGATTCATAAGTTTATAAGATTTTATTTATGTTTCGACTAGACGTTTAAAAAAATCTTATATCAATTTTATTTTAAATTAATACAAATAAAAAAATAAAACAATGTAAGGCAATACAAAATCGAAACAAGTCCTTTTTATGTAGATTTATAATTTTTTAATTAATTTAATTAAAACAGTATATTTCACAAAACTTAGATACTCTTAATATTAAAACCCTAAATATATATTAATTACTTTAATTTAACGGTGTTCCTAATTTAATCAGTAATATATTTTCAATATACAATATTAAGTTCTACAATTTTTAACAAAAAGTGTATTACATTTTACAATTTACATGGTATATGAAAATTACATTAAAATTTAATTTTTCTATCATTAATTCCTACAGTTTATTCCTTTAAATCTCTTTGTTGTAAGTCGGAATTCGACTGTGAATGAGAACATATCAACATACAATTTTTCTTTTTAATATCATGCTATCCCCAAACTCTTAAAATATATCGTATTTAGTCTAGCTAAGGTGCAAAAATTCATATTTCCTCATTTTCATTTTGTGGTCTCTTGACTTTTTCTCATTAGAATTCAACCTGGCGTAAAATATTTAACGTCATATGCTCGAATGCTTTTAATATGCCATTTGCAATTTAATGCACGAGAAATTTTAATTTTTTCTCATTTCAAAAGAAATCGTTTGTAAAAGTGCAAGTATTCAATTGATTTATAAGATTATAGAATTTTATTTATATTTCATCTAGACGTATAAGAAAGTCTTATACCATTTTTTTTAAACTAATGCAAATAAAAAAAATAAACGTTGTAATGTAATACAAAATCACAACATGTTTTTTTAATATAAATTTATAACATTTGAATTATTTTAATAGAAGCATCATACATTACAAAACGTATATTGACTTTTGTTTAAAATCCCAAATCCATTATAATTATGTTCATTTAACGGTGTTCCTAATTTAATCAGTAGTATACTTTCAATATACAATATTAAGTTCTACAATTTTCAATCTTTTTAAAACTAACATACAACGTGAAATTATATTAAAAAATTTTCATTAGCGATTCCCGAAGATTAACGCGTCAAAACTATTTGTTCTAAATCGAAATTCGACAGTTAATCAAAACATATTGACATAAAAGTTTTCTTTTTAATATTCTCCTGTTTCCAAAGTCTCAAAATATTACCGTATTTCATCCATGTTCAGGTGCGAGAATTCATTTCACCTCATTTCTATTTTCTGGTTTCTTGATTTTTTCTCATTATCGCTAAACCTGGCGTAAAATATTTAACGTCATATGTTCGAATGCTTTTAAAATGCGATCTGCAATTTACTACACGAGAAATTTATATTTTTCTCTGTTCAAATGAAATCAGTTGTAAAAATACACATGTTCAGTTGATTTATAAGTTTATAATAATTTATTAATGTTTCTTTTAGACGTTTAAAAAAAATATGTCAATTTTATCTCAAACTAATACAATTTAAAAAATAAACGCTGTAATGGGATACTAAATCATAACAAGGATTTTTATGTAAATTTATGACATTTTAATCAATTTAACAGAAACATTATACTTCATAAAACATAAATACACTTATGCATAAAATCCCTAATATATTATAGTTACGTTCATTTAAAGTTGTTCCTAATTTAATTCGTAATATACTTTCAATATACAATGTTAAGTTCTACTATTTTCAACCGTTTTAAAATTTATATAGACTATGAAAATTACATTAAAATTTAATTTTTCCTCATCAATTCCTACAATATAACCTTTTAAAATTCTTTGTTCTAAATCGGAATTTGGCTGTGAATCAGAAAATATTAACATAAAACTTTTCTTTTTAATATCATGCTGTTTCCAAACTCTTAAAATATTACCGTATTCAATTTGCACTCAAGTGCAAGAATTCATTTTTCCTCATTTCCATTTGCTTTTCTCTTGACTTTTTCTTATTATCCTTCAACCTGTCGGAAAATATTTGACGCCATATGCTCAAATGCCCTAAAAATGCCATTTGCAGTTTACTGCACCACAAATGTTAATTTATTTTTCTCAGTTCAAATGAAATCATTCGTAAAAATACAAGTATTCAATTGATTTATAAGCTTATAGAATTTTATTTATATTTCATCTAGACGCATAAGAAAGTCTTATACCAATTTTATTTTAAAATAATGCAAATAAAACAAGTTGGAAATTGCACGTGAAGCGTAGCAAATGAGGTGCGTTTGTACGATAGCGAAATTTTAAAAATATCACTCCCATATATCAATCTCATAAAACTGTAAATAATTACAATTAAAATGCCCACCAAACAATGTTCTCCCTATACCATTAGGCAATGGAATACTTTTGGGTGGCCTTCTAAATCAATAACAAATATTCTTTGCACCACAGATTATGCAAAATGTATATTATAAAATGTACTTTATAGATGCATATCAATTTTATTACGTTCGAATGAGTGTAACACCATTAAAATGCATTTGAAACATTTTTCCCCTTTAACCGTAATGTAACGGAATACTTTTGATTGTCCCTGTAATTGAACAATGCATCCGATTTTGGTAAAAGTTTAAATAACTCGACAAAATTATGTAATAATTATGTATTTAAATTTTGAAACGATTAAAATTCATTTGAAACTTTTTCCCCATTGACCGTAATGTAACGGAATCCTTTTGATTGTCCCTGTAATTGATCAATGCATCCGATTTTCATAAAATTTGAAATGACTCGACAAAATTATGTAATAATTATGTATTTAAAATTTCAACGATTCAGTTGGGTAGTTTTTGCGTTGTTATATGCGGATTGACATACAGACGGACAGACAGACGGACCGACAGACGGACGGAGTGAACGACAACAATAGGTGCTACGTAGAATTACGAACGCACCTAAAAATAAACGTAGTAATGTAATACAAAATCACAGCATATTTTTTAATGTAAATTTATAACATTTGAATTAATTTAACAAAAGCATCATATTTCACAAAGCGTATATTGACTTTTGTTTAAAATCCCAAATATATTATAATTATGTTCATTTAACGGTGTTCCTAATTTAATCAGTAGTATACTTTCAATATACAACATTAAGGTCTACAATTTTCAATCATTTTAATATTTATATAAAATATGAAAATCCCATTAAAATTTAATTTTTCCATCATCAATTCCTACAGTTGATCCCTCTAATCCTCTTTGTTGTAAATCAGAATTTTGCTGTGAATCAGAACACAATAACATAAAAATTTTCTTTTTTATATCATGCTGCAAAAAGCTCTCAAAATTCTATCGTATTTAATCTACACTCAGGTGCATGAATTCATTTGTCCCCATTTTCATTTTCTGGTATCTTGACTTTTTCTCATAATTATTGAACCTGGCGTAAAATATTAAACGTCATGTGCTCGAATGCTTTTAAATGCCATTTGAAATTTACTGCACGAGAAATTTTATTTTTTCTCAGTTCAATTGAAATCGTTTGTAAAAATACAAGTACTCAATTTATTCATTAGATTATAGAATTTTATTTATGTTTCATCTAGACGTCTAAAAAATTCTTATACGAATTTTATATAGATCTAATACAAATACAAAAAATAAACGGTGGAATGGTGTACAAAATCCTAACATGTTTTTTTTAATGTAAATTTATAACATTTGAATTAATGTAACAGCAGCATTATACTTCACAAAACTTAAATACACTCATGCTTAAAATACAAAATATATTATAATTACTGTCACTTAACCGTGTCCCTAATTTAATCAGTATACTTTGAGTGTACAATTTTGAGGTCTACAGTTTTTGATCACTCAAAAATTTACATACAACTGGAAAATTACATAAAAATTTTTTTATTATCAATTCTTGAATTTATCCCTCTAAAACTCTTTGTTCTAAATCGAAATTTCACAGTGAATCAGAACTTATTAACATAAAACTCTTCTTTTAAATATCATGCTGTCACCAAACTCCTAAATTACTATCGTATTTCATCCATGTTCAGTTGCGAGAATTCATTTTTCCTCATTTCCATTTTCTGGTCTCTCTACTTTTTCTCATTATAATTCAATGTGGCATAAAATATTTAACTACATACTCTCGAATGCTTTTAAAATGCCATTTGTAATTTATTTCACGAGAAATTTTAACTTTTCTGAGTTCAAATGAATCGTTTGTAAAAATACAAGTATTCAACTGATTCATAAGATTATAGAATTTTATTTATGTTTCATCTAGAGAGACGAATAAAATTTTCTTTTTACCAATTTTATTTAAAACAAATACAAATACAAATACAAAAAAACTGGTGGAATGGCATACAAAATCGTAACATGTTTTCTTTTAAATGTAAATTTATAACATTTGAGTTAATTTAACAAAAGCATTATATTTCACAAAACTTAAATACTCTCATGCTTAAAATACAAAATAAATTATAATTATGGTCATTTAACGGTGTCCCTAATTTGATCAGTATTCAGTACTTTCAGTACACAATTTCGAGCTCTACAGTTTTCAATCACTTAAAAATTTACATACAACGTGAAAATTACATTAATTTTGTCATTAACAATTCCCGAAATTTATCCCTATAAAACAATTTTTTTAAATTTAAATTTGACAGTGAATCAAAACATATTAACAAAAAAGTTTTCCTCTTAATATTCTCCTGTCTCCAAAGTCTCAAAATATTACCGTATTATATCCATGTTCAGGTGCGAGAATTCATTTTTAATCATTTCCATTTTCCGGTCTCTTGACTTTTTCTCATTATCACTAAACCTGGCGTAAAATATTTAACGTCATATGTTCGAATGCTTTTAAAATGCGATCTGCAATTTACTACACGAGAAATTAATTTTTTTTCTCAGTTCAAATGAAAACCATTTGTAAAAATACAGATGTTCAATTGATTCATAAGTTTATGGGATTTAATTTATGTTTCATCTAGGCGTTTAAAAAAAATCTTACATCAATTTTATTTCAAACTAATATAAATAAAAAAAAACGCAGTAATGGAATACAAAATTGTAACAAGGTTTTTTTATGTAAATTTATGACGTTTTAATTAATTTAACTGAAATATTATGTTTCACAAAACGTAAATACACTTATGCTTAAAATCCCAAATATATTATAATCACTTTCATTTAAAGCTGTTCCTTGTTTGATCAGTAATATACTTTCTATATACAATATTACGTTCTACAATTTTCAAACTTTTCAAAACTTACATACAACGTGAAAATTACATTAAAATTTTTTTATTAGCGATTCCCGAAGTGTATCCCTATTTGTTCTATATTGAAATTTGACAGTGAATCAAAACATTTCAACAAAAGAATTTTCTTTAAAATACTCGCCTGTTTCCAAAGTCTTAAAATATTACCGTATTTCATCCATGTCCAGGTGTGAGAATTCATTTCTCCTCATTTCCATTTTCTGGTCTCTTGACTTTTTCTCATTATCGCTAAACCTGGCGTAAAATATTTAACGTCATATGCTCGAATGCTTTTAAAATGCCATCTGCAATTTAATTCACGTGGAATTTTAAATTTTCTCTCTACAAATGAAATCAGTTGTAAAAATACAAGTGCTCAGTTGATTCTGCTTTTATAGGATTTTATTTGTACTTTGTCTAGACGTTTAAAAATTCTTATATCAATTTAAAATAAAAGCAATACAAATTTTATAAAAATGAACGTTGTAATGGGATACTAAATCGTAACAAGGATTTTTATGTAAATTTATAACGTTTTAATCAATTTAACAGAAACATTATACTTTATAAATCATAAATACACTTATGCATAAAATCCCTAATATATTATAGTTAAATTCATTTAATGTTGTTCCTAATTTAATCGGTAATATACTTTCAATATGCAATGTTAAGTTCTACAATTTTCAACCATTTTAAAATTTATATAAAATATTAAAATTACATTAAAATTTAATTTTTCCTCATCAATTCTTACAATATATCTATCCTTTTAAAATTCTTTGTTGTAAATCGGAATTTGGCTGTGAATCAGAACATATTAACATAAAATTTTTCTTTTTAATATCATGCTGTCTCCAAACTCTTAAAATATTATCGTATTCAATTTACACACAGGTGCTAGAATTAATTTTTCCTCATTTCCATTTTCTGGTCTCTTGACTTTTTCTCATCATCTTTCATATACCTGGCATAAAATATGTAATATCACATAATCGAATGCTTTTAAAATGCCATTTGCAGTTTACTGTGCCAGAAAGTTTAATTTTTCTCAGTTCAAATGAAATCGTTTGTAAAAATACAAGTATTCAACTGATTCATAAGATTATAGAATTTTATTTATGTTTCATCTAGAGAGACGAATAAAATTTTCTTTTTACCAATTTTATTTAAAACAAATACAAATACAAAAAAACTGGTGGAATGGCATACAAAATCGTAACATGTTTTCTTTTAAATGTAAATTTATAACATTTGAGTTAATTTAACAAAAGCATTATATGTCACAAAACTTAAATACTCTCATGCTTAAAATACAAAATAAATTATAATTATGGTCATTTAACGGTGTACCTAATTTGATCAGTATTCAGTACTTTCAGTACACAATTTCGAGCTCTACAGTTTTCAATCACTTAAAAATTTACATACAACGTGAAATTACATTAATTTTTTTAATCAATTCCTGAAGTGTATCCCTATTTGTTCTGAATTGAAATTTGACAGTGAATCAAAACATTTCAACATAAAAGTTTTCTTTGAAATATTCTCCTGTTTCCAAAGTCTTAAAATATTACCGTATTTCATCCATGTTCAGGTGGGAGAATCCATTTTTCCTCATTTCCATTTTCTGGTTTCTTGACTTTTTCTCATTATCACACAACCTGGCGTAAAATATTTAACGCCATATGCTCGAATGCTTTTAAAATGATATCTGCAATTTACTACACGTGGAATTCTAAATTTTCTCTCTTCAAATGAAATCAGTTGTAAAAATACAATTTTTCAGTTGATTCTACTATTATAGGATTATATTTGTACTTTGTCTAGACGTTTAAAATTTCTTATACCAATTTAATTTAAAACTAATACAAATTTTATAAAAATGAAACGTTGTAATGAAATACAAAATCGTAACAATGGTTTGGAAAAAATGTAAATTTATTTATTTAAAACAATATATTATAGAAACTAATGTATTTAAAAAGTAAATCATTTATGTATTAAATGTTAAAATATTATAAAATGGAAAAATGTTGATTTTCCAAATTTTTTTGTTAATTTTTGTAATACAACATACAAATAGTTTTTAATACGTATAATAGCTAAAGATAATAATTCACGTTTTTTATCGTTTATTGACATTTAAGTCGTTTGCTGAATGTTTTTAAGAAGGACAAAATTATCATAATGATTTACAAATTCATAGTTTTTGAGTAAGAATGTCTTCTCTAGTTACAAATGACATAAGCTTTGGGAATAAAATATGACAAATGACTTGGTTATAATTCATCTTGATTGCGAAAAGGAAGTGTAGATAGTTTTCGAAAATAATTCATTTTGGACGACATTTGGTATCTAGGGAAAAAATGCTTTCCATGATTTCTTCTTTTGATTTCTCTTTTTAATTCGTACATTTATTCCAGTAATACGAATTTCAATTTAAAAAAAATGATGTGAAAGTTAATTGATAATACTTCTTTCGTAATTAGAAGTACAATTGATCGAAAAAAAATATAATCCTTTCTTTGGATCAAATAATACATTTCGATGAATTTTAACATTTGTTTACAAAGCTCGACACAACGCAATAAAAGTATCACAAATATTTAAAAATTAAACGGTTTCAAGTAAGAAATTCAGCTCTAGCCATAAACGACATTCACTATGCGATAAAAGATGAAGAGTAGATAGCTGTTGAAAACAATTCATCTTGGGCGACATTTTAGATCCTGGAAAGAAAATACTTCATGATTTCTCCTTTTGATTTGTCGTACATTTAACCCGGTAATGTAAATTTTAAATTTCAACAACAACAACAACAACAACAACAACAACAACAACAACAACAACAACAACAACAACAATAATTTTAATTTTAATTTTAATTTTAATTTTAATTTTAAATCATTATACTTGTCATAAATAGAAGTACAACTGATCGGTACAGTGAATTTATGAATATTGAATAGTGAATTTATGAATTATTTCTTCAGAATAAAAAATGCATTTGGATATTTTTTTATATTTATTTACAAGGCTAAATTCAATGCTACAAAACTATCACAATGATTTATAAAGTAAACGTTTTCGGACATGAAATTCTGTTTTAGCTACAAATGGCATTCACTATTGGAATAAAAGATGAAGAATAACTTGGACAATTTATCGTGATTTGTTACACAAAAGTGTAGAAAATTCTTGCGAACAATACATCTTGGATGACGTCGATTGTTCTTGTAAAGAAGTGCTTTCTCTAAGATATTTTCTTTTATGTCTCTCTCTTTACTTCATACTTTTATCGTTTAGCATTTTTGTACGCTTGAAAATCCCTATTTATTGACATAGTTTTACACATTTTTGTTATAAAAACAATTTGTAAAAAGGGTTAACGTACCCTAATTTCCTGCGTATAATCCGCGGATCAAACATTTCTTTTTCGACCCAGAATTTGTTTAGAAAGAAACGTAACTTGTTAGATCGCCGTAAATATTTGTCTTCAATCACTAAATAAAATTTCTGGGTCCAAAAAGAATTGTTTGATCTGCAGATTATATGCAGGAAATTAGGGTAATTCTTATTTGGATCAGCAATCAATGTTATTTACATAAAAATCACAAACTTGTCTATATATGTATGATAGCTGTACATTCTGTGTATTTATCGAGAGTGCATCTTTCTATATTTTTTTCAACACCATAACTTAGTGCAAGCAAAAAGCATCGGCTAAATCCTTTTTGCTTCAAGAAAAATAGGAATGTCATTCATCAAAATATTAGTACTTTTCCTTAATGATTTCCATTATCGCTTAGCTTTTTTTTAATTTGGTGTTTTTCCTTTTTTTTCTCTTTTTTAAGCTGGAACAAAGTATCGTTACTTTGAAATATTTATTTTATGAAATAATGTTTCGCAAATCCTAACAAAGCACGGTTTTGCTAGTTAGTATTAAATTCTAGCGTAAAATTAATGTCGGTGGGAGCGACGGCCGAGTCGGTGTATTCCTTGTAAATGGAAACGCTTTTACAGTTGAATATGTTTCTTATAACTTTATTTAAAGAAAGAAAAGAAAGATCTATAAAAATGAATAATAAAACTACCACTTTTTGAAAATATTTAGCTTTGACTGTTTCTCTATTCTATCAAAATTTGATCGATAAGAGTGTTTTGTGTGAAAAGAATAAAAACCTTTTATTAATAGACAGAATAAATAAGTTTTATATAAAGTTTTCTTCAATGGTACTTTAAAGTACTGTCAGTGCATAAAGGGTTAATTAATTTGTAATAAATATTTAATTTTTGTTGTATTTGCTTTATTGGGAATGGAAATTTATGTTAGATGCAGTAAGCATAGCTGCCAACACCTTTCGCTTTTTTGGCCAGCTAAAAAAATGTAGTAAATTTTACCATTTTAAATCTCCATAATCTGCCAATTAAATAAGCCAAAAATTTCTATTAAATTTATACGGGCCAAAAAGTTGGAAAAATTGGCAGCTATGAGATAATTATGCAAATATACATAGTAATGTCATGCACAGTTATCTATCTATGTAGATATATATGTGTAATAATGTATAGTAAAGTAATATATAGTCATGTAAATATATTAGCAAACTTGACATGTATGTTTATATACGGACTAGAAGTAGATGAAAAAATCAATTAAAATTTTTAAACTAAAGATATATTCTTTGTCCCTGTTAAATAAGCAGAAACTATTCAAATCTATAATTTAAATTTTGTTTAACATTTATGTTTTTTTTTTAATCTATCTATGTATAAAACTGTCTTATTTATAAGGTATATATAAACATATATAAACCATGTATAAACAATATCTTATTTATTAAGTTTATTTCGATATTTTATCCATTAGGTTTTTGAGCGACACCTCAATTAGAAGATTTCAATATAGTCTAATTTGTTCATTATACTTAATGAGGAATTTCTTTAGAATATATGAGTTATAATATACGCTTTGTTAAATTTTAACAATGCACGCTATAATAGTTTTTTCCAAAGGTATTTTTTCTAAACTTTCACTAAATCGTTTTTGAAATCACATTCACTTACCATTAAGCATCGAAGGTATTATTTTCCATATTTATTCTATTATTCGGTAATTTCTTTTGTGCCTTTTCATGAAATGAACACTATTTTATGGTGCTTTTAAGTCGATAACTACTAGCTATTAAGTGCTTATCATATTTCTTATAAGGTGTTAAATAATCCTATATATTTAAACTAATAGTTAGTTACCAAACCTATATAGTATTTCTATGGAATATTTTATATTCTACATGCATGGATATTTTCATAATTTACATGTTGGATTTTGTTATTATGCACATGTATAAAATACACAATTGGATTCAATTTTCAGAAAATATCTGAGCAAAATACGGAAGCAATGCTTGTTTAGTTTTAAATCGTCTGCATATTTTTATTCCAGTACTTTTACCTCTGCGTATGGATATCTAAACTAGCCGGAGACGAACCAGTCACCTATAAATACATTTTGAAGAAAGCAGTAGGCTGTATTATCATTTTTCACACAATTTAATCATACATTCACATAATAAAATCCGCTGAGGGAACACAACACATTATCGTCGAGATTCACAGACTTTACTGGTGAAAAGTAAACATAAGAAAATAAAAGTCCTTCCGGCAATGCCGGGAGGAAGAGGTAGCTTTCATATACGCATTTTATTATTTATTTATTTTAAATTAAGTTATATTATTCAAACATACGAAGCTCAAATTAGTGGAACGCGATTTTATAAGATTGAATGCTAGTTTTTGTCAAAACTGAATATTAATAGGAATATTTAGAAATTAGTCATATTTTATTCAACCTGGTTTCATTTTCAGCGATTTAGAGAGTCGCCAAATTCCCCGATATCATGAAGTGTATTCCGTTTCAAAGCAACATGATGGATAAAACAAAAGAATGAGCTTGGTCGAAATCTTAGTTCATGTGCACATGCCGCTCATATCGAAATCGATTAATATATACGAGCCCTGTCGCGGGCAAATTTTTTTTTTTTAAATATCACCCACAATAGAAATTCAAACTGCTATATCTCAGGCGTTTTTTAAGATAAAGCAAAAAATACTCCGGAATTCATTATTAAGATAAATACTTTAGAATTAACCTTTTTTCAATTTCAATTTTTTTGTTTGTACATCATTATACATTTAAAATATTTTTGACAAACTTAAATGGCCGCCATTTTGAAACAAGATGGCGGATGAAGTTGGACATGAACTCGGTCAAGACATTTATATGTACTATGTACACGCGAAGTTATATCCAAATCAGCTTATAAAAATGCGTATTATCGCGTGACAAATTTCAGACCGTTTCAAAATATTAACCACACTGGAAATTGAAAATGCTAAAACTCAGCCATTTTTAAAATATAGACGAAACAAAAAATGCTCTGGAATCTTTGTATGAAAGTCAAACACACAAAAGAAAAATCTTTTTCAATTTCTTATTTTTTGCACTTAATTTTAAAATTTAATTTAAAAAAATAATATTCCGTCATTTTGAAACAAGATGGCGAATGGAACTGGCCAACGAACTCGGTCCAGACATCAATATGTACTATGTACGCACCAAGTTTCATCGAAATCGGTTTATAAATACGGTGTTATCACGTGACGAAAATCAGATAATTTTAAAATGTGAGCAACACTAGAAATTAAAAAAGTGCTGTAATTCAGCCATTTTTTAAGATACAAACGAAACAAAAAATCCTCTGGAATCTTTGTATCAAGGTCAAATGAATAAAACAAAATCTTTTTCAATTTCTCACTTTTTTGTACCTAATTTTAAATTTTAAAATAAAAAAAAATTAAATGGCCGCCATTTTGAAACAACATGGCGGATGGAACTGGCTAACGAACTCGGTCAAGGCCTCATAACTTACTATGTACACACCATGTTACATGCAAATCGATTCATAAATACGCTTGTTTTCGCGTGACAAATTTCAGATCGTTTCAAAATGTCAACCATAAGAAAAATTCAAAGTGCTATAAGTCAATCATTTTTTAAGATATAGACAAAATAAAAAATGTTCTAGAATCTATATTTTATGTTCTAACATATAAAAGAAAAATATTTTTCAACTTTTAATTTTTTCGCATTTAATTTTAAATTTTTAAATTTTTAAATTTTTTTTTAATGGCCGCCATTTTGAAACAAGATGGCGGATGATGCTGGCTAACGAACTCGGTCGAGACATTTGTATGTACTATCTACATACCAAGTTTCATTCAAATCGATTAAAAAATACGCGTGTTATCACGTGACAAAAATCAGATCGTTTCAAATGTCAACCATAAGAAAAATTCAAAGTACCATAGCTCAGTCATTTTTTAAGATATAGACAAAATAAAAAGTGTTCTGGAATCGTTGTTTTAAGTTCTAACACATAAAAGAAAAATATGTTTTAACTTTTAATTTTTTCACATTTAATTTAAAATTTTAAATTTTTTTAAAATTTTTAAATGGTCGCCATTTTGAAACAAGATGGCGGATGATGCTGGCTAACGAACTCGGTCGAGACATTTGTATGTAACATATACATACCAAGTTTCATTCAAATCGGTTCATAAATGCGATAGTTATCGCATGACAAAAATCAGATATATATATATATATATATATATATATATATATATATATATATATGTCAACATTTGAACGGAGAGTGGTTTTGGGGTCTGGGGGTCATGATCGATGAAAATATACCAAAATTTTCTGGAACTGCTTTCCTCCGGAAGGCTGCAATAGGTAGCTTTTTACTTTTTATAATGAAAGCTACCTAATAATATCCCTGAGCAGAGGGGAAAAAAAACAGATTGCATGTTTTAGTTATTTCTACACAGAGGGAAAAGCACTGGAATAAATACAGGGTGATTCAGCTCGTCGGTGACAAACTTTAAGGATCGATAGAGCACACCTAGACGAACATTTTTGAATAGGGAATGTAGGGTCCCTGACGCGATGGTAAGGCGCTAGGCGCTTTCGAAAATTTGGGTGCCGAAATTCGAAACGTCATAAAAACTAGGGAAATGGTTAGATTTTCTTGCTTGTTGCATCGAAATGATTCTGTTTGTTTAGACTTTCTTCAGTACCAATTTGATAAGCGTATCTCTTAAAACATGGATAGGGGGCGCTGCAGACTTTGGAGAGCTAGATAACAACTTTAAGCCCGTTATTTTGATAATTTAACACATGCTCGCCAAAGTTTATACTCTAACTTAAAGTTTGAACCCAAAAGTAGAGCCCTGCAAAAAGCGTAAGAGCCGGAATAAAATGTCAAAGTACAGGGTGGTCGAAACTCGAAGGCTCCTAAGAGATAAACAAACAGATTTCTTGACTTATGGCATGCATTTTCATGATTCTGTTTGCTGGGGCTCTCTGAAACTCAGTTGAACGGTACAAAAAGAAACATCGATAGGGGGCGCTTTGGGCAAAAAACATAATTCGTTGACATTTCGGACGCTAACTGGAAACGGCGCGCTACGATCAGTTAGAAACAAAACAAGAGAGTAATTTACTTATCATAAGAAGCTATTAAAACTGCAGTTTGTTTGTTTTTTTTAACAAACATAGCTGGTTTCAATCATGCACAATGCGCGCAGTAAAATTTACATAAGGTGCTTTTTGCTGATTTATGCAAAAGATATCGTACCATATCGATATGCAAAAGATACGTAATGCGTAGACGACAACGCGAGATGACGTAGTTGTATGCGCAGACACGTCTTTTGAACGTGCGGTACCTACTTAAGCTTCGGGTTACTTGTCTGCAGATCGGTAGTAGGATGGAACGGTACACAAACTCTGAATTGGCTGACATGCATTTGGCGTATGGCGCTGCTGGTTGTAATGGACGCGAGCCGCTCAGCGGTTGTACGCCGAGCGTTACCCCAACAGGCAAATCCCCTGCCATACCTTCTTCGCTCGAGTACACCAGAGGTTGTCCACAACGGGATCTTTCGACGGAGGCAGGCCTGAACGGGAGCGATCAGTGAGCACCCCCGACAACGAAGAGGCTGTGCTTAACCTGGTTGAGGACAACCCAGGTCTTAGCACGAGAGATATCGCCAGACATGTTGGCATTTCGCAAGCAACTGCGTGGCGCATCTTACGTTCCCGGAATCTGCACCCCTACCACATCCAGCGGGTGCAGTTGCTCAGAGAGCAGGATTTTGGCCCTCGAGTGGAATTCTCAAGATGGTACTTGGCGATGAGATCCAGGGATCCCCGTTTTGTAAACAGCATTTTGTTTACGGACGAGTCCACCTTCAGCCGGGAGGGAATGTGGAACGCCCACAATAGTCATGTGTGGTGTGATGAAAATCCACATGAAACCAGAAGCCGAGCAGCCCAGGAGCGTTTCTCAGTAAATGTGTGGGCCGGCATTCTGGGGGATTGCCTCATTGGCCCTTATTTGTTACCTGAACGGCTGACAGGTGGAAATTACCTGATTTTCCTGGATCAAGTGCTGCCGCAGCTTCTGGAGGAGGCGCACGTACCCGAAGGTTCGCGTCGCCAGATGTGGTTCCAGCACGATGGAGCTCCGGCCCATTACACGAACGACGTGCGTCTCCATCTAAACGCAAGGTATGGCCAGCGGTGGATCGGGCGTGGGGGTCCAGTTCACTGGCCTGCCCGATCACCAGACCTCACCTGCTTGGATTTCTTCCTTTGGGGTTACCTGAAGGCCGAGGTATACCATACACCTGTCAGCAGTGCTGAAGAACTTGTGGCGCGCATTGTGGCAGCTGCAGGGCAGATCAGAGATACTCCTGGCATTGTTGGAAACACACACTCCTCAATGCGACGGAGGTGCGAAGCCTGCATCATGGCCCAAGGTCGAAATTTCGAGCATCTTCTGTAGTGTTATTTTTTGTAAATAAATTTCCAGTATCATTGATGTTTTTGGTCTAAATTTATTCAGAAGTGTTGAGCAGAGGTAGAAAATGTGTTTTCATTATTACTAACTGATCGTAGCGCCCCGTTTCCAGTTAGCGTCCGAAATGTCAACGAATTATGTTTTTTGCCCAAAGCGCCCCCTATCGATGTTTCTTTTTGTACCGTTCAACTGAGTTTCAGAGAGCCCCAGCAAACAGAATCATGAAAATGCATGCCATAAGTCAAGAAATCTGTTTGTTTATCTCTTAGGAGCCTCCGAGTTTCGACCACCCTGTACTTTGACATTTTATTCCGGCTCTTACGCTTTTTGCAGGGCTCTACTTTTGGGTTCAAACTTTAAGTTAGAGTATAAACTTTGGCGAGCATGTGTTAAATTATCAAAATAACGGGCTTAAAGTTGTTGTCTAGCTCTGCAAAGTCTGCAGCGCCCCCTATCCATGTTTTAAGAGATACGCTTATCAAATTGGTACTAAAGAAAGTCTAAACAAACAGAATCATTTCGACGCAACAAGCAAGAAAATCTAACCATTTCCCTAGTTTTTATGACGTTTCCAATTTCGGCACCCAAATTTTCGAAAGCGCCTAGCGCCTTACCGTCGCGTCAGGGACCCTACATTCCCTATTCAAAAATGTTCGTCTAGGTGTGCTCTATCGATCCTTAAAGTTTGTCACCGACGAGCTGAATCACCCTGTATATGCAGACGATTTAAAACTAAACAATGTTTGATTTTATATTTTATACAAGAGAAGTGATTTTGAACGCTGATTATCAACATGCATTTAAAGTTTAAAAACTGTGAAAAAAAAATGCGAAAAAATGTGTCGTAGGGGGGAAATTTATAAATAAATTTGCATAATATGCTATATATATATATATATATATATACAGAAATATTTTCTTAATTCATCTTCCAAAAAATTATTGTTTAAGATAAAATGGTTTTGCAGTAGTTCTGTCTAACTGAATGTATTCCTGTATTTTGTAGATAAAACAATTATCAAGAAAAGGAAACTGTGAAAAAAAATCTGAGCAGTATGGCATTATCTTTTAATGAATTTCATACTAATATAACGTTGCATTTACAAACCTACTGTATAAAATTTTCATAGATTAACACTTAAAAAAGTGTTTTGCCTTTCAGCAACATACCAATTTACTCTTCTAAAATACGTTAGAATAATAGAGAAGCTATAATGCCTACGGCTGTCAATAAAGACATATTGAGGATATTAATAAATTTTCATTTAGTAGATGGCAGCATTTGTGAGACGTCCTGTACAACTATTTTATAAGTTGTAAAGAATTTCTCTATATATCAGTTTTTACGCAACAAATGTATTCTTATTATTTTATTTATTTATTTATTTATTTATTGAAATTGTAATTTTTTTATGTTTTCTGTGTTAATCCTCCTTTTTGGCTTATATACTCCTTTTGAAGATTTTTCCCTATTTATAAGTTTTTGCAGCTTAGAAGTAGATGAATAAATCAAATAAAATCTTTAAATTAACGATATAACAGTCTTTGTTTCTGTTAAATACGCAGAAACTATTCAAATCTTTGATAAAATTTTTGTTTCTCATTTATGTTTTCATCCATCAATGTCACTTTCATAAGTTTCACAAGCTTTAACATAAAATTCTATATTTCTGAATCTTTTTAACGCCGCGCGTTTACTCTTCTTAATTAAAATATCACATTAAGTTGTTTTCTCGTGTAAAAGATAATTTCTTTCACACACATTGCAACATCCTTCGCTCATTATACTAGGCATTTTCTGATTTAAAAAAATCAAATTTCTGACATTAATTATTTCAAAGATATCCTGTTCCTGACATTAATTTTAAATAAGAGACTGGAAGTCTTTTAAAATGTTTTTAGCGCTACTTTATAATTTTGTATTTTAGTAAATATATGCTATAATCACATAACTTATTCCTGATAGATTAATATAGAACTATGCCACAAAGAATATTTTACGTATAAATAGAAAACAGTAAACTGTTTTTTTTCTTGGAAATAGCGAATATATTCAACTACTACAAATGATTTTAAGTGATTTTTGTTTCATTCCGTTTTATTTTTCTCAAAATTATACACTGTTAAAACATGAAACTTTTTGCTGCATCGTCACTCCACCGCTTTTATAGAATATACCAATTAAACCAATGGTAATGCTCCATAGTACATTTCAGCAATCAAATTTCTATAAATTCGGTGGTGTGATGATACAGCAAAAGATTCAAATTTTAAAGAGTGTACACAGTTTTGTTGTTGTTAGTAAAGCTATATTTTTTAAAGATATTTTCACCATTAGAGTATGTAAACAAACATGTCACGAATGTTTTAGCCAGAATTTCTGGCTTATATAGTCACAAAGCAAATTTAATCATATAAATCGAAAATATACAATTCAAAACTACTTGTATGAATAATTTCTGAATAAAAAAGTAACTCGTGAAGTGGAAGCTTTCACGGAATCACATAAAAATATATAAAAATCATAGACATTCAAATGACATTATGGTATTAGAACATAAGGACTTTTATTTAATACCTTTCCAAGACGAGAGTGTAATCGAATTCTCTTGTCCGTCTGTTTCAAACGAGTATCGAAGCTATATGCATAATGGTCAATGCCAATTATACTATAGGTAAATATGTGTGTGGTACAATAATTACTATTCCCAATGTATATAAAATATTTGTACTTTCATGGTTAATGTGTAATGTCGAAGATTAGATGCTTATATACTCAATTTCAAGCTGCATTTCAATTATAGGCTGCTATATGCACATACATTTGGAGGGAAGCGTGAAATTTTAAAATCTTATTTTAAAGGTGGGATGAGGAGGAATGGGTGATTTGGAGCTTAAGGGACTAGTTAAGCGATAGTGTTTGAGATGTGGCTACCATCTCTATGATTCCGAGTCCTAACGACAGTAGGTAGGTGTTGGGTTGTAACCCAATCGCGACCGTCGGCGGAACTATTTGGAGTTTTCTGTGGTTTTCTTCGAACCCCTTGGATTTCCTTGCAAAAATACGGCTTAGGTACCCTAAGAAAGACTCCCACGTAAGGCATCCCTCCCCTTACCTTAGGGCCTTTATCCCACGTGCAGATAATTAGTCGTCATAAATAAAAACAAACAAATAAATAAACTTAATGGCAGTAGCCACATCTCATTTACTGACACAAACCTAGCCCCATCAGCTCCAACGCAGCCTTTCACTTCCAAATCCTTTCAATTCACACTTCTCTCAAAAATATGTTATTATAGTAGCTTAGGTTTAGAAATTAAGCATATAAGCATCAAAGACATTAGGTTTTGATATTTCAAATCGACCATCACTGTAGAAATATTTTATATGCACTAGGGAAAACAATTATTGAACCACCCTCGTAAAGTTGCATTCTAAAATAATAATACGATGAGAGTTCTACATAATCATTTCATAAAAGTTTCATGATATCATTATGTAAAATAGTTCCATAAAATCGTTAAGAAAAATCGTTTTTTAAATCATTGCACCATTACTTAATAGGTACAGGGAAGATAAAAAAAAATAATAATAAGAAATAAATTCGTACATGAGGCCCGATGGCTTACAATCTTACATACATATTTTACAAATTTTCTCATGACATAATTTCATTAAAATATAACGATTTATATGTAATTACGGTCCATAATTGGAAGTGTAATCGCATTCTATTGTCTGTCCTTTTAAAACTATTCATGGGGAAATACAAATCATACTACAGTTAAGAAAATAGCTCACTATAATAATAATAGGGTTAGTATTCTACATGAGCATTTCAAAAACGTTCTCCTTCATCCTCACATAAAATAGTTTTATAAAATTTTTAACTAAATTCGTTTCATAATATTGTAACATTATCATTTTATACCTATAGTGAAGATAAGTAAATCATTTGTGAATTAAATAGCATAGCAGTTAATGAAAACAGAACATAGAATATTTACAAAACACTCCAAGCAAACAGCTGTTAATGGATTAAAATATACACATTTTGGAAGTTTCTCTACATGTTTCCTAAAGTAAATAAATTTAGAATTTTTGTATAATTTTCAATAGTTCTCATTAACATCTACCGTATGTATAATAAAATTATTTTTTACTTCAAATAAGATTTTAAAACATGCATGAATGGCTTACAGCAATCCATTAATACTTCTAGAAAAACTGTCGTTCTCAAAATACACTTAAATCTGTCATTAAACTGATTTTCCGGTTTTATTTAAGTTGTACAAGCTTAATGAATGCCTTATTCAACTATATAACACTGATATGATTTAAGCCTCAAATGGTTAATATAATTTTAAGATTGCAAATTGATTTTATTAGTTTCAATTAGTTTATCTAACTCAAACTGCGGTTTATGAATTCAGAGGTCCTTAGGCACATCATTAATTATGAAAGAAGGAAGTCGCTTTGAATTTTATATTTATGCAATATGAATGGAAAGTGAATGTATGACAGACATTATTATAGTAAATAATGCAATGCAACTATTCTCTTAAAAATACAAATGTAATTCTCTTAAGTAAAGTATTTGTCTAAGTAATTAATGAATAATCAGAAGAACTATAAATGCGAAAGTAGCACAAATGTATTTAATTATCTCGTAACAAAGCAAACATACGTCACCGTACACAATGCATCATACAAGTAATTATAGTATTCTAATATATAATCGACTCAGACTGTTTCTTTTCTTTAATATAATATATCATAAAATTTTGTTCCAACCGATTTACGCAGGCTGTGAACGATTTAATTCTATAATCAAACCTTATTATACTAGTAAACATTTTCATATATTAAATGTACGAAAAAAGAAAAATGTAAATGTAAATGTAATTTTTCACTTAGAACCACAATAATTGCAGCAAAAGATGATGGCGTATTATAAATATATTTAAGCAATGGAAACAACAACAGTAATTTGATATTGGAAACTGAGCCACCTTAATTCGGCTAAGTTATTTTCCGTAGAATTCTACCGGTAAATGTTTTGCATTTAAATCCATCCTCAACCTTAAATTATTTGTGTAACTAATTAATTAAAAATTATCAGAACTATAAACAATGAGAAAGTACATATACACATTATGTATTTAATTAATACTTAACAAAACAAATAAAGATCATAGTACACAATGCAGCATTGAACAGATTATTCAATTTATTTTTTGCAAATCAATCTCTTTGAATTCGTGAGAGCTCTTACGATGCTGTCATCTATATATTTTTAATTTAAATTAGAAATACCGCACTAACAGTCATTTAAAAAAGAGGAACTTATCAATTCGACCCGAGTGTATGTAGATATGTATGATGTTGCCATGTGTGTATTTTTTGGTCTGTTCATGCAAAACTTTTTAAATTATTTTTTTATGTGCAAGACACTCTGCTGGTCCCATTGGAATTTCTTGGAATCCGATGATTAGAACTAATTTACTTATGTGAAATCTAGACAAAGCGAGAGTGGTATAACTCTCTATAAAATGCACGGATTTTTATACATAGCCTCCTAAGAATGATAATTTCTGAGAATGTGATTTCAGTAATTTTAAGAATATTTTAATTTACACTAAATTTTAGCTAAATACTGGAATACATTAAAGGTACAAGGACCTTTAATGTTGTATCTGTAATTATGAATATTTTCAAACTTCATTTACTAAAATATACGATATTTTTCAATTAATTATTTTTCGTTATTTAATAGTTTCCATAAAAAACTTTATTTCTTCAAGCCATTAATAATATTATGATTACACATTAAAATTCTGAAATATTAAAATAAAATATATGGTTCTCAGAAAACCAAATAAAAAATATGTCGTTAATTTCACCTAAAATAAAGTTATCTATTGGACTAGTTAAGGTCAATTTTAATGCTCACAATAAAGTGAAAGAGACATAAAGGATATACAAATAGGGTTACAAATATTTTGAAAATATTTGTAAATTTATAAATATTTGGCAGTCATCTTTATTATCACTTTTTCTATATATCAACATCCATTAAATTTTCGTTTATAGCTTATTATAAAGATAATTAACATTTATAAATAAATCAAATTTCTAATTTTTAACTAATTATATAAATGGTTGCTGAAGTTTTAAACAATCTTCTAACATTAATATAATAAAATAAACAACACCTTTATTAATATAATCCCGAAAAAAATGAAATTGTGTTAACTTAAATGATGGTAGATTATTGGATTAATAAAGCGTTAAGTGAAAAACAATTGCCGTGTACGGAAATAGGGCTTTATTCAATTTTTATATTATCATTAAAATTTGACGGAAGTAAATAATGATGTTTTATCAATCCTTAATTAGCATTAAATCTGTTTATAGACAACGTGAACATCAGTTTATTATAAAAGAATTGATTTTTTGAAATATCTATTTTTTAAGTATTGAAATATGACTTTCAGTTTTCAAACAAAATTTATATTACCTAATTTCCATTGCAGCAGTCAGTTTAAAAAAATGGTCATTTTCCTGCAAAATATGTTAAAATACTTAAGAATGTATCTCAGTATTTTCATTTGATAAATTAATAATGCTTTATAGTCGTGGACTCTTAGTAGATTTGAGGAGGTAGGCGAAAAGTATGCAAAAATGTAAATATATATATATAATACATTCCGATATTTATGCTTTGGAATCTGCGTAAACTGTCTTCGCTAAAATGCTTTAATATTTGAATTATAATAATGATCGTTAGTATGTTAGTCGAATTACTCAAAAAGAAAAAAAACCCGGATGGTAATATTAAGTCAATGGGGGCGTTATTTTTAAATATTTCGCTCAAGTTTTAATATTTTACAAGATTTTTTTTGCATACGATAGTTAAGGACAATCTACAACCGGAGGCGTAGCTTTTATCTTTTTGATTGTGGTTATACATTTTTTATTAGCACTTTCCAACAAAGTTGACAAGTTCTAATACATTCGGTTTGTCTGTCCGTCTGTTCGCGCTCTAACTCACGTAAATATACTCCGATTGCCATGAAATTTTGGGACGTTATTGACGTTTACCCTAGCACAAAACCTACTGAAAATGAAGTTTATAACATGCTTAGTTTATCTACAGGGAAAATCAAAATTTTCCTATTACATTACGGCCTATGGAAAAAAAATCGATTAAAAGGAATTTTAAAGATGATATGCCCTGTCAAACATATAAAAATTTATATGCTTTACGAGATGCATTAAAATATGCATTCTATAAAATATAAGGTGAAAATATAGCTATTATTCAATTACAGAGCCACACAAAAGAATTCCATTGGATAATGGTAGAAAGGAGAATTGTGCGTGACATATTTTAAATATATTAAACTGTTTCATATGTAATAAAATTGATGTATGTCAATGAGGCTTAGTATAAATACTGCCTTCCCTAATATAAAGTACATAGTATTTACATGGACACACAAAAAATTTTAAATAGTACATTCTTTCCGAAGCACTGTATATGTATCCGATGACAGCTCATGGATGGATGAAATGCATTTTAATCATGATATGCGCGTATAAATTTCACTAAATTTATGCATATTATATGGTGTGTATAAATGCTATAGTTAATATACAGGGCTATCCAAAAGAGCTCGCAAACGTTACTGAATATGAGCATAATTTACTAAAAGGTGATTCTTAAATAAATTATGCATTTTTACGCTGAATGCCCAGAATGGAGACCTTCCTTGTCAGTATAAAGCATTAATAAAACACTTTTTAAGATTTCTAAAATTTCACTTTCTTTAGAATTTATGACCTCGTGTTTTAGTAGAATAACGCTTATATGTAATAAAATGATTCATCATTTTATAATGTCTAAAATTACATTAATCTGCGAATCGCATTTTAATGTATGTTTCTACGATAAATGCGTTACCAAAAAATAGTTTGAACTGGTGATAATCAATCGAACTGTTATAAAAACTCTTTTTTCGTCAGGCGCCTGAAGAACAGTTTGAAGATTTTATGTTGAACTTAAATGAAAATATATAACTTCTATAACTCATAAAAATAGTTATGAGTTCTATAAAATCTCTTTAATGAACAACAATAACTAGATTTACTCATTTTTTAACTATGTTCCATGAAATAATGTTATACATTTTCTAATAAATCTATATTTGTATGCAAAGTTGCATTGATGCTATTATGAAAAGATAAATTTAGTCGATTTGCTGCAGCATAATTTGAAAAACATCGAAAAAGTAAAAACTGCGAACATCTACATTAAAATATCATAATTAATTCAAATAAAAATGTGTTTAAAGATTTTTTCAAATTATCATTTCCCTTTACACGGGCCATTTTCAAATTTCGCTTACATATGTTGTCCCAGAGTAAAAAGAAGAAAATTAAAAACATAAGTTAATATTTAAAGTTTGATTTGAAATATGCATTACCTAAAGAAGATTATATTGATCATTTCTAAATGAAAAATTAAAAAAATCAACAGAAATTTTTGAGATTAAATCTTTAAAATTTTGATTATAAGCAAATGCTTGTCCAATTCCAAGTTATTTGCTTTTAAGTGTATTTTTTTTTAAATTTGAGATAACTTTTTTAAATAATAAGATTTAGTTATTTTAAATATGAACTGTTAGTGTTCTATATTAATAAAAGAAAATATTACAAAACATATTTTCCATAAGAAACTAACAGAAATCTTTTGTCCCTCACTTTGTCATGTCCGTTAATGTGATTCTTTTACCCCAAATAGATTTCGAATTCTGCCTAAAGTTAGCAGCAAATATTCTGCGATATAGTTAAGCTATTCACGCAACTACCACTTGCCATTTTTTAATCTTCAATTTTGAAAGAATGTAATAGTGGCAAGAATAATGTTTTATCAAGGTCGGTATTTGTTTTTCACTGTCAATTCTGTTACCGTAAATTTTAATATTAAAAGAATGATTTTTTCACGTTTGAAATTAAATATTGTTTACTAAATAGTTTTAGAAGGTATGTAAATTATTATCTAAGTTAGAAGTTATACAAGCTAGTTCATTTTCATAGTTTTTTTTTAATGTCAAGTCCGTTAACATAAAATGTAAGCGAATAGTGAAAATAGCCTACTAATACGATCTATATAGCTTTATTAACACACTAATAACTCCTGAAACACTTTTTCAACACTAATTGAACACAATAATTAACACGTCCGACTGAATTTCGTTTTTGATTGTGTTGTAATTGTGTTGCGATTGTATTGTGCCAGGAAGAAGACTCTGCAAAAAGTGTTATTAAAAAGTACATAAATTTTCCAGAAATGCAGTTATTGATATTATTCGATGAGAATTAATCAATTCACTCAGTTATCTGTTGCATTTTTTTTTACCTATAAAGCAAACTATCACTTATTTCCGTTTTAATATTGTTAAGATTTTAAGGCAAAATGTATAATGTGTTTTCAAAGTGTTCTTCATTAGTTGCTTTATAGTGATTTAAATTGAATAGTGTTTACATTGTGTTGTTAATTTGGTGACAAAATGAAAGAAAATATTTCCAAGAACACTATTTACAACACTATTTCAAAACAATTTACAACACTATTTTTAGAACACATTTCTAAATAGTTACTGTTTTGCAGTATATTAAGAACACATTTACCGATAGCAACAACTGTGCAGCATATTAAGAATTAATAGCTAAAACCTTGTGTGGAAGATTACAATACTTAAAATCAATTTTAACACACAATACACAAATTGTGTATTGTGTGTTAAACGTTGATTTTAAATATTGTAATATTAATAATTCTATGAAAACACAAAAAACGTTTTGTATATGAAGTTTTCTTATTCGCAACCTATTACTGTGCTGTCAATTTAGCGACAAGAAGTGTTCTAAAACGTGTTTATATATGTGTTTGGATATTTTCAGTGTAACGTAAATCTTTTGCGCTTAAAAGAATAAATATAATATAACCAGGGATGTAGTAGAAGGTATACGGGGGTATACGTCGTATACCTTCAGGATTTTTTAAAAGAAAACCGTATACCCTCCAAGAAAACCATAGTATATACATACTCTAGGGTATACCTCTGCTTTGAGCATATACCCTCTGCTTAGAGTGTATATTTTCCGTTATTATTACGACTACATCTCTGATTATAACTATGCTCATTTAAGTGTGTCACAACATTTAAAAGTAATAAATTTTTAATACAAAATTTCTAATTCTACAGATTTCATTCATTAAAAGTTTACCTCTAACATAAAAATGTTATTAAAAGTTATTTCTTATTGTGAAAACCTGTAATTTTAAATCAAGATTTAGAAGTCAATCGAACATATTAATATAAAAGTTTTCTTTTAAATATGATGCTGTATCCAACCTCTTAAAATATTATCATATGTCATGTAGTATGTTCAGATATAGGAAGACTTTTTTCCCCATTTCCATTTTCTGGTCTCTTGACATTTTCTCATTGTCACTCAACCTGGTGTAAATTATTTCATGTTATATGCTTGAATGCGTTTACATTGCCATATGCCTTTTACTACACGGGAGGTTTTAATTTTTTTCAGTTCAAATGAAATCAGTTGTAAAAATACAAATGTACGATTGATTTATAAGATTGTTGGATTTTGTTTTCATTTTATCCAAGCATTTAAAAATAATGTCTAATGAATGAATGTTTCTTATAATTTAAGAAATTATAAGACTTTTAAACGTTTTAACGAAATAAAGAAACTGTATTTTTTTTTCCTTGAAGTTAATTTATCACCAAGTAATTAACGTTAAAAGAGCATAAAATTTAGCTCCCTGACCGCTGAGCAAAAGGGAAAAAAATGTAATGATGTTTTTTCTTTAATTTACTTTACATGTTAATAAAAAAGGGATTTTTTAACATGGTCTAATTTTTTTATTACGTATATGCTTATAAGCTTTGAAAGTATCAATTATAACTTAATTTCTAAAAACTGGATTATGTTTGAAAAATTATATTAATTTAAATAAAGCTTCAATTGCAGTGAAACCTAGAGCCTAGTGAACGGATATATCCGGTCGCGGCGGTGGAAAGTTCATGAAATGAAAGCATTTATTTTATCTAAAATCAAAAGAAAAACGATGAAACTTTGGTAATCCGAACCCATTTATATCTGAACTATGTAAAATACTAAACAAGAATGTCGTTGTCATGAGAACGAAAAATCATGCATTAAAAATGAAATATAAGACACTTTGAAACACATTCAGAACAATATAGCACAATTACAGCATTTAATACCGAAAAAAATATGCATATATAATTCGGAAAAAACGCAGAACATTCAGAAACCAAATTTCAACAAGTATCATGGAAAAAAAAATTCTCAACTTTGTTGTGCTCCACTTTACGAAATCTATTGATTTACACTTACGGAACATAGTATGCAAAGATGCAGCTTGTTTTGGGAACAAACTGCATTTTTAGAAAATTCTATCTACAATTTTAGAATATTTTTGAAATCCCTCCTCAGCATTAATGTGTTAATTCTAGTTAAATTAGTCTGTTATAAACAATTTGATGTTTATTGCTTTTGTACTGTTACTGAGCATTGCATTACACAAATATAGCCCTAAAAGTTGTTATTTAGGCTTTTAAAGTCAATGGTACATAGAGTACACCGCCACTCTCATTGTTCATGTCCAGATCGCCAGTATATTTAAGGGATAATACCTCACATAATTTCAGATATTTTTTTAAATCATTATCAAAAATGCTTTTATAATTTTGTAACGATAGGTACCTTCAGAACTCATCATCAACTTTGCTGAATGTCCGTAAATCGAAATCTGTTTGTGACCAAAAACTACTCGTTTCTGAAAAACTATGTTACCACAATAAAAAATATATATTTTCCCGTAATGTTTACTTTATTGTCTACTACCTCTAATGTTTTCATAATTTTAGTTTCAGTAGATTCCAAAATAGATGAAGGATGGCAGAAATATTTTTTTGCTCTACATTTTCGATGATATTTCTAAAAACCAAAAGACTGAAATTAAAAGGAAAAGTGTTTTTGAGTTCAGCATTACAAATGTTTTCAGAAGATACCCCACACGATATGCAATGATTTTTTTTTATTTTTATTTAAGTAACTTAATAAGCATCCTACCCCATTCTAAATATATTTGAAAATGTTTTATAATCTGTAAATATGTCAGTAATAACCTTTATTACGTACCCCAATTTGAACATTGTACTATCCATACTTTGCGAGTAAATATTATGTAACAGAAAGACGTAGGAGTAATCTTAATAATGGTTCCATTTTTTTCTTTTTAACTACGGAACTCTAATAATCTCATTATTCAGTCATTTACTGAAAAATCACACTCGTCTTTTTGGCTTTTCTAATAAATTTGAGATACCAATAAGGGATGTATTTTGGTCACATAGTTCGAATCTACAGCACTGCCTTCATTTTCAACTACGTGTATATCCACAGATAAAAAACTTATAGATATTTTGTTGATGTTTGTCGCCTTAACATTATGCACAAATAATGAATTAATATATTTATTTTTATTTGTCCTTTACAGTTACCACAGCACAAAGTTAGTTCCAAATGTCATAGGCAAAATAATAAGCGTTGTATTCCAAATAGCACTACTAATAAGTGCCTATTTCTTTTGATCCTTTTTCAATCAAAAAATGACATTCAACAGACTCACTAGCTGTAATAATGAAATACTGTAAAGTAATTATTAATGTATCGTTTATTTAATATTCTAATGGGAATATATTAATTTAACAACAGAAAAAAAAATTATTTTTTTACTAGACCCATAAAAAATGTTTTAAATTCTTTGAATATAAGTTAATGTAAACCTTTTTCTTTTTTTTAATGAGATCATGTCGTTTTCCTTGTTTCACCATTCTGCATTTTATGGAAATGTGAGACATAGTCTAGTACAGAGAGTTTTTTTTATAACGATATGAATAATACTTTGTCAGTAGCAAGATGAATTTATGGCACACTTATTTATGGAATAAAACACAAAATGAATTAACGCGAAATGTGTAATTTTATTGCGGGTGAATAATATTATCAAAAATTTGTTGATTTAGCTTTATAAGAAATGCGATCATGCACTAATTATGTTGGAAATTGGTTTAATACATTTACAAATTGTAGTCAACTGCAGAAAAAGGTAGACCGGATTACGCAAAGCAACTAGCATTTACAACTAGTAATTACAACTAGTGCACCATCGGTCATGGAACATTGATGCTGCTCCTTAGCGGATATCCTCACAAATTTTTGAACGTCAGTCGAGCTTCAATGTAGCATGTGGCTAGAGTAATCTTTTTTCTGTCTATTTGACTAAATTTTGTACTGGAATTATTGTAACTTATTTGTGAACTAACTATAGTTAATTATAGATATGCAAATATATGAATATTAGCAGAATTTAGCAGAATCATTAGAATTAGCATGTTTGTTTGAGAACTGTATTTGTATCGACAGAAATTTTAATAATTTTTGTTGCATATTAAAAATAAATTCAAACATGGCGATGAGGCACGTTTACGCATTGTCATTGGGTTTCATTTACGCATGTTCTCATTGCGTAAACGTGCCCTTGAAGCTTTTTTGCTCTGTTCTATCTGAAAGCTTTTTAGCATTTTCAGGCTATTTTTTAGACCTACTAACGCCCCTGGCAGCAGAAGTCTCTGAGACTTATATGCCTATCTATCCTCCAAGTACCGGGTGATCCAAATATCTAGACGAGCTTTAAAAATGAATAATTCGAAAACAAATCAAGATACAAGGTTACGGTTTTCACCGAACGGATGGAGAAGAAACCGGGTTTTGTGTAACAGTGAAAAAAATGTTTTGTTGGCAACCAACAAATGGCACTATAGTGTTTTATTGCACCAAAAGATGATTTACAAATGAAAAAATGTTGACAACTTACAAGTCAGCTTAATTACAGTTAATTAGTACTACAGTAAATGTTCAATGTGCTGTCCATTATTCATAATTGCAGCTATGAGACTAGGCACCGCACCATTCATAGCATTTAGAAGCATTTCTTGCATTATGGCAGACACATTTTGGCGGATAACATCTTTCAGTGCTGCTACTGATCCCGTTGGTCGCCAACAGACCTATATTTTTTCATTGCCATACAAAACCCGGTTTCTTTTCCATCCGTTCGGTCAAATCGTATCTTTGTATCATGATTCGTTTTCCAATTATTCATTTTTAATGTTCGACCTGACTTTTGGATCACCCGGTATATCTCCCATTAGGCCTTCAACTCTATCATATGTGGACTACCCAACACCTGAGAACCTAACACTAAGACACCTGAGACTACCCAACACCAAAAGGCTGGACCAAGGCATGGCACCAAGAAAAGTAAGAAAAACAGGAAGTCCGCAATCTGAACTGATACTCCGTTTTAAAAAAACCTTCGAACAAGAGCAAGTAAAAAAAAGGATAGCAAAACAAAACAAAAAGAAGAAATTACTTAAACGTTTAATAATTTGCATGGAAGCAGAAAAAGAAGATAGAAAAGGAAAAAGTATGAAATCAAAAATTTAAAAAAAAGGTACCCTCTTGAATAAAGAAGGTAGTGAATGAATCTGGTGGCGAAGAGGAAAACTGTATGCGAATTTATTGTTTGAAAGCTTACAACCAATCCAATAAAAGACAAGACTGCGTTAAATGTTTTGGATTTTAAGGTGGTCCCATGAAAAGTGCGCAAAAGGAAATAAATTATTTTTTGTTTGTAAAAACTGTAAAAGCTATTATTAAGATAACTAAATATTTTCTATTTTTAATTAACAATAATACCTATGTGTTCAGTTTAGACTATAAGAAGTTCTTTAAATAACTATCTTTATTTTTTTTAAACTATGCTTTAAAATATAAAAAAACGTTTCAATTTGATTAAATATTTATTTAACTTATACCTTTATATCACTTATATTATGAGTAAACACGACCCATTTGATGCGTAATATTGAACCTAAGTTATGTTTCTTTTTACTGTTAAAAAGATAAATAGAGCACAAACTGAATTCACAAATTTTGACTTTATTAGCTGCTTTATACAACCGTAATGTCTAAAATTTTCTGAGTTAAAACATAAAAATTAGAAAATTCATTTAAATAAATAAATAAATAACTAAAACTCGTAAATGTGAGCGTCTACCCTATGTGATTTACACATAGAATTTTTCATCACTTACTGAATAATAGTATATAGTTACATTTCATCACTACTGAAACGTAATGTATTTACCTATTACGAAAGCAAACCTAATTTGCGGGTATTGTCAGTAAAGTATGTTCATAAGATTAAAAGAAAATCTCGTTGAAGTTGGGAACTTCTATTCTTAGTATTATTGATTCTCTGATTTTCTACATAAATAAACGCTATTTGTACGTACGTTATTATTCTATAAATTGTTTTATTAAATGTTTTAATGCACAACCTTTGTAAGTAAATAATGAACGAATATATTTAACGATCCTTATACCCGTAAGTATTTTAATTTTGTTCCATCAATACATTTGCGCTATTACAATTTAAAATATTTCATTACATAAATAAAATAACATATAATTAGAATTAAGTTTTAAAACTAATTAACACAATCACTGAATTGTACACTTTTATTAAAATATTGAAATAATTTTTCAGAAATAGACATTTATAATTCAGAAAACTCTTGCATTATTTAATTTTAACAATGCTTCTTAAAAAGCTTCCATTTTAACTAGAAATCCTAACATACAGATATCAATAGCAAAGCAGCTAGTTTCTAAAGTATGTACTTAATAAATGTACACGTTTATAATATTTCTCTTTTGCTTTCGGAACACAGCTCACAATGGGTTACATAAATTTGCGTGACTTTTCTAATATGAGTATGTTTTCTTTCCAATTTTGATACTAAATGAGAGACTAAATAGAATGGCCCGGGGCAAGTTAGTGTTACGCTTTAATTATGCCCTCCGTAGTAAAATGTATGGATTTACTGGAATATTTAAATAACGTTCTTAATGCTCTTATATTGTGTGAGTATGCTCTAAGGCAAATAAACTTTCAAAGAAATATTTCATTGAGAAAAGCAGGTACTGGATTAAAATAAATGTATCGTTAGTTTGTGAAATGACTATACAAAATATAAATAATTTCTGATTTTGTATTTTGGAATTGCGTAAGAAATATATATTGATGCTATTATGTATGTTGATTAAGTAACAGCTTTAAAATAAATTTATATTGAGTAAATATGAAAAAAAATATTGGTATCAGATATATTTTAAAGTAATTTTTTTTTTACCTAAAAATGATGCTTTATAGGAAATAGTGATATATTATTATAAATAGTGTTCCTGTATGTAAGATAGCCAGCAAAATATATTTTGAAAATATTGTAATTAATGTCTCAAAATTTTTGAGATTAAACAGAATGGGCATAAATGTATTAGCATTAAACATTACAATTACAATTATATATAATATTTAATCATTATTCTTATTATCGTATAATTCAATGTAAAAACATTCAATGTCAAACAGTATAATTCAATATACAGAATTTTTAGAGGGAATATTTTTGACAAAAACGGGCAGAGAAAATAACTTGAAGCAGTTACATTATATAAGTCATAAATAATTTCTGCTTTTGTCTTTTAAAATTAACTAATTTAAATAAAAGTCATAAAAATTTTCGATTAAGTAAACAGTCAAAAATTTAAAAATATTTGCTTAAACGACTAATGTCAGATTAATGAAATTGGGGAATAAAAGGTGAAATTAAAAAAAATAATAACAATACATTAACTTATATACAGTTCTTGTATTCAAGATAAACACTGGAAAACACATCTTAAAAATAACATAACCGATATTATCCTCTTAAATGATAATTATACTATCAGACTTAAACCTAATACAGATTCTCGAAACTGTTTTATTACATAAATTCGATAAAGTTTCTTAATACGATCCTCTCTAAATTGAAAAAAAAAGTAATTCAAATTGCAAAATCGATATGTATCTAGTCTCTACTGTATTTACATTTAAAAAATGTTTATTTCTGATGTTTGTATTTTTCGATTTTTTTATAAAATCAGGGCACAATGCATTACAGCAGTAGACTTTGTTAAAATGAGTACCTTTTGCAGCAGATTTCGTGATACATGAGAAACCATTGCAGCTTTCTGGCAAAAAAGAAAGAAAGAAATTTTTAAAAATTAAACAATTTCTTTTTATGTATATATCAATACCATGAACAGAACTTAAAGTTGTTGTATTTCTCAACTAATTCGCGTTTCAATGACTTTACATGATCATATAGCGATGCTAACGAGAAAGACGGGCCACCATGGTGCATTTTAAGTATCTTTTTGTTACAGACCGCTGGAGTCACATGATGCTCGAATACACCAATGCGGGTGCACGAATAGAGCACTATGTCATTCTGGCGGTCTGTAACAAAAAAAGATACTTAGGATTCACCGCGGTAGCCTGTCTTTTTCGTTAGCCTCAATCATATAGGTGATGACGTTTACATATACTTATGTGACAAGACTTTTTTTCCTATAAGGCGAAGATGAATTTACATATGTATTTATTTATTGTCACGGTGAATACATCACACTATTAAACATTATGTCATTTGTACCACAAGAAGTGTCTTAAACTCTTAAGTTCCGAAGTTAAAATAATAACACAGATATTTACTCATTGTTTTTTCCAAACAAAATAACTCTGTTAGTGACAGCAAAAATATTTTTCTGAAATTGATAGTTTTGGAGCTTAGTAATTTATGTTTAAAAATATAGATCAAAAACCCTTAACCTAAGTTAGCGCAATCACAAATTTAGGAGATTTAAACATGTACATAATCTAAAGATCCTGAAAAAATTATTGATTACGTTCAAGTTAAATACTTGTGACATACAATGGAAATTCATCGATTTCTTGGTCACTGTTCTTTAGACATTATTAGCCATTTTGCATCTCAGATGTAAATAACATTTATTTTATGAGTGATTCATTTTAGATGCAAGAATTTATTGGTTTGCTTTGAACGCACAAAATATTCAGTTACAAAAAAAATTGTGAAAAGAAAAATCAGACATGTTAGTTTTTATGCGTAAAAGAAGAGAAATCCCCAAATGGGCCGAAGAGGTTAAAGTAGGATTTCAAGATTTGAGTGAAACGTCACACATGGCTATTTAAATAAAAGCTTAGGAAAAAGTAGCTAGTTTCGAAATTGATAAAAAATACAGGATTCATACGGATCAGGGAATCTTCAAGGTGTTTTATGAGCATTCTGTTATAGGAAAAGAAATATAGGTCAAATTCGCGAGACGTCGTCTTCCTTTAACACGTTGACTGCAATAGCTACCATACTTTATAGCCAGTGATGTTTCTTTTGGGACACTGGCTAAGAGATATGATAGCCATGGTGTTTCACCACTTCAAGCCTTGGCTATCAGAAACAGCACAAGTTACAAGAAAATGGTATTGAAGTTTTATTGTTGGGCTCCTTACGATGTGTTAAATGTACGTGGTTTGTGCAAATTTATATGTGTGCCGATTATAAGAGCTAAGTTATGTGGAAAATAACATTCCATTTTTTCTAAAATTAATTTTCACTTACTCATCTTGCTCATTGTAATAAAAATTAAAAAAAAAATATTCTAACCCAAAATAGTATAAAAATAAAAATATTGAAAATAAAATAATAGAAAAAATAATGGAAAAGAAAATCTAAACCAATAATCTCCCAAGCTCAACCTTTCACATAACTAAAATTTTTCCAATTTAAGAAATTACACTGTAGAAATATAAATCTTAAAAAAGGATTTTAGTGATAAATTACAAATTTAGCTGCCTATCAAATAAGATAGCTTCGACCAAGCATGGTGACATTACCTTAAATTTCGCGGGGTGCTTTGGCTATCATTTTTGATACCCAGGATGAAAATCTTCCTATGTGTTACAAAATGAATCAGATTGATAAATATTCATTTTACATATAATTTCATGTTGCAAAAATTCAAATTACACAGAAAAAAAAAATTGCGTCCTAGTGAACATTATCAGTTTTCGCTTGGCAGCCAACGTGTTAAACAGAGATTTTTTGAAGAAATATATTGACAGTGAAAACTTTTCTTGGTCGCAAAATTCCATGAGCCATACAAATTCCGAGAGCAGTTGATTATATTGAATACTATGTGCATAGCCGTAATTTAATAAAGTTTTGTTTTAAGTTATTGTATATTGGTAACTTAACTAAAATAAATATTAAATAAATATTTAAAAAAAACATTTTTACATTGAAATTATTTTCAGTTTTGTTTTGATTTTAAATATATCTGGATTTAAAATTATCGAGCATAAATGTTTGGAATTAAATTTTGAAAAGAAGAGTTGCAAGTTGAAGTTTTTATGAAGTGTAATAAGAAATAAATATTGCAAAATGAAATCGAAGGTTTTTTTTATTTGCATATTTTACCTTCCGCTGTTGAATACACCCGTAAGGCATGGTGACTTCATTGCGACATCGTTGTGAAGCACACTGCGACTTTGTGACCTTTGATTGTCGATGTGACGTCACGTGACATCGAAGTGAAGTCACAGTGACTAAAATGTGAAGTCGTTATGGCCGTTTTAGAGTTCATTTGTGACGTCACATTGTAACCACTTTGTGAACTCACGGTGTGACAAATTTGTGAAAAATGTGTCATTTGTGACTACTTTGACAGTAACATCCTGACGAAAATGTGACCAAAGCGACGTTGTGATAAAAGTATTTTTTTAAAGTAAATAACATATTTTGAAGAATTTTTGTGCTTTTCTAAAGATTTTTACGAAAGTCATATCTCAGTCAGAATGTGACGTCACTGAGTGGTGGTATTTTGGTCACTGATGTTGTGTGACCACAGTGACTCACAGTGACGTCACTGTGACCATGCGTGCTATGAGGGCATTCTGTTCCATGATGGATTAAATTTATAAAATACAATTTTTTATATATTTAATGTATTTTTTTAACAAACTTTTTTTTTAAAATTGATTCTGAATACACTTCGCTTTTTTACCAGTAATTTTTCATGCATGTTATGTTCAAGAATATTTGAAATGTTGAATTATTTTTTTTAAATCATTTGGCTCATTTTAAAAATGTCAATTATTTATTTAAGCTTAACATAAATTTTTTTATGATATTGTATATTCACATTTTATTGAATTATTTCTGGAAATTTATTAAATCATTTTTAAATTGTTTTTTTTCTTTCGTGAAAATAAGGGGTGACCTCATGAATACTCCACGATTATAAATATTAATTTTACTATTTATACTAAGCTAAGAATTATAGAGATTTGTGCTTCACGGTATACTAATAAGTAACACAACTATTTTAATTTTTTCACGTGTTTTGGGGCATACATTGGACGAGTGTTTAAGATACCAGATCCCTAATCTATTGAGAACGTTAGTGGTTTATAAATTTGACCAAATCTTGCTCCGTTTTACACTCTTTATGGAGCTTCCGGCTGGAGTTCTCTGACGTTATAAATTTCCTTGTGCTATCTCGTACTTTTACATTGATATCGACTTATAAACTGAATAAACTGTTGTAGCACCTGATGCCAAGCATACAAGTTATATGTGTTCAATAAATAAATAGATATTCCAAACAGTTAATTTTGCAGATAATTGCAGATGGAATCAATTCAGGCACACAAGACATGTTGTGCAACATGTGGATTTATATTGAATATCGACTGGACACTCTCAAAGCAATAGAATGAGCCCACATAGAATATAATGCATAAACTTAATAATATTTCTTTCAGATAAATAAGCGTTTACAGCTAAATAAACTTGCTGTTTTGCCATAGCAATAATGCATGCAATAAACAATTGACTATTTCAGAAAAGAAATGATTTTAATAAAATAAGCTTGTGTTATTATTTATGATTCTTCAAAGTCACAAATCATTAATACTAATACTTTCCGTACAATTTATAATTTCAATCAGCAATATTTCATGTGGATACTCTGGTTTTAAGCTTTAAAAAATAAGTCAGCACATTTTTGAAGCAATATTTGTTTTCTTTAAAAGCAGATTAAACAATCCGAAAATAAGGCAAATTATACCATTTCAAATAAGGTACCCTGGGGTAATAACGCCACGTTAAGGTTCTACCAATTTTCACGGCTCAGTTTTAGCTTGTATTTTTCAAACAAATACATGATTTGATACAGCAACTCATTGACTATCTATATAAAAAAAATAATTTAACAGATATGTATTCATAAAATGTAATGTCGTGATTTCTTGACCAATGCTATTCGGCGTTTTTACCCACCTATATGGGTAATAACGCCATGTAAACAAAACTATGAAATAAAATGGAATAATTGCATGTAGATTGCCCAATTCTAAAAATACGCACTTCTACAAACTTAGAAATTGACAAATTGCATTCTAAGATATTGAAAATGTTCAATTTTTTGTGAAAGTGTCAGAAAAATAAAGTTGTGGTGGTGGTGGGGGAGGGATGAGGCAAAACAATACCAGACCGTGAGCTTCTTTTTGCTTAAAAAGGACCGCTTAAATAGAATTATTAGAAACATTACACAGTTTTAACTGTGTTTATTTGAATCAGTATAAAGGATGTAGCTCGGCCACCGTAGGGAATCAACCGGGATATTAATGCCAAGGATTGGCGTTATTACCCAGTTATAGTTATTGCGCTGTACATTTTAAATTACAAATTATCTCGAGAAGACATCCAAAATCTTCAACAACATTTTGAAAGTCCGTGAAATGTACTACAAATTTATGTAATTAACAAAGTATTTCCGGATAAAAAAGATAGTCTTCACATCACAAAACGTAAATCGCAAATTTTAGATCAAGCGTTAATTTTAGTTGCTAGTAAAAACAATAAGACCTAAAAACGAAACAAATTAACTTGAAGCTGTTTTTTGCGATTTATATGACTCAAAACCCTTCTGCGCAGAGCACATGGGTGTCATTTACCAGATTATTTCATAATTATGCAAAATATTAGCACTTGGCGTTATTACCCCGCCTGGCGTTATTACCCCAGGGTACCTTATTATGAACAACCAAGCAATCATAAAAACACAAAAATAGTAGGATATCAATAGTAATAAAATACAGCTGTTGATATTATATAATGTATGCATTTAGGTATTGACTCTACGCTCTGAGCTCTTCTTAAGTTTCTAACTTAATAATAATAATAATACGTAAGTAATTAAATAAACACCTCTAAAGAAAATCAAATTACATTTGTTTTCGATTTCCTTTCTTTGTCCGAATTTGAAAATATCTAATATGTCAATTACATAATACCATATATACTATATACACTATATTACAATATATACTATGTTAATTACATTTAACGTTTTTGTCATGTAATTAAATAAAAAAATTCAATAAGCCTTTAATATAAGTTTATAAAAATTCTGCATTAATTTTTTTTGTTTATTTTTTTTATTTGGATCTAAAGTTATCTAGTAGAACTGTTTTTTGGCTTTAAAATTCTGAAAGGCTGTTTTAAGCCATTTCTTTTTATTGGAAAAGAAACATTACGGATGAAGAAATTTATTTCAAAATATTGGTGATAAAAAGTTTCCAGATGAATAATTTTTGAAGCTGAAGAAGCGATAGAAAATACGACAAACTGAAAGGAAAGCTTAGTTCTTTTTTTTTTTTATCAACTTTTTCCGCAATTGAAGAAATTCTTTTTCACGATGAATTTAATTTACGAAGTATTGTCTTTGTTGTATTATTTGTATCCTGTTTCTTTTAAATTGATTCTTTAAAACATAAAAAAAAAGAAAAAAAAACATTAAAAGTAAAATGTGAATTTATAGTCAAATGTATACAAGTGATATTTTATTTTTTAATGATTTTTTTTTAATTTTCAGAAATATATTATTTACTTTAAATATATATATAATTTACATATAATAATATCTATCCACCGTTTTACTGACTCTTTTAAAAAAAGTATTATCCTTCATATCCTTCATTTTTCTTCTTCTTCTGTTTATTTCATCATTTTCAGTTGAATCTTCAAAAATAAATAAAACACGCATTTATATATATATATATATATATATATATATATATATATATATATATATAAACATCAGGGTTGATACGGGTAAGGGAATTTTCAGACTAAAAAATTCTTCAGTGCCAGTATTTTATTATAGAAAATCTCTCATTGAAAACGGCGAAAATTCATGCTTCTTTACTAGATTTATTTTCTCATAAAAAAATATTGATATTTGACCTGGAAATTTCCTTGAAGCGTAGCAACCCTGATATACATGCATACAAAGAAAAATTATTCCTCTAACCCTACCACAAGTTGTACAATAAGGTGACTTTTCCATTCCATTAACAACAGCATATGATAAAGTTTGTGAGTCGTTTGTATATAAAAACTGATTTATGATAAACCATTGCTCAGTAAATTTACAGTTATTTAAATCATGGGATTTCGGGTGATAGAGAAATTTAACTTTTATTAAATTAAAGCAGACTGTTTCCTGCTTTCGAAATATTCAGAAAAAAGAAAAAGAATAAAAATCTCATTAGGTAACAGAATAAAATATTTTTTTGCTAAATATTCTTTTTTGAAGGATATTCTTTGAACAGTTAACCTATTTTACTTTCCATGTGGGCAGTAACACTATTTAAGTTTCAATACACCATTCAATTTTTTTACTGTTGTGGACACCTTACACTGTAACATTTGGGATGCTAAAATTAATTAAACGAAATGTGACTATTATGTTTTGTAAAGCTTCCTTTTATTCATTATACAAGCACTTAACAAGACTAACCTCCCTTGGAAAGGTAACACTAAATACCTGGAGGTTATCTTTGATAAAAGACCCATTTTCATGAAACATTATTTTAACGTAAAAAGTAACGTCGGCGAACTTTCTCTATATCACGAGCTACTCTCCTCCTTTTTGTTGCTTTCTCTAATTTCAATAACGCAGTATTACATTTCACCAATAAACCACTTAATCTTAATATGCATTTTGTACGCTTTTGCTATACTAGTTTCCACAGGCTAATCCAGAAAATCTTGGTTATTTTTCAATTTGTTGACGGTCCCTTATGGGATTTGAGGAAAACTCGTCGCGAAAGTATAGAACATGTACTATTCTGTATACATATTTGGAGTTTTAGAGTAAAACCTTATGTATTTTTTTTATTTAACAAAACGTCTAAACTCGCAAATGGTCAGTCACTTTTAGCCATTAATATCCTATGTAAGCATTTCAAAAACTTTTCATAAAATCAGTACATAAAATAGTTTTAAAAAATCGTTACATTATTTTTTATGCGCATAGATATGGTAATAAGAAGTTAATTTCTACATCACTACATCAAAATGCATAAAATTAAATGCTAACAGAATATAGAATATTTAGAAACCGTTCGAGAGAATCAAACATTAATTGAACAGATTTTGTATGTTTCTGTACATGATTTCGAAAGTAAATAAATTTAGAAGCTCTGGTTAACTTTCAATATATCTCATTAACATCTATCGTTATATTCTAAAAAGATACTTTTCACTTTAAATGACATTTAAAATATGCATGAATAGCTTGGAGTAAGGTATTAAAACATCCAAAAAGACTCCAATTCACTAAATACACTCAAATCTGTCATTAAACTAACTCTCCGCTTTTATTCTAAGTAGACACGCTTAAATGTAGCACTGCTTAACAATATAACACAGATAGGATATAAACATTTAAGTGGTTACGAAATTTTAAGGCTGCGAATTAATTTTAATTAGTTTCAATAAGGGTGTCAGATACGAATAACAGCTAATGCATTAATCAGTCTTAAGGGACATCATAAATTATGAAGCAGTAAAGTCGCTGTTGAGTTTTATATTTATGTTATATGAATCAAAGTGGAAGTATGACAAATGTTATTCTAGTAGCGATCTCACGTCATTTTAATCATATTCATTCATCTAAAAAACTGCAATATTTTTTTTTTCAACTGCCTTTAAAAAAGAGGTTTCTATTTCGGCCCGTACGTATGAATGCAAGTTTAGATTGGTACCCATAACATCACGGAAGTCGGAATTTCAGGATGTATTTTGAACATACGAAAATTATATACAAAACATCCATTTATTATGCATCCACTATAAGAGAAAGAGATTCATAGGAATATTCTGTAAAACAATCAAGTATGCCACGTTCCCCATCATGCAAAGTATAATTAAAAATCTAGAAAATTTGAGCAAAGAGGCGGGTTCTAATCAATATTACGGTAGCTAAATATTTTGCTCTTCACAAATTTATTTTGAAACATTGCCACTTGGATTGTCTATCTATCTATATTATAAAGGCCAAACGTATCTGTGCGTAACGCGTACGACATTTTGCGGATGGCAACACTTTCCCATGCAATTTCGGTTTTTCAATTTTTGCTACTACAAATTTTACACTTCTTAATATCGCACGTTGTACATTTTTGCGTCGTCGTATAGAGAAAAACCTACTTTTAAATGCAATTTGTTTGAAAGCTATATCTCAATTTATTTTTGAGTTATTAATTTTGTTAATACTTTTTAGTACCAATTTTGTGATTGTGGCAACAGAATCACTCCATTTTCTCTTAAAATTGAAAGGGAAAAAATAGAAATTAAAATGCGTGTTCTATTTTTTAAATATCGTCTGTTATAAATCCTGAGAATTTCGACGGGTTCCACCTCGTGCATTTAAAAATGAAAGTGACGTATAAAGCCAAAGTTATGTAATAAAATTAATGAGTTGTAGTTAATATATATTTTTCGTTTCTTAAGTTCTATCCAAGGTATTGCTATTTCTATTTTAAACTATAATAATTATTGGTCTCCGATTTCAAACGAAGTGGCATATTTATGTAAATAAACAACAATTAGTCTTTAAAATATTCTTTGCTGCACTCTAAAAAATAAAAGTGTAAATTTACCCAAAAATGTGTAAATCGATGATACAAGAACGATTTGTTTAGATGCGTAAATGCGTGTGTAAATTGCCAAAATACAAGCCTAATGTGTAAATTTCAAACTATACATTTCAGAGTGTAATTTGATGATAACACTATGTGTGTAATAGTTATAACGTTCACTCATAAAATACTTACATTAACGTGTAAATTGTGCAGGAATACACATATATTTATGAAATATTCTTACTCATTTATCTATGTAATCTTCTGTGATTACATGTATAAATGTGTATTATGCAAAAATACACATTATTGTGTTATTGTAACTTACACAGTTCTTTGCGTAATATGTAAAATAAGCATATTCGATGGAGGTTCAATAACTATTGTATATATAGAATAATACACATCCTTGTATATATAGAATATCTGTACTGCAATGGGTTGATGTATAATATCGAAGTCTAGTGTCTTAGTTGATTTTATGCTTAGTTTCAGAACCGTAGCTGCAATATTCATATATTTTTGAATGGAGGAGTAAAATGGGGGTGGGGTGCAGTTGAAAGCCTGATTTTTAGCTTATGGGGGCTAGATTTGTGACAGTGGATGAGATAAAAGTAGTGTTGTTTGAATTCGGGATCATAGTGATGTACCCACATCACATCTACTATCACAAGTGTAGCCTCATAATCTCCAAATCAGCGTATCAATCTCACCCCCCTCCCCTTAAAAACTCCTTATAAATAGGTTTTTAGAACTTTACTCCTCCTTTTAAAACTATGTTACTATAGAAGCTACAGATCTAAAATTCAAATATATCCATTTAAGACATTAGTTTTTTATATTCCTCATCAACCATCGTAGTACAAATATTTTTTCTCTGTTAATGGGGAAGTATGGACACATTTTGAAATTTAAAAATTCTTTAATTATAAAATTGATTCTTCAAGTTATGTTTCTATATTGTTCAAGTGCATTAGAAACTGTTTCATTTTGTATACTATAAATCAAAATTTTTCTATTTGTATCAAATAAAGTTGATTTTATTATTTTTGTAAAAAGTATCTCATTCTTCTTAGCTGGAGAGCTACTGAACCCTGGGAGTAACGGTCGTCCTGTAAAGATAGAAATTTGTATACCTACGATTTATAGCATGCTAAGAGCAATAGCCATGACCTGGCAGGCGTCAGCCCTGCACGTCATCAGGCCCTTTATTTTTTGAACTGTCAAGTAAATTGAGTTTAAAATCTTGTTCCTGTAAGTTTAAAAATTTAATAGGATAAAGCTTATTTTTTGTAAATCTTTAAAAAAATTTGACAGGCGATTACAATGAGCAGAAGTATATGACAGGTGAATTAAAAAGAGCACAGTTGATGAGGTAAAATAAACTTTGTTCTGTATAGTTAAAATTTAGATATGTTTTTAAGTAAACGTTTTAGAATAAATATGTACAATGCCAGGCGGTTTTGAACAGCATAAGACCTTGACAGGCGAGGGGAAAGCTGCTAAGGGCGTGCGAGTAAGAAATGTAACGTGAACGCATACAGCAAATGCAATATATTTTATTAGGTTTTATACAATCTATATCAGTTTTAACATTCATTTTCATCATCATTCGACATTTCACTATCATTGTTTTCATCATCATCTGATTCTTCAGAAATGTTTTCCTCTTCTGAAAATAGTAAAAAAAAAAATTTTAATTAATCAATAAGGTCGTTAAGAATTGAATATTAAGCTTAATTACATAGGACTGTATATTAAATCTTACTGAATAAAATAGTTGTATGTTACCTGAAATGTATTCTTCAGTTTCAGTCGATTGTGCTGTGGCAGTATCAGTAGGCACTTGTTAAAGTATGTCGTACATAGAAGAAGGAACCGTATTCCCTTCAAACCAATTAAACTCGTAATGACCATCAATTAAGTTCCAAACGTTATTTTCAGGGGTAAGAATTATTGGTTCTTTTAAATGACAATTTCGCCAGATATTTGTAATGCATGCAGTTCTCAATAATTGTTGCTGTAGTTCGCGTTGGCATGGTAGTAGATTTGATGAATCATAACTTATTACTTTCTTCATGAACACTTTAGGATTATTTGTGTTATATGTAGCCAGGAACTTTTCATAGCACGCATTATTTAATTTTGAACATTTAAAACCATACATTTCGCATACAAATTTCTCTAGTATCGGAATTTTTTTTTCTTTATTCTCTACTACTTCTGCGTTTTCTAATTCTTTGAACGCCTTCTGATACACACTCAATTTCTGCTATATTTGGAATTTTTTTTTTTTTTTTTTTTTTTTTTTTTTTTTTTTTACCTTTTTTTGAAAAGGATGGATTAAAATCACAACCGGTCAATGCATGAAATCCCGGTAGGCTTTGGCATATAGAAGGTCCCAATTTCGTATACAGTTCAGATATAGATTTCCATATAGATTTTTAAATTATTATTGTGGACATGGTCCATGTTTCCAAGCAGTTATATTAAAATGTCTGTGTCAAATACTTTTTTTAACACGTCGGATATATCTTCATCCATTTGGCATGTATGGTATACTATTTACATATCAGCCTTCACTAACTCTGCGATGTCGTTCATGACCACCCAGAAGAAAACAATGAAAATCGAGTAACTGCTTAGGTATTTCACATTCGCCAATTAAGAAATCAGCAGTTGTTATGTTTTCTGGTAATTCTTTCTTCGTTATTTTTAAAATAATTTTTCGTAAAATTGATGCTGCTCTGTGCAATATCTCCGCATCTTCGAACAGCTCACATAATTTTGCATCAACAACAGAATCCTTTAAAGTTAAATTCTGTAACAATTTAGCTTCAAACCGCTGTATATTAAAATTAACATCAACATCTTCATCATTTTCTTCCAGTATTCCTTGTAATAACTCAAAGTAATATTTACATAAGTATGTGAATGAAAATGTGCTTTTTTTATTTATTATTTCCTCGCTGATAAAAATTTTCATTTCATCAAAAGCCAGTTTGTGAAAATATTTCCAACTCTTCTTCGGTGGTGATTTTGCTTTCACTTGTTCTTGCAAAGTATATATGGCAATTGTTCGACAGCTATTATGTTAAAAAATCTATGGGCTTGAATCTGCGCTAACTTTTTCATGAAATTCATTATCGTCGCCAAACTCTTTCAGAATTTGCATCAAACTTGCTCTTTCTGACGAGTGAAGAGGTTGGTATCGTCGTTTGACTCGTTTATATTTACTTTTACAAAACACTCGTTTTACTAATGGGCACTTCAGCAGATGTTGATGCTCTGCTTTCTTCAGTAGCTATTGGAGGAGCTACTTTCACTGTTTCGACGTTTGTCGACGACATTTCTAAAAAAAAAAAAAAAAAAAAAAAAAAAAAAAAAAAAGTTGACATATTTATATTTAATGATTAGTAATACAGTGAAAACCTATTAAGACGATATTGTTTACAATAAAATACCGGTTATCTTGAACAAAATCAAAAGTATTGGTTGATTGCTATATGACCGCCTTAACAAAAGTACCTTTTTTTAAGACATTTATTGCTACGAAATACCGGATTGAGCAAGCACATTTTACTCATTTTTTCAGAGAATTATAACTGTAGCTTAGCTGTATTGTAAACAATTGAAATAGGAAACAGTATCCACATCTGGCACGAGAATAATGAAAGGTCAATGGCCATTATCGGAAAAGTAAAGCTCTTACAAAAAACTCTAAAGCAGACCCTAATTTAAAAACAAAACATGTGCGTAGTTAAGGCTTCATCATATTTCTTCATTCAGTTTGTAACTTATTTGAACACAAGACGCATCAAAGAGTTTTTTGAGTTAATTGTATGGACTTATAATACAGAAAAACATGTGAAAAATGTCGCAAACGAAAAGACAACAAATTACATAATATCCAACATGAATAATTTTTTTTTATTAATACCTACGGCTTTATATGTATGTATATATGCTTAACATACCGCGTCATATAAAAAATATTTTGTACCTCTAAATCATTAGTACCGGTTGTTACAAATATCAGTTTTTACATATAAAAATGAGTAGTCCCTTCGATTTCGTTATAACGTATTTCGACTGTAATTTTTATTTTTACTTGATTTTTTTTTATTTCCGTCAAAAATAATAATTATTTAAATCTTGCTTTGTACATTAATATAGTTATTGTTATAGTACCATGACTATGAATAATTTTCATTAATATATTTAGTACATAATTATTTAGTATTTAATACATTTAGTAAGGATATATTTAGTACTTAATATATTTAGTAAGGATCAAATTTGTGCCACGTAATTAAACCAAGAATATAGTTACAATTAAAGAATATAGAAGTTAATAAAAAAAATACTTGATGATGATGCTGGTAGATTTGAAGTTGATGATTCACTCGTGCGATATTTTTTCATCACGGCAAGAAAGTTTTTATAGCATTTCACACGATAACCAGTATTTGCGTTAATTTCCTCTGGCAAAGAAATATCTTTGAATTTTAATTTTTTGTCTTTTCTTATTTTCAATATTGATTTACTTTTATTCAACGTAGTCTCTGTAAATCGTACACTTTTTTCATCAGTTTCTTGGTTACAAATCACACAAACCACGTGTTAAGATTCCATTCTGCACTTTATTTACTGAAATGTTAATATAAAGTACAACAATACACAATATCACTGCACAATTAATAATAATAATAATAATAAATTAGTTTTCATAAAAATTCGAAATCACTCAACATAAAAAATATTATATCTCATAGCATCCACACAAGTAAAAATCATTCTCTCAGTAAGGCAGACGATTTTGAAGCAGCTATTAATTCCTACGAAGCCAGACGAAATGCGGCAGAAAAAGAACTGAACTGAATTGATGGGGAATGAAATTTTTCGATTTGTTGTAAGAAGAATGTAAGATAGAGACGACGACGAATTAAATAGAGTTTATGATTATTTAAATTGTAAATATTGTTTTTGTAAATAGTCTTTTTTGTAAATAGTAATTTTTGAACATAAGTATTTAAAAGTTTTAAACGGTATCAGATCTTAATTAATTATGAGTTAATTATAATTCCGAAAGAACTTTTAGAAGGAAAAAGAATTCCATGTCGCACGCCCTTAGCAGCTTTCTCCTCGCCCGTCAAAGTTTTATGCTGTTCAAAATTGCCTGGCATTGTACATATTTATTTTAAAACGTTTACTTAAAAACATGTAAAATGTAAAATGTAAATTTTAACTACACAGCACAAAGTTTATTTTACCTCATCAACTGTGCTCTTTTTAATTTACTTGTCATATACTTTTGCTCATTGTAATCGCCTGTCAATTTTTTAAAGATTTACAATAAATAAACTTTATCCTATTAAATTTTTAAACTTACAGGAACAAGTTTTAAAACTCAATTTACTTGACAGTTCAAAAAATAAAGGGCCCGATGGTGCAGGGCTGACGCCTGCTAGGTCATGGCTATTGCTCTTAGCATGCTATAAATCGTAGGTATACAAATTTCTATCCTTACAGGACGACCGTTACTCCCAGGGTTCAGTAGCTCTCCAGCTATATCCCATTCTTCTCTAAATATACACATAAAATTTTCTCTTTTATTTTCTATATTCTTCCTTGCTTCTTATTTTTATATTTTCATTTCATTTAGATATTATTCAGTACATACAATTAAAAATTAAGATAAAGAAAAAGAAATAAATAATTAATGATAGATTTTAGACTAGTCAGATAGAATAATTATAGTTGGTAAACTTGCAATCTCCACACTTTTTATTTTTAGAGTTCAGACTCACATTTTCATTTTTTAATATTTCAGACTCAAGATACAAAGTCAATTATACTCAAGGTGCTGTGCTACATACAGTTATAAAAGTAAAATATTAAATACTATAAAAAATAGAAAAAGGTATGCAATCTTCACATACACACACATATTACTTGCAAAAATTTTAGCCGATTTGTTTATATGTACATAAATCACCTATATTATATGTTGAATTGTTTTCTTTTAAAATATATTCATCATTACAAAGAATTTACCTTAAAATTATCAAGATTATCAAAAAGACTGTTGAATCATTATAATAACATCTTTTACATTTAAGATTATATTTAGAAATTTGTGTCTTTTTTCAAAAAAATACAAATATATTTTAACATTAATGAAATGAATCATGTTTTCATAAATGAAAATTTCAGATATTCTAATTAAAATTTTAGATATCAAACTAATGCGTATTTTATTTATCAGCAATAGTAAAAAATAAAATAAGAAATACTGTGATTATATCCAAATATCAATTGACTCTTATAAATATTCGAAATTAATGCTCGAGAATTTATTTGGCGAGTACATTTTTGTCTTAAGTATATAAAACTTACCCGGTTGGGTATATTTATGTAGGGTGGGGGTAATATGTTCGACTTTGAATATTCATTATGACACAACTGTTATATTTTTTATATACATACAATAATTTGTTTTATGTAATATAAATTCTGTAATAATAGGCAAAATTGGAATGGAAAAATGCATATTTGTATAAAAAGCCATTACTTTAATATAAATTTTCTTCAAAATTTTTAGTCTAAGGTTATTTTAAATCAACGTATTTGTGTCCTTTTCTAATTTACTTCTGTGTTTTTTTATTAAATCTATAATTAACAAGCAACAATTATATGTTCTTTACTATGATTACTTTAGTGGAACATAATTCTTCAGATGTAATATTTTCAAATTAAAACACAGCTGAAAATTAAATGTAATTAGGATAAATAAATATTCCAAATTTCTCAAATTTGGAAAATGTAGCGTAGAAACTAAAAACAACGCTATAGTTTTAATCGATAATAAACTTAGTTAACATTATAAGTTTCATAAAAAAACTTACAACAAAATTTCAATAAATAAATAAAACTCAGATGAACTGTTTAACTTAAAAATTAGAATATATAATTTATAGATATGATATACATTTGTATAGTAATTTATAAATAAACTATAATATCTTTCACACAACCGACCCAAAATTTAATACTTCCCCCCCCCCTGCACCCAAAAAAATGATGCTAACGTTTATTTGCTACTGTTAAAATACATTCATAAATTCCTTTTAAGATGAAATTTTTTCAAGAAATAAATAACTTTAGATACAACAGTTGTTATTTTAATAGACATTTATCAGGAGTTAGGTAATATTGACATTTTTTAAGACAAGTAAATTATTCATGTAAAAAATTCTTATATGTAAAAATACAAACCAACATATAGCATATACATTTATACATAAATATAAACAAATCAGATAAAAAGAATTTAAGGTGATACGAACGTATGAGATTACATACCTTACATTCTATATTTTTCTCAACGCGAGTATTTGCATTCAGCTGGATCCACCATTAGTTTTCAACTTAAACCTGATGAAGCCAGGTCAACCATGATTGCAGTTTTAGGTTTCGATGCTAGATTCGCGTCTAACTCGGGATCGAAGTAATTCGTGAACAGGACCATAAATTGTACTGCGAACTAAAGTTAAACTAAAATTATAAGTTAAACTTTGAAATGGGCAAAAGGTTACAAGCTATGAGGCGGCTAAAATAATTTAGGGTAAAATAAGGTATACTTATATTCGATATGCAAAATGCAAAAATAACTCAGGATACGAATTTAGAATTATCTTAATTACATGCATTATATTTTATGTTACATATTAAATGAATTCGAAATAGTTTTTAGATTCTACTGAAGGTTAAACTACTGTTCTTTAAATTATGGGGAGGGGTGGGCAGCAGAAAAATTAACAACAGTACAAAAAACATAATTTAAATTTATGAATATGCATAAAGTGGGATTATATCTCTTTTATAAAGCCTCTTTATGAAGTCTTCCTATTTTCGCTTTAAGAATGATATCTAACTCTATTACTGAAAATTACAAGTAAAATACAGAAAAAATCAGCGGTCTGCGAGACGGCTGAAAGAAATTACGATTTAATTAAAACAACGAATTATAAAATCAAGAATTCTTCTATTTGATTTACAAATTTCAAAAGGTAATTCAGAAAACGAAATTAAAATTAACTTATTAAATGAAAAAAATTTTACATTACATGTAACGAAATATTGTTGCATGTTGTCGAGATTAATTTTTTTTAACTTCTTTTAAATGTTCACGTGCTGCTGAAACGAGGAGGGTAAGAGAGGTGGTCAGAGCAGCCTATAAAAATAAATAAATATATTAGTTTATTATTTTAAAATGCTGTTACAGCAATGCAGTGACTTCATGTTATTTATGAATGGGATTACTGAAATAAAAAGTATAGCTCTGAATAATATGTAAGCCTCTCATCCCTTTCGTAACGTCCCTTTTCTATTTTAAAATTCACGCATTTATAATTTTTGTAACACACTAATTAGAGTAATTTCAGGTGCTTCTACATTTACAGATTTTTCTGAGTATATGAACTGATAGCAACTTACACAATTAATGCCATAAACTAAACACACATTAAGATAGGTATTTTTTGTGGGAAATGTGCATTATTTTATGACAAGTGGATGATTTTAGAAATTTACACACTTACCTATGTGTATATCATTAAGTGTTAATTACAATAACGTACAAATTTGGTAAATTCATGCATTTTTCACCATTTACATATTTATTTGTTATTTCCAAGTGATAACAAAATACATACTTAGTTGTGCAAGCTAAAATACACATAAAACATTCAAAATTTTGCAAAAAGTGGGCAATTTTCATGTCAGGTGTGTAATTTTAGGAATTTACACACATATATATGCGAATTCGTCTAATTTACACTTTTATTTTTTAGAGTGTAATGGCGTCAGGAAATTTCAAGTTGAAAGTACTAAGAAGTTTTAAATTAAATGTAAGGTACCCTGGCTAATAACGCCAAGGTCTAATACTGAACGTAGTTTTGAAAGAATTTGGGAAAATTACACTACGGGTTTTACCCTGAAATGTTAATAAAAAATTATAGGTGTCTCGCATGGTAACCCGGCTTTTGTTATTTATTTATTAATAAACTGTCTGTTTGTTTTTATTTTCTTTTTTAAAATGATATAAATTGTTTTAATTCTATAATTATTAACTAAAAGTCTTTAAAAAATTATTTTTTTAAATGATAGGAATTATTTTAAAAATATGTATGTAACTGATATTTGAAAACGGAATTTTCGCGAAATTTGCGTCAGAAAAATAACGCGCCAGTATGGTGAACATATGACATCTGTGTTAATAAATCATAGAACTCAGTAATTTTATGCTTTTAGATAATAAATAATCAAATATTGTACCCGTGGCATTTTTAAAATATTTCATTAATTATTTAAAATACAATAAGATAAACATTTCACTTATTTCATCTAAAATACATAACTTTAATTTGAAACTGAAAACTTTAAAATTCATGACTTTTTTGTATTAAAAAGAATAGAAAAAAATTAAAATAATGATATTTTAATGCTCCATAATTGCAGTGAAGGAACAAAACATAAATAAATCAAATTTATCGCAGCATAAATCTTGCTAAAGGACGTTTGCATAGTTACCCATAAGATATGTTTTATTTGGGTATTGCCATTAAAGAACTAACAAGTAATCGTGATTTTTGTGCTAAATACGTTAGCGTAATATTTATAGAGAATTGTAGACCTTATCGGTGGAATAAGGGCGTAAAAGCAACGGGCGATTTAAAGTTTTCTTATGTGAAAATTATATACATACTTCGAAATACTTTATTTATGGTATAAACTTGTAGTGCATTTCATGTTAATTTAAAAATCTTGTGATAGATTTTGAAAGTGTTCGCGAGAAAGCCAGTAGTTTAAAATATATTGCACAAAATGTATAACATGATAATAATGCCGTTCACTGGTGTTATTACCCCAATAGATTTTTTTCAGTAACAGAACAATTTTTATTTTTTATTTTTTACTGCACGATTGACCATTATTGTTATTGTTGAAAACTGAAAAGGGTAAAGAGAAATTCGTATGTAAAAATGTTGCTATTTTTTCATGTAATAAGAATAAAATATCAAATGAATATTATTGCATCCTAATATCGCATTTTAAATGTATGTAAAGCGATTTGTCAGAATCTAGGTCTATAGATTTACTTTCATTAGCATTGGACAATTTACATGCCATTGTGCTATCTTATTTTATACTTTTGTTTGCATGACATTATTACTCATATAGGTGGGTAAAAACCTGAAAAAGCATTGATAAAAAAAAATAAAACCACTACATTTTATAAATCTATATGTGATAAAATACTCTTTTTCTACTCATTGTAAATATATTGCTGTATCAAATCCAGCTATTGTTTAAAAAATACCGAAAACTAAAATCATACGTGATAAAATATTATTTCTTCTATTCAATGTAAATATATTACTGTATCAAATTCAACATTTGTTTAGAAATAAATCTAAAACTAAGTCTTGAAAATTGGCCGAACCTTAACATTTATTAACCCAAACACCTTATATATTCAACTTGTAACATAAATTTAATTATTTAAGTCGCCTTTTCAGTAAAACAATGAGCTTTTTACAATTCATATTATATATAACAAATTTAAGATTTGATGTCTTATCTGAGTCTGATTCAAAAATTCTTCTGTTCCTTTTTATTTCTGTGCAATTCGGGAAAGAAGAGGAAAGTGTTCCTATTCAGTGACCACAAATGAAAATAACCATTTAAATTTTTCCACTCTGTAGTGCTCCCAATATGAATCATTTAGTAGAAACAAAATTCACTGATCTCTGAAGTATGGTCTGCTAATTTAAAGCTGTATTTTTTCTTTTTTTATCTCGAAATTCATTTCATTGAATATTTTTTTGTCATTGATTATAGCTAAACATTATGTAGTGTTATAATCACATTCTCTTACGCTGATTGATTTGTGTAAAATAATCGTATACATGAGAGTCATGTGGTTTAGAATTTCAACTATCGATAATATTGCAATTCAACTGTTCACTGAATCTGATCGCACTGATTTGATTACAGATTTGGTATTGGTATAAAGCAGGTGTGTCCAACATTTCAGTAAACAGGGATACATGTCTACTGTTGACAAGCTTGTGGTGTGACAATATTCCCATAACTCAAGATATCCAACAATCTTATCACTGTAGTTATGAACGCGATAAGCAATATACAAATAGGATATACAATGCTCATCCATCTCACAGCCGTAGATTATCATTGATTATCATTGATTATCATTTATAAATTTCGTATAAAAATAATTTGTACAAAAATATAAATAATACTAGATTTGGATTATTAAAAAATCATTAATTTCTTTATAAATCACTCTGCCTAACAGACAATTTACGATTACTGAGAATGCAAATAAAAAATTAGAAGAAATAAAGAGAAACATAATGTGAAAATATTAGCAAAATCTTATTTGACAACCATATTTATTTTTTATTCAAATTTATGTTAATATTTTTATTAATAACTTATTATAAAAGATACATTTTTATAAATCAAACAACTGTGTAAATTTCGACTGATTATGTATTGTTACCAAATAAATAAACAAAATCTTGATTCATATTATCCTGAAAAATATGTGAATTGAAAGTATGGTAACTTAATAAGAGTAGATTAATGGATTAATAAAGCTTTAAAAGAAAAATAATTTTCAAATACGGAAGTATTGCTTCATTTAATTTTGGTATTATCTTTAAAATTTTACGGAAGTGACTAAAGCTTCTTATTAATTCTTAATTAGCAGTAAATACGTTTATAGACAAATTAAAAAACAGTTAATTACACAAGAGTCGAATTTTTAAGTAGGAATATTTTAAATATTTGAAAACGATAATCGATTTTCTAGTAAAAAAATATCCCATTTATTATTAATAAGTAATACTATTATTAATGGTAATTACTGAAAAAGGTGGAAAATTTTTTGGACATTGCGTGAAAATAATTAAGAACATATCTGTGTATTTTCATCGAATAAATCAATAATGATGTTTTATATTTAAACAAATATAATGACAGAAAATAAGAGAAATACATGAAATTTGATGAGAAGATTTGGGGGTAATTAACCATGAGATATATATAAAATTAAAAGAATAAAAAATAATGTATTCCAGTCTTGACATAAATTTGTATAAAGTTTTTTCGACAAAACTAGATTAGATTTGTGTTATATTCCAATTACGTTTTTGATTTAGTAGTAAAATTCATGTTTAAAACAAAAAATCGCATATCAACCTTTTTAAACAAACAAAATTATATTAATCTTCTTAAAATACGTTTCTACGATATTAAATAGCTAAATTTTGCAACAGAGAGGCCTCAACGATATGTTTTCTAAGGAAAAAATCAACTGAAATGTGACTACCCATATAAAAAATAAGTACGTGTGTTTTAGTTAATAATTAAAATACATTTTAAACTCGAGCGTTACGGTAGCTAAAATCATTGTATTCCCAAGAAGTTACCTTCTCAATTACAGAACGTACTCAATGCTACTCAATGAGAATTGATTTAAAATTGATATAAAGTTTGTTTAATTGTACTTGATCATTTTAAATATAATCAATTAATTGAGTAAATTTATGTTTTAGGTCTAATATTTTGGATCCAAATTTAGAATCATTGTATATTATGTTATACATTATATTAGATTTATTATATTTATTCGATTATATTTATTTTAAATCCAATTTTGAAACTGATCGTTCAAGTACATAAAGATAATTCTCATTTGTGGTAATAGATGACACTACACCCAGAAAAAAAAATGTAAAAGGAGTAATTACATAGCATTTAACTTGTAGATTTAGTTACTATACACGGATGCATTTTTGTATGTGGAAGCCCTTTTGAAATACATCATTATCTGCTTGATAACACTTGTTTTAAGATTACATGCAATCTTCTTAAAACGTGGATAAATAGACTTACAGAACTCACAAATATAGTTTCAAATATGCGCAAAGTGCATGACAGTTCTTATAAAAATACGCCATTTGAAAAAAATCATTTTTAAGTGTTTTTGGATAATAAAAACTTCACTTTTATGCAAAATGGAACATTTTCTATTGTTACATTTTATTAAATGTTTCCGAAAGATTTTAATCAACATTTATAAGAAGAATAAAGAAATCAACATTTCCATGTAATAGTGTTACATTTCATGGTACAAAACCCAAAAATGATTTTATTTAATTTAATCTTGGTAGCCTGTTTAATTTTTTGCAATTTCTCACTCATTACAAGCTAAAAAGTCTGATTTTTGTTAAAATCAGGATTAGTCTCAGGTCAGTCCCTAATTTTAATAACAGACTTTTTCAGAAAGACCTGCACCTAAAGTGGGGAAATAGGTGGAAAATTATTTTCATTAATTTACGTTATGTTTTGGAGGTAAAAAAAAAACTTTCAAATGCTAAAATAAAACCCTTTTTCAATAAATTGGATTCGAATTAACACTTTCGCTTTACGATAGATTATTAAACCTTTTTTTAAATTTTCCTCCACTTTAAAAGTATTTTAAATAGTAAATGATTTTTAAATAGTTTTTTAAAATATAAAAGAAATCTTATGTAAAGCAATAATTAGAGATTAGGTGACTAAAATTATTCAACAGCTTTTACTGGTATCTTAAAGGAGTGTTTATAGATAATTATTTAAAATAATTTTGAAGCGCAGGAAAGTCCATATTTTCTTAGAACTTAGTACTCTGTTTTCCGGCAAAATTGGTAAGTAGAATCAATATTATTTATAAATTAATTTGTTGTATAAGTTTGCAAGTTTTTATCTCCATAACATAAATTAAATTAATCAATAATTTTCCACCTATTTATTTGCTTTAAGTGCAAGCCTTTCAGAGAAAATCTCGTATTAAAGCTATGGACTGACATAATCGTTCTGATTTTTATACAATGCAACTTTTTAGCTTGTAATGAATGTCAATATAGTTAAAAAGAACTAGACGACTAATATTAGACTCAGTGAAAGTATTATTAGGAGTTTGTACTTTGAACACCATTACATCCAGAAACTGATTTTTTCCATATCAGAACACTGGGAGATTGCAGGGCCGCGCACACAAAATCTAAAAAATAATAAAGTGACCATTTTATGCATGAACAAATCAACATTCATGTAACATGACTGAGTTACGTGAAATTTATTGTTATCTACTGTATTTGAGGTTAAACACTCTGTTCGATGTTTTGATAAAATAATGCATTTTTTAATTTCAGAAGTTATTTAACATTATTATTCATTCCAAGAAATTAATTTTTACGGCAAATTAATGCAGCATGTATATTTTAATGCATTAACATCATCTTTGTACAAAACACAAACATAAAACATGATATTTGCACACATTTCCGTTGTTTCGGCCGAGCCCCTCTCTGGGATTTTAAGTGAATAACTTAATATTTCAGCAAAAATAAAATTCTTCAATGGATAAAAAAGGGTTTAGTAGACTTTAAATATATACGTAACAATTATTTAATATCGCTGTAGAACTGAATAATAGTTATAACCAATCTTCCCTGAGGTTTGCATTCAAAATGACCAAACTCTTCATGGCTGAAATCTATAAAACACGTCTGTCTTTGCATGCATCATCACACGAGTCTCGCTTGAGATATCATGTTCATTGAATTCTTGAGTATATTATCTTTTATTGTTGAACACTTAACCCGTGCATCGTTGGGGATACAATTTTTTTGTCCACCAATGTAGTTTCTACAAAAGTACCGAGTTCTATCGAACTACTATCATTAATAGGCATAAGTTGGCAAGAAATTTGTAGATATCATTAAATCTTGGAAATACATTCGGCTGTAGTAATTCAGGTGGTTTTTATAATCGAACAAACGATGGGTGTGGGTGTTATTTATAACGGCCGATTATATACACGAGTGATATAGGTCTAAAGAGAGTTCCTTCCGAAGGGGGGAGGGGTTCTTTCTAAGTGAACGTAACCCGTATATAGGAAAGATTACCCAAGATTCAAAGAAAATCACGGAATATTTCGAACGGCTATGCCGGCAGGTACAATTAGGTTCAAACCCGGCACCTAATGTCTACCAGCTTTGTAAGCAAAACCTCTCAGTCAGTTGTGGAACAATCAAACAATCGGACTGAAATTTGGCACTCTCAGATACCTTTTTGCGTTTGGGTAATTTTCTATTGAATTTCAATGAAAATTTATAAGTTTTTGTGAAATCGTACAAAATTGTTTCTCTCGTTAATTAGAAAAAAATCTTACATTCAATATTAACTGCACTATTAATTAACTTATTTTTTGAAACAATGTTCAATGAAAGGTAAATTGTTTTTTCCATATAAGCAAAAGCAGAACAAGTTAAAAAAATATCAGTTAGTTATGAAATCGTTGAACGCGATTGTTTTAAATTTCTTTTTAAGTTTTTTTTTCATTTTTTCTCTATCGTTAACATATATTTTTTTTAATAAATTTACATTTCTATGGAATGCAGCAAATGTGTTATTATAAAGAGAGACATTCAGTCAATTTTGAGCTGGTATATTTTTAAAAAACCTCCATAGAGTAAAACTATTAAAATTACACCTTTAAAAAATTATAATCTACTTAAGTAATATTATGTTTAAAGATTTTTTTAAATCATATTTTTACACTGCACTCAGATTTACTTATTTGCGCGATTACAATTAATTCTCTTATAAGCTAAATATTTTCGCGTTTAAAAGATTAAGTATATTATAAATAAGCTCTTTTAACTCTGACCAAATTCAACAAATAAAACACTTTTAATGCACAAATGCAATCCTACATTTTTTTGTTACTTAAAAATTTACTTAGAGCATAAAAACTGGATCGAAATCTTTTTTTTTTTCGCGTGAATTCTTGCAGTTCATTGTTTTACAACCCTTTATTCTAAATCGGTATTCTGATATGAATCGAACATATTAAAAGAAAAGTTTTCATTTTAATATAATGCATACTCTGCCACCTCTTAAAATATTATCATATTTCATCTATGTTCAGGTGAGAGAATTAATTTTTCCCCATTTCCATTTTCTGATATCTTGACTTTTTCTCAATATCACTCAACAGGGCGTAAAATATTTCATGTCATATGCTCGAATGCTTTTAAAATGCCATATGCCATTTACTACACGAGCGATTTTAATTTTTCTCAATTCAAAGACGTCATATTTTAAAATACAAATACACAGTACATTGGATTTTGTTTTTGTTTTTATCTAGACATTTATAAATTTATTCAATTATGTTTGAAGTATTATATTTAATAAAAACTATAAACAATAATAATTAAGAGTTTTAGCAGAATAAAATACATTCAAATCGCTGTAAAACAATCATGTCGACGAAAATTAATTTGCCGCTTTGATCTCGATGAGTTTTTTTTGTCGGATTCAGTCATTCTTTAAGTTAATTTCAATTTTTTTCAGATTCGAGTACGGTTGAGTGTCGACAAAAAATGATTTTGTTGTGTTCGAATCAGGTTAATTTTCGGAAAAGTTTTATTTGTCGGATTCAAAAGTAATTTTCAAGTCGGTTTGTGAGTCATTAGAAAATATGCTGTTGCTCAGGATATTTTGTCAACGAGCTGGGCGTTTTCTAACTAACCAAAAATCGCACAGCGTTTTTGCAAAATATAAAAAATATGAAGTTGATTGGAAAAAGCGAAATGATTCTTCAAATAGCCCGGTTCTTTGTGAACAATCTAAGATCTTTAGAAATATCCTGATTTCTCTATTATCGTACGGTATATATATATATAATTCCTACATATAGGATTAGAACCAATATTAAATATATATAATATATATGAGTTCAAAGAACGTATTATAACAGATAGTGCCGATTCGCAGCCAGATGATGTAATTGGGGGGTCAAAAGTGGCTCGAAATGGTTCGGGTAATATAACCCACGGCCGGTGTGTCGCCTTTTACTTTGTGAACTTGGCTGACACACTGCCGTGTGTCTAGATACATATATATATTTAAATATTTGCTTAAAAATAATAATAAAACTTGACTGCTAGTAACTGCTAGCTGTAAAACTGCAATAAAACATGGACAATTATTCAAGATTTTTTTTTTATTTAACTAGTGGATATTAAATGTTTATGTATATATATACATAAACTAACATAAAATATGATTATGATTGAAAATTGGTGTAATGGACAAGAAGATAAAACATTTTGTACTAAAAAGGAGCAACGCGTTTTAATTATTCTTTTAAAAAGTTTACTTTCTAAAATAACTTTAGCAGAAGAACCTAATTGTAAAAATAGACTGAATAGCTGATTTAACTTTCTATGAAATGTTATAATTTTCTAATACTTCTGTAAAAAGATGTAGTACATGTATAAGTAGTAGTGAAATAAAAAATATGCGACTCGAAAAGCAGAATATTTCATCAGTGACTGACTAATAACGCATAACGAGATTTCTTTATGATTGTTACAGAATATAATCATATTTCATAAAAGCAAAGGTAATATATAGATACTATCAATAAAAAAATTTCGATAGAATGAAAACAACATGTTGAAGTTGGAATACAATATTTTTAGTATTATTAGTGCTTTTAGTTATCACTATGTCAGATACTATCCATCAAACTTTTTTTTCATAAAAATTTTATAGATTCTGTATACGTGTGATTAATAAAATGCATAGATTTTAGGATTCCATATTTCCTTAATCATTTTAATTTTTATGCATATATTTTCAAATTTTAATTTTAAAATATTTTATTAGATAAGTAAAATAACGTAGAATTAACATTAAGTTTAAATGCTAATTAACACATTCACTAAACTGTACATTTTTAGTGAAAAGTCGAAGCATTTTTCAGAAATAAACATTTATATTTCAGAAAATTTTTGCATTATTTAATTTTTACAAAGTTTCTTAAAAAGTGCCTAGTTTAACTGAAAATGTAAAATGATACAGATATCTAGAATAAAGCAGCTAGTTTCTAAAGTGTACTTAATAAATGTATGTGTTTATAATATTTGTATTTTCGCTTTTGCTTTCGGAACGCAGCATACAATGGTTTACAGAAATTTGCGTGACTTTTCTAATATGAGTACGTTTGCTTTCCAAGTTTGATATTAAATGAGACACTTAAATAAAATGGCCTGGGGCAAGTTAGTGTTACGCTTTAATTATTCCCTCCGTTGTGAAATGTGTATTAACTTGTATATTTAAATAGTGTTATTAATGCTCTTTCATTGTGTGAACACTCTTCAATGCACATATTCGAAGAATTATTTCAGCTGAGAAAAGTGAAATGAAAGTTTAACTTATTTTTATATTGTGGTATTTTTTGTAATTACTATGAAATACATAAATAATTTCTGCATTTATGTTTTAAAATTACATAAGAAGCTTAGTTTAAAGGGGTCCGGTACATAAAAATTTTTAAATTTCTAAAAAACATCTATCACATTAAATCTTTCTCTGATTTTTTTTATACTTTAAATGATAATAAAATCATGTTTTTATCTTAATTAGAAGAGGAAACAGATATTTTTGGGGTTGCTTTGTTTTAAAATCTGGCTTTCAGGCAATGGTTATTAAACAAATGGCTTCATGCCTTTCTTCCTGATAGATGTTTTCACAATTTCTGGGATTTAAATTAATATAAATCAAGAACCATTACAGAGAAATGCTTCAAACTTCGAACATGTCTTTTTGTTATTATTGTACTTTAATGTTTATTCAGCAAACTTGAAAAAGAATACTTTTGAAAATATGATCTTTACAATAAAAGTTGCATCATTTTTTTTAAATTTTTACTTTATATGTTTTTATTTTTTAAAACAATTATTTTCTTTTAAATGCTGAATGAAAATTTAAAGTTTAGATATTTTTGTGTTTAGACTTTTCTGTGTATTTAATATATTAAAATGTAAAAAAAAATTTAAATTCTACAAATTGCGAAAATGCTCTTATTCAAGAAAATAATTTCCGTGTGTTCTATTTGAAGATGAATATATGACTCATGGTCGCGAATGGATTAAGAAAAAATGTCTCATTTTATTCTCAGCGATTCTTAATCGTTATTAACAAAGCTTATACGGTTCTGTTACAATAGGTACCTCCAGTGTTCCGCTGCACACTTGCGGAATACAAGAAGATCTAAATTTGAATACAACGGAAAAATGCTCATTTCCAAAAAACTACGTGACTTACAATGGTCGATATAACTTTTCTGCAAATTTGAAATTAATTTCTATTACCTCCAATTTGTCATTTTTTTTGTTTGTATAGATTCAGAAATAAACTGGGATTGTAACATATTTTTGTTCTACACATTCAACGATATTTCTAAAAAAATAAAACATAACATTGAAAAAATGTAATTTTGAGTTCAGTGTTACAAAATCATATGGTATCCCCACGATATATTAAGAAAAGGTTTTTTTTAAGTAACGTAAATAGTTCGCCCCCTATATTTCGCCTAAATGTATTTGTAAATGCTTGAAAATATGTAACTATGTGGTTACATATTTTCAAGTTACAAGAGTCCCTGTAACTTCCCTCAAATTTAACTTTCCACGTTCCATCGTCTACGAGTAAAATAGCTGTGACAGACGCAGGAGTAAGCTTATAATTGTTTAGTTTTTTGCTTTTTAAGTCAAAAGCCTAAAATTCACATTGAAGTCGGAAGCTTATATTATTATTATTATTATTATTAATGATTGTGGTTATCAGCATGTCAAATATTATCTCTTTTTTTTACCAAGTAGCTTGATAAACCCTGTATATATTTGTGTAATTAATTAAATGCATAGATTTAACCATTCCATCTTTCATTAAGCATTTAATTTTTATAAATACGTTTACTGTATTACAATTTTAAAATACTTTATTACATAAGTAAAACAAAGTATAATTATGACTAAGTTTTAATACTAATTAGCACATTTACTAAACTATACACTTTCATTGAAATATTTTTCAGAAATAAACTTTTATAATTAAGAAAGCTTTTGCATTATTTAATTTTAACAATGCTTCTTAAAAAGCGTATATAACTAGAAATCCAAAATAATACAGATATCAAGAACAAAGCAGCTAGTTTCTAAAATATGTACTTAACAAATGTATGCGTTTATAACGTTTGTATTTTCTCTTTTTTTTTTTTTTTTTTTTTTTTTTTTTTTTTTTTTTTTTTTTGAGCACAGTACACAATGGTTTATAGAAATTTGCGTGACTTTTCTGAAATTACTAACAATAAAATAACTAAAATAATCATAAAATAATAGTAAATATTTATAAAACGCAGAAAAATTACTTACAGAAAATGTTCCAAAGTGTCCCTGTACTTACCTTCCCCTGTTGACTGCAGAAAACAAAATGGCAGTTGTTTGAAAACTGACAGGCATATTTCGAGTTTTATTTTACAAATTTAAAATCTTAGAAAAATATTTTACAGCGAATTTTTGAACATTGAATGCATTAGTATTTCATATTTCATATTAGTATTTCATTAGTAGCATTGAATACATTTCCATTAACATTTAATACATTAGAATCATTAGAAATGTCTTACCTGCTGTATTATGTTTACGCGATTATAGTTTCAGGATAATTTCTCATATATTTTTCTACAATTTAACAAAATGTCTAAAACTACAACTGGCCGGTCACCTTTGGCCATACAGTATATATGTGATTAATAGAAGGCATAGATTTCACGATTCAATCTGTCTTTGAGAATTTTAAATTTTTTTACACATTTAATTTTATTTTTATATTTTATTATACAAATTAAATAACGTATAATTAGAACTTAAGAATAAATAATAAGAACTGTAATTAATACATTTACTAAACTGTACACTTTCACTGAAATATCCAATTACTTTTCAGAAATAAACATTTTAGTTTAGAAAACTTTTGCATTATTTAATTTTAACAAAACATCTTAAAAACTTATATTTTAACTTGAAAATCAAAATTATACAGATATTAAGAACAAAGGATCTAGTTTCTAAAGTATGTACTTAATAAATGTATACGTTTATAATAATATGTATTTTCTCTTTTGTTTTCGGAAAACAGCGCTCATAATGGGTTACAGAAATTTGCGTGACTTTTCTAAAATAAGTATGTTTGCTTCCCAAGTTTGGTACTAAATGAGAGACTAAATAGAATGGCCCATGCTGAGTTAGTGTTAGGCTTTAATTATGCTCTCCGAAGTGAAATGTATATTAACTGGAATATTTAAATAGTGCTCTTAATGCTGTTACATTGTGTGAACACGCTTCATTGCAAATAAACTTTCGAAGAAGTATTTCAGTTGCGAAAAGCAAAATAGGGGTTTAAGATAAATTTATTTTTAGATTCTTCTAATTTTTCTAATTCTCCGGTAGACTGTATAGATTTTTTTTAAATATTGATTTTAAAAAAATGATTAGTTATGCTAGAAATATTATTCAAGCCTCTTTTTAAATTCAGTTAGCGGATGTTAAATATTTATATATATTTGCATTCAATAACATAAAATATGATTATGGTTGAAATATGACGTAACGGACATGACGATAAAACAACTTTGTATTAAAAACGAGAAACGTGTTTTTATTGTTCTTTAAAAATGTAAAGGGACTTACACAGACTGTATTTTCCAAAATAATAGAAAGGACATAATTGGAAGATATTCAAAGTAGCTGATCTGGATTTTTATGGAATGAGATAAAACTCTTAAATTGTTGTAAATCGATTAAACACATTGTAAAAAGTGCTTAAATATAGAATATATGACTCGAGAATCAGAAAATTTAATTACTTTTTAAATAATAATGCATCACGAGATGGCTTTATGATTGCAACGTAATATGATCTTATTTTACAAAAGTATGTGCATAATGTCAGTAAAACATTTTCGATGGAATGAAGCATAAACTTTCAAGTGCGAGTATTACTCGCACTCAGTAGATTCCGTACAGTTAATGTATGAATTACTAATTGTAGTTATTTTTAAAATAGTAAAACTTTTCAGAGAATAATAAACTTTTTAAAAATATATACAACGCACACTTGGGTATATATGTATATACTACAAAAGTATAATTGTCTATATACCAAAAATGCAAAGGGATATGAAACCTAAATAAATATTATATATTTCTATTTTACATAACTCTTTTTAATCGTACTTTAATCCGTTTTCTGTTATTTAAAAAAAAATTATGGATTTAATTCGCTACTGACAATAAAAAAAGTTCATATTTAAACTTCATTTAGCATTTTATTCCACTGAATTAAACTTAACAATAACCTTTTGCTTTTACAAAATAGCTAAAACAAAACTCTTGTTTCAATGCTAAACTTAGCATTAAACACATACCAATACCACATTTCCAGTGTTAATCAACTTCTAAAAACACGAGAAGTATACTGAAAGATCCATTCACGGCAAACTGCTTCTGAATTCCCTTAATATTTTTCGATCACCAGACTTAGTGGCAAGAAAGTGTCTTTATACCAGCAGATATGATGATAAATATAAGGTACAATGGGGTAATAACGCCACATTAAGGTTCTACCAATTTTCACGGCTCAGTTTTAGTTTGTATTTTTCAAACAATAATATGATTTGATACAGCAACTCATTGACTATCGATATAAAAAAATAATTTAACAGATATGTATTCATAAAATGTAATGGCCTGATTTCTTGACCAATGCTATTTGGCGTTATTACCCACCTATATGGATAATAACGCCATGCAAACAAAACTATGAAATAAGATGGAATAATTGCATGTAGATTGCCCAATTCTAAAAATACAAACTCTACAAACATAGAAATTGACAAATTGCATTCTAAGCTATTGAAAATGTTCAATTTTTTGTGAACGTGTAAGAAAAATAAAGGTGTGGTGTGTGTGTGGGGGGGGAGAGCATGAGGCAAAAAAATATCAGACAGTAAGCTTCTTTTTGCTTAGAAAGGACCGCTTAAATAGAATTATTATAAACATTGCGCAGTTTTAACTGTGTTTATTTGAATCAGTATTTAGGATGTAGCTCGGCCACTGTAGGTAATCAACCGGGGTATTAATGCCAAGGATTGGCGTTATTACCCCGTTATAGTTATTGCGCTGTACATTTTAAATTACAAATTATCTCGAGAAGATATCCAAAATCTTCAACAATATTTTGAAAGTCCATGAAATGTACTACAAATTTATGTAATTAACAAAGTATTTCCGGATAAAAGAATGGTCTTCACATCACAAAACGTATCTCGCAAATTTAAGATCAAGCGTTAATTTTAGTTGCTTGTAAAAACATTAAGACCTAAAAATGAAAGAAATTAACTTCAAGCTGTTTTTTGAGATTTTTATGACTCAAAACCCTTTTGCGCAAAGCACACGGGTGTCATTTACCAGATTATTTCATAAAAAAGCAAAATATTAGCACTTGGCTTTATTACCCCGCCTAGCGTTATTACACCAGACCACCTTATATTCTTTTTCTTAAGACAAATTCCGTAATAAAAACATATAAAAATACTCTTCTTTTAGAAGTGATGGGAGGTCTAAAATTTAAATTTTAACGGAGAAAACAGTTTAAGCACGTGTTCTTAATATTTTTACACTTATTAAATTTTAAACTGCTATTAAGCATTGTATTACACAAATCTACTCAATTAAAATCTGTGCGCATATGTATGTACGCTCAAAAATTCTGAAACAGCGGGGCTACGAAATTTGACACACAGGTTCCTGGTAATAGAACCATGAACAATTAAGGTCCAAAATTCAAAAATTTTTAATCGATTTTACATATATATATATTTAACGAACTTTTGCCCTTTTTAGTCATTTGGAAAAAGGCTGTTATTCTCGGACAAGAGTAGATATATATCTGATAATTAACTTGCATATTTATGTTGCCGCAATTGCAAAAAAAATATTAAAAATTACAAAAAATTAATGACAAAAAACAAATTGGGATACAGCTTTTAAGGAAATAGAATAAAAGTACATTTTCCTCTATATGACAGTGTTTAATTTTAAAATGTGCTATGTTTAGAAGTTTAAAATTTTCCGTACCAAAAGTTGCAAAACTGAAATTTATATAGATTAAAATCCGTGCTCGTATCTATGTCAACTCAAAAATTCAAAAATCATAAGGCGCAGAGCTACAAAATTTAGCACACGGATCACTGGTTTGTGCCCCATGAACGACCAGGTGCCAAAAATTAAAAAAAAAATATTATTATGTTTTTGAGGATTTTTTGCCTTTTTTACGTTCATCCCGAAATCGCGTAAGTTCTAACCCAGTTTTAAATGTTCATTGCAATGTGAGATATACATAATTATTACGTTCTGCATGTTGTAATAATAAGAATATCAACTCTAAATGTTTACCGCAATGTGAGATTTATATACTAAGCATGTCAAGCTAAAATAGAAGCTGCAGCGGTAATTCTTTTACTTCGCAAGGAAATAATTAGTGATTATTAAATATTAACTTTAAATTTTAAATATTACCTTTTTTGAAAAAAATAAAGTAAAACATTTATCAAAAAATCAACAAAACTTTTTATTCTACTTATTCCATTATTCAAATATATCGTTTTATAGTCTGCTACCATAGCATTTTTTATCGAAATCTTATTGAGCAACTTAGCATTTTAGCACAGGAATTCTTATTCTTTTAAGATATTATAGTTTTTTTGTTATCATTGCGTTTTTTTTATGCTCTATTATAATTATGTCTATTTGAGGTGAAATTTTTGATGTACTTCTACTTTTTAGTACAGATTTCAATTTTAAAAACATAGTTAAAAAAAGGTATAACAGTCTTTTGCACATTTTTTTACTTTTGAAAACAGGACAAACTGCTTACGGTCTGTTACATATTTCTTTACTTAATATTTGCAATATTTTTTATATTTGATCCTAATTTAGTGAATTGCCATGTTCAAAATAAGAGCATAAGTGCAAAAAGACAATAACTGGCAATTTCTCATGAAAACACAGATCTATAAGGTAATGTGAAAGGCAAATTCATTAGACAGAGTAAAAAGTTGCTGCACACTGTAAAAAAAATCTGTAACGGTGCTAAACATTTTCTAGGAAACTGGGATTCCAAGAACTTTTCATGTAACGCTAACAGGAAAAATCCATGTAACCTATTCTAAAACTTGAGTTTTTGTTGTTACCGTTACAGGAAAAGTTCTTGGAATCCCAGTTTCCTAGATAAAGTGTAGTATCTTTACAGAATTTTTTTACAGTGCAGGAACACTCGCCATGAGAGAAAGAAACAGAAAAAAAGAAATGGAAGAAGCTGCTACAGTGTGGGTCAAAAGCTTAAGCGCAATAGCTATTTTAAAATAAAACTTTTAATATTCACTTTCTTCCGATGTATTGTATATGCTAATAATATATATTTTAACACCATATTCATTAAAATGAACTTTTAAATTTAATTTTAAACCATGAAGTTTAAGAACAGAATAAATAACCGTGTGAAAAGTTTAAGCACAAAATTGTTTTCATGCAAATGACCATTTTACAATTCGACGTAAACGGTTGCGCTTGCAAAATTTTTTGGGTTTATAAGAAGCAGTCAGTTGTTGTTTTTGAGTTAGTTCAAAATGCCTAAGTCGAAAGGATTTTCAAAGGAGGAGGTAATTATATTTTATTTTACCGACGCGGCTAAAAAATTGGAATGTGCATGGTAGATTAGCTGAACTTCAATTCTAAAGTGATAGGCTTATCAGTGAGAAGGAATATTTTCAACCCGTGCGTAGAACAGGTTAAACAGCTAGTATAGCATCCAAATATAATATACTGGCTTTAAAGACTATTATACATAGAGTACGCTGCCTCCGTCAAAACCGTTCGTATCTTTATCCGCTTCGGGACCGACGGCTTTTTCAGAAAACATAATTGGTTAGCACCACTTTTTAAAAAAACTATCTTAAGATTTAAAAAAAAATTGCAAAAATGCTTTAATTCGAGAAAACAAGTGCTTGAATAACTTCAAATTTTATGAAAATGTAAACAAAACTTAAATTAATATTTTAATTAATATTTTAATGTTTTTTTAATATTTTATTAAATCCTTTATTATGTAATACATTATATGACAACACTTGGTATGTGATGATTTTAGGTTGCCATGGTGTTTAAGCGATATTTAAGAGCTAGGCATACTATTTCTGTATTACTGAATTTAATATATACAGTCTAAAAATATTTTCTATTCATGCATTTTGGCATAAAATTGCAACAGCTATTTCTCGAAGATCCGCATATCACAGAATTGGTTATAAAACAAAAGCACCTATTTTTCCACAATTGACTTACAATTTCTCACTTGTTATATTAAGGATAACTTATTTTAAATTACATCCATTTTTTAAAATATAATTGATTATTTACTCAACAAAACTTTTTTATAACACTGCTATTTTTTCAAATTAAATAATAGCCTTAAACAATTGAAAGCCTTGAAAAATTGTAAATAGCCTTGAAAAATTGTAACAATCTAAACATAAATTTATCTTAAACCACTATTCCACTTTTCTCAGCGGCAATACTTCTTCTAAAAAGTATTTGCACTGAAGTATGTTCACACAATGAAAGTGCATTAAGAACACTATTTAAATATTCCAGTTAATATACATTTTACTGCGGTGGGCATAATTAAAGTGTAGCACAAACTTGCCCCGGGCCATTCTATTTAGTCTCTCATTTAGTATCAAACTTGGAAAGCAAACGTACTCATTTTAGAAAAGTCACGCAAATTTCTGCAACCCATTGTGTGCTGTGTTTCGAAAACAAAAGAGAAAATACAAACATTATAAACGTATACAATTATTAAGTGCATACTTTAGAAACTAGTTCCTTTGTTCTTGATATCTGTATTATTTTGGTTTTCAAGTTAAAATATAAGTTTTTAAGATGCTTTGTTAAAATTAAATAATGCAAATTTTTCTGAACTATAAATGTTTATTTTCGAAAAATGTTTGGATATTTCAATGAAAGAGTGCAGTTTAGTAAATGTGTTAATTAAAATAAAAACTTATTTCTAATTATACGTTATTTAATTTGTGTAATAAAATATTTTAAAATTTTATTCGAGAAAATGTATGCATAAAAGTTAAAATCATCAAAAAAACATCATTGAATCTTGAAATCCATGTTTTCTATTAATCACAAATACACGGTATGGCCAAACGTGACCGGCCAATCGCAGTTTTAGACATTTTGTTATATAGCTATAAAAATTCACGAAGAATTATTCTGAAACTCTAAGCGTGTAAACATAATACTACAGGTCAGACATTTCTAATGATTCTAATATATCAAATGTTAATGGAAATACTAATATATATCCAATGTTAAAAGCTTCGTTATAAAGTATTTTTTCTAAGAAATTAAATTTGTAAAACAATTTCCGAAATATGTCTGTCAGTTTTCAAAACAACGCCATTTTGTTTTATGCAGTCAATAGGGGTAGGTGGGGCACCTTGGGACGTTTTTTATTAAATAATTTTCTATGTTTTATAAATATTTATTATTATTTTAGAACCAATTACATATAAAGTGTAAACACTTCTGCATCAAATAAACCTTATAATAATCTAATATTTCACATAGAATAAGAGTAAAAAAAACTTTAAAATGTCCCAACCTGCTCCCCATGTGGGGGAAAAGGTTGGGACACTAGTCTTAATCAAAAACAAACTAATCTGAAAATTCTAAAAAATGAAACAAAGTCATCTCAAAAACAAACTAATCAGAAAATCCTAATTGTTGTGTACTGTTTTATCGTTCTGTAAGCCTCATTTGGTCTTTTCAGCATTTTTGGAATGTCTCAAAGTGCCCCACAGCTTAATGTCCGAACCTGGCATGTCTCACACGTTAAGTAATATAACATTCACTGTTCAGCTTAGCATTACAGTCCCTTTTTTACCATTGAAATAACAATAAATCCTCGTTTCTTCGTCCCAACATGCTCTTATTTGTATTATTTCATTTCTGTAATGAGAAATTTATTCTTTAAAAAACCCATTAATTTTACTCAACTTCATGTAAAATAAAAATAATTGTATTATTTGTTGCAAACAAACTGCAGCCGTTCCAAAACACATATGTGCACAATTTATGTGCACAATTTAATTGCAAAATAAAGCCTGAAAATTTAGATGTCACAAGGTGGGTCATGTCCCAATGTGCCCCAACTTCCTCTATAAATAAACTTATTTCACGCTTGCCACAAAAATGGCACAACCCAAAACTTATTTTTAGTTATGTCTGCCATTCTGCTAAGTTTTTATGCCTCTACCTATCATCTATAGTACAAGATAATGTACTGAAAATGCAGCCATCGGGTAGCAGTTGCGTTGGCATAATAGCCATTGACCCCCAACATCTTAAAAGCAGTGTTTCGTATTTTCTGTAAACAAAGTTTTTTTTAGCTGGACCATTTTTAAAGCAAGGGAGTGATATGTTTAACAGAGAAACAATTTAATTGAATTTCGTAAACCGGATCGTTTTTGTGTTTTATTTTTTGTGGTTTAGAAGAAATTGTAATGGGTAATTCTATTACCACAAAGTCCTGCACGATGTATACACATATAAGTTGTAAATTTTCAAGTGGATGCAAAAAGTCCGAGTCAGGATTCTAGCCAGGGATGTGCCGGTTAAATGACCTCCTAACAATTCAATGGTCTTCCATTTGAGCCATCCCGGACGAATTCACCTAACTAATCTAAACGGTCACAGAATCTCGTCTAATATCTTGGATCAGACTTCAACTTTTCATCCATTTAAAAAATTGCAACTGCTATGATATATTTACAGTCGACAAATTGTTTTATAAATGAATCTAATATAATTACGGACACAGCATTTGCTGCAGTTTCAAATTAACTTTCAATTTATTTTGTTAAGTTTATCCAAGGTATCAGGTAAGATTCAGTGATCGTTAATGTTAGTTTGATGACCAAGTCCTCCATTATTCGTCCGGGATGGCTAAATTTGAAGAAAATTGGCAGCTTCAGTCAATCCATCCCTGGTTAAATTCAATGTTCGGAATTTTTCTCCTACTTGGGAATTTACAACTGCTATGTAATATATTTACCAACTGAATAATTGTGTTACGAATTAATCTAAAGCATACACGTATTTTAAAATGATGACACTGTGACCACATTTTACATTTTGTAGGCACAATTAATTGCCATACTAGGCAATAATGTACTCATTTATTGAGAAAAATAAAACCTGATATTTTCTTATTTCACGTACATTTTTCAAAAATTCATTCCGAGTGGCTTTACAAAGCTGAATATTCTTTTAAAGCTATTTTAAAAGGCCAATTTATTTTTAAAATAATTTAACCAATATTTTCTGTAAAACGTTCATCTTTATTTTTAAAAATTAAAATTCATGGATTCACAAAACTACCTCATTAAATGAATTCAACAACGTCCTTTTAAAACAATATTCCTTTTAAACTAGAAATAATATTAAATGCAGTTATCAGTAACAAAGGATTTATTATCTTATGAATTTACTTTAAAATATTACACATTTATAATTAATATGTTTTACCTATTTTTCTTTAATTATAAAAGACAAAGATATTCAACAGAAATACGAGGCATGCTTTAAATTAATATGCTTATTCCGAAATTATGTAACTGTATTGTATCACAGACTAAATAGAATGACTAGGGGGAATAGACCGTAACGCATTACTAAGTTATGCATAATGAAATGTGTATTGAGTGAAAGATATAAATCGAATTCTTAATGAGCTTTCGGTGCATATTTTAAAGTAGATAATGTTGAGGAAAAAAGTTTGATAAAAGCAAAAATAAGTGTAAATTATAAGTAAATTTTGATATTAAATAGTTTTAAAGAAATCATGGTTTTACAATGTATTATGTATAGTTAAAAAATATCAAAAAATAAATTACAATGCGATATTTTGTTTTTAAAATAATATTTAATTGCAGTGTAATAATGCATTAAAGTTTAAAAAAATGTACTTAAAATCGTCTTATTTCAAATTAACAAATATTCAGTAACAACGCGTATCTTGTACTTTGATATAGCTAGAATTTACAAAGAATATAAGGCACTTTTACTCGCATCCTCTAAGTTGTCACATGCATTTTTGTGCTATAACATAATGCTATTTAAATGATTATTTCCTAACATTTATTAAATTAAAAGTTTATTCATGAAAATTTTAATCTTTCAGTATTACTTCACAAAAAAATAAAACCATGTGGATACCTTTACTTTATAGGAAACGTAATATATATTTTTTATTATTTTACATTAAAACCTTAACATAGAATTAATATATAAATATATTTAATATGTATACTTATTTAATATTCAAAACCAAAAGTATAAATAATTTCAGTACAATATGGGAACTTTCATACAAAATGCAAATTCTAAAACTGTCAATAATAGTTTTCTAAAAGTCATGAACAGTTCTTCTTAATATAGTTTTAACTTTTTTGTCAAAGACTGTTTGCACACTCATCAATTATTATTTTAGTAAAACTTATAATTGTCATTACAGCTTAAAAGCTAAGCTACATGCAAGGTAAAGTGGTCTGGTGTAATAACGCCAAATGCTAATATTATGCATAATTATGAAATAATCTGGTAAATGACACCTATGTGCTCTACGCTGAAGGGTTTTGAGTGATACCCATCGCAAAAAACAGCTTCAAGTTAATTTGTTCTATTTGTAGGTGTTATTGTTTTTACAAGCAACTAAAATTAATGCTTGATCTAAAATTTGCGAGATACGTTTTGTGATGTGAAGACTATTTTTTTTATCCGGAAATACTTTGTTAATTACATAAATTTGTAGTGCATTTCATGTGCTTTCAAAACGTTGTTGAAGATTTTGGGTATCTTCTTGAGATGATTTGTAATTTAAAATGTACTGCATAATAACTGTACCGGGGCAATAACGCCAATCCTTGGCATTAATACCCCGGTTGATTCCCAACAGCGGCCGAGCTACATCCTTCTACATCCACTACTGCTACACTGCTACATCCACTTCGTCTACTACTGAATCAAATAAACACTTTTAAAACTGTGCAATGTTTCTAAAAATTCTATTTAAGCGGTCCTTTCTAAGAAAAAAGAAGCTCACAATCTCATATTCTTTTGCCTCCACCCCCCCCCCCACACACACACACCACACCTTTATTTTTCTTACACTTTCACAAAAAATTGAACATTTTCAATAGCTTAGAATGCAATTTGTCAATTTCTAAGTTTGTAGAGTTTGTATTTTTAGAATTGGGCAATCTAGATGCCATTATTTCATCTTATTTCATCTTAGCCGAAAAATTGGTAGAACCTTAACGTGGCGTTATTACCCCAGGCCAGGGTACCTTACATAAAAAAAAAATATTTTAATTTAAATTGCCCATTTTAATCTTTTAAGCACCAAAATTTTTACACCGTTTGATAACTTTGTACTACTTGGTTACCTCGTCGACCAAAAATCTATCTCCAAACTGTATGATTAAATGCTATAGATGATCGTGAATGTCACATCCAATAACATTAAATACGATAAACGTGTTTAAAACTTCACTAAATGATTTTTATTTCGACTTTTTATTCGTATTTTTATTAATATTCTACTAATTATTTGTTTTTTCGTTATTTAAAGTAAAAATTACGTCAATATGCGTAATTTATCTATTAATTTGGCGATTTGTACTATTTCGCGAAATTGGTCGACGGGATAACCAAGTAGTGCCGAGAAGTTATTATTACACTTCTATGTGATTAAAAAAACATGTTTAAATGAATAGCATTATAAAATATCAGAATGGTGTGTGAAGAAATGCTTTTTAATCGGGCAAGTAATTTTCTACATTTAAATTGAAATCTGATATGATAGATGAAATTTTCTAAACTATGGTTTAACGATTTTTTTTTCAAAATTATGATGTTTTGCAGCGATATATGAAAGTACCCAATATTTGTGTATTTACCGGAGCTTTGTTAAACATGTGGGTACACACCTCACCCTCCTCAAAAGAAAAAATAAGGTATTTTTTTTTTACATTACTCTGTCACCAACTGATTACAAGGTTTTTTGTAGGATGAATTTTATCACTGAATATGCGAGTATAATAATAGATTCTCAAACAAATTCAGAATCTTATCCTTATTTAGCAATAATAGAACAAGATTTGCAAAACCGAAAAAAAATCAAATGGATCAATAGATGAATATTACTAGCCTCTGTTGAAACGGGGTTAGTCATAGTACTAGAAAAATAAATGTCTGACATGAAGACATAGAAATGACTCCTTCGACACAAAACATTCTTAGTTTATCATGCCTTTAACCCTCTCACTGACAAGCCCGTGTTAACACGTTCACTAAACTCCAGGCTTCACTGCAATACAAGCAATATTTAAAATAATGTAATTATAATCATTTAATCGATTTTAAATATATTGCGCAGTTATTACAAGCTTTCAAGGATAACATTCATATTCACTTTTAAGTTTTTCATAAAATTTTGAAAGAATTGTCTTTTATAAGCATTTAAAATAAAATGCAGAAAAAAACAACATTACAATCTTGCTTTTTTGCAACACTGTCGGAGGGTTGTTAGTATCTATTGACGAGTATAGTTCAAACTATCTTCTATTGGTGAACTTTTAGACCTTTTTGTTTAATTAATAAATTCAGATTAGCAAATTCACAAAAGTATCTCATGCATACTCACTTTAAATATTAGATTATTTTAACCAAGGCTCTTTTTTACAGCTTTTTTAAAAACGCAGCTTTAATTATAGTCATCCAATATTTTGCGCTTTGTGCTTACACAGGTAAAATAAATACTTTATGGGATTTTATACTTTCAACAGTTAACTCTGTGCAGAATTTTGTTTTCAAATTAAAAAAAAATCATCTATAGTGAAAAACTTAAAAAAAAAAAAAAAAAAAAGATTTTAAAAATATTAAAAAATTATTTTCAAAAATCTATCAATATTTAGAAATATTTTTATAAAAAAAATCACACTACAATTTTTTCGACTTTTATAAGTATCTTAATTTATCTTGAATTGCTGTTTGCGTTTACAATTTTGAAAAACAGTGTTATGCCATTCTTGGTTTTATGACGAAAAAATGCTTTGGAAGTAGAATATAGTTTCAAAATATTGGTGATACACTTTTTTTTCCAGTTGAATATTTTTTTATTCTAAATCAGTGGTAGAAAATACAACGATGTGAAATTCAAATTTAGTTATATTTTTATATCTACTTTGTATTTCTCCACGCATGAATAAATACTTTTCCTCGGTGAATATTTAAATTACAAAATAAAGATTTTTGTGATATACTTTGTATCGTGAATTTCTTTAAATCTATTGTAACAAAAAATTTCCATAAAGAGTATTCAAAATTTGCAGTTTGAAAAACTATAAAAAAAACTATTAGATATGTTTCCATATTATTTCATTTCTTTATTACAATTTTTAATAGCGTTTTTTAATTTTTATTTTTGGACATACGTTATTTGCTTGTAAATGACATGTATTGCAGATAGTAATGTAAATTCATTATTTGATTGAACTATTTCTGCTTTTGACATAAAAATACTCCAAGGGGACTCGATACCCTTGAAACTTCTTTCTTAATTTAAGCTTTTTAAGGTACAGGTTTAGCACAATAATAAAGAACTCAATGTGGCACAATCATTCTATTAAGAAATTATTCAATTTCCAGGCTAAATATCTCTCTCTCTCTCTCTCTCTTTATATATATATATATATATATATATATATATATATATTTATATATATATATATATATATACAGGGGTTGGACAAAAATATGGAAACACCTTTAAAAAAACACGTTTCCTTGCCTAATATGGTGTAAGGTACCCGTTGTTATTCAAAACAGCTTGCAGTCTTCTCGGAATGGATAAATACAGTTTCTGTATGTTTGCCAAAGGAATATTGTACCATTCTTCCTGCAAAACGGTTGCAAGTTTAGATAACGATGTTGGCGGTGGATAGCGAGAACGCACTTTCCGCTGCAAAGTAGACCACAAAGGTTCGATAATATTCGGGTCTGGTGACTGTGGTGGCCAGGGGAGATGCGACAATTCATCTTCGTGCTCAGAAAACCAGTCCTGGACAATGTAATCTGTGTGAACGGGGGCACTGTCGTCTTGGAAGAGACCATCACCATTGGGGAACAAAGTTTGTACCACTAGATGGACTTGATCGGCCAAAATGTTCACATAAGTCTGAGCAGTGAAACGCCCTGACAGAGTTATCACGGGGCCAGAAGAGAACCACGATATGGCTGCCCAAACCACCACTGAACCCCCGCCATGTTTCACTCTTGGCAACAAGCAGTCTGTATTATAGGCTTGAGATGGCGTTCTCCAGATGTAAACTCGGTCAGAAGTGGGAAACAATGTGAAAGAAGACTCATCAGACCATATTACTCTCTTCCACTGCTCTATAATCCAGGCTTTATGACTTAAACACCACTTTTTCCTGTTACATGCATTAGCATCACTCATGAAAGGCTTTTCAATTGCAGCACGGTCAGCAATTCCCTGTTTATGAAGCTCCCTTCTAATTGTTTTGGTACTCACAGGGTTTGGTAACACGACATTCGTTTCAGCAGTAACTTTTGCAGCTGTGGTCTTTTTATTTTTCGTGATAATCCTCCTTAATGATTGTCTGTCACGATAACTCAGCACACAATTTCGTCCGCGCTGTGATTTAGCGGATAATGATTTTCTGCATTTCAAGTATGCGGAATAAATCTTCGACACAGTACTTCTTGAAACACTAAAACTTCGATTGCCTTGCTTACGGAGCACCCATCATACGCGCGCCAACAATTTGGCCATGTTCGAAGTCTGTTAACTCTGACATAATGCAATGACAACCTCACATAACAGTGCTCCAACAACGACTGAACGGTGCAGCGATTTTACGAAGTTGTATAGGTGGTGTCAGTAGGCGAAAACGCCAGCGCTATCTACATAGTTCATTAAAATCAATCTTTCTTTTCAAACATGTATTTTAAAAGGTGTTTCCATATTTTTGTCCAACCCCTGTATATATATATATATATATATATATATATATAATATATATATATTTATATATATATATATGTATGTATATATATATATATATAGAGAGAGAGAGAGAGAGAGAGAGATACATATGTATATATATATATAAGTGTGTTTTCTAGTAAAATTTTAAATATTTTGTGTTTATTTTAATTATAAATTATTCTTATAGATGTGTTACATATTTTTTAAGTATCGTCTTTATTATATGCTAACTAGTTTGAGAGAAAAATAAAATAAAATGTACAAATGTGTGTAATTGTATAAAATTACAGTAAAAACTGAATTTATTTTACTTTTTCACGCGTGAAAAAGATTTACTTTATTGAAAATCCGAAACTTAGTTTTATCAAACAAATAACAGAAAATAACCGGAGTCGCATGAAAAATATATGTAAAAATTTTATCATTTTGAACATGTGTATTCGCCGAAAAAATGCAAACAGGGTGGAATCACTTTAAAAGGAAGAGCACTGTGGCATTTAAAGGCACAGCGATGTAATAAAATTTATCTAATCTGTATTTAAATTATTCGGACCTTATCTAAACTCTATCTAAATGTACTATATATAATAAAAAAATAAGCAAAAAATTTAAAAAATCGATATTTTCGTTCATTTTGGCGTAATGACGAGTGCTTACTCCCTTAAAGTGTATTTATAACTTTTAGTCAAAATAAACATTGCCAGTAGCTTAACTTTATTATTATTATTATTATTCAGTGTGTTTGATTGCTATCATTTTTTACAACTAACATGCGCCTTATTTACCTTGATAGAACAATTGATAGACGCGAAAGTAAAATGAATTATATATTTTTAAAAATGATTGAAATGAAAGAATCCGAATTAAAATAAATTATAAGTTAATAAATATTTTAAAAACGAGATTTTATTATAATGTAATATAACGGGGAAAATGTTAAAAGACAATTGATTAAAACCCTTGTGAAAATTTTTTGGAAAAAATAAAGTACTGTAAATTTTGAGTACCTTGTACCTTTGAGTACCTTTTTCACCACGTAGCACTAAAAAAAACAACCTTACGGAATTTTAGTTTAGCTTCCTGACAATAAATAACTTTTCAACTTTCGCTTCAGTGTCAAACATAAATCCATTCATATCCTGCACAGAGGAGAAATTTCTTAACAACCGCTTATTTAACAACCGTGCCATAATTGATTTGAAGAAAACCACCTTATCTCCGAAGAAATAAGTGATAACTACGTACCATTATTTGAAAAATTACATCCTGTAGTAAGATCAAGATATTTTTTTTTAAATTAAAGAATATTTTATTGTTACTAGGTATCAAAAGTTAGCTTAGGCCCCTGTCCCCTCCCGCGACGATACTCACGAGCTAATGCTATTCCTATGGGGAGGCATTTTTCTAATAACTCTTTCGCAACTCATTTTTTTGTATTGTATAGCTGAAGTTCCTCTCAAAATTGCTCTTTGATTGCTTTTTCAATTTTTATCGCATTCGAAGTATTTTTTTTATAAAGTTACTTTCACTTTCTGAACTGGTTTTGAAAGTGAAATTAATTTTATAAAAAAAAATATCTGCAACTGAAATCGAAAAAGTAATCAAGGAGTGGTCTTGAGAGGGACCACAGCTATCAAATTAAAAATATATATATATACTTAAAAATGTCAAAATGCTTGAGGGTCATGATCAACAAAAATATAGCAAAATTTACCAATGTGCTTTCCTCGGACGGCTGCAATAGGTAGTTTTTTAACTTTTTGTAATGAAAGCTACCTAAAAGTGTCCACAATTTTGACCAAAACTGTAACATTAAATAAGTGAAAAATAAATGAAATAATACTATTTCGAAAGACTAGTAGCAATCAAGAAATTTAATTAAAAAAAAATAGTAGCATAGCAACAATGATTAAAAAAAAAATAGTTGTTGATACTTAATATTGCTCCTAAAATTGAGAGGTTTGTTAAGTTGATAACTTAAAGTAATTATGCGCTAAAAATTAAAATATAATATAATATAATATAATATAATATAATATAATATAAGTATTTAAATTATTTTACGGAAGATTATTTTCGACTTATTGTTTTTATTCAGATCTAAAGTTATCTATTACTATCATTGATTGGGCTTAAAATTCTGAAAGATTGTCTTACTCTATTCTTCTTTTTATGGTGAAAAACCACTTCGTATAAAGAAATTTATTTCAAAATATTAGTGTTACAAATTTTCCAGTCGAAGAATTTTTGAAGCTGAAATAGCGATAGAAATTTCGACGAAATAAAATTGAAGCTTATTGCTTTTTCTGCCTACTTTTTTTCCCGCACTTATATTAATTCTTTTTCACGATGAATTTAATTTACAAAGTACGATCTCTGTTGTATTCTTTTTTTAAAGTGATCCTCTAAAAGAAAACAAAACACGAAACACACAAAATAATCTGAATTTAAAATCAAATGTATACAAGTAGTATTTTATTTATTAATGGTATTTTTTGAAATTTTCGAAATAAATTATTTATTTTGAATATAAATATCATGTTTTTTTAAGAATGATCTTCTTTATATTCTTTGTATTTCGTCTATTTTTAATTCATTAAAAAAATTAAATAAATAAACAATTTTAAGTGAAATAATACAGTAATATTATATGAACTTTTGAAGCTTAAATGTCAATAAATGTAAATAAAGAGCATTTTAAAAAATCCGCACAAATTTTTTTCGATTTATTCTGTTATATTCGAATCCAAAGTGATCTAGTAATATCATTGCTTGGGCATTAAATTCTGAAAGACTATATTTTGCTTTTTTAAGGAGAAAACGCACTTCGGATGAAGAAATTTATTTCAAAATATTGGTAAAACAAAGTTTCCAGTTGAAGAATTTTTAAAGATGAAGAAGCGATAGAAAATACAAAGAACGGAAATTAAAACGTATTCCTTTTTTTATCTACTTTTTTCTGTACTTGAATAAATTCTTTTTCAAGATAAACTTAATTTACAAAGTATGATCTTTGTTATTTTCTTTGTATTCCATCTTTTTTAAATTGATTCTTCAAAAGGAAACAACAGAAAAATCTGAATTTAAAATCAAATGTATACAAGCAGTATTTTATTCATTGATGACATTTTTTGAAATTTTCGAAATAAATTATTTACCTTGAATTCAAATATCATGTTTTGTAAAGGATGATCTCTTTTTTTATATTCTTTATATTTTGTTTCTTTCTAATTGATTAAAAAATTATTTTATGTGATATAATAAAGTAATATTATACAAACTTTCTGAAACTTACAGATCAATAAGTGTATAGAAAGAGCATTTAAAAAATCCACATAGCATTTTCTTGAATTATTCTTTTTTATTCTAATCCAAAGTGATGTAGTACTATTATTGCTTGGACATCAAATTCTGAAAGACAGTGTTATGCTACTCTTCTTTATATGGAGAAAAAACATTATGGATGAAGGAATTTATTTCAAAATATTTCTGATACAAAGTTTCCAGTTGAAGAATTTTTGAATATGAAGAAGCGATAGAAAACACGACGAAGTGAAAAATAGATGCCTACTCTTGCTTTTATCTGCTATTTTTCGTCACTTTTATAAATTATTTTTCACGATGAATTTAATTTAGAAAGTACGATCTCTGTTGTATTCTTTGTATTCCGTCTTTTTTAATGTTGATTCTCTAACAGAAAAAAATTTGAATTTAAAACATACACAAATAGTATTTTATTAATTAATGGCATTTATTTTGAAATTTTTGAATTAAATTATGTATATATATATCATGTTTTTTTAGGATGATCTTTTATAAATTCTTTATATTTCGTCTACTTTTAATTGATTAAAACATACTATTTTAACTGAAATAATACAATAATATTATATGAACTTTGTGAAACTTACATATATATGCAATACATAATATATACAAGGAGCATTTTAAATAATCTGTAATAACAATTTTTCCACTTATTTTTCTTCATTCGAATCCAAAGTCATCTAGTACTATCATTGCTTGGGCATCCAATTTTAAAATACAGTCTTACGCTATTCTTGTTTTTATGGGGAAAAACAACTTCGTATGAAGAAATTTATTTCTAAATATTGGAGATACAAAGTTTCAAATTGAAGAATTTTTGAAGATAAAGAAGCGATAGAAAATACGACGAAGTGAAATAGAAGCTTATTCCTTTTTTATCTACTTTTTTCACACTTGAATAAATTCTCTTTCACGATAAACTTAATTTACAAAGTACGATCTTTGTTATTTTCTTTGTATTCCGTCTTTTTTAAACTGATTCTTCAAAAGGAAACAAAAAAAAAAAATCTGTCATAGCAAGTGAAATATATAGAAATGTCATTATTCTCTGATAGCATTTTTTTACATTTTTGACATAAATCATTTACCTCGAATTTTATATCTTAAAAAAACATTCCCTAAAATTTTGAGAACGTTCCATCCATCCTTTGATTCTTATATCACTCTGTTCGCCTATATAGAAATAACAATTAAAATTATTCCTGCCAATTCTCTACTTTTTTTTTTAAGTTTAGATTACTAGGGTTTGTACGGGTACCGTTATTTTACAGGTGAAACACCAGCATTTATTTACTGAAAAATAAGGGTAGTTCAAAGGCGCGAAATTTCGTTTTGAACAGTCAGAGATTTTCTATAAGAAAATACTGGGGTTAATGAATTTCCTGATGATGAAATTCAAGGACCCGTACGAACATTGATTACTTAATTACCACCACATTTTTAATGTGTTATTTTCTTTTTTTTTAAATAACATAAGATAAGAGAAAAATAATGAAAATTATTATATTTCAAAAGAATGGTAGAAATCATCAAATTTAATAACAAGAAAATGTGGCATTACACATTGATTAAAACATAGTTGTTGATATTGAATAATATATGCATATACATATTGCTCACTGCAATTTAGAGGTTCTTTTAAGTTGATAAATTAAATATTTTTTGCAAACAGAAAACATTACACAGCTCGCCTATAGAGAAATAACAATCAAAATGAATATTGTCAATTCTCTACATTTTTAAAGATTAGATTACTTAATTGCCACCACACTTTTAAAGTTTTGTTTACTTTTTTTAATATAATATTAAATAAGAGAAAAATAAAGAAATTTATACTATTTCAGAAATATGGTTATAATCAAGCAAACTTAACAATAAATATAACACTGACACATGAATTGCTGATTTAAAAAATAGTTGTTGATAATGAATAATGTATGAATATACATAGTGCTCCTTGAATTTAGAGGTTTTCTTAAATTGCTAACTTAAACAATTTTTACAAAATGAAAATAATATACTGAAATTTTTTGGTTCAATTTAACTGTCAGACCTATATATATATATATATATATATATATATATATGTATACACACAAATACATATATTCATTACATTTCAGTTTTTTATGTTGCTAATAATGCGCTAAAAATAACTTAATATATTAACTAATAATTATATTTAATAACTTAATATTATGAAAAGAATTTTCGTAGAACAATTTTTTTCTTCTTATTGTTTTTTTTATACGGATTTAAAAATATCTAGAACTATGATTGCTTCGGTTTAAAATTATAAAAGACAATCTTAAGTTATTCTTGTTTTTATGGAGAAAAACCACTTTTTATGAAGAAATTTATTTCAAAATATTGGTGATACAAAGTTTCCAGACGAAGAATTTTTGAAGCTGAAGAAGCAACTGAAAATACGTCGAAGTGAAATGAAAGCTTCTCCTTTTTTTATTTACTTTTTTCCGAACTTGAATAAACTCTTTTTCCCGATTAATTTAATTTACAAAGTACGATACTTGTTCTATTCTTTGTATTCGGTCTTTTTTAATTGAATCTTCAAGAAAAAAAGAAAAAAAAAAAAAAAATTGAATTTCAAGTAAATGTGATGTTTTATTTTTTATTAGCATTTTTGAAATTTTCTAAATAAATTATTTACATTTAATGTAAATATCTTTCCCCACAAAATAATACATATACGTTATTTTATTCACAATTTTTTAAGGATGATCTTTATTATATGTTTTTTTCTTTTTAAAATTTATTCGTAGTAAAAAATCCCAATTTTATATGAAATAATACAATAAGATAATATGAATTTTACTAAACTTCAAAACCAAAAAATGTATACAAAGAGCATTTTATTTCTTCTATCACAATTTTATATGAAATAATACAATAAGATAATATGAATTTCGCAATACTTAAAAACCAAAAAATGTATACAAATGGCATTTTATTTCTTTTTAATATTACTTAAAAATTTATTAAGAGATTATTTATGTTAGATTATTTAAGTTTATTATGTTACCAATTATGAGCTGAAAATGAAAATAAAATAATTTATTATAAGCATTAAAAAACTTTCGCATAACATTTTTTTTCGGCTTATTGTTTTTTATTCGGATTTAAAGTTATCTAGTATATCGTTGCTTGGGTTTTTCATTCTGAAAGACAACCTTACGCTATTTTTATGGGGAAAAACCAGTACATATGAAGAAATTTATTTGAAAATATTGGTGATACAAATTTTCCAATTGAAGATTTTTTTAAGTTGAAACCATTAAATGTATGCAATGTGCATTTTATTTCATATTAATATTAAATCTATTATATCTATATCTATCTATCTATCTATCTATATATATATATATATATATATATATATATATATATATAAGGTATTTGTACCCTATATGGACAATCCTAATATTTTTAAAGATAATAATTTTAATCCAGAGATGGCTCAAGATTTTCTCGAAGAAAAGCAGTTGAAAAGATAATTAAGGCTGGAAAGTGTAAAAAAGCGCGATGTTCGTCATTTAGGAGGAAACTTGTTGTTTCGAGATGTTGTGATCTTAATTACTTGTAAGCTTAAATTATTATTAGACATGGTAAAATTACATTAAATGTTGAAAAGTGGAGTATTTTAGAAATCTAATAAAACATATTTTCGATTGCTATTGCATATTTTGCAAATAAATAAATAAATAAATAAATAAATAAATAAATAATCCTTATTTATTTGTTACAAGATTTAGTAAAACTATTCCCGGTTTCCCAGCCCAATATGGACAGCTTATGCCCTCATCGACTACAGCTGTAAGAAAGAAGAAAATTCAACGTTGCCAAGCAATAAATTGAAAAGGCATCAAAGTGCAAACAATCTTTGTTCAACAAGATGCCATTTGAACAATCCCCCCAAAACCTTCCTCCAAAAAACCCTTGCAGAAAAATAAGAAGCCCTCCCTCCCCGCTAGTAAGATATCTGTTGGTGAAATCGTAGGTACCAATGGTATGACTTCCTCAACAAAGGAGAGCTGGTACTCCTTCTTTCGCCGTATTGATGCTTTTTCAAATATGCGGTCATGCATCACATGTGGCAGATATGTTCATGAGGATTATGTGGGACTTACTGCCCATGGTAAAAAAAGTTTCTATTCGTCCATGCTGTGAGGACTGAGAATTAACAGATGTAAATTCGCAAACAGATGCTATAAAGCTAAGCAAAACCAACGATATTATTTCATAATATTTACTAGTAACTAAGGGGCTTTGCATGGGTCTTTGAAGAGTAAAAACCGAGAATGATCCCCCCTTTTTAAAATGCATGTTCTGAAGATAATTACTGTCCCCCCCTCCTCCTCCGAATACTTTAAGATACATTTTTTTTATTTTCTCTTCTCTAAAATCTCTTGGAAAAGTGGTTCTTCCATACACACTGAGTAGAAAGTCAATAAGAAAACACCTGTCCATAATAGGGACAGGTAGTTCCTTATATGGACACTTGTAAACATTTTTTTGTTTTTATCATTTAAATTAAACCATAATAATTACAAGGTTGATTATTTTAATAATGATAGTCAATAGTCCAAGGATAGTGGACACATATTTATGGAGTTCTATGACTTGTACATGGGGGTGAAAAAAATACATTTTCCTTAGGGTATCCATATTGGATACAGGTACCTTATATATAATATCATATTATTTAATCTCGAAAATTTTTAAATAGATTAGTTATGTAGGTATGTGTATGTATGTATATATATTCATTACATTTAAGTTATGTTAGTAATGAATAAAATTAAAAAATAATAATACAAAATGTATTAAAACACTTTCACATAACAAATTTTTCTACTTATCATTTTTTTTTTAAATTCGGATCTAAATTTATCTAGTACTATCATTGGTTGGGATTAAAATTCTGAAAGACAGTCTCCCGCTATTCTTCTTTTTATGGAGAAAAAACAGTACGTATGAAGAAATTTATTTCAAAATATTGGTGATACAAAGTTTCCAGTTCAAGAATTTTTGAAGATGAAGAAGCGATAGACAATACGACAGAGTGAAATTGAAGCTTACTTGTTTTTTTTATCTTTTTTTTGCCACATTTCAATAAATTCTCTTGCACGATTAATTTAATTTACAATGTATATTTTTATTGCATTCTTTGTAGTCCGTATTTTTTAAATTGATTCTTCAAAAGAAAAAAAATTCAAGTCAAATGTTTACAAGTAGATTAACATCCCCAGTAATTGGTACATTAAGAATTTGTCTTTAAACTTACTTCTGTTTCCATTACCAAGAAATAAAATATTTATTTGCAAATATTTTTAAATCAAAGCGTGCATATCTATGCATCTATTTTACCCACTAAAAGCAAAAATATTCGAAAAAGTATTTTTTATAAAAAAATATTTATAAAAAGTTGCTGTAATCACTAGTAATTGGCACCTAGAGCACTAATGTATGACACCTTGTGATCCAGTAATTGGCATATGTTTATATAAGAAATTTTGTTTTTATATTTTGCATTTTTAGGTAATATATATGAAAAAGTCCATGACTATGTAAAACAGATGATAGAAAATAATAATTATAACATAATTTAGGCAGACATTTTTGTTGTAAGATAACATAGATTGATAATATTAATCGTAAGAACTTTATTCTGAAAATATTAATTATCACATAAATTAATTAATCCTAGAAGGCACATCTTGATGTTGGAAATGAATGTTTTAGACTTTCTTAAAACAGTTATAAAATAGTATTTCCAAATATAAAATCAAAACATAATTTGAAATGCTGCATGGAAAATTAGTAATATAGAATTTAATTCTGTTTTATCTGTCAGTATCCAATTTTTATCTTTCAAATAATGGATAATTCCACAAAAAAATGCCCGATTATTCCAAGAGATCATAAAAAATGAAATTATTCTCCACATTTGCTATAGCTGACGTTGATGCCCAAATATGTGTTTTCGCTTTTTTTCTCGTAAACATTTAACAGTAGATTCTGCGCAATTTAAACCAATGATATGATCTATATAATATTGTTTATCATAAATTGCATAATAATGTTTTTTAAACAAATTTATTTCCTTTTTGATTTCTTTACCGTCATCTGTAAGACCCAAATTGATATTGTCACTATCTATTGAATTATCATATATTATTTCTCTATCAGATTTTGAATCTTCTAAATTATAGTTTCTAAATTCTCTAGATCTCCATATCCAAAATAAGGCGGTGTAGAATTTGTCCAATTCAGCGATCTAAGATCTGGAGGAATTATGCAGATAAATATAAGTTTGATTTCAATTTTAACCATAAATTACATAATTTCCTAAAATAGAAAAATGTTCGCTATAAGTAGAAATATCCATCTAGCAACCTTCACAAAATCTATCTTATAATATTATATACTATAGAATTTTTTGAGATTTTTTACGGAGGGGGGGGGGATTTTTAATATTTACAGTTATAAAAAATTTTGGTAAGCTTATAACATATCGTAAAACTCTGGAAAAATTTTATTTGGATTAAGAGAAATTTTAGTGGTAAAAACACTTTCTGCACTCATGACCGCTCATGTGCAGCATGCATTGCATTCATCAGTGCTTCTTTAGAATACAAGAATTTTGGTTTAATCCCTTTAAATGAATTTACTGTAGAAGAAGATGCCATATTTCAGGTTTTTGCGAGTAAGAAATCAGCATATTAGTCTGAAATGTGAACAATTTAAAACAATACAATATATTTATATGAATACCAATAACTGTAATGCTGTCCTTAGTAACTGTCATATGAAGCTTTAATGGATACCAATTACTTATAATATTTCATATTTTGAAATAAAAAAAATTGCTAAACAAAATTAGTTTATAATTTTATAAGTACTGCCAAAATAAATGGTTTAATCTCAAATCAATCGATTCCCTTGTAATTGGCACAGGTGCCAATTAAATGGAACTAGCAAAATTGAAGCACCATTAAATGGCATCTATCATTAATTCAGGAATCCAAATATTTGCGTCAAAAATACATTTGTACAATTAAAGTAACCATTTTCAACTAAACAAAATTACTGTCAATTAGAATTTTAAATATATTAGGAATCTGATAATAATGAATTGAAACACATGCCTTTCTTAAGCCAGAGAAGAAGCATTTGCAACAAAAATGGCTAATTTGATGCAAGCCATAATTGTCTGTCTTTTTAGGCCCTATTCTCATCTAGTAGCATAAATCAAAGTTATATTATTTAAAGGAAATGAAAATATAACTGGTATATGATCTTGCATTTTTGAAAGACTGGATAAAAATCTTATTTTATGACATTTTTGTAGGATGTGCCAATCACTGGTGCCTACCAATTAATGGGGATGTTACCCTAGTATTTTATTTTTAAATAGCATTTTTTAAAATTTTTGAAATAAATTATTTGCATTGAATATAACTCTCTTTTACATATAATAATTCCTATGCAATATTTAGTCACAGTTTCTTTAAAGGATCATTCATATTTGTTACATTCTTTATATTTCATCTTTTTAAATTTGATTCTTCAGAAAAAATGTAAATTGTAAGGAAAATAGTACAGTAAGGAAAACTTACAAATCAATTAATGCATACAAACAGTGGGTTAGTTTTGATTAGTGTTTCTCAATTTTTTATAAATTGATTATTTATCTTGAATATGAATGTTTATATGTTTATATGTTTATATGTTTATATGTTAATATGTTTACATATAATAATGGATATGTATTATTAAAAGGATATCCAGTCTATATGCAAATCCTTAGTAAATTCGGGATCGTTTTTATAAAATTCTTAATATCTTCATTTGTGTACCTGATATCCGCATAAAAATAAACAGAGTTTATAATAAGAAGCCGTTCTAATCACCTGAACCAGATTACTTCATCTGCATCAGTTTTTAAGACTTTAATTTATGCAGATTAATTCTAAATATATTCGTATTTCTTCGATTTCTCTACGGTTCCCTGTGAAATTCAGAAAAAAATTCTTTGCAGAAATATACAACGTCTACTATGCTGTTTACACAATTGAAGAGTCAAACTAATCTCTCGTATGTTTTTATCGATATTTAAAAAAACGTTCAAAATCATAAGTAACCGTTCATCATAGGTCATATACTGTATATGAGAAAGAGAAGTAGAAATAGAGTAAAACATTAGGGGAGATGGCTGCCTGAAATTATTTCTTTTGTTCGATCTGTATAGGCATGTTACTAATTATAAATAAATATAACAGCAACATTTAAAAAGTGGGGCATTGCCAATGCTAATCTTCATATCGACTATTTTAAACAATTGAAAATATTAAGCTTTTCTTATCTTATTCTAAATTTTTTAATTTAATAACTATATTTATTTTTGAATTTAACTATATTTTTTATATATCAACCCATATTAGAAGGTTTCTACTTTTATTTATAATTCTGCTCACTCTTATGTAGTTTAGGCTACAGTCAGAGTTCTTCACTTTTACGCCTCTCTATTTTTAGAACTGCAGCTACTTATAGCCAAGGCATAAAGTTAGCTAAAAATAGAAAGGCCCATAAATTTTTGAAAAGTTGAAATGGTCATATTTAAAATTTCTGTCTAAATAAGTTGTAAATACTTGATTGTTTTAGTTACTTTAATTTATAAGAAGTAAATTTTTCTTTCCTAAATTTCTAGATGTAATTCCTACACCTTTTGTTTATGAACATGTAAGAGAGACATATTAACTATGCGATATTTTTTTCTGTTTTAATCTAACAAACTTGCAGAAAGAAACAAATCTGCATATTATCATTACTAAGATGAAAATTGGTTTATATTTTGATATGTAGAATTTTCCAATCTCTATGTCGTGCTGAATATTTAAACAAATATGGCATTAGATATCGACTGATACAAGTAAAATTTTTATATTGTAATTTGCGGTAAAATAATGCTATAAAAACAGGGGTTTTGGATACAATATAATTAGACATAATAGTCTTTTACAATATTAATAGATAGCTTTTAATATTAAGTTGTGTAAATTAACAATACTTTAAATAAAATTATTCGTTGAAAAAGGGAAATATAAATTATATGTAACCTAAAATGATATTACCGAAATAAATTGCATACAAAAAGATAAATGAAAAGATAAACTTACAAATAAAGACTTTTATACATTTTTTAATTCTGGTTTTCTTTAACCTTCCTACCCTGTTCAAATTTTACTCAATCTTGATAAAAACATTTTACACCAGAATCGTTATTTAAAATATTTTAACATATTTTATTGACTTATTTCTCTGAATCTATTATTTAACTTTCTTTATGAAAAAAGTTCGGGTTCGAATCATTTAAAACAAATTATAGTTAAGGGTCAATTAGACATATTCAGGGTAGGAAGGTAATTCTACAAAAATAATTCCGTTATTTCCTCTTTATTTTAAAATGGTAACTGAAATAACTCATAGCTTTTCAAAATAATCAATAGTAAAATTATAAATGAGATTTTTTTGTAATATCATAATAGCTATTTTGTTTATGAGATTGTTTAAAAGTTCTAACCCTTGTAAATGGCAATTTGCACATACAATTTTTTACAATTTTTTTCAGTTTTTGCATCAAAGGTCTTTTAAATGTACATAAAATAACTATCCACAACAGTTCTCGATATTGAATACTGCTTGCAATTTCATATTTTGCTTACATTTTAAAACAAATATTACGCATCATGAATGTCATATATTATTTTGTATATTTTATTCCGGATAATTTGACTTGTAAAACCAATATACTTGCAGTCGATGCTCCCATGTAACTGATCTAAACAGTTTTAATCGAATGTTTTTTTAGACATACAGCCATGTTTTTGCAATTCGTGACATATTATAATTTGTCATTTTGGTAAAATTTTCCACCAAATTTTGAGAATAATTTTTCCGTAAAAAAAGCAGCTATTAATTATATATTTTTAAACGTAAGTTTAGAAAAGCTTTTATTAGCAAGGAAAAGCCAAAATAAATACTCGTATTTATTTTATTGTATACTGATTACTTTACAAGTTTTTCATTATTCTTACATTAATTTAGTTTTTTATTAATTTCATTAAACTTACTTTTCATTAATTTCAATGCTGAGACTTAAAAAAAATCATATTGCATGCCGTCCATTACTCTGATAAAGTATTTGTTAAAGAGATAAATATTAATCATAACCAATCTAATTACAATAAAAATGTTATGTCGAAATTTCAATAAATATCCGTTTAGTAGTTTCTTATCCACTATAACATAATCTATGCTTAAAATATTAGCACATTATACATGAAAAAAAAGTTATGCTTTCGATATTTTCTCATATTTTTTTACTTAATCCACGATTGTTCCGCAACTTTTCCTAATGCCTTAAAGTGTGCCATTGTATTTGATGCTTCAGAATTTTTAAAGTTAATATCTCAATGCCAAGACTGCAAAAGCAGCATTTTGAAATGGAACAATTATAGTATCAGTTTCATCATAATCATCATCTCTTTTATTGACAAGAAACTGGAACGGAATAGCGAAGTAATAGTACGCCATTCGAAACAAAATTAAACTTTTTCTTCGTGAATTACATTGTGTATCTGCCAATTCACTTGTCTTTCAAAAAAGCAAACAATGTGAATAAAGTTAAAACATTTGCATATAGCTCCTACACACAAATAATGTCTAATAATCAACAGAAGATATAAAAACAAATACTGCAGGATATGAATTAAAAATAGCAAGGCTAAACCTATAAATGTAATATAACCAGAGAAAGAACTTTCGTATTAAAATATTCGTAATTGTTAACCAAATAAAGCAAAAATCTACTAATCTATTTTTAGCAGATGATACAAGAACACAACTACACGAAAGCAAACACAATGCACGAAGATGACGATCATTGAGTAAAAGAAACATTGAAGTAATTGCGTGTCACATATTTTTTATGTCGGTACGAAGTTTCAATCAACAATTTTTATTTAGTACTTCAGCAAAATGTGTTTTTTGCTTTTTATGTACATCTTTTCAAGTGTGTGTAGTGGAAGAAGAAAAGTTAGTAAAATAAATCTTCCACTCCCAGGAAATTTAAAACCAAGACAGAATTTAAGCTCATTAATAAGAAACTGGAACGGAGTCACTAAATAATATTACGCCATGTAAAACAAAAATAAACTTTTTCTTCGAAATTTACATTTTGTGATCGCCAATTCCATTGTCTTGCCAAAAGCAGAAGATGTAAATAAAAATTACAGTTCCTTGTAATTTTAACATAAAAAAATTTCTAAAGTATCAATGTCTAATAATCAACAGAAAATACAGAAACAAATTATGTATAATATGAATTAAAAATAACAAGGATAATGCTATAAATATAATATAACTAGTGAAAATATACGGTAATCCTATACGGTAATCAAAATATTTCTAACTACCAACCAAAAAAGGTAAAACCTACTGATCTATCTTTAGCAGAGAATGAAAGTGAACTAAACGCGAGCGGCTACAATGTATACGGCATTTTCATGAACGAAGATGACGATGAGTGAGTGAGAGAAATATTGAAGCAATCGTATGTCGCAGTTTTTTATATAGGTACGAAATGTCAATAAAAAAATTTTAATTAGTGCTTCTGTAAAAGTGTATTTGAAACTTCAGTCTTTATTTACAAATATTTCCACATTTTTTTATCCGATTTTCTTTTTATTGATACTTATGTTTTTGTATCTTTAATTTTTTTTATTTCTTGTTTCCTTGGCATTGGATACAGTATAAAAACCGCTGTATGAATTTAAATAGTCCGTACGATGATAAAACAAGTATAAGATTGTATTCTAAATCAAATGATGCAACACTGATATCTTGTCGGCTAAATGGGCTTTTCCGTTTCGAGTTTAGAGAAACACGCATGCGTGTAGTACGGCCGACATCGAGTAGCGTTTTCAAGGAAAAATATCATTATTTATGTGTTATTTGAAAGTAAAAGTACTTTTTTTCCCCAAAAAAACAGTCGTCCCATGAAATAAAAACAATGTTGTCAAAAAGTCTGATAACTGTACATTTCATTCGGTTAAGCAATTCGCCAACTAACGCGGTTATAACTTTCTGATCAAGAAAAACATAATATTTCTTACAATGATCACTGACGAATTTGAAATTACACAGCGTTTGAAACGTATGATTAAGTTCTAGAAACAATATCATACCATTTGACAGAGAAATGGACGAACTAATGCTGTGATATCTTAATGATCAATAAATATGTTACTGATCTTACTGATCAACTACATAGTGTTTGAAACGTACGATTTAGAAACAAGATCGTGACTATTGAAGGAATTAGCTGTAAGTGATCGACTATCATTAAAAACTGCTTTTTTAACACTTGAAACTTAAAACAGAATTTATTTGCAAATACACTACAGACGTATGTATTGCACGATATTTAACTTTATTCGTTAAAAATAAAAATCTTGTACCGTCTATATAATTTTCTTACAAATCGTTTCTTACTTAAGGAAATATATTTATGATGTGCACATTTTCCGCTCTTAAAAATATTTTCCCCATCTTTTCTACAATTGTCTATAATATCTTTAATCCTACATATGTATCTTGATTTGTTTATTGAATCATGAACTTCTCATAAAGGCATACATCAAATACCTTATTGTAGATAATGCTGAAAAAAAAACAGATAAATGTGTTAAAAATACTATTTTTTTACAATGAATAATTATAAAGTTTAAATTAGAATCCTTAATCTTAAATCCAAAACTGCCAGTTTAATAATTTGTCATTTCTAGATAAAGCACGAAATTTCGAAACATGTCGTCAGATCTAGGTTATCGGTCAATAAGGAACAATTTACTTTTCTGCGTTATTGCACTTAGGACTGGAGTTATCATTTATGCGAATAATTAAACATATTCTAATATAACACATGAGGAAAGCGTATAGCTTAAAGGATAATAAAACAGTTGTTTCCGTTTCTTTGCCTTTTACTATAACAAGAACCAACAAAAATATACGATCATTGTATCACAAAAGTTGAAAAATAGACTTCTCTTATGACCTAAGCGAGTAATAAGAATTTTTTTTTTGAAAATTCACTTCCTATGAAGGTAAAGATGGGAGGAGGGGATTTTAAAATTATTTGTCATATCTCAATAGCCCATTTAGATAGGAGTTAGATTTTAAGAAAATAAATCTTATAAAAAATTAACTAAGCACGCATTTCAACGATTTTACCATTCTTCCTTAAGGTGCTGAAAATGGGGAAGGAATTTTGAAATTTTAGAATACTTTGCTCCATATCACTAGCTAATAACTCATTAGCGTAACAAAGGGAAATTAAAGCCATAACACACAACAAATGTCAAAAATAGATTTTTCAATCATTTTAGATTTTTTTTTTGTCAATTGAGTCGTTAAGATCGATATTGAAATATATAATGTGAGATTTTACGACTATAATAATAATTATTGATACTTGATTAGATATTACTTTTTTTCCCACTTTGCTAGATAATTTTTTTTTTCAAGTATCTGTTGTAGATACTGCCCACGTAGTGGGGCGAATGCGGCTAGTATGATATAAATGGATAAAACGGTAATATAATTTTTCTACATGGAAATCACTTTCAAATAACAAAATGTTTTATAATGCGTGTGAGTGTGTATATTTTTAGAATACCAAAAAATTAAAAACTAGTATGGAAATTAAACTGTTAAAAACATTAAAAGATTACTTTGTAAATCAGGTCTGATTCTAAGTTACAAAACCATTCTTGTCTAAAAAAGTGTATTTCAAAATTATTTAAATTGCTCTTTTTGTTTGTTTGGTAGTTGAGCAAAATAGTCTAATGAAAGTTTATTTGGTAATTATGTGTGACTGCATGTCATTGTCAAATATTTAGGATCTTTACTATCAACAAATAACTTTTAGTTTTTGGAGAAAATGTTAAACATCACTATGGGATGCATAAGAAGCATCACTCAATATCATTTATATAAAATACAAACACTATTAGTGACTGCAGTAAACAGAAAATCTTAATAAAATATTTTAGATGAGGAATCGTCTAGTTTCATGTACACAATAATGGTTACACTCAAACGAAAAAAAAAACATTTTTCGGATATAAATTTGAGATAAGCATTTGATAAGCAAATATCACGACCCAGATGTTGATAATTTTCCAATGACCATAACCAGAAAACATTTTTTATTTCACTTATTTTGCTCTGTCTCGTCATAATTTACATGTTTCAAATTATTTACAAATATTTAATAACAACACTAAAAATCATTACACTTACAGGAAAACCTGCTGGCAGCAATGTTGCCAGCCGTAAGGGTTTTACTGTAAACATTGCAGTAAAAATCTAATTTAACTTCAATTTTTATTGCAAAAACTACTGGCAACATTGCTTCCAGCAGTTTTTGCCGTACGTTTGGCGGGTTTTTTTCAGTGAATACACAAATGAATCATGGGAAAAAAATATCTTTACTAAAACATATTATTGTAGTTTTTAATTTTACCTTGTTTAATGAGCATTATTTATTTATTTATTCCTTCCGCGTGTCAAATAAATATCCCTATTGGGGACATAGATCATATCTGTATCAATACAGACAACATTTTTATTATTAAAACATTAAATTTGAACGGAGTCATTCTATATATTATAAAACACTCTTGGGATGCAATGAAATAGTTTAGTAAACTCTACTTAATTTTCTGAAACAATATAATACTTATCTTAAAGTATGCAATTTTATTTTCTGAAATTCATGATAATCGTTAAATATGACAAAATAATAATTCATCAAAATTTGAGACATGCCAGAATTAAAAAAATGTAATTATAGTAAAGTGACACAAGATAATTTTTATCATAATTACTTCAAAATTTGTTTAAGAAATTCACTTCAAAAACAATTAGTTTTGGAGGCTTAACACCATTTTTAAATCTACTTTGCAGGAAATTAATTATTTTTTAGATTTTGATAACTGAAAAATTCATGCATGTAAAGTTTAATGAAGGATTTGGTTTTGTTGCAATATACTTTACAGTTACGTGATAAGAGATAATATATGTTACTATTAGCTTTAAAAAATTAAGTTAAAATATAATGCTGTAGATATATATATATATGAGAGTTTAAATGCGTGTAAAGAAAAAATGATTTTACAAGCATTTTACATTTATAAAATGTTTTATGATTTTTATTAACCCATTTATTTAAAATCATTCAGTATTACACGAATTTAAAACTTCTGTTACTTAAACTTTAATTAAAAAGTAAGAAAATCATGCGTTAAGTATAGATTATAAGACACTTTCAAACACTTCCTGAAATCTTTATGAGAATCTGTTTTTTTAGGGAAATAAGATGTTACTGACCATAGACCGCCACCCCCCTCAAAAAAACCTGCTGTTATCACATTTCCAGAAATTATCATCCATGGGCGATCATGTATACAATTCCTGTATATTATTTAATTCGTATTTCACAAATATTTCTTAGTAAGATGAATTCAGTTCCGCGTAAAAATGTACAATTTATTTAAAAACCACTTTTAAATAATTTGTACTCACATTCAATAACATTTAACGAGCTCTTTTATTTAGTTACACACATAGTACAGCATTTATACACATCATATATTATGAATAAACTTAATGAAACTTAAAAGAGTTTATCATTATTAAAAATGCACTTCATCCATCAATCAGCCATTATTGAATACATATACAGTACTTCGGAAATAACAAATTATCTGAAATCTTTTGTATGTCCCTGTAAATACTAAGAATTTCAAATTATGCTTGATATAACATGCCTCATCGGTATACCAATTTTATTATACATGAAATAGTTTAACATAATTAAAATATGGCGCAAACAATTCCCCCTCTTTACAATTATCTAATTGAATTATTTTGTGTGATGAATAATAACTATTCTTTTCACCGCATATTTTATAGAAGGCATATTTTATTGCATATCGTAAATTCATATAAATTTGAATATGTTTGACAGGGTGTAATATCTTTAAATTTCTTTCGAAACAATTTTTTCCCTTAGGCCGTAAGTAATAAAAAACTTTTGACTTTTCCTAAAAATAAACAAATCATGATAAAAACTTCATTTGCAATAAAGTTTGTGCTGGAGACAATATCAATAACTTCCGAAAAATTCATCGCAATCCGAGTATATTTACGAAAATTAGTCTGCGGACAGACAAGACAAAAGCATAAACACTTCTCAACTTTGTTGGAAAATGCTAAAAAATGAACTACATAATTCCTATTAAAAGATTAAATAACATAAACGAAGACAGACCTGAATAAATTAAAAAAATTAAAATTTATATACAAAAAAGGAAACATTTAAAAATACAAAAAGTAAATGCTTTGCCAAGCTACTCGCAGTGCATCATCAGTACAAATAAATATCGAATGCATTACAAACAGTGAAAAAGAGATCATGAACAGTTGCAGTTAATTGTTTGTTGCTTGTTATTACATTTTAGATAAATTTCTGATCTTTTTATTAATTTGGAAAAATCTATTACATATAAGTATTTGTCCAGATCAAAAATAAATCACTATGTTGTAAAATACGAAAAAAAAAGTTTTGCATGAAAAATTAACCATAAAAATGTTAAGTTTTGTATAAGAATTTGAAGATAAATATGAATAGAGAAAAACGGGATTCAGATAATGGAATAAAAAGTCATGTTCCTGCTAAGCGTCCCATTCATCATTCTAGATGAATTGCTCAATACAACTAGGAGGATTTTCACTCTGTACTTTGAAATAAAAATATATTCTCAAAAGATCCTTTTTCATAAAACTTGGAATTTACTTTAGGAATAGAACTTGCATCTGAACTAGACCTAATAATAAAACTTAAAAGAACACTTTAAAAAATATACATTACATTAAATACAGGGGGATAAATCATGAACAGTTATAGTTATTTGTTTGTTTCTCGTTAGTTGATGCTCGTTATTACAGTTTTAGATAAATTTTTGAACTGTTTATTACATTAGAAAAACTATTAAATGTATAAAATTTGACCAAATCACAAGTAAATCATTATGTTGTAAAATATGTAAGCAAAAATGTTTTGCATGAAAATTTAAAGATAAAAATTTAAAGTTTTGCATAAAAATTTAAAGATAAATGTGAATAGAGGGAAAATGGGATACAGATGATTGAATAAAAAATCATGTTCATACTAAACGTCACATTCATCATTCTAGATGAATTGCTCAATACGACAACGAGGATTTTCACTCTGTTCTTTAAAATAAAAATATATTCTCAAAAAATACTTTTTATCAAACTTGGAATTTACTTTAGGAATAGAAATTACATCTATACTAGATCTAAATATATAAAACAGCATTATTTACAGATTTTAAGACCCTTAAATTTGAGGGTATGTGCTCTTGTCACTATGAGTACAGGTATCATTCCAGCCTTTATTATCCATACATACAATGTGAAAAATTTTGCTCTAAGTATAAACCAAATTTTGGTGCTCAGTAGTTGCCACCATAAGATGGTGAAATTTCTTACCAACATTTGGAGCTTCCTGTTTCAATCTCGTAACAACAATTGGAACTGTGCTTCAACATGAGCTCCGAATACTGGTTCAAGATTTAACCATCTTACAATGACAGTTATTGAGCACCAAAATTTGGTTCAAACTAATACAAGATTTTTAACAGTGTACATAAAATGTGTTGAATACATTTAAAATGAATTTTGATTTGTTTATTACTTGATAAAATTATTAAATATATATTTGCCAAAATCAAAAAGAGCTCATTGTGTTATTAAATATGTAAAAAAATGCTTGATTAAATATTAGAAAAAAAGGTAATGATAGATATGAATAAAAGGAATAAAGGGATTCAGATGGTTGAATAAAAACCAATGTTCCTACTAAGCGTCCTATACATCTTTCTGATGAATTCCTCAATACGACTACGAGGATTTTCACTTTGTTCTTTGAAATAAAAATATATTCTCAAAAGATTCTTTTTATCAAACTTCGAAATTACTTGAAAAACATAATTTATATCTGTACTAGACTTAAGCATAAAATACTTGTCTCAGTAGAACCTTCACTTTGGAATACATTAAGTCGTGATCTTTAAGAAAAAATTAGAACTACGTGTAATTGTTGAAGATTGCATAAAAAATAACAGTTGTTAAGTGTTAGAAACACATAATTTAAAAATAAAACGATGTTGTGATTTGTCAATGCGTAAGATATACACATATTATGTTGTCACCTTTCACATAAACTTAATTTTTTCTAATACATTTAAAAATTACCTATTATAGATTGATCATGACAATAGTTGCCAGTAGTTGAGCCATAAAATAATGATATTAAAAAGTACCAAGCAATAGAACATTGTTCTCTAAAATTTATGTCTAAATAGTGTAATATAAACGAACTTATTATTTAGAAGTACAAAAATCATTACGCAGATTTAGTATTCATATATTGCTATATGAAATTGGTCAAATCATGCAATTTGAAAACAGTAATAAAGCTTTTCAAAATATGTATGCAGATTTTAAGACCCTTAATTTTGGAAATCTGTGTTCCTGTCCAATATATGAGTGTACTATTAGGGTCTTCTATGTGTAAAAGAAATGTTTAATATAAAAATTTAAAGATGCAAATTCAAAGTTTTGTGTAAGATTTTAAAGATAATCGTGAAGAAAGGGATTCAGATGGTTTAATAGAAAGTCATGTTCCTACTAAGCGCCCCCATACATCATTCTAGCTCAATACAACTACGATGATTTTCTCTCTGTTCTTTGAGAAAAATATATTCTCAAAAGATTTTTTCTACATCAAATTTCGAATCTACTTCAGGAATAGAACCTGCATATGTACTATACATGAGAATATAATACAGTTTTTCACAGCGTTATCTATAGATTTTAAGACCATTGAATATGGCGGCATGTGCTCTTGTCACTATGAGCCCATGTGTTATTCTAGTCTTTATTATCCAAACATGCATAAAATGAGTTAAATACATTTTAAATAAATTTTGATTTGCTTGTTACGTGATAAAACTCAAAAGATTCTTTTAAAAAATTGGAATTTTACTTTAGGAAAAGAACTTGTATCTGTGCTAGACTTAAGAATAAAATTCTTGTCTCAGAAGGATCTTCACTTTGGAATACATTAAGTCGTAATCTTTAAGAAAATCTTAGAATTACGTACAATTGTTGAAGATTGCTTCAAAAATCATTGTTGTTAAGTGTTAGCGACACATAATTTAAAAATAAAACGATATTGTGATTTGTCAATGCGTAAGTTATACACATATGTTGTTACATATTACATAAACTTAAACTTTCCTAATACATTTGAAAATTACTTATTATAGATTGATCATGACAATAGTTGCCAGTAGTTGAGTTTTATAAAATAATGAGATTAAACAGTACGAAGCAATAGAACGTTGTTCTCTAACATGTATGTTTAAATAGGGTAATACAAACGAACTTATTATTTAGAAGTACACAAATAATTTTTCTGATTTAGTATTCATGTATTGCTATTGGATATTGGTCAAATCATGCAATTTGAAATCAGTAATACAGCTTTTCAAAACTTTATATGCAGATTTTAAGACCCTTAATTTTGGAAGTCTGTGTTCTTGTCTAATATATGTGTGATTTATTATGGTCTTCATTATCCATACATACGGGGGATTAAATCCATACAAATGAAATTAATACATTTTAGATAAATTCTGATCTATTCATTACTTTAGAAAAAAAAAAGTATAAAATACATAGTATTCGATGAAATAAAAATAAATCATTATGTCGTAAAATATATGTAAAATAAATGTTTTATATAAAAATTTGAAGATACAAATTCAAAGTTTTGTGTAAAAATTTTAAGATAAATGTGAAGAAAGGGAAAAAGGGATTCACATGGTTGAAAAAAGTCATGTTCCTACTAAGCGTCCAATATATCATCCTAGATGAATTGCTCAATACGAGGATTTTTACTCTGTTCTCCCAAATAAAAATACATTCCCAAAAGATTTTATTTTCATCAAATTTGAAATTTACTTTAGGAATAGAACTTGCTTCTATACTAGACCTAAGAACATAACAGTGTAATCTACAGGTTTTAAGTCGGTTAAATTTGGAGGCATGTGCTCTTGTCACTGACGAGCACACGTATTAGTCTAGCCTTTATTATCCACACTCTAAAAAATAAATATGTAAATTAGACAAATTTACATATATATGTGTGTAAATTCCTAAAATTACACACCTGACACGAAAATTACCCACTTTTTGCAAAATTTTACCTGTTTTTTATGTGTATTTTAGCTTAAAAAACTAAATATGTATTTTGTTATCACTTGAAAATCACAAATAAATGTGTAAATGCTGAAAAAGGCCTGAATATACACAAATTTGTACGTTATTGTAATTAAAACATAATGATATATACATAGGTAAGTGTGCAATTTTCTAAAATCATCCACTTGTCATAAAATAATAAACATTTCCCACAAATGGTTGTTTAGTTTATGGCATTAAGTTTGTAAGTTGTTATCAGTTCATAAACTCAGAAAAATGTGTAAATGTAGATAACGCCTGAAATTACACTAATTAGTGTGCTACAAAAATTATAAATGCGTAAATTTTAAAGTAGATGTTGCGAAAGGGATGGGAGGCTTACATATTATACAGAGCTAAACTTTTTTTTTCAGTAATCTCATTTCATATATAAATGATGTCATTGCATTGCTGTAACAGCATTTTTAAATAATAAACTAATATATTTATTTATTTTTATAGGCTGTTTTGACCACCTCTCTTACCCTCCTAGTTTCAGCAGCACGTGAACTTTTAAAAAAAGTTAAAAAAAATTAATCTTGACAACATGTAACAATATTTCGTTACATGTAACGTAAAATTTTATTCATTTAATAAGTTAATTTTAATTTCGTTTTCTGAATTACTTTTTGAAATTTGTACACTAAATATAAGAATGCTTGATTTTATAATTCGTTGTTTTAATTAAATTGTAATTTCTTTTAGCCGTCTCGCAGACCGCTGTTTTTTTTTCAGTATTTTACTTGTAATTTTCAGTAATAGAGTTAAATATCATTCTTAAAGCGAAATTAGGACGACTTCATAAGGAGGCTTTATAATAGAGATATAATCCCACTTTATACATATTCATAAATTTAAATTATATTTTTGTACGTGTGTTAATTTTTCTGCTGCCCTCCCCCTCCCCTTAATTTAAAAAACAGTAGTTTAACATTCAGTGAAATCTAAAAACTATTTCGAATTCATTTTATATGTAACATAAAATATAATTTATGTAATTAAGAAAATTCTAAATTCGTATCCTGAATTATTTTTGCATTTTGCACATCGAATATAAGAATGCCTTATTTTACCCTAAATTATTTTAGCCGTTTCATGGCTTTTAACCTTTTATCGATTTCAAAGTTTAACTTGAAATTTTAGTTTAACTTCAGTTCGCAGTACAATTTATGGCCCTATTCACGAATTACTTCGACCCCGAGTTAGACGCGAATCTAGCATCGAAATCTAAAATCGTAATCCTAGTTGACTTGGCTTCATCAGATTTAAGTTGAAAACTAATGGTGGGTCCAGCTGAATGATAGCGCTTGCGTTGAAAAAAATGTAGAAGTTATTCTCTTATAAAATATAAGTTATGTAATCTCATACGTTCGTATTACTTTCAGTTCTTTTTATCTGATTTGTTTATATTTATGTATAAATGTATATGCTATATTTTGAATTGTTTCTTTACATATAAGAATTTTTTATACGAATAATTTACTTGCCTTAAAAAATGTCTACATTACCTAACTCCTTATGAATGTCTATTAAAATAACAACTGTTGTATCTAAGGTTATATATTTCTTAAAAAATGTTCATCTTAAAAGGAATTAATGAATGTATTTTAACAATAGCAAATAAACGTTAACATCATTTGGGGGGGAGGCGGTATTAAACTTTGGGTCGGTTGTGTGAAAGATATTATAGTTTATTTATAAATTACTTTACAAATGTATATCATGTCTATAAATTATAAGGTACCCTGGGGTAATAACGCCAGGCGGGGTAATAACGCTAAGTGCTTATATTTTGCATAATTATGAAATAATCAGATAAATGACACCAATGTGCTCTGCGCAGAAGGGTTTTGAGTCATATAAATCGCAAAAAACAGCTTCAAGTTAATTTGTTTCATTTTTAGGTCTTATTGTTTTTACAAACAACTAAAATTAACGCTTGACCTAAAATTTGCGAGATACGTTTTGTGATGTGAAGACTATCTTTTTATCCGGACATTCTTTGTTAATTACATAAATTTGTAGTGCATTTCATGTACTTTTAAAATGCTGTTGAAGATTTTGGATATCTTCTCGAGATAATTTGTAATTTAAAATGTACTGCGCAATAACTATACTGGGGTAATAACGCCAATCCTTGACATTAATACCCCGGTTGATTCCCTACAGTGGCCGAGCTACATCCTAAATACTGATTCAAATAAACACAGTTAAAAGTGTGCAATGTTTCTCATATTTATATTTAAGCGGTCCTTTTTAAGCAAAAAGAAGCTCACGGTCTGATATTCCTTTGCCTCATCCCCCCTCCCACACCACACCTTTATTTTTCTTAAACTTTCACAAAAAATGAACATTTTCAATAGCTTAGAATGCAATTTGTCAATTTCTAAGTTTGTAGAGTTTGTATTTTTAGAATTGGGCTATCTACATGCAATTATTCCATCTTATTTTATAGTTTTGCTTGCATGGCGTTATTACCCATATAGGTGGGTAATAACGCCAAATAGCATTGGTCAAGAAAAAACGCCATTACATTTTATGAATACATATCTGTTAAATTATTTTATTTTATATAGATAGTCAATGAGTTGCTGTATCAGATTCTATATTTGTTTGAAAAATGCAATCTAAAACTAAGCCGTGAAAATTGGTAAAACCTTAACTTGGCGTTATTACCCCAGGGTACCTTATATTCTAATTTATAAGTTAAACAGTTCATCTGAGTTTTAATTATTTATTTATATTTCTTTGTAAGTTTTTTTTTTTTTAATTTTCAAACTTATAATGTTAACTAAGTTTATCATCGATTAAAACTATAGCGTTGTTTTTAGTTTCTACGCAACATTTTTCAATTTTGAGAAAACGGGAATATTTATTTATCCCAATTACATTTAATTTTCAGCTGTGTTTTAATTTGAAAATATTACATCAGAAGATGTTACACTAAAATAATCATAGTAAAGAACACATAATTTTTGCTTGTTAATTACAGATTTAATAAAAATACACAGAAGTAAATTGCAAAATGATACAAATACGTCGATTTTAAATTACCTTAGATTAAAAAAGCTGAAGAAAATTTATATTAAAGTAATGGCTTTTTATTTAAATAAACAATTTTCTATTGCAATTTTGCCTATTATTACAGAATTTATATGATCAAAAACATATGATTGTATTTATATAAAAAAATTATAACAGTTGTGTCATAATGATTATTGAAAATCAAAATTATTAGACACCCCCCCTACATAAATATTCGCCGTCGGGTGAGTTTTGTACACTTAAGACACAAATGTTATTGTGAAAAAAATTGTACGAGCATTAATTTCGAAAATATATAAGAATCAGTTGATATTTGGATATAATTACAGTATTTCTCATTTTATTTTTTACAATAGCTGATAAATAAAAATATTCATTAGTTTGATATCTAAAATTTTAATTAGAATATCTGAAATTTTCATTTATGAAAACACGAGTCATTTCATTAATATTAAAATATATTTGTATTTTTTTTAAAAGAGACAAATTTCTAAATATAATCTTAAATGTAAGATGTTATTTTAATCATTCAACAGCGTCTTTGATAATCTTGATAATTTTTTTAAGAAACATTCTTTGTAAATAATGAATATTTTTGAAAATTAAACAATTCAAAATATAATATTTATGTATATATAAACAAAGCAGCTGAAATTTTTGCAGGTAATATGCGTATGTGTGTGTGAGATGAAGATTACATACCTTTTTTCTACTTTTTATAGTATTTTAAATGTTACTTTTATAACTGTATGCAACACAGCATCTTGAGTATATTGATTTTGTATCTTGTGTCTGAAAAATATAAAATGAAAAATTGAGTCTGAATTCTGAAAATAAAACGTATGGAGTTTGCAAGTTTATCAACTATCATTATTCCATCTGACTAGTCTAAAATCTATCACTCATTAATTATTTATTTCTTTATCTTAATTTTTAATTTCATGCACCAAATAATATCTGAATGAGGGGGAAATATAAAATTAAGAAGCAAGGAAGAATATAGAAAATAAAATAGCAGTTTTTATGTGTATATTTAGAGGAGAGAGGGGAGGAATGGGATATTTTTTACAAAAATAATAAAATCAACATTATTTGACACAAATGCAAAAATTTTGATTTATAGAATGCAAAATGAAACACTTTCTAATGTCCTTGAACAATATAGAAACATGATTTGAAAAATCAATTTTATAATTTAATAAATTGTAAATTTCAAAATGTGTCCCATACTTCCCCTTTAACAGAGAAGTAATATTTTTACTACAATGGTTGATGAGGAATATCGAAAACTAATGTCTTAAATGGCAATATGCTGAATTTCAGAACCGTAGTTGCTATAGTAAAATAGTTTTAGAGGGAGGGGTGAAGTACGAAAAACCTATTTAGGGGGAGATTTTAAGAAGGGGGGGGAATGAATGTGGGGTTGAGTTAATTGTGGGAGTGTGATTGGCTGATTTGGAGCTTATGAGGCTACACTTGTGACAGTGGATGGGAAGTGGATACATCACTATGATCCCAAGTCCAAACAGCAGTACTTTTATCTCATCCTCTGTCACAAATCTAGCCCTATAAGCTAAAAATCAGGCTTTCAACTACACCCCCCTCCCCATTTCACTCTTCCATTTAAAACTATATGAATATTGCAGCTACAGATCTGAAACTAAGCATAAAATCAACTAAGAATTAGACTTCGATATTACACATCAACCCATTGCTGTACAGATATTCTATATGCACTAGACTCAATAGTTATTGAACCTTCATCGAATATGCGTATTTTACATATTTCGCAAAGAACTGTGTAAATTACAATAACACAATAATGTGTGTTTTTTGCATAATACACATTTATACATGTAATCTCAGAAGATTACACAGATAAATGAGTAAGAATATTTCACAGATATATCTGTTTTCTTGCACAATTTACACATTAATGTTAGTAGTTCATGAGTGATCATTATAACGTTTACCCACTTAGTGTTATCATCTAATTACACACTGAAATGTGCATTTTTAAATTTACACATTAGGCGTGTATTTTGGCAATTTACACACAAATTTACACATATAAACAAATCGTTTTTGTAACATCGATTTACACATTTTTGTGTGTAAATTTACACTTTTCTTCTTTAGAGTGCATACATACATAAAATGAGTTGAATACACATTAACTGAATTTTGATTTGTTTATTATTTGATAAAACTATTAAATATATATTTGACAAAATTAAAATTAGCTCATTGTGTTATTAAATATTTAAAAAAAATGCTTGATTAAATTTTAGAAAAAAAGGTAATGATAAATGTGAAGAGAAGGAAAAAAGGCATTCAGATGGTGGAATAAAAAGTCATGTTCCTACTAAGCGTCCCATACATCATTCTAGATGAATTGTTCAAAACGACTACTAGGATTTTCACTCTGGTGTTTGAAAGAAAAATATATTCTCAAAAGGTTCTCGTTACCAAACTTGGAATTTACTTTAGAAAAAGAACTTGCATCTCTACTAGACCTAAGAATAAAACCCTGTCTCAGTAGAATCTCCACTTTCGAATAAAGTAAATCATGATCTTAACCTCTTTAGTTCCGATGCTAGAATAATCATGCAAATATTTATTCATTGTTTTTTACAAACAAAACGACATCATAGATAACAGAAAAATTGTCTTTTCTGAAAAAGATCTTTTAGGAACTTACTAATTTGGGTTCAAAAATATGAATATAAAACTACAAAACCCCTTTACAGCACCAATTTAATAGAATGTCCAACTTTTTTCATTTTCACATCCTTTCTTTATAGATGAACGTTTTTTGAGTTGAAAGTAAACGCATAAACTGGTGCATCTAAGCTCAATCCCTCACTCATAAAATAAATGTTATTTTCATCAGAGTTTGCAAAATGCCTAAAAATATCCAAGGGACAGTATGCCCAAGACAAGGAGAAATTTTCATAAGTATTTAACCTGTATCTTTTTCAATAAATTCACGCAAAAATCATTCGTTAAATTAACGAAATCACAAATTTAATAGTTTTATGCAAGTAAATAAGCTACAAATCCGCAAAAAAATACATTGAAAAAGATACTGGTTAAATACTTATCCAAATTTATCATTTTCTTGGCCAAATTGTCTTTTGGGTATTTTTGCAAACTCTGATGAAAATAACATTTATTTTAGGCAATTTGCAAAGTCTGATGAAAACAACATTTATTTTATGAGTGAGAAATTTAGCTTAGATGCACCCATTTATTCTTTACTTTCAACACGAAAAACGGTTAGCTATTAAGAAAAGATGTGAATATGTAAAAAAAATCAGACATCTTAGTTTTTATAAGGAAAAAAAACAGAGGTCCCCGAATGGGGACTCAGGAATTGAAGAGGTTGAAGAAACATTTAGCAACGATTGTTTAAAAAATGATATTGTTAAGTGTTAGGAAAATATAGGTTAAAAAAATGTGATTGTGATTTATTAATTTAAAATATGTACACAAAACAGGTTGTTACATTTCAGATAAACTTGGATTTTTCTAAAATACTTTAAAATTACTTATTATTGGATGACCTTGACAGTAGTTGATGAACTTCCAGTAATTGATCAAGTATTTTAAACATAGCAACATCTAAGCAGAACTAGATTTAATGCTTGAGAAAATGCATAATATTTTATTTGAAAGTTTGTGCTCTTGTTAGGTGCGTTCGTAATTATGCAAACACGTAGCACATATAGTCGTCATTCAGTCCGTTCGTCCACATATAACAGAGTAAAAACTACCCAACCGAATCAGTTGAAATTTAAAATATATAATTATTTGATAATTTTGTCAAATCATTTCCAATTTATTGAAAATTGGATGTATAGTTCAGTTGCAGGGATAATCAAAAGTATTCCGATACTCTACGACCAATGGGAAAAAATAATTTCAAGTGAATTTTAATGATCTTACACTCTTTCAAAGATACTAAAATTGATACACATTTATGGAGTATGTACGAAAGTATACATTCTGTACAATCTGGGGCGAAAAGAATGTTTGTTATTCATTTACAGGGCCACACAAAGTATTTCATTTTCATAGTGGTATAGTGAAAAACATTGTTTGGAACATATTTTAATTATATTAAACTATTTCACATTTTATGAACTTTATATACCTTGCTGAAGTTTACTACAAGTTATTTCCTGTATGATATAAAACAGATAGCATTTTCAGGAACACACAAACACTTTTAGTTACTGTACAGTATACAAAGTACTGTATACTATAACACCAAAATCTGAAACATTTTTAACTTCGGTATAGTACGAACGGATCCCATTTGCTATTCTTTATGTACAGTTTTCGACTTGTTATTACGTTGGTTTTAATGTGTTTGCGGTCAGAAAAGACACTTTGTGATATTTTTATTATTATTGAAAGTGTAAATATTTAGTTCTTGATTTTTTGGCGAACATTTAAGGTAATCCACTTACTTATATTAAAATTTTGCAGAATAGTTTTTAGATTTTTTTTTGACCAAATTTTTTTTTTTATTTATAATTTGGTACATTGCATTCTTCTACTCCTTTATCACATGTCCTGTTATATTAGATATACATATATGTGCAGTTTATAACAGATATTTTATAGATCATAGTTCAAATTTTATTTTTTAAGTTTAGGTATGTGTCGTAATGACATTTATTAGCATAACAATAAAAATGATTAATATACTTATTTTATATGAAATAAGATTAAAGTTTAGAAGAAAAAACGTAATTGACATACAATAGTAACGAAATATTGTTATGAAAGAACAGTTGAAAACAGTAGACTTTTGGAATTAAAAATGTAATTTAATGTATTTGACTTAGTTTCACCTTCATTTTATGAACACAAAATACTTAAATGTAAAAATAACTTAAAAATTTAATCTACTGAGTTTTAATGTTTTATTTTACCCAAAATGTATGATGTCACAATTTTTCTTGTCCCCTACCATCCCCTCGTCACAAACTGTCACAATTCCACGAACCCTCTTCCCCCCACTAAGCATGATATTATCTGTGGACGGTCCGAAAATTTAAATTAAATGTTCAAAGAAAAAGCACGTAGATTGTTAAAAAGAAGCTAATTCATTCAACAGGTCTCGATTTTTATTCTAAAGGAATACACCATAACGGAATTTTCCATACATTTCCCAAAATAATAATAAAACAAATTTCTAGTATAGTTTGCCTTTATCATGAATTTTATTTAGGAATATAATTTATGTAGACTTAAGAATATTGTTTCAAACGAATTTTCATTTTTGAATTCAATCAGCCGTGACTGTAATTTTTACTTTCTTCTATCTTTACAAGAAGAAAGTATTGGATTCATGAAAATTTTCGACTTCCGGTTTTTGACGGATTTATACGTTTTAGAAGGTCCTGAACACGTTTTGACTATTTTTAGAAAATGTCTGTCTGTGAGTCTGTCCGTCTGTCTGTCTGTCTGTCTGTCTGTATGTGACCAAAAAATTGTGGGCGCTCTATCTCAAGAACTAATGCTCGAAAATTCATAAAATTTTATATTCAGTTAGACCTTAATATGAATTAGTGCCTATTGGTTTTTGGTGAAAATTGGCCTGCAGGTGACGCTGCTATACTACGTTTTTCATGATTTTCAAGATTGCTATATCTCAAGAACTAATGCACAGAATTTCACCAAACTTTAGATTCTGTACCCCCTTGATATACATAGACGCTGATTAAGTTTTGGTGTAAATTGGCCCGCAGGTGGCGCTGTTATGCCACGTTTTTCATGATTTTCATGATAGCTAAATCTCAAGAACTAATGCACAGAATTTCACCAAACTTCAGATTCCGCAATACCTTGAGATACATAAGCGCTGATAAGGTTTTGGTGTGAACTGCCCTATAGGTGGCGCTGCTATGCTACATTTTGCACGATTTTTGCGATAGCTATATCTCAAGAATTAATGCAGAGAACTTCATCAAATTTTAGATTCTATTACACTAGAATATATAACATAATTAGACGCTGATTACATTTTGGTATTAACCTAGCAACAGGTGGTGCAGCTATGCTGCATTTTGCACGATTTTTCCGATAGCTATATCTCAACAACCATCGCGCAGAATTTCATGAAACTTCAGATTTTGTTACAAAATGACATGTAACATTACACGATGATTACGTTTTGTTATAAATCCTTCAACTGATGGTGCTGCTGTGCTATATTTTACACGTTTTTTTTAAAACTAGCTATATCTCAAGAATAATTGCACAGAATTTCATCAAACTTCAGATTCTTTTACACCATAACATAATTAGACGCTTTTTTACGTTTTGGCATAAATTGTCCAAGATATGATGTTGCTGTACTACGTTTTGCAAATTTTTTGTTATAACTATATCTCAAGAGCTAATGGACGAAATTCCATCAAATTTCAGATTCTGTTAGGTCTTGACAAAAATAGATGCTTATTAGGTTTTAGTATAAATTATCCAACATGAGGCACTACTAAGCTCAATTTCTCAGAATATTAATTAAATTTTGCGTTTTAGGCTTTTCGGATACCAGAATCTCATTAGGCTAGGTCAAATGTTCGAGGAAATTCGATAGTGGGTATCTTTGGGGTCACCACGTTTTTTTTAAATATTAAAATATACTTATGAGATAGAAGAAAGTTTTGGGATTCACACATCCAACTAGTTACCTTAAGGTAAGTTACATTATTTAGAAAAGGTAAGGTTTAATATTATTGAATTAAATATACATACACAATTCATTTATGTATTTTATAATAAATTTAATTTCTTTATTCAGTTTTTAAAACTATTAAAGACATATTTAATAATATCAATTATCTATTATTTTGGAAGAAAATACATTAAAAGAAGTGACTTTATTAAAGATCAATCTGTCTATCTATCTTTCTCTCTCTACATATATAATATTTATGCACCTGCTATTCAATGTATCTTTCATACAAATTTTGAACACACACACATATATACATATAAAAATATTACATTTATTTGAAATTGAATGCAAAAAAGATGCATGAAACGAATTACATCATCGAAAGAAATCTTATCCCTTCTAAAAGTCGCATGCATTATTGCAGATGAATTACTTGATACCAGGATTTTCAATCTGATCTTTAAAATCAAGACGCATTCCCAAAGGAATATTTTTTCAAATCTAGAATTTTTCTGAGCAGTATATAAGTTCTTTTTCTAAGTAATTCTTAAATACAATGTTACGTGATATTCTTATTTAAAAGTAAAATTAATTGTTATAGTTAAAATTGAAATTTGCACTGCATCGAAATACTTCACGGTATTTCAAGAATCGTCTTTTTAGTGTTAAATACATTAACTTTGCTTATAATTATGAAATATATGCATAATCTAATATATAAAATATAAAATTTTTATCTGTCAAATATATCTTTTCCTTGAATTTAAATAGATTTTTATAAAATAGAGTATCAGTTACTATGATTAAAGCAAATTGAAATAAATGGTTTCAGGAGTGTGATCCATAAAATTTAAACGAAAGTACCAATGAAAAATGAAAAGCGATTCAGATATGGTTAATACTTTTTTTATTAGATGTTCCATATATCTTTTAATTTAAACTTTCCAAAATTAGAATTTGCAATATGCTACTAAATATCAAAATGCATTTCCAAAAAAAATTTTAATGTACTTCTTTTATATATTAAATTTGTTTTCCTACCTAAGAAGACTAAAATGTTGTTTTAGTATCCTACATTACTCCTACAAATATAACCGAAACTATATCAAATCAAAAGTTACTTTTTCACATGCACGTTCATTATTGGATAAAAAATGTCGTGAAATTTGATACATTTATTTTTATCGAATGGAAATGTATAAAAGTTACAATAGAATTTTTCTTTGAAATATAAGAATTTAATTAAAAAATTAACATTTTTTACAATATCTACCTGAAAACTCGACATTAAATAAAACACGATTACGATAAATACTTGATTTATGTCATCTATTTTTAAATTATTAAAATATAATTATCGGAATGATACGTTACTGACAGTCATATAATGTACCGCAAAATAAAATAGCTTTAGTAAAGTGATATGCAAGAATTTATCCGAAAATGTAAAAAGAGATTGACGCATGATATAGATGGTTGAAATAGGTCTTGTTCCTACTAAGTCTTCCATATATCATTATATTTGGATTGTCACTCTTTTCTTTCAAATCAAGATACATTGCGACATTTTTTATGTATTCTTTTTAGAATTTAACTAGTATTTGTATGTGTATCTTGATAGAAACATTGCGCAATTCGTAAATAATTTCCTCCGTTGTGCAACAAATGACAATTATCATGGCATCATAAATAAAGTTAAGTGCTCGTTAGAGTGACCTTGGAAACAGTGATTACGAGTGAACAATTACAGGTTTACAAAAACTGTCAAAACTTTCAAAATGACTCTTTTTTATTAATAATTGTTTCTATATTATGATTTATGTATGTATCGATTTAAATTCTTTCTGTTCTCTGTTTTGTAGCTTGATGTGAGCACTATCCTTTTTGCTGTGTTTGTATTTCTCGCGTGTGAAAATTAAAGTAGAAAATGAAGAAGTGTGTATACAATAATTTGTGTGTGTGTTTTACACTTACCATATAATAATATTATACGTCTTTATCAAGATGAATTAGTGCAGTGTATAGATCAAAATGTGAATATGCCCGGTTCCCTTCTCCTATGGTGGATTTAATTGTTGGATACTTCAATGAAGAAGAATTCATCGGGTGAGTACCATCTACTCTCCTATTTAATTCTGATTAATGATAAGAAATGAAGAAAAACTATTGTATTGAGGATATAGTGACAACTCACGCCATTATTAAGACAAACGTCTTTCAATGATTATGAGACTGATTTAAAAAGATATATCAATTTGATAACATAGTGATATACTAATTTCACACAAATAAAAAAATATCGAATAAAAAAAAACAAATAAAAATATAAGATTAGAATGGCCACTTTAAAAGACAATTATTCAATTGAAAAATTGACAGCAACGAATTACAGTACATGGAAATTTAAAATTGAAATGCTCTTAACTAAAGAAGAGCTGTTCCATGTAATAACCGATAATCCACCGACCCCTTTGACCGATCAATGGTCCAAAAATGATAGGAAGGCCCGGGCATTGATAAATCTAACTATCGATGATTCACAGATAACCCACGTTAAGAACCTACAAACTGCTAGACAAACATGGGATGCATTAAAAGAAATCCATGAAAGATCAAACCTCACAAGCAAATTGTTTCTCCTTAGAAAGTTATATAGTATAAAATTAGCAGAAAATGGAAATATGATAAATCATATTACAAAAATAATGGAGCTCGTTGATCATTTGGCAGCTATAGGCGAAATAATTGATAATCACCACATTTCCGCGCTCCTCCTGTGCTCTCTGCCCCAGTCTTATGATAATTTAATTACTGCTCTCGAAAGTAAAGAAGAAGCACAATTAACTCCGTCATATATTAAAAATAAGCTGATTGACGAGTTTAATCGTCGAAATGAAAACTATGAAAGTATTGATAATACAGCGAAAGCTTTTAAAGCTCAGAAAAAGTTTCCAGCTAAAAAAGAATCAAAATATTGTTCGATTTGTAAAATGAGAAGCCATAACACACAAGAATGTTGGCACAATAAAAACAAAACACACACAACACAACAAAATCAACACAACAAAAATTACAAAAAACACTATTCTACATCACTCGTTTTTCAAAGGGGTGAAAACAATTTTAAGAATGAACAAGCATCGGGATCGTATAACAGGTTTAATCGCTATGAAGGAAAAAACAATACATGGAGAAACAGCGAAAACAAAGATTATGCATTTATAACACAAGGGATAGAAAATAAAACATTCATTGTGGATAGCGGTAGCTCAAGTCACATTGCATCCTCTGAATCAATGTTTACAGAGATAAAATCGAGGGAAAAAACAAACGTGACTATCGCAAACGGAAAAAAACTTATCGCTTACGGTTCAGGCGATGTAAATTTAAATACGCTAACATCGGATAATAAAATACATAAAATAACACTTAAAGATGTACTTCTAGTACCTGAAATCGAAACGAATTTACTATCAGTCAGCAAAGCAACCCAAAACGGATGTGAGATTGTATTTAAAAATGACCGATGCTCTTTCAAACTTAACGGAGAAATCTGCTTAGAAGCACAAAAGGTAAATAACCTCTACGAAGTCCAGTTGGCTAACAAAAACCACGCGAACATTACACAAACGTGCAACAATAAAAATTGTCTAGAACTATGGCATAGAAGGTTAGGACACAGAAATCTAACATCGATTAAAGAAATTACACAAAAGGAATTAGTAAGAGGTATCCAGATAAACAATTGTAAACATAATATAGATTGCGAACCGTGTATTAAGGCGAAATTAACTGATGAACCCTATCCGAAAGTTGCTCAGTATAGAGCAAGTAAAAGGCTTCAACTTATTCACTCGGATGTTTGTGGATCTTTTCAGACACCCACGATTGGGGGGAAATCATATTTCTTGACTTTTATCGATGACTACTCGCGATTCACAATAATCTATCTATTGAAAAGAAAAAGTGAAGTCTATGAAAAACTCAAAGAGTTCATTGCGCTAATAAGCAACAAATTTGGTGAAAAACCGAAAGAAATCAGAACGGATAATGGGGGAGAATTTACATCAGATGAAATTGAGAATTATCTCAAATCAAATGGGATAAAACATCAACATACAGTCCCATATTGTGCAAGTCAAAATGGGGTGGCTGAACGGAAAAATAGGTCGTTAGTTGAGATGGCTAGGACAATGTTAAATGAATCAAATCTACCTTTAAAGTTCTGGGGGGAAGCAATCTGTACGGCAAACCACCTACAAAATAGACTGCCTACAAAAGCTAATGCAAAAACGCCATATGAATTATGGACAGAAAGACAGCCAAACTTAAGTTACGTTAAAGTATTTGGCTGCAAAGCCTTCGCTTATATTGATAAAGCCAGAAGACAAAAATTAGATAATAAAGCTGTTGAAGGTATTTTTGTGGGATACGACAATGAATCTAAGGGATACCGCATATATGTAGGAGGAAATGAAATAAAAATCGCGAGAACGGTAAAATTTCTTGAAAATAAATTCAAATACGTAAATGATAAGCCTGAAATTGAACAAAAACAAAATGAAGACGAAAAACGCAATTGTAAAAATCTCGTGGAGATAGAAATTTCGAACGGAAAAACAACACCATCTGCGTCTCAACAACAAATTGTGGAACTAAGGCGCTCAGATAGAATAAATAAAGGCGTACCTCCTGATAGGCTTATATATATTGTCAAAGACGACAAAATTAATGAACCAAAGGATTATAAGGAAGTTAAATTAATGGAAAACTCTCCGGTAAAACAGAATTGGATAGAAGCCATGGAGAGCGAAATGAATTCTTTAAGAAAAAATAAAACATGGTCAATTGTAGATCCTCCACCGAATAAGAGAATAATAGGTTGTAAATGGACTTACAAATTAAAGCGTGACAATACCGGAAAAATCCAAAAATATAAGGCACGTTTAGTAGCTAAAGGATATACGCAAAAGTTCGGAGAGGATTACGACGAAACCTACGCACCGGTCGTATCGTATACTACGATAAGAGCATTATTAATAGCGGCATTGCACCAAAACTTAAATGTTAAGCATATAGATATTAACACCGCGTTCTTACATGGGGAACTTGATGAGGAGATATACATGTCGCAGCCGGAAGGATTCGTTGAACCAAACCAGGAAACCAAAGTTTGTAAATTAAATAAGGCAATCTACGGACTTAAGCAAGCCGCGAGAGCGTGGCATAATAAAATAACAGAAACACTAAAAAACATGAATTTCATTCAAAGTAAAATTGACACATGTCTTTTTACACAGAAAAGGAATAATGAAACAACCTATATAATAACATACGTCGATGACCTCTTAATTGCAGGGAAAGACGAAACCATTGAGGAAATAATCGCGAACTTAAATAAAGAGTATGAATTAAAGAATTTAGGGGACGTAAGCAATTATTTATCCATGAACATTCGAAAGGTAAACAAAAGCTACTTAATTAACCAAACTTCAAAAATTGAAGAGTTAATTAATAAATTCAATTTACAAGAAGCAAAACTATGTAGTACACCCATGGAAACAAATTACACTCACTTTAAAGATGATGACAATATTTTACCAAACAACACACAGTACAGACAAGCCATAGGTGCACTCTTATATCTTGCCACAGTGAGCAGACCTGACATTTGTGCAGCTGTCAACATCTTAAGCCGAAGGAACGAAAAGCCAAGAATGAAAGATTGGAACTGTGTAAAGCGGGTCATGAGGTATCTTAACACAACAAAAACCTTTAATCTAGTTATAGATGGAAATTCAAAACCAACGCTAGAAGTCTACGCGGACGCTGATTGGGGTGGAGACACAGAATCAAGAAAATCGACAAGTGGTAATGTATATTTGCTAGGTAAAAATCCCATACTTTGGTCAACTAAAAAACAATCCTGCATAGCTTTATCTTCTGCCGAAGCTGAGTACATCTCAGCAGCTAATGCAGCTAATCAAGTCAAATGGCTGGTGAATTTACTTGAAGAACTCAATATCTCACAAACATATCCTATAGAACTCTTCGAGGATAATCAGTCGGCTATAAAAATGATAGAGCTTGAAAAACATTCAAGTAAAACAAAGCACATAGAACTTAGATATCATCTCATAAAACAACTGAAACAAGATGGCATAATAAAACTCGTATATTGCCCAACCAAAATCATGATAGCTGACTTATTCACAAAACCCCTGCCAAAACCTCTTTTTGAAATTCACAGGAAGAACTTGCATCTGAGTGACAACACAACTTCAGAAATTAAGGAGGAGTTGATAGAAACATTGCGCAATTCGTAAATAATTTCCTCCGTTGTGCAACAAATGACAATTATCATGGCATCATAAATAAAGTTAAGTGCTCGTTAGAGTGACCTTGGAAACAGTGATTACGAGTGAACAATTACAGGTTTACAAAAACTGTCAAAACTTTCAAAATGACTCTTTTTTATTAATAATTGTTTCTATATTATGATTTATGTATGTATCGATTTAAATTCTTTCTGTTCTCTGTTTTGTAGCTTGATGTGAGCACTATCCTTTTTGCTGTGTTTGTATTTCTCGCGTGTGAAAATTAAAGTAGAAAATGAAGAAGTGTGTATACAATAATTTGTGTGTGTGTTTTACACTTACCATATAATAATATTATACGTCTTTATCAAGATGAATTAGTGCAGTGTATAGATCAAAATGTGAATATGCCCGGTTCCCTTCTCCTATGGTGGATTTAATTGTTGGATACTTCAATGAAGAAGAATTCATCGGGTGAGTACCATTTACTCTCCTATTTAATTCTGATTAATGATAAGAAATGAAGAAAAACTATTGTATTGAGGATATAGTGACAACTCACGCCATTATTAAGACAAACGTCTTTCATATCTAACCATAAAATACTGATTTAATTTTGGACTAAAATAAAAAGTGTGGTTTGAAGGCAAATATACTTTGAATCGAAACGTTCTGTTTCGAAAAACCAATTTTTCAACAAAACAAATTTCAATTCCCCCTAAATTTAGAGGCCTGAATTCATGTCTCATGTGCTCGCGCATACTATTGAGCTTCATTAATCTTGAGAAATACATACATAGTGTGTTTGAAATACATTTGAGATAAAATTTTATTTGTTTAATACATTAAAAAAAATTATATATATCTGATGAGGACAAACATAGCTATAATCTATTAGTATAATCTGTTTTTAAATTATTAAAATATAATTATCAAAATGGAACATCACTGACAGCTAGAGATTACAATCCCGGGATCCCGCATCCCGGGATTCCGGGATCCCGGTGTATTTTTAATCCCGAAAATCCCGGGATTTGTCACAAAAAAATCCCGGGATTTACGGGATTGTCTGGTTTTTTAGTGGAATAATATTCAGGTGAATTTAAAAAAGATATTTATAAACTTTCGCTTTTGGTTTTGAAAAAATCAATTTTCATGAAGTTTGTACTTGATTGAAAAAAATATATACCTCAAATATTTTTTACATATATTTCTAAGCGAGTAAATCTTTTACAGTAGAAATCTTTTGACTTGCAAACAGATGTAACACACTCAGCTTTTAGACAGGAAAAATGAAATATTTGTTTATTTCCATTTTACTGTGTTTGTCGAAATTTTCATCACTTTGTCGATCATTTTTGAATTAGCTTTTACTGATAAGTGTCGCATTTGTGTATGATAGTCACTATTTGCTTTTGCTGAATTCAGGCTTACTTTGCTTTAAAGATTCGAATGAAAAGGATTCCATTTCTCATCGCAAAGACAATGATACATCTTCAATATGGTACTACTATTTAACGCCAAAAGATGGAAAAAGTGCTAAATGTAAAAGGTGTAGCGCAGTGTTTAAAACATTAGGTGGATCGACTAAGGGATTGCAGAATTTATTACAAACTCTATTCCTTCCACAAGTCAAGATTGCACGGAAGGTAAATTACTTTCTAGAAAGTTGAAAATAGAGGACTATTTTAGTAGTGATAAGGAATCACTGGATTTGATTCTATCGAGAATGACTATTAAAGATGGTTTTTCAGTTAACGTTTTCATCGCTTCAATTGATTTAAGAAATTTACTGATAGCTAAAGGCTATAATGATTTGCCAAAATCTGCAGTATCAGTTCGAAATCGTGTAGTGAACCATACTTTCATAATAAAGATGTTAATTACATGAGAAAAACAAACTTTTAAAACTTCGGAGGGAAAATTAGTTTCATTTTGACGAACGGACAAACAAGTGATTTGTGAATATTAATGTTCATTCAAGAAATATAAATTTAAACATATTCTTTAATTTAGGGCTTGTGTCTATACACAGATCTTTCATTGAAAAAAAGTGTATCAAAATTCTAACACTGCGCCTAAAACCGTATGACATTTCAATGAAAAAAGACGTTGTTGCTATCGTAACTGATGGAAAAAATGTAATGCTGAAAGTCGTAAAAGAAATTGAAGCTGATCAACAGCTTTGTTTCTCTCATGGCATTCTTGTAGCAGTTTGTGATGATTTATATTGTAATCAACGAAATACAGAACCAGAAACTTATTCCAGTAAAATAATTGCTGAATCATGCTGCGGAAGTGAAAATTTAGCCCAAGGAGAAGATGATAAAGATGAAGATATTGAATCTTCCAAAAGTTTAGAATAGGGGTTTGTTTTAATGTTTGAGGATGAAAACGGCTTTTAATACTCTGATGAATATATCAATGAACTTATTAAAAAAGTTCGAAAATTAGTAATTTATTTTAAACGATCTGCAACAAGGAATGAAGTTCTTCAAAAGTATGTTAAATCTGAAAAAAAAGAAAGAACTTTCCCTTCTTTTAGATTGCAAGACTGGATGGAATAGCTGGAAAACTTGAACTATTTTATTTCTTGAAAAATGGCATACAGAAAGCTTTAATCGATTTAGAGCATAAAATCTGAATTGACGATTCCGATTTTCTACTTATAAACGAAATTTTTGAAGTCCTCAAACCGATACAAATAATCCCAGTAGAAGCAATCTGTTGCAGGGATTCTAATTTGTTAGTCTCAGACGCAGCTTTAAAAATTCTTTTAAACGAATTGTAGGAGAAAAGAAATCAAAATTTGCTTATAAAATGACAGCCGTGCTAAAACTATGCATTAGAGAACGGCGACGTATGGAATTATCTGGTGTTTTAAATTATTTGCATAATCCCAAACGAGATGACCTGAGTACAAACTAGAAGTATGTTTTCTATTCCTAACAAAACTGTTATTAAGAAGCAAGTAAAAGCAATAATTGGAAGGGTGAATAACAGTGTTGACAAAAGCAAGTCTGAAGATATAGAAATAACGCACATTGAGCCCACTGCGAAACGTCAAACGTAACCCAACATTTAAGGAAAAATTAGAACAAGAAATAGAAAAAAGCATACGAACTGTCAATCCTGAAATACATAAACAAAATGATTTATCAATACAAATTAGAAATGAGGTGTCTCTTTTTGAAAATGGAGGAGTATGCTGTTATCATTTAAAATTAGTTTATCAATATTTGTTGACAATTCCTCCCGCGAGTGTCGAAGCAGATCGAGCAGTTTCGTCAGCAGGATTTATTGCAAACAAAATTAGAAGTCGACTTGAAGGTGATACTTTAGATGCTTTGATATTTTTTAGATCATATTTTCAAAGGAATACCAATTAGTTAAGAAAAACTGAGCTATTCAAACTAATGTTCTTTTTTTATCTTGGTATGCAATATTTTTTTTATGTTATGCAATGTTTTCAAATTTTAACAACTATCACTAATTAGAAATTTAAATAATACATTTATTTAAATTTTTATTGTTATATGTGAGTATGTGTTACGTACTTTTGTTTCAAGAAGAAGAGAAAAGCATTATGTAGAGGAAAAGTCTTGTGTTTTCGATATCCTAAATTTGTAATCTTTAGTTATTTGGTAATGAGAATAATTCAAAATTTAATTAGAGATATTGAATTATTAAATAACTTTCCATATTGTAAATATTTTCCCATTCAAAGACTTTTTCAACACCAAATTAAAGAAATTATATGGAAGATAAACCATAGACTTTTTTTTTGTTGTTGTTACATTGTCAAATATCAACAGCATATTTGTTTTAATTTCCAATTGTTGTAATTTATCCTATACTTTATTATTATTAATTAATAAATTTTGAACTTGGTATATTTTTTTAAAATAGGCTGTATTTTTGCTTTAATTATTTTTTACAATATTGTGAAATTTAGCTATTGTGAGAATTGGTATAATATTGGAGAAATTCTAATTTTCGTAATCCCAGGATTATCCCGGGATCCCGGGATTGAATCGAAATAATTCCGAAATCTCGGGATCGGAAATTAGTCTCGGGATTGTAAACCCTACTGACAGCGTATACTGTACCTAAAAAATAGCTTTAGTAAAATAATGTACTAAAATTTATCAAAAAATGTTAAAAGAGATTGAAACATGATTTGGATGGTTGAAAAAGTTCTTGTTTCTACTAAGTATTCCACCTATCATTATACTTAAATTGTCCTCCTTTTCTTCCAATTCAATATGCATTTCGATTTTTTTAGCTGTTCTTTTTAGAATTTAAGTAGTATTTGTGTATCTATCTAAACATAAAATACTGATTTAACTTTGCAATAAAATAAAAAGTAGTGCGGTTTGAAGACAAATATACTTTGAATCGAAAAATTCTGTTTCGAAAAAAAAGCGTCATCCACAGATTTTTATCCCATTAATTTTAGAGGCACGAATTCGTGTCCCGTGTGCTCATGTATTCTTTGAGCTTCATTAATATTGAGAAATGCATACATACAAGATTTTAAGAACATTCTGAGGTAAATTTTGAATTGTTAAATTCATTATAAAAGTGATAAGTACAAATATGACGAAAATAAACATAGTTCAATGTGTTGAAAATTGTTCACAGATTTGAAAGTTTGATAAAATTTTACATAAAATTTTAGAGTGAAAAGTGTGAAAAAACGGGATTCAGTAGTTGAAAGAAGTCTTGTTCCTGCTAAGTGCTCCATATATCATTCCAGATGTATTTCTCGATACGAGGATTTTTACCTCGTGCTTTTTAAAAATATATATTTCCAAAAGGTTTTATTTTTCAAATTTGGGATTTACTTTACTGTTATAATATGTCACTGGACGTAAGGCTAAAATACGTTCCCAGTAGGATCTCTACTTCGGAAAAAAATAAGTCGTGAATTTTAAAAACAAATTTAACATTATTTAGAAATGTTGAAGAGTGCTTAGAAAGTAGCTATTTTTAAGTATATGAGGACATATATATTTTTTAAATGACATTGTGGTTATCACTGTGTAAGATATATTTAAAATATGTTATTAAATATCAGATAAATTTAGATTTTGCTAATACATTTTGAAATTATTTATTATATATTTAATAAATGAACTATCAGTTACTGTCGTCCGAAAAATAATGGAATATAAATATCTATTAAAGAGAGCTATAAAGATATAATAGAAAATACGAAAAAAAGAATCAATAGTGATTTATATGGTTGAAAGTCATGATGTTTCCAGGCCTAATGCAGAAGTATTTGGCGGTGATGCTTGGTAAATATAGAGCACATGATTGGGATTATAGCCCACAGTCTCACATTCAACAGTGTTAGCTGAACTACATTATGCGAAAGTATTGCACATGTACCTGTATTGTATTGGGGTGTAAAGTGAGTCAGTGTCTAATGCCAATTTTGTGTTACCAAGGGGGGGGGGAGATCTCCGACATCCTATTTATTGATATTGTCTGGGCATTCAACTTGATGGCTTTTACTAAATGTTTGGTTCTTTTTTATCACGCTCGTTTATCAACATGTGGGATATAGGTTCAAAAGGGGGTTGCCCTCCGTGACAGGGGACTTTTTTAAATGAACCTACTCGCCTTTATGCAGGGAAATCATAGGTTCGAAGGAAACCACGGAAAATTCCGAACCATTAGTCCAATGGCCGCGATTAGGTTCGAACCTAGCACCTGCCTTCTACCAGATTCTAGAGAAGAGCCTCTCGGGCACTGGTGGATTTTACTGATGGTTTTACCGTCATTAACCCACTTTGTATAACTACTAACAACGATAAGTTTCGAACAATAAATGAGGCGAGCAATTTCGAAGTTGTTCCTTTTGAATCGTTGAGCAACTGAATTCTGCCCTCTATCAAAGTAAAACTTACACTCGTAAGAATAATGTAAGCGAAATAATGATTTCTGAGTTAACCTAGCAGCATATTGAATTACCATTCCCATGATATTATGTGCCTGCCACGATATCCAAGCAAGTTCATTGCAAAATATGGGGGAGAGGGGTGATAATGTTAGTGTATGTATACATTTTATTGCATTTAATATTCAAGTTTTATTTATTTTTTATAGATTCTTTAAAACCATTAAATGCATACTTAATAAAAGCTATTATCTAATACCAAAAATATGTTAAGATAAATGCTTTTATTACATATACATGTATATATATATAGATATCCTTAAAAATTGAATGTAAAAGTATAAAAAAGTTTTACATGGTTGAAAGAATTCCTGTTCCTTTTAAATGTCTCATATATCATTCTAGATAAATTACTCAATACCAGGATTTTCACTCTGGTCTCACAAATCAAGATTCATTCCCAAAGGAATATTCTTTTCAAATTCAAGTTTCTCTAAGTAAAAACTTGTATTCCTACATAATTCTAACATGCTATGCTGTTTTAAATTTTTATTTCACATTGAAATAAACTGTAAAATTTAAAGAGAATTTTTCACTGTATCAAAATCAATGTTATTCAAAACAAAATGCTGAATTTTGTGATAAATATATCAACGTCGTTTGCGATAGATTCATATGAAGTTTATAAATAATGTATAACTAACGCATGAGTTTTATATTTCAATCTGTTGAATATTTCTATTTTAATTCTATAAAATGCATTAAACTTATAATACATGGTAACTCATAAAATCTATTATGAGTTACCATGATTAAAGCAAGTTGAAATAAATGTTTTCAGTAGTGCAATAAAATTTTAAAAGAAAGCATCAATTGAAAAGGTAAAGCAATTTGATTGTTAAATAAGTTTTTCTTATTTAACGTTCCATATATCTTTTAATTCATTCGAATTCGTTAAAATCAGGATTTTCTTTATTTTCTGAAATATCTACATCTATTTACAAAGGACTTTTTTAGATGTAGGATTTTTAATATACGTACTTTTCTAACTAACACTAAAATATTATTTTACAAGATTTTTCAATTTATCCCCCATTTATTTAACAAATATACTTGGGACAGTATCGAAACTAAAACTACTTCTTTCCACAAATATGTTCATTATTAGATAAAATAAGGCGTAAAATTTTATATATTTACTTCATGAAATAAAAAATATAAAAAATGTTTAATAAAAATATGTAATGTGAAAATATAATTCAAAATTCAACATTTTTTGTCATACATCAGCGTGGAAACCATGAATACATATATCATCAAAATTTGATTTGTCCAATGTATTCTTAAAAATTATTTAAAATATTTTCATAAAAATGAAATATCACTGACAATCATAAAGAGTATTTTAAAAGTAAATTGATATACAAAAATTTAACAGAAAATGTGATAAGAGATTGAAACGTAATTTAGATGGTTGAAAAAGGTCTTGTTTTTACTAAGTCTACCATACATCATTCATCTTGAATTATCCAATCGCAGAATCTGTAGCCTGTTCATTGAAAACAAGACACATATATCAAATAAAATACATTTACAATCAAAATTTCACCTGTCTGAAGCATTGAAATATTAAACATATATTTGTAAAAATGAAAAATATCACTGGCAGTTAAAAAGTATTTTAAAATAAATATCCTTAGTAAAATGATGTACGAATGTTTAACAGAAAACGTGAAAAAAGATTGAAACGTGATTTACTTGGTTGAAAGATGTCTTGTTACTATTAATTCGACAATATATATTTCTTCTTAAATTATTCAATAGCAGAATCTATGGCTTGTAATTTCAAAGCAAATTAGATGCATAAATTAAATTAAATTTATGATCAAAATTTCATTTCTCTAATGTAGTCTTGAATTATTTAATAAATATTTGTAAAAACGAAATATCACTGATAATCATATTAAGTATTTTAAAATAAATAGCTTTAGTAAAGTGGTGTACAAAAATTTAACAAAAAATGTGAAAAGAGATTCAAACGCGGTTTAGATGATCGAAAGAGGCCTTGTTCCTACTAAGTCTACCATACATCATTCTTCTTGAGATGTCCAACAGCAGGATATGTGGTCCGTTCTTTCAATGCAAGATACATAGAGATTTTTTTAAACCTATTCTTTTTAGAATTTAACTTATATTGTGTATGTATTTAAACATAGAACACAGATTTTAATTCTGGAATGAAATAAAAGGTGTGGTTTGAAAAGAAATATGCTTTACGTTTAAAAGTATTTGTTTTTAATTATAATTTTTATCTATATGTAATAATAAAAAAATTCCAATAAAAAATTATTTTCGAATTCATTTAATATTTGTTTTTTCTCATTTTTTATAATATTTAACGACTTATTTATGTCTCATACCTTTAATCTATGCTCTTTTTATTTTATTTTATTCTAAAAATATTAACTATTAAAGTAACTAATTCCCTAAAATAACATTATTTAATTTTATTCTTTCATCTGTTGCAAACTATCTATTTTATTTTGGCTTATAAAATCGTTCAATTATCCACAATTCCCTTCTAGCGCCGTAAGGGGACTGATTGCATCATTTAGTCCTCCGGCATTCTATGAGAACTCTTTTGCAGGAAAACTTTGGTTAAAATTCCAATGGTTCACTTTGGTTAAAATTACTCTTTCTAATGAATTAATTGGCAATTTAGAAATAGCCATAAAATGCTGCATTTTAACTACCGGTTATAATGCAATCTCGTTATTTTGGCTTCAGAGGATATTTTTCTTTGTATTTCAACAAAGTAACAATTGTAACAAAATCCTTGTCACTTAGCGGTGTTACAGTCTTTTAATATGTTTATGCTCTCTGTTTTTTAAGATCATCGTTATGTTTTTAAATGGCGACATATTAAGTTGATAATGAAATCAAACTGTAATGTAGTTTAATTTTTTTGTTATGATACGTGAATGATAAATAAAGATGTTTAATGGAAATCAGACGTCTTTGAGTGATTTTAATTGGAAATTCTCAAGAATGGCATTTCATATCCTACCACCGTATAATACGTCAGACTGAAAATTAAATGATCTCCGATTTAGTTATGGTTAAAAAAGGTAGGTAAATTACACCTGGCTTTTAAAATCATCTTTACTTTAAGGACCTAAATACTTTAATAACATATTAGCACCTATATTATACATTATTGTGGAGAAGAAAATCATTTATATATAGTGAAAAAAAAGTCATACCGACACTATATTTAATATTTGTAAGTAAAAATTTTATATAAAAATTTTATAACATTTCAATTTAGTTTTGGATTTTAATTTTCGGATGAAATCAAAGTTTGTTTCAAAAAAAAAAAAAAAAAAAATCGGGAAACAAAATTTTTAATTGTTTTTTCTATATAGTGAAAAAAATATATAAACATTCTTTTTAATATAGGCTAATCAAGAAATTACATAAAATTTTAATAAAAATTGGACAAATTTTGTTCTGTCTGTCTTTAAAGCTATTGCATAGGTATTTTCTTTAATAAAATATCGATTTATTAAAAAGTTAATGATATTTATGATAAAAGAGTATTAGAAAAATAGTTTTTTTCTAAATTGATGCATAAATATTTCTAAGCGTACATGAATGCATAAAGGAAACTGTGTCACTGCAAAATGCGGCGTATAACGAGCATGTTTAACATTAAAAAATAGAGAATTACGAATGCACATTATATGCAGAATATAATAATTATACATTCTAAAAAAAGAAAAAGCAGATCATAAAAAATATATTTCTGGCCATACCATAAGTACAGTTTATATAAAAGAAATGACATTATCTTATGAACTTAAAAAAAGTTATTGTCATAACATGAAAAGTTCATATAAGCTATATAACGTCATATTCGTTTTCTGTTATATCTTCAGGCACATCACTGAATTCCTTTTCATCTTTACTATCACTGTCACTATGATTCATAAATAAGTAATTTTATTCCATTCTGTCTAGATTGATTTACTACATCTTTTAAATGACTGTTGAATTACGTCAGGTTTATATTCATTCCATTTTTTTATCCACTCACACATTATTTCTAGACTGATATGACGCATTTCGTCCAATTTTGTATATGTTTTGACACCTTCAAACATCCATTTATTGCTTCTTACTTTAATATATCGTTGTTCAAAAGCCTTAAGAATCCTAAAAGTGCTATTACACGAAGGGTAAAAGTCTCTTCGATTTCTAGGCGTCTCTCTGTTAACCTAGGACTTCAGAGGAGTCGTTTCGAAGAAACCGATTCCCTTGTGCCGAAGCGTCATTGACGCTTGAAATGAAGTGAGTCGCCAGTAACAGCCAATCAAATGCTTAGAAATCTTACGATGAAAAAGCCTTTTCTCTAACAGCTAATGAAATGCTTAGAAAAAAAAAACACAGGCGATTTTTGTCTCAAGAAATTTTTAGGTGTAATAGCGCTTTAAAAGTGCTATTAAACGAGAGATAGAAATCGCTTCAAATTTCAGGTGTCTCCATGTTATTCAATGACTTCATGGGAGTAGCTTCGAAAGCAAGAAACTATCCCTTGTCTGCACGTCTTTGGCACCAGAAACGAAGCAAGTCGTCAGTAACGGCCAATCAAATAGTTGGAAATCTGACGATAAGAAAGCCTTTTCTAGAACAGCCAATGAACTGTAGAGACATAAACGAGGCACAGACATTTTTTGTCACTTGAAATTTTTATATGCAATATCACGTTTTGAATGAATGACTTCAAAAATAAGAGCATTGCATGTATATGTACAGTCGTGGTAACCACGGTTGAGTAAACACCCTTAATAACTTCTCAACAAATTATCATAGAAAAAGTTACTGTTAGTAACTGATTGGAAATAAAGCTTACTTTTAAGTGATGTATATAAAATTTGCTTAAGGGTTCATCTGCACATTAAAACGAACCGTAACTTCATTTTATTCAATAACAATACCCAGTTTTAACAAGATATTTCAAATCACCTGTTAAAATTATGCCTAGACAACAAATTTCAAGTCATTTGAATAATAAGGTTTTGAATTATATACATTCAAAATTACTTGATAGAAGGACTAATTTAGATTACCATATAGCTCGGTATCTGTCACATTCGTAGAAGTTTTAAAGTACTCCAAATAAAAACATTTTTGACAATTAGTACATAGTTATTATTAATTAAACAATTTCTAAATAAATATAAAACAGTGTGTTAAAAATAAATTAATGCACATTACTACTACTGTATAATAAATTATTTATTAAAACTACGAAAACACATTTTTTTATACATTAGATACAATTGAATTACAACTGTCTTCGTCAATTTGAGAATTTCACTCGAAAATAGATAGTATTATTTTTTAACTATGCAAATGCTTTATTAAAAGTACTGTGAGACATATTTGTAAAAAAGATGTATTTCCATTTGCATGTAAAATGTATTAATGTGGTTAAATGTTTCTTTTGCTACAAACAAAGAATTTTATATGTTTTACAAACAAAAACATTTACATGTAATTCAGTCCATAAAAAAAGGATTAAATTGAATTACACTGTAAAAAGGCAAATGTTTCTTAATCTAGATTTTATCTTCCGTAAGATTAATAGAAGAATAATATAACGTTTTTCGAGTTACCATCTGAAAACAAATACCATCCGATTCCGAAAAATGTTTTTTGTCTTTAAAAAATTCAAAAAAACGACTTATTTCCTTAATTGTAAGAATAATTTCAGAAAAAAATTTTCAGCTTGACTCCCATATATTTGGTAAATGTCTTCGAGTAATTTCTTAAAATGTCCTAATCTGTTTTCTCATCATCTAGTGCAAATTTTTCGAATGTTACCAATTCTCAAATAAAGTCTTTTTGCTAAAAAATGATAAATTAATAGAATTAACAATAACATTACATTAAATATGTAGTTCAATCCTTAGGATAAAATTAGATTACACTTTAAAAATGGAAATGTTTCTTAACCTAGATTTTATTTTCTGTAAGATTAATAAAATAGTATTACAAAGTCTTTCGAGTAACTCTTTTTTACCGATACGAAAAATTTCCATTTTTTAACTCCAAAAAACAATTTATTTTTGAAATTGTAAGAAGAATTTCTGAAACAAATATTCCTTTTGCTTGCCATAAATTTACATGATCTCTTCGAGTAGTTTCTTAAAGTGCATTAATAAGTTTCCTCATCAACAAATGCACATTTTTCGAATGTTACCGATTCTCACATAAACATTCTTATGTTAAAAATAATGCTAAATTAATGTTATTAACAATAGCATTAAAATAAAAAATATATAACCATGAAAAACAACATGAATTTCTCTTTTACGCAAAAAATTATTTTACCTTGAAATGGTTACTCACGTAATGACAATATTCGAAACTAATCGAATGTATGCAGCTGCGAAAACGTCTTCCTCACACCTCATACGTATTAGTACTTCAAATTTCGCTATCACGGTGAGAAAATTAAATGATTATCTATGTCATTCATCAAAACTATAATGATATAGCTTTGTTCAACTGTGCAATCAATAAATGTCAATTAAAAAGAGATTCTGAAATATTGAATTTAGGCATCCTCACTATAAGGTGTCTGTAACCAAAGTTGTCAAAAAATAAGGAATAAAACGGCACCTTTTGGGGTGTATACACAAAGGCCTGGTAAGGATACCTTTATGTATATGTGTAACAGAATATAAAGTTTGATTAAATTACGGGATTTAGTAATCGAAATATAGCTGCTGCAGAAAAAAGGTGAAAATTGTAGCATAGCAGCACGACCGTTGTTTGATTTACGCAATGACTTAATCAGCATCAATTTATGTCAAAACTTAACAGAATATGACGTTTGGTGAAATTCTGATTATTAGTTATTAATATATGACTATAGCTTAAATCGTGTAAATGCTAAAAAAATTATCATATAGGTAACACCTATTGGAAGATTTACACAAAATTCTAATCGGCATCAATTTATGTCGACTTCTAAATGAATCTGAAGATTCATGGAAATCCTGGCATTAGTGTGTGAGATATAGCTATGAGGGAAATGCGAAAAATGCAACATTTCAGCACCAGCAGTTTTCCAAATTGCCCTAATATATAATCAACAGCAACATATGCCAACATGTAACAGAATGTGAAGTTTGATGAATCTCAGTGCATTAGTTAATGAGGTAGAGCTACCCCAAAAATTGCAATGTAGTAGTAGTGTTACATTTTCGGTAAAACGAAAAACTAACCAACACTAATTTATTTGAAGAACTAACAGAATCTTAAGTTCTCATCTTAAGTTCTCATCAGAAAATCTAAGCATCAGTTCTTCAGATAGATCTATTGCAAAAATTATAAAAAATATAGCTTTATAGCATCATCTGTTGGGCAATTTGCACCGAATACTAATTAGCACCGACTTATATCAATGACTAATTGAATGTAATGTTTTATTGAATTCAGTACATTAGATCTCTTGAAATAGATCACTCACAAAACTTTTGTCACACACGGACGACCAGACTCACAGAGAGACATTTTCTAAAAATAGTTAAATCATGTTAGTGAACTTCTAAAACGCACCAATCCTTCAAAAGATGGAATGTAGAATTTTCCATGAATCCACCACTATTTTCTTGCAAAGATAGTAGAGGATAAGATTTGTAAAATTTGTAAAAGAAGTGAAAAATTGTATAGATAAACAGCATAATGTCAAAATTATATAAGTCTGGTCATCGCAAATGGACCGTATGAATGGACCGCGACATGGACCGTTAACAATGACAGTGACCGTAAATATTTTTCATAACTGAATTAGCTCTAGTAAATAAAAAATAATTATAAACAATTTTAAATGTGTATCTATTGTATCTATTATCTAAAATGTACCTAATATTTTTTAACTCATTGGCTGTTACTTTTCCGATACAATAAAGAAAACATAACTTTTTTCTCTCAAATTTTATTGGTTTTTTTTTGGTATTTTAACTTTTACTAATACTCAACAGATTATTATAGTACTGTACATTATTATTGATATTGTTATATAATATCATTAATATTATTGAGTATTGTTATTATTTACTTTATTTACTTGTTTTATTAGCTTTTTTTATTTTGCCGAAACATTATCAAACAGCTCTGGTAATCATCTGCTCGTAGTTGTTTTTGGTATACTGATAGTACACGCGGCACCCACTCTGAAAACAAACAACCCGTAACAAGACATAGACAATGTTCCCAGTATCATAAATTTTCACATAGACATAGTTCTCGCAAAATAAAACTTATACGTTCTTTTGATATGTTTAGAGTATCAGCTAACTCCTGTAACTTTTCTTTACCTTTTTTTTAAACTATTTTGGAGACTTTCTTACTTCTATCTGTATATTCACTTCTTTTGCGCGGCCAGAGCGTTGCGCATCACCGATGTTTGTACGAATTCGTTTAAATTCAGAAATAGAGTAAAAAATTATCTATTTTCCTTGTTGCAGAGTCCAGATAACATTTATAAAGGTAAGCTTTTGTTTCCACATTGTTTTTCTTTATCAAATAGCAATGTTTCATCAAAACACTAAATCAGGGTGGCGAGTGGTCAGGGAAAAAACACAATGAAAAAAAAGAGAAAACTGCCAGTATTTTCTTATAGAAAATATTTGGAGTAATATAAAGGGATTAAACAAAGCGATGTTTTCTTTGTCAAAATACTGGTATTTAATACCTTTCTTGACTGTGTTTTTGCCTGACCACTTGCCACCATGTAAATTCTTTTTTTCCATTGTTTTGAAAAAACAAAAACTTGTTTCACTAAAATCATTGTAACTTTTGAATCAACCGTCAGATCGTCATAAAATTTTTATAGCTACTTTTTAAAGGTTATAAACAAAATTTAATAAACAAAATATTACTTTTATATTTGTGGTGTCATTTGTGTGTCAGACCTGGAATTTATCAGCCGATCTATAACATATTCGTATGATGTATAATAACGTTTCTTTCACGCACTTTATTTGCATATAATTTCTATATAAGAAAAAAAAGTGTAATCACAAATGTATTTAAAATATACATTCCTGTAGCTACATTCTGTTATTTTTTTCATTTAGATTTATGTTCAAGGAGTGGATATAAGTGATACAAATGTGCACTTCAACACTGTATACAAAGAAATAAATTATAATTTGTTGTTAATTAAATTATTTCTAAAGATTTAAAATCATTATTTATTTTTGCATCGCATTTTCTAAATTATCTTTTACGAAACTTGGTATACAAAATATAACTAACAGCATATTTCGTATTTAACTTTATGAGAAAGAATGAAAAGGTGTTTAAAATGTATTTTCTAAACAAGTATGTAAAAATTATGCTTTCAGCAGTGTGGAAAAAGAATTTCCTTAACAATAATTTTAATCTTACCATTTTACGCAGGGTTGGCGGATGATTTTTATTTATAAAGTAAAAACATAACAACTAATTGAAGTATATTTTTTGTGTCAGTTTGTTTTGAGCATCGGCATTTAAATTATATCTATAATTGTGGGCTTCGTTTTTTGATAATTTTTAAAGCAATTTTGTAAGCTTTAAAAAATAATTTGTAAAATTGTTTACCCAACAAAGAAGAAAATCTACATTAACAGACGCAATTAAACTTTTTTTTAGCCGTAAAATTGTAGAATCATTAGGAAGCACTAATGTTTTTACCACTTAGTTATTTTTCTAGGAACTTCTTAATTAAACATAAAAATATTGCTTTCTATTTGAAAATTCGTTGAAGAAGCACTAAAAAAATCTAATAAAGAACACTGTGCTTATTTTTCTGGTAAAATGGAGATCTATCAAAATACAATATTTGTACCCAGTTTTTCATTTATATTATTTTATTTTATAGAGTAGCTTAAGCTGTTGATAGTTAAATTGTTTTAGTTTGATAAAAAATTAAATTATACTTTATCTTTTTTTATATTACGTGCCAACAAATTTTGTGAAAATAATAACTAAAATGTTAATTGAAAAACATATATTGTTGTAATCCCTTTTTCTAATACGCAATAGAAATTTATGATTTTATTTTTCTAGGTTAAATTAAAAAAAATCTTTTTTAGCATTTCTGTTACATGTTTTTCCTCGTAATAAATGCAGAAAAATATCGTTTTTTTCTCTCATTTCTCTGTATGAAAGGAAATTATGGCATGTGACACACAGTGCAATCATGGTGATCTGAAAAAAAGTCATTTATAGGGAACAAAATGACTCCCATTATGAGATTAAAAAAGGGCATAGTAATAATAAACGGAAATATATTTATTCCGGCTTACATACCTGGAATCTCCTGCAAGCATTACCAAGTTTCTTTTACAAGATCAGTCTCCTCGATTTTAACAGAATATCTGGTGTTGAACACGAATCTGATGTTAAACACGTATCTGGTGTTAAACATGAACATTGAGAGTCGATTAAATAAGAGTCGTCCGGTAACTCCTGGAGTCCCGAGACTATCCCATCCGCTTTTCTGGGCCTTTACTTTGTATAATTTTGCGGTAGAATTTATCAGTTGTCTTCGGTTTGATGTTTTACAATTCCTTTTGATTGCAATAGAGTCTCAGAATAAGAGAAACAAAAACGAACATGTACACTGTAAAAAACTTTACCCTTTTGCTGCATCGTCACTCCCTCGTCTTTATATTAAAAGATTACTTCGTTGTATTATGTAGCATTCTCATTGGTTAAAACAGATATTTTCTATAAAGGCGATGGAATGACGATGTAGCTAAAGAGTCAAGTTTTTTACAGTGTAAGTGTGATTGCACAGAAAGATTCGTTTAATATTACTCCCAAAACATTCTACACTGTTAAAAAAATAAGCTAAATTACACAGAACTACGAATAATCTTTTATCTTTAGTCTTATATAAAATTTAGTGGTGTTTGCGTATTATTGAATAATTAACGCGTTTTAAACAACCACATAAACATTTAATAATACATTTCACAACACTCACAAAAAATAATGCATCAAGAAAAAAAATAATGAAAAGGTAAAGATAACATCGTTTGCTGCTATGCCGTTGTTGTTGCCATGCGGCTGGTATAAATTCTTTTCTTTCAAAATAGCGTTTCCTTCATCAATGGAGTGATAATTAGAAACGAAACACGCGCGCGAGAATAAATTAGAGAAATACTACATGAGTATCCCCCCAGTGACGAAGGAACGATACAACAAAAAACAATGTGAAGTATAATACATATATAAATAATACAATATATTTATGAAGGAAAGTCAATTATATGAAATATAGTTTATTTCGGTTATTAGTCTTTTAGGAAATCATACTTGTCTACCTGATCTGGTAGTTAGTGGTCCTGATTTTATTGGCTGGCTATCTGCTGGAACACTTTTAGTTTCAAAATTATCTGCGTTATTTGGTAAATCATTGAAAAAAAATGCAGGTTTAACTCTGTCAAGTGAGACACAACTTTTCTTTCCATTTACAATGATGGTTATGTTCTTATCATTTCTTGATATAACTTCATGAGGGCCAGAATAAGGTTGAGATAAAGATGGAAGGATTTTATCTAATCGGAGAAACACATGCGTGCAATCCTTCAATTTAGGATGAACAAAAATTTTTGAATGCCCGTGAGTAGATGTAAATGTAGGTTTTAAACTATTCATTCTTTCTTTCAATTGTTGAATGAAATTATTGTCACAGGATACCAAAAATGGGATTTCTGAGCACATTTCAGCCGGTAGTGTGAGTGGAATTCCATAAACTAATTCAGCACTTGAAACTTTTATATCAGGTTTTACAGCAGCTCTTATCCCAAGTAGAACTGCAGGCAAACTCTCGGTCCACTTATTATGTTCGTGAGCTTTTAAGGCGCTCTTTAATACTCTGTGAAACCGCTCAACTAAACCATTTGCTTGAAGATGAAATGATGTCGTTCGTATGCGATTTGTACCCAAAAATTTTGTCATTTCTTTGAACAGATTTGATTCAAATTGTCTACCTTGGTCGGTTGTAATTATGAGTGGACAACCGAATCTAGATATCCATCCATCAAAAATGGCACGACAAACTGATTCTGCAGTTATATCTTTTAAAGGTACCACTTCTGGCCATCTTGTAAATCGATCTATCATTGTTAAACAGTATACATTTCCATCTGATGGAGGTAATGGACCTATCAAATCTATGTGAATGTGTGAAAATCTAGCATCGGGTAATGCGAAAGTACCTAGAGGCGTTTTGGTGTGTCTGTGTATTTTTGATCGTTGGCAGGCACTACAACTTTTGACCCATTCTTTTACATTTTGCTGCATATTGGGCCATACATATCGTGATGCAATAAGATTTAAGGATGCTGTAACTCCTGGATGAGCTAAATTATGGAAATGTTCAAATACCGTTCTTCGAAAAGTAGCTGGTACGAATGGCCTCGGTGAACCTGTTGATACATCACAAATCAATTCTGTGGCAGACATTGGAGATGGCATGCTTTTAAATACAAGAGAAGATTTGCTATCATTTTGCAAGTTGCGTAGATCTATATCATCTTCTTGAGCTTTTGCAAACTCTTCAAAGTCTAAAAATGAGCTGGAGATTTGATCTACTTCAATTCGAGATAGTGCATCAGCAACCGTGTTGTTGTTGCCGCTTACGTGACGTATATCTTTACTAAACTGAGAAATGTAATCTAAATGTCGCCATTGGCGAGGACTACATTTATCTGGATTTTGCTTGAAGGCGTATATGAGAGGCTTTTGATCTGTGTATATGATAAAGCACCTTCCTTCGAGCATGTGTCGAAAGCGCTTTACTGATGTATATATTGCCAGTAGCTCTCTGTCATATGTAGACCATTTTTGCTGATTTTTTGAAAGCTTGACTGATAAAAAGGCAATGGGTTCCCAATGCTTTTCATTAAGCTGCATAAGAGAACCGCCAACGGCTTTGTCGCTTGCATCAACCCAAAGACTTAACTTTGCTTCAGGAATAGGATGTCGTAGGAGAGTTGAATTAGCTAAAGCTTGTTTGGCGTCATTAAAAGCATGTTCAGCCTCCTCTGTCCATTGAATTGAGTCATGTGAATTGTTTTCAGAGCGTCTTTTAGACTTTTTAGAATTTTTTATTCCTTCCAAAAATTTATTTAATGGAGCCAATATATGAGCAGCTTTTGGGATACATCGACGGTAATAATTAAATAACCCTAAGAAACGTCTTTATTGTGTAAGGGTAGTAGGTTGAGGAAATTTTAAAATGCAATCTACACGATCTGGTAGGGGCTCAATGCCAAATTCAGATACCTTAAAACCTAGAAATTCTATTGATGATACGCCGAAAGGGCATTTTGAAGGTTTTAAACTTAATCCGTATTCTTGTAAACGTTGAAATATTATTCTTAGATGCTCAAGATGTTCTTTTTCTGTACGAGATGCTATCAGGATGTCATCAACAAACACATAAACAAATGGAAGATCTCGTGTAATTTGATCCATGAATCGTTGAAATGTAGCAGATGCATTGCAAAGTTCAAATTGCATTCTGGTACTTTCAAATAAACCGAAGGGTGTGATAATGGCACTTTTATGTACATCATCTGGCTGAATTGGTATTTGATGATAAGCCTTTATGAGATCAAGATGGGAATATATTTTGGTACCGTGAAGATTTGAAGTAAAATCCAAAATATTTGGAATAGTATAATTATCTTTTATTGTTTGTGCATTAAGTGCTCTGTAATCACCGACAGGTCTCCAATCAGTAGTATCTTTTTTTGAACCATATGAAGTGGTGAGGCGTAATTACTTTTCGATGGCCGTATGTGACCAAGATCAAGCATTTGTTGAAATTCAGATTTGGCTATTTTTAATCTATCTGGAGCTAATCTTCTTGGTTTGGCATGTACAGGAGATCCGGTAGTTTCTATGTGGTGGTATACAGAATGCTTTATTGGTTGATCAGCACGAGGAGGTTTGGTTATATCAGGGAATTGAAGTAGTAATTTATGATAAATACTGTTTCCCGAAACCGTTTTGATGGAATGAACAGATGTTGTATATAGATGACCTGGAGTGGCTAAATTTGTAACATTATCCACCAGCTTTTTATTTCGAAGATCTGGTATAAGATTAAAATGATATAGGAAATCTGCACCAATAATTGGAGTGCTGACGTCACCTATTAAAAAAGGGAAGCGAAAAGTTTTTCGTAGATTAAAATCAAGCGTCAGAAGCTTTTCTCCATATACATTGATTTTTGAAGTATTCGCTGCAGAAAGAGTCATAAAAGGGGCTTTTTTCTTCTGGGCGAATGATGCTGGAATAATGCTTATGTCCGAACCTGTGTCGCATAAATAATTTATGTTTGTCTTTTTATCTTTTAAAAAGAGGCGACGAGATATTTTATGCAAGGTGGTTGTCGCCGTTACACCTCGCCGTCTGTGTTTTTTGAAAATGAACAATGTTCAGAGCATTTCTTGGCATTTTCGCCAAATTTTTCGTGGTACCAACATTGTCCTTTGGAATCTTTTGAAACGCTACGTTTTCTTCCAAATGAACGTCGACGAAAAGGGCTGCGTGACCTGCGTAACTCTAGCTGATTAATTCGATCATTAAGCTTTTTAATTTCATTTAAAATTTTATAATTAATATTTGGTTCTATTGAAACAGCATTTACTGTAGTGGGATTATATTCTAATATTCGATCCGCAACTTCGGATGCTTTATCAAGTGTCAATGGCGAAATAGCGGCTAAAATGCTTTGTACATATGACGGTAAATGCGAAAGAAATAATTCCAACATCAATTCGTCAGATACATTGTGGGATTCTGCTCTTCTTTACATAACTCTTAAAAGATCACTAGGTTTACGATCACCAAGTTGTTCCCCCAACAATAATTTTCGTATTTCAGATTGTGAAGAATCGCTTGTTCGTTTAATTAATTCAGTTTTTAAATCCTCATATGGTGTAGTATCTGGTGGTTTGCTAATTAAATCTCGTACAATAGATGCGGCATCTGGAGGTAAATTAGCCGAAATATAATTAAATTTTGTGCGACTTTCTGTTATTAGCTTAGGATTCGCTAATTCAAATGAATGTTCACACATGGCGAACCACAAACTAACATCGTTAAAGTTATATGGTGGTATACGAACTGCGTTAACATCTGACATTTTTTTTAAAAATAAAATGAAATATTACTCACTATATTACGGGATTTTTTTAATTTGCGTTAGTCCATAGGTCACCATTTTAGTGGTGTTTGCGTATTATTGAATAATTAACGCGTTTAAAACAACCACATAAACATTTAATAATACATTTCACAACACTCACAAAAAAAAAAAATGCATCAAGAAAAAAAAATAATGAAAAGGTAAAGATAACATCGTTTGTTGCTATGCCGTTTTTGTTGTCATGCGGCTGGTATAAATTCTTTTCTTTCAAAATAGCGTTTCCTTCATCAATGGAGTGATAATTAGAAACGAAACACGCGCGCGAGAATAAATTAGAGAAATACTACAAAAATTACAGAGATTTTTTTTTAAAGCGAGATTCTATTAAATAAAAGAGAAGTTATTTGGTAAATAAAGAACTAACTCTAAAAATTAACATAATTAAAAATACACAATACTTAATGAGCTTTCTTTTAATGTTAATAATTTAATTTTTAAAATTAGGGAATCACACAATCTTCAAATAACTTGATTTTTCCAAGGAAATTTAAATGCTGTTTCATGAAACTTAAGCACAATTTATTTCTAACGTCCGGGGGTTTGAACCTCAAATGGCTTGATAGAGGAAGAACATCCTACTGACTGAGGTATCGGAGTTAGTGCTATTCAGTACAAAGTATGTCTTTTAACCTGAAACGGGAAAAATCCCCACTAAATCTGATGAAAGGATTTCACCCTTTCTAAATTATTTTAAATTAAAAGATCTTTATACTATTTTTTTTGCTAATGTTTGTAATAAAATTGCAAAAGTTTTTAAAGGTGTGTATTTTGAATTACAAAATTTAACAAAGATAAAAGTGTCTTTGAATAAACACATGGAAATCCCTACATGGAAATGTTTGTAAAATGAGAAATGAGCGAGAAACTCAAACGGATGCAATTAATTGAAAACTAATTAAAATTTATAAAGAGCTGTTTTTTTCTGTATTTTTACAGACTTTTTCAACAGTGTATCCTTCAATTAATAAACCCTAATTTTTAATTTATAATGATTCAATTTTTACATAGATCGGTAAGGAGGTAGAGAGTGAAAAGAAGATTATTTAGCATATGACCTTTTGTTTAAGATATTTCGTGACATATTGTTGATTAAATTTGAAGTTTGTATTTTTTTTTAAATAGAACTTCCTGGTAACAGAAAAAAAGAAATGAATGAGAGGATGGTAATTGTTGAGATTTGTTATTCCGATTTTTCCCTTAATTTGGATGAAAATTTCTGAGGCGGTAATGGACTAAATAAAAATTTAAAAAACCCTTATGTTCTTATTCACCATCTACCTCTACATAGAAAGCGTGGTTCGAACGCTAAATTTGTAGTCATCATTAATCTGATTGGACTTCCGCCGCTGTCAGATCCAACGAGGTTAGTTGGGAATTTCATTTTAACATTCAACGCAGATTTTTTAGGGTTGAAGTAGATGGTGAATAGGAGCACTAGTGTCGAAAAAAATTAGTTATTAGGATGGGAAGCGGGCACTTAGTAATGTAAAGGACAAACGCATTAGAATAATGCATCATATGAAAAAATCAATTTCTGCGGCCAACACGCATATTTACAATTACTACTCGGTTCAGATCCAGCCGTACATATTGGCTCACAAGATTAAGACCATAATGAGATTTAATGTCTTTAAATTTGCGATTGACTGCATCATGCAGCACGTATTTTTGATACACGCAGTTTAATTAACACAATTTAATGATGATTCTGATTAACTAAAAAAAATTATAAATATTTACATAAATAATTTATGTACATATTAATTAATATTTATAAATTTATTAAAATAAGATAATAATTTAATAATAATCTAATGATGGTAAATTCATTGTAATGTATTTTTTCAATTTCTACTAACACAATACTGAAAATCTCGTTTTTTTTTATATTGTTTTTTTCAATATTGTTTATACGGGATATGTAAACTTCGTAAGTATTGTAGAGGTACAGTATTTTGTTATAGTATTTTAGAGAAACGTTTACTGCAAAACAGTCTGTATTGTTAATAAACTTTTTCTAGGAAACTGGGGTTCCTAGAACTTTTTATGTAACAGTAACAAAAATTCAAGTAACAGAATTATCCTGATTTTTCTTAAAAGCTACACATTTTTAAATTCGCAATAATTTTACGTCGTTATTTCCAAAGAGATAGCATACCATAGTCTACCAAAACGATGAGAATTTTTGCTAGAGTTTCTACAACCGAGAATTTGAAATTTGAAATTAATGAAACTAAAAGTCAAACAGTAATTTTCATTAAAGATTTTAAGAAACCTTTTTCCTACAAGACAGAATAACGTGCTGATTACTAAGAAAATATTAAATGATAAAAAAAGATTATTTAACTAATACGGAAACTGGATTGTCCAGATTCTGATTAGAGTTCGAATGTTACTGCTCTCTGCTAATTATCCCAAATTACATTAGATTAATTTTAAACACGGTTATTCAATCGGTAAATTAATTATAACAGATGTAAATTTTCCATTTTTTAATTTTTGACTGAAAAAAGTACGGGCCAGGATTCGTACCAGGAATGTATTGGCTGAAGCCGCCAGTACTCTTCCAACTGGCCTATCCCGGATAGGAACACTAGAGGACAATTTCACCCATTAAAAATGTAAAATTTACATCTGTTATCCCAAATCAGTATGTCTGAAAATTACCCAATGTTATCGTATAGTTTTTTTTTATTTTTTTTTTGCAGTACCGTAAATATACAGTAAATAATCATGGATTGAAAACGATACTATATTTAACATAAAACATTTTTTTTGTAACTCTTAAAACTGAAATACCTTTCCATAGATGTTATACAGTTTGCATACCACCAATTTCGAAAATACTCAAAAGATTAAATGTTTGGTAAGATATTGCCTCTTTCAAATATAGCGTCATTGAAATTTTAGGCTGAGATACATTTTACTGTTTTCTCTGTGCTGTTGTAAAATAATGGATATATATGTACGTGTTAAACATTTAGATTGGAAAATATAATGGCAAGATAATATCCAAAATTGTTTCGACGAATCAAATTTTTGTCTTTTCTTTACCAGTATTTTCACATTCGTTTGTAAAGTCATTATAGTGTAACTGTGTAAAAATGACGTAATTTTCAAATTGTAATTTTTTATTAACTAAATTTTTAATACAAATTTAAACTTCTAATGAGGAATGTTATGTAAATGTTATTATAATTGTTTATTTTTTTGTATAGAAAAAATAGATTTATTTTAATCCCAAGTCATCGTAATTTGGAACCTAGTGAAATACATGCTAAACAGCCAGTAGTATACGAAGCAGCTTAAACGAATTAAACACATAAAAATATCATATAAAATATACATATATCATATAAAATACCACGTCTATATTTTAAAATATTGAACGTCAGTTTATTAATCTATTCTGTTAGTATCAATTTCAGTTCTAGTCATGAAAAATAATGATATTTAAAGAACGTTAGAAAAGTGTAAAGTTTATAAAATTTCCACAGGAAACAAATATGATGCATTTATATTGTTGGAAAACTTTGGAGGAAAATAAATTTTGTATTTACAAAGAATTTCAATCAATAAATTTCTAATTAATATCAAGAAATATTGAACAGAATATAAAATAACTAAAAATTTTGAAAATTACATTTTACAAGTTACGTAATTTTGATGCAACAGTACTATATTTTCTTTATAAATAATTTAAGAGCCTACGGTGAATAAAATTCAATTACGCGACTGAATTTTGAATGAAAATTTAGAGAAATAACGATTATTGATCAGATACTGCCTATTTAATTTCCTACCATCTTTATTCGAAATTGTTTAATTGATTATAACTAGATTCTGTAGCATGAATCGCAATTATTTGATGTTTTTAGAAGCAGAGGGTTTTAAAAAGAGCAAATGTACTGTACATATTTTTAATTACATGCTCAATCGAACGTCACCTATATGGAATGCGCAGGAGGACGACTTAATCTCAAGGCAGATCGATCATTAGCTGAATACTTATTGGATCCTTTTGTTGTGTACTGATGAAATGAATGGATCATTGATGGCCGATCTGTCGTTACGTCAAAATCAAGCTCGTCTGTATTGGCTATAGGTAGCGTTTCTCAATCTCAGTTCAACCATTTACTTGTTGAACAAATTTGAAAAACATTGGTCGGGATCCAGATAGATATTTCTCTGTTAGTGAGACGAAATTAACCAACAAAAGCCTGTTTTTAAGAAAAATATTCGCTTTTAAGTAAGCTGCGAAAAGTTCTCTGAAATGCAGATTTCTCATCATTCAATCGCATTTCGTTAACAGCAAAAATTGTATCAAGTTCCCGGCAATAATCTCACATGCATTCATGCATTAATAATATTAAAGTACTTCTTTAAACAATTGTTCTAGTAAATTTGAAAGCAATGGATATGAATATTTTTAAAATAGCAACTTTTACTGAGAGTATAACTTAAAAATCTTTCAAACGATTTTTTTATTTACCTTATGGCCTATTTCCTTTTTCTTTATTTTTTTAATGTACTTATTTAGTTGCCATCATTAGAGAAGACTCGTTAAAATTACAAAAATAAATTAAAACTCAATTAAACTAACTCTTTAAAAAAACTGAGAGTTTATAGGATATCTAAGGATTGAGGCAAATAATTGGTAATAATTTCCTAGTGCTGAGATCTATATTGTGGGTTTAGAAGTAGTAAATTAAAAATAAAAATCAGCCGTTATCGGAATTTGAGGATCCAGCCCGGATCCCCTGGGATACAAACTCTCACGGAAAATACATTATTTATTTATACATTTTTTTAGATTGATTACTAGCATCACAGGAAAGTATTTTTATTTAAGTATAAATTTAAAATTCAAATAAATTTGTACCTTGCAATAATTTTTTTTGATAAAAAGTTTAGTTTAACATTCATTTTAATTAAAATAATAAGGTGTTGAAATACATATTTTTTAGGACGAAAATAAAAATTTTAAGAATATCATGTGCAGAACATCCTGAGTTTATTACAAATAGTAGGGTAAAATTAAAATACATGTACACTGTCACCTAATTTTAATATACAGGGTGATTCATAAAAGATGGGCAGAACTTTAAGGGGTTATAGTACACTTAAAGACAAATAATATTAAATAGGAGACTAAGGGTCCCAGACGTATTCCCAAGGCGATAGGGGGCATTAAAGTTTAGGATCCGAAATTTCAAATGATTATAAAAAATGGAAAAATTAGTCGATTCGTTTGCGGTTTTTGCAAAAAATTTTCTTTATACCAGTATTTTCTTGAAATAAAATTTTAAAGTTCAATTTCAAAAAATGCCGATAGGGGGAGCTTTAGACTTTGGAGTAACAAACAACTATTTTTTAACGTTATTTTTTGTATTTCTTTAAATGATTTCGAAAGCTTAGACTTAAACTTAAATTTTGATCTAAAAATCTGAGTCCTAACGAGTAGTTAAATAGCGTAAACTGAAATTTGGAATTTGAAACCCTTCTCCCCCCAGAACAAAAATCAGTTATTCCCGATCTTTGTGTCGTAGATTAGGCTCTAACTACTGCCGCGTTTTGCTAAAATTATTCTTTATGTCAGTATTTTCTTGAAAATAAATTTTAAAGAAAATTTTCAAAAAATTCCGATAGAGGGCTTTAGACTTTGGAGTAACGAACAACTATTTTATACCGTTATTTTTTGTGTCTCATTAAATGCTTTCTAAAGGTTAGACTTAAATTTTCAGCCTAAAATCTGAATCGTTAGACATGGTTAAGTTTCTGGGGAGAGGGGTTTGAAATTTCTACTCCTGAGCACAGTTCAGTTTACCATGTTTACACATTGTGTGCTGTGATACGAGGTAAAAAGACACAAATTAGGATTATGTTACCAAAGCATATTTATTAATATGTAATTACAATAAATGTTCAAAACTGTGACCACCAGAGGTTATGCACGCAGAACAACGGCGAATAATGGAACGGCGAACATTCGCGAAAACATCAGGCTTTTCGAGCACTTCCCCTACAGCGGCGGAAAGTCTGGCGACCAGTTCCTCGGGGGATTCAATGGGTGTCTCATACATAAGAGCCTTCAATTGTCCCCAAAAAAAGAAATCGAGGGGTGAAAGATCTGGCGAGCGAGCAGGCCAAGCAACAGGACCACCTCGACCAATCCATCTGTTCGGAAATCTGATGTCCGGATAGTTGCGGACGTCTCGTACGCAATGGGCTGGCGCTCCATCGTGCTGGAACCACATGACCCGCCGGATGCGTGGAGGAACAACGTTTAACAGGTCTGGCAGCACATGTTGCAGAAATGTGAGGTATGTTTTACCGTTGAGGCGTTCAGGAAGAAGGTACGGTCCGATTAGGTGGTCTCCGAGGATTCCTGCCCAAACATTGATGGAAAAGCGTCTCTGATGAGCATGTGGATACGTAGCATGTGGATTGACATCCGCCCATACATGTGCATTGTGTGTGTTAAATGTACCTTCACGTGTGAAGTTACATTCATCGGTGAAAAGCACAGTTCGTCCAAAATGTGGATTTAGCGCGTTCTGCTGCAGAAACCAGCGGGCGAATTCAATACGATTTGGATAATCCCCTGGAGACAGTTTCTGGACTCGTTGCACATGAAAAGAATAAAGAATAATTTTAGCAAAACGCGGCAGTAGTTAGAGCCTAATCTACTACACAAAGATCGGGAATAACTGATTTTTGTTCTGGGGGGAGAAGGGTTTCAAATTTCAAATTTCAGTTTACGCTACTTAACTACTCGTTAGGACTCAGATTTTTAGATCAAAATTTAAGTTTAAGTCTAAGCTTTCGAAATCATTTAAAAAAATACAAAAAATAGCGTTAAAAAATAGTTGTTTGTTACTCCAAAGTCTAGAGCGCCCCCTATCGGCATTTTTTGAAATTGAACTTTAAAATTTTATTTCAAGAAAATACTGGCATAAAGAAAATTTTTTGCAAAACCGCAAACGAATCGATCAATTTTTCCATTTTTTATAATCATTTGAAATTTCGCACCCTAAACTTTAATGCCCCCTATCTCCTTGGGAATACGTCTGGGACCCTTAGTCTCCTATTTAATATTATTTGTCTTTAAGTGTACTATAACCCCTTAAAGTTCTGCCCATCTTTTATGAATCACCCTGTATATAATTAAATGCATTTTTATGTAAAACAACTACGTTTTATTTATATAAATTAAAAACAAAAATATGTCGACGTATATTTTTTATCTTTTGATTTTATACGATATTTTTATGATGATATTATTAAATTGAAGCTACACGTTTTAATAAGCTTTAAAAGAATTTTCCTAGCGTTAAAATGTTAATTGCAAAATGATATAATTGATAAAATAAAAAAATCTAAATTAATAGAAAATCATTTAACCAATAAGAAGAAAAAGTTGAATTATCAGGAGTAATTAATATTTTTCTTAAAGAAAAAGATCAATTATTCGGAAGCAGTAATGTTTTTACAATTTAATTATTTTTTATAAAATGCTTTATTGAACATACATTTTTTACTTTCTTTTCGATAAAGGACGAAGGAAAGAAATATCGATATTATACCTCTGAAACATTGCTGATTCTGAGGAATGTGTATAATATTTTTTTAATGTTTTTTATTGTTATTATTAAAACAATTTATTACAATTTACACAAAATATCAGTTACAGTACGTACAACATATTAAGCTAACTTTAGTATAGAACATTTTTAGATGACAAACTAAGATATTAATAATCAAATTTGAGTGTATAAGTGAGTTGTTGCAATAAATAATAACATACATATGTTTTTTTATATACCTTCTGAAAAAATGCTTTGTTTCAGTAAAAATAATAGTTTAATAAATTTAAAGCTGAAAAATAATACTTGAAATGCCAATGATAATTATGTTTTAATTCTAACACAAACAGAGTGATTCAGAACACAGAGACAAAATTCTAAAGATCAAAATTTCGTTTTTTTTTAAGCAATTACCGTCGAAGAGATTAGAATTGTTTAAATTTACTTATGATTCTTGTACATGTCTAGTAATAACTTTTGACTCATCACTCTTTCGGAAAAAGTGAATGAAGCAAAAATAATTCTTCCAATGAGAACAACGTGCAACAGCTTTTCTTCAACTGTCTTGATGGCTGGTTGAAAGAATTTTCATCTTTATCAATGTAGATATTTTGTGAAATCCATATTTGGACATGGGTTGAATTAAACTCATAGTGTGTTAGTGATTCAAGCTTTCGACTTTAATTTCTAGTAATAAGGAAAATGTTAAATTCTTCTAAGTGAAAACTTACCTATGATTAGAAGATTTAATTGAGATTATTGGAGTAAACTTATCTCTCGCAGTAATTGCGACAGTTCCTGTAATTGTTTCTTAAATAAAAAAGTTCGAAAAAAATTTGTTGGTTGAACTCGACATTAAAATAAGTCTGTATGTCCTTAATTTTATTTTTATAATTTAAAGAATCTAAAAAAGTTTGAAGAAACTTTTTGTACGAAAATGAATTTGAATACCGCCTATTGTCATTTTTTTCTGGCGGTTTCAACACTGGCTATTTTTAAGACCTTAAAAAAAGAACCGGAAGGCACACTCATGCTTCTACAAACTTCTCTTCCTCGTCTGAGCAGTCCCTCTTAGGCAATCAAATCAAAAGAAACTATGTACAATCTTAAAAAGCATAGAAAAAAATTAGTTTAAAAGTGAATGGCAATCGGGATGTTTTCAAACACGTGAAAAGTGTACAAAGCAGAATATATTATTAGCTAATGAAAGTATTATGAAAATATTATTAGCTAATTAAAAATTTTGAACTTTCTCCTGAAGAATCCAAACTGAAATCGTTGAATATGAGAAAAAATAATAATCTACAATAGTTACAATATTTCAGAAGAAATATCAGGTGTAAGCATTTTTCGATTTGTATAATCACAATAAAACAAAGTGTGCTCAAACAATAGATGTATTTGATTTAATCACGTCTAGAAAACTCTAAAGCTACTGATATGCACAAGTTTTCATCAATAAATGCGATTTCATGTTTGTTAAATTTGTCGATAACTCCAGCTGTAAATTTGTCAATATCTTTTTTAAATCCACTTTTTTATAACTTAAATAAATACAAAAAGATAAAGGTATTCAGTCCACTTATTATCTCTTAGGATAGAACTGAAGACCTCAGATGTAAAATTCAAAGGTCATAGCTCTGGCTTGAAAGAGCACTCATTCTTAAACACTTTATTACGAAATTGTAATTACTTACCGATAACACTCCTCGCAAAAAATTTAAAGCTTGAATTCAACGCATGCGAGATTTTCCTGATCCGCTCTCTAAAAGTCTAAATTCACCACTAAAAAACTGGTACCTTTACTTATAAGTGTAGAAATGTTTTAAAAGATGTATTTTCACCAATCGTTCAAATCGACAGGACATGATTTTGAGGATTTCTTGGTATTCAGTTCTTTGAGCTAAGTTTCCAAATCCAACAAAATATAAAAGCCTTTTGATAAATAATAATAGTGGATAAGAGGATTAATAAATCATATCTATATCGTATTTTATGTTTAAAGTTACATTTTTTTGTTGATTGAAATAAAATTGTTGTGTTTCCTTAATATGTTTATATATTTATATCTATATAATGTCCTTTGACATTTTTATATAACAATAGTAAATATATTACAGACTGTTTAAATTGTTGAACGGTTGTAGCAGGTTGTGTATTAGAATATGCTTATAATTCAGGCGCATTTGAATCATAATAACAAAAGTAGCACGTTTTGGAATATTATAAAAAAGGTAAAATGTACAGTATTGAAAACTATTTTAACATTAACAGTATAAATATTGTTAAAAGCAACGTTAACAGTAAATGTATATTAAATATTAACAGTGCAAAAGACAAAAATAAATAAAAAAAATAAAGTTTTCCTTATGGATATTTGTTTTAATGACATTATTTATTATATCTGGTTACATGATAATATGAATTTTTTCTCAATTTAAAATACAAGTGTCATTTAATGAATCAACATATTTATAAGTGTAAAGAATATTACCCTCAGTATAGCTCATTGATGATTATTTTGAAAACTAGTTAAATGTTAACTTTAATCGCTTAATATAGCTGATAATATAACCGCTTCTTAGAAAATAAATAAAATAGACATTTAATTATGTTGATTCATTAAATGACACTTGTATTTTAAATTGATGAGAAATTCATATTATCATGAATACATTTACATTTTCTAAAAAAGACAATTTTTTTCTTTTTAAGTATATTACATTTTAACAAAGTTCTAACAAAATTCTTTCAGGGTGGCAGTTGAATTGTATTGTAAAATGCATTCAACCAGATTAATATATATATATATATATATACATTATACAGTGTGCGATAGATTTATGAGAATGAATTAACGTCTGTTTTCAAACCTGAACTGATACCAGGGACGGCGATTTATATATTTTAACGTTCTGAACAGGTGGCTACGTATGCAATGGATGGCGTCTTTCACTCAAACTCTGTCTTTTGCAATAATGGTCTCGAAACCTATTAAATCAACTGCAGGCAATAATTAGATGTGTACTTCGAACAATAATTAGATGTGTACTCCGAACGTTTGCCAGTGAATACAAACGGCTTTCCTGGCAGGTGCAATCGTGCTATGTGGATTCTTATTGGACTCCCTTTTAACCACACAATGTGTGTAACATCCGGCGAGTTAATATTTGTAAAATAAGTGGGCAACAAGTTGTGGGGGATATCGTTATGAATGTGTCGGTCATCCACTATTACTTTGCTCAGGTTCTATGGTAAGATGCAAAGTCTTCTTGAAAAATGTATATCCTCTCATGTGCTACAGAAGTAATCCAGAGCATTTTATATCCATATAAACAACGCCATTGACTGTGAAAACTTGAAGATGAAAAATTGTAGGCATCACTTCATTTTTATAAGTAACGACCTTCCAGAAACGTAGGTGACGTTGGGAACTTTCTTTTTAGGACGGTCGTATCTTCTTCGTAAATTTTACCTAAATATTGATCTTTGGGGGTTTGCTTTCAGGAACTGGATAATATTTTCCTCATCTGAGGAAAACAACACAACTCCTCATTACTCTTTATACTTAAATTTGTTAAAGTGGCGTTTGGCTTTTGTCAAGTAGTTATCCCTGTTTGCGTTCGACAAGAACTGTCTTCACCTTATCATACAAAACCTCTAACGAAGATGCACAGAAATCGCACATCAGATTGCGGTTTCATAAATGCGGCTTCTAAAGAAGTGCGCTAATCAATTCCTAGGATTCCAATAGACACGAATGATGAATTCTAGTGTCTTGAAAAAACTAATATCGTCGACAATGTCATTATCTGCATGAAGCTGTTGGCACATCATACTGGGCAATCTCCAATTCGTTCTTTAGTTTAAATTTTTTTGACTCGGCAAATCTCGAGAATTAAGACTTTAAATTGGATTGTTATGCAACAAATAATACAGTGACAGCATGCCTCTTCATTTCTTTAATTAGTTTATTTTTTAAAGATTTTGCATATAACAGAAAAAAATATTTCTAACTATGCTTTACAAGGTGGTGTTTAACCTATAATGTGAGTTCTCTAATACCTGCAGCACATTGTATAAGATAAAAACCTGTTCCTAGGAGAAGGGGGAGAAGGAGAAGCGAAATAATTTCTTAACTTAATATCAATTTTCAATACTAGTATTTAGAATTGAAAATTTATTTTTTGAATAAAAATTATTTTTTTAATATATTAGTGGTACATTAAAATATATTGATAAAAATATATTTTTACTAATCTACTTATAAAATGGTATTAAAGGTTAGGTTAATTTGAATTTCAAGAAATTTTCAAGTAAATAAAATGAATCCTACAAAATCTTACTTGCATTCAAAGAAATCTTCACAATGTATTTTGCACCTGAAAGTTAGAACAAAAAAAAACAAAAAACATTATCTATAAATTATGAACTAAAAAGTTAGTTTCTAGGTTTGTACTAGTAAAACAGAATGCTGATGTTCAAAAGAGAGAGATAAATTGATTTTCTGGACAAAAAAAAATCCTCTCGTAAACGAAATTTGCTGCCATTAGAGAATACTTTGTTAAAGTTAATGAAGTGAAGTCATAATCATCAACTTTCCTGAGATATCTTAGTCATTAAGATTTTAAGGGTGAATTAGAAAGTGCTGAAATCTGCTGAAACATTCCTTAAACGATATACATCCAAAAAGTTCATTCGATAAAGGTTGTTTTTAGAAAAGAAGGTAATATAATACTTTTTCACAATATTTTCTTGATTTCTGGAGTTTTTGTGATACACACACATATACATATATATAGCTAACATATATATATATATACATATATATGACAAACATGTCAGTTAAACGTTTGTAAGTATGAAAAAATGAGTGGCACTTATTAAAAAATTATGTTTCTTGTAATATCAATAATTACTGCACTTTTTAAAAAAAATCATTAACTGTAATCAATCATCTCTTACATACATTGATGCTAGGAAACAGATTCTTTGGAAAATACATAGTAGTCTAATTAAAAAAGGAACGAATAATCGCGTATCCTTTTGGTAATTGTTACACGTTTTCAAAAAATATAAAATGCTAATAAATCTTAAACAATCTTAAACAATGATTAAATGTATGTTACTGTTTTAACAATTAAGTACTTTAGGTAAAATTATTGTTTTAAAAGGATATATAATCATTTATGCTTATGATTTTGAAGAACAATTTTGCTATATCTACATGTAAAATTCAATAGTATTAAAGCGGATATGGATCATACCATTAGAAACGGACAAAATGTCCCGCAAGTGACACTTACATACATTCTTATATTTATTAACTTATAATTTATCGCCCTCTGTTTCGAGGGGAAGATTTTTGCCCCTACGGCCTGATATTTATTTTTTTATTTTTACTTCTGGCGGAATATGTAATTCTTTTTTTAAAGACTTTATTAAAGGCGACAGGAAGAGACAATATTCTCTACAGATACATCTTTCTTGTCCTTCAATCCATCTTACACTTTCAAAATTTACATTAAAATTAACAAAATATAATATATTTTCATATAGCGTTGTTGTTTTAACATGAGGATGTAATCATGTGGATGTAATATCATTATTAAAACATCAATAATATGTGAAAAAGCTGTCTTACACATGAATAGCGTTTAACATGTTTAATAATCTCCAAATCTTAAACCGTAGATCGTAGTAATATCCTAGATCGCTTTAATACTAAATAAATAAGAAAAATAATAGACATTATAAAAATATCAACATTTTAAATTCTAGACCTAAGTAATCTGCTTTTTTGGGGTTATTTCATGAAAAACTGACAAAATATTTTGTGCGCGACATTTACATAAATACCTATGTCTTTTGACTTATAACTTTTAAAACATGAACTATACATTAAAAAAATAATAAACTACACTAAAAACATTTTGCATTAAAAAATAAAACAGTGCAAATTGATGAAAAATTTTTGGAACACTAACTGAACATAATAATTAACATTTCTAACTAAAATCGTTTTTCTATTGTGCCTGTAAAAAGATTATGGAACATTGCTTTTAAAAATTACAGAGTTTTTCCAGAAATGTAATTATTGATACTTATTGGTATAAATTAATCAACTCACTCAGTAATCTCCTGCAATTTTTCTCCATAAAGTTAATTGTCTCCTTTTTAAAATTGTGCATTTTTAAATGAACCAGGCAGAAAGATTTTTGAAACTGATTTAGATGCGTTGTTTGATAGTGTTCTAAATGGTGGCGTTTACAATGTGTTGATAATTTGATGACATAGTGTTCTGTAGCACACCACAATTGTACACATATACTTTTATCAACAATATTTACAATATTATACCAATACAATTAACAGCATTATTTTTAGAACACATTTCTAAATAGAAACACTTTTGAAACATATTAAGAACACATTTCTGAATAGCAACACTTCTGCAACATTTTTAGAACACAACGACAACACTTTATTGTGTTGTAAATTTTGTGACAAAAAGTACTCTAAAGTGTTTTTCTTTTCTGTGTGTTGAGAATTTGCAGTGTAAATTTTCATTTGTTTTGATTTGAAAATATAATAAAATTGCGAAAAATGAAGAAATTTGTAGAGAAGCTGTCACATTTGTGACATGGAATGAACCATTTAGAATACAAACATTTTATTGGAATAAAAAGATTTTCTTTTGTGTTAGAAGCTAAATTCACTAAATAATGCTATATAATAATATCACTATATAATTCACTATATAATAATGAAATAATATGAATTTTTAAAAAAATCTTTCTAAAAAGTATGAATTAATCACGTCAGTTATGTATGACGTCAAATATTAAACTTTTTGACAAATATCTTTTTTTTTCTACCAAATTATAACTGCTTTAAGTGTGATGTGGATAATAAATTTCCTTATTTAAAAAAGAAAAAAAATATAATAAATTATCATTCATATAGCTTGCCCGAAAATATCACATTTTTGAATTCAAAACATTTATTTTCAATGAATGACGGCAGGTTTAGAATTTAAAAAAAAAAAAAACTATTGTCTGTGAATATTTTATTTCTTTAATTTTTACATAAATATCGTGTTCAACAAAATATATCGCATTTCTATTAATTATTCTTATTTAAATTGTGCTCATAAGTGCAATTGCCATTATTATAGTACACACTATTTTTTAATTATCTTTCTATCAGATGTTGTTTTTTAAATGTTACCTCACTAAATATCATTTAAATCGAAATATTTATTTTAGATTAATCATTATGTAACTTCGATTCATTATGTACTTTTTTTTCCAAACTTTTGTCAGTGTATTTCTTACCTTACGTTAAATATTGAATACTTATTGAATATACAGGGTGAGTCATAAATATCGAAACAATAGGCTATCTCCTTAAATATTGCCCTTAGACCCATACTTCCAATTGCAAAAATTCATAAAAAAATGTGAAATTTTTGATAAGATAAATTGCGACTCCATGGGGGGTCTAGTTGAAAAGTTACGAAAATGAAATTTTTACACGGCCCCCGTAGAACAAAAATTCCAATTAGGAAAACTTTCCTTATTCAGTCCTGAATAAGACAGAAAAAGTTGCATCTTCATATCTCCAAAATTCGCAAAGTTATAGCCGTTTATAAAATTCATCAGGTTTTAAGGGATTAGACAGAAATTGAAAAGCGCGCAATTCAAAAAACAATGTTACTTTAAAAGTTCTAGAAAACGCTTAAAAAATATATTTCTTGAGTTAGATTCTATTGAGTTAGATTCTATTTTTTTCTTTTTTTTGTGATGGTTAGCATTATAATTTGCTAAGAAAGGCACGTTCTAAAATTTCTCACACAATTTATAAAAGTTTCATGTGGTTAGTACTGGTTTAAATGGGACAATCAAAAATCGTTATATCTCGTAACATTATTTATCAGATTTCAATTTCTTTCCACTTAATTAAAGATGAAAACCTGATTTTAGTTTTGTTCTAAGGTTTTTTTAATATTAATTTTAAAACTATTAAAAATATTTATTGAAGAAATAATATAACTTTTAAAAAAACATATTTTCAAAAACAAACATTTTTTTCAAAAGTAAACATTTTTTCAAATTTCCCGAAACAAAACTAATGTAAAAAAATCAAAAATGACGTGTTTCAAGTTCTTTTTTCTTTTAAAAATTCTTAACATTTAATAATTTAAAGACAAGAAATAGAGGATAAAAAATTCATTATGCAGAAAAACGAAGTGTATTGTTTAAATGTCCGTCAGTTATTTTAAAAAAATGCTTTTTCTAAGATGCAGATTAAGTCTTTTTTTTTCTTTTTAAATTTACCTCTGACAACTTCAGGCTTTTTATCGTCCTCCAGAGGATGTTAAAAAATCTGTATTCTGGGCCCAGGTAGGGCCAGGACCGAGTTGTCACTTTTTAAGGAAGACCCGCCAGGCCGGGCGTAGCGTACTTTTCATAAAGAAGGGGACTACTTCCTTCAACTTAGGTGCACTCTGAATGAAATTTTCAAACCCGGTCTCGACAAAACCCGTATTAAAATCACTGTCTCTGACTGAGTTAATACGTACCTAAAATAAATAAAATTCGTCTCATTCGAATTTTTTTACGAAAAACATATTGATTTTAAAACTTTTATTTTACAAAAAAAAAAAAAGAAAAAAAAAGATGCCTTTAAAATTTATTTTTTTAAAATAGATTATTCAAAGAGTAAAAACAATTAAATACAATAAAACCAATGAAAAAAAATCTGCCTATGACGGAATTCTGTCTTAAACGAAAAATATGTTGATCCATGCAAAATAAATGCAATAGTACCTGAAAAGAAAATAAGCTCCAATTACATCTTCTAGAGAAAGCATCTGTCTATAGCGTATTTTTTCTTTAGCTATGTGATTCCGTCTTAAAAAGTTTTAGTGTATAGCATTTTCAGAGTCTCTAACGCATGGGATATGGATTAACGATATTAAAATATAAGTGAAACATTTACATATAAATAGAGATTCATTGATAAAATAAATATATTACAGCCTTTGGCGCTTCATTAATAATAAAAAGTATAAATATAAAAAACGAAAAGCTATAAAAGAATTTTTTGGTCAGAACATTTTTTTCCCACGCCGAATTAAAAAACTATTTAGAAATTTGCGACTGAACCTGACTATGATTTAAACTATTTTCCAGACCGGTCCGAGTTATGATGTTAACATTTTTTCAGGCCACGCCGAAATTTTCCCCCTATGGGTCGGTTTGGGACTTGACCTACATATTTTGACCCGGCCAAGATGTCTGGTACACCAATTTAGCGTAAAAACTATACGATGCTATTTTATGTCCAAAGAAAAAGCGCTATCTTAAACCGATTTTTATCAATTTGCAATTTGTGAATGTTCCCTAACAAGCGTTGAATTACAGAGAAGAAAGCACAGTTTAGAGGCAGGGAAAAGTGGTGTAAGTCAGGAATTTTTGAGGATTTTGGGATTTAATATCTCTGTGGGATTTTTAGATACGGAGATGAAATTTGTTTTGTTCAGTTTAGGAATGGATAAGGAATAATTTCCTAATTGGGAATTTTGACCTAAGGGGGCCGTATAAAAATTTAATTTTCGTATTTTTTCAAATAGACCCCCCATGGAGTTGCAACTTTTCTTATCAGACATTTCACCTTTTTATGAATTTTTGCAATTGGAAGTATGGGTCTAGGGGCAATATTTGAGGAGATAGCCTATTGTTTCGATATTTATGACTCACCCTGTATATTTAATTAAATTTGTTTGATTATTTAACTTTACAAAAAATCTTTAAATCTTGTTTCAGAATAAGTTAAGTGCAGGCTTTAAATAATTTTCCTAAACCAGATTTAACGTTAAATGCCAAATTGCTCAGGCAAATATCAAATAGAATTTTTTGTGATTATAGTGAAATAGTAATGGCAATTTTTATTCGTTTTTAAAGTCTTTAATACTGCATCTCAATTATTTTTCACTCTTATTGTATTATTTGGTTTAGTATTATAAGGTGTTATTTGAACTAGAAATCAAGAATAAAATAATAATGTTCGATATATTTTTAAAAGTCAAAATTTATTGTTATGTGATCATGATCTATTTTTTATCTATATATTTGCGACTTAGTTTTTTGATTAATTTTTATGGTTCACAATATTTCAATGATATATTCTTATACAAAAAAGTGCACATCTTGCTTTTAAATACGATAAAAAGAAATAGATTGTGTATATGCTGATAACTAACATACGGTTTGTATAAAAAAAAGAAAATTCTTAAAAGAACCTCATTTATTTATAAAAAAAAGTCTCTCCGGCAGTACCAGAAGGAAGAGGCAGCTTTCATATTCTTTACATTAAAAAATCAAATTACATTATTCAACCATACAAAGCTCAAATTAGTGGAACTTGATAATAAAAGATTGTACTTGTTTTTATCAATACTGAATATGAATTTGAATTTCGAGAAATTACTCAACGTTACACAAACTGGTTTTATTTAATGAGATTTATATTTAATCGCAAAATTTCTGCCCATAAAAGTGCCTGCCATTTTAAAGTAATAATAAGTGTAACTAACCAATGAGCTTGATCAAGATCTCAGCAACTCCTGTGCACATGCTCAATCAAATCGATATATCCGAATGTTGTCGCAGGCAAATAGATTTTTCAAACTGTAACTTACTTTAGAAATACAAAGTACTGTAATTAAGCCATTTTTAAAGATATAAACAAAACCCAAAATGCTCCCGAATCTTTATATCATAGTCAAATACAGAGAATAAAAAATATTTTTCAATTTTTATTTTTTTATGGTATTTAATTTTAAATTTTAAATTAAAAAAAATGGCTTCTGTTTCAAAAAAAGATAGCTGATAATGCTGGCTAGCGAACTCGTCCGAGACATTTGTATGTAGTATATACACACCAAATTACATCCAAGTCGGTCATTAATACACGTGTTATCACGTGAGAAAAATTAGATTATTCAAATATGTAAGCCAAATTAAAAGTTTTAAGTGCTATAACTTAGCTGTTTTTAAGTAACAGACGAAACAAAAGATGCTCTGGAATCAAGCACATAAAAGAAAAATCATATGCAACGTCTAATTTTTATGTACCTTACTATAAATTTTGAATTTAAAAAAATTAAATGGCCGCTATTTCGAAACAACAGGGCGGGTGAAACTGGCCAACAAACTCAATTCAGACATCGATATACACTACATACACACCAAGTTACATCCAAATCGGCTCATTAATACGCGTGTTATCGCGTGAGAAAAATCAGACCATTTCAAAATATCAGCCACACAAGAAATTCAAAGCGCTATAACTTAACCATTTTTAAAGATATAAACAAAATAAAAAATACTCTGGAATCTTTGTAACAAGGTCAAACACACAGAAGAAAAAATGTTTCATTTTCTAATTTTTCTGTGCTTAATTTAAAATTTTTATTAAAAAAAAATAAATGGCCGCCATTTTGAAACAAAAAGTTTCAGGAAGGTCTTTTTTCCGTAAGAGTGCAATAGGTTATTTTTACTTTTTGTAATGAATGCTACCTAAAAATAAAACAGAAATGGATGATGTAAAAAACAAAAGCTAAAAAATATTATGACCGTTTTAGTACATTTTTTATTTATTATTATTCCTATAAAACAAATAAATCTGTTGATACGACAATTTGGAAATTCCCTTTATTTTAATAATTAGCTTGACTTCCCTAATATAAAACTATTTTTCTGAATAGCTCTATGTAAATTATTCTTGTATAAAATTCATTTCTGTTAAGAAGCTATCTTCCATTGCTTTCCATAATGATATAGCAAATCTGAGATAATTACTATCGATTTTGTTTTTACGAAAATGTTTAAGGATAAATGACAGCTGATATATTCATGTGAGAACATAATAGCCAACGTATGTCAAATTATTAAATAATAAGTACTTTACACCCTACTGCATATCACGTAAAACAAAAATGCAGAAATCTTGGAAAAAAGAATTTAATTAGTATGTTTAAATTCAATCTGAATCCATGTGGAAGGAAATTTCAACATTTTCTATGAAGTATTTTTCTATACGTATTTTTTTAATTGACATTTTGTTTGAACATAATACAGTATACAATTTGTAGTCGTACTAAGACTTACTAAGTCGTAATTAAGACTTTTATATAAATCAGGCCCAATTTCACTTGTTTCTTCCTTATAATTTGCAGAGTTTTTGATATAAAGAAATGTTCTTTTTTAGAAAATATGACAAACAGTATTGTACATAATATCCTACAATCAGAATTAAAAATAATTAAAATTAGATGAAAATATGTAGGTTTATTAATAATGTTTTACTGGGTATACGCGAATACAATCAAAATATAATACTATTTTTCGATACAGTCTCTCGTCTTTTTGCTTCGTTTTGGTAACAACGGATTTTGAGCTTATTCCATCGACGTTAAATTCCAGAATTTTCAAGATACACGTTTGAGACTTTCATAAAAAAGGTCTCTATATATTTAGCTAATAGGTTATGTACAATGAATTTTTATTAACATTTTGTTGTTTGGCATTTGCAATTTGCTACTCAAGTTTATCTCGTAATTTAATCATCTCGTAATACCTTCAACATGTGACTAGAACTTCTTCTGGCAAGACTACTCTAGAGGTATAATTCACAGGCAACGTGGAGGAAAAAACTCCCACAAATTTATAACTTTCAGGGGTATTTAATAACTTTGCACACTCGACTAATTTTACATGCACCAGGTGCCATTAGCGTACATTGAATACAAGATGGTATTTATGAGTCACATTCTTGTGGCAAACATCGGATACAAATAATCCTAACCTCAGCAAAATTATGAACATTGGTATCGGCTAACTATAAAATAAGATCTGTTTATATTACACCTTTAAAGGTTTATTACTTATATAAATGCTGCCGTAAGAATGTTTCTTTTTATATGTAAAAGAAATTAAGAAATGTTTTCATGGCATAATAATGAACACTGCCTTTTTTTTTGTCTCAGATGGTCTAATAAATTCAAATGTTCATATAAATAATTTACAAATAATTACAAGCATTTTCATTAGAGAGGAATTTGAAAGCTTGTTTCAAAATATCATTTGAATATCACCAAAGAAATGCTATAAATTTGAGGATTTTCTTTTATTTAAAATAATATCATACATTATACATATATAATTCAGTATACTTTTAGTGTTTTAATTTAAACACGTTAATAAAAATAAAACATTTTCGGAGAGCGAGTAAAATATTCTCTTGACAAATAATTGTAAATGTTGTTTTATATGCTTTTAATAATTAAAGTATTTAAATTATTTTACAAAAGAACCTTTCGTGAAATATTTTCGTTATTTTGTATGAATTGCATTATGTTCAAAATAATGGATTAAAATATATAATTATAGTTTTTACCATGAGAGCCTGAGGAAATATTGATATTTTTAGTTTTTAATTTAAATATCTTTATCATAATAAAATGTTTTCAAAGAGCGAGCAAAGTTATCTCTTGGGAGGTAGTTATAATTGTTTTAGTTTAAAACAGTTTTAATAATTAAAATAGCTTTAATCATTTTACAAAACACTCTTTAAAGAAAAATGGACATTGTTATGCATGAATTTTATTATGTTTAAATAATGGATTAAAATGTAGAACTGTTTTGCAATCATGAAACATTCAGGATATTTAAAGAAATTCTAAACATATCATTTTATTTCTTATTTAAACTGATGCAGTTATATAAATGTTTCTTTCCTTTATTAATCACATACTTATTACAAAATTGCTATTCACAAAAATATAATTTAATTAGAAAAGGAAATTCTTAGCGCATTAAAAATACCATTTCCACATGCTAATTAATCATTTAGATACAAATTATTTATTTTTTAAAGATATTCTAAATATAATACTCTATCACAATACTCTGTCACACACACATATGCACATACATATGCAGGGTTCTACCGAATCTGACCGACAAGTTCAGATGTTCATTAGTAGGTATTAAGAGAACGTAAAATTGCCATAGAACATAGAATTTACATACAGATCAACAATAGTTGTAGTGCCATACACATCAAATAGTGCCATAGAGTCACCACCCACTTATTCATTGTGAAATACAGAGTGCCTTAACCGGTATATTATTAGAAAACGGTAATTGATATGGTAACACGGTAATCCTGAGTACGGTTTATCATGTTACTGATTTTTGATTGGCGGTAATGATTCAGAGGGAATAAAATATTGGAATGAAAATGTAAGAATGTGTACTATGTTTTACATGAAATGTGGTAACATCAGAATAGTTTCTGAAAAAACAAAGTGTTCATGATATTTATGAAAGTGTATAAACTGATAATTTATTTTCCAAAGTGTGCAATATCTAGCGCTTACTGTTTGCATGTTCATTATAAACTGCGAATACTTTTTATTTTATCACATTTACAACAGCATATTTATTAAAAGTTCCATTATAATATAGTTTAATTTTATAAATGTTCTCGCAGTTAACAAAGTTGATTTAGTGTGTAAACAGCAGCCGTCTTGGTCGTCATGTTGCAAATCCCTTAAAAATATGTGACTAAAAAGTGGTACCTAACATATTTCGAATTTTCATATTAAAACCTTGAATAAAAAACAACATTAAATTAAAAAAAAAACTGCCGGAAAAACATTTTAGGGCTTATTATATCCAAATATTGCCAAATAATATATAATCCTATTACTTGTATTCTGTTGATGAAAATTTATCATCCTATTATCAGGCCTCTGAATCTGTCGGTTGAATTCGACAGTATCCTGTATTTATTCCAGCTGTTCTGAATTTGTATTTAATTTTAACACAATATGTAGTAAGTAAAGTAAATTATTGATCAATCAGTAAAAGAAATTGGATGAATTAGTGTCTGCGAGAGGCAAAAATTTGCATTCAGTCACACTATGGGCTTTCCAATTTTTTTATTTACATTTCTTTATTGCTCGTTTGAGAATCGAAATTTCAATACAATAATCTGATAGTGTTTGAAAATGTTTTGTAATTTGTAACTGATGCCTGATTTTGTTTTGTAAGGGAGGAGGGGGAGAAATGCAAATTTTTGATTATAAATCATAAATACCATGGAATATCGCAACTCGCTTTGAAGAAAATTTCTAACAAATAAATTTTATTGTATCAATCATGTTCCACTATTATAAAAAATGAAATCCATACTGAATCCGTTGTGAAACAATTGACATTTGAATTGATTTCAAGAAATTGTGTGAAATAGATTAAAAAGTGGCCATTGCTTAAATACTAAAGATATTCAAAAAAGTGTACGTATTTTAATAAACATTTCATATTACTTGAAATAGGGTTAAAATGTATTAAAAACAAATAACGTTGACATCTGTATGCATGTTTGTTATCCCTTAACTATTGTTAGCGGTCTCATAGGCAGCTGAGATTTTCAATTTTCGAAGTTAAACCCGTAATTTTTAGTTTAACTCACATACTATTCTGTTAATAACATTTGTTAATATACACAAACTTTTCTGTAAAATTTTGTGAAATAGTTTCATTTTTCCGAGAAAACTGTTATTTTCGTATTTCAATTTTGAGATTACAAATCACGTTAATTTTCCGGAAACAGTACTTCCGTATTAAAACAGCACAAGTTCCATGAACGATGTTTAGAAATAGTTGTTCTGTTAGGAAAGAGAAGTAATTGTTGTAATACTTATCTTACAATGATTTTATTTTCTATAAAACTTCTATATATAAATTAATAATAAAATTTTATTAATCTTTTTAAGTTTGAGATAATTAAAAGGAAAGTTAGTTTTTTTTATGATTTTAAAATAATGTTTAATTTATTCATATCATATATATACAGTGGCGGTCAAAAGTTTCCGGCCAGTTAGCTATTTTGATTTATTTACCAGAAGGTTTCAGCAAACAAGAAACACAATTGCTTCAAAAGTTAGGAATATGTGAATGGCCTCTGATCACATGATCATTTTGGTTGGATACTGTGGACGCTTCATGCAAAGGGGTAGAATTCAAAGTTCGCGTGTGCAAAAGTTTCCGGCCGCTCATCATTCCTTAGTTTTTTTTCTATCGGTAAAGTGTTTTTTGGTCGTGTTTGTGAATGAATCAACGTGAATAGCATAGTTTAAATTCAAAATTGAAAAATTCAACAAATATTTCCCTAAATGAGTGATTAATTTGTCACTAAAGGACTAATCTCCTCCAAGTATTGCGGTAAAGTGATCGATGGGTGAAATCGACTGTAAACGATATTTAAAAATTATATAAAGATGGCCGTTGTCTTGAGGACTATGTGAGGTACGGAACACTTAAAAAAATTACTGTTCTCGTTGACAGAATTATCAATAGAAAAACAATTGATGACCTGCATAAAAATTCCGTTGCAATATACGGCTATTTACAAAATGAGAATATTGTTTAAATAAGCCAGTCTACCATGTCAAGATGCTGACGTGATACAGAACTTTATGGAAGTGTCGGTGTTCAAAACTTTTTCGTCGGTAAAAAAATATAAACGTACCGACTAACGTTTTTCAAAAAACACAAAGTCTGGTATAGTGAAAACTGGACAAAAGTACTATTTTTCCACCAATAGAATTTGAAACATTTTTTGGAAGTGATAGCAGATGCTACGTCCGATGATCCAACAACAAAAAAATGTGATTCAACATATGTTATTAATACAATGAAGCATGGCGGAGGACACGTTATAGTGTGGGGAGTACTTTTTTTTTTAAATGTCGGTCCATTATTTAAAACCTACGGCAAGATGAATGATGCAAATAAGGATATCTTGCAAGATTATATTATGCCTTATTAGAGGAAAATTTTGATCGCAACTATTTGTTTTAACAAGATAACGACATAATGAGTGCATGCAAGCCTTGGAAAGCAATGGTTTTCGTACAAAAAAAAATTGTTTTTGAAATGGCCAGCCCAAACGCCAAACATGAATCCTCTAGAAAATCTTTGAAAAGAAGTTGGTGAACGTCTACCGAACTATAAATATTCCAACTCAGCAGAAAATTTCAAAAAAATGTACCATAAACGATCTTTAACCGTTGATTTTCTGAATGTCACGTTACTGCGCTGTAGAATGTAATTCTAAATGTAATAAAATACTAATACTATAAAATACTAATTATAAATGTTATTGATTGCTGTAGTTTTCTATTACAATACATTAATTTTAAAACTTGCGAAGGTGGCCGGAAACTTTTGAGAACATGCGTTTCCCTTTGTACTTAATTTTTTCAATTAAATTTATTGATATTTACATGTTATTCCACAAGTTCCTAACTATTATGTCAATAAAATGTGTAAGTATCACTTTGAGATTCTTCTTCATATGGGTATAGTTACAAATTAACTGAAAATTTTTTGGTAGCCGGAAACTTTTGACCGCCCCTGTATATATGTTTTAAGTGGAAAAATTGTATCCTTTTAATTATAATATATATATTTTTTAATCTATTCAAATTAAGAAGTTCGCACGTCAAATTTAAAGCATATCGAAATATATTACCGAAATTATTATAATTTTGGCGATTGCCTAGGTCATAAAAATCAATAAATGAAATGTATTTTAATAACCCATAGTAATTATCTTTATTGAGTTTACACTAGATCGTCATAGAAAAATTATTTGTTAAAATGCATGTTTTTTTAATGTTTGTTAATATCCTTTCAAAAATAAATAAAAAAATAAATATGAGTAATATTAATTGTCTGAGCGAAGCAAAGTCTTATACTCAGAGTACGTAACGATATTAAAAGTCAAAAAAATTCTTTCGTCAAGCAAATCTCAAAAAGTACTTGTCGGATTTTGATTCTGTTTGTACCATTAGGTACCTATGGAGGTAATCTGGTGAATGCACCACCTATGAAAAATTAGTTCCAAATAGTTTAAAAGTTATATTAAAAAAACTGATAAAAAAGCACAATTTATTTGCATACGTCACAGAAATTTGGTGTGCGTCATTTTCACAAGTTGGATGTTTTCATTAGATTTCCAAATTCAAGCACATGGAGCAAGGAAAATATGCAAATAATTTTCATGTAAGTGCTATAAAACATATTTAAACTTAAGAAACAAACTGGAAAAGAAATCTTTTTTTTTTTTTTTTTAGTTGATTAAAAAGAAAAAAGCCACAATTCTTAGTAACTTAGCATTTGATATTTTACGATTTTTTTATACTTGCGTTTTATAATCGCCATGTAACATCTTTTATATTTCGTGCGTGCAAATTGGAAACAATTCTTTCGTATTTAAATTAAATACGAGTTTGACATGACTGCTTTAGATGTTACTTTTATTAATATATTATATATTGTTATTCTGTTTACATCGATCACATTTTTTTTCTTTGTAATTACGAATCTCCAAACTAATAGCCAAATTAGATAAGGTACCCTGGGATAATAACGCCAGGCGGGGTAATAACGCCAAGTGCTTAAATTTTACATAATTATGAAATAAACAGCTAAATGACACCCATGTGCTCTGCGCAGAAGGGTTTTGAGTCATATAAATCGCAAAAAACAGCTTCAAGTTAATTTGTTTCATAGGTCTTATTGTTTTTACAAACAACTAAAATTAACGCTTGATCTAAAATTTGCGAGATACGTTTTGTGATGTGAAGACTACTTTTTTTATCCGGAAATACTTTGTTAATTACATAAATTTGTAGTGCATTTCATGTACTTTTAAAATGTTGTTGAAGATTTTGGATATCTTCTCGAGATAATTTGTAATTTAAAATGTACTGAGCAATAACTATACCGGGTAATAACGCCAATCCTTGACTTTAGTACCCCGGTTGATTTTCTACAGTGGCCGAGCTACATCCTAAATACTGATTCAAATAAACACAGTTAAAACTGCCCAATGTTTCTCATATTTCTATTTAAGCGGTCCTTTTTAAGCAAAAAGAAGCTCACGGTCAGATATTCTTTTGCCTCATCCCCTCCTCCCACACCACACCTTTATTTTTCTTACACTTTCACAAAAAATTGAACATTTTCAATAGCTTAGAATGCAATTTGTCAATTTCTAAGTTTGTAGAGTTTGTATTTTTAGAACTCAGCTATCTACATGCAATTCTTCCATCTTATTTCATAGTTTTCTTAGCATGGCGTTATTACCCATATAGGTGGGTAATAACGCCAAATAACATTGGTCAAGAAAAAACGCCATTACATTTTATGAATACATATCTGTTAAATTATTTTATTTTATATAGATAGTCAATGAGTTGCTGTATCAGATCCTATATTTGTTTGAAAAATACAATTTAAAACTAAGCCATGAAAATTGGTAGAATCTTAACGTGGCGTTATTACCCCAGGGTACCTTATATTGATATATTTTTTAAATTTTAAATAACGAAAGAAGAAATAAATTAATAAAACATTTATATAAAAATACAAATAAAAAGTGGGATTAAAAATCCCTTGATGACGTTTTAACCTCTTGAAGAGAGCCATTCGCAGTATGTAAACGGTTAATTTTAATGCATAAATTGCCAACTGGCACCAGTAAATTATAGTACAATTTTGATCTCATAATATACGTGACGAAATGGTTTTGATTATTTCAGATTATTTTCAATTAAATTTGTTCATAAATATAAATTGACCATTTTTGGAGCACAAATGCCTTGCCCCTGAAAGGTTTGAACACATGTATCGTGTTTAATACGATTGAATGAAACATTCCCGATCATCCATTATTGGCGTTTAATCTTATAGTTTGTCGACAGTTTAATCAAATAGTACCAAAAAAGAAACAATAGTTGAAGCAATAAATAAAAATTATAAATAATAATCATAATAATAAATATAATAAAAAATATACAGATCAAAATAAATCGAAAATATTAACACTTACAGCAATATTCAAAATCAAAGTTTTCATCAATTTGGCGACAGATAAAATCGCACCAACTTGGCGCGTATATGACATCTATGCAATATTTATGTGTAAAAAAACAAGCATAAACGTTCATCAGATATGAAATCTGACTTTCTGAAGCCCAAAAAGGACCAAGTATTATAAAAACGCCGAAGTGAAGGTATTAATGGAAAAGTACCATAAAAATAGGACAAAAATATCATATACGTATTTCGGGTACTACTTGGTTATGCCGTCGACCAAAAAAATATCGCCAAATTATAAGATTAAATTCCGACAACAGATGATCTTGAATGTCCCATTCAATGACATTAAACATGATACGCGTGCGTAAAACATCATAAAGTGATTTTTATCTCGACTTTTTAATAATGTTTTACTAATTTAATTTTTCTTCTATTAATTAAAATAGAAATTTAGTTAACATGCATAAGTTGGCTATTACTTTGGCGATTTGTATCATTTGGCGAAATTGATGAACTAACAAGGAAGGTCTCCATACGGGCATACTCAGAAAATTCTCAAAAAATTACAGAATGTTCTCATATGGATATATATGTTTGTAAAAAAAATTTTGGCGGAACCCCGGTAGAATGTTTGCAAAAAAATAATGAACATTTCTTTTATTTGGCGATTTATCATCGGTTGGCGACAAAATAAAATTTCAAAAAACACTTTTTTATGTCAAATTCTTTTTAAGGTAAAAATGTTTTATTTTGAACTTGTTTAAAGATATTTTATTTATATAACGTTATAATAATGTTAGTTTTGTCTGCTTTAGTTTGTTTTAACTATATTTTTGTCCTAATATATTTACAATGAAAATTACCTCTGAAATTTTATGAATTAAAACAAAATTGAAATAAATTGAAATCGTTTAAATCTCAAAATTAACTCCAATCTAATTTATCTCGGTCGATTCAATTTTGTTGCTATGGAAACAAAAACTTCTCCAATATTTAAATGCATTACTGTAGCATTCTTCATCTGGCCTTTATTTTGTCTTGCGCTTAAATGTATGAAAAAATACTTTTCAATGTGAAAGTATTTTTTATGCAAGAAATTATTTTTAAAGTGATAAAATTAAATAACTGCAGCAAAAACAACAAAAAATGTAACATAAAATACATCTATGTGTCAAACTCTTTCTTATTATTTAAATTTAAATTCATTTAATACTATTTACACGTATTCTAAAATTTAATTGACAAGAAATTTTCAGGTGCATTAAAATCGTTTGCTTTTGGCGAGGGAAAAAGCTGCTCGCCAAATCGTGAGACGCTTTCGTCTTTTCACACCAAATACTCGAAAGTATTTTATTTTTTTTTACTGAGTTTCTTCTGTAATTTCGCCGCAAAATTTGACTGATACTTTATTACATACATGAGTAGTTAAAAATTTTTTCAAAAAATTCTGAGTATGCCCAGTATGGAGACCTTCCTTGTGAGTAATACCGTATTTGGTTTGGTGAAAATCATTTTTGAACTATTTTCTGTTATATTAAAAAGGAAGCAACAATAATTAAAAACGCGATTAAATACAGATTTAATTAATATAGAAAAAAGAACAATTGCCTGGTTACCATGTTATGCAAAACAAGTTGGAAATTGCACGTGAAGTGTAGCAAATGAGATGCGTTCGTACGATAACGAAGTTTTAAAAACATTCAGATCTTGCCGTTATAGTAGACAGTACTTCGGATACAGTATAGTGTCTGAAATCTTTTTTGTGTTCTTGTAAATATACAGGAAGTAACTTTTATTACACCTCAGCAACGCATATCATATTCATAAAATGTGAAATAGTTTAATATAATTAAAACGCGTCCCAAACAAAGTTTTCCCGTATAACATTATGTAGTGGAATGCTTTTAGGTGGCCCTGTAATTTAATAATAAATATTCTTTGCATCACAGATTGTAAAGAATGTATATTTTAGTATATATATATATATATATATATATATATATATATATATACTTCATAGGTTTATGTCAATTCTACTTTAAACTATTTTTTCATATTGACAGTAATGCAAGGGAATACTTTTAATTGTTCCTGTAATTGATCTATGCATCCTATTTTCATAACATTTGAAATGACTCCACAAAATTGCGTAATAGTTATATATTTTAAATTTCAAACGATTAAAATGCATTTGATGTTTTTTTTTTTCCCCATCGGCTGTAATGTAATGGTATATTTTTGATTGTCCCTGTAACTGATCTATGCATCCGATTTTCATAAAATTTGAAATGATTCGACAAAATTATTTAATAATTATATATTTAATTTCAAACGATTAAAAATTATTTCAAACTTTTTCCCCCATTGACCGTAATGTAAAGGAATAATTTTGAGTGCCTCTGTAATTGATCTATGCACCCGATTTTCATAAAATTTGAAACGACTCGACAAAATTACGTAATAAATATATGTTTTAAATTTCAAATGTTTCGGTTGGGTAGTTTTTGCGTTGTTATAGGCGGACAGACAGACGGACGGACGGTCTGAACGACAACTGTCTGTCCACACTCTAACATCCGTAAATATACTCGGATTTTTATGCAATTGGTAAACCTTATTTAGGGTCCCCTAGGCATGTTTATTATTGTATATGAAGTATGTGAGATTAATAATTTACGTACAGGGTAACCCAAAAGTTTTCCATTACATTATGGTCTATAAGAAAAATCGTTAGCAGATTATTTTAATGAAATTACACTATTTCAAAGTATTGAAACTTATATAAATCGATGAATTGCATTACGATTACGTTTGAACAGGACATTCATATCATTTTTAATCCGTTTACAGGGACACAGAAAAGAAATCGGTTACAATACTGTCCTTGAGCAATAACTGCTTGTCATGTGTTTTCAATTTCGGCATGTGCTTTGAAATTTAACTGTTTTTTAGGTGCATTCGTAATTATATAAAAACGTAGTACCTATAGCCGTCGTCTGAACCATCCGTCTCTCTGTCCACATAGAACAGCACAAAAACTATCCAACCAAATCGTTTTAAATTTTAAATATATATTTGTTGCCGAATTCCGTTGAGTCATTTTGAATTTTGGTGAAATTGGATAAATAGTTCAAATACAGGGACAATCAAAAATATTCCTTTACATTATAGCCGATGGGATGAAAATATTCCAAGAACATTTTAATGATGTTACGCGCCCATCGAAACATCATGAAATTAATATGCATTTATGAGGAGTACTAGAATATATATTTTGTAGAGCATGCTGCACAAAGAATATCTACTATTCAATTACAGGGCACCACAAAAGAATTCCATAACAAAATGGTGCGGGAGAGAGGTACATTAATTTTTCAGCTTTACTAATCTGGGGATTTTATCATTTTCTCAACTGTCATTAGTCTTTAAATAAGAAATTTTTGGAATAAAACTGCATAATCGAGTTCATATTGACGTATTTTAGTCAGCATGTCTTTCAAAAAAATATACGCAGATTTATAAGTCACTTGTGGTGACATTTTTACAGCTCAAGGCTTATGCAGACTATATATTCAGATATCGTTCGTACCTTATACTGCACGCATTGTATATTCCTTTTATTTAATGCATGCTACAATGAAATACTGCTCAACTTCATGAGAACAAGTTTGAAAAGAAAGAAAAGCAGTGTATGTAGTGGCTAGCATGCACAATCCATTTAAATCTGATTGAGCATATCTAAGACACACTCGAACGATGCATTGTATTCCTTTGTTGGCGTTTTCAGGATTTTTATATATAATTTTTTAACACTAGAACCGCGGGACTTTTTATATACCTAGAACCGCGGAGCGGGTCAATTTGACCCGAGATGGATAAGGACATATAAAGATGTCCCAATACTTAATTTGATTAATTAAAAGATTATGTTTTCTTATAATAATTAATAATTCTGAGTATTTACATTATATTTTACACATAAAATGAGCAGAAATTACCTAAATTTCAGTAAATGTTATCATTCAAAATAATATTTCATTAAGTATAATGAAAATATATTGAAAAAATATTGAACATATATTTAAAGATAAATAAACTTGGACTTAATAAACATTAATAAAAAGTAGATTATCCCATTAAAATAAATTTAAATATAAAATCTAAGCATAGTTTTTAAAAATATAAAAATCACAAGTTACGTACTAGACTTATTGATTTATCTAAACCAATTTATTTTATGCATTGCTTAAAAAACATGGTTAAAGATTTTGCACATTTACCAGAAACGTGTGGGTGCATTATATTTTGAACAATTATCTTTATTATTATTTTTTTAATTGCGATAACAAACACATATGCTTATTTTGTGTTTTTCATTGGTTTTAGTGTTTGTTCATGACCAAATAACATTTATTTTATTTATTTATTTTGGCTGAGAAATAATAAATTATTCTTGTACGTTTTCCACTAAGTCTTGAATAAATTGAGTATACTATAAGATAATAGACGTTTACAAATGTACGTATACTAACTATATTTCCGGTTGCATAAAACCCAAGTAATAACAGTAGCAAAATACAACATATTATAAATTGCATTCACCGGCCTTCTATAAGTAGCAAACTTGGCATATTCAGTCTTCCTGTCATCCGAAAAATCAGACAGCTACACTGAATTTAGTTGCATTGCCGTAAACAAGTGTATTTAGTATTTTATAGAATCATCGAAAATTTCAACAGATAGATGTAAATTGCTAAGCAACAAAACATTTTTACCCTTTTCTCCTTGGTAAGCAGTCAGGTTGCATCCGAAATATGTTAGAAGAATAGCCGCATGCCATTCCGATTTTGACATTTTTAGTTCTCGTCTTGGGCATTTTACAATTTCTGAAAGGCTAGTTTTTTATCAACATCTGTTAGCAACTAGAACGTGATTCGATACTGAATTTAGCTGGTTTTGGAGACATATAGTGTGCAAATCTACTCACAGATTTCGAAATAAATAAATGCTCATTTACATTTATGTTAGGCCCTTTTAAATAGTTAATCTTGCAGTTTTCTTGTCAGCTTCTTTATTTCCAGGCGTGAATGCGCAAGTTATTGCTTATTTATTTGTCATATTTTTATGTCTGTAAAGTTCAAAATTTTTCACTTTTGTTTAATTTTTTTGCCTTTTTTATCTTATAAATATCACAAAATTTCGTTAAATACTGAGAAATTTCATCTTTATTCTAGAGAAATAGTTCCACAGTGTTAAGAGTATAGGCATAGTCATTATCACTTTCAATTATCATCATTAGAATTTAATTTTCTTCATTTACAGGCAGATAATTTTCCTCAGCCTATCCATTCTCAATTATTTTCAGGTAATAGTTGCTAATACTCAAAGTTTCTTTCAGTGTAATACTAAGATCTTGGAAATCTAATCAGTACTTTCAATAAATGCAGAATGACAGCAACTTCAATACTACTTCTAAATATTTATTGTAATTTTCAACTGCAATCATCCATTTTCACATCAAGAATATAAGATCTTGATTGAAAATTTTTACTATCCTCTCTTCCAATAATGCCTGTTAGAGGAATTAGGAGTGAGGCAGATACACTTTTTCATTACTTCCGAAAAATGCATCTTTATTTTGTCATTTATGCGCAAAAACTTATTACGGGTCAAATTGACCCGCTTCGCGGTTCTAGGTATAAGTAGTTATAATTGAAAAAATAATTATGTTATTCGCTATTAAATACTAAAAGTTGTTATTTACCTCAAAATATTAAAAGTCAGAAAAGGAAAATTTTTTTCAATGAATACTTTTCGCGCGGCGAGAAATTAAACATCAATTTGGGTCAAATTGACCCGCTCCGCGGTTCTAGTGTTAAAGAGAGAATTCCCTAAATTCTTATCGAGAGCCTCATCGTATCCATAGAAAACAGATATAGATATTATATTATTAACTATTCTATATTAACTATCTAAGGGGACTATACACCATGTAAAAAAACTCCTTCATTCTACTCAATTATCATGATTTGTGCAATTTTTTTGTGCTGTTCATATATTTTACGTCATTTCAAAGAGTTCAAATTCCGATTCAAGATATTTCAATTTTTTATTATCTGCATTACTTTTAATGCATTGCATACTTCCAATTTTATACCCATGCATGGCTGATTTGCATAGTTTGCTTTCCCATTTTTTAACCGTGTATAGAAATTTTTATATAAAATTTTGCATTTCTTCCATTTAATTTGCTCATTTATGACATTTAAATTTATGGCACTATATAATCAATTAAAAATAACGTCTCATTTTTTATTAACTATTTGGAAAATAGTTGTTTTCGTTAAGAATTGGGAAATCTGAAGTATATCTGAATGTGTTTGCCACGATGCCAAAAAAAAAAAAAAAAAAAAAAAAAAAAAATTAAAAACTAACAAAAAATTAATACCTCAATAACAAATTGAGATACAGGTTTCAAACAAGTTGCATTTAAAAGTAAATTGTCTCTTTATACGATGGTGTAAAAATTGAAAATGTGCAATGTTCAGAAATTTAAAATATTACAGTACCAAAAATTATTAAACTAAAATTTCATTTAATGTTTGTTTATGATTGGCTCAGGAATAATAACGTGTCTCTAAATGTCTAGGCATTTTAATATAACTCTGTTATTACATAAGCTATATTTTGAATATCCTAAGAATGATATTATTATTGTTTTTTAAAATATAGAAATCATTTATAAACCCAAAATTATCGTTTTGAAAATATTATTTTCCAAATAGCTGTAATTTGTTAAATTACATTTGTTTTTTAAATGTGGTATTTTTTTTTACGTTTTGGAAATTATTATTAAATATATGTTCTCAGCAATATCGCTCAGACTAATCCCTCTGAGGGAAGTCCTAGTTGTCTGAGCGAAGCGAAGTCTTTATACTCAGAGATACGTAACGATATTAAAATTCAAAAATATTTTTTGTCAAGCAAATCTCAAAAAGTACTTGTCGGATTTTGATTCTGTTTGTACCAATAGGTACCTATGAAGATAATCTGGTGAATGCACCTACTTTTAAAAATTAATTCCAAATAGTTTAAAAGTTATATTAAAAAAACTGATAAAAAAGCACAATTTATGTGCATACTTCACAGAAATTTGGTGAGCGTGATTTTCCCTGGCTGGACATTTTCGTAGATAACCGAATCAGTACATGGAGTAAATAGTAATCATTTTCGCACTCAGAAATATTGAATGCAATAAAACATTTTAAAATTTAATCATGCAGGAAAATAAAACTGTTATTTTTTTATATTAAAAAATGTCATAAAAACTTTGATTTTGAGATTTTGTGATAATCTCTTAACAGCACTTTTTTATCGCTAAAAGAATGTTTTACATATTTCGCGTGTGAAAATTAGAAATAATTACGTTTTTAAATAAAAAGTTTCTTTTGTGACATCATTTTCCCTTTATCTTTATTTTCATTGCATGTTTTCTTTTAACTTATATTTGTTTGTGTATGGAAGTCAATTCTGGTCACTAATTTTTCGGCACGGATACCACAAGCGCATCAGATTTGGCGCAATTTTTTTCAAAGCCCATTTGGCGAAAACTCCCTTTTCAAATAACGCTTACATACAAATTTGGTGAGCGTGATTTTCCCTGGCTGGACATTTTCGTAGATAACCGAATCAGTACATGGAGTAAATAGTAATCATTTTCGCACTCAGAAATATTGAATGCAATAAAACATTTTAAAATTTAATCATGCAGGAAAATAAAACTGTTATTTTTTTATATTAAAAAATGTCATAAAAACTTTGATTTTGAGATTTTGTGATAATCTCTTAACAGCACTTTTTTATCGCTAAAAGAATGTTTTACATATTTCGCGTGTGAAAATTAGAAATAATTACGTTTTTAAATAAAAAGTTTCTTTTGTGACATCATTTTCCCTTTATATTTATTTTCATTGCATGTTTTCTTTTAACTTATATTTGTTTGTGTATGGAAGTCAATTCTGGTCACTAATTTTTCGGCACGGATACCACAAGCGCATTAGATTTGGCGCAATTTTTTTCAAAGCCCATTTGGCGAAAACTCCCTTTTCAAATAACGCTTACATACACATTTTTAAATTGTTTTCTATTTTCAAAAAGAACTTACAGTAAATAAAATAATAATAATAATTAATAGCTATAAAAAGAAATATTTTATATAATTAAAAGAAGGAAGTGAAAGTAAATAAACATTTTATGAGTAAATAAACAAATAATAAATAAATAAAGCCGAGTTACCATCTCAGGTAAAATAATGCCATTTTGACGCCAATTATGTACCCTGGTGCATATGTGACATTTTTTCCCATTTTTCATCCGTTTCCTGTTGGCACACAACTTTGAAGTATGGAGTATGTATGCATACCTGGGAGCAATACTGGAATTAGACATTGATTTTTTTTTTTAATTCGATCCAAAAAGGGGCAACGGGGCTATTTTTTAAATTCTTATACAATTTATACTGCATAAAGGAGCCACTTACCTATTTCTATATACCAGAAGAAGTAAGTGGTATGTAAAAACAATTATAGTATACATAAATAAAATACTTGAGATAATATACTAGAGATATAAGCACCGGGTTTGGCGAGATTTTTTATGCCAATTAGGCGAAAACATCGTCTTGATTACCAGATGCATATAGCATGCTATAACAACACGTTATTTATTTATTTCAAAATGTAAAAAAAAGGAATAAACGAAACATTTTCTGTTATTAAAAAGATATAACAATCAATATATGATAATATTTTTAGAACAAACAATTTATTCTAACATTTATATGATAACCAGCATGTTAGGCAACTAAACGCCATTTTGGCACCAATTAGGTACCTCGGTGTATATAGGGCATATATGTGCCATATTTATTTGTAAAACTGAGCATGAACGGTTACCAGGTGTATTTTCACAGGCGCTTATATCTTTTTGCAACATAGCGCACCTTTCGAAGCCAAAACTGCACAAAAGAAAAAATAATCAATATTTGCAGCATTTTTTTTTTTTTATGTAATGCACATTTTGTAATCAGTAGGCTCGATAATCAGACTTCGTTTTTTTGCTTTAAAAGATGATATTTCATACGACGTCTTTTTGGGATTCGTCGTTTTTCTATATTTGATAGTATGTGTCTACTCGTTTTATACCCTTTTTTGTAACTTTCTTCTTTCTTAACAGCGACATATGGATTTCCTATTTAAATAAAAATTCTTCTAAATACAAAGAATTTTGTTAAAATAAATAAATAAAGGAAATGCGGACATCTATTGCTCAAAGCACAAAATTTTTCCTACTGAGTTAATAAAAATGAGTAAAAACATAATTTTTATGATAATAAAAAGGTGACTTATGCAATAACAGAGTCATATATTATGTACGTTATGGATTAAGTATGAATATTTCTCCACCATTTATAAATAATAATAATACTAAAATAAAATGTGCACAAACCAAAGTCTATATTTGACTGTAAACAACAACCACTTTCTAAATGCTTTAAAAAAATGGCCAATAAAAAGTGATATTTCAAAAGTATTATGAAATTAGTTAAAAACCATTTATTTTAAACTAAATGAATAAAAGATTTATATTTTTAATGAAATAAATGGGATTTGAAAAATTAATGGAAATTTATCACCATAGATGCATCAATATTACAATCAGTACCTTGTATGCAAAATGGAACAATTAGCAATACTTTTTGTACCCGAAAAATGGTCGTTGCTTTTTTTAAGGTTAAAAAGCAGATTACGAAATATTCCTATACAGAGATGCCAAACCCTTGCTTATTGCATAGCAGAATTTTCTTATAGGAAAAGTTATTTTTTAAATCCGCAGAATGTTCCAATTTAATAAAACATTTTCTGTATTAAAATATCGGTACCCAAAATGCCGGAGACTTGGCAGCTGTGCCTATAACATTTTAATTAATCACGGTACTTTTTTTAATCGGATTCAAATTTAGTGAAGACAACGTTTTTTGGCCAAAAGCAGCTTTTTTCCACATGTGTAACTACGATACAATTCCTTGATGTTGACTTATGAATGTTTTGACTTATGCTATTATTGCTTCCTCTCATTTATTTATTTGAATTTTAAATAAGATGACTCAAAATCGTGTTTTTTAAATATACGAAAAAAAAATTCATTTCGAGAAAGGGCGAAAAGGACAATATTTGGCGATTTATTACGTGCGTTTGGCTAAGTGTCTTACTACCTTGTATTTAATACTCTTCACAATACTTCGCTGTTATATAAACTTAGACGCTTTTATAAAAAGTTTGACGTAATTCGGGCTTAAGAAAGTGAGTTTTTTACTGAATAATACAAATATAAGAAAAATGAATACTAAGAAATACTAATGAAAGAAAAATGAAGCATTATATTGATCTATGTATATTTAAAAATTCATCTGCTAGCACTAATTAGATAATTTATGTGCAGGGGTGGGGAAATTTTCCAAATTCTTACCAGGCAAGGATTTATTTCGCCAGCCCGCAAGATGCAACAGACGCAGTTGAAAATAGTTATGACAAAATCGCACGCGATTACAGACAAAATTACTATTACTACAATGCATTTTCATAATTCTTTTTTGTATAATATTAAAAAATACATGTAACAAAGGTAAGATTAATATTAGATAGAGCTTATTACCATACTTACACTGTAATAATTTGGAAAGTTAAAATATCTAGGTTAAAAAAGTGTTTCTGATAATGTGCCTATTGCCTACAGTTTTTCAAAAACTAAAAATGCACTCGCCTTATGAGAAAATCCACTCGCCACTGGCGAGCAAAATGATGTATTTCCCCACCCCTGTTTATGTGTATATAATAGGAGATAAATAACTTTTGATTCTGTATTTCTATGCTATAAAGCATTAACGTTTGTGTGTTTTTCGTTAGCATTGGGAGTACCTAGCCGATTTAAAAAATAATGAGGGCAAAAAATGTTGGTAACCATCTTTGCTGCAAAATATACTATATTTTGCGTAGGAACAATAATCACCATCAAGGCACGAGCAAAAAAATTTCTAAAATTGAGAATTCTTTGATGTTGATATGACTAAAAATTTTAATTTTTTTTTTTTTTTTGGTGGCAACTTTTAAGATATAATATTCTCGTTATGAACGATTTCTAAAACATTCGACAATTTAATTTCACAAATTAAACATTTTTTTTCTAGAAAAAGTTTTAAACCCAATTTATTGAGAATATTGCAATTTCTAGGATACTGTTGGGGTCAGAAACTATAACTTTGGCATCACAGTAACTTATAAGATGTAAGTGCTCGTTTAGGACAAATTTTTAAAAAAGGATTCCTTAACTCTTATCGACAACCTCATTGCATCCGTGGAAAACAGATATTCAACATTATAAACTATTCGGACGGATTTCACACCATATAAAATACACTCCATTTCTCTTCAAATATAATAGTTTATGTTATTTATAGTTTCTCAAATCGGTGCGAAGCTTCTGTTTATGCTCATGACATCATTTCAAAGAGCTATATTTCCAATATAGGAAAATTTGGTGTTTTATTTTCTGTATTACTTTTAACATTTTGCATATTTCCAATTTTATATCCATGCATGGTTTGCTTTTCTTTTATAAAAATAGTATATGTAACAAGATTTTGTAGTTCTACGATTCGATATGCTTATTTTCATCATTATATTTTATCACAATGAATGACCAATTAAAGGTAACATCTCATTTTCTTTACTTATCGCAAGTTATTAAATGTGCATTCTCAGCAATATCGCTCAGACTAATCCCTCTGAGGGAAGTCCTAGTATAGAATTTTCAAAATCTTTCAAAAAAGGAAACAAAACTCTTAATACCTTCTTTCATTAATGCAATAATTTAAAGTCTAATTCATTTTTTATAAAATTAAAATTAAAATGCTAAATATTCGAAATTATAGAAAGAAAATCTGTAAAACATTTAGAACTGTCCACTCAATAGAAAAATATTATCGCTACAAAAATAAACACGCGTTCAAAACCTTCTCTTTACTTTATGAAATGCATCCGAAATAAGTAGAGATATTTGAAATCGTGGTTTATGTATTCTTGGCGTAACGGTATTACACTGCCAGCTATGACGGAATAGGTCCTGAGTTCAGTCCCCATGGATGGTAAGTGACATTCCTTCAGTGTTGTTTGAATTAAATGTACATGGTGTGTTCTTGATGTTAACCTGTCTTTATAAAGTAAAGAATAAAACCATAAAGTTGTCAATTAGTCCTTGAAGAATTCTTTTAACTTTTCAAGCGAAATTTTTTAGATAAGAAAGTACCATACAAAAACGGATATATTTTCTGAAAAAAAAAAAACGGAAATATTTCTGGAATTTACGTAAGAGTTTTTAAGTTAAAATACGGAAAGAGCACTGGCGTTTATATTACCAGAACAATTTCCGTATTTTAACGTTTTTTTTTTTTTTTTTTTTTTTTTTTTTTTTTACAGTGTAGTCAAATTTTGTTTCGTTTGAAGCCCTATTACTATATCTAGATGCTTTTGAATAGCTGATTTTTTATAATAGTCTTGTAGATAAATTTTAATACAAAAATAGTATTCTGAAGGTTAATTTAACATTTTACTGATCTTAAAATTAAGCTGTCTGACGGACTGCTCACAGTAGTTATGCTACAATTTATGTCACAGCAGTTAAAGTTGAATTATTAATTTCTGTTTCTTTTTAAACTGAAGAATGCAACCTCCTCCAGTGATCTAAAATGTTAAAATGAATTTTTTATATTTTATGTAATTATAAAATAAATTCGAATGTCTCACGAAAAACGAATCAATAATTAAAAAAAATAAATAAAGCTGCTTACGAATCACATTTTACTAACATTAATATATATATATATTCTTTTATTTAGGATTATAAATCAATTTACTTTTAGCAATAATAATAAATATTTTAGAAAATAAACATTTTTAAATCTTTGTATACCGAAATTTACTAAATAATCCCCTCCCCTAAAACTATGATATTATTTTCTAAAACACATCCCGAGGCTGTATGAAATTTTTAACACTAAAAAAACACGTTTCTGAGATGGAAAAAAAAATCTTGTTTTTAACTAAGTAATATGCCTCTAGGAAACATAATTTCCAAAGGTAAAAATAGGGAAATAAAAAATCAAAGAAAATTTTCTAAGTTGAATGAAGAGAGAAAATAAGCATTGATATGTATTATTTTAAAAAAATAAAAGTAGTTGGATGTGCTTTCCCAAAACTTTCTTCTATCTCATACGTACATTTTAATATTTAAAAAAATAGTTTAATGCCCTTTAATAATTTTAACTCAATATCATACATACTTTAATTTTCATCTTAAATTTCTGCTTCAGTCAATTAGCACGAGTAAAAACGAATTTCCATCTCTACACGAGGCGATAGACAATAAAATGATAAGCATATTTTTTTTTTTTTTTTTCAAATTCAGAAAGATCCTACTTGCCTTACCAAAAAATAACAATATGCAAAAAATTAAGTTCAGTTCTAGAACTAACTTCATACAGTTTTAGGTGGTGCAATATTGAAAATGGCACAAAAATTGCGATTGCAGCGCCCCCTTCCGGCGGATTTTTTTCAAAGTCAGGGAGGATCAACTAGCCTTAGTCATACAATGACACAAAAAAATGGTTGAATTCGATGCATAACTTCATATACTTTTGGTCTGTACGATATTGAAAATGGCACAAACATCGCGATCGCAGCGCCCCCTTCCGGCGGAATATTTCAAAACTGAAGGGGGACTTGCTTGATACAGTCAAAAATATTCACAAAGAATTTGGTTCAATTCTATGCATAACTTCATATACATTTTGATGGTAGAATGGCGACATACACACAGACAGACATACAGACACACAGACACACACACACACACACAGACACACGGACTGACAGACAATTTGTAAATACATGTTTTTTGGAATCTCTGACCCCTGAAACGTGTAAATCCGTCGAAAACTGAGATTTGAAAAAAAAATTTCGATTACAATACTTTCTTCTATTGAAGATAGTAGAAAGTAAAAAGTATATATATAATGTTTTTTTTTTTCTTTGTGTTCCATAGTTTCTGCTTATAATAATATTTTATATGGGAGAAAAGAATGAAGTAATGAGTTCGCAATAACAAAAGTTAATTATAAGGTGAGAAAATTATATTTTTGTGCAATTATATATTCAGCTTTGTTTTTTTATAAATTGTCTTGTTAATTTTACTATTTAATATTAATTGTAACTAACATTGAACATTATTTATTATATCGAATACATAGAAACAGAAACAATTCTGGAAACGTGTAAAAATTAATTAATTTTAAGTATTATGATTAATTAAAGTATGGTGCAAATAAATCTATTTATCTAAATGTTTTATAAGATAATAAGATCTCTTTTAAATAATGATGCATATGTATCTATGTTTTAAAAATGATTTTCCTAATTGATTGGTAAATTCCGTAAGAGTTAACATGCAAAATTTTGTAATCATACTGAATATTTTTAATTTATTACATTTATAAATAAATTCAGTTTCAACGATACATTATTTTCATAACCTATGCCTATATATGATCATCATATTAATAAATAATTTACAGAAACCTGCTCCAGTGAACGAAAATATTAAAATGAATTTTTTATTTTTTATATAATTATAAAACAAAAATCTAATCAATAGATTTAAAAAAAACGTAAAACTCCTTACAAATCATATTTTACTTAAATTAATATATTTAAAAAAAATAATCATAATTACATTTCTTTTAAGCAAAAATGATAAATATTTTAGAAAATAACCTTTTTTTAGAGCTTTGTATATCGAAATTTACTGAAAAAAAAAAAGAAAACTAAAAATATGGTATTGTACTCTAAAAACACATCCTGAGGCTGTTTGAAATTATTAACATTCAAATAAACATGTTTCCGAAAGAAAAGAAATCTTGCTTTTAGAAGAAATAAGTCTGAAGGAAACAAAATCTCCGTAGGTAAAAACATGGAAACAAAAATCAAAGGAAATTTACTAAGTTGAATGAAGGGAGAAAACCATTGATGTTAATTATAAATAAAATAAAGTATTTTTTCTTTGTATTTCTATGGAATGTTAGAGAAAATAGTTCCTGCTAATAATAATATATATATGTATGAAATAGTTTGACCTGACTGACTTAGAATCAACGCACAGCACAAACTACTGAACGCAGAAACATAAAAATTGGGAAAAATATACTACCTATGATGTAAGCGTGCACTAAGATGGGATTTTCGAAAACTTTCCCTTAAGGGGGCAGCCGGGGGGGGGATCAACAATTCCGGAAAACTTTCCTATATTTCAGCAACCGTTTAACGTTGCAGCGTAAAATTTCAGAAATTTAATCTACTAGAAAATTATTAAACACATATTTCAGAGATTTTAGAATTTTTTCCTCTGAGGGGGATTAAAGGGACGAACAATTTAGAACCACTTGGCATATCTCAGCAGTCGTTTTAATTAGAAGCGTGAATCGGCAGAAAATAAATCTTATATAAAAATAATTGAAAACATGTTCAAGCAATAAAATTATATTCTAAAATTTCCACCCTCGGGGGATTAAGTGGGGGTATAAATTATAAATTACAAACTTTTTTGGACTTGTCATGTGATACATCATCGGAAAGACCTCGGACCGCTATTTCATATTGAGAAATTTGTTTCCTGCTCACCAATTTAACCTTTCTGCGGAGGAGAGGGGGCAGTTTTCAAAATATTTTTCAAATTGAAGCGTTTTATCATTGCAAATTGGATTTTTTTACTGATTTTTTTCTCTGATAAATATTAGTTATAATATTTGGAAAATTCAAAGAGAGGGAAAGGTTTTATACCGGGGATATGTGATAGTTAGAATTCTTGGAGGGGAGGCGGGGTCAATTTTCTAAATTACACCTTTCATGTGAAAGCTTTCTGACCATCCTTTCAAATTATACACATCAAGCGTCTCTGAAATATTTCGCCATATGTCAGTAGCAGGTTCAGGTAGAAGCAGAAAATTCAAGATAACACACCGACTAAAAAAATAGTTAAACTTAAGTACTTAAGTTATTTTATATATATTAAGTTATTATATATATATTAAGTTATATATGTATATACATATACTGAAGATTCGTTTTCGGAAAAGTGAAAAATTATTCATCGAATTGATTGGTAAACCTATTCAAGAAATTTTAAGCAAAATTTTATAATCATACTGAATATATATTTATTTATTACACTTATAAATAAATTGAGTTTTAACCATAGTTTATTTTTATAACACACGCGATCATCACATGTTAATAAATAAATTACTAAAACATACTACAGTTATCGAAAACATTAAAATATTCTTTTAAATATTTTATATAATTTTATAAAAAAAAATGAATATCTCACGTAAACTATTCAATAGATTAAAAAAATAAAAAAAACCTGCTTACGAATGACATTTTATTTACATTAATATTTTTAAAAAGGAAAAAATGATTGCAATTAAATTTCCTTTTAGCAATGATAATAAATATAGAAATAAACTACATAATAAAAGATAATAAAATTAGAAAATAAACTTTTTTTAAAGCTTTGTATACCGAAATTTACCAACTCTAAAAAATTGATTACATTCTAAATCCCACCTTAAGGCTGTACGTAATTATTAACACTCAAATAAACACGTTTCTTATAAGAAAAAAAAATCTTGTTTTTCTAAGTAATATACCTTTAAAAAACAAAAATTACCAAAGGAAAAAATAAAGAAATAAACGTCAAAGAATATATTCTAAGTTGAATGAAGAGATAAAATAAACATTTATGTGAATTATTTATAAATAAAATAAAAAGTATGAAATCATTTTCGGTTGTGTTTCTGTGGTATGGTACAGAAAATAGTTTCTGCTTATAATATCTCATATGAGAGTAAAGAACAGAGTAATGAGTTTGTAATACCAAAAATTAAATAAAAGGGGAAAAAATGGTGTCATTATTTATTCAGATATCTATTTCTATTATTTTTTCCTTCGTTAACTTTACTATAAATACTAATTGTAACGAACATTTAAGATTTTTTTTTGTATTATTATTATATCTTATACATGAAAACAGTAACAATTCTGGAAATTCATAAATAATATTTAATCTTAATTATTATGATTAATAAAAATACGATGTAAATAAATATGTTTTTCTAAACGTTTTATAAAATAATAAGATATTTTTTAATAATTTCCATACTTATCTATGGTTTTAAAACATCCAACGCTACAGATTTTAATGATTTTTTTTAATCTAAAAATTAAATCTACTCCAATGATCGAAAAATTTAAAATGAATGTTTTATATTTTATGTAATTATAAAATAAATTGGAAAAACTACTCAATAGATAAAAAAAGCTGCTTACGAATCACATTCTACTTACATTAATATTTTTAAAATATAAAAATGATTATACTTAAATTTCCTTTTAGCAGTAATGACAAATATTTTAGAAAATAAACTTATTTAAAGCTTTGTATACCGAAATTTATTAACTATAAAAAGCTGAAAATATGTTTTTATATTCTAAAACATAGCCTGAGGCATACGTAATTATTAATACTCAAATAAAACGTTTCTCAGAGGTAAAAAAAGTAATGATTTTATTATTGAATAAATGATTGATATGATTGAATAAATTTTTGAAGTAATATACCTTTAGGAAACAAAAATTACCAAAAGCAAAAATAAAGAAATAAAAATCAAAGGAAATTTTCTAAGTTGAATGAGAGGAGATAAAAAAAACATTGATGTGAATTATTTATAAATAAGATAAGAAAAATATTTTTTTTTCTGTGTGTGTTTCTATGGTATAGTAGAGAAAACAGTCTTTGCATATAATAATACCTTGTATGGGAGAAAAGAATGAAGTAATGAATTCGTAATTCCAAAAAATAATTAAAACGTGATTTTTTTGTGTGTGTAATTATATATTCAGCTATCATTTTTTATATATTGTCTAGATAACTTTACTATAAATATTAATTGAAACCAAAATTGAAGAATTTATTTATTATATCGAATACATTAAAATAGTAAGAATTCTGGGAGCGTGTGAAAATTGGTTAATTTTAATTTTCATGATTAAGACACATTTTTTAAATGATGATGTACACATATCTAAGTTTTATAAATAACCTTTATTCTACGTATTTTTTTATTATTTTTTTGTACTGAAGATTTGTTATTTGAAAAGAGAAAAATTATGCATCGAATTGATTGGTAAATCTTTTCAAGATTTTTTAAATAAAATTTTATAATCATACTGAATATATTTTTCTTTATTACATTTATAAATAAATTTTGTTTTAACCATAACTTATTTTTATAACATACGCCGATATATGATCATCATATGTTAATAAATAAATTACTAAAACTTACTCCAATTATCAAAAATGCTAATTTTTTTAATATTTTGTATAATTATAAAAAACAATTGAATTTCTCACGAAAAACTAATCAATATACTAAAAAAAATAAATCTGTTTGAAATCAAATTTTATTTACATTTATATTTTTTAAAAAGAAATAATGATTATAATTAAATTTTCTTTTAGCAATGATAATAAATGGAGAAATAAACTACATAATAAAAAATAATAAAATTAGAAAATAAACTTTTTTAAAGCTTTGTATACCGAAACTTACTAACTATAAAAAACTGAAAATATATTATTATATTCTAAAACACATCATGAGGCTGTACGCAGTTATTAACACTGAAATAAACGTGTTTCTCAGAGGAAAACAAAAGTTTTTTTGAAGTAGTATGCCTTTAGGAAACAAAAATTACCAAAGAAAAGATATAAAGAAATAAACATCAAAGAGAATTTCCTAAATTGAATGAGAGGAGATAAAAAAACATTGATGTGAATTATTTATAAATAAGATAAAAATATATATATAATGTTTTTCCGTAGTGCTTCTATCGTATGGTACAAAAAATAGTTTCTGCTAATGATAATATTTCCTAAATTGAATGAGAAGAGATAAAAAAACATTGATGTGAATTATTTATAAATAAGAAAAAAAATATATATAATGTTTTTCCGTAGTGCTTCTATAGTATGGTACAAAAAAAATTTCTGCTAATGATAATATTTCCTAAATTGAATGAGAGGAGATAAAAAAAAAACATTGATGTGAATTATTTATAAATAAGATAAAAAATATATATAATGTTTTTCCGTAGTGTTTCTATCGTATGGTACAAAAAATAGTTTCTGCTTATGATAATATCTTATATGAGAGTAAAGAATGAAGTAATGAGTTCGTAATACCAAAAATTAAATAAAAGATGAAAAAAAAAAATGTGTCATTATTTATTCAGCTATCTATTTTTGATTATTTTTTCCTCGTTAACTTTACTATAAATACTAATTGCAACGAACATTTAAGATTTTACATCGCAGTTTTATTAATCATAATAATTAAGATTAAATATTATTTAAAAATTTCCAGAATTGTTACTTTTTTTATGTATAAGGTATAATAATAAGACAAAAAAAAAAGAATCTTAAATGTTCGTTACAATTAGTATTTATAGTAAAGTTAATGAAGGAAAAAAATTAATAAAAATAGATATCTGAATAAATAATGACACAATTTTCCCCCCTTTTATTTAATTTTTGGTATTACGAACACATTAGTCTGTTCTTTACTCTCATATGAGATATTATAAGCAGAAACTATTTTCTGTACAATACCATCATTTAAGATTTTTTTTTGTATTATTATTATATCTTATACATAAAAACACTAAAAATTGTGGAAATTTATAAATATTATTTAATTATTATGATTAATTAAAATATGATGTAAATAAATCTATTTTTCTAAACGTTTTATAATATAAAAAGATATTTTTTAATAATGTTGCATACTTATCTAAGTTTTTAAAACATCCTACGCTATATATTTTAATGATTTTTTTCTTAATCTAAAGAATTAAAGCTACTCCGGTGATAAAAAAATTTAAAATGATTTATTTTATCTTTTAAGTAATTATAAAATAAATTGGAATGTATCACGAAAAACTACTCAATAAATTTAAAAAAATAAAGCTGCTTACTAATCACAATTTACTTACAATAATATTTAAAAAAAAATTATTATAATTAAATCTCCTTTTAGCAGTAATGATAAATATTTTAGAAAATAAACTTTTTTAAAGCTTTGTATACCGTAATATACTAAGTATATAAAAAAAGCTAAAAATATGTTGTTACATTCTAAAATACATTCCAAGGCTGTATGAAATTATAACACTCAAATAAACACGTTTCTGAGAAGGAAAAAAAAATCTTGTTTTTAGATGAAATATACTTCTAGGAAACAAAGGTAAAAATAGCGAAATAAAAATCAAAGGATGTTTCCGAAGTTGAATGAAGAGAGAAAATAAACATTGATGTGAATTATTTATAAATAAGATAAAAAATGTGAAATGTTTTTTCGTTCTGTTTCTATGGTATATTAGAGAAATCAGTTTCTGCATATAATAATTCTTTATATGGGAGAAAAGAATGAAGTAATGATTTCGTAATTCCAAAAATTAAGTAAAAGGAGAAAAGAGGGATTTTTTTTGGTTAAATTATTTATTTAGCTATCTACTTATATATATTTTTTATCTATTATACGTTCCTATAAATATTAATCGTAACCAATATGTTAGAATTTTTTGATTAAAACAAATACATAAAAAATGGTAAAGTATGAAAATTAATTCATTTTAATTTTTATGATTAATTAAAGTATTAGAAAAATAAATATATTTTTCTAAATATTTTATAATGCAATAAGATTTTTTGTTTTTGCACACGTATCTAAATTTAAAAATAACTTTCATGCTATGCATTTTGAGGATTTTTTTTTTAGTCACTGATGATTTATTTTCTTAAAAAGATTTTTCGAATTGATTGATAATTCGCTCGAAAATTCTCCACGTAAATATTTCTAATCATATTGCATATATTTTTTATTTTTTTACATTTGTATATAAATTCAGTTTTAACGGTAATTTATTTTCATAACATACGCCAATATATTATCATCATATATTGATATATTACAAATCTGTACCAGTGGTTCTAACAATTACGCTGTGACTCTTACAGCTACATTAGTATGATACTCAAATTTTATTGTTTTATATGATTTCCAACAACAGTATTTCATACATATTACTTTTTCTGATACAATATCATATTTGAAACTTCGGATTTAACTTTCGTAAAATGTGAATTAAATTGTTCGTAGTAAATTCCGTATAAAACAAGAATATTATAGCCCATGTAAAATATTTCCGGATAAAAACATGTTTAACCTGGTTTTACATAACTCGCATTTTACGGAAGTTAAGTTGTTTAGTTGGAAGTTGACAAAAAAGTGCACTATATGTATATATAAAAAAAACTTTAAATTTATTGCGAAATTTGCTGACAGCAATGTTACGGGTAGTTTTTACCGCAAAAATTGCAGTAAAATTAGATGCATTTTTTTAATTACATCTAACTTTACTGCAATTTTTATGGCAAAAACTGCTGGCAATATTGCTACGTATTTTTTTACAATGTGTGTATTATCTATATTGATAAATGGTTATTTTGATATTTTATAGCATCCTTCTAACATCTGTACATCTTCATAAATATTTACATATCCGTATATTTACATATTTACATACATATTTACATATAGTCCAATATTTACATACAGTGAAGCAAATTGTTATGTTGAATAAAAATCATTTGAATCGATGGTTCAAAAATAAATATTGAAAATACTGGAGTCGACATTGAGACAATTTTAAACACTGAAAAAATTGATCACAGATCAATTCCTTGTTTTGAGAGTTATTTAAATAATACCCTATTTACACATGTAAACCGCGCACCCCGTACATTCTAAGAAAAAAATGACATTAAAAAATCTGGTGTATAACGCACACCGTAAATTTCATTTGCAAATGAATAAATGACTAAATGAATTTCAGTAAAGAAAGTCGAAACAAACAGTATAACAGGCAGAAAACAAGGCGAAAATACACTTTTAGACTGCGGGTATTGACTGAATGACGTTAGAGGGTATGGCTAATTAGCGTTTAAATAAAGTTAATAGCTCTGTTGTATAAAAAATGCAAGGAGTTAAAAAAAGATGAAGTATTACTTCAATTAAGTAAGATTTTCCGAATGATTATGTCTTTGAATATATTTCATGATTCATATGTATATCGCGTAATTACACTCAACGGTAAAAAAATATTCCGTGTATAACACGCACTAAGGAGTTTTGCCCTAATTGAAAAAAAAAAAAAAAAACTGTGCATTATACACGAGTAAATACGATAGTACTTCTAGCTTGCTTGCTGGAAGCGTTTTTAACGACTCTAAAGGCAAAGAAAACATTTCTGATAATATCATTTTATTAATTATTTTAAGTCTGTGTAGAATATGCCTGTGACAAAAAAATTAGATATGGAAAACACATTAGTATTTTAAGATCATTACACTTCTTTTCCTTTAAAACAGGTCTACTTTGACTGGAATATAAATAACTTATGTTTTTGCAATATTGTGTCTAAAATTAAACGATATTACTAAATGCAGCCCAAACAATCTGGAAGAAAAATTAAATGTAATTCTGAGAAACTAAACAATTTTATTTTTTATTTTTTAAAATATTTATATAATAAATTCTATAATTGGTATTTTTTCTAAATATCTGAAACAATTTTGTAGTAAAATATCCCTGTCGGCTTGGCCTACAGGCGGATGTAGATTTCGAAGTTAAGCGGTCATTTCAACAACAATAATAAAATATAAATTAGAAATAAACTCAGTTTGGCCGCTTTTAAAGAATTTTTGATTCATTTTTCCGAAAGAGTTGGTTTTATCAGAATCATTTTAAACGGAATTCGACTGAAAATGCCAACTTTAGCAGATTTTTTTAATTATTTCTGACTTTTTGAAAAAAATTGAACACTACGGCGCATTATATATTTCCTAAAGAAGAAATACTGTCGATTGAAAGCGTTTGAGAGCAAAAAATATTTTAAAATTAGTGCAAAAATAAGCAATTTTTCATTTGAATATTTCCTCAAATTTTTTAAGCATGATCGCTTCGGAAAATTCTGTTCAAAATGCCTATTTCGATAGCATTTTTTGAAATATATTTTGCCTATATCAAAACATTGGACAAAACGTCATATTATATAGTTCCCCAATAAAAAAACCGGTCAAATGGATGCGTCTAAAATCAAAAATGTATTTAAAAATGAGTCAGAATATAAACATTTTGGATTTGAGATTTTTTTTCTTCAACTCCTATTTTTCTTTGATTTATTTTTGCTATATATAAATTTTCAGTGCAAAAGTTGTAGAAATTATTGAGAAGATGTAAAATAAATTTAATTGTATCTGATATCTTAAGAATTGGCAAAGTTATACATTTTTCTTTTTTTCCAATCCCCCTCTTTTTTTAACTTGTAAATACGAAAGTTTTAGACAGTGTTAAGAAAATTCATAAAAAATTAATCGGATTTGATATCTTGAGAATTCATAAAGTTATAAATTTTTATCTCTTAAAAAATAAATAAATAAATAAATAAATCGCGGTTTGAGCACATTTTTAACTTTAACAAATATCTGTCCTGCATAAACTTTTGGCACGTAATATAAAACTTTAAAATGATTCAAATTTATTTTCTTTATGAAATTATATTTTTTTCTGTTTCCACAAAAACCCTCTCTATTTTTACCCCCTTGGTCCGATTTTGTCCATTAACGAACTTGACCAAGATTTTATACCCCTTCATTGAACCCACTCCTGATTCTGCAATTTCACAATACAATAATACATACACTGATAATTTGATCTTCCCTTTTAAGATATTGCCTCTGAAACTAAATAAATAAAAAGTACATTTCTTTTACACATAATACTTTTGAAGAAATTTGCAGATTCAAAATGGTTGGCATATAGCTTCTCATTTTAAAAACTGTGCACGCTTAGACTTTTGGATAATTTGACATTTATTAACCCCCCATGTAAAATGGATGTAAATGCTATCTTCTATAATCGAAATCAACAGTTGCTTTCTATGGTCACTATTTTCAATAACAATATGAGAAAAAAAAATAACCTTTCGGCTTGGCCTATACGCTGAGATAAATTTCGAAGAGTGCTCATTTCAAGAACAAAAAATAAAATTTGATTACAGACAAACCCAGTTTAACAACTTTATTGGGTCGTTTAAAAAAAAAATCATTTTTCAGTAAGAACTGGTTTTATCAGAATCATTTTAAGCTAAATTTGGCTAAAAAGCCCATTTTGATATTATATTTTGAAATGTATTCTGACTTTATTAAAAAGTCGACTAATAGGGTACATTATATAGTTCCTAAATAACAAAAAACTGTCAATTGAATGCGTTTGAGAGCAAAATGTAATTTAAAAATGAGTTATAAAATAACCAATTTGTTATTTGAATACAACTTCATTTTAAAAAATGTATCCAGCCTTTATCAAAAAACAGACCAAATCACTTCAGGAAATTCTGTTCAAAATAATATTTTTGGCAACCCTTTTTAAAATTTATTATGTCTTTAACAAAAAACTGACCAATGAGTTACATTATATAGTTCCTAAATAAGAGGATCTGCCCTTTGGATGCGTTAAAAATTAAAAATGAATTTAAAAATGAGTCAGAATATTAGCAGTTTGGATTTGAGGGTATTTTTCTTCAACTCTTATTTTTGTTTAAATTATTTTTGCTATACGAATTGGTCCTATGGAAAAACTTGTCAGGATAAAAGTTGTAGATATTATTGAGAAGATGTAAAATAAATTTAATTTGATTTGATAGTTTAAGGATTTACGAAGTTTTGGATTTTTGTCTTTTTGCACACCCCTTTTTGTTTCCGTTTTTTATTTTTTTTAATCAGTAAGAAATAGTCCTATCATGCATAAACTGTTGGCCCATTTTTAAAAAAAATTATAAATATTAAATCTATTTTCGTTATGAAGTTGTGGCGTTTTTCCAGTTTTCACAAAAACCCTCTCTATTTCCAACCCTTTGGACCGATTTTGCCCATTAACGAACTTAGCCGAGATTTTATACCCCTTGATTTTATGTGTCAGTTTGGAAGAGATTGGAGCAGAACTGTAGAAGTTTTCGTGTCCAGAAGAAAGTGAAATATGTATATATGCGTATACAGGGTGGGTCAATCCATTTCAAGTGGTCCAGAAAATACTTTTTTGGTCGCTCGACCATTTTTTAAAAATCTGAAATTTTTTAGGATTAGGAATATTCTGGAATTTAACATGACGGAAGTTCAAAATGACCGTTCTTTTAATTTTACTATTTTTTGTTAGTGAATGTCGGCCATCTTTGTTTCATCATGTGCAGCGATTTTCTCAGATGCTAGGATACACAAAATTGCAAATATCTCGTCTTCTATTTTCCCAATTGAAATGGGGTTTGCAGAATTTTGTTCAAAATAAAATAGGCTAAATACACAGTGATAGAAAAATTTTGAAAAATCAATTTTTACAGGTGAAATTTTAGCACAAAATGTACGATTTTTTCCAAAATCTGTCCGTTTGCAAGAGAAAATTTTCATGCAAGAGCAACTGTCAACCTTACACAGTTTTTTCTACAAATAGGTCAAAAGTACGTGTACTCATACACCAAGTCCCAGATCCGGGAGTTAAATTCTTTTTGCGAAAAAAAATCCGAAATTCGTCAAAAATTTCAAAAATCGCACTTTTTAGGCTTTGATATCTCTGGTGGAGCACGAGATAAAAATATGAAATTCTGGCCTTTGATAGTATTATGTAGTAGTGTTATGTACAAAAAATTTCAAGAAGGAGATTTGACTACAAGCTGAGATACGGTGATTAAAGAAATGTTAAGAAATGCTATTATGAGTACATTAGGAGAAATGAGATTAGTCTCTTTTATTACAATATTTACCCAGAAAATATCGTTTGTTGAAAACAGTTAAATAATAAGCATTTAATTTACAAAATACTATATATGCTCAACAAAGAGCTTAACAATATTTACGAGAGATGTTATGAATTCGACTAGTTGCTGTTATCAGTCCATCAGGCTGTTCTTTCTAAAAATTTTATTTGAAGCCCCCCAAGTCTTGTCATCCCTTGTTAACTTGAATGAAATTCTCTAGGTTTAATAACTGAAGCCATGTCAACTCGATCAGTTGCAATTCATTGTCTGTAATTTACTTTTCCTGAAATGTGTTCCGAGTAAAATTGTTGCAATAGCATTTCTAGTAGATTTGTTCATCTGGACAAATAGTGTATTGGCTTAGCATACATTCTGAATTGTTTAAATCACACAGAAGCATTTGAAAAAGATATTTGTAACTAACATTTAACTTTGTACCATAAATAATTAATTTAAAATTTTGGAGGTATGAACAATTACATAGTATGTTACAATAGTTTGGCAGTATTGTTTTCACATATTGTCCATGTCATATCTCTGCTTGTAGTCAAATCTCCTTCTTGAAATTTTTTGTACATAACACTACTACACAATACTATCAATGGCCAGAATTTCAGATTTAGCCTAAAATGTGCGATTTTTGAAATTTTCGACGAATTTCGGAATTTTTTTTCGCAAAGAGAAATCAATTCCGAGATCTGGGACTTGGTGTATGAGTACACGCACTTATGACCTATTTGTAGAAAAGATTGTACAAGGTTGACAGTCTTGTTGAACAATTACATAGTAGGTTTACAATAGTTTCGTAGTATTGTTTTCACATATTTTCCATGTCATATCACAGCTTGTAGTCAAATCTCCTTCTTGAAATTTTTTGTACATAACGCTACTACACGATACTATCTGAGGCCAAAATTTTAGATTTTTATCTCGTGCCCCACCAGAGATATCAAAGCCTAAAAAGTGCGATTTTTTAAATTTTTGATGAATTTCGGAATTTTTTTCGCAAAAAGAAATTAACTCCCGGATCTGGGACTTGGTGTATGAGTACACGCACTTTTGACTTATTTGTAGAAAAAATTGTGTAAGGTTGACAGTTTCCCTTGCATGAAAATTTTCCTCTTAGAAACGGATAGATTTTGGAAAAAATCGTAAAATTTGTGCTAAATTTCACCTGTAAAATTTAATTTTCAAAATTTTTCTTACACTGTATATTTAGCCTATTTTATTCTGAACAAAATGCTGCAAATTCCATTTCAATTGGGAAAATAGAATACGAGATATTTACAATTTTGTGTATCCTAGTATATGAGAAAATCGCTGCACACGATGAGACAAAGATGGCCGCCATGCACAAACAAAAAATAGTAGAATTAAAATAATGGTCATTTTGAACTTCCATCATGTTAGGGTTGTTGTACAAAAAATTTCAGATTTTTTAAAAATAGTCAAGCGACCAGTGCTGGACCACTTGAAATGGATTGACCCGGGTGAGTCATAAATCTAGGAGCAATCCTTAAATATTGCTCCTAGCCCCATATTCCAATTGCAAAATTTCATCAAAGAAGGGGAAGTTTTTGATAAGATAAGTTGCAACTCCATGGGGGGGTCTATTTGAAAAAATACGAAAATTAAGCTTTTATATGGCCCCTGTACAGAAAAAATTCCCAATTAGGAAATTATTCCTTATCCATTCCTAAATTGAAAAAAAAATCATTTCCTTATCTAAAACCCCCACAGAGATATTAAAATGCAAAATTCTCCAAAATTCATGACTTACAACACTTAACCATGCCTGTAAAGGAAGACTTTTTGATTGAATTTGAACGCATTTGAGGGATCGTCCATAAATTATCCGGTATTAAATCTCGATTTAAGACAGTGGCTGTTATTTGGACATAAAACAGCAGCGCATTGATTTAACCCTTTAAGCGTCCTGCAGAATTTTACATGCAAGTTTAACTATTCATAAAATAATAGCTACGAAAAGTATTGATATATAGATTTGTATTTTACAATCTTAGATATTTTTGTATCATATGCAATTAAAAAAAATTAACATTAATATAAATTTTGAGTTAAATAAGTCTTTGAATCCAAAAAATAAGTGACGGAAAAACCCGGTTAGGCCGCTTAAAGGGTTAAAGCTAAATTTATATTCAAAATATATTGGTTGTCTGCAATGAACGTCTGCATGGATCGAAATATCTAAGACAGGTTCCAAACCGACCCAAAGGGAAAATGTTCGGACCAGTCTGGAAAAAAATGTTAAAATCATTACCCGGACCAACCTGGAAAAAAAAGTTTAAATTATATCTCGGAATTTTGACAAAAAAAAAACTTATTACAGTTTTTCCTTTTTTATATTTATACTTTTTATTATTAAAGAAGCGACAAAGGCTGTGATATATTTATTTTAGCAATGAATCTCTTTATATGTAAATGTTTCACTTATATTTTAATATCGTTAATCCATATCCCATGCTTTGGAGACTTCAAAAATTGTTATGCAGTAAAACCTTTTAAGACGGAATCACATAGGAAAGAATAAATACGTTATAGACAATTGCCCTTCCTAGGAGGTGTAAATGGAGTTCTTTTTTCCTCAGATATTGTTATAATTACTTTTCATGGATCGACACATTTTCCGTTTAAGACAGAATTCCAACATAGGCAGGTTTTTTTCGCTGGTTTTAATGTATTTAATTTTATAGCCTTTGAATATACTATTTTTTAAAATAAATTTTGAAGTTTTTTTTTTCGTTTTTTTTTTCTTTGTAAAATAAAAGCAATTTTAAAATGTGTTTTTCGTAAAATGTTTGATTGAACCAAATTTTACTTATTTTGTGCACGTATTAGGTCAGTCAGAGACAGTGATTTTAACACGGACTGTTCGAGACCGGGATTGAATACTTCCTCCAGTGCAAACTTAAGAAGAAGGAAGTTGAATTATACCTCTGGAGGTGCCTTGCCAGGTGAAGGTCTCGTCATCTGATCAAGGCTCTAAATTACGAGACCATCTTGCGAAGCCAATTACAGTTCAACAACAAACAGGCGAAACAAAGTATGCTCAACGACAAGCAAGTACTGCAGAAATGATGGCATGCGTAGCAAAGAAATCAGGTTTATTGCCGCTACGCGGCAATTAGGCGGTCGACCGCCCCGATACCAGGTATCTAACCCGTTAAGCTGAGATAACTCGGCAGGTAGGGGCCTGGCCATCAGTTAGAAAGAAAGAAAGAAGAAGGAAGTTATATTATTTTTTCAATAAATATTTTTAATAGTTTTAAAATTAATATTGAAAAGCAAAAACCCTGAAACAAAACTAAAATCAGATTTTCATCTTTAATTAAATGGAAAGAAATTGAAATCTGATAAATTAGTTTCGAGTTATAACGATTTAAATTATCACATTTAAACCAGTACTAATGACATGAAATTTTTATAAATTTTAAGAGAAATTTTAGGATTTGATTTTCTTAGCAAATTACATGACTAACCATCACAAAAAAGAAAAAAAATCAAAATTCTAACTCGAAAGATAGGTTTTTTACACGTTTCCTAGAACTGTTAAAATAACATTGTTTTTCGAATTGCGCGCATTTCAATTTGTGTCTAATCCCTTGATTTATTTAAACAGCTTTAACTCTGCGAATTTTGATGATATGAAGATGCAGTTTTTTGTGTCTTGTTCAGGACTGGATAAGGAAAGTTTTTCTAATTGGGATTTTTATTCTACGGGGGCCGTATAAAAATTTAATTTTCGTATTTTTTTCAAATAAGTCCCCCATGGAGTTGCAACTTATAAAAAATTTCACCCTTTTTTATGAATTTTTGCAATTGGAAGTATGGGTCTAAGGGCAATATTTAAGGAGATAGCCTATTGTTTCGATATTTATGACTCATCCTGTATCTAGATATAAACATATATAAAATGTTTCACTGATGGTAGTTTTGGGATCTAGAGATCATGATCGGCGTAGATAGGCAAAAAGTATTCAGAAATTCCAATATTGTAGCAACCGCAATACCTTAAAAAAAATCTAAAAATAAATAAATGAATAAAAATGTGTACTTCATTTCCAAATTATACATATGCTTTTCCGCAATGCACATCATTCAAATGTTAAGGATTATCAATGGAGCTAATAATATTGTGCGGACGGAGCCAAGTTATTATTACGGGAAGTTGCAATTTTACTTTCTTAAGCATAAAAATGAGATTTTATTATAAATAAAAATGGGCGATCTAGCATTATATGGAATATGAATCACTTTTCCGAAATAGAAAGTTATAAAAACTGAGTGCAATTGTATAATTTGTTTATAATATTTTATACTATACATTTAACACTTTTATGATCTATGAGGTATTTTGTGTACAATAAGCAGATTTTACAAAACTGATAATAAATGACAATGATCGAAAGTTGCTGTAAATGAATTATTTTCGGGAAAAAAGGATATCCACTGTGAGGATTTTGACAGTCCCATTGTCCCGTTCCATGGGAAAAACTACAGAACGGATATTGATTCTGGACAAAGATTTGAATTTTGTGTGCATTTTACAGCGTATTGCGTGATTGGGAGTAAATTCGAATCTCACAAGTTTAAAGAGATTTATTTTCATTCAACTGTTATTTGAATGTTAATCTAATATATGTTAAAGTATGTAATTAATATATGTAAAATTAAAGTTTGTCTGTTTGTAAATTTATAAAAATCCACACTTCGAAAGCCTGAAATGTGAAATGTTGGTTACATACAGGGTGCTTCAAAAATGACCGGTATATTTGAAAATCAATAAAAACTAAATGGACTGCGATAGAAATGCACCGTTTGTTGCGATATGCTTGGGACAACAGTAAATTTTCAGGCAGAAAAACTTTCGAAATTAGTTACAATTTTCAACAACAAATGGCTCTGCAGTCTTGAAAAATCTAAAGTACGATATTTTCCACACATCCACCATGTGAGCAATAATATGGCGTAGTCGCTATACGAAATTACCAGAAACCTTTGTAAACGCTTCAGGCGCGGTGGGCTGGCTTCACATGCAGAGGAGATGTACTGTTTCAGTTGTTCAATTGTTTCTGGATTGTGGCGGTACACCTAATCTTTTAAGTCATCTTTTGTTCTAAGGAATAAACCATTTTTCCATAGCAAACTGGAAATCTGTGAACAGTACACGCTTATATTAGAAAGAAGACTATCAGAATGGCAAACTCACAGACTGAGTTTTCTGCTATAGCTTTCGAATCACCTGGAGCGCCATCTGTTGCTCAAAATTGTAACTAATTTCGAAAGTTTGTCTGCCTGAAACTTTACTGTTGTCCCAAACATATTTCAACAAATGGTGTATTTCTATCGTAGCCCGTTTACTTTTTATTAATTTGTCAAACATACCGGTCATTTTTCAAACACCCTATATCTTTTAAAACATAGCCGAGGCAACTGAAGTAATCCAAAATCGAAATAATTTATAGTTAATTTTTAATTGATTAAAAAATACCACGTTTAGTGGAAATTTCCGTTCAGATTTATACATTTTTCATTATAGCAGTTGTGCACAATTAAAAATTTTCAATAAATTCTTTCTGCAACAATAACTTTTCTACTGCGAGATTGTCACGTGAAAAATGAAACTGAATAAGTTTAACGAATAAAAATATATATTATTGCGTCATATTATAAACATAATGGACGTAAGTGGGTAAATATATAACATAATACACTATGTGGCCAAAGATGACCGTCCACTTGCGATTTTTGACATTTTGTTGAACATCTAGAAAAGTACATGAGGAATTATCCTAAAACTCATAATGTGTAAACGTAATACTGCAAGACATATATTTAAGTGAAGATTTTTTCTCGAAACTCCATAGAGGACCGTCAACAAATTGAAAAAGGCAAATATCTTTTGGATAACCCTGTCAAACTTAATGCAGAAAAAGCACCCAAAGTGTAGATTATGATTAAGTTTCTTTTTGCAATAAACTGTATTTATTTTTATACCAACAGCATATATATTCTTAGAGAAATTAGTCTTTTTTTTTTTTTAAAGTCCCAAAAATTTCCGAGTTTTATGCTGAAGTTCTTAATATAAAATAATTTTCTTTTCTGAAAATATGACAGACAGCATTGTACACAATATCCTGCAATCAGAATTAAAAAATAATAAAAATTTTATGAAAAAAGGTAGATTTATTAAATAATTTTTCATTGCGCATGCGTAATCGCTACCAAAATTTCATTTGCATATTGTGTTAGCTAACTGTATAGAGAAACTTTAGTGAAAGTCTCAAAAACATAACTTGAAAATTCTGAAAGTGATCGTCCATAGAAAGTGCTGAATATCCGTTCTTTCCAAAATGAAACAAAAATATAAGGAGTTGTATCCAAATAAAATAGTACGTCTCATATTGTGCAGTCTAGAGTGACACTAGTCAATGAATAAATGGATACAGCCCCTCATCTTTTTGCTTCATTTTGGGAATAACGGATTTTGAGCTCATTCTATGGACGATCACTTTCAGAATTTTTAAGCTATGTTTTTGAGATTTTCACAAAAGTTGTTCTATAGATTAAGCTAACTCAATATGCGAACACAATTAAAGCTTTAACGCATGCGCAATGAAAAATTAATTAAACTGCTCATTTTTCATGCAATTTTTAAAATTTTTTAATTCTGATTACAGAGAATTGTGTACAATCTTGTTTGTCATATTTTTAGAAAAGAACATTGTTTTATATTAAGAACTCTGCAAATTATAAGCAAAAAACATGGACAAATTTGGGACTGTTTTTATAAAAACCTTAATTTTTCTACGAGTGTACATGCTATTCACAAATTAAAAAAACAGTTTATTATAATAAGAAACTTAATCATAATCTACAGTTTGGATGCTTTTGCCTCACTTGTATTGACAGTGTTAACGAAAAAATATCCATTTTTTTTCAATTTGTTGACGGTCTTCTACACTGTAAAAAAAAGGGTCGATCTACTAAAAAAACTTTAGTGATCCTTGTAATTATTAAAAAATTTTTAGTAATCTTTGTCGGTTACAAAAAAACTGTAAGAATCACTAGAAAAAAGTTAGCAACGAATGGAGTTAATAGTTTTATATTTTTAATAGTTCTTACTAAAACTCAGTTGGTGTGGCCTTGATAGCATAGTGGTTATAGTAACGGACTCCAGGCTAAAAGGTGTCGGGTTCGAAACTTGCCACCGCTAAATACGCCCCGAATGTATGTAGTGTCTCGTTAATAAAGGGATTATGAAAATCCTCTCGGAGCAGATAGGAATGTTTGGTGCTGCCATCTATTGCGGTTTCGCCGAAAATCTTCCGCTTCAGAATCCTGGATGCAGCTCGAAGGAAGCTCCTGCCCTTCGGGCGCACGTAATGGTTATAAAAAGTAATTTTGGAGATATTACTAAAATTTGCTTGGTGGCTCATACTAAAAATTTTTAAGTTAGTTATACAAAAAATTCTTTTGTTCAGTTTACAAAAGAAATACTTGTTTCACTTGCAAAAAAAAGTTTGTAATGGTTACTAAAAAATTCTGTGGAATACAAATTTACAAAGAAATTTTTAGTAACCTCTTGAATTTTTTTTTACAGTGTATGGCGTTTCGGGGGAAAATCTTAACGGAAATTTTTGGCTTGTAATATTATGTTTACGCATTTAGAATTTCGGGATAATTCTTCTTGTACTTTTCTAGATATTCAACAAAATGCCAAAAATCGCGTGTGGATGGTTATCTTTAGCCATGTAGTGTATGCTGTGACATAAAACCCATATTCAAGGAGACAGAGATAGACATTATTCACTGTCATCCATAGAGATTATAACGGAACACAGTTTAAATTGTTGTTTATTATCACAAATTAATGGGAATGCTTTAAATCTGAAATTGTAAAAAATGATTGTAACGGATAATCGAAGAAATTTCGAGAAACTTCGGTGATAGGATTGGGAAAAGTTTATTTAGAAGGCATTTTATAAACTCCATATGTATCTGATTACAATGAATAGGCTTATTTGTATAATACATGTTTTTAATTATCTTTAAAATTTCTACTGACAATTTATTTAACCGTTACAAGACAAAAAAGTTTGATTAAGTAGTGTAAAAGTAATTTATAAATTTCATATAAATTAAGCGCATATGACTTTTCGAAGAATTAGCAAAGAAAGACTGTACGTAGAAGTTACATTAGATGCATTAATTAAGTCCCAAAGAAACAGAATATTTTAAAAGTTATTTTTAAGTTCAAATAGTGCAATATGCACTCTAGAAAATGTAAATATAGCAGAAAGTCTAATAATTGAAGGTAATGATTTTATAGAATAATTTATTTTGAAACGTTCTATAATATTTCGCTCTCACTTATTGTTGTTTATCATCTTTTACGTTCGAAAATTCAAATTTCTCGCAACTTGATATATTGACGTTAATTGAATTTCTTTCTAAATTACAAATTATTTTACAAGTCTTTAGTTAGATTATGTAAGTATTAACTGTTTATGAACAATAATTTATGCTGAGTACATTTTTGTTAACCATTTTTGAGATTAAAGCTAAATTTAATGTTCTGTTAAATATTCTGATTAACTGATCAAAAAGTACTGTTCAAAAGACGTTTTAAAATTCATTAAAATACAGTACTTCAAAGAAAGTTGAGACACACAGAGGGTAGATGTTGCATAACAATATTAGCAATATTTAAAAGAGTAAAACAAGAAAACAATAACTTTGCTCGAAGAACATAACTAAGGTACCCTGGGGTAATAACGCCAGGCGGGGTAATAACGCCAAGTGCTTATATTTTGCATAATTATGAAATAATCAGGTAAATGACACCCATGTGATCTGCGCAAAAGGGTTTTGAGTCATATAAATCGCAAAAAACAGCTTCAAGTTAATTTGTTTCATTTTTAGGTCTTATTGTTTTTACAAACAACTAAAATTAACGCTTGATCTAAAATTTGCGACATACGTTTTGTGATGTGAAGACTATCTTTTTATCCGGAAATGCTTTGTTAATTACATAAATTTGTAGTGCATTTCATGTACTTTTAAAATGTTGTTGAAGGTTTTGGATATCTTCTCGAGATAATTTGTAATTTAAAATGTACTGCGCAATAACTATATCCGGGTAATAACGCCAATCCTTGACATTAATACCCCGGTTGATTCCCTACAGTGGCCGAGCTACATCCTAAATACTGATTCAAATAAACACAGTTAAAACTGTACAATGTTTCTCATATTTCTATTTAAGCGGTCCTTTTTAAACAAAAAGAAGCTCACGGTCTGATATTCTTTTGCCTCATCCCCCCCCCTCCCACACCACACCTTTATTTTTCTTACACTTTCACAAAAAGTTGAACATTTTCCATAGCTTAGAATGCAATTTGTCAATTTCTATGTTTGTAGAGTTTGTATTTTTAGAATTGGCAATTATTTCATCTTATTTCATAGTTTTGTTTGCATGGCGTTATTACCCATATAGGTGGGTAATAACGCCAAATAGCATTGGTCAAGAAAAAACGCCATTACATTTTATGAATACATATCTGTTAAATTATTTTATTTTATATAGATAGTCAATGAGTTGCTGTATCAGATCCTATATTTGTTTGAAAAATACAATCTAAAACTAAGCCGTGAAAATTGGTAGAACTTTAACGTGGCGTTATTACCCCAGGGTACCTTATTACTGAAAACTTATATTTAAATAGTAACATTCCGTTAAGGGAATAAATAAAGTACAGTTAAAGTTTGTTATAAATTTATCTTAAATAGGTGAATCTAAATAAAATTACAGACAACTTCTAAAAATTTCTCTCTTTTGTTTTATCAATTTATTTTTAAAAATGAGACAAATTTATGTGATAGAAAGTAAACATTTTGTAAAATATATATATATATATATATATATATATATGTGTGTGTGTGTATGTGTGTGTGTAAAAATAAAAGATTTTTCGCCATTTTTCCGCTTTGAGTTTCTTCTAAAGTTTTATAAGAACATACTTTCATTCTCCGTTTCTGAAATATATTACTATTTTCAACGGCTAAAGTTCCTTTTATTTTTATTTTCTTTAATTCAGCATAATCTATTAATTATTTTCCTAAAAAGAACTAGAATGTATTACTTAAATGTCAATATCTTATTGCGAAATCTTACTTTCCTTCCTTAAATCTCTTTCCATTTTTAGAATAAAACATTTATCGAAAACTTTAATTTTGTTTTATTTATTTAATAATCGTCTGCGCTGGTTGGACTCATTCGCATTTAGGGACTGATTACTTTATATTCTGGCGCGGGGTAGGAAAGAATCCTTACATCTAGCCCCACCCATGAACCAATGAAAGGGCTCGAAGTAAATTGCAACTAGATTCGAATAAATATTAGTGGGTTGTGAAAAGTAATGCGTCAGAAAGGGAGGGACCAATTTATCTGAGAATTTTTGAGAGAGTCAGTTGGTTTTTATGGAGCGATCATATTTGATTGACCTTTCAAATGTTAAGTACGTGCGTTTTGCGGTAGTGTGGTATTTTCCCCAAAAATGGCTTTTCACCGAACCTTTTTTTTGTTCTTTTCTTATTTTCCGAGACATTGGCTTGTACGGGAAGTCTAGTTTTGATGATGGAGTAACATTGCGATTGAACTACAATAAAATGTGATATTCATTGATGTTTCATAAAATTTTAGTTATTAAAGTGACCACAGCATTTATCGAGTTCCATCTGTTAACTTGCTTCAGCCACGAAAGGAAAGTATTGAAAGTGGTGTGATTGATTATCACAGATCGACCGTCGACTTTATTTGTGTCATCATTTTCACTTCGTCGGATCGTTTTTTTGTGGCTGAAATACCCCTAAATATCATCATCTTATATATATATATATATATATATATATTTATAACTAAAGAATGGAAAACATTATCTCAGTTGTTTTTCACATTTAAAAGAGTATCTATTATTTTCTTTATTTTTCATACACACTGTGTAAGTTGTAAAGAAGTGAAGTCAGATTCTCACAAAATGACTAACATACACAGAAATTTGCAGTGTGATTCATGCATCATAGAAACAAGATAAGTTACAGACTTCTATCAATATTTCAGAAATAAATATGGACTAAATATGGCCTTGATGGTTATTCTATTCATTATTTAGTTCTAAAACGTTATTCGACCTATGGATCTGCTCTTGTTTAACAGAACCATGAAACCCACTGCGCCTTTTCATGTGGATTAGATATTTTGTGGGAATATTTCCTCTCCTTTTTCCCATTCACTCAATGTACATGAAAAAGAAAGCAAGCAAAGCATTCAGAGATGCTGATTTGAATATATATATATATATAAATGGACTTGTCAGAAAAAGTTATTTTCTACGTAATTCATTTTTGTCTGAGATTCAAAGTCCTGTAGTCATCTTTATAGTACTTTAGATTTACTACAATACATTAAAACTTACATTTCGTGATAACAGTTTGTTTAAATAAAATTCCAAACTATCAGTCTTTTTTGGATTGAACTCTCATTATTTTTGTAAAATTAGTAATAAAAAAAAACAATCAAGATTTTTAATTGTTACAGAAAGAAATGTTAAGTGTTGTGAAAGAATAATTTATTCGCTTTTAAAGGTTTTACACACATTAGAAAATTTGAAATGTTATGTTAAACATATAAACTATGTTAAACAAAAAACAATCAATCAAAATATTTATGATTAGTCAGAAAATAAATTACTGTAAAAACTATAAGTATTAGATTAAACTGACTGAAATTTATTTTCTATATTGTATACCGTCTATTCTACGATTATCAATGAGTATTTTGGAATTATTTCCGTGATATTAGAAAATTGCAATATCACCAAAAACACATATTGGGATTGATAAGGTACAGTAAAATCAATTTCCGCTGGTATTAAGCTACATTTTATTCTTAATAAAGTAGTATAGCTTACACTTGGTTTAATGTTTCGCAAATAAATTGTTTATATGAATTTCTTGATATTCTGCATAGATAATTCATTAATATTTCTCAAATAAATTATTTCATGAATTTGATAACATTCAACATATTATTTCATCTGCAATCTGCAGCATCCTATAAGTTTAGAGATAATTTTTTTATAACACCATAAAATTCAGAAGTGTGCAAGACCTTTCTAAAAAAATTCTGTTTTCAAACTTATGCTTTCTATTTATTCATCACTAACATTATGCATAATCGAAATATCCTAATCCAAATTCAAGTTTAAAACTAGAATGTAATGTGTCCAGAGTCAAAATTGCTACTATAAATTAGAATAGCTACAAGTAATATGTTAGTGTTCGTTTTAGATAAAAATAGGTTTTAATTATTTTGCAATTTCATTACGTTTTTATTTATAATAGATAAGTGTTTTTCGTCGATTACTTATGTATACAGGGTGATTCAGCTCGTCGGTGACAAACTTTAAGGATCGATAGAGCACACCTAGACGAACATTTTTGAATAGGGAATGTAGGGTCCCTGACGCGACGGTAAGGCGCTAGGCGCTTTCGAAAATTTGGGTGCCGAAATTGGAAACGTCATAAAAACTAGGGAAATGGTTAGATTTTCTTGCTTGTTGCATCGAAATGATTCTGTTTGTTTAGACTTTCTTCAGTACCAATTTGATAAGCGTATCTCTTAAAACATGGATAGGGGGCGCTGCAGACTTTGCAGAGCTAGACAACAACTTTAAGCCCGTTATTTTGATAATTTAACACATGCTCGCCAAAGTTTATACTCTAACTTAAAGTTTGAACCCAAAAGTAGAGCCCTGCAAAAAGCGTAAGAGCCGGAATAAAATGTCAAAGTACAGGGTGGTCGAAACTCGGAGGCTCCTAACAGATAAACAAACAGATTTCTTGACTTATGGCATGCATTTTCATGATTCTGTTTGCTGGGGCTCTCTGAAACTCAGTTGAACGGTACAAAAAGAAACATCGATAGGGGGCGCTTTGGGCAAAAAACATAATTCGTTGACATTTCGGACGCTAACTGGAAACGGGGCGCTACGATCAGTTAGTAATAATGAAAACACATTTTCTACCTCTGCTCAACACTTCTGAATAAATTTAGACCAAAAACATCAATGATACTGGAAATTTATTTACAAAAAATAACACTACAGAAGATGCTCGAAATTTCGACCTTGGGCCATGATGCAGGCTTCGCACCTCCGTCGCATTGAGGAGTGTGTGTTTCCAACAATGCCAGGAGTATCTCTGATCTGCCCTGCAGCTGCCACAATGCGCGCCACAAGTTCTTCAGCACTGCTGACAGGTGTATGGTATACCTCGGCCTTCAGGTAACCCCAAAGGAAGAAATCCAAGCAGGTGAGGTCTGGTGATCGGGCAGGCCAGTGAACTGGACCCCCACGCCCGATCCACCGCTGGCCATATCTTGCGTTTAGATGGAGACGCACGTCGTTCGTGTAATGGGCCGGAGCTCCATCGTGCTGGAACCACATCTGGCGACGCGAACCTTCGGGTACGTGCGCCTCCTCCAGAAGCTGCGGCAGCACTTGATCCAGGAAAATCAGGTAATTTCCACCTGTCAGCCGTTCAGGTAACAAATAAGGGCCAATGAGGCAATCCCCCAGAATGCCGGCCCACACATTTACTGAGAAACGCTCCTGGGCTGCTCGGCTTCTGGTTTCATGTGGATTTTCATCACACCACACATGACTATTGTGGGCGTTCCACATTCCCTCCCGGCTGAAGGTGGACTCGTCCGTAAACAAAATGCTGTTTACAAAACGGGGATCCCTGGATCTCATCGCCAAGTACCATCTTGAGAATTCCACTCGAGGGCCAAAATCCTGCTCTCTGAGCAACTGCACCCGCTGGATGTGGTAGGGGTGCAGATTCCGGGAACGTAAGATGCGCCACGCAGTTGCTTGCGAAATGCCAACATGTCTGGCGATATCTCTCGTGCTAAGACCTGGGTTGTCCTCAACCAGGTTAAGCACAGCCTCTTCGTTGTCGGGGGTGCTCACTGATCGCTCCCGTTCAGGCCTGCCTCCGTCGAAAGATCCCGTTGTGGACAACCTCTGGTGTACTCGAGCGAAGAAGGTATGGCAGGGGATTTGCCTGTTGGGGTAACGCTCGGCGTACAACCGCTGAGCGGCTCGTCCATTACAACCAGCAGCGCCATACGCCAAATGCATGTCAGCCAATTCAGAGTTTGTGTACCGTTCCATCCTACTACCGATCTGCAGACAAGTAACCCGAAGCTTAAGTAGGTACCGCACGTTCAAAAGACGTGTCTGCGCATACAACTACGTCATCTCGCGTTGTCGTCTACGCATTACGTATCTTTTGCATATCGATATGGTACGATATCTTTTGCATAAATCAGCAAAAAGCACCTTATGTAAATTTTACTGCGCGCATTGTGCATGATTGAAACCAGCTATGTTTGTTAAAAAAAACAAACAAACTGCAGTTTTAATAGCTTCTTATGATAAGTAAATTACTCTCTTGTTTTGTTTCTAACTGATCGTAGCGCGCCGTTTCCAGTTAGCGTCCGAAATGTCAACGAATTATGTTTTTTGCCCAAAGCGCCCCCTATCGATGTTTCTTTTTGTACCGTTCAACTGAGTTTCAGAGAGCCCCAGCAAACAGAATCATGAAAATGCATGCCATAAGTCAAGAAATCTGTTTGTTTATCTCTTAGGAGCCTTCGAGTTTCGACCACCCTGTACTTTGACATTTTATTCCGGCTCTTACGCTTTTTGCAGGGCTCTACTTTTGGGTTCAAACTTTAAGTTAGAGTATAAACTTTGGCGAGCATGTGTTAAATTATCAAAATAACGGGCTTAAAGTTGTTATCTAGCTCTCCAAAGTCTGCAGCGCCCCCTATCCATGTTTTAAGAGATACGCTTATCAAATTGGTACTGAAGAAAGTCTAAACAAACAGAATCATTTCGATGCAACAAGCAAGAAAATCTAACCATTTCCCTAGTTTTTATGACGTTTCGAATTTCGGCACCCAAATTTTCGAAAGCGCCTAGCGCCTTACCATCGCGTCAGGGACCCTACATTCCCTATTCAAAAATGTTCGTCTAGGTGTGCTCTATCGATCCTTAAAGTTTGTCACCGACGAGCTGAATCACCCTGTATATTCTTTTCTAATTAATGTCATAATATTTCTCACTAAAAAATTGAAAGTATTCAAAAAGCGTTGAAATTGCTTTATTTAAAGTTACTAAAGAATATTCATTATCTGATTAAAGTCCTATATGATGTATGTTTTACTGAAAATGTAAGCTGTGAGTTGATATCCCTGTACGATTTGAATTTATTTAACTAAGTAACAGTTATTTTAATGCGAATTATTTTTAAGAAAAATTTTACTTGGAGATTAGCAGCATAACTATTTTCAGTATTGAAAAATGCAATGCTAAAAATCATTGTAAATATCCACTTTCTATGTAAAATAAAAAATACAAGTGCAACGAGAACTTAATGTAATGTTAAAAATTTTACATCATGTGTGATGTAATAAATGTCATACAATCTATTTTTGTACAATCTGGATAAAAGACAGCTATGCTTAATAGGCTATATTCATAAAAATATTTTTCGTGGAATAGCGTACAGACACACTAATCTGAACCAAATTAATCCGAAATTTCAGTTAATCCGAATCGATTGTATTTTCGAAAATTACACGTGAGAAGATTTTTTGAAAATGTTAACTTACAAAATTTTCTTGATTACAGGATAATGTCGAGAAAAAACATGTAGGAGTTAAAGTTAATCAAAAAATGGCGCTAAAATGTGAGTTCTATTCATTAAACATCTGGAGTAGAATCAAAAATACTGAATAATGTAAAAGTACAACATATGTACACAGATATATAATGGAAACATGCACAATAGGCATATATGTATAGCCCGTCTTAAAAAAAATTCCAATATAAGGTTGTTTTCATTCGCTATATTTTTTCTAAAATACATAGAATATTGTATCCAAATGATAAAAAAGTATTTCGCAAATTATTTACAGATACCTCCCCACACCACACACGTCGACGCGGTGACATAGCTATTTCTGGATTCGCATTTTTTAATCGTTTTTAATGTTTTGTTACGTAAATTCTCGTTCTGAATTTCCAATGAATTATTATAAACATCCGAACTGATTAAACTGTGAATATTCTATGTTTTTTATTATTTATTTATAATAAAGTCTTGTGAAATTATCCGTCACATCGGACCATAGAACGTTGGATTGGATATTATTTACTTTACTACTGAATACTTATAACTTACTCTTTTTCTTATGCATCATTTTCTTTTCTATCTTTATCAAACTTTCGGCTAATCCAATTTTTTACAACTTACAACAGGTATCAGTTCCAATTAGTTCAGATTAGTGGGGTTCTACGGTACTTAAATTCATTACTTTTTCAGTTTTATTTTCTAAATAATGTCGTAACATTTATAAAGATAATAAAAATTAAAGCATATTCAAAGTTATCAAAATAGCTTCAGTTAATGTTAGTAATGAATATTCTGATCATAGTCACATATGCTGTATTTATCACTGAATATGTAAATTGTGAATTGATATCTGTCTGTGATTTTTGTTAGGTATAACTAATTTATCCTTCCATTACCGCTTATAGTTTGAGTAAAACTTTATTAGCATGTTTTATATTAAAAATTTGATTTTAAAACGGTAAGCATGCAATGTAATTATCATCAGAAAATAGAAGTACTAAAGTTTGACACCTGGCTTTATTAAGATCTTCTTAATGAACTAGTGCCTTGGTGACATCATTTAGGTTCTATGTTTCTATCTTTAATTTTTTAATTTACATCAACTCTACTTTAAATGTATGTAAATGGACTATGGTAATATATTTAAATTTACTCCTATCTTCCTAATTGCAGTGATATAAATATTAATGCAAATCTACCAAGTGCTTTTAGGTCGGACTTTTGTAAATCTTACCATAAAACTATTGAAGTGAGGTATATGAAATATTCATGTTTGTATCCATTTTGAAATCCCTAATGGCTACAATTTAAAATTCGACGTTTGTTAGTTGCAGGAAGCATTGATTTAAATTTATGAAAACAGATACCTCTATACCTAGTACCCTTTCCTATGTACCCTTTAAGATAAGAATTCAAACTCTTTCGAATAGTTTGTATAGAGAAAATATAATTAATATTTAGTTTTAAATTCTAAATATTGTCAGCAAAACTAAGTATATTTATAAATACTGTATTTATCTTGCGAAAACTATTATCGAAAGTAAAAATAATTGTTCAAAACTTTGAAATTTTTACTTCAAGAAATAAACAAAATTAGATAACCGATAAAATTAATGAGAAGCCAATATTTTACATAATATACCACCAATTTACCTTGAATTCGGTAAATTAAAATATTGGTTAATTAGAAATTATTATTTTGTCCTCTAAATCCATATTTAAGCTAATAATAGGTCATTTTTAAATCTAATTATATGATTGGATAATTTTTTTTTGCTTGTATAATGTATCTATATTTTAAAACAAAAAATGTCTGACTGTCGTAAGCTAGAATTATTCATTTAATGTAGAAGTTATAAGTTTGGATAAGAAGCATACAAAAACATATAATTAATGAACTCGAGAAGAATATTTTTATTTTTTGATAGTCGTATGAGATAGGATTTAAGCATCTTTACCAAGAAGAATATTTTTATTTTTTGATAGTCGTATGAGATAGGATTTAAGCATCTTTACCAAATGCTAAAGAACAAACTTTGATTTGTCTGAAACGGCCGGCATTTTAATTTTTCCCATACATATAGCTTTTTTTATATCTTCTAAATAAAATAGTCTCATGTCATGATTTAGGTTCCAGATTTTCTGTGTTTAATTCTGTAATTTATATCAACTCTGCTTTAAATGTATGCAAATGGACTTTAGTAAGATATTTAAATTTATTCCTATCTCCCTAACTGTAGTAATACTTTCCTACAAACCTATCAAGTGCTTTTAGGGCGGTCATTTGTGTACCTTAACATAAAACTTTCGAAATGTTTTAGTGAGTTATATGATATATTCATAATTTCATCATTTTGAAATCCTTAATGGCGGCAATTTAACACAAATTCGACGTTTGTTAATTGCAGGAAAACCAAGAAAAATGTTGAAACATTTACTGAAATTTATGAAAAGAGATACAAAGTACCCTTTTAGATAAGAATTAAAAGTCTTCTACATTGTTTGGATAGAGAAATTAATAATTCATAGAAAGTTTTTATCTACTAAATATTGTTGGTAAAATTTAGTGCAGTTAAAAATACTGCATGTTATCTTAGGAAAAGTATTAGTGAAAGTTAAAATAATTGTTCAAAAGTTTAAAATTTTTACTTGAAGAAACAATTAACGTTAGTCAATCGACAAAATTATTGAGGAGATAATATTTTATACAATACCAGCAATTTACATGAAATTCGATAAATTAAATTATTGGATAGTTCGAAATTATTTTGTGATTTAATGGGCCATATTTAATATAGAAATAATTAATTCTTTAAATCTAATTTTCTAGTAAAAGGTCTGAATAATTTAAAAAATATTCTTTGCATCTAATTCAACTATATTTTGAAAATAAAAATTTCTGTTTACCTTAGGCTAGAACTATTCACCTAATGTAGTAGTAGCAAATTTTGATAAGTGGTAAAGAAAAATAAATATTTAATGAACTCGAGAATAATATATATATATATATATATATATATATACATATATTGACAATCATATTAAATAACATTTAAACATCTTTATCAAAGGCTGAAGGACTTGCTTAGATTTATCTCGAAAATTCGGCATTGAATTGCTTCTATACAAATAGTTTTATTTGTATCTTCTAAATAAACTAATCCTAAGGTGACATCATTTGGTTCAAAGTTTCTGTGTTTAATTTTGTAATTTATATCAACTTTCCTTTTATGTATGTAAATGGACTATAGTAAGATATTTAAATTTACCCTTATCTCCCTAATTGCAGTGATACATTCATGCAAATCTATCAAGTGCTTTTAGGCCGGTCATTTGTATACCTTAACATACAACTTTTGAAGTGAGTATCCAAGTTTTGAAGTGAGTTATATGAAATATTCATGTTTGCATCCATTTTGAAATCCCCAATGGCTGCAATTTAACATAAATTCGGCGCTTGTTAATTGCAGGAAAGTCGAGAAAAATCTTGAAACATTAAATAAAATTTATGAAAACAGATACAAAGTACCCTTTAAGATAAGAATTAAAATTCTCTTACATAGTTTGGACACAGAAATTATATTTCATAGAAAGTTTTTATCTACTAAATGTTGTTGGTAAAACTAAGTGTACTTACAATTACTACATCTTATCTCATAAAAAGTATTAGTGAAAGTTAAAATGACTGTTCGAAAGTTTTTAATTTTTACTTGAAGGAATATTCAAAGTTAGTTAACCGAGAAATTAATGACGGGACAATATGTTACATAATACTAACAGTTTAGCTTGAATTTCGATAAATTAAAATACTAGATAATTTTTTTTTTTTACAGACAGGCACTGGTCTCAATTAATTCGGATTAGCGGGGTGTACTGCAATTATATTTATTATTTTTTCAGTATTTTTTTCTAAAATATGTCATAACATTTAAAAAAAGGAATAAAAGTATGTTCAAATTTATCAAAACATCTTCAATAAATGTTGTTAAGGAATATTTTGATTGTAGCCATATACGCAGTATTTTTTGCTGTATATGTAAATTTTTAATCAATATTCATATGTGGTTTTTATTAATTTCGGTGTAACTAATTTATTCTAACATTTCTGTTAAACAGTAATGAGTAAATTTTTATTTGCCTGTTCTATATAAACCAGACATTTTTTCTTTAAACATGTTGGATAATCCGAATTTTTTTTAACCAAACAGTTACCTGTCACAATTAATTCCGATTAGTGAGGTTTTACTGTTTATACATTTTTATTTTTTTCACTATCGTTATCTAAATAATGTCATAACATTTTCCCAAAATGAATAAAGTATGTTCAAATTTGTTAAAATAGCTTCAATTAATGATATTAAATAATATTCTAGTCTTAGTCATATATGAGGTATTTTTTACTGAATATGTAAATTGTGAATTGATATCTCTGAGTCATTATTATTAGTTTCGATATAACGGATTTATCCTCTCTTTTCCACTATATAGTTTTAAGTAAATCTTTATTTGCATGTTCTATATTAAACAGTTGCTGTTTAAAACTGTATGCTTGCAAATAAAATTATTATGAGATATTAGAAGTACTAAATTTGACATATAGCTTTATTTATATTTTCTAAATAAACTAGTCATCATTTAGGTTCCATCCCCTAACATCATTTATGTTCCAAGTTTCTGTGTTTAATTTTGTAATTTATATCAACTCTGTGTTAAATGTATGTAAATAGACTATAGTAAGATATTTAAATTTACTCCTATCTTCCTAATTGCTGTGATACATTCATGCAGATCTATCAAGTGCTTTTAGGCCGGCCATTTGTATACCTTAACATAAAACTTTTGAAGTGAGTTACATGAAATATTCATGTTTAAAATCCCTAATGGCTGTAATTTAACATGAATTCGGCGCTTGTTAATTGCAGCGAAGCAAACAAAAACCTTGAAACATTAACTAAAATTTATGAAACGGATACAAAGTACACTTTTAGAAAATAATCAAAATTCTTTTACATAATTTAGATAGAGAAATTATAATTTATAAAAAATTTTATCTACTAAATATTGTTGATAAAAATAAGTGTACTTTCAAATACTACATATTATCTTAGGGAAAGTATTTGTAAAAGTTAAAATAATTATTCAAAATTATTAAAATATTTTTGGAAGTCTATGTGTATTTATAAATGTTACATGTTATCTTAAGTGAAGTATTAGTGAAAGTTAAAATAACTGTATAAAAGTTTTAAATTTTCACTTTTGAAGAAATAATCAAAGTTAGTTAACCGACAAGAGGTGACAGTATTTTACATACTACCGTCAATTGATCTTGAACTTCACTAAATTAAAAAATTTGGTTGATTCGAAAATAAATTAATAATAATTCATTTTTATATTATGATTCCTTAACAACATGTTTGAATAATTAAAATAATTTTTGCTTACATTTATTGTATCGATATGTTGAATATATAAAGTTCTGACTATCGTGTTATAGAATGATTTATCTAATATAAAAGTAGCACATTTGAATAAGGGATGAACGAATACAAATACTTTATGAACTTGAGACTAAGATTCTTTCTTTACAGACATATGGGATAAGATTTAAGCATTATAAAGGCTAACGAAATGGCTTCCACTTATTTCAAATAACCGGAATTTTAATAGCTTCTAAACATTTCAAGTTTTTTATATACATAGATTGAATACGAAAGGAAAGCATTGCATTTTTCACAAATACACTGCTCGACATTGAAAATGCAACACCAAGAAGGAGTGGTTAGAAATTTATGCAAATTTCAGAGTAGGCGCATGTCACTGAGTTATGCAAATGATGTGAAATGCGTAGGTCTCTGACGCACGTGATGTAAGATATAAGGGAAGGAACTAGTAGAATGGGCAATATTCGTGTCGCTATTTCTGCCAGACGAATTATCGAAGAAATTTTGTTTTTTTTGTCTCGGAGGATACGTGTATAGAAGAGAATGCCAGGTCGCCGTCAACGAAGGCACTTCCAGCAGATAGACGATTTTACGAGAGGTATGGTTGTGGGACTGAGAAGGGTTGGTTGGTCTTTACGTCAAATCGCAGCTGATAGTAACATGGATGCGAGCACGGTGCATCGGCTATGGCGAACATGGTTGGAACAAGAAAATTTGGCAAGATTGAGGGGTGCAGGTGCAGGCAGAGTGACGTCAGCAGGCGTGGATCGAAGCATCCACCGACAAGCTGCGGCAGGCCAGCAAGTCACTTGTACTTCGATTCTGCAGCATGTACAAGATACCCTGGATGAGTTCCATGTTGACCAGAACCATTTCCCGTCGATTGGGTGAACATAGCCTGCACTCACGGCGTCCGTTAAGAAGACTGCCATTGACTCGGCAGCATAGGCGCCAACGTTTGGAATGGTGCCGGACTAGAGCGACTTGGATGACAGAATTTCGAACCGTCGCGTTCTCAGATGAGTCACCTTCTGTTTATCCAGTGACAGTCGCCGCATACGTGTGTGGCATCTACGCGGAGACAGATCAAATCCGGCAATAACTGTGGAACGCCCCACTGCGCGACAACGTGGCATAATGGTTTGAGGCGCTATTGCGTATAATTGCATGTCACCTCTAGTTCGTATTTAGGGCACTATGACGGCCCAACTATTCTTGGATAATGTACTGCTGCCAGTGGCAATCCCCTACCTTCAGGGGCAGCCGAATGCAATTATTCAGCAGAATAACGCCCGACCACACAGTGCTCGCATGTGCCAACATGCTCTGCAAGGTATACAGATATTTCCCTGGCCACCGTACTCTCCTGATCTGTCACCAATCGAACATGTGTGGGATGTGATTGGACGCCGTTTTGCAGACTCCGCCCCTGCCTCGTTCAGAAGATGAACTGTGGCAAATGGTTGAAAGGGAATGGAAAGCGATCCCTCAGGACACCATCCACGCTTTTATTGACTCATGCCTAGACCTGTTTCTTCGTTCATCGCAGTTCGCGGTGGTCCTAGATCCTACTGAGCCGACTCCGTTCTCGTTCTGTATTCTGACTATCATTTTGAAATAAAGGTAACTTAATGCTTCTTCCTGTCTCTGTCTTTCCCCCAAATTTCATCGCTTTCCGACCACTCCTTCTTGCTGTTGCATTTTCAATGTCGAGCAGTGTATATGTATATGGTATAGTAACATATAGTATTGTAATTAAAAAAAATTACATCTAATTTTACTACAATTTTTACGGCAGAAACACTGGCAACGTTGCTACCAGAAGTTTTTGCTGTAAATTTAACGATTTTTTTTCATTGTATTTTGTATTACTTTGAATAGAATATAATAACTATATCTAAGAATATACTAACTAAATATTTTCCATGGCCCTAAAAAAGGCCGCATACGTCACATATTATATGAAATAATTTATTGTAAGCCTTACCCACGAATAGCAATTTCATTATATATGAAATAGTTTCACTGAATTAAAATAAACCGCAATAAATATCCGCCTATACAATTATATGTAATGGAACTCTTCTGTGTGGCCCTGTAAATGAATGGTAATAATTATTTGCACAGCATATTATACAGAAAGGAGATTTTAGTGTGCTTCGTAAATGCATATAATTATTTAGTTAATGTTTGAAAAGCTATAAAAACTTAAAAATTCATATTGAACAATTTTTTCTCATTGGCCTGAATATAAAAAAAACTTTTGGCTGTGCCTGTAGACAAACTAAATAGGATAAAAATTTCATTTGTAATAAAGTTCATACTAGGGCAAACGTAAATAACATACAAATAACGTCGTGGAGATTCGAGAATATTTACGAGTGTTAGGGTTTCGTCAGAACAAACCGAAGTCATGAACACAAACACTTTTCGACTTTGTTGGGAAGTGTTAAAAATGTTATATATGAATGTGTAGGGTGGGGGCGAGGAGTAGCGATCTTTAAATGATAAACTTATAGCACTGGATGTATTATTCATTTTTTAAACTGAATATTTACCTTTCAAACAGAAATAATTCCTTTTCCTATTTTTCGTTTTTTGTGATGTCCAAAATTAGAATTGTCAGGACGAAAATGGAAACAAATGCTATGGAAAAGTTTGCTTTTCCTAATTTCAACTTTCATAAATAAATAAATAAATAAATAAAAATAAATGCTATTTGAAAAGTATATGTTCATTTCATAGTTTAAATTTTTTCTACAGTATAAAATGCCAATTATGTAGAACGGAATGTGATTCACAAAAAAAGAGAATAATCGTAATAATTCTTACATTTATCTCATGACGCGATCATAATATCATGACTGCTTGGCTACAAATATGCAAACACAAGTCTTTTAATTACAGAAATGAGAAAATTTAAGCCTCAATTTGTATTATTTCAGTTATACAAACGAAATAAAAGTTAAGTAGAATGTTTTTAGGATTACTTGTGTTAAAATCAATATAGTATAATTACTTATCCAATGTTTCTTGAAACTCCATTACCTGCGATTAATTTCGTTGGATTGACAGAGATAGCAAAGCAGACGACACAATAGACAAAATTCTCTGGGTGAGAAAGTGCATCAATATGTGTTCCAGATGCCCCAATTTGCAGAGGATTGGAGGTCTGCGCAAAAGGCTCCTGGTTCAATTCTTGGTCGGTATAGTTTTATATTTAGTTTGAAGACTATAATTCATATGATTTATTTATTATTTAGAATTGTGTTAAAAAATCAGAATAACGCGATTACGTATCCAAAGTTTCCTTGAATATAAATACTTGTGATTTATTCTGTTAAGCTGCTTCAAGTGTCAGGTCAAATCTCACAGTCAACAAGATTATCTGGGTAAAAGATTCCATCCCCAACTTTTCAAGATAGCTAAACTGTTAGAGAATGTTGGCAGATTCGGCAAAAAATTCTTCGTTCGACTCTTTGTCTGGACGCTCTTTCCTTAAGTTTGAAAAATGCAATTCGTATGATTTATGTATTAATTCGAATAATTGTGTTAAATTACTATAATATTTCATAAGAATTTAGGATTTTTTTTTCGTAATATTGTAATAGGGAATGCTACTGCGATTCATGCAAATGCACAACTTTGTTTTATACACTATATGGCCATTGATTATTGGACACTTGCGATTTTAGACATTTTACTAAATATCTAGAAAAATACATGAGAAAACATCTCGAAACTCTTAGTGTATAAATATAATAGTATACGTCATACATTTCCGTGAAGATTTTTTACCGAAACTCCATAGGGGACCGTCAACAAATTAGAAAAGAATGAATATCTTTTGAATAACCCTGTCAAAACTAATGTAGCAAAAGCGCTCAAACACTAGATTATGATTGAATGCCTTATTATAATACACTGTGTTCATTTTTATGCAAATAGCATGCATACTCTCAGAGTAATTAAGGTTTTTATAAAAATGGTCCTAAATTTTTCCAAGTTTTTCCCTTATAATTTTCAGAGTTCTTAATATAAAATAATATTTTTTTCTGAAAATATGACAAACAACATTGTACACATTATCCTGCTATCAGAATTAAAAAATAATAAAAATTGGATGAAAAATGAGTAGGTTTACTAAATAATTTTTCACTGCGCATGTGTCAAAGATATCGAAATTTCATTTGCATATTATGTTAGCTAAATGTACAGAGCAACTTTTGTAAAAGTCTCAAAATCATAGCTTGAAAATTCTGAAAGTAATAGTCTATCGAAAAAGGACAAAATCCGTTTTTTCCAAAATGAAGCAAAACAATGAGGGATTTTATCCAAATGTAGTAGTACATCCCGTATTGTGTATTCTATATTGACACTAATCAATGAATATATGGATACAACCCCTCTTGTTTTTGCTTCATTTTGAGAATAACGGATTTTCGACTTATTCAATTGACGATTATTTTCAGAATTTTTCAGTTTTGATTTTGTGACTTTCACAAAAGTTGCTCTATACATTTAGCTAACATAATATGTTAATGAAATTTTGATATCGTTGACGCATGCGCAGTAACTCTTGTTTTTGCTTCATTTTGGGAATAACGGATTTTCGACTTATTCAATTGACGATTATTTTCAGAATTTTCCAGTTATGATTTTGTGACTTTCACAAAAGTTGCTCTATACATTTAGCTAACATAATATGTTAATGAAACTTTGATATCGTTGACGCATGCGCAGTAAAAAATTATTTAGTAATCCAACTCATTTTGTATACAATTTTCATTATTTTTTAATTCTGATTACAGGGTACTGTGTGCAATGTTGTTTGTCATATTTTCCAAAAAAAATATTATTTTATATTAAGAACTCTGAAAATTATAAGTAAAAAACTTGGAAAAATTTGGGACCATTTTTATAAAAACCTTAATTACTCTGCGAGTATGCATGCTATTTGCATAAAAATGAACACAGTTTATTACAATAATGCATTCAATCATAATCTAGAGTTTGAGTGCTTTTGCTACATTAGTTTTGATAGGGTTATTCAAAAGATATTCATTTTTTTTAATTTGTTGACGGTCTCCTATAGAGTTTCGGGAAAATATCTTCACGGAGATGTATAACTTATACTATTATATTTATACACTAAGAGTTTCGAGATGATTCCTCATGTATTTTTTTAGATATTTAACAAAATGTCTAAAATCGCAATGTTTTTTTTTAAATCTTTACTAGATATTCTTCGTTTGATTCAAGATTTGTTTAGAGAAACCGGCCAGCGTAGCGAACGAAGACTGCTAGTTACTAATAAAATAACATTCTAAATTCAAATCAGATAACGATAGTTTAGCAGCTATTTTTTTTATTAGTTCAGAAGAGACTGATACTTCTTAGTAGTTAAAAGACAAACATAAAAAATACATTTTTTAAACATAAATTTTATTAATTATCATTTGAGAAATTATTTAAAAAATACTTATTTTGAAATGATAATTAATAAATAAGATTGATAATTAATAATAGGATGATGTACGCAGCATAAAATAATAAACTTGATTGCGGAAAGCGTAATTTCCAATAAGTTACAGGTTTTAGATAATTAAAATATTTTAGGTTCGCAATTATAATGCATTTTTCATAATATTAGGTTTTTGTACACTAACTTTTAATTTTAAATATATTTATTTTAATATTTTAACTACACATCTCTAGATTAAATTGACTTTATAAAATTTATTCCGAAATTTTATTCATAAAACAGTTAATTTTTTTAATAAATTTCTTGAAGTAAATTTATTCAGCATATGCATAGTTAGAGTAAAAGGAATTAATTTATTACTTAACATTTCTAAGCGTTAAAGCTTGCGACATAAAATTGTAAAAATTATATATTTACGGTTTTAGAAAGTGTGACGCTTAAAACTTATTTGACAACATGAAATTCAAGATAGAAAAATTTTAGTTAAAGCAGTTGAAAGTGTTTATAAAAATACACTTACAATAAATCGTTATACATATAATTATGTAGACGTAGGTATTTATCATTAAGTAGTATATTAAATAGTGTTAGGTTGTCAGCTAAATTGTGGGAGAACCTTGGAAAAAGAAGCAGTTAAACGATGGAATTCCACATGGGACTAAACTTAAACTATAAGACAAAATAAATTAGTTTTTTTATGTAAAGCTTATGAAAAGCGTAACTGTTTAAATAAAAATAAAATAAATAGTTTAATTATAGTTTTGGAACGTCGCATTCATTTATATTATATAGGAACACTTAAAAATATAACCAAAAGTATGATTTTTTATTATTAAAAAGGTACTAAAATATATAAATATAGATTTCAAAAGATAAAAATGATCGGATGTTCATCAGTAATCGTTGGTCTATTAGCTGGAGACCAATCTATTCTTAAGGAAGTGGAATGTTAAATGATTATGTTTTCATCAGAAATATTTTGTACATTATACCAGATCCGGTTATAGTTCAGGATAGCAAATCGTCACTGATGTTTCTTCCATAAATTAAAATTTAAAATGAATTTCTGGTTTTGGAGGTGTGGGAAAGTAAAGTATGGGCTATGATTCTCGTTTTTCTCGTGTCTATGTCGATAACACTCTTCTAACTAAATCTTGAAAAAAAAAAGAATGTTAAAAAAAAGTTTTAAAATGAAATTGTTATTAATATTGACTGTCATTATTCACGCATGTGTGACATTAAATGATATATAATTATATAAAAAATAACTTATTATTTAAATTCTACAAAGTTTAGCAATTTTACTCCAAAAAAAGTTTATTCTCTAATAGAAAATAAATTTACCCCTGGAAATTTTAAATGTTTTCAATAGATACTTTCAATATCTTAGATGATAAAAATTAGACATTTTGTGATATTCGCCCCACACTTCTTGCTTAAAGCACGTACATGAAAATGCATAATAAACTATACCTCTACGACTCATCGTTTAAAAAAAAAGCGAAAGAAAAATATGACGCGCTAAGCAGAGCAATTGAAAAAAAAATCTTTCTTGAAACATGAAGATCCACATTTCCATAAGTTTGCAGACAAAGATTTTTCGCGACTGCGAAAATTTTTCGCTCACACAGTTTCCATGTGTTTAATAAATATTTTCATTCACCAGATATGACGTCATACTCTTTTTTTCCGCATATTTCTCGAAAACTACGGGCCATAAAGACTAAGGTCTTTGGGCAATTTACTTGTACCCCAAGTGTGGAATCTGGCAGTGAGGAGTTTAGGGAGTCTGGGTAGGACACCCTGTATACATCTTGGAAAATAAGCGCGAAAGGAATCACGGCTATCTGTATGTTAATAGGCAGTATTATTTATCATAATTGTTTATTGTTATGATTTTATGTTTACCTAAAATAAATACTAATTTCCATACTAAATCCTATTAAATTCTACATAAGGCTTTATCTTATATATATATATATATGTATATATATACTATTTTATGTTTCTTTGATACACATAAAAAATAAAAATAGCTCCTATATACAAATTTTTTTTTAATGTATAAATAATATGCTAAATTCAGATGGCGTATACAAATATCAAAAATAAATAGTTACTTTCTTTTACACAAGCTAATGGAAAATTTCCAAGCAGAGATTTACGAAGGAGAAATTTGTCATTTTTACTTAATGTCTGTAAATATAGATGCATCAGGTAGACTAATAATTGACGATTTTTAAGTTTCATTATTTATGTTTTAAATATATATATATATATATATATATATATAATACACATATATCAGATTATATAATTCTTATAAAATATATAGCAAACATTTCATCCTAATAGTACTTTATATATATATATGTGTGTGTGTGTGTATATATAGAGAGAGATAATTTTTTTTAATTATTTCGATTCATACACAGAGCATCTCTTCTTATCTTTACTAAAACTCATTTCCAAAACCGTTGGTTTTATCAATTCCAAACAACTTTTAAATGTTATTCTTTAATTTTTAATTCCACAATCAAATTTAATTTTTTTACTAAAGATTTAAAAAAAATGATTTAGGTATTTTTAATTATCTTCGTAAATATGATCTTTAAAAAAATAATAATAATGAGGTTAAAATATAATTAATTATGATTTTGATTGTTTACTTGCTGATATTTTGACGTTTTTCTGCCTCATGATGATAATCTTAAATAAACATTAGATTTTATGAATCTATATTTGAATTAGATTTTGTATGTATAACATAGGGTACATTGAAGATTTTTACAAGTAAAATGAAGGAATTTTTGTGAAATATTTAACATCATGTATTTTATTTTAAAATAAAGATAAAACGCTTTTTCTTTACAGTAAATATGCATATTATAGACCATTATAATCATACACTGAAAAATATTCAAAAGAAATTAATTTCACGCATGAATTTTCTTTCAGGAACTAGTTTACTTCTTGCATAGTGTTTGAACAACATGTCTCTGCGGTACAGTTTTCTAAAAAACTGTAGAATATATTAAGAATTTATCAATTTAAGAACATATTTTTCATTATTTCTATAGAATTTTCACCCAAACCTACACTGTTAAAAATAAAAGTGACAAATCAGTTGCATTTGACGCCCAGGGGTGAAAAGGAGTTACCATTTGAAACCGCAAGCTTGAAAATGTATTTGGTGTGATTGATCCCTCACTGGGTGATTCATGCTAATTAGGGTGCCGCGCAAAGCATACCGTTTGAAAATTTTCACCCCTTAGTGATTTGCACATGCTCTATGACATGTGTCCTTCCCCTTCAACTCGCCGTCAGTGATTGATCAAAACACCAATTTCTCCCTACGAAGACTATCATCGCGCATGCGCTAACCCAATTTTGTTTAGAACTTCCGATGTCTAACTTTTGGCGAGCTTTTTATATAAAGCAACCTTTGAATTTCAGGACATTTGAACATTTCAGGGAGACTTCGAAAGTGTGCTCAATGGCCGAACGATCAGAGCATTCAGCATGCAATCAGACATTGTGGGTTCGAATCCTTCGCGGTCCAAAAGTCGATTTATAATTTCTTTTTACTCTTGGGCACTCTGGATTAGGGGTGCCAACTTTTCAATCTAATTAAGATTGCCATTCTGCCTCGCCTAAGTGTGTCACCAGTGAGACAAGCCTTTTACCCCTAAAAGGTGCAATGTGTCACCTGCAGTTTTAGCAGTGTGTAATGTTGAGTGTTTTGAAAGAAACAAGTCAGTTACACAATTTTGAAAAGTTTCAAATGTTTATCTATTGTACAATTATAGAAAAATGTACCAACGCGTAAAAAACACATTTCGAGAAAAAAGACAAAAAAGAAAACCTATATATTCAACCACACAACTTAAAACATAATACTAAAAAATTAACCTTTACATATAGTTTTGACAATAATGATTAAAAATTCTAAAATGGTAACCATTTTATGTTCCATAAGTCTTTAAATGAAAACGTGGTGAAAATATATTGATATCTAATGGTAAAGCCCTTGTAAGAAGACTCTAGATTTTTTTATGTACAGCCATTTCATTGTAAATAAATAAATAAATAAATAAATAAATACCATATTAACTCGTGTATACCCCGCACGCGTGCATAACGCGCACCCCCTACTTTATAAGAAACAAAGGTGATTTTTTAAAATCTGGTATATAACGCGCACCATAAATTTGATATGCAAATGAATGAATGAGTAAATAAATTTAAGTAAAGAAAGTCGAAACAAACATTACATCATGGCAGAAACAAGGCGAAAATACATTTTTAGACTTCTGATAGGGAGTACATGACAGGGGGCAGGAGTGAGTGAGGGCAGTAAGAATTGCTAGTTAGCGCTTATATAATGTGAATGTATAAAAATCCCTCTCGGCTTGGCCTATAGGCGGAGGTAGATTTCAAAGAGTGCTCATTTCAACAACAACAACAAAAAAAAGATTACAGATAAACCCAGTTTAACAACTTTATTTGTCCTTTTTTGAAAAATTTTTAATTTCCTTTTTCTGTAAGGACTGGTTTTATCAGAATCATCTTAAGCCAAATTCGATCAAATGTCCATTTTGACAACATATTTTGAAATAATTCTGACTTATTAAAAAAATCGACTAATACGGTACATTATATAGTTCCTAAATAACAAAAGACTGTCAATTGAATGTGTTTGAGAGCAAAATTGAATTTAAAAATGAGTTATAAAATAACCAATTTTGAATACAACCTCAATTCTTAATCTTGATAGTTTCGGGAATTTTTGCGCGAGTGCTCCCTTTGACAGCATTTTTAAAAATATATTCAGCCTTTATCAAAAAACTGAACAATGCGGGATATTACACAGCTCCTATATAAGAAAACCTGTCAATTGGATGCGTTTGAGAGCAAAACTGAATTTAAAAATGAGTCAGAAAAAACGCAATTTGTTATTTGAATACTTCATCAAATTTCCTATCACAGTTACTTCGGGAAATTCTGTTCAAAATACCCTTTTTGGCAGCCTTTTTTGATATATATTCTGTCTTTATCAAAAAATTGACCAATGCGTCATATTATACATTTCCTAAATAAGAGGACTTGTAAACTGGATGCGTTTGAGAGTAAAAATGGATTTAAAAATGAGTCAGGAAAACGCAATTTGTTATTTGAATACTTCTTCAAATTTCCTATCACTGTCACTTCGGGAAATTTTGTTCAAAATACCCTTTTTGGCAGCGTTTTTTGAAATGTATTCTGTCTTTATCAAAAATCTGGCCAATGTTTCACATTATATAGTTCCTAAATAAGAGGATCTGCCATCTGGATGCGTTTAAAATAAAAAATGAATTTATAAAACAAATCAGAATGTAAGCAGTTTGAATTAGAGGTTTTTTCTCCAATTCCAATTTTCTTTTAATTTATTTTTGCTATAAGAATTGATCATATGAAAAACTTGTCAATATAAAAGTTGTAGATATTATTGAGGAGATGTAAAATAAATTTAATTGGATTTGATAGTTTAAGAATTGACAAAGTTATGGATTTTTTTCTTTTTCAAAAGCCCTTTTTATTTTTGTTTTTAATTTTTTTACCGGTAAGAGTTAGTCCTATCAAAAACTTGCAAATACAAAAGTTTTAAATAATTTTGAGAATATTTATAAAAAATTTAGATGGATTTGATATCTTGAAAATTGATAAAGTCATGATATTTTTTTCTCCCCAAAACCCTATTTTTTTCGCCCCTTGAGCCCATTTTTAACTTTATCAAAAATCTGCCATGCGTAAATTTTTGGCCCAGTATTTAGAAGTAATATAAACTTTAAACTGATTCGATATCTATTTTCATTAAGAAGTTATGGTCTTCTTTCTGTTTTCACAAAAACGCCCCCTATTTCGAGCTCCTTGGTCCGATTTTGCTCATTAACGAACTTAGCCGAGATTTTATCCCCTTAGATTTTATGTAAAAGTTTGGTGGAGATTGGTGAAGAATTATAGAAGTTATCGTGTCCATAAGAAAAATGAGATATATAGATAGATATATATATATATAAAAACTGGTGCGAATGCAATAGGTAGTATTTCATACGAAATCTACCTAAAAAAGTGCAAGGAGTGAAAAAGAGTTTCAGTAATGCTTTAATTAAATAAGATTTTGCGAATAATTATGTGTTCTTTAAATGCATTTCTTGATTAATATATATATCACGTGAATACGTCCAGCATTAAAAAGTTATTCCATGTATAACGCGCACCTAGGAGTTTTGCCCTAAATTTTTGTAAAAATGTGCGCGTTATCCACGAGTAAATACGATAAATCGAAACAGTTCTTGTTATTCGAAATTTTTGAAATTTTCTTTATTTAGAAATATAATGCGAATGAAAAAGGTAAAAAATTATACTGATAACTTGGTCTATTGAGTTCTTCTTAAATTTTAGAATGCATCAGTAGTGCTGAAATTCCAAATATTGAAGAAATGAATTCTAATGATCATGATAGTGATAATAATTCTGTTTCAAAATTTAAACTTTGTTAAAGATTTCGGAAATTTTTTTCCAATAAATAATTTAAGCTTTGTATTACACAATATTATTATTACTGAATATTGAGTTTTATGGATTTTGACACTTATGTTTCATCTGAAAGTTCTAATTAAATTTTTGAGGAAGATTCAGATTCATTATTTCTTCTTATAATATTAGTTGGAAATGAAAATCCTTCAAAATAAATGTTTTATATTTTACTAATGAAACAACAGAGGGAAATGTGAAACAATATTGCCCTTTATATTATTATTAAAAATACTTGACTGAAAGTGAAATCTAAAATATGTTTCAGAAAACAAATAAAAATAACAACAACAAAAAAAATCTTCAAACATGTATGTGAAAAATAGATAAGCAATCTTATATGCTTCCGTATAGCAACTGGTTGCCTCAATTTAATGATAAACACGAAACAACGCTGTGTAAAAATTACGGCGGCAGTGGTAAAACTCACATATACTGCAAAACATGTACAATGCACATATGCTTCACAAGGGGAAGAATTGTTTTCCATGTTAATTATTGGAAATTGATCTCATTTAGTATATAAAACTTAGGAATATATAAAAATGCAATATAAAGCTATGTACTATTCATGTGTCCGTTAGAAGGAGTAAAATGATAAAAATATTTAGTTTTTGAAATTTATTTAGTATTGTACCTTATTTATCTAACTTTGCTATTAAAAAGATGATAATTAGAACATAAATCGTAAGAAAAGTTTTAGCGCTACATATTTGATTTTTGCAGCCTTATAGACCTGTTGACCGTTCCATTTTCTGTTTTTCTATTTTTTTAATTTCATTGTTATGCTTCACCAGCGGAAAAATGTTTTCATGTTAATTAATGTGAAATTGTTGTTGATGATAAAAGTGATGCTGTTAATAATGTGAAAATGACCTGTTGTCCATTCCAATGGGTATTTTCCTATTTTTTTAAAGAATTACTTTACCCTTAATTTTTTTAACATGTTTATTAGCACTCTATTATTATACCGTATTTTCTCGTGTATACCGCGCACTCGTCTATATTGTGCACCCCTTACTTTACAGGAAAAAAACGGCAATTTTTTTTTAAAATCTAGTATATAACGCGCTCCACACATTTAATATGCAAGTAAAGAATTTAAGTAAGGGTAGTCGAAACAAATATTAAGATAGACCAGGACACAAGGCGAAAATACATTTTTATGAGTTCGATTAGGAAATAAATGACGGGGGGATTGTAGTAAGTGACGGCAATGAGAATTGTTAATTAGCGTTTAAATAATGTTACTAATATTTTTGTATAAAAAAGTGAAAGTATTGAAATAAAGGTACAACAATTCTTGTATTAAATTGTATTAGATTTTCCTGTATTGATTTTCTTGTATTAGACTTTCCTATTTTAATGACTTTTTTGAATACATTTAATAAATAATGTATAGTGTAATTACTTCAGCAAATATAACATTTTTAGTGATTTTATTAAGCAAGAATAAACTCTTCTATAAATTATTCTAAAACATGGCCGCGATCTTACAATTATAGTTTCTTGCATTTTGTAAAATTTTTATTTTTAAAATATTTTTTATTAGAATAATCAACAGAAAAACTGAACATGTAATTCAATACACTTGCATATTAAAAAAATATATAGGGTGAGTCATAAATATCGAAACAATAGGCTATCTCCTTAAATATTGCCCTTAGACCCATACTTCCAATTGCAAAAATTCATTAAAAAAGTCAAACTTTTTGATAAGATAAGTTGCAACTCCATAGGGGGTCTATTTGAAAAAGTACGAAAATTAACTTTTTATCCGGCCCCCGTAGGATAAAAATTCCAATTAGGAAAACTTTCCTTATCCAGTCCTGAATAATACATAAAAAGTTGCATCTTCATATCTTCAAAACTCGAAGAGTTATAGCCGTTTAAATAATTCATCAGGTTTTCAGGGAATAGACACAAATTGAAATGTGCGCAATTCAAAAGACAATGTTAGTTTAACAGTTCTGGAAAACGTGTAAAATGTATCTTTTGAGTTAGAATTTTAATTTTTTTTTCTATTTTTGTGATGGTTAGCCATATAATTTGCTAAGAAAATCACATCCTAAATTTTATCATAAAATTTATAAAAATTTCATATGAATAGTACTGGTTTAAATGGGATAGTTAAAAATCGTTATAACTCAAAACATTATTTATCAGATTTCTATTTCTTTCCATTTAATTAAAGATGAAAATCTGATTTTAGTTTTTTGGGGGTTTTATTTTTCAATATTAATTTTAGAACTATTAATAATATTTGTTGAAAAAATTATATAACTTTAAAAAAAAATTCTTATTTTCAAAAGTAAATAATTTTTCAATTTTTCCCGAAACAAAACGAATGTAAAATAATTAAAAAAGACATGTTTCAAGTTTGTACTTTTTTCTCTTTAACAATTCTTAACTTTTAATAAGGTCTGCACTGGCCAAAATTTTCAATCCCAGTCTCGAACAATCCGTATTAAAAATAGTGTCTCTGACTGACCTAATACGCGCATGAAATAAGTAAAATTTGGTTCAATCAAATTTTTTACAAAAACCACATAGATTTTAAAATCACTTTTATTTTACAAAAATAAATTAAAATAAAATAAAATAAAATAAAATGAAATAAAATAAAATAAAATAAAATAAATAAAAACTTTAAAATTTATATATTTTTTATGAATAGTATTTAAATGCTAAAAAATTAATCACAACAAAACCAGAAAAAAAATCTGCCTATGACGGAATTCAGTCTTAAACAGAAAATGTGTTGATCCGTGCAAAATGAATACAATATTACCTGAGAAAAAATAAACTCCATTTAACCCTCCTAGGAAGGGCGTTTGTCTATTACGTATTTTTTCTTTCGTATGTGATTCCGTCTTAAAAGGTTTTACTGTATAACATTTTTCAAAATCTCCAATGCACGGGATTTGGATTAGCGATATTTAAATATGTGTGAAACATTTAGATATAAACAGAGATTCATTGATAAAATAAATATATCACAGTCTTTGAAGCATCTTTAATAATAAAAAGCATAAATATAAAAAAAAACGAAAAGCTATACTAAGTATTTTTGGTCAGAACTCTTCCCCGCGAAACAATTTTTAACTACACTGAAGTAAAAAACTGTGCAGAAATTCAAAGCCGAGGCGAGCTATGATTTAAAATTTTTTCCAGGCTGGTCCGGATTATGATTTTAACATTTTTCCATGCCGGGCAGCGATCCATGCAGACTTCCAGAGCTAACGTTCAACATATTTTGAAAACAAATTTTGATTTAAATCAATACGCTGCTTTATTATGTCCAAATAAGAGGCACAGTCTTGAATCGACATTTAATAAAGACAATTTGTAGACAATCCCTTATTTCCTTTGAAAATCAGTCAACAATTCATGGTTTATAGGCATGGTAAAGTGGTGTAAGTCACGAATTTCGGAGAATTTTAGATTTCTATATCTCTGTCAGATTTTTAGATACGGAGATGTAATTTTTTTGTTCAACTTAGGAATGGATAAGGGATAATTTTCTAACTGGGAATTTTGCTCTACGGGGGCCGTATAAAAATTTATTTTTCGTATTTTTTTTTCAAATAGAACTCCCATGGAGTTGCAAGTTATCTTATCAGAAATTTCACCTTTTTTTATGAATTTTTGCAATTGGAAATATGGGTCTAGAGGCAATATTTAAGGAGATAGCCTATTTTTTGAAATTTATGACTCACCCTGTATATATTTCCAAAGGCAATTATCCATCCTATTTAAGAAAAGTTCATCTCCAACGAAAATTGTGATGTTTGATATGAATCAAGGTTTTCAGTATTTATTGTTATCCTTCAAAAGATATTGTCATTTTGATGGAAAAGCACTCAAATCACTTATCTATTTAGAAACAAACATCCTTAATAAATCACTGAATAGTTTTCTCATATTATATGGATGATTCGTTAACGATGACATCAGATAAGACATTGTCCAGAAATAGATATTTGGTGATTCATCATGTCAGTATCAATGGCGAGTCAACGTTTAATGATTGCAGAGAGAACTTTACATTGAATATTTTTTGTATTGCAATAAAAAGCAAATGGAATCGTTAATTGGGTGTAATATAATTTCTGATTGATTTCATTCTTTACAATGAAGATTCGAAAAAGTGTATTATAGTAAAAAAAGATAAATGAGATTGCAATAAATGTCCATAAAAAGGAAAAAAATCCTTGTGATTGATTAAAGTTTACTAGAAAGAAAAAGTGAAGTGCATTTTATTATATTTTATTATGTTTTATATTAAAAGAGTAGTGACAAAATTGAAAAAACTTTCCAGTTTTTCAATTTCCAGTTTCCAGTTTTTCCAGTTTTTTCAGTTATTTCCAATATAACCATTGAGAATAGCTGTTAATCAAAGAGAATTCATACTAATATCACTATTTTAATATTTACTTTGGTACATTCGAGTAAAGAAATTTAATGTAATTAATACTTTTGTATACAACTCATCATTATATATAATATAAATATTTAAAAAATACTTTAAAGAAATCCGTATTTAAAATCCCAAAATCAGCTTTTCAGTTATGTAGTTACATTAAATATATATGTACAAATATACATATGATAATATTCATTGAAATGCTAGTTCAGATATATGGGCAATTTTAATTTTATTTCTAATGATTAAATACTTTATCTGATGATAATTTATTTGTTTTTATAATACGGGATTCAAATCAGTATAATTTATTTTATAGTTTCGAAATGAAAATTAAAAATATTGAAGTTTTAGACAATATATTTGAAACGACTTTTCAGAAATACCATCTAAATGTAATTTCTTTAAATTTGATCCACTGGAATGCGTTTTCAAGTAATGTACTGATATGGTTTTTCTTCCATGGACACTTTTTGCCAACTTTGTAATCTATGAATGATCCCAGGAAGACTGGATTACAGAATTTTACACCTAGGTGCCAGCGCAAAAGTTACTATTGCAATAGTCGATTCTTTTTAAGCTACTTATGATCTCTTGCATTTGAATAGCAGTACTTTTTAAAGTCTTCTTTGCATGATAAAGTCTCAGAAAAAGAAAATGTAAAATGCATTTCAGTATTTACTGGTATTCGAATTCAAAGAATCATCCGAAAACATATATGTCTATAACAGCCGCCGTTTTTCTGCCAAAATGCAAGACAAATGAAAGACTTTTGCCGCTTACAATTGCCATTCTTCAGAACATTGAAGAATTCGTAAGACACAACCCAGCAAACTACTGTTTCCAATAAATTATTATTCTTTTATTTTTTATTTTATTTTGTGTATCTTACATAACATTAGAAAAAAATATGGACAATAGGTTTAGAAAATACTGGTATTAAAATTGAAGGGGGACCTTAAAAAGCACAAGAATGAAAATTGCTATTTTCTGACAGCGATTTACTCTAGTTATTCAGACCCTATTTTCGGCAGATAATAAATAATCCACAGCTCGTCAGAAATGTACTAGTGTATCATGTAAATTAATATTATTTATAAAAAATGATTTATGTTACATAATCTGAAGAAAATAAGACAGAAATTACTTCCAGAATTTATTCAGGATCAGAATTTATTCAGGGTCCGTCAGCTGAAAATAATCCAATTATAAAAGGTGATTTTTTCTGTCTAAATGTCAGTTTTCCAAGGGTTGTGGAAACCTGCGCAAAATTTTAATTCAATGTAGCTTATAATTATTATACAAAGTGTCTAAAAATGAAATAGAAATATTCTATATTTCGTTAAAAAAAATGTCGTTAAAATACTTCCATATTTTACTTATTATAAGATGGACAAAATTTAAAAGTTTGTAATCGTAACTGTAGATGACATCTAGTGCCTTATAAAAATATTATCATAAACGGAAAATGACAGAAACGATTACGTCACAAGAAAAAGCAACTTTTATTGGGGGGGGGGGACTTTAAAAAAGGAAAACTTTATCAACTTTTCAACATCGGATAACTTCGGAACACGGTATAAAAAAAAAGCAATAGACCAGAAAAAAAAGAAAAAAGGCATCGATCCTGGTCTCGATAGGATTAGAGGCCTTTCATGGCTACTTTGTTACCCTGATATCTCTCCCTGCGATTATTTTCTTCGGAGTTTCATTGAGAATATTATTTATAAGATGAAAGCAACATCCGCGTGGGAATTGAAACAACGCATTAGTGAAGCTTTCATTTTGTTAACTCTGGATATTTTGAACCGTATGTAGATTGATTTGAACCGAAGAACTTAAATATCATATTGATATCGTGCGAGCAACTAAAGGAGAACATGTAGAGAAGTTTTAATATAATTTATTATATATATATATAATAAATATAGATATATACATATGTATATATATATTATATGTATATATAATATATATATATATGTAAATATATATATGTGACGATTTAAGGAGAACTCGAATTACTTCCACTGGTTAAAAAGAAACACGCAGTCATGGCAAGCGAGGGAAAAAACAAAATAAAATAATAAATGTAGAAGATCCAATAATTAGTCATGGGCTGCTGTAAATTCATTTATTAAATTCGTAATAATGAGGAAGGAAAAGCTCCTTTTTGCAAAAATTCCATCATTATTTCAGCGAGCTGTCCTCATCGAAGAAGCAACCCAAGAAATCTTCAGAAGAATCTTCCTTTCATCTCGAGACTTCCCTTTTTTAAACTGAAAAGAAAGTTCTGGAACATTCGGTAACCTCAAACCATCATTCTTTTATGTAAACAGAATTCTTGTCCAGTTACGAGGCTATTTTAAGCAGACGATAAATTTATTTAAAAAAAATATTATTTAACCAATTTATAATTGACTCCGAATTTTAAATATCTTAGGCAGACGATTTTTATACATGATTAATTTTAAGAGAAGAAGAAAAGAAATGAATTTATTAATATGCACATTATCGTTCACGGCGGAAAAATAAATAAATAGATAAAATAAAATAATGATATTTTTTGAAAGGTATGGTTTTGGAATAAATTTAATAAGAATTTTTTAAAAAGGGTTGATAAAAACATAGAAGAAATCAGTTTTATTTGGAATATTAAGAAATAAAGTTTTAATTAAGAATATTTTTAATTTAGAGCCATCTTTTTAAATTTACGCATACTGGAATAATGTTTTTTAAGGCAAATTAAGAATTTATATCGTCTGCACACAGATTAACAGATTAGATCTAGAAATAAGATTTTAATTTAATAATTTGAAGTAAGTACGGAATATTATTATAAGAAAATTAAGATAGTATAAAGGTTAGTTTTGGCGAAAAAAAAATTTAAATTTGTAATATTATCCCCCCTCCCCAAGACTTTGTATGAAATTGATAGTTAAATAAAACTACAAGTTCAGACAACAGAAATATAATAATTTAGAAAAGTTAAATTTTGGAATAAAACTGTCAAACTCAGGAAGCCAAGAGATGGAAGAAAAGAAAATTAACGCAATATAAAAAATATTAGCGATTAAAATAAAATAGTTAACAGAAAATAATTCTGAATTGAATTTAGGTAGGAGCATTTCCCTGAAAGAAATACAATAATGTTACAACATCACTTACCATTTGTAAGTGCATAGGAGATAATACATATAATAACAGTAAATAAGTTATGAATATTAATAAGCAAGAGATAAAAATATAATAAAAACAATAAAAGTTCGTTCTCATGGAAGTTTAAATAACTACAATGACTTAATGCATAGTTTATTTTAAATAAGTCCTTTAAATGAAAAAAGTCTTTCAAGAATATATAAAAGAGTCTTTTTCAATGTCCAGTGAATACAGTCTCTTTAATTAAATATCTCCAAATCTAGTTTAAGCTTTGTTTTTTATGTTATGTTGGATCCAACATCTTTCAGTAATATATCAATTTTTCAATAATAAATAGCATCACTCTCAATATCAATAATAAATAATATAGAAAAATTTAAATAATAACAATAACAACAATAATAAGTAATAGTATAATAAGACTCCATATCCTAATATTTTTCAATAAGAGTATAATTAATACTAAACTTCATCATAGAAATCATAATAATAATAATAATAGTAAAACAAGAGTATAATCAAAAGAAAATATCACTATTTGTTTATTATTGATAGGGAAAATATTGGTTGAGGATAAAAATAATTACATAGCAACTAAATAATTTTCTTATCTTCTAACAGCATAAGAAAGTATTTTTTGCTAGCCGAAAGTATAAATAAAAAAAATCATAATAATTCCAAAATCCAAATAAAATTAAACCAACCAGTATTTCCTTACAATAATTCCTCTCTGATACTCTTTTACTCTTTTGAAATGTCAAATTTGGTTATAAGTTTTCAATGCCAAATGTAGAATAATGTTTTATCCACACATGGTTTATAAACTTTAATAATAAAATACAATAGGAATAAAAGGTGTCATTCTTAATTGAGAAATGGAAATAAAAAAAGTGTGCTTTTTTGAAAAACTTTTAATCTGTAGTTTTCACAATCACTGAAAATCACATATTATGTTATAGGTTTGAGTAGAATCATTAGATTTTATAACTATTATCATATAGTATTATCATATAATATCTGCTGAATAAATAGAGTAATACTAATGTCCAATAAAGGAGTAAATATAGTTAGACTTAAACACCCTTAAAATTAATTTATCAACATCAATTTGAAAGCTTTTACAATCAAAGTGTTCACCTTATGCCTGCATAAGGAGCCATATTTAATCCCAAAAACTCCCAAAAACAAGTAATATTCTTGTAGCGCTCCAAGAACATACCCGCTGATGTTGAAAATTATGGTTTTTTTATGGTAAATTTAATCTATTGTCTTGATTTTAGTTTGATCTAGTGATTGTATCTGAGGTTTTGTTTGTTTTTTGGATTGCTCATGAAACAGTTTAAAATCTTCGGGTGAAAAATAGGGTCTTAATTTAGAAACATGCACAATAACGGAATTCTGTCCTGTCTCATAATTAAATTTATCTATTTCATAAGTTACATCAGAAAGTTTATTTATAATTTTATATGGTCCAGAGAAAGTAGGTTCTAATTTTCGAGTGTTAGGGTATTTAAATTCTTCATAAATTACAGAGTCTTGTATTTTTAATGGGCATTCAACAAAATTTCGATCATAGAGTCTTTTACTTTTAAGGTGAAATTCATGAGTTCGCGCTTTCGCAATTTTGAGGGCTTTGTCTACTGATGTTGTATACATTTTAATTGCCTCACACAAAACCATTACCCACCATTTAAAAAAAAATTGAATCAAAATTATCGTGAAATTGTGACTATATTTAGCTGTTAACATTAACCAGAAATTTTATCTAATAAAAATAGAAATTGTAAATATCACAGTTATACCTTATTATTACAAACTTGCCCTTAATCGTGCATAGAAATATCATAATAGTCTTAATAAGTAACAGTAAATATCTTAAGAACATCATACTCCTCAATTAAATCCTTAAGAATAAAAATATTTCAATCTCCAACACATAATAATGATGATAATAATACTCATAAATAGGTAAGTAAGTAAGATTCACAGATAAATAATCAAATAAATAAACCTGACAAACAGAGAACTATCTACAACGAATGGTAATTTATAATTATTTGTACATCCATACACAATTAATAGTCAAATATTATGAGAATTATTTTGTGAGCTACTTGGAAGAGTATCAGAGGATGGAAACTCACTCCTAAAAATACATTCTCTTTCCCAATGAAAAGCATTACTGACACCCCTATTTGTGCATATCCTACAAGGTCTTGAAGGGTATGAATTTTGAATATAATTATTTTGACAAACTCTAGGTCTTTGAAACTGAGATTGCCTTTGGGGAATCCAATTCCTAGGTGTATTATTGGGCCTAACTGGCTGAATCCAGGGCCTAGTTGGTTGAAAAGGTTGAAAATTTTGTCTAGCTGATGGTTGATTTATTACTTGGTTTGAAACTAGTGGGGTGGAAACTTCCACGAATTGTTTGACAACCCGGTACCATTCTGTGGTACTACTAGGAGGATTTATAATAATACTGTTTTTGAATTCTGGTTTTAAACCATCAGTTAAACCTTGTAATAGTATATTTTCACTAAGATGTAATTTCCTACCAATTTCCACTTTCTTACGAAAATAAGTTTCTAAATTGTCTAAATTATCTAATTTCAGGTTTGAAAAATCAGAAAAACTCGGGAAGTCTAATTCAATGAGTCTTTCTATCAAAATTTTCTTAATTTGTTCATAATCCGTACAATTTAAGCAGTCATTGATGTAAATTTTTTGCGCTTCACCTTTCAAATATTGCGCAATAGAATTAAATTTCCATTCTAGATTTTTCTGTTCCCTATCACATGTTTTATCAAAAAAGTTAACCAAGACAAAATGTTCATTCCAGAACTCGGGTCAAACGGTACGAACTTAGGATCTTCCATAATTTTTTGATTCTTACTCATTAGAATAAATGAAGCACTTCTATTTTCTTTATTAAATCCCGATCGTAAAATCATTCGCAATAAATTTCAAAGTTAATAATTTCTATCAATTACATATTTTTTCAAAATTACTATATCAGATCCATAACATACAATAAATAATAGAATAATAAATAAATTAGTAATTTAAGAAATTAACTTCAAATTACTCTCATCAATAAAATAATAAATAAATAAATAAATAAATAAATAATAAATACTTTCCATCAATCATAAATAGAATAGGAATAATAATCAAAACATTTAATAAAATAAACTTACAGTTCCCGAAAAATCTTCAATAAAATCCATTCTTTATTACATTCCTCATCAAATACCTTTCGCATACTCACCACTTTGAAGTTATTAATTTTCAAAAATTTGTCATTATGACCATGATTATCTTGAGTCATCAGTTACACATAAACAGCAAAAAGGTGGAATATCAGGCCTCAGGAATTCACGAGATATTTAGAAGAAATCTTTCAAACCACTCGGACAGAAAGCTGTTTAACATTAAAATCTCCTCTGTTACATTCACTCGAGGAATCAAAAGGTAATGGCAATTCTTGCTTAATAACACTTTCAATCATGGCGGGAAAAATTTTCGGCGATTCATATTTTTGTCATCACTTCGTTTCAGTAGATTCATTAGATTCATTTACATAGCATTTTACTTCTTCAGTAGATTCATTTCAAAATCCGAAACAGGCACTAGCACAGGCATTACTTATCCTGTCGACTTTTCGATTAGTTGTGACGATTTAAGGAGAACTCGAATTACTTCCACTGGTTAAAAAGAAACACGCAGTCATGGCAAGCGAGGGAAAAAACAAAATAAAATAATAAATGTAGAAGATCCAATAATTAGTCATGGGCTGCTGTAAATTCATTTATTAAATTCGTAATAATGAGGAAGGAAAAGCTCCTTTTTGCAAAAATTCCATCATTATTTCAGCGAGCTGTCCTCATCGAAGAAGCAACCCAAGAAATCTTCAGAAGAATCTTCCTTTCATCTCGAGACTTCCCTTTTTTAAACTGAAAAGAAAGTTCTGGAACATTCGGTAACCTCAAACCATCATTCTTTTATGTAAACAGAATTCTTGTCCAGTTACGAGGCTATTTTAAACAGACGATAAATTTATTTTTAAAAAAATATTATTTAACCAATTTATAATTGACTCCGAATTTTAAATATCTTAGGCAGACGATTTTTATACATGATTAATTTTAAGAGAAGAAGAAAAGAAATGAATTTATTAATATGCACATTATCGTTGACGGCGGAAAAATAAATAAATAGATAAAATAAAATAATGATATTTTTTGAAAGGTATGGTTTTGGAATAAATTTAATAAGAATTTCTTAAAAAGGGTTGATAAAAACATAGAAGAAATCAGTTTTATTTGGAATATTAAGAAATAAAGTTTTAATTAAGAATATTTTTAATTTAGAGCCATCTTTTTAAATTTACGCATACTGGAATAATGTTTTTTAAGGCAAATTAAGAATTTATATCGTCTGCACACAGATTAACAGATTAGATCTAGAAATAAGATTTTAATTTAATAATTTGAAGTAAGTACGGAATATTATTATAAGAAAATTAAGATAGTATAAAGGTTAGTTTTGGCGAAAAAAAAATTTAAATTTGTAATATATATATATATAGTGTGTGCGTGCATTCTTTTAACATTAAAAATAAGTTATTTCTTGTAATTTTTGTACTATAATGTTGAAGTTCATTATTTCATTTGTGGGTAGACTCAAGGAGAAAAAAAAGATACTTTAAAAAGTAAAGCTACATATATAATGTATGCTTGCAAAATTTTTGTCCGGAGAAATTTACTGATATAACTCCCGAATTCAAATTTCGCAAATCTACATAATTGTTGTAAAAATACATATAATATTATTTCAAAGAAATTTATACAAAATTTGCAAGTAATAAGTATTAGAACACGAAGTGGCTAAAACGACACATTGATTTTTCGACAATTTCAAAAACGTTATAAAATTATTTTGTGAGTTTTTATAGAAGCAAACAGTAACAGGCATCGATATTCATTTTTAAAAGTGTTAGTAAAAAATAAGGAAAAACAAGAAAATTTTATTATAGGTTTTATAATTTAAAAATAACGGCTTAAAAAATCCTTTTAATATGTATGTCATAAATATCTCATCTGGAATTATTAGATATTTTTTCGTATGAAATAAATTACAATGATTGAATTAATGTTTAGAAATTCGATAATGTGCACCTCTAAGTAAATGAGAAGATAATTTATCTTTCGTATACCGAATTAAAAAATCCACTTTTTTCTTAAAAATAACCCGAGAATATAATAGTTTTAGCCCATATCTCCAAGCGAAATGTCCCAACGATATGCCACAATTTTCTCCAAATTTTCAGTTTAAAAAATGGTGATTAATTGTTATATATCGTAACAAGAAATACAAAAAATAATAATTATTATTTAGGAAGATATTTTCAATAAAAAACAGATGTACCTGTTGGCAAATCTTATTTCAAGAAAACTAGAAAAAATCTGAAATATGATAAAGCTGTATCTAATTATGTTTTTTCCCCCTTGCAGCAGAACTTTAGGAAATGTGTAATTAACTATACATAACACCACTTTATGTATAAAAAACACCTTTACTATATCATTTTGATTTTAGATATTTTTATTCCAAAGAAATTTGATGAAATGATACTTGAGCACACATTTTTTTAAGTGGTTTAAAAAATCAGTTACAAATGTTTAGTAATAGATATTTTAAAATACACATTGCATTATGAATTGTTTTTCCAAATTTCGTTAAAATAAAACGCAAATAAGGGGCTTACAATCTGAAAGAAACAACGAAAAAAATAACTTATCCGTATTGGTTATACATTTTTCACCAATAATTATCAATATTATTAAACAATTAATGGTTAAAACGAAAAGCGAAAGTAAAAAAGAAAAAGATGTAATAACAATGCAAATGAAGTAGCGAAGTAATAAACCTCAAACAATTAGGTAAAATATCTGATGAGATCTAATGGTCTAATCAGATTTGATGAGATCTGATGAGATGTTGATCTAACATGTTTTATAACACGATTTTTAAATAAAGCACTTTATGCATTTTATGCACTTTACAATGTGCATTTTAAGTTTTTTTAAAATATATAAGTATATATATATATATAATATTCCATATATATATATATATATATATATATATATAAATGGAAAATATTTTTTTATATTTTTTTTACTGGAATAACTTTAATGTAAATGAATTTGGCTTGCCGAATAGTAGGGGAAGGTGGGCCACTTTGGGACATAGCCCGCCGTGGGACATCTCAAGCTTTATTTTATAGTTAAAAATTTGTACACATAAGTGTGAATATATGATACGACAATTTACTCTCTCATGTACCATTTTGTAAAATAGTTTTTTTTAATTTTTCTTTTGAAGCACCAAAATTGTTTTAATGATAATTCCACAATTAGTTTTTCTGGAAAATTTTATTTTTTATGTTAATTGTGAGATTTTGGTTAATGCAAAATCTGATTCAACGTCGACTTCCGCATCATTCAACTAAAGAATCTTTTTATAATTTTTGTTTCATAAGACTTTTACGTATTAATAATTTACTGATTTTTGATTATCTACCTTTCTTGGGTGTATTTTTTTTTTTTTTTGACTTCCTTACCCCTTTCTTTCTATAATATTTAATTCGATCCAAGCTTTTCTTACGTACTCGTGTGTCATAATGTGTCTGATTTTTGTTACTTGCTACTTGATGTTTCTTCGAATATGTATTTTTTAATATTTTCCCATAGTCTTTCTCTTCATTTAAAGTTATAAAAAGTTTCATTGCGTATAAAAAACATTTCATGTTTATTTACTTAGAACAGGTGTCACAAATAAAAAATTAAAAAGGTTGACATGTTTCGGTTCATTCATAAGAACCGTATTCATAACACATTAAATCAGTAGAAAACTAAATATAACTGGATATAAATATAATTTAAAAACCCAAAACACAAAACACTGCGCCCCCTATGATCGTGAATAGTAACAAGCTAATAACAGTTTTAACTTTGAAGTTTCATTGCGCCTGTTACAGTAAGACAGTCTGCTTTCGAAACCTTTATTGTATTTCACATTTTAAATATTGTATTCTTATGATGCGTATTAAATAAGTTTTTATAATATTTCATTTTAATATTTTATTGAACATAAGTGGTACATGAATTTTGCTTTACAGAAAAAGTATTTAAAAAATAGTTACAAGAATTGTTTAAGGATCCATTTTCAAAAATTTTGCGAAATCAAAAAACAATTATAATGTTACAAATACGGTAATTACTGTTAACTGACAAATAATTAAGAAAATAATGCCTATTAAAAAAGACTTTAGTAAGTGCCAAAAATCATTAATTTTGTTTTTATTACAATATAATAACTAAACGTTTTAAACCAATAGGAAGAATGAAACAAATAAATCAAAACTTCTTGTTAAAGTTTAAATGACATGAGGGAGAAAAGTGCAAATTTATTACACCAAAGGGAGAAATTAATTGCATTTTTTAAGTATTTTGTAGTAAAATAAAATGTGTGTAAACTATTTACATTGCATTGCAATTCTAAAATAAAATTTAAACGCATATCTAAAGACTTTGAATGCATGGCAATGCTCTGTTAGGGAATTGGGGGTACTACTTCATTATCCCATTGACTCTTTTCGACAAATTATATAAATCGACAAACTACTCGTAAATTATATAAATTGAACGTGTATGTGACATTTATGATAAGTCATTATTGACATTAATCGGATATTGTGATAGTTTTTGGTCGACCTGTTAATCATGTAGTAAAAGAAACATTCTTATAATTCAAAAAAAAAATAAAAATAAAAAATAAACCTATTAACTAACAGCTTACTGACTAGAATGAAATGTCTCATTTCCAATTCAAAAATTACAGGGTCATGAACTATAGATGAGTGATGAAAGCAGGATTATAACTATCTCGACAGCTAATTATCCGATCGAGTTCATTCTTTATGCAAAATTTATATTTTCTTAATGTCGTTTACAGCCACTACTTAAAATACAAAAAAGAAAAATTTTATATATTTTTAATCAGAATAAATATTTCGAGAGTCCGAAAAAAATAATTCAGTAAAATCGAAATCCCTCATATTCAATAAGCTTTTTACCATTATTACATGCAAATTACACACCAAATTGAAAATCTCTATCTCAATTTGTTCTGGAGATAGAATGATTAAAGACAGATAGACGAACAGAGAGACACACAGACAGACGAACGGCGATTTTTTTTTCAAAAAATATGTTTTTTCGGAAACTCCAATATGTAAAATGTGTAAATCCAACAATTATTGTTTTTTGATTTTCAGACGATTGAAAGATTTACCCTATACTACGTATGATGGTTTTCCTATACTACGTATGAAGTAATATATTGTATTTTACTGGTTATGAGTGTTTGACATAAAGCTAATGCCTGTATAAATTTATTTATTTATTAATTATTTATTTGTTCATGCACAAAAATCATAAGGTTTTATGTATTTATTTATAAAACTGGATTATTTCGAAAATCCATTTAAAGTAATTAGTAGCAATAAATTAAAATATTTTCTTAACATATTTTTCTTAACACGAAGCTTAAAATAAAATAGTTTATTATTCTTCACACAGTTTATTATTTCGCATGAAACTTACACTACAAAAAAAGTAATTACCAAGCATTTTATATCTCCAAAGGAATTCAAGGAGATTAATTCAGTAGGATATAACGTAATAGATATCTTGCATTAAAAAAATCCTTTTGTTTAAACTGTTCCAGAAAACATCTCGCATTTCTGTCCATTTATGAACTTTAAAATATCATACTAATTTGTCATGCATAATATAGAAGATTAAAAATAGCAAAATGTATATTTTAAGACAAAGTGGCAGTAAAAAAATAATTTCTATCGAAGCTATTTAAAAAACCTGCGGCAAAAGTGTCACCAGGTAAAACCAAAACATAAAGTTAGAAAAATGGAAAGAAAAGGAAGTAAAATGCTATGGAATCCTACGTTTCAGTGTACGTTCTTTAAAACGAAACGATTTATTAAAAGAAAATATTTATGTAAACTTTTAACAAATTATATTTTACATGAAGGTAATATGTTTTATTTTGATTGGTTATGAATATTTTCCCATAAAAAAGTCTATTACAGTACGTAAATATTAGTTAAAAACCTAGATGCAAACTATTCTGGCCAAGAAATAAAGAAGGGAAAAAAACTTCTGAACCATTACCAAAGCTGCCTCTTAATACAATGCATTGTTTTAGTTAAAAAATATTATAAGCAACTGATGCATTAGAGGGGAAAAATATTAAAGAACCGACAAAGATATTGCAAGATTTAAAAAAATGAAGAAAAAAAAATGTTTCGTGGTTACATATGTTAGTGCCTGTTCTTAAAAAAAGTTTTTTAAGATGATGTAATTTTGACGTTTCTGATGAAAATCTGATGAATATTATCATTCTGATGAATATTATCATTCTGATGAACATTATCATCATCGATGACAATAATTTGTATATGTGGTATGCAAAAAATAATTTTTACCGGAAAATTCTAGAGGTAGTAACATTTTCTCTCTCATAAAAGATAAACTAGTAAATTAAAATTAATTAAGGGTTTATTCGCGTTTAAAGAGCTATTACGTGTGTTAAACAACTGAAATAAAAATAGTTTGGTAAAAACATTCCCTGAAGATATGCCGTAATTCAATCAATTCTTACACTTAAGAATATAATTTCTTTTACAACGTGAAAGACAAAAGTAAAATCTTATTTTTTGAAGTATTGTTTCATAAGGTACTTTTGATTTAATATGTTTTTTATATTGTCTAATTACGGCACCAATATTTTATATAAAAAATATCAATTATACCATTTAAAATAAGGCAATTAATTTTTACATTTTGTTAACATTATATTTAGCTAAATCAAGTAAGGCGAAGGAATCATCTACGTAAAGGTAGTATAAAATGGAAATTGTATTATTTTGCATTCATTAAAAAAAAATTATTTAAATAAATAGAATGTTTTACTCGATTTACTCAATTGACACATGCATTCATTATACCTTTGGATATGGAACTCAACATCGTCTTGCTTTTCTAGATGTTTTCGTAATTCGTAATAATTCTGTATTTTTTAAGACAGTTTAACGAAAACGAATTGCTGTCAGTTTGCCAAATCATTATAATTATAATCATCCCGCCACTACAAACATGCAGCTTTTAATACACTTATTTTCCATGCTCGCAAAATTTGTTCAAGTTCTGTGTTATTTAATTGTGAAATTAACTATCTTAAAGCAATTGCTACTGAATTGCTGAAATTGCTATAGATACTATACTGAAAATACTGAAATTGCTATAGATTTAGTTCAAATATCATTAAACCTATTTTATATACGTCTCCGATTGTCAATGTTTCTGCTTCAATAAATAAAGATTTTTGAAATGTTGTTGTATTTCTTTATTTTTCTAAAGTCAGCACACAAATTTCTCGGATTCTCAATATATTTAGTTTCAAGATTGTTTTCTCTCCAGACATTAAAGTTACTTTCTTTAATCTCAAAGATCCAATTGACGATTATAATAAATGGAAGCATTTACAGAATATTTTGTCAGTGTAGCCTCTCTTACATTGGGCAGACGAAGCGTGCATTAAAAATTAGATATAAAGAGCATCTGAGTAACGTCTTGAAGCAGGAATGTGAGAAATCTACAATAGCTAATTATTCCCGGAATTTCAACCATCACTTTAATTATCACTTTAATTAAGAGGCTAAGTTTATTCATAAATGTAGTTCAATTTTGGATTTAAACTTTTAACAAGCTTATATGTTTTGTATCGGTTTAAAATATTCATAAATGTACTTCTACATGAGTTAACGATGTGTTCAGTACCCCTTTTCTTTCACAACTATGGAGATATTTTACGTAGGGGCTTCTACTTTTAGCTATTTTCTGTCAGCTGCGTCATTTTTTTAAGGTATTTAAACTCTTTGATGACATATTTTCAATCATTCTACAGCCAGTACACGGGGCTATAGCCGCCAGAGTTCTTTAAACCCATTTCATCTTTTTTTCCCCTTTGCATTGATGCAGAGGATCTAGGCATCCTTGAAACGGCGTATGTAATTCTTTTCGGGATGTGTTTTACGAGATTTGCGCGCTAAAACTTCGTGTTCTTTAATTTATATATATTAACATTCTACTTAAAATATACAATCGCTGATTTCTGTTTCATAATTATATTGAAATATGGATATATTTTCTTTTATTCCGTGTTTCAAATTAGATATTTTTTGTCGGTTTATTTCAGGATGATGCTTGAATTGAGCTCTGTATGGCCATGTACAGTGTTAGTGTGATAAAAATAATTATATAAATGAATTATTAGCTCCTTTTCCGATTTGTATGTTTATAAACTCTAAAAAATATTTTAAAAAAGAACCGATTTCTATTATAAAATTTAAAACTTTATACTTCAAATTGTTATTTATAAAATGTGTTACAAAATAAACAATTTAAAACATTTGAAATTTGTTGCAAATGATTCAAAAATATTTTGAAACTTATAACGTATAAAAATTTTTCATACTTTTGAAAACAGAAATAATGGAGAGACGTTGCAACATCTTGTTCTTAAAATGTTTCTGTTTGATATAATTCTTCTAAAAACCCCTATTTATTTTAAAAGGCATTTTCGAATTAAATAGTTAAATTTGTTTCCGAATACATATAAATGTACTTTATTGACAGTTTACATGTTTGAAACAGACATTTTTTACATAACAGCTTAAGTATTTTTTAAATTAAGTCACAAATCTTTATTGAAATTTTCAAAATATTACAGCCCCATGGTACTATAATTTAGTATTCAAATTTCTGTGTTTAATTGTCTAATTTGTATCTATCCCACTTTAATATATGTAAATGCATGATAGTAGGTTATTTAAATTCAACATTCTCGTCTTAATTGTGTCTATACATGTTTGAAAATCTATCACTAGCTTTTAAGTTCAGCTATTTATATAACTTACATGAAAACTTTGAAATATTTCAGTTAGCTTTATGAAATATTCATGTTCGTATGTTTCGTGGAAATCTTAATGGTAGCATTTCAATATAATTTAAAGCACTGTAATTTTAAAATCGATGTAAAAAATCTTAAACATCAACGAAATTTACACATTATGAACATTTTATACACATTTATACTATATATATGCAATGTGTTTTTAAAATGAAATTAAAGTGTACCACTACTATGGGCATAAACCATTTCATCAGCTTGAGAGTTTTCAGCTTAAGGTACTAATGTTAATATATGTTTTATCATAATATGTATATGTATATATATATACATTAACATTCTACACAAGTTATATAATCGCTAACATTTTTTTCTTAATTATATTAAAATATTATGATTATTAAAAATTAATATGAATTTATTTGCTTTTATTCCGTGTTTTAATTACACATTTCGATTTCGGAGGAGTATGCAACATCAGGTCCTTAAAGTGATTTGAATAAAATTCCCTATTCATTATAAAAAAGAGTTTTTACATTTAAAAATGAAATCTATTTCCCAAAGCATATAAATATTCTTTATTGACAGTTTACATGTTTGAAACAAAAGTTCTCTACATAATAGCTTAAATAATTTTGAAATTAAATCACAAATATTTATTCAAATTTTCAAAATGTTGCAGTCTCACGGTACTATAGTTTAGCATTCAACTTTCTGCATTTGATTGTGTAATTTGTATCTACCCCACTTTAAATATATGCAAATGCATGATAGTATGGTATTTAAATTCAGCACTCTCGTATTAATTGTGAGGATACATGCTTGAAAATCTATCACTAGCTTTTAAATTCAGCATTTTATATAACTTACATGAAAACTTCGAAATATTTCTGTAAACTCTATGAAACATCCATGTTTGTATGCTTTGTGGAACTGTTAATGTTAACATTTCAACAAGATTTCAAAGAAGTTAAATTTCAGAAAAATTGTTAAAATTCTTTAAACATAAACTAAATATTTTATACATATTTAAATAGTATGTATGCAATGTGTTTTTAGAATAAAATTAAACTTATGCCATTATTTTGGGCATAAACTATATCATCACTATATCAATTTGAGAATTTTAATCTTTAGGTACTAATGTTTATATATGCTTTATCATAAAACTGTTAACAAGTTTAGACTAGTTAATATTTGCTGCAGCTTAGAACATTTTGATATTGTTCTAAAACATTAAACGTGTTTAAGAATTATTAATTAATTTTATTTATGTTAATTTATTTATTTATAATTTATATATTTTACATAATGTATCTATTGATGAAAGTCAATTTTTTTCATTTCTAAGAAATTCACATGAAAAAAAAGATAGTGGATTGATTTTTTTATATTTTTATAAATTTAGCACAGGCCTTTTTCCTATTGCATATTATTTTATTTTGTGGAATTTTTAATTAAAATTTTGAAAAAACTTTGCAGAAGTAAACTTATGATTACTATTTCTTATGAATAATTTTGCACACTAATTTACTATGTCAATTTAATTTTTAAAATACATCTGTAATAAATTAATAAAATATTAATCCTGTGTCAGGAGCTATTTAAAAATTCCAAACGTTAAGCACATTCATACTGATTGGCACTTTTTATTAGGTAGATTTCATATGAAATTCTACCTATTGCATTCTCTCCCGTGTTGGAATTTCTGAAAATTTTTTGCAGATCTACACCAATCATGACTCCTAGACCCTAAAACTACCATCAGTAAAAAAGTTTATCTATCTATCTATCTATCTATCTATCTATATATATATATATATATAGATTTCTTATATTACCCTACAACATTAAAATTAGAGCCCTCCTCACTGGATTGCAGAAATATTGATTTTTTGGATGTAAACTTAATTTTAGAGCGTAAAAAATTGGTTACAAAGATATTTGATAAACGGAACACTTTTAGTTTCCGAACTTTAAAGTTAATGAATTTCAATTCATGTGTACATGTCTCGGTAAAAAGAAATATTTTCAGAAATGGTTTAATTCGTATTGATAGGTTGAGTTCAGAAATTGGAGATGCGATTAATGACATTGTGGAGTGGTACAGACTGGGTTATGAACAAGATTACCCTCGGAACTTTATGAAAAATATTATGAATGATTTTGTTAGGGGCAGTTGTCGTCGAAATGAACTGAAATCATTATTGAATGGATTTGATAGTTCGACAAGTTTAATGTTTTAGTTTAGGGGTCATTTGAAGGTTATTGCTGGTCGATAGTTTATTTTCAGTATGGATTGCTTTTAGTTAAAATTCATTTATGGTTGTGACGGGCATGGGGAATGTTGCATGCATAAAATCAGATTTAACCCAGCAGTGCATGTCATTAGCCATGCCGCCCGTCTCCATGTTTGTTACTTTTCGAGTTTCTTGTTTAAGTTATTTATGAGTTGTTATTTGTTGGATCAGTTTATAATTTATGGATCAGTTATTGTTCACGTAGTGGTTTTTCAAGTTTGTTTAGCGGTGTTGATGTTTGTGATTTTTTGCTTTTAAGAATATTTTTATATTTTATATATTTCTTTAGTTAATTATATATGGTGTGCGATTTGAGTTTAATATATCAGTCTTATTTGAATATATATATATATATATATATATACTATATATATATATATATATATATATATATATATATATATATATATATATATATATATATTTCACTTTCTTCTAGACACGATAACTTCTATAATTATGCTCAGATCTTCTTCAAACTTTTACATAAAATCAAGGAGCATAAAATCTCGGTTGAGTTCGTTAATGGGCAAAATCAGACCAAGGGGGTGGAAATTAAGAGGGGTTTTGTGATAACTTCGCGATAACTTCTTAAATAAAATAGATATCGAATCAGTTTAAAGTTTATATTACTTCTCAAAAATGGGCTAAAAGTTTATGCATGACAGATTTTTGGTAAAGTTAAAAATGGGCTCGAGGGGCGAAAAAAACAGGGTTTGTGGGAGAAACAAAATCATAACTTTGTCAATTCTCAAGATATCAAATCCAACTAAATTTTTTATAAATGTACTTGACATTATATAAAACTTTTGTATTTACAAGTTTTTGATAGGACTAAGTTTTACCGATGAAAAAAATCAAAAACGAAAAGAAAAAGGGGGGAGGAAAAAGAAAAAAATCCATAACTTACCCAATTGTTAAGCAATCCATTATAATTAAATTTATTTTACATCTTCTCAATAATATCTACAACTTTTACAGCAACAAGTTTTTCATTGGACCATTTTTTCTAGCAAAAATAAACTAAACAAAAATAGGAGTTGGAGAAAAAACCTCAAATCCAAACTGCTTATATTCTGACTCATTTTTAAATTCATTTTTGATTTTAAACGCATCCAAATGGCAGATCCTCTTATTTAGGAACTATGTAATGTGAAGTATAAGCCAGGGTTTTGATAAAGGCAGAATATATTTCAAAAAAGGCTGCCAAAAAAGAGTATTTTGAGCAGAATTTCCCGAAGTAATAGTGATTAAAAAATTAAGGAAGTATAACAAATTGCGTTTTTTCTGAGTCATTTTTAAATCCATTTTTGTTCTTAGACACATCCAATTTACTGGTCCTCTTATTTAGGAGCTATATAGTGGGACGGATTGGCCAGTTTTTTGATAAAGGCAGAATATATTTATAAAAAAGGCTAACATAATGGGCACTTCGCACAAAATTTCTCAAAGCGATCATGATTAAGAATTGAGGATGTATTCAAATAACAAATTGATTATTTCATGACTCATTTTTAAATTCAATTTTGCTCTCAAACGCATTCAATTGACAGTTTTTTATTATTTAGGAACTATATAATGTGCGGATTCGTCGATTTTTTGATAAAGGCTAAATATATTTTCAAAAAAAAAAAAAAAAATGCTGTCAAAGTAGGTACTTCGCACAAAATTTCCCAAAGCGATCAAGATTAAGAATTGAGGATGTATTCAAATAACAAATTGGTTATTTTATGACTCCTTTTTAAATCCGATTTTACTCTCAAGCGCATTTAATTGACAGTTTTTTGTTATTTAGAAACTATATAATGTGCGTATTTATCAATTTTTTGATAAAGGCTAAATATATATTTTTTAAAAGTTGGCAAAGTACCCACTTCGCAAAAAAATATCCCAAAGTGATCGTGATAGAATTGAGGATGTATTCAAATAACAAATTGGTTATTTTATGACTCATTTTTTAATTTAATTTTGCTCTCAAACGCATTCAATTGACAGTTGTTTGTTATTTAGAAACTGTGTAATGGGCCCCATTTGTCAGTTTTTTGATAAAGGCTAAATTTATATTTAAAAATGCTAACAAAGTGGGCACTTCGCACAAAATTTCCCAAAGCGATTTTAATTAAAGAATGGCGGATGTATTCAAATAACAAATTGGTTATTTTATGACTCATTTTTAAATTCAATTTTGCTCTCAAACTCATTTAATTGACAATTTTTTTGTTATTTGGGAATTATATAACGTGCGTATTGGTCGATTTTTAATAAAGTCAGAATATATTTCAAAATATGTTTTCAAAATGGGCATTTGAGCCGAATTTCGCTTAAGATGATTTTGATAAAATGAGTTCTTACAAAAAAATTAAATAATTTTTTTTTCAAAAGCGGCCAAATAAAATAGTTAAACTGGGTTTATCACTAATAATATTTAATTTTTTGTTGTTCTAATGAAAACTCTTCGAAATCTACCTCCGCCTATAGGCCAAGCCGACAGGGATTTTTTAATATTATATTTTGTACACATTGAATCGCGTGTTTTTACTTATTGATCTAATAACGATGGAAATTACGTATATTTGTTTAATATGCGTCATTTTTTATATTCAATAAAAAGAAAATTTGAGTATATTATTCCCAACTTAACACTTTAAAAATTACGCAGTAACCAAGTCTTCGTTTGCTTTAATGTAGATACACAGTCTTTCCCAATAGTTAGTTCTTGCTGTATGCTTACGTCACTGTCTCTCATATTGACATACTACTGCAATCCCGAGTTATAATAAAAACCTAGGTTAAACGCTTAAATGGTATTTACTTTTTATCCGGAATGGACGTCTGCTTCATAGTGTCCAATAAAATGCTATCATGAATTTCATTTGAGCATTTCACCAAATAGTTACAGGTTGAGGTAGATGAGGAATACGAGCATTAAAATTATCGCCATTAACTATATTGTTTCACTCGATAGGTTTTAGGACTCATTGTACACTGTTAAAGAATTCTTTAAAAACACAGAAAAAAGCATGACTTTCTGTAAATTTACACCAGTTTCCGGTTAAATGCATTCGATCAAGTTTCTTGATACTCATTCTACCGACATATTCCCTTATATTATATCCAATTCCCTGTAGAGATTTCATCTTTATTTAAGAATATCTTTAATTAAAACTTATAATTTAAAATAAGCACTTAGAAAAATACACACTTGATAAAATTTGTTTGCAATTTTATTACAAATATTATAAAACATTTTTTTTTCCTTTTTTTAAGTTAGAATAATATAGAAAGACAAAAATCATCGTTGTTAGTGGGGATTTTTATAGATTTTTTATCATTGAATCCTAAAAGACATAATTTGAACAAACAAGCAGACGCTCCTTTAGTTCAGCAACATAAGTTCAAGCAACATAAATTCAAGCACAAAAATTTCGGATTTAGTTATAAAAGGTCTCTATTTTGCTCTCTACAATTCAAAATATACTTTCATATAAAATTAATTATATTATGTTTCAATAATAAACGTACGTAATTATTCTTTTCGAATTGAAATAAAAAATTTATATTTAATATCTAAAGGTAACATTTTATTAAAAATTGATTTTTACAAGATTATAAATTGCACGAATTGGAAAAGAAAATAGTTTTAACAGTTTTTAATTAAGGAGGTTTATCTTAAAATAACACGCAGAATCTTTATTTAATTCGCTTTTAAATTTACTCTAAAATCTTTAAATTTTATATCAATAATTAAAGCTGTAGTCTTACAGCCTTTTCCGTTATTTAGTTTCTTTACAAATAAGCGGCTTAACTTCCCTCTTAAGGTTCTTCAAACGGGCAGAAATGAATTTTGAATGTGTTATTTTTGGAATATATCTTGAGCACTAAGATAAGTATATAACTTGAAACACTTAATTTTTAACATTTTACAAGAAAATCTATTTTTAAAGATTTATTTTGTTAATATTTAGTGATGTATTTTTAGTTAATTTAATTAGTGTCATCAGCTTAAAAATCAGTTTTAAGTGTTTCTATGAATGTTTAAAAACTTAAGTTTGTTGACATATATGATTTTTATTAAAATTTTAAATTTGGAAATTAAAATGTTTTCAAAAAATCAGTTTATTTTAATTAATAAGTAAAAATATTTTTTTTATTTCTTTGTTAAAAATACATATTATTAGAGTCGAAATATTATAATTATAATAATTTTCTTTGGACAAAGAATATGATAGAGAATTCTTTAATTAAAAAGCTACATTCTCGTACAAAGTAAATCGCGGGTAGATTAGTTAGAACTAACGTAATATGTGACTATTTTTTTAATCACTAGTTATTTTTATTTCTTTTTCATTAATTTCTTGTTAAAGTATGCATATTTGTATGTCATTTAAAACCTTATTTCTTTTCACAGATAATATTAAAAGGATCGATTTTTTTTTTCTTTCATGATGCTTGTACTTCTGCATCTTACTTCAATCAGAGTAACATGATTGACTATCTAAAGGTAAGATGCCGTCCGTGTTTAAATGTAAACATTTATTTCCTTATTACATTTTAAAACGCCATAGAAAGACTGAAAGTATCTGTAATATTTTAGATATACTAAAATTGCTAACTTATGTAATTTTAGTAAATTAGAGAAATATGAAAGTGACAAACATTGCCAATTTTATAAAAACAAAATTTTATAAAAACAAAACTTATGTTACTACTTAACATTTAGAATTTAATTATGGCTCATAAGTATATATATTTTTTAAAATGCATGATAAGTTTAAATAAAAGAAACCCTACGTAATAAAATTCCTTAGAATCTAGCTTTTATGACTTTTTCATATGTTTATCTGTTCTTATAAACAATTTCTCAGATCAGCCACAAACTGCACATTTGTTTAGGAACTTCGAGAAACTTTCACAGACCAACAGTTTTACTGCATGCACTTGATCTAATTACATTTTACTAAGAGTTATTGAACTCTGCTAGATTCTCTATGTACTTTGTCTCATTCATTTTAAGATAATTCCGAACGTCTTAGTCTTGGTGAGGATTTTTGCTATGTAGCCGATGACTTCTTACAAAATAATTCCTTTTTAGAAAAAGTTTAAGATAACCGTTTTTTTCGCTTCTCATTTATAATTCTTCTTAGTTTTGGATTTTATAGGATTTAAGAAACTATGTTTATGTGGATATTTAAAAGAGAAACAAACATTTGATGAAAATTACGTCATATTCTAAGCGTTACTTCTAAAATAATTTTACTTAACACAATTTTTTACATCTTCTTTATAAATTGATTGCTTTGCCATTTTATAGAAATAGATTTTTAATTAATAGATTTATTCTATTTAATCAATCACAAAAACTACCATTAGCTATAGAGTCAATAAATGTTCCGGTCTTAAAATCTCTAGTCATAGTGAAATGAACGGGAATCCTAATACAAGAGCTTGCCATGGATTGATTAATTACAATTTAACCTTTCATAATCTTTTTAATGCAGTTAAAATGGCTTCATTTTAGAGTCTGTGGTGTCTGGACGGGAGTTGATGAGCCTTCCTCGTATGTGGCAAATAGCCCTAGCTATCTAAAAATACGTTATATACTTCCGATATTTACGTTTATAAAAATTATTTATAGCTGTATTTAACATCTTTTTTGCAATGCATATAATTAATAATTATTAAAATATTATTATTAAGTAAAATTATATTTATTTATAAGGATAATGCATAGAAACATACCAAATTATGTTTTCTTTACATTTGTTTACTTCATTGTGTCACTTTTAAATGTAGCCAGTTTATGATTTTAGTCAGTATTTTTTTAACACTACATGATTAAAATCACTATTTAATCTTGTTTAATAATCTAAGCAAACACACTCATAAACTAACGTGAAGCAGAGGACACCAACCGCAAATAAAATTTTGCAGAAAGGCCTGGTATTAATTCTCTCTAAAACATCTGATTTTTTCTTTTTGTTAAAATTAGGACTTAAGTAGGTAAATAAAAAATGCACGCAAAATATTTTTTGGGGAAAAAAAGATTCCTACTTAATATCAAGTGCAATTAGAAAAACCTGTAAGGCACAGCAGACTATAGTTATTTCATTAATAATGATCACCAGCAGTTTATTTAGCTAAAATGCACTTGGAATGTTCTTTTTAATCAATACAGCCTCTGTTAAAAAATCCAACAGTCTTTAGTTAAGGATAAAGCGAGCAATTTGCTTTAAGTAATGATTTTATTTGTATGTAATCTACAGCATTTATAATTTTTTTTAAATGTACAATTCTGAAAAATTTATGAAACGTTTAAATATTTCTCAGAAAACAATAAAGTTTATATATATATATATATATATATATATATACATATATATATGTGTGTGTGTGTGTCTGTGTATTATATATATTAATTATTATTGAGAGTAAACATTGTCAAAATAGAAAGACCTATTCTTCACAGTTTATTTAAATTCCCTGATCTATGAAATTGGTGGCAGCAGTGCTGCTACAATTTTACGGAGTAATTTAACTGATATAACTATGTTATATTACATTTACACCAGCTATATTAGTTTAAATTACAACATTGTACGAGATATTATTTCATAAAATTAGGCCAGCATGCTGCAACAAATTTATTAAATAATGTTACATGCTTTCTTTCTTTTCTTTTCCTTTCTTTTCTTTTTAATTTTCATTTCCTTTTCTTTCTTTCTTTTTTTTTCTTTTCTTTTTTTCTTTACTTTTTTCAACGTAAAAAAGTACATTTCTCTTAAATCTTCATATAGTTGGAAGAAACACAATTTTGAATATACTAATGTTAAATTCTCATGAAAAACTATATTTTTTCAACAAAAAGTCATCCTATAGAAATATTTCTTTATTAAGAAAATAACGGCAATATGGAATATAAAGCAGTAATTTAAGTTAAATAAACAAACACACATATTTTTTATTGAAAGTATTATTAGTTCTTCAGTAAACAAATAACCATTATTACGACTCTAAGCGTCTTATATAATTCTTCACTGTCGTCAGAACCACCGATGTAAGGTACCCTGGGGTAATAACGCCAGGCAGGGTAATAACGCCAAGTGCTTATATTTTGCATAATTATGAAATAATCAGGTAAATGACGCCCATGTGCTCTGCGCAGAAGGGTTTTGAGTCATATAAATCGCAAAAAAACAGCTTCAAGTTAATTTGTTTCATTTTTAGGTCTTATTGTTTTTACAAACAACTAAAATTAACGCTTGATCTAAAATTTGCAAGATACGTTTTGTGATGTGAAGACTATCTTTTTATCCGGAAATACTTTGTTAATTACATAAATTTGTAGTGCATTTCATGTACTTTTAAAATGTTGTTGAAGATTTTGGATATCTTCTCAAGATAATTTGTAATTTAAAATGTACTGCGCAATAACTATACTGGGGTAATAACGCCAATCCTTGACTTTAGTACCCCGGTTGATTCCCTACAGTGGCCGAGCTACATCCTAAATACTGATTCAAATAAACACAGTTAAAACTGTCCAATGTTTCTCATATTTCTATTTAAGCGGTCCTTTTTAAGCAAAAAGAAGCTCACGGTCTGATATTCTTTTGCCTCATCCCCTCCTCCCACACCACACCTTTATTTTTCTTACACTTTCACAAAAAATTGAACATTTTCAATAGCTTAGAATGCAATTTGTCAATTTATAAGTTTGTAGAGTTTGTATTTTTAGAATTGGGCTATCTACATGCAATTATTCCATCTTATTTCATAGTTTTGTTTGCATGGCGTTATTACCCATATAGGTGGGTAATAACGCCAAATAGCATCGGTCGAGAAAAAACGCCATTACATTTTATGAATACATATCTGTTAAATTATTTTATTTTATATCGATAGTCAATGAGTTGCTGTATCAGATCCTATATTTGTTTAAAAAATACAATCTAAAACTAAGCCGTGAAAATTGGTAGAACCTTAACATGGCGTTATTACCCCAGGGTACCTTATTTACAATTCCTTCTTAATTTTAAAATGTAGCAAATTCTTATTTTTCGAGGAGTATCTCTATTCTAGGAGTATACTTAGAAAATAAAAATCTCAATAAATATCTGAAATAGTTGCAGAAATGTTATATTATCATAGTTACATATTTATTCATATTTTTATGCAAGTTTGTTTAGTTAAAGGGTGTTATAAATTATTAAAAGCCATAAAATAGTATTTATATAAATTGAAGGAGATTATAAATATCTCCTGTGACTCTTTTTTATTACCCTCATTGATATTTGTAAATCTAGACTAAAGTAAAAAGACTAATTGTAGGTTTAATGTATATAAAATCTATTCCTTCCCTAAAAATAAATTGAGTTTCAGTAAAGTTGTTAATATTAAATATTTATGCTTAGAAAACCCAACAAGCCTTGAATTCAAACCTCGGCTTATTTATTTTCACAATCAGTTGGGAAAATTTAATTTCATATCATCTCTTTAACAATCATTTTGATTCAGTTAATCCACTGGGGACATGTGACCTGTAAAATCCTGAAGATGTATACCTGAATAAGGTGATCAGAATCTTTGATTATTTTCACCAGTAATTTTTAACTGTGAATTTGAACTTATTTAATCTGCGTATTTTGCCTATTTAATTACTCAGAATTTTCTGTTTTTAAAGACCAGTGATAAAAGAATAAAATTTCCCTAAAAAACGATCGTCCTATTAGGACTAAAAAATAACAAAATTAATACTTTAATTAGAAGCTCCCTTTTTATTTTAAAAACAAAATTTAATATTTAAAAAAATAATTCTTTTTTTTTTAAGTGATTTTTTATTAAAGGGATTATGATGTACTTTGTACTCCTTTACATCATCTCAATAAAGAATCTCTAGTATACTTTTATATAAAAACTGTAAGTTTTCATTTATATCGTCGATTATAATATGCCATAAAAATACCAAGGACTTTTTGCGATTATGTGGTTGAAATGATAACAAGAACATCAAATGAAAATACATCTAGAAATAAATGTTTTGTGATTTGATACGTCAATGTCAATAAGGAATAAACAATCTAATAAACAATATGAGAGTTTATATAGAACAAATTTAATTTATTTACTAAAGAGTAGATGGACGAGGTTAATAATGCGTAACATGACTTCTGAGTTACCCCATTCTTTTTTTGGAACCAATGCAAAGAATTATTGAACCAGGCACCAATAAAAAAGATTACAAAATGTTTTTTTTTTTTTTTTTTTTTTTTTTTGTTTTTTTTTTTTTTAAGATCAAAAGATTATATATGAAAAAATAAAATTCATTCATGCGATAAATAAAGTATTATAATACTTGGAATATACCAAATTATGAAAGAAAACAAAGAATATACACATTTTATGTCAGAGTTCAAGTAAGCCTGAAAGAAATATACAGTCGACTCTCGTTAATTCGAACTCGTTGGGATCACAAGAAATGTTCGAATTATCCGAAGTTCGAATTATGAAAAATATGAAATAAAAACATACTTAATATAGTACTATTACAAAGGAATTAATGTTATAGTGTTTTTTAAATATATTTCGTCTGTTATCAATAGAATATGACTTAATAATAAATTAGAATGTATAAATACATAAACTAATTAAATGATTAGAAACAAGCACAATGGAAGAATTTGAGGTGTCACTGACGGACAGACGGGGCACTAAAAAGTGGATATCAAATTGCATCGGACTATATGTATACTCGTTCGGAACAATTATCACAAAAATCAAAGAAAGAAAGTTATTCAAATTATCTGAAATCCGTGAGAAAGTAAAGAAAAATGAAAAATCGGAATTCTCGTTGGTTTGAATTAAACGAAGTCAAGAGAAAATGAGTTCGAATTAGTGAAAGTTTTTAACGTTATTCTGCCATTGAAAATTTTGGGACTTCATGCTTAGTTCGAATTAAGCGAAGATTCGAATTATCCTATTTCGAATTAACGAGAGTCGACTGTATAATGATGTAAAAATTTTAACTCAACTAACGTCACTTTAATCGTTATTTTGTGATTAAATTTAAATCTGTAATTAGCGAAAACATTTTTAAAAAAGGTTGCTTTACTGTGTTGTTTGTATTTTCGTAATGCAGGGACCTCGACGAGATAAAGAACCATGCATCTTTATGGCAGCCTAGTAACTGTTTCATAAAGCCTGTCATTTTTTTTCAATACTTATATAATTTTTTTAAAACAAATATGCCGTGCCTACTTTACGAATAGAAGTAAATCTACATACAAAACAGCCGTTAACTGTATGTTTGTTCCTTATACCAATCTTTAATATTTGACTGATTTGCATGAAACATGCTGAAGTCTTAGATCCTGGAAACACTCGCTGTCAAGTTTTAAACATCGTCAGAACAATATTTATCCTTTTTTTTCTACAATTTTCCATAGTTTAACATTATAGAAATATTTCTATTTAAATTTTTTAATTCAGATTCATTCTTTTCTGTCGCCACACATTTATAATACTGCCTAAATAAAATTAATGATAATTCGAGTTTTATAAGCCAATAAAAATTCATATTGTGTCACTATATTTTTGCGCTATAATTTTATTTAAAACAAATGTAGATATATTGTTTTAAACAAAAGTGTTTGCCAAAATTGGTAGGAAGCACATTCAATTAAATAATGGATATTCACATATGTACCCTTTATTGATAAGACGTAAATTTGCATTAGTATTAACTTCCATTTAAAATAACAATGTAGCCATATTTGGAAGGGGGATTAACTATGGTAGATTAATGGTTAGAAAAAAAATCATTTTGAAATTTGCTCTGGCCAATCGTTTTCCAATATTGTAACTCATCAGTCACCAGATACGTTTTATATGCAATTTTTAAGCAGATTACAACAAAAATATACTATACAAATTGTTATAAACCATAAAATATCATTAAATTCAGGATTAGTTTTCATAAAACGTTATTCAACAATACATATTTTTTCCTATATGATAATGTAAAAAAGGAAATCATGTGATTAGAAATGCTGTGAGAATAATATAAACGAAAGTTATAGTTCATGCCGTAGCCACAGTCCTTACAAATTTCTATAAACAGATATTTGTTTGGAAATCATATGAAAGCTGTCTACGTTTTTTGTACAGAACAGAGAAGTTCTTAGCAAATAATGCTATGAATGTTTAAACCCTTCATGATATATTTACTGAAGCTTGGCACCTTAGATATCTCCCCTCTCAACTTCAATCCTGGCTACAAAAATATTTCCTCGGCCAGTGATGCTGGCCAATCTAAAAAATGTTTATAACTATTTAATGGATGTATCCATCCTAACCTCTTAGCTGTCAATCTTTCTGTCGTACAGCAGGAGGTCGACAGTGCCCCGCATCATACTATGAACTCCATCACACCCGCTGCCTGTCAAGAGAGAACAAGCGCCTCAGCGAAGACCTAAAAAATTAATAATAACATATCATCTTTCTCACCCGCTATATGTTCCTGGAGGACAGTTTGTGCTCCGTTAGCCCGAGCTTGTAAAGCTATTTTTTTCTTATGGCTAAGAATAGTATTTCTTAAGACCTTAACCCCTTAACAGATTTGCCCGAACGTTGCTCGGGGAACTGGAAGTTGACCCAAATTGGTTTGCCCTTACGACGTTCGGGAATCGATATTTTCAATTTCCCCCCCCCCCTGTGATATTTTTCATTTTTTTTAAAAGACTGTATTATCATTATTTTTCAAATTGGACCACACAAAAAAAGATTTCTGAATGAAAAAATAATTCAAAATTAAGAAGTTTTAATTTATGGTAAGTTTGTTTGAATTAAATTTTTGTGATATCTGTAAAACAGTATTCATGGCATACAGAGGTGGTAGTAAAAAGCAAACATATAGAATATTTGTGTTTCTAAATTCCAAAAAAAAATCGCTTTATATCATTAATTAAGGTAATAATAAAAATTAATCCAGCATTTTCGTATTCTGTCAAGTATGATGTTTGATTATATGCAATGAAAAAATATGACTTTTTAGGGAACATTTCTGGTAAAAAAATCGACCAGTTAAGGGGTTAATAAAGGCGATCGAAAGAGACACTATGCTCTGCAGTCATGGCTTCAATACCTGAACATGCCTTCTTGGGCATTCAAAAAATTAATTATTAATAGTATTACTTTAGCAAATCATGAATGTCTAATCTTTAATAAACTTTTAAGCTTTTTTTCAATACGTTACTGTTATTATTTATATACAAATCATTTCGCCGTTTCTTAAACAAAATATAAAAAAATAATTAAAAAAAATATTGGCGTTCACATTAAGCAATGTACTAATAAAACATTCTGTTACTGAGCCGTGTATACTGTAATTCTGTAAGAGTTGGTTGTTTTCCCTGGAATGTAAGACGGAAGGATTAAAATGAAAGAAACATGGCTTCCGTTTATCATTATTTTCCTACCCTTTTGCATCTCCTGTATAGTATACATTGAGGAATGCTTAAGGGGAGAAAGGACCTTTGCACCCTCAAAAAATCGATTTTTTAAAAATATTTTTAAAAAATAATTCAGAATGTTAGAAACATTTTAAAACAAACCGCATTGAAATCGAACGAAAATTACGCCCACAACAATTAAAAACGTAAAAGCTACTCGCGACTTTCCCTTTAAACGAAACGTAAACAAACCGACTTTCCCTTAGTTTCGGTTTTGATGCGAAATGCAACGACAGTTTTTCCGTGTTCTATCATTTTTTCTGACCTCTATGTTTATTTTATTTAACCCCACTGGAAAAGGAAGTCAACAACTCAACACATCTTTACCATGCACATGTTTTGTTTGTGTTTTCTCGCTTACTTTCACGTGTTTTATGCTCTTCGCTCTGTCTGCTTTTTTATAAGAGTTTTTTTCGAGAAGTATTATATTATTTTTTATTTTTACTTGATAACTTGAGTTAGTTATAAAAATGTCGAGTAAAGCTGCTCGTAGGTCTACTGATTATCGTAAGAGGAAACGTCGTTTCCACGGTAATCAGCATACTGAATGCCAAACATTGGATCCAGATGTGTCTTGTTTATCATCATCATCAGCTAAAAAAATTCGTTTAGCTGTCCCTGTGGTTGAAAATAAAACTATGTCTAAGGCGAATAATGGATATAGGATAATCAATATTGATACTTTGATGTCTGAACTGTCAAATTACTTGGTATGTACTTACTGTAAATTCAAAGCAGTACTGAAAGAAAGAATTTTTTGTGGATTAGTTTCTGATTTTTACGTTCAGTGCAATTCCTGTCGTACTTTATCAACTTTTAAAAGTTCACCTCTTTTAAAATCAAGTAATCATGATTATGAAGTAAATGCAAGAATGATTTATGCCATGCGCACAGTGGGTTTAGGTTTGCATGGAATTAAAAATTTTTGTACTGCCATGGATATGCCACAACCTGTATCTCAGAAATCCTATGATAGGATTTTGAAAAACATCAAAGCTGCCAGTTCAGAAGTAGCTATTAATTCGATGAGGAAGGCAGCAAATGAAGAAATTTTAGCTTCTGAAAACAATGCAATATGCATCAGTGGAGATGAGACATGGAAAACTCGTGGACATACATCTCGCATAGGTGTGTGTAGTGTTATCGGGGATGTGACTGGTAAAGTTATTGATGTTGAGGTGTTATCTTCATATTGTAAAGGTTGTGAAAAGTGGAGGGGTCAAAGATGTGGAACAGCATATGAGGCATGGAAGTTACGCCATGAACCACATTGTGTAAAAAACCATTTTGGCTCTTCAGGAAAAATGGAAGTGGATGGAATGAAGAAAATTTTTGAAAGATCGATATCAACGAGAAATGCAAAATATGTTAAATATATTGGAGATGGTGATACAAAGACATTTCCAGAGCTTCAAAAAGTTGCTCCTTATGCATTAAAAAAAGTTGAATGTGTAGGCCACGTTCAAAAACGTATGGGGACTAGTCTCCGCAACTTGAAGCACTTGAACCGTGGCAAGAAGCTGTCAGATGGGAAAAGTCTTAGTGGAAAAAACCGTCTGACAGATAAACTAATTGACAAACTTACGACTTTTTTAGGAAATGCTATTCGAGGAAATAGCAACTCTCTTCAAGATATGCGCAAGGCTATATGGACCATTTATTGCCATTATAAGTCAAAAGACAAGGATCCTATGCATTACTTCTGCCCGACGGATACTACTACATGGTGTGATTATCAGAAGGCTGTGTTGGCAGGAAGTGTTTCTTCATACAAACACAAAAAATCTGTGCCTATCCCTGTGATGGAAGAAATAAAACCCATCTTCACAGAATTATCTGCTCCTAAACTATTGAAAAAGTGCTTGGGTGGAAAGACTCAAAATTGTAACGAGTTTTTCACAGTTTGGAAATACTGCCCCAAAACTCCTGGTTCTTCCAAAACAGTAGCTGATATAGCTACAAATGAAGCAGTAGCTATTTTTAATGAAGGGATAACAGGTCGTCTAAATATTTTGAAGCAACTTGGTTGTGAAATAGGGCAGTTTTCAGTCACTTCTGCTTTGCAGGCAGACACTCTGCGAATCAAACAAGCAGAGATTAAGTGTAAATCATCAACATTACAGGCTCGTAGGGCTATTCGAAGAAAAAAAAAGCAGTGCATGAGAAATTAAAAATATCAAAAGGTAAAACATATGAAGCGGGTGCATTTTAAATGTTATAAATACTTGCTACATTCTTCAAAATCAAAAATAAATGTTTAAACTTGATTTTCTCAGTTTCTGATTTTTACACTTTCCCACAGGATATTAAAAAAGTTATGAATGGAAAGTTATGAAATTTTACATATATATTGTACATATGGATCTTCATTCTCTGCATCTCAGTTTTGATAATCAGACCAAAAGATTTTGTTTTATAGCATGATAAATCATAAAAATTTTAATAATTTTATAATTGAATAAAGGTTTTATTTTTTAAAAATATTGTAAAATTAGATAATTTTAAAACTTGAGGTTTACAGAATAAAGATTTAATTTTAAAGATTAATTTGATACAAGAATATAGGTTCTACTGTATATTTTTAAAAAGTTATCTTGCGGGAAACAGGAGGTAAGTCAATTTATTTTTTTCTAATTATCTGTATATATTTTGTGTTATTTAAAAAAAATTATTTATTGAATTACAAAAACAGGTTTAAATTTTCAAACCTGGTATTGTGTTTCACAAGTTGTGAAAATTTTATTTCAAAATAAACAAAAGTTTTCTGTTTATGATGAATCGAAAAAAGCATGTCAAAATGCACAATTTTTGGCTTCGAAAGGTCCTTTCTCCCCTTAAAAAAACTCGAAATACACTGCTTCAAACAATTAAAGTATATTGCAGTTTTAGGTGGATTTTGTATCTGGGAAAATTTTAGCTGATTGATACATGGTCGACAGACATAGTAGGTTATATGAGAATAAATTAAGCAAGTTTGGCAGAAAAAAATGCATTTTATTGCGCATTGGTGTACAAAAGAAAAAAAATACAATTTGTGCATATGAGAAAAAAAGAATAAGAAAAGGTGTTTTCTTCAAAGAAGATCATTTTTACTAGGGGGTATGGTTTCCACGGGCGGCCAGCAACGAGGAACATCTTTGAGTCATGGACTCAATGAGGCTATTAATGACCAGTTGGGGTATTCTGCCCCACTCTTCCAGAAGAGCTTTTTCCAGTTCTTGGAGAGTTTGTGGGGGTTGTTGGCGGCCAGAAACTCGTCTTCCTAGAGCGTCCCAAACGTGCTCGATTGTATTCATGTCTGGAGAACACGCTGGCTATTCCATTCGAACGATTCCTTCCGCGAAAAGGAAATCCTCCACCAGGTTTGCACGATGTGGCCTGCAGTTATCGTCCATTAAAATGAAGTTATCTCCGATTGCTGCAGCGTAAGGAACTACAATAGGTCTGAGAATCTCATCCCTATATCGGCGACTAGTCAGAGCTCCATCTCGAATGATGTAGAGGTCAGTGCGCCCGTCAATGAAGATGCCACCATACACCAACACTCCTCCACCGCCAAATCTGACACTTTAGTGCACGAATGCAGGATTATTCCTGATGCCACGGTCCCTCCAGATGAAAATACGCCTATTATCCGGATTCACAGAAAAACGGGACACGTCAAAAAACAGAATATTGCTCCATTCATTTCTCCTCCAGTTGACATGCTCGGTTGCCCACTCTCTGCGGTCGCGACGATGCCTTGATGTTAATCTAACACATACCATCGGTCGGCGAGCATACAGACCTACAGCATGGAGCCATTTTCGGACAGTCTGAGTTAAAATCGTGGTGCCTGTAGCCGAGCGAAGATGTTGTTGGAGAAGAGTAGCGTTTATGTTTCGGTGTCTCCGAGCTGTTAACGCTAAATACCGATCTTCATCTGGAGTTGTTTCCCGTCTACGACCTTGCCCTGGTCTTCGGCCTACACATCCACTCTCCAAAAAACGGTTCCAGATCCTGGAAATGACACTTTATGACACTGCAAAGGCTTGCGCTACTTCGGCTTGAGTTTGGCCCCCTTCTAACCTACCAACAATTCTCCAAGCTTCTGAAACTGTCAAATGACTTCGCTGAGACATCATACTCATCGAACCAAAGCAATCACTGAATGCCGATCATCCTTGTCTTCATTCTCTTTTATCCAGTTGAAAGTCAAATTTCATTCGCTGCCGCTGAAACGATGTTTTTGACGTCGAACTCAAAATTTGCATACTCCACAGTTTGAAAACCAGAAAAATTTGCATTTGTGATTCTCTTCTTCTATTTTCGGCAAAAAAAATTTCGTTTATATCTTTATTTTATATAAAACTCCAAATATCCTTTAATTGTTTTGAGCAGTGTATTAGATTAGATCATAGAAAAAAGAATAGTAATTACAAAAAACTTCTATATATTTTTTTAAGAAACATGAGCAACACCGGATGGTACTGCTAAGAGCATATAAAGAAATTGTAGGAATAATATGTGAAACAAAATATTTACAAATATAAATGTAATAATAGAAAGTACGTACATAATCAAGCATAAACAGCATTTTCATCTATATCATTTGTAAACTAATCCCTCTTTCTGAAGCGAAAATTCCAGCAAATAAAAAAAAATGCAAATGCACTTTTGTAATAACAAAGTATTGATAGTTGCACTACTAAATTATGAATCTCCATGCATAATTCTTTTGTGATTTTTTTCAAATAATCGTACTTAAATCTCTTTAAAACTAAAATGGTTACAAAAAGATGTTAAAAGACACAGAATAAATTAATTGCATTTAATAATAAAATATGTACAGATCTAATTTCGCAATATTTTAATGTACTAATATACATACTTATCTCCGGTACCTTTTTTTAAAAAAAAATATGAAATACTTATTGAATACATATGTTTTTAGTTAAAACAAGAAAGAAAAATATGGATTCATATAAATTTTTAACTTTTCAAATTTATTAAGTATTTAGACAAATATTTTGATAAAATTTTAGTAGAAAAAATGTGTTTACGCCAAAACGTCAGTATCGAATTAAATTCAATATATTTTATTTTGTTTTTCAACACTATATTAACAGACCACTTACCTATGGTTTGAAGCAAAATATTTGCAAAACTTCTAAAATATAATAACTCATACAGAGATTTGGATAAAAATCATGATTTTTTTAATGTGTATTTTGCAATTAAAATGGCTCCTAAATTGATCTGTACAAACTTGATATATATAATAAGCTATATCTGTTGTTTCCGGCAATAATCAGGTAAGGCACATTTTTGAAAAAAAATGAGATAATTTCGGAAAATTTAACTTTAAAAGAGAACTTTCATCTGCCACAGTACTGAAAAATGACAATCGATTACTTCCCGTCATGCATATAAATTTTCATTTAAAAATTGAAAAAAAAATATTGGCTCTCAGTTATTAAAAACCATTTTATATAACTACTAGCAGTTACCCGTGACTTCGTTCACATAACATTTAAAGAAGAAATAATTGATCAATCAAGCAAAAAATTTCAATGATGAAAAGCATCTGTAATTAACTTTTTATCGCGAATTTATGGTAAAAAACTTCTGATAATCCCTATTTGCTAATTTGTTTGCTGGTTAAAATTTTCCTTTTAGCGATTAATACTAGTAGACAGAAACATTCTTGAATTCTTTTGTTGAGTCCTGTAGTTTTCCAAGTGCCTTTAATACACGAAAGTATCTTTCTAAAATTTAGTTCAAACAAAACTATTTCTTATTACTACCTAAATTACATTTTCAGAAATTATCATCCGAAAAAACCTTGTATTCAGTTCTTTGCGGGACCCTGTATATCATTTTATGTATATACTACAAACATTTCTTAGCTTAAATGCAGTTCAAAATAAAAATGCATATTTTATTTAAAAACCACCTTTAAGTAAATTACGCTCATATTCAGTAACCTTTCGGAGATCTTTTGTGTAACCCTGTATATCTAAATTTAACTATTTATACTATTACCATTTATACTCTGCATTTAATATGCATACATTTAGCGAAACTTAAAAGCACATATCATAATTCAAAATGCATTGCATGCATGCAACAGTCATCATCCATCCTATACAATACTTCGAATAGAATATATAATATTTGAAATGTTTTGTGTGTCTTTGTAAATGCTATGCACTTCGTATTATACATGAAATAACTCACATTAAGCCTCAGAAACGTATATCAATTTGATTATACATGAAATCGTTTACCATAATTAAAATATGTCGGAAACTGTTCCTCCCTTTATTCTTATGCAATGGAATTCTTCTGTGTCACCCTGTAAATCAATAATAATTGTCCTTTTCACTGCATACTTTACAAAATGCATATTTTAGTGCACTTTGTAAATGCATATAAATTGGAATATGTTTTACTGGGTGTAACATCGTTAAATTTAATTAAAACGATTTTCCCCATAGTGCCGTAATGTAAGGAAATTTTTTGACAATCCCTGTAAATAAACTAATCATGGTAGAAACTTTATTTTCAATAGGTATTCGTGCTAGGTAAACGTCAAGAACGTCCAAAAATTTCATGGAAATCGGAGTATATATACGAAAGTACGGAGTATATTTTAGCTACTGATATTCATACCCCTTGTATTTTTAACGACTGCTATAAAGTACCTGCTTTATTTCAACTATGACGTCACATTTTCATAAGTGAACCATTTTATTAAAAATATAATTCTTTTTCATTCTTTTTACTTTTAATTTATGTCGCCATATTTTACACAAAAATTCCCATTAACTAAACAAATATCCTTGTTAAATATATTATAAAAAATACACCTTTTATTTTTATTTCAAACATGACGTCATATTTATTTTCTTTTAAATTATTTTATTATAGTTTTTCGCGTGGAAGTTTTTTATTAAATATTCATTGCCGCTGAAAAATTATTATTCCAATTTTTTATTTTCTTGGCAACAGGAAAGGAAAATGTTTAAATTTTATCTGAAAAATGCCTATTGATTTTGTATGAAAAATAATTAAATTTTGAATTATTAAGGAAACTATTCGAATAAAATAAATAAAAATTAGCCTATGTTCATTCCACTCCTATAATCTACCCATATGCAAAGATTCAAAGACATTAATCCATCCGTTTTGAAGCCAAGTTCATTCCAATTTTCAGACACACTTTCACAATTATAATATATATAAGGATTTTGGCAAATAAGTTCTTTTATCCTAATTGAATGTAGTGAAAATTTTTCAGTTTTAATCTATTTTATAAAAGTAATGATGAAAAAAAACATTTGAAAACTTTAATTTTTAATTACTCAGAATATTAAAAATGGGCCTTACCTGGTTATTACCGGAAGCCACAGGTATTTTGCTTCATAACATACCTACAGATGAGAAGAACCTTGCACCAAATTTTATTTCAAATAGCTTAAAAACATTTTAAGAAATGGCGTTTCCTGTAAACGTACACAATGAAAAATTGTTTAAGATTTTTGAATGAGCACAAAAAATTATGCATTTACTTTACAATTTTTTTACTGATAAATATATATCGATAAAATAAATTAAAATAAAAATATGCAATAACAATTTTATTTAATTCAAGTAAAATACTACCTCTGACAATAAAGTTCGGTGAAGGAATTCAGAAAGATCGACCTGGCATTAGTGGAGAAAAAACGCTACACCAGCATAGAGGCAAGTGTAGACCATCTTCCTCCACCGTTGTTCAGTTGAGCGTCGTTTATGTTCTGTGTAAGACGTGCTTTACTAAGTGCTTGTTCAGTTTGTTGGTGCTTAACTGAGAACAGGAAAATGAACGAATAAAAGGTCAGTTTAAAGTTTGGTTTTAAGCTTTGCAAGACACCGAAAGCAATTTATGAGGAATGGGGCAAATTGAACACCTATCATACTCACCAGATCTCAAGACTCCAGACTTCTTCCTGTTTCCACGACTCAAACTCTCTTTGAAAGGGATTGGACCATATTGCTGACATCCAGCGAAACGTGACGAAGCTTTTGAACATTATCCCAAAAGAAGACTTCTTGTAAATTTCCCAGGACATGTATAGCAGAACTCAGTGGTGCATAGTTATGGAAGGTGACTATTTCAAAAGATGGCATGGTAACTGTCGTTAATATTTCAAAAAAAAAAACAGCAATTTCTATACTTAACCCTATAATGCAAATGACCGCCTTAAAGCGGGCTTTATTAAAACCCTGTTCACAGCTGAAAAAATAAATTTTAACCCTTACAGTTATGTAACTCTCTTTAGGAGGTATCTACTCCAACGGACGATTGAGGTGTCGATACTCTCGCAATTTTGGGTCTTAGCAACGGTCAGTTAAATGAAGAATTTCTGTTGGGATGGACCAAAAAACCATGCAATACAGGGTTAAATGTCTGTACAATATTTCAAAGCTGTTATCCTATTGAATTATATGAACGATCTAAACTCTTGTGGCAAGACACATTCATGTCAATCAATACCCAACTTTTATTTGGTGATACATATTTTAATACTTAGAACATGTTTCACGCTACTGCTCGCCATTGCGCACAATCATGACAAAATGCTTCATTTGGCGAGTAAATTAACTACCATAGTCACCAAATTGTGAGCGCTTATTTACTGCTCTTTTTTGTGTGCGGTAACAGTGGAGATTCTTAACATTTATGTACGATTGATGACGCTTTTCATCTTTAGTCGCATCGTGCCATTTACATTGTTATTTATATGAATACGACGCAATACCAATTCAGTTTAGCAACAACAAAAAACACATAAAGAATTATAAGATAAATATTTCTGGGCTGTTAGTTTATTACTATCTATGCGATGGAAAAAACAGAAACAAAATTAATTGTATCAATTGCCAAATCGAGAAAAATTTTGCTTAAATCTGCCGTTGAATTTCTCATTTACCGTACTGTTTATTAGTTGTATCTAGAACATCATATGCCAATAATATTTTTTTATATCGGTTAAAGTCGAAATCTTAATGCAATTCAATAGAATTCAATTAAAATTTTCGTTTGAAACATTTACAATTTTAGGGGACATATAGAATGCAATTATATTTAATAGCTTCTGTAGCATATAGTAGAATTTCTATTCCCTAATTAATGACAAAACAATATGTTATTTCAAAATACATTGGAAAAAATACGGATAGAATACACGGTTAAAAGTCCATTTTTTAATGCTTCATGTCGAATTTATTGCTAAAGAAAATTCGGTACTACTCTGTTATCCCGTCGACCGATTTCGCCAAACTAATAGCCAAATTATACATTTTGACATATTTTTTATTTTTAATAACGAAAAAACAAATAACTAGTCTAATATTAATAAAAATACAAATAAAAAGTCGAAATAAAAATCAATGACATTTTAAACACGTGAATCGTATTTAATGTCATTGAATGTGACATTCACGATCATCCATTATTGGCATTTAATCTTATAGTTTAGCGATAGTCTTTGGTCGACGGGATAACCTAGTAGTACCAAAAATTCATTTGGCTATTTTTTTATTTCTTATTCGCCAAATCGCTAATGTTGGTCAAAAGCCAGCGAAAAACATGCTAAATCTCTCACACATGAATGTAATATGTATTGTTATTTTGATTAGGTAATATGGAAATTCGGAAATATTCTTCAAAGAATGTTTAACTTTCATTTACATTATTGTACTAATCATATGTTAGGTGTTTAGTATTAAATAATTCCTTGTTTATTTTTAAAATATTTGAAATAATTACATTAGAAATAGATAGAACCCCCACTCAATAATTGATACTAATTTATAAAAATACGAATAATAAAAATTAATATAATGACTTTAAGAATAAGATAATATACTATTGTCATTTAAAACATAATTTTAATTTAAAACATGAAATATTTTCTTTTTTTTCCATTAATGTATATTGGCATCATACGTTTTTACATTCCATTTATAGATAGAATGGACTGAAAAAATACTACACATAATATATTAGTCCCTAAGGAAAAATGCTTTCTGGATTCAGGACGCAAATAATTCTACGGAAAAAAGAATTTTTTTCAATAGAATAATGAAGCAATTATTGATTAAATTGTCAATAACGAGCTATAATGGAACAAGAAATTTAAAGTAAAAAAACACATTTGGTGAAAGTGTGCCCTAAAGATATACCATGAAATAATGGATTTTTCATTCCAAAATCATTTCAATCACTTGTTATATGCGTTATACTAATATAGAAATAAAAGGGATTCTATTTTTAGGACGATGTGGAATGAAAAAGACCTTAGATGTAATGTTTTGTTCTATTTTTTTTAAAGAAAGGTATAATATGAAACTCATTACCCAGTCTAGTGAATCTGAAAAATAAAAAAGATAAATTATTAGTTTCCCATTTTTGTGATAACTTATTAGTAGAAATCCCTAAATAATATAGCACATACTATTCAACCAATAATGCGTTTCATACAAAAAATAAATATTAATAATAAAAAAAAATAAAGACGGACGCAATTTTGTTATCTAAGCTATCTTGGGGTAATAACGCCACGTTAAAGTTCTATCGATTTTCACAGCTAAGTTTTATATTTTTTCTATCTAACAAATATAGTATCTGATAAAGCAACTCGTTGACTAAGGATAAAAAATTATTTAACAGATATGTATCCATAAATTTTAGACAATAATGTCATGCAAATAAATAAATAAATAAATAAATAAATAAAATAAAAAACAATAATAAAATAGGATGGAATAATAGCGTGCATATAGTCCAATTCTAAAAACACAAACTCTACAGCCCTAGAAATTGATAAATTGCACTCTAAACAATAGAAAATTTAAATTTTTTTGTAAAAGTGTAAGAAAAAAGACAGGAGGGGGCAGGCAACAGAATATAAGAGTTTAACGGTATTAAACTAAACCAATATTTATGTTTCTATATGTGAATTCTGTTTGAGAAAACTGATCAGTTTTTAATAAAAATATAAAATAAAAGGAGATTCTGAGCTTTTTTTTGCTTAAAAATTTTTACAAACATTGTACGAATTAACTGATTTTTAATCTAATATTTTTATTAAAAATGTCAATACGAAAAACGAATTTTGTCAGCATATCTTTCTTTTTTCAGCTACTTTATAACTTCCAAGTGGGGAGATATTTGGTCAAATACGTTAAGATTTATAAATATTTAAAATTTCAAAATCCTGATCTTATAAGCATCCTAATAAGACCTACCGAATTTCGCTTAAAAAGAAAAGCTCGGCATATTTTATTTTTTAAAATGTGTACGTGCTACATGAAATGTCAATTTACCTCATTAGAAAATGTTACTTTCTGCGTTTCATTTATATATATATATATATATATATATATATACAACCGAAAAATTCTGTATATACTTTATAATTGAAAATCTTTATCATATAATATTTTTTTGGAAATATGTCTTTAAAATATAACGTGGCTGATATTTGTTATTTGAAATGCAGAATTTAGAAAAAAATAAATAATCAGTAAAATTATATCTGACCAGTCGTGTTGTTTACTGCTGTTCTATTCTTTTATGAAGAGCTTTTTACCGTAACCTCCCCCCCCCCCCACTGTATATCTCTAAAAATGTTACCAAATTTTGTCAAAATAATTAAGATTATTCCTATTAAACTATTAAATGGTTCAATACAAATCTATGATTAATAATACTATTATTCCACATTCTTTTGTCTTAATATTTTGGTTTAAATTGATGCTTATGTACAGTACAATTATTTGTGTACAGTGCGTATATAGAATACTTTCATACGCATATATTTATAACATTTTTGAAACTATACAACTTTTTTAATGGCATCAACTTTGCAAGTAACATATGTGAAAGCTTGGATTACTCAATTGTAAAACCAAAATTTCCCTTTTAACAACTATAATGTATATAAATCATTAAAAAATCTTTAAATGATAAGTTTCTTAGTGAAAAGTTTGTTGTACCTAACTAATAGATTCCGATAATCAAGAAGAAGATATTTTAGAGATGTTACGTTCTTACAAGTTTTTAGTCCGATTTCTTCCTCTTTAGGCAAGTATTGGAAAATAGTTTTCTTCAATCCGAGATGTTTCACTACATCTTTCAAAACTCTGTGAGACAAATTAATTTTGTTTAAAGGAACTCATTTGCTGACTTTTTAAGTTGGTAGTTATTAAAAATATATCCAAGGCTTGAATTTCTATGTTTTAATTCTTTGAATATGTCCATTAGATAATTTTTTTAAACTTTCAAAAGTTGCAACTTCGTGCACATAGTCAGATTTAATATCAGATCGCTTTCTTCAGTTTTGATTTAAAAAGAAATAGTCTAAAACAAAAATTGCAAAAAAAGAATTGATAAAGGCATCCATTACTTTTGGCTTTTTAAAATGATATAAAAAATTATGCGGTGACAGTTACGCTTCATAGGAGAATGTTTACGTTCAACAAGCTAATTAACATTCTCTTATACAGAATACTTAATGGAATTTAGATATGATTTTCAATCAGTTACAGTGACATTGCCCAATCATTTATAGTTTAGATCAAATATTGCTCCATTTTCATTTTTCAATATGTTGCCTGAAGTCAGAAAGTGTGGATGCGAAGTTATTTTGGATGTTTTTAAGAATTTCTGTCACGTGACAATGTGATCATTGTGAATGATAATTTTGTGAAGTTAGAAAACATGACAAATGATGATTCTATATGGGATCGGGGGACTAGAAACAGTGTGGGACTTATTGAGTTGAGTTTAATTACTGCTGGAGGGATTACAATAAACATCCCATATCGAGTTGGATATCTTCGTTAAATTAGATCTCGATCCAAAGCTGTTCTTTATCGATTTTTTTCTGTAAGTTAGATTCTGATTAAAATCTTACATTACATCATAAATCAAAGTTTTATGCGAAATATACCAACGGATGTTTTCGATAAAATTTCGTTTTGCATCGCGTCACAAGAATCGCCATAAACGTAATTTTTTTTCTAATGTTTACAACTATTTCCAGTTTTAGAAACACATACTCAAGATATTTTTCTATCTAATATTTTAATTAATATATTCGACAGATTTTCTTCTTAATTCGTAATCTGCTATTTAATATTACATTAATATTTACATTAAACAAATTATTATGAATACAAATTTCAAGAAATGAAAAAGTTACGCTAATTGGCATTTTTGCAGACCTTATCATATACCAATAAGTTTATAATTCTTAAAGTGCTATTACATGAAAAATTTCAAGCGATAAAAATTACCTGCGTTTTTTGCTTTTCTAAACATTTCATTGACTGTTGAAGAAAGGTTTTCCATTATCCGGATGTTTATTATCCGCTGTTAGTAGCGAGTCTCTTGGTTTCAGGCGTCAAAGACGGTCCGACAGAAGAGAGTCGCTCGCAACTCCCCTGAGGCCATAGGATAACATGGAGATTACTGGCATTTGAAACGATTTTGACCTCTAATGTAATGCCACTTTTATCCTATACTTAAATTATAGATATAAGCAATTTTCTTTAGACTGTCTGCTTTATGAAAGCACCGATGAAACTTTAGTAATTGAGCACAGACTTATAATATTCATTAGGGACACGATAGGAAAAAAATATTTCGAATTACACCTATTAAAGCATCCTTCAGTACACATTTTGAAATTTGGAAGAAAAATTGTCTTTAGTAAATACTTATATAACTAATGGATTAGTAAGTTGTTATTAAAGTAAATCTTTATATTTAAACTTAAAAATTTCTCTATGTGTAATCTACTTCAAAAAATGACAAAAAGATTTAAAACGATTTTAAATTTCTTTAATCCTTAGTACTTTTAACTATAAACACAGCCTTCGTCAGAGAAAAAAAAAATACACTGTTATTAACGACTTATTTTTCAAATGTCACGTGGTTGGTATAAAAAAAGTGAAAGTGGAAGTTAATTTTTAAAACCAGAAAACAATGAGAAAATAAAATATAGATATTGAGGAAAGTGGAATAGTACTTGTTATGTGATTCTTTAAGCAAACTGATTCAAATTCTGGATATATTGTAGGATAAAACGACAACTATCGACCAGCAACAGCAAAATATACAAGTTAAATAGCAGAATGCAGAACAAAAATATTCAAGTTATATTTGAAGATGCAAAAGTTGTATGTTGAATACTTACAGGGTATTAATCATTCAAGAATATTTATAACTAAAGAAAATATTGTTTGTAATGATGTTTTATCCTATAATGCACTCAAAAGTTTGCTTAAAAAATCATAAAACAAGTAATGAATATTTTATATTCCCAAATTTTTTCGCATTTAAAAATTGGCTTTAACTTTCACAACTTTTTGACACTAACTACGTGGCATTTAAAAAATAAGATTTTAATAAGAGTTTTTTTTATATTCTCTGACGAAAATTGTGTTAGCAGTTAAAAGTATTAAAAATTAAAGTAATTTAACACCTTTTTAAATATTTTTGTAATCTTTCTTAAGTAGTTTGCATATAGTGTGATTTTTAAGTTTACATCTTTAAAGAATGCATTTAGCATTCTATTTATTTATTTACTAATCTTCATATTAAAAAAAAAATTGAAACCCAGTTCATTATGATTAGATATTCCCATGATTTAAAGGAAAACACTGAAATGTCGAATTTGTTTTGTGGAAAACATTGCGAGATTCTATATTCAGTTAAAAGAACATTTCAAAGAACGGAAATACAGAGTACATAAAATGGGGAAAGATGTTTAAAACACTCACAGCTTATGTTAACTTTTTAAAAAGTTAAATATTTTCCTTTCAGTAAAACATACATTTTGGAAACAAACAAACTCGTTAGCAAAAATGCATTTCTGCTTTCAATAGTTTAAAGTCACGCCAAACTGCTATTTGGAATAACTAAACGAAAAAATATGTTAAGCGATATCAAAGAAAATAAACAAAAAGTGATGCACAAAAAAAAAAAAAAAAAAAAAAAAAAATGTTTCTGATAACAAAATGAGAAAAATATTTTCTTGTAAAAACTTGCGTAAAGGGAGTCAGAGAAACCTATTAAAATAATTTTTATATACTGAGTTAAAATTTTGAAATTTTTGTGATTATAAAACATATAATTTGTAAACAAAATCACATGATAAAACACTAAGATAGAATTACTTTAAATAATTTTAAAAAATGAATATATTTTACAAATTGGCTAATTTAATAATAGTATTTTTCTGTGTTATCGGAGAGGGCTGTGTTTACAGTTGAAAGTACTAAGAATTAAACTAATTTAACATCTTTTTAAATATATTCTGTCATCTTTTTAAGTAGTTTTCATATAATGTAATTTTTAAGTTTATCCTTTTAAAAGATGAATTTCGCATTATCTTAATTTATTTACTAATCTTTATATTTAAAAATATATGTATTTGAATCTCAGAAGGAAGGTCTCCATACGGACATACTCAGAAAAATCTGAAAAAAATACAGAATGTTCTTCTCATATAGTTATATATGTTAATAAAAAAATTTTCGGCGGAACCTCCTTATAACGTTCGTAAAAAAATAATAAAAATTTCGTTTATTTGGCGATTTATCTCCGGTTGCCGAAAAAACGAAATTTTGAAAAATACGCTTTTACGCTTCGAATACTTTTTAAAGAAAAAACTTTCTATGTTCATATACGTTTATATGTACTTATAACAAAATGAAATTAATATATTTTATCATTTAAAACACAATTTAAATTGATTAAAATTGTTCCAAATTGAAAAATACACTGTTAAAAATCTGCTGCATTTTGTTGCAAAGCACTCCCTTGCTTGTATAGAAAACGGTTACTTGGCCGTGAAATGGAGCTTTCTCATTGGTTGGAATAGAGATATTATATACAAGCGGTGGAGTGCGTTGCAGCAAAATGCAGCAGATTTTTAACAGTGTTGCACAAGCTACAACACCGCTAAAAATCTGTACCATTTTCTGCAGCGTCACTCCACCGCTTTTATAGAAAACGGTCAATTCACCGTGCTATGGAGCATTCTCATTGGTCAGAAGAGAGATATTCTATAAAAGTAGTGGAGTGATGTTGCAGTAAATGCTGCAGATTTTTAACAGTGAAGTCAATTAAAATCAATATTCAGATTCGTTAAAATCGTCTGCTTTTGGCGAGGAAATGCACTGCTCGCCAAATCTCGCGTCGCTTTCAGCTTTTCACGCCAATTATTTACAACCGGGCTAGTTTTTACCTTTTCGATTTTCGTTATGTATTTTTTATATATTATATTTTTTATTACAGATTCAATTTCAGAACCGGTTCTACCCGGTTTCGAAAATTAAAATAATAAAAAAAAATCTGAAACCAAAATTGAAAAAGTAAAATCTAGCTCGGTTTAAATCGTCCTCAGCTATCCCATGTAAAAACATCTTGTAATTACATTATAATTTGAGCGAGATATTTTGAAACGAACGCCCCCGTAGACTTAACAAGATCATCTGGATCTTTTTCATTTACAAGTGTGTCACCTTTACCTGTGCAATTATGTTGCGGATGAATGCATAGTGGCTTTGGTCAGGATTGGATTGTCAACTTTCACGTACTTTTTTGGAATCGTTTGCTCCAATGTTTCACAGTGCTAAAGAAATACAATGTTAATCACACACAGCTGTCTTAAGATAACTAATATCGGTTTAGAATACACCTTCAGTTGCCGAAATCCTGACCATGACATGCTATTCTTCTTTGGAATATCAGTTATGTTAAGCAAACATCTTCAACCCTGCGTATGAGAGCATTACAAAACTTTTATCTTCGCACCTTCGTGTCACTTTCATGATGAAATGTGTTTGTATGCTCGCGGAAAACTAAATTAGAGGCCACAAAGGATTTTCTTGTTAAAGTGAAGCTTAAACGGTGTTTAGGACGTCAGATATGTGATCTCGACCGTCCCAATCTCGAGAGAAAGCTGTCCTAGCACGGGGCGTTGCAAATAAGAACTGTCTCGGTCGATTGGGTCGGCGTTAAATCACGAGATATAATGTCATGAATTCCGTCCTAAAAACCAATAGCTTTTTAGGCCTTTTATGAAGATGGTCGTGGTCTGTTACGCATTGCGTCACATTGAATGGCATCGATGCCAACATCCCTTAATTATTTTGAAGTCTGATTCAAGGTAAACATATTTTCTACCGGAAATTTTATCTAACCAAAAATATAAAAATGAAATCGAGTATGTATCTTACAGAAAGAAGGCACATTTTGTTTAAATAAAATTACGGTTTGGACATGCAAGTCTTTGATCAGATTCCGGAGTACTAAAGAGATGTTGCCATCTATGATAAAGGACGCGCATTTTTGCGCGGGTTATCTTGGTTCACTTTCATTTAACTCGCCTTCGTCATTACGTTTGGAGCTAAAAACAAAATATTAAAATGACATTAAGATAAAAAGGCAAAATTCCATTTATTTTTAAAAAGTTAATGCAAAGTAAAGCGAGGGAAATGGAATATTAATAGAAATATTATCCGCTATTTATAATGCTTGAAACAAAAGTATTGAATAATGTATTTCTTCCGATTAACTTTTCAAAGTATCTAATGAGAATTTAACACGCATATTTTGTTGAAAATACGGATAATGGTGTTTTAATCCTTTCAAAATTAATTATTTGTAATGAAAAGTAATTATTGGATTCCGTTAATTAAGAAAATTTCTTAAGTGCTTCATTAATCGAAGAAAATGCCATATCTGTATTTTACGATGTAAGTATTAATTATGTACTTTTAATGAAAATGTTTTCAGCTGTTTTTTATATAATATGTTTTGTGGCAGAAGCATTATTTTTAAATTAGGTGAGTGATTTGAAATAATTCTTAAAATAAATAAATTCAGATAAAATGAAGTACCGTACTAAAAAGGTTAAAATGGCAATAAAGTATATTTTTATGTTTTATTCCATAAATAAAATAAAGTGATAAAACAACTATCACTTCTTCGGAAAACATGTGGTGAGAAATGCTTGGTAAAATGAAAATTAGTCTAGGGGAACAACTTAGTAATCAGAGCGATATCGCGAACTTAGCAAACCCTGAGTATAGTCATTACTATTGCACGTTGTGTTAAGTAACAAATATAATTTATGATGCATGATTAAGTGTAAAATAAGCGTATTTAATAATGACATTATTACTAATCATAGTATTTGAAAATGCAACTAAATAGTTGCATAAGATTGAATGTGTGTATACGTTCGTAATAGATATTTCATAATAGTAAATGTCACTGTTTAGAAAATACTTTTTCCAGTCTATAAGGTTTCGCCAGAAAGTCAATGCTTCCGATTTCGCGTGTATTTTCAAATTCAAATTTCCTTTTAGAAGTTTTTAAACGTCAAATTTGTTTTATGTAGTCAAAAAATGTTTCATTGTAATAGTTAGAAATTCAGATGCAGATCTTGAATAAAGAAACGTAATAAATTGTAAACACACGGTAAGAGTAGATAAAATTAAAAAGTTCTAATCATGCAATAGGATAAGGAAAATGCGTAGTTTATTATTCTTGAAAGTCTTATCTTCAATAGATATTTCATTTCTTAAGACGTTTGGAAAGACTTCGACCTCTTACAGTAACACTCTGATGTATTATCTGTCCTATTATTCAATACATCAATACATCAATAGCATGATTTTAAAGTAACTCCTATAGAAAAGAAAAATGTATATGAGTCAAATTGGACAAGCTTAAATTTTTTAGATTTTGATAAACGAGACGGGTATTTGTCATTGCTGTTTCGGGAAAATTAATGCTGTCACAGGATCAATTTTTTGCTGAAATAAGAGAAATAGCACAGAAATGCATTAAGCAAAATACTTTTTTTCAATATTTTTCCTCATGCATGTTTAAAAGCATTTAATTGTTTAAAAACCTAAATGTTCATAACACATTTCTAGTAAGATTTTTCTTATAAAAATATACATTTCTGTATTGCAATATCTGATAATTGTAATTTTTCGGAATAGTATTTCAGTAATATAATCGCCATATGAACAACATATTAAAAAAGAAATTTTATCTAAATATTATGAAGACTGATTTGCATTTCTATTATTAATCTTTGATCATTTAGGTTTTAAATATTATTTAGAATTACAAAAGTTGTTGTTTTCGCCACAATGTTACTCCCAGAATTAAAAAAATATCTTGTCTACATTATCTCAAACATATAATTCTATGATACATTTCAAATGTTTTTTATGTTAGATTATTTTAGTTTAAGTATAGTTGCAGGGATGAAAAACAGCTGCCAACGACAGTTTTCAATTTATTTTTTTCCAAAAATATCTTTTAAGTATTATTATTGAAATTTATGGTTTAATTAATTCGGTATATACGCTAGTTTTCTGACAAAAAATAAAATTTTTAAATAAATTACCCAGACATACTACATTTTGTTTCATTTTGTTTTAAACGAACTACTTTTTTTTAATGACGCATAAAAAACTTATTCTCATAAATAATTATAATATTCATGAAAAACGCATATATTTCTGATTCAAAATTTAAAAAAAAATATTGAAGTTATCTGATTTACACAATTTTTTAATTTGGTGTAGCCTCAAGACTACTCAACTACTTGTGAAATACGGCTAATAAAAGGAGAATTAGATTACTGAAAGTGATACCGCTTATTTTTTTCATTGCTATATATATATATATATATATATATATATATATATATATATATATGTTTTCTATTTCTCAAAGGAATGAAATTCTGGGAAAATTTCTTATGTTCTACTGATAGAAAAAAAATAAAATAAATAAATCTCACATTAAATAATGTGGATAATTAATTCTATAAATTAAAAATAAGGAAATTATTTTCAGTAAATTGCAAAATACATTAAGTGAAATGTTTATAAAAAAAGTAAAAAATATCGCTGATTTTAAGTTAATAATAGCCTAAGCGTCCATAAATAGTTTTATTAACGCATCATTAAAGTCAGTATTACTTTGCTAGGAGGAAATCGCAGGATTTTATTTTAGGACAATAAGATTAAAGATAAGCAAAACATATTCATGTTTTTTAACATGAGTAATGATTTATAAACAGATAAAAATAAAAGGATTGGTGTTTGTAGAAAACATACTTCAGTGGAAACTAACGATTCACAAATAAATACATTAATGATTTAATTTACATGCACAGTGTGCAGTCTGCCTGTTTTTATCTTGGTCAAAATGCAATTCAAAAAACGTTAAGTTACGAGGCTTTGTTGATCACGCAAAAATGATTCCATTTTTGTTTTCTAATGCAGGGTTCCGAAATTGTAACCAGTAATTTTTGATTATAGTACCGTGGAAGATTCCTGAAGCAGTTGCAATACAAATTGATCTAGGGGTAAGGTTCTACAAGAAAAATCTAAAAATATTATTGTTTGAAAAAAGTATATATAAAAAAAGAATATTTGGTCCTTTTGATATAATGAAAATGCGCGTATATGAAAATAGTATTATTTTAGATTATCAAATTTAAATTTATACAGTGCACTGGTTTTACAGATGAATTGAAGGCACAATGGGAAACCGAAGCAGAATGATGATTCATACTTTTCGGTGATACAATTGGAGCATTTTGTGCATGGATATTTGTTTGTGTGATTTTTGGCTCCCTTATTGTTGTTTTTGATGATAATTTAGCCAAGGTAAGGCCACATACATGTTTACTTTACAACTATACTTAAGTTATGTTTAAAGTACGTTTAATTGTCTTTAGTTTAATCTAGTCAAAAGTTTGTTTACGCATCTATTTTGAGTGACATCTCCCAAAGCAAAATCGTGTTCATCGCGCAGAACGTGCGGGGTGTAAAAGAGAGTGCAGTTTCTACCCCAAAATGTTTTAAACTAATTTGTTGTGACTGTGAATGTTTATAATGGAGTACATTTTACTCAAATTTACTTAAAAGTTGGATCGCTTTTTATTTGTGCTAAAAATAGGCACACAATTCCTGTGAGACAAACGATAGCAAAGATAATTAGATTGTCTTTGAGTGTGAATTTTATCAATAAGTTTAAGCACTGATAAATAAAGTTAAACCTTTATAGTCACTTAAAATTAAATAAATATTGAGCAAACTTTTCTTTTGCATTTCCGTTAATTTTATATGTCTTTATAAATACTTGTTCTTTCCACCCCGTTCTGCTCCATATCTGGGACAGAATGGGAGATTTAGCAGAAGGGATTAAAACAATTTCTAGATTTTCCCTAATTAATTCCCTAATTAAAAAATAGTTCCAATCACCAGTAAGGACTATTCCATGTGACATGTTAAGGTTGACCGTCAAAAATGTTGTACAAAATTATCAAGTTCTAGTGCGAAAGAACGGTGGGCATATTGTATGTGGTTGGATTCCTCATCCGGAAAGTGAATATGATAACATGTCATTTTATCTAAATTATTAATTTTATCTTTTTCTGATGTTTTCTTTTCATGTACAGCGCTTTATTTCCCGCTATCAGCAGTGATGGGAATAAAAATATATTTTTTAATTTTTATTATTCTTTTTATTATTATTAATTTTTTATATTTTTAATATTTTTACTTTTCTTATTATTTTCTTATATTTTTACTTTTTTTTTCTTATTATTTTTAATATTCTTATTATTATTAATTTTGCTGTTGAAATCTTTTTTCCCATGATTTTATTACTCCATTTATAGAATTTTGTGTCATTCCAATTATTAGAACGAGCTACCGGAAGCTCTGAATAACGTTAGTTAAAAAAACATCCTGCACACATATTTTGCACATTAATATAATATATTTATAAATATTTTGAAATTTCATAACTTATCTAATTGCATAATCATTGCAAGTAGCCAATTTTATGATTAGAACCACAAATTTAAAAACAAAAATCCTCTTTTAAAAATTGTGATGTATAGAAATCATAAAAAAATCTTTAAATGATAACTTTCTTCCAGAAAAGTTTGTTGTATCGAATTATTAGAAATCGATAATCAAGAAGTAGAGGTTTTAGTATTGTTACATACTTACAAGTTTTTAACCCGATTTCTTCCACCTTTGGTAAGTATTGGAAAATAGTTTTACTGAATCCGAGATATTTTACTTCATCTTTCAAAACTTTGGGAAACAAATTAATTTTCTTTAAATTAAATTATTCGCCTGTTTTCTGACATAATAATTGCTAAAATATATTAAAAATAAGAGTTTAATTGTGATAATTATATTTAATCTCATCATTATATCATTTTCAATTAACTCATTTGTCATTTTTGTACATATATATAGTGGGAATTTATTGCTTTCATTCTACATTGATAGAAAAGTCACCTAATAAATACATAAAACTAATAATAAATTATGAAAAATGCTAAAGACTTATTAAAATGTCTATATTGTTTTATGACAACTAATGTGGTAATATTACACAATCTATTTAAGAGAATGAATTACTTCACCGACCAAATTAGCATTTTGCTTCACAAAATCTTTCATGAAGTTTTATACACGTGATGTTTTCAATTAAAATGGCTTTACCCAATCATTTATGTCCTTCATCAAATTTTCCCACTTTGTAAGTTTGAGATCGGGTGCCTTCAAGGTGAAGTAACATTAAGTATGATGGAAAATTATTTTAGCCATTTTTTAAAAACTTCTATGATCTAATTACGTGATTATTGTGACTGAAAACTTTGTGAAGTCTTAGTACGATTATTTTTTAAACATATGGCGTTCGAGACGGTTCGACATATAGTCAAATGTTTAGATTGTACAAGAATTCTCCTTTACATTATTAAAGTGTTAAAACGGTCTTTTTTTATTGTAAGCAGGATTGCTATTAAACAATACATCGTCTCGGGTAACCAGAATTTTCTAGAACACGAGCGAACCTTGTCGTGCCGATTTGTTACATTTTTAATTTTCCATTTTGCTGCCTTGATGGATTCAATTTAAATTTTCCATTGGGTCGGTTATCAAGGCTTTTTTTAAGAAGCAGACTCAAGTACACTTTTGATAAGTCCGTTTAAGCAACGCAGTGTGAAATTCTATTCTAAAACCAAACCGCGGCGCGGCACAGAATAAAAAAAAAAAAAAAAAAAAAAAGCCGAATCAATTTAGTTTGAGTTTTGTTCTAATAAAATCGGACGTGATGCATAATCGTAAAAAATGTCACACTTTCTTTCTATCAAAAGTTCTTTTAATAGATAGTTTTTCATTTTTAAAAACGTATTTTTTACAGCAGTATACATTCCTGGTTGTTCCTTTTGCAATATAAAATATTTAAAAGTTTTTTTTTATTTATTTCATAGTCTCTCATTTTTTAAGCATAAAAAGAATTTTTATGAATGAAATCTGAATTTGAATCTGCGTTTTCGCATTTAGAAAATCATTATAGTATATTACATATAGCATGCGATTAAATGAGGATTAAGTACGTTTTTGGTAAATATAACTAATTTTGCCATTTTTTAGAGGTTGTTTTTAATAGAAGTAAAATATGCTGCATAATAAATAAATAAATTAATTAATAAACTGCTCGATTTTCATAATTAAAACCTTATAGGAGTAAAATAAAACGTTCAAGAGGAAGAACTAGGGTTTAATCTATGATTAAGTCTTTTTTTAATTTGTCAATATTAGGAAGCATTTGTTTGAAATGAAACCAATGTTATTGTTGTAATCAATGTTCTTATCCTCATAATCAACGCTGCTTCAGAAGGTCTTGCTACGGTACACCTGATGTGAAAAAATAAAATTTCTCAAGTTCTTCTTCCGACCTTTTACAACATTTTGTAGAACATCTCACAGTTTTCATGCATGGTGATTTGAAATTACATGGATTAACTGCATTGATTTCTATTCTAAATAAAATTGGCTTTTGGATAAATATAAAGAAATAAAATGTAACCTTAAGACAAATGATTAATCTACAATATACATAACTTTGCACAAAGAAAATCTTTTAAATTTACAACGAAAATCTAAAACTTTAATTGTCAAAAGCTGACAAAAATGATTGGTAAGAATTAAAGAAGAGTCTTTTTGTAAATTGCGAAATAGAATACAAAATACCGGGTGTCCCAAAAATGACTGATGTATTTTAAAATTCAATAACTTGCAAACGGTGACAGCCATTTTAAAAAATTTTTCAGGAGGGTATATATACATATATGTTTGTTTTTTTATGTTTTTTTAAGTATATTTTGTCGCAATGTGTTAACTATTTTGTCAGAAAATGTATGTACTAATTGCGTATTAAAGACTTCATATACATATCTATCTCTATAGCTCTCTCTATATATACCGGGTGTTCCAAAAATGACTTATGGATTTTAAAATTCAATAACTTGCAAACGGGGAAAGCTATTTAAAGAATTTTTGCAGGAGGGTTATGTATAATGTCAGGAGTTTTTTTACCGTAATTTTTTATTTTAGTTCGCATCCCAAACAATAGGTGGCGCTGACGGCGATTGAAGGCCAGGTGATCAGTGCTGAGTGAAGCGTCGACACTGATCACCTAGCCTTCAATCGCCGTCAGCGCCACCTATTGTTCGAAATTCGAACTAAAATAAAAAAAGTGCGGTAAAAAAACGCCTGACATTATACATAACCCTCCTGCAAAAATTTTTTTAAATAGCTGTCACCGTTTGCAAGTTATTGAATTTTAAATTTCATCAGTCATTTTTGAGACACCCGGTATATTTACATATACATAAAGAAATATTTAGGATAATGAAATTGTTTTACTATTTCTAGATTTCTTCTATTATGGGATCCAAATTGACAAATAATATATTTTTTTTTATTGAAAAACCTTTCGCTAAATAGAGTTGAACGCTATTCGAGATGACTTTACTGATCCTTATTTTGTATAAACAATATCTCTTAGGATTATTGAATTGTAAAGTGCTTTCATTTTGTTACCAGATATAAAAAAATTACATTAATCAAATCACTTTTATTTCTATCATCATATTTTTATAAATAATCAATGTAATTTTTAATTCTTAGCATTTGTAATTTTCCACTTTTTAATAAATAATTTAAATTCACCATTTTTCCAGAAAAGTATATTTTCATTTGGAAGTATTACTATCTATGTGCATAAATTAACATTTCATCAAGATAAAATCACTCTGAAAAAAAATGATTAAATACTTGTGGCCTTTGATTTTTCATTTCAGGTCTTTTTTTTAGGAAATTAAGCCTGCGACAGTAATAGATTAAACATATTTAAAATTTTCTTTATAATTTAGAAATCCTCAATTTCAATTTTAAAGCAAAACTTTTCAAAAAGAATTTTTTCTAAAATTAGAAAAGAATCTAAGGGATTTTAACAAAGCGCTAAAATAAGCTAATGTCTTACAGAATCTCTTGAAAAATCTCTTTCGTTATTCCTTCTAAATGATCTGCTTTTATTTGTATTTTAATTGCAATCTCATTCATAGAGTGCCAATGATTTGATAGATTGAATGCTTTATATAATTACGTTTTTCTGTCAACATCCCAGATTACGAAAAGCATTAGAAGGATGTTTTTTTTCTATTATTTGTAAAAGAGGGCAAAAAGGAAAAATCTTATAAAAAACATTTCCTAATTCTCGAAAGTGATTGTTGATTCTTTCATGTTGCCTTCTTTATTCTTTTTTTATTCCTGGGTTGTAAATTAGATATTTACGCATCAATTACGCCATTCATTGATAAAGAAACCGCCACTTCTTCGCAATTCATCAGATAATCACATATAAAAGGGAGGTGATTTTTTTAAACTTTTTCTTTTTTAAGCTGATAATTACATTCTGATGGGGTTTTGCGAAACGAAAGACGTTTTAAATTGCTTTTCACTCTGCTATAAGTAATACATTTCCTGTCAATACGCTTATAAAAATTAAATGTAATTTTTGTGTTTACAATTAGTGACTATAATCTAACTCTGTTCCTAAAAAAATAGAAAGTGTAAGTAACTAATAAAATAAAGTTAGAAATTGCATTATAATGTTTTAATACTAAAAATACAAAGCTTTTTTTCGCATATTTTATCATGCTGTTTTTTACATTTTTACCAATGAAAAAAATTATTATAAATGCAGAATTTATTCTTGAAAAAATATGTTTCGAGAAACTTTTGAGTTTTTGTAAAGTTATAAAATACAATCCCTGTTCTTAGTAATAAACTGAACTTGGAAAACAAAAACACAGGCATGATTTAAAAATTACAGTTAAAACTGTATTATGTGCAATTTTCAGCTTTTTATAATTCAATTTATGTTTTTTTTCATCAAGCTTTTTGTATATATATCACAATGTCAAATCAATTGTATTTTTATCATCTTTTTTTTTCTATGACTAATCACTGTAACATTTTAACTCTAAACAATTGCAATTTTCACTTTTTAATAAATAATGTAGATCCATGATTTTTAAAATAAATGTTACTCTCATTTGGAAGAATAACTATTTGCGTAATAAATTACCATTTCATTAAGATAAATTCATTCTGGAAAAAAAATATATCAAATATTTGTGTCTTTCATTTTTCAGTTCAAGGCGTCTCTTTAGGAAATTAAGCCTGAGGAGTCAATAGATTAAAAATATATAAAATTCTCTTTATGAATTAGTCAAATTTAATCAATTTAAATTTTAAGGCAAAACTTTTAAAAGAGAATATTTTGTTTGATTTGAAAAGAACCTAAGGGATTTAAACAAAGTGCTAAAAATAAGCTGATATCTCACAATTTTTTGGAGATTTTCTTTCTTTATTCCTTTAAAGTAATATGTTTTTATTTGCATTTTAATTGCAATCTTATTCATTGATTGCTCGTAGCTTCATACATTGAATTCTTTATGTAATTAGGTTTTCCTCTCAACATCCCAGATTACCGAAGGTGTTAGCAGATTTTTGAATAGAGGGATTGATCTTTTTCCTTTGATATGTTTTTATCCCCTAATTCTCAAAAGTGATTGTTGATTCTTTCATGTTGCCTTCTTTATTCGTTTTCTATTCTTCCGTCGAAAATTAGATATTTACTCATCAATTACGCCATTAAATGAGGAAGAGACCGCCACTCCCTCTCAGTTCATCAAATCATCACATAAAAAGAGGGTTAATTTTTCTTTACTTTTTCTTTTTTTAGGGAGATAATTATATTCAAATGTGGTGTTACGTAACAAAAGACGTCTTCAATTGTTTCTCACTCTGTTAAAAAAAATACAGTTCCTGTCAGTACGCGCATAAAAATAAATGTTTTATTATTATTATTATTATTAGCGATTACATTCTAACTCTGTTCCTAAAAAAGTAGAAAAGGCGAGTAAATAATAAATAATAAAACGAAGCTAGAAATTCTGTTCTAATGTTTAAATAATAATGATACAGTGCATTGTTTGCATATTTTCCTAAGCTATTTTTACACATATATTTGGTTTAAAAAAAATAGTATATTTTTTATCATATATGTGTTTATATTTCAAAAAAATATAACAGGGAAATTACTAAGTTTTTGTAACGATAGAAAATACAATCGCTGTTCTAAGAAAACAAAAAACAAAAACAAACAGGATGTAATAAAGATTATAATTAAAATTGCATTATGTTCCATTTTTAGCTATTGTTAATTCAATCTATGCTTTTGTATTTTCTATCAAGCTTTTTCTTTATTTATCAAGATCTCAAATCAATTTTATTTTTATCACCATATTTTTATAACTATTTAGTGCAAATTTTAATTTTTAGGATTTGTAATTTTCCACTTAAAAAAAATAATGCATATCTATCGTTTTTCCAATAAATGATATTCTCATGCGGAAGTATAACTATGTATTTGCATAAATTTATCATTTCATTAAGAGAAATATATTTTGAATAAAAGGTAAAATATTTCTTGTCTTTGATTTTTCATTTCAGAAGATCTTTTTTAGGAAACTAAACTTGAGGATTTAATAGTTTAATCATACATAAACTTTTTATGAATTAGAAATCCTAAATTTTAATTTTATTGAAAACATTAAAAAAAAATACTTTTTTAAGATTAGAAAAGAACCTAAGGGATTTTATCAAAGCTCTAAAAAAGCTAATTTCTCAGAATTTTTCTTTATTTCTTTAAAGTAATGTGCTTTTAATATCATTTTAATTGCAAACTCATTCATAGATTGCCAATGACTTCATATATTGAATTCTATACATAATTGCGTTTTTCTATCAACATCCCAGATTACCAGAGGCGTTAGGAATTCTTTCTTTGGTAAAAGAAAGCAAAAAAAAAAGGTCTTATAAAAAAGAAAAAAACTTTACCTAATTCTTAAAGTGATTGTTGATTCTTTCATGTTGCCTCCTTATTCTTTTCTTTTTCTTAGGTTGTAAACTAGATATTTACGCATCAATTACGCATTCAAATGAGGAAAAGACAGCCACTTCTTCGCAATTCATCAAATCATCACATAAAAAGAAGGATGATTTTTCCTTATTTTTTATTTTATTAATAGGCTAGGTACATTCAGATAGGGTTTTACGAAAGAAAAGAGATTTTCATTTTTTTTCTCACTCTGTTATAAGAAATACATTTCCTGTCAGTACACGTGCAAAAAAAAATTATTATGATTTTTTAATTAGCGTTTATAATCTAATTCTTTTCCTAAAAAAGTAGAAAATGCAAGTAACTAACAAAACAAAGTTAGAAATTGTATTCTAATGTTTAATGCAAAAAATATATATAACTATTAATCTTTGTTTACGTTTTTCAGGATGAAAAAAATGTTTAAAAAAGCAGAATTTATTTTTTATCAACTGTGTGTTTATATTTCGAGAAAATATAACTGAGTCAAACTGTAACGTTCTTGAAAAGTTAAAAAACACAAACACTGTTCTTAGAGATATGTCTTTATTGAAAAAAATTACAGAGAAGTTTTAAAGTTTTAAAATGTATTAATGCTATATTTAGCTATTAATAATTCAATTTATATATATATATATATATATTTTTTTTTTTTTTTTTTTTTTTTTTTTTATCAAAACAAATAATATTATTTTCTCGATTGAAAAAATGTTCGCTAAATGTAGTTGAATTCGCTATTCGAAGCTATTTACTGATGGTTTTCTCGTATAAGCAACATGTCATAAGATTATTCAATCGCAAAATATTTTCATGTTCTTACTAGATGTAAAATCTTGACGTCGATCAAATTAATTTTATTTCTGTCACCATATTTCTATAATTAATCTATGCATCTTTTAACTCTTAGTAGTTGCAATTTTCCATATTTTAATAAATAATGACGATCCATCATTTTTTATATAAATGTTATTCTCATTCGAAATTATAGCTATCTATGTAGATAAATTACCATTTTATTAAAATAAATTCATTCTCTAAAAACGATCAAATATTTGTCGTCTTTGATTTTTCATTTCATAGCATCTTTTTAAAATAATTAAACTTGCGCAGTTAAAAGGTTAAACATAAATAAAAATCTCTTTATGAATTGGAAATCCTAAATTTCAATTTTAATTCAAAACTTTTCAAAAAGAATTTCTTTTGAAGATTAGAAAAGAACCTAGGGGATTTTAACTAAGTAGAAAAAAAATGATTTCATCGGAATTATTGAAAAAACTTTTTTTTTTCCCTTTAGAGTAATCTGCTTTTATTTGCATTTTAATTGCAATCTCATTCATAGATTGCCAATGATTTGATATATCGAATTCTTTATATATATATCTCTTCTTTATATATTACATTTTTCTATCAGCGTCCCAGATTACCAAAGGCGTTAGCAGATTTTTGCGAAAAAGAGCAAAAAGGGAAATATCGTATGTAAAAAATTTGAAAGTGTCTGTTGATTCTTTCATGTTGCCTTCTTCATTCTTTTTTTTTTAATTCTTGGGTTAAAAATTAGATATTTATGCATCAATTACGCCAGTCAATGAGGAAAACACTGTCGCGTCCTGGCAATTCATCACATGATCACATAAAAACAGGGGGGATTTTTTTTTTTTTTCCTTTTTTAAGCGGATAGGTACTTTCTGATGTAGTAATATAAAACAAAATATGTTTTCAATGGTTTCTTATTCTGTTATAAGAAAAACAATTCCTGTCAATACGCGTATAAAAATAAATATAAATTTTCTTTTTATAATTGGCAGTTATCATATAACTCTGTTCCTGAAAATGTAGAAATTACAAAAAACTAATAAAACAAAGTTAGAAATTGTATTCTAATGTTTAAATAAACGAGGTGGAAAACCGTCGAAATTCGACGAAATAAAATCTTTAAGAAAGAACTGTTTTATTGATTTATAATAAATCTACAAAATTACTTACAGTAAAAAATGCTTGCTCTACCTGTTTTACCCTCAAATTTTAAAGGAAAGGCAGTGATTTTGTTGCCACATTCACAAAATTAGTACTAAAAACTGTAAAAAAATTAATATCTCAAAAATAAATTGAGATCAGCTTTCAAACAAATTGATTTGAAAGTGCTTTTTTTTCTCTAAATGACGGTGTAAAAATTAAAAACATACGATCTCTAAAAGTGAAAAATTTGGGAGTAACGAAAATTGCAAAAAGAAATTGCATATGAAAGTGTTAAGCATTTTAATTTATTTTTTCCCTTTAATTTTAACAGAAAACGGAGTGATTTTGTTGCCACAATTACAAAATTGGCACTAAAAACTATAAAAAAAATTAATATCTAAAAAATAAATTGAGATTCAGCTTTTAAACAAATTGCATTTGAAAAGTGCATTTTTTCGCTATTCGACGGTGTAAAAATTTTATATGCGTGATGTTTAAAAGTGTAAAATTTACAGTAGTCAAAAATTACAAAACCAAAATTTCAGGGGAAATGTGTCGTAATTCGCAAAATGACGTATGCTCTACGCAGACAAACGTTTGGTCTTTATAATATAGATCTAATACAGTGTATTTTCGCATATTTTACTTAGCTATTTTTAAACTTTACGTGATGCAAAATTTAGTTATAAAAGGAGAAAATATCTTTGATCAGATTTTATTTTATAATTTGATTAAATATAACAGTAAAAATGTTAAGTTTTTGCAAAGTTTTCAATCGCTGTTCTTATTAATGCGCTGTTCTTATAAATAAGGAAAAGAAACAGAGATGTTATAAAAATTATAGTTAAAATTGTATTATGTACAATTGTTAGCTTTATTAATTCAATCTATGTTTTTTTTTATATCAAGCTTTTTGCATATTTATCACGCTTTTTTTCTATCATCAAATTTTTATGTCTAATCAGTGCAACATTTAATTCTTAGCATTTGTAATTTTACACATTTTAAAATATAATGCAAAGCCATCTTTTTTTCTTATAAATGATATTCTCATGTGAAAGTATAACAATGCATGTGCATAAATTATCATTTCATTAAGAAAAAAATCATTCTGTAAAAATGATCAAATAATTCTTGTCTTTGATTTTTCATTTTAGAAGATCTTTGCAGGAAATTAAACTTGCGGAGTTAATAGATTAAACATAAATCAAACTCTCTTTATGGATTAGAAATCCTAAATTTCAATTAGAATGCGAAACTTTTGAAAAAGAATTTTTTGTAATATTAGAAAAGAACTTAAGGAATTTAAACAAATCGCTAAAAAAACTGTTTTCTCAGAATTTATTGAAAAAAACCTTTCTTTATTCCTTTAAAGTATTCTCTTTTATTTGCATTTTAATTGCAGTCACATTCATAGATTGCCAACGACTTGATATATTGAATCCTTTATATAATCACCTTTTTTCTGTCAACATCCCAGATTACCAAAGGTGTTTGGAAGTTTTTTTTTTTGTAAAAGAAGGCAAAAAAGAAAAAAAAACTTTCTTAGTTTTCGAAAGGGATTGTTGATTCTTTCATGTTGCCTCCTTTATTCTGTTTTTTTATTCTTCTGTTGAAAATTATATATCTACGCATCAATTACACCATTGAAGGAGGAAAAGACCGTCACTTCCTCGCAATTCATCAAATCACCACATAATAAAGGGGTGATCTTTCTTTACTTTTTTCTTTTTTAAGCGGATAATTACATTCTGATGTGGTGTTACGAAACAAAAGACGTTTTCAATTGTTTCTCACTCTCTTATAAGAAGTACATTTCCAGTCGGTACACGTAGAAAAATAAATGTAATTTTCCCTTTTTTAAAATTAGCGATTATAATCTAACGCTAATCCTAAAAGGGTTGAAAACGCAAATAACTAGTATCGCAAAGTTAGACATTGCATTCTAATGTTTAAATCGTAAGAAAATACAATGCATTTTTTGCATATTTTATCAAGCTATTTTTACATTTTTCACGATAAAAAGTTGTTGATAAAAGCAAAATTATTTTAACCAAATATGCAATTGTATATTTGGAGAGAATATAAGTAAGTAAAACTGTCAAGTTTTTGAAATGTTAGAAAATACAATAGTTGTTCCTATCCAGGCAGCACATCCGTATGGGCCCATAAGTGCAAAAGTGGGTCAGGGATATAGATCTATAAGGGCTATCGATATTGGTCCGCATAGAATGTCCACTTTTCTCTATATTTTCACATATGGACTATATATATATACAGGGTGATTCCGAATTTTTTTTACAATAAAAGAGGGGTGATAGTACACATCAAGACAAACAATATTAAATAGGAGACCAAGGGTCCAAAACGTTTTCCTAAGGAAATAGCCGCCATTAAAGTTTAGGGACCAAAATTTCAAATAAACATAAAAAACGGAAAAAACTGTCGATTGATTTGCGGTTTTCACTAAAATTATTCTTTATGTCGGCATTTTCTTAAAAATAAATTATAAAGATAAATTTCAAAAAATGACAATAGAGGGCGCTTTAGACTTTGGAGTAACGAATAACTATTTTTTGCCAGTACTTTTTGCATTTCACTAAATGTTTTCTTAAGCTTAGACTCAAACTTAAATTTTGAGCTCAAAATTTGTAGTTGGGAGTGGTTAAGTAACACAAACTGAGCTGTATTCAGAGGGTTCAAATTTCAAATGATTATAAAAAAAAGGAAAAATTGGTCGATTGATTTGCGGTTTTCACTAAAACTATTCTTTATTTAGGTATTTACGTGAAAATAAATAATAAAGATAAATTTCAAAAAATGCCGATAGAGGGCGCTTTAGACTTTGGAGTAACGAAACACTCTTTTTTGGCGTTATTTTTTGCATCTTATTAAATGCTTTCGTAAGCTTAGACTTGAACTTAAATTTTAAGCTCGAATCTGAATAGCTGGGAGTGGTTAAGTAGACAAACTTAGTTGTGTTCAGAGGGTTCAAATTTTAAATAATTGTAAAAAAACGGAAAAATTGATCGATTCGTTTGCGGTTTTTGCTAAAACTAATTTTTAAATCAGCAGTTTTCTTGATCAATCAGTGTTTTCTTAAAAATAATTTTTAAAGATAAATTTCGCAAAATGCTGATAGAGGGCGCCTTAGACTTTTGAGTAGTGTACAACTATTTTTAACTCTTATTTTTTTTATCTCATTAAATGCTTTCAAATGCATAGACTTAAATTTTGGGCTGAAATTCTGAATCGTTGGGAGTGTTTAAGTAGCGAAAAATTGAATTGTACTCGAGGAGGAAAGAGGGTTAAATTTTAACTCCTGAACACACTTCAGTTTGCGCTTTTTAACTCCTCATAACGATTCAGGATTTGACCTCAAAATTTAAGTTTAAATCTAAGCTTCCGAGAACACTTAAAATGCTTTTCCAAGAATTTAATTAGAACCAAAAAAATAATGGTTAAAATGTATTCTTGGATACTCTGAAGTTTAAGGCGCCCTCTGACTGAATTTTTTGAGATTTATCTTTAAAATCTTATCTTATTTCAAGAAGATACTGACTAAAAGAATAGTTTTATTTTAAAACGCAAACCAATTAACCAATTTTTCCATTTTCTATAATTACTTTAAATTTGAACCTCCCCCTCCCTCTTGAACACAGTTCAGTTTGTGCTATTTAACCACTCCCTACTATTCAGATTTTCAGCTCAAAATTTAAGTTTAAGTCTATTCTTCCTAAATCATTTAAAGAGATGTAAACAATAACGGCAAAAAATAGTTGTTCATTACTCCAAAGTCTAAAGCGCCCTCTATCGGCATTTTTTGAAATTTATCTTTATAATTTATTTTCACGAAAATACCTAAATAAAGAATAGTTTTAATGAAAATCGCAAATTAATCAACCAATTTTTCCGTTTTTTTTAATCATTTGAAATTTGAACCCTCTGATCACAGCTCCGTTTGTGTTACTTAACCACTCCCAACTACAGATTTTGAGCTCAAAATTTAAGTTTGAGTGTAAACTTGCGAAAACATTTAATGAGATGCAAAACATACCGGCAAAAAATAGTTGTTCGTTACTCCAAAGTCTAAAGCGCCCTCTATCGGCATTTTTTGAAATTTATCTTTATAATTTAATTTCGAGAATATGTCGACATAAAGAATAATTTTAGTGAAAATCGCAAATCAATCGACCGATTTTACCGTTTTTTATGTTTATTTGAAATTTCGGTCCATAAACTTTAATGGCGGCTATCTCCTTAGGAAAACGTTTTGGACCCTTGGTCTCCTATTTAATATTGTTTGTCTTGATGTGAACTATCACCCCTCTTTTATTGTAAAAAAAAAAATTTGGAATTACCTTGTATATATACAGGGTGATTCTAAATTTTTTTTACAATTAAAGAGGGATGATAGTACACATCAACACAAACAATATTAAACAGGAGACCAGGGGTCCCAAACGTTTTCCAAAGGAGATAGCCGCCATTAAAGTTTAGGGTCCAAAATTTCAAATAAACATAAAAAACGGAAAAATCGTACGATTGATTTGCGGTTTTCACTAAAATTATTCTTTATGTCTGCATTTTCTTGAAATTAAATTATAAATATAAATTTTAAAAAATGCCGATAGAGGGCGCTTTAGACATTGAGGCAAGGAACAACTATTTTTTGCCGGTATTTTTTACATCTCATTAAATGTTTTCGTAAGCTTAGACTCAAACTTAAATTTTGAGCTCAAAATTTGAAGAGGGGAGTGCTTAAATAGCACAAACTGAGCTGTGTTCAGAGGGTTCAAATTTCAAATGATTACAAAAAACGAAAAAATTGGTCGATTGATTTGCGATTTTCACTAAAACTATTCTTTATGTAGCTATTTTCGTGAAAATAAATTATAAAGATAAATTTCAAAAAATGCCGATAGAGGGCGCTTTAGACTTTGGGGTAACGAACAATCTTTTTGGCGTTATGTTTTGCATCTTATTAAATGCTTTCGTAAGGTAGACTTAAACAGATTTTGACCTCAAAATCTGAATAGTTGGAAGTGGTTAAGTAGACAAACTGAACTGTGTTCAGAGAGTTCAAATTTTAAATGATTAAAAAACACAAAAATTGGTCGATTCGTTTGCGGTTTTCGCTAAAACTAATTTTTAAATCAGCAATTTCTTGAAAATAAATTTTAAAGATAAATTACAAAAAATGCCGATAGAGGGCGCTTTAGGCTTTGGAGTAGCGTACAACTATTTTTAACCGTTATTTTTTTAAATCTCATTAAATGCTTTCTAATGTCTAGATTTAAATTTTAGACTCAAATTCTGAATCGTTGGGATTGTTTAAGTAGAAAAAAATTGAATTCTGTTCGAGGAGGGGGGAGGGTTAAATTTCAACTCCTGATAACACTTCAGTTTGCGCTTCTTAACCCCTGCCAACGATTCAGAATTTGAGAGCAAAATTTAAGTCTATGCTCTTGAAAGCATTTAATGAGATTAGAAAAATAATGGTTAAAAATAGTTGTACACTACTCCACAGCCTAAGGCGCCCGATATCGTCATTTTTTGAAATTTATCTTTAAAATTTATTTTTAAGAATATGCTGATTTAAAAATTGCTTTTAGCGAAAACCGCAAACGAATCAACCAATTTTTGATTTTTTATTATTTATTTTACACAATTTTTTTGTTTTTTATAATCATTTGAAATTTGAACCCTCTGAACACAGTTCAGTTTGTTTACTTAACCACTCCCAACTATTCTGATTCTGAGCTCAAAATTTAAGTCTAAGCTTTCGAAAGCATTGAATAAGATGCAAAAAATAACGCCAAAAAAGAGTTGTTCGTTCATTCAAAGTCTGAGGGCCCTCTATCGGCATTGTTTGAAATTTATCTTTATAATTTATTTTCACGAAAATACCTTTATAAAGAATAGTTTTAGTAAAAACCGCAAATCTATCGACCAATTTTTCCGTTTTTTATAATCATTTAAAATTACAATCCTCTGAACACAGCTCAGTTTATGCTACTCAAGCAATCCCCACTATTCAGATTTTGAGCTCAAAATTTAAGTTTGAGTCTAAGCTTACGAAAACTTTTAATAAGATGTAAAAAATACCGGCAAAAAATAGTTGTTCGTTGCTCCAATGTCTAAAGCGCCCTCTATCGGCATTTTTTAAAATTTATCTTTGTAATTTAATTTCAAGAAAATACGAAAATAAAGAATAATTTTAGTGAAAACATCAAATCAACCGACCGATTTTTCCGTTTTTTATGTTTATTTGAAATTTTGGTCCCTAAACTTTAATGGCGGCTATCTCCTTTGGAAAACGTTTTGGACCCATCATCTCCTATTTAATATTGTTTGTCTTGATGTGTACCCTTCTTTTATTGTAAAAAAAAAATTAGAATCACCCTGTATATATATACATGTATATATATATATATATATATATATATATACATATATATATGGATGTCTATGACGATCTATAAAGATATCTATATAGATCTATGTGGATGCCTATGTAGATCTATAATGATATCTATATGGGCCCGCATAGAATGTCCATTTTTTTCCATATGGACCCATAAGGGTTATTTTTATATATCTGCACTGTAAAAAAAAATCAAGAGGTTACTAAAAATTTTTTAGTAAATTTGTATTCCACAGAATTTTTTAGTAACCATTACAAACTTTTTTTGCAAGCGAAACAAGCATTTCTTTTGTAAACTGAACAAAAGAATTTTTTGTATAACTAACTTAAAAATTTTTAGTATGAGCCACCAAGCAAATTTTAGTAATAGCTCCAAAATTATTTTTAATAACCATTACGTGGGCTCAAAGGGCAGGAACTTCCTTCGAGCTGCATCCAGACTTCTGGAGCGGAAGATTTTCGGCAAAACCGCAACAGATGGCATCACCAAACTTTGCCAATGCTCCGTCAGGATATTCATAATCCCTTTAATAACGAGTACTTACACTGTACATATTCGAGGAGTATTTGGCAGTGGCCAGTATCGAACCCGGGACCTTTTAGCCTGGAGTCCGTTACTATAACCGCTATGCTATCAAGGCCACACCAAGTGAGTTTTAGTAATAGCTATTAAAAATATAAAATTATTAACTCTATTCGTTGCTAACTTTTTTCTAGTAATTCTTACAGATTTTCTTGCAACCGACTAAGATTACTAAAAATTTTCTAGTAATTACAAGGATCACTAAAGTTTTTTTAGTAGACCGACACTTTTTTTTACAGTGTGTATGGATGTCTAAGACGATCTATAAAGATATCTATAACGATGATTATGTGATCTATATGGATGCTTATGAAAACTATAATGATATCCATATGGGCCCTATAATGATATCTATATGGGATATCTATATGGTAATTCGCTGTTCTTGAATGAAACAGGATGTAATAAAAAATAATGTTGGTTTTGTAATACAAAACACCTTGCAAACGTTTTACAGTTTAGTAAGCTGCTTCAATGGAAATACCGCTGTATAATTTTTTTCACAGATATTCGTACACATATGTCACCAAAAACACATATAAACTTTAAATTAATTATAAGTTTATACGTACGAAAGTAAATTCTTATTGAAGTTAAAAACAAAATATTTGATATGACTTTGAAGGGCAAGGCCAAGGGTAAACCTGTATTATTTTCTTTAAAATAATGTATAATGTAAACTATACCGAGAAAAATTGAAGATAATAGAAAAATCGTTAACTATTTTTTCATGTTAAACTAAGAATAAAATATTTGAATTGTAAATTTCACCGATTAACTTTTCAAAGTAATTGAGATGAAATAAAGGCGCGTGTTTCGTTTAAAATAAGGATAATTGTATTTTAATCCTTTCAAAATTAATCAGTTGTAGTGAAAAGTAATTATTGAATTCCGTCAATTAAGAAAATTTCTTAAGTGTTTCAATCATCGAATAAAATGCCATACCTATATTTTATGAAGTAAGTTTTAATTATTTTCTTATACTGAAAACATTTTTCGTTGTTTTTCAGGTAATGAATTTTATCCCAGAAGCACTGTTAAAATTAAGTGTTTAACTTCAAACATATCTTGAAAGATGTAAATTAAGATAAAATCTTGAAGAATACTAAATTTTTTAGAGTGACAATTAAACAGAAGGTTATATTTTCCTCCATCACATAATCAATTATTTAAACAAAATTTTTAACATCTTTGGAAGATATGTAATCGGATAGGTTGAACAAATGAAAATAATTTTTGGTAAACAATATACACTGCTGGCCTCACAAAATGTAGTACCAAGAAGGAACAAAGATATCGCAAGGAAATTTATTTGGCAGATAACATGCTGTACAGAGATCAAACGATCAAAATTGCAGTGACGTGTGGATAATGAAAAATCAGTAATTTGTATAAGTTACCATTGTTGTTTATAACCGCTAACACACGCCTCGGCATAGAATCAAAGAGGCATTGGATGTCTCCTTGGGGTACAGCAGTCTATGCGGCTTCCACATGTTGCCGAAGTTGATCTGGTATAGCAGCGGTTGATGTATACTGAGCCAGTCGCTGTGCAACCATGGACCGAACGTTTTCGATTGGCGATAGATCGGGAGAACAAGCAGGCAAAGGAAGCAATTTAAAGTGATGGTTAAAAAAAACTCTTGAACATTGTGTGTAACTTTTGGTCGCACATTATCCTGTTGGGAAATGGGTGAGTGCAAACGTTGAATGCACAGGAAGACCACGGACCCTAAAACCTCAGAGATGTAGCGCTGGCTGTTCAGTGTTCCGGCAATGCGTACTAGAAGTGTGCGGCTGTGAAATCCAATACCACTCTAAACCATGATACCGGATGCAGAACTAGTGTGGCGATGCATGATGCAAGACCTTAGCAGCCTCTCACCACGGTGTTTTCAAACTCGAATCCGACTATCGTGATGTTGAGTTCAAGCTAAATGGTAGGCCTCTCCTCCTAGTTGAATTTGAATTTGTTGCAAACAGAAGCAGCATTTATCTCTGAAAACAAAGTCGATCTATTCCATTGTCCATGTCCGCCGTTCCTCGCACAATTAGTGGCGCAAACGTCTGTGTTTTCCAGTCAAGGGTAAACAAAGCAGTGGATGCCTTGCGCACATTCCACTCTGCTGCAAACGGTGTCAAACGGTACGAGCGGACATTGAACGATGCGTAGCAGATTGAATCTATTGTGCTATGGTTCGTGATGTGGCTGCGCAATTTATTATTGCCCTGCGGACATTCCACTCTGCTACAAACGACTTCGAATGGTACGTGCGGACATCGAATGATGCGTAGCAGACTGAATAAGTTGTGTTATGGTTCGTGATATGGTTGCGCAATCTATCACTGCCATTCGCACAATCCATCTGTCAATACGGACTGTGGTGCAACGAGGTGGGTGCGATCGGACTCGTCCCTTTGTCGTTCTCTCGTGCAACTAGCAATTACAGATCCGCATCGCAGTTGTTTGGTTTCGTTCAACACGTTGACCGAATTTTCTGAATTTTAATCCGCAATCCCTATAGGTAACAATTCTTCCCCTATCAAATTTAGAAACTTGGAGGCATAAGTAAACACTAAACACCTGATTAAAAAAAAGCATGAGAAAACAATTTTTGTATTTCAGATCGCCAATCTGTTTTTCCCCTTATTTAGCGCTGCAGTTGCCCGTGTTGTGCGTCTGCTTTGCAATGCTAATGATTTGCATATTTCTTAGCCGCCAAATGCATGATATACATTTCACTTGAATTGCATACTTCCTTCAAGGTGTTTCATTTTGTGTGGCCAGCAGTGTAGTTTTCGGAACATGATTGACCATATTGAGCCTCGAGTGTGAGTGCTACAACTGTATTTTGATTTAATTAAAAAAAATTCATGTTGATAATTAAATGAATCAATCAATAATAACATTCTATAATTAACTGGTCATATGCGAAGATCAGTAATTGCATAAGTTTAATTGTTATATATGCATATGGATTAGCTTCAGATTAGCAGATGTATCCATATTAGAGAACACCCACTCTATCCATAACAATTATATATACGTAAATTTTAGTATACAAAATACGGACACCTATGGATAGTGAGATTTACTCGTTCTAATGAAGTTTTCTTGTAACCCTTGCGGGTCTGATGTACTGTTAATTGTACATGTTTTTTCATCAAGCATTATTGTGCTCTATCCAATAATTTTGTTAATTTCTACTTATAGAAATGATACTTTATGTCTATGCCTGTCTTATTACGATGTCACTTATATTTTGACATTTAGCACTAACCATAATAATAAAAGTTTACTTAATTCTCTTTGCAACATTGGCGATTCCTATTTAAAATATAGTTAAATAGTCTGAACGAATGATATGTAATAAAAAAAATAAAAAAATAGAAAGTTATAATATCTTTTAAATGCTATTGCAATACGATAATTTCCAAACGTCTCCAAAAACTCTTCCTTAGCGTATTATCACATAATTTTAAATAATACGCAAAATAAAAATATTCGATGCATTTTAGACAATAAGATAATCTTTAAACACCAGTAAGACTATTTGAATAACTAAGATTAACATTATTTAAAAAAAATGTTCTCAAAATGGCAAAAAATGAACCGGAAGGTTTTAGAAGGTTTAGTGTATTTCAGAAATAATATAACGCATAAATTACAAAAGCTCTGATCTTGATTTATGTTACACATTACAGAAGTAGAAAAATTCATGTCTGTCGTCAAGTGTCAGTGTTATTAATTTCACACGTTTTCTTTTAATTCAAACTATATACTAGAAATTTTGAAAGTAAGTATTTGCGCTCACGCATTACAAAAGGTCCTTTTGCATTATTACAAAATGTCAGATTTTTGTTATTTAGAAGTTAAGTTGGATATTTTAAATAAATAATCTAACGTGGGACTAACCTTCAGATAAGACAAAATACCGCCATCGACATTTTTTTATAAGATATGTTAAGGATTTAAAACCATGGTAAATAATAATAATTATAATTTTTCACACAAGTGTGCTTTATTTGAATTTTTTCCGTATCATTTTTTATGACAGACATGATAGATATACGTTTCTACTAAATTTCAAGAAAGATGATTTACTTTTGATAAGACTGTATCAATAATATTTATAAAAAATACATCGCCAATGGGACCTCTACATTTTTTATTTATTGCAGAGTAAAATACATCATGCGAATGATTTAAGCATTAAAAAATATACTAAAATTAATCCGGCATTTATATTTATTCGAGGGAAATAATTAATATTTATAGAAATATATCCTGTTTAATTTTTTTAGTAGATAATATTCATTATTGATGGAATATGAAACTAGAAACGTTAAAAAGCACCAAATATTGTATATAAACAGCAGACCGGTTTCGGTAGCATTTAGAGTACCGTCGTCAGTGCTAGCGGAGTTAGAAATCTGCTCATATATATAGTAGAGATGGAGAATTGAAGGCAACCAATAGGATGGCAGAGAACTGCAAGTAAGGGCCAATCGGAGAGCGCACGTGGAAAGGGATGGGAGGGGAGAGAAAAAGGTCAAAAATGAGGCGGAAAAAAATAATTATAAGCATTAAGAAATAGAGGTTGTAATGTAACATTTCCAGCAATTCGAAAAAGGAGGAATAGCGAATTCACAAATCACAATTTTGTCAAAATTTTTATAAATGTGTAATGCTTCAAGGAAGTTAAGTTCATGAATGGAGGTAGGTTTTGAAATTATTTTCGCTGAACCGAAATCGAAAATATGTTTCATCTCCCAGCAATGTTTAGCAATAGAGGATTTATTGATTTCTTGTTTCTTAATATAATTTTTATGTTCATTAATACGTTTTTTAAAAAAGCGTTGGGTTTTTCCAATGTAAGAAAGACCGCACTGACAATTAATACTGTAAATTCCCCATGAATTAGATAAATTTTTAGGACCTTTGAGCTTGGAGAGAGTGAGTTTATTAATAGGTGCAAAAATTATTTTGAAGTCATGTTGTTTGAGAATTTTAGCAATGGTAAAGCTTGTTATAGGAAAAAAGGGTTACACAATGCTGATATTGGATGGAGTAGAAGACTGCGGTCAGTTTGAGGAACGAGAGCGCCGCAGTTTAAATAGGACAGCATCAATTATAAAAGGATCGTAACCCCTATCAATCGCTATGGCTTTAATTTATTGAATTTCCTTATTAAATGACTGGGAATCAGAACAAGTATGTAATACACGATTTATAAAGGTATAAAAAGCTGCCATTTTTTTGGCTCGGAGTATGACAAGAACAAGCATGGGGGGGGGGGGGTAAACAAACGGCAAAACTTTTTTGATAAGTAGACGTATTTTTGAAATTATTTTCGCTGAAGTGAAATCGAAAGTATGGTTCATCTCCCAGCAATGTTTAGCAATAGAAGATTTGTTGATTTCTTGTTTCTTAATATAATTTTTATGTTCATTAATACCTTTTTTAAAAAAGCGTTTGGTTTGTCCAATGTAGAAAAGACTGCACTAAGAAGTAATACTGTACATTCCCCATGCATTAGATAAATTTATTGGATCTTTGAGCTTGGAGAGGGTGAGTTTGTTAATAGGAGCAAAAATTATTTTGAAGCCATGTTGTTTGAGAATTTTAGCAATGGTAAAGCTAGTTTTAGGAAAGAAGGGTAACACAATGCTGATATTGTATAGAGTAGAAGACTGCGGGGAGTTTGAGGAACGAGGGCGCCACAATTTAAACAGGGCAGCATCAATTATAGAAGGATTTCAAAACCTACCAACATTCATGAACTTAACTCCGTCGAAGCATTTCACATTCATAAAATTTTTGACAAAATTGTCAACTGTAAATTCGCTTTTCGAATTGTTGGAAATATTACATTAAAATCTCTATTTCGTAATGCTTATTATTATTTTTTTCCCACTCCTTTTTGATCTTTATCTTTTCTCTCCCTTCCGGTCCCTTTCCACGTGCGCTCTCCAAATGGCCCTTACTTGCAGTCCTTTGCCATCCTATTGGTTGCCTTTATATCTCCGTCTCTACTATATATGAAGAGCTTAGAAGCCAAGGGGTATAAGTGACAAAATTGAAAAAAAAAATTAGTTAAGTGCACAGACTATCTGGTAATAAGTCTATTTATATGTAGCTAGAGAGTTATGAGTGATTTTTTAATTATGCATTAAGTTTTAAGGGTCAGTTACTTAACCTCTTTCCCGAAACTGTGAAACGCGTGGAGGCCAAGGGGTATAAGTGCAAATGTATCCATTAACGTGTATATAACTGAAGCGCTACCAACGACATGCAAGGCTAGTTCATGACTCTGAAAACGCCCCAGGAATTTGATCATTTTTAAACGTCGATTGGTACAAAAACACGATCATATGCCAATTTGTACCAATCACAATTAAAAATTATTTACACCGTGTGACGTTTTAAACCTTATGAACTGGAGTTGTATGTTTTTTTTTTTTAACTGTTTTTCGTTAGTTTTTTTTCTGTTTAGAAATTGCTTTTTAATGCATTAAATATTACATTAAATGAATGGAAACTGTTAACAAGTAAGAAAAATCAAACTTTAAACATAGATTCTGAAACACTTTCCAAAATTTCCTGAAATCTTTAAAAAATTTCGCAATTTAAGGTAATAAAGTCTTACTGTCCATAGAAAAGTATGTATTTTAATACTTTTGAACAGTCCTGTGTTTCATCTGTCGGTTATATACATACTGTGTAATAGAAAAAACTAATTTAGGAAGAAAATGCGTAACAGTTTGAAATTTCTCTTTCAGCATTTTGTACTAATAGATGGAAACATACTTGTATACTTTTGTTGGAGTTTACCTAGAACCTGTATTATACGGCAGTATTTAGCTAAAATTTACTTCCACGTAAAATATTCTTACGACTACTAAAATAATATTTCAAGAAATTATCATCCATAGATAACAATGTATCCAATTCTGTGTGTTGCCCTGTATATAATTTTATCTGCATTCTACAAACATTTCTGAGTATACTAAATGAAATTCATCATAAAAATACATAACTTATTTTAAAATAAACTTTAATTAAATTATACTCATATTCAGTAACCTTTACCAGATCTTTTGTGTAGCCCTCTATATCAAATACAGCATTTATACATACCATGTAATATGTATAAATTTAGTGAAACTTAAAAGTGCTTATAATTAAGAAGGCATTTCATTCATCCATCAACCATATCGATAACGTACAGTATTTTGGATAGAATATACTATTTTAAATATTTTGTGTGTCCCTGTAAATGCAGTGAACTTCATGTTATGCGAGATATAACTTACATTAAATCTCATGGACGTATATCAATTTTATTATCAAACATAAAAAGTTTATTTTAATTAAAATATGTTGCAAACAATTTCCATTTTCCATTATGTAATTGAAATCTTTTGTGTGGCCCTGTAAATGAATATTAGCCTTTTTTACCACATATTTTACAGAATGCATATTTTAATGAACTTCCTAAATGAATATAAATCTTAATATATTTGACAGGGTGTAACACCTTTAAAATTCATTTGAAACGATGTTTTCCCCATAGTCCGTAATGAAACAAAAAACATTTGACTGTCCTTGTAAATAAATTAATAATGCTATAAACTTTATTTGAAATAGGGTTCGTGCTAGGATAATAAATTCCAAAAAAATTAGAGCAATTCGAGTATATTTACGAGAGTTAAAGCGCGGACAGACGATCGGATGGCCAGACAGACAGACGGACATTCAAACTGAAAATATATTCACTTTTTTAACTTTGTTAGACAGTGTTAGAAAATTTCAATTGTTTCAAAACTTATAATGAAATTTTAAATCTTATGTAATAAAGTTTGTTGTTTCATTCAAGTGTATCAACATTGATCTTAAATTTTTCGTATCTTCATTTTTAGCTCACAGTCTATCATAGCCTGAGAGCTTATGTGCCCGTCCGTTCTGTATGTATGTTCGTATGTACGTAACGCGATAACTCATGATAAAAATATCGGATCCACTTGAAATTTTGTATATAGGTATATCCTGATAAGGCGCTTCCCTGATTAGTTTTTGGAGTTCATTCGATATGTATAACAGGGGGAACGGGGGGCTCATGCCCCTCCCCTTAATTGATTTAATGGGTTTTTGACATAAATGGGATTTTCATGCAGAATTAAGTTTTCGTTCAAAATTTAGATTAGGATCATTCTGATGAGGCGATTCCGTGACTGTTATTAGGTGTTCATTGAATAAGTATAAATAGGGGGAACAGGGGTTCTAATGCCCCCCCCCCCCCGTTAGTTGATATAAATGGGATTTTCATGCAGAATTAAGTTTTCGTTCAAAATTTAGATTAGGATCATTCTGATGAGGCGATTCCGTGACAGTTATTAGGTGTTCATTGAATAAGTATAAGTAGGGGGAACAGGGGTTCTAATGCCCCCCCCCCCGTTAGTTGATATAAATGGGATTTTCATGCAGAATTAAGTTTTCGTTCAAAATTTAGATTAGGATCATTCTGATGAGGCGATTCCGTGACAGTTATTAGGTGTTCATTGAATAAGTATAAGTAGGGGGAACAGGGGTCCTATTGCCCCCCCCCCGTTAGTTGATATAAATGGGATTTTCATGCAGAATTAAGTTTTCGTTCAAAATTTAGATTAGGATCATTCTGATGAGGCGATTCCATGACAGTTATTAGGTGTTCATTGAATAAGTATAAATAGGGGGAACAGGGGTTCTAATGCCCCCCCCCCCGTTATTTGATATAAATGGGATTTTCATGCAGAATTAAGTTTTCGTTCAAAATTTAGATTAGGATCATTCTGATGAGGCGATTTTGTGACTGTTATTAGGTGTTCATTGAATAAGTATAAATAGGGGGAACAGGGGTTCTAATGCCCCCCCCCGTTAGTTGATATAAATGGGATTTTTATGCAGAATTAAGTTTTCGTTCAAAATTTAGATTAGGATCATTCTGATGAGGCGATTCCGTGACTGTTATTAGGTGTTCATTGAATAAGTATAAATAGGGGGAACAGGGGTTCTAATGCCCCCCCCCTTAATTTATATAAATGGGTTTTTCAAGCAGAATTTTCAGATTTCGTTCAAATCTCTGAATAGTTTTGGAAGTTTAATGGTTAAGTATAAAAGAGGGGGATAACTCTTTTTAAATTATATAAATGCTAAATGGGTTTTTATTAAGAATTATCTAATTTGCTCTGAATTTTGGATATAGATTTTTTATATGATAAAGCATGTCTTTGATAGTATAGGAGGTTCAATGATTAAGTATAAAAAAAGAGGAAAGGGGAGAGCTGTTTCCCCTTCTTAATTTTTTTTTCGAACGGAATTAACCCTTGAAAATATAAGGCTTTAATGTGCAATTAGTATTTGTAGCCTGTGAGCTCAATGCCATCAGTTTAACTGGGCAGTATTCTTTTTTATTTTATTTCATAATTTTTCCTTTTTAGAACTTTTATTAAAGCAAAGTTTTGTCCATTCATTCATTTATATCAACATTGTTCTTCATTTTTTATAAATTTATCTTTTTATTTTATTTTTTTTATTTCTTGTATTAATCCGGCACTTGTACCCTTTGGCTTCGAAGTAGTTTTCATTACTGTTTGGAAGCCAAAGGGTACAAGTGCCGAATGCTGATAAATATTGCTTAGTTATACATTTAAAACAAAATTTAATCGGATGTTCTTCTAAACAGCTATTGAAATAAGAGTTTAAAGATGATTAAGAAATAAGCAAACGGTTCCTATCTCAATTCCTTCAATTACAATCGATGTTTAACTTTGAACTCAATTTACTCGAAATCTAAATTATGTCACTTGTACCCCTTGGCTTCTGAGGTCCTCATATATGAGCAGATTTCTACATCCGCTAGCATGACGACGATACGCTAAATGCTACTGAAGCCAGTCTGCTGTTTATATACAATATTTGGTGCTTTTTAATGTTGCTAGTTTCGTATTCCATTGCATTGCACCAAGCTCTAGTATCTGAAAACTAATTCATTATTGATGCTTAACAAATTCCCATAAAAAATATTAAATTTACGTAAAGAACATAAATGGGCCATCTGCATTCAAAAAATGCTTACTGAAATTATCTGATTAGAGCTAGTTTCTAACGTGCTTTAGCCTCGAGACTACCCAATAGTTGTGCGGCTAATCGGAACAAAAGTAGATTACCGAAAACGTATCGCTTACTGCTTCTATTGCTATAAAACGAAATATTTCTTTCTTAATTGTCAGAGACATAAAACTTTAGAGAAGTTCTAATGTTATACTGTTAGAAAAAAGAATTAAAAACATCACATCAAGTAGTGCGAACAATTAATTCTAGAAATTAAATTGATAGGAATGACTTTCGCTAAACTACATAACACTTTAAATGACGCGTTTATAAAAACTTAAAGTGTGGCACTTATAAAGAATTCACTGATTTTATGTTAACAGCGGCTAATGCAACCATAAATATTTTAATTAACGGTACATTAAGGTTAAAAATTTTTGTTAGCGGCAAATTGAAGTTTTATTTTAAGACAATATGTTTTTAGATAATTTAAAAAAAAATCTTTTTTTTCTGCTTTGGTTATAGTTGATAAATAGATGAAAAGAAGCTGATAATATTAGATAGCAGCTTATAAATTATAAGTAAGTTAAAAGAGCCGCGGATATATTTCTAAAAGTATCTTTACAAAGATAATTAAAATTAAAAATCCAACAAATGAGAAAATAAAAAGAGCCGTATTGTTGATATTATTATGAAAAATTATATATATATATACATATAATCCATTTTGCAACAGTTTTTCCCCCATAAATATCATTCCGTCCTGCGAAATATAGCACCTCATATTCGGAAACTCAACTCAGTTACATGACGTATCAGACTTTTAAAAGTAATATTTTACAGAGAATAACATGGGTCAGGCTTTAAAAAATATGGAATTAGAAAAATTTTATGTTTTAAGACGTTTTGTAACACTTGAAAACTTCTCTATAGCAAGCAAATATTTCAGTCTTTTCCAAGGATGCATTCTTATCTTGGTTGAAACGAAGTCAGAGGTAACCTTGCAAGAACCGATAAACACTGTATCAAAAAGGGTGCTTTTTTTTTCGGGGGTGGGGGGGGGGCGGGAGTTGGTGGGGTTGGAGAGTGAAGGTCCTTTTTTGGCATACATAATAAGATTAAACAGTGAGCTATGGAATATAAACCAGGAATCAGCGAAGGAAAATGGATTCCTCAAGTAATATGAAGCATTTTCGGAACAAGTAAATGAACATTTCTGAAAATTTTTGTTATATGGAGATATATATTTCGCTATATGGAGAATATAATTTTAAATGTAATCATGAAAAAAATTGACTGTTCCTATAAAAAATTCGCTGAATGAAGTTTCGTTAGAGAGAGACTCGACTGTATATATTTAATCCATTTTGCAATTACATGTCTTTTTTTTATAAATATCATTTCATCTTGCAAAACATGTCCCCTCATCTTCGGTGTCTCAACTCATTTATCTGGCGTGTCCGATTTTTAAAAGTAAAATTTTACATTGAATAACATATGTCTTGCGTTAAAAAAATACGGTATTTTGTGTATTTATATTTTTAAGCAGATAAATTATAAGTAATTATAAAGAACCGTGCATTTTTTTCCTAAAAAATATTTTAACAAAACAACTTAAATGTAAGAATAAAATTTATATGATTACGAAAAATTAAAAAATACATATAAAAGGCCTTTTGCATTTACATCAGTTTTTTTCAGTAAATATTTTTCGTCCTGCGAAACATATCATTTCATTTTCGGAATCTCAAAATATTTGCCTGGCATATCCGATTTTTTTAAGTAAATTTTTACAGACAATAACATGGGTCATACGCACAAAAAAGTACGGTATTTTATATACTTTTATGCATCTTTTTATTATCTTTTTATAAAAAAGTTGAAATATGAATAACAACAGTAATTCGAATTTCATAATAAATTACTTTATCGAAACCTTTCGTACAAAATTTGTTTTATTTCCGTTGTTCATAAGTACATGTACAAAAGACGACACTGTGAAAAACAAAATATGAAAAGAATCCATTTTCAGTTCTTAGGAAATGATTATTCCATGTGAATGAAAAAAAAAAAAAATGGGAAAATTGAATAACTTCCTTGTTGGTATCCACGATACGAATAAAATATGCTCCTTATGTATATATGAATGCAGAAGTTTGGCGCCTTTCTCTATTGTCGACAGAAGCTATTGCTTACAAAACTATGAAATATTTTTTTGCGAAGTTTTCTCCGGTTATATTAAATAACTGACTTTTTTCCGTTAAAAGAAATAAACTGCATAAATTTGAAAGCGATGTAATATATTTGCAAAAAAATTCTTTTGCATAACAATGTGTCAAATATTGAAACAAACAATTTTAAAATAGTTTAATAAATTTCAAAATAACTTATAGAAAAATAAACATTTTAAACATAAAAATTACATTGATTATTAAATGCTTGTGTTTAAAATTTGAAGTTTATTTAAATGAATTGTATGTTCCATTATTTTTATACAGAAAAAAGTAATTTATATGATAATAGATTTTCATTTTGATATGACTTCAGACAAACAAAGAGCTTAAAAATTTTGTTGTTAAAATATTTGTATTGTATAAAAGTACATTTTAAAAAGAACAAATTATTTCTTCAAATACAAATAATGAGAATATTTACTTTACTGAATATTCATTTTCTTATGTAGTTCAACGATGCACAAAATGACTTTATGAAAGTCATTTAATCGTTTAAATCCCAGTGGATAAGTATCTACACATATTTGAAGTTAAAATTAATAATCTCTAATGCAGTTTATTAAGAATCGTAAGTATCTAGCATGATTGGGATGCCCTCTTCTACTTATCTTCTCTTGGTTCGATAGTAGGCTGAGTACAGTTTCTCTGCATACAATAATTCATCTGAATTTGGTTGTGTTTAAAAAGCATCTAATTCATTTTTACCCTTACTTCTTCATTTAGGTAAACTCTAAGAGCATCAGTATGCATTGTTAGTTGTTTTACTTATAAATATATATGATTTTTTTATTTAAATTTTAATGGTCTATTTCAATTATAATTATATTTAAAACATTTGTGAAGAACCAAAGTCTTTTACTTCATACTCAGTAGAATCATTTTCACTAATTCAATGTTATTTTAATGATAAACGCTGTAGAAAATTTTTATACGTGAAATGTTTATATAAATGTTTACGTAATTTTATACACATTTTTATTAGTATTGTCTCTATTTTTTCTAGTATATCTAAAAAATACATTATACATTAAATGAAATCTTTGATTTTGTACATTAAAATCTGAGTTACACAATATGTATTCACAGGTCGTTTTATTTAGAGTCGTTATTAACAATTTAAAACATGAAGTGTTTTGGTAGGAGTAAAAATTTGATGCATAACTCCTATTAATACGGTCATATTCAGCAAAAATAATAAAAAAAATTCGGATGTCATGTTACATCCAGGGAGAATTCACACAATTTTGTAATACATCCTTGGCTTTAAATCACAGAAAAAGAGAAATTTTTTTTTCTTTGAGTCACCTTTATATTTTTGTAGGTCAGGTCTTAAAGGGTTATAGTATTATTATTATTTTCTTTAAATGTATAACTGATAAAGGAAATAAAATAAAAAATTACATCAAATTCGAAGCAATGAAGAAACTAACATACCTGAAGTTTCTAACGATTTTTATTGAAAATTTCAACAGTTTTTATAAAGCTTTTTTAATTATACTCCATAATGGTAGTATAAACAAATATTGAATGAAACAAATAAAATAAGTAATCAATGGGTGAATATAAAGAGTTTCATAAACATCTTTAATAATATAAGAAGAAGCTAATAGTAAGAGTTTTAATCGTGTTTAACTCACTGAGCGGTTTTCCCTTTTTATTTCAATATCTTATCATGATCAGAATAACATATCCTTTCTAGTCTGAAAAAAATAATAATATTAAGAAATTTGCTCATGATTCAGAAAAAAAGCGAAGAATACACCTTTAACATTTTTCCTAAATATTTTTTAAGGACGTTCCTAATTGCCTTGTACCATTAAATGAATTTCACCCTGCAGCTCCATCAACAGTTCAGCCATTAGTTAGATATTCTGTTTCTCTTTCTTTACAATTAACTATAAATCTTCCTTTCTTATGATTCTTCCAGGAAAACAATAAGCGGTTAAGATAATTTTAACTGGGTGATTATATAACATTTGAAAACATTTTTATAGCACTTTCGTTAACTTTTCTATCTCATAATTTATTGCACGGTATTCTGTCATGAAAATTTTAAAGGTAATATTTTTTTTTTTTTTTTTTTTACTTGTACCATAAAATTTTTTAATGATTCGATATTTCTCTTTTGCTCAAGATATTCTGTATGAAAAGGTAGCTTAATTTTATACAGTACGTTTTAAGTCCATTAATCAAAGTTGATTATCATCCATATAAGTATAACATACTTATTAATTATACTACTACTAAAAATAACAAAATTAGGTATAATACTTAATATTTATTAATAATACTGTAATTAATTATTAGCATAATATAATTTAATGGCAATTTTAGCAATCCATTAGGAATTGTAGGTGTCTTGATATGATTGCTGCTCACATTTTCTACCTAGCACCTAATTTGATAAACGCTGAATAAAAAGTTTTCTTTAAAGATAAAGCACATCTCAGTTTTGATTGAGTAAATAAATAGGTTTAATTTAATTAGTTTTTATGTATCTAGATTTTATAGCCATATTTATGTAAATTCTACGAGCATCAGGATAAATTTTCAGTGAATTTCCATTCCATATAAATAGCTATGTAATTTAATTTACTTTAATATAAAATATGTGAAGGATTAAGTTATTTTTATAGCATTTGTACTGCGTACTTTACACTTCGCGCAATCATTTTTACTATTTCAGCTTATCTCAACTATATACATTTTAGAAAATGCATAAATAAAAAAGTTTCTATAACTATTTTATTTTCGGTATTTTAAATCAATATTGTTTTTATTTTTCTAGTATATCTAAAAATCTATCATACATAAAACAAAATTCTTGATTTTGAATATTAAAATTCTGTGTTCCCGAAAAAATATTCATGGGCTGTTTTATTTTGAATCATCACATAAAAAAATATATTATTATAAAATTGGTATTGGATTTTGTTTTTTAAATTGTATAAATTGTTAAATATAAATAATGACAAACCATTTATACCTTCCGCGTTGACGTGCTCATGACTTTAGCTTTAGTACTTTTGAGTATAGTCATCTTATATATGAATAAATTGAGAGAAATGCACTTCTGTGAAAAAAAAAAACTTTCGAATGGTTTTTATAATGAAAATCAAAGTTTTTTTTTTCTTTTTTGCATATTGATTTACATATATGCAATACTAATGATAGCTCATAACTTTTTAAACAAATGCAGAATGGAACTAATATAAAATTAACCAATGCATGAATTTAAAGTTTTCTATTATCATCTTTAATGTAGTAAAATAAGAAGAGGCTAATAATAACATTTCTATAATGGGAGCAAAATTGCACTTGCTTCAGAAAGACCAAAAATGATTGTGTGTTAAACCTTTATAGTCACAAACTCCAACACTGATATCTCGATGTGGATGTATCTTTAAAAAGCAAATTCACAATGATTAGATCTTCTACGATTGCGTCAACACCTGTCAATATTATTTCATTTTTTGAGCGTTCGGGAATTTCCCCACAGCACCATAAATTATTTACAGACTCTGGTTTTTTGCCATCCTACGTTTCTGATAGGACAGCTCCCGCCACACCAAATTTCGAAAGCACTAATAATCCTCAAAAAATTGCAAACTTTCCTCAACAATCGATCCTCCAACCCCCTCCCCCTTCTTAAAAAAAAAGAAATAAACTTAAAGCATTTAATATTTATTCAAAAATGCAGGCTAGCACTTCCAAGAAAGTTGTTTCTTAAGAGTGTATTCGAAAAAATATTTTCTTACCCTCAAAAGTTTTCAGATTCATTTTTAAAAGTAAAGAAATGCTGAGACAAACTTGCTGAAGTAATTTTTGAAGATATGTAAAAGAGGCCGTGTGATTTCATTTTACGTGAAATAGAAAGTGATTAGATGCGTATATTTTTAATTTCAGAACCATAGCTGCTATATTAAATATTTTTCGAGGGAGGAGTGAAAGAGGGATTGGGAATAAAAATAGTTATAGAACTTATAAGCAGCGCCGTGCGAAAGGGGGGGAGCGAAGGGTTGGTCGGGCCGGGCACGCAATTTTAGGGGGTGCCAAATTATACTACCAACGCCATATTTAGCCATTGTGTCAAGAAAAAGTTGGGGGAAGGCGCCAAATTGAAACTTTGCCCCGGGCGCAATTTTCTCTTCGCACGCCCCTGCTTATAAAGCTAAATTTGTGACAGCGGATGAGATGTGGCCACTGTCTATTGGACTCGACATCATAGTTATTTAGCCACGGCTCATTTACTGATACAAATCTAGCCTCATAAGTTCCAAGCTGCGATTTCGCCCACAGCTCTTCCCCTAAAAAATCCTTTAATAGGTCTTTAAAACTTACCTCACCCTCGAAAATCATATTAATATCACAGTTACAGTTCTAAAAAAGCGCATATAGGTATTTAAGACGCTAGACTTCGATATGCCACGTCTTCCATTGCCGTACAAATATTTTATACACTATGGGAAATAATTGTTGTACAACTCCCAGATAAACTTTTCTTCTATATAAATTATGTGAGTTTTTCCTTTCATAAATTAGGAAAAAATTCTTTTTTAAAAAATTGTTTTCAACGTACCTAAAAAACCTTAATAGATACATTTTACAATATACAAAATTAAATTAGCTACAGCAAGTTCCAAATTAAATTTTTAAAGAAAATTATCATTTTTTGCATGATGTGTGCCTCGCATGTTCTATATCCGAGACGGAACAATCAGTAGAAATTGAAAATCAGCATTTGAAGCATTATAACCAGATTTTATCCCTGTTCCTCTAATAAAACAGAATGTACTACAATAAGCAGACATTGCATTCCAATCTCATCGTCATGCCCCACAATTGTCATATTTGTTTCAACTAGGTTTATTAGTATGTCCTGCACAGAAAGCAATCATATGCATTTCTATGTTTGGAGTGTCATTTTAAAATCTTTTATGTAGGGGTTTCTAGAAGAATATGTATCTTCATTTGAGGTGAAAAAATTGCAACAACAAAGTGAAAATTCACTGATAACAGTAAGAATACACTGATAAAAGTGAAAATACACTGATAACACCGGCGATAATTAATAATTAAAATAATACGTTTCGTAAAAATCACCATTAAACAAAAAATTAAAGCAGGACGTTTGCAAAATCTCAATTTGCAATGAATATTTTTTTCTAAAAAAAAAACTAACTGTAGCAGTCCTAATTTGTTCCAGTGTTTGTTATGCAATAACAATTATTTGTACTGACGAGGCCTTGCATGTAGCTTGGCGAAACGCTTACTTTTGCATTTTTAAATATTTTTTGGTGCTTTATTTTTTTGTATATAAGTTTTACTGATTTAAAAAATATATATTCAAGTCTGTCTTAGGTTATATTATTCAATCTTTTAAAAGCAGGGCGTGTTTCGAGATCAAACAATACCATCTCGTCATTAGCTGAACTAACAAGTATCTGTAAAGGGACAGAGTCGATAAACAGAAGGTGGTGGAGATTACGAAGCGTGCGACAGATGGCACTAGTTGAAAGAGTACAGATCTTTGTAATCTCCACCACCTTTTATTAGTTTATCTCTGACTCTGTCCTCGTACGGACACGTATTAGTTCAGATGATGACGAGCTGTTATTTTTTCAGCTCGAAACGTGTCCTGCTTTGTTTTTTCGTTTAACGGTGATTTTTGTAAGGTGCATTATTTTAATTATTTTAATTTGCATTATTATAACAAAACACATTTGAAAATCAAATTTCAGCCAACTAGTCATGCATGTCTGTGAGAAGGCAAGTGGTTCATAATGTGTTTCATGAACCACCAGAAAAGTTCACTGTTCCACGAGGTGTTGCTACGGAACACCTGATGTGATAAAAGACAATTCTTCAAGTTATTCTTCATGCGATTACAATGTTGTTCCCGATATTTCAGAGTTTTATTGCATGATGATCTGCAATTAGGTACATTAATTACATTTATTTCTATTCTAAATGAAATTAGTTTTTGGATAAAAATAGAGCTAAAGTTAGATTTTAAGATGTATGATTAATCCACAATTTACGTAACTATACACAAAGAAGATCTTCTAAAGTTACAACGAAATTTAAAACTTTAATTGTAAAAGCTGACAAAAATGTTTGACAAGAATTATTGAAAAAGGTATTTTGTACAGAGAAATAGAATAATAAAGGATATTTACTTACATATAAAGCATAATCTCTTAGTAAATTTATTTAACACTAGAACCGCGGCGACGGGTAATTTTGACCCGTGCCATATGGATAGATTTCGATTCGAACCAGAAAACTCTTAATAAAATAAGCTAAATATAAGCTGAGTAAAAACATTTTCAATAAATAACTTAACCAGTTTTAAATAAAAATTCCGGTGAGAAATATTTTTATAAAACTTGAATGAATTTTCCCGCGGTTCTAGTGTTAATATCACGAAATTGTTTTACTATTTTTAGGTTTATTTTATTATGGGATTCAAGTTAACAAATAATATTATTTTCCTGACTAAAAAACTGTCTGTTAAATAGAGTTACACGATATTCAGAGGTATCTTTACTGAACGTTTTCACATATAATCTTAGGATTATTCAAAGTTATAGTATTTTCATGTTGTAACAATATATGGCATCTTGATGTCAATCGAATTAAGTTTGCTTCTATAATCATATATTTATAACTAATCATTGTAACTTTTAATTCTTAACATTCGTAACTTCTAATTTTTTATAAATAATGTATCATATTTTCAATAAATGCTATTCTCATTCGAAAGTATATCTATGTGCATAAATTAACGTTTCATTAAGATAAATTCACTCTAAAAAATGATCAAATATTTGTGATCTTTGATTTTTCATTTCAGAGCACCTTTTTAAGAAATTAAACTTGCGAAGTTAATAGATTAAACACATAAAAATTCTCTTTATGAATTAGAAGTTCTAAATTTCCATTTTAATGTAAAACTTTTCAAAAAGAATTTTTGAAAGACTAGAAAAAAACCTAAGGGGTTTGACAAAGCGCAAAGAAAAGTTGATTTCTGAGAATTTATTCAAAAATTTCTTTCTTTATTTTTTAAGGAATCTGCTTTTATTTGCATTTTAATTGTAATCTCGTTTCTAGATTGTCAATGATTTGCTATTGAATTCTTTATATAATTACGTTTTTCTATCAACATCCCAGATTACCAAAGGCGTTAGGAGTTTTTTGTAAAAGAGGGTAAAAAGGGAAAGATCGTAAAAAAAACTTTCCCTGATTCTTGAAAATGATTGTTGACTCTTTCATGTTGCCTTCTTAATTCTTTTTTTATTCTCGGGTTGAAGATTAGATATTTACGCATCAATTACGCCATTCAATCAGGAAGAGATCGCAATTCATCAAAATTTAACATAAAAAGAGGGGTGTTTTTTCTTTACTTTTTCTTTTTTTAAGCGGGTAAGATCGACATTCTGATGTGGTTTCGCAAAACAAGAGAGGTTTTTAATTGTTTCTCCCTCTGTTATAAGAAATGGATTTCCTGATTACCAAAAGCGTTAAAAAAGCAGATTTTTGTGTTTGTTTTGATGGATTAATTATTAATATATTTATTGGTAATAAAATTGTCTTTTAGAAAAAATAAAAAGGTATTAAAACTTAAATTATACAATTAATCCACAATATACATACCTTTAAACAAAAAAAACTCTTCTAAATTTATAAAAAAGAAATAATAAAAATAAAAAAAATAAAACTTTAATTACGAAAAGCTGACAAAAATGTTTGGCAAGTATTTAAAAAAATGTTTTTTTAAATAACATTGGAACAATAATAAATATTCATATATGTGCAAAGCATAATCTCTTAATAAATTATATTTAGGATCGCGAAATCTGTTTGCTGTTTCTAGACATTTTTTTAATTTTAGGATCCATGATGACATATAATATTCTTTTCTTAAATGAAAAAATGTTTGCTAAATAGAATTTCACGCTATTCGGTGGTACCTTTATTAAATAATTTCACGTATAGATAATGTGCATGTTTGTAAACAAACTGGCTTTTTTCGTGACAGCTCAACTTGTGGTGGGCAAAAATTGAAATTAAACTGCATTAGAAAATTCTAAACTAAATGTAATTTTCACGTCGATATAATAAGTATAATTTTATTGTATTATACGCAAGAAATAATACGTTATAAGTTATTAACTCTCCAAGAATTATTATTTTTGCCCACCACAAGTTGAGAAGTACATCCTTTTCGTCTGTATGACGTCACATGCACATTATCTATAAGTAACATCCCTTAGGATTATTGAATCGTAAAATGATTTCATATTGTTACCAGGCATTAATCCTTGACGACGATCAAATCAACTTTATTTTTATCTTCATATTCTTATAACTAACGAACTTTTAATTCTTAGCATTTACAATTTTGTACTTTTTAATAAATAACGTAGATTTTTCCTATAAATGCAATTCTCTTTTCTAAGTATAAGAATCTATGTACATAATTAACATTTCATTAAGATAAATTCATTCTAAAAAATGATCCAATATTTGTAGTCTTTGGTTTTTCATTTCAGGCCGTTTTATTCGGAAATTAAACTTGCTGAGTTAATAGATTAAACGGTACTTACGTATTAACGCAGCCTCAGTTATCTTTCGGATTCCTTGTTGCCTTGTTTTTTCTCATTTTTTCCCCATTTTGTAGGGCTTTAGTGCTTTTTCCATGCTTTTTAGTGCATTATCTTTTTTTTGCCCTTTTTGACGCCATTACTTTTGTACACGTGCTAAGAACAAGATTGCTCTTTGTTGGCCCATTAGCGCAAGTTTTGCTGCGGTGGCGTTAATACGTAAGTACCGATTAAACGTATGTAATTCTCGTTAAGAGTTAGAAATCCTCAGTTTCGATTTTAATACAAACTTTTCAAAAAGAATACTGTGCTAAAGAATGTTAAGTTTAGAAAAGAACTTAAGGGATTTTAACAAAGAGCTAAAAAATCGGAATAATTAGAAAAAATTCTTTCTGTATTTCTTTAAAGTAATATGTTTTTATTTGCATTTTAATAGCAGTCTTGTTTCTACATTGATATATTGAATTTTTTATATAATTGATTATATATACTTCAAACAACATTATAGATTACCAAAGGTGTTAGGATTTTTTTGTGAAAGAGGACAAAAAGGGAAAAATCTTATAAAACATTTTTCCTAATTCTCGAAAGTGATTGTTGATTCTTTCATGTCGCCTTTTTTTTCTTTTTTATTCTTGGGTTGAAAATTAGATATTTACGCATCAATTACGCCATTCAACGAGGAAAAGACAGCCACTTCTCCGCAGTTCATCAAATCACCACATAAAAAGAGGGGTTATTTTTCTTTATTTTTTCTTTTTTTAAGTGGACTAGCAGGGGTGACCGAGCTCAGCTCGGTCAAAATTAACTTTGTGTTCAACTCGATATAGTATTATTACTGTAAAACATGTTATTAATAATAATATTATTTACAAAAACAATCAATAAGAAAACTATGTTTGTATGCACATGTACATTAATTTTACTTTATTTTAAAATTTGCAACGAAAGGACATCAATCCAAATTACTGTTTTAGCTCGACTCTGATTAGTTTAACTATGCATCTCGAATACTATTAAGAATGTATAAGAAATTTCTTCACATTCTAAAAGACAATATTTTTTGCCAGATATAGCCAAATTTGGACACATTCTTTCATTTGGTGTCAAATACGTCTTTTGGTTTCGTAATCTTAATAGTCGATTTTTCGGCCAAATTTAGCCAGTATTTTGTCAAATATCGCCAACTTATTGGCTTTTGCCATAGTCTCGTGATTCTGACCCTTATTACACAAATGATCCACCAATCAAATATGATCAAACAGGTGACTTAGCTCAATGGTGTTCAGGTAATCAAAAACAGTAGAGTATGAAATGAATCAAAATCATTTAAGCCATTTCTTAAGTAAAATTAGCTTGACAGCAATCAGCAATGAAGCGATATGACCCACTAATATAATTTTGTTTAATATGCAACTCATCCCAATAGTCTTCTCGTGACAAAAGACGTTTTGTTGCAAAATTTAGGTAAAATTGATTGAGTCGTTTTTATATATAAACAGAAAGACCTGAACCCATTAAGACATAAAACGACTCACTAATTGAATTGTTACGAGCATGTGTCCTAGCTCAATGGTTTTTTCTTGCCCGAAAACGATATAATAGAAAGTATACTCAAAACGGTGAGAACAATTTTCCAGATAAAATTAGCATGACCCACAAATGACCCTTATATCGAAATCTCTCGAAAATGTGACCTAGCTCATTAATTTTTGTGTGCCGAAAAACATTAGATACAAAATTTAGATAAAATCGATTGAGCCAATTTTTAGGTATAAATAGTTTGACCTTGACCCATTATGACCCAAAATGACTCATTAATCAAATTTTCTCAAACATCTGACCTAACCCAATGATTTTCTTGTGTCCGAAAACGATAGAATATAAACTTTAGCCAAAATTGCGCGAGATATTGTCTTGATAAAATTAGAATAACCCAAAAGTGACCCACTGATCAAACTTTCTCGAACATGTAACCTAGCCCAATGATTTTCTCATGCCAAAAACATGCTGTATACAAAATTTCGTTAAAACCGATTCATCCGTTCTTTAGATATAGCTTGACCATGACTCATCATGATCCACAAATGACCCTTATAATCGAAATCTCTCGAATATGTCACTTAGCCCATTAGTTTTCTCGGGTATAAATATTGTTACACACAAAATTTCGTTTAACTCGATCCTGCCGTTCTTTAAATATAAATGGCTTGACCCAGACCCTTTATGACCCTTTATGACCATCAATCGAAATTACTCGAGCATGTGACCTAGCCCAATGATTTTCTCGTGCCAAAAATGTTGTATACAAAATTTCGTTAAAACTGATCCACATGTTCTTTAGACATAGCTTGACATAAGCCGTTATGACCCATAAATGACTCTTATAATCGAAATCTCTCAAAAATATGAGATAGCCCATTAATTTTCTCTTGTCAAAAAACTTACATACAAAATTTCATTAAATTTGATACTGTCGTACTTTATATATAAATAGCTGGACCCAGACCTTTTATGATCCAAAATGACCCAGTAATCAAAATTTCTCGAACTGAGACCTAGCCCAATAGTTTTCTCGGGTCAAAAGAATGTTGTATACAAAATTTCGTTAAAATCGATCCACCTGTTCTTTAGCTATAGCTTGACCATGACCCATTATGACCCATCATGACCCACAAATGACTCTTATAATCGAAATCTCTCGATCGTGTGACTTAGCCCAATAGCTTTCTCGTGTCAAAAAACTATTACAGGCAAAATTTCGATGAGATTGATTCTGCAGTTCTTTAAATATAAATAGCTTGACCCAGACCCTTAATGACCCAATATGACCCATTAAATTTTTTTTCGAACATGTAACCTAGCCCAATGTTTTTCTCGTGCCCGAAAACCATAGAATGCAATTTTTAGTCAAAATTTTGCCAGAGAAAATCTCTAGATAAAAATAGCATGACCCACAATGACCCCAAAAATGACCCACTAACCAAATTTTCTCGAACATGTCACCTAACCCAATGGTCTTCTTGTAATCCAAAACGATAAAATATAAAATTTGGTGAAAATCGTTAGAGCCGTTTTTTAGATAAAAATGGCTTGACCCATAATGACCCAAAAATGAACCACTAATCGAAATTTTTCGAACATGTGACCCAGCCCAATAGTTTTGTTGTGCCAAAAAGTGATTGGATAGAAAATTTCCTTAAAATCGATCCAGCCGTTCTCTAGATATAAATACCTTGGTCCTGACCCATTATGACCCAAAATGACCCAATAATCGAATTTTCTCGAACATGTGACCTAGCCCAATGGTCTTCTCGTGCCCGAAAATGGTAAAATCCAAATTTTTGCGAAAATCGTTAGAGCCGTTTTTCAGATAAAATTTACCCACACAGACACACACACACACACACACACACAATTTTTGCTCGCATTATAGTATAAGCTATGTACTGTACATTCTAATGGGGTTTTACGAAACAAAAGATATTTTCATTTGTTCTCCACTCTCTTATAAAAAGTACATTTCCTGTCAGTACACGTATAAAAATAATTTTTTTTTCCGTAAATAGAGACTGTAACTTAATGCTAATCCTAAAAAGGTAGAAAACGCAAATAACTAATATAGGAAAGTTATAAATTGCATTCTAATGTTTAAATAATAAGAAAATGCAATGCATTTTTGCATATTTTACCAAACTAGTTTTACATTTATCACGATAAAAAATTGCTTATAAAAGCAGAATTTATTTGTAATCAAATATTGGTTTATATTTCGAAATGCAATCGCTGTTCCTAGTAATATGCTGTGTTTGAATAAAAGGATGTAATAAAAATTAATGTTGGTCTTATGTTACAAAACATATTGCATACGTTTTACAGCGTAGTAAGCTGCTTCAATGAAAAAACCATTGTATAAAATTTTTACGGATATAAGCACTAACATCTAACCAAAAACACACACATAAACTTTAAATTATTTATAAGCTTATAAGTACGAATGTAAATTTTAAAATTAAACTGTAAATTTAGTTGTTATTGATGTTAAAAACAAAATGTTTGATATGACTTTGAAGGGCAAAGGTAAATCTGCATTATTTTATTTAAAATACTGTATAATGTAAACTATACCGAGAAAAAATTATTATAATAGAAAAATTGTTAGCTATTTTTTCATGTAAAACTCAGGATGAAATATTTGAATTGTGCATTTCTACCGATTAACTTTTCAAAGTAATAAAGGAGAAATAAACACGCATGATTCGTTTAATAAGGATAATGGTATTTTAATCCTTTCAAAATTAATTATTTGTAATGAAAAGTAATTATTGAATTCCGTTAATTAAAGGAATTTCTTATTAATTGAGTAAAATGCCATGCCTGTATTTTATGAAGTAAGTATTATGTTCTTATACTGTAAGAATTTTTCGATGTTTTCCAGCTAATGAATTTAATCCCAAAATGACTGTGAAAAATGATTGTGTTGATTCAAATATATTTTAAAAGTTGTAAATTAAGATAAAATCTTGTAGAATACTAAAAATTTTAGAGTGGAAATTGAACAGATGTTCTTATTATCATCCATTACTTGGTGAATTATTTACACAAAATTTTTCACATCTTTGGAAGATATGTAATCGAATCAGGTTGAACAAATGAAAATAAGCTTTGATAAACTACATATATTGCTGGCCACCCAAAATGTAATATCAAGGAGGACCAAAGATATCGCAGGGAAATTTATTTAGCAACTAACATGTTGTACGGAGATCAAAAGATCAAAATTACAGTCTTGTGACGTGTGAATGATGAGAAAAGCAGTAGTTTGTATAGCCACCATTGTTGTCTATAACCACTAACACACGTCTCAGCATAGAATCAAAGAGGCATTGGATGTCTCCTTGGGGTACAGCAGTCCATGCGGCTTACATATATTGCCAAAGTTGATCTGGTACAGAAAAGTGTAGTGTATACTGGGCCAGTCGCTTTGCAACCGTGGACCACACGTTTTCGATTGGCAATAGATCGGAAACGGCCAGTCAAGCAGGCTATTCAATCTGGGCCACGACCAGTCAAGGAGTCCACAAAAACGACCAGTCAAGGAGGCGATTCAATCTGGTGGTTAAAAAAGAACGCTTGAACATTGTGTGTCACGTGTAGTCGCGCATTATTCTGTTCGGAAATTGTTGATGGCAAGCAATGAATGTGTGGGAGGACAACGAACCCTAGCAGTTCAAAGATGTAGCGCTGGCTGTTCAGTGTACCGGCGTTGCGTACTAGATGGGTGCAGCAGTGAAATCCAATAGCACTCCAAATCATGATACACTGCATGACTGGTGTGGCTATGCATAATGCAACAACTCAGCAGCCTCTCAACACTGTGTCTCCAAACTCGAATCTGACTATCGTGACGTTGCAAACAGAAGCGGCATTCGTCTCTGAACACAATGTCGTTCCATTTCATTGTACATGTCCGCCGTTCCTCGCACCATTAGCGGCGCAAACGATTGTAGTTGCCGATCAAGGGTAAACAAAGCAATGGGAGCCTTGGGAATATTCCACTCTATTGCAAACTGTCGCCAATGGTACAAGCAGATACTGAATGATGCATAGCAGATTGAATCTGTTGTGCTATGGTTCGTGATGGGGCTGCGTGATCTATCGCTGACATGCGTACAACCCGCCTATCATCAAGGTCTATGGTGCAATGAAGTGGGTGCGATCGACCCCATCGGTCTGTCATTCCTTCCTGCATCTAACAATTACAGATCCGCATCACAGTTGCTTGGTTTCGTCCAATACGTTGTTGGAATTCTCTAAATTATAATCCGCAATCCATATAGGCAGCGATTCTTCTTCGGCCGAATTCAGAAACTTCGTCAAAAGACGCTCAAAATCTTCCACAAGGCATATGTGTAAAAAAAAAAAAAAAAATAAATAAATAAATAAATAAATAAATAAATAAATAAAATAAAAAACAACTGTCGTATTTTAAATTGCAAATCTGTTTTCTTCTTATTTAGCGCTTGCGAGTTGTGCTGCACTTGCCCGTGATTTGCGTCTGCGTTGCAGTGTTTTAAAGATTTGCACATTTCTTCGCTTCAAACGCATGATACAAATTCCACTTGAGTTGCATACTTCATTCAGGGTATTGTATTTTGTGTGGCCATCAGTGTAGTTATCGTAACATGATTGACCATGTTGAACCTTGCTTTTAAAACGCAACAACTACATTTTGCGTTAATTAATAAAATTTTCATTTTTCATGTTGATATTAAACTGAATTAATTCGATAATAACATTCCATAACTAACTGGTTATTCGTAGCTCAGTAATTGCATAAGTTTAATTTTTATTACACATCCATAACAGCTTAGCTTCCGATTAGCTGATGCATCTTAATTAGAGAACACCAACTCAAATCCATAACATACATATATGTATACTTTTGCATGCAAAATACGGACACCTATGAATAGTGAGATTTTTCTTGTTCTAATGAAGTTTTCTTATAACCTTTCTGGGTCTGGTGTACTGTTAATAGTACACGTTTTTTCATCGAGTATTGTTGTATCTTATCCAATCGTTTTGTTAAATTCTATTTATAGAAATAATATTATATGCCTATGCCTGCCTTATTATGATATTACTTACATTTTGACATTTAACACTAACCATAATAATAAAAGTTTACTTAATTCTCTTTGCAACATTAGCGATTCCTTTATTTTTTTCATGTATTTCACACTTTAAATTAAAAATATTGTTAAGTTTTCTGAACGAATCATGTGTAATAAAAAGAAAAAGTAGAAAGTGGTAATATCATTTAAATAATTTTGTAAGACAATATTTTTCAAACGTCTCCAAAAACCCCTTCTTTGCGTATTATCACATACATTGAAAACTTACGTAAAATAAGAATATTCGTCGCATTTCAGACAATGAGATAATCTTTTGGATGACTACGAATAACATTATTAAAGAAAAAAATGTTTAATGAAAAAGAAATAATATATCGCGCACTCTTAAAACGAAAGAGTGGATTTGGCTTCTCAGGAAAGAGCTATAATTTGTTGAATCGTGAATGAGTAGTTTTCTAAATGCTTTACTCATTTTGATTTAGATTGTTTGTTTAAATAACTCAATTTGAATTGTTTAAAAACAACTCACTCACTTGAGTTGTTTCAACTTTACGAGAAGCTGCGTTTCAAAAAGTGAGATGAGCGAATTTCGGCTCAACTTGAGTTATTTTTTGGCTGACATTTTAAGCGAGCATAGAAATGAAAAAGCACTGATCTTGATGCATGTTACACATTACAGGAGTAGAAAAATTCGTGTCAGCCGCCAAGTGTTAGTTTGTTAATTTCATTTAATTCTTTTAATTCAAACTATATGCTAGAAATTTTGAAATTAAGGATTTGCGCTGACGCATTACAAAATGTCAGATTTTTGTTAATTAGAAGTTAAGTTGAATATTGTAATTAAATAATCTAACTTGGGATAAAGCCTGAGATAAAACAAAATGCCGCAATCTCCTAGAATAAATAAGTAGTCATTTTCTGACCACTTAGATAGAAATACTAATTTACGAGGTATGCGAATAGATTAAAATACAATAATGAACCTACTAAATAATCTAGATTTTCTAATCTTTCGTTTTCAAGGTGACGAAACGATAATGAAACATTTCAGTAGCAAGACATTATCATTCGATTTCTAGAATGACTTTATGAAATATAATTTTAGTTACAAAAATAACCTTTTTTATTCGCATGCATTTGCGGAGATTTTTAAATAAGTTTGTTCACGAGAAACGTCTAGAAAAACGTCTTGAGTTCTAGTAGGAAGATCTAGAATTCCCTAAAAAAATTTTAGGAATTAAATGGAACTTTTTTTTAGAGCCAATTTAAATACTAGATGCAAGAAACATTTTTTTCCCTCTAGTGAATATAGACCGTAGGAAACATTTACGTGCTGGCATTAAATAGAGAAATAACAATATTGCTTAAAATACATAAGCTTATTGTACCTAAATAAGATACGATTCCCCTACTTTAGTCTCAAGACTTGGGAAGAATTTAGATTTTATTAAATCAATATATATTTTATCAATAGAAGATTTATTCACTACTTTACTTTTAGTTCAAAACTAACATGTTTGTAGAAATAAAATCATCTTCAAATTGTAATGACATAATACAGGATTATTTCACTTAGGCCAGTTAAAATGAAAAATCAAACGCTAAAAGTCCTAATGCGTCAATATTTTTATAAATGAAATTTACCTAAAAATACTCTTTTAACTAAGAAATGCTGTGACAACGAATACATCATAGTTACCGCACTGTTACAGCACTATACTTTCATACAGCGCTGATTTTCATTCATTTTTATCTACTCAAATATTTCTAGGATTCCAAATGAAGAGAATTTCTTTAACAACTATATTTAAACTGTAAATTACAAGTTAAACTTTGATAGAAAATAAACAAGTTCGAAATTGCACGTGAAGCGTAGCAAATGAGGTGCGTTCGTACGATAACGAAGTTTTAAAAATATTACTCTCCTATATCAATCTCATAAAATTGTAAACAGTGAATTATAATTAAAACGCTCATCAAACAATACCATTGTGTAATGGGATACTTTTATGTGGTTTTGTAAATCAATAACAAATGTTTTTTGCACCCCAAATTATGTAAAATGTATATTATAATATGTACTTTATAGTTGCATAAAAATTTTATTAAGTTCGAATGAGTGTAACACCATTAAAATGCATTTGAAACATTTTTCCCCACTGATCGTAATGTAACGGAATACTTTTGATTGTCCATGTAATTGATCTATTCATCCGATTTTCATAAAATTTGAAATAATTTGACAAAATTATGCAATAATTATTTATTTTAAATTTCAAGCGTATAAAATACATTTGAAACTTTTTCCCCATTGACCATAATGTAATTGAATACTTTTGACTGCCCCTGTAATTGATCTATGCACCCGATTATCAAAAAATTTGAAATAATTCGACAAAATTATGTAATAATTATGTATTTTAAATTTCAAACGGTTAAAATGCATTTGAAACTTTTTTCCCCATTGACCTTAATGTAATGGGATACTTTTGATTGTCCCTGTAATTGATCTATGCATCCGATTTTTGTAAAATTTGAAATGATTAGAAAAACTATGTAATAATTATGTATTTTAAATTTAGAACGATTCGGTAGGGTAGTTTTTGCGTTCGTATATGCGGACAGACGGACGGACGGGCAGACAGACAGACGGACGGACAGATTCAGATTCAGATTCAGATTCAGTTAGGTGGGGAGACCTACCATATGGCTTGAGCTCAACAAGCCCCACCTAACATTTATTATTAAAATAAAAAAATAAAAAAAAAAGTACAATTGTTTCACAAATGGTTACCCAATTTCTTCTGGGCGAACCTAAAGTTTTTACAATATTAAAACAGAGATATGATTTGATAAGCTTGCTAATGCGCAAGTTGAAATATATACTGATTCTTTTCAACGAGGGTGATGCAGTCAATTATTTTCTGTAATAATTTCGGACATTTCAATACATATGAAAACCACTCATTTAATTTCATATTTGATGGCTTTCGCAGATGAAAGGTTGAAGTTAGTGGACAATTTAACATGAAATGCAAGGAGGTACTTCTGTTCCCACAAGTACAGAGGTCAGAATCTACTTTATTAAATTTAACTAGATATGAAGAAAAAGGACCATGATTGGTAGCGAATAAATATAGATTTCGATGAAAAAGTAAAAAGTCTTCTGAAATTTTCGGTAGAAATTCGTATGTGTATCTGCCGGTATCTGCATAGTCCCAATAGTTTTGCCAGTGTTGAAGCGAATCTAGCTTTAATTTTCTTTTTATTAAGGATGCTGGTAATGGATAGAATTTTGTTTCTATTTGTGATGATTCCAGCGTAGCTTCTTTTGCCAAGGTATCCGCTAATTCGTTTCCTTTTATGCCCGTGTGGCCTCTTATCCATTTGAAAACAAAATTTTTAGTAGTTTTCTGCAATAGTAATATGATTGAGGTTACTAATACATCTCTTGTATTAATGTCTTTTAAGGCTTGTAGGCTTGATAAACTGTCTGTTTGAATTAATATATTTTGAAAATTGCTTGAATTTGCCCAGATTATTGCGTCATGAATAGCTAACAATTCTGCTTGATAAACACTATTGTCATTTATTAAGGACTTTTGATATGTTTGAATTAAATGATTGTTATAGAAAGTACAGAAGGCATAGGCTGTGTCAGATTCAGTTTTTGAGCCATCGGTGTATATTTCCACTAAGTTAGTTAAATTCGGAGGTATGTCTTCTATCCAATGTAAATACTTTTTAAATGGTTTTATCTGGCACGTTTTTAGTCTTGTTTGTATTAGGGTTGGATCGAACTCTTCTGATGGTATGCCAAGTCTTAATACTAGCCCAGCTTCAGCAGACGGACGGACTGAACGACCACAATAGGTGCTACGTATTTGCATAATTGCGAACGCACCTAAAAACGGCGGTTAAGGAGGCCGCTAACAGCGGTTGGAGGTTAATTATGCTTGTAATATACTAACAATGAAATAGTGTAACCACTTGATTCCTATATGAAACTTAAGAAAGAATCTAAGAGAAGCATAAATAAAAGGAAGCAATCTGTCATAAATCTCATTTCGTTAAGTAAAATTGCAATGTAATTAAAAAATGTTTTAAATAAAGCTGACATCTTCAAATTTGGTCCTTTCAAATTGACATTATTATGGGGCTTTGACTTAAATATTATTTACTTGGTATATATAACAAAATTAACTAGAATGCATTTGATATAACTCAAGTTGTTATAAAATGTCACATGATAAAACAAATAAATTTGGACTTCAAACCATCAAAATTGCGCTATTTTCCCAATAATTATATTTTAAAGGACCTTATTAAGCTATATTGAAGCCTCGGAGTCTGATATTCTGTTGTACCCCTCTCCCCTTGCGTTTTATTGCACTTTCTCAAATAATTGAACATTTTCAATTCCTTTGAATGCATATATGGAAAACATAAATCTTATTCAGATAAAACAGTTAGCTTTTTTACCGTACTCTACCTTACTCTGAAACGAAATCCCGGAAATGAAATTAAAGATATCAAATCTAAAAAAAAGGTGGAAACAAAATTTGACAGCCCCAACTGCGCTATGCTTCAATCGGATTTGACATTTAATGTACCAAATGTTATATATATATATATATATATATATATATATATATATATATATATATTTATTTAAATTAAGTTGCCTAGCCCTATTAAAGTAAACATTATTTAAGTGATTCTATTTTGTGTTTATTAATACTGACCATATTTTTTCCCTTTTGAACCTCCCCATATTTTTCTTACTTTTATAGAAGGTATTAAGGATTTAAAAGCTCGGTAAATAATAATGATAATAATTTTTTTAATACAAGTGTGATTTTTTTATATTATTTCAGATTCATTTTTTTATGATAGACATGATAGATGTTTTAAATTTCTACTAAATTTCAAGCAGGATGATTTATTTTTCATACGGTTGCATCAATAACAATAGTAAAAAATACGCTGTCAATAGGAGCTCAATATTTTTTTACTTAATTCAGGTTTAAATACATTATACGGGTGATTTAACTTAAAAAATTTTATTGAAATTAATCTGGAATTTACGCTTATTTTAGAGAAATAAATAAAATTTTTATGTACATTTATTGAAATATATTGCATTCTATTTAATTGTTTTAGTAGATAACATTCGTTATTGATGCATAAAAAACTAATAACCGTGAAAAGTGATTAAATTTAAGAAAGAACAAAAAATATCTAATCCGAATTCAAAAAATATTTACTGAAAATACCTGATTTCGACTAACGTGCCTGATTTTGGGTTTCTAACTTGCTTTAGCCTCGAGACTACACAATATTAGTACGGGTAATCGAAACAAAAATAGATTACCGAAAACATGTAGCTTATTTTTTTTATTTATTTATTTATTTATTTATTTTTTTTTATAAACAAAATATATCTTTATTAATTTTCGGAGCCATAAAACTTTTAAGAAGTTCTTATGTTATATTGATAGGAAAAAAAAACTAGATCAAGCAGTGCGAACAATTAATTCTAGAAATTATATAGATAGGAGTGACTTTCCCTAAATTACATAACACTTTAAATGACGCGTTTATAAAAACTTAATGAGTAGCACTTATGAGAATTTTAAGTTAACAGCGACTAATGCATCCATAAATAGTTTAATTAACGGTTCATTAACGTTAATAATGTTTGCTAGTGGCAAATCGCAGTTTATTTTAAGACAATATGCTTTTTAGGTAGTGAAAAAAAAAACCTCTTTTTTTCTGCTTTGGTAATAGTTGATAAACAGTCGAAAAGAAGCAGATAATATTAGATGACAGTTTATAAGTAAATAAAAAGAGCCGTGAAAATATTTCTAAAAATATCTTTACGAAGATAATTAAAAATAAAAATCCAATAAATGTGAAAATAAAAATTGATATTATTAGGAAAAATTATATATATATATATATATATATGTGTGTGTGTGTGTAACCCATTTTGCAATTACATCAGTTTTTCCCCATAAATATCATCTCGTCCTGCAAAACATATCACCTCATTTTCGGAATCTCAACTCAGTTACCTACCATAACCGAATTTACAGAGAATAACATAGGTCATGCGTTGAAAAATACACTATTTATATTTTTAAGCAGATAAATTATAAGTAATTAAAACGAACCGTGCAAATATTTCTAAAAATATTTTTACAAAACTACTTAAAAATAAGAATCCAAGAAATGAAACAATCATGACTACAAAAAATTAAAAAATATATGACGGAATAAAATTTGTCGCCTTCCTGTTAAGATATAATATATAATATAATATGAATTTTAAAATGTCCAGGCTTACTTATAAGGCGATTAAATAATCAACTATAGATGTTAAAAGTTAATTTTATTTAAAAAAATGTTAGTACTTTGAAACCTTTATTTAGGCTCTTCCTCAAAAAATATTTTCTTTTATAAATACAAATATAAGATTTCGTTTTGAAAAATGAACGAGACTCGTGGCTTGAAGATTGAATTAGAAATATTTTAGGTGAACGGTAAGAAAAAAAAAATATTTGATTGTTGTACCATGAAATTTTTAATACATCATTTTCTCAAATTGTCAGGATTTTATTTTTGGGATGTTAAACCATAAACTCGGTATGTTATAAGATAGGGCATCATTACACACTTTATTGCTCTTGCATAGGATATCTGTGGATTCTCTTATAATGGATAAGTAATAATTGGATGTTGGGAGTATGATTTACCTATTATCAAAAACTATTGTGATATTATGTTTAAAATATAAACGTGAGATAGCAGTAGATTGGCGATAAAATTTTATATCTGCTTTATGTACTTTTATTCTTTTTTGAGTTTCCTATTGGTTTTCTCGATGTATTCCATTAATTTATTGCAATCAGTCTTAAAAGAGATGGTATATACACCAGCTAATTCAAGAAATTATGCATAAAAAGTTTAACTATTTCCGTGGTCTATACGAAAAATTAAGATATGCTCTACTGAAACACAATATAAATTTAATAGCCTATCCACCAAAGAAATTAAAAGAAGTAATTTGTACAAAAATCGATCCAATACTGGAAGTTGAATTAGCTGGTGTATATACCATTCCTTTTAAAACGAATTGCAATAAATGAATGGAATACATTCGGAAAAACCAATAAAAAACTCAAAAATAAAATAAAATAACATAAAGCAGATATAAAATTTGTCGCCAATCTACTGCTCTCTCACGTTTATATCTCAAACAAAATATCACAATAGATTTTGATCATACGAAGATCATATTGCCAACATACAAGTATTACTTATCCATTATAAGAGAATCCATAGAAATGTTATGCAAAAGCAATAAAATGTGTAATGATGCCCTATCGTATAATATACCGAGTTTATGATTTAACATCCTAAAAATAAAATCCTGACAATTTGAGAAAATGACGTATTAAAAATTTCATGGTACAACAATCAAATATATATATATATATATATATATATTGCCGTTCACCTAAAGTATTACTAATTCAATCTTCAAGCCACGAGTCCCGTTCATTTTTCAAAACGAAATCTTATATTTGTATTTATAAAAGAAAATATTTTCTGAGGAAGAGCCTAATTAAAGGTTTGAAAGTACTAACATCTTTTTAAATAACATTAACTTTTAACAGCTATAGTTGATTATTTAATCGCCTTTTAAGTAAGCCTGAACATTTTAAAGTTCACATCATACATTTAAAAAATATATATAAAAGGCATTTTGCATTTACATCAGTTTTTTTTTCAGTAAATATTATTCGTCATGCGAAACACATCACCTTGTAAGAAATCTGTTGACTGACTTACATGAGAAAACCCTCACACAATCTAAACTTTAACAAAATCCCGCACATTGTCGAGGACAAAAATTGATGGTCCGGAGGATGCATCACAATTCATCTTCGCGCTAGACATTCTTTTTAGACAGGCAAAGAATGAGAGCGCCAAGACGGCATCTCTTCAAAAATACCGACTGGTGAAGATTTCCCACAAGTTGACCGGATATTTAAACATGGCCTTCATGGCACAAGGGAAACCAGAATGAGCCAATAAAAATAGAGCTTATGAATGACATAAGGAAAGAAGGTTCTAAATGGCAAAAAAATAACCGAATATCTTTACGGGGGACGGAGAAAGGGAGATCCCAAAAAGAAAGGTCTTAAACTTCGGAGCGAGAAGGCAAATTGGAAGTACCTGGTTATAGACCTGGCGGCGGAGACACGAATGACTACGTCATCGAGTTACGGGATGAAATCACGATGTAGGACAAGATTATTAGGTGAAAATTAAGGAATGACTGGTCTGCCTTGGTATTTCTTGGTACGATATGAGCAAAAGCGGGCGCCAACTCGCCATTTTGGCGTCACTTTCACGTCATCGAGTTACGGGATGAAATCGGTGTCAAATTAAAGCTAAAATAAAGTATTTTAAGAATATTTCGGTCTGCCTGCGCATATCCTGGTACAAACCCTCGGCAGACTGAAATTTATAACAAAGAATGACATCATAATGTAAAAATCAATATGAATACGTCATCGAGTTACGGGATGAAATCATGATGTAGGACAAGAATATTGGGTGTAGATTAAGGAATGACTGGTCTGCCTTGTCATTTCTTGGTACGATATGAGTAAGAGCGGGCGCCAACTCGCCATTTTGGCATCAATTTCACGTCATCGAGTTACGGGATGAAATTGGTACCAAATTAAAGCTAAAATAGAGTATTTTAAGAATATTTCGGTCTGTCTGCGCATATCCTGGTACAAACCCTCGGCAGACTGAAATTTATAACAAAGAATGACGTCATAATGTAAAAATCAATATGACTACGTCATCGAGTTACGGGATGAAATCATGATGTAGGGTAAGATTATTGGGTGTAGATTAAGGAATGACTGGTCTGCCTTGTCATTTCTTGGTAGGATATGAGTAACAGCGGGCGCCAACTCGCCATTTTGGCGTCACTTTCACGTCATCGAGTTACGGGATGAAATTGGTGCCAAATTAAAGCTAAAATAAAGAATTTTAAGAATATTTCGATCTGCCTGAGCATATCCTGGTACAAACCCTCGGCAGACTGAAATTTATAACAAAAAATGACGTTATATTGTAAAATTCAATATGACTACGTCATCGAGTTACAGGATGAAATCATGATGTAGGACAAGATTATTGGGTGTAGATTAAGGAATGACTGGTCTGCCTCGTCATTCCAGAAAAATTAGACAAATGAAAGATACTGAAACTTGGTTAGTGGGTGGGCGGGGCTCTGAAGCTAGCGATTTCTTTTGCCTTTATCCCAAATATATATGTCTCGGACGGCGGTTGGGGGTGGGTGAGTGGGTCAACCGTCGCGTTGAGCGACCAATTTTCGTCGACGACCCCTACCTACGACCCAAACAGACCTAGTCTCTTGCGCGACAGCACTGTCACCGGCAGGCGACCACAGATAGCTCCAAAATCCTTTACTTACGACGCGAATAGCCTTGCACTCTTAATAAAAAAGAAAAAAATATAAGTGAATTTGAAACCGGACAAATTTAACGGGAAAATTAGACAAATTAAAGATATTGAAACTCGGTTAATGGATGGGCGGGGTTTTGAAGCTAGCGATTTCTCTTGCCTTCATCCCGAATATATATGTAGCAGGATATGTGCAGGCAGACCAAAATATTCTTAAAATACTTTATTTTAGCTTTAATTTGGCACCAATTTCATCCCGTAACTCGATGACGCGAAAGTGACGCCAAAATGGCGAGTTGGCGCCCGCTGTTACTCATATTGTACTTAGAAATGACGAAGCAGATGAGTCATTCCTTAATCTACACCTAATAATCTTGTCCTACATCATGATTTCATCCCGTAACTCGATGACGTAATCATATTGAATTTTACATTATAACGCCATTTTTGTTATAAATTTCAGTCTGCCGAGGGTTTGTACCAGGATATGCGCAGGCAGACCGAAATATTCTGAAAATACTCTATTTTAGCTTTTATTTGGCACCAATTTCATCCCGTAACTCGATGACGTGAAAGTGACGCCAAAATGGCGAGTTGGCGCCCGCTGTTACTCATATCGTACCAAGAAATGACGAGGCAGACCAGTCATTCCTTAATCTACACCCAATAATCTTGTCCTACATCATGATTTCATCCCGTAACTCGATGACGTAGTCATATTGATTTTTACATTATGACGTCATTCTTTGTTATAAATTTCAGTCTGCCGAGGGTTTGTACCAGGATATGCGCAGACAGACCGAAATATTCTTAAAATACTCTATTTTAGCTTTAATTTGGTACCAATTTCATCCCGTAACTCGATGACGTGAAAGTGATGCCAAAATGGCGAGTTGGCGCCCGCTCTTACTCATATCGTACCAAGAAATGACAAGGCAGACCAGTCATTCCTTAATCTACACCCAATATTCTTGTCCTACATCATGATTTCATCCCGTAACTCGATGACGTATTCATATTGATTTTTACATTATGATGTCATTCTTTGTTATAAATTTCAGTCTGCCGAGGGTTTGTACCAGGATATGCGCAGGCAGACCGAAATATTCTTAAAATACTTTATTTTAGCTTTAATTTGCCACCGATTTCATCCCGTAACTCGATGACGTGAAAGTGACGCCAAAATGGCGAGTTGGCGCCCGCTTTTGCTCATATCGTACCAAGAAATACCAAGGCAGACCAGTCATTCCTTAATTTTCACCCAATAATCTTGTCCTACATCATGATTTCATCCCGTAACTCGATGACGTAGTCATATTGAATTTTACATTATAACGTCATTTTTTGTTATAAATTTCAGTCTGCCGAGGGTTTGTACCAGGATATGCGCAGGCAGTCCAAAATATTCTTAAAATAATTTATTTTAGCTTTAATTTGGTACTAATTTCATACCGTAACTCGATGACGTGAAAGTGACGCCAAAATGCCGAGTTGGCGCCCGCTGTTACTCATATCGTACCAAGAAATGACGAGGCAGACCAGTCATTCCTTAATCTACACCCAATATTCTAGTCCTACATCATGATTTCATCCCGTAACTCGATGACGTAGTCCTTTGTGTCGCCGCCGCCCGCTCTATTAGAAGAGGAGGTTTTTCTCCCCAAGAAAAAGATGATTGTCGGCTCAGAGTCTTAGCTGAGAATCACGACGCTTCATACTCCGGATTTGGGAGTAGAAGGAGAGACCTAAGTAAGGTTGATCAGACTGAAAGATTATCTCTTCATGAAAGAGATTTATTGAGGGAAAGTGAATATGCTTAGTAGATCAACTTCATAAACAGATTAACTACTGTCACAGACTGGAAACATTCTGCTATCAAATAGACCTAAATTTGAAACAAACGAGAACCTCTTCATAATTATTTTAAAATGTTTGTGATGACGACCTTTGTAACCAAGATTTATATTTTCTTTAATAAATGATTTCTTAATTATACATTGTATGACGCCTTATCGAAGAATCCGCTCACGCTACCCGATCTTCATGCAGAAGGCTTTACAACCTCATCTTCGGAATCTTAAAACATTTGCCTGGTGTATGCGATTGTTTTAAGTAAAATTTGACAGACAATAACATGGGTCATGCGCACAAAAAATACGATATTATATATATATATATATATTAGTATCTTTTTATGAGAAAGCTGAAATATGTACCACAACAGTAATTCGAATTTTGCAATATATTACTTTACCGAAACATGACGTAAAAAATTTGTTTTATTTTCGTTTTTCATAAGTACATGTACAAAAGACGACACCATGAAAAACAAAAAACGAGAAGAATCCAATTTTAGTTCTTGGATAATGATTATTCTATGTTAACGAAAAAAAGATGTGAAAATTGAATAACTTTCTTGTTCGTATCCACGATATGCATAAAATATTCTCCTTATGCATAGGTGAATGCAGAAATTTGGCGCCTTTCTTTATTCTCGACAGAAGCTATTGCTTACAAAAACTATGAATTATTTTTCTGCGACGTTTTCCTCGGTTATATTAAATAACAGACTGTTTCCCTTTGAAAAGAATAAATTTGAAAGAGATCTGCATAAATTTGAAAGAGATGTAATATATTTACAGAAAATTCCTAACATAGAAAATGCGTCAAGTATTGACACAAACAATTTTAAAATAATATAATTAAATTTCAAAATATTTTATAGAAAAATAAAAGATAATTTTAATCAGAATAATTAAAATCGATTATTAAATGCACATATATATTTATTTATTTTTAAAGTTGTTTCTATAAATAATTTGTATGTATTTTTATATAGCGAATAGTGTTATAACTCTTGTCGAAAATGACTAAATGTTGATCGGTGTTTCATTTCGATATGATTTGATAGCAACAAATAGTTTAAAGATTTCGTTGTTAAATTATTTGCATTATATAAAAGTATATTTCAAAAAGCACAAATGATTTCTACAAATATAAATGATCAGAATTTTTATTTTACTCAATTTTAAGTTTCTCAAATAGCTCAACGATGGACAAACTGATTTTATTAAAGTAGATACACTGTAAAACATTTGTGTAACGTTATTCCATGAAGTTAGTGGCAGCCAAGCTTTAAGAAAGTTTATGGTGAAATAACGATAATAATATGTAACACTAATATGTAATGTCACACCAGTAACATATGTTTAAATTACACTATTATATAAGTGAAAAAATATCACACCATAACACTGGTGGAAGCAAAGCTGCCACCAGTGTTATGGAGCTGCCACCAGTGTTATGGTGTAGTGTTACAGAAGATGCAGTATTATGGAGTAGTGTTGCACAAATGTTTTACAGTGTATACAGCGCGTGTTAAACATTTTAATCAATGTAAAATACCATCCACACATATTTGAAGTTAAATTAATAATCTCTAATGCATTTTATTAATAATCGAACGTGGCTGGCGTGATTGGATACCAACATTTTCTACCTAGCTTTAGTTGGTTTGATAGTACACAGAGTAAGTTTTTCTAAATAAGACTCTAACCGCTTCATCTGCATTAACTTTACAAACATCCTTATGTATTGTCAGTTATTTTTCTTATCATATATTAGTTTTTTTAGTATAATAGTCTATTTCAATGGGTATTATTTTTCTGAAACATTTCTGGAGAGAAAAATTCTTTTATTTCATACTCAGTGGAATCAGTTTGGCTAATTCAATGTTATTTCAATTATATACGTAGCAGAAAATATTCATACATGAAAAGTTTATATAAATGTTTACGTAATTTTATGCACATTTTTAATCAATATTATTTCTACTTTTCTAGTTTATCTAAAAAAAATGTAACTATATATTCAATTATATTTGATTATAAATATTTGATTTTGTACATTAAATTCTGAGTTCTACAATATGTATTCATAGGTTGTTATATTTGAATCACTATTAACAATTTAAGACCTGAAGCGTGCTGGTACACTGTAAAAAAATCTGTAAAGGTACTAAACATTTTCTAGGAAACTGGGATTCCTAGAACTTTTCCTGTAACGGTAACATCGAAAAATCAAGTTTCAGAATCGGTTACAGGATTTTTTCCTGTTATCGATACAGGAAAAGTTCTTGGAATCCCAGTTTCCTAGAAAATGTTTAGTACCTTTACAGATTTTTTTACAGTGTAGGATTAAAAATCTTGGTGCATAACTCTTATTAATAGGATAATATTTAACAGAAAAACATGTTTTAAAAAAATCTGATGTTACGTTAAGTCAAAGAAGGATCCAACAGGATTGTGTAGTACAACCTCGGCTTTAAATCACTAAAAAAAGAAAAAAACATTATCTTTTTCTTAGGATCACCTACACTGTAAAAAAAATCTGCAAAGGTACAAATCTTTTTCTAGGAAACTGGGATTCTAAGAACTTTTCCTGTAACGGTAACAGCAAAAATTCAAGTTTCAGAATCAGTTACATGGATTTTTCCTGTTTTATTTACATGAAAAGTTCTTTGAATCCCAGTTTCCTAGAAAATGTTTAGTACCTTTACAGATTTTTTTTTTACAGTGTACACAATTATATAGGCTAAGACTTAACAGGGGAGAACTCGCAAGTGAGAATTTCTCTCACGGAGCCCAATTGTATTTCTTTTACTGTAAATTCGCTTAATATCAACTTTTTTGTTTGGCTTAGTATTTTTATTCAAAAAAGAGGTAAAATAATCGAAATCACATTTTGAAACTTTATGAAAATGAAAAATGTTTTAAATAAGAGTCTTAAAAATGGTACGATGGAGAAAGAAAACCTCTTGCAGCGAGTTCTCCCGTGTTAAAGGGTTATAGACACATTAATTTTTTTAAATATATGTAACTGATAGATAAAAAAATAAATAAAAAATGTATCAAGTTCTAAACATCGTAATAACTGAAATACCTGTCCTCTCTAATGATTTTCATTAAAAATTGCAACACTTCTTATAAAGCTTTTTTAATTATATTCCATACTGATGATAGCATAATAATATATTGAATGAAATAATTAAAATAATTAATCAATTTTAAATAATAATTAATCAATTTAGAATTTTTCATTGTCGTCTTTAATAAATTAAATTAAGAAGAAGCAAATAGTAATAGCTTTAGTGGAATTCAACTCACTGAATAATTGTCCTTTTTCATTTCATTATCATGTCATGAACAGAATAATATATCCTCTCTCCTCTGAAAAAAAAACACAACATTAGGAATAAATTTACACTTTATTCAGAAAAAAAAGCAAGGAGTATACCTTTAACATTTTCACTACGTATTTTTTAAGAACTTATCTAATTGCCTTATACTATTTAATGGGTTTCACCCCGCAGCTCCATCAACAGCTAAGCGATTAGTTTGATGTTCCCTTTCTATTTATTTACAATTTCCAGCAAATCTGTCTTTCTTAGGATTCTTTCAGGAAAACACTAAGCGGTTAAGATAATTTTAACTAGGTGATTATATAACATTCCATAACACTTTTATAGCATTTTCGTTTGTTCTTCTTTCTAATAATTTATCGCACGATTTGCTTTCATGAAAATGTTGAAGGTACTATTCTTTATTTACAGCATAAAATTAATGATGCGATATTTCTCTTTTTTTCAAGATATGCAGTTATAAAAAGGTAGCTTAAATTGATACAATACGTGTTGAGAACATTAATAAAAGTCAATTATTACATACTTGATACATACATATTTGATTTTAAATTAATAGTATAATATAATTTAACAGTAATTTAAGAAATTCATTAAGAATCGTAGGTGTTTTGACTTAATTGAATGCTCACATTTTCAACCAAGCCCTTAATTTGATAGAACCATGAACAAATTTTTGTCTTTAAAGCAAAAATTCATTTCAATTTTGATTGAGTGAAAGAAATAGGTTTAATTTAGTTACATTTTATGTAACTAAATTTTATAACCACATCTGCATAAAATCTACGAGCATCAGGATGCAATTTCAGTCCACAATTTTCAATTCATATACATAAATATGTGTTTAATTTTTTTTAATATTAACTCTAAAAAACGATTTTAGGAGTTCGAATAAGAAAAAAAAAACAATAGTAAATGAGCGTGTCAACCGCTAAATTCGGGTATTCAGGTATTTTCCACCAAAATATGACTTGGAAGACCAAATGCGCTTTAATTTGGAAATCGAGTTTTGGTTAATTCTGGAATTTCAGCTGTGGATTCGATGAGGTGATTGTCTGTGACCCCTCCCGGTCTATTGTGTAGACGTTCTTTTTTTCTTCCTTTTTCTTTAAAACTTGCAGCAAAAAGTATTATCTTCCTTTCTTCAAATACTTTAAGGGAAAACAACCATGTTTTTTAACAAAATGATTGCATAACATTTTAAAACAATTTTATAGCGTTTCCGTTTTTTTTTCTTCTAATAATTTTTCGCACAATATATTTAACGATGTTTTTGATAATAATATTTTTGATATATAGTATAAAAGTTTTTTATAATACGGTATTGTCCCTCCATTCTAGATATGCAATACAAAAATTCATTTTATTTGCGCACATTTAGGATACTGGGTGCAGATTAATTTTCTAATCGTTATACATATTTTTTTTATTCTTAAATATTAATATGAATAAGAAATTAACTTATTTGTTAATTTACTTTTTATTATCCATGAAATATTTTAAAAAGATTTTTTTTAATATCAAAAATATCTTTCTTATTTTATTTCATAGCTTGAAATCTTTCGCTGGCTTCCCGGATTGCAGTATGTATCTGGAAATCTCCGTATATGTTTTCTCTGTTATTATCACTTAAATGTGACGTGTTTTCCTTATGCAACATACCCAATTTAAAGTTATATATGGGTTGCGCCAAGGAAAGTGGCATTGCTGGAATAACTCCACCATTTGACGGGAACTATGACTGAGCATATTACTATCGACAGTGTAGAGGGCTAAGAATGCATGCGATATCTCCATATTCTACCAAATGAGGGTATGATAGTGCGGAAGAACATTAAAACCCTAGTAACACACCAATATTGGTCCAACGTTGCCCAATATTTCATCGATTGCAAATATTGCCAAAAAAACGTCGATATTGCTCCAATATTGGGATGTTTACATTTTGCCTTTATTTAGCCAAAATTTGCAGCCAATTTTATGCCAAATGTTGGCGTTTTATTGGAAATATTTCCAATGAAATCCCAATATTGTCATAAAATTGGCTGCAAATATTGGCAAATAAGGGCAAAATGTAAACATCCCAATAATGGAGCAATATTTCATGCCAATGTGCCAATATTGCTCCAAGATGTAGCCAATGTTGGTCCAATATTGTTTGGCTACTGGGGAAGGCATCGTTCGCATCATGGATGCTTCCAGATGGTGTGAATGCGCGGTCATGCAATTTTTCACAGCAGAAAATGTAAGTAGTAGTGAAATTTATCGTCAAATTAAAAATGTGTATGGACTGAGCGTATGACACGTCGATCAGTATTCGGATGGAGTAGAGATTTTCACAGTGGAAGAAACAGTACTGACGACAAGTCGTGTCCTAGTCAAGCCGATGTGGTCTTCTTCCACTACGATAGTACTACACTATCGGAATATTGATCTCCGTGATCTACACTCCGTGCCATACACATTTTGTATTCTAATAAAAATTTAACTATCACTCACATTACCGGCTGTTAAAAATTGCCACCTAACCGCGTCTTGATACGTTTCGGATGAATTCATGATGTAAACGATTCCTATGATGTTTTATGGTGTTTTAAATTATTGTATGGTGTTTTAAGTTATTTTTCTTATAATTGATGTAAGAAATTAAAGTCGAAAAAAATTTTAAATTGATTTTTAACTATCAAGAATTTAAGGATTAGTATCATTTTTTCTCTGCGCATACTAAAAGCACAGCGTATTTATTGTGAATCTTGGATTTCGGAAATTTGCGTAAAATTTGGAATGCCTGTCACTAAACCAATTTTTTTTTTCTTTTGCAAAAATTGTTACAATACTACAGAAGATAATGATTTCTATCAACATATATGTAGGCACTTAACATATATATTATAGTGACATTGTTAATGAAGATATTAAATGAGTACCATGATATCAACTTGGAAATTATTATAGTCTTTTCACAAAGTGTTTTCCTTTGACATTCCGTAGAAAGTATTTTGAAAATTCAAGTATTTTCTTTAAAAAGTTGTTTGAGCAGAAATAAAATTATTAAAGTGATTAAAAAAACAAAATTTGTGTAAAAAAAAGTTATTATGAAGGTAAACCCTGCAAATTGTTACATAATAGATTTAAAACTCTTTGAAATAGTATATTTATTTATTCCTCTGATTTGAAAAAAAAAAAAATACTGAAATGTTGATTTAGTTTTAAGGAAAGTATTGCAAAATTCCATGTTCAGTTTTTTTATGTGAAAGAAGAGATAAAATAATATAATTTTCAAATAATGGAAATAAAGAGTTTGTTAACTATAAAATAGTTTAAAATGTTAACTTTTTAAACTCTTCGATAATTAATTTCTAAAAAAAACATAGAATTTGAAACCAAACAAACTGTACAGCAAAAGTGCGTTTTTGAATTCAATAGCATAAAGTCACGTCAAAATGCCATTTGAAATAACTAAACGTAAAAAGTATGTTAAGTGAATAAACAAATGTGAAAGAAACGATGTACAGCAAAAAATTGTTTCATGCAACAGAATGAGAAAAATATTTTCAGATAAATAATTTTAAAGTGTTTGCATTAAAAACTCCATCCTAGTTCAAAATATCTGTTTAAATTTATCATTTATCTTTTAAAACAAGCATCACTTTACAATGTGCAATGTATACCTTATTGTTTTGGTAACTTCTGACAAAGGCGATTACAGATTACGGTTATCTCTTCTTTTTATGTATTATAACATATGAGTTCTGTATGGATGATTGAATCTTCATAAATTTCAGCGTAAGAAAATTTAAGCTTCGCTGATAGTGTTTTTATAATTTATTAGTAATTAAAACTGATAAGGTTAACGTTCTGATTCTTTACTTTTTATTACACTTAATAAGCATAAACTTTCGCAACGGAAAAAAGGAGTTTGGTATAGTATTTATCAGTGGCGGTCACTGCTGGGAGTGCATTTTCCACTTTGGAAAATCTAACTAAATTTTTTGCAATACCCGGTGTGTATAAATTTATTAATAATATAGAAGGACACACGAAGAATATTATAATTATTACTGGCTTTACGAATAAAATTCTAAAGGGTAGTTCTTAACTGTATTATGCAATTTTCCGCTGAACTATGTTTATTATGCTAATACAAGTTTGTAATACAGAAATAATTACAAGCACATGGATCCACAGAGAGCAAGATTCGTTTCTATTTACAGCTAGTAATTGTTGTAAGTGTATGCTAAATTGTTTTATATAATTTTTATTTAAACAAAATGTTAGATTATCAAGTGATGTGTGCAAAAATCTTTAGATTTTTTTCAATAATGCAATGCAAAAAAAAAAAAAAAAAAAAAAAAACGAGCGTTTTTATCTTTTGCTGATTTACATATCATTATTTACTTTAATGGTAAATTTTAATTACAGCTTTCTGGATTTAATGGAATGTATTATATACTATGCTCTTCACTCATTTTTTTCCAATCTTCTTACGTTTAATGTAATATTAACAGAAGTATTTTATTAATAGAAATAGCACAATAACTCAATACCATGTAATTTAGAGGGAGACGGCTTGTAACAAGACGAAAATAAATTCTCAAGATCTGTAAATGAACTAAAAATTCGAATTTGATCTTGAATAAGTTATACTACCTTTTTCTCAAAAGAAATTATTTCTATTTTTCCATTTATTTTTGCTCAAAAGATGAGAAAAATAAATTAAAAATAAAGAAAGAATTATTCCTTAATATGCTCCGCATGAATGAATATTTGAATATGTAATATCATTTATTGTTCACGATAATACTGATCAAGGCTCTATCAAATAGTTTTTGATACATTTTATCATTTTACTTTGCACATTAATAAATTATTTATAATATGTACGAATTTAGAAATGCAAATTAAGTACAATATTCGTTTCAGGTAGGTTTAAATTAAAAATACTTGAAAGTCAGACATTGGCCATCTCCTCATTCATTGCTTTCGAAAGGCAACTCGTTGATAGTGAATTACATGAATCTCCAGAAAGGATCTCCTCTACAGATAGTACTACTATGGATCACACTAAATTCAGCTAAATACAAATTTTCATATTATTGTTTTTTTCTTTACAATTGTAATTTTAATCAGTTTGTGAGTCTAATACATGATAACCGGTATTGTGGATGTGTTATAAACTTTTATTTTTATTATCAATAAAAATGGTTTAAAATATATTCGGATACATAATTAGAAATTTAAGACATAATAAATATTGTCTATGCCCAATATACATAATTTACAAAAAACAACATCTGCTGAATCAACAACGAAAATTTATAACTTTATTTCAAAAAAGCTGTAAAAAACATCAACATGCACCTTAACTACAATATTCAATGCAGCTATGTTTAAAATAAAAACGCATGAAAGTCCTCTATTCATTCACTAAGTCGAAAAGCAAATGGCTGATAGTGAAATACGTGAATCTCCAGAAAGGATCTTTTCTATAGAAAATACTGCTACGGTTCGCACCGGATGGGGACAAACAAAATTTCCCATATCATTTTTTTTTCTTTTACACGAGTAATTTTAATCAGTTACAGAGTATGATACATAATAACCAATATTTTAGATGTGTTAATAACTTTAATTTTTATTCTCTAAAATGGTTTAAAAGTCTTTTGGATACGTAATTAGAAATTTAATACGTAATAAATATTGCCCAATATGCATAATTTACAAAATACATCTCCTGAATAACAATGAAAATTTAAAACTTTATTTCAAAAAAGCTGTAAAAACGTTAAACTAAAATTAAGAAAACAGTTTGTCTTAAAGATAACTAGAAAATATATATGTATATAATCTCTGATTATTGGAGACTTCGGTATCACGAAATTAGTTTGCTAGCAGGAAGATTCTTCTACTCTTTGATCAAAATTGACGAATTGCACTTTAATTGCTGATTGAAAATGTGTTTACTAGACAGTTTTTCTTGCTGTTCAAACGCGTTTTTTATCTGGAAGCAGGATAGTGCATCTACTAAATGAAGTTTTCATGTATGAGCAACATTTCTGACAAATGTTGAATTGTATAGCATATTCATTTTGTCATTAGAAATATTTTTTTTGCGTGGATCCAATCGATTTTGTTTTCTAACTTTCGTATACATATATTTAATAATTCGATGTAATTTTCAATTCTTAGCAATTGTAATATTCAATTTAAAACAATAACTTAGTAATGGGAGCCGTCATTTTTTAAATTGAAAATTTCAAATAAATAGTGTTATTAGTCAAAAGCTATTTGAAATTACCATTTCATTAATCAAATTTTTTTATATATTTGTGATCTTATAATTTTCTTTTCAGGGCTTATTTTTAGTAAATAAAGCTTCCAAAGTTAATACATTAAACATATATAAAATCCTCCTTGTGAATTTAGGATTCCTGAATTTCAATTTTATAACAAAACTTTTCAAAAAGTAATTTTTATGAGCTTTGAAAAGAACCTAAGGGATTTTAGCAAAGGACTAAAAAAGCTAATTTCGCACAATTTATCATCGGGAAATTTCTTCCTTCATTTCATTTAAGTAATCTGCTTTTATTTGCATTTTAATTGCACTCTCATTCATAGATTGGCAAAAATGTGATAGATTGATTTATTTATATAATTAAATTTCTCTCTAAAAATTCAAGATAACCAAAAACATTTGTTTTGTTTATATAAAAGAAATAAAAAACGTACGATCTTATGTATAAAAAATGATTCCCTAATTCTCGAAAGTGATTGTTGATTCTTTGATGTTCCCTATTTTTTTTTCTTCTTTTCTTGGGTTTAAAATTAGATGTTTACGCATGAATTCCGTCATTGAATGAGGAAGGGAGTGTCACTTCCTCGCACTTCATCAAATTATCACGTAAAGAAAGGATCATTTTTTTTTCTTCTAGAGAAAGAGTTCATTCTGATGTGGTTTCATGAAACAAAACAGGTTTTTAATTGGTTCTCACTCTTTTATAAGAAAAACTTTTCCTGTCATTGCGCGTATAGGAAGAAATATAATTTTACTTTTTTAATTAGTAATAATAAACGAGAGATGTTCTTAAAAAGTAGAAAATAAAAGTAGCTGATAAAAAAAGTTAGAAAATGTGTTCTAACTTTTTTTTATTTTAACAATAGAATGTATTTTTTGTATATTCTATGAAGCTATCTATATTTTTATGACGATCTAAAAGCTGGATATAGAATTAAAAGTTATTTTAGATAAAATCAGGTGTTCATATTACTTGCGAATATAACTGAGGAAAACATTTTGTTTCTTAAAAAATGAGAAATAACAAACAAATAATATGATGTTCGTGAAAAAAAAAATAACAACTAACTCCATGTTCTTAAAAAGTAGAAAATTCAAAGATTTTATAAAATTACATTTAAAAACTTCGTTAGAAAGTATTAATATGTACTATATTTGTTACTTTTTTATGATACTATTATGTAGATTAAACACACATAAAATATTTTTTTTTATTTAGAAATCCTGAATTTCATTTATAATGCAAAACGTTTTTTATGTAAATTTTTGCAAGCTTTGAGAAGAACCTAAGGGATTTTAGCAAAGGACTAAAAAAGCTAATTTCTGTCAATTTATCGGAGAGTTTCTTCCTTTACTCCTTTTACTGCTTTTATTTGCATATTAATTGCAGTTTCCTTCATAAATTGCCAATGACTTGATATATTGAATTCAGTGTATAATTAGATTTTTCTATAAAAAGTGAAGATTACCAAAACCGTAATTTTTTTTCTTTTTTTTCTTTAAGACGGCAAAAAGTATTGATGTTATATATAAAAAATTTCCTAGTTCTCGAAAGTGATTGTTGATTCTTTGATGTTCCCTATTTTTTTCTTCTTTTCTTGGGTTTAAAATTAGATGTTTACGTATGAATCGCGTCATTGAATGAGGAAGGGGTGCCACTTTCTCGCAATTCATCAAATTATTACGTAAATATACACCCCAAAAAATTTTCCGTTAAAAAACGGAAATAGTACTGGTAATCTAGACGCCAGTACTATTTTCGTTTTTTAACTGAAATTTTTTTTTCTTAATTTCCAAGAAATATTCCGTTTTTTTACAAAAGTTTTACGTATCTTTTTTATATTTTTATACTTAAAATTTTTGTTTCAAAGACGGAAGAAAAAGTAAAGTCACATTACTTCGCAACCAGAAACACTCACCTTAAGGAATTTCAATACATCGATTTAATTCAAACAACAATTATGAAATAACATTTACCTTTAGATGGAATCGAACGAGGGTACTCTCCTTTCCCACGTCACTGCCATAACCACTATACAAGGGGAACACAGGAAGGGATACCTAATATTGTTACTTATTCCAGATGCTTTTTATAAAATAAGGCTAAGATGTTGAAAACAGAACTATCTTTGTAGGTAGAGTATTTCTCCAGTGAATATGCAATTCTAAAGTTTTCATATTTTTGAATGTTTAGCTATTTATTTTTATGCTTCATACAAGAGAAATTTTAGTCTTTAAAAATTATTGCATGCACATAAAATATATTATAAATTATAATTTCTTCTATTTAGTTAGATTTTTATAATTCTATTGTAATAATATTATTATTTTTTAATATATTTTATTATTTTTCCAAGAATATTTAACATTTATTTCCCCACACTCATCGTTTCATATTTGTGCGATGATCTAGTATAAACTCAAATAAGGAATTATTACATGGTATTAAAATAAATTTCCTTTATACCTTATTATAAGATTATAAGTTTAATAAACGCCAGTTTTATAATAATTTCTTTCGGCTAACTTCGGATTATTAAGTTTTATGTGCGAATCTGTTAAATTGGATGGACACTAAAAAACATGAAAATTAAATATAGATTTTTTATATTAAAACACATTTAAGATATCTTTTAAAATAATAATAATAATAATAACAAGTCAAACATTATTTTAAAAATCAGATTGAAAATTAAATTGGAACACTTTTTTTTTTCAACTATTTCAAACACACCAAAAGAATGGATAAGATTTAATTTATTAAAAATCGTAAAAATTAAAAACTCTTTTATAGCTTTTTATTTGAAAAAAAAAAAGGGGGGGGGAGAGAAAAATATAAAAAAGAACAAAAAGTAAATTAAAGTAAATGAAGGAAGAAAATTCTATAGTAAGTTGATAAGTTCATAGAGGGCGCCATCTCAAAATTTATGTTATATTTTAACATTACTTGAAATCCATAAGAAAACGCTATGTTATCATTTGGGAAATAATTGAATATATTTCCATAGTAAATCCTATTTAGCTAAATTTAGGTTTCATTGGAATTGATTCCACTGTATAGAGCAATTAATTACTCTGCTTTTCAAATATAGCTATTAGGGGCTGTGCAAATATAACATTATCAACTTTTTGATAATTTTGGATTCTTGTCCCCCCCCCCCCCCTCCTCCTTTCAATATCATACGTTATCATCATTCAACCTTCCCCTCTCCGGTAAGAAAGTCTTTATAAATATGTATTTTTTTAATCTTGTTTTTTGGTTTGGAGTAACAAAACTGGTTAAATTCATCTTGCGCATACCTTATAGATTCAAATGAAGACAAGTCAATAAAAAATCACTTTATTCAAATATAATTAAAAAAATAGTTACTATATAAAATCATTTTATAATAGCTTTTTGTTACATAATGCATTAAACAGTAATAAAGTCTTATTGAACTTGCCCCCTCTCCCCCCCCCCCCGAATGAGCGAAGGAAGCAAGAAGGGGTCAATAGAAATTTTTATCAAAAAACTATGTGGACAACATTCTTTCTCTTTTATTTATTAGTAAACACAAGCTTCATTTCGAATACACTTTATATATGGTTTCTTGAACAGGGATTATATATGCATACACAAATGAAGATGAATAGAAATGTCAAATATAGGAGTATACCATATTTTAGAACTTAATAATAATTTAGGGATTTTAATAATAACTTTGTATTTTCATAAAAATAGATAACAGTCTAAAAAAAGCAATGTACTATTTTGAACAAAAGACCATGTTACAAGTAAAAAAAGAGACAATTTTAATTGGGTCAAAAATGATATCGATATCAAAAGACAACCCCCTTCCTCCTAACGATATCTTACGATATCATGCGCCAAATCCCCCTCGTTCCTAATTTGATAACTTATATATGCACAACCCATTACTTCTGAACACCATTTTATGGAATAATTGCTGTTTTGTAAGCAATAACAAAAATTTTCCGTAAAATTTAGGCGCATAATGTCAAACACGAAAATTGTACTGTGTTTTCAGAAAAATGGAACAATTCTGTAAAATTTTACGGAATAATTTCTGTGTATTAACGGATATTTTTTACAGTGTAGGAGCATTTTTTTCTTTTAGAGAACGGGTTTATTCTCATGTGATTTCATGAAACAAAAGAGGTTTTTAATTGGTTCTCACTCTTTTATAAGAAAAACATTTTCTGTCATTGCATGTATAAAAAGAAATGTTATTTTATTTTTTTAAATTAGCAATTATAATTGAGAACTGTTCTAAAAAAAGTTAAGAATTCAAAAAGCGCATAAAAATATTTTATAAATTGTGTTCTGACTTTTTTGATTTTAGCAATGCAATGTATTTTTCTTATGTTCTATGAAGGTATCTTTATATTCGTAACGAAATAAAAGCTGAATATAGAAAAAAAAATAATTGCACTCTAATTCACAGATTGGCAATGATTTGATACATTGAATTCTGTATTTATAAATAAATTTTGTATTAAAATTCAAAATTACCGGAGGCATTAGTTTTTTTGCGTAAAAACGGCAAAAATCGGGATCTTATATACATGTTCATATATATAAGATATATATATCTATATATATATTGTATGTTCTATCAAGTTGATTTTATATTTATCACGATGTAAAAGCTAAATATGGAATCAAAATTTACTTAGAGCATTTTTAGGTAGAACATTTCAAACAAATAGCATTCTCAGCCAGAAGCTTTATAAATTACCATTTTTTAAGCTAAATTCGTTCTGAATAAAGGTTCATATGTAATTCTCATTTTTTTATTTATTTTTATGGCACATTTTTAGTAAATTAAGCTTCCGTAGTTAATAGATTTAACATATATAAAATCCTCTTTTCGAATTAGAAATCTTCAATTTCAAATTTAATTAAAACTTTAAAAAAAATAAGATTTGAAAACAACCTGAGGGATTTTTTTCTTTCTTTATTCTTTTTAAGTAATCTGCATTTATTTGCATTTTAATTGCATTCTCATTTATAAGATTGGCAATGAATTGATATATTGAATTCTTTGTATAATTAAATATTTCAATCAAAATTCTAGATTACCAAAGGCATTAGGTTTTTTAATATAAAAGACGGCAAAAAGGAACGATTTTACATAAAAAAAAAAAAATCTCCGAATTCTTGAAACTGATTTTTGATTCTTTGATGTTTCCAAATTAATTAGCAATTATATTCGGAAGATGTTCTGAAAAAGTAGAAAATCCAAAAAGCGGATGAAAAAAGATAGAAATAGTGTTCTACCTTTTTGATTTTAACAAAACAATGTATTTTTCGTATGATGTATGAATTTATCTTTATATTTATCACTATGTAAAAGCTGAATATATAATAAAAAATAATTGCCCTGTCATTCATAGATTGGCAATAAGTTGATTTATTGAATTATTTATATAATTAAATTTTTGTATCAAAATTCAACATTATCAAATGCATTAGAATTTTTTTTTGTATAAAAGATGGAAAAAAGGAACTATTTTATGCATACAAGAAAAAAAAAGATTTCTTAATTGTCGAAAGTGATTGTTGATTCTTTGATGCTCTTTTTTTCTTTTCTTAGGTTTAAAATTAGATGTTTAAGCATGAATTGTTATTGAATGGGGAAAAGAGTGCCATTTCCTCGCAATTCATCAAATTATCACGTACAGATAAGAGCAGTTTTTTTCTTTTAGAGAACGGTTTGCTTCTGATGTAGTTTCAAGAAACAAAAGAGATTTTTAATTGTTCCCCACTCTTTTATAAGAAAACACATTCCCCGCCGTTGCGCTTATAAAAATAAATGTAATTTTACTTTTTTAATTAGCAATTTTAATCGAGAGATGTTATTAAAGAAGTAGGAAATTAAACAGCTAATTTAAAAAAAAAAAAACTTAGAAAATGTGTTCCAATATTTTGATTTTAACAATACAATGTTTTTTTTTTGTTTATTCTATCAAGCTATTTTTATATTTATCACGAGAGAAATGGTGGACATAGATTCAAAATTTATTTTAATAAATTAGGTGTTCATATTTCTTGAAAATATACCATATAATTTCTTAAAATATTAGAAATAACAAATAACTATTATGTTCATGAGAAAAATAGAAAATAAAAACAACTTATACCCAGTTAAAAAAATTAAAAAATACAAAAATTTAATTAAGATTAATATTAAAAATGAAATAGAATTTAGTAATATGTTGTATGTTTTTGTATTTTTTTTCATCAAATTATGATGTAGATTTATTAGCCCTTTCGGGCGCAGTGTTACCACTCCGGCAACACCTAATTTTAATTCGAAACATACAAACGGCATCAATAATATTATAGTAAAATTTTACTTTACAATGACAGCTTAAATCAGGGAATTCTTAATTTCTAAGAAAGTCTTTTGTAAATTCCGGTGTCAGTCAACAATTTTTCATTCTACGAACAGAACTTGTCTGCGCCGGAAAGGGTTAATATGTAAAAGTTGAATAAAAAAGCAAAATTTATTTTTGATTGTATAGATGCTCATATAACAATCGAATGTGACTGATTAAAACTGTTAAGAAAGTATGTAATATAATAATTGAATGATAAGGACTAATTACTACAGTTCATACATAATATTAGTTATATTATGCAATTTGCGTCGTTCAACATGCAAATTCGAATTTCAAACAGTCGAAGGAGTCTAAAAAATAGATAAAGTATATTTTATCAGTTTTATTTATTTATTTATTTATTTTAAGACTTTGAAAACGACTATTGTGGATATTTAGGAAAGATATCAATAAAATATATTTATGTAGATTCAACTTTAAAATCTTGAGCTTTTAACTTCTTACTTTATATTTTTTAAATCATATTATATAAGCTTTGTACTTTTTTCGAACTATTTTTTGCAAAGAAATTAAATAAAGTGAAAAGTGTATCATATCGGTTTAAACTGAAAGCTAGCCGTCATTTTTATATGTAGACGTATATTATATATGTATAGAATAAATATAATTTTTAGTCAACTGGTACTTTTAAAAGCTTTTTATGACGTAATTACGCAAAGTTAATCCTCCCGCAGTACATCCCGACAACATAAACGAAGTAATCTTTGCCCAAAGCGTGATTTTCGCAATTTTCGTTTTTTTATGATCTAATTATGTATTAAAAAAAGATCTCTTTTTTTTAAAAAAAAGTACATATTTTAATTTTAAATATATGTCGATTTTAAATATGTAATAAAATAATTGAGTAACATTTTAAACTATTTTGGTAAAATCTATATAATAGAACCCTATGTCATGTAACTCTTCTCAACAGTTTCGGGCTGATCATTTCACATTTTATACGCCAAGCGGTCATTTTGCCAATTTATGCTTGCCGGGCCGGGTGATAAATCGGGTGATATTCTTTCATCGCCATCATATGATTTCAAATATAAACCAATCATCATTGCATTTAAAATACATATATCTGATATATTTAAAATACAGATCTTTCATTCATCTAGTCAAAAATTAAATAAATAAAGGTATTTTTCCAATATGAATCATTGCGAGAAAAAAAATAGCAACTTATTTTCCGTCAATCTATATCCTGTTCCGTTAACATAGGCATTTTTTCATATGTATAAAGTTTAATTAATCCAAAGAAGCCATTATTCTTGTTTTATATAGCAACACAAATAATTCGTATCTAAAAATATTATATATATATATATATATATACATGTGTGTGTGTGTGTGTGTGTGAGTGCATTTACTATATGCATATAAATACACATAAGAAAAATAAAAGTTTATCAGATTTGTTTACATAGCTATCTATATTATAAAGGCCAAACGCGTAACGTTTGCGTAACGCATTCGTTTTTTTGCGAATGGCAACACTTTGAAATTTGAAATGAAATTTCGGTTTTGCAGTTTTTGCTGCTGTAAATTTAACTTTTAAACAATCAACATTTTATAATTTTATACCATTCTATAGGGAAAAAAATATGTTTATAAATGCAATATGTTTGAAACCTTTAGTTTTATTTATTTTTGAGATATTAATTTTTTTATAGTTTTTAATACCGCTTTTGTGATTGTGGTAACAAAAGAACTTCATGTAGGGGGGGGGGGAAGATAACTATCGCTTTGTTGCCATTTTCTTATAAAAATGAAAAAAGTTCAAATTAAAATGTGTGCTGTGTCAAAAATATTTTACCTTATGTGACGTCACATGAATATAGTTTAGTGTATTTACTGCATGCAGATTATTTCAGAAATTTTAATTTACACTTATTAAAAGAATGTAAACTGTTTAATATCTGCTTCCAGCTAATAGCAATCGATTTTTGAATTTAAATGATTTTAAAATAATCAAATTAGAATACATTTTTTTATGATGAATTTTGATATGAAAGTTGCATATGTAAATTTTGAAATGATGAAAAAGATATCAGGTTTATAGTTCACGGGAGATAATTCTATGACTGAGTCATAGTGGAATAAATTTTGCTGTTTTTCATTTTGAAATACTAAGCGTAAGAGCCTTAATTGATAACATTGTCATAATATGATATCTTTATTATGTTTATCTGCTTATATTACAATTCAAGTTTAATATTAATAATTTCTAAAATTGAGTTTTATGGAAATAGTGTTTTAATAACTTTAGTTTAAATATCATTAGTTTATGAGTTAGACAGCAATATAAAGTATTTTTTTGCTGTAACTAATTTCGTAGGCTTACTATAAATCAATGAAACAGTTTCTTTTCAAATATTATCCTTCGTCGAAATTCGATGGGTTCTACCTTGTTTATAATATAATTTCGCTACGTATTACCCTCTCTGAAGCCCGAATTGCGCCAACTTAAAAAAAAATGCCAAGTTTCCTGTAGTGGAAAAGTACCCAAATAAATTAGTCGTGGTAATAATAACACAAAGTAAAATATTTTCGTTCATTATCAAAATATTTTTTCTAATTTGTCTTTAAATAAATAAGTATTCTATGATAACTTCAAATGAAATTAGGTTGCAGTTAAATATCGCATTTCATAAAGTGAGCAAACACGAGCCGTATTAAATATGAAAGCAAGAAGGTAATCATACGTAAAGAAAACTCTCCAACAATGAATCAACAATATTGTTCTGTGTTACTACCTAAATTTAGCAGAGCTACATTTGTTTACAGTTTGCATACATGATGGTTTTATTGTGTTATTTCTCTTAGTTATGTTACTTTTTTGTCCTATTTAAATTGATAAAAAATAAGCATACATTTTTATTATTAAGTTATTAAAAAATGAAAAAAAAAGTAAATGTGTGATTTGCAAAATTTAAATAAATTTATTAATACTATAAAATAACATTGTAGTGACAGTTTATCAGATTTTTTTACATAGCTATCTATATTAAAAAGGTTAAACGTATCTGTCCGTAACGCATACGTCATTTTGTGAATGGCAACACTTTAAAATTTGAAATGAAATTTAAAATTTCCATTTTTTTTTCTTCTGCAAATTTTCAACTTCTGAATATCGCATATTTTCAAATTTTATACCATCGTATAAATAAAAATTGTACTTTTTAATGCAATTTGTTTGAAACATGTACCTTTCTTTGTTTTTGAGTTATTTATTTTTTAGTAGTTTTTATACCGTTTTTGAATTGTGGCAACAGACGCACTCTATTTCTATTAAAAGTAAAATGAAACAAGTAAGAAAAATTATGCGTCAAGCATAGATTATGAAGCACTTTACAACACTTCTTGAAATATTTAACAAAACTCCGTTATCCAGGGAAATAATGTATTATTGTCCATATCCAAATATGTATTCTAATACTTTTGAAAAGCCCTGTATTTGATCTGTCGGTCAATATATATAGACTATAGAATGATAAAATTTTAATATTTTAATTTTCCTTTCAGCAATTTATGCTAATAGATGGAAACATACTTGAATACTTTTGTTTAGCCCTGTAAAATACATAGTACCTTTAATACACGAAAGTATTTTTCTAAAGTTAATTTTAAAAATAAATTCTCTTTAAACTACTTGAATCAAATTTCCAGAAATTATCAATCAAAGGCGACAATGTATCCAGTTCTTTGCGTGACCCTGTATATCATTTTATCTATATTTTATAAACATTTCTTTGTAAACAAAATGCAGTTCATCGTAAAAAGGCATAACATATTTAAAAAAACCCTTTCAGTAAATTACGCTCATATTCATTAACCTTTTCGAGATCTTTTGTGTAACCCTGCATATATAAATAGTGTAACAATTAGCATTTATAATAACCATATAATATGCATACATCTACTGAAATTTTATATATCATAATGCATTTCATCCATCCAACAACCATCATCCATAATATACAGGACTTTGGATAGAATATATTATTCGAAATCTTTTGAGTGTCCCTGTAAAATGCTATGCACTGTGTATTATGCATGAAACAACTCATATTAATCCTCAGCAACGTATATCAATTTGATTAAATATGAAATCGTTTACCATAATTAAAATATGTCGCAAACAATTCCCCTCCCCCTTCACTATTATCTATTGGAATTCTTTTGTGTAGCCCTGTAAATGAATAATAACCATTCTTTTCGCTGCATACCTTAGAAAATGCATATTTTAGTGCACTTTGTAGATGCATATAAATTTGAAGGTGTTTTACAGGGTGTAACATCTTTATAATTCATTTGAAACGTTTTTTCCCCATATGCCGTAATGTAATGGAAAACTTTTGACTATCCCTGTAGATAAACTAATCTTGGCAGAAACTTCATTTTCAATAGGGTTTGTGCTTGGGTAAACGTCATTAACGTCCAAAAATTTCATGACGATCCGAGTATATTTACGAGAGTTAGAGCGCGGACAGACGGCCATACGGACAGACGGACAGACGGCTATACGAACACGAACCGAATGCATAAGCACTTTTCAACTTTATTATAAAGTGCTAAAAAGCCGAATAAAGAAAATTAATGTATCTTTTTGTTGCCATATTCTTAAAAAAATGGGGAAAAATTCGTTTTATTTTGTTTTTATTTATCACTTAAAGGATTTTTAGTTTATTAAAAACTTTCTTTAAACTCGATACAACACTTTTTTTTACACTCTGACATCATAGAATTATTGTATATCGTATTTATTGTATACAGGTCATTTTAGACATTTTCATTTACACTTAAAAGAATATAAATAAATTAGTATTTGTTTATAGCAAATAGCAATCGAGATTTCAAGTTTTGAATTAAAATGATTTTGAAACTATCAATTTATTATACCATACCATTTTTTTAAAACATGAACACGGATAAGAGAGGTAAATTTATGTAAAGATATGTAAATTTTGAAATGATAAAAATTATGTCGAACTTGGATTTCACGGGGAGGGGGGGGATTTTATGACTGAGTCAAAGGGGAGAACATTTTGCTCTTATACATTTTGGAATACCGTGCATAAGAGCCGTAATAATTGATAACTTAATAATAACGGAAAATCTTTATTATGTTTTATTGTTTACACATCGATTAAAATTAATTTTAATAATTTCTACAACAACTGAGTTTTATAGAAATAGTATTTTGTTAACTTTAGGTTAAATATCATTTGTTTAAGAGTTAGACTTAGTGCATTTTTCATTGTGACTAATTAAGAAGATTTATTTTAAATCAATGAAACTGTTCCTTCTTAAACATTTTCTTTCGTCGAAATTCAACGGGTCTTACCTTGTTTATATAATTTCGCAACATATTTCCCTCTCTAAAGCCCGAATATGGCGAAGTTTTAAAAAATGCCAAGTTTCCTGTAGTGGAGAAGTACCCATATAAATTAGTCGTGGTAATAATAACACAAAGTAAAATATTTTCGTTCATTATCAAAGCGTTATTTCTAATTTGCATTTAAATAAATATATATTCTACGATAACTTTAAGTAAAATTAGGTTGATAGTTAAATATCACATTTCATAAAGTAAGCAAACACAGAAGATTCATTGAAGACAAGTGGTATAAAATATGAAACCAAGAAGGTAATCATACGTAAAGCAAATTCTCCAACAATGAATGGACAATATTTTTCAGATGTCTTACTAAGTAATTTGGCAGAGTTATATTTGTTTACAGTTTGCATTCACGATGGTTTTATTGTGCTATTCCTTTTAGTTATGTTATTTTTTTGCCATATTTAAATTAATAAAACAAAAGCATACATATTCATTATTTAGTTGTTAAATAATAAAAAATAATAATAAATGCATGATTTGCAAAATTTAAATGAATTTATTAATACTATAAAATAACATTAAAGTGTCAGCACGTTTAAGTAAAATAAGTTAATTTAGGTAATTTATTTACAAATCTCAATTTAAACACTTGAAATTTCACTCATTTTTACAGCATTTTTTCAGCTACGGAAATCTTATATTTAAACCAGGGATGAGATTTCCGCTTTTTTGCACACCAGTAAAATCTTAGAGAAAATGCTATATTTTTAAATCGGAACATTTTTGTGATTTAAAATAACAACATTTTCTCTAAGATTTTACTGGTGTCCAAAAAAGCGGAAATCTCATCCCTAATTTAAACTTACATCTAATTAGTAACTACTGTGCCAACTTTCATGTTTCTAAACCCATCAGTAACACAAAAATCAGTAACACATACCCTTTTTAGAGCGCTTTTACCCCTGCTTCCCGCTTTAGGTTCGCGCACAGACATATATAGGGTTTATAAAGTAACTAAATTATGAATGAAAATTTTACATTAAAATTTAAAAAATATACGTATATTTTTAGCAAATATATTTGTTGCCAGTGTCAGAACTTGGGCGTTCTGTTGTAGGTAATACAACACGTATAATATTTTGAAACTCGTGCTTTAATAGAAAACATTTACTTTTCTACAGAATTTTTTTTTCAGAAAAGTCAGAAATTTTAAATTACAATTAAAGAATAAATAACGTTTTAAATTTTATTTAATTTTATTAAATTTAAGAAGATTCGATATCCGTCATTTTGCGAAAAATGAGGAAAATATAGATTTTGCAATTTCGTGCATGAAATGCATTTACATGCCCCTAGCGCATTCTGCAAAATTGCGTAAATATCTGATAATTATAATAAGGTGTAAATGGAGTTTTTTTTACCCATTCTATTTAATTTACATCATATTTTCAAAATTCCCTTTTTTATTTGATGTTTTATCAATATATCAGTAAGATCAAATTTATAAAATTTATGTATTCTTCAATTGATTCGCTATTGTTTATTCAGTGTATCATTAAGATGTATTTCATATTATTAGGGATATCAGGAATATGAGTAATTTATTTTAAATACATATATATATGTAGATTGTGAGTAAATTGTCAGTTTTTACATATGTTATACTATTTTTTGTTGTATTATTCATATTATATCATTATAATATCATGATACATATTTATTTAACTGTATTATATACATTATTTGTTATCTTATGTTATTTTTGAACCAATTAAACTTTCGGTAATATTTGAAATTTTCCAAATAGGAAGAAAAGTCGGATCCAAGATTTGAACCAGGATGAAGCCGCCAATGCTCTACTGATTGAACCATGCCGGAGTAATTTTGTGGACTATTTCAACCAAATTAACCTTTTGTGATCACATCAATATATCTGATATCACGAATCAGCTCCACAAAATAAATCGGGCGTTATTTTTGGAATTTAGTTAAACGCTGCATTAATAATCTAATAGTTAATCTTTTACAAATCCAATCCACAGCTTTATCGAATAAACATGTTTCAAAAACATACAAATGAAATATAACGATTAAATTTAAAAAAAAATTCAAATTTTATAATTTTAAAAATTGTTAATTTAATAATAATGCTAATAATTCTTTGAAATAACTTTATGTGAATTTATTTGAAAACATTTAAAGCACAAATATTACAATTTGTCTTTGTTTAAATGATTTTTTTTCAAGTCAGTTATAATTGTGTTAAATGTATTTTAAAACACTGAAATAAAACATATGTTTAAAGAGAAATAATTTCCTTTAATTTAATATATTTTTATAAGTTATCTTCATGTTTAAGTTTTTGTTCCCTTATGCTGTGTTTTAAGACGGAAATGACATTACTCACACAAATCGGATCGTTTAGTATTCGTTTTGTGATCAAGCGGGTAATTTATTTCATTTCCCCGGACCACAACTGTCACCAGATATTAATGTTATTGATCCTTTACGTTCTACTTTGGAGAGAAATATGCATGATTGCTATCCACTTCCATCATCGTTGGTTTAATTTGCCTATATTTTGCGTGAAGAACAGTATGAGACACAATTGGAAACCAATCTAATCTTTAAGTATCAATTCTTAGAAGTCTGCAAACTGTTTTAAATACCAACTACTGTTGTTTATTCATTTACGCTATTTTACCCCATATTAGACACAATAATACATTTTTTTTTTCAGTTTTTCTATATTTTTGTCCAAACTCTATATTTTGTAAACCAACTTTAATTGAAAACTGAAAATTGTAATTAAGGCTATACATACACATCATATTGATTTGGTCCACCCTCCCGCAATAGCATGACTGCATATTGATTTTTATGTGACGGAGTATACAGAAAAAATCTTCTCAAAAAAAAAAAAAAAAAAAAAAAAAAACAGCTGCTTCCTCATTTGCCTCCGCAAAATTCCCATCCTCTATTTTAGAGAAAATTGTCCATTGTTATAATACAGGTTCAATGTTATTTCCTTCCAATTTTTAAAAATTCTTCTTTCAGTCAAATGTGCACCGGTATTTACTCACAAAATTTACAGCTATACCAATCTGCAGTTTACATAACATAAGATAATTGTGTACGATGTCAGCAGCGGAATCAACCATTTGCAATCCCATCTTCGCTAAAACAAAAAATTTTTATTAATTTCATTCTAAATTGCTTATAAACAAAGTGTTGTCAGTTTGGGCTAGGAAAATGTCCTTCTGAGTGTATAAATGACAAACAATTGTAATTAGCAATAACCTTGTGTGCAGGAACATTCCGTGACATTCCTAAGCATATGCAGAAACAAACCGTCAAAATAATAATTATTTTACTGCTATAAATTAGATTTAAGTTCGCGCATAATGTTTACATTACTTTATAAATTCATTGAAGTGATTTAATCAAACATAAATCATAAAAAGCATATTCACCAATTATCTATTAGCGTTTTTCTAGCTATATTTAATTGCTAGGCACATACAGTTAGAATTAATTAAGATGAGTGAAAAAATAATATTTTAGGAGTTTAAATTTTTAGGTTTGTCTGCATTCATCGCAAATACATGAGAAAGGTAAATACTTTATGGTGTCGAATCTTGATTGTAATAGAATTTATGGTAATAATAATACTTAAGAACAGCATAATATTCCCTGAAAATTATTGCATTATAAAAGCGCAAATAGTTTGCTTTTTAAGAATGAGTAATAATGTTACTAATTATCTAAAATTATGAAACATATTATTATAATTACATAATCATGTTTAAGCACACCAATGCACACATGCACAAACACACATACACATATATATAGAGAGAGAAAGAAAGAAAGAAAGATAAATAGATAGATAGATAGATAGATAGATAAATAGATACAATAAACATATTTTAATAAAGCAAGAATATTGCTCATTAAAATGGATGATTTTGAGGTATATGTTAAATTGTTTTGTAATATTTTAAAAAAACAATATAATGGTCGTAAATTGTTTTATAACCTTATAAAAACAGTAAAGACATAGGTGTAAAAATTTTAATGAGTTGACTGAAATTTTTCATACATATTTACGAAAAAAAATTTCTTATGTGATGTTATTCCATGTATAGAAAATAACGCTTTAAAAAACAGAATAATAAAAAATATTACAAATGGTAAAATAAATTACATTATAAAATTAAAATCTGATACAATAATTTCTTGCTCAAAACATCTTTCTACTCTATAAAGCATTTCATAACTCTATACAAAATTTTTAATTACTTTAATTACCATACAAGAAGAGCTCTTGATATATTCATTGAATTAAATCGTTTTAAAGCTTTCATGTATTGCTTACAGCTGCATTTTTAAACATACTTTAAAACATTAAATCTGCTTTCAAGTATTTAGCAGTGCGCTTTAATAGGCGTTATGCAGCCAAATCAGGTAAATTTATTTTTATGCATATTTATTCAGCAAAATTATCCCAAAGCACATACTTTGCTGATTATAATAAATTACTGGTTCCACGAAAGTTTTACTCAAAGATGTTTAAATACTTTTACACGCATCATGAAATCTAGGCACATTATTTTAAAAGTAATTTTCCATCACCAATAATTAAACATGTACAATTAACTTGGTATAACAGGACAACGTAAAAAAGGAAAAGTTAACCGGTCAGTTCAAAGAATATTTTAAAAATGATCAGTAAATTACTATGTTTAGTTTTTTTAAATAATAGAGATTGATTTAGGACAATGATATTAATTTTAATGACTAAAAATGCAAAATAAATATAACTGTATATCCAGTAGATTTTTTGTATTTTAAATTACTTAATGTACATTAATTTTTTTAATTCGAGTAAGAAACATTTTTGTATACCAGTACATATTACACAGAAAATCCGTCTAAACGAACGTATGAATCTCTAGCCAGCAATTGTGTCGTAGGTACTGCAAAACTCCTGATCAAGTAAATGTAAAAAGTCAGACTTTTCATAAAAAAATATTCACAAATTTAGTCATAATTTACCTATTAGTTGCTGATCCTCTCGGGTAAGTCCAAAATGTGTATGATTTATCATCAACGTATTATAGTATAGGCGTTGTTCTAGCCGTGATAAAAATCTTAATCAAAAATTGAATTCATTTATAATCGATTTAGTGTAAATTTGCATTTTTAAATTAAAAAGTGGAATAAAATATCATTAAACAGTGTGAATCGTAGGAAGACACTTTCTTGTTTTTTCACGTAGTATCGTTTCATAGTTTAAAAAAAATCTCGTTGAACGAACTCTTTGAATTTTTTATCGATTGTAAATGTAATAGTTTAGTGGTTCATAAAAATAATGGTTAAAAATCATGTCAAAAATACTATTACAGTGATCTAATATATATATATATATATTGTTATTGCTTTTTCTTCTTTTTTTACGTCAATTTTTTTTTAAATTACAAAAAAAGTTCATTAATTCCCTGCTGCTCACAGCAACGTACACTACGTGCGATGGGAACGCACCAGGAAATCGTTGCAATTTAACATACCTTTAAGTGCTACTAACATGGGAAGCTTATACAGTGTTACAAAGAAACTTCATTTCAAACAAACCTCTAGAAAAGGTTTCTGCATAGAGCACTGTAGAAAATGCGTGTTACACACGTGCTGGAATGTTTTCGGAAAATCATCATTTAAGTCGAAAGAATCAATTATAATTGAAATCGGACCCGTAAATCCCGAGAAAAGAATTCGCCATTATTATTCAAAAACAGCGGTAACTGACATCCAAGATAAAGTTTCATAATGCGGAAAATAAGCGAATCGTAATCTGTTGTTCAATTAACTTATCCTTGTTGTAATCGGCTTTATAGAAACCGAAATAAGAAACAAACTCAAGAAAACTGAACTAATATATGTAAGAGAATAAAAATCTAAATTAAACTAATCATTTTCCATTTAAATTGGGGACATAGCTTTAGAGAAAAGAATACATTGTTAATGTTCGAAACTTGTAATAACTGAAAAACAACAGCAACAACAATAAAAATAGATAAATGGTGATACCCCGTTGAAATCTCTGTACAAACTTCCTTTCATATGTAAATAAAAATAGGGATAAAAACTGTGTATAAATACTTATCTTCTGACATTATATTTTTAATGAATAAATGTAAGTTGTGGCCGAAAAGTTGCGAGATGTCGTTTATTTAGTTCGGATTTTATGAACGCTAATAGTACCTATCGAATTAATTTTTCAATTGATTCGACAGTTTTTATCAAAAATAAAGAAAATATAAGGTCGGTTTTTTATATGCATTCGAAGCATAAAATAGTTCTACGTATATACCCATTTCAAAATAGATAATTCAAATAGTTTTCTTAATTTACGTTAATTTGTGAAAATTAAGAAATTAGTTTATCTGCGCTTTCAAATCAACAGTATGCGTTCTTTTGTTTTGCCATTGACAAAAATATTACATTTTTAACATGATATTTTAATTGAGTTTTTAATTAATATTTTGGCAAATTATCGATTATTTAAAATTTTGAGCCTTACGTGCATCAGCGTTATTGCATTTGCCTTAAACTATCTTCATACAATTTTTTTGTCACTGCACGCAATAGTTTTTCTTGTCTGCACCTTACACATGCGTAAAGTAATCTTATCTTTTATTCGTATAAGTAAAGTTAATATTGAAATGTGTCTGTTGTAACCTGTACAAAAGTTAACATAAATGTATTTCTAAAAACGTTAAATATGAGAATCTAAAATGATTGGTCATTGAAACACATAGCCGATGTATTTTAGTCAGCAATAACAACACAAAAAATGTTGCTATTGCTAATACGAAATGAATTTTTGGACATTTCCAATATTATAACATATTACTTTTATCAAGGCAAATATGGGGCAAGACATTTTTTACAAAAAACCTTTTTAAGAAATTCTATATTTAAATTATTGTTGGATAAAGAGCATAGAGAAAATTAAAAGCGTGTATTTGAAATTATTTTTTCCTATCATATACACGGTTGATAAAAATTTATTAATTTACAGGGTCATTATGGCTCAAGCCATTTTTATCTAAAACGCGGCTCTAACGAGTTTGACCAAATTTTATATTTTATTGTTTTGGATTACAAGAAGACCATTGGGTTAGGTAAAATGTTCGAGAAAATTCGGTTAGTGGGTCAATTTCGGGGCCATTGTGGGTCATGCTATTTTTATCTAGAGATTTTCTCACGCAATTTTGATTTAAAATGGCATTATATGGTTTTCAGGCAAGAGAAAAACATTGGGCTAGGTTACATGTTCGAGGAAAAATTTAATGGGTCATTAAAAGTCTGGGTCAAGCTATTTATATTTAAAGAACTTCAGAATCGATTTCATCGAAATTTTACTTGTAAGTTTTTTGACACGAGAAAGCTAATGGGCTAAGTCACACGATCGCGAGATTTCGATTATAAGAGTCATTTGTGGGTCGTGATGGGTCATAATGGGTCATGGTCTAGCTATATCTAAAGTACAGGTGGGTCGATATTAACGAAATTTTGTATCCAACATTTTTTTGGCACGAGAAAACAATTGGACTAGGTCTCATGTTCGAGAAATTTCGATTACTGGGTCATAAAGGGTCATAAAGGATGCTGGTCAAGCTATTTATATTTAAAAAACGGTAGGATCGATTTTAACAAAATTTTGTATGCAGCATTTTTTTTTTTTTTTTTTTTTTTTTTTTTTTTTTTGCACGATAAAATTATTGGGCTGGGTCACATGTTAGAAAAATTCAGATAAGTGTTTCTTTATTGGGTCACTATGGGTGAAACCATTTTTTTCTAAAAAAAAGGATCTCACGATTACCACAAACTAAAATTTCCAAATTTTGTCCGCCAAATTTTGTATTCCACAGTTACTTAAACCGAGCGTGGCTCGGTGCTCCCCGCTAGTGAAACATAACAGACAATTGATGTAACTCACTTTCAAATTTGTTTGTCGGAAATAATAAGAGTACATTAAAAATAAATGTTTAAAAGAGGATGTACAATATGACAATGAAACAGTTCTCACTAATAAAAAAAAATGCTCTTGTAACACTTATACAACCTCTATAAGATATTATTTGTTTAATTTGTTTTATCTTTCATTATTATCAAACAAAAAAGCACATTTATATATTTTTCAAACGTAATACTTTATGCTGAACAAAATGCTTTACCGTGAACATAGAATTAAAGTAGAGAATAAAAATTTTAATTAATATCATGATTTTTGAACATTATATTACAATATTAGTAACAATAATTTATAGATACATGTCTTTATAAGTAAACTACCTTATTTTTTAATTTATTTTCTTTTTCTTCCTTTTTTTTGTTTTATTTTTTTATTTAGTATACTGAAATTACATAAAACGATTACCATAAGGACTTTTCTTAACAAAAAATATAAATAAAAGTTTGTAAAATAAGTTTAAACATCAATTTTTTGATAATACGCAGCAATGTTGCCTCTGAAAACCGATATTCTGTGTTATTAGTCTGAAATATTTAGTTCTTAGCTGCCATGAATGTTTTTCATTATTGATTCACATTAGAAATGAAGCTATCGGACAGTTAGAATCGGACGGAATAGAAATGAAATACAAAGATATCATGCATCAGATAAAAATAAATTTAAGCAATCAGATTTTAGTAAAAGAGTTGTTTTTACAGATTAAATTAAAAAATAAATAAAATAAAGGAAACATTAAATAAAGGTATGGAATTAAAATAAATGTGTTAAGATATTATAAAATGAAAAGGGAAAAGTTAAATATTATACGAATCTGGAAATTAATGATTTATAATTGAGGTAGAATTTTTTTTATTATTACATATATACATATAATTTGCTTGCTTAAAGTAAAATTCTAAAGATTTTTTTTAAAGATTTTAATAATTAAAGAATCCAGTTTATCTCCATTGGTTATCCATCAACATATTAAATTAATATTTTGTTCATAAATTGTCACATAATAAATGATAAAATCACGTGTAATATTATTTTTTAACATTTAAATAGTAGAATATTCTAAATGTGTCACAAGAAATATGGATTAAAAAAATAATTTTGTATTTTTCCATTTTTGACAATTATTCCCTATTTTTATTATAAATCGTCTTCTTTGTACCACATTCTTTTGAAATGAATATAGTTAATATATTAATATTTCTTTACGTTCTACTTGGTTGCCATCTGGAAAATTACAGCGTCTATAAAAATTGTCCTTAAATGCAACATTTATTTACAACTTATCAAGCAACAAAAATTGCATTATATAAAAGGTAGTATTTGATTCTGATAATTAGAAATATGTGCTTGCTCATTCGAGTCTTTCTTTACAGGTTATGAGCTTTAATTTGGAAAGAGGGTTACGTGCCTTTATTTGGAAATTAGCAATTTTCTCTTGTAAAATAGTTAATGCTGACTTTGCAAACATTGTTTACGTCACAATCAAGCAATTTCTGATTGAACATTCTTCCATTAAGTTAGTAATCAAAACCATGAAATAAATTCTTATGATTTTCTGTTGTTCTTGCCTTTTAGTTGGTAATAAGGAAATTTTGAAAATCGAAAGTTTGCAAAGTTACAAATTTAATAATATTTATATTTTAATAAATTGTTATGGTGATTAAAAAATATTTAAGAAATTTATTAAAAGAAAACTATTGATGTTAATATGTTTATTTATATTTCAATAATAAAGGAAATCATTGTAAATTGTAAATGAATAAAGTATAGAACATATTTTGAAATAAATATTCAAAATGAATGAGACCGAAAATTATAGTGTTGTGTAATTAGCATAATTACACAATATGCTAGAAGTTAACGCGAGAAAAATGAGGAAAATAAGATATAAAGATAGATAGAACGTATGTGTAAGGTACAAGAATGTGATATTTTCTCGCTTGTTACATAGTGATAGATGGAAATAATATATTTTTAAAAACAACGCACACTTATGGAAAAATATGTATAATAGAAAAGCATTAATCGCACAGCTTGATTCCAAGTGAAGTTTTCCTGCAGATTTGACGTTTTTCTATTCAATTTTTGTATTTTTTGTTTATTTATATTTTGGAGAGTTTAGATAGTTTTATCTGAAAATTAAGTATTTTTTTAAATAATATATTACATAATTTATAATAACATATTACATATATTAAATTATTTATCAAACATGGCATCATTAGGTTTTTTAAAGACTTTTGGTTTTCCTTGTTCGATTATATTTTGCATATTTACAAATTATCCTGCTAAGTTACAAAACATTGTTGCTTTTAAAAAAATTAAGCATTTTTGTCCTAATAAAAAACTTCTATGAAAAGGTAGTTTCCCTATTAGGCTCAGCCTCTGAAATTTCTGTACTTAGGACTGAAAAACACAGCAATATATTTAAGAACAGATTTCTTGTGTCACACTCTATTATTACTAATGTGTACTGAATTTTATATAAATATTTCAGGGTGAAAGAAAAATAATCCTAAAACTAGTATTAAGGTATATCTTTAAAATATTTTCAAATTTCTAATTATGATTTGATGGGGAGGAGGCGGTGGAAAATTAAAATTATTAGTAAGTTTCAAGACGAAAGAATCTGGCAAGTTTTGTTAATAAAAGTAATTAAGAAATTTTAAAAAGAAAGGACAAATACCAGAAGTAAGATAAACATGTCTTGAAAGCGGTTAAAAAGAAAAAAAATCCAGATTCTATTATTTTAAACAATTTTACGTTTACCACTTTAAGTTTATTTCATAGTTACATGGGGAGAACTAGCAAAATTTGAGAATTTTATGCTTATATGTGTTACGTCATCTGTTTTTCAAACTCTGTGAATTATGTTTTAAAATTATCTCAAAACATGGTTGCTACGTCTTCGACTTTTTGAACATTTTCGACATTTTTGACATTAACACTAGCTATCCAAATAGATTCATTAGAACCTAATGAATTTTCTATTCTCTGAAACATAAAGAATATTGGTGTTTTGCGTACTATACATTTAATATGCATATGGCAATAGGCTAAGGAAGAGTTTTTTGAGAGGTTTAGAAAAGATTGTATTATAATAAGATGTAACTGATATTACAACTTTCTAATACTTTTTGCACTTTATTACACATGATTCTTTCAGAAAAATAACTTTTATTTTAAATTTAAAGAGTGAAATTTATGTTTAAAATAAAAGAATCCTAAACGGCGTAGAGAGAATTAAGTAAATAATAAAAATGATTATTGTTACAAAATGCGTAAACATAAATGAAGTTATATAGTAAATGCATAGACATATACTAACATTAAAACGTGTAAATTATTATAAAAAATTTTCTTGAAACAAAATAATACTCTAATAAAGACATGTACTACTAATACTGCACCAGACCAGAAAAGGTTAAGAAATCCTGATACTTTTATTGATCTTTCTACACTATAAAAAAAAATTCAAGAGGTTACTAAAAATTTCTTAGTAAATTTATATTTCACAGAATTTTTTAGTAACCATTACAAACTTTTTTTTTTTGCAAGTGAAACAAGCATTTCTTTTGTAAGCTGAACAAAAGAATTTTTTGTATAACTAACTTAAAATTTTTAGTATGAGCCACCAAGCAAATTTTAGTAATAGCTCCAAAATTATTTTTAATAACCATTACGTGGGCTCGAAGGGCAGGAACTTCCTTTGAGCTGCATCCAGACTTCTGAAGCGGAAGATTTTCGGCAAAACTGCAATAGATGGCAGCACCAAACATTGCTAACTGCTCCGACAGGATTTCATAATCCCTTTATTAACGAGTACTTACACTGCATACATTCGGGGCGTATTAAGCAGTGGCAAGTTTCGAACCCGGGACCTTTTAGCCTGCAGCCCGTTACTATAACCACTATGTTATCAAGGCCACATCAACTGAGTTTTAGTAAGAGCTATTAAAAATATAAAACTATTAACTCTATTCGTTGCTAACATTTTTCTAGTAATTCTTACAGATTTTTTTGTAACCGACTAAGATTACTAAAAATTTTTTAGTAATTACAAGGATCACTAAAGTTTTTTTAGTAGATCGATCCTTTTTTTTTACAGTGTACAGTCGATATTGATGGAAACGTCTTTAAATGGATTACAGTTTTCTTTGTTGTCATTCTTATACTTGAAAAATTGCGAACTATCAAACATTTGTGAATTTCCTGCACATTTTGCAGCAACATAATTAGATGGATAATGTAAAAAAAAATAAAAATGACAGTCGTTAAAAATTAAATTTTATCAGCAATTCTTTGAAGTAACATTCCGGTGTTGTTATAAGCTGGAATTTGCCCTACTTTGTCTCAAAGCAGTTTGATACACACTGCAGTCCAAACGTTTTCTAATAAACGAATGTTATCAGAATCTCTTCTAAATACAGTTTTAAATGATATACCAAAAATATCCGTCATTAATGTACCGTAATTTCGAAATATTTATTGCGCTATTATCCGTTTAATGAAATACATATGTTTAAATACATTTAAATAATGCGTGCAGTTTTTGCAAACGATTACTTTAAAATAATAGGTATATTATGTATTTAATTTTAACACATCGATTTGTGCATTTGCATAGTAAACGCGAAATTATTACGTACTTTTTGCATGTTTCTAATAATTTTGCACCCAACTGTACACATCTTTATTTTAAAAACTCTTAATTTTCGTTTCCATTATAATAAGTTACTTTACCTACTTCCAAGGAGATTTTCATACCCATACTAAGTACCCTTTGTATTAAATAACAGACATTTAACTCATATATCCATTCCAGCCTGTTTACTTCAACACACTCTCTGTTATTATTTTGCAGCTGAAAGGAATGGCTTTTAAATGCTTTTACGACTCATCACATGAGCATAAACTGCATATTAAGAGAGACACAATGAAGAAAATTGCTTTTGTGCCACCATAAATTATATATTCTATCCTTGAAACAAGTTTTTTAATGTTTTAAATTTCTGCTAGTGGTATTTATCTTGAGATGAAAGCTTTAACTGTTAGTTATTTTGCGTTTGTTGGTTACATTGCAAGTTTAAAGATGAATAAATTAATTATAACGTTTAAAAATTAAAATAGTTTTCATCTCTGTTATTCCCCGTCAAGAAATAACATATTATTAAGTTACTTTCTGTCATTTTTTTAAATGTTGCTTTTCTGCTTTGACGACAAATTATTTATTTCTAAAAATTGTGCTTGCCCCTATTTCATTATAAAAAAGAAATAGCGTTTACCGTGATATAATACGGGAGTTGTGTACAAACGATGGGTGGAATATTCTTAATAATCAATAAATTCAATAAGCATTTTATTTTGTTGATTTCTATTTCCAGAAATAGTAGTACTAAAATATTTTTCAGAACCAAAAGGAAAATCACTGTTTTTATTTTTCTTCAAGGTTGCGTCTCCTAAAACTCTTCTTAAAAAACTTTTTTTTTTTTTTTTTTTTTTCTATAGAATAAGTTGCGAAATATCTTACACAATGTAGACAATTAAGGTATTTTGTTTTGTAACTTAGTTCTAGGTTCAATATCGGTAATTAAACTGATTTAACTATTACAATTGCGACAAAATAATTTCTGAGAACAAAATGGTTGATAACTGAATTTAGTTCCTATGTATTTGACAACTGTTTCTGCCACTATTATTATTCTTTCGGGCTGTTTGACAGTTTCACTTTCATCATTTTTTGCTCCTTTAGTTTGAATTGGTTTCATAATTTTTAGCTTTTATGATATTATCTTATTATTAAATTTCATTAACAGGACAATCAATGAATATTATTGCAGTGTCTATATCCTCATCAGGAATAAATTGTGAAATAGCGGCGAAAATAGGATCGTACATCTTTTCCATTTTAAGCAATTCAAATTGAAAGTATTCACTTAACTTAAGCTGAAAAAAGATCAATACAGCAAATTTTACGTTTTTAAAAATTGTCTGAAAACAATGCGTTAAAGGCGATTGTTTTTTTCTAATATTAAATGATGTCATAATAATGAGTAGGATTTAAGTGGTAGACGAAGTTCTTTTCTGTAAATCAAGAGCAGAAACGCAGACGTTCATTTAAAGCGTCCAGTTATGTCTTATCACCCTTTCTTGTTTTCTAACATAGGTTCGTTATCATAAAAATATATTGAATATAAATTATTGTATTGTAATAAGGAATAAATAGTTAATAAAAATTGGCTATTAAAACTTTATAAAGACAGATAAAATTGTTAAAAATAATGTATCTTCATTGATCAAATATTGGAAATAATAAAGAATTTAGAGCTTTTGCTTAGATAAATCCTATTCGCACTTCAACCGTAACATACTCTAACCTACTCTAACTCTAATGCCAATTATTAGCTATGCTGTATTTCAAAGAAATTTCACACGTTTATTTCATGTCTGAAATATCATGTAAGACTAGAAAAGGATTAAATTTACAGAACTGCAGTAAAAGAAAACTTTATCAACGCTTAACTATAACATCTATATTATAAGATCATATATTAAATATATAAATACATATAAATTTAAATTATGTAACGTTGGATAAAGGAAGGAAAATATTTGGGTAGAAAATATTTATCAAATACTTATCAAAATTTATTAAGTAATGAAAATTGCAAATATATAAAATAGCAAAACAAAGTTTCTAAACAAAGATATTCAAAAAATTAGTTAATTTCTCGTAATCGAGGTTCACGCTAATGATTAGTATGGAACAGGAGCAATTTTAGCAGCTATATATACTTTAATGTAAATTTAATCATTGAGAATTCCACGATATTTTAAGTACATAAAAAATATTTGAATAACCGTATCAATATTATTGCTACATCATCATACCATACCCGCTAAGATAAGGGATGTTTTTCAAATCAAGGTTATAGAAAATGATTTTCAGTATATGCTACATATACCAAGTCATTATCAAAATTATATAATAATTTTGTTGCGATTTTAATAGGCGCATTTATTATTTAATACATATAAATAGAAATTTATTATGGATTATTAACCCCTTTATCACGGGAGTCTTTTACGAATTTTTTTATGTTTTGTTACCGGTTTTTAAAAACAGAAATTTGTGCCTTATTAAATCAAGAAAATGCTCCGATTAAAAAAGGCAAATTTTACAGTAAAATTTTCCTGGTGGGGATAAGCATTATTCGGAAGCCTTTTCGCGGCACGAATACGTGTCGCTCGTCCCCAAGAGCTTAAATGGTTCAACACATAAAATTAAGATAATTATTTAGAATGTTAAAGATAATTAATTTTTTGTAAAAATGTTTTTACACAAAATATTCTCTGATCACATTTATATAATTATAATCATTGATGTGTAATTACAAATATGCATGGTGTTAGTTTTATAAAAATAGACAGTAATAAAATTTATTTTCATTTTAATATAATTTTATTTCTTGCATGTTAAGATATATTTTTAAGAAATAATCATTTTTCAAGAAAAATATATATTTCATCAGTTTCTTTACGAATGTGATTCTCGTTAGAAACAAAGACAAAATAAAAATAATACAAAAACTATGCTATATGACAGGAAATTTAAATATAAAAAAATAAGAACATAGAAGTTTACGCAAATAAGTTTTGGCGTTATAACTAAAACTGTCATAAAATGATCGCAAATTAAAATTAGTTATAATTTGAATACGTTTTAATGGGATTTAAATTGGAGAAGCAATTTAAATGGTAAACCTTAAATAATTCTCTTTTAATAAAAAATAAAATTTTAGTATATTACATATCTAAATAATGTTTGATAACATAATGTGGATTAAAATAACTCAATTAAATCACTATAGCACCTAATTAAATTTCAGATGATTTGATTTACATGTCAAATATTCCAGTCAGTTGATAAATTAAATTTGTCAAAAGAAAATAAGAAAATGGATAGAGTGTATTAACGCTAAATTCATTAGAAATAAATTTTGGTTCAATAAGCTTTACGATATTAATTAAATTGTTTTGTGCGTGGGTGAAGCAAAAGGATCAATTTGTAAGATAAAATTGATAAGAGTATGTACAGGAACTTTATATTTTTATCTTTATTTACTTTTTTATTTATTTATAAATTTTATTTTTCATATGCGGTTTATAAATAGGAATTTAATTTAGTAGTTAACAATTTTAAAAAATGATTACTAGTTAAAAACAATTATGTTATATTAGGTCATCAAGAATGATATTTGCCATTACGAAAGTGCCAGATTACCGACCGGCCCAACATTCGCCAGTAAACAAAAGATTAAAAATTTTTATTTAGTTGTAGTTTAGGTGTAATTGTCTAGCAACTAGCTTTCATTCGACAATCTTAATGTTTTAAAAGAAAAACATATAAATTGTCTCATTGTATGAAAGGAGTGAATTATCAAAGAAACTAACAGTTTAATTTGTACCAATTACCTTCACAAAGATTTGGACTCACTTGCTAAATTACTAGAGATTTTTATAAACCAGATTTATTTGAATATATATATGGAGATTCTTCTTATAAAAGTTCTTTCGAACACATAAGTAAATAAACTCGGAGGTAAATTAAATTCTGACACCGTTTTTAAACTTTTAAATGACTTATATTAAACGTTAATATTTACAAAAAAGATATTTACATATTAATATTTACAATTCGAACATTCAAAAGGAAACTTTAATTAAAACATCTTAATCGCGTCATCTTAATCAACATTCTTCTAAAGTCAACACCAACTCTCCCCACATTCCATCCAACGATCTCTTCCGTTCATTTCTTTTTTCTTCGGCTTTTCGTCTGAATGGAATTTTTTCAGAAAATCGTCTGCTTTCTAAAGACCTTTTCTATCAGAGTTTCGATATGAAGAACCTTACAAGACATGATACTTGGCTGTTGGAGAAAGAATCGCTCCCACAACGGCCGTCCTGACTAGGCTTTCGTCCTCGAATGCTCGTCCCTTTGGAGGCAGCAGCAGTTGCATCATCTGGAAAGATAAAGAAAAAAAAACACAGCAGCATCCAAAGTCTTAATTGAAAAAAAGAAGTCATTATTCAAATTGTTTATCAAAGCTTAGATTATTTCTTGAAAAAATTCATATATTTTTTTTTCGCGTCTTTTCGTCTTCTCTTTCTTACGTCCTTTCATCTTCTTTTATCTTACGTCTTTTCGTCTTCTTCTTTCATACGTCTTTTCATCTTCTATTACCTTACGTCTTTTCGTCTTTTCTTTCTTACGTCTTCCGTCTTCTTTTATCTTACGTCTTTTCGTCTTCTTTCATACGTCTTTTCATCTTCTTTTACCTTACGTCTTTTCGTCTTTTCGAGAATAAAGTTAAAATTCTATTAGTTGTCAGTCCAGAGGTTTGTCATAGTTGGTATAGTGTCACAATCGGTGAAATTCTTTTTTTTTTTCAAGCTTCGTCCGTCCACGGCTTCATGTACTCTGCACATGTACTGGTGACCATGGGTCCTTCGTTGAATCCAAGTTTCTTTACATCGTAGGTGTCATTATTTTTTACTTTTATGACTTTGTACGGACCTAAATATTTTGGTTTTAACTTCAAACCTGGACCTTGTTGTGTGCGTTTTATAGCAACCACATCATTAATCTTAAATTTGTTAGCTTTCTTTCGTCTGAGGTTGTAAGTTTTACGGTTCTCTTCTTGGACTTTTAAAATCTGTTTTTTAGCATTTTTTCTCATATCTTCGCGATTATTTGTAAAATCAGATTGTATTTCAGCATTCAGGAGACTAGTAATTTCAATGTTATTTTTTAGTTTCATTTTAGTACCAAACATCAATTCAAAAGGAGTTGTGCTTATACTTCTCTGAAAAGTCGAATTTATCACCTGTTTGACGTTGCTTACATGTGTATACCATTTTTTAGGATTATCGACAGACAATTTAGACAGAACAGATATTATGACAGAATTTAGCCGCTCAACTTGGCCGTTAGACCTGGGTAATCCAGTGGTAATCGGGATATGTTTAATATTTTCATTGATGCAATAATCTTCAAAAGCTTTAGAGGTAAATGCAGGACCTTTATCTGATATAATTCGAACTGGATTTCCAAAGATAGATTTTTGGATTTCTAATTTAGAAATTACTTCGGCAGCATCGGTAGATTTTGTGGGATACAACCAAACAAATTTTGTGAATGCGTCAATGACCGAAAGGATATGTTTGTAATTTTTATTAGTGCTTTCTAATGGACCTAAGTGATCAACATGGTACGTATGTAATGGAGTTTCTTCTTTTTCTATTGGGTGAAGTAAGCCTTCTTGTTTACCACATTTTCTATTAACTAAAATACAGGGAATACAATTTGCTATACATTTCTCAATTTTTTGTTTAACTTTAGGGATGTAAAAATCATTTTCTAAATTTTTCTCTGTTCTTGCAACTGCGTAATGACCTTTTTTGTGAGCGGCCTTGATTATATTCATTTGCATGTCTTCCGGTACAACTAATAAATAATTACCATTAACACATTTATAAAGAACATCATTTTTAACTAGATAATCATCATAAGATTTCACCTTTAGGATTTCTTTTATTGTTTTAATATGGTCATCGGTTTCTTGAGCTTGGATAATTTTTAAAATTAAGCTATCTTGGATTACCATACAAATAGGATACCTACTTAATGCATCGACATGTCTCATACTGCTACCCTGTCTATGTTCAATAACATAATCAAAATCGGATAACATTATTGCCCATCTAGCTATTTGTGTACTCATTTCTTTTTTATCCATAGTCATTTTAAATGCATTACAATCGGTTACAATTTTAAATGGGATACCTAGCACATATACTCTAAACTTTTTCAGGGCTTCAATTACAGCTAAAACTTCTAATTCGTAACTAGTGTACTTCCGTTCAGCTTCGGTGGTTTTTTTACTTGCGAAATAAACTGGATGAAATTGATTATCTACTGGAGATTGTTGCATTAAAACAGCTCCATAGCCATCAATACTGGCATCACAATGGATTTCGGTCGCACTTTTGGGACTGTAAATTAAAAGTACTGGTTCTGACGACAAAATACGTTTGAGTTCATTAAAAGCTCTTTGTTCTTCTATATCGAATTTAAATTTTGAATCTTTTCTTAGCAGGTCACTTAACGGTTTAGCTATAACCGAATAATTTTTTATAAATTTTCGAAAGTATCCTGTCAATCCTAAATAACTTTGAACATCTTTGGTACACTTTGGTTCGGGAAAATTTATTACTGCTTTAGTCTTCAGTGGAGAGGGATACAATTTACCATTTATGATTCTATACCCCAAGAAATCAATTTCACGCTTCAAAAAATTGCATTTTTTAAGATTTAATTCTAATCCATATTCCGATGCAGTTTCGAGTACAAGTTTTAATTTTTCTAGACCTTCAGCTTCGTTTTTAGCAGGTATTATTAAATCATCCATATAAATGACAACAATGTGATCTTTTAATAGGTTTCGAAATACATTATAAATATACTTTTGAAAAACACTAGGGCTATTGTTCAACCCGAATGGACATTTCAAAAATTCGTATTGTCCTTCATGAGTAACAAACGAGGTGTATTTCCGCGAGTCTTCTTCAACATCTACATGAAAGAAACCGTTTTTCAAATCTATGGTGGTAAATACTTCGACAGAATGTAATTGGTCTATTACATCATCAATAACTGGCAAGGGGAAGTGCTCACGTACTGTCTTTTTGTTAAGACATCTGTAATCAACACAAAGTCTCATTGTGTTACCTTTTTTCTTGACTAACACAACCGGCGAAGAAAAATTAGAAGAACTTTCTCGAATTATTCCCTGAGCTAGCCACTCCTCAATTTGGTTTTCGACTATTTTTTTCTCGCATGGCGGTAATCTTCGAGGAGAAGAACAAACTGGGATTTCGACAGTTAAATTAATTTTCATTTTAACATCTACTGTTTTAGTTTTAATTGGTACATAATTTTCAATTAAAGAGTATAACTCTGAACGTAATTTTTTGTCAGCAATGTGAGTTAAATCAATTTTAGGCTCATCCAAAACATTTACAATATTAACTAAAAAGTCATTAGACTGAACTTCAGCTTTAAACAGTTTCACTTTATTCTCAGAAATAGTTAATGTACCTTGATGAATAACATCAGTGCCAATAATTAAATCGAAATTAATGCAACTGTCCTTAACGACAAAAATAGTAACTTTAAATTTTGAACCATCTACTTCGATTTCTGAATTGAAACAACCTTCTGGTTTAATTGAGGCTTTTCCTAGACCGGTCAAAGAGATACTCGTAGGTTTTAATTCTACAAAGTTCTTCAAATTATCATAAATACTTTTCTTTAACAAAGTCTTTTGGCTACCAGTATCTATTAAAGAGATTAAACGCAAAGAATAAAGCTTTATCTCTTTCAGAATTAAATCTTGGGATGTAATAATGTTTACTTGTGACTGAGCATTTTTAACACTTGTATCTTTAGATTTATTAAATTGAAATGATTTATGACCATAAGCGTTACAAGCAAAACAAAGCGGCCCTTTATCTTTATTTACACAGTTAATACTCTTATGATTATTCCCGCCACAATTAAAACAACGCATATTTGGCTTTACAGGCTTAAATTTGTTCTTAACTTCAACTTCGGATTTAATTTTAGGCTTAGCTCCTTTTTTTTGCATTTTCATACTCCGATCTTATTTTTTCATAAATCTTTAATTTTTGTTTAAATTCAGCAATATTGGGACAACTATACAAAAAAGATTTTTTAGAAATGGAGTCATTAATTCCATTTATTACATACTGAATAAGGGCAGAATCTTCAATATTGCCTTTTGAGCATAATTGTTTCATATTTAAAAAATATTCATCTAACGATTCATGTGGTCTAATTTTTCTTTTGGACAGCAATTCGTGTAATTCAGCTGAATTGCACGTTTGACCAAATTCAGATATGAGTAGAGCTTTTAATTTAGACCACGAATTAATATTTGTTTCACTTTCAAGAAATAATTTTGCTTTGCCTGTCATACGGCGTTTAGCCAAAATCAATTTGTGCAAATCACTAACGTTAAATAATGAAACAATATCTTCAAAATCGGCAATCCATTTATTAATATTTTGTACTTGAGTACCTTCAAACATTGTAATCATACTTTCAATATCATTAATAGAAATGCTTGGTTTAATAACATAATCAGGAATTAGAATTTTCTGATTTTCATTACTTTCAAAATTAGAACTACCAGAATCATTTCTCATATTATTCTCAAAAACAGTTGAAATATTTTTAGTTTTATCTTGTAAATCATCATTAAATTCATCAACACTTTCGTCATCACTAAGAGTACCTACATCGGCTATCATATTAATTTTTGAAATATTAAAATCACATAAACTAGAAATTATTCTGGCAGCAATTTCATCAAAAGTTCCCGAATTATTTATACACAAAACATTGCAAATGGTAATTAAGTCGTTAAAAGAAAAATTATCTTTAATTTCTTTGAATTTAGTTTGATATTCATCGGAATCTACTTCAAACGTAAACCCAGTAAAATTCCGAATTCTACGTCGATTATTTCTGTCACCGATTTCTCCAAAAATTAATTTGTGCAATATCTTAATACTAGCTGATTTTTCAGTTTTCAAAGAAAACTCTAATTCCTTTAAATCAACTAATTTTTCCGTTATTGAAAAGAAAAATGAAATAATAAACTCACTTCATAATCAGATGCTCAGCTTCACACATTTAAACAGCATTGTTGTCGCAGTATCCAACAGCTTCATATCATTAAACATATATTCAAAAAAGATTTCCTCATAATAATTTCAAGCAAGGATTCCATCACAATTCTAAATAATAACGGCTTCCAGATTATTTAAAGTATATATATATTTCCACTTATGTGGGGGTTCGTTTGTCTCGGTTCTGACACCAAAATTTATGGAGATTCTTCTTATAAAAGTTCTTTCGAACACATAAGTAAATAAACTTGGAGGTAAATTAAATTCTGACACCGTTTTTAAACTTTTAAATGACTTATATTAAACGTTAATATTTACAAAAAAGATATTTACATATTAATATTTACAATTCGAACATTCAAAAGGAAACTTTAATTAAAACATCTTAATCGTGTCATCTTAATCAGCATTCTTCTAAAGTCAACACCAACTCTCCCCACATTCCATCCAACGATCTCTTCCGTTCATTTCTTTTTTCTTCGGCTTTTCGTCTGAATGGAGTTTTTTCAGAAAATCGTCTTCTTTCTAAAGACCTTTTCTATCAGAGTTGAGATATGAAGAACCTTACAAGACATGATACTTGGCTGTTGGAGAAAGAATCGCTCCCACATATATAAATATTTCACATTCTAGTATTTAACATTTTCTCTCGTTATATATAAATTTTATTCTAATGAAAGACAATAGTTGCAATTTTCCAAGTGGGCCAACAAAATTTGGGCCAAAATTCGAACCATGGACGTATGGTATAAATCCGCCAAAACTGAGATATCCCAGATTAATACTGGAGAACCAATTTTCCCGTCTCAATTGGCTCAGTTGTAAATTATTGGCGACTTCAGATAGTACATTCTAGTTCGAACCCTGGCTCTGACTTTTTTCATTTGCTTGGAAATTTACAAATGTTAAGATTTATCTATCATAACCAAAACATAAACTCCGATTTATTATGATGAGCTTATTTAGATATCAGACCATATTTGGGATAGTTCAAAGTGGGTTAATTAGTTATTCAAGGTCGTCCAGGGTTGCTAAGTTAATAAAGCATTGAAGTTTTCACTTAATACACCCCTGTCCCGTAATTTTTTGACCCACTTAAAAATTTACATTATTTACCAACTAAATAACTGTGATAAAAATTACTGAAATTTTATCAAAGATACTTTTATTAATACTATATAGTCAAGTAACTGAAAAATTAGTATATTACAAATAAAATAGCCGGCCAGTTGGCACAAGTGGTTAAGTTTTCATATAGTGTCTATTTACTACCACTTTATAAACAGCAGTTTGCCGTTTTTATACATCAAGCCATTATTATAGGTTGGTCACAATTACAGAGGAAAGGCCCAACGAGGTAGTAATCGCCCGAGCGGAAATTGCTCGAATGAGAGTGGTAGGTCCTCGACGAGCGAGAACCATGAGGAAGTCTCATGAGAGAGGGAGGTGCCAACGAGAAAACTGATTTTGCTTACTTTTGCCATGTAAGAAGTCTTTTCAGTGAAAAAATTAATTGTTTTGTAAAACCTTAAATATGCTGAAATAATACATGTGTTAGAAACCTTTAACCTATTAGTATGGGATTGATGTACTTAAATTGTTTTATGTAATATAATAACACATACTTAATAAATAGCAATGTTGCCAAATAACTGAAAATTTTACATTATACATGAAATGACGGACCGTTTTGCACAAGAGGATAGGTTGTCATATTGCTTTTTTTTAATACACAGTATAAACAGCACACTGCTGTTTTTACACATGAAATCACTATTATGGGACGGTCACAATGAGAGAGGAAGAACCTAACGAGATAGAAAAGTCCAAACGAGGTGGAAAAGACCCAGCGAGCGAAGAAGATGAAAATAAAATGGGTAGGCCATGACGAGAGAGGAATGTCGCAATGAGAGAGGGAGGACCCAACGAGAAAACTGATTTTGCTTACTTTTGCAAAGTAGGAAAATTTTCATGTCACTGAAAAAAGTAATTGTTTTGTAAAGTCTTAAATATGCGGAAAATTTTTCAATACTCGTGTTAGATATCTGTGACTTTTTACAATTGGGCTGATGTAATTGAATTGTTTCAAAAACGTATCGAATAATAATGCAACCATCTTATCTCAATAGATATATTCTGGATCTTTGACATTTAATTGATGAAACACACTGTGAAATATTATATGACATAAGACTATTTTTCAATGGGTATAATGGCTTAATTGCTTACGTTCGTAAACGATTACAAAAATGAAATCAAATAATAAATTTATCTTTTTTTAAAATTAAGATTCATTATTAGAAATGTTGGTCTTTTTTGCAGAAACAAATAGCGAAGAAAATTTTAAAAAAAATCAAGTACAAACAATTGCACTAATTAGCTTTGACTCATTAAATTGAAATAATTGGATTTAAATTTAAATGTATGATTTAGTGAAAATCAATAATAATTTTGTTTTAATAAAAACACGTAAATTACTATATTGATTCTTTGAAGTGCCTGTTTACTGGTTAATATACGATAACAGGAATAAGCAAAAGAGATTGTTTTTGATTTAATGATATACTGTAGAAAGTTGCATTCGTTTCTACATTACGTTGTATTCGTAAAATCTGTGAACAACAATGCACAAACGATACAAATACATGAAAAAAGTCACTTAAACCCCCTATTTTTTGAGAAATATTTACCCATATTTAAACGCATATTATATATCTCAAATTTTGTATATATATATATATATTACAATATTTCAATTTTGTTTTCTACTCAGTTACTAAAATTTATATTATAAATGTTCTACGTAATTTTAAGTACAATTTTAATAGATAAACATTTGATTTTATTTCGAAATTTCCTATTTTTCTAATTTTATTGTAAAAAGATTTAGTCTTGTTTAAATAACTGGGTGAAAATTTTGCCAAAAGTCTATTGATATTTAATCATGATAAGTCTTACTTATTGTAGCTGACTAAAAATGAGTATTCTTGACTGATTTCACAATACATTTTCACAATTTATCGTCACTCATTATACCAAAGACCAATATATAAGACATTTTTAACATTTAAATAATAATGTTTTGCCAAGTTTTTAAATTTTCAGCGCATGCTTTTGTTTGTCACTAGTTTCTAATAAACATTTTTTGTGAAAATGTTGTTTTTGAACAAGTTGTAAAATCTAGATTATCAACAATTAATAATCATTTTTCCTGTAAAGTCAAAATTGCAGAATTATTACTAGTATTGATTTCAAATTACTTTTTAACTATTATGCAATTTCAGACTGACCATATTGTATATGACAGGGAGAGGAGTAAATGTTTGGGACAGGTATATAACTAATATTTAGCATTATTTGTTTAGCTCTTAAAACATTTACAATAGCATTTCATAAGCGTTTTTTAGTAGCAGACATGATAATTTCAAAATGCTAAACAAGAAACATTTTTTTTTTGTTTTTCTAGGTGAAATATTATTAAAAATATTAAATATGTCGTAAAATAACGTAAATTATAATGTATCAATCTTCTATGTTTTTTCCTGATTTTCAAAAATGATTTCCTATCATATTCATTAATTATTTAAATTTAAATATCAATGGATATACATCAGTATTAACCTCGGATTTTTTAAAACATTTTTAAATTAAAATCTGGTATAAAAAATAGGTAATGTGAAACACATTGCATCATTTCAAGTTTCGTTGCTTAAAAAAATTGCGATATAATTTATTTCATTTTTTCTCCTTTTAGTTAACGCATGTTTCATTCTAATTTTGGTTGAGTAAGAAGGTAGAGTGAATAAATTTCATTTCCGAAAGAGGGACGGATTTAAATAGCATTTTTATTACAGCAATGAAAGTTTATTTTTTCTCATATTAGTTTAATGTCTAAGAGAGTTTGTATAATCAACGAAAGGAGACTTAATATTCCAACTTCTTTCGATTAATGCAGCATTTTTATTAGGGAAGGCATCTGAATTAGTCTATAGTGCTTAATAAAATAAGTTTCAAATTAACTAAAAAAGAATAATTAAACATACTTATGTTTGGTAAAACTTCAAATAATGCAGTTCTGCAAAAAATTTAAACCAAAGAGAAAACTGATTGAGAATTGTATAAAGAAACATATCATAAAAAATAAAACAATCATGTATATACTGTAAAAGAAAAATCTGTAGAGTTGCTAAACTTTTTGGAAGAAAAATGGATTAATAGAATTTTTATGTAACAGTAATAGCAAAAATTCATGGTACCGATTCTGTTAGCTGAATTTTTGTTGTTACCGTTACATTAAAAGGTTTAGGAATCCCAGGTTCCTAGATAAAGTTTAGGAACATTGCAATCGGCAAGAACTTGGATCTCTTGAAGAAATACTGAACTAAACTAATATTTTATTTATACTCTTTTTTTTTTGTTTCAAAGAAAATTCTAATAATTTTTGCAGAAAGAAAAAAGCATGGGTGCATTTATTTTGCATGATCACAAAGCTAACAAAAATAAGGTCCACAATATAGGAAAAATCATTTCAAACCGATCTACGCCTAACCCATAAAAAGGGGAAAAAGTAGCACAATTAATTTTAAGGAAGACATAACATAGCAGAAGTAATATATTTTTTAATACAATGTGGTACGGCGCTATTTAGATTCACTTTCCAATAGGCAAATCTTGATCGTAAAGTAATTTATAACAAGCGGTTTCAAGAAATCGTCCTTGGTGCTCTTGGTTATTTTTAAACCTACGAAAATAAAAGGTTATATGTACTGTGTTGTTAGCGGTAATAATTAACATACAAAATCGAAGTTTTGTCTTATGTTAATAAGAGCTAGACTAAGCTATCGAACACTAAAAGAATCCTGAATTATAATTTGTCTTTTAGAGGGAGGCCAAACTCAAGTAGTAACAATGCCAACAGGAGTATCACTAAATGTGGATATTGAATGGACAATTGATGATGAAATGGCGATTTTAGAACTTTTTAAAACTACTTTATTAAATCAATAACACTTGTAATTCATGATTATAATTATGTCATGATAAATAAACATCGGAATAAATCCAAATCTTTGGCTTTTACTTCCAATGCTCTACCATCTTAACTACACTGTAAAAAAAAATGTCTGTAAGTAACTAAAATTGTTTAGAGAAACTGGGATTCCTAGAGCTTTTTATGTAACGGCAACAACAAAAAATCATATAGCAGATTGAGATTTGCACTGAAAATCACAAAATCTGTAAGGTCACTAAGAATTTTTTAGGAAGCTTGGGGTGCCTAGAAGGTAGCATCTGTAACCCCAGGTTACAGAAAATTTTTAGTAAGATAATTAACATTTTAGTAGATTCGTTTTAAAATTTACAGATTTCTGTAGCTTTACAAAAATTAGTATTGTAGATTTCCATGTTTTTTTATACAGCGTACAGGTAAAATGTTAGTAAACATACAAATTTCCGCAACTTTACATTTGAAAGATTGCAAATATATTTTTTTTATTTTATTTTTTATTTTATAATTTTTTTTTTTTTTAATGTAACTGGTATGTCAGCGGGAAACATATTTTGCTCAAGTTTATAGGTAACCTTACAGGTAATATACAGTCTGATGAGCCATGTAGACAACAGATAAACCGCAGGTAAAGGAACTCTATATAAATGATTGGTAGGTTGGAATACTATTATTTTTTAAGCATACAAATTTCCATATGTGTCACACAAAATTGCAATAGCCACCATGTTGAAACAAGAGGGCAGACGACGATAGCAAATGAAAACGGTCCAATTGGTCTGTACTATGTAGACAACAGCTTACATCAAAATTTCATAAATATAGGAGTTACAGTATGTGATCCTAAATCGTTTTTACAATGAAAGAGGGGTGATAGTACACATTAAGACAAACAATATTAAATGGGAAACCAAGGGTCCCAAAAGTTTTCCGAAAGAGATAGCTGCCAATAATATGTAAAAAAAAAAAAAAAAAAAAAAAAAAAAAAAAAAAAAAAAACAGAAAAAGAGGTGGGTTAATAAGGGCTTTTTTTCGACCATCATATACTCGGAAAAAAGTTTCAAATTCAGATGATTGTTCTGTGGTTTTGTAAAGATAAAGATATGTATTTTTGTTTAATATAAGATTTACGTGATAAATAAGATAGTAAGTCATTGAAATTATAGCCCGAAAGTAGAGTGTTTTGGCTTTTTTCTGCATTTTTGACGTTTTTTTGTGTTTTTGAAATATTCTTTTATTAAGAAGCGCTCGATGAACCCAATTAATTTTGACATGCAATAATACTACTCTTTACAAGCTTTTATATGAACATTATTTTATTTGGATTCAGTGTGCGCTTCTACCTATTAAAGAAAAAAAGTTATCATGTGAGAGAATCAACTGCACTATTATCGGAGTGCGTTCAGACTACTTTTACCGTAATTAAAAAGTATTAACGTTGTTCAGACGTCAATATTGTTTTCTAAAATTGTTTTCATAAATATTTATTAAAGAAATTACAAATAAATAATACTTGGATACCAATGGTCATTGTTGTAAAGTCTCACAGAAAACTTTTCGTATCTGTTCTAACAGAAAGTTATATAGATACTTAGATATTTGAAAAACTGAGATTTACAGAATGATTTTAAGTAGTGCTCTAAATACAAATAATATGTATTGCGTGCTCTCTAGGCTCTAAATACTTGTTTTTCTTTTTCTGATGTAGCAATAAGAGATTATGCTTCAACGATTACTGTCGATGAGACCACAAATAAGAAACCTAATATACATTTATCAATATCTCATTTTCACAACTCTAACGCTTGTTGTATGATATGTAAAGGTAAGAACTGCCTCGTTATTGTAGCAAAAGCTATTGAAACTGAAGCCTTTATAGGAACTAGAATCTACATTTCGTCTCGAAAACGATGCTGTAAAACTCATATTACTTGATCGGCAAATTGACTCTGCAAGATTAAAGTCCTGTAAGTGAGAATACATCGATGTATGAAATATGATGCATGAAAATATTTAAAACAATATCAGAAATGTAGCAAAGAATGCCTCGATTTTGATACACTGGGAAACTTTTCCGAATTCTATTATTATATTCTCATGGGTACATTTATGTTTGATTTTAACTATATCTTTAAACTTGTAAAGTCCAAAATACGTTCCTCAAAAAAGAGGTCATCTCGTACTTGCTTTGCAATGCTTCTTGTACAACTTAGAATTGGTCTTTATCGTGGTGTTCTGTCTACATTATTCAACATAAGAAAAATAATAATATATTCTGTAAAATATGAAGACCAGGCTGTGATTGAGAACGTTGTTCCAAAACACCGTAGAATGAAACACATCACTAGAACACAAGTTACTGAAGAATATATGAGGCCTTCAGCAGGAACATTGTTTATTCTGGATGACGATAATGATATAGTGATGGTTGCTTTCGATATCACACATATTTATATCTAAAAGAGTGTGAGATATTCTTTCATAGATATTCCGTCTGGCTATACAAAGGAAGACATTTCGTTAAGTATATGGTATTCGTCATTACTTCAAATTACATTTTGGATGTCTTCGTTCCTTACTTCGCGGAAACATTGAACAAGTACGCTAACATACTTACCGGGTGTCCCAAAAATGACTAATGTATTTTAAAATTCAGTAACTTGCAAACGGGACAGCTATTTAAAAAAAATGCAGGACGGTTATGTGTGATGCCAGGGTTTTTTTTTTTTTGCCGTAATTTTTTATTTTAGTTCGAATTTCAAACAGTAGATGGCGCTGACGGCGATTGAAGACCAGGTGATCAGTGCTAAGTGAGGCGTCGATCTGGGCTTCAGTTGCCGTCAGCGCCATCTGTTGTTTGAAATTCGAACTAAAATCAAAAGTTATGGTAAAAAAAAACTCCTGACATTATACAGAACCCTCCTGCAAAAATTTTTTAAATAGCTGTCACCGTTTGCATGTTATTAAATTTTAAAATCCATGAGTCATTTTTGAGACACCCGGTACAAACACATTAAAAATATCCATATAATATCAGAGAGTGGCTGAAGCAAATGATGTTGATAGGATTGATATATTTTACCGGGATTGTTTGGAACTTCCGCACGAAATGGATAATGAACATGAAATGCCACGATTCTTAAGTAAAAAGCAACAGTTTTCCACAGAGGACGCTAAGGGACACCTTTCGCAACCAAAATTTGATTTTTCAGCACAAAATTTTTAAAACCTCTAATGTTTGGATAAAAACACAGTGAAACATCATAACATAATGGTACTATCAGTGTAAAGTACGCAAAAGTGTCGTAGAGTGCTGGGTGCATATTATTTTCATATTATGGTTTCTGGCTTACAGTACTACTGTACTGTGCTCCATCCAAATTAAAAAAACCAAATATTGAATATGTTCATATACTATACAAGACGCGGCCACTGGATGGTCCATTAGTGATTCTGGTGAAGCAATCAATAAGGGAAATAATCTAAAACACATCGTCCAAAAGGTCTGAAACTGTATGATTATTATTATTATTATTATTATTGTTATTGTTATTGATTATTTCAAATATTTCATGTATTGAAATAAAAATCTTAGTAAGCTCCATTCATCTTAAATTTACACTTATTGTTGTATTTACTATTGATAATATAGATTAAAACTGATGACAATAGTGTTTATGTTCATTAATACACATAATATTTACTTAAATCTGTGTTTCATTTTTCCATCAATTATTTAACTTTCATTCAAGATATTATTATTTTCTTACTTGTTATGAGGTATACTAATGAAAAAAATGTATGTCACGTCTAGGTGCTGATGGGCGGAAAATGGCCCTTATTAGCCCACCTCCTTTTATCGATTGATTTGCGGTTTTACTAAAACTATTCTTTATGTCAGTATTTTCTTGAAAATAAATTATAAAGATAAATGTCAAAAAGTTTCGTTAGAGGGTGCTTTAGACATTGGTGTAAGGAACAACTATTTTTTGCTGTTATTTTTTGTATCCCATTAAATGTTTTCGGAAGCTTAGACTTAAACTGAAATTTTGAGCCCAAAATCTGAATAGCTGGGAGTGGCTAAGTAGCGTAAAATAAACTGTGTTCAATCGGGGTAGGGAGGTTTAAATTTCAAATGATGATAAAATACGGAAAAATTGGTCGATTCTTTTGCAGCTTTCTCTTAAAATACTCTTTAAATCATATATTTTCTTGAAAATAAATTTTAAAGTTAAATTTCAAAAAATTTCAATAAAGGGCGCCTTAGACTTTGGAGTAACGTTCAACTACTTTTAACCATTAAGTAATTTCAAATGCTTAAACTTAAACTTATATTTTGAGCCCAAAATTTGCATCATTGGGAGTGGTTAAGTAGCGCAAACTGAACTGCGTTCAAGGGGAAGGTAGCCGTTTAATTTAACTCCGGAACACAGTGAAGTTCGCGCTTCTTAAACCCTCCAAACGATTCAGAAATTGAGCTCAAAATTTAAGTCTAAACTTTTGCAAGCATTCAATCAGATACAAAAAATAGCGGTTAAAAATAGTTGTTGGTTACTCTAACGTTTAAGGCGCTCTTTAATGGAATTTTTTGAAAGAAAATACTGATATAAAGAATAGTTTTAGCTAAAACCGCATAAGAGTGAACCAATTTTTCAGTACTTAATAATCATTTGAAATTTTAACCTTCCTTCTCCCTCTTTGAACAAATTTCAGTTTGCGCTACTTAACCACTCCCGACGATTATGATTTTGAGCTCAAAATTTATGTTTAAGACTAACCTTTTGAAACTATTTAATGAGATGAAGAAAATAACAGTAAAAAATAGTTGTTCGTTACTCTAACGAATATAGAGTTATCTATAGGCAATTTTTGAAATATAGCTTTATAATTTATTTTCCAGACAATACTGACACAAAGAATAGTTTCAGTGAAAACCGCACATCAATCGTCAATTTTTCCATTTTATGTTTATTTCAATATTTGGACTGCTAAACTTTAATGGCGTCTATATCCTTCGGAAAACGTTTGGAACCCTTGGTTTCCCATTTAATATTGTTTATCTTGATATTGCTACTATCACTCCTTTTTTTTGTAAAAACAATTTAGAATCACACTATATATATATTAACATTTGAATGGAGTGATGTTTAGTTGTCTGGGGGTCATGATCGTTAAATATATACCATATGCTATCCTACGGAAGGCTGCAATAGGAAACTTTTTATTTTTGTGTAATGAAATGATTTGGGCCACCACTGTATTAGCAGCCCACACATATGATGAACAAGCTCAAGAATTGTTTTAGAAGTACAAGTAAGGATTGGAAAGCTACACCACATTCCCTCTCAAGCCTCAAAAAACGATGGAAACTCATATCTAGAGGAAAGTTATTTAAAAAATATGGTGTACCACATCCTGTTCAGAGTGGTCTACTATTTGATTTTCAACGAAATTGGGTTAAATACATTGGTCCTGTGATCAGATAAATGTAGAAACAGATTTGAGGATTATGTGGAATAGAATGGCTAGTAAAAATTCTAATTACATATTCTATTTTCTATCTACTGTTGGTCAAAAAATATTCCATTTGTATAATTTGTATTCATCCGAATGTGCATAAAAATCCTTCTAATTACATGTACTGTCAACTTTATATCACTTTATAACTTTAACATACTTTTTGAAGATTAAAAAAATATTATTAATTTACAAATATTGAAAGCATGGGAAAATAATTATTCAATCTATGTATTATATGGATTAAAAAAAATAAAAGACTGTATTTAAATTTTTTAAATATGCAATTAAAAAACATCTCAGGAAAAGAAATTTTTTTAATGGTGTTTGCTCTCAATTAGTAATCGGAAAGAACATAAGAAATTATACTATGACTAATGAATATTTTTGCACCGCAAGCAGATTTTTTTATTCTAGAAAACGTGCTTTGTATATTACTTTGACTTTAATTAATAGAAAAAGAAACAACTACTCAACGAACAAATGCAATTAAAGAACATAAACTTTAATTACAATTAATGCTATTTTTTACCAAAACAGAGTTATATAAATAAAATTATTTGCAAGAACAAATACAAAAAAAAGAAAAAACATGTAAGATTCAATTTAATTTCCGTAACAAATAAAAAAAAATACTTTTGAATTTTATTTTTACTTAACTTTATTACAAACATTAAGTTGTACAAAATAAATATAATTTGAAAAATTATTCATTAATGGTATTTTTGTTACCATTAATTCTTTCTACGAAAACAGTAAAATGTTAAATTTATTTCGAAAATTGGGAAAAAGTTATTGGAATTTTCAAGAATAATTTGCATGCATTTCAGATTTTTACGCAAAAATGTATGGATTATGTTATGCACTTCGGGATAAAGTTATTCCTAAACACTGATTAAATAATAACTGATTAAATAATAACGCATTTAATATAATAGGATAGCGTATGGTCTGGGAAAAATACAACCAAAAGAAGAGAAACTACCAGCTGGGTTCTTGCTGTCACTCGCCATAGCGCGAAATTACGACTCAATTCTTCATTTGTTGAGTAAATAAGTGATTAGATTCGCCCAATTTCTAGCGTCCGATTTTTGCTTTTGCTTTCTTTTCTTTTTCGTTTTTTATACATATGCATATATACATATATTTAATCTATACCTATTTTTAATATATTTGTAGCGGATATTTAAAATTCTATTAATAACAATCTTTGTTGCAGTTATAAAAAAAATTAAGTTTTTTTAGAACATATTGAAAAAAGGGGGTACATTAAAGGATTAAATATTTTTTTTGGAAGGGGGCTACACGGCGAATCTATTTTGCTAATACTTTTTTTCATTTGGCGAATGTTTTTTATTTTTAATTCGCCAAATTACTAACGTTGGTTAAATGTCAGCGAGAACAATGACTACCGGTATCGAAAATGTAACGCTTCGAATAATACAAAGGGATTAAAGAAGGCGAATCTCTCTTTAACAAAATACTGGTATTTGATACCTTTTATGACTGGATACTACCCTGGCCATTCGCCACACCGTATAATAGTGTCAGAGTGCACAAAAATACAAGATATCCCAAAAAAAGATTTATACATCTTCAAAATTTTAAATGAAAAAGGAAACATTAGGCCATCAAAAAACCAAGCTACAGCTATACAAAGAATACAGCGTGTGCCACACAAATAAAGCCACCTTGACTTTGTGTCTATGAACTACTACATTATGAATTTTTCAATTAACATTTAAATGCATTAGTCAATAGTATTACGTATAGTTGAACATTACATTATTTAAATTTTATTTTCTAAGATAGGTGTTGTAAACAAATATTTTCTACAGATTGTAAAAGAAAAAGACAGTTAAAAAAACAAAGCCAAAGTTTAAAAAATCTAAACCTTTTATAAACTTTGGTTATATCAAGTGTTGTGTTGTTTATTGTGTCTTCACATTCATATATATATGTACTTGTGTATCATAAAAAAATGGCGAACAGTTTAAATATACATCCAAACAAACAACTTTCGTTAAATAGTGCATTGTTGAAATTAAACACAAAGTTGTTAAAGGGTGTCAAACTTTATAATGTTAAACAACAGACACACACACACACATATATATATATATATAAACACGCAAGGAACAATTAAATGCCGATCACACGGTGAGAAACACCTCTGTGTACAATTTTTTTTTCTGTTAGTTTCTGAGTCATTTCCATTAGCGATTCCTTAGATAAGATGTATATCACACTTTTCCTTGTTAATGAAAAGGCAACATCTTCTGATACGCCAATACCGCTATTGAAAATTTCATATTCGAATTGACAGCTCTAATGTATTATTTTAAACAAAATTTTGCATACTCGTTCCTTTTATTCCCAATATTAAACATGCATGCTATTAGAGTCGTTCTTCTACAAATAAATCACAAAAGAATTGGACTTTAACGTTTACATAAACAATTTTTTTAAACTGCGCCAGCACCTTAACATTTTATTTCTTATACATTCTATTACCATTTCACTGTAAAAAAAAATGAACACCTATAGCTGCATATACACACAACCATTTTTACTGATGGAAAAATGAAACTATTCTACAATAAAAATGTTCCATAATATAGTATAGTAACCATTTTATTTAAAAGCGATTGAATGACGAAGAAACTACAGCTGCAGATATTTGACAGCAGTGGCGCCAACTTATATGGACCCATGGGGCGCGAGCCCACCCAATAATTTGATATCTTTATTCACCCATTATTAATTGAGCCCACCCAATATTTATGTATTTGTTCAAAAAACTTTTGAACCCAACGAGTATTTTTCAAAAATTGGGGCCACTGTTTGAAAGTGCATTTTTTGACTACAGCTGTTTGCCTGGATATGTGCTATCACAGAAGTAGAATTTTCTGTCTCAGTCTACAGCATATAAAAATTTATCTGCGACCCAAGAATGCTAGGCTAAGCCTATTAAAAAATTTCGCATAAAATAAGAATTTTTTTTTAAAGAAAATATAAAATTATGAATAAATATCATAAATTTAGAGACAAAATAAATTTCATCTTTTTTTAGGCCCAAACATTTTAAGATGGCATATTAATCTAGAATGTTTTAAATAATTTTTAGCGTCCGCTGCCTTGCTGGATGGTTTATGTTATTGGGTGTGCTAGCACAATTACAGTTTTTCCAGTCATTTTGAAGCATCCTGTATATATGTGTGCATACATCATTTTAATAGTATGTATTTATCAACATGTATATATTATTTAATAGTTAGCATTCCTTTTAAAACTAAATCAGTTGTACTATAACTGTGGATATCTGTTTATATTACAACTGCTTTCAGTAAAATATATTTCGATGAAATTAATTTTTCTTTTAGCATTTTAAAATAAAAGCATTATTTTTACGTTTAAAAGAAGTGCTTTGAAAAAAATAAATCAGAGCTTCATATTATATTACAAAGACAGAAGAATTTTATACAGTTTAAAAAAAGAGCTTAATGAAAAGCATTTTTGACTTTTCACTTATTTCTTGTTTTAAAATATAATTAACCTTTTTTAAAGAAATAGAAATAATTTGAACTAGCTAAATTTGAACTTAAGCTATTTAATTATTTCCTTTAGTTTATTCTTAATTTCTTTATTGCTTTTAAACTTATTTTAATTGAATTCAGGGAAAAGAACTATAATTGTTTCAAACTTAGAAAATATCACTTAAACTATCTTATTTTCAATTATATTTTTCAAGAATGTGTGTTTGAAGTAATTATAGTATGTCATGTTATATTAAAGTTTCTAGTTATTAGTTACAACTGAGATTTATTACAAAGTATTTTTTTTTACTGTCTGGGTATCGTATATACCATTTAAAATGTGACATTAAAATGTTTATTACTTCCCCATCAATTAAAAATTTTATTTTTAAACAAGAAAAGACACATAAAATTGGATATCAGATAATAGAGCACCAAATATTAAACGCAGTTAGACAAACTAATCAAAACTATCAACATTCATTAAAACTTCATAATGTTAAGCAATATTTATTAAGCCAATGTAAATGGTTAAAGAGAGATAGTATTAATTGCGGAAGAAGGCACTAAGCTCATTATATGTTTTGAAACTATTATTATTCTTACTTTAGATTTACTGAGATTTGGTTTGAAATACCGCTTTCATAAAGCGAAATGTTTAAGATAATCGTATTATGATCGTGTCGAACAAATTTTTAATCAATAGTTCTTAGAATGCTATGCATAAAATATTTTTATACATGTATTTTTTATTATTTTAATTATATATTGCACAAAAAGTTCTTGAATTGTGAGATTTTAAAGCTTTTCATTTACAGCAATGAACAAAAAAAAAAAATAAAAAAAAAAAAAAAATAAATAAATAAATAAATAAATAAATAAATAAAAATAAAAATCTTTTAATCATTTGAAACACAAATAATCCCTTCTGGATGATGTGAAATGCACATTATAAGGTAAAAAAGGTACTTAATTGCTGCTGCGGAGTCAGAGGAATCATTTTTTTTATTTTCTGTTATTATTATGCGAAAGGCTTCTAATTTAAGCACTTTTGATGGAGAGTAGATTTACGTGTTACGAAAGCTTGGATCGAGTACCTCCTAAATTGCACTTTTCTTTTGTGTTAGTATTTAATGAAAAGTTTATTTATAACGGTTATATCAAAAACAGGCTTTAAATCCCTAAACGTCCAACAATGAAAGATTAGGGAAAGAAAACCGGTGTTGAAAACCGATTCGCTTGGTGAAGCAAATTAGTCAACAAACAGAGGTTTTTTTTTTACATCCCCATACAATGCAGGTCCAAGTAGAACTGTTTTAGAACTCACAGTTCAGTAGATACTGTTGAGTATTGGACTGCGCAGCAAATGCCTCTCTCATGTATATCTGTTGACCAAGCATCTTTGCCAACTACTGCTAAAACAGGCACGGAAACATCTTGAAAAGAGTATGGATTAGTGAGAAAGAGTTTCAGTGTCAGATGAATCACAATTCCTCATTTTTCTTGTCGACGGCAATGTCAAGATAAGCGATTTTCTAGACAAACATCTATGTTTTCAATATAGTCGTGCAGATGATGATTGTGGCAGTTTTCTGCTTTGAAGAATGTTATCATGGATGTCTCTGAAAACCGTGGTTGTTATAAATCAGACCGTGAAACCAAAAAACAATCAAATCATCATTGAGGACCAGTTGCATCATTAAATGGACTTTGTCTTCCCTAATCGAAATGGAATCTTTCAACAATCCATCTCATAAGTCTCGACTTGTGCTAATACTCTAGCCTCATAACCCACCGGATCTTAATAAAATGGATGATATTATAGCTACGTCTTGATCACGTGGTCAAGGCAAAATCTTCTAGCGTAAAGAAAGTAAAGCTCCATTAAATGCAATGTAAATCCTCACCAGCCAATGGAAAATTTAATAGGGAAAGTAGTAGTAACTCCCATTTTTATCAGTTAATAGTTCCTCAGGTAAATCACCTGTACCACGTGATTTTATTCAGCCTCGAACGCAGATTTGGAGCATATTTTGAGTATCGTGGAACGGCTGATAGCAGCTAAAAACTCATGTTGAATTATCCCAGATTTTCGTGACTACTACTTGAATGTCTTGTAAGTCTCCAGTTTTTTACCAAGAACTTGTGGCGTCTATGCCAAGTTAAGTTGCACTTATTTTTTTGCCCAAATGTAGGCCAACGCGTTGCTAGTAAAATGAACGTAATGTTCTGCTTTTCAGTGTAGAACTAAATAACAAAATAACAAAACAACCTAACTAAAAAAAAGTGGAATAAAAGAAATTGTATATTAATACATATTTATTTTTATACAATTAAATTTTATGCTGACGTAGACAACTGAGTAAAGTATAACAAAAACATTTTTATCGCATTACTTAGCTCATTATTAATGTAAAATTATGAACAAAAATATCTTACAAGATTTAAATAATTGCACCTTTTAATGACATATTCTTTTCATTATAAGCATACAATTGATAGTGATTTCAGTATCGGTAAATATTTTAAAATGATGCTTTAAATGATAGAAAAGGAAACTTTCCAGAAAGTTGAATTTAATTATATTTCAGGGAAAATATGCTCACGAATACTGCAGTTTTAATAAGTGGAAAAGAATTAAAAATTAAAATACACGGAGAAGATTTTTTAAAAATTATTTTCAAAGTTTTTGTCCTTAAAGTAACGAGAGGCGCATTATATAAGGTAAAACTATAAGGTTTCCCGATCCAGAGCCGAGGGGCTCTGGGAAAAGGGATGTCACGAGACTTCCGATTCAAGAGGAACCAAGTGACGCCCGGCGACCAAGACAGCGCCGCTGCCGGCCAGGAACAACATACAGGGACACACGACCCGAGTGTCGCAGCCCGGCGGTGAAAAAAACGCAGCCACCGAAACACCATTGCCCGCACCCAACAAGGCTGTCACCGAGGGGAGCAAATGTAGCAAGCGATGTAGCAAATGCTGTCTGAGCACACCGCTGATCAACGGACCCAGCCTTCAGGGAGGACTTACAGGAAAGCATCTCGAATCCTCGTTACGTACAAGGAAAACCCTGAAAAATCTTGTATAGTCGCTTCGTCCGAATAGCGCCACAAGTGGCCTCGGACTAGTAGTGCGTTCGAGCGATTTGGAAATCTTGCGTTCGAGAAATCTTCGGAACAAGACAGCAGAGAGCTCAATTGCCCCATCGACCCACCCAATCCATAGTCTTTGTCAAGACATTGCTGACTATCTCAACGATGCCCTTCCTGTTGTAATGATCAAAGCAAAGATCGGTAAGATTTCGAGTGTGGAAGTTTGGGGGGAAACTCTTTCCCTGATGGACACAAAGTCTAATCGTGCTGATCGTTCCCGCAAAAGCACTCAGAGTTGCATTTAAAGAAGCGGGCTTGGTGGTCACCGTAGGTACCATGCCCGGTTAGAACCTGGTTTAGAAAGAAATCTCACTGGACTCTCCGATTGGAGACTCTCTGGAAGATCGCATATGTGATCCGGCCGTCTCAGATCGGTCCCACCAATTTTGTCAATTTTTGAGCGCCCGGTCAAGGAATCTCCTCTTGACTTGACGTCCTGAAAGAGGAACATTAATGTCAGCCTTTTGTCGACACAAAGCCTCCTTAGCCAGAGCGTTGGCATGTTCGTTAAAGGCGTATCCGACATGAGCCTTAATCCAGTGCATATGGACCCTGGTTCCTGTGTTAGCAAACAGGTGTCTAATCTCGGTTACTGCTTTGTGCCTAGGCACTAAGGAATACAGTGCCTGAAGCAACGATCTCGAATCCGATTAGATATCGAGTTCATTGAGATCTCTCCAAAGAGCAACAGAGATCGCCTCCTTGATTGCGTGGACCTCGATTGCGAAAACAATTGACCCGTCGGAGAGGCGGAACCTTCCCACCGCAACAATACCGTCCCTAGTGGCGAAGTGATAGGCCCAACCCACCCTCTCACTAACTAGTTTGGAGCCGTCCGTATAATAAGTATACGGAATTTTCCGGATGATTTCCGGTGGCCATGGTATTCTACCTGGATAGCATCGTTGAGGCTAATACTTCCAAACATCCGATATTTCTGGCGAGAGACATGGTGTTTTATTACTCTAACCCCATCTTGTGCGGGCCTCAAAGTCGCGTTCGATACCAGCACGGAGGTACAGACAGGTACTTTAAAAAATGTACTCTAACAAAGTGGCTCTTCGTAGGAGACTACTTGTATTCACAGAGGTCTCCTAGGAAGAGCCACTTTGTTAGAATACCAAATGAGGGCCGCGTAAAAAACTATGCTATCGGCCACAACCGAGTAGACTGCCTCACGAACATCAGGTTTGAGTCCCCAGGTGGCTGTTGCCAATTTAGTTAACTTGTACTGGATTTTGGTTGCCATCTCTTGGACGAGATCCAAGTGAGGCATCCAACTGAGATCCCTGTCAAAAACCACTCACAGTTACTTGATCAGTCTGGAAAACTTGACTCTGTGTTCATCCATCTGGATGGGTACTGAAGGGTTGTATTCCATCTTTCCCTTCGCTGGTATGACAGTGTACAAGCACTTATCGAAGCTGAACTCCAGGCTGCATCCTATCTCCCACGCGTGAATCTCTGCGAGAACCTGCCGGACAATGTCAGCGAACCTATTGAGCGTCGTACAACGTGCAAAGATGAGTATATTGTCGGCAAAGACAAGTATGGTCCATGCTCCCTCAATACCAAAACGTTTCAGCAAGCTGTTGATCAACAACAGCCAGAGGACCGGCCCGAGACACGAACCCTGTGGCACCCCAGCATTGAAGTAATGCTCATATACGTTTAAAATCATCGATCTATTCCAAAGAAAAATGTCGATCAAGCCCAGGAGCTCCGGAGGTGCTCCGTACTAAGCCAAACGACGCAGCAAGTCGTCCTGCCGGGCGCTGTTGAATGCATTTTTTATATACAAGCTTATGACACAGGAGTATTGATCAGTCTTCTTATTCTAAGAGATGTACTTGACCACCTCATGGAACGCATCAATGGTTGATCGATTTCGTCTGAAACCGTACTGTCTGTCATCAAGTACGCCATTGGACTCCAAGAAGTTCATAATTCGAATTGCGCACATCTTGAATAAGATCTTCCTAACGATGGAAAGTAAACAGATAGGAAGGTAGGAAGCGGAATCACTCTATTTTCTGTCTTCCTTCGGAAAGTAGACAGTGATCGCTCGCTTCCAACTTCTCTGAAACACAGACTTTCTATGACAATGGTTGTAAAGGGAGAGCAACCACGGAGGGTGACAGCGAAAGACTTCTCTGATAATTTCCAGACTGAATCCATCGTGGCCCAGTGACTTATTCTGCGCCATTGAGTCGACACCTACGCATGCTCCCCGATGTCAAACATATCCGCATTATCTGATCTACTCATCGCTATTTGCACAACCTCATAGACCTGCCTGAAGTGGTGTCTTGCAAGGGCAGCCTGGGTTTCATATCATGTGGATGCCACCAACCCGTCGGGTAGCTCCAGTGTGGCTGGAGATTCAGGCCTCCATCTGCCACGCACCACCGCACAGACCTGGTCAATCTTGTCGGTTGAAAGCTTATCCGAAAGAACCTTTCGAAAGGAATCACGCTTAGCTCTGTCCCTAAAATTGCTCTGTGATTCTGTACCCAAGTCTGCTTAAAGAGGGCCTCGCGCTTCTCTCTCTGAGTCGGGTCAAGCGTCCGCTTCAACAACCTCCTTGGTGCACGCACTCCAGACCTCTGAGACACCAAGTTTGGAGTCCACCAACACGTCTCCTTGACGGCGGCTGGACGGCGTTTTCGGTGTTTCAAGCACAATTCCCACAGGATTGAATCAAGATGTTCAACTTCGGAGTCTGGTGCGTTCGAATCATATACGTCCAAATCTGCATTTTGCAGATCCCGGAGGAAATCGCCCCAGGGAAGGTCCCTAGGGTTCCACCGATGGCGGGCGCTCCTAGGTTTTCGAGCGCTTTGCCTGCCTAGGTAGGTCCAGGTTATGGCGTTATGATCGCTGAGTTTCAGCTCTTCTTGAATAATCCATTCAGATATGCGTTGTGCGAACTTTTGGACCACAAGTACATCGATCCAGCTTTGACCCTGATGTCCATCAAAGGTCGCCACATTGTCTGGATTATTGACGATTTCCAAACTGTATTATAAAAGGTAAAATTAGAGTATATTGTTTTTCTTTTTTTAAATTTTGAAATATGTAAATATGTATGAATATTTACAGAAATACCTTTATAGTAAAATATAAAGGAACACTTGTGTTAGACAGCGAACATGCAACGCAATAGGAAAAGTAAGTGGCAATATACAGTAGTCATCCAAGTTTTTTCTAAAAAATACATTTCGGTTTTTAAAATTACAACAACATTTTTTGTAAAAACGCCTTTTAAAAAGAGCAAAATTATCTTATTTAATCACTATATCTCACAATTTTTTATCAACTATGATCTATTTCCAACATAATTTTTTGTCATAATAGATCTTCAATACAAGAATTTGCATGTACGCATTTCAAATATATATTACTTAGTTCTGAATAATTATTATTTGGCTTTACATTTGCTAAATTAAAATATTAGCAACAGGGTAACTATATGCATTTACCTCAGTAGCATTAGTTTGTAATAATTAATCATATATTGTCTTACTAATTTAAGTAACTGTATGAAATAACTCTTTGAAGATATAACTCAGCATACGTTGAGGTTTTATAGTTTTACCATTATAATACAATTTAACAAATTTTATTTTTTAGTAATAATAATATAACTTTTTATAATATTCTTTTCTTATTACAGTCATTAAATGTCATAACATAATGAAAGTAAACCAATAAAACACATATGTTTATATGTTATGGAACACCGAGGGTAGTGAACACCAATGGTATAGAATAAAATGGCTGGGGGGGGGCGGCGATCAATAATTGTATTACCAATATTACCGTGTTCTAAATTTCACTTTGTTTAATCGTATAATATTTACAGATTATATAAAATAAAATTTTTGATGTATTATAATGTTGGTAGTCAAATTTTTTCCCCCAATGCTACGACACTGGTGTGTACACTGTGATTTGCACGCAACACTCAACAAGCATTGAAAAATTGGTGCTATAGTCAGAAATTGATTTAATTATCAAGCCTTTGACAATTTAATGTTCATTAATCTGTCGCTACGTGCGATGGTTTGTAGTTTTGAGTGAGCGGTTAGAATTTACTTAACTATTTACAGTGTAAACAGTAATGCGTACTAGAACATGAGTAATCAATAGCAGCTATGTAACAGCTAAATATTTTTTCTCAAGAATTAAAACAGAATTTATTCGACTGTGGAGATTTTTGAGAACGCCGTGCCGGTTTGTCGATTTTTCAGTATTTAAGAGTATATAATTCCAATTATATTATAATTCCAAAATGTGCTATGTTTCTTCTAGTCTTTTGCAAATATCCCGCAGTTAAGTAGTAACGTTATCTCAAATAGTCTATTTTTCCTTAAAACAAAATATAATCAAAATAAATTAAGGCGAAGCTTACACAGTATCAAATAAATAATATTTTTTCCTATAGACTAAAAAGGCAAGATATCCGGAAAAATACAAAACTAAAAAAATAATAACGTTTATAAATTATAAATTGATCTATCAATTCAGATTAAGTGTTCAGCAAATAAATAATAAGACGATAAAGACTTGTCTTTTTTCTCTTTAATTTCAATATTTGACAGAAAATATCACGAAATCCGTACTAAATTATAACATTGAATTGTAAACTTATAAAATTGTAACATTTTATTTGTGTTATCAATTTAGATTAACTTACGAGCTCAAATAGTTCAATTTATAATATTTATTCTTATTAATACTGACACATGTTTCATGCATGTTGAAATATTAAAGAAAAAAATGTGACGTCAAAGTTGTTTTTTGGATTTTCCTGTATATGGAATCACAGATGTACTGTGTACATACAATGAAACTCAAATGCTTATTTGCTTACAGTATAATCTCAAAACAAAACGGATGTTTATGTACAAAAATGTAAACATGAGTAAGTTAAACAACTGTATAAATGTGATCGCAGATCGCACATAGTGTTTTGTTTAATATTTTTTTCAAATCTACTTAACCTTTAATTTATATATATAAACTGTTAAAATTATTAAATTCTTATACGGATCGTAATAAAAATAAGATTAATTTTAATTATTAAATGAAGTTATTTATTTTAATCAAATAAAGTAATTTCGAAGTGAATTATTTTAATGAAATCTGAAATGTACATTTTTTTGAAAATCCGAAATAAAAAAAAATTGCTGAGATATAAACAAAATTTTTAATTTTTAATAACACTAACAACAACAACAAAATATTTAAAGGAAATTTGAAATGTTGATCATTAATGATTCGAAAAAGTTAGTTTTATTCCTTAATGCAAATGTTTTTATATGAAATTAAAGTCTCTAACTTGACTTGATTGCATTAAAAATATGCATATTCTAAACAGGCTGAAACATTTTCCCGTTATTATTTTAAAATTTAGCTCCATTCATAAATAAAGATTGCATAAACTATATTAATAGATTGTATATTATTGTTTTTTTTTAATTGTAAATAGTATTCTTTCGATGGGCATTTGCATTCTGCATTGTCTCACAAAACAAACTGTCCCTGATTACTTTTTAACTAAAAATAATGTCTTTATAATGCTTTTACGACTTTCTAAATATGCATATACTGCATATTAAGAAAGGATTAGTGAAGAAAATTGCTTTTAACGTATCATAAAGTAAATTTTCTGAACCTTTAAAAATATGTTTTTCTATTTGAAAACAAAAGTATTTTGTGTTTAAATGTATATGCTGAGTAACATGTCATTATGAACCTAGTTAAAATGCACTTATGCCTAACATTTGACATTTAAAAAAATAATAAAATTCCCTTATCTTCACTAGTTCTTGAATCATTAATAAAATAGAGTATATTTCTTCATAATTAAAGCGGTATAAATAACATTTGTCTACAAATTATGTTCATTCTTTGAAAATGTGGTAATCATTCAAGCAAATTTTTAATCTCATTTTAAAAAAATAATTGATCAAATTCGCTAATAAACATAATTATGGTTAGGCTAGTATTAAATTCTTTCTAATTACATATATCAAATTATCTTTTTAAAAATGCATTAATTCAAATTACATATCAGTTTAAAAAATTGTTTTCGTATTTGCACATTCTTATCATTTAAAGATATATTATCATTTCATTAATTTCCTTGAATAATTTTGGCTTTCAAATTCAGATTTTTTTTAACTTGTGATATACTAACCATGCTTATTATTCCATTTTTAATAACGATGCGATAAATTAAAATTGGAGTACTTGGGGTCTACAAGAATATCAAATCAAATAAACTCTGGATGTTTACATTTGTAAATTAAATTCATAAATTAAATCCTTTCATTACGTTAAAAATATTTCAAGACATAAATTGAAAGGATATTTAAGTAAAAGAATTTATTAAATTAATCAAAATAAAACAAGTTCTTGAATAAATAAAGCAAAAATAAAATGGAGTCAAAACTGACAGGAAAAAAAATTCTCTCTATGTATTTGTAAATTTATTTAAACTTTTTTTGTATCATACAGCACGATAGTGCTGTATAGTAGAGCTCAGCTGCATATCTAATGATAAAGCCCAAATTTTGCCTCTTAATAACTTTGATCTTAATCATCGGATCGCGACGAAATTAAAAAGACGAAGTGTCCTACTCTAGATCTCAAAGTTTACAAAAATTCATCCAGATCCACCGATAAGTTTCGGAGATCCAGAACCCCTGTTTTGTCACTTTTTGCTCTCGAAATAAGAAAAAAAGACAAACAACTCAATTATAACCGAACCAGGAAACATTCAGCGAAGTGTAATAGCTTGTTCGAAAGCTTTTGATTTAGGGATGTGCCTTTCGAAGGTCCGGTAAAAAAAATATCAAAAATTAAGGAAATGGCACTCATTTAAAATTTACATAACGATATACCTTCCATAATTTAACATTATATAAATCACTTCTTTTTAATGGCTAATTCAATCATTTTTATCAAGTTGCCAGCGAAAAAAAACAATAATTAAAAAAAGAAATGTTAACATGTGTTACTTTTTTTATAGATAAATACAAATTTTGATTCACCCTATAGATTTTTGAATTTCTGAAATTGACATCATTCGAAACAGAAAATACATATTTTCCATAAACACATATATAAACTGTAACTAAATATGTGTTAAAACAACATTGTACTTTTATTTGACTGTTTTCGACGTCGAAACAGTTACTAGAATACAGATATTTCAATTAAAAAGGGATAATTTTGAAAAAAAAATTCTTCTATATTTATAAAAAAAATAAAAAACAATTTGAAAATGAAGGTATGAAAATCTGTGAAGATACCTATGGTCAAAAGAAAATCTGCGTAGATATCAAGAAACTGCAGTGGGACTACTGTCTGTGATGGATCGGTTCTGTCGCCAAGTTTTTCGCCACTTGACGAAATATCGCCAATTCTGGCAATCAAAATTACTCGCCAAAATTGAAGCCAACTTGGCGTTATTTCTGGTATTTCACCAGAATAATATGCCTAGTAATAACTTTAAACTAATACTAATAATAGTTTAGATTCGTTAGTGGAAGGTGATTCATAAGTTCCTGAAAAGATCTGAAAAAGCTATGAAATCAGATAAAAAACTGTTGGAACGAGAGAAAAGTAGAGCTCGATCTAAAAAGAATGCTACAGTAAAAATTAGGAAATATTTTCAATCTAAAAGTGTGCGTAGAAAAGAAAGGAATGAGATGATCAGTAAAGCTCATGAAATAACCCAATTTTTTGTTAGCTGAAAATGAGGAATGAGATTTACTGGTGCCTTATTTAGAAATATATTAATTCCATTCAAAATTTTTACTGAGGAAAGTAGTCAGTAGAATCTATTGTTATGTTGCCTAAAATCAGTTAAGCTCCACAACGCTAAACGAATAAAACCGTGAAGTAATAATTAAAGTATAACATCAATATAATCAGATTAATCAGTGTTTACTTGGACCATTAATCTCCCACTTATCAAAACCGCTGGAATGGAATTGTGTTCACACTTTGTACTGAACGAACTGTTGTCATACTTCATTACATCAGCCTGTGACATATAATTTAACGCAAAATTTTAAACTGGTTATGGATGACTGAAATACGGAGTGAGTTAAAAATGCCTCTTTTTCCATGATTGATTTTAAGACACCAGTAAAGCTCATTCCTCATTTTCACCTAACAAAAATTTGGGTTGTTTCATGAGCTTTACAAATCATCGCATTCCATTTCTTTTCTACGCACATTTTTAGATTGAAAATATTTCTATTTTATTTTATAAATATTCTATTTGCGGAAAATAAAACTACTGATTAGCATATTTTTTACTCTATTTTTTAACACTTTCCAACAAAGTTGAAACGTTATTATGCTTTCCGTTTGTCAGTTCGTTTGTCCGTCTGTCCGTGCTCTAATTTTCGTAAATATACTCGGATTGTCATGGATATTTTGGAAGTTATTAACGTTTCACTTAGCACAAATACCTATTGAAAATGAAGCTTCTTCCATGATTATATTTAGAGGGAAAAATAGTTTATTTATAGTCAAAAAGTTTCCGTACATTACGGCATTATGGGGAAAAATCGTTTCAATTGAATTTTAACGATGTTACACCCTGTCAAACATATTTAAATTTATATGCATCTACAAAGTGGTCTAAAATATGCATTTTGTAAAGCGTGCAGTGAAAGGAACCTTTATTATTCATTTACAGGGTCACACAGAAGAATTCCATTGCATCAGAATAAAGGCAGGAACAGTTTGAGACATCGTTTAATTATGGTGAACGATTTCATGAATAATAAAATTATTGTACGTTGCTCATGCTTAATGTGAGTTATTTCATGCATAATACGAAGTGCATAGCACTTACAGGTGCACACAAAAGATTTCAAATAGTATATATTCTATCCGAAGTATTGTATATGATGGATGATGACTGTTGCATGGATGAAATGTAATTTGAATTATGAAATGTGCTTTTAAGTTTCACTAAACGTATGCATATTAAATGGTGTGTATAAATGCTAATAGTTACACAATTTAGATATATAGATGACACAAAAGATATCTGAAAGGTTAATGAATATGAGCGTGGTTTTAAAATAAAATATGCATTTTTATTTTAAGCTGCATTCAGTAAACTAAGAAATGTTTGTAGCATACAGATAAAATTATATACAGGGTCACGCAAAGAATTGGATACATGGTTGTCTTCGGATAATAATTTCTGAAAATGTAATTTAGGTAGCAATAAGGAATATTTTTAATTGAATTAAATTTTAGAAAAATACTTTCGTATAATAAAGGTACTAGGTAAACTACAGGGCCGAACAAAAGTATTCAAGAATGTTTCTATCTGTTAATATAAACCGCTGAAAAGAAAATTTCAACCTGCAAAAAGATCGGCAAATGGGGGTCATCATAAGATTTTTACTATAAATCGCGATAAAAAGTTAATTACTCATGCTTTTAATCAACGAATTCTTTTGTTTTATTGATCAATTAATTCTTCTTAAAATGTTATGTGAACGAAGCCACGGGTAACAGCTAGTATAGAATATACTGCAAGAACATTAACAAAAATTACCGAGTGATCCGAATTGTCTCGTGGATACAGAACTAGTGTATCAAGATATCTTTTACGAATAAAAGCCGGGTATACCATCATTTGAGTCCCAAGTACACTGTAAAAAAGAAAAGGGTCGATTTACTCAAAACATTTTAGTGATCCTTGCAATTACTAAAAATTTTTTAGTAATCTTACTCGGTTACAAGAAAATCTGTAAGAATTACTAGAAAAAAGCTAGCAACGAATAGTTAATAGGAATAGTGTATTTTTAATGTCTATTACTATTTATGTTAATGTCTATATTTAACGAATAGTATATTTTTAATGTCTATTACTAAAACTCACTTGGTGTGGTCGTGATAGCCTTGTGGTCATAGCAACGAACTCCAGTCTGAAAGGTCCCGGGTTCGATGCTGGACACCACCAAATACTCACCAAATATATGCAGTGTAAGTACTCGTTAAGTAGAGATATTATGAAAATCCTGTCGGAGCAGATAGCAATGTTTGGTGCCGCTATCTATTGCGTCTTTGCCGAAAATCTGCCGCTTCAGAAGTCTGTCTTCTTATCCACTTGAGGCAGCTCGAATGAGGCTCCTGTCATTTGGGCACACGTAATGGTTACTAAAAATAATTTTGGAGCTATTATTAAAATTTGCTTGGTGGCTCATACTAAAAAGTTTTAAGTTAGTTATACAAAAAATTCTTTTGTTCAGTTTACAAATGAAATGTTTGTTTCACTTGCAAAAAAAAAAAAAAAAAAAAAAAAAAAAAAAAAAGTTAGCAATGGTTACTAAAAAATTCTGTGGAATACAAATTTACTAAAAATTTTTTAGTAACCTCTTGAATTTTTTTTTATTTTACAGTGTAGCCCTAGGATGCTGTTCAGTTATGTCTAAAACCCAGCACATTGCGATATTTTGGACCACTGATGATGCGCAGATTGGGACTTACCATCATAAAATAGAAGGAGCGTTATCGTTTCGCTCCAGCTTTATCGACATAAAATAGAAGAAGGTTATCGTGCTGCTTCGATCTTTTCGGTATAAAATAAAAATGGGCTATCGCGCTGTTTCGGTCGTCTCGGCATAAAATCAAAGAAGCGGAATTTCGCTAATTGCGATTTTTAGACAGTGGTTTTACAAAAACGGTTAAACAAAAATTTAAGTAATACTGAATTTTAAAAGTGCAAATTGAAGTCGATTACTTCAATTTTAATATCAATTTTTATCATACTCGCTTTACAAGCGTATCTGCGTGGTTTTCTTTTGTTCGTGTTTTGTTGTTATTTTTTTCTCACAATTCTTTTCAATTACCAGCCATAGGAATCACATACCTGCGATTTTTGATACAATACCATACTGACATTTGGGTTTTCATTTTGTATGTAGTTTGGAGAATATGAATTTTATACATTGAATTTTATACGTTGATAATGTAAGTCTTTGTACTCATGAAAAATGTTTATGTCTGTTTTTGTTCAAATTACTTTATTTATTGTGTGTTTACATTTTCATTTTTAGAGATATAGTAATATATTATCCTAAATATAATTAATAAAATATATATGATAATGCGTACATTTTTAATATTTTTATGCTGTATATCTTAATTTTCAATTTCAGAGCTTATTCAATATTATAGTAGAGTATTAAAATATATTTTTTATACTTAAAGAAAAATTTTGAGCTAAAATTAGATCGTGTTCAAAAATGCACAAATTATGTATGGCAAATTTCAGAACAATCCATGTAAGCGTTCGCAATACATCATGCGAGCAATAACTTACGTAGTAAAAAAAATAAAAATTAAAAATAAATAAATAAAATAAATAATTTTACCATTACCCATTTTCTGTTAAAGACAAGTCCGATTCTAGTTACATTATTTTCAAAAGAATAATCTGTTTAATCAATAGTCTAAATTTCATTAAATTAATGAAGATACGATAATTTAAGCTGTCAAAGCTTTGTTCGAAGAGTTTAAAAATTACAAGACCTTTTAAACCATTAACTTTTACATTATTGTTAGATGAACCGTATTGCGCTAAACTCCAGAACTATTATACACAGGAATTAATAACAATTTTGTGTCATAAAACAGTGGAAATTTTACAGTAGCCACTTTCATTCAACAGTGATTTTGAAAACGCATTGTATTTTAGTTTGCTGTCTCATTCCTGCTGGTGTTATTAGCCTATTTATTATTTACCAGACATTTATACTTCCACGAACTGTTACTTACATTTAAATGTGGCTATAAAACAAAAAATAAATATTTTCGATAGTTTAATTTCTGACTATATACAGAAAATTTTCAAACACAATTTAGATTACTCATGAGCAAATGCATCTTTTGTGGTAATTGTAATTAAATACAATGTTACAACTTATGGTGACATACAGAACACATGGTTTTCTAACATTCAACTATTATTTCGCATTTAGTTCTGAAAACAAACGAATTGCCTAGCTAGCATCATCTTGAAATATCTGGTATTGTTGCTATGTACTCTTAATTTATTTTTTATTCATATCTAAGTTACACACGTGTCGAAAATTCTGTGATATTTTATATATAATGTAATATTATTTTCATAAAAAGGCAGGGAAAAAATATATTTATGTAATTATTAAAGTGGGATAGAAAAGTATATTCATGCACAAGCTGTGGACTATCAACAAACAGGAACATGTTAATACAAGTACGTTTTGCGCAATAGTGTTTCGTAAAATTTTATTTTAAATTATGCAAATATGTTAAACTACAAATTTTGAAGTATGGTCGACGTCTGTAATTTTCATAATGTATGTCAATTAATTAAAAAAGTCAAAACTACACTGTTAAAAATAAAGGTGACAAACCAGTTGCATTTGGCACCCAGGGGTGAAAAGGTGTTACCATTTGACACCCGCTGGTTTGAGAATGTGTTTGGGGTGCCTTTTGACCTCTCACTGAGTGATGAAAGCTAATTAGGGTGCCTCGCAATGCATACGGTTGGAAGATTTTCACCCCTTAGTCAGTTGCGCATGCTATGTGACGTGTATCCTTACCCTTCAACTCGCCGTCACTGGTGGATCAAAACAGTAATTTCTCCCTACGATGACTATCACCGCTATGCGCTATCTCAATTTCGTTTAGAACGTCGGATGGCTAACTTTTGATGAACTTTTTTATATAAAGCAACCTTTGAATTTCAGGACATTTAAATATTTCAGGCGGCTTTGAAGATGAAAACTCCGCAACTGATTAAACATTTTTAAAACTTTCTGACACATATGATCTCATATTTATAGTCTGCCACCAAAAACAATATTCTTGAAATTACTCGAGCTTTAAAATTAATATTTCATGAATACATGAATTAAAATACATATAAACATTAGGATAATTTTAGTTAAATATAATGAATGAGTTCAAAGTGTTAGAATAAAATAATGTGAGTGGGTATGGCATTTTAACAGCATTTTTTATAACATTAAATAATTTATTAATGTTATGTAAAAGCTAAAACTAACCTTAAAATAAAATCATACCGTTAATCTATATTTAAATTATTAAAATGAAATCACCGGAAATAATCTATTATATTTTTTAAATTAATGAATTTCACATGTTTTTTAGTATAATATTTTGGAGTATCTATCTATTGCACGATAGACATTCTGAATATTCCGGAATTCTTTAAAGATAAATTTCAGTAGTTTTAACATATTATGGTGAGTTTCATTTTAATTAATGTTCGCCAGTACATAAACCACCGGTCTCTCATACGTCCTTCTCACATTATGCCATTGAATTACATCTCTTTTGAAACCTAACATTAATCAAAATTTGGCGTTTATTTCCACTTCAATGTTCCGAAAATGAATAGATTCATCAATGATCTTGAAATAAGTGTGTAAGACGTTATTCATATTTAGAATTGCATAAATATAGAAATTATCGGTGAAAAAAAAATATGAGAGTAAATTCATTTTGACACTCTTTCGGTTTTAGGGTTTACATTTAATTGATAAACCCTATAACTGTTAGGAATTGATAAATTTAATTTTTCATTTTATTTTCGCCGCATTTTGCAAATTTGCAATTGTGATATTTATTTTTTTTACCAAACGCGACTCGTTGCTATGGCAGCGAAGCTGTTTTTTCGTCTCCTTTGCTTTTACATTTTTTATCTTACGAGATGAGGTAAAAGTTTAGGTATAAAAAGTTGGCATCAATTTTTGATGGAATGAAAAAAATAATTTTTTAGAGAGAATGTTTATATTGTTTTTTTGTCGTTCGCGTCTTAAGTTTTATTGAAGAATTTTGTTATTTTTATGAAAAGGCAGGCAGAAATGTACATAGAATCATCTTTCCAGTTTTAGTACGATGATCAGAAATTTAAAAGGTAAAATGAATATATATTTTGTTCATATGTAAATACTTGGAATTCAATATATCTTCATACTATAATTCTATGTATATAATAATTTTTTTAAAAGAAGATTCAAGTATAATTAGAGTATTTTTGAACCCAATAATGAAGTTTTGATTGTTTACAAAACATCTGGCGCCCCGAACACGGACATTTGAATAATAATGTTGAGATATTGAATTGTTTTTATAGCGTATAGTGTTTTCATAGGCTGTGCATTACTACTTATATTTTCTAAGATGAATAAGCTAAAGAAAAAACGTACACCTATACGTTCATCATTTACCAGAACTTTAAATGTTTTGAATGAAGAAATTAACAGCGAGTCATTAGATAAGGGTAAAATTTCCGACGGTTTTAGTAAATTAGAAATTTTGATTCATGAAATTAAATCTATCGATGAAGCTATAATTGAACTCATGTTAGATAATGATAAATGCGACGGAGAAGCTATTGGTAATGAAGTAGTGGAAAAAGAAATTTATTCAGATCAATTTATTACCATTAAGCGTAAAGTTAGCGAAGCATTGGGTACAAATAAACGTAATCAAGATAATAGTGAAAAAAGCACAGATTACAGTTATTCCAAATCAAAGCATTATAAATTACCAAAACTAAATATTAAGCCATTCGATTCGCAGTTAATAAATTATCTATAGTTTTGGTCTCAGTTTCAGAAAATTCATGAAGACATAGATTTGTATAATAGTGATAAATTTCAGTATCTTATTCAATAGGAACCTGGAACTTGGAACCTGAAACGAGTGCCAGGCGTTTTTTGAGAGCTATCCAATGACAGCAGTTAATTACCTCAAAGCTGTCGAGGCATTTCAAGAGCGTTTGGGAATAAAGATTTACTAATAGAAGTGTACGTAAGAGAATTCCTGAAATTGGTTGTAGCTAATGTACAAGCGCATGGCAAAGATAAACTTCCGTTATCATATTTATTCACGAAAGTCGAGGCATAGTTAAGGTCTTTAGAATCAATGGGCTTAAGTTTAGAAAGCAATTCGGCGTGGCTCTATCCCATGATAGAATCTAGCTTATCACAAGTTGAATTAAAAGCGTGGCAGCGATATAATATTTCAACCACATCAAGCGCTGTTAGTAATAATAATGCATTGTCAACAAAAGCAAATATAGTAAGTTTGATGGAATTTCTGAAACAAAAAGTTGCAAACGGGAAAGATTCGAATTAGCCAAATCGAGTTTTATAGAGCTGGGCTCTAAAGACAAACCTAAAGAAAAGTTAAGAAAAGCAGAAAGTAAAATACCTACTGCGGAAGGGCTATTTAGCGCAAAAGGACGCCTTTGCTTATTTTGCAGTAAACCTCATTAAAATAAGGACTGTGTTAGGGCTGCTAGATCTCTTTCCTTTAATGAACGGAAGGCAAAATTAAGAATAAAAATTGCTGTTTAAATGTCTTCGTTTTTGTCACCACGCTAAGATTTGCAAAGTTTTTATTCGTTGCCACGTTTGCTCTAAACGTCATACCGAGTTATTATGCCCTGAAATATCTCTATGTAAAGAACCAGAAAATACAGCTAACACCTCAGAAGTAATTTAAAGTACCATAGCAAATAAGCAGTGTTCTGCTGACGTAGTCCTTATTACTTTCGAAATAGTTATTAAAGGTCGAGTAACAAAGAACGTACGAGCGTTACTTGATTGTGGGTCGCAAAAGAGCTATTTTTTAAAAGCTACAGCTGAAGAGTTAGGTTTACATCCCGTTTCTACCGAAGCTATTGTACGGGTCAATTCATTTCAAGTGGTGCAGCACTGGTCGCTGGACTATTTTTAAAAAATCTGAAAATTTTTTTACAACAACCTTAACATGACGGAAGTTCAAAATGACCGTTATTTTAATTTTACTATTTTTTGTTTGTGCATGGCGGCCATCTTTGTTTCATCGTGTTCAGCGATTTTCTCAGATACTAGGATACACAAAATTGTAAATATCTCGTCTCAATTGAAATGGGGTTTGTAGCATTTTATTTAGAATAAAATATGCTAAATATACTGTGGTAGAAAAATTTTGAAAACTGAATTTTTAAAAGTGAAATTTTAGCACAAAATTTAAGATTTTTTCCAAAATCTATCCGTTTGCAAGAGGAAATTTTTCATGGAAGGAAAACTGTCAACCTTACACAATTTTTTCTACAAATAGGTCAAACGTGCGTGTACTCATACACCAAGTCCCAGATCTGGGAGTTGATTTCTCTTTGCGAAAAAAATACCGAAATTCGTCAAAAATTTCAAAAATCGCACTTTTTAGGCTTTGATATCTCTGGTGGGGCACAAGATAAAAATCTGAAATTCTAGTCTTTAATAGAATTTTGTAGTAGTGTTATGTACAAAAAATTTCAAGAAGGAGATTTGAATACAAGCTGAGATATGGCATGGACAATATGTGAAAACAATACTGCCAAACTATTGTAACCTTATACACTATCTACCAAAAAGTATTTGTACACTTTCAGTTTTTGACATTTTGTCAAATATTTAAAAATATACTGGTCGGATTCTTCTGGAACTTCAGAAATATAAAGATTATGTTTCACTTTATATTTATTTACATTCATTTGTTAAGCGGGTAATTAGGGGGCCGGCAAAAAAACAAAGAATAATAGAAATACTTGGGATCGCCCTGTACATGAAAATGCACGAAACGACTTATCGCTTTAGAATAAAAATATATGAATAGAGTAGAATATGTACACTAATTTTTGTGAGAATAGCATGTATATTTATGGCAATAGAGCGATTTTTTTGAAAAATTCAAAAAATTCTGGTATGTTTTTTGTTTATATCATGCTGGGTTTTTGACCAAATTTAACGCAAATTTCAGAAAAATTGGCAAAATGCAGTAGAAAAAATGTAGCGCAATTGGAATATAAATATATTAAATATTTTATGAAATATGAGTAGTTTTATGAAATAATTTTTATCTGCGCATGCGCGAACGATAAAAACAATTCTTTTACATCATTTAATAGTCAATTCTATGGAGTAACTTATAAAAAAAATCCAATGAAATATCGTGAAAATTCAAAAAGATATCATTATTATAAGTAAGCTGTTTTTACATTGCTCTCTAAAAACGGCTGAATGATAAGGGATTCGCCACAAATTGACATTTTTTATTTACTGACTTTTAGGAAAAAATTAGTACTATTTAATGAATACAATATTGCTGCTAATAAGTACCTTGACACCTGTGATAGAAAAGGAAAAGGGCTTTTATTCTTTTCCATCACAGATGTCAAGATACTTATTAACAGAAATATTGTATTAGATATTGTATACATTAAATACTAATTTTTTCCTAAAAGTCAGTAAATAAAAAATGTCAATTTGTGGAGAATCCCTTATCATTCAGCCGTTTTTAGAGAGCAATGTAAAAACAGCTTACTTATAATAATGATATCTTTTTGAATTTTCACGATATTTCATTGGATTTTTTTTATAAGTTACTCCATAGAATTGACTATTAAATGATGTAAAAGAATAGTTTTTATCGTTCGCGCATGCGCAGATAAAAATTATTTCATAAAACTACTCATATTTCATAAAATATTTAATATATTTATATTCCAATTGCGCTACATTTTTTCTACTGCATTTTGCCAATTTTTATGAAATTTGCGTTAAATTTGGTCAAAAACCCAGCATGATATAAACAAAAAACATACCAGAATTTTTTGAATTTTTCAAAAAAATCGCTCTATCGCCATAAATATACATGCTATTCTCACAAAAATTAGTGTACTTATTCTACTATATTCATATATTTGTATTCTAAAGCGATAAATCGTTTCGTGCATTTTCATGTACAGGGCGATCCCAAATATTTCTATTATAATTTGTTTTTTTGCCGCCCCCCCTAATTACCCGCTTAACAAATGAATGTAAATAAATATAAAGTGAAACATAATCTTTATATTTCTGAAGTTAAAGAAGAATCCGACCAGTATATTTTTAAATATTTGACAAAATGTCAAAAACTGAAAGTGTACAAATACTTTTTGGTAGATAGTGTATGTAATTGTTCATACCTCCAAAATTTTAAATTAATTATTTATGGTACAAAGTTAAATGTTAATTACAAATATCTTCTTCAAATGCTTCTGTGTGATTTAAACAATTCAGAATGTATGGTAAGACAGTACACTATTTGTCCAGATGAACAAACCTACTAAAAAATGCTATTGCAATAATTTTACTCGGAACGCATTTCAGGAAAAGTAAATTACAGACAATGGGTTGCAACTGATCGAGTTGACATGGTTTCAATTATTAAACCATGTCAACTCATATTATTTCATTCAAGTTGACAAGGGATGACATGGCTTGGGAGGCTTCAAATAAAATTTTGAGAAAGAACAGCCTAATGGACTGAAAAAAGTAACCGGTCGAAGTCAAAGCATCACTCGTATATAGTGTTAAGCTCTTTATTGAGCATATATAGTATCTTTGTAAATTAAATGTTTATTATTTAACTGTTTACAACAAACGATATTTTCTGTGTAAATATTGTAATAAAAGAGACTAATTTCTTTTCTCCTAATGTACTCAAAAAGCATTTCTTAACACTTTTTTAATCACCGTATCTCAGCTTATAGTCAAATCTCCTTCTTGAGATTTTTTGTGCATAACACTACCATAAATTACTATCAAAAGCCACAATTCTACATTTTTATCTCGCGCAACACAAGAGATGAGGAAATGTGTGAGGAAATAGCTGCAAATGATGAAATAAAGATGGCCACCATGCTCAAACGAAAAATATTAAAATTAAAATAATAGTCTTTTTGAACTTCCCTCATATTAAAGCTGTTGTAAAAAAAAAAAAAAAAAAAAAAAAAAAAAAAAAAAAAAAAAAAAAAATTAGATTAGATTTTTTAAAAACGGTCAATCAACAAACTATTTTCGCGGCCATTGAAATGGACAAATAGCATTTCCAGTATGTTTTGTTCATCTGGACAAATAGTGCTTTGGCTTAACATACAATCTGAATTATTTAAATCACCATTTAAACGGAATTTGAAGATGATCTTTGTAACTTTGCATCATCAATCATTAGTTTAATATTTTGTAGGTATGAATAAATACATAGCAGGTTACAATAGTTTAGAAGTATGGTTTTTACATATTGGACCATTAGGGTGGATCGAAAAGTATAGGAAAAAATTTTTTTTTAGAAATCACTATCGGCGCGGCGTGCAAAAGTTGCCTATTATAGATACTTGTTTACAGGGTTTTTTTTAATTAATATCCATTCATATATTCCGGTGCCCCAAGTGCCCCAAAAATAATTAAAAATTGAGTTTTTTATGATTTTTTTTTATTTTTTTGTTTATTTATTTTTTCTTAATTACTTTTGGCGCGGGGTGCAAAAGATATATTTTATCTATCTTAGCTTACATATTTTTAAAAAATAAAATTCATTCATATCTTCCGGTGCTCCGAGCGCCCCAAAAATAGTTTAAAATTGAAATTTTCTTGAAAAAAATGTTTTTTGTTTTATTTTATTTTATTTTATTTTTTGAAATTCATTTGGCACTGAGTTGGAATGTTGTTATTACAATACTACATAACTCTGCAGTTCCCATATATTTTTTAAATCAAAATCCATTCACATCTTTGATGCACCAATTATAATTGAAAACTGAAATTTTTACTAAAATGTATTAAGAATTATAATTTACGAAAAATACTTACAAATTTTGAAAACAGTTTAATAAATAACGTATAAGGTTATAAATAACATTAATTTTACAATAATAAGCCACATTTAAATTTAAAAATCAAAACATTAAATCATAAAAATTACAAAAATCGAACTTACGTAGAGAAAAGTTTTACATCCTTCAATTTGGAAATTAACATATTTTTAAAATTTGTAATCTTTTTTTTTTTTTTTTTTTTTTTTTTTGGTATCATAGTGTTTTATAGTATAAAACCGTGTCTCTTTTCTTGTCCAGATACAGTTTCTGATGCCTCAGACACTAGTCGAACGAATCTTTCAACCGCTTGGGTATGGCATGGATATTTTGACCATTCATTCGTTTTTACAACTTTTATCATATTCTCAATTTCTTCGCCAGGCACATTTATCAAAAGAGGTTGTTCAAAACGTCCAACTCGTTGCCAGTCAATAAGTTCAAAATAATCCTTCGCTTTGAAGTTTCTTTGGGCACTTTGAAAATTCTCACTTCTGGTGATTTTCTCTTTTTATTTCTAGCAAAATTAGCTTTCGTATTGCTAAAGATCTGATATGCCCTCTGTTATCTGTGAGCATTGACAATAGCAAATTTTCAAAAAGGCCAAAAAAAAAAAAAAAAAAAAAAAACTATTTCGTTGAATAACAGCATCTACGATATTTCTTAAATTGGGTTCCAAATATCTAGAATATGTGATAAGTTTCCAAATATGATGCGCTCCTTCAGTTATGGATGACTTTGCTTTGATATGAAACCATACATGTGCATATACCTTCATAATATATGTTGTAAGAGTAATGAGATTATCAGAAGGATTTTCTGTAGCCACATATAACCTTAAAATTCTACACGCAGTTATTAGCCATCTTGAGTGATAAAATGGACCAGGTTTCATTAATACCAGATCAGACCCACATTCACCACGTGATGTTGCTATGCAAATATCATATAATAAATATTGCTGGTCATTGCTGAGAACTCTTCTATCTATGTTGTCTTTCAAATAATAAAGTATAAAAAGTTTATTTTATACATTTAATAAAATACGATAAACGATTTCTCAACCTCTCGATCTACGTTTTACCTTAGATAAATTATTCTTTAACTGTTAATTTTACTTGTATTTTTAGCTTAAAATTTGCATGAAACTCGATTTTCAGCAAATAATTAAAGGTTTTGGGGCATTGGAAGAAATTTATCAAAGTCGAAAATTATTTGGATGCATGCTAATATACTATAAAATGCATCTTTTTTATCCCGCTGATAAAATAATTTAAAAGAAATTAAAAAAAAAAAATTATAAATTTTTATAAAAATTTCATTTTTTTGCAATTTTGGGGGCGCTTGGGGGCACCGGAAGATATGGATGGATTTAAATAAAAAAAAAGATTGAACTAATATATATATAAGGCAACTTCCGCAACCCGCGCCAAAATAATTTTAAAAATATTAAGAAGTAAAAGAAAAATTATAAAATTTATAGAAATTTCAATTTTTAACTATTTTTGAGGCGTTTGGGGCACCGGAAGATATGAATGGATTTCAATAAAAAAACATATGTGAATAGTACGCATAAAAGGCAACTTTTGCACCCCGCGCCGATTCGATTATCCGAATTTCGATTTTTCGATCCACCCTATTGACCATGCCATATCTCAGCTTGTAGTTAAATCTCCTTCTTGAAATTTTTCGTACATAACACTACTACACAATACTGTCAAAGGTCAGAATTTCGTGTTCCACCAGAGATATCAAAGCCTAAAAAGTGCGATTTTTGAAGTTTTCGACGAATTTCGGAATTTTTTCGCAAAGAGAAATCAGCTCCCAGATCTCGGACTTGGTGTATGAGTACACGCACTTTTGAATTACTTGTAGAAAAAATTGTGTAAGGTTGACAGTCTTGCTGAACAATTACATAGTAGGTTACAATAGTTTGGCAGTATTGTTTTCACATATTGTCTATGTCATATCTCAGCTTGTAGTCAAATCTCCTGCTTGAAACTTTTTGTACATAACACTACTACATAATACTATCAAAGGCCAGAATTTCAGATTTTTATCTTGTGCCCCACCAGAGATATCAAAGCTTAAAAAGTGCGATTTTTGAAATTTATGACTAATTTCGGAATTTTTTTCGCAAAGAGAAATCAATTTCCAGATGTGGGACTTGGTGTATGAGTACACGCACTTTTGACCCATTTGTAGAAAAAATTGTGTATGGCTGATTAAAAGTTTCCCTTGTAAAAGTAAAAGATCAGTTTCCCTTGCATGAAAAATTTCCTTTTGCAAACGGATAGATTTTGGAAAAAATCTTAAATTTTGTGTTAAAATTTCACCTGTAAAAATTCATTTTTCAAAATTTTCCTACCACTGTATATTTAGCCTATTTTATTCTGAAAAAAATGCTGTTAACCCCATTTTAATTGGGAAAATAAAAGACGAGATACAATTTTGTGTATCCTAGTATCTGAGAAAATCGCTGAACACGATGAAAAAAAGATGGCCGCCATGCAAAAACAAAAAATAGTAAAATTAAAATAGCAGTCATTTTGAACTTCCGTTATGTTAGAGTTGTTGTAAAAAAAGTTTCAGATTTTTTGAAAATGGTCGAGCTACCAAAAAAATATTTTCTGGACCACTTGAAATGGATTTACCCGTACACACTTTGTTTGCTGGTACGCAAAAAGAAGCTAAATCTCATAAGAAATTCAAAATTGAGATAAGTTCTTCTGATAGACAGAAACGAAAGATGTCTTAGAACTTTTGGATCAAGATATTATTTGTAATAATATTCCTCGGATACCGAAAGAATCAGTAATTAAAGAGCTTAAACACAATATACCATGGATTACAGATTTAGGAGCAGGAAGTCCAAAAACTGAAATTTTGATTGGAAGAGATTACTACGGACAACTTCTTACAGGTCGAGTAAAACAGCTAAAGAGCGGTTTTACAGCAATAGAAACGAAGTTTCGATGGACCCTTTGTGTTCGTTTAGAAAGTACATCACAGTTTTGTCTGAATTATGGAAATATGTTTATCAGGAGCCTAGCTTTAAAAGATATGAAGATTCCAGAATTATGGAAATTAGAGACAATCGGTATAACAGATCCCTGTCAAACTTTGTCTAAAGCAGAAGAACAAGAACTCGCTCATGATAATTTTATAAAAGAAGTTGATAGAAATATAGAAGGTCGCTCTATTGTAGGTCTTCCTTGGATAAACAACAAACGTGAGATTCCTTCAAATGGACACGTAGCTGAACAAAGATTGATAAATTCAACAAAAAAATTAAAATCAATGAAAATGCTTGAAGAATATGCTAAAGTTTTTTATGAATGGGAAGAAGAAAGCGTTATCAGCAATGTTCCAGGTGAAACACTCAAGATTCCAGGACATTTTTTACCTCATCATCCCATCATCAAACTAGATAGTCTTACTACCAGTGTTCGACCAGTTTTTAATGCATCGTGTAAAGTAGGGAGGTCTCCTTCTTTAAATAATTGTCTCTTTAAAGGACCAAACCTCATTGAACAAATTCCTGCAGTGTTAATAAGATTTCGTGCGAAAGCTATTGGGGTAGTAGCCGATATAAGAAGAGCATTTCTTCAAATTGAAGTCAAAGAATCGGATCGGCATTTCTTACGATTTTTATGGTGGAAGAGTCCTGACGAATTTCAGGTTTATCAACACAATAGAGTAGTTTTTGGAGCAACTTGTAGCTTATTTTTGCTAGGTGCAGTTATAAGATATCATTTGAGTAATGTTGATGAAGAAAATAAATAGATAGCTGAGAAGCTTATGAAATCACATATATAGATAACTGCGTGATTTCAGTCGGCAATGTGCCTGAACTAGAAAATTTTATTTCAAAATCTACAGAAATCATGGCTGACGCGAAAATGGAATTAAGAATGTGGGAATTCGGACTAATTAAAAGGGAAGAAAGCAATTTTCTTAACGAAAAGAAGGTGCTCAGCAAAAATGTAACCAGGATAGTTCCGGTTTTACGGTTGAAGTGGGACATAATGGAGGATAGTTTGAAGATCGCTCATAAATTTAGTGATGAGATAGAAAATCTGTCGAAAAGAAAGATATTAGCTGTAACCCAGGGGATCTTCGATCCAAATGGATTTTTAACCCCAGCATTATTGCCAGCCAAAGTGATAATTCAAGAGGCCTGGTCAACGAAATTATATTGGGATGATCCACTTCCAGAAGAAATCCGGAATAGTTTTCAAAAATGGTATAGTGAACTCAAATATTTAAATGACGTAAAGATAAATAGACGTGTAGGCCATCGTTGTAAAGAAAAATGGTCTATTCATACATTTTGTGATACAAGTACTAGAGCTAATGCAACAGAAGTTTTCTTACGTTGTAAAGATAATACGTTGTCTTTGTACAACTTTTAGGAGCTAAGTCTCGTCTTGCACCAAAGAAAAATATAACCATCCCACGTTTAGAGCTTCTTGCTTGTATTTTATGAATAAGATTGACTAACTTTTGTTTGAAAGCCTTTAATTGTATTTCCATACCAGTAAAGTATTGGACCGACTCTTCGACTGTTCTCGTTTGGATTCGAAGAAAGGACCAATGGGAAACGTTTGTAGGCAATAGAGTTAGAGAAATTAGTAAATTTTCCGAATCTCAACAATGGAACTTCGTACCTGGTCATCTCAACCCTGCTGATCTACCTTCTCGAGGATGTAGTCCTAAACAGCTGCTGAAGATGAGATGGTGGTAGGGACCAGAATGGTTGAAGTTATCGGAAGAAAATTGGCCACGTTCAGAAGCAAGCCGACGAAGAATTAATAAGGATAAAAAAACAGAATATTGGAGTATCTGCGCTTTTATGTTCTAATTCACACGAATTTTTGATATGTAGTAGAATTTCTAAATTTGGTAGACTTATTAATGTCGTATGCTGGGTGAAGAGATTCGTAATGAAGTGCAGAAATCGAAATGTATGTTTTCCATTAGAATTGTCCATTGAAGAAAAGGAAGATGCGGAAAGGTCGCTCTGGTCTGTAATACAATATGAGTGTTCTGGTAATACTACTGATGCAATAAAAGGATTAAAGGTTATGAAAGATCAAGAAGGATTGTTGAGAGTGAAAACAAAGATATTATAGAGCGGGATGACGAATTTTCTTTCTGATATCCAATTTTATTACCATCGAAGCATCATGTAGTGAATTGTCTGATTCATGAATGTCATTTAAAGAAATGTCATGCCTGTCTTCAAACAACTGGATCCATTTTAAGAGAAAAATATTGGATAATTTCTTCTAGACGCAGCATTAGAAGTCAATTGTCTAAGTGTTACAGATGCAAAAGATACTCTGCAAAACTATATACTACACCTCCAATTCACCTACCTCTAGATCGAGTCAGAGATTCCAAAGTATTTGAAGTTGTTGGAGCTGATATTTTCAGCCCTCTTTTCGTAAGGCAAAGATCCAAATTTTGGGTTGTACTTTTTACATGTGCAGTATATAAGGCAATACATTTGGAACTTGTATTAAGTCTCTCAACAGAAGGATTCATTCAGTCACTTCGAAGATTTATAAGCAGGAGAGGAAGGCCGACTACTATATACTCTGATAATGGCTCCAATTTTAGCGGAACCAACAACCTTTTAAAATCATTGGATTACAAGGCAATAGTTTCTTCAAAAGAACTGTCTCCTATTAAATGGAATTTCATCCCTCCAGCAGCAGCTTGGTGGGGTGAATGATGGGAGCGTCTGATAAGATGCGTTAAAATTCCCTTGATCAGAACACTCGGCACTTCAACTTTATTTTTTGTAGAACTTTTGACTGTTCTATGTGTTTTCGAAACAACAATAAATAAAGGGCCTCTAACCTATATTTTTAAAGAAACAGATAAATTTGTACCTTTGACTCCATCACCATTTTTACAAGACATTGAAGAAATAGGTGTTCCTGATTTGAATGCAATAGATTCATATAAACTGCAATCTAGATATAAATACTGTCAAAATATTCGGCAACAACTGAGAAGCAGATTTAGAAAAGAATATTTAGCTGAATTGGTAGAAAGTACAAGTTGTTAGACTAGTAGTCATGATAGAACTAAATCAAAAGAGACTTCATTGGCCTATAGGAAAAATTGTAAAGGTTTTCCCAAGTCGAGATGGAGCAGCCAGAGTGGCTGAAGTTAAAACAAGCTCAGGGACCTTGGTGCGCCCACTTCGTAAGCTGCACTCATTAGAGATATCAAGTCCTGATGACCCTGTAATCCAGACTGTGAGTAAAACTAAAATTAGAAGTGGCAGAGTAGTAAAGAGACTTGTAAAATGACTTTTTCTAAAACTCTGAACTGACTTTTTTTAAACTCTGAAATGACTTTTCTAGAACTCTAAATTTTTCATTATTGTTTTATTATCGTTTAGTTATTATCTTTATTTATTTCTATATTTTGTATTTTGAAATAGGGTTTAGTTTGATCAAAAGTGGTCTGATATTTAATTTGGCTTCCGCCTAAATTAAAGGTGGGAGTATGTTAGGAATTGATAAATTTAATTCTTTATTTTATTTTTACAGCATTTTGCAAATTTGCAATTGTGGTATTTATTTTTTTATCAAATGCGACTCGTTGCTATGGCAGCAAAGCTGTTTTTTCGTCTGCTTTACTTTTACGTTTTTTATCTTACGAGATGAGGTAAAAGTTTAGGTATAAAAAATTGGCATCAATTTTTGATGGAATCAAAAAAAAATTATTTTTTAGAGAGAATGTTTATATTGTTTGTTTGTCGTTCGCGTCTTAAGTTTTATTTAAGAATTATGTTATTTTTATGAAAAGGCACGCAGAAATGTATATAGGATCATCTTTCCAGTTTTAGGACGATGATGAGAAATTTAAAAGGTAAAATGAATATATATTTTTTACATATGTAAATACTTAGAATTCAATATTTCTTCATACTATAATTCTATGTATATACTAAATTTTTTAAAAAGAAAATTCAAGTATAATTAGAGTATTTTTGAACCCAACAATGAAGTTTTGATTGTTTACAATAACTGTTGACCTTCAAACTGTTTAATCATTTCAAGAGTCCGAAAAAAATAGTTCTTGATAATCGAGGTAAATGATAATCAATAGGTTTCTTCCCATTATCACATAATAAGTACAAATCCAACTTCTAGTTTTTATGTCAATTCTTTTAGGAGATAGAGCATCTAAAGACACACAGACAGACGGAGGGCAAATTTGTTTTTCTAAAAATATGTTTTTCCGAATCACCAATGTTTGAAAAGTGTAAACCCGTCAATTTTTTTTCGATTTTTAAAATGATTGAAAGATTTACCCTAATGTATGATGAGTAATTAATAAAATCATGACGTTAGACTATATATTCATTTTTTAATTATTTTTAACGGAAATAATTTATTATCTTTTTTATTTAAAGAATTTCACATTTTTTCAGAGCAACTTTCCGTAATATATATACAGGGTGTCCCAAAAGGTCGTTTTCAAATTTAACATGCTGGTCTGTCATATCATGATGAACAATACTAAATAAGAAACTAAGGGTCCCAAACGTCTTCCAAAGGAGATATGCGCCATTAAACTTTAGGGTCCAAATATTCAAATGATTATAAAAAATAGAAAAATTGGTCGATTCGTTTGCAGTTTTCACTAAAACTATTCTTTATGTCAGTAATTTCTTGAAAATAAATTATAAAGATAAATTTCAAAAAATGTCGATAGAGGGCGCTTTAGACATTGGAGTAACGGTAAACTAGTTTTTACCATTATTTTTTGCATCTCATTAAATTTTTTTAGAAGCTTAGACATAAACTTAAATTTTGAGCTCAAAATCTAAATCGTTGGAAGTGGTTAAGTAGCGCAAACTGAATTGGGGGAGAGGTTCAAATTTCAAATGATTATAAAAAACGGAAAAATTGATCAATTGATTTGCGATTTTCACTAAAATTATTCTTTATGTCAGTATTATCTTGAAAATAATTTATAAAGATAAAATTCAAAAAATGCCGATAGAGGGCGCTTTAGACTTTGGAGTGACGTACAACTATTTTTTACAGTTATTTCTTGCATCTCATAAAATTTTTTTAGAAGCTTAGACATAAACTTAAATTTTGAGATAAAAATCTGAGTCGTTGGGAGTGGTTAAGTAGCGTAAACTGAACTGTGTTCAATGGGGGTGGGGAGGTTCAAATTTCAAATGATTATAAAAAACGGCAAAATTGGTCGGTTTTCGCTAAAACTATTCTTTATATCAATATTTTCTTGAAAATAAATTTTACAGATATCTTTCAAAAAATTCTGCCAGAGGGCGCCTTAAACTTTATGGTAACCAACAACTATTTTTAATCGATATTTTTTGTATCTAATAAAATGCTTGTAAAAGTTCAAACTTAAATTTTGTGCATAAAATCTGCATCGTTGTGAGTAATTAAGCGGCTAAAAATTGAACTGTGTTCGAGGGGTGGGGAAGGTAACATTTCAACTCCTGAACACAGTTCAGTTTGCGCTTCTTAACCCCTCCTATCGATTTAGATTTTGAGCACAAAATTTAAGTCTAAATTTTTGCGAACATTTAATTAGGTTAAAAAAAGAAAATGAAAGGTGAAAAATAATTGTTGGTTATTCTAAAGTTTAAGGCGCCTTCTAACGGATTTTTTTTTAATTTATCTTTAAAATTTATTTTCAAGGAAGTATTGACATAAAGTATAATTTTAACGAAAACCGACCAATTTTTCCGTTTTTTATAATCATTTGAAATTTGAACCTCCCCACCCCCATTGATCACAGTTCAGTTTGCGCTACTTTACCACTCCCAACGATTCAGATTTTTATCTCAAAATTTAAGTTTATGTCTAAACTTTGTAAAAAAATTATAAGATGCAAAAAATAACGGAAAAAAATAGTTGCACGTTACTCCAAAGTCTAAAACGCCCTCTATCGGCATTTTTAAAATTTTATCTTTATAAATTATTTTCAAGATAATAGTGACATAAAGAATAATTTTCGTGAAAATCGCAGACTAATTGAGCAATTTTTCCCTTTTTTATAATCATTTGAAATTTGAACCTCCCCCCCGCAATTCAGTTTGCGCTACTCAACCACTTCCAACGATTTAGATTTTGAACTCAAAATTTAAGTTTATGTCTAAGCTTCTAAAAAAATATAATGAGATGCAAAAAATAATGGTAAAAACTAGTTTATCGTTACTCCAAAGTCTAAAGCGCCCTCTATTGACATTTTTTGAAATTTATCTTTATAATTTATTTTCAAGAAAATACTGACATAAAGAATAGATTTAGTGAAAACCGCAAACGAATCGACCAATGTTTCTGTTTTTTATAATCATTTGAATTTTTGGACCTAAACTTTAATGGCGCATATCTCCTCTGGAAGACGTTTGGGACCCTTAGTTTCCTATTTAATATTGTTCATCATGATATGACAGACCAGCATGTTAAGTTTGTAAACGACCTTTTGGGACACCCTGTATATATATATATATATATATATATATATGTCATCACAGCAATTCTCAATATTCCGAAATTCTTCTTTAAAGCTAAATTTCAGCGCATTAAACATAATCTGAACAGTTTCCTTTCGTATCTTTCTTTTTCAATTAAAGTTCGTCAATACATACTACACCGGTATCTCAAACGCCCTTCTCGCATTATTCCTTTGAATTAGATCTTCTTTAAAACCCAACATTAATCAAGATTTAGCGGTTACTTCCACTTCAATGTTCCGAAAATGAATAGATACTTCGATGATCTTGGAACAATGTGTAAAACATTATTCATGTTCAGAATTGCATAAATACAGAAATTATCTGTGAGAAAATAATTATGAGAGTAAATTCATTTTGTTGGGCTCCCAAATGGTTGGCCAACTGAACATCAATATTTTCTTAGAAATATTTTCTTTTTAAATTTTCTTGGAAATTGCTCAGAAAACGCCTTCAAGGGTTAGTTTTAACACAAATTTTGTAGAAACCTACTATGAAATTTTTTGTTAAAAAATATTTGTGTTCAGTTCGCGGACCATTTAGGAGCCTTGATTTTGACACTTTTGAGATTTTAGGGTTTACATTTAATCAATAAGCCCTATAACTATTGACCCCCAAACTGTTTACACATTTCATAAGAACGAATATTTCAAGAATCCGCTTACGATAATTCCGGATGTTTGAGGTGAGTGATAATCAATAGGCTTCTTCCCATTATCACATACTAAGTAGAAATCGAATTTCTAGTTTCTATATCAATTCATTTGGAAGATTTAGCATCTAAAGACACACAGACAGACGAAGGACAAATTTGTTTTTCTTTTAATATATATTTTTCTGAATCCCCAGCGTCTAAAATGTGTAAATTCGTCAAATTTTTCTTTCGATTTTTTAAAACATTTGCAAGATTTACCCTTACGTTTTATGGATAAGTAATAAATTTTATCATTAGTCTGTATTTCCGATATTTAAATATTTTTACCGGAAATAATTTATTATAGAATATTAATATGCGACTCTCACATTACTAACAAGTCGTAGAATCAACATAATGAAAAATATCCAAGCCAGGGTTCGAACCCAAATTCCTTGGAATAGCGCTCCAAGTGCTCTACCATTTAAGATACAAGGACGATGCCCAGCTTGCCATTTCTTATTTACATTTTGTTGGTCAGGCTGCATTTGTAGCAGAAGATGATAACGTCTACATGAGCCTACAAACCTGTGGCTTAGCATGAGACACAGGTAACCCAGCATCGGTGACTACATCATTTCAATTATAATCAATCATCAGTAGAGAATTACGCTTGAAATTATTGAATATTAATATGTGCCTATCACAATGCTAACAAGTCATAGTAAGAACACAGTGAAAAATGTCCAAGCCATGGATCGAACCCGGAACCCTTGGAATAGCGCTCCAAGGGTTCTACCATTTATGCTGCAAGGACGATACCCAACATTCCATTTCTTCTTATGTTCTTTCTTAAGAAATAGTAAGCTGGGCATCGTCCACGTAGCTTAAATGGTAGAACTCTTGGAGTGCTATTCCAAGGGATCCGGGTTCGATTTCCTGGCTTGGACATTTTTCACTATGTTGTTCTACGACTTGTTAGCAGTGTGATAGTCATATATTAGATATTCAATATTTTCTAGCGTAATTCACTGCTGATATTTGATTGAAAAATTAATTATAATTAAAGTGATAATGTATCATACTTTTAGTTTAAAGAAATCCAGATATCTTTTTCAGAGCAACTTTCCCGAATATCTACATACAACATCATAGCAATTTTATGTATTCCGAAATTCTTCTTTAAGGCTAACGTCAAAATAAAAATAAAATAATATGGTTAATCTATATTTTAATTATTAAAATATTATTACCATAAATAATTTATAATCTTTTTAATTAAAAAAAACTGACATGCTTTGTTATCTTTTTCAGTATATTTTTTCAAAATATCTATTTACAGAACCATAAGAATTGTAAACGTTCCGAAATTCTTCTTTAACCCTTTCAGGGGCGGTGTTTGCAGTCTGCAAACACATAATATTACTGTTCCAATTTCAAACTGGCACCAGTATAATTTTAGTACAATTTCGATTTTATAATATTCGCGAAAAACAGCTCTTGATTATTTTCAAATAAATCTGTTCTTAAATTGTGGTGTGAATCAATTATTTGAACATTTTTGGAGCAGAAATACCTTGCCCCTGAAAGGGTTAAAGCTAAATTTTACCGCATTTAACATAATCTGTACAGTTTCTTTTCGTACCTTTTCCTTTCAATTAAAGTTAGCCAATACGTACTATACCGGTCTCTAAGACGTCCTTTTCTCATTATGCCTTTGAATTGGATCTCCTTTGAAACTCAACATTAATCAAGATTTAGCGGTTACTTCCACTTCAATGTTCCGAAAATAGATGCTTCACGGATTCTGAAATACTGTGTAAGATGTTATTGAGGTTTAGAATTATATAACTATAAAATAGAGAAATTAGCTGTGGAAAAAATAATTATGTGAGTGAATTCCTTTTGACACTCTTCAGATTTTAGAGTTTACATTAAATCGATAAATCCTATAACAATTCAATAGGAGTCTTTCCATTATAATATACTAAGTATAAACTAAATTTAAAGTAACTAACTCATTTTTATGGGAAATAGAGATTTAAAAACACACAGATATACGGAGGACAAATTTGTTTTTCTAAAAATATTATTTTCCGAATCTTCAGTGTCTGAAGTGCGTAAATCTGTCATTTTTTCCAATTCTTAAAACGATTGCGAGCTTTAACCTTAAGAATGATGAGAAGTAATAAAACCATACCGTTAGTCCATAATTTTATTAATATAATATTGATACCAGAAATAATTTATTATCTTTTTAATTAAAAAAAAAATCACATTTCATATTCAGATTGATTTTGAAGGTACCTATTTATAGACCATAGAAATTCTAAATAATAATTTTTCATCAAAGCTAATTTTCAGAGCTTTTAACATAATATGCAAGTTTTCTTTCGTATCTTTTCCTTTCAATTAAAGTTCGCCAATAACGCCGGTCTCTCAAACGTCCTTCTCCCACTATGCCATCGAATTAGATCGCCTTTGAAACCTAACATTATTCAAGATTTAGCGGTTGCTTCCACTTCAGTGTTCCGAAAATGAATAGATGCTTCAAGGATCTTGACATACTAAATAAGACGTTATTAATGTAAATAATTATATAACTATTAAATGCAGAAATTATCTATGAAAAAATAATTATGTGAGTCAATAATTAAAGATTTTTAATACACATTTGATTACACATATTACATTTAATCGGTATTTTTGTTTTTGTTTTTTTTGTGTGAAACATTCAGATTTTAATGTTAATTTATAAAACTGACATTAAATTTGTTTATAAAATTAAGTGCCCAATGAAACCAACATTATTTTAGATAAATATTGTTAGTTTTCAAATCATATATATATATATATATTATATTTCTGTAATTTCAGTTGGTTAATTTCTAATTCTGAATATCTTTCTTTATTGCCATTTTTTAAAGTTTAATTTCTAAATTAAAAGTTAGACTTTCGGTTATTATGTCATTTCCTTCGATTAAACGGTATATTAAGTTTATCTTTAAAGTTTATTCAAACGCATTAACTCATAAAGAAAATAGATTTTACATTTCATTTTGCTTTTTGTTATTGTTGTTAAATTTCACATTCATAAGATGTTCACTCTTATATACTAGTTCCATGTGGAAAGGTAAATTTGATGAAATAATAATATATATACATAAACATATGCGCTTAGTATTATTCTCAAACGACATTTATCTATGCAAAATAATAGTAATAATAATATTCATAGACAGAATTAGCAACTAAATGCACAGATGATTATTTAAAAAAAATCATTAGTTTGAGGGGGAAAAAACTAGTATGATTTTTCTTTAACGTAATGAATATTTTAATTCAAATTGTGTTTGGAATGATAACAACAAGAATAAATTTAATTTAATGAAGAAACTGGTTTCCGAAAAAAAAAAATACACTTCTTTTCTGTCTATCATCTGTTTTTAAAAAGAATTGACTGTAATTAGCTAGAATAGATATGTTCATCTATCTTTTTGGGGTTCCGTATTTATAAAGTGAAAACGGAACCACCATAATATATATATATACTGTATCTGTCTGTCCATCTGTCACAGCCGTTTTACTCATAAGCTATGAAGAACGGAAAGCTCAAATTGGGGGAAATAATAAAGACTATCGACCCACTTATTTACAGATTATAATACTTAGCAAATAAATTTAGAAGAGGGGGCAGGCAGATAATTTAATTGGCCCCCTCCCCCCTTTCTCCGAAGGGGGCTAAACTTCAAGAAAAAAATATTTTCTTTGTATACCTTGTGGGTCATCTTTTGGAAGTTTTTGTTACGCTGAACTCAAAAATATATTTCTTTTAATTTTAGGCATAATATTTTTCAGATATCGTCGAAAATATAGTGCAAAAATACGTCCCCCTATCTGATTCCGAATGTACTGAAACTAAAATTATGAAAAAAGTAAAGGTTATAGATGTTGCTTTAATCCTTGCAGTAAAACTATACCGATTACCCTAGATCTCATATTTTTTTGAGAAACGGACATTTTCTGTTACACACAAATAACCATTTGTGGGCATTGAGCAAAGGTGTTAAGGATCGTTAAAGTTACGTATTTTAGAGGACGTATAAAAGTATTGTTGATAATGATTTTGAAAAAAAAATTTCGATAATTAACGGAGATATTAATCCTTAAATAAAGGGATGGGAGCGGCGTACTTTGCATACCTTCGACGCTTTTAAAGCCTATATAACAACTTTTAATAATATATTTGTGTAATGCAATACCTAGTAGCAGTATAGAAGCAATGATCTTCATATTGTTTCAAACATACTGATTTAATTAGAATTAATCATAAAATTCAGGGCTAGTACGCATAAGAAAAAAATGCACTTTTGTACCAGGATTCTTTTTAAAGTATAATTTGCCTTATTTAATGCAAAACTTTCTTTATTTCAGATATAGCGGCCACTAGGTTACGAAATATTGGTGATAAAATGTCTATGTTCCTTATGCACGCAAAACCTTCTAAAATACTACGCGTTTCGCGATTAGTTTACATTGAGTGGGTCTCTCATTACTACTTTTGTGCACATGAAAGTTAATTAAAAAGTTAACTTCTTTGCGATGCGAGCACAATGCTTAGTTTTTAATCTTTAAACACCTCAAAACAGAAACATTTTTGCACTTAAATCGTGAAAATGATTTAATTAAATAAGGTAAGCTTTAAAAATAACTGGTGGGAATAATGAAGGATTCTAAGAATTTTAAGTACCTGGTATACCAGTCGCTCATCCCCAAGGGTTTAATAATGCATACATTTATTGTGCGCAACCCTTTGAGCGAGATAGTACTCGCACTTGATCGTTTATTAATAATACAGCATTTTTTTAATAGGTCCACATATCCAAATTTTATCATATTATAACGTCCCTCATACCCACATAGCATGCATGGTCACAGTGACGTCACTGTGAGTCACTGTGGTCACGTCACATCTGTGACCAAAATGCCACCCCTCAGTGACGTCACATTTTGACTGAAATGTGACGTCACTCCTGTGAGCAAAATGCTACCCCTCAGTGACGTCACATTGTGACTGAAATGTGACATCACATCTGTGACCAAAATGCCACCCCTCAGTGACTTCACATTGTGACTGAAATGTGACCTTCTTAGAAAATTAAAAAATATATACAAAAAATTCTTCAAAAGATGTTATTTAATGGAAAAAACATTTTTCTGTCAATTGAAAAAGTTTTTGTGACGTCACTGTACCAAAAAGCCACTACTCAGTGAAATCACATTCTGACTGAAATGTGACTTTCTCAGCTAATTTAAAAAAATACAAAAATTCTTCAAAAGATGTTACTTAATGGAAAAAATAATTTTCTGTCAATTGAAAAAGTTTTTGTGACGTCACTGTAAAGCCACTGCAAATAACGTACGTCACGTCACATCTGTGACCAAATGGCCACCACTCAATGAAGTCACATTGTGACTGAAATGTGACCTTCTTAGAGAAATTTTAAAAAAATACAAAAATTCTTCAAAAGATGTTATTTAATGGAAAAAGTACTTTTCTGTAAATTGAAAAAGTTTTTGTGACGTCACTGTAATGTTACTGCAAATAACGTCCCTAATAGCATGCATGGTCACAGTGACGTCACTGTGAGTCACTGTGACCTTTTGGTCACATCACATCTGTGACCAAAATTCCACATTAATGTCAATTTAGTTACAAGTGACACATTTTTCACAAATTTGTCACACTGTGACCACTTTGTGAAACGTCACAAAAGAGCTCTAAAACGGCCATAACGACTTCATATTTTAGTCACTGTGACTTCACATCGACAATCGATTGTCAAAACGTCACAATTAGACTTCAGAACGGTGTTGCAGTGACGTCACCATGCTTTACGGGTTAATTCATCAGCGACTCAAAATGCTTTTCTAATTATACGAATTTTATCTGATTAATAAATATTTTAGGCCTAATACTTATATTTATCTTTTATAATGATTTGTAAGACATGGTGACGTCACTGCAACGTCGTTGTGAAGTCACATTGTGACTTTGTGACCAGCGATTGTCGATGTGACGTCACGTGACGTAGATGTGAAGTCACAGTGACTAAAATGTTAAGTCGTTATGGCCGTTTTAGAGCTTTTTTGTGACGTCACATTGTGACCACTTTGGGACGTCACAATGTGACCAATTTGTGAAAAGTGTGTCATTTGTGACTACTTTGATATTAACATTGTGACAAACTGTGAAATTTTTTTTAGAAAGTCACACCTTAGTCACAATGTGACGTCACTGAGTGGTGGCATTTTCGTTACAGATGTGATGTGACCAAAGTGACTCACAGGGACGTCATTGTGACATCACTGTGACCATGCATGCTATGAGGGCGGGGTATTATATGACGGTCTAAGTTTCGTAATGAAAATAATAGGTCTAAAATCTACTCCAAATAAACACTTTCTTTTTAGTTATTAAAAAGATTAATTAATTAATATTCGACACTCCACTAAAATGGATATGGCTATCCATTACTTTTGTGAATGTATAATTTTTCGCAGTCAACTTTCTTTTCATTAAGAAGCATCCAATTTTAATTTTTAGAAAATTTTAATTTTTTCCTTTAATATTTAAAAATCATGTAAGGAAAAATATTGCTTCTTTTTAATCAAAAATTCACTAATTTAATAAATGTTGTTTCTTTAAAAGTTATTACTTCGTCTTTATTTAATGGATTGAAAGTAGATAAAAGTAAACTATCTTCAAGTAGTAATTTTCTGTTTTCCCTTTTCTGAAATTTGTAGATTTATATGTGTACAAACGCATAAATATTCCTAATACTTTCCAGGTAGTAGCTATGAGTATCAATGTTTAATTTGAAATAACGACAAATTAAATGAAATTTGTGAAAAGAAATTATAATAAAACAAATTTTTATTTCTGTAATATATCCTGATACTTTCCAAGTAGTAGCTATGAGTATCAATGTTTAATTTGAAATAACGACAAATTAAATGAAATTTGTGAAAAGAAATTATAATAAAACTAATTTTTATTTCTGTAATATAATTTTGTTCTTTTCAGTATATGTTATTTCAAAATGATTCTTGGTTCATTAATTAAAATAGTTTTTAAATATCTCCCAATTCATCCGTAGTCTTTTTGCGTGCTTTTGCGGTCGTGGGGGTGTACTGGTTGAATGCAGACATAACTCGAGATATAAGTTAAAACCACAGATTATTTAAACTGTTAGGGCTCAGGGGAAGTGGAGCGTCAGTTCGTCAATTTCGATAACTAGTCACAATACTAAAAGATTAAACTCATAAATATACTCACAGCTCCGGCACTAGACTCAGTCGAGGCACTTGAAAACAACTTCTCACTTAGGCTTCGGCTAAACTGCTAGATAAAATCTTTATTAGACAACCCGTGGCTGTAAAACACTCTTTATTATTCGAAATATTCAACGTAATTAAAACTGTCTCTTACCACCGGTAAAATTCTCGAATAGTTCCGCTCTGAATGAACTCAGTCGGCAAACGCTGCTAGCTATCTCACTTAGAAATTCCTCGCTAATTCACTAGGCTCATGTAGGCACATCGAGGCTAATAATAACTCGTTATAACTCAATCCATTTCAATTCACCGCTTGTCGGCTTACACCGCTTCTCACCACCTAGCTGACTTGCGCCGCTACTCTCCACACACTCAGACTCAAAGCTTTTATATGCTGCAAACTGAGATACTATAAATTTACATATTACTTCTCACGCGACATAACTGTAGAACCGAGGAAGACACACACTCTCTAGAAAAATAAAATAAAAGAGAGGGTAGATGTCGCTTCCACGCTACACATGTTAAGTCATTGACGTCACGATCTCGCAAAAATGCTAGAGTGACTTTATCACAAAGGTGACTCCCTCACAAAGTAAGTTCCTTGCAAATACAATGAAATATTTATAAGGTAATTATAAGGTATTTATAAGGTTAAACAGAATTACTTATAAGGATTACATGAAAAATCTGTAGTTAAATATTACTTAATAATTTTTAGTAGTTTTATGCATTTTTCATGATGTAAATTCTGATTATTTGGATTTGAGATATTTTTTACGCTATTTTGCATCTAATCACGATGCAAAAAATAATTTATTTTATATTTTGAAATTGAGAAAAAGAATAAGAGGAAAAGAATAATATAATAATATACATTTAAATAGCGGAAAGTATTGCAGTATACAGTGTACAGTAGTATTTTAAACAAATCTCCATAAAAATTTCATGTAAAAATTTAATATGTAAATAATAAAAACAATAATAAAAGTTCTCGTTGCTTATAACTTTTACTACAAATTAAATGATTTAATTTTTACTGTCTATTTTTCCCAAAAGACGCTTTTGCTTACATCTGTGGTAAAATTATTTTTGAAACAAATATAAATGAATCATACCTCAATTTCAACTATTTAATTATTACCAAAAGGAATAGAAATAGAATGTTTAATGTTGATTCTAAAATCTAATTAAATACTTATAATGTATTTACATTTATAAATTAATTGAAATCTTTCTTTAACTTTCACGCTTTCAAGATTTTTTATTTTATTTTATTTTAGTTATGCATTAATGGAAGCTATTTTTGAACGTTTATAGTTGTAAAATCTAAATATTGTGACAAAATTGTCAACAGACATAACGAAACACATTTCTTTTTATTACTTTATTAGTATAACGAATATTTATTAAGCTCCAATTAAATTTGTATAATTCGTTTTCCTCTTTACGATAAAAGAATATATTTTCCTAAAATAATGTAGACACATTAAATTACCAAATTTTTGGCTTACATTAACAAATTTTATCAAAGTTTATTTTTTTCCTTTTAGAAAACTGGATCCTTTTAAGCTTTTATTTAATGCAATAGACAAAGTCACACTGTTGGTTTAATCAGTAATGATTTGAATTTTAAATAAACAATAGAATAAACTATTTTAAGACAATGTCTGTATTGAAGAAATTAGGGAAAATGTCTTTACGCTATTTTTTTCTCACCCGTTTTACCAACATTTCATGTACTTAGGGAGAACTGGGGTACATTGATACATGGGGCATATTGATACACCCCCTCTACCGCTCACAGGGTCATTACAGGAAGTTTCGCAACAGCTCCAAAAGGTGATGCTAGTGTATTCAACTACATACAGAAAATCTTGGAATGATTCAGCAGTTTGATGAAATGGGACGGGTGATTTATTGTTTTTGTTGTTCAAAAGTAAATTTGAGTTGTACAACTGAAATGCTATTATACAACTGTTCCAGTATTTTCAACCAAAATGAATACTCTCTCTGGTAAGTACAGCTACTCTTTATCCGTTCCTCATTATTTATTGTTAGATATATTGTGAAGTGTTGGATTTGAGACTCATTTTATTCAAAATCACTGTAAGGGGCACATTGATACAGTTTATGACGGGGCACATTGATACAGCCTAAATCCTTTAATAGTTCATATTTTCATTATCTTTTATTATTTTTTTTTACCATACACTCCTTAATCCAACCTTTTTTTCACGAAAAATTTCTAATATTAGTTTTTATTGAAGTGAAATAGCTCTAATTTCTTTATATTAGAACATTTTATAGTATTTTTGAAAACAGAAGACGTAGGAACTTACCCAGCATCTAGTGCTAGTAGAACTAATAAAAGAAAAGGACGGCATTCTGGAAAATCTCGAATTTATATCGATTCTCCAGAGAAAAAAGTATTTTCGACATGAGAAATGTTAAGTAAGAGAAACAAACTGCAGAACAGAAAATGATACTTATATTATAAACAGAATTTTTAATATAATTATCCTTTATTTTCTGTTTATGAACCTATTTATTAACAGAAAAACTGGTAATTTTTTCATCTTTCATAAGAATGAAGATAATGCTGGGGTTGAAGTGCTAGATATGACAAAGTTACCACAGCCAACAATCAGACAAGAAACAGCCAGAACATCAGGTCAAATATATTTAATTTTGATTGCTTTAATATTGCTTAAAAATAAATTGTGGGTGATTTGAATTTTTATAAATAAATATAAAATGGTTTTCTAACTCATTTTTTATGAAAAATATGCATTGGTATTATTTTGTCGTTATTTTTCTTAAACGTATCAATCTGCCCCGTGGATGGGGCACATTGATACAAATGACTTTTTTTGATTTTTTTAAAATTACATTCAAAAATACTATATAAAACAATGATTGTACATTTTTATAACATACTACACAAGTTTTGCTGTCACCTCATGGAAAAAAAACTTGAATTTTCTCCTTTCTTGACACCAAAAAAAATCTTAGAAAAAAAACTGTATCAATGTACCCCAGTTCCCCCTACATTTTAAATTTTATTTTACTGCTATAAACTATATTATCAAATTATGTTAACATCCTGCTATAAAGTTTTAGAAGTATATGCCAGTCTACACTTTTATATGTATGCTCTAGTGTAAAAGTGATATTATTATGATACTACATGCAATCAAATTTGTCCTCTAAAGCGCTAACATTTATTTTAAAATGAAAAATTCCTTATGGCTTTTCATAATTTTTGCAAATTTGATTTAGATTTCCAGATTTGTTTGTTATTGTTATTTTGTAAAGATATTTTAATAACTTTAATGCTGTCGTGAAGAGGCTTTACAGTATATAGTGAGGGTTTCACAAGAATCTTTTTATTTCTATGAATCTCGCAGCAGAAGTTACATTAGCAGCAATTAAAACATGCGATACACGAAGATTTTTTAAATTTTAATTGAAGACTTTTTAAATTAAATGATTTAATTTTTAATGTCTATTTCTCTCAAAAGAAGATTTTGATTACTTGTGTGGTAAAATTATCCTTCAAATAAACATAAATAAATCATACTTATCGTTCATCTCTTTAATTAAGACCAAGATTAATAGAAATGGAAATGTTTAATGTCGATTCTAAAATATAATTAATTAAATACTTGCAATATATTTACTTTATAATTTAAACTAAATCTTTCTTTAACTTCAAGTATTCAAGTTATCTTTTTTATTTAAGGAAGCTATTTTTGCATTTTTATAATTGCAAAGTCTAATGAGTAGGAGGAAGTGGGGTACATTAATACATCTTTTTTCTAAAAATATTTTGGTGTCTAGAAAGCAGAAATGTCAAGTTATTTTTCTATGTGATGTCAGCAAAACCTGTGTACTGTGTTATAAAAATATACAATCGTTGTTTTATAAATTATTTTTGCATGTAATTTTAAATAAATCAAAAAAAGTAATTTGTATCAATGTGCCCCATCCCCGGGGCAGATTGATACACTTTGATACGTCGGGGAAAAATGGAGACAAAATAAAACCAATGCATATTTTTCATAAAAAAATAATTAGCAAACCATTTTATATTATTTTCTAAAATTCAAATCATCCACACTTTATTTGTAAGCAACATTAAATCAATCAAAATGAAATGTTTAATGACCTGTTGTTCTGATTGTTCCTTGTCTGATTGTTGACAGTAGTAACTTGGTCATATCTGATATTTCAACCCCAGTATTATCTTCTTTCTTAGGAAAGATGAAAAATTAACAAGTTTCCTCTTTATAAATCGGTTTATATACAGAAAATAAAGGCTAATTATATTAAAAATTGTGTTTTTAATATAATTATCCTGTGCTGTTCTGCAGCTTGTTTCTCTTACGTAACACTTTTTATGTAGAAAATACTTTTTTCACTGTAGATTTGATATAAATTTGAGATTTTTCAGGCTGCCGTCCTTTCCTTTAAACAGTTCTACTAGCACTATATGTTGGGTAAGTTCGTACGTCTTCTCTTTGCAAAAATACTATAAAATGTTCAAATATAAAGAAATCAAAGTTATTTCACTTCAATAAAAACTAATATTAAAAATTTTTAGCAAAAAGTGGTTGGATTAAGTAGTGCATTGTAAAAAAATAATATACGGTAATGAAAAAATGAACTAGAAAAAGATTTAGGTTGTATCAATGTGCCCCGACAAAGACTGTATCAATGTGCCCCATACAGCCATTTTGAATAAAATGAGTCTCAAATCCAATACTTCATACTTTATCTAACAAAAAAGAATCAGAAACTGATAAAGAGTATTTTTACTTGCCAGAGAGAGTAGTTTTTTCGGTTAAAAATACTGTAACAGTTGTATAATACCATTTCAATTGTACAACTCAAATTTACTTTTAACCTACAAAAACAATTAATCACTCGTCCCATTTCAACAAACAACTGAATAATTCCAAAACTTTCTGTATATAGTTGAGTGCACTAGTATCCCCTTTTGGAGCAGTTATGAAACTTCTTGTGATGACCCTGTGTGCAGTACAGGGGGTGTATCAATGTCCCCACTTCCCCCTATATACACAGACATAAGGAAATACATCTTTACTTTTTATGTTGATGAGTTTAATGAATATTTATTAAGCTCTAATTAAATCTCATATAATCCATTTTCCCCAATATAATAGAAAAATATATGTTCATAAAATAACGCGTGCATATTAAATTTTTTAATTTTTGGCTCACATTTACAAATTTTATGAAACTTTTTAATAAACTAGATTCTTTAAAGGTTTTATTTCATGTAATTTAAATGTACAAAGTCACATTCTTGGTCTGATGAGTAATGGTTTAAATTTTAAATAAACAATACAATGAACTATATGATGTCGATGTTTTTATTTAAGATGTTAGGAAAATGTCTTTACGTTTATTTTTTTTAATTCTTGCCAATTTAACAAACAGTTCCTGTACTTAAATTTTAATGGTTTAACTTACTGCTGTAAACTATAATATCAAATAACGTAAAATTAATGCTATAAAATTTTAAAAGTATACACTTGTATAGATATACTCTAGTGTAAAAGTGATATTATTATGATTTCACCTGTAATCAAATTTGCCCTCTAAATCGCTAACATTTATTTGTAAATGACAAATTCATTATGGATATTAATAACTTTTGCAAAGTTCTTTTAGATTTCCATATTTGTTTGTTATAGTTATTTTGTAAACCTATTTTAATAACTTTAATATTGTCGTAAAGGGACTATAGATAGTGAGTGTTTTTTTAGGAATCTTCTTATTTCCAAAATTCTCACAGAATAAGGTACATTAGCAACAATTACAACGTGCGATACCTGAGGAATTTTTGAGCACTCTGTATAATTCGCATGTGTGAAGTAGAATATTTAATTTAAAGATTTATTTGGTAGAATATTAAATTTTATAATGCAGTATATCATAATAGGCTCAATAAATTTCATATAAAAATAGCTCAATGCATTCTAAGCTCAATGCGATTTCTTGTAAAATTCTTGTAATTTAATATGGAAATAATAAATATAACTATAAACATTTTCATCAGTTCTCATTTTTTATAACTTTTTCTAATTATTTAAAGATTTAAATGATCTAATTTTTAATGTTTATTTTTTCCAAAAGACGCTTTGAATTACATCTGTGGTTAAAATTATTCTTCAAACAAATATAAATGAATCAAATTTTCCTTTCACTACTTTAATTAAGACTGCAATAAATAGGAATGGGAATGTTTAATGCTGGGTTTATAATCCAATTAATTAAATACTTAAAATATATTTACATTTATAAATTCATTGAAATCTTTCTTTAACTTTCAAGTATTCAAGTACTTTTTTTTTAATTTAAGAAAGCAATTTTTGGAGGTGTATAATTGAAAATCTTATTAATATAATATAATTGTAAATATACATAACGAAATACATCATAATTTTTTTATGTTGATAAGTATAATGAATATTTAATAGGCTCTAATTAAATCTCGTATACTCCATTTTCCCGTTTACGATAAAAAATATAAGTTTCCTAAAATAACGCGTACAGATTAAATTATTAAATTTTCAGTTCACATTCACAAATCACGTAAAAATTTTTATTATTTTTATAGTTAGCTGGATCCTTTCAAGTTTTTTTTCATCTAATGTAGTATACTAAATCACACTATTGGTTTGACGAGTAACGATTTACATTTTAAATGAACAATACAATGAACTATTTTAAGGCGATGTTCCTGTTTAAGAAGTTAGAAAAATGTCTTTCGTTTAATTTGTTAAAAAATCTCGAAAGTTTTACCGACATTTTATGTATTTACTTTTTAAAGGTTTAATTTAGTGCTACAAACAATATTATCAAATGATGCCAAAATTTTGCGATAAATTTTAAAAGTATATGGAGGTCTACACTTTTAAAAGCATATTCTAGTTTAAAAGTAATATTATTATGAATTTCTCTGTAATAAAATTTGTCCTCTAAATCGCTAACAATTATTTTTAAATGACAAATTCATTATGACTTTTTTATAATTTTTAAACAGTTCTTTCAGCTTTCCATATTTGTTTTCTTATGGTTATTTTGTAAAGATATTTTAATAAATTTAATGTTGTTGTGAAGGGACTATATATAGTGAGCGTTTTACAAGAATCTTCTTTTTACCATGAATCTCACAGTATAAGATACATTAGCAGCAATTAAAACTTGCGAAACACGAAGATTTTTACAACGCTTGATATGCTTCGTATGTGTGAAAGTATAACATTTAATTTAGAAATTTATTGGATTTTACATTTTGTAGAGTAGTATTTCAAATTAAGCTCAATACAATTTCATATAAAAACTTCATATGGAAAAAATAAAAGTAATAATAAAAGGTTGCACCAGTTCGTGTTGCTTATAACTTTTAAAACAAATTAAACAAATTAAATGATTAATTTTTAATGTCTGTTTTTCCCAAAAGACTCCCTTTATTACGTTTGTGGTAAAATTATTCTTCAAAGAAATATAAATGAATCATACTTTCCGTTCATCTCTTTAATTAAGACTAAAATGAAAGTACATGCAAATGATTAATGTCGATTCTAAAATTCAATTAATTAAGTACTTAAAATATATTTACATCTCTAAATTAAATTCAATCATTATTAAACTTTAAAGTACATTATTTTAACTTAAGGAAGCTATTTTTGCATGTCTATAATTGTAAAATCTAATTAATATAATGGAATTGTAAAGAGACATAACATAATACATCTTTATTTTTTTTTTACGTTGATGAGTATAATGAATATTTATTAAGATCTAATTAATTCTCATATAATTCGATTTCCCCTTCATGGTAAAGAATATATTTTCCTAAAAAACGTGTACATATTAAATTGTTAAATTTCTTGCTCAAATGTTAAAAAAAAAAAAAAAAAAAAAAAAAAAAAAAAAAAAAAAAATCTTCACAAATGTAAAAATCAAAGATTTTTTTTTTTTTTTTTTTTTTTTTTACAGTAAACTGAATCTTTTCAAGATTTTATTTTCTTTAATGTAATACATAAAACAACCATTGATTTAAACAGCAACGATTTATAAACCTTTCAAGAAGTAATTTCTTATTATTTAGATTCGAGTTATTTTTAACGCTATTTTGCCTCCAATACCGATGCAAAAAAAAATTTATTTTGAAATGGAGTAAAAGAAAAAGAGAAGCATTTAAATAGCATAAATTAAATGATGTACAGTAGTATATCATGTTAAGTAAAATACAATTTCACGTAAGAAATTAATATTGAAATAATAAAAACAATAATAAAAGATTGCATCAGTTCTCATTGCTCATAACTTTAACTACAAATTTAGCAAATTAAATGATTTAATTTTTAATGATTATTTTTCCCAAAAGATGATCGTGATTACATTTGTGGTAAAATTATTCTTCAAACAAATATACTTGAATGATACTTTCCGTTAATCTCTCTAATTAAGACTGAAATGAATAGAAATGAAAATTTTTAAATGTCGATTCTAAAATCTAATTAATTAAATACTTAGAATATATTTCCATTGGAAAATAAATGAAATCTTTCTTTAGCTTAAATATTCAAGTTATTTTTTGTTATTTACGTAAGCTATTTTTACATGTTCATAATTGTAAAATCTAATTAATATAATGAAATTAGACATAACGAAATACATCTTTATTTTATACGTTGATGAGTATAGTGAATATTTATTAAGCTCTAATTAATTCTCATATAATTCGATTTCCAATTCATGGTAAAATAATATATTTTCCGTGAAAATATTAAATTATTAAATTTCCAGCTCACATTTACAAATTTTATCAAAGTTTTTAATATTTTTTTAGTGAAATGAATCATTTTAAGATTTTATTTCATTCAATGTAACATCATTGGTTCAGTAATGATTTAAATTTTAAACAAACAATACAATGAACTATTTTAAGGCAAAGTTTGTATTTAAGAAGTTTGGAAAAATGTCCTTGCGCTTTTTTTTTCAATTCTCACCAGTTTTACCGAAATTTCATGTACTTACTTTTTAAAGATTTAATTTACTGCTGTAAACTATATTATCAAATTATGTCAAAAGCATGCTATAAAGTTTTAGAAGTATATGCCGGTCTACACTTTTATAAGTATACTCTAGTGTAAAAGATATACTATTATAATTTCACCTGTAATCAAATTTGTCCTCTAGATTGCTAACATTTATTTCTAAATGACAAATACATTATGGCGTTTAATAATTTTTGCAAAATTCTGTCAGATTTCCACATGTGTTTGTTACGGTTTTTTTTAAAAACTTATTTTAATAATTTTAATGTTGTCGTAAGAGGACTTTATAGTACATAGTGAGGGATTCACAAGAATCTTCTTATTTCCCTGAATCTCGCAGTATAAAGTATGTTAACAGAAATTAAAACGTCCGATATATGAAGACTTTTTCAACATTTAATGTACTTCGTATTGATGAAAGTATAACTTTTAATTTAGAGATTTATTTAGTTGAATATTAAATTTTGTAGAGTAGTATTTCATATTAAGCTCAATACAATTTCATAGACTAATTAAATATGGAAATAATAAAAAAATAAAATAATAAAAGATTGCATCAGTTCTTATTGCTTATAAATTTTACTACAAATTTAACAAATTAAATTATTTATTTTTTATGTCTATTTCCCCCAAAATGCGCTTTTGATTGCATTTTTAGTAAAAATTATTCTTCAAACAAATATACATGAATCATACTTTCCATTCATCTCTTTAATTAAAACTGAAATAAACAGAAATGGGAATGTTTAATCTCTATTCTAAAATCTAATTAATTAAATGCTTTGAATATATTTACATTTATAAATTAAATTAAATCTTTCTTTAACTTTCCAGCATTAAAGTTATATTTTTAATTAAGGAAGCTATTTTTGCATGGGTATAATTATAACGTATAATTAATATATTGGAATTGTAAACAGACATAACGAAATGCATCTTTAATTTTTATGTTAATGAGTATAATGAATATTTATTAAGCTCTAATTAAATCTTATATAATTAATTTATTTTTTACGATAAAAGAACATATTTTTCTAAAATACCGTGTACACATTAAATTATTAAATTTCCAGCTCTCACATTTAAAAATTTATCAATGTTTTTATGTATTTCTTTTTACGAAACTGGTACTTTCAAGATTTTATTTCATTAAATGTAATTTAAAAAGTCACACTGTTGGTTTGATGAGTGATAATTTAAATTTTAAATGAACAATACAATGAAGTATTTTAAGGCAATGTCTGCACTTAAAAAGTCAGGAAAAGTGTTTTTACTCTTGTTTATTTTTTTAAGTCTCACAAGTTTCACTGACATTTCACGTACTAACATTTTAAAGGTTTAATTTACTGAAAGAATCTATATTATCAAATGGTGTCAAAAGCATGCAATAAAGTTTTAAAATTATATGCTAATCTACAGTTTTATAAGTATACTCTAGTGTAATAGTGTCATTATTATGATATTGTTTGTAATCAAATTTGTCCTCTAAATCGTTAACATATATTTTAAGATGAAAAATCCATTATGGCTTTTAATACTTTTTCCAAAGTTATTATAGATTTCCATATTTGCTTGTTATTGTTATTTTGTAAAGATATTTTAATAATTTTAATGTTGTCGAGAAGGGACCATATTTAGGGAGGGTTTTACAAGAGTCCTCTTATTTCTATGAATCTCACAGCAGAAGTTACGTTAGTAGCAATTAAAACGTGCGATACACGAAGACTTTTCAACGCTTGATGTACTTCGTATGTGTGAAAGTAGAATATTTAATTTAGGTTTTTAGTTAGTAGAATATTGAGTTTAGATATTTAGTTAGTAGAATATTAAATTTAGATATTTAGTTAATAGAATGTTAAATTTTGCATATTAGTATTTCACACTAGGCTCAATACAATTTCATATAAAAGTTTAATACCGAAATAATAGCAATAATAATAAAACATTAAATCAGTTTTCATTGCTTAAAACAAATTAAATGATTTAATTTTAAATGTCTACTTTTCCCAAAAGACGCTTTTGATTACATTTGTGGTTAAAATTATTTATCAAAGAAATATAAATTAATCATACTTTCCATACATCGGCTAAAATGAATAGAAATGGGAATGTTGAATGTCGATTCTAATTAATTAAATACTTAGAATATATATTTACATTTATAAATTAAGTAAAATCTTTCTTTAACTTCAAGTATTCAAGTTATCGTTTTTATTTAAGAAAGCTATTTCTGCATGTTTATAATTGTAAAGGCTAATTAATATATTGAAATTGCAAACAGAGGTAACAAAATACATCTTTATTTACTTTTTATGTTGATGAATATAATGAATATTTATTAAGCTCTAATTAAGTCTCATAACCATACATTTTCCCTTTTACGACAAAAAAATATAGTTTCCTAAAATAACGTATACATATTAAATTATTAAATTTTCAGCTCACATTTACAAATTTTATCAAACATTGTAATATTTCTTTTAATAAACAGGATCCTTTCAAGCATTTATTTTATGTAATGTAATATACAAAGTCACATTGTTGGTTTAATGATTATTGCTTTAAATTTTAGATAAACAATAGAGTGAACTATTTGATGTCAATATTTGTAATTGAGAAGTTAGGAAAAACGTTTTTACGCTTATTTATTTATTTATTTATTTTTAATTCTTGCCAGTTTTATCGATAGTTCATGTACTTATATTTTAAACATTTAATTTACTGTTGTAAACTACATTATCAAATGATGTCAAAATCATGCTATAAAATTTTTTAAATGTATGCGGGTCTACGCTTTTATAACTATACTCTAGTGTAAAAGTGATATTATTATGATTTCACATGTAATCAAATTTGTCCTCTAAATCCCTAACATTTATTTGTAAATGACAAATTCATTATGGCTTTAAATAATTTTTGCATAGCTTTTTGAGATTTCCATATTTGTTTGTTATGGTTATTTTGTAAGTAATTTTAATAACTTTAATGTTTTCGTGAAGGGACTATGTATAGTGAGGGTTTCACAAGAATATTCTTATTTCCGTGGATCTCGCAGCATAAGATACACTAGCAGCAATTGAAAGGTGCAATACATGAAGACTTTTTTAAAGCTTAATGTTCTTCATATGTTGGAAAGTACAATATTTAATTTCGAGATTTATTTAATAGAATATTAAATTTTGTAGAGTATTATGTCATACTGGGCTCAATACAATTTCATACAGAAATTTAATATGGAAATAATAATATAAAAAAAACATAAAAGATTGCATCAGTTCAATTTGTAATGTTTATTTGCACAAAAGATGCTTTTGATTACATCTGTGATTAAAATTATTCTTCAAACAAACAAAGATGAATCATACTTTCTGTTAATCTCTTTAATTAAGGCACAAATGAATAGAAATGGGAATGTTGAATGTAGGTTCTAAAATCTAATTAATTAAATATTTTGAATAGATTTACATTTGTAAATTAAATGTAATCTTTCTTTAACTTTCAAGTATTCAAGTATTTTTTTTTAATTTAAGGAAGCAATTTTTGCACGTTTATAATTGTAAAATCTAATTAATATAATGGAACTGTAAATAGACATAACGGAATATATCTTTATTTTTCATGTTGATAAGTAACTGAATATTTATTAGGCTCTAATTAAATCTCGTATGATCTATTTTTCCATTTACGATTAAAAAGACATATATGTGTAAGTTTCCTAAAATAACGCGTAAAGATTAAATCATTAAATTTCTGGCTCACATTTACAAATTACATGAAACTTTATTATATTTTGTATAGTTAGTTGGATCCTTTCAAGAAATTATTTCATCTAATGTAATATAGAAATTCGTGATATTGGTTTGATCAGTAGTGATTTAAATTTTAAATGAACAATACAATAAACTATTTTAAGGCAATGTTTCTATTTAAGAAGCTAGAAAAATGTCTTTCGTAAATTAAAAAAAAATCTCACTAGTTTTACCGACATTTCATATATTTTCATCTTAAAGGTTTAATTTACTGCTGTAAACTATATTATCAAAAAACGTAAAAATCATGATATAAAGTTTTAGAAGTATATGCCTGTCTACACTTTCATAAGTAAACTCCAGTGTAGAAGTATTATTTAGGTACCCTGGGGTAATAACGCCACGTTAAGGTTCTACCAATTTTCACGGCTCAGTTTTAGATTGTATTTCTTAAACAAATATATGATTTGATGCAGTAACTCATTAACTATCTATATAAAAAAATAATATAACAGATATGTATTTATAAAATGTAATGGCGTGATTTCTTGACCAATGCTGTTTGGCGTTATTACCCACTTGTGTGGGTAATAACGCCATGCAAACAAAACTAGGAAATAAGATGAAACAATTGCATATAGATTGCCCAATTCTAAAAATACAAACTCTACAAACTTAGAAATTTACAAATTGCATTCTAAGCTATTGAAAATGTTCAATTTTTTGTGAAAGTGTAAGAAAAATCAAGGTGTGGTGTGGGGGGGGGGGGAGGATGAGGCAAAAGAATATCAGACCGTGAGCTTCTTTTTGCTTAAAAAGGACCGCTTAAATAGAATTATTAGATACATTGCACAGTTTTAACTGTGTTTATTTGAATCAGTATTTAGGATGTAGCTCGGCCACTGTAGGGAATCAACCGGGGTATTAATGCCAAGGACTGGCATTATTTCCCCGTTATAGTAATTGCGCTGTACATTTTAAATTACAAATTATCTCGAGAAGATATCCAAAATCTTCAACAACATTTTGAAAGTCCATGAAATGTAGCACAAATTTATGTAATTAACAAAGTATTTCCGGATAAAAAAAATAGTCTTCAGATCACAAAACGTATCTCGCAAATTTTAGATCAAGCGTTAATTTTAGTTGCTTGTAAAAACAATAAGACCTAAAAATGAAACAAATTAACTTGAAGCTGTTTTTTGCGATTTATATGACTCAAAACCCTTCTGCGCAGAGCACATGGGTGTCATTTACCAGATTATTTCATAATTAAGTAAAATATTAGCACTTGGCGTTATTACACCAGACCAACTTACTATGAATTTACGTGTAGTAAAATTTGTCCTGTATATCGCTAACATTTATTTGTAAATGACAAATTCATTGTAGATTTTTATAATTTTTGCAAAGTTCTGTTGGATTTCCATATTTGTTTGTTATGGTTATTTTGTAAAGATAGTTTAATAACTTTAATGTTGTCGTGAAAAGACTAAATATATATTGAAGTTTTTACAAGAATCCTCCTGTTTCCATAAATCTCACAGTATAAGGTACAATAGTAGCAATTAAAGCGTGAGATACATAAAAACATTTACAACGCTTGATGTATTTTTTAAGTGTGAAAGTATCATACTTAATTTAGAGATTTATTTAGCTGAATAGAGGAGTATTTCGTATTAAGCTGAATACAATTTTATATGAAAATTTCATATGGAAATAATAAAAATAATATTAAGAGACTGCATCACTTTTCATTGCTTATACCTTTTACTACAAATATAACAAATTAAATTATTCAATTTTTAGTGTCTATTTTTCCCAAATGAAGATTTTGATTTTATTTGAAGTTAAATTTTCTTTAAACAAATATAAATGATACATGCTTTATGTCCATCTCTTTAATTAAAACTAAAATGAACAAAAATGGGAATGTTTAATGTCGATTCTAAAATCTAATTAATTAATTACTTAGACTATATTTATATTTATAAATAAATCTTTCTTTACCTTTAAATTATAAAAGTTATATTATTTATTATAGGAAGCTATTTTTGCATGACTATACCTGTGAAATCTAATTAAAATAATGGAATTGAAAACATACATAAAGAATACTTTTTTTATTACATTGATTAGTATAATAAATATTTATTAAGCTTTACTTAAATCTCATATAATCCATTTTCCTTTTCACGATAAAAGACTATATTTTCCTAAAATAACGTGTATATATTAAATTATAAAGTTTTCGGCTTATATTTACAAATTTTATCAAGTTTTTTATTTATTTATTTATTTATTTGTAAAGTTGATTTTTTCAAACTTTTATTTCATTTGATGTAATATTCAAAGTCACACTGTTGATTTGATTAGTTATGATTTAAAGTTTAAATAAATAATACAATGAACTATTTTAAGGCAATGTTTTATTTAAGAAGTTAGGAAAAATCTCTTTACTCTTATTATTTACTATTTATTATTTATTATTATAAGTTCTCGGCAGTTTAATCGATATTTCATCTACTTACTTTTTAAAGGTTCAATTTTGTGCTGTAAACTGTATTATCAAATGATATCATAAACATGCTATAGAGTTTTCGAAGTATATGCCAGTCTGCACTTTTATAAGCATATTCTAATGTAAAAGTGATATTATTATGATTTTACCTGTAATCAAATTCGTCCTTTAAATTATTATAATATAACTTTAATAAATATAACTTTAAATTAACATTCATTTGTAAGCAGTTTTTTGTAAGACAAATTCATTATGATTTTTTATAATTTATATGATTTTTATAAGTTTTTTTAGTTTACTATATTTGTTTGTTAAGGGTATTTTGTAAAGATATTTTAATAACTTTAATGTTATCGTGAAGAGATTATAGATAGCTAAGCTACACAAGAATCTTCTTATTTTCATGAATCTCGCAGTATAAGGTACCTTAGCAGGGACTAAAACTTTCGATACATGAAGACTTTTTCAACGCTTTATGTACCTTGTATGTGTGGAAGTACAATATTTAATTTACAGATTTATTTAGTGAAATATTAAGTTTTGTAAAGTATATTTTTCATATAAAACGTAATACAATTACACATTAAACTTTAATATGGAAAAAAAAATAACAATAAAAGATTCATCAGTTCTCCCTACTTATAATTATTTACTACGAATTTAACAAAATAAATTATTTAATTTTTAATTTCTATATTTCATAAAAGATGCTTTTGGTTACATATGTGTTAAAATTATTCTTCAAACAAATATACATAAATCATACTTTCCATCCATCTCTTTAATTAACACTGAAATGAATAGAAATTTGCATGCTTAATGTTCTAAAATCTTCGAAATATTTAATTCTAAAATCTTATTAAATATTTAAAATATATTTACAATTATAAATTCAAATTAAATCTTTATTTAGCTTTTATGTATTTAAGTATATTCTTTATTCAGTGAAACTATTTTTGCATGTTTAAATTGTAAAATCTAATTAATATAATGGAACTGTAAACATACATATAGAAATACATCTTTTTTTACGTTCATGACGTTCAATACATATTTGTTAAGTTCTAATTAAATCCCATATAAATCGTATTCCACCGCACTGTAAAGAAAATTCTGTAGAGGTACTAAACTTTTTCTAGGAAACTGGGATTCCTAGAACTTTTCCTGTAACGGTAACAGCAAAAATTCTAGTTTTAGAATCAGTTACATGGATTTTTCTTGTTATCGTTACATGAAAAGTTCTTGGAATCCCAGTTTCCTAGAAAATGTTTAGTACCTTTACAGATTTTTTTTTACAGTGCGTACACAATAAAATATAATATTTTCCTAAATTAACGTGTACATATTAAATTATTAAATTTCCGGCTCACATTTACAAATTTAATCAAAGTTTTTAATATTTTTTACAGTAAACTGAATCTATTCAAGCTTTTCTTTCATTTGATTCAATACTTTAAAACATATGATTGATTTGAACCGTAACGATTTATACACCTTTCATGATGTAATTTCTTATTTTTTGGATTCGGCGTATTTTTAACGCTATTTTGCATCCAATCACGATAAAAAATAGTTTATTTTAAATTTTCAAATGTAGTAAAATAAAAGGAGAAACATTTAAACAGCAGAAATTTGATTTTGTAGAATAGTATTTCATTCTAAGCCCAATAAAATTTCATGTAAAAATTTAGTAAGGAAATAACAAGAAAAGATTGCATCAGCATTTCTTATAACTATTTACTACAAATTTAACAAATTAAGTAATTTAATTTTTAGTGTCTATTTTTCCCAAAAGACACTTTTGATTGCATCTGTGGTAAAATTATTATTCAAACAAATATAAAGGAATCATACTTTCCGTACATCGGCTAAAATGAATAAAGATAGGAATGTTGAATGTCGATTCTAAAATCTAATTAATTAAATACTTAGAATATATTTACATTTATAAATTAAATGAATTTTTTTTTAACTTCAAATATTCAAGTTATTTTTTTTTATTTATGGAAGCTATTTTTCCATGTTTATACTTTTAAACTAAATTAATTTAATGGACTTGTAAACAAACATAACGAAATACATCATTATTTTTTAACATTGATGAGTATAATGAATATTTATTAAGCTCTAAATAAATCTCATATAATCCATTTCCCCCTTTACGATAAAAGAATATATTTTCCTAAAATAACGCGTACGTATCAAAAATTAAGTTTACGGCTCACACTTTCAATTTTTAGAAATATTTTAATATTTTTTAAATTTTAAATTAACTTTTTTTAAGCTTTTATTTCATGTAATGCAATACGTCAAAACACAGAATTGGTTTGAACCGTACACTGTAAAAATAAATCTGTGAAGGTACTAAACATTTTCTAGGAAACTGGGATTCCAAGAACTTTTCATGTAACGATAACAGGAAAAATTCATTTAAACAATTCTGAAACTTGAATTTTTGCTGTTACCGTTACAGGAAAAGTTCTTGGGATCCCAGTTTAAAGGTTTAGTACCTTTGCAATTTTTTTTTTTACAGTGTATCGATTTAAACACATTTCATGATGCACCTTCTCATTATTTGAATTTGAGGTATAACGCTATTTTTCATCAAATCACTCTGAAAAATATCGTTTAGTTTAAATTTTGAAATGGAATAAAAGAAAAAGAAGAGCATTTAAATAGCAGAAATTGAATTGCGTAGTGGAAAATTTCTTGCTATGCTCAATACAATTGCATATAAAAATTTAATATGGAAATCATAAAAAAATAATAAAAGATTGCATCAGCTTTTAATGCTTATAACTTTTACTACAAAATTAACAAATAAATAAATTTAATTTTTAAAGCCTATTTTCGCAATACACGCTTTTGTTTACACTTGTGGAAAAATTATTCTTCAAACAACTATAAATGAATCATAATTTCCGTTTATCTCTTTAATAAAGACTGAAATAAATAGAAATAAGAATTTTTAAAGTCGATTCTAAAATCTAATTAATTAAATACTTAGCATGTATTTACATTTACAAATTAAATGAAACTTTCCTTAACTGAGCATTGAAGTTATTTTTTTTTAAGGAAGCTATTTTTGCATGTTTATAGTTCTAAAACTAAATCAATATAAGGGAATTGTACACAGACATAATGAAGTACATCTTTTTTTTTTAAGGTTGATGACTATAATGAATATTTATTAAGCTATAATTAAATCTAAATCCATTTTCCCCTTTACGATAAAAATAAATATTTTCCTGAAATAACGCGTGCATATTAAAAAATTAAATCTCTGGCTCACAATTACAAATTTTATCCATGTTTTTAACATTTTGAAAGTAAGCGAAATCCTTTCAAGCTTTTATTTCATGTAATGTTAATACATTAAACGCACCATTGGTTTAAGCAGTAACGACTTATACACCTTTCATGATGTAATTTCTCATTACTTGGATTCGAATTATTTTTAACGCTATTTTGCAGCCAATCACGATGCAAAAAATAGTTTATTTTAAATTTTGAAATGGACTAAAAGAAAAAGAAAAATGTTTAAATAGCAGAAATCAAATTTTGTAGAGTAATATATCATGCTAAGTCCAATAAAATTTCATGTAAAAATTCCGTATAAAAAAATAATAATAGATTGCGTTAGTTACCATTGCTTATAACTTTTACTACAAATTTAACAAATAAATAAATTTAATTTGTAAAGCCTATTTTTCCCAAAAGACGCTTATGATTACATCCGTGGTGAAATTATATTTCAAACAATTATAAATGAATCATAATTTTCGTTCATCTCTTTAATTAAGACTGAAATGAATAGAAATGGGAATGGTTAAAGTCGATTTTAAAATCTAATTAATTAAATACTTAGAATATATTTACATTTACAAATTAAATGAAATCTTTCCTTAATTAAGTATTAAAGTTATTCTTTTTAAGGAAGCAATTTTTGCATGTTTATAGATGTAAAACTAGATTAATATAAGGGAATTGTAAATAGGTATAACGAAATACATCTTTTTTTAAAGGTTGATGACTATAATGAATTTTCATTAAGCTCTAATAGATTCTCATATAATCCACTTTCCTCTTTACGATTAAAGAATATATTTAACTAAAATAACGCGTACATACTAAATAATTAAATTTCCGGCTCTCATTTGAAAATTTTTACCAACATTTTAATATTTTTTACTGTAAACGGTATTATTTCAATATTTTATTTCATGTAATGCAATACATTAAAGCACACCATTGGTTTGAACAGTAACGATTTATATACCTTTCATCATGTAATTTCTCATTATTTGGATTCGAGGTAATTTTGACGATATTCCGCATCCAATCACGATACAAATGTAGTTTACTATATATTTTGAAATATAGTAAATAAAAAAAGCATTTTAATAGCAAAATTAAATTTTGTAGAGTAGTATATCATGTTAAGCACAATACGATTTCATGCAAAAATTTAATATGGGAATAATAAAAAAAAAAATAAAAGATTAACATCAGTTCTCATTGCTTATAGCTTTTACTATAAATTTAACAAATAAAATAATTTTATTTTGAATGTCTACTGTTCCCAAAAGACACTACTTTGATTACATCTGTGGAGAAATTATTCTTTAAACAAATATAAATAAACCATACTTTTTGTTCATCTCTTTAATTAAGACCAAGATGAATAGAAATGGAAATGTTTAATGTCGATTCTAAAATCTAATTAATTAAATACTTAAAATATATTTTCATTTATTAATTAAATGAAATTTTTCTTTCACTTTCTAGAATTCAAGTTACTTCTTTTATTTAAGGAAGCTATTTTTACGTGTTTATAATTTTTAAGTCTAATAATATAATGAAATTGAAAACAGACGTAACGTAGTACATCTTTATTTTTTTACGTTGATGAGTATAATGAATATTTATTATGCTCTAATTAAATATCACATAATCTATTGTTATTTCACCCTGCTAGGTGGGGCTTGTTGAGTTTAAGCCATTTGGTAGGCCTCCCCACCTAGCTGAAACTGAAACTGAAACTGAACTCCCCTTTACGAGTTTCGTTTAATTTTTAAATATCTCGCTAGTTTTAACGACATTTCATATGCTCTCATTTTAAAGGTTTAATTTACTACTGTAAACTATATTATCAAAAAACGTAAAAATCATGCGATAAAATTTTAGAAGTATATTTCGGTCGATACTTTTATAAGTATACTCTAGTGTTAAAGTTATATTATTTTGAATTTACTTGTAATAAATTTTTTCTTGAATCGGTAACATGCACTCGTAAATAATAAATTAATTATGCCTTTTTAAAATTTTCATAGTCTTTTTAAAATTCCAGATTTGTTTGTTACTGTTATTTGGTAAAGATATCTTTATAACTTTAATGTGGTCGTTTAAGGACTACATTAGTGAAGATTTTAAAAGAAACTTATTTCCATGAATCTCTCAGCATTAGGAACATTTTAGGAACATTAACTGCATCTAAAACGTGTCATACATGAAGACATTTTCAACACATGCTATATTTACCAAGTGTAAAATCAAGTATTGTGTAGAATGTCTGTTTCAATTTCTTCAGAATAAAGTAATATTTCTATTTAAATATTTTCTGTTGTATAAGTTTAAGAGAGGATTATATTTTAAGAAAAAAAAAAAACTGTTTGAAAACATTGGGAGATTAGTAAAGTAAGTTAAACTTTAATGTATTTTGAAATTATCTTTTCTATTAATAATATTTCTGTGATTGCGGTTGTTTAGAGTCTGCAAAATTAAAGTAGCTTCCTCTACGAATATTTTTCTTTCTTTTCGAAAAAAAGTTATAAACTGCTGATCTTTTCTTTAAAAAAGTATAAAGCTAGCACTTGCATTTCTCCAAGGAAAACATTTCCAGGAAACTGTGGTACATTTTTACCGATTGTGACTCCCCAGAACTCAAAAACATCCTCCGATAATATAATAATAATATATAGTACAAACATGTCCAAAACGTTTAATTAATGCAATATTCAAATAATAACTGAATCCTGAAATAATGGAAACTTGAGTTTAATTCCTTGAAGACGGTCAAATTTACATTGCGTTAGAACTAACTTATTTAAACATATCGATTAACACATAAAAAGTTAGTTTATACAATATCTATATAAAATTTTAATTAGACCTAAAAGGAAATGTTGCCTTTTTGACAGCCTTCATTTCAAGGCTTCGTGAATTATGAAAATGTAAGAGACTGATCCTTATTCTAATTTTCAATGTTTAAAAGTATTATGTCCATGATCAGTGATTTTTTTTCTTTAATATCTCATATGTTCTAATCATAATAATAATAAATACCAGAGAGTAGTTAATTTGATCTAGAAAGCGCGATAAATTATGATTCCTAAATTTAGATCTAAAATTAGATATTTCAAAGTTTGTAAATCTTCATAAAAATATTTCGTTTTGCAGTTATCTTAAACTTGTGCGTAAATGTGACTGCCAGTGAACTAGAAATTGCCATAATAAAATATTGTAATTAAACGATGAAAATGTAATACTTCCATGAAAAACAGGGTATTTGAAGTTATAAAATAATGGAGAAAAAAGCAATTTAATTTACATATTATTTTTGCTTTTTGACAAGTGTTCTTAAAATTTATTAATAGAGTATTTTTGAATCATTGTTTATATTTCTGTTAAGATAATTATTTATTGCATTATTTAAAGTATTGTAATCTAAATTAAATATGTGTGCTATATTTTGATTATTAATATGTTTAAACTGTAATTAGAACTTTTTTTTTACTTCACAATTTTCAAAATCAAAATGATTTTATAATTTCTTAATCCACAGTATAACACAATAATTGCTATAAGATCACTGTTGGAAGTACACATGAATATTATTGAAATTAAAGTGTATGACAAAATATGTTTGTAATACGAAGAGAATATGCTCTGCTCAGTATAACATATTAGTCAGATATGGAGATCACAAAACTTTCTTTTATGTTATACATGTCCAAATTTTCTGAAAAATGCAGCGTTGCATCGCCACCGGTTAGGTGGTTTAAGCAAAATCTAGTCAGAAATAAGTTACGTCAAGTTATTACTGAATCTGAAGTATGGTTGAAATAGATTTTCAGATAAAACTATTTCGAAATAAAAAAGTACATAACAGCACAACATGTTGGGTAAAGTATACAAAAAACTAGTCCAGATCAATTATTTTATAACGCACGAACTGAATCTGATGTTTAATGAAAATCCATGCATTAGTTCTTGAAATGCAAAAATTTCTTTAAAACACCATAAAATAAATTAAATTGTGCAAGGCCTTTCCGAAGAGCTTGGTCTTTCTTCGTCAGGCGCAAAAGGACGTGCGTCTACAATGAATGTACAAGATTGCACGACTGAAGTGAAAAGGCGAGAAAAGGAGCAAGCTTTACCCTTCAGTCGTGACCTACATTTATAGTAGACGCATAACAGCACGTTCCTAGCCGCTGCACGTTCGGTCGTAGCTACTACTTTCTTAAGACATGCATCTGCTATGAATGCAGTGACACGACTGAAGTGAAAAGGCAAAAAGGGAACAAGCTTTTCACTTCAGTCGTGCATTAATCTCGTACATTCATAGCAGACGCACATCTTTTTGCGCCTGTCGGAGAAAGACTACTAATTTTTACCAGGGACTAATTGAATCTGAAATTTTAGAGAATTTCGTCCATTAACTATTAAGATACAGCTATTGTGATAATCATAAATAATGCTCCATAGCAGCTCCATCTGTTAAGCGATATGCACCAAATCATAATCAGATTTTTTTTACAACAAGTAATCAATAAATGTAAAATTTTATAAAAAATCATGTACTTGTTCTTGAGATATGGAGATTATGGAAATTTTAAATGGCATAGACATCTGTTGAGTGATGTTCACCAAAAAACAATCAGCTCTAATTTATATCAAGTTAACAGAATTTAAGGTTTTATAAAATTACATACATTAATTATTGAGATAAGTCACACACAATATATTTGTCACATACAGACAGACGCACGAAATCACAGACAGACATTTTGTAAAAACATGTTTTTTGGGTTCTCTGACCCCTAAAACGTGTAAATCCATAGAAAACTGGAATTCGAAAATTTTCACCAATACAATAATTTCTTCTTGTAAAGAAAGAAGGAAGTATAAAGCAAACTATAGACCTCTAAAATACAGTGACAGCTCAGTTTTCGTCAAGTATTTGTTCGAAAACAATCGATGAAATCCGAAACCAATGAAAATCGAGGCAATTATTTTCACATAAATCTACATAAAATCGTTCTTAACTCTACAAAATACGTAACAAAAACTCATTTGATAGAGAACCAATGTAGCGATTAATGCTAAAAATAATAAGATATTAATATACAGTTCTTTGCATAATCTATCATTCTTTATATCAGTGGTCACTTCCTTTTTTGGTCTTTTGGAAATAGGACTATCGCCAGAGTCATGCGGACATATGTCAGAAAATAAAGGGGTTTGTTTCTGTCGTCTCCATGTGATTTGTATAAAATGAGGCAAGGTATTATCATTAAATAAATTTCTAGCAATGTTTTTAACAGCTGTATCTGGGTAATTTTTCACTACGAAGCGTTTTGAGTTAGTCCATATGAAGATGATGTCCTTAATTTTTGAAGAAGGAACATTCTTCTTATTTCTTTCTTTTTGTTCATCATCTGTTGCACTTTTAGGTGAAGAATTTCACTGGTGATTTCTTTACGATGTTCTTCCACCAACATCTAAACCATCGTCATCTAAATCTTCACCACTGACCTCCAAAATATCACTAGAATAATTCGACAAAATTCGGAACAACCGACAAAAACCGAGACAAATTTTCGTAGAAAAGATTGTTAAAAACCAAAACAGATAACCGAACTTCGACAACCTAAGTCAGTGAAAATCGAGTTATTATTGTACGTGCTCTCGTTAAAGGGGGGGGGGGCAGAAGAATTTCGTCATATCATATTAAAATCTTCCGGACAGTAATATAGTTAATAATAATACGCATGTGCAAAAAAAAAAAAAAAAAAAAAAAAAAAAAAAAAAAAAAAAAAAAACATTTGATAAAACTTGGAAACGTTACATAAATAGCAAAGAAACTATAATTTGAGCTTAGTAAAAAAATAACGTGACATGACATTTCATTTCCGAATATGATTACTTTATTAAATTTGATACCACATTTTAATGACCTTTATAAAAATACATATACCAACCAACATGATAAAAATAAAACCACTTTGATTTATTCCTACACTTATGCAAGTCAGAATATTCTTTTTCTAATTTTCAATAAATTATTTGAAGAAAACAAAGTTTAATTTGTATTTTATATATTTCGTTTCGCAATCAAAATAAACACATTTTTTAAGGTGATAAGGAGTTAATTAATTAAAGCTTGGGTATTATAGAGTCATATCATATTTATTGTCTTCTAAAATAATTAACCGGATTTCATGAAATTAATTAGAAGCCTTCTACATTTTCAACTGTTTTTTTTCTATTATTCTATTCTTAGCTTAGTTTATTTTTCTAGAGGTGTATTTTAATTACCGTTAAGGAAAAAAATCAGAGTGCTTCGAAATTAGAAATGCGATCGTTCGTTTATTTGCTTTAAAAATAGTTTTGAGAAATTGTTTATATTTTTAAGTTCCAACGTTATGATATCATTGATTTAAAATTATAATTATTTAGAAAAAACTTCGCTAGTATTGGAAGTTTTAGTTTTTAATATGAACATTGAGTAAAATATTTAATAGCATTATTTCATTGTTTTATAGTTGCATTTAGAATAAAAACAATACTTTAATAATAAACGTGAATGCAAAATAGATATATAAAAAACCTATTAAAGTAAGAGATTTAATGAAATAAAGGATTGAAGAAAAAAAAAGAAACGTATGCAGTTAAGGGGAAAGGTTTACGAAAAGACAAAAAATTGTCCTGGTATAGTATTATTGTTGTTTCTTTTTATCAAATTATTGATGAGTATGTTTAATGTTTCTATAATGTGCATTAATTTACCTACAAATCATTTAAAAATATGTTAATATATTATAAAAAATGTTTAGATAAAAATTTCGTAATTTAACACAATTCATGCAAACATAATAAAACCTCTGCCGATTTCACATTGATCAGGGAAACAATTCTTTTATCGTCTTTAACTTCATAAACCAAAATATTCGAACCAAAATGTTACTTATAATGCTAGAAATTTCTTTAAAATCTCCGAAAAGTTTTTGAAATTTTCAGAATAAAAAATACCTAATTTTAACATTATAAATCTCCCAAGTAAATATTTTTTACAAAACATATAAGATCTACACAATATAACACAGCATTTTAAATATAAAATACCTAATATTTTCTTTAAAGATAAAATGCAGTTTAAGTATTGCTGAAATCTTAAAGACTAGAGCAAAATAATACTCCTTACCTGCTTAAAGGATGTTTCCTCACGTTGCACGTTTTATTCTATGGGTCGCTGGGGAATATTTAGGTGCTACATGACAAATTTATCTCCCAATATTATACGGCTTTCATATGATGTCCTTTATTCTAAAAAATATTAATCGTAAATATAAGACGAGTAGGACGCATTCTTCTATGTGATACTCATTTAAATTTGTTTAACTCCTTAACTAATCTTTTTTTTTATCAGAAATGTTTTTAAAAATCATATTTATGTATTGCATATAATCAAGAATCATACCTGATAGAATACGAAAATGCAAGATTTATTTTTATTATTACCATAATTAATGATATAAAACGATTTTTTACCGTATTATAAACAGTAAATAATGATGAAGGAAAAATAACACAGAAGAAAAAGAGAAAATATCGATTCCCGAAAGCCGTACCGGCAAACCAGTTTGGGCCAACTTCCAGTTCCCCGAACAGCGATGGGGCAAATCAGTTAAGGGACTAAACTATCAAACACAAATATTTTTTCATAAATGAGATACATTTAAATTCAAATTTGTTGGAATGTTTTCTCTTCGTTTATTTGGACTAAATTTAACATTCCCTGTATTTGCTCCTTAATTTTGCGTGGTCTAATCATGGTAAAAGTTTATTATGAATATTAGTAACAATTTTATGAAAAATCCATTGTTCCTTTTCAATTTCTTTGGTCGCATGCATTTTGAAACGAAATATACAGTGAAAAAGAAAAATGTTTCTCCATAATCGAATATATAATGTAATCACGCACAAGAATGTGCAATTCTTTCTCTCTAGCCTCTTCAAACACCAGGTTAATTTCATTAGTGGTTTATACATCTAATGCAGATTATACATTTAAATGTACCTTTATAAAAAATATATCAATTCAATATAGTGAGACATAAAGTATAGCAATCAAAAACTCGTGAAAAGAATTTTTCTAATATATCTCTAAAAGAACATTTTATTGAATTATACTTACGTGATTTTTTTTCTGGGGTTATATCAAAACAAAAGCAATTTTTATATAAAAAATATCTATTTAAATTAAAAAAAATAATTTTAATTACCAGAAATTCTATTTATTATAAATCTGACAATCCCACAAAACAGTACAGTATGAAGTTTTTCTCTCTCCTAAATACAAGCTAGCATTTTGACACATTTAATTTTCAACAATCTAATCTATTACTATAATTCAGCAGCTTAGTTAATAAGTTATATTAAGTTAGTTGCAAAGAAAAAAATGAAATATCACACCGAGTAAATTAGTTGTAAATATCCAGCTCGAATGGTTAATTTTAGAATGTAATTTTCAGAAATATGAATTAAAATAAGTGTAGAAAAGGGAGAATCAAAAATTTCTTTGTAGGTATGACCCAGCGTAAATTTCAGATGTAAAGAGCATATAACGGATATAAAATTAACAGGGGGAAAAATACTTTATCCAGAATGAATAAAAGAAAACATTAACCCTCTCATTGACAATCCCGTCTATAGACGTTCCCTAAGCTCCAGGTTTCACTGCAATGCAAGCAATAATTAAAATGATATAACTCAGTTGATTTAATGGATTTTTAATACATTGCACAATGATTAACACACTCAAGGATAACATTCATATTCGTAAATAAGATTTTTCTATAATTTTGAAAAAATTATATATTTTTTTTAGCAATTAAAACAAAATGCTGAAAGAACAACATTACAATTTTGCCCTTTTGCAAGACTGTCAGAGGGTTTTAAAATACTTTTTAGCGAGAGTATATTAGTTTTTCCGACTTAATTTTTATTTAAAGTTATTCATAATATAATCCATTGAAATTTATTTAATCCTTTCATTCCCATGTTAGAATACGTTCTAGAAATTCCATAATTCATAGAATCTGAATTTGCATCAGAAAATCTCTATGATAAATTTCGCTTTTTTTAAATGCTGAATGTCTATTATTAAATAAAACAAGCATTTCTATTTTAGTTTTCTGCTATGAATTTGGAATATCCAAAATAAATATAGAAAAGTAGTAATAAGGAATGTCATGATGCCATTTGGAGTCATTGGGGCGAAAAGGTAAAAAGTTTTCATGTTTGTAATGGTAGGCTATCTTTTCGCATCCGAAAATGTGGATTGAACGGTTGATCTGTTTGCAGTTAACTGCATAGTAGGAACACGGACGAAAATATAGAGGGCGTTATATTTAGTTTAAATTCAATAAATATTTAATTCCAGTTTTGCACGTTCATTGTGTTTCTAATTTTCTATTTACATTCTAAAGGTGATTCAATGAAAATGAGTTGAAACATGTCAATTTTAAATATATTTTAAATGTTTTATCATTAAATTAACGTCTTATAAGCAAAATAGTTATTTATAGCATAAGTTCTTAACTTTTCGTTGTAGGATATATATTATTATTATTATTACGATATAGTGTCAAACTTATATAAATTTTTCATTTACAGCGGCTGAGCTTTGAAAATATGTATACAATAAATATGTTATAAAATGTTATTAGGATGTTAAAAAACATTTTTTTTGTTGGAAAAATAATGGAGTATTAAATCAAGTATATATCAAATTCACAATTCGTATTAATTAATTAAATATAAAGCTATGCAAATAATGTTATATAATCCCTTTCTTCCACACATTACTAAATTTTTATTTAACCCGTCAGTAGTCGCGTGTCGATCTTTTCGCCGCCCGTATAACTTATCTTCTCCTAACTTGTATCACATTACAAATACAACGGAGATCTACCATGTAGCTGACTTTGAAGGTTTCTCGACCACCTTAGTGAAGTAACAGGACACCTGTGATTTTTTTTCAGGTACATTTTAAGAAACAAAGTTGAAATTGGCGTAAAAGTCTATGGAACAATCACTAATGTCAGTTCATTTTTACATTTTCCAATTACTCCAGATCTCATGAATAAAATGCATAATTTGAGAAAACTGCAAATTTATATCTTCATTAAAATGTTATTTTCGTATATTAGGTGAAAAATATTTCTTATTTTACATTTTTGGTATGTGGGGGGCCAGCGGCGAAAAGACCGAGCGCGACTAATGACGTTGTGAAATAAGTTGCGACTTCTCGCGTCTTAATAACTATATACTAAATACAATGTGATAATTCATAACGGCAAAAAAGTTTCCTATTTTAAATCCTTACACAAATGTGGTTTAAAATATTACATAATTAAGTATCTGCATTTCAGTAGCAAAATTCAAAATATTACTACATTTAATGTAGATTTTCTTGGACATTCTTCCATTGCAGTGTACATAGTTAATTATTAAAATTCGACAATACTGAAAAAAAAGTCTGCAAATTTACCCAATTTTTTCTATGAAACTGGGATTTTAAAAACTTTTTATGTAACTGCAATAACAATAATTCATTATACACGTTTGCAATTTGGTTTTCTTTATGGTTAGTAAGAATGCAGTAGGAAACTGAGATGCCTATAGAATTTTCTATGTAACTGTAACCCAGGTTAAAGAAAAAATTTTAGAAACATTGTTGTAATTTTAGTAGATTCTTTTGTAGAGCTACAGATTTTTGTAGCACCTGATGTTTTCAATGATGCGTTTCTGCGCATGACAAGATAGCTTGTGATTTTCCGAGGACATATAGACAGTCATGCAAGTCTCGACAGCAAGATATGTGGTTTGATTCGATGAACAAAGAATTACATAAATGTCCGAAAGGGGGGGTATGGTATTTAGCAAAATTATCCGCTAACGTAACTTCAGTGGAGTGTCGGTATGTTTATACGATCAAGAAATATGATTTTGGGAGGATTGCCCTTACAAAGCTCAACCTGTTGTCCAAGGCTTTAAATAGCTGAAAGGAGAGTCATATGACTTTTACCACCTTTAACCCTGTGGTCAAATTTGGAGAAATTCGACTATTTTTCTCTCTCTTGGTTTCGTCCTGCAAATACCGCCATATTCTGTAAGATGTCACAAGCACCTATTTACATGCTCCATTATGAGAAGACGTGTATATATCCAAATATCCCGCGTTCGAAGTAAAAATAATCTTTTCTGCAAGCTAGATCGCGGTGTATGGATAATACCAAAGTGGAAGGATAGGGTTTTTCGAAATAAAAAACATTTCGCTAAAAATTGGAACTGTAAAATTGGAGACTTGTAATTGCGGGGCTCGTAACTTTTAGGGATCGAGTTTGCAGAAGGTGAGGGTTCACTGGAAATCCAACAATCTGGTTATATAGATGAAATTTGTGATTGCTTTTTAAAAGTTTTATATTCCTTTGTCATATCTTCCCTTAAATACGAATGCTTGTTAATTCCGGTCTTTCTCATTGGAAACGTTTACTAAAGCTACTTCATTATGTTAACTCGACATTATCATCTGCGGTTTTTATGTAACCAAGAGACTTTGGTCACTTTCTCTGATGCAGATTTTGTGGCGAACCACGATGACAGAACTTCGCAGCCTGACAACGATGAAATGGGAGTTCGTCGTGCCAAAAACCTGGTTTGGTTTAATCAGATCGTGCAGGAATGCCGGAGTAAGTAGATCACTCGTGATATTGGTACTATTAATATACTTAACGTTACCAGGCAGCTATCGATTTTGCAAAATCTCCAATCGAGAACTATTGTGGTAAGCATATAGATGTTAAGTAATTTTTTATAAGGGATTTCATATACCAGGAGGCTTTTCGGTTAATTTTTGTGCGTAGCAGATGTAATCTTGCGGACGTTTTTACTAAGTCTTTGACCAACTATTAAAATTTATAAAAAGTGGTTTCAATACAGATTCTTAAATTGTTTGTACTGTGTTTATACATAAATTCGCGTACCAAATTATCAATCTTTTGAAAGATTTAATTTGTTAATGATGGTCCGGTATGTCGGGCCAGCCCTTAAAATAACCTTTAACATCGGCTTTCTAAAACAGTCTTAAATTGAAACAGAGTAGTGGAAGCTAAGGCAAAAAATGGCAGAATGCTATGGCATAAATGACAATGGAATGCAATGGCAATAAACTAATGTTTATTAACAAAAAGGAACACAGTTAAATGAAAAGCAATAATTAAATAAATTTAAATACCACATAACTTGAAACAAAACAACTCACTATCTTTACATTTCCTTCTTCTAGTTTACAAATTAATAAGAACACCGGCTTTGGCAAAATACAACAGGTAGCTCTAAATTTATTTACATGTAGTTTCATCATAATTCTATTATAAACATCCAGTCTTAAAAAGAAAAAAACTTTCCAATCACTTTTAGAAAAGCTTCTAATTTATATTCGCCCTTCATAAAAGCAGGTGTTTCATGAAGCGATGTATTTTCAAACAACCACGACATACTCAAAAGAACAACTAACTACTAACACAGTTTTCCAAAAAAAAAAAAAAAAACTGCTGATATCTCTCTCCAATCAGAATCATCTGGTTCCATAAATTTGCATACTACGTTGTCTTCTTCCCTCAGATTAGCAGACGATCTTTGAAAAAAAAGAAAAGCCACGGACCTTTTCCGGGATGTCGTCACTTTGGAATGAAATGATGTAATAGAAGCAGTATGACGTAATACTGTACTTTGATCGTTCAGAGGGGAAAGGAAACGGAGTTTAGATAAGCAATTAGATTGAATGAATCAGATGGGTAGATTGGAAAAGTGATAAACAATATTTTGTTTTGATTTGAGGTTGGGAAGGAAAGTTTAAATTAAAGAAATGAATAATAAGAGAATAAAGAAATAGTGTATAAGTGTCAAGGAAGGTTTATTTATGCTGACAGTTAATATGTTTTTGAAATAAATCCTAGCATGCTATTCTTATGAGCATTATGCCGCTTGACCTCTCGTTATCAACGAGAGTGAAGTCTCAAAGCGTTCAGCAAATTGTAATGGAAATGAAATTAGTGTGAGTGTAAATAGTTAATTATCTGTAAACTTATCTTAATTAAATTTGGTTGAAATTTACCGGTTTATAATCAATTTATCGAATTTTTGTAGATCAGTTATTTATCTTTAAAGTTACAATCTAAATTAAGTTTATCCTTATTTTTATATTGTACTAATATTTATTTCTTTAACAGGCATCTGAAGTTTTTCACTATCTGAATATGGGATAATTAATGCTAGTGTTGGGAGTAATATTAGGAAGTTGACTGATTGAAGCAATATTGGAGAATTTGAACAGTTTTTGTGTTGTCTTGATCTCTATCAAATGCCATTTTAAAAAATTTATTATGGGTATTTCCACGAGCACTTGCTGTGTAAGTCACATTTCTAGTAACTGCTAAATTGTTGGCCACCGTTATTTTCGAAAGGTTTGCATGGCCTTATTCAATTAATGAAATATCTCTGATAAAATAACTCACAATTATCCGTTCTAAAATATTGGTATCCAAAATTTTAGTATGTGACTTACACGACATGTGCTTATGGAATTACCCTTATTTAATTAGACTGAATTGGAAGTAAAAGAAGAGAAAAAATATTTTCTATATCTTTGGAATATTGTAACTAAAGTTTGAGTTTTGTTATTTATTGTAATAATGAAATTAATGAGTTTGAGATCAAGTTGGTGAAAGTTTTAGCTGGATTAGTCCTTCAAATAGAGGGTTCTATCTTTTGTTGTAATGGTACGTATTTATAATTGTATTCGTTGTATTTAAATATTTTTAATAATATAGAGAATTAATATCAAGTCCAGTTAGAATAGACTTTTCTTCAAAATATTTTTGGGGATTTAATTACGATCCACCTTTTTGGTCTGATAGGTAAAGCTTAAAATTTTTGTACTATATCAGGTATTTAACTTTTGACTAACTTTATCATGTTTAAATTTTTTCAAAATTGTTAAGGTTGGTAAATGTGTTTGCTTTCTCTGGGAATGTTAAAGTTACGGAATTAGTTTCGTCCTTATCTGAGGGCTGGGGGGGATGATAAGATATGAGATATAATAATGAATACAGTTGCAAAATTTGAAATAAGAAAAAATGGTCATCAAATAGAATACAAAAAAACTTCATTGTTGACATGTAAAAGAACGGAACCAATCAAGGTTGATTTTGAAAGACATAAAATTATTCAGCTGGTAATCGGAAACAAAAAAGGTTTCTTCCGACATGTCTTGCTAGAAATAAACAGCAGAAAATTTGAAAAAAAAGTGCAGTTGAAAATCTGTGGTTATTTGGCCAATTCCACTGTAGAATTTTTTAGGATGATACAACTACAAAATTACTGCAGAATTTTTAAGGTCGGTACAACCAGAAAATTACTGCAGTATTTTTAGGTCGATACAACCACAAAATTACTGTAGTTTCCAAACTACAGCAATTTCGTAGTTGTGTCGACCGCAAGAATTCTATAGTGGAAATGGCCAATTGACCGCAGTCTTCCAACTGCGGTTTTTTTAATTAATTTTCTGTAAATCATATTTAGCTGGGATCAAATAGATAACTGCGAGTTTAACTGCATTAACAATTTTTTAATGTCTATATAGAAGAATCCTGCAATGTAATTCGTTTTGAATATTTTTTTTAAACTTTAAAAATTTCGAATTTAATTTTTCTGTTTAGCTAAAATATCAAGTTAAACTAATGAGATTCATTTTTTGGTGCATACCTTATACCCTTTACACTTGTGGCCGCCCCTCCCGGTGGTCTCGACCCGATCCCTTCGGTGGGAGAGGTGACCGAGAGCCGGGCAGCGCTCGTAGTACACGATGCTCGACGGGGGGCCGGTCGGGGACTGAATCACCACCTCCAAGTGAGGTCAGAGTGGGAATGAACGCTCTGGCCCGGTGGCCACGGATAACGATCGTCTAGGGCTGTGTTTCTGTAGCCGTGCAGTCCTGTGGTCCTCGGTTTTCGAGGGAAGCCACCAAGGGATGATCAGAGCCCTATCCCAGTGGCGGGCGTTGGGAGCTCGTCAGCGATCCTCATGTGAGGGTCAAGGCGCCGGCTTTCAGGATCTGCGCGGTGACTCTGGGCAACGGGAAACCAAGATGATCGGGACCTCGACCACAAACTTGACTGAGAGGGAGCCTGGAAGGAAAGTGTGGACTTTGTCGAACAAGTGGTCGGGACTCTCTAGTATCATTGCAGCTCGCAGGATCGGCATGCAGCATCTCCTGGAGTTAGCGATGGGAGAGGCTTTGGGCCAGTGCCCGGTGTAACTTTTTCCGCCGAGAAACTCAGCCACCTATCACCTCTGTAGCGGAAATAGTGGTGTGCCAACTCCTAGGTGGGAGGAGATTGGGGGTGCTCCGCTCGTACCAAGGGACAGGTCGAGTCGGAAGGGGGCCGTGATGGCATTTGTCCCACACGGCCTGGCACCCATAGGAGGAGGTTGGCTGGCAGGCCCGCCTCCTGATCCACTCACCGCAGAGTCCAGGGCCGGACGCACACTGCTTAACCTCCTGACTATTCAAGACACTTTTTGAGTGCACCTCTCCACTGCTCGACGCCATTTTGCTAAAAATGACAGGTGTCATAGACTCGAGTGAGTTTTAATTAGTTCAGTAAACAAAGGATAGATGTCGTTACGTGGTAATTTCGCCGCGAGAACGACAATTATTCGCCAAATATTTTTTTTATTATGATGTTCTATGAGTAGTACGAGGGCGGTTAAAAGGTTAAAACAGTGGCACATCTCCCCCAGGTGAACTCTTTGGTCCGATCAAGTCTGACGTGCCTAGGCGGGACTGGGGCTTTCTGCATCCAGTGATTCAGACTTAGCAGTCCTCAGACTAACTTTCCCGCTACTAACCCCCGAGCCGGTCGTCACTTCGGATGACGTGGGGGGACTTTCCTCGTCCCCCAGGTTTGGCTAGAGGTACCTTCACTCTTCTGGTAGGAGTCCTCATTACACGGTGAAGGACCTTCTGATCTATGAACCAACGAGGGCTCTGAGGTATCGGTGGTGCGTGGCGGGGCCTCGTTTTGGTCCCGCTCGGCTCCCCGGCCGGAGGGCGGGGGGGGGGCGGAGCGAGGCTCGCGGGGTTCCTTTCGCGCCAACCCTCTAGCGAAGCTGTGTCGTTGCAGTCAAGGTGGAGCTTTCTGGGTTCGCCTGGGGTCGCTACCAGCACCTAGCCCGAGACGCTGGACCCCTCTTGGCTTGCCGGGAGAGTGGGGAGTGTTTCGGGTGGTAAAGCCTAGATTGGATGGCTTCTCCAGCCACCGCGAGGGGTTTACTCAGCCCTCGAGGCTTCAGTTACGAGCACCTAGTCTCCAGCCCTATGTCCGGACGCAGCAGGTGCAATCTAAGGGTTGTTCGTAAGTCGTAAAGTGCAGGGATTGGGGGCGAACAGCCCTAGAGCGAGGTCACGTCTATGTGTGCAGGAGGGACTTTCCCCGTCCTCCTAGAGTCCGGCTAGAGGCACCTTCCATCTACGGCTAACCCACATAAATGTGTTCCCTGTTATAGTGGTTTCATCTTGTGGGGCCTGCCGTACAGCAAATTTGCATCCGTCGTCCCATGACAATGGGTCACTGGTTTCGGCGTTCTTGTGGGCGTCGTCATCCAGGGGCTCGTCATGGTTCAATGGGTGCAAATTCCAGGTGTCCGTTCACCATTGAGGTTACTCAATGGACAGGGGAGCTGTCGCTTTCGGCCGCTTCATTTAGAGCTGGGAACAAGGCTGGCCTCCGGGCTGGTCACTAGACTGTAGGCGTCGGAAGGTGAGGGTGACGGATGGGGACCCGGAGTAGTAGCCGCCTAGCGGTTTGCGAATTCCGACCCCAGTCGATGTTCCTCGCTGGAAGAGCCGTAAGGGCCTGACAGGGCCTAGGGACAAGATAATGGTATCCATCATACCCTTCATACTTAATGACGCTATTGATTTATTATTAATAATAAATTGTAAATTATTTACTTATTTTATTTACACATTGTAAAATTAAAGATATTGTCCAGTTTTAGAATTTTAGCTTCAGTTTTCGTAGTTGAATTTACGTAAAAGAAAAATTCATATATTGATATATCTTTTTATAACCTGAAGATATTTTGTCGAAAGTCTTGGCGTTTAACCATAATTAAAAAAATGACGTTTGATCTAAAAAAAAAATTTTTTTTCGATGTCAGATCGCGTCGTCTGAAAGTCTAAATAATTGTTTGGGTGCTGGTTTGGCTTTAGTTCGCAAAATAAATAAACAGGTATTTGTTTTTATTTTTGCATAGTATCACCTATCTATTTGTGTAGGTCAGGTCTTAAAGATATATATGTGTATATGCACGTAGTATTCTTTAACAGCATAACTAACATATATAATATAAAAAAATAAAGAAATTTACTAATTGCATTATTTTATACAACAAAGAAAAGAAGACAAAGAAAAAATAAAGTTTTAAGAAAACAAACTAGAAGAAGCCTATAAATCATTACATTATTAAATTATTCAAAGAGTTTTTTAAGTACAAAAATAATTGTATTAAAAGTTCTAGAAAATTTAATAAGCTTAACGAACAATGTGGTATTGTGTTATTTATTCTATATCTTAAACAAACATGAATCATAATTTATTCAGAATTTGGTTAACAACCATGGAATATTTTACTATTCTTTTAGGCGTTTGATTGATGATATACATTATCGTTATTGCAGAAAAGATCGAAATATGAAAGCGAGCAAATCCACTGTAAATTTCCTGTAGCATTAATTTATTTTAGAATATAATTGCTGGAAATGGGATCTTAAATAAATGTCATATTTATCTAAATTGCTCAATTGTAGCAGCTGAGTTTTGAGAACATTTGTTTCATCAATAAATATGTTTACAAGTATAATGGAGATTATTTTAAAACAGTTTCCGTATTGTTAGGATTAGTGATATAAATTAAAGTTAATAGAGTGAAAGATCCATTTCTTTTTTCTGTTATTTGTAGTTTAATTTCAGAGAAAGATAAATGTTTATATTACTCCATACACATACATTGGAAATTAATAATATTTAAAGATAAATGTTTATATTACTCCATACACATACATTGGAAATTAATAATATTTTCTAATGTCATTTTTTTAATTCTTATTTTATGAAGTAGAACTGTCTAACAATAAAAATTAAAAAGATGCATTTTTTTATTTTACATTTTTATATATGTACTAGCTGACCCGACAGACGTTGTCCTGTCACCGACAGACGTTGTCCTGTCACCGGCAGACGTTGTCCTTCCTGGCACCGACACCAGAAAATCAAATAAATGTACTTAAATATAGTGATACGCACGATAAGCACTACGCTCTTAATTTAATTTCTTATTACAATTATGTAAGGAAATTATTTTTCACTCTTCAGTATTTTTTGAAGTCGGTTCAATTTTTGATAGAAAAGTTTATTTTTCTCTTTTTTGTTAAAAGTTAACGATTTTCTGAAGTCAGTTAATCAAAATTATAATACAGGCTATATTACTGTAAAGCATACACTTTTGACAGGAGAGAGGTTCGAACACGCGATCTCTTTCTTCGAGAAGTTGAGATTAAATCTGGCGCCTTTGACCGCTCGGACATTCTGTCCGCACTCTATTTATCGAAATTATTCAACACTTTTAATTAACAAAAAATCACTAACTATTAGGTTTTGCCTAGTTATTAAAAATTACTGAATCAATTTCGACGAAATGGGAATCTAAACCATTCTCGAATCTACTGGAACGCACGCACAAAATTTCATTAAAATCGGTCCAGTCGTTTAGGAGGAGTTCAGTGACATACACACGCATAGAAGATTTTTATATATAAAGATGAACATTGAAAATTTCAGGTTTTTGCGCCAAAGACATCGCCAAATTAGGAAAAAGTGAATTATCTCACGAACTACTGGACTTAAACAAATTTGCTTAGTACCGTTCAATTCAGCATGAAAAAATTCACTAAAATATGCTATCAGATGAAAAATAACTACAAAAGCCGATTTTTAAGAAATTTTTTTAAAGTTCGTTCTTTTTTCTCCTCATCGTAGGGGAGAAATTTTCGAAAATCCATTTTTAGCGGCACTCGATGTTATAAGAAGTATTGTTACCCGAATTTTCAAGGTTTTTGGTATTGTAGATTTTTTTGTGCTATGATTAATACGAAATCCTGACTTTGTTTAATATATATAGCACTTTTAATTAGCGAAAAATCACTAACTATTAGTTTTTGCCTAATTACTAAAAAAGTACTGAATCAATTTCGACGAAATGTGAATCTAAACCATTCTCGAATCTACCGGAACGCACACACAAAATTTCATCAAAATCGGTCCAGTCGTTTAGGAGGAGTTTAATTACATACACACGCACAGAAGATTTTTATATATAAAGATTATACAATTATTATGCCATAAGTCTATATTTAATTATCTCTCCTTTAAATTTTACTTATACATTTTCTTCTTTTAACAGTCTTTAGCAGTTATAGGCTCAAGAATAACTTCATTTCCTTGATACAGACATTTTATTTTGTAAATACATGTTATAGTCTTTGTATGCAAATGTAGTATTCATTTTTATAAATTGTGGTTCAAAGATGAATGAAATAAAAAAATATAAAACTGAAAATATAAGCTGTGACCAAGTTTCATATTTTAATAATGTTGTCTTCATAATAAATACATATGTGTACATCAAAATAACAAGATATACTGGATAGATTTAAAAAATATATATTAACATTCACAACCGTTTTCATCCGGTTCTGAAATTGAAATTATCATAATATAAAAACTATATAACCAAAATTGAAAAAGTAAAAAGTAGGCCGGTTGTAGATTAACTTTAGCTATCCTATGCAAAAAAGCATGTAAAAATATTACAATTTGAGCGAGATGTTTGAAAAGAACGCACCCATAGATTTAACATTATTATCCAGGTCTTTTCCCTCAGTAGTATCGGCTCTTAAATGCATTTTAAAAGATATTGGGAAATTCATTTAGAAAAATAAAGCCGTGATATCACCTCTTTTAAAACTCATCGTACTCCGTATATGCGGAAAGTTACTCAATTTAGATTGCAAAATGAGGCTACTAAATTTAATCAACAATAATCTACGAGAAAACAGGAAATTCTACAGAGCATATCTTGATATATTCTATTTCACCTGAGACAGAAATATTCATCTTAAATATCTTGACGCTATTTTGTCTAATTTAACACAACGGAAGATCATTTCAATGACAAACATGTGTTTTTGCGAAATCAAAAAATAAATATTTAGTTCCAACACAAGCAGGTAAACATCCCGAAAATCGATGGAATTTGAGCATCTTTAAAACAATAATCACATAACACAGCAGGAACATTAAAAAGAAAACATGAATTACCCTGACTATACGAAAAATTATATATCATACGCTAAATTTTTAAGCTACTGATTCAAAAGTTTCCAAAACTTATCTTTGGCGAGATATTGAACAGTCTTTTAAAATTCAAAACATTTTTTTTTCGAGGTTCTTAAGTTCTTATATCCTACAGTAGCTTGTATAATACAAAGTGCGGGTGCCATTTATGCCTTGCAGAAAGGGCAGGTAACAATACTCTCTAAAAACATCAGAATCATTTCTCTGGTGTTTAAACTAGACTTATTTAGACAAATAAAAAAATCATGTAACACAGTCTGTACACTTACTGAAGTGCTAGTCAGAAATAACAATAAAAAAGCTCAATTAAAAATAATACAAACGGAATTTAAAATATCAACGATGATGCGTTTAAGAAAATTCATTCTAACCGGAATTTCTTTCGCACTGTGTATGTGAGTGTCTGGAACTGGTAGCAAAAACATATCAACGCCTAAGATGGACATTTTAAACCGATTCTGTACTAAATATGTAACTATATATCAGATTAACCCTGTGTTGAAAATATTGCTGTATAAGTAACTAAGTGCTTACGTTTGAAACACCCTGTTTTATACCATTTTAAACGAATTTACATTAATGTATACACTGTAAAAATTGTTTCTCAGTCTACGTAAATGTATAAAAATCACAAATACAAATGTATAATAACATCCTAATTCCCTATTTCTAATTTAAACTAGCAAATATTTTTTTTTCATTGAAAATGTTGTAAAATATATATCGCTAAGGTCAGTGAAATTAATCAAAGCATTTCATTGTCTCAGCAGTCTGTCTAAATGACACAGGTTTCTAACGCTTGAAAAACCATCGTGATTCAAACTGCTGAATTATTTCACACCCAGTGAATGTGATAAAGTGTTCCTTTCTCAGATACATGCGTAAATAAATCTTAGTTTGGTGATTAATTATAATACAGAGTTTCTAATCAGAGCTTTAATATTAACTAATTTTGTTCCATTAATTGTACTAATTGTTTTGCATTAAGTACCTTTTATCAAATCATTTTATTGAATTGATATTTTTTAGTGACTATTAGACTTCAATATCTTATTTTCTTTTTTAATTGAAATGTTCGATTGAATAGACAGGTTTCTTAACTATTTTGAATTTTTAATCTGTAATAAACAATTCCATTATCTCTAAATTCCACTATCTCTAATTTAAACTACAATTTAACAATTCAAATATATCTAATTTAAAGTAGCAAAAATATTTTTCTCTAAATTTAAAATGCTGTAAAAAATATACTGCTAAAATCAGTGGAGCTATTCTGGGGGGGGGGGGGGTTCATTATCTCGGCGTTCTGTTTAAATGAGGCAGGTTTCTAACATTCTAGAAACCATCGTGATTTTAATTGCAGCATTATTTCACACCCAGCGAACGTGATAAAGTGTGTCTTTCGCAAATACATGCATAGATGAATTTGAGTTCAGTAGAGATGAATTATATTACAAAGTTTCTAATAAGAGCTTTAATATTAACTCAATGTTCTGCATTAATTGTACTTTTTATTAAGTACTTATTGAAGTGATATTTATTAATGACTATTAGACTTTCATATCCTATTTTTTTTTTCAGTTATATTGAGCAGACAAATCCCTATACTATTTTGAGATTTAAATCCGTAATAAATAATTTCACTATCTTTAAATTCCAATAACTCAAATTTAAACTAAAATTTAACAATTAAAATATTTCTAGTTTAAACTAACAAAAAATATTATTTTTTAAGTAAAAATGGTGTAAAAGAATATATTGCTGAGATAAGTGTAGCTAATCAAGGGCAGTTCATTACCTCAGCATTCTGTTTAAATGAGACAGGTTCCTAACACTTAAGAAACCATCGTGATTTAAATTACTGCATTATTTCACACCCAATGAAGGGATTAAAGCGTCTCTTTTCCAGGTACATGCGTAAATTCATCTCAGTTTACTAGAAATGAATTATAATACAGAGTCTCCTATAAGAGCTTTAATATTAACTCATTGTATTGCTTTAATATTACTATTTGTTTTACATTAAGTACATTTTATTAAATAATTTTATTGAATTGATATTTTCAGTGATTCTGAATCGCAAATAAGATAACTTGTTACGAAATTAAATTTCTCATTGAAAACTAGTTTTTAGTTTATGAGTATTTCAAATTTAAACTAAGAAAAAGTATATTTTAATAAAACCATTATATTTTATAAAAACAGTGTTAAAAATATATTGCTATGGGTGGTGAATGTAATATGGGGAGTTAATTATCTCGGAATTCAGTTTAAATGAGACAGGTTTATAACACTAGAGAATCATCATGATTTAAATTACTGATTATTCCACACCCAGTGAACGTGATAAAGCGTCTCTTTCTTAGATACATGCGTAAATGAATCTGAGTTTGCTAGAGATAAATAATAATACTGAGTTTCTGATGAGAAATTTAATTTAAACTCTTAGTATTGTATTAATTGTACTGTTTAGACTACATTAAGTGCAGGTTATTAAATGATTTTATTGAAATGTTATTAATATTAGAGATTACTAAACTTTCGTATCCCATTTTCTTCTTTTTATGTTAGATTGAGTAGAGAAATACTTTAGCTATTTCGAGATTTCAATCTGTAATAAACAACTCCACTATCTTTAAATTTCAATATCTCTAATTTAAACTAAAATTTAACAATTTAAATATTTCTATCTTAAACTAACGAAAACAATTAATTGGAAATGGGGTAAAATTATATATTGCGGGGGTCAGTGAAGCTAATCAATGCAGTTTGTTATCTCGGCATTCTCGTTAAATCAGACAGTTTCCTAACGCTTGAGAACCCATCGAGATTAAAATTGCTGCAATGTTCCACAGCCAGTGAACATGATAAAGCGTTCCCTTTCCACATAGATGCGTAAATGAATCTTAGTATGCTACAGATGAATTGTAATACTGAGTTTCTGATGAGAGTTTTAATATTAATTCATTGTAATGTATTAATTGTATTTTTTGTTTTACATTAAGTGCATTTTATTAAATCATTTTATTGAAGTGATATTTATTAGTGACTATTACATTTTCAAATTCTATTTTTTTCATACATAATGTTAGATTGAGTAGCCAAATCCCTTAACCATTTTGAGATTTGAATCTGTATTAAACAATTCCAATATCTTCAAAGTCGAGTATCTCTAATTAAAAAAAAAATTAACAATTCAAATATTTCTAACTAAAACAAAAAAGAATGTTTTTTATAATTAAAAATGGTGTAAAATAACATAATGTTAAGGTCAGTGTAGCTAAATAAGGCAGTTCATTATCTCGGCTTTTTGTTTAAATGAGACAGGTTCGTGACACTTGAGAATCCATCGTGATCTAAACTTCAGCAATGCTTTACATCCAGTGAATGAGATAAAGAGTCCCTTTTTAAGGTACATGAGTAAATGAATATGAGTTTGGTAAAGTAGGATTATAATACAGAGTTTCAGATGAGAGCTTTAATATTAACGTATTGTAATGCATTAATTGTACTTTTGTTTTACATTAAGTGCCTTTTATGAAATCATTTTATTGAATTAACATTTTCTGTGATAATCCACCGCAAATAAGATAATACATTTAGAAATTAAATTTCTCCTTTAAAACTCGTTTTAAGTTTATCAGTATTTCTAATTTAAAGAGTAAAAAATATTTTTCATTTAAAATGGTGTAAAATAATATTTTGTTAAGGTGAGTGAAACTAATCTAGTGAGGTCATTATCTCGGCATTTTGTTTAAATGAGACAGGTTCCTAACAATTGAGAATCCATCGTTATTTAAACTACTGCAATACTTCACACCCAAGTTGAATTATAATACAGAGTTTCTAACTGGGCCTTTAATATTAACTCATTGTATTGCATTAATCATACTGTTTATATTACATCAAGTAGATTTTATAGAATCATTTCAGTGAATTGATATGTTCTGGGATTATCAACCACAAATAAGATAGTACATTAAGAAATTAAACGTCACTTTCAAAATTTGTTTTCGATTTATGAGAATTTCTAATTTAAATTAACAAAAATATTATTTTTTAATTGAAAATGGTGCAAAATATTATATTGCTAAGGTCAGTGAAAGTAATCTGGGGAGTTCATCACCTGAAAATTATGGTTAAATGAAACAGGTTTTAACACTTGAGAGACCACCGTGATTTAAACGACTGCAGTGTTTCACATTTAGTGAACATGAGAAAGCGCCCTTTTCTGCGGTACATGTGTAAATGAATCTTAGTATGCTAGAGATAAATTACATTACTGAGTTTTTTGATCAGAGCTTTACTATTAACTCATTATACTGTACTTATTGTACTCTTTTTTTGCATTAAATACTTGTTTTTAAATTATTCTATTGAATCGATATTTTCGGCGATTCTTAATCGCAGATAAGATAACGCATTATGAAATTAATTTTTCCCTTTAAAACTCGTGTTAAGTTTATCACCATTTCTGATTTAAAGAGTAAAAAATATTTTTCATTTAAAATGGTGTAAAATAATATATTGCTAAGGTCAGTGAAGCTAATCTAGAGAGTTCATTATCTCGGCATTTTGTTTAAATGAGACAGGTTCGCTAGGTGTGAAATTATGCAGTAATTAAAATCACGATGGTGTCTGAAGTGTTAGGAACCTGTCTCATTTAAACAAAATGCTGAGATAATGAACTCTCTAGATTAGCTTCACTGACTTGAGCAATATAATATTTTACAGCATTTTAAATGAAAAATATTTTTTACTTTTTCAATTAGAAATACTGATAAACTTAACACGAGTTTTAAAAGGAAAATTTAATTTCATAATGTGTTATCTTATTTGCGATTAAGAATACCTGAAAATATCAATTCAATAGAATAATTTAAAAACAAGTATTTAATGCACAAAAATAGTGTGCCTTTCTCAGGTGCATGCGTAGATGAATCTGAGTTTATCAGAGATGAATTATAATACAGAGCTAATAAGAGCTTTAATATTAACTAAATGTATTACATTAATTGAACTATTTATTTTACATTAAGTACATTTTATTAAATCATTTTATTGAAGTGATATTTTTTTAATGACTATTAGCCTTTCATACTTTATTTTCTTTTTTTAGTTAGATTGAGCAGACACATTCCTTTACTTTTTTGAGATTTGAATCTGTAATGAACAATTGCACTATATTTAAATTCCAATATCTCAAATTTAAACTAAAATTTAACAATTCAAATATTTCTAGTTTAAACTAACAAAAAATATTTTTTTTATTGAAAATGATGAAAAAGAATGTATTGCTGGGGTCAGTGAAGATAATCAAGGTCAATTCATTTATTCGGCATTCTGTTTAAATGAGACAGGTTCCTAACACTTAGGAAACCATCGTGATTTAAATTACTGCATTATTTCACACCCAGTGAAGGGATTAAAGCGTCTCTTTTTCAGGTACATGCGTAAATGCATCTGAGTTTGCTAGAGATGAGTTATAATAGAGAGTTTCTGATGAGAGCTTTAATATTAACTCATTGTATTGCATTAATTGTTCTATTTGTTTTACATTAAGTACATTTTATTAAATTATTTTATTGAATTGATATTTTCAGTGATTATCAATCGCGAATAAGATAACACATTATGAAATTATATTTCTTCTTCAAAACTCGTTTTCAATTTGTATCGGTATTTCTAATTTACACTAACAAAATATATTTTTTATTGAAAATGGCGTTAAATAATACATTGTTACTGTAAATGAAGCTAATCAAGGCAGTTCCTTATCTCTAAATTCTGTTTAAATGAGACAGGTTTGTAACACTTGAGAAACCATCGTGATTTAACTACTGCAATGTTTTACACCCAGTGAACGTCATAAAGCGTCCCTTTCTCAAGTACATGCGTAAATGAATCTGAGTTTGCTAGAGATGAATTAAAATACTGAGTTTCTGATGAGAACTTTAACGCTAATTCCTTGTATTGTATTAATTGTACTATTTGTTTTAGATTACGCACATGTTATTAAATCATTTTATTGAAATGATATCTATTATTGACTATTAGAATTTTGTATCTTATTTTCTTTTTTCTAAATGTTAGATTGCTTAGACGAATTAATTAACTATTTTGAGATTTGAACAATTCCACTATCTTTAAATTCCAATATCTCTAATTTAAACTACAATTTAAAAATTCAAATATTTCTAGTTTAAACGAACAATTTTTAAAAATTGAAAATGGGGTAAAATAATATATTTCTAAGGTCAGTGAAGCTAATCTAGGCAGTTCATTATCTGGGTTCTCTGTTTAAATAACACAGATTTCTAACACCTGAGAAACCATTGTGATCTATACTATTTTGAGATTTGAATCTGTAATAAACAATTTCACTATCTTTAAATTCTAATATCTCAAATTTAAACTAAACTGTAACAATTAAAATATTTCTAGTTTAAACTAACAAAAATTATTATTTTTTAAATAAAAATCGTGTAATAGAATATATTGCTGGAATCAGTGTAGCTAATCAAGGGCAGCTCATTACCTCAGCATTCTGTTTAAGTAACACAGATTTCTAACACCTGAGAAACCATTGTGATTTAAATTACTGCATTATTTCACACCCAGTCAATGTGATAAAATGCCTCTTTTTCCGGTACATTCGTAAATTAATATCAGTTTGGTGAGTTTCTGATAAGAGCTTTAATATTAACTCAATGTATTGCATGAATTGTATTATTTGTTTTACATTAAGTACATTTTTTAAAAACATTTTACTGAATTGATATTTTTGGGGATTATCAATCTCAAAAATAGATAACACATTATGAAATTAAATCTCTCCTTCAAAATTTGTTTTCAATTCATATCAGTATTTTTAATTTAAACTAACAAATAATATTTTTAAATAGAAAATGGTGCAAAATAATATATTGCTGGGGTGAGGGAAGCTAATGAAGGAAGTTCATAATATTAATTATCTATTTAAATGAGACAGGTTCCTAGCATTCGGGAAACTATCATGATTTAGATTACTGCATTATTTCACACCCAGTGAACGTGATAAAATGTCCCTTTCTCAGGTACATGCGTAAATGAGTCACAGTTTGCTAAAGATGAATTATAATGATGTGTTTCTAATAAGATCTTTAATATTATCTCATTGTATTGCATTAATTTTACTATTAGTTTTACATTAAATACATTTTATTAAATCCTTCTATCGAATTGATATGTATTAGGGGCTATTAGGTTTCCATACCTTATTTTATTTTTTTTATTTTTTACTTTGTCTACTTAAACTGAGTAGACAAGTTTCTTAACTATTTTGAAATTTGAAACTGTAATAAACATTTCAACTATCTCTAAATTCCGGTATCTCTAATTTAAACTACAATTTAACAATAAAAATATTTCTAATTTAAACTAACGACAATTATCTTTTAAATTGAAAATGAAATAAAAGAATATACTGTTAAGTCAGGTGAAACTATTCAATGCTGTTCATTTTCTCAGCAGTCTGTCTAAATGAGACACATTTCTAACATTTGAAAAATCATCGTGATTTAAATTACTGCTTTATTTTACACCCACTGAACGTGATAAAGTGTCCCTTTCTCAGGTACATACGTAAATGAATCTGAGTTTGCTAGAGATGAATTGTAACACTGAATTTCTGATGAGAGATTTAATATTAACTAGCTATGTTGCATTAAATGTACTATTAGTTTTATATTATGTAGATTTTATTGAATCATTTTATTAAATTGATATTTTCTGTGATTATCAATCGCATAAAAGATAATACAATATGAAATTAAATTTCTCCTTCATAACGTATTTTTTATTTATCAATATTTCTAATTTAAACTAACAAAAATTATTTTTGTTAGTTGAAAATTGTGTAAAATAATGTATTACTATGGACCAGATAGTTGACAGTGGTCTTCAAGAAAATATAACCGTGAAGTGTTTAACACTTTCCAAGAAGGTTTAAAAATGGTAATGGAGTCGACTTGTCTATTTTGTTTTTCCTTTTCATCAGTCTACTGTCCATTACACGTAAATATATTTGGATTTTCATACAATTGAAATATGTTAATTTTACTCACCATGTTATGTTTTGTATTGTATGTGAAATGTGCAGCATTAATGGTTCATTCACAGGAAATCTCAAAAGAATTCAATTCATCATAGTAAATAGTAAAAAAAACATTTAGAGAGTACTTTTCTGACGTTACGTTATTTCTAGCGCATTAAAAATATTATATCACAAAGACTTTTTTAACAAAGTTATTGTAATAAAACAGATGGCGTTCATAGATTTCGTCTTTCTTTATGAACTGCTGAAGATAAGAACAAGAACACATAAAAGAAATAAGTAGCAGTCCTGTATTTGAGCAATAATTGCAGGCAATGCACTTTCAATTTCTACTATTTAGTATGTATTTTCCCTAGTACAGTTTTTTAGATATATAATTTTTTTTCCGATTTTTTTATGTCAAATGAGAGTGGTTAAATATTAAGAGAAATTTAAAAAACTTTTTGTGGTTTTTAACTCACCCGTTGTGTAACACTTTCATTGTATACCAGTAAACATTTTGGAATATCTTTTAAAATATAGTCACCGCAAAAAAATCTTGACAGGTGCGATTTTAGACGTTTTGTTAAATATCTAAAAATATACATGAGGAATAACTCCGAAACTCCTGATGTATAAACAAAATAGTACTAGTCATATATTTTTGTGAAAAGATTTCCTCGAAATTCATTAAGGGATCGTCAACAAATTGAGAAAGAATGAAGATCTTTTGGATAACTCTTTCAAAACTAATGAAGCAAAAGAGTTCAAACTACAGATTATGATTAAGTGGCTTATTGTAATAAACCATGTTTATTTTTATGAATATAGCATGTAAACTCGTAGAGAAATTAAGGTTTTTATAAAAACGGTCCCAAATTTTTCCAAGCTTTTCGCAAACTCAATGTTCTTTTCAGAAAATATGACAATCAACATTGTACATAACACTCTGCAATCAGAATTAAAAATAGTAAAAATTGTAGGATAAATGAACAGTTTTACTAAATAATTTTTACTGCGCATGCGCAACGCTATTAAATCTTCATTTGCATATTATGTTAGTTTAATGTATAGAGCAACTTATGTGAAAGTCTCAAAAACATAGCTTGAAAATTCTGAAAATTATTGTCAATAGAATATGGTCAAAATACGTTATTCCCAAAATGAAGCAAAAAAGATGAGGGGCTGTATCCATATTCCATTGATTAGTACCTACACAATATTGCACGTAATACACAATATTTGGATATGGCTCCGTATCTTTTTGCTTTATTTTGGGAATAACGGATTTTGGCCATATTCTATTGACGATAATTTTCAAAATTTTCAAGTTAAGTTTTTGAGACTTTCACAAAAGTTGCTCTATACATTTAATTAACATAATATGCAAATGAAATTTTAATAGCATTAGCGCATGCGCAGTAAAAGAATATTTAGTTAACCTGCTCATTTATTATACAATTTTTACTTTTTTTAAAAAAAAATTCTGATTACAAGATGTTATGTACAATGTTGGTTGTCATATTTTCTGAAAAGAACATTGAGTTTGATGAAGAACTCTGCAAATTATAAGCGAAAAACTTGGCAAAATTTGAGACCGTTTTTATAATAACCTTAATTTCTCTAAGAGTTTACATGCTATAGTCATAAAAATGAACCCAATTTATTACAATAAGCCACTTAATCATAATCTACAGTTTGGACTATTTTGCTTCATTACTTTTGACAGGGTTATTAAAAAGATCTTCGTTTTTTTTCAATTTGTTGACAATCCCTTGTTGGATTTCGGGGAAAACTCTTCGCGAATATATATGACTAGTACTGTTTTGTTTATGCATCAGGAGTTTCAGACTTATTCCTCACGTATATTTTTAGATATTTAACAAAACGTCTAAAATCGCAAGTGTCAAGATTTTTTCGCAGTGACTGTATATTCTTTCACCTAAAAAAAATTTTTCCCTGTTTTTTAATGTCAGAAATACGCTACTAATTATTTCGAAATATTGAAAAAAAAAATGTTAGTTGTAACTCTCTCATTGCACATATTTTTCGTACTGTGACAAAATCAATTTAAAAAAAAGTTTTTATCCTATTTCATCCAACGCTAATCATTCACTGAATTTTTTCAAAGTTGACTGTATTCAAATTGAAATAAAATGCTGTCTATTTATAAATTTTATACAAGTGTTCAATATATTTTATGCATTTACATTTAAGGAAATAAATAGTAAAAAAATTTTATTTATTTAAATTCTTTTGGTGCGGAGTAAATCTGCTTGAAATAACTAAATTTCACTAGAATTTATAAATGAATTTAAGACAAAAAAACTCAGGCATGTTATAAAAGGAAAACTATTTAGAGATTCTTGGGGCCAATAAAATTAAAATTACGTATACTTTTTTAAGGACACCATACAGGAAAGGGTTAATAGATTTTTCATACTTATTACAGTATCTAAAACTAATTATAACAAATTCAAATTTGAAAAACAAAAAAGTTATGCATGAAGGTATTAGCTAGTAAAACATGCATTAAAATTTAAAATAGTATTTAATAATAAAAACTATTTAATTTTTTTTCAATAACCATGATAAATGTTATAGTATATTGATAATTTATTCCACAACTGGAAAAATGTTACTTTAACAAACAGTTATAAAAAATTTTATTTCTTTTGGATTATACTTAAAATAACATTTTCGCAATAGGAAAATATGTCTTTCGCCAGCAAGATATGACAAATATTTTATTCTAATAAAATGTATAAAGACAAATATGATAAAAATGTTATATTTCCAGAATGATGCTATTTTTCTATTCTTTGAAGATAAAATTCCTGGACTATATCTAAACGAAAAAGCTTTTTTTTTTTACTTATTTTTTTATGAAAGGTAAACAGAATGTTAGACAAGCAGCAGCAAAATAAAAATATCAAAGCTTTCTAACAGTCCCTATAAAAATTTCTTGTATTAATCAGTTGTTTGCCTTCATACATTTAAAAACTTAAGAAAACAATAGGACATGAGAATATGTACAATGCATAGTAAACAATAACCATACATAATAAAAAATACTCGATTTTATATAAAAAATGTTTATTTTTGAGAATTTCTTTCTCTTTAGCGCTGTGGTTGTTTACTTTTCATGTTTAAAGTGTATGTTGTGTTTTTTGTTTTTTATATAACAGGCGCAACAGTATTTATTAATAAGGAATAAATTAAATATCTCAATTTTAAATGGATTTTTAAACTTCCCTTGAAGGAATTGCATTTGAATTGCTTGTAATTTGAATTGATTTTAAACATAAAGTTGAGCACAGTGCTAAATATTAAACGTACTAAATACTAAACGTTAATTAATTCATATAGTAAATGCATAAACACATGCTAACATTACTAAATGTAAACAATATAGTCCGGGAGCCGACCGTTGATTTTCCTATGTATTGAGTACAATTACCGGACATACATCAAAACGTAGGTCTCAATGTGCACATTAAGAATATAACTGACTGCCACATAAATCAAAATGTAGATTTCAATGTGCACATTATGAAAATCACTGGCTTCCAGGTCCTATCCTGCCGGAACCCGGTAGCAGCCGCACTTTCATGACGTCAATTTTGAGTGTTTGCCTATGTATCGAGTACAAGGACCGGACATACATCAAAATGTAGGTTTCAATGTGCACATTAAGAAAATCACTGGCTGCCACATACATCAAAATGTAGGTCTCAATGTGCATATTAAGTATATCACTGGCTGCTAGGTCCTATCCTGCCGGAACCCGGTGGCAGCCCCACTTTTATGACGTCAATTTTGAGTGTCTGCTTATGTATCGAGTACAAGGACCCGACATACAGCAAAATGTAGGTCTCTATGTGCACATTAAGAATATCACTGGCAGCCAGGTCCTATCCTGCCGGAACACGGTGGCAGCCGCACGTTTATGACGTCTGTTTTGTGTGTTTGCCTAGGTATCGAGTACAAGGACCGGACATACATCAAAATGTAGGTCTCAATGAGCACATTAAGAATATCACTGGCTGCCCGGTCCAACCATGTAGGAACCCGGTGGCAGCCGTACATTTATGACGTCAATTTTGAGTGCTTACCTATATATCGGGCACAAGGAACAGGCATACACCAAAATGTAGGTCTCAATGTAATCATTAAGAATATCACTGTCTGCCACATACATCAAAATGTAGGTCTCAATGTGCACATTAAGAATATCACTGGCTGACAGCTCCTATCCTGCCGGAACCCTGTGGCAGCCGCACATTTATGACGTGCATTTTGCGTGTTTATCTATGTATCGAGTACAAGGCCAAGACATACATCACAATGTAGGTTTCAATGTGGACATTAAGAATATCACTGGCTGCCAGATACATCAAAATGTAGTTCTCAATGTTCACATTAAGAATATCACTGGCTACTAGGTTCTATCCTGCCCGAACCCGGTGGCAGCCGCACTTTTATGACGTCATTTTGAGTGTTTGCCTATGTATGGAGTACAAGGACATGACATACATCAAAATGTAGGTTCCAATGTGCACATTATGAATATCACTGGCTGCCAGGTCCTATCCTGCCGGGACCCGGAGGCAACCGCACTTTTATGACGTCAATTTGAGTGTTTACCTATGTATCGAGTACAAGGACCGGACATATATCAAAATGTAGGTTTCAATGTGTACATTAAGAATATCACTGGCTGCCAGGTCCTATCCTGCCGGGACCCGATGGCAGCCGCACTTTTATGACGTCAATTTGAGTGTTCACCTATGTATCGAGTACAAAGACCGGACATACATGAAAATGTAGGTTCCAATGTTCACATCAAGAATATCACTGGCTGACAGGTCCTATTCTGCTGGGACCCGGTGGCAGCCGCACTTTTATGACGTCGATTTGAATGTTTATCTATGTATCGAGTACAAGGACCGGACATACATGAAAATGTAGGTTCCAATGTGCACATTAAGAATATCACTGGCTGCCAGGTCCTATCCTGCCGGGACCCGGTGGCAGCCGCACATTTATGACGTCAATTTGAGTGTTTACCTATGTATCGCGTACAAGGACCGGACATACATCAAAATGTAGGTAAACACTCAAAATTGAAGTCATAAAAGTACGGCTGCCACCGGGTTCCGGCCGGATAGGACCTGGCAGCCAGTGATATTCATAATGTACATATTCAGATCTACATTTTGATGTATGTGGCAGCCAGTGATATTTTTAATGTGCACATTGAGACCTACATTATATGTATGTGGCAGCCTGTGATATTCTTAATGTGCACATTGAGACCTACATTTTGATGTATGTGGCATGCAGTGATATTGTTAATGTGCACATTGAGACCTACGTTTTGATGTATGTCCGGTCCTTGTACTCGATACATAGGTAAACACTCAAAATTGACGTCATAAATGTGCGGCTGCCACCGGGTTCCGGCAGGATAGGATCTGGAAGCCAGTGATATTTTTAATGTGCACATTGAGACCTACATTTTGATGTATGAGGCAGCCAGTGATATGCTTAATGTGCACATTGAAACCTACATTTTGATGTATGTCCCGTTCTTGTACTCGATACATAGGCAAACACTCAATATTGACGTCATTAAAGTGCGGCTGCAACCGGGATCCGGCAGGATAGGGCCTGGCAGCCAGTAATATTCTTAATATGCATATTGAAATCGACGTTTTGGTGCATGTGGCAGCCAGAGATATTCTTAATGTGCACATTGAGACCTACGTTTTGATGTATGTCCGGTCCTCTCGATACATAAGTAAACACTCAAAATTGACGTCATAAATGTTCGGCTGCCACCTGGTTCCGGCAGGATAAGACCTGGCAGCCAGAGATATTCTTAATGTGCACATTGAGACCTACATTTTCATGTATGTCGGGTCCTTGTACTCGATACATAGGCAAACACTCAAAATTGACGTCATTAAAGTGCGGCTGCAACCGGGTTCCGGCAGGATAGGACCTGGCAGCCAGTGATATTCTTAATATGCACATTGAAATCTACGTTTTGGTGCATGTGGCAGCCAGTGATATTCTTAATGTGCACATTGAGACCTACGTTTTGATGTATGTCCGGTCCTTGTTCTCGATACATAGGTAAGCACTTAAAATTGACTTCATAAATGTTCGGTTGCCACCTGGTTCCGGAAGGATAAGACCTGGCAGCCAGTGATATTCTTAATGTGTACATTGAGAACTACATTTTCATGTATGTCGGGTTCTTGTACTCGATACAGGCAAACACTCAAAATTGACGTCATAAAAGTGCGGCTGCCACCGGGTTCCGCAGGATAGGAGCTGGCGGCCAGTGATATTCTTAATGTGCACATTGAGACCTACATTTTGATGTATGTTGCAGCCAGTGATATTCTTAATGTGCACATTGAGACCTACATTTTTTTGTATGTCTGGTAGTTGTACCTCATACATAGGTAAACACTCGAAATTGACGTCATAAAAGTGCGGCTGCCTTGGGTTCCGGCGGGATAGGACCTGGCAGCCAGTGATATTCTTAATGTGCACATTGAGACCTACAGTTTGATGTATGTTCGGTCCTTGTACTCGATACATAGGAAAATCGACGGTCGGCTCCCGGACTAATAACAAATGTATTTGTTAAAGGAAATAACACTCAGGTAAAAGACATGAACTATTAATAGTACACCAGACCCGAAAGAGTAAAGAGAAAGTACATAAATAAATTTACATTTAACACAAATGGCGTTATACTAAATACTGTAAAAAATTGCAATTTTTTACAGTACATTTTCACTTTTTGAAAATAAAAATAATCGATCTTTCCCTGTAAACATACTTTTTGTAAAACCAGGAAAAATACTTTTGAATGTTTATAATTGCAGAAGAAATCAAATCCAAATATCGATCAAATCCGAAAAATAATTTCGGTTTAGCTCTAAATATAGCATTCTAATAGCCCCAAGAAATTTTCAGTAAAATAGGAATTAAATATAAAATATCCCTCATTCTCTTGGAAAAAAATCATTTTATAAACTAAAATTAAGATTTTGAAACGCAGCTTTTCAAATATTTTTCTTTTGTGAAGATCTTCACCGTGTCTTAATATTGAATATATAACGACATATTTTTGCTAAATTTTCCCTAATCCTATACTCTACGTACCCAGAAATGTGAGATCAAGCAAATAACTAAATCCTATATAATATTGGTAAGCTATTGGTATATTTTTGTAAATCGTGTCTTTAAAATATTCTATATAATCAAAGATATTCTATACAATTATTCATCTTTTTGACAAGTGGATAAGCCATGCAGATTTTTTTAATGTTTTCGTATTATTAAATAGTAGCATACTTTCATATTCAGTCTCATACTCTCGAAGCAAATTGTTATAATATCAAATGTCACGAAAGTTTATCGAATAAATTTTGTGATTTGTGCGATTTTTTTTTATCATGGAATTATTTTTTTAAATTTAATCACATTTTTTTTAAATCTCATATCGTGTCAAAGTTATGTTTCTTCAAATGGTCTCAAATCTCATTTGTAATTATGCCCATATGTAGGAAAAGGAAAAGAAAAGAAAGAGAAAAGTAATAAATAATACCATAAGCCTTGACATTTAATTAAACATTAAATAATTAATTATTTAATTTACGCGCAAAAAATTAAAATTGTTAAATGACAACTTAAAAAATGCAACTTTTGCTGTAAACAGCAGCAGCTATATCGAAGCATTTTTTACCAAAAAATTCTCGAAAAAAAAGGATGTAGAACTTTTCCCATGTTTTATGTTTGGTAAATGTATATTAAAATACATTTTGAATGCGATTGGATTTCAAAAATTTCAACCCTTTATCAACCAACGGTACTTATAAGTACTACTAAAATTACTTAATTTAAAATTCTTTTAATACGCCAATTAGTTGTTGTACTGTTTAGAATGAATTGCAGATTCATTACTTTTTTTGTTCCTCAAACATTATTGAAAACACAAAACAAAAATATTAATAAAGGATGATTTCTTTTGCTTGTGTATCTTTTCAGCTTTTCTTTGTGCTGAAGGAGGTGGATGTGGATTTTTGAATTCGGACGTAATTCCACATTTATATTGTTAGAACTTCATGTCTGTACATTTTATATTTCTGCAAAATACTAAGAAAGAAATTTAAAATAAATGGGCTTAATCATTGGGGTTATAAATATTGCACAAAGTCCCTGTAAATTAAAATTTAATTAATCCTTCTAAATCCCCCAATCCTTCTAAAATCCTCCAAAAATGTATTATATGTTTATGTGATTTTTTTAATGTAGTTTAAACAATTTACGTAAACTGTAGAATGTAAAATTTTCATGAATTCATAATTCGGTAGGTAAAGTGTTAAATATGATTGGCGAATAACAATAATTTACTGTGATTTACATAAATTATAAGTAGATACCAAATTAACTGACGATGCGACATAAAATTTGATTCTTTAAATATTACAGGAGTTGAGCTTTTTTACATTTCACTCATCAAGAAAGCGTTTTGAAAGTTGAGTTGTGCAGCACTTCTCGTACCAAAATTCCTTTACATTCTGAAATCACTTTTAGATAGCGAAATTCATGGTTGGAAACATGCTATATGAATTATAGCCTCAGTAAATTAGTATTTTTTTCACTCATTAAAGAATGAATATTTTGTGTTTGCTTTGATTCAAAGGAATGTTGGGTTGTTAATTTAATTTTCGCTGAAGTAATCTCAAAATATTCATATGCTTTACTTTAACTCAGCTCTCAAATATATGTATACATATATATTTTTTCTTTTTTTTTTTTTGGAATAATCTCTATAAAAGTGAAACTTTTATGCATTTTCATTCGGAAAAATAAATTTTATTTAAACTAGCCATATGGTATGTAAGAAGCGAAGTGGTCATCTCGGCAATCCCCGGCTCTCGATGACAGACAAGTGATTTGCGTTTAATAATAATAATATTCCGTGTAATATTTTTCGACTTATCATCTGCACCTGCTAATATTGAAGTACAAAATTAGCCACAGAGCACATAAAAAGTGAAGCGGGCAGCCTAAAGCTATTGATTACAATCACATGACTTAGGCTGTTATTATATACATAATTATTGAACTTATTATATGAAATAGTGTTAAAATTTGTATTGATTTTTTTCATAAGTCTGAATTAGCTATTACACTAAGATCTGAATATTTATAAAACTATTTATAGTACTAACGAACGTCATTTGCAAACTTGACGTACAATTTACATCTTATGCACAATTACAGAACAATTAGTTAACTAATAAATATCATGTATTAAAAAAAGTTTACGGTGATTATGTTGGAGAATTTTAATGAATAGTTCACGAATAAAAATGTAATATTTTGGTCCAAAAACTAAAAGTATTTTATATTTTATCTAGAAAAAAATCAACTTTGCTTCAAATTCTTAAAATATTTGCGAAAGAAAATATGCATATGAAAGTTGTATACTTAATATTCGCTTAGAAACATTATACAAAATGATGTTTTTTTGTTAAGAATGTTCTAACTTGCAATGTTTTTACGGATATAAAACAGCACTTTATGTATCGCTATAAAAAAATCAAAATTTAAGGTTACTTCAGACCTCAAATTATAAACTAAAAGAAAAAATGCATAATAATTTATGCTCAAAATACACATACATTTAACCATTACTTACTAAAATTTAGAAAGCTTTTTAAATATAAGGATTAAATATGGTTTCATATAAATAATAACAACAACATCAACAAAAAAAAATCAAAAGCTTCTTAAATTTTCGTCTTATGAAAAATGTTAATAAAAACAACTCTTTAATTTTGAAATATACTTTACTTGGGGATAATGAAGATTTTTCTTATAAAATAAAATTAATATTAACTAAAGTCTTCAAGAAATTCTATAACGTTTTCTAATGCTCTTAAGTACTGTGTAAAATTTAATAAAAAATCTAAAAATAAGGAAATCTATTTTAACGTACTTATTTTGTTCTTTAGAGCAGATTTTGAAAAATCTAAATTGAAAGTTTTAAAATTAAAAAAGTATATATTATATGCTTGACAGTAATGGAACATACAGGAAAATTATATGGAAAATAAGCTTTTGAATAGGCATAGAAAAAATATTATGTTGTTATTGTTGATTTAAGTATAAAAAAAACTTAATTTAGAAACTTGAAATGTTCCAAAAGTGGAGGTTTTGAAAAGCAGATGATTTTCAAAGATAATGAGCTAGGGAAAGAAATAAAAATATAAAAAATAAGTGATTTTTTGAGCTCATTTTATTACTACTGCATTTTGTAAACATTATAAGACAAAACTTTCCCATGCTTCAATCGTGTTAAAAAATTACTTGTCGTCTAATATATAAAAGCATTTATATTACAGAAAGACTTTTTTGCATGCGGTACAGAAGTTGTAAATGATGCATGTCAGCTGAAATGGAAAGTTATGAACGTTTCCATCGATATAAAAGATTTCTTTATGTGCTGCAAGCTTGTGAAAGATTTTATTTTGTGATATTTACTTTAATTGAAAGGAAAACGAATTATTATTATCTATATTATTTTCATTGCAAATTATTGCATATATGTAATTTTAAATAAGTATATAAATATTGAAAGTGTGTGTAAATACGAAATATGTATAAATCTAATCTAGGGCGAAGTTAACCTGGCCATTTAACTAATTAAAATCACGAAAGCAGCCATCAGCTACTACGATAGCAATGACTGTTACGTACGGGGGCTGCCAAACAAACAAAAGCAAATTGATTTTTTCGCTAATTATGGGTAATACCGCAATCTGTGTCAGATATTAAAGTCATTTCAAAATACTGAAATTAGCATATTTATATTTACATTTTTTGGCTAAACGCATGCAAAATTCGCACTCTTTTAATATTTGTTATCTCATATAATTTCCTTTAATAGCTATTAAATTACAATACTCAATTTCATTTATACAACAATTTTCGGCGTCCATTTAAAGGAAAAAATTCCTCATATTTCTCAACAGCACATTTCTCTTATTTAATTTATAATCATTAAGCGAACTTATCTCATCAGAAAAATATAGAAAAAAAAAAATTTTGCACTTAACGATAAAAAACGTAACAAGCTAAATGGATGAAATTTTATCTTGCCATAAAACGAAAACTTAAAAGCCGAAGTCTACTTCCTTTAAAAGGAAATACTTTTGAAATGTTAGAATCAAGTGTTAGAGAAAAGCAAGAAAGGCAAAAAAAGAGAAACAGCCAGCAGTAATTTCTTCCGTGGAGAAACATAAGTACATTACATGTGCCCAAATGAAAGGAAAGTTTTCGGAAAGTTTTTGAAATAACAAAAGAAACAGTCAAGATATAATACATCGTTTTGGTTCCCTTTAGTCTGACAGGAAACAAAAAGATATTAAGCTACGTGTGATAACTTACAAAAACATGAAAATATTTAGTTTCGATGAAATATGCCTTACTTACTTTATTCATTTGATTAGTTTTTTAAAAACTTTATTTATTCATTTTTTTAAATAAAATATTTTTTTTTATATTTTTATACAAAAACTTTTGAAAAATGTATTTTTTTAAGTATTTGTAAAAACTTTATTTTACAATTGCTTTGTATTTTTTTAATCCACCGCCCCGTGTAAATGAAGATATTTTCGGAAAATGATCACTAAAACACTTTTACTGTAGCTGTAGTTTTCGGAATGTTTTTGAAACAACAAAAGAAGCAGTCAAGATATAATACATCGTTTTAGTTCTCTTTAGTCTGCCAGGAAACAAAAATATATTAAGCTGCATGTGATAACTTAGAAAAAAATAAACATTTAATTTCGATGAAATCTTCCTTACATTCTTCGTTTATTTGATTATTTAAAAATATATATTGATTCATTTTTTAATTAAAATTAAGGTTTATTTATTTTGTCCAGTTTTATACAAAAACGTTTGGATAATGTCTTAAACTTATTGTTTTTATGATTTTTGATATTGGTAAAAACTTTATTTCAAAATTGTTTTGCTGTTATTTTGAATTCAAATAATTATATCTATTAACATTACCTAGTAAAACATAGCTTTGATAACTAAAGAAATGTTCAGTTTTTCTTTCCTTAAATCTGTTTTCTTAACTATTTGGAAAATAGTTGTTGTCCTCAGTAGAGAACTGAAAACCTGAAATATATCTAAATCTTTTCATTGGTTGAATTCCGCAACTTATTCGTTTTCTGATAGGCCCATGCTTATTAACTAGAAATGTGATACTTCTGTTGTCACGCGACAAAAAAGTATGAAAAATTAAAAAAAATAATAATAATAACTGAAAAACAAATTTAGAAACATTTTACAATTTTTTATTTTACAATTAATGTATAACAATACTTTATGTTATTTTATGAATTTTATTTTTTTAATTATTTTAAAAATTTAGATACAGATTTTAGATACAAATTTAGATACCTTAGATTTACAGGTTTGAAACAAGTTGTAATTAAAAGTAATTTTTTCTTTACACTATGGTGTAAAAAGTGAAAATGCGCGATATTTAGAAGTTTTAAAATTTACAGAACCGTAAATTGTTAAAATAAAATTTCATTTAATATTTGTTTATGATTTGTCCAGGAATAATAAAATGACTCTAAATGTCCAGGCATACTAATATGACTCTGTTATTACATAAGCTACGTTTTGATCATCATAAAAATGTGTTATTATTGTTTTTATAAATATAGAAATCATTTATATGTCTATAATTACAGACTTTGGAAATATTAATTATCAAAAAACCGTTGTAATTTGTTAAGTAACGACTTTTTTTAATTATGTGTACTACGTTACAGATGTGCACTACTCCAGGTTGCGCTTCGACTGTCTTCAAAAAGCGAAAATTCATCATTATTTACACTAAAAAATGTCGTTGTCATTGAAGCACTTTGATTTGTGACTTAATGTGCGAAGTTTGCAGCTAGATTTTAAGTATCTAAAGAAAGCGTATATTTTGTTAAAGAACCGTAACTATTATTTTGAAACGACAGCAGTTTTTTAATTCTCTTTATTTTGTATTTCTTTAGTTTAGTTCTTTTGTATTTCGTTTGTATCTCTTATTTTTGTAGTTTGTCATCACATTTTCTCGTAAGTAATTTTTGAGTACTCTGGCGGTACCCTATAATATTTTGTTCTCTTTGCTCTCTTAATCAAATTTGGATATATTTTTTAGCAAAATAATTCTAAAGAGATACATTAAAAAAATAGATATATTGAATAGCATAAAAATTATTAACTAGTACGGGATTGTGTTAATTGTACGGAATTTGTGTCATTAAAAATATATGTATGAAATTTTATAAATTTTGATTAAAGTGGGTTTTTTAAGCTATTGCATAGCTTTAATCGCAGGCTTTGAGCGCGGCGACCGAATCCGAAAATTCCGTAACGAGAAATATCCTAACACATCCGTAACGAAAAAAACCTAACACTCGGCTACCGTCGTTTCACTTCGGCAGACTTCGGCATGGTATCCTTCGATAGACTTCGGCAGACATTGACGCGGTATTTTTCAGATATTTAGAGGATATCAAGTCTCAAACTTATATATCTTATTTCAGTTACTATAAATCGATAGTTTCAATAATAAAAATTCCTGATAGAATGTGTATAGAAAAGAATCGTTTTAAGATAAAACAAGGTAGGATAATGCAGCTTTTGGTAAGTGGTGACCTGCCCAATGGTGAGGATCGAAAAATTTAAATGCTTATAACTCGCAATCTAATTTTCGTAGCGCGGCCAAATTTTGTTTCGTAATTTATTATGAGACAGTGTTAATTTTTGGTGACAGGAGACCCCCACGGTGAGGGTCGAAAAAGTTAAAATGCTTATAACTCTCGGTCTAATTTTCGTAGCGCTGCCAAATTTTGTTTGGTAATTTATTATGAGACAGTGTTAATTTTTGGTGAAAGGAGACCCCCCACGGTGAGGGTCGAAAAATTTGCATGCTTATAACTCGCGATCTAATTTTCGTAGCGCGGCTAAATTTTGTTTAGTAATTTATTATGAGACAGTGTTAATTTTTGGTGAAAGGAGACCCTCCCCCCATGGTGAGGGACGAAAATTTTAAAATGCTTATAACTCGCGATCTAATTTTCGTAGCGCGGCCAAATTTTGTTTGGTAATTTATTATGAGACAGTGTTACTTTTGGTGACAGGAGACCCCCACGGTAAGGATCGAAAAAGTTAAAATGCTTATAAATCGCGGTCTAATTTTCGTAGCGCGGCCAAATTTTTTTTGGTAATTTATTATGAGAGAGTGTTACTTTTGGTGATAGGAGACCCCCACGGTGAGGATCGAAAAAGTTAAAATGCTTATAACTCGCGGTCTAATTTTTGCATCGCGGCCAAAATTTGTTTGGTAATTTATTATGAGACAGTGTTAATTTTTGGTGAAAGGAGACCCCCCCCCCATGCTGAGGGTCGAAAATTTTAAAATACTTATAAATCGCGATCTAATTTTCGTAGCGCGGCCAAATTTCGTTTGGTAATTTATTATGAGACTGTGTTAATATTTAGTGACAGGAGATCCCCCATGGAGAGGGTCGAACATTTTAAAATGCTTATAACTCGCGATCTAATTTTCGTAGCGCGGCCAAATTTTGTTTGGTAATTTATTATGAGTGAGTGTTCATTTTTGGTGACAGAAACCCCCCCCCCCACGGTGAGGTTCGAAAAATTTAAAATGTTTATAACTCGCGATCAATTTTCGTAGAGCGGCCCCAAATTTTGTTTGGTAATTTATTATGAGACTATGTTAATTTTTGGTGACAGGAGACCCCCATGGTGAGGTTCGGAAAATTTAAAATGCTTATAACTCGCGATCTAATTTTCGTAGCGCGGCCAAATTTTGTTTGTAATTTATTAAGGTATTGCATATCTTTTATCGCGGGCTTTGAGCGCGGCGAAAGAATCTAGAAATTCTGTAACGAGGAAAAAATCCTAACACTCCGGCTAACGTCGCTTCAGTTTGGCAGACTTCGGCACGGTATCCCTCCGTAGACTTCGGCAGACATTGACGCGGTATTTTTCAGATATTTTGAGAATATCAAGTCTTAAACTTATGTTTTTTTATTTCAGATATCATAAACGTATAGTTTCAATGATAAAAATTCCTGATTAACCTCCATGTATTGTAAGATAATAAAAATATTTTAAACGATATTAACTTCTCATTTGTTCAATACAAGAAAAAAAAATGCTATCAGGCATCACGCTCAAAATGTTTAACTTGAATTAATATCAAAGACAAAAAAACTGCATGAATAAAAAATAAATAAATAATTATAATTGCATATGTTGATAAAAATGCTATGCAATTGCTTTACCGCGGCAGTCCCCGAGTGCCACACGTATTTTTTTCAATTAATCATGAAGTGATTTTTCTTGGTATTAAATTCACTGTAAAATTATAAACAAAATTATAGCTCTCAAAAAATTGTTTTCTGAAATAAGTTCAAATTGTAAATAAGGGATATATATATATATATATATATATATAAACAGCAGTTTTTTTTTAATTCTCTTTATTTTCCTTTTTGCCTGCAAAAAAACTTTATTTATTGTACAGACATGTATACTACACTGTAAAAAATCTGTAAAATTACTAAAAGTTTTCTAGAAAACTGGGATTCTTAGAGTTGTAAGGAAAAAGCAAAAATTCTTTTAACAGACACAGATTTGAACTGAAAATAAAAAAGTCTGTGAGGTTATTAAGATTTTTTTTGAAATCGAAGAAATCCTACGATTCCTAGGGTTCCTAAAAAATACTTTGTAATTGCAACCCAGATAACAGATAAAGTTTTAGTAAGATAACTTTCAATTTTGTAGATTCGTGTTTAGAGTTACAGATTTTTGTAACTTTACAAAAATTAGTTTTGTAGTTTTACATCTTCTCCTTTACAGTGTACGGATTAACTTTTAGTAAACATACAGATTTCGGCAACTTTATATTTGTAGGGTTACCGATATTTTACTGTGTATAACTATAGATACAGAACCCACCAAATATCGCAAAAGAAATTGTTTAACAAGGAATTATTATTGTGGATTTATAATAAACCTACAAAATGGGTTAAAATAAAATTGCTTCTTACATTAGTTAGTCTAACTTCCAAACTAATATTACTTAAATTTAAAGCTAGCGAAATACTTCTTTCATGAAATTTAGTTGGCAAATTAAAATAAAATGGCTTTAATCACACATGTAATAAGTAAAATATAATAAAGATCGTTCTTGGGATAGAATTAACAATTGAGGGTCTTATTCGCTGTATCTCTTAACTTCCTGACTGTCGCTGGCTGAGTTTTTCGCACATTAACCTGCAGGTTTCACTGCAGTATAAGCATTATTTAAATTATATAATTCTACAAATAAAACCCAGTTTTGAAAAATTAAGTTAGGATTAATACTCTCAAAGATTTTACACCTATACATAATAACATATTTTGTATCAAATTGGAAAAAATATTTTTTTAATATTTTTAATAAATTACAGAGAAAACAACATTTACCCTTTTGCCGGGCAGTCAAGGGGTAAATAAAAACATCATTTTTTTCTTAGTTTGGCATGCATTTGACATTATTTCAATGTGGTACCGTTCCAAAATTTACATACGCACCTCTCATTTTCATATTAAATATTTTTCAAGTAGTTTTTCAATTCACTTATAACAAAAACAAAAACAAGAAAATAAAATAAAAAACTCATTAAAATATTATAAAAAATTTTGTTGCTTCCAAAAAGAAAAATTGACGATAATATCGTAGCTAAAACCATTTTCTCAAATCGAATTCGACAGCATATTTTGTTATGTAAAGGAAATCAATTAATAATTCTTTTAAAAAAACTATAGGCATATTTTTCTGGCAGAAAGTATGCTGTTTTGACGACTGAAGTTTGTTAGCTATGGTATCATGCACAAGGAATGTATTTATAATAATTTTCAAAATATAAGAGATAGCTATTTAAAAGTCCTACCATCATCACATTTTCTCGTAAGTAATTTTTGAGTACTCTGGCGGTACTCTATAATATTTTGTTCTTTTTAAGATTATATGTTCAATGACATACCTTCTCTTCAAATTTGGAAATATAATCTCAATATATTTTTCAGCAAAATAATTTTAAAGAGATATATAAAAAAATAGATATATTGTATAGCATAAAAATTATCAATTAGTACGGGATTGTGTTAATTGTACGGCATTTGTGCCATTAAAAATATATGTATGAAGTTTTAAAAATTATGATTAAAGTGGGTTTTTTTCAATAATCATGAAATGATTTTTTCTTGGTGTTAAATTCACTGTAAAATTATAAACAAAATTATAGCTCGCAAGAAATTTTTTTCTGAAATAAGTTGATATTCTAAGTAAGATATATATATGTATATATATATGTTGTTGTTGTTCGAATTCATATTGTTAAAAACACAATTCTTCCATTTTTCTTTTATGATTTGTTGTCACGGTTTTGATATTTAATACCATAAAATACGAGAGCTATTTCAAGTCAAAATAAAATACATGTTCAAGAGAGGCTGAACTTTAGGATTCTATTTTGAAAAAGTTGATAACGACAAAAAAGCGTAACAAAAGAAAAGTAGGTTAACTTCTCCATAAATATTGTTACCAGGTTTGAGGGAAAACATTTTCTGCAAACAGAACAGCAAAAAAAAGGTTTCTACGTGATAAAACAGTTTCATTAACACATACAAAGGTGTAAACATTTTCCTTCTAAAGATAACAAAATTATAGTACATGGTTTTTGATGGAAAAAATTGACTTATATTAAGCTTGCAGCTAAAATTTTCAGCATTTTAAAGTTGATAATTATTTGCTTTCTTGAACTGTTCATTACTGACATCAATTCTATCAATGAATCAATCTATGAATAATTGTTTTTCAAGAAATCTTCATATAAGTAGTTTCTTTCTTATGAAAAAAAATAGTTACATTAACCTTACATTAATGTAACATACTTTATGTTTCAAGAAATCTTTAACACAATTTAAGATCCTCAAATGAGAAGGAAAATTTGTTTAAGATTTACGGAAACACATCTGAAACGTGTCGATAAGTATTTCAGAACTATAATTTCGTAAAATTACTGATTTCTGAAATTTCTGCACAGTTCTACTACTAAATATGGGTACATTTTTTACTCAAACAAAATCATGCATAAAGTATAAATTAGGATATAGTTTTCAACATAAAACGAATTTTAAAAAATCCCTGTCGGCTGGGCCTATAGGCGGAGGTAGATTTCGAAGAGTGCTTATTTCAACAATATATATATATATATATGATTAGAGATAAACCCAGTTTAATAACTTCATTTGGCCGTTTATGAAAAATTTTTAATTTCATTTTTCTGAAAAAACTGGTTTTATCAGAATCATCTTAAGAAAAATTCAGCTCAAATACCCATTTTGACAACATATTTTGAAATAGATTCTGAATTTATTAAAAAAATCGACCAAAACAGTACATTATACAGCTCCTATACAGCTACAAAAAACTGTCAGTTGAATGCATTTGAGAAAAAAATTGAATTTAAAAATGAGTCATAAAATAACCGATATGTTGTTTGAATACATCCTTAATTCTATAATCATTATTGCTTCGGAAAATTTTGTGCGAAATACTCACTTTGATAGCATTTTAAGAAATATAATTATATAGTTCCTAAATAAGAAGATCTGTAAATTGGATGCGTTTAAGAGCAAAAATGGATTTAAAAACGAGTCAGAAAAAATGCAATTTCTTATTCGAACACTTCCTTAAATTTTCTGTCACGATGATTTCAGAAAATTCTGTTCAAAATACCCTTTTTGGTAGCCTTTTTTGAAATATATTCCATCTTTATCAAAAAACTGACCAATGCATCACATTATATAGTTCCTAAATAAGAGGATCTGTAAATTGGATGCGTTTGAAAACAAAAATGGATTTAAAAACGAGTCAGAAAAAAACGCAATTTCTTATTTGAATACTTCCTTCAATTTTCAGTACCGATGACTTTCGGAAATTCTGTTCAAAATACCCTTTTTGGTAGCCTTTTTTGAAATATATTCTGTCTTTATCAGAAAATTGACCAATGCATCACTTTATACAGTTTCTAAATAAGATGATCTACCATTTGGATGCGTTTAAAATCAAAAATGAATTTAAAAATGAGTCAGAATATAAGCAGTTTGGATTTGAGGTTTTTTCTCCAACTCCTATTTTTGTTTAATTTCTTTTTGCTATACGAATTGGTCCTATGAAAAACTTGTCAGTATAAAAGTTGTAGATATTTTTGAGAAGATGTAAAATAAATTTAATCAGATTTCATATCTTAAAAATTGACGGAGTTATGGATTTTTCTCTTTTTTTCAGCGCCCTTTTTCTTTTAATTTTTAATTTTTTTCATCGGTAAAAGTTGGTCCTATCAAAAACTTGTAACTACAAAAGTTTTAGATAATTTTAAGAACATTTACAAAAAATTTAGTTGGACTTGATATCGTGAAAATTGACGAAGTTATGAATTTTTTTCTCTCAAAATCCCTGTTTTCTTCGCCCCTTGAGCCCACTTCTAAATTTATCAAAAATCTGTCATGCATATACTTTTGGCCCATTTTTAAGAAGTAATATAAACTTTAAACAGATTCGATATCTACATTAATTAAGAAGTTATGGCGTTTTTTCGGTTTTCACAAAAACGTCCCCTATTTCGACCCCCTTGGTCCGATTTTGCCCATTAACGAACTTAGCCAAGATTTTATCCCGTTTGATTTTATGTACAAGTTTGGTGGAGATTGGTGAAGAATTATAGAAGTTATCGTGTCCATAAAAAAGTGAGATATATATATATATATATATAGATAGATAGATAGATAAACTGGTGCGATTGCAATAGGTAGTATTTCTTACGAAATCTACCTAAAAGAGCAAGCGAGTCCTGCTTAAAAATGAGCTGAGAGTTTAAAGTTTCAAACATTCATTTAATGCTGTCAAGCAGGTATTCTTAACCCTTTGCACTTGATAGGTGATTCTGTCACCGCAAATGTTGTCAAGTATCCCTTATTAAGTCGAAAAATCGCGTTAAATTTTTTAATGCTTTCGACAACACTAATATCTTGCAGTTTATTTTCACATGTTTTACCACAGGCTGCCATTGGCTCAGTAGAAGAACGTTAGTTAAAATAATGGTGTTTAGAGATTATGCAGCACCCATTTACGCTACACACATGTGGTCAGTGAAAATCAAGTTTCGAGTGGAAAGAGTTAATATCTAAATTAAAAATAAAGATAAGATTACGTTCTTCTTTTAAAGAAAACTTTGTCAAAAGAAAGCATTTCAAATTCTCAACATTCATTGCGACCATGAGATCTTTTTAGGTTTCAAAAACTATATTTAGAACGATTTTTAATATTTTTACTCGTTACTGAACTACATTGGCTGTTATTCGATAGATAATGGTGTAATCTGTAAAAAATGCATCTTTTAAGCATTGAACAAAGTGACCGCATTAAAACTAGAACGCCAATAAATTTTACGTAAGTTCTGTAAAAATATCCTGAGGTCTTTATCTAAACTATTTCGATGTAAAGTATTTTCAGGTAATTTCATGAATTTTATTTCCTTTTTCGAATTGACACCTGCTCAGCGTTCTTGTGTTAAACTCCGTATAATGTTCAGCCAACTTTTCGTGCCATAAGATCAGACGTTAAAATCGCGTATTTTTTTCAGTCTACACTGTAAAAAAATTCAAGAGGTTACTAAGAATTTTTTAGTAAATTTGTATTCCACAGAATTTTTTAGTAACCATTACAAACTTTTTTTTTGCAAGTGAAACAAGCATTTCTTTTGTAAACTGAACAAAAGAATTTTTTGTATAACTAATTTAAAAATTTTTAGTATGAGCCACCAAGCAAATTTTAGTAATAGCTAAAAAATAATTTTTAATAACCATTACGTGCGCCTGAAGGGCAGGAGGTTCCTTCGAGCTGCATCCAGACTTCTGAAGCGGAAGATTTTCGGCAAAACTGCAATAGATGGCAGCACCAAACATTACTAAGTGCTCCGACAGGATTTAGTAATCCCTTTACTAACGAGTACTTACACTACATACATTCGGGGCGTATTTGGCGGTGGCCAGTATCGAACCCGGGACCTTTTGTTCTGGAGTCCATTACTATAACCACTATGCTATCAAGGCCACACCAAGTGAGTTTTAGTAATAGTTATTAAAAATACGAAACTATTAACTCTCTTTGTTGCCAACTTTTTTCTAGTAATTCTTACAGATTTTCTTGTAACCGACTAAGATTACTAAAAATTTTTTAGTAATTACAAGGATCACTAAAGTTTTTTAGTAGATCAACCCTTTTTTTACAGTGTACGGATAGTAACACTGTATTTGTGGTAGTTTTCAGAAAGCTTCTGTTTGACAAAGGCAGCTGCCAATACAGAATCTTCAATGTCACCAACTTTTGTGCAAACGTTTTAGCCTCAGCCAACAAATTTTGAGAAATGTTTAAAGCGTTGAATTTCATTAAGGTGTCTTTCAAGTGAATTTCAGTCAAATGCATTTAATTATTTTGACATGATTCTTTTAATAATTTGTACATTCTTAAATAAGCTTTTCATTATCTGCTAAAGATTGGGATGCCTCTCTGATTCATTCCTCCTTGTTGTTGCTCTAATATGTTAGTCCTAGCCATTTTAAACGATCTCATACAAGTGCAATAGGATAAATGCAATATACTAGTGTTACAGTATTACAGTATATGAAACTTAATTGCAATAGTTTTGGAACTTGAAAGAGTGCAAGCTGATAGCATTTGAAGGTATTATTATTCTTCTTTGTTTCTGCCTGAAGTGTTAAAACGGCTCAAAGCATTCAAAGACTGAAGTGAGGATGTCGATGAATAATGGTTCATCATGTTCTGGAATTTCACACAATGGCTAAAAATAAAGATTCTTTTGAATGTCCAATTTATTACACAGACGTTGGGAGTTACAAAATCAAATGTTCATTAAATCATCATGGAAGAACTTCAAATGCGGAATATTATGCCAAGTGTTTCCGACCCGTTCTTTAAAATGTACCTTCCGTTCCTATTAAAAGCGCAACATTTCAAAGCTTCTCGAATCACGTTACAACTGAGATTTGTTTATTCGGACAGTTTTCTACTCTCTCGGTTAAAACACAGCTTAAAATATAAACGTTATGACAATCTAGATAATTGCAGAAAAATGAAACGCGCGATCTGAACAGCATCCTAGTGGGAGTTTTCAGGTAAGTAAGAATGGGCCGCAAAGTCATTGTTGACGTTTTATTAATTTATAAGAAGGCTATTTTGAAGATTATTAAGTGTCTGTAAAATTATATTCAAATAAAAATAATTTTATGGAATTAGTATCATTACTTTCTCGACAGATTTTTTGTATGTCTTTGGGCATTTGTTCTATTTCTGAGTTTTACAAAACGGTCTGATTTTCTAGAAGTCATATGTCTATCACATATTGATGTATGTGTGTATACACACTATTTTAAAAATTAGAAATAATCTAATAATTGTTAAAATACAATAATCCCCTTGCTTTCTGAAACAAACTCCTTTGTGTTTTGCCGTATTTAACTTTTTTTTCGAATTTTAGAAAACGCATGTATTTTTACGAGTTGAAAAGCTCGCATAAAAGTGGTATGTAATAAAATGAAATAAATGGTCAAATGCGAGTTATACTCGTACTCAGAGGCGTCAGTACAATAAATTTATGTATTATTAGCGACTTATATACGACTGACATACGTGCCACTTAAAATTCTCAGAATCCTTCATAATACCAGTTATTTTCTACCGTAAAGTTCACCTTAATTGGAGCATTTTTACGATTCAACTACAGAAAATTGTCTGTTAAAAGATTAAAAATTAAACAAAGTGCTCTCACAGCGAAGGAGTTTACTGTATTATTAAGAGAAAATCGTTGCTGAAAGAGTAGTAAGACTTTGTTAAAAATTATACAAAGTAGGGTTGGTTATAGCTGTATATACTTGAAAGTAAAAATGGGTATATCATAAAATTTCAAAGAGATTTAAAACGTAAAAAATATTAAATATTGCTATTCTGTATAACTTATTTTCTTATCCTTATCTATTTATAAGGAATTTAACTCGGTACTTAGTATAAATAGTATTCATTCACTTGATTATACATTTCATAAAATTAAATTCAGCAAGATAAATGCCTTTTCTTTTTCATGTGTGCCTGACAGAAAACCATTGTTCAATGTTAAAACTTGGCATTATGTTAAAAAAGCTTGTGTTGAAAGGAGTTCGTGAATTTGTTAGGTCGCTTTCGTCCATGTCCCGTTTTTCCAGATAGATATTTAATTAACTTTTAAAGACACAAGAATCGTAAAAGGGTCCCACTGAATGCAAACTATTTGCGAGCCCCATAGTATTTATGAAGGGTACACATGCATAAGGAATTAAAAATTTATACATTTTTATACCAAACATTTCGTTTACAAATAAAAACTGTTTGGCATTAAATAAGGCAAAAAATACTTTTTCAAAATACCCTGGTACAAAAATGAATATGAATTTATATAAATTTTAATATTTTACGCATGCAAACCCTGATTTATGTGATTAATCCTAATTAAATAAGTATGTTTGCAACTGTATGAAGTTTATTGCTTTTATACTGCTACTAAATATTGCATTACACATATATATTATTAAAAGTTTTTATTTAAGCTTTAAAAACTGATAGCCACTCACATCATTATTCATGTCCAAACCGTCTTTGTCTTTAAGGGTTAATATCTCGGCTAATGAACGACTTTTTTTTTTCAAAAGATATTACCAAAAATGCTTTTATACTTTTACTCCGATAGGTACTTTCAACGCTCTTCAAAAACTTTGCTCAATGCCACAAATCGAAATTTGTGTGTATAATAAAATTTGCTTTTCTCAAAAAATTTGCGAATTAAGAGTAATTGCTTTAGTTTTCTAGCAAGGTTTAAAGAAACATCTATCGCCTCTACTTGTTTTATAATTTTATTTTTAGTTGATTTGGAATTAGATTGGGGGAACAGATTTTTGCCCTATATTTTTGACAATATCTATAAAAATAAAAAGCCTAAAATAAAAGAAAATACATTTTTCAGTTCCGCATTACGAAATCTCTTACAAGATACCCCACACGATATACAAGGAAAAGATTTTTTTCTTTCATGTAATTTAATTAGCAATTGTACGAGCCTCCTAAATTTATTTGTAAATGTTTAATTAGCTGTAAATATGTGGGTCAATAGGTTTTATAACTTCCCCCAATTTGTGCTTTCCATGTTTTATAGTTTATAAGTAAAATGGCTGCGAAAGACAAGGGAGTGATCTTATCATGGTTCTGTATTCACTTTATAAGTTCGGAAGCCTAAAAATGAGTAATAAGGTATTTGTACCCTATATGGACAGGGCTCTCAATATGGACACCCCTAATATTTTTAAAGGTAATAATTTTAATCGAGAGATGACTCAACATTTTCGCAAAAAAAAGCAGTTGAAAAGATAATTAAGGTTGGAAAGTGTAAAAAAGCGCGCTATTCGCTATTTACGAGGAAACCTGTTATTTCGAGATGTGTTAATCTTAATTACTTGTAAGCTTGAATTCTTATTAGGTATGGTAAAATTACATTAAATGTTGAAAAGTGGAGTATTTTAGAAAGCTAATAAAACATATTTTGCTATTGCATATTTTTCTTTAAAATATTTTCCTTATTCATTTGTTACTAGATTTAGTAAAACTACGCCCGATTCCCAATATGGACAGCTTACGTCCAAATCGACTACAACTGTAAGAAAGAAGAAAATTCAACGTTGCCAAGCAATAAATTGAAAAGGCATCAAAGTGGTAAAATCTTTGTTCAACAAGATGCCATTTGAACAATCCCTCCAAAAGCTTCCTCCAAAAAACCCTTGAAGAAAAATAAAAAGAAGCCCCCCCCCCCCGCCAGTAGGATATCTGTTGCCGAAATCATAGGCACCAATGGTATGACTTCGTCAACAAAAGAGAGCTGGTACTGCTTCTTTTGCAGTACTGATGCTTTTTCAAACATGCGGCCATGCATCACATGTGGCAGATATGTTCATGAGGATTATATGGGACTTAGTGCCCATGGTGCAAAAGTTTCTATTTGTCCATGCTGTGAGGACTGGGTAATAACAGATGTAAATTCGAAGACAGATTCTATAAAGATAAGTAAAACCAACAATATTATTGCATAATATTAGTAACTAAGGGACTTTGCATGGGTCTTCGACGGGTAAAAGCCAAAAATGATCCTCCCCTTTCGAAAATGCATGTTCTAAAGATATTTACTCTCCCCCTCCTCTTCCGAATACTTTAAGATACATTTTTTTATTTCCTCTCCTCTAAAATCCCTTGGAAAAGTGGCTTTTCCATACACACTGTGTAGAAAGTCAATAAAGAAACACCTGTCCATAATAGGGACATGTAGTTCCTTATATGGACACTTGTAAACATTTTTTGTTTTTATCATATAAATTAAACTAGAATAATTACAAAGTCGCCAATTTTAATAATGATAGTCAATAGTCCAAGGATAGTGGACACACATTTTTTGAGTCCTCTGACTTGTATACGGGGGTGAAAAAAATACATTTTCCTTAAGGTGTCCATATAGGGTACAGTATACCTATAGTATAATTTAAGATAAACAATAGTCTTCTACAATCAATTGTATTAATTTTAAGAAATTTTACAGACATTCGATTCTACTTGATAAATGAGATATTTGACCATTAAAAAAATTAGATTTTGGAATTTTACATCTTTTTTTTTTCTCAAACTGATAATTATGCCAATTACAATCTTTATAATCTAATCTCTTTAATTACTTGGTACAGATTGATACGAAGCTTAGCAATAGCACTTGTTGGCTGGGTAGGGGGGTTATTGTAACAGCAAAGCAGGAAAAATAACTTTCTGCATGGTTGTCTATCAGAATGAAAAAAAATTATTATATTGTAACATTGTAAAATATGAGCTGAAGCCTCTCATGAGGATTTTTAAACTATGCACAGTACTAATTTTGACACAAACATGATTTGAAAATAGTATAAATAATTACATTTTGAAATTGTTTTATTAAAAAAAGAAAAAACAAAATTTAAAAATTCAAACTTTTGAAGTACATTATTTTGTGAAATTCTTAATTCTCGTAGGAAATGCACTCCAGTAATAATGCAAAAAATAAAATAAATATGGAACTTTTAAATTCCCACCGAATACTCTTTTGAAAGAATAAAATAAAAACATTAAATAAAATTTAGATACAAAACTCCATTTTTATACAACTTGGCTGGAAGGACTCTGCTTCCCTTCTCATGCATTTGTCTTCAGGCGAATTTCAAAACAGAAATTTTCAGAGTTATATTTTACAAGAGATGACACTCGATGTTATTACTTTAAACATGAAATAAGTTTAAAAAAATCACTGACATTTTAAGAACATACGCCAATAAATATTAGATCAAAGTACAACTAAAGAAAATAATTTGAAGTCCCATTTATTAAAGAAAATAATTAGTTGATGCATAGCAAATGTTCCAAATTCCTATCACGAATATAATTTTAAGTAAATAATATAAATTTCTAAATAATTATTTATTTCCATTTACTGTGTGGGTTTTGTTCTATGATTTTATATCTTTTTTTTTATTGCGGTAGATTCAGAAATGTGGTGTATTATGAAAAGCTGGTTATTATAATTTCACCTCTCACGATTAATAATGTGCATTTTAAAAATATGCTTTAGAAGAAGACTATGATTGTAAGCCTAGTTCTAAGTAAGTAACATTTTTTATTTTTTAACTGATTAAATTTGCGACTGAAAAATTTGCGCTTGTTAAATTACAAGACCGAATAGTAAAAGTGCATTTAATAAAATATTCATTTTTACATATTTTTGTAACTCCATATTTTTACTTTCTTCCATCTTTTCAAGAAGAAAGTAATGGATTCGTGAAAATTTTCGAAATCCGGTTTTCGACAGATTTTCCCATTTTAAGTGCCTAAGAAGACATCCCCCCCCCCAAAAAAAAAAACATGATTTTATAAAATGTATGTGTGATTCTGTCTGTCACTTTGTCACTCTGTCACTGTGTAAGTATGTACAGCGACGTGCGAAGAGAAAACTGCACTCAGGGCAAAATTTCAATTTGGTGTCCTCCCCTCTCCGATTTCTTTGTGATAAGTGTCTCAAAATTGAAAATTGTAGAAAGACAAATAAATTCTTTTGAATACATATTTTGCGTTTGTTTTACAACTTAAAAAGTTTTAATTTTCACAACTAAAAAATGTAAGATAATATTTCATTAATACTTTGACAAAGAGTATATAGAAAACAGATGCATAGTACAGTGCAGTATAACAAATTGTAAGCACCTTTGGATTCCAAAAAAGAAATCATATGCTATTTTGAGTATGTATGTTTTTATCACAAAAAAATTTACCAATGTGTACATATCTATTTTTTTAGAAGAACAGAAGACATACATCAGGTTGATAGTAAAAATTTGGCATCCCTAACTTTCCACAGCCGGGACGACAGTCCCCTTCGCCCCCCTTTTCGCACGGCCTGAGTCTGTATGTGACAAAAAGTTTGTAGGTCAAGAAGTAACGAATTTCACAAAAGTTCAAATTTCGTTAGACCTTGATATAATTTGGAGATGATTAGATATTGGTGCATATCGTGCTACACTTGGCAGTGCCATGTTTCCTTTTTCACAATTTCCTCAATAGCTATGTCTAAAGAACTAATGAACGGATTTTGGTAGACCTTCAGATTGTATTGCTCTTTGATAATTTGCTCTTTGATGATGCAGATTGTATGGCTCTAATTACTTTTTGGTGTAAATCGCTTGAGAGACGGCACTGCTGTGCTGCATTACGCATGATTATCGACATAGCTCTATATCAAGAACTAATGCACGAATAAACATCAAACTTAAGATTCAGTTAGTCCCTGATTAAAATTAATATTCTTTAATATTTCTAGTAAATCGTTCAACAGAGTCCTTAAATCCAGAACTTTTTACAATTTCTGAAATGATTCTGTCTCAAAAACATTTGATAAATTTGGAATTCCACCATTTATTAAAAATTGATTTCCATAATTTAATGTTAAATTAGAATTTGGTAAATGTTGTTGCTGATTAGATTTTGGTGTAAGTGCCTCAACCTGTGATGCTGATATGCTGCATTTTTATGGAACTGTTAACATGCATGATATAGAAAAAAGTACCTGTGTTTGCCACAACCAACTAATTTCACAGATATATACACAGATAAAATTTTGCAATTCTTTATTAATTTACATCCTAATTCCATACATTCATTTTATCAACAGCAATGGGTGGAAGTTCAATTGATGACTACAATTTTGAATGAAAAATTAACTCAATATCGTGGTTTGCTAAGTAATTTTTGAACAATTTTTACTAGCTTCGGTATTGATAGATAGCAGCAATAAATAAAATCGTACTAAAACCAACTCTGTCAGTAGGAATGACTTTTGAGTTATTTGTATATATGCAATGCAGATGACACAAATAACTAATTATAGGTGAAATCATATTTGCCAAAAATAGGTAAACAGGATCGAAAACTGCAACAATGACATTAACTGTTACAACATTTAAAAATATAAAATAATAAAAAAATGATTTTGTAATTTTTAATTGTAAAATAAAAAACGCCATTTTTATCAATTATATTAATTAAAATAAAAATTATGTGCTATAGTTAAAAAGAAACTTAAAACGGTCGTTTAAATTAAATTTCTTTAAACTTTTCTGATAGCACATCTTAAAAAGAACAACAACAAAAAAATATTTTTAATACTTTCATTAGCCCACGTTTTTATCAATAGTTAAAAAATTGTGAATTTTCCATAACAGAGCTTTGTGCGCATGCGAAATTAATGTATCCTAACTTTTTTAATGCATCATTATTTCTAGTTTTGAAATTAGGCGCCTATTTCAATTTAAACATTGAAATCTTATGTGAAAGTGCAATAATATTAATATTATTATTTACTCCCTTCTATTTTTATATGATGAATCTGACTGTAAGTGATACATATTTTGTGGTTGCTCTATCTCAGGGACTAATGGACGGAATTCAATGAAACTTTAGATTCAGTTAGACTCTAATTAAAATGGTTCCTGCTTACATTTTAATATAAATCGAATTACAGATGACGCTGCTATGCTGGTTTTTATACGATTTCCGAAATAGCTAGATTTCAACAGGTATTTATACATAAAGTAAACAGCATTTTTCCATTTTGAGGTGTTTCATAATGATATGAACATTGGCCAAAAATATAGATTAATAGCCAGTGTAAACCAGATCTTTTAATTAATATAAAAGCACGAACAGGCATGGAGTGGACCAAGCTTTTTAATATTACCAATTTTATCCCAGTAGAAAATTATAGCAGCTTTTAATTCTGAAATTTTTTCAGATTGGTTTCATTTTTGTAATTGAATTTTGAGTAAACAGCTCTAATAGTAGGCTCCATACATTTTCCATTGGATTTAAATCAAGAGAAACAGATAGTCATGGAAATACATGTACACCACTATTTAGAAATCATTCCCAAGTGCTATTTGCCATGTGTATGGATGCATTGTCTTATTGGAACATATGGAAAGACCACCAATTTCCTCAGCAATTGGCAGCAAGTTTTCTTCAAGTAGATCTTGATATGTTAATTCATTCATTTTGTCACTGGGAAACGCAACTTTGAGCTTACCATGAAATCCAAACGCAGCCCAAACCATGAGTGAACCTACATCCTGCTGCCGTTTGAAGAAACATTTCTGGTTTCTTGCGCAGATCGTGCCAGCAATAAGAAAATCCGTCCGGACCATCCAAATTGAATTTTTTCATCGGAAAATCTTATTCAATCATATTCTAACTTCCAGGACATATGATCTTTCGCCCAATCGTCTTAGAGCCCTTGATTACTTTATACACAAGGTATTTTTTGGCACTGCTATCAGTGGATCTCTTGAATGTTCGCCTAAAGTTGTTTTCCTATTGCTCATTCTTTTTATAATGGCTCTTTTCCCCTTTTCTATAGGTTTGGCGGACGTCCCGGAGACTTTTTTGCTCCATAATCCTCTCTTAATTCAAGATAACTTAATATTACACCTGGAGATCTTTTCAACTTTTTTACGATAGCTCTAGTTGAAAATCCTTGATCATTAAATCATCCTTGATTATTCATCCTTGATCACTTTTCCTTTCCTCAAAACCATTTAAAGCCCTTTTACGACCCATACTTCTTGAACTCCCTTTGCGATCAGATTTGTAAATTTCCTAGCCTGCATAGTATATTTATATGCTAAACTAATTAGCATATTTCGGTTTCTTCTTTTCTGAGTGACATTCAGTATTGATATATTGTTTTTATGCTCGTTTGGTAAAAATTTCGATCATTGTTCATATCATTTTGCAACACCATTTTTTTAGATAATTCATATATTCAATTAATTTAAAATTTGATATTTTTGTACAGATATGTAGTAAATGTAATTAGTGTATTTGTCTCGAGAATGGAGTTCTTTGATAATTATTTATGAATTTTTACATGAATATCACAAAATTACTGGGTGTTCATATCATTTTGAAATCCAGTCCACTGCACATGTGGCGCTGCCATGTGGTATTATTCATTTTTATTACAATAGTTATATCTCCTGAACTAATGCACGAATTTCTATTAAACTTTAGATTCGGTCAGATTCCTGATATAAATTAATGCTGTTTAGGTTTTAAAGTAATCGCTCAATATAAAGCACTTCTATTCAGATTTTTTTACTATTTGCACAGCGGTTATGTCAAATCAACTAACATACGAATTTTCATCAATCTTCATATTCAGTTAGATGACATAGGAATCTGCTAATTTGATTTTGATGTAAAAGGCTTAATCGATGACGCTTATGCTTCATTTATCCATAAGAAATTAGTATGTATGAGATAGAAAAAAATAGGAATTGCCACATCCAATTCGTTTATTTTTATTATAATTATATGGATAGCATCTTTTCTTTTAAAAAAGAGACATTTTAAAGTGATCTTGTGGACATTTATACCATTATATAACAACATTTAAAAGTAGAAATAAATAAATATTACATTCTTTTAAATACACATATTATTAATAATAATAAAAATTGTAAAATAATAATAAATGACACTTGGTATATTTTTGCCGTATAAATCTTCCATCTGATATAGAAATACAATCAATAGAATGCAAGTACCAAAATTCTATAAACAAGGAAAAAAATAAATTGCAAAAAGTGGACAAAAAAAGAAAGAAATTCCCCGTATCATTTTCGAAAATTCCACAAAGTTTTCTCTTTCAAGCTCCTTATCCGTTCATTTAGAAAAAACGAGATAAAATAAGATTAAACCAATTTCCTTTGATCTAGTTTGATAAGAAAAAGCTGAAAAAAAACACTATCCTTTACCGTTAAGAGAACTCGATATCTTTTGGAAAAAGCAAAACAGAGTCCATACTTTGTTTCACTCAAAAAATCAATCCATAATGATACTTTACTTTGAGTGCCGCTGTTGTTTTTTCACCTTTAAATTTTGATAGAGAAAGGAGAGTATAAAACCATGTAATGTCATATACTTTGCACAGAAAATACTTTTATAATTTAAAATGTTTTTAAAAAAAATAAATTCTATGAGTATATACCTTAATTACGGACATATTATTTGTATAATCATGCAATTTCCAATGCTTCAGGAATTACATATAGATATAAGACACAAACAAGTCGGAAATCGCACATCTAACTTAGCAATTGTGGTGCGTTACTATAACTTAAGTTTTTTCGGCTTTTATTCATTACTGAGTTAGTTTACTAATATAAATCATGTAAAATAAAAAGAAAATAATAAAAAACAGGTTGACGGTGATTATGTTGGAAAATTTTAGCCGCTTCCCCCTCTCTTTTTTTTTTTTAAATCTTACGGAAATTCATACTCCAATCATAATTTATTATTTCTCACCAGTAAAATTGTATTGTACATTTTGCATGATTTTATCCAAGTCCTTTTTTTCAGATTAAATTAGGCAAAAAATTCTCTTTTGAAAAAGCGGTTATAAACATTCAAAATTTGTTAAGGGCATGAAAAATATATAATATTTAAAAGTTTCTTTCAAAAATATTGATTAGTTAATTTATTAATGTCTAATTCACGAACAAAAATGTAATATTTCGGGACAACTAATATACGAACATTTATTATTTTCAACATCTTATCTAGAAAAAATTCAACTTTTTGTCGAATTCTTAAAATGTTTGCCAAAGAAAATATGCAAGTAAAAATTCTATACTTAATTTTTGCTTAGAAACATTGTACAAAATAGAGTTTTTATTTTCAGCGGTGCTTTAAATTGAAATGTTTTAATGGATATAAAACTGCACGTTACAAATCACTGTAAAAAATTGAAATTTACTGCTATTTCAGAACTAAAATTTTGAGCTAAAAGAAAAAAAATGCCTATTAATTTATGCTGAAGAAAAATATAAATTTAACCATTACTTACTAAGATTATAAAGCTTTTTAAAAATAGAGATTAAATACGGTTTCAAAAACATAACATCTACAACAACAAAATCAACATCAAAAGCTTCTTAAATTTTCGTCTTATGAAAAATGTAAATAAAAACTACTCCTTAATTTTGAAATATACTTTAGTTGGGCATAATTAAGATTTTCCTTATAAAATAAAATTCATAATAACTAAAGTCTTCAAGAAAATTCTATAACGCTTTATAAACCTCTTGAATACTGGCGTAAAAGTTAATAAACAAAATCTAAAAATAAGGAAAGTTGTTTTAACGTTCTTTTTTTGTTCTTTACAGCAATTTTTAAAAAAATCTAAATTGAAAGTTTCAAAAATTAAATATATATATATATATTAAAATGCTTGACATTGAAGAATATACAGGAAAACTAAATGAATAATAAGCTTTTGAAGGGGCATGGAAAGAATTTTTTGTTGTTTTTGTTGATTTAAATATAAAAAAAATCTTAATATAGAAAAGTGTAATGATTCAAAAGCGGGTTTTTTAAAAAATTAGCAGATTTTAAAAAATAAGGAGTTTGGGAATGATATAAAAATGTAAAAAATAAGTGGTTTTTCAAATTCAGTTTATTACATCTTATTTTGTAAACATTATATGACAGAGCTTACCTGTGGTTCAGATTATGGGGAAAATTATTTGCCGTCTAATATAAAAGCAGTTATATTTTAGAAAGAAAACTTTCTTGCATCTGGTACAAAATTTGTAACTGATATATATCTGCTGAAAAAGAAGGCTATGAACATTCCCAGCATTATAAAATATTTACATTTATGTACCTCAAGAATGTAAAAGATTTTATTTTGCGATAATTACTTGAATTACAAGAAAAAAAAAAGAGTCGTTATATCTATTACTTACATTGCAAATTTTGAATGTATGTAGTTTTAAATAAGTATTTAATTATTTTTATGTAAATTTGAAATATATATGAACTTAATGGGGCTTCTTTATCTTGGATATTTAACTATTTCTAATCAAGAAAATGGCTATGCGCTATTACGATAGCAATGGATGTGACGCTACGGGGGCTGCCAACAAAACCAAAGCAAATTAATTTGCCGTCCAATTATGGGTAATACAGCATTCTACGGTAAACTTTACCTTCCGAAAATGTCTTTTGGAACTCTAAAGAATGATTTTATTGAATCCTATAAAATCATGGACCATTTTTCTGTAAGCTAATTTAAAAGTTACAGAAATACCTGTAAAAGTTTAATAGAATGTCTGTAGAGACAAAATGTTTAATTGAAGTTTAACAGAAATGACTGTTCTACAGACTTCTACCTATATTTTTAAAATTTTTAAATTAGTTTATAAAAAAAATTATCATATTTCTAGACGATAAAAATTCTGTAAAATTGTCTTTTGGAACTGTAGAGAATTTTTTTTTTTAATCCTATAAAATCATGGACCGTTTTTCTATAAGCTAATTTAATAGCTACAGAAATAGCTGTAGAAGTTTAATAGAAATGTCTGTAGAGACAAAGTGTTTAATAGAAGTTTAATAGAAATGTCTTTTCAACAGACTTCTACCAATATTTTTATAGTTTTTAAATTAGTTTATAGAAAACATATCATAATTCTACAGGAAAAAATAAATTCTGTAGAATTAAAAAAAAATTTGGTAATGGTTATATACATTTTAAAGTATTGTAATTTTAACATAGTTATAATTACACGTATTTTGACTAAACACCTGTAAGATTTGTGCGCTTTAATTCTTTTTTTTTTCATATAATTTCCTTCAACAGAAATCTATTTGAAATAAAGCTATTAAATTACTATACACAATTTCATTTCTACTGCAATTTATTGTTACAATATTTGACGTTCATCCAGTAAAAACAATTGATCATATTTCTTCACAGCACATTTCTCTTATTTCATTTATAATCATTAAGCTAAACTTATCTCATCAGAAAAATATAGAAAAAAATTCTTTGCACTTAACGATAATAAAACGTAACAAGCTAAATGGATGAAATTTTATCTTGCCATAAAACGAAAACTTAAAAGCCGAAGCCTACTTGTAAATTCATTAATTTGCATAAAAATACATTTTTTGATTTTATCGTTTTCTCTATATTACTTTCATTTGACGGTTAGGAATCTAAATATTTTTGGAACTCGACAAAATACTCAAGAACGATATGCAATAGCATATAGCGGAAAATAATTTGTTATATTTGCATAGGTTGGTTGTCATTTGTATGCATGTTGGTTGTCATTTGTATTTGTTGAATTTGTATGCATAAACTAAAATATTTGAATATGTAATGTAGGAAAAACAAAATTATAATTACATTGCAACATTAATTCGGCATGTAAACGGTTAATATATGTAAAAACTTTATTTCATAATTGTTTTCTATTTTTACTTTCTTCTATCTTCAATAGAAGAAAGTATTGTAATCGAAATTTTTTTCGACTTCCGGTTTTTGACGGATTTACACGTTTTAGGGGTCAGAGATTCCAAAAAACATATTTTTACAAAATGTCTGTCTGTCCGTGTGTCTGTGTGTGTGTCCGTGTGTGTGTGTGTGTGTGTGTCTGTGTGTCTGTATGTCGCCATTCTACCATCAAAAAGTATATGAAGTTATGCATCGAATTGAACCAAATTTTTTGTGTATGTGTATGACTATGGCTAGTTGGTCCTCCCTGAATTTGAAAAAAATCCGCCGAAAGAGGGCGCTGCAATCGCGATTTTTGTGCCATTTTCAATATTGTACCGACCAAAAGTATATGAAGTTATGCATCGAATTGAACCAAATTTTTTGTGTATGTGTATGACTATGGCTAGTTGGTCCTCCCTGAATTTGAAAAAAATCCGCCGGAAGAGGGCGCTGCAATCGCGATTTATGTGCCATTTTCAATATTGTACCGACCAAAAGTATATGAAGTTATGCATCGAATTGAACCAATTTTTTTGTGTATGTGTATGACTATGGCTAGTTGGTCCTCTCTGAATTTGAAAAAAATCCGCCGGAAGGGGGCGCTGCAATCGCCATTTTTGTGCCATTTTCAATATTGTGCCGACCAAAAGTATGAGAAGTTATGCATCGAATTGAACCAAATTTTTTGTGTATGTGTATGACTATGGCTAGTTAGTCCTCCCTGAATTTGAAAAAAATTCGGCGGAAGGGGGCGCTGCAATCGCCATTTTTGTGCCATTTTCAATATTGTGCCGACCAAAAGTATGAGAAGTTATGCATCGAATTGAACCAAATTTTTTGTGTATGTGTATGACTATGGCTAGTTAGTCCTCCCTGAATTTGAAAAAAATTCGGCGGAAGGGGGCGCTGCAATCGCGATTTTTGTGCCATTTTCAATATTGTACCGACCAAAAGTACATGAAGTTATGCATCAAATTGAACGAAATTTTTTGTGTAAGTGTATGGCTATGGCTAGTTGGATCATCCTGAATTTGAAAAAAATCCGCCGGAAGGGGGCGCTGCAATACCGAATTTTATGCCATTTTCAATATTGCACCACATAAAAGTGTATGAAGTTAGTTCTAGAACTGAACTAAACATTTTGTATATGATTATTTTTTGGTAAGGCAAGTAGGTCCTCCCTGAATTTGAAAAAAAAATCTGCTTATTATTCTATTGTCCATCGGCTCGTGCAGAGACGGAAATTCGTTTTTACTCCGATTAATTGATAGGAGCAGAAATTTAAGATGAAAATCAAAGTTGGTAAGGTATTGAATCAAAATTATTAAAGCATTAAAATGAGTAACTATTTTTTTTAATATTATAATGTATGTATGAGATAGAAGAAAGTTTTGGGATTGGCACATCCAACTAGTTTTAATCTAAAGAAATATGTCTGTTAACATTGTCTAGTAAAATATAGCGCTGATAACAAAAGAAATATTCAGTTTTTTTCACCTTCAGTCTGTATTCTTTTAATAGTTAGAAAGCATTTAAACATATACTCGTCAAATTAAGCACTGTACTATCTAGCTTTTAGGTCAAGGTATACACAAAAAAAGGTTAGGTCTATTATGGTGGCCCCCCAAGGACTAGTTTTGTTTTTGCATTAAAAAAAAAAACGCCTGTATCATGATATCAGGAAAAGTAATTATTCATTTCTGAAATTTTGGTAGGTTTTGATAACATTAATCAGCAGTACAGGAAATCAAATATTTATCAAGTTTAAAATGTTCATAATGCTTTAAGCTTAAGATAAGTCTATTTCTTAACATGAAAATCATGCACTGTTATTTTCTTTAATATTTTTTTTTTTACATCTTTATATGTTTTAATGCATCGGTTTTTTCCTTTAGAAACTTTCTATTTTGTTTTTAGAAAAAATTTTCCTCAAACCTGGTAACAGTATCTATAGGGAAGATAACCTACTTTTCTTTTGTTACGCTTTTTTGTCGTTATCAGCTTTTTCGAAATAGATTCATTTAAAATCCAAAAGTTCAGCTTCTCTATGTAACTATGGAACATGTATTTTATTTCGATTTAAAAGCGCTTTCGTATTTTATTGTATTAAATATCAAAACCGTGATCCCAGATCGTAAAAGAGAAATGGAAGGAATGTATTTTTAACTATATGAATTCGGACAACAACAACAACATATATATATATATTACTTTTAAGATGATTTTATTTCAGAAAACAAAATTTTGAGATCTTTAATTCCTTTTTTAATTTTACATTGAATTTAAAAGTAAAAAAAAAACTTAATTTTATGTAACTGAAAAAACTTTTAAAAACTTTTTAAACTGAAAAAAGCATTTCAAATATAATTAAGTTTTTAAAGATCATACATATTTTTTAAAATCAAACAAATGCCGTACAATTAATACAATGCCGTACAATTAACATACAGAAGGTAACATGGAATACTCTTGAAAAGCAGTTGTGCATAACTGCTAGTTGCGCTTCCACTGTCGTTAAAAAATGAAAATTCCTCGTTATTTCCACTTAATAGTTTGATTGCAATTAAAGAAATTGTGACTATAAGTACGAAGCTTGCAGCTGAATCTTAAATTCGTCATGAAAAAAACTAGTCGTTGCAAGTCACTTTAATACTTATCCGCCTTTGATATGCATACTATGAAATATGAAACTAAAACCAAGTAACACGGAATTGCGTAAAAGAAGCATCCTTGTAGCTCCAAAAATATTAATTATATTAACTAACAATTTACTGCGTTGGATTAAACATTCCATTTCTAATTAAAATATATCTTTGAATTGAAATTTGAATGAAATACAGGGTAACGGAAAATCAAAGAGTGTGGAAAACATGATTACAAATATCTCGACAACTAATTTTCTGATCGACTACATTCTTTAAGCAAAATTTATGTTTTTTCATTGTGTTTTATATATATTTCTTAACATATAAAGAAGTCGGAAATGTTATATACATTTCATCAGAACAAATATTTCGAGGGTCCGAAAAAAATATTTCCTTGTAATTGAGGTTAGCGAAATTAAATAGGCTTCATTCCGTTCATACATACTACGTACTTACAAAATTCCATTTATCTGTCTCAATCTGTTCGGGAGAGACACAGACAGACGGACAGCAAAACTTATTTTTCTAAAAACAATTTTTTCCAGTGTCTCCAGTGCCTGAAACCTGTAAATCCGTCAGATTTGTTTTTCGATTTTCAAAACGATTGCAAGATTTTTCCTATGCTACGTGTGATGGGTAATTTTGCTAAAGAACCGTTATTATTATTTTAAAACGACAGCAGTCTTCTTAATCCCCTTTATTTTCCTTTTTTTCTGTTTACAATTTTATTCATTGTATAGATATGTATTATATAACTATAGATACGAGGCAGAACCCGTCAAATTTCGATGAAAGAAAATATTCAAGGAGGAACTGTTTCATTGATTTATAATAAACCTAAAAAATTGCTTACCATAAAAATGCTTCTTATATTAGTTAGTCTTACCCTCAAACTAAATATTATTCAAACTTAAAGATAACGGAATACTACTTTTATAAAACTCAGTTGACCAAGTTAAAATTAAATAATTTTAATCACATATGTAACAAGTAAAGTGTAATAAAGATCAGCTATCATGATAAAATTGTCAACGGAGGCTCTTACCTGCAATATTCCGGAATGAAAACATCATTTTTTCTCCATTTAGACATGGATATAGATTTTTTTCAACATGATATATAAATTATGATATCATATTTTATTATTTATCTAACATGATATCATATTTTTCACCTTCTCAAAATTTGCATTCACACCTTTCATATCTGCATTAACTATTAGTAACACATATATAAGTAAGTAACATAACTATAAGTAATATATATATATATATCATATAACTCATGCCCAGAGTCGAGATTAATATTCGACAGACGACAATTTTATTTAAAAAAATATTATTTAACCAATTTATAATCGACTAAAAATTTTCAAATATCCTTGCAAACGATATAGTTTTGCAGACGATTAATTTGAAGAGAAAAAGAAAAGAAATGAATTTATTGTTATGCACACATATCGAATGTTGAGGGGGGATAAATAAATAGAAAAATAAAAATAATGATTTTTTTTAAAGGTATGGTTTTGAAATAAATTTAATAAGACTTTCTCAAAAAGGGTTAATAAAAACATTGAAAAAATGAGTTTTATTTGGAATATTAAGAAATAAAGTTTAATTAAGAATATTTTTTATTTGGAGCCATCTTTTTAAATTTACGCATACTGTAATAAATGTTTTTAAGGCGAATTAATAATTTTTATCGTTTCCATAAAGATTAACAGATTAGATATAGAAACAAGAATTTAATTTAATAAGTTGGAGTAAGTTCGGAATATTGTTATAAGGAAATCAATATAGTATAAAGGTTAATTTGAAAAAATGAAAAAATATACACGATATAAGCGCAATAATGCAGCTTAAATTTATCATATATAATATTAGTTTCAATTCAACATGAAAAATTGCAGCATTATTGGCGCTAAAGCAGCTCATATATAATGCTATAAATTATATTTCATATTATAAATTGCAAGTTCAAAATCTCGAGGATAGAGCGCATGTCTAAAAAGTAAACAACTAAAGCTAAACAATTAAAAAACTATAAACAAGATACAGGCAAGAAAAATCAGTCCATTCTCTTCAGAGAGAGGACAGACGATACTTAACCCCTCCCCCCCCCTCATTAAAAAAATAGAACTGTTTCTGGTTTCTGAACGCCTACCAAACCTGCATTCAAAAACATAAAAAACAAAATACCTGAACATAACAAAAAAAAGTATAATATATATATATATATATATTAAAATAACCTTTATAATGTAAAAAATCTATAATAATTTAAAAACTATCATAAAAATGAATGCAGAATTTACCGGGCCTCCTCCCTTACCTGAAACAAAACATGAAAAATTAATAACAGTCATACCTGTTTCAAACTCCTGCCTGTAAAACAAAAAATTAACAAAAATGCTCCTTCCGAGTCCAAATTGCATATAATTTCAAAATCCTGGTCTGCATACCTCCCTTACACTAAGACCATCCAGTTAAACGCGTTCTGAAATAGACTTTAAAATAAAAATTTCATAAAGAATGTTCGGGAAGCATGCTTTAAATTTCAAAGTTACACCAACAATACGCAACGTTGCCAATTATTTTTTATAACATTTCTTAAATAGTATTTCAAAAAATAATTGGCTAATTATTATTATAAAAAAGATTGGCTATAAATTTAAAATATTGCTTATAAAAATATTTTTCATTGCTACAAATTTTATAAAACCGAATTAATTGATTGATTATTATATTTATATACATTTTTTTTATGCAAATTCGAGTACCAGTGTGGCATACTTATTATAAAAAAAAATAAAACTATTTCTTTTATCATGTAAGTCTAAATTTACTTTATTATCCAAAATATTAAAAGAAATATCCAAAAAATCAACATTATAATCATCACTGTTTGTCTTATTCAGTTTTAAACAATCCTGATAAACTTTATTATATTCATTAGTAAAATCAAAATTGAAAATCAAGATGTCGTCAATATACCTAAAGATCTTTAAAGATTTATTGTAATTTATAGTATAATTAAATTCAAAATAAAATAAAAATAAATTTGCTGCAGTACTTGAATAATTTGTCCCCATACCTATTCCACAAATCTATTTATAAGTATTATTATTGAAATTCACATAATTATTGTATAAACAAAAATGACATAAACTTAAAAACAAATCTCTATTAATATTCACTAAATTAAATAAATCAAAAATATTCACTAAAACATTAAATAATTGATCAATAGGTGTAATGGTGAATAGGTTCTCAAAATCGAACACCTGCACTTTTTGAGTAGTGAAATTAAGCTTATGTAATCTATTATCTATTAACTGTTATCTATTGACCAAAAGTAACTAAAATTTTTGAATTTCACTTTTAGAAAACCATATATTCTTTTTAAAAGCTTTTGTAAATCTAAATTGAAATTTTTATTAACACAATTAGTAGTACTGCAAATATATCTGAATTTAATAGGAGACTTGTAGAACTTAGGAGTCAAAAATATAAATGGCGAACAGTGATGACTAGAAACATCAAAAGCACATGAAAACAGACTTTACACTTTTTCTTGTATGAAAAGAATTTGTTAACAATAGGATCTTTTACAATATTAATTTTTTCATAAAATTTAGTGTGTTTTAATTCATCATTTATTTTTTCTATTTAAAATGTCTTTCAAATAATAGCAAAATTATTGGAAGCTTTGTCCACAAGAACTATAACAAAATTTTTATGCAAATCACTTATAAAAGTTATATCTTCTTTACAAAAAGTCTGATATTCATATGCACTTGAATTAAAAAAAAAATATTTTAAAAATCTTTGAAATGCTCCAACAGTTGAAATTTTCATTCAAAAATGCCTCCAAGGCCATACTAAATTTGTATTTTTGTCTTTTTATGAAATTATTAACATCATTAATAAAAAATTTTAAAGCTTTATCATAAGTAATTTTACTATTGATTCTAAATTGTTTTTTCAAAGTTCATCAAATATCTTACATTTTTATTTTTAATTATATCTAATTTACCTGTTATTACATGACCAAAATGATCATCAATAAAATTTACAAAATTTGATTCATTACAAAAACATTCCAAAGACTTATCAAATTCCAAAGAAGCAGTCTTTCTATAATTATAAATATTACTACTGATTGGTTTCGAATAATTGAAAGCTATTGAAATTATGCAATTCTTAAAAGGAAAAAGGTCATTAATACTCTTTAAAATTTTATTCATATTCAAGCAATCATATGCTTTTTGCTGAAATGTAATATTAAAGTAAACAACATCTTTTTGTAAATTGTATTTAACAATTAGCTTAAAATTAATTAAATCACAAAGTAAATCTTTAAATTGTATGTTGTTAATTTTAAACACACAGAAACATTTTTTAATTTTCATAATTGTACTAATTTTTAATTTAAATAAATTATTTTTATATTTGTGACAATATACGTATTACTAAAATTATCTTCCAAATCTTTCAGCCACTTATTAAAAATAATTAAATTAATATTTTTAGAAAATCTCCTAGAGCCCCTTTTCCTATTACTATTTTGATTTTATCACTAAAATTATAAAATAAATCATACACATTTGAAACTTTTGCTAAATTTATATTGTTAATTAAAGTATTTAAACCATATGGATAAACTGTTTTAAATTTAAACATAAAAACATTTTCTCTGCTAAGTCTTTCATTTTAATCTTCTGCATGATCCAAAATATATATACGAATATTGCTGAACGAATGGCTTCTAAAATGTGAAATTTCAAAGGCTGAGTATTTCTTATTATCATTGTAGACAGCTGAACGATGCCCATTTATTCTGACATGTAATTCACTTTCTGTTTGACCAATGTAACCTTGGTCACAAGTTAAACAATCAGTTTTATAAATTACGTTATTAAACTTTCAAAAAGGAGTATAGTTTACAGAACCGTTGGGATTGTCGGCACAGCTCACAACATAAGCTTTACATCTTTTGTTTTTATATTTATAATATCTCATGTTTTTATTATCTAGACTTATTATGCTACTTAACAAAAACAAAAAGACATACACCCCCCCACCCCCGAGAAATTAAATGAAAATGAAAAAATGTACACGATAAAAGCGAAATAATGCAGCTTAAATTTATCATATATAATATTAGTTCCAATTCAACATGAAAAGTTGCAGCGTCATTGGCGCTAAAGCAGCTCATATATAATGCTATAAATTATATTTCATATTATAAAATGCAAGTTCAAAATCTCAAGGATAGAGTGCATGTCTAAAAAGTAAAGAACTAACGATAAACAATTAAAAAACTATAAACAAGATACAGGCAAGTAAAAACAGTCCGTTCTCTTCAGAGGGAGGACAGACGAGACTTAACCACACACCCCCCCCCCTTTTTTAAAAAATAGAATTGTTTCAGGTTTCTGGACGCCTACCAAACCTGCATTCAAAAAAATATATATAATAACAAAAAATGCCAGCTTTTTAATAAACAAAGCAAACTGAATCTTTTAATAAACATAAAAACAAAATACCTGAACAATACCTATATAATATATATATATTAAAATAATCTTTATAATGTAAAAAATCTATAATAATTTAAAAACTGTTATAAAAATGAATGCAGCATTTGCCAGGCCGACTCCCTTACTTGAAACAAAACAGGAAAAATTAAGAACAGTCATACCTGTTTCAAACTCCTGCCTGTAAAACAACAAATTAACAAAAATGTTCCTTCCGAGTCCAAATTGCATATAATTTAAAAATCCTGGTCTGAATACCGCCCTTACATTCAGACCATCCAGTTAAACTCGTTCTGAAAGAGACTTTAGAATAAAACTTTCATAAAGAATGTTCGGGAAGCATGCTTTCAATTTTAAAGTTACACCAACAATCCGCAACGTTGCCAAAATTTTTTTATAAGAGTTCTTAAATAGTATTTAAAAAAATTAATTGGATAATTATTATTATAAAAAAAGATTGACTATAAATTTAAAATCTTGCTTATAAAAATATTTTTCATTGCTACAAATTTTATAAAACCGAATTAATTGATTAATTATTATATTTATGTAAATTATATATTTATGTATATATATATTTGTTGTTGTTGTTAAGATTCATATAATTAAAAGTAAAATTCTTCCATTTCTCCCTTATGATTTGGGGTCACAATTTTATATTTAATACCATAAAATATGAGAGTGCTTTTAAATCGAAATAAAATATATGTTCTAGAGAGGCTGAACTTTTGGTTCTTAAATGAATCTATTTGAGAAAGCTGATAACGACAAAAAAGCGTAACAAAAGAAAAGTTGTTTAACTTCCCCATAGATATTTTTACCAGGTTTTGTTAAAAACATTTTCTGCAAACAAAACAAAACAAAAAAGTTTCTGCGTGACAAAACAGTTATATTAACACGTATAAAGATGTAAACTTTTCTTTTTCTAAAGGAAATAACAGTGCATGGTTTTCATGGAAAAAAATAGACTGATCCTATGCTTAAAGTTTAAGTTATGAGCATTTTAAACTTGATAATTATTTGCTTTCCTGTACTGTTGATTATTGTTATCAAAGTCTACCAAACTTTCAAAAATGAGTAATTATTTTTCCTGAAATCATGATATAGGTGATTTTTAATGCAAAAACTAAACTAGTCAATGGGGGCCACCATAATAGAACTAACGTGGTTTTTGTCGTACTATACCTTGACGTAAAACCTAAATAGTGCAGTATTTAATTTGACGGTTATATGTTTAAATTCTTTCTAACTCTAAACAGACAGATTTTAAGGAAGAAAAGCTGAACACTTCTTCGGATATCAAAGCTATATTTTACCATATAATTTTAATAGACATATTGATTTAGAATGAATAAAATTACAAAACAATTATGAAATAAAGTTTTTACAAATATTAATCATTTACACGCCGAATGTATATCGCAATGTAATTAAAATTTAGTTTTTTCAACATTATAGTTTCAAATGTTTTAATTCATGCATACAAAATTAGAAAATAACAAAAAACAATTGTTCTGCAATTTTTTGGCTGTTTTTATTTTAGTGTTTGCATTTTGGAACACGATTATTGATTGACAACCTATGCAAATATAACAAATTATTTTCCGCTATATGCTATTGTATATTGTTCTTGAGTTTTTTGTCGAACTCCAAAAACATTTAGATTCCTAGTGGTCAAATGTAAGAGAAAACGATAAAAATAAATAATATAGTTTTTATGCGAATTATTGAATGTACATTTTTTTTATACTTGTGATAAATGCTTAAACATATTTTTTTTCCGAAATTCAAATTAACCTTATATTTTATAAGAAAAATAAAGACATTTTTATTATGTGGGAAAATATATGTTTTGTATTACAAATAACGCAATGATCCCTTTTGGAAACCTTTGCGTTTAAACGGAAAAATAAACCTTACTTTTATTCTTTTTAAATGAATAAATATGTTTGAAATCTAATCAAATAAATGAAGAAAGTAAGGCAGATTTCACCGAAACTAAAAAATTTCATCGTTTTGTAAGTTATCACATGTAACTTAATATCTTTTTTGTTTCCTGTCAGACTAAAGAGAACCAAAACGATGTATTATATTTTGACTGCTTCTTTTGTTGTTTCAAAAACTTTCCTAAAACTTTCCTTTCATTTGGGCACATGTAATGTACTTATTTTTCTTCACGGAAGAAATTACTGCTGGTTATTTATCTTTTTTTGCCTTTTTTTGCTTTTCTCTAACACTTGATTTTAACATTTCAAAAGTATTTCCTGTTAAAGGAAGTAGACTTCGGCTTTTAAGTTTTCGTTTTATGGCAAGATAAAATTTCATCCATTTAGCTTGTTACGTTTTTTTATTGATAAGTGCAAAGGTTTTTTTTTATATTTTTCTGAAGAGATAAGTTTTGCTTAATGATTATAAATGAAATAAGAGAAATGTGCTGTTGAGAAATATGAGGAATTGTTTCCATTAAATGAGCGTAAAAAATTGTAACAATAATTTGCAGTAGAAATGAAATTGTGTATTGTAATTTAATAGCTTCATTTCAAATAGATTCCTGTTAAAGGGAATTATATGATATACCAAAGATTTAAAGAGTACGAATTTTACATGTATTTAGCCAAAAAACATGCAAATATAACTATGCTATACTATTATTTTCAACACAATCTAACTGATTGGTAAAGTAATCATACGAATTGAAAATTTTCCAACTGAGCGTTTACCGGCGATCTATTCTGTTGAGTTGTCTAAATGACAGACCAGATGTTATGACCAATAAGGTTATCTGAGAGAAAAATCCCAGCTGGCTATCACCTAGGTAGATTAGCAGGTAAAGTATTGGCAACGTAAGCCAAGTATCTGGGTTCGATTCCCAGAATGGTCAATTTTTCTCTCAGTTGAAAAATTTCAATTCGTATAACTATGCTAATTACAGTATTTTGAAATGACCTTAATGTTTACTACAGATCGCGGTATCACCCTATAATTAGCGAGAAAAACAATTTTATTTCGTTTGTTTGGCAGCCCTCGTACGTAACATTCATTGCTATCGTAGTAGCTGATGGCTGCTTTCGTGATTATAATTACTTAAATAACCACGTTAACTGCGCCCCTTTAGATTCATACATATTTCATACTTAAACATATTTTCCATATTTATATACTTATTTAAAAATAATACAAAAAAATTTGCAATGTAAAAAATGCAGATAGTAACGACTTGTTTTTCTTGCAATTAAAGTAAATATTACAAAGTAAAATCTTTTATAAGATTGAGGCACATAAAAGTAAATCTTTTAAAATGATGTAAATGTTCATAAATCTCGATTTCAACTGACATGTGTCAGTTACACATTCTGTACCGCATGTAATGAAGTTTTCTTTTTATTATGTAAATACTTTATATTAGATGTCAAGATATTTTTAATTATATTTAAAACATGGGGTAGCTCTGTCTTATATTTTTTATAAAATATAGTTTTAATGATATGAACCCTAAAAAATACTTATTTCTTACATTTTTATGTCTTTCCCAACATCATTATTATTATTATTTTTAATTAGCTGCTACATTTTCAAAACGCCATTTTTGGATCCTTACACATTTATAAATTGATTTTTTATACCTAAATTTTTATACCTAAAACATTCTTTCTATGCATGTTGGAAAGCTTATTATTCATCAAATATTTCTGTATATTCCATTATTCTCAAGCATTTTCTTATATATATATATATATATATATATATATATATATATATTTAATTTTAAAACTTCCAAATTAGATGTTTTAAAAACCTGCTGTAAAAAACAAAAAATTACCTTAAAATAAATTTCCTTATTTTTTGATTTTGTTTATTTACTTTTACACAACTACTCAAGAGCAAAAGAAAACGTAAAAGAATTTTCTTCAACATTTTAGTTAATATAAATTTTATTTTATAAGAAAAATCTTTATTATCCCCAAGTAAGCATATTTCAAAATGAAAGAGTTCATTGAAAAATGAAAGAGTTTTCATACGACTTAAATTTAAGAAGAATTTGATGTTGATTTTGTTTTTGTAGATGTTATTTATATGAAACCGCATTTAATCTATATTTTTAAAAAGCTTTCTAAATCTTTATTTCTAAATTTTTATTTTCCTTTAGCATCATTTAATATGTGATTTTTCTTTTACCTCAAAATTTGAGGTTTGAAATAACCGCAAATTTCAATTTTTTACAGCGATTTGTAACGTGCAGTTTTATATCCATAAAAACATTTTAATTTAAAGCACTGCTGAAAATAAAAACTCTATTTTGTACAATGTTTCTAAGCAAAAATTAAGTATAGAACTTTCACTTGCATATTTTCTTTGGCAAACATTTTAAGAATTCGACAAACAGTTGGATTTTTTCTAGATAAGATGTCTAAAATATTAAATGTTCGTATATTAGTTGAGCCGAAATATTACATTTTTGTTCGTAAATTACACATTAACGAATTAACTAATCAATATTTTTGAAATAAACTTTTAAATACTATATATTTCTTATGCCCTTAACAAAATTTGAATGTTTATTAACGCTTTTTCAAAAGAGAATTTTTTGCTAATTTAATCTGAAAAAAAAAGACTCGAATTAAATCATGCAAAATGTACAATATAATTTTACTAATGAGAAATGGATTTCCGTAAGATTTTTAAAAAATTAAAGAGGGGTGAAGCAGCTAAAATTCTCCAACATAATCAGCGTCAACCTGTTTTTTATTATTTTCTTTTTATTTTACATGATTTATATAAGTAAATTAGCTCAGTAATGAAAAATAAGTCGCAAAAACTTCGTTATAGTAACCCACTGCATTTTCTACATTTGACGTGCAATTTCAAATGCTCGTTGTTTATTATCTACATGTAATCTATGAAGCGTTTGAAATTGCAAGATTATACAAATAATATGAAAGTAATTAAAGGATGTACACAAGGAATTTATTTTTTTAAAAAACGTTTTAGCTTATAAAATAATTCTCTATGCAAAATATATAATATTACATGGTTCTATACCCTCTTTTCTCTGTCAAAATTAAAAGTTAAAAAACAACAGCAGCACTCAAAGTAAAGCGTCATTATGGATTGATTTTTTGAGTGAAACAAAGTATTGACTCTGTTCTGATTTTTCCAAAAGATATCGAGTTCTCTTTACTGTAAAGGATAGTTTTTTTTCAGCTTTTTGCTATCAATGTAGATCAAAGGAAACTGTTTTAATCTTATTTTATCTCGTTTTTCTAAATCAACGGATAAGGAGCTTGAAAGAGAAAACTTTGTGGAATTTTCGAAAATGATACGGGGAATTTCTTTCTTTTTTTGTCCACTTTTTGCAATTTATTTTTTTCCTTGTTTATAGAATTTTGATACTTTTGATACTATTGATTGTATTTCTATATCAGATGGAAGTCTTATAGGGCAAAAAACATAACAATTGTCATTTATTATTATTATATTATTATTATTATTATTATTATTATTATTATTATGTGTATTTAAAAGAATGTAATATTTATTTATTTCTACTTTTAAATATTGTTACATAATGGTATAAATGTCCTCAAGATCACTTTAAAATGTCTCTTTTTTAAAAGAAAAGATGCTATCCATATAATTATAATAAAAATAAACGAGTTGGATGTGGCAATTTATATTTTTTTACCTGTCTTTGAGTATAATTAACACAAAATGAGATCCTATTAAAATCATTTGAAGTGATACAGAGAGTAGATTACCAAAAATTAAGAAAGGTAAATGGATTAATAGACAGTAGGAGGCTTTTGTATTAGACTTCTCTTCAGGGGTGCATAGCCAAAATACAAAAGCAAAACATTCAGCCACTTTTTGTAATAGGTCGTGCTATAAGCTAAGAAATTCGACCTATAATGTAACTGACTGGTTGGAATTTATTCACTATTACAAATTAGGAAAAAAAGGAATTCAATGAACGAACAATATTAAATAATATTTATAATATATATATATATATATATATATATATATATATATATATATATATATATATATATATATATATATATATATATATATATATATATATATATATATATATATATATATTATATTATATATTATATATATATATATATTATATTATATATTATATATATATATATATATATAATATATATACATAATATATATATATATATATATATATATATATATATATATATATATGTATGTATGTATGTATGTATATACTAAAATATTTAAAACAGACAACTTGCATGAGCAACAAAGAAAGAGGACGGGATCAGTTAATTAATTACATGTGACATAGTTTAAGGATAAAGGTTACAGTTATCACAACAAAAATGGATGATGAAATTAAAATAATAACAATAATTATTATATTAAAAACTAGTAGATCATACATTATATTATACCACTGATTCTACAATTAAAACCAGTAATTGCTACTGTTAAAAGTATTGCAATTTAGAACAATTAACAATAATACGGTTTTAATTTTTAACTAGAAAATAATACTTTTATTTCGAAAACCGTTAGTTCTGCCATCTATTAAAAAATATATTCACATTTTTTTTTGTAGTTTATGGTGCTGCTATTTGTTATGAAATATAAGAGAAATATTATATAAGAAATAGAAAAATTATATACATATTACTTTTAAGGTGAGCTTATTTCAGAAAACAAAGTTATCAGATCTTTAATTTCTTCTTTTAATTTTACAGCGAATTTAAAATTTAAAAATGTATAATTTAATGATTGACTGAAAAAAGCACTTTAAATATAATTAAGTTCTGAAAGTTCATATATGTATATTCTTAAATCACACAAACGCCGTACAATTAACACAATGCAGTACAATAAACACACAGAAGGTAACATGGAATATTCTTAAAAAGCAGTTGTATACTACTGCAAGTTGCACTTCGATTGTCTTCAAAAAGTGAAAATTCCTTGTTATTTCCACTTAACAGTTTCCTTCGGATTGAGCAAATTGTGGCTAAAAGGCGATGTTTGCAGCTTTTTTTAAATATGTGAAGAAAAAACTAGTCGTTGGGAGCCACCGTAATACTTACACGTCATTGATATGCATGCTATGAAATATGAAAATAAAATCAAGTAACACGGAATTCCGTAAAAGAAGCATCAATATAATTCCAAAAATAATAATTATATTAACTAAAAATTTACTGCGTCAATTTAGTGTATTTTTCATTTAAGAACTTGTGACTATAAGAGCGAAGTTTGCAGTTGTATTTTGAATGTGTCAAGAAACAAGTCGTAGGGGGCCACCATAATACTTACTCATTATTGATATGCATATCATAAAATATGAAAATAAAACATGTGCAAACTATTTATAAAATGTATTGAAATTCCAAAATAAAATTTAAACTTGGTATTAAATATCAAAATCAAGACGCCAAATCATAAAAGAGAAATGGAAAAATTATATTTTTAAGTATATGAATTCGAACAATAACAATAACAAATATATATACATGTATGTGTATATATATCTGTGTGTGTGTATGTACACACACATACAGTGCGTGTCAAAAGTTTAAGCACAACAGAAATTTTCAAAATACGATTTTATTAGTAAGTGAATGTTATTTTCCTTTTCACATAACCTACAAACTGTAGTTTTAAAAACATAGTTAACACATTCATGCTATAAAAATTATCTTAAATAACCAAATTTATCAAAACAACAAAAATAAGTGTGTCAAAAGTTTAAGCACAGTAGTTTTTAGTCTTTAGAAGAACACGAATAAAAAATTTAATACTTGATTATTGCTCCTTTCTGCCGAATTACTTTAAATATATGGTAAACGATCGATAAAATAAGGTCCTGTATTATTTTTGGTTAAGTTTCAAAACAGACACTTTTTTCGACTTAACCTACAATGAAATTTAGTTTGAGGTATGGATCGAAGCATTATCATGTTGAAAAAAACTTTTTTATCTTCCCCAAAACGTCGGCAACAGGAAACAAATGAATAGCAAGTGTCTCTTGGTAGTTTTCAAAGTTTACACGACCACTGATGAATGCTAGAGATGTCTGGCCATTGAAAAAATTAGCCCTCCATACCATTACAGAACCACCATTATGTTGTCGGCTAAATACACACCTAGGTTCTTTGTGGTGATAATGCCAATAGTACATAAACACATCAGGGCCATCAAGGTTCAATTTTCTATCATCACTAAATATGACATTCAGCCACTTTTCACCAAATGACATATGCTCTTTGGCCCATTGTAATCTAGCTTCTTTATGGTGTCGTTTGCGACACGGTCATCGAGCCATTATACGGTATTTGATGCATTTGAATTCCAAAACTCTTCTATGAACTTTTTTATATATTAGTCCTCAAACTGCATGCTTTATTTGCGAAAGAGAATAATTACCAGTTGAAGCTAAATTTCTGATGCGGCTGTCTTCGCACAAATTAATCACTCTTGGCCTTCCTGTATGAAATTGTCGTTTGAAATCAATATCACGCGCCAATATTTGATGAATATCTCGTTTTGATTTTTTAAATGTACTTGCAATTTCAGAAACAGGCTTATATTTTTCTCACATGCTTCAGATTTTTTTCCCCTTCTCCTCTGGAAATTTTCTCGACTTAGGCATTTTGTACTAACTCGTAAACAACAACTAACTGCGTCTTATACACCCAGAAATTGTTTGCGTGCGCAACCGCTTACGTCAGATTGCAAAATTTGCATAAAAATGATTTTGTGCTTAAACTTTTGACACGGTTATTTTGGTTCTATTCTTAAACTCCATAGTTTGAAATAAAGTTTAAAAGTTAATTTCAGTAAATATGATGTTAAAATAGATATTATTAACATATATAAGACAGATATTGAAATAAAAGCGAATATTTAATGTTTTAATTTAAAAATGCTATTGTGCTTAAACTTTTGACACTCACTGTATACATATATTACTTATAATATGAGCTCATATCAGAAAACAATTTTTTGAAAGCTATAATTTCATTTTAATTTTACAGTGAATTTAACACCAAGAAAAAATAATTTAATGATCAATTGAAAAAAAAAAATAATTTCTAAAAGTTCATATATACATTTTATAAATCACATAAATGCATACAATTAACACAATCCCGTTCTAATTATTAGTAAATTGTATGCTATTCAATAAAAAAATAATACATCTATTTGGAATTATTTTGCTAATTGCGAATAAAATTTAACTATTTTTAATGCACATAGTAATGCTCTATTAATGAATTGCTGATGAACCAATTTCGACAAATTATGTAAAACGCCAAAATACTCAAGTACTACTGAATTGCGAAAAAGAAATATTCCTGTAACTCGAAAAATAATAATCATATTAAATAACTATTTACAGAGTCAGATCAACTGTCTCATTTCCCATTAAAATGTATCTTTGAATTGAAATTTGATTAAAACACAGGGTTATGAAAAATCGAAGAATGTGGAAAACAGTATTGCAAATATCTCGGCAACTAATTATCCAATCGACTCCGTTCTTCGTTAATTTTTTTTGTTATTTTATTACCTTTTAGATCCACTCCTTAAAGTAAAAGAAATCGAAAAAAATTTTGTACCTTTCGTCGGAAAGAATTTTTCGAGAGTCGGAAAAAAATACTTCCAAATAATCGAGGTTAATGATATAAAAAATGCTTTGTCCCATGCTTACATTCTAAGCTTATACAATGTTTCAAGACTCTATCTCAATTAGTTCGGAAGGTAGACGTTCGGTAGCGTTTACAGATACACAGACAGATAGACACGCAGACGGACGGAAGGCAAAATTCTTTTTCTAAGAATATAGATTTTCAAGACATTTTCAAGATTTAACCTATAATACGTATGATGGGAAAGTAAAAATGAGTCGTTGGGAGCCATCTTAATACTTACCCATCATGGATATGTTTAGTATAAAATATGAAAATAAAACCATATAATACGAAATTGCGTGAAAGAAGCATCCTTATAACTCCAAAAATGATAATTATATTAACTAACAATGTATTCTGTTGGATTACAAGTTCCATTCCGAATTAAAATATATCTTTGAATTGAAATTTGAATGAAATACAGGTTCATTATAAATCGAAGAATGTGGAAAACAGGATTACAACTATCTCGGCAACTATTAATCCGACCGACATCGTTCTTGATGCAAAAATTGTGTTATTTTATTGCCTTTTACGTCCTTTCCTTAAAAAAATGTACATTTTATCAGAACGATTTTTTCGAAAGTTCACAAAAAATAGTTCCGGATAATCGAGGTTACTGATATTAAATAGGCTTCGTTCTATTTTTACTTACTAAGTGCATACAAAATTTTAAGTCTCTATCTCCATTTTTTCATGGGATAGAGCGTTTATAGACAGACAGACAGACAGACGGACGGCAATTTTTTTTCTAAAAATGTGTTTTTCGGAATCTCCAGTATCTGAAACTTGTAAATACGTCAAAAAATTTTTTTTTCGATTTTCAAAACGATTGCAAGACTTACCCTATACTACGTATGATAGGTAAGTAAAAGTTGGCCACAATGTTTGTCACGACACTTTTTAGCCTATCTGAAAGTAATAGCATCGGAGGCTAATAATATCGTAGCTGTAACCGTTTTTTAGGTACGTTGATAATTCTGTAAATACTTAGCACCTATAGTTATTGTACAGTACGTCCGTCTCTCCGCATATAAAAACTCAAAAACTACCCAATCGAATCGTTTGAAATTTAAAATACATAGTTATTAGATAATTTTGTGCAGTCATTTCAAATTTTATGAAAATCGGATGCATAGTTCAATTACAGGGTAAATCAAAAGGATTCCGATTTATTGCGGTCAATGGGGATAAAAGTTTCAAGGGCATTTTAATGGTCTTATATTCTTTCAAACATAATAAAATTGATATGTATCTATGAATTATATTTTATAATATACATTTTGTACAAATTGTGGTGCAAAAATATTTCTTATTGATTTACGAGGCTACACAAACGTATTCCATTGCATAATTATACATTAAGACATTGTTTGGTACGTATTTTAATTGTATTAAACTATTTAATATTTTATGAATTTGATATATGTTGCACAAGATTACATCAAGTTATAGTCATCGTTCAGTCTGTCCGTCCACATATAATAGAGCAAAAACAACACAACCAAATCATTTGAGATTATAATATGTAATTGTTGCATAATTTTGTCGAGTCAATTAAAATTTTTGGAAAATCGGATGTATAGTTTAATTACAGGCACAATCAAAAGTATTCTATCATATTACGACCAATAGCAAAAAAATAGTTTCAATTAGAATTTAATGATGTTACACTCTTGCGAAAATAATAAAATTGATATGAATCTATGAAGTAGATACTAAAATATGCATTCTGTACAATTTATGATACAAAGTATATTTATTATTACTTTACAGGGCTACTCAAAAGCATAAAACTGCTTTGTGGTATACGGGGAAATAATGTTTGTGGCGTGTTTTAATAATATTAAACTATTTCACATTTTATGAATTTGATATATGTTGCTGTGGTTTAATAAAAGTTACATCTTGTATAATAAAAAGAGGATAAATTTTACAGGAACACAGAAAATATTTCGACCACTGTAATGCATCCGAAGTACTATATACAATAACAGCAAGATCTGAATACATTTAAATTTTGTTAAAGTAAGAACGCACCTCATTTGCCACGCTTCACGTACGAAATCTAGCTTGTTTAAAACAAAATTAGACAAAAAAATTATTATGTTTTTTTTATTTTTAATTTAATTAATAACCTTTTAAAAATCTATATGCATATATTTTCTGGCAGAAACTATGTTGTTTTGACGACTGATATTTGGTTGCTATGATACCATGCACAAGGAATATATTTATATTGCTTTTCATAATGTAATAGATAGATATTTATAAGTCTTACAAGCATCATATTTTTGGTAAGTAATTTTTGTGTACTGTAGCGATACTCTATAATATTTTGTTCTTTTTAAGGATATATCTTCAATGACTTGTCTTCCCATCAAATTGGAAATAAATCTCAATATTTATCAGCAAAATAATTCCAAATAGATGTATTAATATTTTTATTCTTTAGTATACAATTTACTAAAATTAGGACGGGATTGTGGTTACTGCATGTATTTATGTGATTTATAAAGTGTATATATGAACTTTTAGAAATTATCAATTTTTTTAATTGATCATTAAATTATTTTTTCTTGGTGTTAAATTCACTGTAAAATTAAAATGAAATTATAGCTTTCAAAATATTATTTTCTGATATAAGCTCATATTATAAGTAATATATGTATATGTGTGTGTACATACACACACACACAAGGTGTATCTAGACTACTAAGCAAAACTTTAAGGGGTGATAGTACACATCGAGACAAACAATATTAAATAGGAAACTAAGGGTCCCAAACATTTTCCGAGGGAGATAGCCGTCATTAAAGTTTAGGATCCAAAATTTCAAATAAACATAAAAAACGGGAAAATTGGTCGATTGATTTGCGGTTTTCACTAAAACTATTCTTTATGTCAGTATTCTCTTGAAAATAAATTATAAAGATAAATTTCAAAGAATGCCGATAGAGGGCGCTTTAGACTTTGCAGTAACGAACAATTATTTTTTGTCGTTATTTGTTGCATCTCATTAAATATTTTCGGAAACGCAGACTTAAACTTAATTTTGAGCGCAAAATCTGAATAGATGTGAGGGGTTAAGTAGCGCAAATTGAACTGTATTCAGAGGTTCAAATTTCAAGTGATTATAAAAAACTGAAAAATTGGTCAATTCGTTTGCGGTTTTCGTTAAAACTACTCTTTTAATCATTATTTTCTTAAAAATAAATTTTATAGATAAATTTTAAAAAATATCGATAGAGGGCGCTTTAGACTTTGGAGTAACGAACAACTATTTTTTTACAGTTATTTTTTGCATTTCATTAATTTTTTTAGAAGCTTAGACATAAACTTAAATTTTGAGCTTTAGATCTGAATCGTTGGGAGCGGTTAAGTAGTGCAAACTGAACTGTGTTCAATGGAGAGGGGGGGAATTCAAATTTCAAATGGTTATAAAAAACGGAAAAATTAGTCGATTGGTTTGCCGTTTTCACTAAAACTATTCTTTATGACCGTTTTTTCTTGAAAATAAATTTCAAAATAAATTTCAAAAACATTCTTTAGAGGGCACTTTAAACTTAAGAGTAACCAGCAACTAATTTTAAACGTTATTTTTTGTATCTAATTAAATGCTTGCAAAAGCTTAGACTTAAATTTTGAGCTCAAATTCTGAATCGTTGGGAAAGGTTAAGAAATGCAAATTAAACTGTGTTCAAGAAATAAAATTTAACCCTGTCCCGCACCTCAAACACAGTTCAATTTTGCGCTACTTAATTACTCCCAACGATTCAGATTTTAAGCTCAAGATTTAAGTCTAAGGTTTTGCAAGCATTTAATGAGATTAAAAAATAAAGGTTAAAAATAGTTGTACGTTACTCTAAAGACTAAGGCGCCCTCTATCGGCATTTAAAAAAATTAATCTTTAAAATTTATTTTCAAGAAAATATTGATTCAAAGAGTAGTTTTATCAAAAACCGCTTAAGAATCGACCATTTTTTCCGTTTTTTATACTCATTTCACATTTGAAGCTCCCCCACCTCCCCTTCTCTGAACACAGCTCAGTTTGCACTACTTAACCATTTTAAACTATTCAGATTTTGAGCACAAAATTTAAGTATAAGCTTTTGCAAGCATTTAATGAGGTTAAAAAAATAACGGTTAAAAATAGTTGTACGTTACTCCAAAGTCTAAGACGACCTCTGTCGACCTTTTTTAAAATTTATCTTTAAAATTTATTTTCTAGAAAATACTGATTTAAAGAATAGTTTTAGCGAAAACCGCAAATGATTCGACCAATTTTTCTGTTTTTTATAATCATTTGAAATTTGAACCTTTGAACACAGTTCAGTTTGCGCTACGTAACTACTCCCAACTATTCAGATTTTGAGCTCAAAATCTAAGTTTAAGTCTAAGCTTCCGAAAACTTTTAATGAGATGCAAAAAATAACGGCAAAAAATAGTTTTTCGTTTCTCCAAAGTCTAAAGCGCCCTCTTTCAACATTTTTTGAAATTTATCTTTATAAATTATTTTCAAGAAACTACTGACATAAAGAATAGTTTTAGTGAAAACCGCAAATCAATCGACCAATTTTTTCGTTTTTTATGTTTATTTGAAATTTTGGTCCCTAAACTTTAATGGCGCCTATCTCTCTCGGAAAACGTTTGGGACCCTTAGTTTTCCATTTAATATTGTTTGTCTCGATGTGTTCTATCACCCCTTAAAGGTTATAAATATAAATCTAAATATCTATATGATAAATATAAATATCTATCACCCCTTAAAGGTGATTTGCCAAGTAGTTTAGATACACCCCGTATACATATATATGTATATATAATTGTTGTTCATATTGTTCGAATTCATATAGTTAAAAATATTTTTTCACTTCTCTTTTATGATTTGGCGTCATGATTTTGATATTAACTAATTAGTATGTGATTGTGTTAATTAAACGGCATTTCTGTCATTAAAAAAATATGTATGAACTTTTAAAAATTGTGATTAGAGGGGTTTTTTTTTTATCAATGAATCAGTAAATTATTTTTTCTTGGTGTTAAATTCACAGTACATATATAAACGAATTCATAGCTCTCAAAAAATTGTTTTATGTAGTTAAAAAATTGTTTCATATAGTTAAAAATACAATTCTTTCATTTCTAATTTATGATTTGGAGTCACGGTTTTGATATTTAATACCATAAAATACGAGAATATTTTTAAATCGAAATAAAATACATGTTCTAGAGAGGCTGAACTTTTGAATTTTAAATGAATCTATTTTGAAAAAAGCTGATAGCGACAAAAAAGCGTAACAAAAGAAAAGTAGGTTTACTTTCCCATAGATATTGTTACCAGGTTTAAGGAAAAACATTTTCTACAAACAAAACAAAAAATGTTTATACGTGACAAAACAGATACATTAACACATTTAAAGATGTAAACATTTTCCTTCTAAAGAAAATAAATGTACATGGTTTTTTTATATACAAAAATAACTTTATCTAAAGTTTAAATTATAGGAATTTTAACCCTTTCACTCCTAGTTATTTTAAATGGCATCCTGGCCATTTTTAGCACTTTCCAACAAAGTTGAAAAGTGCTTATGCATTCGGTTTGTCTGGCCGTCTGTCCGTCTGGCCGGATGTCCGTCTGTCCGTCTGTCTGCGCTCTAACTCCCGTAAATATACTCAGATTGCTATGAAATTTTTATACGTTATTGATGTTTACCCTAGAACGAACCCTATTGAAAATGAAGTATCTACCATGATTAGTTTATCTACAGGGCGAATGAAAAGTTTCCTATTACATTACGGCCTATGGGGAAAAATCGTTAATATACTTGGATTGCCATGAAATTTTAGGACGTTATTGAGGTTTACCCTAGCACGAACCCTATTGAAAATGAAGTATCTACCATGATTAGTTTATCTACAGAGAGAATCAAAAGTTTCCCATTACATTACGGCCTATGGGGGAAAAATCGTTAATATGCTCCGATTGCCATGAAATTTTAGGACGTTATTGACGTTTACCCTAGCACAAGTCCTATCGAAAATGAAGTTTCTACCATGATTAGTTTATCTACAGGGCGAATCAAAAGTTTCCCATAACATTACGGCCTACAGGGAAAAATCGTTAATATACTCGGATTGCCATGAAATTTTAGGACGTTATTGACGTTTACCCTAGCACAAGTCCTACCGAAAATGAAGTTTCTACCATGATTAGTTTATCTACAGGGCGAATCAAAAGTTTACCATTACATATTTTAAATATATTAAGCTTTTTCATGTATAATAAAATTGATATATGTCTCTGAAGCTTAATATAAATTATATGCTACTGTCTTGCATAATATGAAGTACATTGCATTTACAGGGCCACACAAAAGATTTCAAATAGTATATTTTTTCCGAAGTACCGTATATGTGTCCGATGATGGCTGATGGAGGGATGAAAAGCATTTTAATTATGATATGCGCGTTTATATTTCGCTAAATAGATGCACATTATATGGTGTGTTATAGTTGATATACAGGGCTACCCATAAAGAGCTCACCAACGTTACTGAATATGAGCGTAAATTATTTAAACGTGGTTCTTAAATAAGCTATGCATTTTTAAGCTGAGCTTCATTCAATTTACTGAGAAATGTTTGCAGAATATAGATAAAAGGATATACTGGGCCACGCAGCGAATTCGGTACATGGACGCGTATGAATGATGATTTATGATAATGTGATTTCAGTTGTTTTAAAAGTGTTTTAGTTTACAATAAATTTTACCCTAATGCTGACGTGTAATAAAGGTACAATGTAAACTACAGGGCTGAACAAAAGTATTCAAGTATGTTTCCATCTAATAGTATGAATTGCTGAAAAAGAAATCTCAAGCTACTGGGTATTTTCTTGCTAAGCTAAATTTTCCCATTATATGAACTGAGATATGAAATACATGGCTATTCTAATGTACTGGAATACATATTTGGGTATATTTGGCTATACACTATTATTTCCCTAAATAACAAAGTTTTGTTAAAGATTTCATTAAGTGTTGGAAAGTGCTTCATAATCTATGCTTAACGCATGATTTTTCATACTTGTTTTAAATAATCTCATTGAGGTGCAATAGGATAATTCTGAATTTTCCTATTAACAAAATTGATCGAGATTGTATGCCCCTTGATTTTATGCATAAGTTTCAAAGAGATTATATATATATATATATATATATATATATATATATATATATATATATATTATTATCATTACTTCATTATCATTACCATCATTACTTCTGCAAGTCGCCCTTAAAGTACTCATCGAAGGAAAGGCAAAGAATCTCTCTCATCACCTCCAGCCTTCCTTCTTAAATCTAAAAAACAAACTTCTAGAAAATGCTCCTCTCTAACCATCATTTTTCTATGTAAACAAAATTTATGTCCAGCGTCGAGATTTTTATTTCTCTCAGATGATAAATTTTATTTTAAAAATATTATGGTTTAACTAATTTATAATCGAACTCAAAATTTCAAATATATTACGCAGACGATATTTTTACAGACGATTAATTTTAAGAGAAAAAAAAGAGCTGGATTTATTGATATGCACAAATATCAAATGTTGAAGGAGGGAAAAAATTAATATATAAATAAAAAAGCGATATTTTTTGAAAGATATGGTTTTGGAATAAATTTAATAAGACTTTCTTAAAAAGGGTTGAAAAAATGAGTTTTATTTGGAATATTAAAAAATAAAGTTTAATTAAGAATATTTTTAATTTAGTTCCATCTACATTACATGAAATTTTTAATTTAGTTCTATTAGTTTAGTTCCATCTTTTTAAATTTACTCATATTGGAATAAATCTTTTTTTAAGTTGAATTAATATTTTATATCGTTTCCGTAAAGATTAATATATTAGATCTAGTAACAGGAATTTAATTTAATAAGTTGAGCTAAGTACGGATTATTGTTAATTTGCAACAGATATCAAATTCATAAAATATTAAATAGTTGTTAAAAGGAAATTAATATAGTATAAAGGTAAAAATTTTGGCGGAAAAAAATTAAAATTTGTAATATATATATATATATATATATATATACTATATATATATATATATATAATTGTTCCGACACATCCATCAAAGTGATTTCGATTTTTTTAAAACGCAGCGTCCAAATGCTGCTTTAACCCTTCCTTTTAGAACACAAAGTTGCAATGCTGCTCTCATCACCGTACAAATGAGAAACTGTCCTTCCGGACAGTTTTCTACTGTCTCTACTTAAAATAAAAATTAAAAGATCACCCTCTTGACAACCCCGATCTGAACAGCAAATTAGTAGGAGACTTTCAGAGAAGTATAAATGGGTCAGCGTTATTGGCGTTTTGTATATAAAAAAGTTATTGGCGACTTTTTATTAATGTATGAGAAAGCTATTTTGAAGAATATTAAGTGTAGGTAAAAGTATCTTCAAATTAAAAATCATGGAATCTGTATCATTATTTTCTCGACAGTATGTGTTTGTATATTTATTGAATTTATGCATTTATTAAAAATGGTCTTGACTTTCTAGAAGTCATATGTTTATCACATATCAATGTACGTTTCACGTTAACAAATGAAAGCTATTGTTTACACTGCTTAACGTGTCGGAAATAATAATATACTGTTGCAGCGTATATGGGGTACTTTCGATCTTATGGTTAGAGAACTTCAAACTCTTGTCTCTTAGAAAAGTAGAAAATAATTTATTTACAGATCTTCAGAACAACAGAGTCTTCGAAACTCACAAATATTACCAGATATTCAAAAATAACTGCTCAAATCTATCGTACAAGTATAGCTTTAGATCCCAGAGACTCTTTATACAACGTCTCAACACTTAATAATATTCAAAACAACATAAATGAAAGTCAAGCAAACTTGCTAACAAACGCCTTGTTCACTCAATGACTGACTGGTAAAAAATAACAACAACAGCTCGTATCGCTCTCCTTATATAGGCTCGCAGCAGGTGCTGGAAATTTCTAGAACCTACTCGAAAAATCCACGGAACAACAAACAATGTATCAGTATATCTAAAGGGGGGTTACCATTGAGAGGGAAGGGTTACCATTGCCAACAATTGCCAAGTTTGTCGCCAACTTGGAGATATATCGCCAAATTTGGCGACCAAAATTAGTAGCCAAAAGTGACGCCAACTTGACGATATTTTTATTATTTCGCCAATCTGCCGTAGACATACACTGAAAATAATAGACAAGTTTGCTTGATAACAGATACAATGTCACAAAAACTAATATTAGTAAAGGAATGGAGCTTAATAAGATTATTTACATTATTTTACAGTACAAACGCTAACTATTTACAAAATCCGCACCACTACCCCCTCCTCAAAGACTGCACGTTCCGGGCAGTGCTGTCACTGAGTTAGAGGAAAACACTTAAAATAAATAAACAAACAAATAAATAAATAAATAAATAATAATAACAATAATAATAAAATTTACATAAATAAGAACTAATTACTATTTACATATTTACAAAAAGTGACTTTCATGACCATGGTCTGAAATTCCAGTTTTGAATTTCTATTCAATTTGGCCAAAATAAGGGGCTAGCTGGTTATAGTGTACGACCTTGGGTTTGGCGTGTGGCGATTTTTGTATGCGTACAACGACGTCATTCAGCCTGTTGACGACTGTGTAAGGACCGTCCTAGTTTCTTTGTAATTTTGGCGACAGTCCCTTACGACGTATCGGATTCCACAGTCACCTTCGTTGAACTCATGTCCAGTTGCCTTTATGTCGTACCGTGTCTTCATCTTTTCTGATGCCAGTCCAATTCGGTTCCTCCCTAGACGATGAATCTCCTAAATCCGTGCCTGGAGTTCATCCACGTATTCTTCAGGCGACAAAGGAGCGTCAGGAGGACGGCCAAACAAAAGATCCGCAGGCAGACGAAGATCACGACCAAAGAGCATTTGAGAAGGGGAGTAACCAGTGGCCTCGTGAGTGGCACTCTTGTAGGCAAGCAGGAAAAGAGGCAATTTCTTGTCCCAGTCCTGTTGGTCTCTAGACACCAGGAGAGAGAGGCTATTTAGGATGATACGATTGAAACGCTTCACCATGCCGTCCGATTGAGGATGTAGAGGTGTAGTTCGAGTTTTGTTCATGCCGAGTAGTCCGCACATTTCCTTAAACACAGCCGAATCAAAGTTTCTTCCTTGATCGGAATGGATTTGAAGAGGAACTCCGTATCTGGAAACCCAGTGTTGAACCAGTATGTCTGCTACGGTTACCGCCTCTTGATTAGGAATGGTGTATGCTTCAGGCCACTTAGTGAAGTAGTCCATGACAATGAGGATGTACTTATTGCCATCAGATGTTCTAGGAAGTGGACCCAGGATGTCTAGAGCAATTCGTTCGAAAGGAACTCCTACATTATAACGTTGCAATCGTCCACGGGTGCGCCTCTTTGGACCTTTACGTGCAACACAGGTGTCACAAGTTCGACACCACTTCACGTCATTGCGAACATTATTCCAGTAGAAACGCTCTCGAACCTTTTGCAGGGTCTTCATTACACCAAAATGATCTCCTGTGGGACTACCATGCATTTCTTGAAGGACCATAGAAATTCTCGATTTAGGGAGTAGTAGTTGCCATCTACATGTCTTTCCATCGTCAGACTCCCATTTTCGGTACAAAATACCATTCTTCAAATGTAGGGAATCCCAGAGAGCCCAATAACGTTTAGTCGTAGTATGGTAATGGGCCATGCCTTGCCAGCTGGGCTTCCTGTTGGACTCATCTTTCAGCTCTAGAATTGGCTTAATTTCAGGATCAGCAAGTTGATCTTTACGCAAGCTCTCGTCACTCCACGGATCTTGCGATGATGTAGACCCAGTTGTAACTTGTCTTACTATAGGACCTTTGGCATTAAATTTCTTTTCAACCCGGTCGCAGTATCTACAATTCTCTGAGCAGGGTCTTCTTGAGAGAGCATCTGCATTTCCATGTGATGAGCCTTTCCGATGGCGTATCTCCATATCGTTCTCTTGAAGCTTTTGTATCCACCTGGCTATCTGGCCTTCAGGGTTCTTAAAATTCAATAGCCAAGTTAGAGAAGCATGATCAGTTCGGATCAGGAATTTTCGACCGTAAAGATAGTGATGAAAATGGTCTATGGCTTTCACTACAGCAAGAAGCTCTTTTCTTGTTACGCAGTAGTTTCGCTCTGCCTTTGACAAGCACTTGCTGAAATATGCGATAACATACTCCTCGCCGTCGATTTCCTTGGACAGTACAGTGCCAATGCTTTCGTTACTTGCATCCGTATCAAGTATAAACTGTTTATCGATTTGAGGATATGACAAAATTGGAGTGGATGTTAAGGCCTCCTTAAGCTTTTCGAAAGCAGCATCGCATTCCTGTGTCCACATAAATTTTTGATTGGTTTCTGTTAATTTATGAAGTGGTCTTGCAATCATCGAGAAGCCTTTGACAAATTTTCTATAATAGGTGCATAACCCTAGAAAACTTCGAAGCTGGTGAACATCTGCTGGACGATTCCAATTTTTCACGGCTGATATCTTCTCCGGATCAGTCCTAACTCCTTCCGCCGAAATGATGTGTCCAAGGTAGGCGACTTCATTACGAAACAAACTGCACTTCGAAGGGCTTAACTTCAAATTAGCTTCCTTTAACTTTTGTAGCACCCGCCTGAGGTTGTTCAGATGTTCATCAAAAGATTTTCTTTTGATTATGATATCGTCTAAATAAACAAGACATGCCTCATATGACAGCCCCCGGAGAACCGTTTCCATAAGGCGTTCAAAAGTTGCAGGTGCATTACATAGACTAAAAGGCATTACCTTGAATTGCCATAATCCTTGTCCCGTTGTGAAGGCAGTCTTCTCGCGGTCGTCGGGATGGATCTCTACCTGCCAGTAACCACTCTTCAGGTCTAAAGTCGAGAACCAAGTGTTGCCCGCAAGTGTGTCGAGAGTGTCGTCAATCCTTGGCAGAGGGTAACTATCCTTTTTAGTGACGTCATTCAGTCGGCGGTAGTCTACACAAAATCTTGTAGAACCATCCTTCTTTCTTACTAATACAATGGGAGACGCCCATGGACTTGTCGATGGTTCGATGACGTCATTTTTTTCCATATGTTTAATTAAATTCTGCACCTCTTCTTGCTTGGCAAAAGGTAATCGTCTAGGGTGCTGTTTAATAGGAGAATGATCTCCCGTGTCAATTCGGTGTTGTGCCATTTTAGTTCGTCCAAAGTCTTCAGATGTTTGGGAAAATGAACTTTGGAATTCTCTAATTAAATTTTCCGCAGCATCCCTTTGATTTGGATCTAAGTCTGTATCTTGTAACAAATCCTTGACTAAATTATCTGAAGATTTCTGAGAGTGATTGGAATTTTGACTTATGCACGTCACAGGAGCACATGATGCTATCACCTCTCCTTTCTTGATAGTCCTCGTCTTATCACTGATGTTAGCAATTCTGACTGGAATGGTCTTCTTCGAGAGGTCCACTACAGAAGAAGCCACCAATACTCCTGCTTGTGTACTATTGTCTTCTGGATAATCTATATGGCCAAATAGGTAATTAGTTTCATTTTTAATTACAGCTGGAACTAAAAATTCTCTTCTTGGATCTAGATTGATGTCTTCTTTGGCTATTACTGTTTGTTTACATTCAATTTCGTTATTTAATCCAAAAAGACTTATTTCTTCAAATTTTGAGAGCATTTTGTTATTTTTGAAATCAAGTTTAAAGCCAAACTTCTTCAGAAAATCTAGCCCGATTAAGCAAGGATCTGTTATGTCAGCCACATATGCCGTATGGTAATATTTCGTTCCTCCAAAGTTGATAGTTAAATTTGCCTTTCCATATATGCCTATCTTGTCGCCCGTCACAGTTTGCAAGGTAACGCATGGTGGAGTCCAGATGAGCTTACATTTCAATTTTCGAGCCAAATCTTCTCTTATTATTGTCACATTGGCTCCTGTATCGACAATCATACGGCACTGAATTCCGTTAATAAAGCCTATCACATATAATTCGTTATCACCGCCGCTCATTTTTGATATCTGCAGGATCTTCAGGTGGGGCTTTTCATTCTCCGGCAACCTCCGCCTCGCGAGATGCCAAAATTTAGTTTCCCTGCTGACTGTTTGAATTTATCTCACGTTCGTGGATTTTGGGGCAATTTCTTCGGAGATGTCCTGTATCACCGTATCTCCAGCACGTGAGATTCTGTCTTCTTGAGCTTGTTCTTAAGTATTTCAAAGCTTCAAGCTCTTGATTTATTTTCCTAATTTCTTTCAAGATGTCGATTTCATTGTCTGGGCTTTTGTTCACCGTTGCCCGTCGGACTGAATGACGATCTCTTCGGCTGGCTTGTGTAGCTGCTTCCAACTTTAAGGCATATAGTAGTGCAGCTTTTAAATCCTGTACATCTGCCATTCGTACGGCTCTCTGTACTTCTGGATCTTTTATTCCGTCTACAAAATATTGCAGTGAGAGCATTTCCCGTACATTTGTTGGACAGTCACTGAATGCTAAATTTGCAAGCCGTTCAATTTCCGAGGCAAACTCTTGAAGGGTTTCACTCGATTTTTGATGGCGGCTCTTCATTTGTATTCTCGTATAATCCTTGAAGAATTTTTCGCCGAATCTCATTTCAAATGCACAACTTAGAGTCTCAAAATTGAGTTGCGTCATATCGGGCAATGTTTGCAGCACGTCGGCGGCTTCTCCTCTTAAAGATGCTGCCAGTTGACAAGCTTTCACCTCGTCTCTCCATTTGTTCGCTTCGGCTACAATGGTGAATTGGGTCTTGTAGACTTGCCAGGAATTCTTTCTGTCGTATGTCGACAGCTTGATGTGCACGGGAGAAGCAGACAGATTCATAAATTCTTCATAATTACCACTGGACGCTGAAAGCTTCTTCTCAAGATCTTGTACTTTTTTATTTAGCTTTTCATCTACTTCAACTATTTTCTCTTCAATATTACTAACTTCATTCTGAATTTTCTCTTCTACATTACTAATTTCATTCTCTATTTTCTCTTCTACCGAATCTATTCTTCTATCTACCGACGAGAACTTTTCTTCTAAAGTTTTCTTCATTTCTTCTTGACTTTTATTAACTTCTTTCTTCAATTCTTCAGTCACCTCTTTCATTCTTTCTTCGTTTTTATTCATTTTATCCGCCAACACTTCTTGGCCTTTATTCATTTTATCCGCCAAATCTTCTTGGCCTTTATTCATTTTTTCTGCCAACTCTTCTTGGCCTTTATCAATTTTATTTGTCAAATGTTCCATTCTTTCTTCGTTTTTATTCATTTTATCCGCCATCTCTTCCTGGCCTTTATTCATCTTTTCCGCCAGCTCTTCTTGGCCTTTATTCATCTTTTCCGCCAGCTCTTCTTGGCCTTTATTCATATTTTCCGCCAACTCTTCTTAGCCTTTCGTCAATTCTGTCTTTATTCCATTAATAGCTTCTAACAGTTCTTTCAGTTGTCCGTCCATTGTTCTTGTTTTCGCCATAAGATCCCACTTCTGACACCAAATGTTGCAGCGTATATGGGGTTCTTTCGATCTTATGGTTAGAGAACTTCAAACTCTTGTCTCTTAGAAAAGTAGAAAATAATTTATTTACAGATCTTCAGAACAACAGAGTCTTCGAAACTCACAAATATTACCAGATATTCAAAAATAACTGCTCAAATCTATCGTACAAGTATAGCTTTAGATCCCAGAGACTCTTTATACAACGTCTCAACACTTAATAACATTCAAAACAACATAAATGAAAGTCAAGCAAACTTGCTAACAAACGCCTTGTTCACTCAATGACTGACTGGTAAATAATAACAACAACAGTTCGTATCGCTCTCCTCATATAGGCTCGCAGCAGCTGCTGGAAATTTCTAGAACCTACTCGAAAAATCCACGGAACAACAAACAATGTATCAGTATATCTAAAGTGGGGTTACCATTGAGAGGGAAGGGTTACCATCGCCAACAATCGCCAAGTTTGTCGCCAACTTGGCGATATATCGCCAAATTTGGCGACCAAAATTAGTAGCCAAAAGTGACGCCAACTTGGCGATATCTTTATTATTTCGCCAATCTGCCGTAGACATACACTGAAAATAATAGACAAGTTTGCTTGATAACAGATACAATGTAACAAAAACTAATATTAGTAAAGGAATGGAGCTTAATAAGATTATTTACATTATTTTACAGTACAAACACTAACTATTTACAAAATTCGTAACAATACTTTTCAAAATATGATGAGGATTCGTTGACGGATATCTACCCGATATATTATAGTAGTCTTTTAAATAAAGTCCTTCACTTTTAAAGAAAGTACATTTAATTTACGATCAAATAAAAGCACGACATTGCAACATCAAAAGAAAAATGGAATAAAAGAAAAGTTTGTTTCTTTATCGAAGAAAAACATTAGTTCAGTTCAGTTCAATTCAGTTCATGTCACTGACGCAACATATGTGTGTATACACACTATTTTACAAATTAGAAATAATATAATTGTTAAAATATAATAATCCCCTTGCTTTCCGAAACACACCCCTTTGTGTTTTTACGTATTTAACTTTTTTTTTCGAATTTTAGAAAACGCATGTATTTTTATGAATTGAAAAGTCGCATAAAAGTGGTATTTAATAAAATAAAATATGAGTTAATCATACGATTGAAAAAAAACAACAGCCTTCTACAATCAGTCAAATTACTTTTCGGAAACCTTACAGCGATTCTTCAATATATATGAAATATTTGATAATCAACAAAAATAGACAGTTGGACATCTAGATTTCTCAAAATGATAATTGTGCCGCTTATAATCTTTATAATGTAACATTTTTAATTACTTGGCATATATTGATAGGAAGCATACTTTAAAAAAGTAAGTAATTTAGAGAGTTCAGAGAATTTTGTGTACTACTCTGTTATCCCGTAGACCGATTTCGCCAAATTATACAAATCGCCATAACAATAGCCAAATTATACATAATGACATAATTTTTATTTTAAATAACGAAAAAACAAATAATTAGTAGAATATTATTAAAAATACAAATAAAAAGTCGAAATAAAAATCACTTGATGACATTTTAAACACGTGAATCGTATTTAATGTCATTGAATGTAACATTCACGATCATCCATTATTGGCATTTAATCTTATAGTTTGGCGATAATTTTTTGGTCGACGGGATAACCTAGTAGTACCGAATTTTGTAATGAAACTTATAAAAATTATGTTTCTAAAACAATTTGAAATTGAACTAACCGGAATGTTTGAGGTTGTCCGGAACTTCAGATTGACCGGAATGTTGAGTGATATAAAAAGTATCAGTAGCTCTTTTTCATAGAGCGCGGGCATAAATGTAAAAACGAATCATAAAAACTAATTTTCTGCTTGTTTGTCTATCGGAATCAATAAAATTATCGTAATATTTTGAAACATTGCTAGGTATGTTTGTTCCTGTCCGATTATCTACATTTGGGATATGAATCCGAAAGGAGGGGATGTCTGCGTGGGTATCCTTCTAAGGGAACGTAACCAGTATTTACGAATGGTTACATTACGAACTCCGAATGGTTAGGACGACGGCCGCAATTGGGCAAAACCTAGTACCAGAAATCTACTAGTTTCGGAGGCAGAACATCTCGGCAGCTGGTGGGGCCGTTGCAAGGTGTGAGTTGAAGCATTTCATGGGGATTTTTTAAATGCATACAATACATATTTTACATAACAAGATTTGAAAATAATGTAATTATCTACATCTTAAATTTGTTTTACTAAAAATATTGAAACTTTTGAAGTACATTATTTTGTAAAACTCTTAATTCGCAAAGGAAATATACACCAGTAATAATGATAAAAATAAAACGAATGTGGAACAAATTCTCACCTTGTACTAATCTTCCAAAAGAATTAAATTAAAACCTAAAAATTTTCGACGAAATTTTTTTTTATACATTTTGGCTTGAAGGATTTGGCTTCCCTTCTGATGCATTTGACTGCTGGCGAATTTCAAAAGAAAAATTTTGAGAGTTATATTTTACAAGAGATGACACTGGATGCTATTACTTAAAACATGAAATAAGTGAAACATTTTCACTGACTTTTTAAGAACATATGCCAATAAATTGTAGATCAAAGTAAAATTAAGCGAAAAAATGTGTCGCATGTATTGAGGACAACAATTAGTTAATGCATAGCAAATGATCAAATCTCCATCACGGATCAAGTAAATATTATAAATTTATACCTTATTATCTATTTTCATTTACAGTGTGGGTTTTGTTAGATGCTATCATATCCTTTAACATTATGGATTATACAGAAATGTGGTATAATATAAAAAGGTGAATATTATAATTTCATCATTTCCCAAATTTTTTTAACTTATTTTTTTATACAATTAACAATTTGCTTTTTTAAAAATAAGCTTTACGAGATGAACATATTTGTAAGCGTTTTTGTAAGTAAGTAACACTTTTTATTTTTTGACTGATTAAATTTGCGTCTGATAGATTTGCGCATGTTAAATAACAAGACTGAAAAATAAAATTGTAATTAAGAAAACGTTCCTCTGTACATATTTTTGTAACTCAACTTTTTTTATTTTATTCTATCTTTACAAGAAAAAGATAATGAATTTGAGAAAATTTTCCATAATCGGTTTTCGACTGATTTACAAATTTTAGGTGCCAGAGATAAACAGCAACAAAAAACATGTTTCCACAAAATGTGTCTCAGTGATTCTGTTTGCCATTTTGTCACTCTGTCATTATGTCCTTCTGTCATTAATTGAGTCTGCATGTGACAAAAATGTTGTGGGTGCTCTAGCTTAAGAAATAATGAATTTCACAAAACTTTAGATTCCGTTAGACCTTGTTATAAGCTGGAGCTGATTAGTTTTTGTTGTAAATCGCGCAACAGATGACGCTGCCATGCTGCCTTTTTATCTGTTTCCTCAATAGCTATATCTTAAAAACTAATGGACATATTTTCATAAAATTTCAGATTTTGTTAATCCTTAATAAAATATGGATGTGATTATTACTTTTTGGTGTAAATCACCTGACAGATTGCTCTGCTATGCTGCATTGATGATGGTAATTGCAACAGCTATTCCTCAGGAACTAATGCACGAATTTCCATAAAATTTAGAATTCAGTTAGTCCCCAATTTAAATTAGTATTGCTTAGTTTTTGGAATAAATCGATCAACAGATTGCGCTTCTATCTAGAATTTTTTACGTTTTCTGGAATGAACCAAACGCATGGATATTTATCAAACTTCTAATTCAATTAGAAGTTGGCATATGTTGTTGCTGATTAGATTTGTTGTAAATCACTCTACCAGTGACGTTTCTATGTTACATTTGTCTACCAATATTAACATGTATGAGATAGAAGAAAATTATGGGATTGCCAATCCAACTAGTTTTGTATGCACACATGAAATTTCGCAATCGTTTATTAACTCACACACTAATCCTATTCGTTCATTTTATCAATAACGATTGGTGACACCTCAAATGATTGCAAAATTTTGGTTTGAAAAAATACTCAGTACTGTGGTCCTCTAAGAATTCTTTGAACAATTTTAGTAGTTTCGGTATAGATAGATAACAGCAATGAATATAATCGTACGTTAAAGGCAACTGTGTAGGTAGCATTTACTTTTGATTACACTGCAAATTCCCAACACACAAAAAAATCACATTTTTGAATATTTTTTGTCACCAAATATACAACACATTCATGTATTGTGAATTAGAAAACTTCAGAAACAAAGTCAGCATTGGTAAAAATATTTTTATTTAAATTTCCAGTTGAGAAGTTTACTGCATATTTAATATGTGGGTTATCACTTGCTAACTAAGCGAAGAATAAACATGATGAAAAATGTCAGAGCAGGGGATCGAACCCGGAACCCATGGAATAGCGCTCCAAGTGCTCCACCAGTTAAACTACGAGGACTATGCCCAGCTTAGCATTTTTCACTCTCATATTTTGGTAAGGCTGCTCTGCAGCACAAGATGGAAGTTTTCCCGAACAGAAAATCTTGAAGCATGACATGAGACACAAGCAAACCCAGCATCGGTGAACATATATTTATTTAAATTTCAAGCTGTGAAATGAATAATTTCAAGCGTATTTTCAAGCTGGTTCAATCTTCGGCTTGGACATTTTTCACCATGTTGATTCTATGCTTTCTTTGCCAGTGATAATTCACATAATAAATATTCAATAATTTCAAGCGTAAAATCACAGATGTAAATTTAAGTAAATATATGTTCACCGATGCTGGGTTTGTTTGAGTCTCATGGTATGCCTCAAGACTGTATGCTCATGAAGATTTTAATCTTGTGCTGCAGAGCAGCCTTGCCAACAGATGAGAATGAAAAAATGCTAAGCTGGACATCGTCTTATTAGCTTTAATAGTGGAGAAATAGGAGCTCTATTCCAAAGGTTCCGGGTCAGTCCCCGGCTTGGACATTTTTACCATGCTGATTCTACGCTTAATTAGCAAGTGACAGTTCACAGATTAAATATTCAATCATTTAAAGTGTAATTTCACAACTGTGAATTTACACAGCTTTGAATAAATATATGTATAATTCTAGTTTTAAAGTTAGGCGTCTATGTCAACTTAAACATAGAATTCTTGTATAAAAGTGCATTTTTTCTGTTTTTGTTATTATTTACTTTCTTTTATCTTTATAAGAAGAGACAGTGTGTAACTGACGCAAATATTGTGGGCGCTCTACCTGAAGGACTGATGGACGAAATTCAATGAAATTATAGCTTTAGTTTCCCTGATATAAATTGGTCCCGATTTCTTCTTGGTGTAAATCAAGCTACCGGTGGCACTGTTATGCTGCCTTTTTACGATTTCAAAAAAGAGCTATGACTCAAGAACGAATCTACGAATTTCAATAAAATATCAAATTATGTTACTTCCTAATATAATATGATGCTGGTTACTTTTAGGTGTAAATCGTCTTACAAATTACTCTGCTATGCAGTATTATTCCTAATTGTCGCAATAGCTCTGTCTCCAGAACTGATGCACAATTTTTTTTTAAACTTCAGATTGGGTTAGATTCCTTATATGAATTAGTGCTGTTTAGGTTTTGGAATAAAATACTCAATAGGAAGCTTCGATTCAGGCTTTTAAGCTTTTGCACAATGGTTCTGTCTTAATAAGTAACGCACGGATTTTCATCAAACTTCAAATGCGATGAGATGATATAGGTTGCTGCTACTTTGATTTTGATGTAAATGACCTAGCCGATGGCGTTGCTATGCTTTCTTTTTCAATAAGTATTAGTATATATGATAAAGAAGAAAGTTTAGGAATTGCCACATCTGACTAGTTTACTTTTATTTTAAGTATATGAACAGTATTTTTCCTTTTCAAAAAAAAAAGATATTTCAAGTGAACTTGGGGAAATTTAAATCATCATATAATACTATTTAATATTAGAAATAAGTACATGTTACAATCTTAATATAAATAATACAATCTTAAACATAAATAATAATAACAATAATAAAACCAAATAATAATAAATGACGCTTGTTATGATATTTTCTCGTGTGATACTTCCACTTGATATCAAAATATTTCAATAGAAAACAAGTATCAGATTCTAAAAACAAAGAAAAAATTAATTTACAAAAAATGGGCAAAAAAAAGAAAGAAATTCCCCGTATCATTTTCGAAAATTCCACAAAGTTTTCTCTTTCAAGCTCCTTATCCGTTGATTTAGAAAAACGAGATAAAATCAGATTAAAACAATTTCCTTTGATATAGTTTGATAATAAAAAAGATGAAAAAACCTATTCTTTACAGTAAAGAGAACTCGATATCTTTTGAAGAAAGCAAAACAAAGTCAATACTTTGTTTCACTCAAAAAATCAATCCATAATGATGCTTTACTTTGAGTGCTGCTGTTGTTTTTTAAGCTTTAAATTTCGACAAAGAAAAGAGAGCATAAAACCATGTAATGTTATATATTTTGCACAAAAAATATACTAAAATGTTTTTTTTTTTTTACAAAATAAATTTTATACGTACATCCCTTAATTACTATCAATATTATTTGCTTAAATAATGGTTTTTTTTTATTTTTAATGCTTTATGAATTGCATGTAAATAATAAAACACTAACAAGTCAGTAACCGCAAGTCAACTGTCGCAAATGATGTGCGTTGTTACTATAGCGAAGTTTTAAAAGTATTTAGATCTTGGTGTAATAGTACGCAATACTTCGGATACCGTATGGTATTCGAAATTTGTGTGTCACTTTAAATATAGGCTGATTTCTATCATACAAGAAATAACTGATAGTAAATCTCAGAAATATATATCATTTTCATAAAATGTGACATATTTTAATGTAATTAAAACTTGTCTCAGACATTGTTTCCCTATATAATCATCGTGTAATCGAATACATTTGTGTATCAATGTAAATTAATAACAAATATTCTTTTCGCAACATATTGCACTGAATGTATATTTTAGGATATACTTCATAGATGCCTATCAATTTTATTATATTCGAAAGAGTGTAACATCATTAAAATGTACTTGAAACATTTTTTCTCCCATTGATTGTAATGTGGACAAGTTTTTATTGTGCCTGTAATTAAACGAAACATCCGATTTTTATATAATTTGAAATGATTCGACAAAATTATGTAACAGTTCTAAATTTCAAATGATTCGATTGGGTAGTTGCCGCTCTGTTACATGTGGACAGACAATTGAACTGAACGACGAATATAGGTGCTAGGTATTAACATAATTACAATCGCACTAAAAAAGGAAGTTTTGGTATCTGTACAATTATAATCCCTTTTGGAAAAATTAAAACAATTGAATTTCTTTTTAACGATGTGTCCATTTAAAGAACTTTTTTACTTAAGGTTATTTTCTGAATAGCCTCGACTTTGAACACCATTAGCATGTAAATAAATTTCCATATTACGAAAAAATATATTATGTATAACAAAATTTGTTCCACCAAAATTGTGACTACTATATATCCTATTGACGATGGCACATTACAAAGTGTTAAAAATTATAAAGAAAAGAGTACAATGGTCAACAAATACCATAATTAAATTGAGAGACGTTCAAAAGGGAAAATACTAAAATCCTTCCTACAAATATAATTTCCTTTGGAAAAATGGTGACAGTAGAATTTCTGTTTAACAAATTTTTTCTGCTTAACGAAATATTCTGACCAACCACGACTGTGAACCCCAGTAGTATGTAAAAAAATATTCCATATTAAGAAAAATATATTCTGTTTAACGAAATTCCACAGAAATGGTGGCTAATAATTATCCTATTGACGATGACATGTCACAAAATGCAGTAAAATATAAAGAAAAAAGTAGTTCAGTGACCTACGAAGATGATAATTAAGAAGAAATTGAATGGCATTCAAAAGGAAAAAAATGCTAAAAATCTTCGTACAATTATAATTTTCTTTGGAAAAAATGCCTTTTAATGAAGTCTCCATTTACGAATTTTTTCGACGGAACAAACTTTTTTAATGACCTAGACATTGAAGATATTAGCATGTAAATAAATTTCCATATTACGAAAAATATGTTTTGTATAAACGAAATTTCCTTTTAAAAATTATGACAGTAGATTTTCTCTTTAACGAACTTTTCTGAACAACCTCGACTGTGAACAAAATTAGCATGTAAATAAATTTCTCTAATATGAAAAATATATTCTGTATAACGAAATGTATTCCACTGAAATGGTGACTGTTAATTATTTCATTAATGATGATATACTTCAAAGTACAATAAAATTTAAAGAAGAAAGTACAGTGTTCGACGAATAGGATAATTATGAAAAAATTGAAAATCAATCAAAAGAATAAATATTAAAACCTTCCTCCAATTATAATTTTCTTTGGAAAATTATGACATTAGACTTTCTCTTTAACGAACTTTTCTAGTTAACGAATTTTTCTGAGCAACCTTGAATGTGAACAACATTAGCATGTAAAAAATTTCCATATTAAGAAAATTATACTCTGTGTAACGAAATTTATTTCACTGAAAAGGTGACTAATAATTATACTTTTGAGGTTGACATATTACAAAATGCAGTGAAATATTAAAACAAAGTAGTACAGCGATCGAAGAAGATGATAAATAAGAAGGAATTAAAAGACATTCAATAGTAAAAAATGGTAAAAATCTTCGTACAATTATAATATTCATTGCAAAAAATTTCTTTTTAATGAAGTGTCCGTTTACGGTTTTGTTTATGCAACGAAATTTTCCAATAACCTAGATTTTGAACACTTTAGCATGTAAATAAATTTCTCTATTACGAGAAATATATTCTGTATAGCGAAATTTATTCCACTGAAAGACTGAATGCTAATTATTTTACTGACGATGATACATTTTAAAGTATAATAAAATTTAAAGAAGAAAGTACAGTATTCAACGAATAGAATAATTATGGAGAAATTGAAAGGCGTTATTGAAAGAAAAAGAAAAAATATTAAAACTTTCCTCCTATTATAATTTCCTTTGGGAAATTTTGACAGTAGAATTTCTAGAGGTTTAACGAACTTTTCTATTTAACGAAATTTTCTGAGCAACCTCGAATGTGAACAACATTAGCATGTAAAAAAAAATTCATATTAAGAAAAATATATTCTGTGTAATGAAATTTATTTTACAGAAAGTATGACTAATAATTATCCTATTGACGAGGACATATTACAAAGTATAGTAAAATTTAAAGAAAAAAGTAGTACAGCGATGGTAATTAAGAAGAAATTGAATGAAATTAAATAGAAAAAAATATTCGTACTGTTACAATCTTCTTTTGGGAAAATGATTGTAGTAGAATTTCTCTTTAACGAACATTATATTAAACATTGTATATTATTAAATATTTAACATTTTTTACATAATGAAATTTTCTGAATAACCTCGATTTTGAACACCATTGGCATGTAAATAAATTTCCATATCACGAAAAATATATTCTGTATAACGAAATTTATTCCACGAAAAGGTTGACAACTAATTGTCCTATTGACGATGACGTATTACAAAGTGTAGTAAAATATATAGAAGTAGGTACAATGCTCTGTCGAAGATGATAATTAAAAAAAAAAAAAAAAAATCCAAGACGTTCAAACGAAAAAAAAAATCTAAAATACTTCGTGCAATTATATATCCTTTTCTAAAAATGATTACAGTAGAATTTCTCTTTAACGAAGTCACCATTTAAGGAACATTTTTAGTTAATTTTTTTTCTCAATAATATTGATTTTGAACATCATTAGTATGCAAATTTTATTCCACTGAAAAGGTGACTACTGCTTTTCCTACTCACGAGAAAATATTAGAATGTGTAGTAAAGTATAGAGAAGAAAGTACAGCGACTGGCGGGGATGAAAATTAAAAAGAAATTGAAACATGCTCAACAGAAAAAAAAATACTAAAAACCTTCGATGCAGTACGAAAGGGATTTCTAATGCTATTAAAATGTCACAGAAAAATTGTTCGGATTCTTAAAAATAACAAATGAAATTCTGAACAATGTATTTTTTTATATCAAACATCTACAAAATGATAGCACAGACTGTTTTAAAGTTAAGGATTTGAAATATTCAGGGGAAAAAAAGAAAATGGTACTACCATGCAGTTTTGGCTTTTCTTTCTTTGTGTGTAAGTATGTGATATTTGTTTTAGACAATATTAATTTTACATTTTTTATTATGTTTCTATATTGCATAAAAATGTTACTGACCTAATAAAAACATACTTTCCGATTTTTGCATTTCATGAAGGTTTTTTTTTATTTCATGCATGTGTGTTATATTAAACAAATTTCACCAATTTAAGAAGATTTCTGTGTAACGAATTTTCTTCATAAGTAAGTGATTGCGTGTTACGATGAGATTTCGCGATGAAATTTCACTGTAAACACAATTCACACATGATATTGTACTCTTTTCATGCTGTTATTCTATCTATATTTATTGATATATATCATATTTATTAAGAAAATTCAAGCAGCACGTAACTTTTTGCTGATGTTACTGCATTTTTAAAAATATAATACTTTTTTATTTAAAATTATTTTATGTATCCGAGTTCTATTTTGAAATAGAATCTTAAGAAAGTACAATTTGACTTTATTTTCATTTTCATAAATCTTGAAAAGTCTGTTCTTGTCTGATTATAATTCATACATTTTATAAAACAAAGAATGATATGCAATATGCACATATATATTGCAAAATCTGGCCAAGTGATTCTTCTTTCAGTTTTTCCGTAAAAGATAGATATATAATGCAGGCGCACAACTCTTAAATAGCTTTCCGATTTTTATATTTTGGTTTTTGTTGATCAGTTTTTATTTTGATTGCGATCGCCTAAAGAGTTTTAGCCATTTTTTTAAATGTTTTATAAGTTTGCCAATTTCAGCCAAATTATTCCTTTCTCTAGTCGAATGATCATTATTTGAAAATAGAGTTGCTTGGTTACAGATTTGAATTTTATAACAGTTTCTAATATTACGCTTTTTTTAAATCTATTTCAACTTTTTTTTCGGTATGCAAAGGTGCAATTTCGCCTCTTTTTAACTTCTTGATAGGATAAAATTATAAAATTTACATGCAAAAAGCTGCTAACGTTCAAGAAAAATGAGTAAGTGTTGACAGTGTTTGTAACACTTTCCAACAAAGTTGGACAAGTGTTTATGACTCCGGTTTGTTTGTTAGTGCTCTAACCATCGTAATTACATTTAGATTGTTCTGTAACTTTTGAATGTTACTGGTGTTTATCTTAGCACAAACACTTTTTGAAAAGCAGTTTCTTGCACGATCAGTTAACTTAGTGGAACAGTTAACTATAAGTTATGGCCTACAGGAATATTTCGGTTCAAATGAATTTTCAAGATGTTGCACCTCGTCAAACATAACAATATGAATATGCATTAAAGAAGTGCACTAAACCATGCATTCTGTAAAATATTTGGTGAAAAGAATAGTTATTATTCATAAATAGCCACATGAAAGAATTCCAATACATGTAAAAGATAAGGGATTTTTTTTGTGACATATTTTAATTATGTTAAACTATTTCTATTATAATAAACTAATTATATTAAACTATGTGTAATAAAATTGATTATCGTCTCTAAGGCTTTATATAAATTATGTCATGCTCAATACGAAATGCATAACATTTAAAAAGACAGAGAAAAGTATTCAAATCGTATATTAAATCAAAATTACTGAATATTAGAGGTGGTGGATGAAATGCATTTTTCATTATGATGTGCGTTTTAGAATTTACTAAGTTTGTGCATATTATATGATGTGTATAAATGCTGTAGTTGATATTCAGGGCTACACAAAAGACTTTGTAAAGATTGCTGAATACAGGCGTAAAATACTTAAATGTGGATTTAAAATTAGTTATGCATTTTTACGCCTAAAGAGCGTTCTGTTTGTTTACTGTGTATAGAGATTGAAAGGTTTTTATGCTTAAAATCTATTTGCATTTTAAAATAGCAATTGTAACGTTTATAGTTTTGAAAGAAAAACATTAAACTATTTAAAAGATGATTGTTTATTGCGTTCTGACCTAGTAAACATCTTGTTTAAAATAAAAGAGAATACAACAGTGAGTGAGTGTAAAAAACGTTGTTTCATGGAAACATATCACTGAAATATATCAACTAACGTGCAATAATCAAATAAAATTTTAACAATTTTTAGTTGAATATTTTGTCAGATTGTAAGTAATTCCTGTATTAAGAAACAAATGATTTGAAATCGATTTTCCTTTTTGAATTTTCTTTTGTCAATCTACCCTAAAATTAAATGCTAAAAAACAATCAAGTTTAGTTCTCAAATAAAACATGTAATCTATTAGACAGTGAAAAGAAGAATTTTTGAAACATTTCTCGTGTAACATCTTCTGCTTAAAGCAATCATCAGAAATCAATAAAAAATAACTTTCTTTGAAGGAAAGTTTTGTTGAATCGATGTATCAGATTCCAATAATCAGAGAGTAAAAATTTTAGTGATGTGGTTTTATGCTTACAAATTTTTTTTTCGTTTTCTAACAACTTTGTCAGGTATTGGAAAAAAGTTTACTCATATCGTAATGTATTATTACAGCTTGAAACTTGTTGCTAGAAAACATAATTTCTTTGAAATTGTCTGCCACAAAATGCTAACATTTTCTAGAGTAAAATGAAATATTAAACATCAATATTTTTAAATTTTGATGTATAAATTTAATGAATTCTTTATGATGTCAAACATTTTGAGCATTATTTTTAAATTAAGCCAACCTAAATTAAGCCTGAACCCCATTTTCGGCCAAAAATCGTCAAAAGCATCAAATCGTCAAAAACATATTTGCGAATATCCATGCAAAATTTTAGAATTCTGGGACACTTGGAACAGGTGGCAAATGAGCTTTTTTAATTGTAGTCACTATATAGTTTAAAGGACTAGCGGCCATTTAAAATGTGTTTTCCTGAAAATGATTTTTTTCATATTTTGCCTAAGTTCAAAGTACTAAGACTCAGGTGGTAAAATTATTTAGAAACAAAGTGTTTATGTTGTTAGAATCTTAAAAAAAAAAAATTGCAACAAAAGTAAGGAGAGATATTTTTAAAAACTATTTCTGAAAATTTTACATAAATTGGTAAACATGAAAATTATAACGAATTTAAGGAAATTTATCATGCGTATATATATATATATATATATATATATATATTTTAGCTGATTAAAATAGAAAATTAAATATATCTCTCCCTAGGTCTTTTCCATATACTATAATACAATTTAAGAAATTTTGGTAATACCAAAATATTGAAAATTGAATGAGGAGTAGTAATATTAAAAAGTGTATTTTTCAACCAAAAAATCATAAAAAATCCCTATGAAAAATATAATTTTAATAAAAAGTGATTTTTTTTTGCTAATTATTCCTTACAAAAAGATTCTTAAATAGTACACCAAAATTCATTACTTTAAAATCAATAATAAAAGTTTTGGGTTTTTTCTTACAGGTATTGCATATGCATGTATTAAAGTAACAGAATAAAGTAACAAAATATAATAAGTGAAAAATGGCTTTTTATAAATTATCTTTTTTTATACAAAATATACTCCTGTAAATTATGTCATCATTTTTTGTATATTATTTAAATTGAAATCTAAGGAATCAATACAAATGAAAACAAAATACTTAAAATATTCACAAAGAGTAAAAATTTTACTTAAAGAACAATCGTAATTACTGTTTTCTCTTAACTGTATCACTAAATTTGATTTATGAAAATAAAAAGAGAAAGAGCCTGATTATGATATGGTTACATATTATTTTCAGAATTACAGATAAAATTTACATTGTTAAAGAGTTTACACTAAACCTTAAAACTGTACAAGTCCTATGGTCAAAAGTGTTCATTTCTTTATTTTTTAATTATTTATTTATTTATTTACCATGTTTCTTATGGTGCTATACAGCGTATTTAACGATCTAATGCAGGATCCGCAGTATTTAGTTCCCAGGGAAGCTCAGTTCTCAATTTGCCAACACAGAAGTGTGAAGAGGTTGGTTTTAAAGTGTACTAAGATGAAAGAGTACTTTCAATTTCTTTTATTCCTGTTTTATTTTATTTATTTTTCTTTTTTCTTTTTTTAATTTTTAGTTTATATATATATATATATATATGGGTGATTCCCAAAATAGGGGACAATTTATGTCTTTCGGCATACAAAAAAAATTGAGAGGTTTTCTGTCATGTTTTTATATTTAGATATGTTTGTCTTAATATTATTCATTATTTGCACTGAAGAATTTCTCACTTTTTAGTTAAAAACACCTTAAAATAACAGAATAAATGTTCAAAATGTCATTAGCATGGATGTCCACAGCAGCTGTGCCTTGTATATACTAGCTTTTTCAAGAGTTAATATCATGTTTATAAAATGAAACAAATGTTATTCTTTCTTTAAATTAATCAAGGAAAGGATTTATCCAATAAATTTCTTTTTAAAAATAAATTTATAGTATATAAAAAAAGAATTAAAGTTTGTCCTCCATATTCTATTTTCAAAACAAGGTAATACTATAACAGCTGGTTATTAATCAAAATTTCATTTTCACATATGACAATAGTTTGAAAATATAAAGTTTCTCCATGGCAACAAGTAGCCATTTTATCCGAGCCTGAAAATAGAAGCATGTATTGTATTTTAAGAATAGAAGTTGAATATTAGGGGTGTACATCAATTGTATGTCATTAGAATGGATAATAATTTTCATGTTTATTTTATAATTATAATTTTAGTTTTACTTATTTTCACAGGACTTTTGTGTTTTAAAAAGCCCCATAAAGGACTATTGCATTGTGATTATATTATGGCTCATAATCTTATTTAAATTAAAATTTGTCATTAGCATGGACAGATATCAGTGTCATTAGCATGGTTTTTCTGTCCATGCTAAAGATACCTATGTGCATAAACGTAACCATTGCTTAAATTGTATCTTTTATAAAGTTTAATTTTACATATAAATTTAGGTATTACATTTATTATCCCTAAAATATGCATTAAATCTGTCAGAAAATCACTAAGACAGCTTCTTACATTTTTAGTGTCAGAATGTTGCTCATGTAAACAAAGTTTGCTCTTTGGTAATGTTTTTATTCTCCTTATATGTATATATGTAAAAATGGAAACCATTTGCTGAAAAGGAAGGCTAATAAATATAGAAAAAAATATTTAAACAGGAAGAAAATAAAAATTTCTTAATATATTTATTACACGCAATTTATTTTGTCATTAGCATGGCTCAAAAAATACTAATTATTTTTTTTTAAAGTTAATTTTTAAATATTTAGCTCTGCTGACTACATGTAAAGTATACCTGATACTACATTAACAACACCTATTTTTTTCAGAAATTTTGCTAAAAGTGTTTTTTTTAAGATTTCACTTTTGAAATTGTCCCCTATTTTGAGAATCACCCATATATATATATATATATATAAACTTACTTTTCATATACAGAAAATTGAAATTTTTTTTTTAAATTTAACTAATGAAATTGCTTCCGTCTGAATGGCAATAATTTTTGTCAGGCGATTATTATTATTATTTTATTTATCGCTACTCGGAACAATCTTCAGTATTTCCAATAACATCTATGCAACATGTTTAAAAGTATGTTTAAGTATGTTGGTCATTTTTTAGCAGTTTTTTTATAAAAACGGCTCAGAATCAAAAAAAAAAAAAAAAAAAAAAAAAAAAAGAAAGAAAAGAAATATGACACAAATCTTTTTTTCACATATATTAGATATTCATATATTGCATATTAGATACTTTTGAGAGTAATAAATTAAAAAATAGTCAATATGCAGAAATCTCAAAGAGATAGAGCTCATTATATATACTTACATAGAAAATTTCAGTATTTTTAAATGTAACTCTTCCTAAAAATAATTATATATATACAAATAAGTCACTTAGAGATTTTTCTTTAGCTCATTGCACTCTAGAAATTTTTAAAAAGCTGAGCAAAAAATCATGGTTATAAGATAATATAATAGTTCAGCCGAAAGTTTAAGCTATTGCAAAAGTCGTTACCCTTTTCTTATGAAAATCTAAATTTTCAGAGAGTGCATTTAAATGTTTCAGCGTCGGTTTAAAATAACGTTGCTTGCTTTTTTTAAGAGATCTTGTTCCTTTTCTAATAGGCGTACAGGGAAAATTAAAAAATACAACCATAAATATTCTTCTCTCTATTCTAAAACAAGAAACTCCCGTTGTCACCGCCAATGACAGGGGGTCTTTCTTCGTTTATATTAAGAAAGCTACTACATTTTTAAATATGAAAATAAATAGTTTTATATAAAAATGTTTGATAAACACGTTAATGTAGACAGTTTTTAAATAGAATAATTATTTTAAGAGATATTTAATGTTAAATTTGATCAAAATCGTTCCATCTAAAAGGTTTTATAGTAGAAAAAAGTACACATTTGAATTTAATAATTTTTGACCATTTGCTAGATTCGTAGCTCCAGGTGAACAGACTGCAATTAGTATTTTAGATTCATTAATTCTTTGCGTTTTATTTCCATTTTAAACACAGATTTTCAGTATTTCGAGCGACATGTTTTGCCTATTTCAGAAAAGATTATCATTTGAAGTTGTTACCAATTTGTAAAAACAGGACACACGATACTTTTTATTTCAAATAAAAAAAAATATTGACAAGTGACTGTTATTTAAAAAGTACTAATTAGAATTAAATGATTTTTTACTAAAAAAACAAGAAGCATTAATATTACGCCATAAAAATATTTATACGCAAATTTTAAAGGAGAAAGAAAATGTTAAAATAAGGCATTCTTTGATATCCCTTGAATGTATACTAAGCATTAAATCATTTTATTCATAATTTATTTTCATTGCTCATTTTTTCGTTAAATTTTTAGAAGATTCTGTGCTAGAGAAATAGACACAGATGCCATATGTGCACCACATTGGCGGGATTGCAACAAAATGTCAATTATATGTGCTTCACAACGTAACCCGGCTAATGTTATTTATTTATTAATAAACTGTTTGCTTGCTTTTATTTTATTTTTCAAAGTGACATAAATTGTTTTATTCTATAATAATTAACTAAACTTTTTTTAAATTACTATTTCCCTTTTAAAATAATAGGAATTAGTTTTTAAAAAAGTATGTAACTAGTATTTGTAAACGGAATTTTCGTCAAATTGGTGTCAGAAAAATAACGCGCCAATGCCGTGCATATATGACATCTGTGCTCATAAATCGAGTTCTCAGTATTTTATGCTAGTCCGGTGCAGATAATAAATCGCCAAATATTGTATCCGTAGCCTTTTTTGGTATTTCTTTTATTATCTATAATACAATAATATAAGGTACTACTTTGTTATCCCGTCGACCAAAAAACCATCGCCAAATTATAGTATTAATTGCCAATAATGGATGATTGTGAATGCCGTATTAAATGACATTAAACATGATACACTGTTTAAAACATCATCAAGTGGTTTTGAATTCCCCTTTTTATTTGTATTTTTATTCATGTTTTACTAGCTTATTTTTTCTTTCGTTATTAAAAAATAAAAATTATGTCAACATATATTACTTGGCTATTAGTTTGTCGATTTTTATAATTTGGCGAAAATGACTGATGGGATAACTAAGTAATACCTAATATAATCCTTTCACTCATTTCATTTATAACACATAACTTTAATTTGAACATGAAAAATTTTATATTCAAGACTTTTATTTTTTACTTTCTTCTATCTTCAATAGAAGAAAGTATTGTAATCAAGATTTTTGCGACTTCCGGTTTTAGACGAACTTGCACGTTATAGGGGTCAGAGATTCCAAAAAACATTTTTTTACAAAATGTCTGTCTGTCTGTCTCTGTGTCTGTATGTCGCTATTCTACCATCAAAAAGTGTATGAATTTATGCATAGAATTGAACCAATTTTTTTGTAAATATTTTTGGCTGTATCAAGCAGGTCCTCCTCCAGTTTTGAAATATTCCGCCGCAAGGGGTCGCTGCAATCGTGATTTTTGTACCATTTTCAATATTGTACCGACCAAAAGTACATGAAGTTGTGCATCGAATTTAACCAACTTTTTTTGTGTAAGGGTATGACTATGGCTAGTTGGTCCCCCCTGAATTTGAAAATAATCCGCCGGAAGGGGGCGCTGCAATCGCGATTTTAGTGCCATTTTCAATATTGCATCGACCAAAAGTATATGTAGTTATGCATCAAATTGAACCAAATTTTTTGTGTAAGTGTATGAGTATGGCTAATTGGTCCTCCCTGAATTTGAAAAAAAAAAAAAAAAAAAAAAAAAAACAGCCGGAAGAAGGCGCTGCAGTCGCGATTTTTGCGCCTTTTTCAGTATTGTACCGGCCAAAAGTATATGAATTTATGCATCGAACTGAACCAAATTTTTTGTGTAAGTGGTCCTCCCTGAATTTGAAAAAAATCCACCTGAAGGAGGCGCTGCAAGAGCCAATTTTATGCCATTTTCAATACTGCACCACCTAAAAGTGTATAAAGTCAGTCCTAGAACGGAACTAAATTTTTTGTATATGATTAATTTTTGGTAAGGCAAGCAGGTCCTTCCTGAATTTGAAAAAAAAAATCTGCCTATCATTCTATTGTCCATCGGCTCGTGTAGAGACAAAAAATTTTTTTACTCCGATAATTGATTGAAGCACAAATTTAAGATGAAAACCAAAGTTCGTATGGTATTGAATTAAAATTATTAAAACCTTAAAATGAATAACTATTTTGTTAAAATATAAAAATATACGTATGAGATAAAAGAAAGTTATGGGATTGGCACATCCAGCTAGTTTTAAATAAAAAAAAGTTTGAAGAAGTTAGGACTTTAACATTTTGTAGATTTCTATTTTGAATATATATATACACGTCCTGCACCTATTTCATTAAAATAAAAGAAACATGGATTAAAATATCTTGGTCCAGTTGGCATGAAAAGATTCATAAAGTACAAAAATTGGACGTGATTTAATGTTGCTTTGCTCCATAAGTAATTCAAATCAATACTTTGTTTTGTTCTATATATTTCAAGACCAATGTAAATAACATTTTAAATTTTGAATTATTTCTTTACAGAAATATTATTTCATCATTAGTTATTGAAAGTTCTATAAATTTTTATTAACCACTTAATCACAGCGCGCCAGAGACATTTATGGGCTGCAATATTCACGGCTTTTATTCAGAACTGTTTGATTCCTACCAGTTTTATAAAATAGTATAATTGTTTTTTTTTTCTAGTATTATTTAACTTGCCATGAAATGAGATTAATATTTTTTTATTCCAAAAAAGGGGTGAAAACAATGAATTGGAATTTTTAAACCGTAATTTAATGCGACCATTTAGGGGTTAATTAACGGAAATCATTTTTGAAAAAATATTTTTAACAAGTGTAATTTAATCTGTAACCTTAAGAACTATACAAAAATTAAAATATATATTTCTAAATATTTCTAAATAAAGTTATAATACTTTATTTCTTTAAGTTTTCCAAAACACTAAACATTGAGTGATATTTAATTAACTGTCAAGTAAGATAAACTGCCACAAACATTCTTTCAAGTTAATACTGAACTGTCACGCCAAGATTCATTTAAAATTTCTTGGAAGAGAAAATCCACCACATTACTCATTAAAACTTCACCTAACTTATCTGCGAAATGATGCAGTTTAATGTGTTGTATCTTAGAATTTTCCATTAAATTCCTAAGAAGGTATAAATATACGAATAATTCTTCACACTTTCTCGCCTCAAACCACTGTTTAATTATTCAGTTAAATTATGTTTATGTATTTTCAGAGAACTTCTTTTCGAAAATATAGGGATAGCTGAAAAATATTTATATTGAAAGTACTGATATATCTTACTTTAAATATCGATAAATGACATAAATGTTAAACTCTTTATATTTTTTATATTTTTTTATGTAAGGTATATCTATACCAGTTCAACATTTTAGTTATACATTTCAAAATCAAATTTAAAAGCGTTGATGTACTTTAATTTACTTAAAAATATTTTTTTTTAAATATTATTTTAAAAATTAGCTTAACCGATTAATATGGAAAATTGAAGAGTTATGTTTTTTTTCCTTTGTTATATTATATTATCCTTAGATATCCTTTTTTCTGTAAGGTATATGTATACTGTTTCAAAATTTTAATTATAAATTTTAAAATCAAATTTAAACGCGTTGATGTACTTTAATTTACTTTAAAATGCTGTTTAAAATATTATAAAAAATATTTTCATTAGCTTAGCCGTTTAATATGGTGGGTTGAAAAGTTACTTTTTTTCCTTTGTTATAAGCATAGTAATACCAATGTGGAAAAGGCCTTTTTGGAGAATTACAGTGAGATAAACGTAAATAATTTTTTAATTATACCAAATAATTTTATCTCCTGTCTTTATCCATTTTAGGGGAAAATAATAATCCTGCTCCTTAACTATAAAATTCGTTGACTGCTATCAGAATGTTTGAACAAATGGTGTTGAAAAAAACATAATGGCCACAATCAAAATATAATAACTTACAGTATAATCACAAAGAATCTAATGGAGCACCTATTATTATGCGTGGTATTTGGGCTACAAAGATATGATTTTTTCAAGAAAAATATAGCCCACATTCTTCATACCAGAGATAAGTACCGCACTGTAAATTAAATTTAGTCTTTAAATTCGATATAATAAACACTAAAAATGACAATTTTAAGTGTTTCACTATTATTTAAAGGAGTGACATGTGGTTTCCAGGCCGATTTTAGTTTCAAAATTAACATACATATTACATAAGTTTCTAACACATATCTTACTTGTATAATATATAAGTTCAAATTAAAAATCAACATTCTCATGAGCATCAAAATTACTATGATTGACTTCATTTAATATAAAGATCATAAAACTTACTATGATTGTTTTCTTTAATATAAAGATAAAGAACATAAACATTACTATGATTATTTTCATTTAATATAAAGATAAATGCAAATGGTTTCGCCATTATTCCTGATAAGCTTTAAATTAAACCTTAATGATTAGTTTTTTTTTTTTTTTTTTTTTTTTTTACTACGGCAATTGGATTTTGCCTAGGTCCATATTCGTACTAATAAGTCATTCTAAAGTTATCGGCTTTTTAGGCTCATTAACCATGAACTAGAACTCTATTAACAATTTAAGTATGACACGTTCATAAAACTTTAAAAGCATGATATTCATTTAAATCATGTATTTTTACTTCCAAGTAGAATTTATCGAAAAGACGAGAAAATTTATTGCATTTTCTCTAAAGATTGTAATCGGCCACAATAGCTGAAAACAGTAACAATAATATTTAACCTCTTAACTTCCGATGCGAGTGTAATACGCCTCGCTTATAAGATGCGCAAACCTGCCAAAAAACTATTTTTTATATCAATGGTCTGAATAAAATAGAAAATTAAAGAAAAAGCATACCTATTAATGAATTAAGAGCAAGGCTTTTTGTAATTGATATTTTTATTACATTAAATCTTCTATACCACAACCAATAATTATTGAATTCAAACAAATATTTTGACCACCTTCCTTTATGATTTCCGGCGGAGAAAGGAATTTTGTTGATAAAATGTTCAACTTCATGACTGCAGTCAAAATATATGAAGAACTTGATCATAAAATATATCCTGGTTATAATAAATGTACACCAGATAAGTGCATAACTATAAATAATGTACTTCTGAAAAATTACATGTGGTTAAAAACATTTAAGCTACTACTCCAAATTACCCAGCATTCCAGAAGATATGAGGTTTCGCTAAAGAAGGATGAGCGGCTGATGTGCTGATGTGATTTTTCTGTAACAATTTTCAGTTTAAGTAAAAAACTTCAATACTTAGTTTTCGTTTTATATATTATTTCTTATATCTTCTTTTCTCTCTTTATATATTATTTTATATTTAAATGATTATTAGGTTTTATTTATTTTATTATTATTAAAATGCAAAATTTTCATGTATGACGTTTCTATTGAATTAATTAAATTATCACATAAGATTTCTTTTTTATATAAGTTAAACACAATTTCTCTCAATACATATTTCATCATCACAGTAACAATTACATGACAATAATAGTTTCTCTCAATACATATTTCAATAATTATCATATTTTTCTTCTTTTATATATAATAAGATAATATCTTTTCATGCAAAAATTTATGAGATAATCTAATTCTACATAATAAATATTGGATGGGTGGTGAAAAGAGCTTTGTGTAAAACGGTATGTGACATAAGAAACACGTTTCTATTTTCTTTATGCAGAAGAAGGTAAACTAAATAATTAAAATTGGAGACAAACTCTGCATTGCACTCCTTATTCCCAACAGTAGTCGCTACTACTGACTACAAATAATGAAATGCATTCCTTTCTGTATTCGAAATTCCTCACTTTTTCCGGCATGCCCGGAAAGATCAGGGATTATTCTTAGAAATCTTCTCTCCTTCGAATTTTGCGGCATGCTGGATAATGCGGGGAAATAAAGGAGTATACGTGCAATTTAAACTACAGCAAATTGTACGAATTGAATACTTCCAACTGAACGAAAAATTGCCCAGGCCGGGAATCGTACCCAGATACTTGGCTTACAAAGCCAATGCTTTACCTGTCAAGCTACCTGGGCGATAGCCGGCGGGGATTCTTCGCTCATATAAACTTATTGGTCATAACATCTGGTCTGTCATTTAGACAGCTCAACAGAATAGACCGCAGGTAATGGAACTCCATATGACATTTTTCGCTCAGTTGGAAATATTCAATTCGTATGATTACTTTACCAATCAGTTAGATTGCGTTGAAAATAATAGTATATCTACGTACCCATCGTCATATGGAATTCCATTACCTGCGGTCTATTCTGTTGAGCTGTCTAAGTGACAGACCAGATGTTATGACCAATAAGGTTATCTGAGCGAAAAACCCCAACCGGCTATCGCTCAGGTTGCTTAACAGGTAAAGCATTGGCCTTGTAAGCCAAGTATCTGGGTTCGACTCCCGGCCTGGGGAATTTTTCGCTCAATTGGAAATATTCAATTCGTATGATTACTTTACCAATCAGTTAGATATCAGATCAGTTAGATACTTTACCAATCAGTGTTGAAAATAACAGTACAGCAAATTGATTATTCAAAACAAAAATATTTCTCCCATTTTTTACACCATTTGAAAAAAGTGACGCTCCATGCTGGATTTGAGTAGCAAATTTAACTGACACTTTACTTTCTAAAACTAAACTTATCCGTTATGATATGGGAAAATGCATATGAAATAAAAGAAGAATATACTTAGAATGATGTATGAATTATATTCTTTAATAACTGCGTTTTTGTAATGTGCACTTATCATTATATAAAATGACAAATACAGTCATTTTTTTCACTTTGTATATTTTAAGAGAGGTCTCATTAAGGACATCCCTAACATACGCAATTATAATTGCTCATTCAAAATTAAAAAAATAACAGATTTTCTATTATTTTCAAACTATTTTATAAAACAAAAGAAAGGCAAAAAGGTCAATTCATTTCACTTTTCGATATTTTTAGAAAGATCTTATTAAGGCCATTTCTAACAAACGCAATTAAAGTTATTTATTCATAATTTAAAATAAATCTAAATTTTAATAGTTTCAGTCATTTATATAAAATGAAAAAAAGTCAATTCTTTTTACTTTTAGGTATTTTAAGAAAAATCTCATTAAAGACATTCCTAACGTACGCAATTAAAGTTACTGATTCAAAATTAAAAAAATAATAATAAGATTTGTTAATAATATCAATCAGTAGAAAACTTTATATTAAATCGAATGTTAAATAAAAAAGAAATGTTTACTTAAACATATTTTTTATTTTAATCTTCGAACTCTGAAAATAATTTAAACCATTAAAATGTTTCCATTTTTTAAAGTTACATAAATGTTTAGAAGAAAAGCATTAAAAATAGTTTATCACAAATCCAATATGCTAAGCAGTCACGTCAAAGAGCTATTAGGGATTTAAAAAAAGTAGAAAAAAATTGAGATTTTGTTATGTAAATTGGAAACAAAAAATATGTTTGGATAAGTTATTTTTATTCTTACTAAAAATATTGAAACAAAATTAAAAATAAACAGCAAAGACAAACTTAAGTTACAAATACATTTTTTAAATGCGCTGAAAATCTTTGCTTGAAATGGATTTTAATATTTCAAAGAAAAAAAAAAAAGATATTATTGAAAAACTTTTGATGTGGAAATTGAGCTTCAACTATAGATTATTGTTACCAATTTTGCGGAGGAAAATAGCGAAAATTTGTTATTTCTTGATACGGTACTTATTTGAAATAATTTATTAAATACAATTTAAGATTCATAATGAAATTATTTGTCTTAAAAATAAATAAGTAAAACAAATTCAGAGGGAGATTTATCAACATTTACCTATTTTTTTAGTGTTAACCATGAACAATTTTCTATTAGACAAATTTCTTTATATAATGCAAAAATTAAACTTGGTAGTATAGAGAAAATATAAACATTTTCTTAAATAGTTTACTGATACAAAATATGTTTATTTTACTTTCATTAAGGGGGTACGGGGCTCAAGATTCTATCTTTTTATTTATAAAGATTTTGTTATGAAATTTTTTTCCTGAAATATATTTTACTATAATAAAAAGATTGAATGTTAAAAAATCAGAATTTTTTAAATTATTTTTTTAAATAAAATTTTAAAAATTTAAGCATATTTATTTTTTTATGTAACTTTGGAAGTACTTACTCGATTTATAAAATTTTACACTATTGTGTACAGAACATGTGTCATTCTAAATTGTCTTCAGTTTTTTTTTTTTTTAAACATTAAGTAAGAATTTCATAAAAAGTTTTAAGCAAGAAAATGAAGTTTTTGTATGATTGAGTTTTGTATTAATTAGCATATTTTCACAATTATCTCACAAAATTAAAAATCCTGAAGGCAGTTTGTTGGAAATGTAGCATAAAAGCTCTGTTAAAAAATTCCATACATAGGAATTGCACTTGCAAGGAACTTTAGATATATTCTTTAAAAGTTGGCAAATCGTGAAAAAATTCCTTCTGAGGTAAATGAAATTAAAATTACCGGCCGTGGGCAGCTGATGCATTTATCAATAAATATAAAAACTTTGTTAAATCACCATAAAAAAAAAAAAATTATACAGGACGCGTTAATTTTTCGTTAATTTTTACGTTCGTTACGTTAATTTTTCTTTTTTATGGTAATTTAACAAAGTTTTTATATTTATTGATATATATTTATCGCCAGTATTTTCGGTGTTTCTCAATAGCTGATGCATTGCTTCTCAAGGCAAAATGTGTTACATTCTGGATCTACTGAGGATAAAAACATGCGGTTTACGGTATTTAACGGTAAAATATTTTAACCCAATATAAAAAATCCAATTTTTGAAGAATTTTAAGCCACAGATCCCCCTTAATTGCACAATATATATAAATATACAAGAAATGTGGCAAATTTGTAGTTATTTTAGGAAACATAATTAAATTGAATGTCAGAAAATTCACAGTTGAAAATGATTCTCAATTTTTTTAAACTTTTAACACACAGCTATTTTGAAAATTTATTAAGTAGATGCGTGCATATTGATGAAATTTTCATCCATTAAGCATTAGTGATATTTTTTTTTTATAATAATTGCCACTTAAACTTTAACTATTAAATTGTGTATTTATGAAACATATCTTAATAGTCTATGATTAAAATTGAAGAAATAGTTCAAATAATTTTTAAACGTGGTATGTATATAAAATGAATAATAATTTCGTTCTTTTTAATCTATACCAAGAAATGTAACCTTCCTTAGCAATGTTACGAAACATACACTATAAAAAAATAATAATTATGAGCTTTTAAAACATTGAACTGCTTTTAAAGAAAACCAAATATTATGTCTATTTTGACTTATAAAAATGGTTTATAATATTATCAAAAATTCCCCCCATTTATCAAAAAAAAAAAAAAAAAAAAAAAAAACACTTTTTAAACTTAATTCTTTTTTTTTTTAGTTGATACCCACCTTCGTACATGTTGTAATTTATTTTAGTATTTATTTATTATTTCAGTAGGACTACAATGCCTTTTTAAACACAAATAATTTAATTATTTATTTCGATTCTGCTGATATATTATAAAAATTTCCTTCAAAATTATTTCACAACAGTTACCATATTGCTACCTAAAAGAAATTTATGATAGAATATTAAACACAGAGAGAAATGTTAAATTCATACAATGAAAATAGAAGACAAAAGTATAGCAACTAAGAAATATGTTTTCACTTTTGAAAATCACTAATCTTCATCATTGTTCTTCTTAAATATTAACCTAAGTATACAAGTCTAAATAAATTGATTTGATATCATTAAAAAACATTTTCACATATTTTAAAAATGCTTTTACTTCATGTTTCTTTGAACATTAAAATACAAAATATTATCAATTAAAATTTATTTCAAAATTACATAGCTATTTATTTGTACAAAGACAAAATCATTTATTGACATTATCATTACTCTGTTTAAAATTTTTTTTTTGCGCATTTTATTTAAAATATGAATCTGATTGTTTAACTTTTCATTCGTAATTAAATTTTGTATTGTTTTTAACGTTATATATATATATATTCCACATAAAACCTCAAAAAAAAAAAAATATTAAACCATAAGTTCGCATATAAATATATTTCTATGAAATCTCTTTAAATTCTTATTCTTTATCCGAAAATCTCCTTTTATTCAATTTTTTCTTTGTCAGCTCATTTATGAAAGTATACGTTCTGTTTAAATACTTTCACTCCCTTTTCGATTTAAATCATAACGGATCAAATAACAATATGTATTTTTTATGGATAATTTTACAAGGAATAAGTATATTTCCTTGGTTAAATGTCTTCTTTCGTAGAAGCAGGATAAATTATCTTTTCAAATCTTTTTTGAATAAAATTTAAATCAAATATATGAAATAAATGGAAAGAAAAAATGTATAATTGCATACTTTACTTTTTGTGCTTTTTCTTCTGAGTATATTTCATTTTAAGCAGTGGGAGTATTTTTTTTATTATTTTTTTCTTATTGAAAAGTTTGTTAGATTTCTTTCAATAACCTTTCGGAATTTAAGTAGAAAACATCTTTCATTTAGTGTATTACAAAATATATAATATTAAGTAAAACAAAAGTATTTTTGTTTCTCTTTTCCAATAGTCTTCTTTATTCAGCAAGATCAAAAAGTCAATACACGAGTAATTTCACGAACTACCCCTTACTAACAATTTTTCGATCAACGTTATATAATAGTAACATATTTAATACCCAGAAACCTTAATTTTAAAACCAGTTATTCCGTATAAATTTGACATTTAATCGAAAACTTAATAAACAAGCATTTTTATTTGAAATAACTTAAATAAAATCTAAAAATCAAAATCATATAATAAGTTCGATGTCAAAAATTGAATGACAGTACAAATTATGTCTCATATGAAACACGCTAGATTGATTTTAAATGCGCTAACTTCCGTCTAACTATAATACCATTTTTTCACATTTTGCTGTCGTTATAGTAGAGGTAGCTCACATTGGAAAGTTATCTCAAAATAACTTGTTACATTTTAATACACTGTATAAAAAATATGTAATCTTACAAATGTAAAGTTGCCGAAATCTGTATTTTTACTTATGTTTTACTATGCAGTGTACAGCAAAAGATGTAAATATACAAATATAAATTTTGTAAAGCTATAAAAATCTGTAACTTTACAAACGAATCTACTAAAAGTATAGTTATCTTACTGAAATTTTATCTGTAACACTGGTTGAAATTAAAAAATATATTCTAGGCATCCCAAATTTTCAAAAAAAAATAATAGTAAACTTACAGATTTTTTTCATTTTCAGGGCAAATCTGTATCTGTTATATTAATTTTTGCTGTTACCGTTGCATAAAACGTTTTAGAATTCCCAGTTTCCTAGAAATTTTTTTATAACTTTACAGATTTTTTTTTACATTGTACTTATTGAATTTCTAAATTACAAATTCTCGAAGTAAGTTGAAGAAAATGTCGAATTGTATTTTGTGAACAAATTTCATCTAACAATTAAGTCTCGAAATGTTCGACATAAGAGGTCTGAAGACTTATAAAGTTTCAAAATTTCCAAAACTTATTCTTATTTTTTTAGATAATAAATATACTTCTTTTGTGAAAATCTGAATATATATTTTCTTAAATTCCCATTTGAACACATGTAATGACTTTCAGAGTTATGTCCGCTCAATTGCTGAAGCGGAAAGGCGTTTCCTAAATTTTGAAGTCATTTTTCTCCAAATGACATTTTATGCATAACGAGCATACACTGTAAGAAAAAAAATCCATATAGTTACTAAACTTTTTCTACGTTGTAACAAAAAAAAAAAAAAAAAAAAAAAAAAAAAAAAAAAAAAAAAAATTATCCTACAAATGACAAGTTTCTGAAATCTGTATGTTTACTCACATTTTAGCTGTATACTGTACAAGAAATGACGCAAATGTTCAAAACTAAATTATGTAAATCTACTGAAATCTGTAAATTTATAACTGAATCTACTAAAATTATAATTATCCCTCTAAGCGTTTCTCCCGTAATATTCCGTACACGAAGCTCCAGGTTTCACTGCAATATAAGAAATGTTTAAGATATTATAATTCTATAAATTTAATGAATTTTCAAAGCATTCAAGAACGATTAGGACTCTCAAGGATTACATTTATATTCCCAAATAAGATTTTTTTATGTAATATTGAAAGAATCATATTTTATTAGCATTTAAAACAAAATGCAGAGAAAACAACATTACAATTTTACCCATTTGCAAGACGCTTGGAGGGTTATACTAGCGAGCTAAGCCCGCTAGCTGGGCCACTTTTTCCAAACGAACCTCGGTATTAAGCAGTATATAATAAGCAAAAAAATTCATTTAATAAGCAAGTCTTCGTGTTCGAATCCTCAAGCACAAAAAAAAAACTAAATTAAAGAGCCATGGTCCCGTTAAAAATATGTGATTTCGCAGTGTGGGCCATGTGCACTTGAAAAAAAAAAAAGATTGTGGATCGGAGCTGTGGTCGCTTCGCGCCCATAGTCCCGTTAAAAATATTTGGTTTTGCACGGTGGGCACTACGCGCCCATAAGACATTTTTTCGTATTTTTTAGTTCATTAGAAGGAGATTTTTACGCAGATTCTGAATATGTAATCAGTTTTTTTCTACTTTAAAAACTGTCTGCATGATGGTTTAAGAAAAAACGCGCAAAAAAAACGCAATTAGCGCCGGTAGAAGAAGCGATTTTCGGCTGTGTCTTCTTTTAGCCAAAGGGGAAAAGTTCAGGTTCTTCACCGCAAGGTGGCGCAGTGTTCTGCTTCGGAGCACTGTTTGGGAATTGAGATATTTTCCGTTCCGATTCCCAAGGGGTTTTTAATTCATAACTTTTTTAATTTTGGTCCCACGGTCTCGAAAATGCCCGAAATGACTTTCCCGGAATCTTTTCAATCGAAAGACACCTCTCGCGACTCCCAACTCTCCCGCGTTGCGAACTGTAATCGGCTTCAAGCAGACAGACAGACAGAGGCGCACGGATTTTATTAGTATAGATTGCTAAAACTTTATGAGTAATCTGGGTTGAAATTAGATAATAAATTCTAGATATCCCAAGCTTTTTTTAAAAATTCTTACTAAGCTTACAGATTTTTTTATTTGTAGTGCAAATCAGTGTCTGTTACATGGATTTTTGCATCTTTAAATTTTTAAATACATCAAATGAAAGAACACTACTTATATCTTTCAACCTAATAAAAATTATGTTTTAAAATCATATACATTTTAAGATATTAAATGTTGAAAATGATCTTTTTTTAAAAACTTTTTCCAAATGTTATAGTCACGAAACAACTTAAAGTGACTGGAAATATACAAAAGAATATCATGGAAAGACTCGTGCATTGAACATGAACATTCGTTATATTTAAAATATAAATAAATTGATCCATATTCATCTGCAAGCATATGTATGTGCTTGATTCTTATATCATGCAATCGGAAGGATATTAATACTGTTTACTCGATTATAGATTTTTCAATTTATTGGTTGGACCACATAGAAATGTCCAGCATCCAGATTCGTTGGTTTCTTTTACGCGATTTGTCTTCGCACATTATTAAAGCGCAAAATACTGATATTAAAAAATACAACTGAAAATTTTATCGTGGAAATAAAATAAATTGCAAAATCACTAAACTGTTATACGAAATGTTATACAGTTAAAAACTATACAAACGTCAATATCGTAGCTATTGACCGAAATGTCGATTATTAACATTTAAATTAACCCGGAAGTAGTCGCGTCTCGATCTTTGTGCCGCCGTATAATTTATCTTTTCCTAACTCATATCTCACTACAAATACAATAGAAATCTATCATGCAGCTGATTTTAAAGGTTTCAGGACCACTTTAGAGAAATAACAGGTCATATACGCTTTTCCTTCATCCACATTTTTACAAACAGTTGAAAGTTGAAATTGGCAGAAAAGTCTTCAAAACAATCCCTAATATCAGTTTACTTTTACTTTTTCCCATTACTCAAAATCCCATGAATAAAATGCATAATTAAAAAAAAACTACAAATATATATCTTCATTGGAATGTTGTATTCGTGTATTAAATTAAAAATATTTCTTAATTTACGTTTTTTGTACGTGGGAAGCCGGCGGCAAAAAGACCGAGCGCGACTAATGACGGTCTGAAAAAAGTTATGACTACTCTCGGATTAAATTGGTTTAGTTTAATACTTTGAAATATTTTGTATTCACTATTTAGTAACCTCGTGATTTATTTTATTTTCTGAAAAATTTTTCAGTAATATTTTTCATTATGTGATTGTCCAGTTTATTTGTTATATATACATATTTTGAAAAAAAAGAAAGACTTAGAAAACATCGTATGATTTCATTAAAATTCATTTGCACATTTCAAATTAGCTATGTTTTTAAATTATTTTTTCCTATTGATGAAATTTTCAATTACAGTTAAGCTCAATTTGAATTAAGACACCCTGAATTTTTGAATGAATAAAAGAATTATAATCTTGTTTACAAAAGAAAATAATTGTGTTCTGTATCAATCTTTGTTTACATAACAAATTTTATACTACCAAGTACATCATTATTAATAAATTACAATACAATCTTTATTGGAAAAAAAAATCTTTGAGTTTTTGAACTGACTAAAATAGTTTTTTACTTACTTTCAACTTAAGAAAACTTGTAAAAGAATCATAAGTTATTTTCAAAAGCTGACTCAGTAGTTAGTGTCTAAATTTCCAGAAAATTGTTTTAACGAAGTTCGCTGCTATATCAGTAATATGTCATCCATCACTGATAAAACTACGTACTATTTTTTACTTACTTCAAATATTTTTTTTTTTTCAGTGAGTAAGAATAAATGCAAATTAATATGATAGATCAACAATGATTTTGATATAGATTGAAAATCAGTCTTCATAGAAGAAAAACGTTTACCGGTATTCATAAATGTAGATTTATTTGCAAACGATAATCTGATAAAAATTACTAATATATATTATAACTTACTAATGCATTTTAAAATATTTTAGAGTTAAACATAAACATATATTGCGGGATGTTATAAGATAAACTGTGAAATGTACATTGCCCATTAAAAAAAATTAAGTTAAAATAAGTGTTAATGGAAAGATTTTTTTTTTATTTTTTCTTCCTGAATTATTTTAATTAAGGGGACAGTTTATCTTTCAAAAATTTTGTTTATTTTTTTAAATATTATCAAATGATGAGCTTGAGTTTACGTCAATAAGAAATGGTGAATAAAAAACAAATTACCTGCATAATTAATAAAAAACCCTCTAACAATTAAAAAAAAACACATTTTTAAATTTAGTACTACTTTTTAGCTCGCAGGCTATCATAGCCTGAGAGCTTATATGCCCGCCCGTTCTGTATGTATGTACGTTCGTTCGTTCGTGCGTAACGCGATAACTCATGATAAGAATATCCCATCCACTTGAAATTTTGTATAGAGGTATATCCTGATAAAGCGCTTCCCTGATTAGTTTTTGGAGTTCATTCGATATGTATAAGAGGGGAAACAGAGGGTCATAGCCCTCCCCTTAATTGATAAAAATGGGTTTTTAATGCAGAAATATTAGTTTTTGTTCAAAATTTACACAAGTGAAGTGCTTCCGTGATTGGTATTAGGTGTTCATTGGATAAATATAAACAGGGGAAATGGGGTTCTAATGCCCCTCCCCTTAATTTATATAAATGGGTTTTTCATGCAGAATTGTCAGATTTCGTTCAAATCTCTGAATACTTTTATAAGTTTAATATTTATGTATATAAAAGAGGGAGATAACTCCTCTTCAATTATATAAATTGGATTTTATTAAGAATTTTCCGATTTGCTCTGAATTTTGAATATGGATTTTTTTATGATAAAGCATGTCTCTGATCAGTTTAGAAGGTTCAGTGATTAAGTATAAAAAGGTGAAAGGGGGGTTGTTCCCCCTCCTTAATTTCTTTTTTCAAACTGAATTAACCCTTTAAAATATAAGGCTGTAATGTACAATTAGTATGCGTAGTCTGTGAGCTCAATGTCATCAGTTTAACTGGACAATGTTCTTTTTATTTAAACATTAATATTTTTTTTCAGTTTTTTTTAGGATTCTTAAATACGTGTTACACAAGACTGTGTTTGTATTCTAAATACATCTAATATATAAGTTATTTTTAATGACATATATTGTAAATAATAATAACACATTTTCATACACTTTTTATTTTTAAAAAAATAAAAAACCGGAAGATTAGTCCATTCGTACATTTGTCGCACATATAATAAAGAACATATTTAAAATTTTTAATCTGTATCTCAAATAATAATAATAATAATAATAAATATTTTAGCAATTTTTAAACAGGAAAGTGACAAAAATATAAACAAGGAGAAAGAGCCATTTAAAGTTCCAAGTTGTATGAGTAATTGCATTAGATGCATTAACAAGCTTTAATATATTTCGCGATATAATTGTGGAATGGGTAAAAATGAAGTGTCCAATTATTCGCAAATAAATAAACTTTCATTTATTATATTTTTTAAAAAGGAAATCAATATTATGAGTAATTTTGATATAAACTGTCTCGTTAAAACGGACAGTTTTAGTCTCATTTCAAGCAGGATTTTTTTTTTCAAATATCAAGATAAAAAATATTTTCACGCCATAGTTACTAAATGGTTACAAATTTCACTTGAGGGCTACATTTATAATAAATATATAATGAATAATAAGAAAAAGATATTTATAATATATAGCAATAAAAAGAAGAAAAACAAATAGATAATAATAGATAATAATAACAACTGTTTTTAAAGCATTACAATTTTGTATATGTTCTTTAAATAATAGTTTATTTTCTAAATTTACTTTTTCTCTAGTAACATGAAAAGGTCTCCAAAATCTATCCATCAATATTACAGTAAAATATGTTTTTAATAAAGTGTAAACACAATTTGCAACCAGCATTCTAAAATTAAAAGGTTTTAAAAATTATAAAAAATAAATTTAATGAAATTGCTTCAAATTCAAAGGTACGTTTTAAAAACAATAAATTGTGAAATTTAATAATATCTGCACTCATATATTCAGTTAGTATTTTGTATCGCAAATTATTTATTATGAAAAAAATATACTATCCACATTAATTAATCATTTTTATTCCTTTTTTTTTTCGTTACAGAATTTAAATCTTCAGATCTTACAGAACATGTTCATAATTTTCAGCATTTTAAATCATATTTCCTCATTTAATGTTACTAAATTATTATTATTTTTATTGGTAATAAAAAACCGCAGAAAGTGGTAACTATGCAAAAAGGATTTTAAGTGAAGAATGGCTCACACAACTGTTTTCGGCGCTCAAGCATGCTCTTAAATTACTCAAAAGTTATCGCTTTTCATATATTGTCATTATAATCAAAATGTATGAAAATGAATATCATTATAATATTAAAAACAATAACAATAATATGTTCATGAATCTTTGTTGTTTCAGTTTCAAAATACACTGAAATCTTTAGAGAGTATAGACGAGCACAGGGGCAATATTATACTGAGGACACTTATTATAGTGATTGAGATTGTTTTATTAAAGAATTATGTAGGGTAATCGCGCACAGTTTCTCATTACTCGTACAGTCATTTTAATGATTTATGATTGTGTATGCATAGAAAATGGTTATTGTAATCTCGTTCTTTTTGTTTGCAAAATGTCTGGATGCGCTTAAATTAGCCTACAAATATATACATATGCAGTAGAACTTAGCTTTAAACAATTATCTATTTAAGGAAGTTTTTTATTTAACAAAATTTTCACGGAACCTTGAACTTATGCACCATAAACAGGTAAATTAATCTCCATATTACGAAAATTATATTCTTCAAAACGAAATTTCGCGCCTGTACAGTATTCAAACAGAAAGGTTATTGCTTGGATGGATGGATGAATATAATTCAGTGAATTGTACGAAAATGAAATGATTTATTTAATCATTTGCATGTAAAAATAGAAATGTTAAAAGCATTCGATACAATACGAAGGGCATTCCTGTTTCAAAATGATATTGCAGATGAATTTTTCAGACATTTACATACTGCGAAAATTTCTATGAAAGTGTATTTAAATTTCACTGTACCGGGAACATTTTATGCAAAAATGTGTCTATTTATTATTAATTGAATTTTTTTATTCAGTATAAAACAATTATTGAATCATATTATAAATATTTATCATATTATTGTTTGTAGAACCAAAAATATAGATAATTGAACCTCACAAGCAAGTGTAACTCGTATTAAAATGTTTTGAAAGTACCGGTAGTCCCATATTAGAAACAAAAAATTTAAAATAATGTAACAGAGACTCATAGCAACACTTGCTAATAACACTTGATCCTTTGATTCAAATTATTAATCGGAAATAAATAAAAGGTTGTACAGACAAGAAAATTTCTAGAAGCATTGGAAAATTTCATTATAAAGCACATTTGATTAACTGCCATACGAGAGCAGCCATTTATTACATTTAATTTTAATGTTTTTGAATCTTTGCGCTTTTTTGCATTTTCGTATTATTGTTTGTAAAAACAAAGGTATATTAAATTGCATTTCACATTTTTATATTGATTTATTTTTTTTTTATATCTTTACATCCTGCAAACTTCGAAAGAAGCAATGTAGCATGGTATGAAAAAACTGAAAATAACGTGATATAAGCTTAATATTCATTTATTTAAAAAAAGCGCTGGTTAATTATTTATCTTGATATCTTACTAATTTAATTTCATATCGATAAAAACATTTGAAATTTTGTTTGTTTGCTTTAAATTTACATTCTGCCTAAGTTAAAACAAAAGAAATGCACTTTCATTCATTGCCTTGCAACCTAAAATCCACCAAACTTGTAAAACATAATCTTCGACGAATTATCCAAATATTTTCCTGTCTTAAAAAATATTTCAGCTAATTACATATTTAAATATATCTCCGTCATTTTAATTACGCTGTCTATGTTCATGAGGTAATTTTTCATAGTATCTGACAAAAATTCATAATAGGATGGAGAGAGTTTATTAAAAATAACTTTTAAAAAATTTAGTCATGATTAAAAATAAAGTTGCGTCATAAAAAAACTGTTTTCTTTATTTTTTTAGATTTTTGTTTTTAATAAAAAGTTAGAAACAAGATAATATTCGGAAGATTTTGCAGATTAAAGATTTAAATCTTATCTAATCAATAAATTACTAAAAGATAATACTATGAATTAAAATTGTTGTAACTGAAAAGTAACTAATTTTTTAACTTTTTCATGTTTTTGCATTTTATCTGTATATTAAAAACAATAAATTTTGTGCAAAAATGCGTAAATTTATTTGTTTTTTGTTTGTTTGTTTTGTATTCAGTATAAATCAATTTAGTAAATCTTACTAGAATTATTTATCTTAATATATTAATTTAATATCTAAAAAATACTTTAAAAAATCTGTTTTGTTTGTTTTAAATTCACATTCTAAATGAATTAAAATAAAAGGGTATTATCATTCATTGCCTTCCAATCATTAAATCCGTCAAACATGGGCAACAGAGTCTTTCACAATTTATCAAAAGTTTTCCTGTTTTACCCCCTTAATGATCGCAATAAATTACGGTAAAAAAATTTTAATTCATTATTGCCAACACTTTTTGGGGAAAAAAGTATACATCTTATTTAATGACAAGTATCGTGATACCATAATGAAACCAATTACACTATTTTATAAAATTGGTGGAAATCAAATAATTCTGAATAAAAGCCGTGAAGCTTGCAGCCATTAAATGCCTGGGGCGCGATGATTAAGTGGTTAAACAATATTATCAGTTATCGAGATTTTTAAACTAATTAGATATTTAAATATAGATCCCTCACTTTAATTACTCTGTAAAGTGTGTATTTTTTATTTTATGCATGTGTATTTTATTGCACAAACTTCATGGATTTGGATTGATTAATATTCAACGAATTGTTTTTCAAAACTAGTTGTATAATTTTCATGGTGAGACTTCGTTAAATGGAGGTTTCACTGTACAGTTAAATTTTCGTACAAAAATACGTCAATTAATTTTTTTATTTTATTTTATTTTACTTTATTTTTGTTCAGCATAATATAGTTTAGGAAATCATGTTAGAATTTATTAGTTTAATATCTTACTGTCTTAATTTCAAATCTAATTAAAACTTTAAAAAAAAATTTTAGTTCGTTTTTAATTCGCATTCTGCTTGAGTTAAGATAAAAGTGTATTAATAATAATTGCCTTTCAATCATTAAATCCACGGAACTTGTGCAACAAAGCCTTTTACAAGTTATCCAAATACTTTCCTGTCTTAAATAATATTCTCAGCTACCGCGATATTTTAACTAATTGCATATTTAAATACATCTTCGCCATTTTAATTACGCTGTGTAAGTTCACGAGGTAAACTTTCATAGTATCCAACAACAATTTATGATGAGATCAGTAGATTTTATTAAAATTAACTTTAAAATAGCTGTGTCGTGATTAAAGATTATGTTTTTACTTATTTTTTTTTAATTATTGTTTATAGGAAAGAATTCAAAAACAATATAAAATTCAGAAGCATTTATAGATTAAATATTTTAATTACTGAAAGATAATATTATGAATTAAAAATTTTGTAGGGAAAAGTAATTAATTTTTCTCCATTTTCATGTTATTTCGTTTTATCTTTAAGTCAAAAAAGAAGTTATTTTTTAATCATTACATACCATCCAGATTTAAATGTATCTTTAAAAAAATCTAAAAATTATCAACTTTAGTTTAAAAAGAATTGTCTTTAACAATGGTTATGTTATAATTCGTAAAGAATCATTAAGGGTATTTTGATGATAGATGCATAATAATTATTTACCAATAAATAAATAAATAATAAGAAGAATAAGCTTTCATTGAAAAAGTGTCTTTACATCTGGTCAGATAAATGTATTCAATTCACAAAAGAATTGATTTCGACTCCTGAATTCAATGATCTCCGCTCACAATCTGTAATCTAATAAATCTTAACTTAGAAAGAAATTCAATTTCTGTTAATCCAATTTCCTTTAACTAAATTCTAGTAGAATGTAATATAATTTATGTGACGCGGAGACTCTTGCCTACATACCATTGACGACCTCAATAAAATTTGTTTATAAAAAATGAAAATATAAGGAACGAGAAACATTTTTATGTTATTTATTTTTTTTAAAAATATGAAAAAATATGCCTCTACAGAGGTTTTAAAAATAAGCATTTCAAAATTGATTTTACAATCACAGAAACAAAATAATATTGGGCCAACAAAGGAGTATTGGAGATTCAGTCAGACATAAAGCCTAAGTTACACAATGGATAAACTATAGGTGCACTGTAAAAAAAAAAAAAAAATCTGTAAAGGTACTACACTTTATCTAGGAAACTGGGATTCCAAGAACTTTTCCTATAACGGTAACAACAAAAACTCAAGTTTTAAAATCGGTTGCATGGATTTTTCCTGTTATCGTTACATGAAAAGTTCTTGGAATCCCAGTTTCCTAGAAAATGTTTAGTACCTTTTTTTACAGTGTGGTTGCGAATATTATCACTATAGTATAAGACAATATATATGATGTTTTTCGACACTTTTGTTCCATTGAGCATAATAAATAATACCAAAGGTATCTCACGGATATTTACAAAAATTTTCGTACATTTTGGTTTAAAAATATTACACATATGCAGTGGATAATTAAAATAAATTTTGGAAAAAAAGAAAAAAGAGAGAGAGAAAAAAGCCCATTAATTTTATTATCTATCCAGTTTTTGCTTATATCCAAATTAGTATCATGGAACATTCAATATTTATTTAATTATTAATTGGATGCTTACGAAGTTCTTTAAATATTCTACAAAATTACAACATTTTACTATAACATACACTGCAACTTATTTCAATGCATATTTATTATAATCGAAATCTTGTCATTTAAAATTCTCTTTAATTATTATATTTTGTATATTTATCTTTTATTAAATTTCATTTTGTATTTTCCTTAGTCTTTTTAATTTTTTTTTAATTTTATCTCTTGAAATTTTATTACAAAAAAATCTTTTTCTGTTTGTAAAGAATTTAAATAGTGCTATTATTTATGAGAAATCATGTCACTGAACAGTTTAGAATAAAGAACTCAGCAATTAATGAACAAAATTCAACAGATAATTTACGTATGTTTTCCAAATACAATTCAGAAGTACACTGATAGAAAAAATAGTCGTCAATACCAAATACACAGAAAAAAATATCGGTATCGTTACTAAACTTTTTCTAAGTAACTGGGATTCCTAGAACTTTATATGTAATAGAAACAGGAAAATAACCGAATCTAACCGATTCATTTACACGAGTTTTTGCATTTGCCATTTCATGAAAAGATCTAGGATTCCCAGTTTATTGCAATAGTTTCAGTCGTTTTACAGATTTTTTTCTTTACAACATACCATTCTCCACCAGATTTTGTAGAGCAGTTAGATCCGAATTTCTGAGCTAAAATATTTTTTAATTGTATCAGCAACTGGAAAAAGAATATCAAACATAAAACCTAGTATTCAAATATGGTCATAGATTACAAGATGTATTTGGCCATGATAAGTGAGAAAAAAATTACAACAATTATAGATACATCATCACGTTCAACATGATCCACTTCAGTTATATAATCTTCGCAAATAAATAATATTCATAAAATTGCTCAAAAAAGGGTAAATTTACAATAAGAACAGCTGAACAATGTAACTCAAAATATTGGTGGTATTATAAGCTAACTATATAAAATATTGATTTATAGAAAATACGTAATTATATGTTTTAATTATCCAATCTGACAATAATTGGAAGATGCTATCAAAGCTCGTAGTAAAAAGTTGTGAAAGTACCGATAGTCCCATATAAGCAGTGGAACTGCCACTATAAAGCATAACATTTTAATACTGCCAAACTAGAGCAGCCATTTATTACAGTTCAATTAAATATTTTTGAATCTTTGCGCTTTTCCGCATTTTCATATTATTGTTTGTAAAGCCAAAAAATATTTGTAATTTAATTTCACATTTATATGTTAAATTATCTTTCCATATCTTTTCATCCTACAAACTTCGTAAAACATAAATCTTTTATAAACAAAAATTCTTATCTGCAACTAAATTAGCACGTTTTGGGAAAACTAAAAGGAAATTATAGTAGCTTACTATTCATTTATTTAAAAAAAAAAACACAAGTTAATTATTTATCTTAATGTCTTTCTATCTACGTTTCAAATCTAACAAAACATTATTTTTTTTTTGTTTAGGTGTTTTTAATTTTCATTCTACCAGATTTAAGATAAAAGTACATTATCATTCATTTCCTATCAATCATTAAAACCTTTAAACTTGTGAAACCAAAACTTTCACAAGCTATCCAAATACTTTCCTGTCTTAAACAATATTATCAGCAACCAAGACTTTTCAACTAATTACACAATTAAATATATCTTCGTCACTTTAATTACGATGCATAAGTTCACGAGGTATACCTTTATAGTATTTAACAAAAATTTATGATGAGATGAGAAGAGATTATAAAAAGCAACTTAAAAAAAGTAAAATAAAAAACTTAAAAAAATAAAATCTGAGTCATGATTAAAGATAGCGTTGCATCATGAAAACAGATTTTTACTTTCAAAATGTTTTTTAATTATTGTTTATAAAAAAGGGTTCACAACTTTCAGAAACAAGATGAAATTCGGAAGAATCTGTAAATTAAAGATTTAAATAACTAAAAGCTAGTAAACTGCCGTGGAGAGCGCCCTATTGTCGTCGTTGACCCCTACCTATGTCCCGAACAATAAGACTCTCTTGCGAGACAGCACTGTCGCTGATAAGCGACCAGAAATAGCGTCAAGATTTACTACCTACGTCTGGAACAGCCCTACTCTCTAGTGAGACAGCGTTGTCGCTGATAAGAGACCACGAATAGCGTCAAAAGTATTTGCCTACGTCCCGAATGTCTTGTACTGTAAATAGAAAAGAAAAAAAAGAGAAATTGAAACCGTAAAAAATTAACAGAAAATGTATACAATTTAAAGATATTGAAAAACAGGTCAGTGTATGCGTGGTACGATGAAACTTGCGATTTCTTCTGCCTACATCCCGAAAAAGTTATTATGTGCTTCAATTTTTGTTTCTCTTTCTTTTTAATTATGTAGTTTATAAAAAATAATAATTTTTTTCCTCATAAACCTTTATTGCATAAAAAAAGTTTACTGCCCAAATAAAAATACAATTTTCCAATTTTTCTATTTTATGTGTATTTTAATACATAAATTTCATGAATTTGAGTGATTGCTTTTTAACGAATTCCTTTGTATAACAAAGTATATATGTGTAATATGGGGACTTCGTTAAATGAAGTTTCACTGTACCCAGAAGATTATGTGCAAAAATAAGTCAATTTATTTAGGGAGAACTGGGGCACAATGATACAGTTTTTTTTCTAAGAATTTTTTTGGTGTGAAGAAAGTAGAAAATTCAAGTTCTTTTTCTATGTGGTGAGAGAAACATTTGTGTAGTACATTATAAAAATGTAGAATGACTGTTGTTTATAGTATTTTGTATGTAATTTAAAAAGAAAATTTAAAAAAGTCATTTGTATCAATGTGCCCCATCCCCGGGGCAGATTGATACACTTCATGGGAAAGTTTGGTATGTTTGAGAAAATGGCGACAAAATAATACCAATGCATATATTTCATAGAAAATGAGTTAGCAAACCATTTTATATTTTTTATAGAAATTTAAATCACCCACAATTTATTTTTAAGCAATATTAAAGCAATCAAAATTTAATGTATAATGACCTGATGTTCTGGTTGTTCCTTTTCTGATTGTTGGCTGTGGTAACTAGGTGTGGGTCATATCTAGCCCTTCAGTCCCAGCATTATTTTCTTTCTTAAGAAAGATGAAAATATTACCGGGTTTTCTGTTTATAAATAGGTTTATAAACAGAAAATAAAGAATAATTATAGTAAAAATTCTGTTTATAATTTAATTATATATTTCTGTTCTGCAGTTTGTTTCTTTTACTTAATATTTCTCATGTGGAAAATACCTTTTTCTCTGGAGAATCGATATAAATTCGAGATTTGACAGGCTGCCATCTTTTCTTTTATTAGTTCTACTAGTACTAGTTTTTGGGTAAGTTCGTACGTTTTCTGTTCAAAAATACTATAAAATGTTCTAATATAAAAAAAAAAAATTACAGCTATTTCACTTCAATAAAAATTAATATTAGAAAATTTTGATGAAAAATGGTTGGATTAAAATGTGTATGGTAAAAAAAATAATAAAAAGTAATGAAAAAATAAACTAAAAAAGGATTTAGGTTGTATCAATGTGCCCCGACATAGAGTGTATCAATGTACCCCATACAGCCATTTTGAATAAAATGAGTCTCAAATCCAACTCTTCATAATTTACCTAACAATAAAGGATGATGAATTGATAAAAAGTAGCTTTACTTGCCAGGGAGGGTATTATTTTCGGTTGAAAATACTGGAACAGTTGTATAATACCATTTCAATTGTACAACTCAAATTTATTTTTGACCTACAAAAACAATTAATCACCCGTCTCATTTCATCAAACTACTGAATCATGCCAAGACATTCTGTATGTAGATGTGTATACAATCCTTTCACCTTTTGCAGCTGTTTTGAAACTTCATCTAATGACCTTGTGAACTGTAGAGGGGGTGTGTCAATGTGTCCCATGTATCAATGTGCCCCAGTAATCCCTACTTATTTATTTTTTATTCAGTATAAAACAATTTAGTAAATCATATGAGAACAATTTATCTTAATATCTTACTATCCTAATTTCAAATCTAATAAAAACATTTAAATATTTTTTTGTTTGTTTAAAATTCTAATTCTGTCTGCGTTAAGAAAAAACTACAATATCATTCATTGTCTTTCAGTCATTCATTATCCAAATTATTTCCTGTCTTAAACAATATTATCAGCTACCGAGACCTTTCAACTAATTACATATTTAAATATTTCTTCGTCACTTTAAATACGCTGTCTAAGTTCAAGATGTAAACTTTCATAGTATCTGATAACGATTCATGATGATCTGAGTAAAGTTTATTAAAAATAGCTTTAAAATATTTGTCATGATTAAAGATTACATTGTATCATCAAAATAGGATTTTCTCTATTTTTTTAATTATTGTTTACAAGAAAGAATTCATAAAAAAATAAAATTCGGAAGATTTCGTTGATAAAGGATTTTAATTATTTAAAGATAATAACATATCTTAATGTAACAGAAAACATATTAATTTTTGTACATTGTCGTGTTTTTGCTTGCATTTTATTTGTATGTCAAAAAGAAGTAATTTTTAAACAAGAAATTGAAAGCGGCATCATTTTATTGTGATATCAATGACATCCTTGTACTTTTTTCAACACATCGCTGTTACTAAAATTATTTTCCTTTATTTACTTATTGCGTGCCAATTGGAAGGGATCACGAATGTGGTTTGGCCCAATATTTTATACATTCTACTTCTTCTTGTGACTAAAAAACTAATTTTAAACTTTAATATTTAAAACTAGTTTTAGAAGTATTAAACATTTAAAGTAATCTTTTTATCAATAGTACCATTCACCTTAGTTTCCTGTTCAATTGTGATATAGCTTTTGCGATAAAACACTTCATAAAGGAGAATGTATCAGTTCATTGATGACCACAGTTATTATTCGCTAAAAAAACTTATAAATAATCGATGTCTAATTTGAAATTTAAACAAAGGTGCAAGTAGTATATGAAGGCAAAGAGTCTCTGGCAAACAAAAAAAATTCCTTATGTTATTAATTATTTCAAAACATTTTTAACTTTTTATTGAATAATAAATGCAATACTTAAATTTTCATTAAAATCTAAAATCTAAATAAGAAAAATTAAGTATTTTAAAGAAATTAAACTGCAAAAGTAAGATTTTTCTTTCTTTTTTTGCAAGAAATTTAGAAAAATATAATGTAACTATTTTTGGCTTACCAATTACAATTCCGACAAATTCTTCTTTATTGTCAGAAATCTGAAAATACAAATAATTCGGAAAACAAAATCAGAAAGAAACATAGCTTTTGTTACCGGTAATTTTCAGTCAGAGTAATTTGTTCAGTTTTAGTAGTCCGTATTATTATGAAGATCGTTTTCTCGATAGTTATTAATCACGAAGCTAATGATTTCAGCTCTGTATTTTAAAATTAAAGTTGTTTACAATATTTACCATATTTGTCTGCTTGTGTTTGGTTAACATTGAAATGTTTCTATCTGAGTTGATATGATAAAAAGTATTTTGTGTTAAAACATGATTAATGAAATTTATTAATACATTTTATACATTACTCCAATTTTTTTCAAAAATTGAGTGCAATAAGAGAAGCTTTGGAAGCAGATTTTTTTTTTAATTTAAATATAGGAAAATTATTGATTTCTAACATAAAGAATATCTCTTCAAAGTCTGGTTTCTCTCGTTAGACTATGTTACGTTGTAGTGACATTTCTTACGAGATAAAAAGAAAGTCTCCTTTTTTAAAAAATAAATTTAACAATTAAGTAATTTCAAGCAGTCTGAAATTTTATAAAATCAGATTTTAAGATAAAAAAATGCATCTTAAAATTTTCTATAAGATAAATTTTTGAAGTTTGTACATACACAAGCTGTACATAATCTGTCCTCCAGATTTTATATGTTATATAACGTCAACTAAAAGACTTTTAGAATTTATCATTAAATTTAAGTCAACTGCATCCATGCATTTCATCTATATTTATATCTCTATAATACAACGAACGCTTAACGATTAACGCTTAACGATTTAATAATTAACGAACGCTTGCATATCTTAGCGATAATTTTAATGAATTTCAAACAATCTAAATCTCCAGTCAATAAGCACGCATTATGTTTATTTTCGCTCATTATTTATTGAAAAGAGGGAAAATCCAAGATATTGTTTCCAAGTCTACATAATACGCACTGTTAGTATAAATGAATGAATATTTTTATGATATTTTTTAAAAAGTAAATGCCAAGTCAGAGTAAGAATACTTGTAGAAAAAACAAAGTAAAAGATTTTTTCATAGTAAACTGCTTATATTTATTGCGCTAAAGTTTTTAGAAAAATTAATGTTTTATTTAAGGCTCTGGTTTTATGCAAACAGAATTTATACAATTTGCAATGCAATTTTAGAGTAACTCCGATTCAGTATGATTTCAAATAAATCATTAGATACAGGTCCAATGTATTTATAAATAATCTAAAACCTATAATGTCGTAGTTGAAAAATCGTTTTTAACTTTCGTTATGTTTTAATTCATAAAATATCACTAAGGATATTGTGAAAATAAATGCATAATATTTATTTACCAAAATATATAAAAAATAATTACAAGTATGAGCTTTCATTGAAAAAAGTGCCTTTACATCTGAGCAGATAAATGTGTTCAAATCACAAAATTATTGATTTCGACTTCTGAATTCAATGATCTCCGTTCACAATCTGTAAAAAAATAAATCTTACCGCAAAAAAAATTCAGTTTCTGTTATTCGATTCATTCAATTTACTTTAACGTAACTCTAGTACAATGTAATATAATATATGCGACGTGAAAACTCTTGTTTATATACCACTGATGGGACTCATTAAAAATTATGTCTAAAAATTAAAATATTGGGAAAGAGAAATATTTTTTATGTTCTTTATTCATTCAATTGTATTGAAAATTATGTTTCTGCAGACGTTTTAAAATAAACATTTCAAATGTGATTTTATAATCCAGGAAAAAAATTGATATTGGGCAAAAAACCAGTACTTGACAATACTGAAGACTTACAAACTTACGTCACACAGTGGATCAAGTATAGACGGTGGTGAGCGTAGTCACAATAGTATAAAACTATATATATAATTTTTTTTTTTTTTTTTTTTTTTTTTTTTTTACATTTAGGTTCACGCGAGCATAAAGAATAATACTTAAGGTATCTGAGGGATTTTAACAAAAAAATTCATACTATTTGGTTTCACATAGAAATTTAGAAATATGCTATTTATAATTAAAATACATTTAAAAAAAGAAAAGAAAAAGAAAAGAAAGAGAGAAAAAACTTAGCAGGCAAGAATTTACTATCTATTCAGTTTTTTCTTACATCCAAAGAATTTTTATGGAAAATTCAATGTTTATTTTATTTTTAGTTGACAACATACCTGATGTTCACGGAGTTCTGGTCTACGAAATTGCATCATTTTACTATTACATACTGCTACTTATTTCAATGCATATCTGTTATAGACGAGATTTAGTTCTTTAAGCTTATTTTTTTGGTTTGTTTATTTTTCTTCTATTAAAAAAACATTTTTTACTTTTCTTAACCTTTTTTTTCTTAACTTACTTTCTCTTGAAATTTTATATACAAAATGAAAACTAGTCAGACATGAGAATCCCTAAATTTTGTCTCATGCATGTTAATATTTCCTGAAAAATGCACATAGCAGCGCCACCGATTGTGTGGTTTAAATATATATCTAGTTAGTAACAACTTATGTCAACTTATAACTGAATCTAAAGTTTGATGAATATCCGTGCATTAGTTTTTGAGGGAGAGCTAGTGCAAAATCTATAAAAAACTGCATAATAGTGCAGCAAATTGTGTGATGTGAACAAAAACTAATCAGGATCAATTTTTTTATCAAGTACTAACATAATATGAAGTTTGACGAAAATCCTTTCATTAGTTCTTGAGATACATTTATTGCAAAATTTCGAAAAATGAAGAATAGCGGCGCAAATGTAGGGCGATTTACACCAAAAAATAATCAGATCTATTTTATATTAAGGTTTGACATAATCTAAACACTTGTAAAATTCCATGTGTAATTTATTGAGATATGGTTATTGCGATAATCACGAATATTGCACCATGGTAGCTCCACCTGATGAGCGATTCGCACCAAAACATAATCAGCATCATGTTTTATGAAGTACTAACTAAATTATGAAAATCCAAGCAATAGCTCTTGATATACGGTTATTACGGAAATTGTAAATAATGCAGCAGTGCTCTACCTGTTGAGCAACATATGCCAAAACCTAATCAGATCTACTTTATACAATGTCTAACAGGATCTGAAGTTTTGTGGAATTCCGTGCAAAAATCTGTTTCCCTTTGTAAAGTGTTTAAATAGTGGTATTATTTATCAGAAATCGTTTATTGAACAGTTTGCGATAAAGGCCTTATTTTGGCTGAAAAAATAGTTGTTAAAAAACCGGATTTTTCTAAGCCGTTATATCCAAATTTCTGATCTCCAATAATTTTAAATTGTATTAATGACTCAAAACACAAAACTTAATATACAAATATGACCCCTTTAATCACAAAATATATGTATCCATAATTGATGAAAAAGGTATTGCTGCAATTTTAGATGCATCATCAACAGACCAGCCCCTTATTACAGATCATTTAAAAGTTTGTGAGACTTGTGTTTTTCTGAATTTTCATATTATTGTTTGTAAAACATAAAACAGAAAATTTAATTTCATATTTTTATGTTAATTTATCATTTTTATATATTTACATCTTACAAACTTCGTAAAAGATAATCTTATATGTATATATATATATTGATATATATATAAATTGTCTTTAGCCAATGTAGCAAGTTTTGAGCAAACTTAAAATGATGCGTAGCAACTTACTGTCCATTTATTTTAAAAAATCGCAGGTTAATTATTTACCTTGATATCTTACTAACTTAATTTCAAATCTGACAAATCATTTGATTTTTTTTATTTGCTTTAAATTTATATTCTGTTTAAGATAAGATAAAAGAAATGCATTTTCATTCATTGCCTTGCAGTCATTAAATCCACCAAACTTGTGCGATAAAACCTTTTATAAGTTATCCAAATATTTTCCTGCCTTAAACAATATTATCAGCTAGCGAGACTTTTCAACTAATTACATATTTAAATATATCTTCGTCACTTTATTTCCGCTGTCTAAGCTCACAAGGTAAACTTTCATAGTACTGACAACAATTCATGATAAGATGAGTAGAGTTTATTAAAAATAACTTTTAAAAAATGTGTTATGATTAAAGATAACGCTGTATCCCAAAAATAAGTTTTTACTTTATTTTTTTTATTATTGTTTATAAGAAAGCCTTCAGAAACTTGATAAAACTAGTAAGTATTTGTTTACTATTGATTTTAATTATTAGAAGATAATATCATTACTAAAAGTTGTTGTAAGTGAAAAGTAATCCATTTTTCAACATTGTAATGTTCTCACATTTTATTTTTATGTCAGAAAGAAGTGATTTTTGAACAAGAAATTGAAAATGACATATACTAGTTGTGATGCCAGTGACATGCTTGTAATTTTTTAATGATCATGTTGCTAAAATTCTTTTTCTTTATTTACTTATTGCTCGACAGTCTGAAGGGTTTAGCGAATGCGATTTTTGCACTGAATTTTATCCATTTAAAATAATTCTAGAAGTATTAAGCATTAAAAATAACATTTTAATCAATCTTGCCATTCACTGTAATTCTGTGTTCAATTTTGATATAGTTTTTGCAATAAAACACTTCGAAAAGGGCAATATATCAGTTTATTGCTTCTCACAGTTATTCGATACTAAAACCTTTTAACTGTTGTGCGACTGTAGCCTTTTACAAAATGTTTAATGTTTTGTCACCGGTTTAAATAAACATAATTTTGTGCCTTACTGAACCGAGAAAATGCTCCGATTAAATAAGAAAAAATTTACAGTCAAATTTTACTGGTGGATTTAAACAAGGATTCTAAACCCCTACGTGACGATAGCATTTTCCGAAAACTTTAATGTTTTATCACTGGTTGTTAAAAACGGAAATCTGTACTTTATTATATCGAGAATGTGTTGTGACTAAATAAGACAAATTGTGCAGTAAAATTTTACTAGTGTGGTTAAACAAGGATTCCGATATTTTTTGTGGTACATTTTACAGGTCGATTGTCCCTAAGGGGTTAAAAATAATTTCTCTTCTCAAAACTAAATGAAGTCGCAGTCAATTATAGAATTTAAGGAAAAAAAAACAATTTCATATGTTAAAATTTTTTTTAGAAAATTTTTAACTTTTCATGGAACAATAAATGGGATATTTACATTTTCATTAAAATATAAAATCTATAAAAATGCAATTAAATAATTTTTAAAAATACACTGTAAAAGGCGATAAATGTTTTTTCATCTATCAGAAATTTCACGAAAATATAATGTAACTATTTCTGACTTACCAACATTCCTTTATTATGAGAAATCAACGAATACAAATCATTCGAAGATTTAGAAAAAAAATTCTGAAATAAATGCATTTTTAGTTACCAGGAAATTTCTACGCAATTTGTTCAGTTTCGGTAGCTTCTATTATTTTATTTATTTTTTTAGTGGGGGGAAAGTTCTTACTTCCAAAGCAAACGAGTTCAATTCAGTATTTTAAAATTAATGTTGTTGACCATAATTCATTTTATTAGTCCGCTTATGTGTGCGAAACATTGATTTTTTTTTCTGAGCTGGTATCATCCAAAAACTAATATTTTATGTTGATACTTGGTTGATAAAATTTATTAATACATTGTATGTATTAATCCAAATCTTTCTCGAAAATTGCGTGCAACAAGAGAAACTTTTCTTACAGATTTTTTGTTTATTTTTTTAATGTAGAAAATTTCATTGCTTCTGATATAAAGAATGTATCTTTGCAATCTTGAATATATCGGATTATGTTACAATACATTTTAATAACATTCTTTGCGAGATTTTAAAAAAAAAGTCTAATTTTTTTGATTAAAATTTTTTAATTAAGTAATTTCAGGGTTTGAAAATTTACAGAATAAAATTTTAAAGATAAAAAAAATACATCTTAATATTTCCTATAACAAATGATAATTTTTTCCAAATATACGGTACAAAATCTTGCCTCCAGATTTTTATGCCAACTTAAAAATTTTCTCATTTTATTATTGTATTTAAATAATCTGGATTCATATGATTCATCTATATCTGCATCTGTGCAATACAAACGTCGTTTTACGAACGTTTGGCTTTCTTAACGATATTTTTAATGAATTTCAAATATTTTAAATATCTGTTTATTGAAATCGAATTACGTTTTTTTTCACTCATTAACTACTGAATATACTGAAAATACAAGACATTGTTTCCAAGCCTATATAATATAAGCCGTTGGTATAAATGGATGACTATTTTTAAGATATTTTTAAACAAGTAAATTTCTGGTTAAAGTAACTTTACTTAAGTAAAAACCAAAGTTACATGTTTTTTCCATAATAAAATGCATATATTTATTGCGATAAATTATTTAAAAAATTTAGTACTTTCTTTAATTATATGTTTTAGAATTCAATGCCTAGTTTTATTAGGATTGCATTTATGAAATGAAATTTTATAATAACGTCGATTCAATGATGATTGTAAAGAAATTATTTGATCAAGGTACAAATATATTTATACATAATATAAAACTCACAGTAAATAAAAAAAAACTCTTTTTGATAATGGTTTTGTTTAATTCATAAAGAATTGTTAAGTGTATTGTGAAAATAAATTTATAACAATTAATTATCAAAATAAATAAAAAATAATTTGAAGTATAAGCTTTCATTTAAAAAGTTTCTTTACGTCTAGGCAGATAAACGTGCGCACACAAAATCACAAACATATTGATTTCGACTCCTGAATTCAATGATCTCAGTTCACAATCTGTAATCAAATAAATCTTAACGCAGAAAGAAATTCTGTTTCTGTTAATCGATACATCCCATTTCGTTTAACTCAATTCTAGTGGAATAAAATATGGTTTGTGTGGCATGAAAACGCTTGTTTATATAATATGTTTCTGTAGACGTTAAAAAAGCAAGTCTTTTTGCATTAATTTTATATACCTAGAAGCAAAATATGGTCGGTCCAACAAAACATCAAAAGAAATTCACATGCAAAAGAAGTTCATATCCAAATTCATGAAATTTTGTCATGGGGATATGATACAGGCGTGCACGCCTGCATTGTCTTGATGAAAAAAAAAATTCTTACCCAAATGCGTAGGGTTTTTTTCATTGTTTGAACCATTTGAAAGTCTTTGGTATACTGTGATGAATCCATGTTATGAATCGGCACCAAAAATCATTTGATTTTTGATTTAACTTCTCCAAACATTTTTTAGAAATTAACAAGAAATGTTCAATGTCAATAGACAGCATTTGCAGCAGCCATTTTGCTTAAAGCATTTCCATATCCAAATGAGTAGTTAAAATATGTTAAACCCATTTAGTTGAGATGTCCACAGTCTTAGCAATCTCAGGCGATTTCACTCTTCTATCATTTATCACAATATTGTGGATTTTTTAAACAATTCTGATGTCCTAACCTCAACTGGACGACTTGGATTTTCCTCATTAAAAAATGCTCTTATGGCCGCGTTTGAATCCAGCTGTCCAATTTATTACGGATGATTCAGAAGTAAAAGAATTCCTATAAACTTATTTCAGCTCCCCTTTAATCTTATAAAGTGTTTTCTTTTTAGAAACCAGTTTTTTAATCGGGTGGCTCAAAATTAAATTTTTCCCCATTGATGGAATATCACTAAAGTTACTCTATTCAAATGGCTTCCATTCACAAATTAAACCACTTAGTGACTTGGCAAATTGCCATGTTTGATGCGACAGGACAACTTTACGAATTAAATATTTTTATTATTATTATTTTAGAAGCACCACCTCTGGCCGAGGACCTGTACTTATTAAACTACCCTCGTATCTTATAAAATTTATTTTTTTTTATCTAATCTCTTTACATATCATTGTATCTTAATGGCATTATTTGCTATGCGCACTACCAGATTTTTGAAAATAATATTCCTTTTAAAGAATACTATAAATGTTTTCCCATATTTTCATGCACTAATAGATAAAACTATCAAATTTTACGATTTTTGTTTCATTTTCTTTGATATATAATTTAATTATTTTAAGTAAATTTGTTTCATTAATTTACTTTTTATTAGTTGAAATTACATACATTTTTATGTAAGGTAATTTTAAATGGAATAATATTATTTTAATCTGATTTTATTTTGCAAATTCTAAAAATCTTCTGAAATAACATGATATCCATTTATATCCGCCTTTCTGAATCCTCCCAATTTTTCTATGCTTTTCAGACTATAAACCCTCCTTAAAATAGTGAGAATTTTTGTCTTGTAAAACCTACTTTCTGTACTTTATGGTACTTCTTATTTTTTCATTATTATTTTATTATTACTTTAACTAACAGTGTTAAATTTTTTTACCTGCTTGATTCAGTAATTATAAAAGTAATTATCTTTAATCCATATACCATTTGCGTCATATTAAAAGTACCCGTCTTTTTATTAAGTATGTCTCTTGACAATTATTTTTCATTATTATCTTCAAAACGTTAGGATAGTACGTGGAATCTTCATGGGTACTTAATAATAAAAACCAGTAAATATTATTAATATGCAATATTTTTCAAATTTTCCAAAATAAGAGTTTAATAATTATCGAATTTATCAAATTAACCGTTATAAAGACACACACATACACACATATGTATACACTATATGGCAAAAGGTGACTGGCCACTCGCGATTTTAGACATTTTGTTAAATATCTAGGAAAATACAGGAGGAATTGTCCTGCCGAATTTTGGTGGCATCTGGGAAGCGGGGGCGAAATCATTTAAGTTTCATTTAAAACGGGTAATAGGTGATCAAAAATTAACTTTGGAAGAGTTTTTAACGATTCTAGCTGAAACTGAGGGCGTCTTAAACTCCCGCCCCCTTACCCCGCTGTCCACAGATTTTGAAAATTTTGAACTCTGACCCTCTCCCATTTTTTAATTGGCAGACCCATTGCTTCGATCCCCGAATCACAATTAGACAATATTAATGAAAACATGCCATCAAAATGGGAAAAAATCGCCAAATTTAGCCAGAGAATTGTAAAACTTTGGAAAAGAGACTATTTAAACACTCTTCAAGAAAGAAGCAAATGGAAATTTAAAAAGGATGATGTACAGAAAGGAACTTTGGTACTAATTAGGCAGGAAAATTTACCTTCTACCAAATGGGTAGTTGGTAGAATAGTTGAAGTTTTTAAAGGACGAGATAACATAGTGAGAACGGAAAATTTACAGTTACCAGATCGTCGAATTTTTAAGAGAAATGTCAGAGATATCTGTATCTTACCAGTTGAGTAACAAATTTCCTTTCTTATCTTAAGTAAACTCTCAAAAATATTATTTCTGTATTTAACCTAGCATTCTATTGCATTTATCCTATTATTATAGTGTATGTAACTGTTTATGTCTCGTAATTTTCTTGTATGATAATTTTTGCAAAATTATGTGTTTAATTATATTGAAACTGTCATTTCAATCGCCGGGGGAGTGTTTCCTCCGCACATAGCAATTGTCGTTAGAGGGCGCAACTGTGCGCAGAATGTTGTTGATGTACGGGAATCCTTCCCGCCAGTTGAATGGATGTAAGCCTATGTAAGCGGATGTAAGCTACATAAGATTGGCAGCGTACCAACCGCTGCCAATCTTATGTAGCATTCTGTAAATAAATTTTAGTGTTTTGTTTTTGTGTCAACTAGTGATCCAGTCATTTTTACGTTTAATCAACATTTTCAGAAGTCCTTTTGTAAGCTATCTACGAAGCATCAACAAATTTATCAGATTATTGGGATATTCGAGTTGCGCTTTCAAATATTATACATAGAATTTAATAACTAATCTTCATAAATGATTTACATAGCATTTGATATTAATTGCAGTTCTTGATGATGGCGATTCCTTGATGACATTTTGAAACTTTTTCGCTGCAAAATATTAATTAACAAATCTACATTATCAACTTTAAACATGCAATTTTTACCAAATATTAATAAAAAATGTATTTTAATCGTTATATTTCACTCAAAAATGTTTGACATACTGTTACCGTATTCAGTGTTTTTATCACATTACAAATATATTAAAACCGAATGCACTGCATATTCAAAATTTCGAATTTCGTTCATATGGAATGTATTTTCCAAAATATCAATGAAGACTTACTATAGAGATACGAAAAGATTCTGTTAGCGTCCGTCTGTTTGTTCCTCAATAACTGCTTTACAGAATAATCGATGAGCTTCAAACTAAATCAGCATTTTGCTGACATAACCGGATTTATTTTTTATAGTTTTTTGTTATATTTGGTTCTTTTATATTTATTAGGAAAGTATATTATTATTATTATTATTAATATTGCTGTTGTTGTTATTATTATCGCCCAACAATACCTCCATGGGGTTTTCTGGAAAAAATCTTCATGCAAATGTATGGCTTGTACTGTTATGTTTACACACTTGAAGTTTCAGGACAATTCCTCTTGTATTTTCCTAGATATTTAACAAAATGTCTAAAATCGCGAGTTGCCGGTCACCTTTGGCCATATAGTGAATTATGAGAATTGAAACAATTTTCAGATTTTCATTACTTTGAAAAATGGCTATTTTAATAGATATAAATGGTAAGTTATTGATACCCGAATTTCCCCATCAAGGTCTTAAATATTTCCCGTTATTTCAAAATCTGGTTGATTAGTAAGATCTTTTAAAATAAGTGTATACCGTTTGATGTAAATTTATACGGGAGTTTAAATATCTTAAATCACATTGTTTTATGTACTTACGCATCTGAAATGTACGTATTTCACTATTTTTCCATTTTGTGCATCAGTTACCTATCAACTGCATTTGATCTTAATAATGTTATTATAAATGTGAATATGTGTATGTATTAAGTTTTAGTTAAGCCAAGGTCAAAACACAAGAATTAATGCAATTAAATATTTGGATATAAATGGATGTTAATCCAGAAATAAAAATAGGGTATGTTTCTCCTTTGTTTCCAAGAAAATCCAGACACAGAATAATAATTTCCTTAAACAATTAATTTTCAATTGAAAGATTTTCACGTTAAAAATAAAAATGAATGAAAAAAGAAATCATACTAGAAATAAAAAGGAAAATCTGAAGTATTTATCTCTATTGAGAGGTGGGTGATTTGAGTGAGGTTTGAAAAGGGGCGAATATGACGTTATTTATCGCAAATAAAGATATTGAAGTAAAATTGTCTTGGGTGATGATTGATGGAAATCAATACTTAATTAATTTCCATTCAATTCCATATGTACAGCTATACAAGAAGGTAGAAATTATCTTTTACTCCCGCATAACATTCAAGAACTTATGAAAGATAGTGCAATCATTTTGACAACTTAAACAAGACTATAAATCGTCTTAATTACAATTTGTGCAACATCGATGAGCTGGTGATGAGAAAAAAGAACCATTATATGATTATTTTGAACTAAAAAATATTAATAATTCTTTTTTATTTTATTATTATTATTATTTTACTTTAAATCAAAAGAATTTTGTATTTTAATCTAAAAAATGTAGCTGATCGAGTAAGAGGTGAATAAAGCAATTGTACCCAAAGATTAAAATGTCAGTTGAACTTTCAAATCTACATACTTTTACAAAAAGGTGAATTTTACGTGTATGATAAAGAAGACGTCTCAGAATTGGTAAGTGCGAACTTTCTTACTGATATAAGGAACATTATTTATAAATAAAAACTGATTTGTTTATTTAAATAATGAAATATACTCACTCACTAGGGAACTGCAAGAAGTGTAAGTCACCGATTTTGACGAAAGTGATATCGTTTGAAAGATCTCATCGAGAGCAGTAAAAAACGCAGTGAAACTACCCATCGCAAATCAGCTGTTTTCGTGATATCCGACAATTTATGTCACGTAAGTAGAGCATACTTAATGGGGACCGCAAGATATTTTAGTCTCGATTTTAGCGAAAGTGGTATCGTTAAAAAGATATCATCATGAGGGAGAAAAAAAACCAATAGAACTACCCGCCGGAAATTAGCCGTTATGTTACGTAGCTAATGCATACTGTGCTAGTCCACACTTAATGGGGGACCGCAAAAAATTGTTTTATTGCTTTTGATGAAAATGGTGTAGTTGCAAATATATCATTGTGAGAAGTAAAAGACTCAAAGGCACTACTCATCTGAAATGAGCCGTTTTCGAGATATCCGACAATTTATGTCATTTAATGCAGTTTCCCAGCAGTGTGTATTAGCAATGTGACACAAATTGTCGGATATCTCGAAAACGTCTCATTACCGACGGGTGATTCCTTTGAGTTTTTTAATCCTCACGATGATATCTTTTCAACGATACCACTTTCTTTAAAATCAAGACTAATTTTTTTTACGGTCCCCCATTAAGTCTACATTAGCTACGTGACATAAATTGTCGGATATCTCGAAAACGGCTGATTTGCGACGGGTAGTTCGATTGAGTTTTTTACTGCTCTGGATGAGATATTTCTAACGATATCACTTTTGTCAAAATCGGTGACTTACACTTCTTGCAGTTCCCTAGTCAGAATATGGATTAAATTCCCTACAATGACATTAATTCTTATTATATAAAGAATATTGATATTAATATTAGTTCAAGTTAAAATAATTCAAATTCAGTTAAATTAAACTTATATATCAATAAAAATTTTAAGCCTCTGAGGCTTTTATAAACTTCAAGATCGTCCTCATTTTATTTCACACGTTCAATCCGTTAATTTACTGTTACTCCATACTGTAACTTATTATTTTCTGTTATAAATAAAGTATATTGTTGGGCAAAGTGTGATTTATGAAATACTATACATTTTAAGTCGAAGCCGTCATTGCCAGTCATTCCTTTATACAACAATTAGATGCAGATTTCTGCGCATTAGAATGATTTGATTCCTGAAATGTATATAAAATTCATTGTAAAAATATATGTATATTCAAATGGATGCTTTTTTAAAAATTTACTTTTGTCTATAATAAAAATTACTCAGTTTGTAATATATGTTATTTGTACGTAAAATAAATAAAGGCTTTTGTACAAGACAGTGAAATCAAATAACATACTGAGAGACAAAATCATATAAATGTATGAATTTTTTTTTTTTTTCTATGAGAACTTAAATTTCGTTTCCTCTAAGCATTTTGGAGGAAAGTAAAAATAGAAATGAACATTATTTTAATTTAAGTCTCATTTCAAACTATGCAAGCATAGTGTGATTAACAGTTAAATAAGTATTTAATTAACAAAGTGAAAGATTTTAAGTTAAAAGAAAGAAAGAATGTATATTTCTTCTTTAACACAGCAGCAACTAAAAGAAATATGTTAAACTTAAATATTGATGTTGTTGTCAAATTTTAGAATACTTTTGCAGACATAGTTTAACAAGAATTTAAGGAATAAAAAAGGAAATAAACCGTATCTAAATGAAGTCTTTTCAACAATATGATAGTTTCATTTATAAGTATTTAATTAATAATTTAAAGGTGAAAGTTTATGTGGTAAATTTCTTTTTTTAAATCAAAATGGTCTTTATAATTTCGCAAAATTTGCTCTTTTTAAACTAATTATACTGGTGCTGTATGGGTTAAATTACCTAATCATTTTAAAAACACAGAAAGGAAAAGTAAAGATAAATCAAAATTTACAATTTTAAAAAAAATTAGACTGATTTACAGCCATACTTTTTCAATCGTTTGTAAGAGCAAGAAAGTAATTAACAAAAGTATATGAAATTGGTACGCTACAGGAAAAGTGGAAATTAATACATCAAAGAGCTGTTCCATCTGATGATAATAGTTTCCAACCCTTTCTGCAACAAAAAATTATAATTAAAAAATACTTTAAAGATGTCTCCGCATTTTCTATGCTATAAAAACTGATTATAAAAACTATATTATTATAACATAAATATAATTAATTATTAGTTAGTTAGCTATTATCAAATTCAGTCGGTACTTTCGAGAAATCTTCCAAATTGGAGTGTCGCATTTATGGTTTATTCCAGAAGAACGAAAAATAACCATACTAAAGAATGAACATAGATACCTTTGTTTGCCGTGCCAATGCTAAACTTATTGATCTACCCGTATGACATAATTTGCTTTTATTTGTCGGACATGGCTGTAGACTGCAGCACTGATTTCATTAGTCCGATCTATAATTGTAACACAATTTTAGATCTAACAACAAAACTTTATGAAAACAACAGTAACTCCTGTACATCATACAATTAATTAGACAGCAGTTTTCGAGTTATTCGCAATAGATCGAAAAAAAACACAGAATGTCTTTTGAAATGGCATAAAAATAATTAAATAGATTAGAGACTCTAATAAAATGAATTTTATTAATCTATTTTGTTTTCTTAAAGAGAAAAATTCCATATATGTATTTTTTTAGTCGTATTAGAAATAAAAACTAATATATATACTACCTCTGACAATAAAGTTCGGTGAATGAATTCAAAACGACCGATCTGGAAACACTAGGGAAAGAAAATGCTGCACCTGCATAGAGGCATGTGTAGACCATCTGCTGCCACCGCTGTTCAGTTGAGCGTCGTTTATGTTTTGTGTAAGACCTGCTTTACTAAGTGCTTGTTCAGTGAGTTGGTTCTTAACTGAGAACAGGAAAATGAACGAATAAAATATCAGTTTAAAGTTTGGTTTTAAGCTTTGTAAGACACCGAAAAAAATTCTTGAGGGATGGTGCAGATTGAGCACCTACCATACTCGCCAGATCTCAATCCTTCAAACTTCTTCCTATTTTCACGACTCAAAATCTCTTTGAAAGATATTTGATCATATTGCTGACATCCAACGAAACGTGACAAAGCTTTTGAACTTCATCCCAAAAGAAGACTTCTTGCGAATTTCCCAGGACATGTATCGCAAATCTCAGCGGTGGATAGTTATAGGAGATGACTATTTTGAAGGATGGTATGGTAACTTTCGTTAATATTTCTTCTGTATTAAAGCCACAGGACTATTCACTGAACTTTATTGTCAGAGGTAGTATATACATATTAGTGTAAGAGTCAACGTCAAAAACATGATTTTAGAAGGCTCATTTTTCGTTATTTTCTTCCGTTTTAGGTTGTGGTACGCATGAGGGCGTTCTGCTTAGCGGGTGACAACGTTGCGTTTAGGAGAGGGAAAGGGGGTTACTCACGTGAAAAAATTGAAAATAGCGACATTATAGCATGATTATTGTTAACAAAATCTGTTTCTACTAACTATTCGTGATGTTAATCCTTTATTACCAGACATTGCCAAAGACCTAAGACCCTGCCAGATCCTTATTTTATGGTAAAAAACCTCACAATCTTCACGTCACTTATCAAGCTGAAAAATTTCAAACTATTACTTGTTCTATATCAGACAATCTATAATTAATTTGCCAGTAAGCTTTGTATTAAGTGCTTTTTTATACCTTTTGAAAAGACGAATTCACAATGGGTGAAATTCCTTCATCAGATCCTCCTAATAAGATGCATACCTTGAAATTCTACGGCTTTTTTAACTCACAGGCCTGTGAGTTAATATGTCCTCACATTCTGTATGTACATATATATGTATATACATAACACGATAACTCTTGATTGAAATATCGAGTTTATTTCACACGACTGAATGAATGAATTGCACGACTGAATGAAGGAATAAATTGCTGCAATTACTTAAAGTGAACAACCTGATCTACAGAGTGTAGGTGAAAGTAGTTTTTAATAGAAAACTCGATAGGTTTTTTGAAATTTAATTTATTTATTTCTATTGCATATCAAAAAGCATACTTTTATGTAAAATAAAATTTTGTTTAATATAATGACATTTCTTTTAATTTTAAGAGCCTAATCGCGTCTATAGCATACACAAATTTAAAATTACAAAGAAGTTATTTGGACTATTTTTGAAATGTATACAAGGCATTTTTGGAAATATGTCTGAAAGATTGAACAAGCATGTCTTGGAGCAGAGATGCATTTGTTACTAAGTTATTGTAATAATAATGTTATCTATTAAGATAGCTTTTTAAAACAGACCATGCTTTGTGAAAATATATCATAAAAATCAAATAGCTGAGTGGCATTTCACAAAATTAGTTTAGAAGAATTTAATAATTATTTTATTAATTTGCTTTTAATTCGATAACGTAAAAATAGAAATTACGAGCTGTTTAGAATAGAACATATGTTATATAAAATCTAAAATATTATTTAGGTGTTTGTTATCATAAACACAATTTTAATATTTGCAACGGACATATTGATAAAGTGTATAGAGAAAAATAAATAATAGAAAAAAAGGTATCCATATGCAGATTATTTTTATAAATACTTGAAGATAACATTATTAGTATTACAGAAATATTATCACATTTATTTTAATGATATTTATTTAACCTGTTATTATGACAAAAAACTTCTTTAAGTAAGAAGCTCACTTATAATTAACTTTTGGAGGAAAAAAAAACTCATTGAGTAGCTTTAACCAAGTCTAAGATTCTACAAAATTCCAAAAATACACACAATAAATAAATACACTGGCAACATTTTTATGACTTGAAATCCTGATACTTTTTAATCTTCTTATCAGTTGCTATGAAAGAAAAGGAAGTTATTAAACAAGATTAAAATTCTTTTTTTTTCTTTGGGTTTCATCAAAATGTATGTATTACTTTTTCTAATTATATATCACAAATCTTTAATAATTACTTCATTAATTAAAGTAATGTATAAGTGTTTTTGAAAATTTATAAACTTATGTGTAATATTTTTAAATATAAGTAGTAATTTAAGCTATATTGTATGATACTTATATTAGAAAAAAAATAAGAATTTCAGCCTTTGCATAGTTAAAAAATATATAACTACATAATTAGATAATGTAATAATTATGCATAGTGTATAAATTTTTCTTATATTTATGAACATCTTTTAGTGGTATCAAGCACATTTAGAGTTATAAAACTTAAGTTCTTTTGAATTAGCAATTTTATGAAATTGTATAAATCTTCTAAAATTTCAGTATGTCTATACAGTATAAAATATAGAAACATTTGTAGATTATTTCTCATATTTTAGCTTTTATAAGTAGAATGGGTGTAGAAAAGTAGTTTTTGTCTTAACTGGTTTCAAAATCGCCTGTTGTTTTTATTTGTTATTCATTGATTTCTTGTTAATGTTTGCACATTTATGTATGGTTTAAAAATTTATTTCGTTTTACAGATAATAAAGAAAGAAACATAAATTTTACTTTTGTAAACATTTCAATTTCGGCTTGTTATTCCATAACATGCCGAAATTATGTTCTGCTTGACATTTGAACCAATTATGGCGCTTAAGTATGCCTAATTTAAAACATTATAACATGTTTAAATATGGTAAAGCCTGTGATAAAGAGCTTTAGAGCTAAAGATCTTTTTTATTAATGTTTTTAATATATCCATTAGTTCTCTTAAGAACAATCTCGGATCTATCAAAAATGCACATATTTTAAGAATTTTGAAGAATTTTTATATAATCAAAAAATTTATCAACTGCACTTGATTCAATCGCATATTTTCTGAGGATTTATTACACTCTGCAACAAATTTGAACACTCATTCCCATTCACTTATAAAAAATCGTCATCTTCTTATTCTTTGTTGGGGGGTTTAATCATCCTCCATATTATTTCCTGTTAAGGATACTCACTTTCTGCGCTGTGACATTTTCTTATCAAATTCCTTTTTTGAAAGGCTTGTGACATCTGAAAATACGTAATTTCTATTTTCACACCGATTTAGTTTGGATTTTATAGGCTTTTAAATTAATTTTTATGTGAAAATTAAAATGAAAAAAAAAACCCTTTGGTTAAGTCATATTTAAAATGACACATTTAAAAGTCTAAATAAAAATAAATTTATAAAACGTCTTTATGAAATTGCTTACTTATCTGTTTTATACAATCTAATTTTAAATTGTGGACTTATCAAGTCAATAAAAGATTGGAAAAATCACATAAAATATTTTGCACTTAAAACAAGCGTTAAAAGAAATAGCAATAAAATGGCAGCAGTTACTTTAATTTCCGTTTTTTTAAATTATCAGTATGGAACCTTCTTCCTTACAACTGAGTGGTATTTCCCTATAAAATCTGAGCATATGAAAACTTCATAATACAGCATATTACCTCAAGTTACCGTAATATAAATTCGGTAAAATACATGTAGATATCATGAAGTACACTTCTCTTTAATACTGCTTTTTATGCTACGATTGAATTTGGAATTTTTATCTGTTATATAATTACGTCCTCAACAATTGCATAAAAGTAGGTATTGAGACTTCTAGACTTTATAAATGTTTTTTGAAACATCATATAAACGGATAAATTTGCAATACAAAAATTACTCTAGGATTCGAACACCGGACTTCCAGTTTAGAAATCTACAGTAGCAACTTATCTGTACAAACAATGCTTCAGTTTACTACCGCAATAGTTCTCTCTTATATCCTATTGAAATATATTGGATGATTTTCCGAACACATAGTTCTTTAAAAGTGGTTTGAAAAAATATAGAAATAACCGTAAGTGATTGATTTTGCTGCAAACCTGCATGGTTTTTAGTAAATACATTTGCCTTTACCATAGCCAGTAGTTGATACCCTTCCAGTAGTTGAATAATTGTGGCGGGAATGAATTTTTAACGTAGCACTAGGCATGATATTTTTCTTTAATGCTAGTGCGATTATTGTCACATTGTTCTCAGCTGACTCCTGTAATAGGTGTCATTTTATGAATTTAGTTTTTATTAGAAAATATAATCATTTAATTTTAGATTAGACGCAGACAATTTAGATAAGTTAAAATAATCCATTCCCATCTTGCTTATTACAAATAATATTTTTACAAAAAAAAAAAAAAAAAAAATACTGTCCAAGGATGACATTTTAAAGATTATTTTTTAGTTTTTTCTGCTGACTTTTTTTCTCTGATAAACAAAGTAAATCTAAAAATGACAATTAAAAAACTATTTATTTATAATTTTGTTACTTTAATTTCAGTGGATTTCCTTTTTGTTCACTATAGGATATTGATTAAGGTTTAAATAAATCATTTCCGTTTATTTCTAAAACTAATCAAGATCCCCTAGCACTGATTTCATTTTACCAACTACTGTCTGAAATACCCTATTTATTCTATTATTCTATTCGTAGATATCAGTTGGCAAGAATCACATTTTTACGCTAATCCTTCATCTTACTAAACTTGTCAATATTTATGTGTAATAACTCCTTCTAACTTTAAAGCACATGCGTGACAGGATGATGTTGATGGATTTGAATAATATTTTAGCGTTATGTTTTGTTATTGGAATACATAAAAATTTCAGCCATTAATCGGAGAAAAGAGTAATTAAAAAATTTTTAATAAAAGAAAATTTTTGACATTTAAGCAGATTTCAGAGCGTATGCTCGACCAAAAGATATAAACTTTCTTTCTCTTTTTATATAACTTTTAGTCTCTCAAAGTCCCTATTTTTCCGCGGTATTGCGAATTGAAAATAATTTTTTTTGTCATTTTTTCGCCCTCCACCCTTCCCCCTCTAATGTACCTTTCACAAAATTATCCAAGTCCTTTCCCTGCCTTTAAATAATGTTATCATGTAGTCAAACTTTTTCAACTAATTACATTTTTCAACATACCTTTGTTAAATTAATTACTTTGTCTAAGTTCAGAAAATAATTTTTCAGCGTATCTGACAACAATTCATGTTGAAACGCGTAGAATTTATGAAAGGGGACTGTTTTTTATAAAAATTAAGCGATTAGTAAACGTAACCTTGCGACATAAAAATTAGTCTTTTTTAAAAAATTTCATAAATCAATGTTTATTATAAAGAGATTTAAAACAAGATATAACTCAAAAGTGTTTGTAGATTAAAGATTTAAATGATTAAAAAATATTAAGGATAAAGATTGTTGTCAGTGAAATTACTTTTTCATCATTTTTAATATTTTTGTACTTTATCTGCATGTTCAAAATAAGTGATTTTTGAACAAAAAATTAAAAGTAACTTTAAATGATTTTAATAAGCCATGACTTGCATGCATTGTTCAAATAGATCAATGTTTTTAAAATCCCTTTTATTAGCAAATTCCAACAAAGTTGAAAAGCGCTTATGCATTCGGTTTGTCTGGCCGTCCGGGCATCTGTCCACGCTCTGATTCTGATAAATATACTCGGATCACCATGAAATGTTTAGATGTTATTGACATTAAACCTATCACAAATTCTATTGAAAAGGAATCATCTACCATGTTTACTTTATTTACAGAAATAGTCAAAAGTTTACCGTTACATTACCACCTATGGGAAAAAATCATTTAAATGAATTTTAAAGATGTTACACCCTGTCAGACATATTAAAATTTATATGCATTTACGAGATTTGCTGAAATATCCATTCTGAAAAAAATGCGGCGAAAAATCAGCTATTAATTATTTACTGGCCACACAAAAGTATTCCATTACATAATGGTCGAAGGGGGATTTATATGCGACATATTTTAATTATATTAAATCATTTCATATATAATAAAACTGATATATATATAGCTGATGCTTGGTATAAATTATACGATACACTCAAGCGTAATATGAAGTAGATAGCATTTACAGGGATATACAAAAGATTTCAAATAGTATATTCTTTCCGAACTGGTGTACATGTATCGGATGATGTTTGATGGATGGATGAAGTGAATTTTAATTATGATATCAGTTTTTAAATTTCACTAACTCTATGCTTATTATATGGTGTATATAAATACGATAGCTGTTATACAGGGTTACCCAAAAGAGGTCGCAAACGTTACTGAATATGAGTTTAAATTACTTAAAGGCGGTTTTAAATAAGTTATAAATTTTTTACGATGAACTACGTTCAATTAATTTAGAAATACTTGAAGATATAGATAAACTTATACAGGGCCGCAAAGAATTGAATATATGGACGCCTATGAATAATTTCTGATAATGTAATTTTAGTAGTTTTAAGAAATGTTTTAGTTTAAAATAAATTTTAGCTAAATACTGGCGTGTAATTTAGGTACAAGGTAAACTACAGGGATGAACAAATGTATTCAGGTATGTTTCCATCGACTAGTATAAATTGCTGAAAGAAACATTTCAACATGCGAGACATTTTCTTACAAAACAAAATTTTCTCATTATATAGTATATAGCATATCAACCGACAGCTCAACTACAGGGCTGTTCAAAAGTACTGGAATACATATTTGACTATATACAGTAATCTTATTTTTCTAATTGACGAAGTTTTGTGAAAGATTTCATGAAGTGTTCGAAAGTGCTTCATAATATATGCTTAACGCATGATTTTTCTTTCTTTATTTTCATTTTAATTTAATTTATCTACTTCTTTTTCTTCTCTGTTAAGTTTTTCTTTTATTTTGGCAAAATTTTCGTCTTCCGCAGGTTAATTGTTTATCTACATTTGGAGCACTAATTCGTATAGTTTAGCGAATGCAATTTTTCAGAAAATTTCATACTTTAAAGCTTTTCGTATGATAATCTTATAAAATAAATTCTTGATGTATCAGATATAAATAAAATAGTATTTCAGTCATGGTACCGCTCACCCTTTTACTCTGTTAAACGGTATGGAATCTTAGTAAGCACAGCAAATATGACAATGATATCAATTTAAGGCTTGTGTCCATGCAGGCGAAAATATTCGCGGGATAATGTTAATTCTATGAGGAGTTTATTTTTTGAAAATATCGTTGTTTTTTGACATTTAATAAAACATATTTTTTTTATTAAATACAGGAGTTCTATTTCTATATCGCTCCTCCTTTCTTATTTTTTCAATTTTGGTTGCAGATATTTACAAAAAGTTCTGTATAGTTTCGAAAACGTTTCAGAAAATGAAATTTTATTAAAATATATATATATATATATCCAACTAAAATCGAAAAGGTGAAAAACGAGCGTCGTTGAGATGAACCTCAGCCATACATTGAAAAAAATGTTGAAATACATACGAGACATTAAAAAAATGATCTCCGCATAGGATTTGAATTAGATCGCGAAACTAAATAATACTTTTGTGAAGGTGTGAGTAATTTTAAAGCATGAGAAAAAAGAAATTTTTATTATTATTATTATATATTTATTTATTTGTTTATTTTTTGCCCTATATTTCGCCGAACAATCAGTGGGATTTTATATTTGCTGTAAGTGCAAGTTCAAAAAATTTTTAGGGAGCTAGTGGCTCCTAAACTTTAATATTCAAGTCGACAACAGGGCTTAATTTCTAAGAAAAATTAAGAAACAATAAGGGAGGAATAACCCGAATTTTATAAAATATCGCAGAGGAAAAGTAAATTGCATGAAAGCATTGCAAGAAACGCCGTCAAAAAATTGATGAAAAGCGAGATTTTAGTTTAATGAACGCGAAAAAACGAAATTTTGGTTAGAGGATCGCGAAAAAACATGTGATTTTCGTCAGAGGATTGCGAAAAGGGTGCGATTTTTGTCAGAGGATTGCAAAAGAAAGCAAATTGTTTCAAATGATCACAAGAAAATGCAAAATTTGCCAAAGTATGGCGACTTAAACGCCGAAAATTAGTACAGTAAAAGAAGAATCGAGTCAATCAGTAAATTTCGAACAGTAAAAGAAGAAAATACTTTTTTAATTATATTGTTCAAAATTGAAATTATCTCCATACTTGAATTTTTTGCATAAAACAACGAAATTTATAAGTACATGTTAGACATAATTTTAAGCTGCTGATAGAACATTTTAAAAAGCTTGAATTTATAGTATTTTAAAAAGAACAAAACAAAAACCCTGTTCTTTCAAATTTTGTTTTGGAGATTATGCAGGCAAAGAGCATATAACTATTAATTAGGTACTTAATCATCAAGTCGATTGTTTTCCTTTAGAAAATATAAATATAGTATCTCATTTTATTTCAATGAATAAATAATGAATTATATATCCCACAGGTAATTGAACTTCTCTTTTTTATTTTTTCACAAAATAAATCTATTGAATTTATTTTTCCTTCATCGAAAAGTTAGAATATTTAAAATGTTTTAGATCATGGTAAAAAGCTCTAATTCAGATACTTTTTTTTTAAGTAGAGCAGACTTGTTATGAAATAAAACAAAAAACAGCAAAAGGTTAAGAAAAATACAGCGAATATTTAATTTATTCTTTCTTCAATAAATCTTTTCTAAAAAAGCTTACAATTAACTATTAAAATAATTGAAGTGTTTCTCTGCACAGCGGTTGATAAAATCTTAATAGATTAATTACAATAAGACAAACTGTGTTAACCTCCGCATTGTTTTCCTAAGCCATCTAAATGGTTATTTGATAATTATCGAAATATACAAATGACATTCATAAATACACTGGGAAAGGCTAATCTGTTCAAATTAGTTACTATCAAGTTTACTTTTTTTCATTTTCAAAAATAGATGAGTGTAAAAAATGCTGAAAGTTTTAATAATTACAAATTAAATATAATAATAAACAAATTCGTATGTATATAACCAGGTTACAAGCTTAAAATTATAGCTACAATCGTATCTTGCATAAATGTAATGTTACTAATCACGTTAAGTTAAAAATTAAAATTCGTTTTTCGTCTATTAAAAGTAACAGTTTTTGACAGCTTTAGAATTAATTCAACGAAAATAAATTTTTTTTCGCATTGTGTGGTTTCGGTTCAAAGATTTAATTTCAATGAAGTGTCAGTTAATGTACATAACCTAATAAAACATAATATTATGCCAAATTATTTTTTCCCATTTACGTTTCGTGAATATCCATACACTGTAAAAAAAAATCTGTAAAGGTACTACACTTTATCTAGGAAACTGGGATTCCATGAACTTTTCCTGTAACGGTAACAACAAAAACGCAAGTTTTAGAATCGGTTACATGAATTTATCCTGTTAGCGTTACATGAAATGTTCTTGGAACCCCAGTTTCCTAGAAAATGTTTAGTACCTTTAAAGATTTTTTTTTTACAGTGTACAGTGATTTTTTTCACTGCTTAATTTCCATAGTGAAAACTCTTAATCATGATTATATCATGTCTTATATTTCGAATGAAAAAATAGCTTTAAAGAGAAATTAATAATATTAAATCAAAAAATTAAAAAGTATGAAAGCAATGTTTATAAGACTTAAAAACAATTTTTATCTCCAAATATTAAAACGGAAACAATATTCGATAATTTATCATTTTCACCTGGATAAGAAGAAAAATCGATGCTCTTATACTAGCCGAGCGAAAAGTACTTTTTTGAAATTCCAATAGCAGAATTTACATGTCTGTGTTTATTGATGAAAATATAATTTCACCAGGCTGCTACTTTGAAAAGATAAATCCACCACAAATCAGTTCAAAAAATTGAAATTTAAAAGGGTGTATGAGGAAACAAAATTTCTATACTAGAAACTTATAATTTAGCAAGGCGGTTACTTTTAGGATTGAAAGGCTCGCTATAGTTTCTAAGCAAATTAGAAATTTTAAAGAAAAAGTTCCTTAAAATGTCCTGAATCCAGATTTGTATGCAATATTAGGTAATACTTGATAATCACTTAATTCCACATAATTTTCTACTTCATCTGATATAACTTCAATCCTGTCTCAAGTTGCTAGCCCTTTCATTTCGTGTTATTCCTCTATTAATGTATTTCTATTGAAAAAATAGTTTTTGATTGCATTTTAGCTCAATTTAATGGCTTAAAAACTAATTTAAAAATACTTTCAAAGATCTTTTTTTATAATTAAAGTACTTTATTTTATGAAAGTCAACTTTTGTCAATAAAGACAAGACATGACCATAAAATCTGGTTAATTAAATAAATAAAAGCCATTATCGTGTTGTTTTTATTTTAGAGGATAGTAAATTGCAATGTAGCAGCATTTTTTAGGAATATTTATTTGATTTTATTATCGTAAGCACAGACAACGTCGGTCATGTCAGTTAGTTACAAATAACGTATTGCTGAAACAATCCGTATTGGCTACACCATTTAGTATTTACACTCATTGAAAAGAGAAAAAGAGTAAAAACCTCAAAATTTTTATATTTATTGAAAAGTGACGCTGTAGTTTTATTCTGGGTCATAAATTCAACATATATTAAATTAAAAAAATTAATTTTAGCCTTTATGATCTGGAATATATGTATATATATATATGTATATATGTATATATTTATGAAAGAGAACTGCCTAAAAAAGTATATCTAAATATGTGCGTTTTATTAATTTTTAATTTAATTTAATTTAGTATGGATTTATTGAATCTAAAATTACGAATTCCAGTGTTTCTCTGCTTTCAAACTTTTCAAAAATTTATTTTAATTCAGCACTTAATTTGTAAAAAATATTTAAATAAGGTAAACATTTTTAAGACATTTCAAATACTTAAATTGTTAACACTTTTTAAAGTTACATGTATGTTTAGTAGGAAAACATTAAACATAGTTTATCAATATACCAGTCAATTTAAAAGTCAATATACCAGCAAGTCACGTCAAAGAGCTATTAGGAATGAAAAAGAAAACAGAAAAAAAAGAATCAGATGTTGTTTGTAAATAAAAAAAAAGCGTGGCAAATGCATTTTTATCATTATCGAAAAATAGTGAAATTAAACATAAACAGGAAATACCAACTTATATTGCAGATATATTTAAACTGAACTAAAAATTAACTTGAATTCGTTTTAAATCTTTCAAACAGCAAGAAGCCTTACGTTTAAAAAATCGATTATTGAAAATACTTTCATGTAAAAAATGAATTTCAATACATAGATTATTGCTACGTTATTCGTCATAGCTGAATAAACAAAATTTAATCAAAATAGTTAAATCTTGTCTTTCCTGGATGTGATAATCATATTGTTTAATTATAATTAAGTAAAATTTCATGCTGAAAATGCAATTACGTATCTTTAAATGAGATAAAAGTAAAGATCAGCAGCTTTTTTTAATACGGGATTGCCAAGTCATTAAAAAAAAAAAAAAAAAAAAAAAAAAAAAAAAAAAAAAAAAAAAAAACGAAGTATCATCAAATCAAAATCACGTTTTGAATTAAGAACTTTCTTTAAAAAAGCATTCAAATAATTATTATATCGAAACATGAAACGTTTATTAACACTAGAATTACCGAGGCGGGTCACCCGTGACCCAAGACGTGAAAAGTAGCTTTGGCTACTTTTCAAAATAAAACTTTGAAACTGATTGACTTTTCCTAAATACTTAGTATGATGCCTTAGCATGAATTTAGTTGAAATCTGATGAAAAATTTTTTATATACACATCTTTATACCTAGAATTACCATTCTGGGTCATCGCTGACCCGAACAAAATTATTGCATTTTTCATTTATTTTAACAAGGATTTCAACTCTATGTTTTTCAATGAGATAAGAATAGTATAAGGTTCCACACTTACTTTTCACAAAAGAGGGAACAGGCGCGGGGGAGGGGGGGGGGTCATGGTTACATATCTGTTGTGTATTTGAAAGGTAAATGTGTGAGTTTTTATGGTATTTCAAACTACTGTAAGGATTATGTAAATAGCATTTTTTATGTTGTACCTTAGAAAGTAATTAAAAAGAGTATTTCGCCTCTCATAAGCCACATGGAGAAAAAAAATTGTTTGTGGCATTTGACTTTCGCACATTTATTGTAATAGCATCGCTAAAGGGGGTTATTGAATGAGAAAATTTTAAAATTATAACGTGAATTGTCTTTAAATGACTTTAGTAAAAAAATTTAGTGTCGAAGTTACTATTTTCATCATATGATCATGCTGGCAATCTTGACATAAATGACGAAACAATTTTTCTTAAAAATGACAATAAAATTTCATTGTTCAAATCCCATATATGTAGTGGCAAGCTGAATGAAAGTAGCCAAAAAAAAATGCTGTGGGAAATATTAAGAAACACAAATAAATTGTAAACATTTTGCAAAAAAATAAAAATAAAAGAATTCATTTTTCGAAACAATTCTGAAAATGGAGAAAGATACAAAATAAATCACTCTTTGAAGCGATTTGGAACATCAAACTATATGGACAGTACAGCCGCAATATTCAATATCTTCTGACTTATGCAAAATCTGATTCAAGATCTAGTGGTCATAAATGTTTCGGTATTTTTAAAGAAACAACAGATTCTAATATAAGTAGAAAAGTGTTTTTTCTAAAATTACAAATAAAAGCATTGCAAAAGAACGTGAAGATATCAGTCCACGCACCAGCACTGAAATTTCAAACAAATGAAAATTTTATCATATAAAGCAATGCTAAGACAAATAAACTAACACTAATTGCGGAAACTGCTTATAACTCGTGTGTGCATTATGCACGGAAAAAAGACCATGGCATTTTGTATGAATTGATTGGATAGTAAACTGTATAAAACGTAAAAGTGTAAGTAAAAATAAATCACGAATATGTATATATATTTAAATTTATTGTATTTAAATATCTAAATGATCTGTAGGAACATTATTACATTATTTAAATCGGTAAATCACATGTATTAATAATATAAAAAAAGTATAAAAATCTCAAAGCAATTTTTCAAAATTTGGAAATAAAAAAATTCTTTGTGATATTTCAAAAATTTTGTGATTCTCAAAATTTCATATTATGTAATAGTCTAAATGCTAGATTGTATTAATTATTAATTAAAAATCATTGTATTGATCGTCAATAATTATTGTGTGTATTTATCTACCATATAAAACAAGAATAGCGTCCTTAAAATCCATGGGTCAGATGTGACCCACCCCGGTATTTCTAGGTATACAAGAAGCGCGGTAATTCTAGTGTTAAACAGATTTCTGATACAAAATCCTGTTTATTTCATTTGAGTCAGATAACGGAAATTTACAGGAAGGTTGCAAATATTTTAAAAGTCATAAATATTGAGTACTTCAGTGAAGAAAAGGCTTAAAAGAATTTCAGTTTCAAGTTACAATTATATTCACACTATAAAACATTTGTGTAACTTTACATAAAATTGGTAGCCGCTGCTACTTCCACTTTATGGAATATTTTTTTAACATGCATAATTGTGTAATTTAAACATATATTACTGGTGAGACATTGCAATGTTACACCGGTCTGTTAAACCAGACAGGAAGGATGACACAAATTGTATGGAGTAACGTTACACAAATGTTTTACAGTGCATGTTTACCAATTAACGTTTGTGATCACATAAAGTACACTGTAAAAATAAAAAATCTGTAAAGGTTCTAAAAATTTTCTAGGATATTGGGATTACTAGAACTTTTTATGTAATGACAATGGCAAAACTTCATGCACCAGATACAAATTTGCGTTGAAAATAAAGAAATCTGTAAGGTTACTAACATTTTTTTAAGAATTCGAAAGAGATTACTAAATTTATTAATGTAACACCACCCCAGGTTACCGATAAAATTTTAGCAAGGTAACTGTAATTTCAATAAATGTCTTTGTAAAGTTACAGATTTTTGTAGCCTTAAAAAATTTAGTTTTGTAGATTTACAGCTTTTATTGTACAGTGTTCAGATAAAATATTAGTAAGCATACACTGTAAAAAAAATCTGTAAGGTTACTAAAAATTTTCTAGGAAACTGGCATGCCTAGAACTTTTTATGTAACCGCCACAAAAGAAAATCATGTAAGATTACAAAAGTTGCTTTAGTAAGCGTTACTAAATATTGTTTAGTAAACATACTAATGATTTTTTAGGGCGTTTCCTAAAGAATCTTCTGAAAAGTTACTGAATATTATTCAGTAAACTTACTAATGATGATTTAGGAAGCTTACCAAAGAATTTTTTGTACATTTACTAAATGTTGTTTAGTAAATTTATGAACGATTTTTAAGGATATTTCTCAAATTAGTTTTGGTAAACTTACTAAATAATGTTTAATAAAGTAACTAGCTATTGTTTAGGTAATTTATTAAAGAATTTTTCGTAAATTCACTACGTATTATTTAGTAAACGTACTAACTTTTGTTTAGTGCGTTTACTAATCAATATTTTGCATATTTTCTAATATTTTTTAGTAAACTTACAAAGAATTTTTTAGTGTATTTACTAAGAATTTTTTTGCAAATTTGAGACACATTTTACAGTATATTTACAGCAATTTTTTTTTAGTATTGCACTCAGAATTTTTTATGTAATTCAGCAAAATATTTCTGGTAACTTTATTAAGGTACCGTCAGAAAAATTCTTAGTATTCAAATCTGACTTTTCGGTAGTGTATTTAAAGCAATTTTTGTACTCACGCACGAAAAGTTCTTTGCAACTGTGCAAGAGTCAATGCAGTAATTTCTTATTTTTTTATTTTATCTAACATTTTATTTATACTTATCAAAAGTTATATGCAACTATAAAATTTTTGCAGTGGCTTAATAATGGTTTATAGCTGTATTCCATTTTTAAACTAAAATTTATATTGTTTAGAGTTGTTGTTACGGTATTATTTCAGTATGAAGTTGATTTTTTACTTTTTAAAAATATCTTGAGAGGTGTTTTTGTCATGTATCAAAATATTTTGATGCAAAATAAGCAATATGGCCTGACATGTGTTTCAGTATTACCACAGCAATTTCCATGAATATTTGTATGTTATGCATGAGAAATCTGACAAAAGTTTCATTTTATGTATTTAAATAGGATAATAATATCGATTTAAAATTAACATTATAGCAATGGAACTAAATGAGCAGATAAGTATAACAGTTTTCAGTTAAATTTTAAAAAACGAAGTCCAAAAGAAACAATTTAAATAAAATATCATTAGTAAGTTTATAAAAAATATTTAACATTTTAATAGAATTTCGATGTAATTGAGGCAAATAAAATTTACAACCTTTAAGGACTACATTCCCTATTTATAAGTAAGCACTGTGCCTCATATAATACTATACATGATTTGAAAACCTGTATATAATTAGAAATACTTTCTGTTCGTTTTCTATAACAGGGTTCATACGCTTCAATGATATTGTACCAGAATGTTTGTAAAGTAATATTTGCCTTTTTTAATGGGGAAAATTCAATTATTAGATATAGAAATTAGTACTTTGCGAATTTTCTGGTGCAAAACCACCTAAAATCTCAGGAATCCCCTGATGCGTACGAACCATGTATAAATATGCTTATAAAAAAAAGTAGAAATACAGTAGTCTTGCAATTTTTTTCTTTTTTTGACATTTTCTTTATGGAGTTTCTTTAAATTTTCAACTGATAAGAATTTTATTAACAAGTATCTTCTATATATTTGAAACACTGCACAGTAACTGATTCTATGTCAGAAAAACAGTTGTGACATCTGAAAAAAAATTAATTTCTTTCCCTGAATTTCTCATTCAAGGATTTTTTTTTTTAACCTCTTATTCTTATTTTTATGAATGCGCTATACAGTTATCAGTGATCAATAGGATTCTTCTTCCTTTGACATGTCTCTTTTTTAGACTTATACTCCATTAATGTACACAACACATTTTTAATACTTTATTTTCTTGTGAGGTGTGTTTCAAATTTAAATATTAAAAAGAAAAATTAAATTATTGATAGGTTACACTTTTGAAACTCTAAATTTGCTTAAAGATACATAAAGATGGATGTGGGAATTTAGTATGATTCTACTGTGGTTACTTCAATAAGAAATAGTAGAATCCAAGTAGAATCTCTAACTAAAATTGTTACATATACAACAGAGATGACGTACACACCTTAACATATCGTTCACCCGCAAGAAAAGGTCACATCTAGACGAAAATAAAATTTCACACACTCAAAAGAACATTTGTTTTTCTTCTTCTTCTTTTTTTTTTTTTTTTTTTTTTTTTTTTTTTTTGTAACATGAAATTATAGCATTTAAATCTGCTCGCAGGAAAGTAAACGTGCATAAAAGCATAAAACACTTAAAAATGAAGTTGTATAATAAGGTTTGGAGGGTTGAGCAGTTTTACCTCTCCACACAAACCACCTCTCCTATGTTGTCATAAATGGACATATAGCGTAAGAAAATAATTTTCTGCATATCTACACGTATGAAAATGTTTGTGTAGTAAGTCGCACCTATAACACAACTATTAGTGGAATAAAATTCAAAATGAATTTGTGCGAGATTTGTCACTTTTCTTGCGATTGAACGATATGAATGTATTCAAAAATGCAACTTTGACATAACAATAATTGGGAGCTGATTTCACATTTTTAATTACGTAGTAGTATTTGATGATAGAGATGTCTAAAGACACTTTCTGAAAGAAGAAAATAAATGGAAACAAAAAGGAAGCTATATTTCATTAGAAAGCATTATGAGCTGCCAGTGCTTCATGCATACTTGTACAACTAATAAGTGTAATATCATTAAATGACAAGATTCATTGAAATAGGAATAAATTTTATTTCTAAAAAACAAATTAATGCATCCCTTACAATAACAAGAACATATTTGCAAACTTTTTTTAATGTGACACATTTTACAAATCTTACATAATTTGTATAGTTATGTAATTGGAATTCCTCATGCAAGAATATAGTCAGTACTATCTGCAAAAATAGCATGCATTTTAAACTCAGTGTTGAATACTGAATAACACATGAATTAAATAAAATACGAAATAATACGAAATAAACAAAAAGCAGCATCAAACAATCTAATTTTCCTATGAGAACTTGACTCTTATTTTTCAATTCCTATACATATAATTGTTGAGTATCCCACAATTGGATGTGAGAGTAGTGCTTCTGGTCCCTCATCTGACTTAACCGAACCTTCACTGTAAAGAAGGCTCACAATATATTTAATTCTAATTTGTTTCCTCCTGCACCTAAAGAAGAAAATTGAATATTAACATAAAAAAGTTAAATAAATATACTACTATAGAAAAGTCAATAAGCTGATATAACATTAAGAAATCGTAAATTACTGTCATTATTCACCTCTAATTTCATACAAAATGTATTTGTAGAACCATATGATAACGAAAAAGTCGTATTTTAAAAATTTTGACATGCTTGTCATTTATAAAATAAAAATATAAAATCTGTCAGTACATGGCACAATAACACATAAAAAATATTAAATATGCTTTATGAATGCTAAATATGTAGCATGAAAACTGCTAAACTGGTACAAAAAGAATGTCCTGAAGGCATTCATGATATTGAAATTGTGGATTAGAAAATTTCCCAACATTTCTGACTGTCATTGTCTTTTGACAGCATGTCTAAATAATTAGACAATACTCGGACACAATAGATAATTCAATAGATAATGATTATAAGCATGTTTTGTAAAGCAAATGCTAGAAGAAATTTCTAATCGCATTATCTAAATTAAATGTAGTTCAATAATATATTTATGCCACGGAAGTTTTTTTTTTTTCAAATTTTAAATGAATTTCTCAGCAAAAAAACCCCCAAAACTTTAAGACAGTGCAAACAAAATTCAGCTTGCACCTTTTCTTGGTGAAAAATACAATCATGTTTTTTTTTACATTAAAAGAAATCTGATTTTTATTATCCCCTCCCCCTCCAGAAGTAAAAACCAGAAACAATTAGGTTCCCAAAACTATTAAATCCCTAATTGCTAACATAAAACATCTTTTAAAACTTTCATTATAATTTTTAGTCATTACAATAATTATAAAAACTGCTATCATTTACATTAGTTAGTAGTATACAATGTTATATATAAAAATATTTTGTAATAATTATGTAAAACCATATTAAATACAACTAATATTTACATGCATTAAAATTATTCACTGCATTTATCATTAAATTGTTAAAATTATACATAAAATTAATTATGAATTTATTATCTAAGAAAACAATACCTATTTTTATGTTTTAATTGCTAAAATAATAATTTAGTATTCATTCTACAAAGAAAACGTAGCCATGTGTTAATTACCCTAAAAAAGGCACTAGTTTTTAACAAAAGACGTTGTTTCTTGAGAAAATAAATTTGCAATCTCTTTATTAATAAAATAAGAAAAAAGTACATAATATTTTAATATAATAAATAAGGTAACATTATCTTTTAATGTTAATGATTTACAAAAAAACAACAACATGATTTATCGAAATCCTGTTTTTTCTAAATAAAGTTCTATATTTTTATAAAGTGTTGGGCACACAGATTTAGAAATAATGCATAATGCAAGAATTTCTTGTTAAATGATCTCTGGTTACTACAAAAGGTGAATTTCCTCATTTTTTTATAATCAAAGTAAATTTTGAGAATTTTAAAAGAAACAGGTTGTTGCAAAGCTTCAATATGACCTAGAGGGACCAATAAGTAAATTACAGAACTAATAAAAAGTGCACTTAAATAAAATTTCATTAGTTAGTATCACAAATAACAATGAAAAATCTTTCAGACCGTTTTGCATTTGTATTTATAAAAATTGATGCTAATTGCTTAAATGTAAACTTGTGCACAAAATATTTTTTGATAAAAACATGCATTCAACCGCAACCGAAGAGCTTTTTTTCGATATTTAACATTTTTTACCAATTAGTTATTTTTCTCTAATATATTTCTTTAATAAAGTTTTCTTTAGTAAAGTTTTTTGTTAGGTAGCTTTCATTACAAAAAGTAAAAAGCTACCTATTGCAGCCGTCCGGAGGAAAGCACTTCCGGAAAATTTTGGTATATTTTCACCGATCATGACCCCCAGACCCCCAAACCACACTCCGTTCAAATGTTGACACATATATATATATATATATATATATATATATATATATAACCATATATATATATATATATCTGATTTTTGTCATGCGATAACTAACGTATTTATGAACCGATTTGAATGAAACTTGGTATTACATAGTACATACAAAAGTCTCGACCGAGTTCGCTGGTTAGCATCATCCGCCATTTTGTTTCAAATGGCGGCCATTTTAATTTTTTAAAAAATTTTTAAATGTAAAATTAAATGCGAAAAAATTAAAAGTTGAAAAATATTTTCCTTTTATGTGTTAGAACTTAAAACAAAGATTCCAGAACACTTTTTATTTTGTCTATATCTTAAAAAATGATTGAGTTATAGCACTTTGAATTTTTCTTATGGCTGACATTTTGAAAAGATCTGATTTTTGTCACGTGATAACACGCGTATTTATGAACTGATTTCAATGAAACTTGGGATGTACATAGTACATACAAATGTCTCGACCGAGTTCGTTGGCCAGCATCATCCACCATTTTGTTTCAAAATGGTGGCCATTTTAAATTAAAAAAAATTTTAATTTAAAATTAATTGCGAAAAAATTAAAAGTTGAAACATATTTTTCTTTTACGTGTTAAAACTTAAAACAACGATTCCAGAACACTTTTTTTTTGTCTATATCTTAAAAAATGATTGAGTTATAGCACTTTGAATTTTGCTTATGGCTGACATTTTGAAACGGTCTGATCTGAACGATCCATCATGTTGCTTTAAAATAGCATACACTTTATGATATCGTGGAATTTGGTGACTCTCTAAATCGCTTAAAATAAAACCAAGTTGAATAAAAGATGACTCAATTCTAAAAATTCCTATTAATATTCAGTCTTGATAAAAACTAGTATTCAATCTTATAAAATCACTAATTTTATAAGATTACTAGCGGCCTTCGCCCGCTACGCTGGTCGGTTTATCTAAAGAAATCTTGAAGAAGTAGTTAGATAAGGTTCAGACATACATTAAAAAAAAAAAGCAAGTCGTTCATTCAAAAAACGTTGGGAAATATCAAATATTTACTGTAATTTTTTAAGAAAAACAAAGTTTCGAAAAAAAAATTAAATCGAAAAAAAAATTTCACTGACATATTAATGCAAGGAAATTTTCCCAGAGAGAAAATTCGCCTTGAATACAATATTTCAAATTCTTTTAATTGCTTATAGGCGTTAATGCCAACATAGTGAAAAAAAATTCCATGCTGGGAATCGAACCCGGGCCATCAGTATGGCGCACTGACGTTCTACCGACTAAACCACATGGAACGACAGCCAGCTTGAAACTTTCTCATACTTAAGTAGACTGGCGAAAACATAACGATAGCGCGTTTTAAAATCGCACAGTGACATCTATTGGATTTTATATGTACTAAAAAACGTTATGTACTAAAAAACGTGAGCAGCGCACCTAATAGTTTCTTTTGTTTCTTTTTGTTACTTTTTTGTCTGTTGTCCGATTTTGATGAAACAAAGCCTATACACTGCCCGGGAGTGTGCATTCTTCATTAGTGAAAACCGCATAAAAATCCATTCAGTAGTTACGAAGATAACCTCGAACAAACAGACAGACAGACAGACAGACAAAAAATTCAAAAAAATTTTTTTTGTGTTTCATTGGTTTTCTTTTATCGCCCTGACTCCATTTTTGTCAATTATCTTCAATGTACAGACACACCGGGTCCTACTGTTTTATTATATGTATAGATTTCCATTTATTTGAGCTTAGTATTTTTGAACAATATAACTTACTTTAAAATAAATTAATAAATTTATAAGTATATGAAAGCTACCTCTTCCTCCCGGCATTACCGGAAGGACTTTTTAATCTTCATTAGTCCCAATTTGCTATAAATTTGTAATTGCAAAAGCAGGCTGAGAAAATAACATTCTGCCAATGCGTACCTTTTTTTTTACTTGGATAAATTTAATATATACTTGCTATGCTTATTTTATATAAAATATGAATGACTTTATTAGTTAAATAAATTACGATACAGCACATTTTGTTAGATTTAAGTACCTGTTTTAACTGAAATGATTTTATGCCAGATGAATTATTTTGTTTTACAAAACTATTTTACTTAATATTTCACAAGTCTAAGGAATAATTTTAGCTGAGAAATTATTTATTGTACTTTTTGTATTGTTCATTCATAAAGCAAAATATCCACAGAAACTTTTGAAATTATGTCCATTTTAAATTTTTATACTTTATCTAATTTTTAACATTTATAAAAATTATGATTTTAATCAATTATTTAAAAAAAAAACATCTGATTGAAAACACCATTTAATCACTGATAAGTAATTGGATTAAAATTTGATACTCAAAATAAAATAATGAATCATTAAAATTTATACAGAATGGTATTTATCTTTAAAATAATAGTACAAAATATAGTCTGAGTCCATTAATATATATGTTACAGGCCAAACCCGATTTTAGGCCAAACTAGATTGGCCTAGGCCAAACTAGTTCATCCTAGCGCCCATCGGATAGACTAGTTTTTCCTAGGCCAAACCGGTCTATCCTAACGCCCATCGGATAAACTAGTTTTTCCTAGGCCAAACCGGTCTATCCTAAGGCCCATCGGATAAACTAGTTTTTCCTAGGCCAAACTAGTCTATCCTAAGGCCCATAGGACAATCTAGTTTTTCCTAGGCCAAACTAGTTTGGCCTAACTCTTATAGGATAAACTAGTTTAGCCTGCTGTTTATTGGTCTGAACTAGTTTCTCCTAGGCCGATCTAGTTTATCCTAGGCCAATTCAATTTGGCGTGATTTTATTGAATTCAATGACCGCCACAGCGCCAACATTCTAGTTTGTCCTAGGCTGATCTAGTTTATCCTAGGCCAATTTAATTGTACGTGTTTTTAGCTCGCAGGCGTCAAAGCCTGAGAAATAATGGGCTCGCAGATTCTGTATGTATGAATGTACGTATGTATGTACGAATGTACGTACGTATGTACGTTCGTATGTACGTAACGCGATAACTCGTGATAGAAATATCCGATTTGCTTCAAATTTTGGATGTACGTTCATTGATATAAGGTACTTTTCTGATTAATTTTGGGAATTCATTGGATAAGAATAAAGGGGAGCGAACGGGAGGCTAGTCCCCCACCGTTAATTTAGAGAAATGGATTTTTGATGCAGAATTATCAGTTTTCATTTAAAATTTTAGATATAGGATCATTCTGACAAGGCGCCTCCATTATTAGTTGTGGATGTTTATTGTTTAAGTGTAAAAAAAGGGCAATGTAGGTTAACCCCTCCCCCTAACTTAGATAAATGGTTTTTGACGCAGAATTTACGGATTTGCTTCACATTTGTATATAGGTTCTTTCTGATAATGCGATTCCTTGAATAGTTTTGGGGATTAATGGTTAAGTATGAAGGGAAAAATTACATCTCTTACATAGAAAAAACTAGTTTATCCTATGGGCATTTAGATAAACAAGTTTGGTGTAAAAAAACTAGTTTATCTAATTGGCATAAGGATAGAATAGTTTGGCCGAGGCTAATCTAATTTAGCTCGAAAACGGGTCTGGTCAGTAAAAAACATATTTTTCACTAGAAACAGTATAAATGTGTGTCAAGGGTCATTGCTTATAACACCAATACAGAAATTTAACATGTTCACCTTAGAGACATGATGCATTGGACATGGTGTCTGCACACTCGTGCCAACTGAGATCTGACTTGCATTTATTATTATTATTATTATTATTATTATTATTATTATTATTATTATTATTATTGCATATTCGAGCCAGAATGAAGCTGAACAAGACTTGCAATCGAGCAGCATTTTCCATTTTTGAGAAATTAATTACCTGTCGACATATAAGCTATTCTTGTCACGGCGTCATTTTTTTTTTTTTTTTCGTGAAGTCATAACCGGAAATTCGATTCAAAACGTAGCTTTATTATTTTCTCAAAGATACATCGCTTTTATGAAAAAAATGGTTTACGCCATTCGATTATATATTATCTGAATCTGTTAACCTTATGCATTTCCAAAAAGGAAGTAGTTCATAAATGTGTTAGGATGTAGCTCTTTAGGATTTGAGAAAAACCTTAAGGATTGACAGAGAAATATATTCATAAATCTACTTTTTACTGAATGGATTCAAAAGTTATGATATTTATAACTCTCATATTTTTTTTTTTTTTTGTTCTAAACTACATTAATTATTGAATGAATCCGTATTTGAATATTGAAACTCTAAGAATCTAGATAATCATTAATACATTGTATATTTTCCATTCTGTGAACACAACATAATTTAAAAATACATTGTAAATTTATCCAATAAGTATATAAGTAGTATTTTTTAAAGGAAACTTAATTGTATGTGAAGTAAAACCTGAATTTTTTTTGCAGAAATTGAGTAGGGCCAGATCGAGCCGGATTGAGTCTTTTTTCACTGATTTTTGTACAGACAGAGCTCTGCCTGTACAAAAGTAAATAACATTAAAGTAAATAATAATAATTTGCTTGAATAAGCAAACACCATGTCCAATGCATCATGTCTCTAAGGTGAACATGCTAAATTTCTGTATTGGTGTTATAAGCAATGACTCTTGACACACATTTATACTTTTTCTAGTGGAATATATGTTTTTTACTGGCCAAACCCGTTTTCCAGCTAAATTAGATTAGCCTCGGCCAAACTATTTTATTCTTATGCCAATTGGATAAATTAGTTTTTTCTACACCAAACTTGTTTATCTAAATGCCCATAGGATGAACTAGTTTTTTCTATGCAAGAGGGTAATCGTTCATTTTTCCCTTCATACTTTACCATTAAACCCCCCAAAACTATTCAGGGAATCGCCTTATCAGAAAGAACCTATATACAAATGTGAAGCAAATCGGTAAATTCTGCGTCAAAAACCATTTATCTAAATTATGGGGTGGGGGGGGGGTAACCAACATTGTCCCTTTTTTACACTTAAACAATAAACATCCACAACTAATCATGGAGGCGCCTTGTCTGAATGATCCTATATCTAAAATTTTAAATGAAAATTGATAATTCTGCATCAAAAATCTATTTCTCTAAATTAACGGTGGGGGACTAGCCTCCCGTTCGCTCTCCTTTATTCTTATCCAATGAATTCCCAAAAATAATCAGAAAAATACCTTATATCAATGAACGTACATCGAAAATTTGAAGCAAATCGGATATTTCTATCACGAGTTATCGCGTTACGTACATACGCACGTACATACATACGTACATTCGTACATACATACATACATTCATACATACAGAACCTGCGAGCCCATTATTTCTCAGGCTTTGACGCCTGCGAGCTAAAAACACGTAAAATTAAATTGGCCTAGGATAAACTAGATCAGCCTAGGACAAACTAGAATGTTGGCGCTGTGGCGGTCATTGAATTCAATAAAATCACGCCAAATTGAATTGGCCTAGGATAAACTAGATCGGCCTAGGAGAAACTAGTTCAGACCAATAAACAGCAGGCTAAACTAGTTTATCCTATAAGAGTTAGGCCAAACTAGTTTGGCCTAGGAAAAACTAGATTGTCCTATTGGCCTTAGGATAGACTAGTTTGGCCTAGGAAAAACTAGTTTATCCGATGGGCCTTAGGATAGACCGGTTTGGCCTAGGAAAAACTAGTTTATTTGATCGGCGTTAGGACAGGCTAGTTTGGCCTAGGAAAAACTAGTCTATCCGATGGGCGTTAGGATAAATTAGTTTGGCCTAGGCCAATCTAGTTTGGCCTAAAATCGGGTTTGGCCTGTAACATATATATCACACATAAGAGAATTAGTTGCTTGCTAATATGCTAAAAGGGTATTTTGAAAGATAATTGAAATGCATGTCATAGAAAAACAAACATACTTACATCTTCTAAGAAGATGGATCATTATTCTTTAAAATTTGCAGGGATCAGTTGAATTCCGTGAGTAGTTAATTATTTTGATTGTCAGTTTCTTCTAGCAATTGTTTTCTAAATTTCTCTGCTTAATGTTTCTATGCATCACTCATAACAATTCTTATTATTTTTCGGCGGATCTAAATTTAAAAAAAAGTTGAAAATGAAAACACAAATTGACATAAAATAAGAATATATTTGAACATAGGGGTTATGCATATATAACGTTATCAGCTTTTTGGAAGATTTGGACTCTCCAATTTCCATATCATTCGCTATCTCTCGAATCCCCCCCCCGCTCCACCACCACCACCCTTATAATGATAAAGTTATCAATGCGGATTTTTTTCTTTTTTCAGAATTTTTTTTTTTTTTTTTTTTTGGAGTGATATACAAAACTGGTTACATTTATTTTTAGCATATTTACTTTTTTTTAAAAAAAAGAGAAGTAATTAAACATTACTTTCTATCGAAAAACACTTTTAAAAAGTAGTTACCATTTGAAAGTATTTTATAATAGTGTTTTTTTAGATAAAGCATTCAACAGTAATATTGTCTTATTGCACTTTTCCTGCACGGAAAATGGGGAAGGGGGATAGAAATTCTAATCTACAAGGTAAGAGGAAAACATTCTTTCGCTTTCATTTATTTATTAGCGAACAAAAGCTTCAATACAAATATTCTTCACATATAATTTCTCGAACAGTGATTATATATGTATACATATGACAGAAGAATATGGATGCCAAACGTGGAGGCATTCTTCATTTCAAAATTAGACAATTTTATAATTTAGTGATTTTAATAATAATTTTATATTTTCATAATTATAGATAACAGACTCAAAAGAGATAACATGCTATTTTGAAACAAAGATTGTTAAAAATAAAAAGAGAAAATTTTGGTTGGCTGAAAAAGTGATATTGACATCAAAAAGACCACACTCCTCCCCGTAGAGATATCTTACGATATCGTGTGCTAGACCCCCCCTCCCCCTATTCCTTCCTAAAATGATAACGTTATATTTGCCAAGCCCCATAGTTACAATAATCCTGGAACAAAGTCCGATTATGCTATCCAAGCTTATTATGATATGTTTGGTATTAAAAAGGGTGTATGTAACTGTTTATTTACAGGAACTCACAAAAGAATTTACGATTGTCATATTCCTTTAGGTTGCACTTAATTTTTCATGTGTAATTCTAGGTTATCAAACTTAAAACTTTAGCACAAAACGCTTCTTTTTCGAAGAAAACACAAAGTTTATTCGCAAAATATGAAAAAAATACATCACAACACTTTTAACAATCTCTAAAGGGGAGAGGGGGTGGAATGGGACAGTGAGAACAATTGGACAGTAAACCCCTCTTCATGTATTCATCTAAATACTTCCTCAATCACACACTAAATAAACCAATGGTACGACAATCTTCAGTTGAAAAGGTGCTGATCAACATAAGCTTGCAATCGTATAAAGAAAAAGATAATTTCAAGAATCAAATGAAAATTTACTTCATATACTTTAAGATTTTCGCCTATTAATGACTTGATTATGAGTAGATGTAATAATGTCTTTATTTATCGAACATTATACTGTATGTTATGCATAATTTAAACAATGCCAAAAAGCAGCTTTTTTTGTTTATGCAAGAAGTTGCAAAGAAAAAAGAGTAGTGGGAGAAATAAGACATGTCTAATTCCTTCTTTTTAATAAGATTAATGTAAATTACTAACATGCAAATATTTTTAGTGGGTAATATATTAATTATAACATTGTAAATATATTAATTTATTTCAAGTTGTAAATGAATTGAACTGGTAAATTTTTATGTGACCTCTGATCACAATATGAATTTTCCTTTTATTGATGAAGGTACTGTTATTTGATGTTGTGAAACTAATATTAAAAATCTCCAATCTTTATTATTTTGTATATCTACCTGACACTAGACTATTTGTGGCGTATGGCTACGTTTTAGGGGTGCCCCATACCTCCCCTAATAGTGGGGAAGTATTGGTCACATTTTAAAACTTACAATTTCTTTAATTATAAAATAGTTTCTGCAAATTATGTTTCTATATTGTTCAAGGACACTAGAAAGTGCTTTATTTTGCATTCTATAAATTTGTGTCAAACAAAGTTGATTTTCTTATTTTATGAAAATATCCCATTCCTCCTCACTCTCCCCTACAGAAAATTATAGAAGAAATACACTGGAGCACATCCTTAGCACCTATTTTCACCCGCCCCTCTCTCGCCCTGGCTGATTTAACATGAAACAATGTTTGTACAATCATGACCGCCACGTAGCAGTTTGATTACATGTGCAGTAGTTGTGTATTAAAATCTTGTTAAAAAAGTAGCACTTCATACCGAGAAAATGAGACAAGTTTAAATTTTCGAATTTTGATCTATTAATTTTTAAATTTCACTTTATTTGTTTGCCGATAATACCTTGAATTTTCACAAATGCAGCTCTTAGCTTCTATATATCGTGTAGATAACCTTGATCGCATTTGTTTAAAATTAAAGGTAGCTGGTTAAGCAAAATACTACAAAATGGGGTAAATGTATGCATTTGTCTTGGTTCAAAAATGCACACAAGTTTCAAAGCTTTTTACAATTACGTAGTTGAAAGCTCTATACACTATTTTTTTCATTGTTGTTTTTGTATAAAATATAATAGCTATTTAACCAAAATAAGCTAGTTAACTTTCTTTCCCCCTTTTTCTATTTTTTTAATATAAAACATAGGAATCTGCTTATCAACTTTTAAAAACCAATATTCTTGTTTCATGATATATTTTTCTGTTAAGTCTTGACCCTTAACTCCTGTTAACGGCCTCACAGATAGCTTCTATATTTAGTTTTTTACAATTTAGCTTGTAATTTACAGTTAAAATACTCTCGTTATAGTTTAATTTTGATTCGTTTGGTTTCTTAGTAGAATTGGTAGAGACTTCTAAATGAAAGAGTTTTTATTATAATAGGTTTTTACATAAAGTTTAGTGCATAAATACAATTTTATGAGTCAATCAACACTTTTCTTCATTCTATGATCAAGCGGTCTCGAGTACCTATCATATTATTTTTGGAACAATTTTTGTCTGAACAGTTAGAGGTTAACTGCTATTTACCATATCTCAGACTGTTTTTTTAGGTTTAATTTATAATTTTCAGTTTGAGTATAAAAATACTAGTGAAATTTATTAATGCTTTTACATAACACATTCGTTTCAGAAGAATTGGGCTCTCGAGAGAAATACGCACTGCGCACTTTGCCTCATTACTGCGTACTTTTACCCTACCGATGAGGCAAAGATATGCAAAACAATACTTTTTAAAAATTACAATTTGGCTACATATTGATTAATCGTGACCCATGCCTAAGGTTCTAATATAATATTTTAATCATTCGTTACATAAATTTAGACCAATGTGTTCATTAAAAATAAAAATTTATGGAAGTGCACATCTTCCCCCCCCCCCCACCTACTCTACATGCTCTAAAAGTTGAAATCTTCTAACTGATGTTGTAATTGTTTTTGCAAGTTACTTCGTGTTAAAATATTAAATCATCCGTTGATCATGTATGAAAAGCTTAAAGTGTATTAGACATAATTTCTCTTCTAATGGGCATTTTTGTATGCATTTTATTTTAACGTTACTAAAAATCATATTTACTTGGAAACTATTTGAAAAATAGATTTTTGGGTTGTATAAAGGGTACCTGACAAATACTGTGAAAACTGAATATTGCAGTGGTCGGTGAAATTTAACAGGAGTTAAGGATTAAGATTCCAAACAAAAGCGTTTCATGAAACAAGAATATTGGTTATTAAAAGTAGATAGCTATAGGGGAGAATGGAGTGGTGTGGGACACTTTTTACAAAAGTAAGAAAATAAACTTTGTTTGACACAAAAACTAAAATTTCAATTTATAGAGTGCAAGGTTAAACACATTTTAATCTCCCTGAACAATACATAAACATAACATAAAAAGGGTATTTTACAATTAAAGAAATTGTAAGTTTCTAAATAGATCCCATACTTCTCCACTGACAAGGAGATATGAGACAGTAATAAAACAAACCTATAAGGCTCAAATAGTCTAGTGTGGAGGAAAAGTATTACAGCTGTGCATAAACGAGTCACTAATATGCAAAAAGTATAAAAAGTATATGAAGTAAATTTACTTTTGATTCCTGGAATAATCTTTTGCTTTACACAATTGCAATCTTATACAGATCAGAACATTTTTCAACTGAAAATTTGGCTACTATTACATCATCTTGTGTACCATTGGATGAAATGGTAAAAATGAGAAATAAAGAGGAAATCTTATTGTCCCATTCCTCCCACAGTCCCACTCCTCCCTACTCTTTCCTCACCCACCTACTTTTAAACATCAATACACCTACGTTCCATATTAAACAATTAGAAAAGGAAACGATAGTTTAATAGCTTATATTAATTAAGTAGTTATTATATTTTATACAATAGCTAACTTAGAAAAAATATAAAGTTTTCCAAAATGTAATTGTGTAATGTTTGCATTCAACTTAAACATTGTAGCAAAGCCACTACACTATTTTGAGTTTTTAACATTTGTTTTTCCAAATGTTTTGTATTTTTAATAGTATTATTAAACTCTCCGAAACAACTTGATATATTACTTATAGTAATTTCGTTACAAATATGAAAGAAACTATACTGCAGGCTAAAAGTTTAATATAATTTCAAAATATAACTTCAGAACTGACATTTGAGAAACTGCACAAATATGATTAACACCAACGTAAATAAAAGTCATTCGATGGAGTGATAAATATTTATCTCTCAGATATAAATAGGAAAATTAGCCATCAATACCTGGCTAAGTCATGTTACATTTTAAATCAAACTGTAACAGCCCTTACTGTGTTAATAACTATGAATCAAGTAAAACAAAAATATAACAAAATTAGTTCATAAATAAGAAATATTTACTTACATCCTAACTTGAAATCCTTATCAACATTGGATTCAACATGGATGCCTTTTACGCTTCTGTTGCTGGATGAATAGGCATTACGTCATCAATAAAAATCTTTCTGATTGGCTAACAGGTGAAACTAGAATATTTCATGTATTCGTACTATGCGAGAGATAATATTATACCCTGTTTACAGATGAAAATTTAGTAAGCATGCAGATTTCTGTAGTTATACAAAAACTAGTTTTGTAGGTCTACAAATTTTTTTTTACAGTGTACAGATTTCGGCCACTTTACATCTGTAGGAACACAGATTTTTATTTTACAGTATATTACCAAAAATTAAAAAAAAAAAAAAATTATTTTAAAAAATCTGCAGCTGCGATTCCATTTTTTGGCCAAAATTATTAAGATTAAGGAAATTTAATTTCGGTGTCTGTTTAAACTTGCTTCGATCGAATATTATTTTAACTCGGAACTGTTGTGCAAAATGATAGAATATGTGTATGTGCATTAATGATGTAGAATCAAATAAAACATTACTGATAATATTTATATAAATATAGCAAAAAGTCATCTGTTAAATTCCACTGAGCTCACTAGTACGGAAGGAGTAAAAGGTCGAAGGCTGGAAATCTAGAAATTGTTTCAATTCTTTAGTTTAGATCTAGAATATATCTACTATATTTTTTCTCCTACTTTCTAGGTAAGCGTTAGAAAATGTCAATCGATTTATAGTCAAAAAACATATTTTCATGTCACAGGTCTTAAAATTCTAAGTAAATTGAGTACCCACACATAATATATTTGTTGAACGCTGAGACCGTAATTCCATTTTAAATTATTTCTCAATCACTATTCAAGATATTTAAGCCAGAACAGACGAGGTTTTCTGTCCACTTTGCTTCTAATTTTCCTATAGACGTATTTATTGAGTCATTTACAATGTTATTTTAATTGCTTTATGTCTTTATTTTCGATGCTTCGGGAATTATGGTTTAATCTCTTGAACAGGGGATTTAGAACAGCGGCTGGGGATTGAAAAAAAAGGCAGGTTTCTGAATTAGACGCAGCTCGAAAATGTTTTGATCCTTCGAAGTAGGTCAGAAATTAATGAACCACCTTTTGATAAATGAGTTTTTTCCAGATTAATATCTTAAAAAAAGCTTTTTAAGAAGATTTTTAGCATACTTCAAAAATGATTCGCAAATGATGAGAAATATTTTTTATTATCTCCGATATCGTATTTGAAATATGCGTAGCATTTAATATGACAAATATAGAGTAAATAACAGAGCAAATGTATTAGAGTTAAGGAAATCAAAAATAAAAAGCGATGATTTGAAGGAGTGACAAGCAAACACGTGTGCGGAGAAGGCTTGTCGCTAGCGGAGTTCAAGGTCAACCTATAGCATAATTTTTAATTTCGATATTTAAAAAAAAGAATTACAATGGTTTTAATGAAAAATATTTCTTAACTTACCTTTATATAAGTTTAAAACTTTGGATTATTGAAAAAAAGTAATATAATCATTACAAAAAAAAAAAAAAAAAAAAAAAAAACTTTCTTTCAAAAATATAGTTTGAATTTTGAGGTATCAGTTGGAAAATGAGATGTAAAACACTGTATCTTTTTCCTGATACATTTTTTACTAAATTTTACATTTCTATGTATAAAAAATCAAGTTCTAACATAATTACAAAAACATCATGAGGGCATGAACATCACAAAAATTGGAAGCAGGATGAACTGATAGAGTCTCCTGGTTTGAAGCTCATGATTAGCGATTAATCTGAAATTTTAAAATAGAATTGTGACTTCAATACTGAATACAAATATTAATGTGGGTAGCCATTTTATCAAAATTTTAATCATTACAACATTTGTATTGACGAATTTTCATAAAGTAAGCTTTTTTGATATATTTTTAAGACAATTTTGTCTTTCCAGGTATCAAGCTCTTAATTAGAGATTCAGTCAATTTTTTTAAATTTGTAAATACTCAATTTACTCAGAATGTTTTTGATAGAGTTAGCTATTTTGAAATATCGTTATGGTATTTTAAAAGTGCATTTTTGACTATAAATCTATGCATATGTCCTAACACCCATGTACTACGTGGAGGAAATAATAAAACATTGATTCTAGACCTAAACTGAAGAGATTAAAATAATTTTCAACTTTCCCCTCATTAATTTCAAGTTCAAGCCCCTAACTACAAGGTTAATCTAGTTTTTGGTTCATATATAATGATCTTTAAAGGAAATTTGGAACACGTTATCTATATAAAGTTATTAAAAATTGGGTGCTTTTTTTTGGGGGGGGGGGGTATTCGAATGTATGTCTAATGTGCTTTCTCTATTAATTTAGAGATATTATCCTTCTCTTAAGGAGTTGAAGACACTTCATCAGACTATCTTCATAACATGAATATCTTGATACGCTACTGTATATCTTTATATTTGCTAGGAATTCACTGACGCATCAGTTTGGCGTTACATTATAAGCGTCAGAATTGGACTTATAAGGTATTTGTACCCTATATGGACAGGGCTCTCAATATGGACACCCCTAATATTTTTAAAGGTAATAATTTTGATCGAGAGATGGCTCAACATTTTCGCGAAGAAAATCAGTTGAAAAGATAATTAAGGCTGGAAAGTGTAAAAAAGCACGTTGTTCGCCATTTAGGAGGAAATTTGTTGTTTCGAGATGTGCTGATCTTAATTACTTGTAAGCTTAAATTCTTATTAGATATGGTTAAATTACATTAAATGTTGAAAAGTGGAGTATATTAGAAAGCTAATGAAACATATTTTTGATTGCTATTGCATATTTTGCTTAAAATTATTTTCCTTATTCATTTGTTAGAAGATTTAGTAAAACTATGCCCGGTTCCCAATATGGACAGCTTATGCCCCCATCGAGTACAACTGTAAGAAAGAAGAAAATTCAACGTTGCCAAGCAATAAATTGAAAAGGCATCAAAGTGGTAAAATCTTTGTTCAACAAGATGCCATTTGAACAATCTTCCAAAAACATTCCTCCAAAAAACCCTTGCAGAAAAATAAAAAGACTCCCCCCCAGTAGGATATATGTTGGCGAAATCGTAGGTACCAATGGTATGACCTCCTCAACAAAGGAGAGCTGGTACTGCTTCTTTTGCAGTATTTATGCTTTTTCAAACATGCGGCCATGCATCACATGTCGCATATATATACATGAGGATTATGTGGGACTTACTGCCCATGGTGAAAATGTTTCTATCTCTCCATGCTGTGAGGACTGAGTAATAACAGATGTAAATTCGCAGACAGATGCAATAAAGCTAAGCAAAACCAACATTATTATTTCATAATATTTACTAGTAACTATGGGGCTGTGCATGGACCTTCGAAGGGTAAAAACCGAGAATGATCCCCCCTTTCTAAAATGCATGTTCTGAAGATATTTACTGTATCCCCTCCTCTTCCGAATACTTTTAAGATACATTTTTTTATTCCCTCTCTTCTAAAATCCTTTGGAAAGTGACTCTTCCATACACACTGTGTAGAAATACAATAACGAAAAACCTGTCCATAATAGAGACAGGTAGTTCCTTATATGGACACTTGTAAACATTTTTTTTGTTTTTATCATTTAAATTAAACCAGAATAATTACTAGGTCGCTAATTTCAATAATGATAGTCAATAGTCCCAGGATACGGGTCACATATTTTTGGAGTCCTATGACTTGTAGATGGAGGTGAAAAAAATACATTTTCCTTAGGGTGTCCATATTGGGTACAGGTACCTTATTACAATCATAGTTTCTTTTCTTTTTATGTAATTTTCTAGACAATTCGTATCTCGACTCTAGCGCCATATCAGTTGTCATCTGCAATAAGACCAAAGACTGAGTTAAAAGCGTATAAAACGCTCATTCTCAGTTACATTAAGGCATAGGGAATGGGTACTTCAGTCTTGATGATGAGGCCCACATAAAAGGTGCTCGACAGTATACTTTACCTTGTTGCAAACACCAGGCTTTGGGGATTTCAGACATTTTCTTATCTGAAGCTACAAGAAACTTATTTGCTATATTTCTAGCTGTGATTCGCCTGCTTATTTTTACCAATGTACCAATATACTTACTTTCTAAGCCACATTTCTCATAACAAACGTATTTCCCATGATATCTATAACAATCTCACTACTTTGAAATTCTCTCCAGTGATTGAAACACTGAAAGATGTCGGATTATGTAAAGACAATTATTTACAAAAATTATATAATGTACTTTTTGTTGCATTTCTGCATTTTTTTCAATATTATGATTATGTGTAAAATGATCTATACGATGTCTCTGAAGCACATATTTCATAGCAATTTGTAATCCATCAGTTGTTTCTATCGCGTTTCAATTTCATTTTCAGCAATAGCTTTCAATTTGCGCCACATTCTTTAAATATACTGAGTGTTCCGGATAGATCGATCAAATTCGATAGAGATACAAATAGTAAAACAGAAGAATCACATGTAGTAAATTATGGATATAAACGAACGCGTAACATTATAGCTAGCATATGTGTATTTTCACAACTTGGGGTCGCATGCAAAGCTCCTTGACAAGTCCAGCTGTTCTTCATTCGATAAGCAGATGTAACATAAATTATTATACGTTAAATGAATATGCAAATATGCATCTAATTTATAATGCTGCAGAGGAAAGAGCGGCGCAAATGTATGCAGAACGCTACCCTAATAAGCACTAATGTCAACATTAATGTTTGCATGTGTCCACTAAAAACTATAAGGTACTGGATCGAATGCGAATGCCTGTCATGATTTAGAAGTCAATTGATCGATACTTACAGAGACGTTCAAGGAAGCAATCTTAAAATCCTGTCGAAGAATAATCAAATTTTCAGGACAAAATGACACTACTTGTGAGTTTTGTGTTTCCCACTGAAGAGTGTGATGGATAATGGACAATGAACTTAATGTAATAGTTGATAAAGCAAATAAATTAATAATATCCTCCAGGCTGCTGATATATTAATTAAAAAACATAAGTTTATATGAGTTGCACTATGTTTCACGATAAAATGTTCACGTATTATTTACTCGGAATGCTGCTAATTTCTGGTATGCCTGAATAAAGAATGAGGAATGATGATGAATGAATAAAAATATGATTTAAAATAATATTTTATCGTTTGTAAAACTTTTAATTCTTAATTCTGATTTTCCTTAAGTATTAACATGGGAATATATGTTTAAATGTATGGGCTGAGTTTCAATAATACATTTAAATATATTTTTCTTTCTTATAAACTATTTTCGTTCTCATATTTTTTTCTTTTTTTAAAGAGAAAAATGTATGGATAATATTAAATGCTAATATAACCGTTATTTCTAGAAAGGAAAAAAATCATTTATATCAGCCTTAGAATTACAATTTTTGAACCAGGCTTAATGCATTTTATTTCAAATATAAATATTATCTCTAACGTTGTATTTCATTATCATTTATAATAGTTATTATTAATGATGGTATATAAAGGTTTTTAAATATTAGACTTAAAACTATTCTTCAGAAAAAAATATAGAAAATAAAAAGAGCCTGAAATAAAACGTGAAATCTTAAGATCTCAGATAAATTTATTCAATGGAACTATTTAAATTCGTATTCATTATCAAAACATTTCTTTTAATTTATACTTTCAGCATTAGCTCTTTTCTAAGACTATATTTTTATACTTCAATACTTTCACTCGCTTTTCGAGTTAAACCGATGGGGATCAAATATTATTAATATACATTTCTTAAATAATTTTTCAAGAAATGGGTATATTTGCTTAGTTAAATATTTTCTTTGATAAAGTAATGATGACTTAAAAAAAAGTTTATTGAATAAAATCTTAAGTAAAATGTATAAAAGAAAAGAAAGAAAGAAAATTATAGTTGTATGCTTAATTTTTTTTTTTTTACCCTTTCGTTTACAGCCAATTTCAGTTTAAGGAATGGATATGTTTATTTAATTAAATGTTTTTCTTTTATAAGAATTGGATAAATTCCTTTTAAAATCTTTTCTGGAGGAAAATTTAAATAACATAAGAGTATTTTTAAAATATTGTCTAGTGAAATGGTGAAAAAATAAAACTTTTTTAATTTGCTTGTATGACAAAATAGAAAATATTATGCAATTTAATAAAAAATATGATTTTTCCGAATACTATTCCTTATTGAGTGTAATACAAAAGTCGATATATAAATGATCTTGCTAAGAAACTCTTGTTAGCACTTTTACTACCAGCGTTACGTAAACGTAACGCATTTATACCTGAAAAGTTTCAAACCAGTTATTTTGTTCAGCAATTGATATATTTAATTTTAGAATTTGTACTATTAAGCTAAACATTATATACGGGTTAATTAGACGGAACACCAAGATTTCCGTTTCTTCCTCCTTCATGCTCGAGTGCCCACGCGCGCGCACAACAACGCCATTCTGTCCAATTTCATAACTTGATGCATTACTACGTTTTTCCCAAACATAACAATAAAATTTTAACCGGTTTTTTTGCTACGACATTTCGTACCTTTTAATTTGAACATCTCAAGTATATTTAATTTAATGAAATTTATCCTGAAATGAGAAAAAATCATTCAATGTCTTTCAAACGTTACTTAAACATATCTTTGTCATTTGAATTATGCTTTCGAAATTCGCAAGGTAAACATTCATCGTATCTTACAATTGATGATAAGATGGATACAGTTTTCAAAAACGATTTTTTTTTTATTCAGCGAGAAAAAATATAACGTTTCATCAATAAATAAATTTTTCTTTAAAATTATTCTTATTTTTTTTGTAAGAAAAAGTTTTGAAGCAAAGAAAAATTCAGAAGAATTTCTAAAATAAAGATTTAAATTATTAAAACGTTATGAACATTTAAGTCGTTGTATTTGAAAAAATATATATTACTTCAACCTTTTTTATGTTTTTTGTATTTTGTCCGTATGTTAAAAACAACTAATTTTTGAAGAAAAAATTACAACCTCGAATGACTGATATCCACCATCTGCTTGCAATTGCTCAATATGTATGATGTTGATATTGCGATTTCATATTACTTAAATTCTTTTACTTGTTTTCTTACTGTGCTACATTTGGAAAAGTTTATCGAACGTAGTTTGGCACAAAATTTCATCCATTCTAGCACTTTTCGTGATAATCATATAAAAGTAATTGTCCATGTATTAAATATCAGAAAGTGTATTTTAATCAACTGTGAGGCTCGAAATGATTCTCTGTTCTGCCATGGTGTACTATTGCAACACCAGAAAAAGAAATATTTTAGCTTATTACTGCACAAAAATTTCTTAATATAGCATTTTTATAAACGATTTCTCATTTGAAAGCTAAATTATACTCTTACAATTTATTATATGCACATGATCAATTTTTTAATAAAAATATCCGAAAATATATTTGCACAATTCTGTATAAAACAAATAAATAAATCATATTAAAATTATTTATCATAATATTTTTATTTTAATTATAATAAAAATATTACAATTTTGTTTTATAAGAATTCAATTTCTGCCGGAATTGCGATAAAAGTATGCTGTCACTTACTGTCTTTCTACCATTAAATCCATCAAAATTGTGCAGCATAAATTTTCACAAGTTATGAAAGTACTTTCTCTGTCTTTAATAACTTTATAAACTACATTGACTTCTCAACTATTTACATATTTAATCATATCTTCGTCATTTTAATTACGCCGTCTAAATTCATGTGGTAAATTTTCACCGTATCTGACAGCAGTTCATGATAAGAAGAGTAAAGTTTATGAAAGTGATTTTTTTTAATTTGTGCAATGAATAAAGAATACGTTGCACCATAAAAATAGAGTTTTCTTTTTAATCCAGATGAGTTTGCTGATTAGAAATTTAAATGATTAACATTTTATGAGAATTAACATCTTTCTAGTTGAAAAATAATCATTTTTCCCTGTTTAACTTTTCGTACTGTAATTGATTTTTATAAATAAACAATTTTTGAACAAACAAACAAAAAAGAAAATTAAAAAATACAATGTGTTCAAATGTCTGTAATGTACAGTTTCTAAAATTCACTTCTAATTTTTAAAAGACAATAATTTTATTAAAATCCCTGAATACCAGTTGGCATAACATACCGAAAATATTTTGACAGAAAAGAATGTTTTTGTGATAATTCTTCATTCAATGCAAGTCCACATCCGGTTTAATTTAAATTGTCATCATTAGCGTCTTATTATATAGAAAAAAAGCTTTGATATGAGGCACGGGCACATGCTCAAACAGGAAGACTTTGCCCAAGCTATGTCAATCAACGCTACAGACACGTTCACTTAAATAAATGAGATCACTCATCAAACATTAGACAGGATAAAAAGGTCTTGCCAAGTTTTCGGGCAAAATTCTATTTACGAACCAACATTTTTTGCTCGGATGTGGTCATATTTTTATTTAACTGGTCGTCAGCAAAGAAAAAAAAATTGACATCAATTGCAAAATTTGTGATTGATGGCTCTTGCTGATACATTCATTAGTAACGCTTCTTTTTTATCTCTGCAGTTATTATATTTTGTATTATCAGTACGTAACTTCATAAAATAACATCAGACCTGATTGAATGCTTCCTCGGTCCTTTTAAACAGATTTTCCTTTTCCGTTTACAGCCATGTGGTGAATGCGCCTTACTTTCCTTAGGACACAGATAGTTTGCCCTGATGTTTGTAAATATAAGGCTGTGCAACTTACAGTGATATTTTGTTCTAATAAAGTCAATGTATGAGATTATTGAATAATTGTAAGCTTTTTATATCTCATATGTGCGTCCTAAGTGCTTCTTTTAGCAGAGGAAAGAATTAAAAAAATCCCTTTTTTTAAAGCACTTCCAAATCTAAAAAAAATAAAGGGGAAACCTTAAATAATGTTAAAGCTGCAAGAGTGACTACTGCACGTAATCATCGCGTGATAAAACCTCAACTGAATCTTTTATTTAAAAGTGAAAGAAATAAAAAGAAACATTCAAAATTGAACCTTTAAATTGAATGTCACAAGTTTTTTTCTTTTTTTCTTTCTTTTCTTTTTCTTTCTTTTTTTGTTAGCACTGTAGTTTCATGCAGAGCTTTCTTTTCACACTAAACATGGTATTATAAACACTGTGTCCACTTAAAATCGGTATTTCCGAAGCTGTTGTATTGTATTAATTCCCAAGAATTTTCAGCTCCATAACTGGAAATTGTGCATAAAATATTAATATTAATGCTACTAATTCTATATGTTTGTCAGTTAATGATGTTTGCTGAACACACAAATATTTACTTGAGGTCTTATAGCAACAGAAAAACTTGAGTGAGTTTTCTGGGAGGAAAGAATTGATTAAGGCACTGTAAAAGCTACTTGGGTACGTTTCGATAACGACGGGTAGCTTATAAAAATATTTTTTATGAATTCTTCTTTAGATTTTAAAGATAAATGTGAAAATTCTAAAGATAAAGGAATGCTTTTCGGAATCTTGAGTGACCCATAAAAGGTTTTGTTTATGTTTCGATCATATTTACAGTTCAATTCTCTAAATTAAAATTTTTTTAATACTCTAACCCACAATCATAGATTCAATATATTAACATGTCTCTGTACAAAACTCGAGACGATACGATAATTTTGATTGCTTAAAAACTTTTTTGAAGTATTAGATTAGAGAATAATAAAGTTTCATTAAATAATTTTTGTGAAAATGATACACGCATATAGAGACATAAAGGCGAATAATGAGTACAATCAGAAGCTTTTCTGAAGTCGTTCAATAATAGGTTAAAAATGTGTTTCAAATCATTCTCGTACTAAATTTTAACACTTTCCAATAAAGTTGAAAAGTATTAATGCATTCCACTCGTCTGGCCGACCGTCCGCAATCCAACTGTATCATAAATATACTCATATTTTCATACAGTTTTAAATACTGTTTAGGGTCCACTAATTTAGAAATGTTTGGTATTGTAATTGAAGTATATTGAATTAACAGTTTATTTATACTCGTAGTGCCAACGAGAAGAATACGATTTCATTATTGTCCATGGCGAAAAATCGTTTGCAGAGTGTTTTAATGACATTACGATTTTGCATATGAATTAACACATATATTAAATCACTGATTACATTAAAACAGGACATTCATAAAATTTTTAATCCATTTACAGGGATACACAAAAAACGGTTAAAATACTGCCTTCGACTATTACTTTTTGAAATTACGTTTCCAATTTCGCCATGCGCTTTTAAATTTAATTATTTTTTAGAAGCATTCGTAACTATGTATATCTATAGTCGTCGTCTGATCCGTCTGTCTGTTTACATATAACAGCACAAAAACTATACAACCGAATCGTTTGAAATTATAAATGTTTATTTGTTAAAGAATTTTGTTGAGTTTTTATTTCAAGTTCTAGTAAAATTGATTATATAGTTCAAATGCAGGGACAGTCAAAAGTATTCAACTATATTACCGCCAATGGGATGGAGTAATTTCAAATGCTTTTTAACCGACTTCCAAAAAGGAGAGGAAGTTATCAATTCAACGCGTATGTATTTTTTTTAATGTATGTTCACCGATTACTCCGAAACTATTCAACCAATTAACTTGATTTTGGTGTTAAATGAGAGAGCTTGCTCTCGAATTGGTACCACTTCTGTTTCATAGAAATTGGTTCAGTACTTTTTTAGTAATTAGGCAAAAATTAATAAAATTAGTGATTTCTCGCAAATCAGTAGTAATATGGATGTCGAATAGATTTACTGATGCCAGGATGGCCAAGCGGTCTAAGGCGCTTGATTTAAGATCTGGTTTTACAAAGGCAGCTTGGGTTCGAACCCCACTCCTGACGTACGTGTATACAGTACTTTTTTCCTTATTATAATTTTTAAATATATATTTAACTAGCAAAAGCCATGCTTTGTTTGGATTCGCGAAGCATTATTTTATAAAACAGATATTTGAAAGTAACAATATATTTTTTTATTATTATTATTTTTGCATCTTTATTAAACAAAAACGTTATTTTATGTTTTGGCGCATTTTAATTTTTTATTTATGATGTAAAGCTGGCATAATAAGATATTTTCGAAGCAAACTTTTACAATTTTTTTTTAAATTTTCAACTAAAAGCTCTTTTAAAGATGTTTTTACAATTTCAAGTAGCCACTGGTGTTTTTTAATTGTTTGAAATATGCATGTTTCCAATCTTTGTAATCAACATCCGATAATCTTTGATAGCTATTTTAGAATAATATATTTGAAGAAAGTTACTACTTCAAAATCCTATTTTCTGGAAAAAACATTTGAAATCTGCTTTCGTTGATACTATGAACTTTTAACTGTAAAACATTTTATTTTAATTTCTTCGTTTTTATACATGTTAGCGTATGAGAATTGCTGTAATTCTCTCCGCGTGGGAGAACTTTTTACTTTCTGCGAATGGCAACTCAATTAATGGAATTACCTTTTAACGAAGCGCTCTCTCATTCTCGCAGTGACGTTTTCACGAATAATTATTGTTGTGTTTGCGAACTTATTAAAGTCTTATTTTTCTATAAATCCTTCTGATTAATGAGTCGATATTATTTAGCCACAATACGACCTTCGCAAAAATATTTATAAAGAGCTTGAACCAACAACTTCACGCAGATCTTTTAATTTTTCATTTATATAACAAATTTAAGAATTAATTTTATTTGTTTACAATTATTTTGTTGCCAGTTTACAAAAAAAAAAAAAAAAAAAAAAAAAAAAAAATCCATAATACAATTCTTTTAAAATGTTTAAGTGCCATCTGTGCAAACGATTTTGCGGGATAATGAAAACATGTTTTATTTAATAAATTAATCCTGATTCTATCTATAATTATTTACTCCATGATTTAAACTTTTTTTCCTGAAAATATACGCGTTTCATTTTTTATTTATTTGCTAAAATGCGTCCGTATTGGAAATGCATGTAAAATAAATTAATTAAAACAATAATTTTTTTAACGTTTTACTGTAAAAAGATTTATATTCTGCAAATCTACAGATCATAATTTATTTTTGTGTTTAATTTGAAGTTAAAATATTGAATAGTTTTTTTGTAAAGCGTACGACAAATTGTAATTTGAGTGGACTAGTAGAGGATTCGCTTCGCTCATCCTAACAAATTAAATACTAATTATACTATTAGGAATATTTTGTATTTAACCGTTACCACAGAGTATCAGAGATTTTTTATTAACTCAATACTTTATCAGTGAAAGAGTATTCAAAAAGAGAATAGACTTGCGAAAGGTAACATGACATTGAATAAGTTCACAGAAGAGGATGAAATCCGGACAGCCGAGCGGTCTAAGGCACCAGATTTAATCTTTGGTTTTGAAAGAGAGTTCGGTTCGAACCTCACTCCGGCCACATGTGTATAGTATACCAAAAAATTTTCCGTGTTTTTATATATTTTTAAGTGACTTCAAAAAAGGAGAGGATGTTATCAATTCGGTGCGAATGTATTTTTTTCTATGTATGTTTACCGATTACTCCGGAACTATCCAACTGATTAATTTGTTTTTTGTGTTAAATGAAAGAGGCTACTCTTCCATTGGTACTTCTTCCATTTCATTGAAATTGGTTCAGTACTGTTTTAGTAATTAAGTAAAAACTAATAAAATTAGTGATTTTTCGCAAACTAAAAGTAACATGGACGATGACTAAGCTCGCCGAATGGAGTGCAGTCACGTGGCTGAGCGGTGTAAGACAACAGATTTGATTTCTGGTTCTTGAACGAGATCGTGGGTTCGGACCCCACTCCTGACATATGTGTATGGTTTACAGTGATTTTTTCCCATATTATAATTTATATTTACTGACTTCAAAAAATCGTTAACTTTCAACTAAAAAGAGAAAAATAAACTTTTCTACCAAAAATTGAACGGACTTCAAAAGCTCTTGCAAAGTGAAAAATAATTTTTTTCCAGATAGTATTAAGAAATTAAACTAAGAGCGTAGTATTTATCATGCGTATTATTATATTTATGTAGATTAATTTGATTTTTTTGAAGTCGGTGCCAGCCAAGCCAAGTTCAAAATTAAAATTAATTATCCAATGCAAATCGTAAAAGAATAAAGTTAAATTTTTAACTAAATATTAAATCGTAAAAAAACTCGTAGATACTTGGATGCGTGTCTATTGGAAAATTACGTGTAGCTTGGCTTGGCTGGCACCGACTTCAAAAAAATCAAATTAATCTACATAAATATAATAATACGCATGATAAATACTACGCTCTTAATTTAATTTCTTAATACTATCTGGAAAAAAATTATTTTTCACTTTGCAGTAGCTTTTGAAGTCGGTTCAATTTTTGGTAGAAAAGTTTATTATTGATTTTACGTCCGTTGAAAGATAAAAAAAAACTAATATGCATTTATGAAGGGCACTAAAATGTACATTTTGTAGAATATACCGCACAGAGTGCATGTGTTATTCATTTACAGGGTCATACAGAGCAATTTCATTACATAACAAATGGGGGGAGGCACATTATTTGCGGCATACTTTTACAAAGTTAAACTGTTTAACATATGATGAAATTGATACACATTGCTTGGTTTCCTTATTTTTTTCTTCTTTGTAATATAACGGGTATGGTAAGATTATTTTGCAATTATGCATGTACGCATGAAATATAAAAACAAAAAAGTTCATCGGTTTGTGATGGCAAACTGTCTAACTCTATGACACCGTGTTACAAGTGTTTAGAAGTTTCATCGATTTTAATTCTTATTCTGATATTCGTAACTAACTCGTCATAAATAAGGCAACAATACTACTTTGATCGATTGTACTGTTGTCATAGGGATCTGTTCAAACCTGCGTATCTCTTGCAATTTTCACACCAAAATATATTACGCAAAATAATTATTTCACACATACACTCAAAATTTAGTCTCTAAATTATGTACTGAATAGCGCATAAATTAATTATTTCCTAAATTTAACGATACATTTTTATGCTCCGATTTCTCTATATGTATGACAGTATTATAAATATACCTTTTCATGGAATTTTTTTTCTGTTGAATCATAATTATTATGATATTTAATATTGATAATAAATAATGAATTATATATTTAATATGTTAAATAGCTTTGCTAATGAATTATTACAGTACATTAAACTTTTTAAATTTTAATACCATGTTTTATACAGTTTTGATATACAGATAGTTTATATAATCTGTTTCTAGATTCTAGGATGAATCTAATTAATATATAATTTTAATGAGAATCTTTCCAAACATCAGATCCAGACATGAATTGTTTAATAAATAAAATATCTAAAACCCAACATATTTATTTTTTCGATCCATGCAATAGCGATCCATGCTGTTTTTGCGATAATTATGTTTCTATTCCTAACGCATCTTTAAAATTATTTTGAAACTAAACAGGCAAAAATTAATCACCAAAATAAGTAAGAAAATAAGAAATATAAAAACTTTCATTGGAAAAGTTTCCTTATAACTGGGAATATAAATGTGTTCAAAACACAAAAGTATTGATCTCGGCACCTGAACGAAATGTTTTCGGTTTACAGTCTGGAATAAAATAGATCTTAACTTACAAAGAAATTCAGTTCCTGTTAATCGATACATCCATTTCCCATTAACTCAATCTAGATGAATATAATTCAGTTTATCCAACGTGAAAGCATTTGTTTACATCACATTCAGGACTCTTTATAAAGAATTCTGTCTAAAAAGTTGAAAGATTGGGTAAAAGAGATGTTATTATTTTTTTCTATAGTAAAAATTATGATACTACATTTTTTAACACTTTCCAGCAAAGTTGAAAAGTGTTTATGCATTCGGTTTGCCTGGCCGTCTGTCCGCGCTCTAACTCCCGTAAATATACTCGGATTGATCTGAATTTTTTATATGTTATTGATGTTTAGCCTAGCCCAAACTCCATTGAAAATGAAGTTTCTACTATGGTTAGTTTATTTACAGGGATAGTCAAAATTTTTCCGATACATCACGGTCTATGGGAAAAAATCGTTTCAAAAGAATTTTAAAAGTGTTACACCCTTTTAAACTTATTCAAATTTACATGGATTCGCAAAGTGCACTAAAATACGCATTCTATAAAATATGCTGTCAAAATAATAGTTATTATTCGTTTACAGGTCCACTCAAAATAATTCCATTATACAATAATAAAGGTGGAAATTGTTTGCCACGTATTTTAATAATGTTAAACGGTTTCAAGTATCATAAAATTGATATGCACCGCTGAGACTTAATATTTAACCCATAATAGGAAGTGCATAGCTTTTACAGGGACACACAAAATATTTCAAATGTTATATTTTTATCCGAAATACTGTGTATTACCGATGATAGCTGATGGATGGTTGAAATGCATTTTTAATAATGATATGCGCTTTTAAGTTTTACAAAATATCTGCAAATTATATGGTGTATATAAATGTTAAAGTTGATATACAAGGTTACACAAATAACTCAGAAAGGTTACTGAATATGAGAGTAATTAACTTAAAGGTGGTAGTTATGCACTTTTACGTTGAACTGCTTTCCTTTACTAAGAAATGCTTAAAGAATATAGGTAAAATGATATACAGGGTCACGCAAAAAATTAGCTACATGGTCTCCCATATGTGATAATTTCTGGAAATGTGATTTAAATAGCTTTAAGAATGTGTTTGTTTGAACTAAATTTTAACAAAATACTGGCGTGTAGTAGAGATACTGGATAAATTACAGGGCTGAACAAAATTATTGACTTATTTTCCATCTATTAGAATGAAGTGCTGCAAGAGAAATTTCAGCCAGTTAGGTATTTTCTTGCTAAAGTAAATTTTTCCATTTTATTGAATATATGTATCAACCGACGCGACGGATCAAAAACAGGGCTGTTAGAAGTATTTCAATACAGATTTGGCTATCGACAGTAGCATCTTATTTCCCAAAATAACAAAGTTTTGTTAAAGATTTCAGGAAGCGTTGGAAAGTGTTTCATAATCTATGCTTAACGCATGATTTTTCTTACTTGTTAAAAATAGATTTATGTTTTACTTTATATCAAATTTAAGCTATTCAAAGATAATTTTATAATTACAGAAATAAAATAATTTTGAGTCAACAAAATAGTATTGCTCACGAAGACACACAAACAAAATTAGATAAAAACGATCTTTGAAACATAATGGGGTATGTTAAGGATTTTGTGCATGTGGAAATAGTCTATAATTATATCAAAAAAGAAAAATAATGTATCATGCATAGGTTATGAAACTTTTTTCCAAGACATTCTGAAATCTTCAACAAAACTTCGTAATTTATACAAATAAGTTAAATATGATAATTATCTCTTATAGAAAACACAATAAGCATATTGAGAAATTGATTTTAGCAGAAACCGCCCATATCCAAATATGCATTTAATTTCCTTTCAACAACCAAGTATTTGATCTGTAGATTAACATACATGCTATACAATGCAAAAATTTAATTTAGCAAGAAAGCGCATAACAAATTGAAATTTCTCTTTCAACAATTTATACTAAGAGATGGAAACATATTTGTTTTTTTCAGTTCTGTAATTATTTTATCACACAATACTATTAAGCTAAAATTTATTTCAAACTAAAACATTCTTAAAACTTCTAAAATCATATTTCCAGAAATTATCAACCATACACAGTTGCGAGTTGTTGTATATCACTTTATCTATATCTTAAAAAAATTCTTAGTAAGCTAAATGCAATTTAGCGCAAAAATGCATAAAGTATTAAAGATCAACCTTTAAGCAATTTATGCTCATACACAGTAATGTTTACGAATTCTTTTGTATAAACCTATATATCAACTATAGCATTTTTATACATGATACTGATTGCACAAATATAATAAAATTTAAAATCGATATTATTATTAAAATGCATTATTACTAATATACAATACTTTAGATAGAATATTCTACATAAAATATTTTGTGTGTCCCTTTAAATGCTATGCACTGCCTATGATATCGTTTATTTTTGGTCTATAACTTTTGGCTATTAAAAGACAGCAGTTCACAATATTTCTCTCTAAAAAATCAATTTTCAAGTATTTAGTAGTATTAAGGTCCATACCCATACTAAACCCATACTAAAATTATATTCAAAACATATATATTTTTTAATTTATAAATTTTCTTTTTTCATAAGTTTTACTTTTTTAATTAAAAATTAGCCCCATAAAAAATGCGCTTTACAACTACTTAAAATTAAATTGAGTTAAAAAATACAGTTGAATTGTAGAAAACAGAGAAGTTAAATACCACAATGGTACAGCACTTTTAAAAAACATTTATTAGCAAGAATTTTAGGAGGAAGATATAAAGAAATGAAAAAAAAGGGTTCGTTAGAATCTCATTTCAGCTAATGTAGGCATAATGTGATTAACAGTTAAATAAATTTTTAATTAACAGTTTCACGTTGAAGATGTAAAAATAAAAATAAAGATAAAGTGTAGAGTTTTTGCTTAAAAAAAACAAAAGCTAAAGAATTTTTTGAAGGTGAACTTAAACTATTCATGTTTCGGTTTCAGTTTTAAAATTTTACAATGCTCGGACAGAGCTAATTTAATAAAAAATAAAGAATAAAAGTTAAAATATGTCTTAACTAGGACAATTTTGATTCATTACTTATTTAATTAATCAATTTAAATACGAAAGATTGACTAGGTTGACATTTCCACTTCTTAAGCAATTAAAAATTGTAAACTTTATTTTCATTGGAAATACCGATTTATTACATTGTAAGAAAATCTGTTAAGTTACTAAAATATTTCTAGGAAATTAGAATTCTTAAATTATTTTATGTAATCTTAACATGAGAAATTCGTGTAGCAATATCATTTGCACGATTTTTTTCTGTTACAAATGTACAAAAATTTCGCAGAATCTCTGGCAAAATATTTCTGTGTTCTACAATCATATTTTTCCTAATAAATTCACAGTATTGAATTTAATATTAAAACTAATGTTATCCATGTTAATCTTTAAATAAACTGAATTACGCAGCTGAAAATTGGTAATTCACAATTAATTTCATCCCAAAATCCGATATTCATGTTTGAGAAAGCTTATTAATGCAATACAAAATCTAGAGATTGATCGTAAAATATGTTTTACTTTTTCATTTTACAGAAAAATATGAGAAAATACCTCTGAAATTTAAAACACAAATGATAATTTGTATGATAATCTAACAATGTAATGACTAAAAACAAATGGTATTCCTATGATGGACATTTTAAAGATTATATTTAAGGATTCGGATTTTTTTTTGTATTAATAAATTGTTTTAAAAACATGTTTTGACATATATTACTTATATTAGATAAATAAAAAACACTACGCAACAACAGACTAGTTTTGTTTAATCATAACAAATCTAATAATTTTAACTATTTGCACAGCATTATCTCAATGAATGATACCAAGTCTCTTTTAACATAATTTCTATCGATCGAGGAAAAAGTATAAAAATTTTTACTTACTGTACATTTATATATATATATATATATATATATAAACTAATGCACAATTATTAAGAAATCGAAAAGAATTTACATCGTGTTGAACACAATACCTAATTATTTTAGAAACCGAATAACAAAAAAGTAAAATAAATAATAAAAATATTTTTGAACGAATGCATTTTACCAAATTTATTTTAGAAAAGTAAAATTTAACCCTTAAATGTCTGATTAAAAAAACAGTTTAAATTTTTTTTCGGATTTCATTTCTTTAATAAATCATAGAAAAATACTTATCAAATCTTATTATATTTTGAAAAATCTTATTATATTTTGAAAGTAAATTATGATTAATAGAACAGATTGCTGCCAATCTACATCACTGCAAACTTAAAACGAATGAGTGGATTTGGCTTCTCTGGAAAGAGCTGTAATATTTTTAATCGTGATTTTAATGAAGTTTTACTCATATTTATTTAAATTGCGTATTTAATTAAATCATCTTGATTTGAATTGATTAAAAACAACTTGTTCACTCGAGTTGTTTCAACTCTTTTCTGAGAAGCTGAATTTTAAATCGTGAGATGACTGAATTTTTTGCTCAGTGTTTGCTTTGTGAGTTATTTTGTGGGTGAAGTTTTAAGAGATTAAGATTTGCCTGAATAAAATAAGTTTCCTTTATAAAGTTGTCTCTAATAAACACACACGAATTTTAAGAGCGATAGTAAGAAATAAATTTTACTATCTCGCTGCAGAGCAAAATAAAGTGTTCTGCAAACTTCCAAACAAACAAACAAAAAAAAAAATGTATATTCCAACAAATTGAAAAACAAAACAAAACTCTATCTTTATTTTTAAACGGCACTATTGCTGCCATCTATAAGTTGAAAATTGATTTAATAATATTTTTTGTATGCATTTTAGTGAACCAATGATATTAAAGCTTCAATATTATTTACATAATATTTTAGGAGAAGAAATTTGATTCCAAAATGCTCCAAAAGGGGAACACGTCTTTCATGGTTAAATAATTGTTAAGAGTAACAAATGGAGATGCCATAAATTAAATTATGCTATTCTATTAAATTAACGTGAAAATACTTATAAAAATATAAAATAATATACGAAAACTTCAGAGAAATTTTTTATATGCTTTGTTATATAGCATGTAAGATGAAAATTAATTATAAAAACGATTTTACACAACAATTTTCAGCAAATGCATAAATAATAAATTTTGCTATTAATTAAGTAAATGATATATTAAAATTTAAAATTCCAAATTTTACTTAAAAATATTTTACGTAATTGCATATAATGTTTTCTTTCAAAAAGTAAATATTGAATTATCCCACAGGTAATTGAAGTGTATTTATTAACGTTACTGAGAAAAAACCTAGCTAATTTACATTAATTATTTTCAAAAGTAAGGATATTTCAATCTGTTTAAATTATTCATGTACTTCATTTGATGAGATAGAGCTGCGATTTTAGAATCAAACGATGCAAAGAGTTTCAATGGCCAAAATCAAGAAATATCTGAATTATTTGTTTTGTATATATCTAAATTATTTGTTTTGAAATAAAAGGATTTTGCTACAGAAAAAAGAAGTCGAAAATCTAATTTGTTAATTCATTACTTTATATACCGGAGTTTTTGCTTTAGAAAACAACTGATTTTACATTATCTAATAATAAAACATTCTCTTTGAATTGCGCAAAAATTCTTAAAGGAACTCAGATACAAATTACAAAGAGACTCAATAAATTGCACTGCATTATTCAAAACATTTTTTTGAGAAAAATCTCTTCTGATACTGTAGTATCAATATTTACAAGAAAGCGGTACTTTGCATAACAACAAAACGATTTTTCAAAGAATGAAAGGTCTGTATAAACTATCTATACGTCTTTGTGTACATCTATCTAAAAATATTAATTTCTTAGCATACTTTTTATGGTTTGTAGAAGATTATGTATTTTTTTTCGTATACCGTAACAAAAAATGAAATCTTTTATTTTACAAATGAAAAACACGAAAATCAGATATCTTTACAAAGCAATCCACCGTAATTACTGTATTTTTTTTAATTTAATTTTATTTTATATGTACCTCGGATTGCAGTTAAAAAAATAAAATGTTATAAGCATTTCAGCTTTAGAAAAAAAAAATTAGTAACTTTAAAGACTTTTCGATTCCTAGTGCAAACATGCATCAGTCACATGAATTTTTATTGTTGTCATTATAAAAAAAATAGAATCCCAGTTTTTTGGATAAATTTTAATAACATAACAGATTTTTTACAGTGCACCAGTGTACTTTTTAAGGTTTTTTTGGTGATTTTTTTTCTAAAAAATATATATTTTAATGCTGTATTTCAATCCACGTATGATTATTTTAGAAACCACCTGAAATATATTAATACATACATAATAAACAAAAAAAGGATGCCGTTTATTAATTTTGTTATGTTGCCAAAAAATTCATATTTATGTATTTAATTTTCTCCAATCTGTGAAAAAAAATTATTAAAAAAAGCAAAAATAATTTTATTTTACATTGAACATAATACACGTTTGTGTATTATGTTTAATTAGTTGCCATTCAGTTTTAATTGGAATACAGCAAGTTTGTTACATTTTTAGTTTTCTAAATTTGCTTGACCAGATTTTTCATGACAGATTAAAAATCATTTGGAAGGGAAATAAGGAATAAAAGAAAATTTACCTTGTTTAGTCAAATCTTGCTTTAACGGATGAAGACAAAATGATTTTAATTTTTTTTATTATTTAGTTGAAAGTTTAATTTCTAAGTTTTGTGTTTAAAAATATGATTCATTGTATATCTTTTATTATTATTTAGGCAATTAATTAAAGATATACGTATCCCACTGTTGGTTGAAAATCACTTTCTAAACTATCTCAGTAATAAATATCGTTAAAATGATTTACTTGTAAATTTTCTTTGACTGCAGGTAACTTTTTATGAATCATAGTTATTATCAAATAGTATTATTTTTGCCACAACTATATACATATATACAACAGTTTAATATCAATATACTATTTCCAATACATTGTAGAAAACAAGAAATTGAAAGTAAAGCAATATATATATATATATATAGATAGATAGATAGATATAGATGTATATAGATATATTCTTTTAACTCTATTACTGAAATTACAAATTATCTCTATATGTGAAATATTTGCATAAACAACAAGAAATAATACAGTATATTGTAAACGTAAAAATTAATATAACAAAACAGACATTTAAGATGGGGGTAAAAAATGTTCAAATGCTTGAATTTATAATATTTTTAGAACCAAGCCAGAATATGTTTCTTTTAAGATTTTAACACAGAATGTAGGCAAAGTTAGCTTAACTAATAATTAAGTATTTAATTAACATGTAGAAGGTTTCACTTTTGAAAACATAAAAAAGTATTTTTTTTATTTCAAGGAATGATTAATGAATTATGCATGCTAAAGGTATTTGAAGTTCTATTTTTATACTTTTGCTGACAATAAATCTGGTGTTAATTTACTTTTCTTTCTTTGAAAATTTAGTATATTCAAAGCTTTAGAGATCACGGAAAATAATGTTCTAGTTAAGGAATTCTTTTTCTTGGAATGGATTAGGTATGTTATAAACTAAAACTAAAATTTACAAAAGGTTAAAGAATAACAGGAATCTTTAATTTATGTATATTTCATTAAAAATATGCTTTAAAAAATTGAATTATAAATTGAAATAAATGAAGTGTTTTGCTGTAAAATGGTTGATAAGAAAAATAGTAAATCAAACAATTATGAAAACTGTGTTAATTTCAATTATTTTTGCTAGAACTATATAAATTTAAGTATATTTAGCTATTTGAAATTATTTTGGATTATGAAAACAACATTCTTAACTACACAAAAGAAAATGCCAATCAGCGCAAATGTCTTCCATCAAATTTACTTTTTCATGCTTAAATATAGAAAGACATAAGAAACAACGGGAAAAATGCAGATACAGAATAATAGATACAAAATAAATATAATAATAAAATACTTCGCTTGAATACAATCTGGGCACTAGCTTAATATTATAGTGACAATAATATAATGCATAAATATAATAATATCGGTCACGTTCAATTACATACATATATCGTTTTATTCACTTTTTGCTTTAAAAAAATAATTTTAATTAAGTACTTAATAAACATATCGAAGTTTTCTCTTTTAAAACCTTAAAATACTCTTTTTATTTTAGTGAATATGTAATGAATTACATATCCCACAGGTAATTGAACTTCTCTTTTGATATATTTTAGGCATAATGCACATTGAAGTACCACTTTCATTAAATACCAAATACAAATTAAATTTCTTATTGGTGCAAATTCTTTTTATGTAAATCCTTCAATTATCATTTAATTTTAAAAAAGATTTTTTTAGAAAAAAATGAAATGGATAAAGAATTTAAGTATTGTTCAAGAAAATTTTGCATATTTTATTTCTAGAATGATGAATATTTCATTTTTAGTTCCTACGATTTATTTATTATTGTAGTTTTAACTTATGCAAAAGAACAGAATTTACTATTGTAATTAATAGAAAGTTGTTCATAAATTTATGCAGCCTATTTCGTATGAAAATCATTTACTGAACCTACAATAACTTTAAAATTTAGTAACGCGATAATAGTTGTAAAATATTTTTAAATGCAGACTACCAGATACGTGTGAATGGTAATTTTAATTACTTTTAAACCAATAGTTAGAGAGATATTATTAGAGAGATGTTTCTACATATAAAGAAAAAAAAATAAAAAAATACCGAAGTTTAGCAAAAACTCGGAAAACGTGCCGATATGATAATATAATCTTTACTCCATACTATATTAGACTGAAGTTGAAAATTTAATTAATAGCATTCCATGTCTTATAGATGTTCGAAATGCTTAGAATTTATGAACTGGTGCGCCAGAATACAACATTTCTGTTATCAATAGTAAATAAATGTTACATTCAATTTTAATAGAGTTTTCTTTACCATTAAAAAGTTAAAATGTCAGAAAAATTATATGATATCCAAATAGGAATTTCCAGCATGAATTTAGATTTGTTTGTTTTCTATTCTAAAATTTTCTAAAAATTTAAAGGCTTTTCAAATTGCAATTTTCTTACGAAGCAAAATTTTCCATATACTTATAGTAGGTTATTTCCAAAGAAATGTGTCAAAATAATTTTGTAAATTATAGAATAATTGGATATCAACATTTTGTTTGCTTAAGAAGGTCTGCTCAGACAAGGAAACCAAGTCTGTAGATATAATGTCCCGGTTCGTCGGCTTTATTAAGGCCTTAAAAAACAGATTTCATCCATACCTAAAACCGCCAGAATCACGACTGTGGGTGGTATAATTATAAAAACCCATATCAGGGCGGCAATTGCCAAGTGCAAATGAATCTAACGGAAAGAGATCAGGTAAGGTGGAGATAATATAGGTGGAGAAACAACAACAACAAAAAAAAAAAAGGAATCATTCCGCCGTAGAACTCATCGCTTGTGCGACAATGGGCGGATGAATGTGCAACAAAAGTACAATTAACAAGGAGTAGCATAAACTGTTGCATACCAAGATTACGCAATTAGAATTAAAATTTGAACTAGGTGTTTATGGATGTGTTTTAGTTTGTTTAGTTGTAGGATGCGTGTAAGTACATTGTAGAACGATATCTCCAGTCCTGAGTCATAATCAAATGGTTAATTATTTTTTTCCACGGAGGTTCGAACAACATCTGTCCAACATTGTATGCTAAGCCGTATAGATGCTGTTCAAGCTCTCTTGAAATGGTTAATGCATTGATTCATAATGCATTGATTTAGCAACTTTGCATGAATTTAGTCAAGAAATAATCTATTATAAAACAATAATAAATTTTGATTCTCGTGATTCACTATTTAGGATGAAACAAGGTATGTAATGTAATGAAGACAGTGCTTCCTTTCTGTTATCTGTATAGCAGGGATGGATTTAAAAAAATGAAATAACACTATAATCCGTCGTGCAATCTCTAACTGAAAAGAAAAGAGAAATTAACGCTTTAATCACATTTTTCCCCACGAAATGACAGAGATGAAAAATATATACCTACTTAATGAAAACAAATACTCATTAAACTAAAGAAAAAAAATCACTATCGCATTTATTCCCAAATGAAAATTAAGGAAAATATGTTTGAAATAAATTATCGGAGACCGTGATTTTTATGTTATTTAGAAGAACTTTGTTTGAGAATAATGTCAATAGCTAATGAACTCTTAATGAACTGCAAAAATACCCTTTCTAGTGAAATGAGATTTATTGCTTCATTTTTTTTCCATTAAAAAATAGATTTCTTTAGCAAGGAAAAAAATTATAAATACTTTCAATAAAAAGAAATACATATCTGTGTTACTATATTTTCTGTTTAACCCTTTTGGGTCTCAATTATTTTTCAGTTTTTAGAAAAAAATACTTTTACGTTAATAACATTAACACCCGTTATTCGTGTAGATTAATTAGTGTTTAAGAAATATTTCATTGTCTGAAAGATAACGTATGTTGTTGTTTTGCACACTATTGAATTAATATTCATATGACAACAGGCTAAGGAAGAATTCTTGGAGATGTTTAGAGAATATTGTATTACAATAATATTTAACTTATATTACATCTTTCTAATACTTTTGACGCTTTATTACACACGATTATTTCAAGAAAGGAACTTTTATTTTAAATTTAATGAGTGAAATATATGTTTAAAATAAAAGAATCGCAAACGGGACAAAGAGAATTTGAATAATAATAACCATTATTATTATTACTAAATGCCGAAACATAAATTAAGTCATTTCGTAAATGCATAGACCTATACTAACATTACTACATGTAAATAATAGCAAAAGTATTTCTTAGAACAAAATAATACCCCATTAAAAGACATGTACTATTAATAGTAAACCAGACCCGAAAGGGTTAAAGCTCAAAATTTCAATAATCATATATATTATAAAGAGTGTTTTCTAAACCTACCCGATGGATTTTTTTGCCGATTGTATCATTCGATAGGAAATATTTTTCCGAAGGTTTATGATTCAAATTTACAGGGATAACTCTGATTTTTCGTAGTAAATTTAGTAATGTTCGGTTATTTTTGACAAAAGGTTACCAGTAGCTGTTTTTGGCGAAAATTATAATTGCTAAAAGAATTAAAATGGCTATATCTATTAGAAATATTACAAATATCTTGCAAATAATAGCAGAAAATAACTACTGATAATATTAATAATAATAAAAAAAGACCGCTTAAATGACGCGTAATATTATAAAAATATATTTATCTTGAAAATGAAAAAAATATTTGTAATGCTTAAAAAATAAATTAACGCGAAATATAACAATTGGTTCAACTTTTGGTGACTTATCCCTGGTGTTAGAATAAAAACATGAATTTCAGAAATTGATTAAATGAATTTTGAATGATAGTTATTTCCCTTTTTATTAATTTCTTTCTCTTTTTTATCGAATTTCTGTATAACATAACTTACAGCAGAAAATACAGCAGATCTGATTGTAAAAGACACTGTAAGTTGTGAGTTACTATTCGTTTCTATACCATTTTCATCTGGCTTTTGTCGCCAAAGAATGTGTTTTTAAGCCGAAAATGTACTACTGACTTAATGCCTGACTTAGATTATTAATGGTCGCAATAATGTTGTTTTTTTTTTCAAGTGAAGATAATTTATAGAGTATATTTTAATATTCAATCGTAAATTATATAGATATGATTATAACTCTTTTATTTCTTTTTGCAAATGTTTTCATTGTTAATTTAATTTTTCTTGCGCCATTTCGTGAATTTCACTTACAGGAAAAATTTCAATTTTAAAATTTAAAAACTGAAAAAGGAAAGATTACCCCATCGATTAAAAATCTACCCCCAAATTCCAAGATTAAATGTTAATAATGGATGATCGTAAATGTCGCATTCACTTGACATTAAGTATAATATAAATACTAATAATGTCATCAAATGATTTTTAATTTGACATTTCTGCTTTTATATATGTTCTGATAATTTGTTTTTCGTTATTTAAATGAAAATTTATGCTAATCTATATAATCTGGCTAATAGATTGGCGATTTGTATAATTTGGTGAAATTGGTCGACGGTATTACTAAGTAGTACTGAAAGAAAAATTTTGCAATTCAAAGAAAATTTATGCAATTATGCGTTATTACTATAGATAAATTCAACATTTTGAAATGAAAAATTCCCGCTGAATAAAATTTACAAGTCTTTTTTAATTGACCATTTCCTTTTCAGTATTTCTTCAATCAAACTTTCACTATTCTCTTTCGCGCAGGCTAACAAAAATGTATTTTAAATATTTTATTAGATAAAACGTAAATAACATTTTTCTATTTCTTAAAAAAATATTTTGAAAATCTAATTCTACCATTATGTGTCTTACAAGACAAAATAGCAGAATTACTTTTAAAAATGGTTTATCTGTTAATTGTATGTTATTTGTTTATTTGGGTGTTTGAATTTACTGTTGTCATCAAACAATGCGATTTTATACCAAGAAGGCATAAGCCGGAGCGATGTTCACAATTACTAAATTCTCTCACACTAATTTTAAATGTGTGAGAGCATTTTTAGGATATTTTTTATGTTTAATTGTAAATATATAAATAGCAATTATAACAAAAAAAAAAAAAAGAAAATGCGTATAATGTTTAAATTTTAGTATAAATGTCTTCCTCATCCAAATTGCAAAATAATTTAATTGCAACTTTTTAAAGTTTTGGCGCAGATGTCATATACGCACCACATTCGTACGATTATAACAAAATGGCGATTTTATGCCACACATGGTAAACCGACTATGGCTATTTATTTATTAATAAACTATTTATTAACTTTCATTTTGTTTTTTAAAATAATATAAATCATTTTGTTCTATAGCTATTAATTAAACTTTTTTATTTATTTTTTTTCAAATAATACAAAATTAAAAAATATTTATGAAATTGGTAATTAAAAACCAAGTTCTCTAAATTGGCGCCAGAAAAAAATTGCGCCAATGTGGTGCATACATGGCATCTGTGTCAAAGTTTTTTCTTATACATAAGTAGGGAAAATGCAGTATAAATACCGATCAAAGTTTTTTTCAAATGGAAATTTTGTCACGAATTTTGTCATATACTCATCGAGGTACCTCACTGGCGCCAAAATAACATTATTTGCTTCATATGGTAACCCAGCTATAGTTGTTTATCTGATGATAAGTTGTTTATTTACTTTCATTTTTTTCTTTTTTGAAATGATATTTGTTGTTTTGTTCTATAGTTACATTTTATTTATTGTTAATTGCTGTTTAAAATGATAGAAAAGTATAAAATATACATAAATTTCTTTGGTATTCTAAAACGAGGATTTTGCCACATTGTAGTTGCAAGATAATCGTGCTAAACCTATTGCGTATATGATGTCTGTGTAGGAATCTTTTGTGAAATATAAAAACTGTAAATTGGCTACTACTTGATTATCACGTCAATGAATTTCGCCAAATCGTTTGCCAAATTATACAAATTTACATAATTTTATCTTAAATAACTAAAGAGAAAATGCTTAAATACGAAAGAGCAAATCATTTTGTTTTCATTTTTCAGGAGGAAATTTTGCAATAATAAAGCAATTGTTGTAGTGAGAATTTTAATGTGTGTTTTTTTATCGTTGGCAACTTGCTGTAACGAAAAATGTTTGTTTTTTTCCTGCTATTGTTTTGTAAGAGCTGGTTTTGTGAAAGCCATGTTAAGATGGTATTCAAATTTTTGAATCCTTCCCAATTACCTTCCCCTTGGGCCGATTTTGCCCATTTGCCCCACTGAGATATTAACCATCTCAATGTACTTCACGAGTTTGAAATGATTCTTGCATAATTGTGCCTTTTATCGCGCGGACAAAATTTAATATATATATATATATAAACTTTTTAAGTGGGAGTAGCTTTGGGCTCCTGGTTTCACATAATGAAAAGTTGTGAAGAAATTTTTCAGAAGTTGTAGTATGGTAACGACTGTAATAATTAATATTTCTTCAGATAAGGAAACATTTTAAATCCTGTTGCCATAATGGTCTCATTTCGCTTCCAAATGTACACTGTTAGTAATAAACTAAAATAGTTACTTCTAAATAGCTGGTTTTTGCGCAATGTTTAAGATAATTTAATATCACAATGGTGTCTAAATCGTTTTCAGCAATGAGCAAGGTGCTGCTGAAGGTCCAAATTATTTAAAATACAAATTTAAATTCACCAGTTCGTTTCATCCACAGTTAATTTTGAAATATTGACCAGCGCAGCGAGCATAGCCTGCTAGTTTAAGTTATAATTTTATTCAATTTTATTATTTTAAATATGGTTTGCAAAACATTTTATTAAAACATAATTTGATATTGTATTAGGAATAATGATTCATAATAAAAATAATTTACTTTTTTCCCTATCAATGGAAATCGAAAGGAATTATTGCATTATCCATTTTTTCCCAATATAACGCATTTTACCTATAACTTTCTTTTAATTCTTTGAGCGTCTAAGAGTTTCGCTTCTCTTTGTTTTAAGTTCCCACTAAACTCATAAAAGTATAAAATATTGTTTTAAGTATGGTGATAAAACATATTTCTTAATTTTTATCTGAAATATTTTTTTAAAAAGTTAACTTTAATATGTACAAAACCAATACAAAAACCTTTGAAGACTACATTCTTGGTGCATATGATTAAATGTACTTAAAGGGCTTAAAACAAAAATTGACAGATTGTGTTTTTGTACTTTTTTGACAAGTAACTCAGTGAATAATGAACCTTTAACTAACTTAAAAAAACCTTCATTGAAATGAAGGAAAATTTCTCGCGTTTAACCTTATTCTGAAATTGACCATTTCTGAATATATATATATATATAATTTTAAATGACTGAATTCGACATTTTTTAATTAATCCATTACCTATTTTTTACAGAATCTTATGTGAAAAAAATATTTGGTAAAATCTAATTTTATAATTAAATTTGATCATAAAAATTATATTGATTCTCGATACGCGGAACATTATCTTCATTATAATAACCATTGTAACTTTCATCATTTTATATAAAACATGAGAAAGAGAAAAAAAATTCTCAGATTCCAATATTCAAAGATTGTATAATCTTTTTCTCTTTTTCATCCCTACAACAGTATATATGGTCAGCGTTTCTTTTAAATTAAAAGAAATTATCTTCAATCTAATAAAAAATTTCTCTATCGAATTTATTCCCGGATGCAAATGACAGACGATATACGCTTTAAAAATACAGTTTCAATACCATTTAAGAGTATTTTGCTAATAAAAAAGTCAATGAATGGTGAACTTTTAATTAATAGAAATAAAAAAGCTCATTGCAAATAAATGGGACTTATTTCTTTCCGTTTTATTCTTTTGAAAATTTTATATATTTTATAAAAAGTATTTCTAATTGTTAGGTTGTGAAAAACAAAAGAAAAAATTTCAAAATTACATGCTTTATATAAATTTTAGCCCTTGTTTTAACATATAATAATTAAAAATTTTAATAAAGGAGTTGATTTAAAAAATTTTGTTGTAGCATACTAAGTGTTTGGAAGGCAATATTCCGTTCACTAAGTGGTGTTGATCACCACTCCGGGTAGAACTTACCTTAAGAATACTTCTCACAAAAAAACACCGAAAGAGATACAAAGTTACTTTAACAACATGCATCTTTATTTTGAAAGAGTGAGACGAGGGCCCGCGCAAGGGCGCACTATTAGAGCACAGCAGAATTATATCTTTAGCACATCGTTGTCAGCAGTAGAGTGGAAAAATTCAGTCATAAGCTTGGACGCCAAAAATAGGAGCAGAAAGTCCCGAACAAAGAATTTTTGGCGAGAGATATGGTAGAAAAAGCATTCAGACTGAGAATAATCTCTTGCGGTTTTAGTAACCTTTCCAATAGGGTTGCTAAAATTGTTACAGCCTGGAACAGCGATAATGTACCCGATTGCATTTTTTTTTTTTTTTTTTTTTTTTTTTTTGACAAATGGATACTATAACCAGATGTACGCTAACAGATTAAAAAGGGGAAGTCAGCAAAATCAAACAGAAATAGTAAAAGAGCTATTTATAAATTTAGCTGTTAATTAGGAAGGGTGAGAAGTGGTTGCGAAGACATATTAGTTGACTCGAAAGCTGCAAAATTCTTGATTAAGTAGACAGAATTTTCTTTATCTTATCAATAAATGTGGTTTCTGACAAACGACAGATGTTTCAGAAGAACGCAACAGTAATTCGTGAGAAAAAAATTGTTTTTTGAAATGAACAGAGGACCACAAAAGTTAATAAGTTTAACTTCTATTAGAGAGTGGGAAAAAAAGAATTAAACTATTAAATGTAGAATTCCCCTTTTTTAATGAATTTATTAGTGAAAAGGAAAGTTAAAAATTGAAGAATCTATTAAAGGAAAATTAATTACTGATTTTATGATAGGGAAAAGATGTGTTGCAAGAACTTCGCTACACACTGAGCTCCGGGTTATACTGCAATATAAGCAGTATTTAAGCTAATATAATTCTTTAGGTATAATGGATTTTCAATACAATTTAGAATGATTAATATTTTCAAGGTCTACATTCATATTTTTAATTATGTTTTACATATAATGTTAAAAATAATAATATTTTCTGGGCATTTAAAAAAAATTCTGAGAAAACAACATTGCAATTTTACTCATTTTCAAGACGCTCAGAGGGATATAATACAATTCAGTAGAAAAAGATTTAATTCATTTAAACTTTTGTTTCATATTATGAAATAACCACTTATTTAGAAACTAGCTATTTATTCGTAATGCGTCGTAAAAAACAATATATACAAACAATCGATAATTTGTTCAGTAATTTATTATCAATCAATTATAAATATTTAATAAATTATTTTTGAGAGGTTTAAAAACGCATTACTTCATTATACTTACTTCATTTTATTAAATAATAATAATAATTTTACCTATGCAAATAAGGATACCCTATTTAGCTGTGAAAGTTATGTATCTATTGTAATCTTCGTATCTCGCTTCATGACTACATATCTTCAGGTGGTCTGAATAATGTAGAGTAATCTAAAAAATTCGGTATTAGGAAATCCTGTATCATTTATTTCATTATGGTGGACTAATGTGGAATGGTTTATGAACTCACCTTATGTTGTTAACAGTTATGCTTTAAATGAAAGCAAATACTTCTGAAACCAATAAAAACATTTTCTCTATAGAATTCATTGCTACGTGCAAGTTACAGACGATATTTTATAAAATCAATTGTCATAAATGGTAATTTTTATATCATTTTTAAAATTTCGTTTATGAAAAATCTCAATGAACAATTATTTTCTGAAATTTTTTTAAGAAAAGAAAGCAATCTGTGAATCGAAATGAAATCTATTTATTTCAATTTCCGTTGTTTTTTTATAAGAAGAATGCACAATCACAGTACATTTTATTAATCCAAAGCATCAATTTAATTATGCGTATTGCAAATTCTGATTAGTTAAGGTATTTTTTATTCCTTCAATTGTAAATTTAGGCATCGAAAATACCTGATCATATTAAGTTCAACTATTTTGTATTATTTTTCTTTTTATTTTTGTGGTAGAATAATCTATATGATTTAATAAACGTATCGCTACTTCTAATGTTAAAATATATAAGAAAATTATAATAATTATTTTCAGAAATTAATTAATAATACATCTTTTGACATCTTTTATGTAATAAAGAAGAAATATTCAATTATATTTTTAAAACATATTAAACTTCTATATCAAACATTAAACAATGTTTAGTTATTTTACATTAATATTAGTTCTTATTTTGAAAAAAAAAAATAGAGGTTAACATTTGTGTATCTCAGTTGTGATAAGACGAAATACATGATTAACCGCTCATTCTGTTTCCTTTTCTATGCAAACAAATATATAGAAAAATAATAACATATTTCCTTATCTGAATTATTCTCTGATGCGAGACAGACAATGCATGCTCGAATGAAATTATCAAATATATGTTTTTATATTATTAAAAAGAACATAGCTCTTTAAAAAGTATCATAGAATAATGAATGTTTAATGAACTGAAAAAAAGCCTCTCTGAAATTGAGAGGAATTTATTGGCTTCTCTTTTTCTAAAATTTATCACATGTAAAATAAATTTAGATTTTTCAACATACTCGTGAGAGAATTTTTTCTTAATTTTTAATTTTTGGTTTGAATGTTTTACCGAATAATGCATTAGCATATTTAAATTTATCCCATGAAACATTACATAGTAAAAGCTGACGTTATAACAGAAAAGTAATAAATTAAAGCTTTTGACAATTTCCTGGTCATCAGTTGTTGAATATTCAATATTTAAAATTATTCTTAAGGGGCTGGTCACTCAGCTTTGGAACTTACGTTTATTGCATTCTTATGTTTAAAATTTCTCTTAGGGAAATATATTTTTTTATTTCTTTTTCTGTATATACTTTCTTAAAGGATGTCTCTTAGTTCTCAAACTTTTACAAATTTATTGCATTTATAACTATGCATATAGGAATGATTTAATTGCGTCTTTCTGCAGGATAGTTATCATTTTCAGTTATCTGGAAAAACGCTACGTTGTGCTATATGTTCATTTGCCACCATAGAAACACTAATGATATAACACTAATGAAACTCTTTTTCTTGCATCTTGATACAAGATAGTTGTTGTAAGTTTTAATTATCTAGAAAAAGATTAGATTATGTTATACGCCAATTTCCCACCAAAAGAACCAATGTCCGCCACAGTCCTCCGATTTATGAAACATCCCAATACATCGAGATCAACTTACTGAATTAGCATTTAACATATTTCTTGTGAGAGCTTCACTGTTCGGTTCTATTAATGTTACACTCTTTTTAAGCCTCAGCCACAAAATAATACAATTTGAGCCGAAATTCACTCGTCTCACGGTTTGAAACTCAGCTTCCGGTAAAAAGTTGAAACAACTCGAGGGAACGAGTTGTTTTTGAGCAATTCTAATAAAGATGGGTGAAACGATTAATAAACAACTAATTCATGATTCAATTAGTTAAGCTCTTTTTTGAGATGCCAAATCCACTCTTCAGTTTTAAGAGTGTAAGCTGTCTTGAAAAACGTTATGCTTGTTCCACGAATAACGGCTGTCGCGTTAATGAAATCAAGCTTCGGGTTTGATCGCGTCAGGGAATTTAATATATCTGCTGTAACTTCAAATTTATTCCTATCTATCATATACTGTATGAGGGTAATAAATTTACTCAATCTTCCAAAATTCTTATAAATTTTTATCCTTTAATTTCTTAAGCTTTATAGCTTGCCTTTACAGCTGCATGAAGAGAAAATGCTACTGCTTTATGTTACAGTAAAAGTCTGTTAATTCCCTTTTATCTCGTTTGTGAAACACGGCATTTTTAAATTGTGTTACTTATCCTGCAAGTCAGCGATATGATTTTTGCCTTCCATAAAATACAACATATACGGCCAATCGTGTTATTTTTAGTTAAAAAAATATTCTACAAAGTTATGAAAATCATTCCTTAATTATATTTATTCCCAAATGCAAATGACTGACAATATGTGATTCAAAAATTAATGTAAGAGATATTTTTTTCATTCAGAAAAAACTCTCTCGTCCAAAATGTTAATGAATAAAGAACTTTTAATGAACTGCAAAATGCTCTTCAGTGTTAGATGATTTTAATACTTACCATTATGCTCTTAAAAAATTGATTTCTTTAGTAAAAAGATTTCTTATTCTGAAGACTTTTTATAACATGACAGATTTATTTTTCATTTTATGCTTATTGTATAAATGGTATTTTACAGTTATAATGTGTAAAATTTGAAATTAATATTGATGCATTAATGTCTATTTGATTCTTTATATTTCGTAAAAAAATCTTTTTTAAAAAGTCAATTTTAATCACTAGGAAGCAAACTATTTTAGAAATTACATAATAGGAACTTAAAAAAGTTCACCCTTAACCCAAAATCTGACAAATAATAATAATATAGATGCCATAAGTTAAAAAATAAACGTTTTACTTATCTTTCCGAGTTTTTTCGATTTGCAACCACGCAGCCATCACCAGGGACTATTTTTATTAATTGTCTCTCCAATTATTCAAATGCTTAACGTCGTTTAAAATATTATAATTCTTCGTTTTAATTCTAATATATTATAATTCTGAGAGTAGCTGAAAATAGAAGTAGTAGTGTTTATGATTAAGCGTGTGTATAGAAAAACATGTTACTGCCATTCCTTTAATTTAAATATCAGAAAAAGGCTTCAATTTTGGTCAGTTTTTGTGGTAGAAGAATGGGATATTTTGTGTGGTCTACATTTCTTAATTCAATATGATATATTTATAAAATATACATTATAAGTCGGGGAAAACGTATAATTTTAAAATTTCGTATTTTTAAAAGAAATGTTTATATTGAACCAAACCACTTTTACCAAATTTAAAAGTGAGGAATGAGCTCTTTAAAACGGTTCAGTGTGGACACCCTATATTAAATGTTTTCAATATCAAACAGTATTACTTCTGATAATGTTAAAATATAAATATTGATAAATGCTGTACATCCATATGTATATATGTTTATTCTTATAAAATAGTTATATGCTTATCTTCAAAATAATCTAAAAACATTTTGACATTAAGAAGTTAATGAACTATTATATATCATGTAATTGAATATTCTAGGGATTTTTTAAGTTGAGTTGGTTGCAATACATTTTAATTTGCCTTAAGTACATTTTTATACACTATAAGCAAATATTATTGCAAAACGTCTTTACAAGGTATTACATATGTAAAATTAGGAAAGAGTATTTTCATTGGTTATAAGTTTTATGAAACTTACGTGCAAATTTATTTACAAAAATGCAATTCACAAAAACGCTCGAATAAAGAAAACTATTTTTTCTCCCTTTAAACAGTGGATAAAAGATCTAAATGATTTCCGATACTCTTAACAGCCTTTAAATTGACGAATCATTTTTTCTGCATCATTAAGTAATGTGATTTATTTTGTGTGCACATAATTTGAAAAAACAATACATTATCTTATTTTATGCAATATTAGTTAAAATATTTTTAAAACACCGTATACTTTTGAAATTACATGATATTCACGTATTGATGTTTCTTACCGTCTACGAATTGTTTTTCTATTTATCAAATAAAATATCCAATATGTCTTTTCAATAAGAAGGGTTCCTTTTCATTTATCATTATTTTTATCGAACCAGATAGAAGTAGTTTGTTTAAATCTTTTTCCGTCTTAATTTTTGTGAGCCGATGTATAAAAAAATTGAAAGAGATGCCTTTATGGGATAATAGGAAGAAGTATTTTTGAAAAGAAATCCTGTATTTCTTTCCCTATTTAGAAATAATTGAAAGTTTGCCGTCATTTGATCGACTTAATCTGAATAAACGTTTTTGATATGTAAATAGAATTGAGAAGGTTTATTTTTACGGCATAGAGTTTCAAATGGAATAAAGACCTTTAAGATAGAAATAAAATTCAAGGCGAATGACATTTGTCGCATTTTTTTTCTTTATTTTGAGCATTATTAAATACTATATTAAACTATAGAAATATGAATTTACTTGTATTGTTTTGAGAATAATTGCATTGAAACGAGTGTATGACATGCTTATCTTATTATATGTAAAAAAATACAGGGTGAAACGCAAAGAATGTGACATGATTAAAAAAAATCAGTTTAATATTGTCTTCGTGTTTTTGAGCCAAAATATTGTTTTATTCACATTTCTTGTGCTTTTTTTATCTAATCGCTATTTCCATTACTCTTAATTAATTTTTACCCGGAAAACATGGTGTGCAAAGGTTAATCCTGCCTTTTTCCAAGCAAACTTTGTTGTTTAAGGGATCTTCGAGTAAAAAACCATTCCAATGAAGCACAAGTCCTTGAATTCCCTAAAACGAGCTTTAAAATAAAAACTGATGAGCCGAAATTACGCCAAAAATATTCTGTTCCTCGATCAATTGTAGACACACGACATGTAATGCTTGCTTTTAAATCAGATAATGTCTGTATGCTTCTTCCATACACATAATCTTTCAGGAATCCCCACAACCAGAAGTCACAGGTATTCAAGTCCGGGGAGCGAGGAGGCCAAGTTGTCGGAAAATTTCTCGAAATTACCCGATCATCTCCAAACTGGGCACAAATTAATGCTGTCACTGTTCGGGCTATATGCGGAGGGGCACCATCCTACATGAATACGGTAGCCTCTAAACAGTCCCGCTCTTGTAAAGTTGGAATGACCTGCTGCAGAAGGAGATTGCAATAACGGGTAGCCGTAATGGAACACCTTTTAGGACCCTGAGAAGTGTTCGCCTCAAAAAAATAGGGACCAATAATAAAATCAGCCGTAAAGTCGCGTCAAACAAATACGTAAGCAGGATGTAAAGACTGTTTATGGAGAACATTAGAACTTGCAGTATCCCATACGCGAGAGTTCTGAGTATTAACTGCTCCATCTGGGGTATAATGCCCTCGTCCGACCATAAAATGTTCTACGGCCATGCATTATCAACGGATACTCTAGCCAAAAACATCCTCGCAAATTGAATTCGTGCGCCCGGGTTTTCAGGTTTCAGCGCTTGCACAACATGAATCTTGTATGGGTACGACTTTATAATGGATCGTAGAACCTTCCGTACTGTAGACCAAGGGAGAAACAAATCACGTGACACAGCTCGAGCACTTGTCGAACAATATTGGGAACCCGATGCTTTTTTGACCACAGCAAGAGCAACTTTTTTGGCAGTTTCATTTGACATTCTTTTCCACTCTCTTCCTTGCTGAACACCCAACTCCCCAGTCTTTTCAAATTTAGACATCATCTTTTTCAAGACTTGTCTGTCATTGATCCTTTTCTTAAGCCTTTGAAGCGTCGGTATTCTCGCTGTGCAATTGACAAATTACTGCCGTTCTGATAAACCAACTTTACCAGTAACGCTCGTTCCTACTTTTCTAACGGCATGATGCAGAATGAATGTACGGCAGAGATTACTGGCTTTTTAAAACGATCCAAATTTGCATAAGGTCCTTTCTCGCAGGTGAAAACCGCCATCTATCGGTCGAAATTTGAAAGATTTCTGTTTCCAGTTTGAGATTTGTGGTTTTAAAGCGCCTTTTTTCAGCTGGAGGTCGGAATTTGAACTATTTTTTTATTGCAGATTTCTTTTCCCCATGCTCCATATAACTTATATTTCAAGTTTCAGCGATATCGGTCAACCAGGGCGGATCCTACGTACGTCTAAACAGGGTAACTTTAATTATAACCACCCTGTATTTTTCAAATGAGAAAACATCTGTTGGTCCTTTTTATTCAGATATTTTGCCATAGAAAAATGCGGAATCTAAAGAAACCAAAAATTTGAGGGGGAACGTATATTTTTCCGTATTTTGAGCAGCTGCACTTAGGTGACGAAACTTGAATCTCTTCGAGCAGGAGGGAAGAGCGATCGGATTTAGTATTGGGCGTGCGCAGTCCGAAAGTAGGGGGATGAATGCAGACAGGGAAATTTCATTCCTCCGTAGGAAAGACGAAGAAATAGGCGACAGAACATTTTTACTTCTTTTGGAAAATAAATACCATCGCTTCATTTTCAAATAATTCCGTGTACGCTGTGCGTAGCTTGATTTGAAATACAACATTTTAAAAGACGAAACATACTCGCCAACCTTAAATATTTACTCGCCAATGGCGAGCTGGCGAGTGGAAATTTTGCGCCCTGATTTAGATTGTGTTAAAATAATAGTATATCTATGTATCCATCGTTCTATGGAGTTCAATTACCTGCGGCTCATTCTGCCGAGCTGTCTAAATGACAGACCAAGTTATGGCCAATAAGGTTATCTGAGCGAAAAATCCCAGCCGGTTATCGCCCTGTTAGATTAACAGGTAAAGGATTGGCTTTTTAAGCCAAGTATCCGGGTTCGATTCCCGGCATGGGCAATTTTTAGTTCAGTTGGAAATATTCAATTCGTATAAAACATATACGTTCATCACTTTAAACCACATATAGTTGTATAGACAAAAAATCATCTTGTTTCTTCGAATGTCTCTTGACAGAAAAAGACATCATATCAAACCGAGAACCTGCTATGAAAAGACAGTTCTATTTTTATTACATAGGAGTTTTCTAATCATAAGCAGAAATTGGTTTATTATTGTTATCTTTATTGCTAGGCCAAATTATATCTTTCCTTTAAAAGTTGAAATTGCTGAAAAAATTATTGATTATCTTCTGTCGAATAATTTGCGCATCTTAGAACTCAGAGAAACCGAAAAACATATTTTTACAAAATGCCTGTTTATCAGTCTCTGAATCTATAAGTCTATGCATCTGTCTGTATGTATGAGACACAAATTTTTTGTACTCCATCTCAAAACAAGATGAACAGAATTTAATAAAACTTCAGTTTCAGATAGTCCCTGATGCAAATTGGTGTTGGTTACGTTTTGGTTCTGTATGTGACACAAATTTTTCGAGTACTCTGTCTCAAACGAAAGAATTTAGTAAAACTTTTGATTCAGATCTCTTAATATAAATTGGTGCTGATTATTTTTTGGTATGTATCGCCAAAAAGGGCGTTGCTATACTGAATTTTTCACGAAATAGCTCTGTCGTAAGGATTAATTCACGAATTTTAATTAAAATTGAAATTCTGTTAGTCCCTGATTAGCTTTTTTCAGTGAATCGTCTAGCAGATGGCTCTGCACAGATTTTCATCGATTATTAAATTTAGTTAGAAATTGAAATAAATTGTTCCTGATTACACTTTGACATTAATTACCTGACCGGAGGCGCTGATATGCTGCAATTTTCAAGAAGTATTAATATGATTGACATAGAAGAATGTTTTAGGATTGCCACATCTGACTATCTAGTTTTATTTTTGAGCCTTGTTAAATACAACTATTCATTATGTCCTAATAAATTCATTTATAATATTGCATTTTTAAGAAGAGTTGTAACGGTTGGTTGGTCGTGGTGGGGGTTAAATGCAGACATACTCAGTAATTAAGATAAAACAACACAGTTTATTAAAATGATAGTGGCTCAAGGGAAGTGGAGCAAGTCTTAATTTTTCAAAACTGAGAACACTCTTAAAAGACTAAACGCATACTCACAGGCTCCAGACTAGCTCAATCGTGGCACCTTCTATTACTTCTCAACTATCTTTCGGCTAAGCTGCTAGATAAAGCTTAATTAGACAGCCCGTGGCTGTGTGTAATTCTTTATTCACTTTCAAATAGTCAAAATGTAATTACTATGAAACTTCTTACCACGGCCAACTCTCAAGTCGAATACCGAAACTCCTTTACAACTCACTGGAGGCTCGCTGCTACTTTCAATCTGCTAGCACTTCGCTGACTAATATCTCCAGAACACTCGGCTGGCTAATCGCCAGTGATTCACTCGCTGGCTAATGCCAGAGATACTTCGCTGAGTAATATCGCTAGACACGCTCACTCCTGGCTGGCTAATGCCAGAGACACTCTCCACACACTCAATTTCCAAGCTTTTATATGCTGCAAACTGAGATACTTCACATTAACATATTACTAATAACCGCGAGCTAACTGCAGAACCCAAAAGAGACACACACAATCTAGAAAGTTAAAGTAAAAGAGAGGATAGATGTCGCTTTTACGCTTACACATGTTAAATTATTGACGTCACGATCTCAGGAATACTAGAGTGCCTTTATGCAAAGGTCACTCCCTCACAGAGTTACCTTACAAAACTTGTTTGCTATTTTAACAATAAAAATATATTGTCATTATCAAACTATTTAGTACAAAATATAATAAAATAGAGTATTTTAAATACAGATTTTTTAATGAAGATTAAATTTTGCATCAGCAATGTTAAAAACTAGGGTATCAATGTGAAAATTTCAGAAATTTTTTTCGAGTGTTGATCCGGTTATTGGATGGGTAGATACCATGAAGCCTAATTTTATTGTTTTTATGAAGAAATATTTTTTGTTGTTGTTAAAGATTAATACATACGTTAAAGCATACAATAATTAATTATTAAAAAAATAAAACATTTTAGTTGTGCTACTTAAATATAGATAATATAATTTTGCAAGATAAAATGCATAAAATTCTAAATCACTATACCAACAGACAGTAAAATTATATTTGGGGGAGAAAGGAGAAAAACTTTAAAAAAATTACGAAACAATCGGAACAGGTTTTTTCTTCTTGTATAACACCTAAATGTACCATAAACTTCTTTGTTTTTGAGGTTTTTCTGTGATAAAACCATGCATTTTTAGAACTTGTTTACGCGTATGTTTTACTGTTATTGTACATAAAAATTGAACAAAAAATCTCAATATCTTATGAATAATAGTAAATTGAATGTAAAAAAACACAATTTAAATTTTAAACAATCGAAACAGATTTTTCTCTTTTGTATAACACTTAAATGTGCCATAAATTTCTTTGTTTTTGAGGTTTTTCTTTGATAAAAGGGTGCATTTTTAGAACTTGTTTACATGTATACTTTATTTTTACTGTACATAAAAATGGAACAAAGAATCTTATTATCGTGTGAATAATAATAAATCGATAATCAGATAACAGAATTTGAAAATATAAAAATCATTCTAATTTTAAATCTTTATTCTGACAAACATTATATTTGAGAATAACAACAAAATATGAATAAAAATTCGGAATAATATAAACATCATAAAAATACGGAATAATAGAAACATTTTTTCTTCTCTTTTTTTAAGAACATTTGAATTCATCATAAATTACATTTTCTTTGAGCTTGTCATCTGATAAAACCTATATATTTCAACAACCTTTTTTTCTTTATTATGCATAACATTTAAAGAAAGAGTCTGGGCTTCTTATCAATAAGAATAAAATGGGATGCAAGCTGATAATATCTCCAATAAGATAAGGTTCACATTTTGTGAAAATAAGGAAATATAACATTTTCATGTTTTATGGAATTGTTAGTTTCACACATCACACATGCAATATGAAGCAATGCAATGAATATTCTGTTATAACTTAAGCCGTCAGATAAATTGTATACATATATTCTGTACTTTTTCCCCATGATAAAATGGTGCATTTATAGAACTTGTTTATGCGTATAATTTATTTATACTGTACATAAAAATGGTGCAAATAATCTCACTATCGTATATTAAAAATAATAAATCGAATCTAAAGTAACAAAATTTTAAAAGATAAAACATTGTAATTTTAAATTTTATTCTTAAAACAGTCACATTATATTCGAGAATAACAAACAAATTAAGAATAAAAATATGGAAAAATTGAAACATTTTTTCTCCTCTTTTTTAAGAACATTTGTTTTCGCCATAAATTACATTTTCTTTGAGGTTATCCTCTGACAAAACCTATATATTTAAAGAAGCTTTTTTCTCCACTATACATAAAATTTGAAAAAAAAGAGTCTAAATATGTTATCAACAAAAATAAAATGGGATGCAAACTGATAAAATCTTCAATAAAGTAAGGTGTGCACTCCTGATAACGGAAAGAGCACATTTTCACCTTTTTCTGGTTTTGTTAGTTTGATCTGTAAATACATGCTATATGGGATAACGCAATGAATTTTTCGCTTTAACCTAAGACGTCAGACAAATTGTATATTCTGTATATATAGGGTAATCAATAACATTGCTGACAAACTGAAGTATCTTAATAGTATATGCAATCGATGTGATATTATGACTTCATTAATCATCACAAATATCAAATCACAATGCAGACAAATATACGGTACATTTACGTAAATTAATAATTTAAGGGACTTTGATAGCAATTTTTGAAGAATTAACATGTATGAGATAGAAGGATGTTTTGACATTTCACATCCAAAGTTTTTTCTTCTCTACATGTACTACATTTTTTAGCTTTGAATACGTCATTGGACTCTCGAGATTATCAATAAAATTTGACATTTCAAAATATAGTTTTCTGATAAATTTTTTTTGTCTTTGTTGTCTAACCATGTCAAGAATATGATTGATGAAAGTAGGACTAAATAACAAATAAAAGTAAAATGCAACTACTGATAGATAAATCAGAATGATTCACCATGACCTTGAAATATATTACAGAATAGAGCTAATAAAAATTCTCTTTTATGTATAATGTGTCATTCCACACCAAATGAGCAAATCAGGTGTGGCTGACAAGTCACAGATTTTATTGAAAATCATCATATAAGTAGATCACAATTATTTACAAGGAAACGCAAAGTGATAGAGTTCAGACTAGTTTATTTCAGCATAAAAATTTGCATTAAAGTTGATACGAAATCAAGGTCTTGTGTACATGCTCGAAATTTCAAGTTTGATTATTAGATTTAGGAATATATAGATTGCAATAAAAATTATTTACACTTAAGAATGAACTATAAGTAACAGATTAACATAATTTAGTAATTGTATTTTTATTTCATAATTTAAAAATAAATAAATAATAAAAAAAATCGTGGAAAAAATAAAATATTTCAGTTATATGTTTTAAAAAAGGACACTTTTTCCAAACTCAAATTTTTTTACATTATAGATAATTGAATATATTTAATACATCTATAATTTAATTCTTGCCTTTTTCATTCCTTTATGAGGAAAAAAATAAATAGTGAAAACTGCTGATTAAAAATTCAATATTTTTATCACTTTTTGGAGACGAATAAAAACTTTCAAAAGTTTTAAACTCTTTGATATTACAGATAAAAGTGTATATTTTAAGTATACAGAGTTTTATTCTTGCTTCCAGTTTATTTTTGCCTCAAAAATATTTTAAATTTGTATGGAAGAAAAACGATTTTATTCATAAATTAACTGTATTTTAATATTAAAATCAAGTAGCAAACATAGATGGCATCACAAATCTTTTTTTACAAAGAAATTTGCAAAAAAGCACGTGTTTTGAAAGAAAGATTGTCTTTAGAATGTCACGAATATTAGTTTTTTGAACCCATTTTTGTTATGTTAGATATTAAAAAAGCAGAATTGAAACTTTTTTAGTGTGTCATGGACTTATTGATTCTTGTGTATGTGTAATAATGTTAATGTAGGAGCTTTCCTTTAATTATTTTTTTGAGGTAACATAAGAGGAATAATTATAATTTTGCATTTTTTTTAAGTTTCTAAGTTTTTTTGCAGATGAAAGAAATAAATAACAATGTTGAAACTTTAAGAATTCGATCTTCATACATAATACTACATCTTGCATCAATTTCACAGATGAATTTTAAATATTTTGATTTTTATAACATTTCAAAATTTTTAAAAATTTACAAAATTTCAATATTTACAACCAATTTATGATTAATTATGGTACTACCAGATTATTATTACTCAATAAATATAAAGATTGATATCCAGAGATTTCAATAATATAAAAAAACTTTATTTTTGTTAAATAGTTTTCAAAATATAGAACTTGAAACTTGCAACTTTCGACGATTATCCGCACGCCATTCTATATCACAAGTTTTTTAAATGTCCAAAACTGATAAAATAATTTACTTTTCGTCAAAATATTGTGCAGACATACATTTGAATATGAAATGAACACTTATCTCAAATTTTATTAAAATCGGATTCTATGCAGCCCTGGCTTTTTTTACATTTTTGCTCATTTGACATGGAATGACCCTCATGCTTGTTCAGCAAAAATTCTGTTGAGTTGTACACTTAAAGTAATAATAAATTTGTGGGTATGAGTTCACTTGAAATTTTTTAATATCGAATTCTTATATATTGAAAAACGTAATCTACAGTCACGTCTTAGCATATGCTTTTTATTGTTTCTTATATCTTCATCAGTAAACATATTTTTTACAGTTAAATAAACCTTTTACTTCAAACAAGTTATGATGCTGTTTATTTTTGTAGTTATTTTTACATATCTTTATTTAAGAAAAATATGTTTTTGTGATTCTTTCATTTTTTAGTCTCATAATGACATATTTTGCTATAAAAAAGAAAATTTTAAGAGCACGTAGTTCAAAAATATATTAAGGAAAGATATCAGTAATATTATTTAATATTTTCCTCATTCTTTCCTTTTTTTCTTGAAAGAGGTAATAGGTTTTACCCTGCGGCCCTATCGCCAGTCTAGAGGCACATTATTTTGTCCTTTTGTTCATGCAATTTGCTCAAAATAGTTGTTTTTGCTTTTGTGGAACACCTTTAAGGCAGATAATAAGCAGTTAAGATGTTTTTAACTTGCCAAGCTGATAGCTTTTCGGAACACCTTTATGAGTATTGTCATTTAAGTTGTTTTTGTTCCTTCCTGTTTGTTGTAAAAGGCTTCATGATCAGAAGCTTTGATCTTACTCATTCTTTATAGAAAATTAATGAAGATAAAAATATTTTTATGATTCTGATATATTGTGTATTTAAAGCATGTTTACGTTAAAAAAAATAGAATGTTCATTTTTTTAAAATTTATAATAATTATCTGAGATACAGTATGTTAAAGATATGATTAAATTATAATAAATTGAATGATTCCATTATATATATTTTAGCATTATATTTTACAGAATATTTATTAAGAGTAGTGAAAAAATATAAAAAAATTTTCAATTTTTAACCGAAACAGAAAACGTCCCCCAAAAAAGAAAACAACTGAAATTCGGTTCTGAAATATTTTACAAAGTAAGAAATTTTAAAAGATTTTTTGTTTCAATTTTCTCATATATTACCACGTAATAACTTTACACAGACCATAACTCGCAGAACACTTTTTACATATGTTTTCATTAATTTAATTGTTTTTTAAGTGTTTTAATTGTCTACGTTTTCATGATGTACCAGCATTCAACATTGTTTTTTTGTGTTTCATAACAAGCGTTACAAAGAAGCAATTTTCAAAACTGAAAACAATATCGGGAAAAGATATTTTGTAATTTATAATGGGAAAGTATATATGTAGTTAGCTACAGCCTTCTTGTTTAATGATAAGTCATGAAATAAGTTTGTAATATGTTCATAAACATTTACGTCTCTGCTACGTATCTTTTTATTGCATTAATCACATTCCAACAGAAAGTAACCAATCTTTTTGAATTTGTTTAAAAAGCTTTAACTTATTCCAGTTTTGTAGCTGAGTTAATGCATCTATTACTCAAGTACGCATATAATAGTAAACAAACAAACGGAATAAATAAATAAAATAAAATTAATTAAACATTCTTTACGTTAAAATACGTATCATTAATGTTAGAAATCTCACAACATTTCTTGCTGTTTTGTAGATAATGCTACTTACATTCATTTACCGCCAATAGGTCTTACGCACCTCTGTATTTTATAAATGCAGCTGCATCATTTTACAAATTAACAACGACATTTCTAACGACATTGTTTAAACAAGGTTGACTTTTATAAACTTAATCTCATTCATGTTTTTAAAATATTTGTACCTTCCTTTGTATTGATGCGATATACTTATTTATAGCACTGCAAAATAATATACATGTTATACAAATAAGAATGTTCTCCAGCATCATTTTGAAGTATAAATGTTTTATTCATGAAGCTTCGTGGATTTACGCACTGAGTTACTTCATAAAATTGATTTAAAACTTCAACTACGTAGAGGTTAAACAAGGGCTGCTAAGAATAACAAACATTTCTGGGTTTATTCGGCTCCTACTTTAATTAAGTTCTACTTCTTATGGTTATCTAAGCGTAACTAATGCGTGTCATAGAAGAAAATATCACAAGAATGACAAGCATGTATTAAACATTTATGAAGGTCATTTTTATGTATAGTTTGGGGTAAAAATTATTTTCTTGAACAAGATTTATTTTTAAAGCACAAGATATTATTAGTACCATAGATTTAGGTAAAAAAATGACTTGCATTTGTAATGAATGGTGAGCAAATTTATTATGTTTTATTTTTATTTTTGTGCATTAGTATTTTATACATTCTTCGAATTTTGATTATTTAGAAATTTTACATATGTATACATAAGTTTTTCAAAAATAACCAACTTTTTGTGCATCTTTGTGGTTATAATTACAATTTAATTATAATTTGTGTTATTAATTTTATAATTACATACACAATGACGTGTAAAATACCTTTCAGAACATGTTTAACTTTTAAAAACCGGAATATCGCGCTCTGTCTGAGTAATACTCAGAGCATGCTCTCTTGGTGAAATTTGAGCTTACATTCGTTTTCGGACAACAGGTTTGTATGCACCTCTGTATTTTACAAATGCAACTATATCCAAATATAAATTAAATAACTGTTTATAAATGTCCTATAAACCATATTCCCTTGTATAAACAAAAATTCATTCATGTTTTTAAAATATCTGTAGTTTACTTTGTGTTGATGTGGCACTGTAAAATAATCTAGAAGTCATACGAAAAAAGTATGTTCTCCAGCATCACTTTAAAGCGTGAATGTTTTATTCATGAAGCCTCGTGGATTTGCACATTGAATTACTTCATAAAATTGATTTAAAGCTTTAACTACGTAGAGGTCAAACAAGGGCTGCTAAGAATAGCAAACTTTTCTGGGTTTATCCGGCTTCCTGCTTTAATTAAGTTCTACTTCTTATGGTTATGTAAGCGTAACTAATGCGTGTCATAGAAGAAAATATTAGAGGAATGAGAAACATGTACGAAGGTTATATTTATGTATGCTTTGAGTGAAAAATGATATTTTGTAGAGCAGTATTTACATTTAAGTCACAAGATAAAATATTTTTATGTAATCATTATTAATAATAAAATGAAAATATAACTTGCGTTTGTAATAAATTGCGTGTGAATTTTATAATGTTTTATTAATATTTTTGTACATCAATATTTCAAACATTCTTCGAATTTAGATACTAACTCAGAAAGTGTAATAAAAATATCCTATATGTACCTATAAGTTTTATAAAAAAAAACCAAGTAAATGTGCATCTATGTACTTATAATTTTTGTAATTACAAATACAATGTAGTATTACATTATAGAACATGTTTAACGTTTAACAATCAGCATATTGAGCTTTGTTTGAGTGATCCACGTTATATTTCTTGGCGCTTTGGAGGAATTAGAGTGCGTCTCAACATCGTAAAATAAGAAATAGTATCGTATATTAAGAAAATTTTTATACATATCTCATAAAATAGTATTTCTAAGGTATTTATATATTGATATATGTATATTAATAATTGAAATGTAATCATCTAATAACTTCCTTACAAATATTTCTTCATGCATATATTTCTTTATTTTATAATTTAGGAAGCATATCAATTCATATGTTATTATTTATAGTTATATAATAATAATAATAATAATAATATATTTATTATCTTGGAGATAATAGTCAAATGCTATCCTTCTGTAATATTTTTATGTGTTTTTAGAAAAAAAAAATATGGATTCAGATAATGATAACTTCCATGGAATTTCATAATTAGTTTTATAGGAATTTCTTTTCGTAATGTATTAAATATTAAAGCAGCATTTCAAAACTATAAACATGGTATGTCTGTATACAGAAATAGTAAAGTCTTACCCTATTTTTGTAATTTTTCTTATAAAATTATAGTTTCAAATATTGATAGCTTGTGTGAATTTTTTAAAAATATACATACAAAAAATGTTTCCTTAAATCAACTAAACAGTAAATCATGATTTAAAAATTTAAAATACATTGTGTTCGTGTAGAGAAAAAAAGCATTAGCTCTTTAAATTGTTGCCAGTGTGTTTAAATAACTGCAAGCAAATGTGATCAATTAAAGGCATTTTGATATAGGCCCTAATATATGAAATACTCCTTTAATGAAATACTCGTGAACAGAGGCTGTTCACGCCTTTTTTTAACTATTTCAATAAATGATTTTAAGTGATCATGCATTTTACTGAAAGATTGTAAAATTTCTGGCATAAACTTATTAGTTGTAATTAAAATTAACCTCCGATGCTTTCAAATTTATTCCTCTTTCAAAATGAAAAGTGGAAACATGTTGTGGATCGCAGTCGATAGTTTCTTTCGTTTTCCGGGAATAAATATTAGTATTTTGAAATTAAAATTTATAAGAACTGCATGATATAAAATTAACATTGTGAGCATTATTAAACGAAAAGCAAAATTCGGCCAATCAGTATGTCATATAAAAAATTATATATACATTTGACCATTTATTACCCAATGAAATATTCATTGATGAGTTTCTGTGCTGCCTAAATGCAAAATCTCAAGGCACCCTCATGTGCTGAAAACAAGAATACTCCACCTGTCTCGTAACTTTCAAAAAAAAAACCACTAAAGCCCAAGAGCCAACCGCACAAAAACCTATGTTATCGAGCACAAGTAAAAAAAAAAAAAAAAAAAAACTTGATTTTATGGAAGACTAGTAATAGGGGAATCTAATGATCCATGTCTGCCGGAAACGAAGTCGTACATAAGCCAAAAATTAATACCACTAATAGCTCATTCGTAGGTTTATCATTGTATTTTCCTGCTCACAGTTTTCATGTTTTCATACTTTGATTGCACGGCAAACACAATGTCGGACCTACGAGTAAAACCACTAGTGATATTAATTTTTGGTTTTTGCATCGCTTCATTTCCGGAAGACATGGATCATTAGATTCTCCCATTTCTACTCTTCCATAAAATAATCCTTTTTTATGGTGCTCGATAAAAATTTTTTTGCGTTTTCGCCTCTTGGACTATTATGGCAGGAAATACTTGATGTTTTTGTGCTGGTCTGGATATATCCTCTCTATTCCAGACAAAGATTCTATGACTTGTGTGAGGTAAAGTGATTAAAAACTTCGTACCCTATGTTTGCCATAGATGCAATTGATCCTTATAACATAGAATACAATGAGCCCAGACAGAAGTCAATTGGTCGATGAATTTCTCGGAAGTGAGGCAATTCTATTGACAAAGAGAACGTAGTAGATCTTCAAATCTAAATCATATAGAACGTGTCTGGGATGTTCTTGGGCGGAAAACTGGAACTCGCTTTCCACCTCTCAGTAGGGCTCAGGTTCTAAAGGCGCTGCTTGTGTAGCTAGGGAATCATTTACCCTATAAATGAATTTTCTTTCCAATAACATATGCATTGTTTTATCTCTTCCGGTGCTCATAATTCTTACTCACAATCATGCGTGCGCATTTTAACTGATGAATATTTATTTTTGAAGAAGTTGACGAATTATTATATCATTCTATGTATATACTGATATCTTTAAACACTGAAGATAATTGACCAAAACTGAAAAAATCTCTTAATTTATAATATAAGTATAGATATATTTCAATCACATTCTTGAAATAGGCAAAAAACATTTACTTGTTTATTTATTTATATATTGTATATAGAAATCGATATGTCATGTTCTTATTTGGAAGGGGGAGGGAAATTTAAGACTTTAACGAATCAAATTACATGTGGAAAATTAAATATAAAGAAATAAAAATTAGTCCATTGCGACCAATAAAAAAAACTTTTTCTATAATATTGTGTCATGTCAATTTAAATAACACTGCCATGCATCAACAAATGAGAAGCAAAAAATTTAATTTTTTTGTTATTCCAGTACTGGTTTGGTTTATTAATTAAAGCGCTTGAAGTTTGTAACAACGCATTTAGAGCATGATTGTTGCAACAATAGTTACTAAAAAGAATTGTTAAGAAAGAGATTGCAACAATGAAATTAAAACATTGTGTTAAATGAGGGGGAAAACAATGGTGCTCTCAAATTCATTTTGTCAAAATATTCTACAACGACCGCTATCACTGCATGATAATTTTTTAGTATGATTTAAAATAGAAAGATATAAATATCTTATGTAATAGAAAAATCGATAATTTAAGTCCATCTAATTTTCCCATCTATAAAATTATGTAATAAATTTTAACACTATTTCGCGCTCCAAAGAGTCTTTTTCCACATGGAGGGTTTCTCAATATTTTAAAAACCTATTATCTGTTTTAAATAACATGTTGAACCGATAACATTTTTACTACATAATAATCGTAATAGGAAGCATGTTCTGATGAGGCGTTTCTGGAATACTGAAGAGAACACACGTACAGCATGAGAATATTCGTATCATTGCAGAACATAGAGTGAAATAAATTGTTATTAATGGAGCCACATAACGAAATTTGACTGGCACGTGATAATGTACAATTACTTCAGATGAAAAAAATGAGTGCTGATTACTTAAGGAAGAAATATTTAAATATTTGCTTGCGTGAATTTATTTATTTATATTTATATGTATCTATATATATAGTACACTAACGTATGTGGCACAAAAATTACAAGTATTTGTTATTCATATTTGCCAACCTCCCGCTTTTTTTTAATCAACGAAACATACTTTAAACCAGAAATTTTATTTAATTAAATAAGTCATAAATGTTCCAATTGACTACCATATAGAATCAAGAAACATTTATTTCAATAAATTTTCTGGTTGGAAGTAAGTTTTTTCGTTTTAAAAAAAGCGGGAGGTTGGCAAGTATGGTTATTGTTTAATGGCAACAATCAAACAAAAGCATCTGAAATCCCATTTGTTTAGGTTTCACAGTTCCAAGTTTCTCTCTTTCGCTGCAGTTATGGAATTCATAATATTGTTAGAAATGCCCATAAAAGATCTCGGCGAATGCTTGAAAGTGAAGAAGAAACCGCATTATGAAGAGAAAGTCGAAATAGATTTAATCAAGAACAGCGTCAATCAGGAAGTATGAACGATCTCCACAATAGGCTAAATGACCGTCGGATGGCCCAACGCGAACGCATTGTTTCTGAAATTTTTCAGATTACTGATTTAAACGTTACTGAGCATAACTATATTACTTTGAGCAAAACGTGCAATTTTTGCCAAGTACTTTATTGGAAATTGGAATTAAACAGCAGCAAAAAGTTTACAAATTGTTGGCCTGACGGTAAAGTAATTTTGTCTCCCGAATTAAAAAATCCCGATTTGCTGTGTGATAAAAGATTTGCTGTGTGAAAACGCACTGAAGCCAAAAAGTATAAAGAGTATATTCGGCAGCATAATGCCACTTTTTTCTTTTGTCTCAGCGGGAGCAGAAATCAAATTGCCTTCTGGAGCAGGGTCATACTGCTTCCAGATACATAGTCAGATAACCACAGGCTTTCTAATTTGTACGCTGATGATAAGAGGAATACCGGCTATGGAAAGCTATACATATTTTGTCTGCAGTGAAGCTACTAATTATCGAATGGTAACTAACAGAGGCTGTATAAGAAATGTTATGGAAAAATTGGATGCCCTTCTACGAAACATTAATCCATTTCTTGAATCATACTCGCAAATGCATGAATTAGTAAATCAAAATTTAACAGTGAATGTTAAAATGATTTTTATGTCAGAATTTAGTAAAAATTTTTGGTAAAGATTCACATAGAATGTGCAAGAGATAAGTCGAAAATTTGAGACAGGTAATTTGACCTTAAGGCAAGCCACGGTCTGGACGGCCATTTTTATGGTTCCGTACATATAAAGTAAAAATGGAACCATTATAACATTACTTCTATGTCTTGTCTGTCTATCTGTCACAGCCATTTTACTTATAAACTATGAAATGTGGAAAGCTCTAATTGCAGGAAATAATAAAGACTCAAATATTTTCAGTTTATTAAACATTTAGAAATATTTTTAGATGGGGGATACTAGAGGCTAATTAAATTGCTCGAAGGAAAGAAACACTTTTGTTTGTATATTGTGTGATATCTTGCAACAGCTTTCGCTTAGCAGAGCTCAAAATTATGTTTTTTTTAGGTATTATATTTTCAGAGATATCGTCGAACATATAGTGCAAAAATATGTTCTCCCCTCATCTAACTCCAAATCTACTGTAACTAAAATTATGAAAAAATTAGAGGTGAAAGATGCTATTTTAAACCTTGCAGGAAAACTATAGCGATTACTTTATATCGCAGAATTTTTAAGTAAAAGTATTTTTCTCTTACACACAAATTTCGATTTCTGGGCATTGAAAGGTGTTGAAAAGCGTTAGAGATAACTACCGCAGCAAAAGTATTAAATCATTGTTGATTATTATTTTTTTTTTTTTTAAAAAAATTGTCGGTAAATAGCTGGGATATTAACCCTTAAAAATAGGGACGGTTTGGACAAAAATATTGACGGAAGCAGTTTAGTCTGTATACCATCGACTTTTAAAGCTGAGATAACAACTTTCAATAATATATTTGTGTAATGCAATATCTAGTTGCAGTATAAAAGTAATAAACTTCCTATTGTTTAAAAAATACTAATTTAATTAGAATTAATCACATAAATCAGAAATCGCACGTATAGGAAAAAAATATACTTTTTAGTACCGCGATTTTTTAAAGAAGTATTATTTGCCTTTATGAAGGCAAAATGTTCCTTTCTTCGGATGTAGCGGCCACTAGGCTACGAAATTTCTGGTATTAAAATTTCTATTTTTTAATTCCTTGTGCATGCGAACCCTTTATAATACTATATAATTAGCGAGCAGTTTGCATTGATTGGATCTCACATTACGACTCTTGTGTATTTAAAAGCTAATAAAAAAACCTATGTGAAAACGCTTCACGATTTTTCTTGTTTTCAAATTTGCAATATTTTTTAAACATAAGCTCCTCTGGCACAATGCCATGTTGGAATGCCTTCTTTAGCCATTAAACAGGGGTTTTGTGTTAGCTAGTCTGGAAAAAGTAATGGTAATTACTACGCTGAATTTAGTTTTATGAAATGCCAAATGAAGTTTAAATATGCATTAGTAAATGAAATTTAAATATGCAAGTTCCTAATAAACAGATAAGGATAAGGTAAAAGAAAAAGGGTTTTACAGAATAGCAATATTTGATTTATATCTATTTGAACTTTTATTTAATATCCATTCATATCCATTCATTTCCAGTATGTACAGCTACAACCAGCCGAAATTTGCATCGTTTTTTACAAAGTCTTATTATTCTTTCAGCAATGATTTTCTTTTTATAATGCAGTTAACTCCTTCGCGATTTTTAATTTTAATCATTAACCACGGGTTTTTAAAAACCCAAAATTTTATGTACTTGTATCGTGAAAATGCTCCGATTAAATAATGTAAATTTTGCAATAAAAAATAACTGGTGGGAATGATAAAGGATTTTGAGAATTTTTATTGCCACGTATATTAGTCGCTCGTCTCCAAGAGGTTAATAATACATACGTTTATGGTACGAAGCGCTCTGAATCTCCAAGAGGTTAATAATACATACGTTTATTGTACGGAGCCCTCTGAACGTGAGCAATACTCGCATTTGACTGTTTATTCATCGATATTGATATTTTAAAGAATGTGACAGATTAACATGCTCTTTCTCAACATCTAATATTGTATAACAGCTTAACATGACCGAACACACTTTTTAGCCCAATACATATACAAATGCGGATGTATAAAAAGTTATCACTTTCTTTCCTTGGCAATCAGAATTTTCTTGTAGAACTAATATAATAAATAAGTAAACTGGAAACATTTAATATATATTACAGATAATCAAACAGACAGACATCTTCTAAAAAGAGTGTGTTGTATAAATAGAAACTGCTTCAATTTTTAATAATGGCGTCAAGATAATACAGTATTAAATGAAAACATTGTCAGTTAATAAGTATTTGTATAAATGTATGAAACTTAACAATTATTTCGATGAGTACATTTTACATCTCTATTCATTGTGCTATAGGAAAATTATTCAGGAAAAACTTTTTTTTTTTTTACTTTATAAGAATAATTAAGTAAATTAGAAACAGATAATATGTACTAGAGACAGTAACAGACAGACAGAGATTTTTCAAAAAGATTGTGTTGAATAAACTACAATTGCTTCAGCCTTTACTGTGGACGTTAAGATAATACTTTATTAGACGATAATATCGACACTTTATAAAATTTGCATGAATGGGATAAACTTAAGAATTATTTTAATGTGTACATTTTACATCTCTATTAATTATGCTGTATGAAAATAATTCAGGAAATATGTAAAAAAGTTTTCACTTCATAGGAACAAACAGATCCAAAGTGAAGTGATTAATATAAAGCGATTATAAAAAATCAAAATAATTTCAATTTTAGTATATTCTTGTTTCTTTCGTTAGTACCGATATAAACGTAAATCATTGACATACGCAAGAACATACTCATTAATTGCACATACAGGGTGTTTCGCTACCAGACTGACAAACTTTAAGGGATGATAGTACACATGAAGACAAACATTATTAAATAGGAAACCATGGGGCGCAAACGTCTTCTGTAGGAGCTAGGGGGCATTAAAGTTTAGGGTCCAAAAATTTAAACGATGATAGAAAACTGAAAAAAGGGTCGATTCGTTTGCGGTTTTCACTAAAATCATTCTTTATATTACGATTTCTTTAGAAAAAAATTTTAAAGGTTTCTTTCAAAAATTATCGATAGAGGGCGGTTTAACTTTAGAGTAACGAACAACTACTTTTTACCGTTATTTTCTGCATGGGGTGGAAATTGTTTTAAAATTTAGAATTTAACTTAAATTTTAAGTTCAAAATCGGAAACACTCGGATCGGGTAACTAACGAAATTTTAACTGTGAACAAAGGGGGCATATTTTAAAGGCTCATAAACATTGGACCAACAAATCCATTTTATTGCGGTTTGCGTGTAGATCATTCCCTTGGTAATTATTTTATTCAAAACGATGTACAGCCTTGGTGTCCTCATTTTTTGATACTGGGTGCTTCCGACACATCTCCGAAATTTCAATGGCATTACTCCTGGGTGTTTTACTACCAGACCAACACACTTCCAGGAAATGTTAGTGGTGCAAAGACAATTCGGAATTACATAGGAATGTAACGTTGAAAGCGAGTTAAGGTTAAAGGAAGAAGAGAAAAAAAGGCAACAGAAACAGCAGAGAAAGAGCAACACGTTAATATGACAGAAAGCAGTTTATTTAAATGTTTTACAACAGAAAGTGTTCGAAATTACGACCAGAAGTAGTTCGGCATGCTTGAAAGCGGCGTCGCATGGAGTTCCTCACGCTTTGAAAGATTTCTGGCATCTCTGATAGCTTTCTGGCAAACTACAGAAATACCATATGCGAGGTCTTTAACTCATGGTACGGGAGTCTCATACACCCAATTTTTCATTTGATCCCAGCAGAAGAAGTCGACACATGATAGGTTCGGCGATCCGGCAAGCCACCACGACCTATCCACCGTTGCCCAAATGTTACTTTCAAGTGTCGGCAAACGTCATTGGTAAAATGTGGAGGAGCCCCATCGGGCTGTTCATCTTTCAAATACTTCATTCTGCTACCTTTAGAGTCGGTTCGCGAATGATCACTTCAAAGTGATCGCTGTTAACATGCATTACCGTTTAGAGCCATCTACCGCAAGGAAACTGCAGCACCATCTACCGTCACTGTTAAACTTGCCGGACTTCTTCTGGTCGTAAATTCCTTTTGTGGTAAAACCTTTAAATAAACTGTTTTCTGTCACATTAACGTGTTGCTCTTTCTCAGCTGTTTCTGTTGCTATCTTCTCTGCTTCCTTTAACCTTAACTCGCAAAAAAGGCATTTCCCACGTTACATTCCTATGTGATTCCGAGTCATCTTTGTGTCCCTAACACTTCCTGGAAGTAAGTTGGTCTGGTAATAAAACACCCAGGAGTAATGCCATTGAAATGTCGGATATGTGTCGGAAGCGCCCTCTATCAAAAAATGAGAACACCAACGCTGTACGTCATTTTGAATAAAATATTTACCAAGGAAATGATTTTCACGGAAACTGCAACAAAATCGATTAGTTTGTCTAATGTTTATGAGCGCTTAAAATCTTCCGCTCTGTTTACAGTTCAATTTTCGCTAGTTACCCGATAATAATGTTCCCGATTATTGGGCTTAAAATTTAAGTTAAAGTCTAAACTTTAGAATAATTTCAACCCCATGCAGAAAATAACGGTAAAAAGTAGTTGTTCGTTACTCTAAAGTCTAAAGCGCCCTCTAACGATAGTTTTGGAAAATAACCTTTAAAATTTTTTTCTAAAGAAATCGTAATATAACGAATTATTTTAGTGAAAACCACAAACGAATCGACCCTTTTTTCCGTTTTCTATCATCGTTTGAAATTTTGGACCCTAAACTTTAATGGCCCCAAGCTCCTACAGAAGATGTTTGCGCCCCATGGTTTCCCATTTAATAATGTTTGTCTTCATGTGTACTATCATCCCTCGAAGTGTGTCGGTCTGGTAGCGAAACACCCTGTATATAACGTAATTTCCTTCGTATAATCCGCGGATCAAACAATTCTTTTTGGACTCAGAAATATTTTTTAGTGATTGAAAACAAATATTTAGGGCGATCTGAGAAGTTACATTTCTTTAAAAAAAATTCTGGGTCTAAAGATAATTATTTGATCCGCGGATTATACGCAGGAAATTACGGTACACATATGCGCAAAAGTTCCATCATGATTCAAGATATTTTGTTTCCAAAATTACTTTTAAAATAATAAGGCACCTTCTTTCTTATAAATTTCACAAAAGTTTCTATAAAAAGAATTTTTGCTATAACTAATTGATATTATGTCGAATTTTACCTTAAATGTTTAATCTTCATTTACTATGTAAATGGATTTTTTGTTAGATTGTGTAATATAAAGAAAAGTTATATGTTTAATTTATAGAAATACTGCAACTTCACACGGATGTTTTTTTCTGTTAAAATGTTCTAATAATTAATTATAATACTATAAATATTTTTTAATTTAAAAATTACTGTATTTTCATTATATTTTTTACTATACTGAATTTTTTTATATTCTGGAAAGATGTACAATTTAATTCCACTTTTAAGATAAGCAAAAAGCTTTTTAAATTTAATACATAAAGAAAGAGATTTTAAAAAGCAGCATAAATTTCCTATAATAACCAAGATATAAATAAAATACCTTGTGTTTCATTAATGGATGCAGATGTTTACTGTCATTATTAATATAGACAATATCGCTTACGAAATTTTGAAATATTTTACGTGTTCGCGTTATCAAGTTTCTGTATAATTGGCATATTTAGTGTTTTATAGAAGACAGTATATTACTTATTAATATGGTACATTTATTACCAGTAACATAATTTATTCTAAATCCTGATTTAAATAAAATTATTATAAAAGTAAATTTTATATAAGAAATCATAACAAAACAGTTATCAGGTTGACACTAAAAACCAAACTTTTCACGAATAAAAAAATATCATAACTTTACTGTAAGGTACTTTATCAAAAATAAATCGCCTGCATTTTGCTTCAGTAAAATATAGACATCTTTTCGAGAAAATTTATATTTGCATAAACATTATAATCTTATGTTTAATTTATCGAAATACATTTAAGATATGCATGCCAGTAACATTAAAGGAAATTTTTTTTATCTTTGTTTTACACTAATCAAAATATATTGTCATTTACTCATTTTTTCTTTCTAACATTGAAAATTTTCATATTTCTGAAAACAATAATAATAGAATTAAGTTTAGTAATCTTAAATTATTGGTCTCATGTAACTAAAGATTTTTTTAGTTTATTAATGGTATTTTTGAAAAGAAAACAAAACAAAAAGATACACTTCGAATAAATAAAAAATTCACAAATGTTATATTCCTTTCGTTGCTGCCAGGTTACGAAACGTTGCTTACGAAATTTCGAAATATTTTCTCATTCTTGTATTTTATCTGTAGTAAACAACAATTATTTGAAAAACATATTTTTTAAATGTATGTGTAACTATTTTGTATTTCGCATTACAAATAATATATTTTAAAAGAAAAATCGTTTGGAGTGAAGGAAAAATCGGAAGTTTCATTTTACACATATTGTATCTAAATACTTTTGGCAGCAGAAAAATACACATTTAAAATGCCGCGTATTTTTTTTTTTTGTAATATTATTCTGTTTTATACATGACAAAGTATTCACTGGAAATCCTTTTTATTTGTCATAGTGCAAACTTTTAATAAAAGTATGTGCAAAGTTCACAAAATACAACCATGAAATTTTGAAAAAAACTAAAAACAATTTCATTTTGGTATCCAAGATAAAAATAATATATTCTCTTCTATTTCGTAAATGTATACTATAGCTTTCTTCCTCTTTCTAACGTTGGCAGATGATATTGCTTATAAAATTTCGAAAATTTATCCCATTATTGGCTATACTGAATAATATGAAGATTGCTTGGCAGACAGAGTGAAATATCTTTTCAAATATATGTAAAGGTGTTACAAAAACCAGTTATATTTATTTTTGGGTTACAAAATATTGTACTTTGAAATATATTGTGTATGCTCAGCATTTTTATTGTATTTTCTCGAAGAACATTGCTTATATTAAAATGTCTTTTTTTCTGAATATTTTCTATCTTGCGAATACATCGTAATTTTAAAATATACTGTAAATATGTATGCAGTATTCTTTAAAGGAATTTTAATTTTATATTTAAAAAAATGGAATTTTTTGCAGAAATTAAATTGGTCGAGATCAAATCAGAGGGGGCCTCTTTTCACTGATATCTGTACACGCCGTACTCAAGCTGAGCATTTCACTTTTACACCGGGTAGTGCGGGTCCGGGACTCGAAATACTGGCCCATGCAGGCATCTAATAGTATCCTACAACATATCGAATAAAATATATTATATAAGAAAAATTACTTCTCACAAGCTTAGCAATGGAGCGACAGTCGGGATTAATAAAAAAAAAAAAAAACATAGCCCAGTTAAACTGATGGCTTTGAGTTCACAGGCTGTTTACACTAATTGTATATTATAGACTTATTTTTATGAAAGAGTAATTTCCCTCGAAAAATAAAGTAAGGGAGATAATAATTTTCTCCGATTATACTTAAAAATTGAACCCCGAAAACTAATCATAGATATGCTATACCAAATTAAACAATGTTCCAAAAAATCAAAGGAAATCGGATCATTCTATACAAAACCTTTTTAATTTAAGGGGGATAATCCCCCATTCCTCTCTTTATACTAATCAGTAACCCCCTTCGTCATATCAGAAAAAAACTTAGATCCAAAATTTGCGACGAATTGGAAAATTCCGCATAAAATCAACTTTATCTAATTTAAGGAAGGGGACAAATTGTCCATTCCGTATTCATACTCAGCGAAAGAACCCCGAAAATTTATCAATTAAGTGCTCACCAGAAAGAACATATAACCGAAGTTTAACGCAAATCGGTTAATACTGCATGAAAAACCCATTTGCAAAAATGAGGGGGCGAGAGCGTTACATTCTTTATACTTAACCATTGAACCCCAAAAACTTACTAAGGAAGCGTCTTTGCAGAATGAAGCTATTTCAAAAAGACTGAAGCTAATCAGTAAATTCTGCATGAAAAAAAATACCTATATTATGGATAGTTACCACCATTCCAACCACCCTTTGTACTTAAACAACTAACACCCACAACTAATAATGGAAGTGCCTCATCAGAATTATCCTAAATCTAAAATTTGAATGAAATGTGATAATTATGTATGAAAAACTCATTTATTTAATTTAAGAGGGGGGTTTAGACGCCCACTCTCCTCCCTCCACTCTTATTCTTTTTTCAATGAAGTCCCAAAATTAATCAGGGAAGAACCTTATGAGAACAAACTTACATTCAATGCTTGTAGCAAGTAGGGTATTTCTGTAAAGAATTATCGCGTTACGCACATACGTACATATATACGTACATACATACGTACATACATATGTACAGAGCCTTCAGGCACACTAGCTCTCAGGCTTTGATAGCCTGGTGAGATAAAAACACGTCAAATTACATTGGCCTAGTATAAACTAGAAAGTTGGCGCCGAGGCGGTGTTTGGTTTCAGTAAAATCATGTCAAATTGAATTGCACTAGGGTTAAATAATTCAGACCATGAATAGCAGGGTAAACTAGTTTATTCTATCAGCGTCAGGCCAAAATAATCATTTATTTAATTTAAGAAGGGGGGTTAGACATCTGCTCTTCCCCCCTCTTATTCTTTTTTCAATGAACTCCCAAAATTAATCAGAGAAGAACTTTATTAGCACAAACTTACATTCAGTGCCTGTAGCAAGTACGGTATTTCTATAAAGAATTATCGCGTTGCGCGCATACGTACATATATGCGTACATACTTACATACATGCATACATACAGAGACTTCAGGCACATTAGCGCTCAGGCTTTGATAGCCTCGTGAAATAAAAACATGTCAAATTACATTGGCCTAGTACAAACTAGAAATTTGGCGCCGAGGCGGTCTTTGGTTTCAGTAAAAACATGTCAAATTGAATTGGCATAGGGTAAACTAATTCAGACCAATGAATAGCAGGGTAAACTAGTTTATTCTATGAGCGTTAGACCAAAATAGTCTAAGCAAGGAAAAACTAGTTTATCGAATGGTCCTTAGCATAGATTAGTTGGCCGAGAAGAAACTAATATATCTTACGGGCCTTAGGATAGACTATTTTGGCCAGGAAAAAACTAGTTTATCCTATGGGCGTTAGGATAAACTAAATCAGCTTAGGAAAAACTAGTTTATCCGATCAGCGATAGGATAAACTAGTTTGGCGAAGATTTGGTTTTGACCAGTAACATATAAAAAAAGGGCTTTGCTAAAAGAAAATGAGAGTTGCATCCAAAAAGCGGTATAATATCGAATTTCTAAACTTATATAACCATTTATTTAATATGTAAAAAAAAAACCACTATTTATAAGTTGAGTGCCAAAGTATAAGTTAAAGCAACTCTACGCTGCTGTACTAACTACGTCAAAACGTGTTTCTGAAAATTCATTCTTTCTGTTATACGTGACGAGCTTGGCAGTTATCTTTCCATATTTTACTTAAATTTCTAATTAACCAAATTCGTAAAGGAAACGCGTAAACTGTTTACTTTAGTAATATTTTTGAAGTACGCATTTCAAGTATAGAGAGGTATACTGAAAAAGATTGACAAGTTGAGATAAGAAAAGAATTTTCATTGTTTAAAATGATAAAATGTTATAAAAAATAAATCATACAAATCATTAAGATAAATAATCATTATTTTGATAAAAATTTCTCCTAATACATATCTAAGAGAAAAAAGTATCTTAAATTTCTGTTTAACTTAGATTTTGTGTAAAATATCGAAATATGGTTAACAAACAACACTTATCATGCATACTTGTTTTAAAAATTGAATGTTTAAAAATAAGTTAAGATATAGTACATTTGAAAATCATTTCTGTCAATTTATACGTAACTACTCGGCTTACAAATAGTAATATTTTTAACAAACATGTGAAACTAGATAATGGGGGGACTGTGTAATACTTACAGATCAAGGATATGCTGAATATAAAATATGGACGTAAGACATGTGTAAAGTATTTATAAAATGCATTGCAATTCCAAAAACTAAAGTTTAAACATATTTTTTATTATATTATTTTATTTTCCATTCATTCTTTTGAATGTTTTAAAGGACGAAAAAAAAAACTGAAATTTACTTGTTTTTGTTGCAATATAAATTTTAAGTACATATCAAATTTCCAGCCTGTATCTCATTTTGTTTGGTTAATAAAATGTTTCAATTCGTGGCTTGGTGACGTAATAAATTTTAAATGTTATGTTACTAAATTTTGTAAAAGAAGCATCCCAATAACTCCAAAAATTATAATTCTACTAACTAACAATTTACTGTGTCTGATTAAGGGGTCTCAGGAGTGTTATTTTTTACCTTGAGTCGCAATTTAGTAACATGTCACTATAAAAAATAAATGTATAAAACTTTTAATATCGAGAACTTAATATCTCTTCAATTAATTTTTTTTAATATTCTACATTGAAAGTTTATTTTATTCATTTTATATTTAATTTTGATAAAACATTTTAAATAGTTTTTTGACTTGCATCCCCTGCGCGCAAGACTGTAGCAAAACTATTGGTTCAAAAGCCCACCAAAATATTTAAAATGATGTAAAATTAACGTATCTTCTTATTTGTATGCAATTTATATGTTTATTAATTAAAATTTGGTAATTTAAAAAAATGATTTTCTTTTCATAATTTTATAATTTATATTTCAAATAAATAAAAAAGTAAATTGCTTAACAATGAAGTATAAGATCAAGAAAAAATATTTTTACATTATTATCAGTATTTTTGGATGCTTTTGAACCAATGGTTTTGCTACAGTCTTGCGCGCTGTGAATAAAAATCAAAAAAACATTTCTTTTAAATTAAACATAAAATAAATAAAATGAAATTTAAGGTAGAATATTAAAAAAATAAATATTTTAAATAGAAGAGATATTAATTTGTCTACATTAAAAATGACGCATTTATGATTCTTAGGGACTAAGAATGCAATTAAATGTGACATGCTGCTAAAGTGCACTGCCAGGTAAAAAGTAACACTCCCCAGACCCCTTAAACTTCTCATTTCCAATTAATATATTCTTATGAGTTGAAATTGAATCATATAAAGGTTCATAAAAAAACAGACTATGGAAAACAATATTGCAAACATCTCCAAATCTAAATATTAACCGATTGACTTCATTCTTTCTGTAAAATGCATGATTTTTATCGTCTTTTATAAAATATTGTCCCTATAAAATAAACAATTAAAAATAATTATATACCTTTTACAAAACAGATATTTCCAGAGTAAGTAAAATTAATTCCGGATAATCCAGGTTACTGAAATGAAATAGGCTTTATCCATTTATTTCATGCTAAAAACATAAGAAATCTCAAGGCTCTATCTTAATATGTTTTGGAGGTAGAGCGTTTCCAGTCTCACAGGCAAACAAACATCATTTTTTTTAAATGTCTTTATCACAATCTCCAGCGTCTGAAACGTGTAAATCCGTAAATGTAATTTTTTAATTATTACAAGACTAATCTATATTACATTTGATGGATAAGTAATTATAAGTAATAAGATAGTAAGTATATAAGTGATAATAAAAAATTGGAAATCTCATATTACACAAATTTTCAGAGACACAACCTTTATTTTTTAACTCGGTTTTTTGCACGATCCTACTGACGCCTTCATTCTAGGGGGGAGGGGTTCTTGTAAAAGCTGTTGATTTTGTCTTTTCCGTGTATTACAAAGTTTATAAAACCACTAAAGATTGCGCAATTTAATAACATGAACATTTATATATATATAAATATATATATATGATGTTTGTAAGTTTTATGTCAGTAATGTTTACAGTGTTAAAAAGTTTGTTATAGTTCCATCAGATTGAAAACATTTTTTTCTGCAGTGTCAGTATAAAATGATGAAATCTATTTTCAACATTTATTAATGTGATTGAGATATTTTTATAAAAATCTGAAACGAAATTTAATTTTATTAATCTTGCAAATACTATTGCAGCAACAGCTTATTAGAATTAACACAGGAACAATGAATGTGCAAATTTATAAAAAAAATTAAAAGCCTGAAATTGCACAGACCTCTGGGGGAAAAGATGCAGAGTTATAAAATAACATTGAAAAAGTTGTTTCGCATTACGTTTTTTCGAAAAATTAAATTTCACATAGATAATCATTAATATTCCATAGGCCATACGCTCCATTCCTCATGGATCTAATGTGCCAGTGCCTTTAACTGAATTCCTAGTGATCTCTTCAGAATTGTTAAACTCGGAATTTCCAGAAATTCAAGGTTCTGATACGAAATATTAGCCCCGTGGAAAAAATTTATTCAGTTCTTTCTGCTTGAACCTAATGACCTGAACTAGAGATTTTGGCCTTTCAAAATAGACAAAAAAATTATTGGGCTCAAGTTTGAAATAAAATACAGGTTGGTCATAAAAAAACTTTGCCGATATATGGAGCTCTAGCGGCCAGTCCGCTCAACCGATCGAGATGAAATTTCAGATATAGCTATTCAGACGTATGAGCTCGAGATTCTCTGAACGGCAACAAAATAACATTCACGGTTACGGTTATAGTTGCAGAAACTCGAAAATTTCCAATGGCAACACCCATTTTTTTTTCAGCGCAAAATGCTAAGCGCATGCGAAAATCCTAAAGAGCGTTGGAACCGTACGTGTATCGCAAGAAACGGACATGTTATGCACGCACAAAAAACCGTTCTGGGAATCCTCCCCCCATAGAAAAAATTCGATTGGGGCGCAAGGGGGAAATTTGCATATGACACAGAGTCAGTACACTAATCTCTGATTACAATACCGATCGGAGAAACTAAAACTTTTATTTTGATTACACATTTTCCACATGGGTGCAATCACCATGCAATGTCTGTGATGGCACCCATATGAAAAATGTGTAATCAAAATAAAAGTTTTAGTTTATCCGATCTGTATTGTAATCAGAGATTAGTGTCCTGACATATGCAAATTTCCACCTTGCGCCCCAATCGAGTTTTTTCTATGGGGGGGGGGGAGGATTCCCAGAACGGTTTTTTGTGCGTGCATAACATGTCCGTTTCTTGCGATACACGTACGGTTCCAACGCTCTTTAGGGTTTTCGCATGCACTGAGCATTTTGCGATGAAAAAAATGGGTATTGCTATTGGAAATTTTCGAGTTTCTGTAACTATAACCGTAACCGTGAGCGCCATTTTGTTGTCGTTCACAGAATCTCGAGCTCATACCTCTGAATAGCTATATCTGAAATTTTATTTCGATCGGTTGAGCGTACAGGCCGTTAGAGCTCCGTATATCGGCAAAGTTTTTTTATGACCACCCTGCAAATCCTAAAAGTGATTTGTTAAGTACTTTGAAGAAAAGAAGAATCTGGTCTATTGTTAGGGACTATTGTTCCCTGACTGATGAGAAAATTTAACATCACCTACGGTTAAAATGAATGAAGGCTGTGTACAGATGCATCAAAAGGGAGCCATTAATCTGTTCTTGATCATCCAAATCGATATGCGTCTGTACCACTTTGGAATTCGATGTATTTAAATGAGCATAGAGAAACATTGACTCTCTTTTCAAAATTAAATATGCCGACCTCGGTTGAACCATTTGCGGTGATTTTAAAGTTATCCCCATGCTTTTTGTTCAGCAAGACGGATACACAAAATACCCATGGTTCATTGATGAGTGGGACAGTTGTGATTAAAAAATGAACATTGGTTTAAAAAGGAAATGTCATCTAGCATCAGTGATTTTCATCGATATTAACCTATGAAAAAATTGATAACTAAATTTGTCTTACTAGACCAAACAAGAATATGTCTCTTTCAAATTTTGTTTCACACAACGTAGGTAAAGTTAGTTTAAATACTAATTAAGTACTTAATTAACATTTAGAAGGTCTAACTTTTGAAAACATAAAGCATAGTACCTCTTTTTCTTTCATTGAATGAATAATAAATTACGCATCCTACAGGAAATTCAAGTTATCTTTTATATTTCTTCTAAAAATAAATCAGGTTAATTTGTGAGGGAGTGTCCTTTGTGATAAAGGCGCTCTAACATTTTAGTGAGATCGTGACGCCAATGTTCTAACATGTGTGACGCGGAAGCGACATCTATCCTTTATTGAACTTTAACTTTCCAGAGCGTATGTGTCGCCCTCGAATCTACAGTTAGGTGCGGTTAGGAGTAATATGCAAATTTATAGCGCCGTCTTCAGTTTGCAGCGTATAAAAGCTTTGAGTTGGAGTGTTTTGTATGTGGTGAGAAGGTGAAGCAAGCAGACGTGTGATGAGGTGGCAGTAGTCCGCAAAGCGAGTTAGATTGGTGTTCTATAGTGAGATAGATTGTGTTCTAAAATGAGCCAGTCAGCAATGTGAGCCGAGTTAGTTTGTGGTGAGCTGAGTTACCCAAGAAGAGTGCCAGTGGGTAAGACTTAATTCAATACGTTGGATATTTTTGAGAATAAAGAGTGTTTGCAGCCACGGACTGTCTTATTATAGAGTTAAACTATCTTTTAGCCGCAATCTGAATTTGAAGTTGGTGTGAAGTGCCCCGAACTGAGCTTAAGCCGTGGTCGTGAGTATAGCTTAAGACTTAATCTCTTAGTATTGTGCTTAGTGACTGAAAATCTTGAACTTTCGTTCCACTTTCCCATGTTCCAGAGGTTTAAATAAACTGTTTGATTTTATCTTATACTTAGAATTATGTCTTCATTCAGCCAGCATATCTCCAGACACGTCACAAATGACCCCCAACGTGTGTCCCATCACCTTACAAATTTACTTTCCTTTCTTTAAAAACTTTAGAGATCACGGAAAATAAATATTATATTCAGGGATTCCTTTTTCTGAAATAAAGCAGGGTTCTTAAAAATTCAAATCAAAATTGACAAAAGATTAAAAAATAGTACGAATATTTAATTATATATCGATCTTTAAAAATATGTTCTAAAAAAATCCAATTATAAATTGAAATAAATAAAGTTTTTAGAAAGATAAAAAATAGTGGCAAAATAACAGATAAGAAAAATAATGAATTAATTACATTGATGAAAGATGTGTTAATTTCCAACGCTGTTGCTGAAACTTTATAAATTGTACACAATTAAATAAATTTTCCAATTAATGTACAGCAATGAAATTACGCTTGAAATTATTATATTTTAAAGATGAATAAATATATTTTTAAGATGATCTTATGTCCTGAAACGTTTAATAAGATATTTATTATAATGTTTTATTATAAATAGTTATGTCTGTTCGTAGTACCAAAAATGGTCTTAGCAGATTTTACACTAATAAAAACAATACACGCTGGTTCTTAAACACAACAAATGTGGACTGTAGATGCGTTTTATTTAACACTGAAATATGCGAGCCATTGGTTGGCTATCAACATTTCATCATCTTTTTACATTCGAATAAACACAAACTTAAAACAAAACATAGAATGCTACCAAAAACATAAAATAAGAAGAATAAATTACCATGGTAACGAATAATACAATTTCTTACTGGAGCTTTTTCACATAAATGGAAGCAGACGATTTTTACGAAAACATCCTGCCCCCCGTTGAAATCCCTTAGGATTTCAACAAGTGGCTAAGTGGTCTTCTTACAGTTTTACTATAATGAAAAAACATTTAATAACACAAAAAAATTAATGCAAAATATAAAAAATGAAAAAAGAAAGTTTATAGTTCATAGTTTTTAGCTTTTTATAGGAAAGGGACAGAGTTTCACTATTGGTCGATTTATGGTACCACTACTAGTTTTAACTGTGACAACTCGAACTCTATTTTCTGAACCTGCATGAACAGTTATTGTTATTCCTAGTTTCCATTTTAGCGGTGAAAGGTTGTCATCTTTGATGAGAAGTAAGTCATTAACTTGTAAAACTTTGTGGCATTTTTGCCATTTAGCTCTTTGCTGAAGTGCTGAAGTTGAGACAAATATTCTCGGCTCCATCTTTTCCAAAATTGCTGTAGCATGAACTCTCACATGCCATCTATCAAGGTGATTTAAGGGACTCAGATCTTATTCAGGTATCGCAGTCAGAGAAGTTCCAACTAGAAAATAGCCAGGTGTTAGAGCAGTTATGTCTGTTGGGTCAGATGATATAGGACACAATGGTTAGAGTTGAGACAAGCTTCAACTTGCGTAACCAGGGTTTGGAATTCGGGATAAGTTAACACAGTATCACCAACGGTTTTCTTAAGGTGCAATTTCATTGATTTTACTGCAGATTCCCACAGTCCACCAAAGTGTGGAGCTGAAGGCTGGTTAAATATCCAAGTTATTTCCTCTGACGACAGAAATTTGTAATTTCTTCATTCTGCTTGCACTGCAATAGATACTTGTTGATTTCCTTTTTTGCACCTTTGAAGTTGCTTCCACAGTCACTAAAAATCACAAGATGTTTTCCTCTTCTTGCAATAAATCGTTTTAATGCACTTAAGAATGCCTTTGTTGAAAGATCTTCTACGACTTCAAGATGGACTGCTTTGATCACGAAGCAGACAAATACACAGAGATTTGATTTAAATGATTTTGATCCACGTCCAGCACGATATTTAATCATGTATGGTCCTGAGAAATCTGTTCCAACTCGATTACATGGTCGTGATTGTGTTACTCTAGATACTGGAAGATCAGCCATTATTTGTTTTGCAGATTGAGCTCTGTATCTACAACACGTAACACAAGTTCTCACTATTTTACGAATAGCAGATCTGGCAGCAATGATCCAAAATCTCTGCCTAATTAAAGAAAGAAGAAGTTCTGGAGCTGCATGTAAATATTTTTCGTGAAAATGTTGAATTGTGATCTTAGTCACATGATGCTTTGATGGTAGTAAGATTGGATGTTTTTCATTCTCTGACAGATGTGCATTTTTCAATCTCCCTCCGACTCTCAATATTTAGTCATCATCTAACATAGGACACAAACAAATGATACTGCTATTTCCAGGTAATTCTTTCCGGTTTCTAAACAGTGGATTTCTTTACTAAAATTCATCTGTTGAACTATTCTAATAATGCAATGTGTTGCGGCTTGAATTTCTTTGCTTGATAAAAAGGATGTATTTCTTTCTGGACGTGTTACCTTAGAGTTGGAGATGAATCTCAATATCCATGCGAATAAGCGTTGCAACATTGGAAACGAGGATATTTTCGATATGATATCAAGTTCCTTTGCAGTTTCAGAAATTACAAGCGATGATGTTTTCCGTGCTTCTGGTAAATCTTCTTCATTTATGGGAATAGGTTTATTCACTGGAACCTCACCGTTTCTTAACCATGGTGGTCCATTCCACCACAATTCATGAAACAATAATTCTGCTGGAAATAATCCACGAGATGCACAATCAGCAGGTTTTTCCTTTCCATCTACATGGCTCTAATTTTCAGCTGGTAATATGGATTGAATTTCTGCAACTCTATTCGCTACAAATACTTGCCATCTTTTAGGATCTGATGTTAACCATGACAACACAATTTTTGAATCACTCCATGCGCGCACTAAATCTGATTTTAAATGAAATGCTGATTTAACAGCTTGTATTAAATGTGTCAGTAATACTGCAGAACATAATTCGAGCTTTGAAATCGTGCTGGGTTTTAAGAGTGCCACTCGAGTCTTTGCTGTTAAAAGTTTCACATCAATGTTCGAGTTATTACAAGTTTTAACATAAATAACGGCGGAATAACCCTTTTCTGAAGTGTCGCAGAATCCATAAAGTTCACATCGAGAATAATTGGGCAAGACGACTTTTCTGGGTATATATATGGAATTTAAGTGTTTGACTTCCTGGTACAAAATTTTCCACTTTTGGTTAATAATTTCTGGTACTGGATCATCCCATGATAATTGTAATTTCCACAGCTGCTGAAGAATAATTTTAGATAAAATTACAAAAGGTGCAATCCACCCTAGTGGATCAAAAAGAGTTGATACATATGACAAAATAATTCTTTTAGTAGGGACAATTTGATAATCTATATCACTGAAATTGCGTTTGAACATATCATTATGAGGATGCCATTCAACTCCTAGAACTTTTATAGCCTTATTGCCCACTATATTATGTATATTATCATTACTTATGTTTGCAAACTCAGCGTTTTTCAACAGTGATAATTCATTTGTGCCATTTATGTAGCTCAAAACCACCTTTTCCTAGCATATTCTGCAATTCATTTATCAATTCCGTACCTTCCTGACTACTCTTAACACCGGTTAACACATCATCAACATAAAAATCTCTCAAAACTATAGTCTTCGCTTTTGGAAAATTAAGACCCTCATCCATTGCTAAACTGATTCAAACATTTTGTTGCAAGATATGGTGCAGCCGCAGTTCCGTATATTACTGTATTTAAGCGATAAGTTTCTATTGGTTTTTCAGGACTATCTCTCCATAAAATTCTCTGAAAATCCCTATCCTTTTCATGAATTTTTACTTGTCTATACATCATTCTTACATCAGCTGTTATTGCAATATTATAAAATCTAAATCTCAATAAAATGCAAATTAAATCATCTTGTGTTTTAGGACCTATCATTAGAGTGTCATTTAAAGAAATACCTGTTGTGGTTTGAGCACTCGCATCAAAAACGACTCTTAATTTGGTAGTTAAACTAGAATTATTCAAGACAAAATGGTGTGGGATGTAATCATGTTTATTCTCCAATCCATGATCTCTGTTTGAAATAAAATCCATATGCCCCAAATTTAAATATTCTTTCATAAATTGAACATATTGATCATAAATTTCTGGCATGGATATTAATCTTTTCTCAAGATAAAGAAATCTTCTATACGCCATTTGACGAGAATCACCTAGACTATCTCGATCATGTTTAAATGGTAATGCGACTGAGTAGCGACCTGATTTTTCTCTAGAATGAGAATTTTCAAAATGTTTTTCACAAAGTTTTTCTTCAACTGTTATAAGTGGCACATTTGGAATTTTTTCTAATTCCCAAAATGAATTTATTAGCTCATCAGTTTTTGTACTTAAATTATTTACATGTACTGGATCCTTTGCTAGCGTTTCAAAATTTGTAGTACCTGAGATTATCCACCCAAGTCTCGAATTTAAGGCAAATGGAAGGTTAGGTTCACATTTAACAAGTTCCCCAGTCATTAAATGCATAAATACATTCCTACATAGCATGCATGGTCACAGTGACGTCACTGTGAGTCACTGTGGTCACGTCACATCTGTGAACAAAATGCCACCCCTCAGTGACGTCATATTGTGACTGAAATGTGACGTCACACCTGTGACCAAAATGCCACCCTTCAGTGACGTCACATTGTGACTGAAATGTGACGTCACATCTGTGACCAAAATGCCACCCCTCAGTGACGTCACATTGTGACTGAAATGTGACCTTTTTAGAAAATTAAAAAATATATACAAAAATTCTTCAAAAGATCCCTCATGGCATGCATGGTCACAATGACGTCACTGCGAGTCACTGTGGTCACATCACATCTGTGACCAAATTACCACCACTCAGTGACGTCACATTGTGACTCAGATGTGACTTTCTTAGAAAACTTTAGAAAATTACAAACAAACCATGTTATTTACTGGCAAAAAACGTGTTTTCTGGCATTTCAGAAGAATATTGTGCAATCGCTGTTATGTCACACGTTACATGCACTGCGTGTAACGTGTGTGATATACGCTCTTCCTATTTACTTCATAAATTCTATGGAACACCTGTTTATGTTGAAATAATCCAAAAGAATCCAAGGAATCGAGCTTTGATGAGAACAACAGTTTAATTACACACACAGAACACAAATGACGGGACGAATTCACAAACAATTGAATATATATAACTTCTAACTACGCTTTTTCTACAACAGATCCGCGTCGTGCCCGTAGCACATACTTATCCGATTTTCCCGGATAATGTTTTTAAAATCTTTTTAACCTGCATTCAACATTCGCAGGTCTCCCTCTTACCTCCGCACACACCTCTCTCTCTCTGCGTTCGTAACCCCTTCCTCTCCACACACACTCGTCCGCTGGTCACGTGATCCAAGAGCGGGCGCCGATGAATAAAACAAAAAAAACACATCATCAGTCATCACACCCCCCACGCAAGATTGAAAATATGGTACACACTTATTTTAAATCTGAAATTCGACTGATGATGTTACACTATTTAACAATGATTTCCCAAATTATAATATGTATATATAAAAAATAACACCACAAATACAACCGTATCCGGAGAAGGCACATCTTCCGGTATTCTTCCTATCTGCTAATATAAAATAGAATTAAATTAATACTTCATATACACAATATAACATACAATTAACAAAAGGTAATATACAAAACTTAGTAAACATTAAACAGGACATTAAGAGTTGCTGAAAGAAAAAAAAGTATATTGTTCAAGGAATGTTCAAACACTGGGATCTTCAAAAGTTGTTGAATGTCTTACACAGTGTCCAAGCGTGATAATGCATCAGCATTAATTAGTTTGGCACCCGGGCGGTGCGAAATCTTAATGTCATACTTCTGTAAGGCTAATGCCCATCGCTGCAGCTTTGAAGATTGAGGGGCATTTTTGGTGATAAAAGTTAATGGATTATGGTCCGTAATAAGTTCCACAGGTGAGCCGAAAATCCACGTTTCAAATTTTTTCAAACTCCAGATCACTGCATAGGCCTCCCTTTCAATTGTTGGCCATGCCTGTTGAGTTTTGGTGAGTTTTTGACTGGCGTAACTTACTGGATACACTACTCCATCTCTTCTCTGCGATAAACAGGCTCCGATGCCGATTGCAGATGCATCACACTCTATGATGAAAGGTAACCCGATAATAGGAGTATGCAGACTGGGCGCTTCGATGAGACCTCTTTTTAACGCGTTGAACGCCTGGTCATGCTCTACTGACCAGCACAAATTCTCTGGACTGTCCTTTTTTGTCAGTTCCGTGAGGGGATATGCTGTTTCAGCATATTTTGGTATATAATCTCTATAGTAATTGCACAAACCTAAGACACTTTTTAGTTGCTTCTTGGTTTGAGGCACAGCTAACTTACGGATGGCCTCCACTTTTTCCGGATCGGTCCGATGGCTGCCGGACCCAATGATATGGCCTAAGTACTTTATTCGGGGTTTTGCAAATTCACATTTTTTCAAATTGACGGAGAATTGTAACTGTGATAGTTTGGAAAATATCTTCTCTAAATGCACCAGGTGTTCCGCGAACGTTTCGGAAAAAACTGCTATATCGTCTATGTATGCTCTAGCAAAGTCCTGGTATTCAGAAAGCGCTCTGTTGATTTCTCGTTGAAACGTCGCAGCAGCATTCCTTAACCCAAAAGCCATGACCTTGAAGCGATATTGAGCTCTATGAGTCTTAAAACATGCTAATTTTTGACTCTCTTCCTCTAGTGGTATGGCCCAGTAGCCTTTGAGTAAGTCCAAAGTGGAAATGACGTTGGCCCTGCCAATATTAAATAATAGATCAGTAGAGTTTTCCATAGGAAAATCATCAACCTTGGTGATTGCGTTCAGTGCCCGAAAATCTACGCAAAGTCGTAGCGTACCATCTTTCTTCATCACGCACACTACCGGATGCGGTGCTTCTTCATCACTTTCTTCAATCAAACCTAATTCTAGTAATTCTTGAATTTGTTTGTCTACTTGAGGTTTTAGGGCCTCTGGAATTCGATAAACATAAGGTTTCTTCTTCTCATTATCATTTAGTCTTATTTTGTGTGCACCAACTTTTGCTATTTGTATTTTCTTTGAAAATAATTCTTTATATCTAAACAATAAATCTAACATATTTTCTCTTTCTACGTTTTCCAAATGATTTAAATTTACTTCTTCGATTTTAAAATAGTTCGAGTTATCCTTTGTACTAGGGGTGGGATGGACTTCCCCTAATTCTTCTTCATTCTCAAATATTACCCCCACTGCTTGTACCCTAGGAGTAAATTTCCTTATCTTATTCACGTGAACATTTTTAATGTTTCCGTTCGTTAACCTGACTTTGTAAGAATCGGGATTACACCTCGCCACTATTTCGGCTGGCCCTGTCCATCTAGCGTAAAGTTTATTACTAGAGTCTGGGATTAATAAATATACCTGCTCCCCCGGTATAAATTCCTTATAAATTGCCCTTCGATTCGCATACTTCGCATACGCACCCTGTTTAACCTCCGCTACTAGTGAAGCTTGTTCCGCCGCCTTTTCTAAGTTAATTTTTAAATCCTGAAGGTATTCGGTCGCACTTTTCCCGAGATTTATAGGTAGTGGAATTTCGCCCGACCATGTAGATTTTAATACCGCCACTGGCCCCCTGGCCTCCCTTCCATACATCAACTTAAATGGCGACACCCCCGTCGTACAGTTAGGAATCTCCCTATACGCAAATAATAAATAAGGGATGTGTTTATCCCAATTTTTAGGATCGCTCCGAATGATATGGTGCAACATGCGTTTCAATACCTGATTATACCGTTCAACCAATCCCGAACTTTGTGGATGTCCCGGTGTTGCAAATCTAGGAGCCGCCCCTAGCCTAGCATGAAATTCCTGCATTAAACCTGATACAAAATTTCCCCCTTGATCACTTGCTATTACGCGGGGTATCCCTGTCCGCATAAATATTTCTAACAGCGCATCACAAGTAGCCTTAGCCGAAATTGTTCTTAATGGAACCGCTTCGGGCCACCTACTGTGTTGGTCAACCAAAGTAAGTACATATTGATGTCTACGCGCCGAAGGTGGTTCAATTTTCCCAATTATATCAATATTTACAACGTCAAATGGGAGCTCCGGTCTTTCAATCGGAAGAATCAGTATCTGATCACTGGCTCTCTCCCGGCTTCGCAACTGGCAATCCTTGCACGATTTACAATACTCCTCTACATCCCGTGACACGCCTGGCCAAAAAAATGAATATCGAATTCTTTCTTTCGTTTTCCTTATACCGAGATGGTTCGCAAAAATTGATTCATGTGCAAGCCTTAAAATTTCCTCCCTCCTAATTTTAGGCACTACTAATTGCATGACTTGATCTCCCGAAACCTTTTCCCTATGATAAAGTAAATTATCCACCATAACAAACCCATTTTTCCCTTGTTTTGCATCTTTAAATGCCCCCTGTAAAGATTCGCAATTCTTTTATTGCTCCCTGTAAATGGTCGTTTCCGAATGCTGGTTCGAATTTAAATCCTCGCAATCATTTTCCGTTCCAATACAATTAATAATCAAATTATCTTCAAAAGATTCATTTTCAACCTGCAAACATAAATATTTATCACTCGTATTTTGTTCTTTTTTCTTTTCCAACGATAAATTTTCATCCCCCCTTTTCGATTTCGCCTCACTTGTTGGTGCCAGACTGTCGGCTATTCTTTTCCCTTCTCCAATTTGCAATGATTGTAATAACTCATAAACCTTCGGAGTAATAATACATGAACTACATAATTTATCTGTCACTGCAAATAACACATCCACACTGTTAAATAAACAATTTGATTCACTCATGTTTAGAGAAACCGGTAATGTTAAAAGATCAGCAGTAATTTGCTCGCCAAAAGCTGAAATCAACTGAATTGATGAATTTTCATTATTTTTAAATGACTCTGGTACTTCATTCGAATTTATAACGGGAATCTCAGCAGCGCTGTCAATTAATGTCTTTATTTTTTGTTTCCCCACCCAAATTTCATCGTATTGCAATGGTTGAGTACTTATTGCATCATTTTCAAAGCATAAAGCTGTCACTTTCGCTATCAACCGTTCGTCTTTATTTTTTCCAGTAGAATCTTTTTCCATTTGATAATGAGAATTTCCCGACCTCTCTTTTTCTTTATTATTATTATTAGGACAAAACCGTAAATGAACGATTTGACGGCACAATTTACACACAGACTTTTTCCTATCATTACGCGAATTAAAATTATTTCTTAGATGCGGTGGAATATATTTGCCAGATCCGAAATCATCAGAACCGCGACAATTTGTCGATTTATCATATAACTCAGAAAAGGTTCTACCTTTTGATGTAAACCAGTTATCGCATAATTCCGCAATTTCCCGCGCTTTTAACCAATTATCTAATTGTTTTATTTTGACATAGCTTCGCGCCTCTGAGTCTAACGCATCCATTAATCTATCACTAACTATTAATTCATTAAGTGCATCAAAATCATTTACCTTTCTAAGTTCGCAATAAAAATCCCAATTCGCTCTCAACCTAGATGCGAATTGCATATGATTTTCATTTTTCGCCCTCTTTGCCGAAAGAAAATTTTGAAGACAAGCTTCAGGGGTGGGTTGAAATTCTTTTAAAATTAAAGCTTTAACCTTTTGATAATCCTTCATTTCATCTGAATTTGCATATACTAATAAATGCGCAGCTTTTTCCCCTACTAAATTAAACAGTATTTCAACTTTCAAATCTTCCGCGACATTCTTTAATTCAAACGCCCTTTCGAGCGAAGAAAAAAATAAATTCCACGATTCAGGTTTGGTAGGAATCGCAATAGTTAAAGTCTTAACGCTTTTAATTAGAGCTTCTAACGAATTAGTTTTGGGATTTTGTCCATCCCCCCCACTATCAGAATTTTTGTTTTCAGACTGCAGTTTAGCCATTTCTAATTGGTGTTTGATAACTTCTAATTTCGTTTTTTCTAATTCTAACGCTGTTTTCTGCTCAGAATTAATATATTCCTTTTCACTTTTAAGGGCCTCTGCTTCTTGTTTCTCTTTTGAAATGCGGTCTGATACCGTTGTAACAAGGAATTCTTTTACGAATTCTAAATCCTTATCATATTGTTCGCTTCCTTCGATTAATGCTTTTAAGTCCACTATTCTATGATCTGGCTCTACTTTTAATCCTAACTCTGTGGCAACAATGACCAGGTCTTCTTTTCTTAACCCTTTAATTGTAAACATGTTCTTTTTCTTAACTATTACTATCTTTATCAATAATTATAATCACTAAATAATATAATCATTCATTATAATCATACACTAGAACATACTGAGAACAATACTCGTTTTAAATTCTAATACGATTATCTCTTTAGAATCATTGTAACATTCATTAATCTAATATTCATGAATCTTCAGTTAATAAACAAAAGTTATAACTTTCAACTTTATTTCCAAAACTATAAAAAGTGGTTTCACTTACCTCTGGTTCTCGAAAGAGAGCGTGTGATATACGCTCTTCCTATTTACTTCATAAATTCTATGGAACACCTGTTTATGTTGAAATAATCCAAAAGAATCCAAGGAATCGAGCTTTGATGAGAACAACAGTTTAATTACACACACAGAACACAAATGACGGGACGAATTCACAAACAATTGAATATATATAACTTCTAACTACGCTTTTTCTACAACAGATCCGCGTCGTGCCCGTAGCACATACTTATCCGATTTTCCCGGATAATGTTTTTAAAATCTTTTTAACCTGCATTCAACATTCGCAGGTCTCCCTCTTACCTCCGCACACACCTCTCTCTCTCTGCGTTCGTAACCCCTTCCTCTCCACACACACTCGTCCGCTGGTCACGTGATCCAAGAGCGGGCGCCGATGAATAAAACAAAAAAAACACATCATCAGTCATCACAACGTGTACGTCATATCACATATGTGAGTTAAACCTCCCATTATATGAAACTAAGCACCCAGCAATGAACCTATCAGTGAAACTTCCATTTAAGGAAATTTCTCGTTACACTTAAATGCTTCGTTATGAAAAAAATATCGTTGAATAGAAACCCACGAAAATTCATGAAATTTGTATAGTAAGCTACAAATAAAAATGGAAATATTATAAAACTGTGTTTTAATTTGGATAGTAATTTTTGTTATGCAATATAGCCACATAAAAAAACCCATTAGTATAATATCTAAAACACCACGTAATTAAGGAAGGGAAACAAAAACTGAATCGCAGCGTTCTATTTCTCGTTTTCTCTTGTATTTCAAATCGAATAATTAAAAAAAATGGAATATTACTTTGTGTGCGATCTCTTATGAAAGATACACTCATAAAAACTTTTGCATCTTTTTTAAGTATTCAGAGAATGGACCTATAATAGTTTCGTGGAACTAGAATCCCTTTCTTAGCATATCGAAAAATTTTCTTATTTTTCCCTTTTTATTTAAAAGATAAAATAAATACATAATTTCAATTCATACAATCCGCTGAAATATATTCACCAATCAATCTTAACAGCAATCTATCCTTTTGAATATTGTACACGCACGGAAGAGCAACAAATTTTGCTAAGTAGAATTTTTTTAAATATGAATATTAATTTAAATAATAATAACACATTGCTCTGTGGTGCACAAAACAGGAATTTTAATATATATTAGTACATATTAAAATAAAATAAAACTTTTAACGTTTCGCGCCGTCTTCTGCGGGCGTCTTATGATGCAGGCTGAGCAATGTGTTATTATTAGTTAAATTTTATGGTGCAACTGTCCTATATATATTTATTAATTTAAATGTTAATTGAGTTCTAAATGAAGGTTCAACAGAAAATTAAAAAAGTAGATAATTTCATTATATATGGGCTTCGTTAAATGAAAGTTCCACTGTATTTCGAAACTAATTAAAAGTAAAATAGAAATGCGTGAAAATTTTTTTTTACCTCAAAATTTTAATTAGGGATACCCTCATAAAACTAATGCGCATGCGCATTCAACTTATAAATCTTCGAAGCTCAAACAACCAATAATAACAAAAAATCACCTGCTTAAAAAATATCGTTTGGCAACGACCAGAGTAGTTGACACTAGTGTATTTATTCTTTAGAATATTATGCAGCTGCTCTAGTAACTTTGTTATGATGTTATGTGTGTATATTTAGTACGTAAGTTGAAAATTTTTAAAAAGTTATGCAGAAATGCAATCAGGTGACATTTCATATAAAATGTCGGTCCGAAAAAATACAATGTCAGTGGCGTTTCGTTAATATGAGCGAGCCAATGTCATTGTACTTCATTCGGACATTCCGACTTCGAAATTATCTTCCCTATTTGGATTATGAAACTGGAATTAGAGGATAATGCCGATAAGAAAGAGGTAAGAAAATATTATTTTTCCTGCTTTTTTTATAATGATTTCTGTTAATTTCGTAAAAAACATGTTATAAAAGGAATAAGTATTATATTAATTTAACTTTTTTGAATTCACTTACCTTAGTAAATTCAATAAACTTAACATTTATTTTGTTGAAATACGGAACAGCATGTCAACGATTTGAAAATAGTTAATAATATTATTTTTAAAATGCACTTTAATCACATTTTTTTAATTACATGGTTAAAATCACATTTTAATAAATTAAAAAATATACACATAATCAAAAGTTAACGTTATAATTAATATATAAAGGAGTTTGGGGTTGTTTATTGTTGAAAATAGTGATAAATATACTAATTTATGCACTAATATTGCAAAAATACTTTTGTAAAACTAGTTATTACCTTTCTGAATTTCTCATAATCCCAAAAATTTGATATCTGTAATTCCATGACATTTATTATTTTAAACCATGTATCTAAAATAATTAAGATATTGATTTTGTGATAATAACAATTATTGATTTTAAAAAATGAGTAATTATCGCATTATTTTATTAATTTTTGATATCTTAATTGTTAAATTGTGTTGAAAATAACAATTTTGTTTCATTAGTATGTGTTCATTAAATCCTGGTTCTAAATAATCATAAAAACAATTACATGTACACTTTTGTGGGATGTATATTGCTGAAATTCTTAGTGTTTGATGTATTTCTATTATTTTCAATAAATTTTTGTCTAATATTGGGAAGTGAGACTGAGAATACTTAAATATTATTAATAGATTCATCTAATACAAAAAAATGAAATTTAATAATTATAACTATTAATAAGGAAACTTAAAAAAAATTCCTTAAGGATGTCCTTTACCGGCACATCTGTACTATATGACATATACAATATATATGTATGAGTTTAACTACGAATTTAAACCATGTGTAATCATACATGCGCACAGGCCACTATAGTAAGAAAATAACTAAGTGTAATACTAGAACTAATTGCCTCATTTTTATTTGTACTCGATTTTCAAATAAAATCTGTATATTACGAATATTGCGCATAAACTTCACGTAGTTTTATCAAAAGATAATTCTATATTATATCTAACAGAATGACTTTAATTGGTAAATTAATCAAACGAATATTAATTTTCCAAAATGAGTAAAAAAGTGTTTAGGTTAGGATTCGAACTAGAGACCCTCGATGTATGCTGCCAGTGATCATCTTTCAAAAGAGCAACTTGGCACGCACAATTGACCAGGAGAAATATCATTATATACTCATACGAATAGTATGCATTTATCATACGGGTAGTTTGAAAAAAAATTAAAGTATTATTACATAGGGTTATGTATAAAAATGATAAGTATGCGTTCGTATTCACTGTGTGAATTGTGCGCGTCAGTTCTTCCACGATAGTTCAGTCGACAAAGTATTGACAATTTGCGCGAAAGACCCCTTAGTTCGAATCCTGACCTGGACACTTTTTCAATCAGTTCGAAAATTACAACAAAAGATAATTAAAAGATATAGGGTGGATGCTCCAGTTTTAGCAACTGCACAAGTTTTGGCCACACTGGAATGATTTACCCTCTATTTAGGCTGTAAATTGATTTTAACAAATTATACGCATTCTTACTCCTTAATCTAACACTCTTTTATCATTTCCAATCCCATTTGTTTATTTTTTGATTAAAAAAAAAAAAGTGTAACACTATAGTGTGCACTCACATGTATTACGGTTTTTGCTTAGGTGACAAGTTTTCATAATCTTTCAATATTAGGCATTTATCGAACTTTATTTGTTCTGAAACAAATTGCTATGAAGCTTTATGAAGTAGACTTTCTCTCTGTTGTAATTTCATATCTAAATTAATTATTTTTACAGCTTAAAGCAGGGGTGGCCAAAACTGGTACTTTAAATTTGCTATGTGTACCAGTTATGGCCATGGTGTGGCCAAAAAGGGCACAACATTATGCTCCACTTTTGGCTACAAGACTAACTATAGTGAAAATTTCAGCAATATATTTAGAAATGTTTTATGACTTATAAATTTAAAAGTTCAATAAAATTACAGCATAATTTAGTGGTTTCTTGTATATTTTTCAAAACAAAATGAGGAAGTTGCATAACTTTTGCTAAATTTCAAGCACATGAATTTAGAAATAACAAATAATGTGAAAATCTTTACACTATAAATAGGATTCATTTTAACAAGTTTAAAAAAGACAATTTTGTACTCTTAAAAATGGTCTAGATTAAACACTGTTATAAGATAGGAAGTAAAATTAAGGCTTTTCAAAATTGATTGTCAGCTTTTCAAGATGGTTAAGTTTTGTAGTATCTCGTTCTACCTTGAAACACAACTTTACAGAATGGAGACCAGTTTTTACTATTTTTAAATCTCAAAGTAATAGTGTTGTGCTATTTATGATGGCCAATTATTTATATGAGAGATATGGGCCGAAGAGAAGGGAGATGCCCTATGTGAAGGTCTTTCTAAGATCCTAGCCCATACTTACACAAGGAAATCTAAGGTTTGAAGAAAACTAACTCCAAATGATTAGGCTGACAGGCAGCTAAGTACAAGGAATTAAAGTTAAAAATCAGTTTAAAAAATGGATTTTAGAGATTGTCAAAATACTATTTCATGAAAAAATGGAATAATTTCAAGATTCTAGTCATATAACTGTAAATATTGGTATAGTATAACATATGATATATATAAATGAAAATATGCAAAATGTTAAAATTTTATGTCCTATAAGTCTTTTTTATGAATTAAATATATTTTTTGTTTTGAAATATAAGTGTTCAGTTAAAATCAGCTTAAGTATATTTTATTTGATGTTTTTATGATTTCATTTTAAAAAAATGCAAATCTTTTTTATACAGCAAACAAATATGTGTGTGGTAAAACAGATTTTGCACAAAAATGCTTTATTTTTACTTATTATCAGTTAAAATATTTGCAAAATTACAAGATATTAGGGTGGCCAAAACTGGTGCAAATTGAAAGAAATTACTTAACGAGTTGTTACTCACAATCTAAAATATTTGATGGAAAGTTATTATAATTAACAGAAAGACAACTAAATTTACTAAAGAATACTGTTATTGCAATTTAATATGCTTTATTCAGTCTAAAACTATAAAATTTTCATTTAAACTTTTTTCTTAATGTGGCCAAAACTGGAGCATACACCCTATATATTTATAGACATCAGGATTATTGGTCAGAAATATTGGCAAGCTGTACAGTTTTAGATATGTGCTGGGATTTGTGGATATTAAAGCGAGTAAAAGTTTTTTTAAAAAAAAAGTTCAAAAAGATTAAACCGTTTGAACAACATACTACAAAATGTGTATCAGTTATAAATAAAATTGAAGCTATGCAATTTTCAGCATGTGGGGAAAAATATATAAATATTTTTGAGAGGTAATATTTTTCAAATTTTGAAAACAACACCAGAGTTGTAAGGCATGTGAGGTAAATTAAATTTTTAACTTTAATTTAGAAGAAAGTCTCCTTACTGCAGGTAACTATTTTTATATATTATACAGTATTTGTTTATAAATTGTCAATATATGATTTTAGGACTCAAACCCTATTTTAACAGGAACATGGCATGGAGTTATAGTTTCATCAGATCCTGTTTCTTTTAAATTGTTAGAGAATAGTTAAGAAAAGTTAAATCGTCACAGAATCATCACAGTGTTAACGAAAGTTTTGTCACAAATGATCTGCAGCGTGAGTCTAAAATAATGGGACAAACTTTAAGGGAGGTGGTAGAGCTCACTATAATAAATAATTATGCATAGAAATGTATGATTGGAAGTGACGCGTTAAAACGCCGCACTAGTCACTGCAAAAGACACGGATTACTATAATGTTATTGTATGGGAGCGCTATTTTCAAATATCTCGCTAAAATTTTAATATTTTCGCATATTTTTTTTCCATAGGATAGCTGAGGACGACCTGCAACTGGGCTGGTTTTTACTTTTTTGATTTTGGTTACAGATTAAAAGAAAAATACTTTAACTTTCAGAACCAGTTTAAACCGGTTCTAAAACGGAAACTATTGTAATATAAAAAAAATATAACCAAAATCGAAAAAGTAAAAATTAGCCCGGTTGTGGATCGTCCTCAGCTATCCTATGGAAAAAATATCATGTAAAATATTGAAATTTGAGCAAGATATTTGAAAACAACGCCTCCCCCCATAGACAACATTATCATCCGGGTCTTTTTTGGTGACTAGTGTAGCGTCATGACGGGTCACTTCCGGTCATATATTTCTGTGCCATCATTATTTGTTATAGTGAGTCCTACCGCCCCCTCAAAGTTTGTTCCATGATTTTGGCCTCACCCTGTATTTCAAAATTTAGTCACAATGTGACTTGAAAGCATTATCACTTTCGTCACAATGTTAATGACAAAATCGTCACAAATGACACACTTTTCACAAATTGGTCACATTGTGACGTCACAAAGTGGTCACAATGTGACGTCACAAACAAGCTCTAAAACGGCCATAACGATTTCACATTTTAGTCACTGTGACTTCACATCGACGTCACGTGACGTCACATCGACGGTCACAAAGTCACAGTGTGACTTCACAACGACGTCACCGTGACGTCACCATGTCTTGCGGGTTTACACCAAAAAGAATATCAATTTTTTGTGATTTATAAAAAAATGGATAAGCTAACATTGAATCACTAAAGTTATCACAAATGTTTGAAAGCAAAGACACATAGGGAATGTCATCTGCGATTTTGTCCATTACGAACGCTAATGTGGATACTCTGAGATCACTTTTGAAGTGAGAAGTGAATAATAAATCGACTTCTCCATCACTCACAGTATTAAATATTCCTAAAGATGAGACAGAAATAGAACTGTCTTTCACTTTTAATCCTAATTTGTTTACACATTCTCGAGAAATGAATGATCTTTGAGAACCTGCATCCAACAAACATCTACATTTTACAAACTCTTGTTTATAATTTTGAACTTTTATTAATGCGGTACATAACAAAATATGTGTTCTTTGATTACTCTTTGCGTTTGGCTCATAATGGGAAGCACACACTGTAGACGACACATTCTCATTTGCTGACTCAACTTTTTGAGGGACAAATTCTTGTGCATGTGGTGACATACTACTATTTGAACGACTCTTATTCCTTGAATAATCTACCTTATGCAAAATACTGTGATGTTTCTTAAAACAATGGTGGCACGTATTAAGACTCTTACATTTGTTGAGTAAATGCATGTTAGATAAACAGTTGAAACAATAATGATTTCTCTTTACAAATTCTATTCTTTCTTGCACAGGTAAATTAAGAAATTTTGAGCACTTAGCTAAACTATGAACTTCTTTACAATAACCACAAACCGAGGTAGCTACAAAAGTATTATTCTTATTCGGAAATTTAGGTTTAGATACCTTATTTACAGCTAGTTTACTATTCTGAAGAGTTCTTGCGTAATTTTTAAGAAACTCAATTAAATCATTAAGTTTTGGAATCTCATTGCTTTTAAGCTTGCGTTCCCACCATAGTTTTGTAGAAGTATCCAATTTTTGCAAAACTAAATACGTCATTAATGTATCCTCAAATTTATCAATGCGTTGGTCCAATATTTCTAACGAGCGAATTATTTCATTAACATTGTTAACTAAATTTAAAATAGCAATAGCTGATTCTATTTGAAGTGTAGGTAAACTCAGAAATCGTTTAATATACGCAAAAATTTGCTCTCTCTTATTTGAATATCTTTCATCTAGCAAATTCCATGCTAATTCAAAATTAGAATCCGAAATTTGAATAGAATGGATGACGCGATATGCTTCACCTTTAAATGGAGCCTTCAAATATTGCAGTTTTTGGGCATTTGAAATATTTTTATTGCTATTTATTCAAGCATTAAAAAGATCCTTAAATCCTATTCATTCTGTTATATTACCTCCAAAAGTAGGTAAGGATAATTTTGGCAGTTTAACATTTTCAAAAACTTACTCTGTAACTACACTAGCTTTATTTTCACTTTTATTTAACTGAGCATTTTGAATTTTTAATATTTTTTCACCTTTAAATTTCCACAAATCAATCTTATCTGAAGTTTCTTGAGCACCGTCTATTTCGCTTTCTAACTGTTTAGGATCTTTAACTAAAATTTCTTTTTCTCTATCAATCATTTTTAACTCAGTTTCCTTCTGTTTTAACAACTCAATGCTTTCTTCTAAATCATTCACATTAATTTCATCCACCGCAATAATATTTTCAATTTTCTTAATATAATTTGTAATAGTTCTGCGTAAAGCAGCTTGTTTAGTTTTAAGATTGTTCAAGTCAGTCATTTTTATTACATTAAACCAATAAAATAATTCTAAATTGTACTAATACTTTTTTACACATAAAATGGAATGCCAAATTAACTCACCTTCTCTTTTTTCTCTTGCTATGAATGGAAACATTGAAAAGGATTTCGGAAAAATGTTCTTATTTTTACACTGATAATTTTCACTAACTCCGGCTAGACTTGAGACCAAAAATGTTCGTAGTACCAAAAATGGTCTTAGCGGATTTTACACTAATAAAAACAACACACGCTGGTTCTTAAGCACAACAAATGTGGACTGTAGATGCGTTTTATTTAACACTGAAATAAGCGAGCCATTGGTCGGCTATCAACATTCCATCATCTTTTTACATTCGAATAAACACAAACTTAAAACAAAACATAGAATGCTGCCAAAAACATAAAATAAGAAGAATAAATTACCATGGTAACGAATAATACAATTTCTTACTGCAGCTTTTTCACATAGATGAAAGCAGACGATTTTTACTAAAACAATGCCTTTTGTGTAAATTAGGCGTATTTAGTACCTATAATAATACAATATTACTTAAAAACGCGTTCAACTTTCACATGTAGATTGATTAATTAAATTCTTTAATAATTAATTTTCCAGAATAATTGCTGTTTTTTAATGTTTGTATATAAGTTTATAGACTTATATACTGCATTGTAAAAAATTGGCTTTAAATTTGAAAATTTGAAAAATCACTAATAGTTAACGTTTAATGATCCCACGTTTTGATAATTCGCCAGAAACTAACAGCTTGAAAAATGTCCAAGAATTGCGTGTTCGATCCTCGGGTTGGACATTTTTCTACCTGATAGTTGCCACTATTAATTAGCAAGTGAAAAATCATGTATTAAATATTCTTTCTAAATTGGGTTAATCGTCGCTACTTGAAAATTTTTTGAATTATTCAAATGGCATTCATAATCACTGTTGTGTTTGGTTTGTGGGTGAGAAGAAGAGATGGGAGGAGAAACACTTTTTATTTGTTTCTACCCACAACTAGGCCAAAAAATGATCGTGATAGTGACTGGTACATTACGAAGAATGGAGGCCAGCAAACGACCCAAAAGTGACCATCCTTACTTCACTTAAAATAATAAAAATATTCTTTTAATCTTGAAGATGATAAACTAAATACAAAATTATAAAATATAAATTTGAAGAAAAGGTAAGGTTACCTGTGAAGTCCTTGGCAGATGATGAGTAGTAAATCCAGACACATATACAGGAATTAATACACAAAATTGATTGAAGATTAATATTTATTTATTTATGAAATACTTGTATCTCTTTCATGAAAAAAAATCGAATATCTTCTTTATAGAAAACATTTTTGTTTCTCATAAAAATTAAACATTTGTTTTATAGTAAAAACTTTACAAATGAAGATATGTTTTTAAATTGATATATTCCAAACACAACCAACATCCTTCATCATAACACATTTTTTTTGATATATCTTGACAGTATGAACTTGAAAAATTTCTCATAACACACAAAAGGAAAATAACATCATTTTCTTCAAAAAGAAACATCACTTAAATATATGTATGTTTTAAATATGTATATATTATCAGACGAGAATTTTATATAGATATGCACCAATATTTTCGATGGAACGCCCCGTGAATATTCAAATTTATTTGTATGAAGATGGGCCAAATAGCAAATTAAAATGACGAAAGAAATTATGAAGTCAATACGTTATGTAAATATGTAAGATCACTTCTTGAAAGAACATTCTTCAACTCACGAAAGAAAATCTTCACCTCTGCATGCTTTTCAGAGTACGGAGATCACATGAAAAGATTATTAAAGAAACTTGAGCACAAAAAGCAGTTGAAGAAAATTATTAATGATGAGATGATAAAAATAAAATAAATATTTAGAAGACACATGACGACATTCTTCTTTAGTTATAAAGCTAACACGAGATCAACGAACAGAAGATCCATGATGTGCCCTTATTTACACAATAATTTCGGGATGCCTTTGAAGGGGCCTTGCTCCTGGCGGCCTTAAAAAATCAACCTTTCCTGAAACCATGGCGTGATCATAGCAGCCTGAAATGTTGCCCGTATACAACGGTCTGGAGGGGCGCACGCACACATGCCCCGAAAAAATTCCACCCAAAACTTCCAATCATCCGACCGCATCCATTACGGCAGGTGTCTAACAGCGCAACTCACGCAGGTGGCCGAGAGCCCAGGGGAAAAAGAGAAAAGGTTACTGGAATCCCAAAATACGCCAATTTGGCAGCGAGCGAAAGAGGGGGAGGTGACAAAATAAGCCAAGTTACGATGCAAAGTATGGAGAAATATGAATTTAATAAAAAGAGAATTGATAAATACTTAAAGAGGGGAGGCCAAAGCAGGTGGCCCTATGCTGAATGACTTAAAATACGTCACCTGTGGAAACGAATTTGATAGGCTAGGGGTGTGTCCGAATAAACAAAAGTTCCACCCAAAGAACAAGCGAGAATGTTCTCGAACAATCTCCAAAACCGGAAGGAATGATTTCGAACAGGATTTTACCGGCTTGGAACATTCGAAAGCTAAGTAAGAAAGAAAACATTACAGGCGACGAAATGAAAATAAACGAAACTGAAATAAAATTTAAATTGAGAACATTAATAAAAAGGAAGGTGATATGAAATAAAATGGCTAATAAAAATGAATTATATTAAACATATGGGGGGTTATCGAGTAACCACCACATATTACCCAGGGTCCCCCAAAAGAAAATATTGGTGAGATGACAAAAATGACAATTTTCATCGAGACAATATTTTCTAACACATGTACAAATATACTAAATAATTACACAAAATAAATGTATCAGAAATAGTTATAGGAATATAAATAACTGTTTTACATGATGTTCAAATACTAAAAGAAAAATACTTATTGTTATGATAGTAATCCTTATATGTTAACATGGAAGGTATACAAAATTTCTTCCAGAAGTATCTATCATATATCAAAAAAAAATTTAAAGTCTATGTCTATGTGCAAAACAACAGTCCTTAACTTTGACGAGTCTCTTGTTAGGCTGTGCAAAATGCACTATAACAGTAGAATGCTTTAGCATATGTCAAAATATTTGATTATACAATAATATGTATATCTATTTTCTTGGTTGTCAACAACATGAAACATACTATAACTGTATATGAATCATACTATAACTATATATAAAATATATGGTTTCAAATAACACATGATAACTTGAATGAATTTATAAGTTGAAAATTGAACAATAAAAAATATATATATAAATGGTGCAGAGAGATTAGTTAGGCTCTCATAAAAAAATATTTACTTATATCACCACATAGCCTTTTAAGCTTTCAATAAATCTTAAATGAATAACTTTAGTATTATTCAATAACACATTTTCGCAAAAAATAAAATAATAAGTTGCAAAAAGAATGGCAACAAAAGCATGATATTATTTTTCAATAAAAATATCTTCAAAATGAATATAATAACTTTCAAAGAGAGAATCTTTACACTCTCATAAAGGAATATTCTTGAACATTTTCAATATAAATTGACAATAATTGCATAAATACCTTTAATACTATACTTCATTCAAAATAAACATAAAACATAAGATGTTTAATATTCTGAAAAAGGAAGGAACTTATATGAACATGTCAATCTTATATATGACTTGATAATGTCAACTTACAAAGAAAAATCAATTATGTCAAAATTTTATATAGAAGATATCTAGAACATATTTACTTGTAATTTTCAAACATTTTTAAAAAAAAAATTAAGTAAGTGATCACTTTTGCATTTGTCATAAATCAAGAATTTGCTTTATATAAATATATATAATGACTCATTCAACATCTTTGGATCCAAAGTATAAACACACAAAAGTATACAAAAAAAAATATATACTACTTATGGTGAGTCATACACTTTCTATACTTCAACAAGAAGAGAAGAAATATTAGTATGAATAAGTTTATCATGCATTTTCTTTTCTTTTTTTTTTATCAAACGAGGTTAAATGTTAAAGCATGCATGCATTGTAAAGAGAAGTCACAATAGAGAAAATAATTTGAGGAGTACTTTAATTTATGTTTACCCTATATTAATTACAATTTCACCTTTCATATTAGAATACACATTTGTCAAAAATAACTTTAAATAATGACATAATATTATAACGAGAATATAAAAAAGACAAATTCTTTCTCAATTTCAGCACCAACTATTGTAATTAAAGACTTTATAAGATTTAAAAGTAGTAGAGTATAGCATACATGAGATTATATGTATGTATTGTAATAATTATGACTTATAGATAGATACAGTAAATAATAAAACTATTGAAAATCATACATACATCAAGAGGATGACTGCTGAATTGTATCAGGGAGAAGAAGACTTAAATAATGAAGAAAAAAAATAACAACAGCTGCCTGCAGCTTGGGGAAAAGAAAAAAAAATTACATAGTGATTCTTCTTACTGGAGTATCAGTCTGGCTAGCTTAGACTGATTATACTACAAAGCAATAGTCATCCTGAAAAAGGAAAAAGAAAGTTAGTCTATTTCTTATACAGTTTATGATTGCGAGGGCGAAGATCATAATTTTTATATTGAGTGGACTTGTTTTTAACACCAGTATGAGTGCTATCAGGAGGAGCTTGTGACAGTACTGATTTACTTGAACAAGAAGATGTTTGTTGACACTTAGAAGAAGAAAGAATTGTAGGAGATGTGCTACATGCAGCATCATGATTTGAAACTTGAATAGAAGAGTGTTGTCTGACAGGAGTGGAGGATGCATTATCAACAGCTGATTGATCATGTGATGCATTTTCAGAAGAAACTGAAGGATGTTGCAGTGCTTCATTTCTCTTTTGAAGCTTCAAGATTCGATTAGTGTGAATCAACATAGGGGAAGCATGACTCTTATTGGAATCTTGAATTTGAATGAGCACAGGAGAAATTATTTTCTTCACCACATATGGGCCTTGTATTTTCTTGTTAAACACATTGGGAAATTTTACGTAAACAATGTCATTAACATTGATGTTGGAAAACTTTAATTTTTCTCTGGATTTTTGGTACACCTTTTGTCTAGATGATTCGTTATTCTTGTAAGCTTGATAGTATATTTTTTCAATAACATCCATCAATTTATGAATTTCATATGCAGTATTGAGAATTTTCCATGAAACTTGAGTTTTATAATTGGAATAAATGTCGTTTATTTCTCTTCCAAAATGAAGAAGATTTGGAGTGAATTTTGTGGCTGGATGAGGTGTAGCATTATATATGGATTGGTGAATTTTTAGAGCAGTTGGTATATCACATCTTTGTGAAGCCATTGTGTTCACAGACGATTTTATTTGAGAATTGACTCGTTCGCTTAAACCGTTAGCTTGGGGATGGGCTACAGAACTATGCTCCAATTTAATGCCAAGCTTTTTGTTAAAATATGAAAACATATCACTCGTAAATTGAGAGCCATGATCAGTGAGAGTTAATTCGGGTTTTCCATGAGTGGAAATATAATGCAATAAGGCTTTTGTAACTGACTCAGCACTGATATTATTCAAGGCATATAATTCTAAATGACGAGAGAAATGGTCTATCATGGTCAACACATATTGACGATTTCTCAATGGGCCGAGTAAATCCATAGAGACCTTTTGATTGGGAGCAGTTGGGAGTGGTGCAGGTAGGTATGGAGCAGTGTTTTTTTTATGATTCTTATTTACTAAACAAATTTCACAAGAGTTGACATAATTAATGGTATCAGAAACAAGGGTTTTCCAGGTAAATCTTTTCTTTAAATTAACAATGGTTTTATGAATTCCAGTATGAGTAATATGAGCAATTCTTAAGGCTTTTGCTCTAAGTGACACAGGTAAAACAGCTTTGTGTAGCTCGATATCTTCTGAAGAGAAATGACCATTATAGCAAAGTAACTCATTACTTGGATTAATATAGTAGCCATTTAAACTTTTAGATTTTTTGTTATTTTTAAGATCTTCATAAATTTGTTTAATTTTTGGGTCCTTTTGTTGTTCAGAGAAGATGGTGTGATCAAGAATTTCTAATAATGGATCTTGATTATTATCATTATTAGGAGGTGAAGAATCACTCAGAAGATGACATGTGTGGTGTATTTTGTCAACTAAACCACATGGAAAGTGAGGAATGTCATTAAGTAAATCATTTTGATTATCAACAATAGGTAAAGGTTCTTGTGAAGTAATAAGATCTGGATTATTATTGAGATCTTCAGTAGGAATGTGAGGTGTTCTACTCAGAAAATCTGCTAACACATTCTCTTTGCCTGGTACATGCTGGAATGTGTACGAATATTCTGACAGTTCTAACATCCAACGAGTAGTAATATCAGCAGGTGATGTAGCTTTTTTATAATTATTAAGTGGCTTTGCATCAGACAATAGAATAAAGGGTCGACCAAAAATATAGTATTTAAAAGCAGTGATGCCTTTGTAAATGGCATAGAGTTCCAGTTTGATGGCAGGGTAGTGCCTTTCTGATTGAGATAGAGTTTTGGAATAATAGGAGATGGGTTTAAGTTCACCATCAAATTTTTGCATAAGAACAGCTGAAATTGCTGTCTTTGATGCATCTGTATTAACATAGAACGTTTCATTCCAGTTTGGGAGATTGAGCATAGGTTTATGGAAGAAAATGTCTTGTAATTTTTTAAATGCATTTTCTTGTTCAGATTTCCAAGAAAACTTATTTTTAGGTTTGGTGACTTCAATGAGAGGAGTAATCAATTTAGAAAAATTAGGTATAATTGATCTATAAAATGAACACAAACCGATAAAACTCTTTGTTTGCCTCTTGGTTTTAGGCGTTGGAAAAGAAGTGATTTTTAAAATATTACTTGTAATAGGAAGAATTTTATGATCTGTGAGTTGGAAACCCAAAAAGTTAATGCTTGTTTGCATGAATGCACATTTTTCAGGAGACAGAGTAATGTTATTAGCAATGAGAGTGTCTAATAGTTTTGTGAGTTTCATGGACATTTCTTCAAATGAATAAGCACCCACTACAATATCGTCTTGATATGCATAACAGGAATCAATTTGAGATAATTGAATAACAGAGTCGATTAATTGTTGGAAAGTGCTGGCGGCCGTCTTCAGGCCAAATACTAGACGTAAATAGGTAAAAATTCCCCATGGAGTAGTAAAACTAAGTTTATCTTGCATATCTTTAGGTACAGCAATTTGCCAATATGCAGAGGGTAAGTCAAGAGTGGTATAATATTTAAATTTTGACAACTGCACCAATAGATTTTGAATTCTAGGAAGAGGATATGATGATGGGATTATAATCGAATTTAACAATCTTAAATCAAGAGCCAAACGATACTTTTGAGGCTTAGACATATCAGTTCTCTTCTTTTTAACAAGAAGCATGGGACACGCCCAAGATGAATTTGATCTCTCAATAATACCAGCGTTCAACATTTGATTAATTTGGTCAAGAGCTTCTTGCTCGAGTGCTTGTGGTACAGGAAAAGGTAATGTTTTTACTGGATGAGAATTTAACATGGTAAACTGAGGATTGACCAGGTCAGTATGACCTAAAGTGTCAAGAGATTTCGAAAAGGCAAGCGCTTTACTACATAATAATTTTGTTAAAGCTTCCCTTTCATGAGGAGGTAAATGTTTAAGATCAAAGTCATTTGGAGATAATTCTTGAATACGTTTTCTTTTAATCTCTTCAGATGGCAAAATTAAATTACAGTATTCGTTTTCAAATTCTAAATCAAAAGAGTATTCTTCAATATCTTTTTCATCTACATTGATACATTCACCAATAATTGAATTTTTATTTAAATGAATATCGAGCTTTGATATATTCTGACATACAACCAAAAATAAATCATTTTGAATTGAAGATTTTGAGTGCAATGATTGATGTAACACAAGACCTTTATTTTTTAAATTGGGTTTGAAAACAAAATATTCAGATGGAGGATTGAGATACTTAACATGTAAATAAACAAACGAATTAGGAGGTATTAATTCTCTATTAAGTAATTGTACCATGTTGGCGTTCACCAAGACCTTATTACCATAATTTAAATGAGTTTGCTTTTCACCAACATAGCTATCATCATTAGTATTCTCAGATGAGAAATTCTTGCTAGGAATATTATTATCATTATTAGACACATAATTCACCATATTACCATAATCAGTTGGAAAATAATTAGGAAAATAAGTAAAATTACCATCAATATAAGGATTATGAAAATTCATAGCAGAATGAGCCATATTATTTGTACACAAACCATTATTTTGAACATTATAATTATAAGGATAGGTTGTATAATTGTTGGACAACTGTAAATTTGAATTATCATACCTTGCACAAGTATTATCAATGTATGTATCACTCGTTAGATTATTTGACATAGATTCTTCATAATAAGGCATTTTGTGTGCATCGAGAGAATATGGTACATTTGAATTCACATAATTATATTCAGAATTCATAAAATAGCAAGTAGGAGATTCATTATAACTTTGAAAAGGAATGTGTTTGTCCTTAATTAGGATAGACTTAAAACTTGGAGAAATAGTAATAGAATGCTTGTTAATAAACTCAAAGCCAAGTATGGCTTGAAAGTGAACATTTTGAATTTTTGTAAGGTAAAATACATGATGAAAAAAATATTTATCAATTTTAAATGCTATCTCTATGCATCCTTTGAAGAAGACTTTAGAATTTATGGTTGACACGGATACATTCCTGGATAAAAATTTGTAATGAAGCCTGGATTTAATGCTGTTAAAGCATTCTTCATCCAGGAGAGATAAACTTGATCCAGTATCTATTAATGTGGAGATTTCATTATGTTGAACATTTATTAGGATGCATGGAAGAACATATGAATTATTAAATGAGCTGCAGATGACATGATTTTCTTGTATGTCATCGTTGATTTCAACATTTTGTTTGGAAGGCAAAGAATTATATGAACAAGAAGATTTGTTAAATTTAGATGTCATAGGAGAAGTTTGGACAGCTGTGGATGACACTAAAGTGACTGACGAGCGTTTGTCCAATTGTTGATGTTTGTTGTTGTTGTCAAAGTGTACTGACCCTGAATGAGAATTACGGGAGAGAAGGCGGTCAGTAGAACCAGTCTCCCTTATTTGTTTAAATGATAAACATTGTTGTTATTTTCAGAAGAAGAAGAGGTGTGGCTTTTCTTTCTGTAAGGGTGAGACGAAACCTGAGCTGAAGAGTTTTTGTTAGACGAATTAATAATATTTTTAAATTTGTAACAGGTATCCATACGATGATTGAATTTCCCACAGAACGCACACTGTACAACATCTCGTCTGTGATAAAAGGATGTAGAATTTTTTTTGTGAGAAAACTTATCAAAGGTGGGTTGATAAGGACGATTCCGGTAAAAATTACGTTGATGAAAATTATTGTTACGTTTATTTGTAGCCTCTTGTCTCGGTGGAGAAGGCGAAAATGTCCTAGGTCTTCTTTGAAAATTACGAGAAGTATGAGAACTGTCCTTTTGAGTTTGTAAAGGAGAGTAGTTGGTTTGAGAATTGTGATAAATTTTATCCTTCGTATGCTTTATAGGAGTTTTATGAAGAGTATTACTAGAATTATCGTGGACATTTTCAGAATCGATACAATAGGCTTGATTAAAATTCTCTTAAGATTTTTTAGGGGGAGAGTCATATATATTTTGAAGAAAAGTTGCTCGTTCAAGAGCTAATTCGAAGGACGTAATATTTTCTTCTAAGATTTTACGTTTGATTTGTTTAGGCAAAGCCTCAAGAAAATGAGTAAACTTTAATGAATTAAGAGCAGAAAGATCCAATTTTGGATAAGCAAGTCGAAGTTGTTTATCCAACCGAAAAGCAAAATTTTTAACTGATTCATTTGAATCTAAGGTCAAGTTCTGTAAAGATTTTAGAGAAACAGATTTTTTTGTGGGTAAGAAATAGTCTATAAATGCCTTTCGAATTTCACTAAAATTAGAGTTCTTGAGCTGTGACTGAGTTTCAAGAAAGAAGAGTAAGGCGGTGCCCTCAAGTTTTGATTTAAAGAGAACAAAAAGTTCCTTGTCTGTAAAGTTATTTAGTTCCTGTAAGTCAGATAATTGATCGAAGAAAAATTCTACAGTCTGAGGGTTACCGTCGAAAGGTTGGATTGCAATATTTAGTTTGGCTTTTGGAGGCATGATGAAAAATTTAATATAAGAGCTCAATATATGACATGATAAATTTGGTTATTGACTGGTCTTGTGATGAATAATATATATATAAATTGACCCGTTATTTAAAATATTGATGACTTTCATATACGTCATAAACCATTTTTATATATTAAAAAAAAAGAAGAAAAATATATACTAACATATTAGTATCATATGAAGAATATAAGACCTAAATATTTTATGTAAATATTTATATATAATATGGCTCAAAACATAAATTATTATATGTATGACAAGAAGAATAATTTATCTTAGCATGAACAATAATTTTTACCAGTACCTCCGTTAAATAATGCATATATATATTAGTTGCAAAATATAGCAAGACAAGAAAAAATATATATGGAAAAATTATGCTATATATATATCATGCACTGCTCCAGAAAAATATTATTTCAGTATAGAATCAATATGTTGCAATTAATTACTGCACCACTCTCAATAAAATATAATTAATAATATTAATGTATGAAGAAAATAACTTGAAAAATAATGAAGAATTAACTGAAGATAATGACGACAATATGTATAAATATAACAAAAATACGATGGTGGCAAAGGAAAAATGGATGGTCATGGAATGTTGGACACGCTTTGGTCAGTGCACCAAAGAAAATAAGAAATGTTGTGTTTGGTTTGTGGGTGAGAAGAAGAGATGGGAGGAGAAACACTTTTTATTTGTTTCTACCCACAACTAGGCCAAAAAATGATCGTGATAGTGACTGGTACATTACGAAGAATGGAGGCCAGCAAACGACCCAAAAGTGACCATCCTTACTTCACTTAAAATAATAAAAATATTCTTTTAATCTTGAAGATGATAAACTAAATACAAAATTATAAAATATAAATTTGAAGAAAAGGTAAGGTTACCTGTGAAGTCCTTGGCAGATGATGAGTAGTAAATCCAGACACATACACAGGAATTAATACACAAAATTGATTGAAGATTAATATTTATTTATTTATGAAATACTTGTATCTCTTTCATGAAAAAAAATCGAATATCTTCTTTATAGAAAACATTTTTGTTTCTCATAAAAATTAAACATTTGTTTTATAGTAAAAACTTTACAAATGAAGATATGTTTTTAAATTGATATATTCCAAACACAACCAACATCCTTCATCATAACACATTTTTTTTTGATATATCTTGACAGTATGAACTTGAAAAATTTCTCATAACACACAAAAGGAAAATAACATCATTTTCTTCAAAAAGAAACATCACTTAAATATATGTATGTTTTAAATATGTATATATTATCAGACGAGAATTTTATATAGATATGCACCAATATTTTCGATGGAACGCCCCGTGAATATTCAAATTTATTTGTATGAAGATGGGCCAAATAGCAAATTAAAATGACGAAAGAAATTATGAAGTCAATACGTTATGTAAATATGTAAGATCACTTCTTGAAAGAACATTCTTCAACTCACGAAAGAAAATCTTCACCTCTGCATGCTTTTCAGAGTACGGAGATCACATGAAAAGATTATTAAAGAAACTTGAGCACAAAAAGCAGTTGAAGAAAATTATTAATGATGAGATGATAAAAATAAAATAAATATTTAGAAGACACATGACGACATTCTTCTTTAGTTATAAAGCTAACACGAGATCAACGAACAGAAGATCCATGATGTGCCCTTATTTACACAATAATTTCGGGATGCCTTTGAAGGGGCCTTGCTCCTGGCGGCCTTAAAAAATCAACCTTTCCTGAAACCATGGCGTGATCATAGCAGCCTGAAATGTTGCCCGTATACAACGGTCTGGAGGGGCGCACGCACACATGCCCCGAAAAAATTCCACCCAAAACTTCCAATCATCCGACCGCATCCATTACGGCAGGTGTCTAACAGCGCAACTCACGCAGGTGGCCGAGAGCCCAGGGGAAAAAGAGAAAAGGTTACTGGAATCCCAAAATACGCCAATTTGGCAGCGAGCGAAAGAGGGGGAGGTGACAAAATAAGCCAAGTTACGATGCAAAGTATGGAGAAATATGAATTTAATAAAAAGAGAATTGATAAATACTTAAAGAGGGGAGGCCAAAGCAGGTGGCCCTATGCTGAATGACTTAAAATACGTCACCTGTGGAAACGAATTTGATAGGCTAGGGGTGTGTCCGAATAAACAAAAGTTCCACCCAAAGAACAAGCGAGAATGTTCTCGAACAATCTCCAAAACCGGAAGGAATGATTTCGAACAGGATTTTACCGGCTTGGAACATTCGAAAGCTAAGTAAGAAAGAAAACATTACAGGCGACGAAATGAAAATAAACGAAACTGAAATAAAATTTAAATTGAGAACATTAATAAAAAGGAAGGTGATATGAAATAAAATGGCTAATAAAAATGAATTATATTAAACATATGGGGGGTTATCGAGTAACCACCACATTGGAGGCCAGCAAACGACCCAAAAGTGACCATCCTTACTTCACTTAAAATAATAAAAATATTCTTTTAATCTTGAAGATGATAAACTAAATACAAAATTATAAAATATAAATTTGAAGAAAAGGTAAGGTTACCTGTGAAGTCCTTGGCAGATGATGAGTAGTAAATCCAGACACATATACAGGAATTAATACACAAAATTGATTGAAGATTAATATTTATTTATTTATGAAATACTTGTATCTCTTTCATGAAAAAAAATCGAATATCTTCTTTATAGAAAACATTTTTGTTTCTCATAAAAATTAAACATTTGTTTTATAGTAAAAACTTTACAAATGAAGATATGTTTTTAAATTGATATATTCCAAACACAACCAACATCCTTCATCATAACACATTTTTTTTTATATATCTTGACAGTATGAACTTGAAAAATTTCTCATAACACACAAAAGGAAAATAACATCATTTTCTTCAAAAAGAAACATCACTTAAATATATGTATGTTTTAAATATGTATATATTATCAGACGAGAATTTTATATAGATATGCACCAATATTTTCGATGGAACGCCCCGTGAATATTCAAATTTATTTGTATGAAGATGGGCCAAATAGCAAATTAAAATGACGAAAGAAATTATGAAGTCAATACGTTATGTAAATATGTAAGATCACTTCTTGAAAGAACATTCTTCAACTCACGAAAGAAAATCTTCACCTCTGCATGCTTTTCAGAGTACGGAGATCACATGAAAAGATTATTAAAGAAACTTGAGCACAAAAAGCAGTTGAAGAAAATTATTAATGATGAGATGATAAAAATAAAATAAATATTTAGAAGACACATGACGACATTCTTCTTTAGTTATAAAGCTAACACGAGATCAACGAACAGAAGATCCATGATGTGCCCTTATTTACACAATAATTTCGGGATGCCTTTGAAGGGGCCTTGCTCCTGGCGGCCTTAAAAAATCAACCTTTCCTGAAACCATGGCGTGATCATAGCAGCCTGAAATGTTGCCCGTATACAACGGTCTGGAGGGGCGCACGCACACATGCCCCGAAAAAATTCCACCCAAAACTTCCAATCATCCGACCGCATCCATTACGGCAGGTGTCTAACAGCGCAACTCACGCAGGTGGTCGAGAGCCCAGGGGAAAAAGAGAAAAGGTTACTGGAATCCCAAAATACGCCAATTTGGCAGCGAGCGAAAGAGGGGGAGGTGACAAAATAAGCCAAGTTACGATGCAAAGTATGGAGAAATATGAATTTAATAAAAAGAGAATTGATAAATACTTAAAGAGGGGAGGCCAAAGCAGGTGGCCCTATGCTGAATGACTTAAAATACATCACCTGTGGAAACGAATTTGATAGGCTAGGGGTGTGTCCGAATAAACGGAAGTTCCACCCAAAGAACAAGCGAGAATGTTCTCGAACAATCTCCAAAACCGGAAGGAATGATTTCGAACAGGATTTTACCGGCTTGGAACATTCGAAAGCTAAGTAAGAAAGAAAACATTACAGGCGACGAAATGAAAATAAACGAAACTGAAATAAAATTTAAATTGAGAACATTAATAAAAAGGAAGGTGATATGAAATAAAATGGCTAATAAAAATGAATTATATTAAACATATGGGGGGTTATCGAGTAACCACCACAATCACATAGAAGAAAATGTGCTCTGTCATGTGCTTTCGAATGTGCTCTATCTAATTTATTTTTTCCTTTTCGGATATAGAAAAAGGGTAAGAAACGAATGAAAAAAATGAATACACTAAAAACCCACTAATTTGGACCCTGTTAATCCGGATCTCCAGATAATCCAGAACGGTTTGGTCAATATTTTTTTCAAATTTGAGAAGCGATTTGGATAATTATCATGACATTAACATGTTTCATCGTCGTATTCTGAATAATAAAATTTTTTCTGAAATATTTTCTGAAGAATACCTTAAGCTTTCTTATTTAAGATCTTATTTAAACTACACCGAACGAACTACTTATGCTCAAGTGGATGCGTGACCGTACGGCTCGCAAAAGGTACAGAAAACTCTCACAGCAAAAAATTGCAAAGTTTTTATTACAAAGTAAACATTTTTCTGTCAGTAAATAATCAATAATTTAAATATAAAGGTGATTTTCTATAAATATGTTTTATTTTATTTAATTTTTTTCTTCTCGTTCTCTGGATAATCCGGATTGGGTCTAGTCTTAATTAATCCGAATTATCGGGGTGTTACTGCAGATGCAAATTACATATAATAATAAACAATTTGCTTGAATACAACCCGGACACTGGCTTAATATTTCAGTTACAATATTATATCACACAAATGTAATATGATCTGTCTCGTTCCGTTAAAATACATATAACGTTTTGTTCCATTTTTAATTTCTTTAAAATAACAATTTTAATTAAGTACTTAAAAAACTTGTCGAAGATTTCACTTTTGAAAACTTTAAACACAGTACCTCTTTCTATTTCAATGAATAAGTAATGAATTACATATCCCACATGTAATTGAACTTCTCTTTTGATATATTTTGTTGAGAAGAAATCTGGTTAATTTACTTCCCCTTCTATGAGAAGTTAGAATATTTAAAGCTTTTGAGATAACTGAAAAAAACCACATCTTCATAGATTCCTTTTTTCAAAGAGAGTATTGCTGACTTCATGAAGTAGATCCAAAGAAGTCAAAAGGTTAAAAAATATACAATGAATATTTAATTTATGTATCTTTCTTACTGAAACTTGTTCTCCAAGAAAACAGAATTTCAAATGATAAATTTAATTAAACGAAGTAGAACTCAGCTTTGCGATGGTTGATAAATTAATGATAATATAATTTGTACGGGAAAAATTGCGTTAATTTGCCACGTATTTGTAACTATATTAAAAGTAGATTCTTTTGTGTTATTTAGCAATTTTTTTTGTGTTAATTATTTTTGTGTTAATTAACATTTTTAGCAAATGAAGTTCGTTTAAAAAATTAAAAATTGCCTTTTTGCTGAAATATGATCTATCAAAAATATTTTTTTCTTTTTTTAGGAATAGAGCAACCTCAGAAACGCTTTAAATGAAAATACAGTAAGAAGCCCGATATAACGTGTTTGTTGTGAGTCATGTTTAACATCCGCGTTATAACATAACCAAAGTATTTCTGACTGGCGTCAAAGAAATGGTACAAAATGATAAAACCACTTAACCACTATGTGAAATGTAATTGACTTTATAATTCATTGAACACAAACTTAATCTTACAGAATCCTTAAAAAGTACATAAGTATTGTTTGACAAACGTTTCGTTTCTTTTCGGCAGATTGTTTCACACCAGCAAGATGTAGTAGATAAACACAATCGGAATCCTCTTGCATACACGAATTTACCTTCGTTAAGTTTCAAATGACATCAGTAATATGTGGAACGTCATCTTTCATTTACCACATCATTTTCAATTTTATTATTATCATCTTGCTGACATCAATCTTTGTGCATTGCAGCATCAATGATCTTGTTTTGTGAGGGAGTGACCTTTGCATAAAGGCACTTTAGTATTTCTGAGATGGTGACGTCAATAATTTAACATGTGTAAGCGTAAAAGCGACATCTATCCTCTCTTTTACTTTAACTTTCTAGAGTATGTGTGTCTCTTTCGGATTCTGCAGTTAGCTCGCGGTTATTAGTAATATGTCAATGTGAAGTATCTCAGTTTGCAGCATATAAAAGCTTGGAGTTTGAGTGTGTGGGGAGTATCTCTGGCATTAGCTAGCGAGAGAGTATCTCTGGCATTAGCCAGCGAGTGAGTGTCTCTGGCATTACCCAGCCAGGAGTGAGCGTGTCTAGCGATATTACTCAGCGAAGTATCTCCGACATTAGCCAGCGAGTGAATCACGGGCGATTAGCCAGCCGAGTGTTCTGGAGATATTAGTCAGCGAAGTGCTAGCAGATTGACAGTAGCAGCGAGCCTCCAGTGAGTTGTAAAGGAGTTTCGGTATTCGACTTGAGAGTTGGCCGTGGTAAGAAGTTTCATAGTAATTACATTTTGATTATTTGAAAGTGAATAAAGAATTACACACAGCCACGGGCTGTCTAATTAAGTTTTATCTAGCAGCTTAGCCAAGAGATAGTGAGAAGTATTAGAAGGTGCCACGATTGAGCTAGTCCGGAGCCTGTGAGTATGCGTTTAGTCTTTTAAAAGTGTTCTCAGTTGTAAAAAATCAAGACTTGCTCCACTTCCCTTGAGCCCTTATCATTTTAATAAACTGTGTTTTTTTACCTTAATTACTGAGTATGTCTGCATTTAACTCCCACCACGACCACCCAACCGTTGCAAATGACACCCAACGTGTGTTTAACGTTACAGTTTGACTTCTGAAATTGGCTCGCTGTTGTCAATTTCTATCCAGTCATTTAAATCGTCAACAGAGATATTGAGATGCATAGCACTAATCGCAGACTGCAAGACTAATCACTGAAATTTTAAAAGCAAAATTTAGCCTAAAATTAATCTTTTTTTTTCCCGCGTTAAATCCAAATTTGTGGTATATTGGATTGGGTTATTTCAGGCTTTTACTGTATTAAAAACAAAGTTAAATAATGCCTCAATTCCTATAAATCAACCCTCACTGAGAAAAGAAAAATTACACAGAATGAATAAGTTAGCCACATTCTGAATACCTAAACTAAAAACATAGATGATCGAACTATGAGAATATGTTAAACAACTAAGCGGAATAGACGAAATTATCTAGAGTTTCCAGTCTCTCATCCCTCCCCCCTAGTTGATGAAATGATATTGAATATTTTCAGCAGCACAACATTTTATCAATTGATTTCGGAAATGATTTCCTTAACTAGAATTGTAGTTTCTAATTAGAACCTCTCTTGTTCGAATCTATTTGCAGAGATCTTTAAACAGGTTTGACAGAGAAATGTTGGGAAACGTTCTTAAATTCAGGTGAAACACTTCAGAACTCTCTAGCAAAAGGAAGTAGAATTGATAATAATGACATAGATTTTTTTTTCAATAGAACTGCAATTTAGATTTTAAAAGCCAGAACTATATTTTCTTTCTCAGTGCAGACATTCAAAATATTACGTTATTGATTCGAAACAGTTGGAAATAAATGTATCGTTTTGACTTTTTCTCTTTTTTAGCGTTAAAAATAACAATTTTGTGTATCCTGCTGCTCTCATTACGCAGAAAATGTCCTTTAAAAAAGTTTCAAATAAGATGAAAAATTTTAATTTATAACACTTCTTTTTTAATCGCCGTTTAAGTAAAACAGTTTAAATTAAAATTTAATTAGTAATCAATAATTGCTAATTTTCGAATTTGAATTTTTACTCATTTTTCATTTAAAAAATAAAACTATGTCAATTTAACATTTTTTATTGATAATTTGTGAATGACCTATTGTTATTTAGCATTTTTAAGAGTTTTAAATTTTATATGCAATAGCATGTTAATTTTCCGTTACTTGAATATTTTACCTTGACATAACTTAAGTGTACTAACGGCACTTCAGTTTACTACTTAGATTTATTACTTCTAATGAATTAAATTTCTCATGGGCTTTATTTATGCAAATCCTTTAAATTTTATAGTATTAATTGTTTTTGTTTTTTTTTTCGAAAAGCATACAGTAGATAAAGTACTAAACTACAGGGTGGTTAGTAATTAATGTGAGGTGTTTTGTATATATATATACATATAAATTAAAAAATCGCCACTAGAGGCAATTTTAGCGTTGTTTACCTACTAAAAATAATCAATTTGCATAAAATCAGTTCTGTGTAGCGATCATGAGTATAAAAAGAAAGGCTGGGAGAGTTCTCATCATTCTCAGATCATAACAACTTTGCGATGTCTCTCACCTTACGGGATCATGCTTCGATAGTAAAAAAAAATCGCCACTAAGGGCAATTTTGGCGCATCCAAATTGTATTAGTGTAAATGTTGGATGATTAAATGCTAAAAAATACAGTGCAGATGAATTGTATACTGCTGGGATACTACCTAAGCGCTGATGGTCCCCTGCATATTTTTCATTTCTTGTTCAACAATAGCAGTTACAACTTCGTCACTTTGTTATTGACTAGTCACTTTGTGTTTTTGGCCTTGTTGCCGCGTAGTTTCAAACTGATGAATCAACTTTTGTAAATTTGTTATGCTCATCGGTCATTTTCGCAAATTCTTTAATCGGCGAAATTCAGGGAAAGCAGCATTGCAATTCTCGTTCTGCTGATAACATAGCTTGACTAGCAAAACATGGTTTCGTATGGTGAGAGTTGATAATGGTGAGAACGCCAGCATCCTTTCCTTTTGTACTCATGATCGCTATACAGAACTAATTTTATGCAAATTTGTGCATTTTAGTTGGTAAACAACGCTAAAATTGCCCCTAGTGACGATTTTTTAATTTTTAAGTTAATTTATTTCTTTTTAAGAATTGGAAATCCCATGGTCTACTACGCATGCTCATGAAATTTGGTTATGTTTCGTCCAATACTTTACTCGCTAGAGAGAGCTCTGAACACCTCACATTAATTACTAACCACCCTGTATATTATCGATGCTTCGTTTGCAGCATGATGAGTATTTTAATTTCATTTCCTTCGAACAATTTATTAATGCAATTTTAACTTATGCAGAAGCACAAAAATTACTGTTTAAATTGAAGAAAGTTGTTCATAAATTTCTGTAGCTTATTTCTCATAAAAGCATAATTCCTATACTGGCATGAGAATTACTTTAAAAATTCTGAAACAAATTAATAGTTTTAAAACATTTTCAAATGCAGTGTACCAAACATGTTTAAATGATATTTTAAATTTATTTGGAACAATTATTTAGTGAGATATAAATAAATTATTTAAAGGAGGAAAGATGTTTTAAAGAGAAATATTGAAATTTAGCAAAAATAGGAAAAACTTGCGGATATGATAAAATAATCTTTACTCGATCATACATCAGACTTAAGTTGAAAATTTAGTTAGTTGCATTACAGGCTTTATGGATGTTATAATCTCTTTGCATTCACGAATTTCTATATATCATTTTTGTTATAAATAATAAACAATTGTTATATCCATTTTTAATGGTGTTTGCCTTAACATTTAAAGGAAAAAAGTCAGTGAAATCTCGAAAAGTAAATTTACAGGACTAAATGAGATTTATTTGTGGTCCATTCAACAAATTTCTTAAATTTTAAATAATTTTCAAATTGCAATTCTGTTTACGAAGCAAAAGTTGCCATATACTTAGCTATTTAAAAAAAGGTGTCAAATTAATTTTGGAAATTGTAGTATGAACTGATAAACAAGGTTTCTGTTTCTAACTAAGTATGTGGTAACGTTTATATTTAATGTGGTAGTGTGAAAGAATATGCCATTAAAAAGTTTCCGTCACCTATTGATTTTTACAAAAATTTAAAATCTTGAAAACCTAAGTTTTCTAGTATTTATTCAACACATATACCTTATGAAATTTATCATTTGGTATTTTAGTAATAACAAACTTAAAAACAGCATTTTTAAAGCTGAAAATTAATATTTAAAACACTGAAAATAAGTATTGTTTATAAAGTTTCAGAAAAATTTAGAAGAATTTTTGTAAAAAGAAATGATATTAATAAGAAATTTCGTACTTTATGTAGCGGTAAATTTCTTATCTATTACTTCTTTCTTATAGTTTATTGTTCCGAGTTATATTGACAATTTAAAGCAGACATTATGCTACTTATATCATTACAATAGCATAAATCATCTTTTCTTGAAAAACAAATGTCGAATATTTCTTATGTCAATCTCGATATATAGATATCTTTGTATTATCTTTCAGGAGATTCCAACCTTGCAATCTTGATCCAAGTAATTCTGAGTTTTTCTTTCATAAATTTAATTCTCTCACAAAATCATTTAATTTTTTTGAGTAATTAGGTGTGGTTCTTCATTTATTCCAGGAGAATAATTCATACAGATGTAGAGGAAGATTCCATTTCTACTCCTGCATCGCCATATGGTAAAATTCTCTGGAGGTTTCAGTATTTGTAAATCATCATTATGTAATGATGGTCACATTGCTGAATTTAAGTTCGGGTACTTAATTTTATGTTTACTTCTTGCAAAGAATCCTTTGATTTTTGTAATACATTAGTAGCAGTCAGTTATATGATACTTCGGCATGCGCCATATCCTCGGTATAGCAAAGGACATACACTTGTATGTACCTTTCATTCATGCCCGGAGGTTTGTAGCACATCGTGTACAAAAACATTGAGGTGCCCATTTCTTATCTTGTTCACCTACTTTATATCCAAAGTATATATGATAGGCAGTCTTTATTAACGACGTGAAAGGGCGTCGATACTTTCTCAAAGTTAGCTTCCCGCACACATAGCAAAAAAAAAAAAAAAAAAAAAAAAAAAAAAAAAAAAATCGGGTTTATTAACGCATCTTCTAGACATGTTTTGCATAGTGTAGAGGAAAACAGGATAATTATAATCAATGTTTAATTAAAAAGTCTTACAGAACAAATAAATAGAAGTACACTCGCCCTTAAAGTTTCAACTGTCATGGATTTGCGTTAAAGTCAAATACTGTGGGGTGGCTAGAGCTGTCTGTTCAAAGTCGCTAACATAAAATTTATTAGGGGGACATCCGTTTCTACTATCTTGCTGTATCTTTTATCATTGTAATAAGAAACAAGAATGTTTATGTGAAACAAATACATGAAAGAGAATAATGTAATATAATCATAATACCTATACGGTGCCTACATACTCCAAAACGTATAAATGAAATTTCTCAAAATTGGAGGGTGATAGAAAATTTTTGCAAATATATTTTTCTTTCAGCAGCTTGAAATCTATAAGAAACACCCAACATATATAGAGAAATAGAAAATTCGTTAAAATGTATTTATCAGTGTAATTGGAATCTCTCATCTTGTTCACCTACTTTATATCCAAAGTACATATGATAGGCAATCTTTATTAACGACGTGAAAGCGCATCGATACTTTTTCAAAGTTAGCTTCCCGCACACATAGCAAAAAAAAAAAAAAAAAAAAAAAAAAAAAAATCGGGTTTATTAACGCACTTTCTAGACATGTTTTGCATAGTGTGGAGGAAAACAGGATAATTATAATCAATGTTTAATTAAAAAGTCTTACAGAACAAATAAATAGTAGTACACTTGCCCTTAAAGTTTCAACTGTCATGGATTTGCGTTAAAGTCAAATACTGTGGGGTGGCTAGAACTTTCTGTTCAAAGTCGCTAACATAAAATTTATTAGGGGGACATCCGTTTCTACTCTCTTGCTGCATCTTTTATCGTTGTAATAAGAAACAGAAATGTTTACGTGAAACAAATACATGAAAGAGAATAATGTAATATAATTATAATACCTATACTATGCCTACATACTCCAAAACGTGTAAATGAAATTTCTCAAAATTGGAGGGTGACAGAAAATTTTTGGAAATATATTTTTTTTCAGAACCTTGAAATCTATAAAAACACCCAACGTATATAGAGAAATAGAAAATTCTTTAAAATGTGTTTATCAGTGTAATTGGAATAAATACTTTGCTTGCCTATGGTGGATCTGTCAAACAAAGTAACCAGGTCTGTAGAGTATAATGTCTGTACCGGTAGCCTTTATTAAGGTAACAAAAAAAATTCAGCCACCAGAATCGCGATAGTGGGCGGTATAAATATAAAAATCCGTATCAGGGCCGCACCTTCTAGTTGCAAAAGAACCTAAAGTGAAAGAGCGCAGATAAGATAATATAGGCAGAGATAATATCAAAATGCGAAACACTTCGCCAGAGAATACATTCTCAACACGAAAATGGGCAAATGAATGTACGACAAAAAAAAAAAAAAAAAACCACTGACAAGGAGCGGCATGCACAGACTACGTAGTTAAAATTGAAATTTTAAATCGATGTTTGAGGATGTGTTTCAGTTTGTTAAGTAGTAAGGTGCGTGTAAATATATTACGGAGGCACTGTCTCCAGTCCTGAGTCAAAATCAAACGGTTGATTAATGTTCTCACGAGGATTCGGACAAAATCTGTCCGATATGCTAAGGCGAGCACTTACTGTTTGAGCTCCCTTGAAAAGTTAACTTATTAGTTCTTAAAGAATTTTGCATCAGTTTAGTCAAAGAAAAAATGTATAATAAAATAATAAGAAATTTTGATTTTGCAGATTCACTATTTAGCATGAAACTATGCATGTAACGTAATGCAGAAAGCGTTTCCTTTCTATTAACTATAAATGAGGAATGGAAAAAAAAATAAAAGAACACTATAATCCGTCGTGTAATCCCTCACTGAAAACAATAGAGAATATACCGGACTGTTCAAGATCTAGTGAACATTTTTCCCCAAGAAATGCCAGATAAGAACAATATATATATATCTATCTACCTACCTATCTATCTATCTATCTATATATCTATCTATCTATCTATCTATATATATATATATATAATGAAAACAAATACTCATTAAGCTGAAGAAAAAAGTAACTATCGCATTTATTCCCAAATCAAAATATGTTTGAAATAAATTATCGGAAACCGTGATTTTTATGCCGTGATTTAAAAGAACTTTGTTTGAGAATAATGTCAGAAGCTAATGAACTCTTAATGAACAACAAAAACTACCCTCTCAAGAGAAATGAGATTTATTGCTTCATTTTTTCCCATTAGAAAATAAATTTCTTTAGCAAGATAAAATATATATATATTTTTTATACTTTCGTTAAAAAGAAATACATATCTGTGTTCCTTTATTTTCTGTTTAAAGCACAAAATTTCAATCATTTAAAATATTATTTTATTCAATTTTATTTTTTTAAATATGGTGTGTGAAACACTTTATTAACAAATAATATGATATTATTAGGAATAACAATTCATAATAATAATAATATTTTCTTAAACCTGTAGATGAAAATAAAAATAACTTATTGCATCATCCAAAATGTTTTTTCATCAATGTAACGCATAAAACCTCTCACTTTCTTTTAATTCTTTGAACATCTGAGAGTTTCGCTTCTGTTTGCTTAAAGTTCCCCCTTTTGACAAAAACTTTGTGAATAATGAACATTTAGCTAATTTCAAAAAAAACATTTTTTTTGCGTTTAATCTTATTCCATATTTGACCATTTGTGGAAGGAAAAAACTTATAATTTTAAAAAGGATCGAATAAGACATTTTTTAAATAATCCATTACCACTTTTTCATAAACTTATGTAAAAAAAAATATTTTATAAAATCTAAATTTTCAATTAAATGTTGTTAAAAATGAACATTTTATTGATTCTCGATACGCGGTATATTATCTTCATTGGAATAATCATTGTAACTTTAATCATTTTTTACAAAAATGAATCATTTTTTACAAAAATGAAAAACAGCATAAAAATTCTCAGCTTCCAATATCCAAACATTGTATAATCTTTTTCATCTCTAAAACAGCATATATGTTCAGCGTTTCTTTTAAATTAAAAGAAATAATATTCAAACTAATGAAAAGTTTCTGTATCGAATTTATTGCCGGTTGCAAATGACAGATGATCACGCTTTAAAAAAACAGTTTTATATCATTTAAAATTATTTCGCTATTAAAAAAGTCAATGAATGGTGGATTTTTAAATACCAGAAATAAAAAAGGTTCACTGCAAATAAATGGGATTTATTTCTTTCCATTTTATTCTTTTGAAAATTTGATTCTTTTATGAAAAATATTTCTAAATCTTAAGACTATAAAACAAAAGAAATAATTTCCACATTACATGCTTTATATAAATAGTAGTACTTATTTTAAAATAAAATAATTATAATTTTTAATCAAGTTGATCATTTTAATGAGTTTTGTTCTAGAATACATTCCCTAGAAATAGATTTAGTACATTTAATCGTTTCTTTCATATTATTAAAAAACTATTAATTTAAAAATGAGCTATTTATTTGTATTACATATAAAATGCAAGCAGTAGAAATAGTTAAAAATAAACTTTAATAGTACATATAAGGTATAAAAAATATTAAAGATATAAAAATCTATAGTACAAATCTGTAATAATAAAAATCTGTTATCTTGATAAAATGATCAATTAAAGCTCTTATTCTAGTATTCCAAAATAAAAAGGAATTTTTTTCACTTGATTCAATCATAGAATTTTTCGCCCGAAAAACCTAAACCCTACAGCATTTTCACCATATCAAAACTTACATATGCACCTTTCGTATCTATATTCACCTTTAAAAAAAATTTATTTTAATTTGATCATTTTGATTCAAAAAACGGGCTTTACAACTGTATCACTGGACTTTAGAATTACATTAACGGTTTTTGCCCGTAAAACACAAAAAAAATCAGAGATGCTGACAGTTTTTTGTAAAAATGTGACAGTTTCCGTAAATTTACTGGACCGTACCGTAAATTTACATTTTTTACAGTGCTGATAAAATATTTATATGTTTATCTTGAATGTAATCTAAAACTATTTTCAGATTAATAAATTAATAAACTCTTATATACTAGCTGACCCGCCCTGCGTTTCCCGGGTTTGTGAAACCATGATGCTTAAAAAAAAACCTATAATATCGGGGAAAAAAGAAAAAATCGATTCTAAACGCACAAAAACTCGAGAAATCGTTAAAAATCCTTTTGAAATCCCACTGAAAATCGCATTAAAAATGGAAGAAATTCAATAATCGAAGCAGACAATATTTAGTAAATTAGGCAAAAAGTTTAAAACACTTTTCTTTTATCAATGTCAAAAAATAGCCGTAAAATGCAAAAAAATACAACAAATCGCATTAAAAATTCGTTAAAAATTAAAAAAATCACTGCACGAATTCCGATTAAGCTTTATTGAAAAGAGAACTTAATTTTCTATGTTGAGTTAAACGAAAGGAATCGTATTTCTTTCATTAATGTGCAAAAATCATTCCGAAACAAAAATGAACGCTAAAAATCTACTAAAAAATTAAATAAAAAAATATAATAAAAGAATCAAAAATCTGGCTTCGAGGTGCAAAACATCATATACAGAGGTACCCTCTCTCCAAATTTTGTAATACTACAGGCAGAGGTCTCTTCAGAACAGCGATGTCACACTCAGAAGCTGCCCTCTTTATTATTATAGATCATGCAATTGAATATTGTAGAGATTTTTTAAGCTGATTTGGTTGCAGTGCATTTTTATGTGCTTTAAGTACATTTTTAAATACTATAAGCAAATATTATTACAAAACCTTTTTATAAGTTATTACATATGTAAAACTATGAAAGAATATTTTCATTGGTTATAAGTTTTATGAAACTCAGGTGCAAAATTATTTATAAAAAATGAATTTCAGCAAAACGCACAAATAAAGAAAACTATTTTTATTCCTTTAAACATTGGCTAAAAGATCTAAATGATTTCCAATACTTTCAACAACCTTTAAACTGACGAATCATTTTTCTGTATCATTAGGTAATATGATTTATTTTGTGTAAACATAATTTGAAAAAAACAATACATTATCTAATTTTATGAAATATTAGTTAAAATATTTTTTAAACATCGAATACTTTTGAAATTACATAATATTCACGTATTGATTTTTCCTACCCTCTACGAATTGATTTTTCTCTTTATCAAATAAAATATCCAATATGTCTATTCAATAAGAAGGGTTCCTTTTCATTTATCAACATTTTTATCGAACCAGATACAAGTAGTTTGTTTAAATCTTTTTCCGTCTTAATTTTTGTGAGCTGATGTATAAAAAAATTTGAAAGAGATGCCTTTATAGGATAATAGGAAGAAGTATTTTTCAAAAGAAATCCTGCATTTCTTTCCCTATTTAGAAGTAATTGAAAGTTTGCCGTCATTTGATCGACTTAATCTGAATAAACGTTTTTGATATGTAACTAGAATTGAGAAGGTTTATTTTTACGGCATAGAGTTTCAAATGGAATAAAAATTTTATTTTTATTTTAAGATAGAAATAAAATGCAATTCGAATGATATTTGTCGCAATTTTTTCTTTATTTTGAGTATTGTTAAATGCTATATTAAACTATAGAAATATGAATTCACTTGTATTGTTTTCAGAATAATTGCATTGAAACGAGCGCATGACATGCTTATTTTATTATATCTAAAAAAATACATGGTGAAACGCAAAGAATGTGACATGATTAAAAAAAAGTTTAATATTTTCTTCGTGTTTTTGAGCCAAAATATCGTTTTATTCATATTTCTTGTGCTTTTTTTTTATCTAATCGCTATTTCCATTACTCTTAATTACTTTTTTCCCGCAAAACAGGGTGTACAAAGTTTAAGCCTGCCTTTTTCCAATCAAACTTTGCTGTTTAAGGGATCATCGAGTAAAAAGCCAATCCAATGAAGCACAAGTCCTTGTATTCCCCAAAACGAGCTTTAAAATAAAAACTGAGCCGAAATTGCACCAAAAATATTCAGTTGAGGCTATCTGGACGGATTTTCCAGAATCGCTAGGTCTCTGCATACCACAGCAGGATGCCATTGAGAATAATCTTGATTCATACTTGTAGAGAATTTTCTTCTCTTTCGAATGATGAAAAAACGGAATGTTTTACCCCTCAGTTAAAAACTGTGGTTCTATTTTTGCGTAACAGCATTTATGTGTCACCCTGGAAAACCAATTTCGTCAATAAATAATATGAATATACTGTTCGTATTTCGTTATTTCGCATAATACAGATTTTAAAAGAAACTGTTAAATACAGATGGATAACAATTAAAATACTAAGCTTCGATTACTTCTAAAAAAACACGGCAAAAAATCTTCAACTTTTAGGGTTCCGTATTTAAAAATGGAACCATTATAAGAGTTTTCTGTCTGTCTGTCACAACCACATTACTTGTAAACTATGGAACGTAAAAATTGTCAAATTGGGAGAAGAACTAAATACAGTTAGCCAACATTTTTACATATAAATTCAAAATATATTTAAGACTTAGGGGTAGAGAGGCTAATTAGGTTACTTGAAAAAAAATATTTTCTTTGTATATCGTGTAAGGTATAATTTGAAAGTTTTCGTAAATCAAAACTTAAAAATATATTTCTGTAAATTTTAGGTATTATATTCTCTGAGATATCGTAGAAAATGTAGCATAAAAATTTGTTACCCAACAGATGTTTCCGTATCTACTGAAATTAAAATTATGAAAAAAATTAGAGGTAGTAGACGTAATTTAAACCTTGCAGAAAAACTATACCTATTACCATAGATCACACAATTTTTGAGAAAAGAGCATTTGCCCGTTACGCAAAAATTTGGATTTTTGAGAATTCAGAAAATACGTAGACGAATATTAGAGTTACCTACCGTTGTAAAAGTATAAAAGCATTGTTGAGAGTGATTTTCCAAAAGCGCACCGATAATTAGCCGAGATATTTACCCTGAAAAACAAGGACGGTTTGGACAAACATAATGACAGGGGAGAAGCACTCTATGTGCCCTTGGATTTTAAAGTGTAGATAGCAAAATTTAATGATATATTTGTGTATTGCAGTTTCCATTAAACGCATAAAAGTAACAAATAGAAAATTGTTAACAATACTGTCGATAATTAATTACAGAAATAATATGGGATTCACGATTTGTTTGCATTATGTGGAAAACCCAATGCGCCTCCCGCAATGTTAAGAGTTAATTAAAACATACATGAATATGTTATCAGTGTTATATTTAATATATTACGCCTTAATAATATTTGCGTAATAGCAATTTACACCCATCTCATTAAAAAGTAGAAATATGACATGCTCCATTTCTGCTGTATTGTTTTGTTTTAAACTTCTTGTATGGACAAAAGTGCTGCTTTCTGGCTTGCTTTAATGTATGGATATAAAGAACTGTCTTCCATCAATAGGGAAAGTATTACATCCATGCATTAACAAATCATTAATATACAGAGAGCATAAAAATTATATGAAGCAAATTTATTTTTTATTCTTCAAAAAACCTTTTTCTTTACACAATTGCAAGTTTATGCAGATCATGAACGTTTTTAAACTGAAGATTGGGCTACCTTTGCTTAATCTTGTGTGTGAATGATGAAATATTTACAATGCAATGTACGGAACCCTCTGAGCGTGAGTAATACTCTTATTTGGCAGTTTCTTATGTGTATGAATAACAAAATGATATTTAATATAGAATAATAAATTAACAATATGAAATAATAATAATTTATTATTATTATTATTATTATTATTATGGTTTATGTACTATTGTTTTGTATTGGAAATGAAACATTTGGTTTGATTTTCTTCAAAAATCAAATAAAAAATAGGCGGTTAACTTATACACCTGTTTTTGATTTTTTGCTGAATTATCTTTCAAAAGTTTGGAGATAGGCTTATCGCGAATATATAGAGTATATTAAAATACTAATGCATGTCTTCAATTTTAATTGTGCATATCATACTTGAAAAGAAATCATATACTATTATTTTAACACAATCTAACTGATTGGTAAAAATATCATACGAATTGAATATTTCTAACTGAGCGAAAAATTACCCAGGCCGGGAATCGAACCCGGATACTTGGCTTACAAGGTCAATGCCTTACCTGTTAAGCTAACCGGGCGATAACCGGCTGAGATTTTTTGCTCACATAACCTTATTGGCCATAACATCTGGTCTGTCATTTAGACAGTTCGGCAGAATAAGCCGCAGGTAATGGAACTCCATAGAACGATGGATACGTAGATATACTATTATTTTAACACAATCTAACTGATTGGTAAAGTTATAATACGAAATGAATATTGCCAACTGATCGCCAGGTTAGCTTAACAGATAAATCATTGGCCTTGTAAGTCAAGTATCCGGATTCGATTCCCGGCCTGGGCAATTTTTCGCTCAGTTGGAAATATTCAATTCTTATGATAACTTTAACAATCAGTTAGATTGTGTTAAAATAATAGTATATCTAAGTATCCATCGTTTTATGGAGTTCCATTACCTGCGGCTTATTCTGCTGAGCAGTCTAAATGACTGGCCAGATGTTATGGCCAATAAGGTTATCTCAGCGAAAAATCTCAGCCGGTTATCGTCCGGTTAGCTTAACATGTACAGCATTGGCCTCGTAAGCCAAGTATCCGGTAACGATTCCCGGCCTGGGCAATTTTTATCTCAGTTGGAAATATTCAATTCGTATAAAACATATACGTTCATCACTTTAAACCACATATAGTTGAATAGACAAAAAATCATCTTGTTTCTTCCAATGTCTCTTGACAGAAAAAAGACGTCATATCACACCGAGAACATGCTATGAAAAGACAGTTCTATTTTTATTACATAGGAATTTTCTAATCATAAGCACAAATTGGTTTATTCTAGTTATCTTTATTACTAGGCCAAATTACACTTTCTTCTACCTTTAAAAGTTGAAATTAATGAAAAAATTATTGATTAGCTTTTTTCGAATAATTTACACATTTTAGAGCTCAGAGATACCGAAAAACATATTTTTACAAAATGCCTGTCTATGAGTCTCTGAATCTATAAGTCTATGCATCTGTCTGTATGTATGAGACACAGATTTTTTGTACTCCATCTCAAAACAAGATGAACAGAATTTTATAAAATTTCAGTTTCAGATAGTCTTTGATGCAAATTGGTATTGATTAAGTTTTGGTTCTCTATGTGACGCAAATTTTTCGAATACTCTGTCTCAAATGAAAGAATTTAGTAAAACTTTGGATTCAGATCCCTTAATATAAATTGGTGCTGATTATTTTTTGGTATGTTTCGCCGAAAGGGGCGTTGCTATACTGAATTTTTTCACGAAATAGTCTCTGTCTTGAGGATTAATTCACGAATTTTAATTAAAATTGAAATTCTGTTAGTCCCTGATTTGTTTTTTCAGTGAATCGTCTAACAGACGGCTGTGCTCTGCAGCATTGCTTTCGATTTTCGCAATAGCACTTTTTTAAAAATTAATGCACTAATTTTCATCGATTATTAAATTTAGTTAGAAATTGAAATAAATTGATCCTGATTACACTTTGACATAAATTACCTAACCGGTGGCGCTGATATGATGCAATATTCAAGAAGTATTAATATGTTTGACATAGAAGAATGTTTTAGGATTGCCACATCAGACTAATTAGTTTATTTTTGAGACTTGTTAAACACAAATATTCTTTATGTCCTAATAAATTCATTTATAATATTGCATTTTTAAGAAGAGTTACCTTACAAAACTTGTTTGCTATTTTAACAATAAAAATATATTGTCATTATCAAACTATTTAGTACAAAATGTAATGAAACAAAGTACTTTAAATACAGATTTTTTAATGAAGATTAAATTTTGAATCAGCAATGTTAAAAACTAGGGTATCAATGTGAAAATTTCAGAAATTTTTTTCGAGTGTTGATCCGGTTATTGGATGGGTAGATACCATGAAGCCTAATTTTATTTTTTTTATGATGAAATATTTTTTGTTGTTGTTAAAAATTAATACATACGTTAAAGCATACAATAATTAATTATTAAAAGACAAAACATTTTAGTTGTGCTACTTGAATATAGATAATATAATTTTACAAGATAAGATGCATAAAATTTTAAATCACATCCCAACAAACACTTAAATGTACCATAAACGTCTTTGTTTTTGAGGTTTTCCAGTGATAAAACGGTGCATTTTTAGAACTTGTTTACGTGTATATTTTACTGTTATTATACGTAAAAATTGAACAAAAAATCTCAATATCGTATGAATAATACTAAATAGAATGTAAGAAAACATAATTTAAATTTTAAACAATCGAAAGAGATCTTTCCCTCTTCTATAACACTTAAATGTGCCATAAACTTCTTTGTTTCTGAGATTTTCCTTTGATAAAAGGGCGCATTTTCAGAACTTGTTTACATGTATACTTTATTTTTACTGTACATAAAAATGGAACAAAGAATCTTATTATCGTATGAATAATAATAAGTCGATAGTCAGATAACAGAATTTAAAAAGATAAAAATTATTCTAATTTTAAATCTTTATTCTGACAAATATTATATTTGAGAATAACAACAAAATAGGAATAAAAATTCGGAATAATAGAAACATCATAAAAATACGGAATAATGTAAAAATTTTTTCTTCTCTTTTTTAAGAACATTTGAATTCACCATAAATTGCATTTTCTTTGAGGTTGTAATCTGATAAAACCTGTATATTTTATCAATATTTTTTCTTTATTATGCATAACATTTAAAGAAAGAGTCTGGGCTTCTTATCAATAAGAATAAAATGGGATGCAAACTGATAATATCTTCAATCAGCTAAGGTGCGCATTTTGTGAAAATAACGAAAGATAACATTTTCATGTTTTATGGTACTGTTAGTTTCATACGTAACTCATGCAATATGAAGCAACGCAATGAATATTCTGTTATAACTTAAGCCGCCAGATAAATTGTATACATATATTCTGTACTTTTTTCCCATGATAAAATGGTGCATTTTTAGAACCTATTTATGCGTATAATTTATTTATACTGTACATAAAAATGGTACAAATAATCTCACTATCGTATATTAAAAATAATAAATCGAATCTAAAGTAACAGAATTTAAAAAGATAAAAATCACTGTAATTTAAAATTTTTATTCCTACCAACAGTCACATTATATTCGAGAATAACAAACAAATTAGGAATAAAAATATGGAAAAATAGAAACATTTTTTTCTCTCCTCTTTTTTAAGAACATTTGTTTTCGCCATAAATTACATTTTCTTTGAGGTTATCCTCTGACAAGACCTATATATTTAAAGAAACTTTTTTCTCCACTATACATAAAATTTGAAAGAAAGAGTCTGAATATGTTATCAACAAAAATAAAATGTGATGCCAACTGATAACACCTTCAATAAACTAAGGCGTGCACTCCTTATAACGAAAAGAGGACATTTTCACCTTTTTCTGGTTTTATTAGTTTAATCTGTAAATGCATGCTATATGGGTCCACGCAATGAATTTTTCGCTTTTACCTAAGCTGCCAGACATATTGTATATTCTGTATATATAGGGTATTCAATAACATTGATGACAAACTGAAGTATCTTAATAGTATATGCAATCGATGTGATATCATTATGACTTCATTAATCATCAAAAATATCAAATCACAATGCAGACTAAAATACGGTACATTTACGTAAATTAATAACTTAAGGTACTTTGATAGCAAACCTTGAAGAAATAACACGTATGAGATAGAAGGAAGTTTTGACATTTCACATCCAACATTTCTTCTTCTCTATATATACTACATCTTTTAGCTTTAAATATATCATTGGACTCTCGAGATTATCAATAAAAATTGACATTTCAAAATATAGTTCTCAGATGATTTCTTTAATGTCTAATCATGTCAAGAAGATGATTGATGAAAGTAGGATTAAATAGCAAATAAAAGTAAAATGCAAGATAATTTTTATTTAAAGATTTACTACTGATAGATAAATCAGCATGACCTTGGACCTAATAAATATTCTTTTTTCTGTAAAATGCTTGTCCGGTAAAAATTCTGTAGAGTTGTACACTTACAGTAACAATAAATTTGTGGGTATGAGTTCATTTAACATTTTTTAATATCGAATTATTATACATTGCAAAACGTAATCTACAGTCACAGCTTAGCATACACTTTTTATTGTTTCTTATATCTTCATCACGTAAACATATTTCTTACAGTTAAGAATAACTTTTACTTCAACCAAGTTATGATGCTGAATATTTTTGTAGTTATTTTTACATACCTTTATTTGAGAAAAATGTGTTTTGGTGATTATTTCATCTTTTAGTCACATAATGACATAATCTGTTATTAAAAAAAGAGTTTTTTAAGAGCACATAAGAGCATCCTTTTTTTCTTGAAAGAGGTAATAGGTTTTACCCTGCGGCCCTATCGCCAATCAAGAAGCACATTATTTTTTCCTTTTTTTCATGCAATTTGCTCAAAACAGCTGTTTTTGCTTTTGCGAAACTCCTTTAAGGCAGATAACAAGCGTTTAAGATGTTTTTAACTTGCCAAGCTGATAGCTTTTCGGAACACCTTTATGAGCATTGTCATTTAAGTTGTTTTTGTTCTTGCCTTTTTGTTGTAAAAGGCTTTATGATCAGAAGCTTTGATCTTATTCATTGTTGTATACATTTTTTATAGAAAATTTTCGAAGATAAAACTATTTTTATGATTCTGATATATTGTATACATAAAATAAATTTACATTAAAAAAATGGAGTATCATTTTTTGCTCACAGGCTATCATAGCCTGAGAGCTTATGTGCCCGTAAGTTCTGTATGTACGTGCGTTCGTGCGTAACGCGATAACTCGTGATAAAAATATCCGATCCACTTGAAATTTTGTATGTTGGTATATCCTGACAAGGCGCTTCCCTGATTAGTTTTTGGAGTTCATTCGATATGTGTAAGAGGGGGAACGGGGGGCTCATGCCCCTCCCCTTATTTGATACAAATGGGATTTTCATGCAGAATTAAGTTTTCGTTCAAAATTTAGATTAGGATCATTCTGATGAGGCGATTCCGTGACTGTTATTAGATGTTCATTAAATAAGTATAAATAAGGGGGACAGGGGTTCTAATGCCCCCCCCTTAATTTATATAAATGGGTTTTTCAAGCAGAATTTTCAGATTTCGTTCAAATCTCTGAATAGTTTTGGAAGTTTAATGGTTAAGTATAAAAGAGGGGGATAACTCCTTTTAAATTATATAAATGCTAAATGGGTTTTTATTAAGAATTATCTCATTTGCTCTGAATTTTGGATATAGATTTTTTATATGATAAAGCATGTCTTTAATAGTATAGGAGGTTCAATGATTAAGTATAAAAAAGAGGAAAGGGGAGAGCTGTTTCCCCTTAATTTTTTTTCGAACGTAATTAACACTTCAAAATATAAGGCTTTAATGTACAATTAGTATTTGTAGCCTGTGAGCTCAATGCCATCAGTTTAACTGGGCAGTATTCTTTATTTTTACTCTACAATAATGATCTCAGATAAAGTATGTTAAAGTTATGATTAAATTATAATAAATTGAATGATTCCGTTATAGATATTTTAACATTATTCTTACAGAATATTTATTAACAGTAGTGAAAAATATAAGAAATCTTTCAATTTTCAACCGAAAGAGAATTCGTCCCAAATAAGAAAACAACTGAAAGTTAGTTCTTAAATTTTTTACAAAGTAAGAAATTTTCCAAATTTTTGTTTAGTTTTCTCGTATATTACCATATAATAACTTTACACAGATCATAATTCTCAGAACATTTTCTACATATGTTTTCATTAATTTAATTGTTATTTAAGTTGTGTTTTAATTGTCCACGTTTTCAGGATATACCAACATTCAACATTATTTACTTTGTGTTTCATAAGAAGCGTTACAAAAAAGCAATTTATAAACCTGAAAACAATATCGGAAAAATATACTTTGTAATGTATAATGGGAAAGCATATATATAGTTAGCTACAAATTTATTGTTTAATGACAAGTTTTGAAATAAGTTTCTAACATGTTCTCTGCTACGTATATTTTTATTGTACTAATTACATTCCAACAGAAAATAAATTGTGAGATTTTTTTTTTTTTAAATCTTTAACTTATTGTAATTTTGCAGCTAAGCTAATGCATCCATTCCCAAAATACGTATGTAATAGTAAACAGATAAATGTAATAAATAAATAAAACTAATTAAACAATCTATGCATTAAAATACGTCTCATTAATGTTAGAAATCTCACAACATTTCTAGCTGTTTTGAAGATAATGCTACTTACATTCATTTTCCGCCTGCAGGTCTTACGCACCTCTATATTTTATAAATGCAGCTGCATCATTTTACAAATTAAATAACTATCTCACCACGTTGTATAAACATGGTTCACTTATATAAACTAAATCTCATTCATCTTTTTAAAATATTTGTAGCTTCCTTTGTGTTGATGCTACATACTTATTTGTAGCACTGCAAAATAATCTACATGTCATACAAATAAGAATGTTCTACAGCATCATTTTAAAGTATGAATGTTTTATTCATGAAGCTTCGTGGATTTACGCATTGAGTTACTTCATAAAATTGATTTAAAACTTCAACTACGTAGAAGTCAAACAAGGGCTGCTAAGAATAACAAACATTTAAGGATTTATTAAACTCCCACTTTAATTGAGTTCTACTTCTTATGGTTATGTAAGCGTAACTAATACGCGTCATAGAAGAAAATATTACAACAATGACTGACATGTATTAAACATTTATGAAGGTAATTTTAATTAATAATTTGAGGGGAACAATATTTTGTTGAACAAGATTTATTTTTCAAGCACAAAATATTATTGATGCCATAGATTTAGGTAATAAATATTATTATTAAAATCAAAATATGACTTGCATTTGTTACGAATGGTGAGAGAATTTATTAATGTTTTATTAATATTTTTGTATATTAGTATTTCATAAATTCTTCGAATTTAGATTATTTAGAAATTTCACACATGTATACATAAGTTTTTCAAAAACAACCAACTAATTGTGCATATTTGTGTTTATAATTTTCATAATTACATACACAATGAGTATAAAACACTTTTTAGAATATGTTTAACTTTTAAAAATCGGAATATCGCGCTCTGTCTTAGTGATACGCAGAGCACGCTCCTTTGGTGGAATTTGAGCTTACATTCGTTTTTCGATGTTCTTTAGCATCATTTTCAAGAATGAATGTTTTATTCATGAAGCCTCGTGGATTTAAACATTGAGTTACTTTCTAAAATAGATTTAAAACTTCAATTACGTAGAGGTCAAACAAGGGCTGCTAAGAATGATAAACATTTCTGGGTTTATAATGGCTCCCACTTTAATTAAGTTCTACTTCTTATGGTTGTGTAAGCGTAACTAATACGTGTCATAGAAGAAAATATTACAAGAATGACAAACATGTATTAAACAGCTATGAAGGTCATTTTTATGTATTTTTTGAGGGAATAATTATCTTCTTGAACAAGATTTATTTTTAAAGCACAAGATAATATTGATACCATAGATTTATGCAATAAATAAATCACGTTTTATTACAAATAAAATGTAGCATTACTTTAGAGCTTATTTATTGTTTAACAATGGGAATATTGCACTTTGTCTGAGTGATACTCTGAAAGAAATTTATGATATGTTCATTAACTTTTACGTCTCTGAAATGCCCCTTATTATTGAACAACACGCATTGCAACAGACAATAACATCCTCTTTTTCAATTTCCTTTTAAATATTGTAGTCATTCTGTTTTCGTACCTAAAATAATTTATCCATTACTCAAGTACGTATACAATAGTAAACAAATAAATATAATATATTAACAAAATAAAATTAATTAAACTTTTATTTTCATGAAACGTATATATCAGTAACTTTTCAAACATTTCTTGTTGTTTCGATGATAATGCTACTTACATTCGTTTTTCGTCAACAGATCTTAAGCACCTCTATACTTTAGAAATGCAGCTACATCATTTTATAAATTGTATTAATATCTAACCACGCTGTATAAACCAGGTCCTTTATATAAACTAAATCTCACTATTGTTTTTAAAATATTTGTAGTTTCCTTTGTGTTGATGGGACATACTTATTTATAGCACTGAAAAATAATCTACATGTCATACAAATAAGAAAGTTCTTTAGCATCATTTTAAAGTATAAATATTTTATTCATAAAGCCTCGTGGATTTACGCATTGAGTTACATCATAAAATTTATTTAAAACTTCAACTACATAAACGTCAAACAAGGCCTGCTAAGAATAACGAACATTTCTGGCTTCATTCGGCTCCTACTTTAATTAAGTTTTACTTCTTATGGTTATGTAAGCGTAACTAACACGTGTCATAGAAGAAAATATTACAAGAATGACAAACATGTATTAAACGTTTATGAAGGTCATTTTTCTGTATAGTTTGAGGGGAAAAATAATTTATTGAACAATATTTATTTTTTAAGCACAAGGTATTACCGATAGCATAGATTTAGGTAATAAATATTATTAATAAAATCAAAATATGACTTGCATTTGTTATGAATGGTGAGCAAATTTTTTAATGTTTTATTAATAGTTTTGTATAATGATATTTCATACATTCTTCGAATTTAGATTATTTAGAAATTTCACACATGTATACATTAGATTTTCAAAAACAACCAACTAATTGTGCATATTTGTGTTTATAATTTTTATAATTACATACGCAATGAGTGTAAAACACCTTTTAGATCATGTATAATTTTTCAAAACCGGAATATCGCGCTCTGACATACCAGGAAACTTCAAGAAATTTAAGTCACCGATTTTGACGAAAGTAGTATCATTGGAAATATCTCATCGAGAGCAGCAAAAAACTCAAATGAACTACCCATCGGAAATGAGTCGTTTTCGTGATATCCGACTAATTATGGCACGTAACTAGTGCATACTAAATGGGGGACCGCAAAAAATTTTATTCTCGATTTTAATGAAAGTGTTATCCTTAAAAAGACATTATCACGAGGGAGAAAATCTCAATCGAACAATCCGTCGGAAATGAGCCGATTTCGGGATATCCGATAATTTGTATCACATAGCTAGTGCATACTGTTCTAGAGCACACTTAATGAGGGACCGCAAAAAATTGTTCTCTCGATTTTAATGAAAATGGCGTCGTTGCAAAGATTGTGAGAAGTAAAAAACTCAATGGAACTACCCATTTGAAATGAGTCGTTTTTGAAACCTCCTAGAGTTTATGTCACTTAATGCAGTTTCCCAGCAGTGTGCATTAGCAATGTTACACAAATCGTCAGATATCTCGAAAACGACTCATTTTCGACGGTTGATTCCTTTGGGATTTTTAATCCTCACAATTATCGTTTCAACGATACCACTTTCGTTAAAACCGAGACTAAAGTTTTTTGCGGTCCCCCATTAAGTGTGCACTAGCTACGTGACATAACTTGTCGGATATCTCGAAAACGAATCATTTCCGACGGGTAGTTCCATTGAGTTTTTTGCTGCTCAGATGAGATCCTTCAAACGATAACACTTTCGTTAAAATAGTTGACTTACACTTTTTCCCAAGTGAGTGATACACAGATCGCACAGATACACACCCTTGGAGGAATTTCATTTTACATTCGCGTTTCGACAATAGGTTTGTATGCACCTCCGTATTTTACAAATGCAGCTATACCCGATTATAAATTAAATAACTGTTGTTGTATAAACCAGGTTCCCTTATATAAACGAAATATCATCCATGTTTTTAAAATATTTGCTTCCTTTGTGTTGATGTGTCATTCTTATTTATGGCACAGCAAAATAATATACATGTCATACAATAAAAAGGTTCTTCAGCATCACTTTAAAGCATGAATGTTTTATTCATGAATCCTCGTGGATTTGCATTGAGTTACTTCATAAAATTGATTTAAAGTTTCAACTACATAGAGGTCAAACAACGGCTGCTAAGAATAGCACACTTTTCTGGGTTTATTCGGCATCCTGCTTTAATTAAGTTCTACTGCCTATGGTTATGTAAGCGTAACTAATACGTGTCATAGAAGAAAATATTAAAGGAATGAGAAACATGTATTAAACATTTATGAAGGTTTGAGTGAAGAATATTTATGTATGGTTTGAGTAAAAAATACCATTTTTTAAGAAGTATTTACATTTAAAGCAAAAGATAAAATATTTTTATGGAATAATTATTAATAATAAAATGAAAATATAACTTGAGTTTGTTATAAATTGCGAGCAAATTTGTTAATGTTTTATTAATATTTTTGTATATCAATATTTCATACATTCTTCGAATTTCGATACTAACTCAGAAAGTGTAATAAAAATATCATATATGTATCTGTAAGATTTAAAAAACAATCAACTAAATGTGCATCTATGTACTTATCATTTTTGTAATTACAAATACAGAGTAATATTACATTATAGAACGCGTTTAACGTTTAACAGTTGGCATATTGAGATTTGTTCGAGTGATACACTGCTGTATTTCTTGACTCTTTGGAGTAATTAAAATGATCTATCTCAACATCGTAAAATAAGAAATAGTATCGTATAATAAGAAAATTTTTTATAGTTATCTCATAAAATAAGTATTTCTAAGGTAATTATATATATTTATATATATGTTAATAATTGAAATTTAATCATCTAATAACTTTCTTAAAAATATTTCTTGATGATATACTTCTTAAATTTATAATTTAAGAAGTATATCAATTCATATTTTATTATTTATAGTTATATAATAATAATAATAATAATATATTTATTTTCTTAGAGTTGATGTAAAAATACTTTCATTCTGTAATATTTTTATATGTTTTTAGAAAAAAAATATGGATACAGATATTGTTAACTACCATGGAATTTCATAATTTGTTTTATAAGAATTTTTTTCCTAAAGGATTAAATATTAAATCAGGGTTTTGAAACTATAAACACGGCATATCTCTGAGTGCAGAAATAGTAAAGCCTTCCCTATTTTTGAAATACCTTTTTTATAAAATTATATTTTCAGTTGTTGATAGCTTGTGTGAAAATTTTAAAAATATACATACAAAAAATATTTTCTTCAATCAACTAAAGAGTAAATCATGATTTAAAAATTTTAAAATCATTACCTTTGTATACAGAAATAATAAAACACTTTAAAATGTTGCCAGTGTTTAAATAACTGCAAGCAAATATGATCAATTAATACGCATTTATGAAATTGGTCCTAATATATGAAATACTTCTGTATATAGATGCTGCTCATGCCTTCTTTTAACTATTTCAATAAATGATTTTAAGTGATCATGCATTATTGGAAGATTATGTAATTTCTGGTATCAACTTATTAGTTGTAATTAAAATTAACGTCTGATACTTTCAAATTTATACCTCTTTCAAAATGAAGAATGGAAACAAGTTGTGGATCGCAGTTGACAGTTTCTTTTTCGTTTTCAGAGAATAAATATCAATATTTTGTAATTAAAATTTATAAGAAATGTATGACATAAAATTAAAATTGGGAGCATTGTTAAACGGAAAGCAAATTCGGCCAATCAGTATATCATATAAAAAAATTATATACATATATATATATATATATATATATATATATATATATAATACATAAATTTCTTTTCTGATCGCATTTTTATGAAATATAACATTTGACCATTTATTACGCAATCAAATATCCATTGATGAGTTTCTGTGCTGCCTAAATGCAAAATCTCAAGGTACTCTCATCTGCAGAAAACAAGAATCCTCCACTTGTCTCGTAACATCCGAGAAAAAGACCATTATAGTCCAAGAGCCTACCGCACAAAAACCTATGTTATCGATCACAAGAAAAAAACTTTATTTTAGGGAAGGGTAGTGATAGGGGATCTAATGATACATGTATGCTAGAAACGAAGTGGTGCATAAGCCAAAAATTTATATCACTAATGGCTCACTCGTAGGTTTATCACTGTGTTTTCTTGCGCCGAGTTTTCCATGTTTTCATACTTTGATTCTACGGCAAACACAATGTTAGATTTACGACTAAACCCTAGTGATATTAATTTTTGGCTTATGCACCGCTTCATTTCTAGCACACATGGGTCATTTGATTCTCACATTTCTAATCTTCCGTAAAGTATTTTTTTATTGTGCTCGATAACATGTTTTTGTGTTTTCGGCTCTTGGACTATTATGGCAAGAGATATTTGATTGTTTGTGCTGGTCTGGGTACATCCTCTCTATTTTAGACAAAGATTCTATGACTGGTGTGAGGTGAAGTGACCCTATCTTGGTACCCTATATTTGCCTTTGCATAGATGCAGTTGATACTCATAACATTTTAATGAAATACAACGAGCCCAGACAGAAGTCAATTGGTCGATGAATTTCTCGAAAGTGAGAATATTCGATTGACGGAGTGGCCATCTAGATCTTCAAACCTAAATCATATATAGCGTGTCTGGGATGTTCTTGGGAGGAAACCTGGAACTCGCTTTCCACCTTTCAGTATGACTTAGGTTCTAAAAACCGCGTTGCTTTTGGAGGGACATTAATTGTCGTAGAGGCCCATAAAGTGCCTGATTTTCAGTGTGCATTCACGCTGAGAAGCTGTGTAAATGTTTAAGGGAATCATATACCTTATTAATGAATTTTCTGTCCAATAATGTATGCTCTCTTTTATCCCTTCCGGTGCTCATTATTTTTTTTCACAATGATGCGTGCGCATTATAACTGATGAATATTTATTTTTGAAGCAGCTTCTATAAGTTGCAGAATTATTATATCATCCTATGTAAATACTAATATATTTAAATACTAGAGATAATTGGCCAAATCTAAAAAAAAAAATCTCTTAATTTTGAATATAAGTGTAGGTATATTTCAATTGCATTCTTGAAATAGGCTATAAGTAGTAAGTTGTAAACCACATTTATTTGTTTATTTATTTATATATTGTATATAGAAATCGACATGTTACGCCCTCATTAGGAAGGGGGAGGTAAAAAAAAAAAAAAAAACTTTTTATATATTATTCTGCTATGTCAATCTAAATAACACTGCCATGTATCAACAAATGAGAAGCAAAGTTGCTTTTTCGTATTTCGCTCAAAAAATGCAGTGATATGCATATAAAAATGGAATAGTTCAGCTTTAGCATATGTTGTGTACTCCAATATATAATTGAATGAAGGTATACTATATTTTTGAATTAATACATTCAAATATAAAATATGAAGCATTCTTTTTGAGTAGTAATACATGTTCTATGTAATGTTCAACATAAAATAAGAGTCTAGATTAAAAAAAAAAGTTTGGCATTCCATTATTCTGATTCTTTACGCATCTATCACAGAAATCACAAAAATTACAGCACAACATCGTCACCTATTGATTTATACACATATGTCATTTATACTTAAATAATATCGAATAAGTCTCAATAAATATCAAATAAGTCTCAAACCAAGACATTATCTATCAATCCCCATATCTATGTAAATGTGATTTTTTATAACTCTACTTTATAAACTTCTAGATATATTTGTTGCAAAAATTGTCAAAAGCGTAGCATAAAAGTATCGCCTGTTAGGTGATATACACCAAAACCTAATCAAAATGTATCCATGTAATGCTAAAAAAAAAAAAAAAAAAAAAAAAAAAAATTAAATTGAATTTTTTGCAATTTTAGTACTGGTTTGGTTTGGTTTATAAATTAAAGCGCGTGAAGCCTGTTACAACGCATTTAGAGCATGATTGTTGCAACAATAGTTACTAAAAGGAAATGTTAACATAGAGATTAGAACAATGAATCTAAAACATTGTGTTAAATGACGGAAATAACAATGGTGCTCTTGAATTCATTTTCTCAAAATATTCTACAACGACCACTATTCTTACATGGCACTTTTATTTGTATGATTTAAAAAAGAAAGACTAAAATATCTTACGTAATAGAAAAATCGTTAAATTAAATCTAGCTCATTCTCCCATCTACAAAATAATCTAATAAATTTTAACACTATTTTGCGCTCCAAAGAATCTTTTTACACATGGAGGGTTTCTCAATATTTTAAAAACCTATTTTCTGTTTAAAATAACATGATGAACCGATATCATTTTTACTACATAAATAACCGTAATCGGCAGCATGTTCTGATGAGGCGTTTTTGGAATGGCTGAAGAAGTTTTGGTTTGTCTGAAGAGAACACACGAACAGCATGAGAATATTCAAATCATTGCAGAACATAGAGTGAAATAAATTGTTATTATTTTAGGCACATAACAAAATTTGACTGGAGCGTGATAATGTACATTTACTTTAGATGAAAAAAAAATAGAGTGCTGATTACTTAAGGAAAGAATACATAAATATTTGCCTGAATGAATTTATTTGTCTATATTAATATGTATCTATATATATATATTATGCTAACGTATGCGGCACAAAAATCACGATTATTTGTTATTGTTTAATGGCAACGATCAAACCAAACGCATCTCAAATCCCGTTTGTTTAGGTTTCACAGTTCCAAGTTTTTCTCTTTCGCTGCAATTATAGAACATATTGTTAGAAATGCCCATAAATGATCTCGGAGTATGCTCCAAAGAGAAGAAGAGAAAATCGAAATATATTTAATCAAGAACAGCGTCAATCAGAAGGTATGAACGATCACAACAATAGGCTTAATGACCGTCGAATGGACAAACGCGAACACATTGCTTCTGAAATTTTTCAGATTACTGATTTAAACGTTCCTGAGCAAAACTGTGGTACTTTAAGCGAAACGTGCAATTTTTGCCAAGCACTTTATCTATATAAAATTATTGAAAAATCCGCATATTTTATTTTTGAGTTCGAAATATTCTAATAAGTCGTATAAATCTCTGTAATAATTTGCATACAGTGCTTTTAGCTTAGAGTTACTATTAGCTCAGAGATATTATCACTTTCGAAAGGAATGAAGATACTTAATCAGATCACCTTCATAGGATGAGTTTGAGTATCTTGATATTCTATTAACTATTTTTACAGTTGCTGGGAACTCAGTGTAGCATCAGTTTTGAGTACTATCGTTAGCGTCAGAATTGAACTTATTTTACTATCATCCTTTCTGTTCCTTTTATGTTATTTTAAGGCAATTAATATTACGATTCTTGCGGCATATTAGTTTCCATCTCAGATTAGACTGAACACTTAATCTAAAAATGTAATGATCGGTCATTCTCAGAAAAATTTAGGTGCAAAGACGCCAAGGAATATCGGAATTCTACTCTTCACAATGAAGACCAAATGTCAGGTACTTGACAGTATAATTCTCGTTACTATAAACGCCTGTCTTTAATGTTTTTGGATATCTTCTTATCTGAAACTATAAGAAACTTATTTTATGTTTTATTAACTGTGATTTACCTGTTTTCTTTTACCAGCATACCAATGTATTTGTTTTCTGAGATCATTAACAAAAATATTTCCCATAACATCCATAAAAATCTCAGTACTTTAAAGTTTTGTCCAGCAATAAAAACAACAAATTATATAAAGAGAACGAATTATATAAAGACAATTATTAAACAAAAATCATGTAAAGTGTTTTCTGTTACACTTCAGAAATTTTTGCAGCTATATGACCATGTGTTAGGTAATCTACATGATGTTTCTAAGACACATATTTCACACCAATTAGAAATCCATCATTTGTTTCTGTCGCGTTCCGATTTCACTTTCAGCAAAAGCTGCAATGCGCACCACATTCTTTAATTCTAAAGATGCATCCGTCTTCATCCAATTTCATTCTAAGCAATAGATATAATGAATAGAACCATCTTGATCGTTCAAATTTGATGCAGAGATAGAAAAACAGGACAATCACATGTAGAAAATTACGGACAGAAATGAATGCATGTCATTATAACGAGCAGCGAGCACTATGTATTTACAATTTCTGGTTACATGCAAATCTCTATGACAAGTTCGTCCGTTCGTCAATCGACAAGCCGAATTTACAGAAGTAACAGGAATTATTATATGTTAAATGAATATGCAGATATGCATCTAGTTTACGGTGCTACAGACGAAATAGCGCATAAATGTATGCAGAACGCTATCCAAAATAATGCTTTGTCAGAATCAAATGTTGCACATGTTCTTTAGCATCTGTGAGATAATGGATCGGTTGCCAATACATCTAATGGTTTAAGGGACAACTTACCGATATGTAGAGATCCGTTCGAGGAAACAATAAAAATGTCTGTTGAAGAAAATGTAGTTTTAGCATAAAAATATATTACTTGGTGTTTGATGTTTTGTACTGAAGAGTGTGGAGGATAATGAACGAGGAACTTATCTATTCCTTTTTAGTTGTTCATCGGTGTCTTTTTGATTCTTCCTATTGTTTTTGTAACAGTTGACAAAGCAAATAAATTATTAATATCCTATGGGCTGCTGATATATTACTTAAAAAATATAAGTTTATATGAGTTGTGATATGTTTTACGATGAAATTTTCAATTGTTATTCACCCGGGATACTGTCAATTCCTCGTATTCCTGCATAGAGAATGAAAATATAATTAAAAAAATATATTTTTTCGTTTTTAAACTTGCAATATGAATATATATGTGTATGTTTAAATATATGTACTAGGTATAAATAATATTTTAAAAAGTATTTAAATTTCTTATAAATTATTTTCATTGTTGTTTGTTCATGTATTTTTTCTGCTTTAAAGAGCAAAATGTATTGATAATAATGATTTAGGCTAACATAACCGTTATTTCTAGAAACGAAACAATCACTTATCAGCCTTAGAATTACAGTGTTTGAAGTATATTTAATACATTTTATTTCATATATGAATATTATCGTTAAGTATGTATTTCATTATCATATTTAATATTTATTATTGATAACAGTATAGCATGCGATTTAAATATTCGACTTAAAACTATAATTCCAAAAAAAAAAAAAAAAAAAGAAAAATGTTGAGAAAAATAGATTTAGATAAAATGTGAAATCTTAAGATCTCAGATAAATTTATTCATTTGGCGCTATTTAAATTCGTATTCATTATCGACACATTTCTTTTAATTTATACGTTCAGTATTAGCTCATTTCTAAGAATATATTTTTATACTTTAATACTTTCACTCGCTTTTTTATTTAAACACATGGGAATCAAATATTATAATTATGGATTTCTTAAATAACTTTTCAAGAAATGGGTATATTTCCTTAATTAAATATTTTCTTTGATAAAATAATGGTGACTTTTCTATTTAAAATTTTTTTGAATAAAGTATTAAGTAAAATATATGAAAAAAATGACAGAAATAAAAATATACTTGCATATTTTATTACTTTTTCTAACCTATTCGTTTACAGCAAATTTTATTCTAAGCAATGGATATATATATATATATATTTAATTAAATTTTATAAAAATTGGGTGAATTTCATTTAAAATCTTTTCGGAAGGAAAATTTAAATAGAACAAGAATACTCTGAAAACATTGTTTAGTGAAATGGTGAAAAAAATAAAATATTTTTTATTTACTTGTATGACAAAATAGAAAATATTATGCAATTTAATAAAAAATGTGATTTTTTCCCAATACTATTCTTTATTGAGTGTAATATAAGTCAATATACAAATGATCTTGCTAAGAAACTCTTGCTATCACTGTCGCTACCAGCGTTATGTAAATGTAACGTATTTATACGTGAAAATTTTCAAATAAATTATTTTTTTTAGCAATTGATATATTTAATTTCAGAATTCGTACTATTAAGATGAAAATTATATACGGGTCAATTGGATAGAACCCCAAGCTCCCCCTTTCTTCCTCGTTCATGCTCGGGTGTTCGGACTCACAACAGCTCAACACTCTCAAATTTCATCCCTAGATCTGTCACTACGTTATCCTCCAACAGTACATTCAAATTCAACCAGTTTGGTTGTTTTTACGTTTTGTATCTTATCCTTTGAGCATCACTGGTATACTTATTTTAACTTGATTTAACCTGAAATTAGAAAAAATCATTCTTTGTATTTCGAACTATAAATCAATCAAACTTGTGCAATGGAACCTTTCATAAGATATTCAAGAGTTCCCCTGCTTTAAAAATTATTCTCAGCTACCCAGGATTTTCAAGTACTAATTACATTACTTAAACATATCTTCGTCATTTTAATTGTGACTGTCTAAGTTCGCAAGGTAAACATTTTTAATCTTACGATTGATGACAAGATGGGTATAGTTTTTTAAAAACGAAGTTTCTTTTTTTAATTGAGCGAAAAAAAATAACGCTTTATCATAAAATATATTTTCCTTTTAAGTTATTTTTAAATTTTTCTTTGTAATAAAGAGTTCTAAAATAAGTTAAAATTCATAAGAATTTCTAAATTAAAGATTTAAATGTTTTAAACGTAACGAACAGTAAACTTATTGCAATTAAAAAAATGCATATTTTATCAACTTTTTTAATGAATTTAGTACTTTCTCCTTGTGTTAAAAATAACTTTTTTTTGAAGAAAAAATTGAAAACAACTTTAAATGACTGTGATATCCACGATCTGCTTCCAATTGTTCAATATGTATGTTGTTGATATTGAAATTCCTGTTACTATAATTATCTTTGTTTTCTTAATGTGCTTCCTTTGACGAAGTTTATCGAACGTAATTTGGCACAAAATTTCATCCATTCTAGCACTTTTTGTGATAATCATATAAAATTAATTGTTCATGTATTAGGTATCAGAAAGTGTATTTTAATCAATTGTAAGGCTCGACATGATTCTCTGTTCTACCCTGGTGTACTATTGCAACTCCAGATAAACAAATATCTCAGATTATTGCTGCACAAAGATTTCTTAAGATAGCATTTTAATAAACGATTTCGCCCATCAATGCTAAATAATACTCTTACGATTTATTGTAACCACATGATCGACCTTTTTATAAAAATGTCTGAAAATTTGTTTGTATTATTTTGCACAAAACAAATAAATAAATCATATAAAATTATTTATCCAAATATCTTCATTTAAATTGTAATAAAACTATTACAATTTTGTTTTATTACAATTCAAATACGATAAAAGTATGCCATTTATTGTCTTTCTATCATTGAAACCATAAAACTTGTGTAGCATAACCTTTCACAAGTTATCAAAGTACTTTCACTGTTTTTAACAATTTTATAAGATACACAGACTTCTGAACTATTTACATATTTAATCATATCTTCGTCATTTTAATTAAGCTGTCTAAATTCATGTGGTAAACTTCCACGATATCTGACAACAATTCATGAGAAGATGAGTAAAACTTATGAAAGTAATTTTTTTAAATTTGTGTAATGAATAAAGATTACGTTTCACCATAAAAATAGAAATTTCTTTCAAATACAGATGAGTTTGTAAATTAGAAATTTAAATGCTTAAAAGTTAATGACAATTAACATAGTTGTAGTTGAAGAATAATCATTTTTCCCCGTTTAACTTTTCGTTCGGTTATTGCTTTATAAAAATAAATAATTTTTGAAACAAAAATACAATGTCTTCAAATATTTGTGATGAACACCTCCTAAAATTCACTTCTAATTTTCAAAATACAATCCTTTTATTAAATTACCTGAATACTAGTTGGCATAATATATCGAATATATTTTGATAGAAGATAATATTTTTGTGAAAATTCTATTTACCACATCCAGTTTAATCTACATTGTCATCGGTAGCGTCTCATTATGTAGAAAAAAAGTGATGATATGCGGTACGGGCACATGCTCAGACAGGATAGTTTTGCCCAAACGATCTCAACCAACGCTACAGAACTCGGCAATACTCGACCAGACACGTTCACTTAAATAAATGAGACTTCTGAACGCCTCCTATTACTTACAACATGGATTAAACATTAATATTCCTACCCCCCTACCTAAACACATTTTAAATAAAATTTCAGTTTTACAATTTTCGAAAGTGCAATCTTTTTAAACTTCGAAATATCGCACGTTTTTAATTTTTACACCGTTGCGTAGAAAAATAAATGCTTATTTAAATATTTTTTTTAAAATCTTTATCACAATTTATTTTCAAATTATTATTATTTTTAAAAAATTTTATTAATTTTTTTTTTGTTATCGTGGCAACAGAATTGTTCACTTTTGGACATTAATCATGTACCAATAAGAAAACGAGTAAAATGCGGAGTTCAACCAATAAAAAGATTCAGCTACACTTCAGATTTCCATTTCATTACCGAGGAAAAAATCTATTTTCCAAATAGTTAAAAAAAATGTTGACACACATGTTGGGACTGATGGTAAATTAGAAAAAATCATAATAAATTCACGCTATTAATGCACGCACTTAAATAAATGAGATTTCTGAACGCCTCCTATTACGTACAACATGGATTAAACATTAATATTCCTGGACCCATCCTAAACACATTTTAAATAAAATTTCAGTTTTACAATTTTCGGAAGTGCAATCTTTTTAAACTTCGAAATATCGCACGTTTTTAATTTTTACACCGTTGCTTAGAAAAAAAAATGCTTATTTAAATATTTTTTTCAAAATCTTTATCACAATTTATTTTCAAATTATTATTATTTTTAAAAAAATTTATTACATTTTTTTGTTATCGTGGCAACAGAATTATTCACTTTTGGACATTAATCATGGACCAATAAGAAAACGAGTAAAATGCGGAATTCAACCAATAAAAAGATTCAGATGCACTTCAGATTTCCATTTCATTACCGAGGAAAAAATCTGTTTTCCAAATAGTTAATAAAAATGTTGACACACATGTTGGGACTGATGGTAAATTAAAAATAATCATAATAAATTCACGCTATTGAATTTAATATTAAAACTAATGTTATTCATGTTAAGATTTAAATACGCTAAATTACGCAACTGAATATTTGTAATTAACAATTAATATCATCCTAAAAGCCGATATTCCTGTTTGAGAAAACTTATTAATGCAATAGAAAGTTTAGAGATCGTTCGAAAAATAGGTTTTATTTTTTTCGTTTTAGCCAAAATCTGATAAATACCTCTGAAAATTAAAACGCAAATGATATTCTGTATGATATTCTACTAATATACTGACTAAAAACAAATTGTATTCCTATGATGTTTATTTTAAAGATTATATTTAAGGATTCAGAAAAAAATTATATTGATAAACTGTTTTGAAAACATGTTTTGACAAATATTACTTATGTCAGATGAATAAAAAAAAAACACTACGCAACAGCAGACTAGTTTTGAATAAAGAATTTGCTAAAAAAAATCTCATAATATAAACTATTGGTACAGCATTATCTCAATGAATACCGCCAAGTCTCTTTTAAGATAAATTCTATCGACCGAGAAAAATATTAAAAAATTTAAATCGCTATATATATTTATTTATAGACTAAAACAAACTATTAAGAAATTGAAAAGAATTTACATGGTGTTGAACACAATGCCAAATTATTTCAGAAACCAAATAACAAAAAAGTAAAAGAAATAATAAAAATATTTTGGAACGAATGCATTTTATCAAATTTACTTTAGAAAAGTAAAATTTAACCCTTAAATGTCTGATTTAAAAAGAAATAAATTTGAAAAAAAATTCGGATTTCATTTCTTTAAAAAATCATAGAAAAATACTTACAAATTTTTTTTATTTTTATTTTAAAAGTGGTTTATGGTTAAAAAACCGGCTGTTGCCAATCTACATTACTACACACTTAAAACGAAAGAGTGCATTTGGCTTCTCTGGAAATAGTTGTAATTTACTGAATCGTGAATGGGTTGTTTTTTAAAATGTTTTACTCATCTTGAATTAAATTGCCTATTTAATTAACTCTTCTTGATTTAAATTGTTTAAAAACAACTCGTTTACTTGAAATGTTTGAACTCTTTTCTGAGAAGCTGACTTTCAAATCGTGCGATGAATGAATTTTGGCTCAACATGAGTTATTTTGTGGCTGAGATTTTAAGGGAGTAAGATTTACCTGAATAAAATAAGCTTCCTTTATAAAATTGTATTATATTAAACACACTTAAATTTTAAAAACTATAATAAGGAATAAATTTTACTTTCTCGCAGCAGAACATAATGAAGTATTCCGCAGGCTTCCAAACAAAACAAAATATGTATGTTGCCAAAATTGAAAAAATAACTCTAGCTTTTTTTTTTTTAACGGCAATTTTGCTGCCATCTATGTGTTGAAAATTGATTTTATAATGTTTTCAGTATGTACTTTAGTGAACACTTGGTATTAAAGGTTCAATATTACTCACATAATATTTTTACAAGAAAAATTTGGCATGCTCCAAAAAGGCAACACATGACTTTGATGATTAAATAATTGATAATAATAACGAATGGAAATGCCTTAAATTAAATTATGCTATTCCATGAAATTAACTTGAAAATACTATAGTCAGAATATAAAATAATATACGAAAACTTCAAAGAAAATTTTTATATGCTTTGTTATATAGCACGTTAAGTTGAAAATTAATTATAAAACCGCTTTTACACAACAAGTTTCAGCAGATGCATAAATAATGAATTTTGCTGTTAAGTAAATGATTGAATAAAATTAAAAATTCAAATTTACTTAAAAATATTTTACGTAATTACGTGTTGTTTTCTTTCAGAAAGTAAATAATGAATTATCCCACAGGTAATTTAAGTGCTTTTATTAATGTTACTGAGAATAAACCTGTGTAATTTACATTCATTATTTTCAAAAGTAAGGATCAAAGTAAGGTTTCAATCTGTTTATATTATTCATGTACTTCATTTGATGAGATAGAGCTGAGATTTTTGAATCAAATTATACAAAGAGTCTCAAACCACAAAATCGTCTGAATTATTTGTTTTGAAATAAAATGTTGTTTTCTACAGAAAAAATGAGTTTGAGAATCCCGTTTGTTAATTCGTTATTTTATCTACCAAAGTTTCTGCTTTAGGAAACAACTGATTTTACATTATCGAATAACAAAAAATTCTCTTTGAACTGAGCAAAAATTGTTAAAGGAACTCAAATACAAATTACAAAGAGGCTCAACAAATTGCATAGAATAATTTGAAATATTTTTTGAGTAACCACCTGAAATTTATTAACATATACATAATAATAATAATAAAAAAGGATGCCATTTATCATTTTCTTTATGTTGCCAAAAATCATATTTATGTATTTTCTCTATAATCTATGAAAAAAAATATTAAGAAAACAAACATTAATTTAAATTACATTGAATATTATACGCAAACGGAATGGAATACAGCAAGTCGGGTACATTTTTAGTTTCCGAAATTTGCTTTGATCAGATATTTCATGATAGGTTAGAGATCATTTAGAAAGAAAAAAAAAGAACAAGGTAAATTTACCTTGTTCGGTCAAACTTTGTTCTAACGAATGAAGACAAAATGAGTTTAATTTTTTATTATTTAATTGAAGGTTTAATGTCTAAGTTTTGTGTTTCAAAAATAATTCATTGAATTAATGATGTACGTATCTCACTGTTGGTTGAAATTTGCGTTCTAAACTCGCTCAGTAATAAATGTTGTTAAAACAATTTTCTTGTAAATTTTCTTTCATTGCAGGTAACGAATTCATAACTTTTTATTTATCAAATTTATTAAGAAAATGTATTATATTTGCCACAACTATATGTATATACACAACAACTGAATATCAATATACTATTTCCAACATATATTGGAAAACTAGAAATTGAAAATAAAGCAAAAACATATATAAATAGATATATTTCTTTTAAAATTATTAATGAAATTAGAAATTATGCCTACATGTGAAATATTTGCATAAACTCAAAGAAATAATACAGTACATTGTAAACGCAAAAATTAATACAACGAAACAAACATGTAAGATGGTGATAGAGGATTTTTAAATGCTTGAATTTACAGTATTTTAGAAGGAACCAAACAAGAATATATGTTCTTTTAAATTTTGTTTGACAGAATGTAGTCAAAGTTAGTTTAACTATTAATTAAGTACTTAATTAACATACAGAAGGTTTCACTTTCGAAAACATAAACATGCTATCTTTTTTTTATTTCAATGAATTAATGGTGAATAAGACACCCGAGGTAATTGAAGTTCCTTTTTTATATGTTTGCTGAGGAAAAATCTGGTTAATTTACTTTTCCTTCTTTGAATATTGAAAGCTTAAGAAATCACGGAAAATAAGCCTCTAGTTCAAGAGTTCCGATTTTTTTAATTGAGCAGAGTTGTTGTAAAATAAAACCAAAATTGACAAACGATTGAAAAATTCAAAAATTGTTTAATTTATGTATTTTTCTTTAAAAAAATATGTTGTAAAAAAAATCCAATTGTAATTTATAAAATTACAATAAATGAAGTGTTTTGCAGCGAAATGCCGGTTAATGAAAATAATAATAATTAAAATGATGAAAACTGTGTTCATTTCCAGCACTTTCGAAAAATCTTTCCAAATTAGACAATTTTGGGCTGATTAATTTTTTTTCGAAGTAAGCAAACTGCATTCGTAATCACACAGAAGGAAATACCAATCTGCTCAAATGTGATCTATCAACTTTACTTTTTCATTTTTGTATATAGGAAAGGATAATAAACGGTGGGAAATTATTAAGAGATACAAATTAAATATAATAATATAATAATTCGCTTGAATACAACCGGGGAACTATCTTAATATTATAGTGATAATAATATATTGCACAAATGTATTATTATCGGTCACGTTCAGTTAAGAGCACACACTAGTCACGCGGTAAAAGCCAAGCGCTAATGTAAAGTCTATTGGGGCGTTCTTTTCGAATATCTCGCTGAAATTTTAATATTTTTACATGATTGTTTTGCACAAGATAGCTGAGGACGATCCACAACCGGACTAGTTTTTATTTTTTCAGTTTTCGTTTCAGATTTTCTTTAAACAATTATTTAAACTTTTGGAACCGGTTTAAACCGGTTCTGAAATTGAAACTATCGTAATATAAAAAATATATAAGCAAAATCGACAAAGTAAAAACTAGGCCGGTTGTAGATTGCTGTCAGCTATCTTGTGCAAAAAAATCATGCAAAAATATTAAAATTTGAGTGAGATATTTGAAAAGAACGTCCCCATAGACTTTACATTAGCGCTCGGCGTTTACCGCGTGACTAGTGTACGCTCTTAAAATACATAGGCCGTTTTGTTCAGTTTTTAACTTCTTAAAAATAATAGTTTTAATTAAGTATTTAGTGAACATGCCAAGGGGTCTCTATCGAAAACGGAAAACATAGTATCTCTTTTAATTTCAATGAATAAATAATGAATTATACATCCCACAGGTAATTGAAGTTCCCTTTGTATATATGTTACTGAGAATAAATCTGGTTAATTTACTTTTCCTTCTATGAAAAGTTAGAACATTTAACACTTTTGAGATCACGAAAAAAAGCATCTACTTCAGAAATTCCCCTTTCTAAAGCGATCAGAACTAACTTCATAAAATAGATCAAAGTCAAAAGGTTAAAAAAAAAATACAATGAATATTTAATTTATGTATCTTTTTTACTAAAACTTTTTTTCTTAGAAAACGGAATTTCAAATGATATATTTAACTAATCGAAGATGAATTCGGATTTGCGATGGTTGAAAATTAATGATAAATTAATTTCACAGGGAAAAATTGCATTAATTAGCCACATATTGGTAAAAAAAGTCTAAAGTAGATTATTCTTATTAAATTTATTTGGCAATTTTATATAACTTGTAAATAACATTCGTTAAAAAATTGAATTTCTATTGAAATGAGCTCTATCAATTTAATTTTTTTCTTTTTTACGAATAGAAAAGTGTTTATGCAACGTTTAAAATTAAATTAAGTAGTACAACAATTCATATGATTCAACCATCACTGAGAAAAATATATATATATCACCTTTAATTAATAATTAGTCATTTTCTGAGTACCTGAATTAAAAATATCAATAACCGAACTATGGGAATAGAGTAAACAACTAAGCTGAATGGACGAAATAATCTAGAATTTCTTTCTTATATTTTCTAGGTGACGAAGTAATATTGAATCGTTTCAGTATGCAAAAATTATCACATGATTTCGCAAATGGTTTCATAAACAAGAATTATAATTTTTGAGTTAAACCTCTTGTGTTCGCATCTGTTCGCAGAGATTTTTAAATAAGTTTGACTAAGAGAATCTCTTTAATTCTACTAGAAAACTTTAGAACTCTTTAGAAAAGAGAACTAAAATTTGTAATGATGGCATAGAACTATTTTTTCAAAAGCTATAAATTAGATTTTATATGCCAGAACTATATTTTTTCCTTAAAAAATAATAAACGAATACTTTATTCCGTCGTGCAACTCAAAATAAAAGTGAAGTTACCGGTCTATTCAAGATCTAATGAACATTTTCCCCATAAAATGACAGAGAGGAACAATATATATACATATTTATAGAAAACAAATAGTCATTAAACTGAAAAAAAAAATCACTATCACATTTATTCCCGAATGAAAATTACGGAAAATATGTTTGAAATAAATTATCGGAAATCATTATTTTTATGCTACTTAAAAGAACTTTGTTAGAGAATAATGTCAATTGCTAATGAACTGTTAATGAACAGTAAAAAATACTCTCTCAAGTGAAATGAGATTTATTGCTTTATTTTTTCCCATTAGGAAATACATTTCTTTAGCAAAAAAGTAAAATTTTTTTTATACTTTCGTTAAAAATAAATACACATGTATGATACTCTATTTTCTGTTACAATTTCAATAATTTCAGGTACATTTTTTTATTAAATTTTATTTTTTCAAATATAGTGTGTGAAATGAGATTTATTGCTTTATTTTTCCCATTAGAAAACAAATGTCCTTAGCTAGAAAGTATATAATTTTTTTTTTTATAATTTCGTTAAAAAGAAATACATGTCTGTGTTACTATATTTTCTATTTAAAGCTCAAAATTTCAATAATTTAAGGTAAGATTTTATTAAATTTTAATTTTTTTTAATATGGTGTGTGAAAGGAAATTTATTGCCTTATTTTCTCCCATTAGAAAATAGATTTCTTTAGCAAGAAAGTATATATTTTTTTATACTTTCGTTAAAACGAAATACATATATGTTTTACTATATTTTCTATTTAAAGCTCAAAATTTCAATAATTTAAGGTATAATTTTATTCAATTTTAATTTTTTAAATATGGTGTGTGAAATTTTTTATTAACAAATAATATTATTATAAATAATGATTCATAATAATAACAATAATTTACTCTTTTACCTATCAATGAAAATAAAAAGAATTATTGCATTATCCATTTTTTTCACAGTATAACGCATTTAACATATAATTTATTGATATTTCTTTGAATATCTGAGAGTTTCGGTTTTGTTTGTTTAAAGTTCCCACCAAACTCACAAAAGTATAAAATATTCATTTCTGTATAGAGATAACGAGATAACATATATTTCATAATTTTTATCTGAAATATTTAAAAAAGTTAACTCAAATATGTACAAATCCAATACAAAAAACTTTTAAGACTACATTCTTGGTGCATATGATTAAATGTGCTTTAATAGCTTAAAAGAAAAATTGACAGATTGCGTTTTTGTACTTTTGACAAGCAACTCAGTGATTAACGAACATTTAGCTAACTTCAAAAAAAATTTCCTTCAAATGAAGGAAAATTTTTCGCGCTTAACACCATATTCCAAAATGTACCATTTCTGAAATACATACATATATATATTAGGGTGGATCGAAAAATCGAAATTCGGATAATCGAATAGGCGTGGGGTGCAAAAGTTGCCTTTTATGCATACTAATTCACATATGTTTTTTTTATTGAAATCCATTCATATCTTCCGGTGCCTCAAACGCCTCAAAAATAGTTAAAAATTGAAATTTTTATAAATTTTATAATTTTTTTTTTTTGCTTCTTATATTTTTAAAATTATTTTTGGCGCGGGTTGCGAAAGTTGCCTTATATATATATTAGTTCAATCTTTTTTTTAAATTTAAATCCATCCATATCTTCCGGTGCCCCCCAAACGCCCACAAAATAGTAAAAAAAATGAAATTTTTATAAAAATTTTTAATTTTTGTTTTTTTTTTTAATTTCTTTTAAATTATTTTATCAGCGGGATAAAAAAGATGCGCCTTATAGTATATTAGCATGCATCCAAATAATTTTCGACTTTGATAAATTTCTTCCAATGCCCCAAAACTTTTAATTTTCCGAAAATCGAGTTTCATGCAAATTTTGAGCTAAAAAATACAAGCAAAATTAACAGTTAAAGAATAATTTATCTAGCGTAAAACGTAGATCGAGAGGATGAGAAATCGTTTATCGTATTTTATTAAAAGTATAAAATAAACTTTTTATACTTTATTATTTGGAAGACAACATAGATAGAAGAGTTCTCAACAATGACCAGCAATATTTATGTAATATTTGCATAGCAACATCACTTAGTGAATATGGTTCTGATTTAACATTAATGAAACCTGGTCCAGTTTATCACTCAAGATGGCTAACAACTGCGTGTAGAATTTTAAGGTTATAAGTGGCCACAGAAAATCCTTATGATAATCTCATTACTCTTACAACATATATTATGAAGGTATATGCACCTGTATGGTTCCATATCAAAACAAAGCCATCCATAACTGAAGGAGCGCGTCGTATTTGGAAACTTATCACATATTCTAGATATTCGGAACCCAATTTAAGAAATATCGTAGATGCTGTTATTCAACGAAATAGTTTTTTTCCACCTTGAAAATTTGCTATTGTCAATGCTCACAGATAACAGAGAGCATATCAGATCTTTAGCAATGCGAAAGCTAATTTATGCTAGAAATAAAGAGAGAAAATCACCAGAAGTGAGAACTTTCAAAGTACCCCAAATAAACTTCAAAGCGAAGGATTGTTTTGAACTTATTGACTGGCAACGAGTTTGACGTTTTGAACCACCTCTTTTGATGAATGTGCCTTGCAAAGTAATTGAGAATATGATAAAAGTTGTAAAAACGAATGAATGGTCAAAATATCCATGCCATACCAAAGCGTTTGAAAGATGCGTTCGACTAGTGTCTGAGGCATCAGAAACTGTATCTGGGCAAGAAAAGAGTCACGGTTTTATATTGAATAGAATAAAATCAAGAAGCCATATAAAACACTTTGATACCAAAAAAGATTACAAACTTTAAAAATATGTAAATTTCCAAATTGAAGGATGTAAAACTTTTCTTTACGTAAGTTGTAATTTTTATGATTTAATGCTTTGATTTTTAAATTTATATGTCGCTTATTATTGTAAAATTAATGTTATTTATAACCTTATACGTTATTAATTAAACTGTTTTGAAAATTTGTAATTTGAAAATTTGAAAATTTTCGTAAATTATAATTCTTAATACATTTTTGTAAAAATTTCAGTTTTTAATTATAATTGGTGCATCAAAGATGTGAATGGATTTTGGTTAAAAAAATATATGGGAACTGCAGAGTTATGTAGTGTTGTAATAACAACTTTCCAACCCAGTGCCAAATGAATTTCAAAATGTAAAATAAAATAAAATAAAAATTAAATAAAACAAAACAAAAAATACTTTTTTTCAAGAAAATTTCAATTTTAAACTTTTTTTGGGGCACTTGGGTCACCGGAAGATATGAATGAATTTTATTTTTAAAAAATATGTAAGCTAAGATAGATAAAAGATAGCTTTTGCACCCCGCGCCAAAAGTAATTAAGAAAAAATAAATAGACAAAAAAATATAAAAAAAATCATAAAAAACTCAATTTTTCATTATTTTTGGGGCGATTGGGACACCGGAAGATATGAATGGATTTTAATAAAAAAAAAACCCCTGTAAACTAGTATGCATAAAAGGCAACTTTTGCACGCCGCGCCGATAGTGATTTCTAAAAAAAATTTTTTTTCTATACTTTTCGATCCACCCTAATATATATATATCTATATATATATATATAGTAAAATGATTAAATTCGAAATATTTTAATTAATCCATTACCAGTTTTTTTTTCAGAATCTTATGTGAAAGAAATAGTTGATAAAATATAACTTTATAATTTAATTATGATAAAAATGAACATTTTATTGATTCTCGATACGCGGTATGTTATCTACATTGAAATAATCATTGTAACTTTCATCAGTTTTTGCAAAATATAAGAAAAAGCATAAAAAATTCTCAGCTTATAATATCAAAAGATTGTTTAACTTTTTTCATTCGTACAACAGCATATATGTTCAGCGTTTCTTTTAAATTAAAAGAGATAATCTTCAATCTAACGAAAAATTTCTCTATAGAATTTATTCGCAGAAGCAAATGACAGATGATATACACTTCAAAAATACCGTTTCAAACCATTTAAGAGAATTTAGAGATTAAAAAATTCAATGAATGGTGAATTTTTAATTAACAGAGTAAAAATAGCTTCCTGCAAATAAAAAGGATTTATTTCTTTCCGTTTTACTCTTTTGAAAATTTGATATATTTTATGAAAATTACTTCTAATTGTCAAGCCTATAAAAAAAGAGAAAAATTTTCAATATTACATTCTTTATATAAATGGTAGCACTTGTTTTAATATATAATAATTACAATTTTTAATAAATTAGTTGATTTCAAGAAATTTTGATCAAGCTCCCTAAGTGTCTGTAACGTAATATTCTGTTCACTAAGCACCAGGTTTCACTGCCATATAATGAATTTTCAATACAATTTAGAATTATTAATATTCTCAAGACTATATTCATGTTTGTAATTATTGTTTTATATATAATGTTAAAAGAACCATATCTTCTGACCTTTTCAATCAAAATTCTGAGACAACAACATTACATTTTTACTCATTTTCAAGACGTCCAGAGAGGTATAATGCATTCTGTAAAAATAGATTTAGTATATTTAAACTTTTGTTTCATATTAGGAAATATTTACTTATTTATAAAATAGTTATTTATTCCTAATACGTTGTCACGTGTACAAGCAATCGATAATTTATTCAATAAAATATTATCAACCAACTATACACTGTAAAAAAAAATCTGGAAGACTACAAAACTAGTTTTTGTAAAGGTGCAGAAATCTGCATGTTTACTAAAATTTTATTTGTAACCAGGTATAATATTTACCACCCGCATAGTACAAATACATGAAATGTCGTAGTTTCACCTGTCAGCCAATCAGAAAGAGCTTCAGTAGTGACGTAATCGCTATTTACGAAACCACAGAGGCGTGAAATACATCTATCTTGAATCCAGTATGGATAAACATTTCTAGTTACTGAGTAAGTAAAGTTTTATTCTGTATGAGTTACATTTTATTACATTTCCTTTTTGCTTCATTCATAATAAGTAAAAATCAAAACTCAGAAAAGACTATTTGATTTTTAGTTATTGGCAAGCTAATCTGCAATTATGTTCTGTTTATTACCTATTTATTTTTCGGTGAAATAACTATTCTTTACATCTGTGTTTAATACATGTGAAATTTCTAATGTTTTATGTAATAAATCAAATTTATCTGCTCTTTTTCTAAAATTTCACTTTCCTTTATTGCCTTCTTCTCCACAATGCCAAAATTTAAAGTGTTTAAAACTTGCTTTTAAAAAATATTACTCAACTGTGTCTTCATAGTGAATAAATTTCATTAATCATTCTTACATCACATTCATTTCATTAAAACTTCATATGTATTTCGCTTTTAAAATTTTGCTTCCGAATTTTCTTCAAATCTTTTCAAAACTGCTTAATTTAAAATAACATAAAAAGTACAATCTGTGCTCTATGTGTTAATTTATTATCGTAATGAAATATCAATTAAGTCTTTCCTGTTCTTCCCCCCCACCTCTTTTTTAACTAAAAGAACGCATAGAATTACACGCAGAAAGTATAAAACTCTTTTAAACTCCAGTGGTAGGAGAGGAAAAAGCCTAAATCAGAATTATTTAAAGGAAAGCTGGAAATTATGTAAATTCATTTAGTTTAGGTCTAGAATGAATGTATTAAGTTTTCCCTCCTCTTGCTAGGTTGCGTTACAATTTTTTTAATTACCATTAAAATATCTATTAAAAAAACCTAATGAAAAACACTGTCAATGCAAATGTTGTAGAACTTAAAATTATAAATAAAATGATAATCGATATTTAACATTTTTGTTTAATTTTCAACAATTTTACTTCAAAGTATTGGCTAAATCGCTAAACAAGAACTTGAAACACGAAAAGACAAGGTTATCAGTTTACCGTGATTGTTATTATGTACATGCAACTTTTTTTAGTTATTGATGCATTATTTAGAATGGATATTTTTGAGAAATATGGCTTAATCTCTTCATTGCGGATTATAGCCCAGTGGTGGGGTGTACAAGAAAGGCCAAAATTCTGGTTTAATTCAAAGAAATCTGGAAATTGTTTTAATCCTATCGACATAGATTAGAAATTAATGTATCAAGTTTCCTCCTTTTGTAAGTGAGCTTTAGCCACTACAAACAAATTAACTTTAAAAAGTGGATATTTTCATAATTTTTAGAATATTTCAAAAATGACTCGTAAATGATGGGAAATGTTGCTTATTACTTCCGATATTGTATTTAAAATATGTATAGCATTTAATATGATGCATATAGAGTGAACAACAATGCGTATGTATTAAAATTAAGGATATTGAAAATAAAGAGCAAGGATAGGGGGAAGCGGGGTAGAGGAACAAATGGGTGTGCATAAGACTTTTCTCTAGAGGAATTCAAGGTCAAATAATAGCACGATTATAAATTTCGATATTTGCATAAAGGACAAAGATGGTAATAATAAAATGATTTTTGACAAGTATACATGAATCTGCAGTTAAATTCATAAAAGTTTCAAATCTTACAAACATTGAAAAAAAAGTATTATAATCTTTACGTAAAAAATCTTTCACTTTAAACTATTGTTTAAGGTTGGCGGTGTTCGCTGCGAAATGAAATGGAAAACAGCTATCATTTAAGCAACACTTTGCCCGAATACTACTAAATTATAATTTTCAAAATAGACAAAATAAATTCCTAACGTAATTACCATAACATCGTGAAGGCCTCAAGAATTAAAAATGTATCTGTACACGTATGTAACAAATGTAGAGAGGATGAATGGGTAACTTGGTGTCTCCTTTGGATTAGCGGTTAAGGCAAAATTTTGAAATAGAATTGCGACAAGCTTATGAACATGGGTATTCATTTTATTGCAAATTTTAAACTCTAAGACATTTGAATTGTCAATTATTTTTACAGAATTACTTGTTTTGCGATATTAAGATAATTAAAAAAAATGTATTTTCTAACGTAAATTTAGAACATGGGGGGGGGGGGTTCTAGATCTAAACTGGAGGGATTAAAATAATTTCCATTTTCCCCTAATTAATTTTTAGTTAAACCTCCTGACCACTGCGGTTAAGCTTTGAAAGAGAATTGTGGCATTAATGTTCAGCAAAAATATTAAATGTAGATGGTCATTTTACTCAGAATTTTAAACTTTACAACATCCGTATTAACAATGTTATTTAAAGTTAATTCTTTTGAGATATTTTTATGATATTAAAAAAAATTACTGTGCATCTATATCTTTTTTCTAATTCTCTCCTCGTAGGGGAGAAAAATTAAATACATTCATTTTAGATCTAAGCTGAAGGGATTAAACCAATTTCCTACTTTACTCTAATAACGAGCTCTGCAAACTAATCACTGGGATATTAGTATTTTACTTATTTCTAATTTTTAACTTATGTAAATAAGTCATCTAATACTCTCTCTTTCTTAAAAAAAAAAAAAAATCCTGATCTGTTACTTTATTGTACCAATAAGTAATAGATCATATGCTTTACCCCTCCTATCACCGAAAATGACGTTATCTCTTCCCCTCTCTCCTTAAAAACATACAAAGTTTAGTTTTTTACAGCGATTAATTTTCATTTTTTGCACAATTTGTAAGTCTTCAGTAAGTTAAATTGTCAACCGTTTGGAAATTCTACCCTCCCCTCCTTCAATAATAAAAAAAAGAAAATATGGTTATCTTTGTCGCCATTCTTACTTTTTAAAATTATAAATCTTTAAATGTCTATTTTCTTCCTGCTGTATTTGTTACTTTATTATGACAGTGAGAGACTTCCCTAAGTCTCTCAACCTAAGATTTTATTACTTAGTAAGGGAGAGTGGGAGTAAAGGAGAGTGGAGTGGAATGGGACAGGAGATTTTTCTGTTTGTTTCATTTATAAGTATTTCACCAGTCACGTATTAGATTAAGGAAAAGCATCCCCAATGCTTAGTTGAATAAAGTAGCGAATTTGCACAAACTTGTAATTGTAAAAAGAAAAAGATTATTTCAAGAACCAAAAGTAAATTTGCTTTATAATTTTTTATGCTTTCTGTATATTAATGACTTGTTTATGTATATATGTAATTGTTTCCCTATTTATAGAGCATTATACTATATATCATCCATAATTTAAACTATGTCTAAAAGCAGCATTTCTGTCTATACAAGAAATGTAACGTAGAGTATAGGGAGGAATGGGACATGCCAGCAAATGAAGAATTAGGACAAATCCAATTTCTTTACTTTTTTTCTCTTAGTTACAATTTCATTATAATTATAAAATCGTTTTGAAAATTATGTTTCTATAATGTTCAAAAACATTAAAAATGTTTCATTTTGTATTTTATAAATCGAAATTTTGGTTTTTGTGTCAAATTTGATTTTCTCATCTTTGAAAGTTGTCTCATTCCTCCTCACTCTCCTTTTTTTTTTTTTTTTTTTTTTTTTTTATATTTAGGTAATTTCAGAGCTTTAAGCGAGTAATTCAGTTGCATGTCTGTTAATTTAATTATTTATAGAGGAAGTTTTATTTTTATGTAAAATTAGAAAAAAAGAACTCTTTATGTTTTAAGAGCAAACAAATTAATCTTCGGGGCTAAACAAATATAACGTTACATATATATTTTTTGTTTGGAGGGCGGTTGTTATTTGACATCGATGTCATTTCTGATCATCAATTTTTTCTCTTTTTATTTGTAACATGGTCTTTGGTACAAAATAGCATGTTATCTTTTTAGCCTGTTATTTATTTTTATGAAAATACAAAGTTATTAAAATAACTGAATTATTATAAAATTATTTAATTCTAAAATATAGTATACCCGAACGTTTAAGATTCCTATTTTTCTTCATATGTGTATGCATATCGCAGTTCGAGAATCCGTATAAAAAATGTACTTGAAATGAAGCTGTGTCTACTAATAAAGAAAAAGAATGTTGTCCTTCTTTTGCTGGTATGAATTTCGATTTGCACCTCACCCCTCTCTGTTCGGTGCAAGTACGACAGTTCTTTATTATTGTTGCGAAGTGATCTGCGTTTACCAGTGTATTTGAAAGAGTTAAAATTCATATTTTAATAATCAACTGCACTATCAATTTTAGCATTTCAGCTTTTAAAGCATATATTTTGTTTATCGGAACTTTAAAATAGCATCTTGTAGTTGCTTAGGGAGTAAAAAGATTTTGGAGAAATAGTTTTTTTTTTTTTCAAACGGCTTACTGTGGGGGCTTGTAGATATCAGAAATTTAATATCAGAATATATAAACATGTTAAAATTGGTACTGATGATATATTGCGATAACTATCTTTCTTAAACTGTATGGGAATATAAAAATTGCCAATTTTAAAAGATAAATGCATAGCAGATATTTATGTACAAATAGATGCAAAAAGCAGCTAATCATTTTTTATACTATTTGCTCCTTAAGCATCTTTTAAGTCTGTGTGTATTTTTACTTAATAGAAGTATTTTTAAGCAAGCACTATAAATCAATTTAAAACCATAGATTATAAAACACTTTCCAACGCATTCAGAATTTTATCTAAAATTTCCACCGCTTAAAAAGGTTAAGTATGATGGCTAAGTAAGCATTTTATAAAACACATAACGCATTTGAAAACTTAATTAAAAAATTGCTATCAGTTATCGGAAAAATATCCGAATTATTTTGTAGAACACTGTATATGAATAGATTTGTATGTACACTAAATGGCCAAAGATGACCGGTCACTTGCGATTTTAGACATTTCGATAAATATCTAGAAAAATACATGAGGAATTATCTTCAAACTCTAAATGTGTAAATATAATAGTAAGTCATACATTTCCATGAAGTTTTTTTTTCCCGAAACTCCAAAGGGGGCCGTCAACAAATTAAAAAAATGTTTTAGATAACCCTGTCAAAACTAATGTATCAAAAGCGTTCGAACTGTATATTATGATTAAGTGGGTTATTCTAATAAACTGTGCTTATTTTTATGTGGATAGCATGTACACTCTTAGAAAAATTAAGGTTTTTATAAAAACAGTCCTAAATTTTTCCAAGTTTTGACGGAATCTATCAGCTAATTTTGAAATAGTTGTAACATTCGATACTAAGATGAATATTAGTTTTTCTATAATAATATTCATTATAAATTTTATTTAATTTTATTTAATTTATGTTAACATTTATCTTTTCTTTTTAGATGCATGAAGAAACTGAAGTACATCTTAAAAACAATGTGAGCCTGCTTGACGGCGAAATTTGAGGGAAAAGCTCTATCAGTCAGAAAAATCTCGTGAACATCATTCTTGCGCTTTAATATATTCTGAAGCACTGAAGTTTTTCAGTAGTTTTATTGTAATGACATTTTGACAATCATTGTCTAATAGTGTTTTAGCATACATATACATATGAGTTTGATTATTAATATTTAGACAAAGCATGACTTCAAAAATATAAAGTATGAAATCCATAGGCATTTGTATAAATATTAATTATGTAATACTTGCAAAATGTGAGTTGTATAAAAAATATGCTTTTTTATTGCAATGAATTTAATAAATAGTTATTTAATAAATTTACTCATATTTCATTGTATTTTGTTATTTATTCATATTGCATTTATTGGTTGTACAGATATAGATATTATATTTATATCAAACGACAGTTTATAATATTTTCCAAAGCAATATACATTTTTTTTCTTTCCATTTTAGTTTCCATAAGCTTTCTACTTTTATAAAATTGCTTAGTTATACTGATAATACCATACTGATAAACATTAAAGAGTTCGAAACCTGCCCACAATTACTGTTGATGTATCAAAGGTGTATTTTTTCCATATATATGTTAAGGTGTATATCAACTCTCATATATGTAACTATTTGAGTTAAAGATTCTAATTCCAAAGGAATGTTAACCACATAAGAATTCTGCTAAATTCATACATATTTGATCCATTCTTCGGGATCTTTAAGTTAGGTTAGTTTAAAATTCCTGGTCTTGTCAATAATTTTTTCCTCTTTAATATTTCAATTTGAAACAAAACTCTCAAGCAAATAAAGTATTAAAGACATATGTAAAATATGTAATGTATTAAGTGTAGGCGGTGCAATAAATATATTAAGAATAAGTCGTGGAAAAAGATCACCCCTCCTCACAAAAAAAGGGGGGGGGGAGAAAGATTCTAATAATTAGTTATAACTTCACTGCATATTCACCTGAAATAAGAATATATAAGATGTAAAAAAATCTTAAATGCGACATTCAGGTAAATACATTAATTTTTTGCAGATTTCCTATCTGTTTTTGTGCCATTGAATCGGTTATTATGTAGTGTTCAAATATATGTACCAGGAGTTAATGAAGTTCTTACGACCATAGAACCGAACAAAACTTCTTTAAAAAATATATATGACTAAATATATATATTTTATTTCTAGTTTAGTTTAGTAGCATATTTACATAAAATGAACAGATAATATTTTCTCACAATATAAAAGTTTTTAAATCATGTATTGGATTAGATGAGGCACAGTGCTTAATTATGTATGTATATATATATATATATATATATATATATATATATATAGAGAGAGAGAGAGAGAGAGAGAGAGAGAAAGAGAGAGAGAGATAATATAGTCCATACAATTTGTAAATTTTTTTTGTCACAATTATACCACTAACATTTTTTAGGCATATTTTAAAACTCAATGATGTACCTTACTTTGTTTTTATTTGCTTTTTTTAATTTAACTAAAAACCGTAAGATCTGCTTCAGCTTATCTGCTCATTTAGTGCTGTTGTTATAATGCCCATTTAATATAAAATATGATTTTGCACCTATTGAAATGTCTAAAGTAAAACTTTAGTGCATAACATACAAATATTTGTGTCAATTGCTGCGGTAATATTGAAACACATGTCAGGCCATATTGTTTATTTTGTTTGGAAGTATTTTGATACATGAGGAAAACTTCACTCTGGATATCTAAAACTCTAAAAAATCAACTTCATATTGAAAGAATTCGTAACAACTCCAATTAATAGAAGTATTAGTATACAATATATTTATATACACGTAAATTTTTTTCGGAATATTGCTGGTAAACCACTGGTAATACAACTGGAAAAATATTTTACAGTTACAAATATATTTTGGAAGTGCAAATAAAATGTTTTAAATACAATACTAAAAAATCATTAGCATTTTAATGTATTAATTCTTGTACTGTTGCAAAGAACTTTCTGGCGAGAATACAAAAACTGGCTCAACAACATATAAAACAAAAAAAAGGTAATTTTTCTGACGGTGCCTTAATAAATTTCCATTTTTTTATAAGTACATTAAAAGTTTAGTTTGCAATTTTGAAATGTTCCAAGTAAATGTGCCATGAAGTCCCTTGCAAATGTACAAGAAAATTCTCAATAAATTTACTACAAAATCATTTGTAAGAATACTAAAAATCAATAGAAAACACGCAAAATATTGTTTAGAAAACTCCCTAAAAATTCATTTGTACGTTTACTAAATAAATCTTAGGAAATTTACCAAAATATATTTAGTAATCGCCCTAAAATATCGCTAGTAAGCTTACTAAACAATATTTAGTACTTTTATAAAAACTAATATGAGAAACTCCCTTAAAAATCATTAGTAAATTAGCTAAAAATTCTTTAGTAAACTCCCTGAACAATCATTAGTAAGATTACTAAGTAATATTTAGTAAATTTACAGACGATTCTTTGGGAAACTCGCTAAAAAAAGGTTAGTATGTTTCCTAAACAATATTTAGTAGCAGTTACTAAAGAAACTTTTGTAATATTACACGATTTTCTTGTGTTGCGGTTACATAAAAAATTCTAGGCATCCCAGTTTCCTAGAAAATTCTTAGTAACCTCACAGAATTTTTTTTACAGTGTAAATATTCAATAAATTATTTTTGAGTTAATAATTATTTTTGAGAGTTTTATAAAAAGGATTACTTCATTCGATAAACAATGATAATAATGATAATAATTTTACCTATGCAAGCAAAGACTCGCTATTTAGCTGTAAAATTAGCTGTAATCTTCGTATCTATCCTTATTTCTATATATCCTTAGATCGGCAAAAAATGTAGAGTTATAAAAAAAAATTAGTATTCGGAAATCCTGCAACTTTTATCTCATTATGATCTACTAATAATGAATGATTGGTGAACTCACCTTATGTTATTAACTGTTACATTTTAAATAAGAGCAAATACTTTTTAAACCAATGAAAACATTTTCACTGAAAAATTTATTCATACATGCAAATTGCAGATGATATTGTCATAAAAACAATGATCGAAAATGGTAATTTTTATATCATTTTTATAACTTCGTTCATGAAAAATCTCAATAGAAAATTAAGTATAAATCTTTTAAAAAAAACAATCTCTGAATTAAAATGAAATTATTGATTACATTTTCCGCTGATTTTTTTAGAAGAAAGATTACATAATTGCAATACATTTCATTAATCCAAAATATCAATTTAATTATCAATAGGGCAAATTCTGATTAATTATGGTATTCTAATTTTTTCAATTGTGAATTTAGGCCTCAAGAATACCTGATCACATTAAGTCCAACTATTTTTAAGTTATTTTTCTTTTTCTTTTAGCAGTAAAATAATCTATATAATTTAATGAATGTATCACTACCTCTAATTTTAATATGTATAAGGAAAGTATTAAAATTATTTTCATTAATTATTTAATAATACATCTTTTGACCTGTTTTACATAAAAAAGAAAAAAATATTCAGTTATATTTTTAAAATAAATTAAATTTGTATATATCAGAAAATAAACAATGTTTAGTTATTTTAACTTTATATTAGTTCTTATTGAGAAAAAACAGAGATTTACGTATATGTATTTTAGTTGCGATAAGGTTAGAACAAAAGACATGATTAACCACTCATTCTTTTTCTTTTTCTATGAAAACAAATATTCATAAAAATAATATATTTTCCTATCTCAATTATTCTCCTATGCGAGACAAACAATGTATGCTCGAACGAAATTATCCGAGACATGTTTTTTACATCATTATAAAGAAAGTACCTCTTTGAAATGTATCAAAGAATACTCAACGTTTAATGAACTGAAAAAAAAACTCTCGGCAATTGAGGGGAAATTATTACCTACACTATTTCCAAAATTTCTTATTTGTAAAATAAATTTAGAATTTTCAAAATGTTAGTGAGAGAATTTTTTTCTTAATTTTAATTTTTTAATGTTTTACTGAATAATGCACTAGCGTATTTAATATTTTCCACACTAAACATTACTTAGTAAAAACTAGCGTTATTACAGAAATGTAATAAGTTCAAGATTTTTATGATAACCTGGTCATCAGCCGTTGAATATTCAATATTTATAAATTATTCTTAAGGGACTGCTCATTCAGCTTCGGGATTTTATCTCGTAAAGTTAAGTCTATGCACGTTTATTGCATTCGTATATTTCAAATACCTGTTGGGGAAATTAATATTTTTAACTTCTTTTTCTGTGTATTCTTCATTAAAGAATCCCTCTTTTTTTCTTAGTTATTAAAATATTTCTAAAATGTATGATAAATTTAATATTTCCCGAGGAGATATTTTAAATATTCAAAAGTGTCAAACGCCCATAGACTATGTGAGGGACATTCGGAAGCTGAGCGACCAGCTACCTTAAGAAGTAAACATTGCATCGGCCCTAAAGAGAAATTATACCGCTATTTAAACATTAATTGCTTATTCACAAGAAAGTTGACACAACTCAAACAAATTTACTTTATTTACAACTACACTAATTGTTATCATTTAAATGCAACTTGCTACAAGATAGTTCTTGAAAGTTTTAGTTATCTGAAGAAAGCTACGTTATGCTATATATCCAAATATCCATTAGCCTCCACAGAATCAATGACAGACTTTTTTAATACATCTTGTTATAAGATAGTCGTTGTAAGTTTTAATCACCTAGTAAAATCTAGATTATATTGTATGTCAATTTCTCCTCACCACAAAGCCAAGGCCCGCCGCAGTCGTCCAATTTATTAAACTTTTCAACTCATCCAGAATACCTGACTAATGTCTTAAACTTACTAAAGTATTATTTTAAAATTTCTTATGAGATCTTCCATGTTCGGTTCTATTAACGTTCTTAGCTGTCTTGAAAAAAAAATTACGTATATTTTACGACAAATTCTTCTCATGGTAATGAAATCATGTTTGGGTTCGGACGCGCCAGAGAGTTCCATGCATGAAACAACTTCAAGTTTGTTTTTAACACTCATAAACTGCATGAGGGTAATAAATTTACTGAGATTTCCTAAACTTTTCAGCATTTTCATTCTTTGATTACATGCGTGCATGTTTCATGCACGCTTTTACAGCTACGTGAAGAGACATGTCCCATTGCTTTTTGTTATAGTAAAAACCTGTTTATTGCATTTTAACTCTATTGTCAAACACAGCATTTTTAAGTTCTATTATTTTTCCTGTGGTCAGCGATATGATCTTTGCCATCATGAAACAACAAAACATACGACCAATCGTTTTATTTTCAGTTAAAAGAAATATTCTTTAAAGTTATGAAAATCATTTCTCCATTGTATTTATTCCCAGATGCAAATAACAGACAATATGCGATTGAAAAATTAATAAAAGAGGTAGTTATTTTTATTTCATTTAGAAAATCTTCTCTCGTCAAAAATGTCAACGAATAAAGAACTTTTAATGAACTGCAAAACGCTCTTCACATTGAGATGAGATTTATTACTTACCGTTATGCTCTTTTAATAGTGACTTCTTTAGTAAAAGATTTCCAACTTTAAAGACTTTTTATAAAATAATAGAATTATTTTTCATTTTATGCTATTTGTATAAATGGTAGATTGTAGTTATGATGTGTAAAATTTGAAATTAATATTAATGCACTAACTGTTTATTTGATTCTTTATATTTCGCAAAAAAATCTTTAAAAAAAGTGAAATTTTATCACTAAAAAACAAAATATACTACATAATAGGAACTTTAAAAAGTTCACCGTTAGCTCAAAAGATGACATATAATAATAATACAGATGCTATAACATTAATTATAAATAGAAGTTTTCATATACGTCCATTAACATTTCAAAAATATGCATTTAAATATTTAATTGCTATAAAGGACGTTAAATACTAATAAAAACATTAAAAGATCTTAATAATTTTTACATGTTTCGATTGAATTTACTCAATCATCATCATAAAAAGAAAATACAAATAAACACAAATATGGAAAATGACAAAATTGTTGTCATTTTCCATCTTTGTGTTTATTTGTATTTTCTTTTTCTGGTGATGATTGAGTAAATTCAATCGAAACATGTAAACATTATTAAGATCTTTTAATGTTTTTATTAGTATTTAACGTCCTTTATAGCAATTAAATATTTTACTGCATATTTTTCAGATGCTATAAGTTAAAAAATATGCGTTTTACTTATCTTTCCGAGTACTTTCCATCTGCAACCACGCAGCCATCATCAGGGAATATTTTTATTTTGTCTCTTCAATTATTCAAATGCGCAACGTCATTTAAAATATTATAATTCTTTGTTGAATTCTGATATATCATAATTATTGTAGCTGGAAATAGAAGTAGTAGTGTGCTTGTAAAATTCAGCTTGTGCAAAGAAAAATATGTGTCGGCCGTTTCGTTAATTTAAATATCAGAAAAGGGGCATCAATTTTGGTCGGTTTTACTCATAGAAGAATGGGACATTTTTGTGTTGCCTGTATTTTTTAATTCAATATGATATATTTATTAAATGTACCTTATAAGTCAGGTAAAACGTATAAATTAAAAATTTCGTAATTTTTAAAGAAGTGTTTTCACTGAATCAAGTCGCTTTTAAATTTTACCAAATTTAAAAGCGAGGAATTAGCTCTTCAAAAAGGCTGAGAGCGGAATCTCTGTATATGATTATCTTAAATGTTTTCAATGTCAAACAGTATTACTATTGATAATATTGTTATAATGTTAAAATATAAATATTGATAAATGCAGTACATCCATATGTGTATATCCGTAAAAAAATAGACTTTGCCATTACATTAGCGGTTTTTGTCCGTAAAACACAAAAAATTACGGGAGTTGACAGCTTTTGTGAAAAAAAATGACATAGATTTACGAATATTTCAAGGTAAAGTACCGTAAATTGACATTTTTTTTTACAGTGCTTATAAAATATTTATATGTTTATATTGAAAGTAATCTAAAAATATTTTGCGATTAATAAGTTAATGAACTATTATATACTAGCTGACCCGCCCGGCGTTTTCCGAGTCCGTGAAACCATGATGCGAAAAAAAACCCTGTAATATGAAAAAAAAAGATTCAAAACTCACAAAAAATCGAGAAATAATGAAACATCATTTCGAAAATAACACTGAAAATCGCATTAAAAATGTATGAATTTCAAACATTGAAGCAGACAAAATTTAGTAAAATAGGCTAAAAGTTTGAACAAATTTCATTTTTATCAATGCCAAAAAATAGCCACAAAATGCAAAATGCAAAATGCAAAAAAAAAAAAAAAAAAAAAAAAAAAAAAACCTACAAATTGCATTAAAAAATTCGTTAAAAATTAAAAAAAATCACTACACAAATTCCAATTAATCTTTATTGAAAAGAGAATTAATTTTCTATGTTGAGTTAAACGAATGAAATCGTATTCCTTTCATTAATGGGCAAAAATCGTCCTGGAAACATAAAAATGAACGCTAAAAATCGACTAAAAAATTAAATAAAAAAATCTAATAAAAGAATAAAAAATCAGGCTTCGAGGTGCAAAACATCATATACAGAAGTACCCTCCCTCCAAATTTTGAAATACTACGGACAGCGGTCTCTTCAGAACAGCGCTGACACACTCAGAAACTGCTCTCTTATTATAGATCATGCAATTGAATATTGTAGAGATTTTTTAAGCTGAATTGGTTGCAGTACATTTTTATCTGCTTTAAGTACATTTTTAAATAATATAAGCAAATATTATTACACAACCTCTTTATAAGTTATTACATTATTAAATTTATTGAAATTTATTAACATTGTAAAATTATGAAAGAATATTTTCATTGGTTATAAGTTTTATGAAACTCACGTGCAAAATTATTTACAAAAAATGAAATTCAGTAAAACGCACAAATAAAGAAAACTATTTTTCTTCCTTTAAACATTGGATCAAAGATCTAAATGATTTCCAATACTTTCAACAACCTTTAAACTGACGAATAATTTTTCTGCATCATTAATTAATGTGATTTATTTTGTGTGCACATAATTTGAAAAAACAATACATTATCTAATTGTATGCAATATTAGTTAAAATATTCTTTAAACATCGTATACTTTTGAAATTACATAATATTCACGTATTGATTTTTCCTACAGTCTACGAATTGATTTTTCTTTTTCTCAAATAAAATATCCAATATGTTTTTTCAAAAAGAAGAGTTCCTTTTCATTTATCATTATTTTTATCGAACCAGATAGAAGTAGTTTGTTTACATCTTTGTCCCTCTTATTTTTTGTGAGCCGATGTATAAAAAAATGGAAAGAGATGGTCTTTATGGGATAATAGGAAGAAGTATTTTTCAAATGAAATCCTGAATTTCTTTACCTATTTAGAAATAATTGAAAGTTTGGCGTCATTTGATCGACTTAATCTGAATAAATGTTTTTGATATGTAAATAGAATTGAGAAAATTTGTTTTTACGGCATAGAGTTTGAAATGCAATAAAGACCTTATTTTAGTTTTAAGATAGAAATAAAATAATACGGCGAGTGGCATTTGTCGTAGTTACTTTTCTTTATTTTGAGCACTGTTAAATACTATTTTCAACTATAGATACATGAATTTACTTGTATTGTTTCAGAATAATTGAACGAGGAACATTGAAACGAGTGCATGACATGCTTATTATATTATACGTAAAAAATACAGGGTGACACGCAAATGCTCTGACGTGATAAAAATGACAATTTAGTTTAATTTTTATTCGTGTTTTTTAGCCAAAATACTTTTTTATTCATTTTCCTCGTGTTTTTATATTTTCGAATAGCTATTTCCGTTGATATTAATTCACTTTTTTTCCTGGAAAACAATGTGTACAAACTTTAATCCTGCCTTTTTTCCCACAACCCTCCCTCCAACAAACTTTGCTATTTAAAGGATTTTGGAGTTAAAAAGTATTGCACAAGTTGAAGCACAAGTTCCTGAATTCACCGAAATGCACTTTGGAAAAAAAATGAGCCAAAATTACGCCAGTAATATCCAGTCGCGGCTGTAATGACAATTTTTTCTCGACGCATTAGGGCTATACATCACTACAAGAGGAGGCTATTACGAATAACCTTGATTGTTTCTTGTGCAAATTTTTCTTTTCTTTCAAATGGAGAATAAAACAGGTCGTTTTCTCTCTTCAATTAAAAACTATGGGATTTTATTTGTGTCACAGTATTTATGCGTCACCCCGTAAAAACTTGAAAAATTTCGCCAATAAATAGTAGAAATATAATGTTCGTATTTCTTAATTTTACATAATACAGTTTTAAACAGAAACTGTTAAATACAGGTGGATAACAATTAAAATACTAAACTTCGAATAATAAAAAAATCACAACTTTTAGTATTGCGTGATTAAAAATGTTAAAACGGAACCCTTCTAAGATCACTTCTGTGTCTGTCTGTCACAGCCACTGTACTGGTAAACTGTGGAACACAAAAAGTTCAAATTAGGGGAAGAAAGAAAGACTATCAAACCCACATATTTAAATATGCATTCAAAATATATTTAGGATATTAGTTAACTATGTCTTACAGTGGACTGTATACTGGACATTAAACAGTATAAACAGCTTACTGCTCTTTCTCGTTTCTACTTGGCGAACAAGGGTTGCCGTATTAACTTCGAAGAGGCTAGTAGTTTCGTGCATAACCCAATTGAAGGTAAAATAAGAGAATCTGTCGAAATCATTGCACAAGAAAATAAATCCTAAAATTTATCCTACAATATACCAAAAATTTGGCACAACATCATAAAATCTTAAATTTTATATCTCGTTCCAATATTTTAATTTTTACTCAAGTGTAAGTGCCAACATTTTTAAACTTTTAATTCACTTCAATTTTAACGTGTTAGAAATATTATCTCTCGATCAGGAATCAAACTTTTTGTTCTTTCATTATCATATTTTCCTGAAGACGGCGCGAAACATTAATATTTTTATTTTATTTTAATTGTACAAGTTCATATTAAAGTTCTTGTTTTGTGCACCAATGTGTTGTATTGTATAATAAATGCATTTGTAGTAGTTAAATCTTGTGGTGCAAGTGTCCAGTATATGTTTATGTGAACACTTCTATCTTTTCTGGTTTTGTTAGTTTCATACGTAACGCATGCGATATGAAGAAACGCAATGAATATTGAGTTATAACTTAAGCCATCGGATAAATTGTAAACATATATTCTATACTTTTTTCCTGTGATAAAACGGTGCATTTTTAAAACTTTTTTACTTGTATAATTTATTTATACTGTACATAAAAATGGAACAAATAATCAGACTATCGTATATGGAAAATAATAAATCGAATCTAAGATAACGGAATTTAAAAAGATAAAAATCACTGTAATTTTAAATCTTTATTCCCACAAACAGTCACATCATATTGGAGAATAACAAACAAATTAGGAATAAAATAGAAACATTTGTTCCTCCTCTTTTTTAAGAACATTTGTTTTCACCATAAATTACGTTTTCTCTGAGATTATCCTCTGATAAAACCTACATATTTAAAGAAACTTTTTTCTCTACTATACATAAAATAAAAAAAGAGTCTGAGTTTCTTATAAATAAAAATACAATGGGATACAAACTTAAAGATATCTTCAATAAACTAAGGTGCAAACTTCGCGATAACAGAAAGAGGACATTTTCATCTTTTTTCTGGTTTTGTTAGTTTGATGTGTAAATGCATGTTAAATGAATAACGCAATGCGTTTTTTGTTTTAACCTAAGTCGTCAGACAGATTGTATATTATGTCTATATAGGGTATTTAATTAATATGATGATATACTGAAGAGTATCTTATTAGTATATGCAATTGATGTGATATCAGTGTGACTACATTAATCATCAGAAACATCAAGTCACAATGTAGACCAACATATGGTACATTTACGTAAATGAATAATTTAGGAGATTGTAATAGCGAGGTTTGTAGTATTAACATATATGAGATCACACATTCACATCCAACTTTTTTTCTTCTCAATATGTACTACGTTTCTTAGCTTTGAATGTGTCATTGGACTTTCGAGATTATCAATAAAAGTTAAATTTTCAAAATACAGTTTTCAGATGATTTTTTAAATGTGTTTGTCGTTGAAAGATTTCAAGAATATGATTGATGAAAGTAGGATTAAATAGTAAATAAAAGTAAAATGCAAGATAGGTTTTATTTCAAGATTTACTAGTGATAGATAAATCTGCATGACCTTGGAGCTTATAAATATTCTTTTTTTTCTGTAAAATGCTTGTACTGTAAAAATTCTGTAGAGTTGTACACTTACAATAATAATAAATTTGTGGGTATGAGTTCATTTGAGCTTATAAATATTCTTTTTTTTTTCTGTAAAATGATTGTACTGTAAAAATTCTGTAGAGTTGTACACTTACAATAACAATAAATTTGTGGGTATGAGTTCATTTGAAATTTTTTACTATCGAATTATTATATATTGCATTACGTAATCTACAGTCACGTCTTAGCATATGCCTTTTATTGTTTCTTATATCTTCATCACGTAAACATATTTCTTAGAATTAAGTATACCTTTTACTTCAAACAAGTTATAATGCTGAATATTTTTGTAGTTTTTTTACATAACTTTATTTAAGAAAAATGTGTTTTGGTTATTATTTCATCTTTTAGTCACATAATGACATATTTTCTACTAAAAAACAAAATTTTAAGAGCACGTAGTTCAGAAAAAAAATACGGAAAGATGTCAGTATTATTACTTAATATTTCCTCATCCTTTTTCTTTTTTCTTGAAAGAGGTAATAGGTTTTACCCTGCGGCCCTATCGCCAATCTAGAGGCACATTATTTTTTCCCACTTTATTCATGCAATCTGCTCAAAACAGCTGTTTTTGCTTTTGTGAAACTCCTTTAAGGCAGATAACAAGCGGGTAAGATGTTTTTAACTTGCCAAGCTGATAGCTTTTTGGAACACCTTTATGAGCATTGTCATTTAAGTTGTTTTTGTTCCTGCCTTTTTGTTGTAAAAGGCTTCATAATCAGAAGCTTTGGTATTATTCATTGTTGTATATATTTTTTATAGAAAATTATCGAAAATAAAACTATTTTTATGATTCTGATATATTGTATATTGTGTGTGATTTACGTTAAAAACAGAATGTTGTTGTTGTTTTTTTTACTTTATAATAATGAACTGAGATAAAGTGTGTTAAAAATATGATTATATTATAACAAATTGAATGATTCTATTATAGATATTTTAGCATTATATCTTACAGAATGTTTATTAACAGTAGGGAAAAAATATAAGAAATCTTTCAATTTTAAACCCAAACAGAAAATGTCCCGAAAAGGAAAACAACTGAAAGTTAGTTCTTAAATATTTTACAAAGTAAGAAATTTTTAAAGATTTTTTTTTCTCATATATTACCATTTAATAACTTTACACAGATCACAATTCGCAGAACATTTTCTACATATGTTTTCATTAGTATAATTGTTATTTAAGTTGTCTACATTTTCATGATATACCAACATTCAACATTATTTTTGTGTTTCATAAGAAGTGTTACAAAAAAGCAATTTATAAACCTGAAAACAATATCAGGAAAAAATATTTTATAATGTGTAATGGGAAAGAATATATATAGTTAGCTACAGACTTCTTCTTTAATGACAAGTCAAGAAATAAGTTTATAATATGTTCTTAAACATCTACGTCTCTGCTATGTATCTTTTATTACATTAATGACATTCCAACAGAATATAACACCTCTTTTTTAATTTTTTCTAAAAATCTTTAACTTATTCTAATTTTGTAGCTGATATAATGCATCCATTACTCAAGTACGTATGTAACAATAAACAGATAAATGTATTAAATAAATAAAATAAAATTAATTAAACATTCTTTACATCAAAATACGTCTCATTAGTCTTAGAAATCTCACAACATTTCTAGTTGTTTTGAGGATAATGCTACTTACATTCGTTTTCCACCAACAGGTCTTACGCACCTGTAAATTTTATAAATGCAGCTGCATCATTTTACAAATTAAATAACTATCTAACCACGTTGTATAAACAAGGTTCACTTATATAAACTAAATCTCATTCATGTTTTTAAAATATTTCTAGTTTTCTTTTTGTTGATACGACATACTTATTTATAGCACTGCAAAATAATCTACATGTCATACAAATAAGAATGTTCTTCAGCATCATTTTAAAGTATGAATGTTTTATTCATGAAGCTTCGTGGATTTCCGCATTGAGTTACTTCATAAAATTGATTTAAAACTTCAACTACGTAGAGGTCAAACAAAGGCTGCTAAGAATAACAAACATTTCTGGGTTTATTCGGCTCCTACTTTAATTAAGTTCTACTTCTTATGGTTATGTAAGCGTAACTAATACGTGTCATAGAAGAAACTATTACAAGAATGACAAACACGTATTGAACATTTACGAAGGTCATTTTTAAGTGCGTTCGTAATTATGTAAATATGTAGCACCTGTTGTTGTCGCTCAGTCTGTCCGTTTGTCCGTCTGTCTGTCCGTCCGCATATAACAACGCAAAAACTACCCAACTGAATCATTGGAAATTTAAAGTACATAATTATACTATAATTATTTCGAGTCATTTCAAATTTTATGAAAATCGGATGGGTAGATCAATTACAGGGAAAATCAAAAGGATTCCGTTACATTACGGTCAATGGGGAAAAAAGTTTCAAATGCATTTTAATCGTTTGAAATTTAAAACATATAATTATTGCGTAATTTTGTCGAGTCATTTCAAATGTTATGAAAATCGGATGCATAGATCAATTACAGGGACAATCAAAAGGATTCCGTTACATTACGGTCAATGGGAAAAAAATTCAAATGATTTTAATCGTTTGAAATTTAAAACATATAATTATTACAAAATTTTTTCGAGTCATTTCAAATATTATAAAAGTCGGATGCATAGATCATTTACAGGGACAATCAAAGGTATTCCATTACATTACAGTCAATGGGAAAAAACTTTCAAATGCATTTTTATAATGCTACACTCATTCGAACATAATAGAATTGGCATGAATATATGAAATATATACTAAAGTATGCATTCTGTACAATCTGTGATGCAAAGAATTTTTATTATTAAATTACAGGGTCACACAAAAGTATTCCACTACATAATGCTACACGGGGAAACATTGTTTGGGGCGTGTTTTAATTATATTCAACTATCTCACACTTTATGAATAAGATATACGTTGCTGAGGGGTAATAAAAATTACTTTCTGCATATTTACAGAAACACAAAGATTTCGACTACCATACTCTATTCGAAGTACACTCTACTATATCCGCAAGATCTGAATATTTTTAAAACTTCGTTATCGTACGAACGCACCTCATTTGCTACGTTCACGTGCAATTTCCAACTTGTTTCTGTATAGTTTAAGGAAAAAATTATTTTGTTGAAAAAGATTTATTTTTAAAGCACAAGATATTATTGATAACACAGATTTAGCTAATAAATATTTTTAATAAAATCAAAATATGTTTTGCATTTAATATGAATGGTGAGCAAATTTATTAATGTTTTATTAATATTTTTGTATATTAGTATTTCATACATTCTTCGAATTTAAATTATTTCGAAATTTCATACATGTATTCATAACCTTTTCAAAAATAACCAACTAATTGTGCATATTTGTGTTTATAATTTTTGTAATTACATACACATTGAGTGTAAAACACCTTATAAAACGTGTTTAAATTTTAAAAACCGGAAAATCATGCTCTGTCTGAGTGATACGCAGAGTACGCTCGCTTAGTGGAATTTGAGCTTACATTCGTTTTTTTACAACAGGTTTGTATGCACCTCTGTATTTTACAAATGCAGGTATATTAGATTATAAATTAAATAACTATTCATAAATGTTGTATAAACCAGGTTCCCTTATATAAACAAAATTTCATTCATGATTTAAAAATATTTGTAGTTTATTTTGTGTTGATATGACTTTCTTATTCATGGCACTGCAAAATAGTCTCATGTCATACAAATAAGAATGTTCTTCAGCATCACTTTAAAACATGAATGTTTTATTCATGAGGCCTCGTGGATTTGCACATTGCGTTACTCCATAAAATTGATTTAAATCTGCAACTACGTAGGGGTCGAATAAGGTCTGCTAAGAATAGCAAACTTTTCTGGGTTTCTTTGTTCCTCGTTTTAATGAAGTTCTACTTCTTATGGTTATGTAAGCGTAAATAACGCTTGTCATAGAAGAAAATATTACAAGAATGTCAAACATGTATTAAACATTTATGAAGGACATATTTATATATAGTTTGAGGGAAAAATTATTTTGTTGAACAATATTTATTTTTAAAGCACAAGACATTAATGATACCATAGATTTAGGTAATAAATACCATTAATAAAATCAAAATATGACTTGCATTTGTTATGAAGGGTGAGCAAATTTATTAATGATTTATTAATGTTTGTGCATATTAGTTATAAATGCAATCTTCGAATTCGGATTATTTGGAAACTTCACACATGAATACATATGTTTTACATAAACAACCTACTTATTGTACACATTTGTTTTTATAATTTTTTATAATTACATACACAATGATTGTAAAAGAGTTTTTAGAGCATGTTTCACTTTTAAAAACCGGAATATCGCGCTCTGTCTGAGTGATACGCAGAGCGCTCTCCGTCGGTGGAATTTGAGTTTTACATTCGTTTTGCGATAACAGGTTTGTATGCACCTCTGTATTTTATAAATGCAGCTATATCCGATTATAAATTAAATAAATATTTATAAATATTGTATAAACCACATTCCCTTGTATAAAAAAATCTCTCCTGTTTTAAAAATATTTGTAGTTTTATTTGTGTTGATGTGTCTTTCTTATTTATGGGACTTCAAAATAATCTACATGTCATACTGATAAGAATGTTCTTCAGCATCACTTTAAAGCATGAATGTTTTATTCATGAAGCCACGTGAATTTGCACTTTGAATTACTTCATAAAATTGATTTAAAGCTTCAACTACGTAGAGGTCAAACAAGGGCTGCTAAGAATAGCAAACTTTTCTGGGTTTATACGGCTTCCTGCTTTAATTAAGTTCTACTTCTTATGGTCATGTAAGCGTAACTAATGCGTGTCATAGAAGAAAACATTAGAGGAATGAGAAACATGTATGAAGGTTATATTTATGTATGGTTTGAGGGAAAAATGATATTTTGTTGAGCAATATTTACATTTAAGTCACAAGATAAAGTATTTTTATGTAATCATTATTAATAATAAAATGAAAATATAACTTGCGTTTGTAATAAATTGCGTGTAAATTTTATAATGTTTTATTAATATTTTGTATATCAATATTTCAAACAGTCTTCGAATTTAGATACCAACTCAGAAAGTGTAATAAAAATATCATATGTGTATCTATATGTTTTATAAAAATAACCAACTAAATGTGCATCTATATGCTTATTATTTTTGTAATTACAAATACAGTGTAGTATTACATTACAGAACGTGTTTAACGTTTAACAATCGTCATATTGAGCTTTGTTTCAATACACACTCCACAAAGGTTTCTTAACTCTTTTGAGGAATTAGAATGCCCTGTCTCAACATCGTAAAATTAGAAATAGTATCGTATATTAAGAAATTTTTTCATACCTATCTCATAAAATAGTATTTCTAAGGTATATATATACAGGGAGTCCCACAAGTAATGGGACAAACTTTAAGGGGAGGTATGGGACATCACAAGGATTCAGAACTGCATAGCAATCCACGGTCGGAAACGTCATGGGAAGGTAGTATGACAGGTGCAAGGGACGCAGAGACACAAGACTGAGATCATCTGAAATAATTTATTGGTCAACGATATTAATTTCATATGGTAGGTGATATGTGAAAATCTTACAAAAGATGCTCAAAGTTTCCACCATTGCTACCGATGCACGCATTACACAGTTAAATCATGGATTTGCGGACTCGCTCAAATACACCTGGATTTTGTTGGATATCTGAAGTAGCACTGATGAGTCTTGCAACCAGAATTCAGCTACTAAACTTTTCCTTATTAGCATCCTATGCTCTCTCTCAGTAGGCTAGGCGCATTTAGTAATATTATAATTAAATTTAATACTTTTAATTAGTCCCTTAATTATAATTATTCACTGTTTAGTCAAGCTGATACCGGGATGAGAACCATCCCATTAACTGTCACTTTTAACTCCAAGGACTCAGGAGGGCTGGAAGGGATGTCAATGGTCGAGCAGCGCAAGTGGGGCGCTGGAACTGCGGGACACATAGTCCGAACCCGTACCAAGCCGGCCTAATAGCCAGGTAAGGTAGAGAATGCCTGATCAACGGCATCGCGGAAGACCCGAGTGAAGTACCGTTTACTCTTTACCTCCATAAAAATAAACACTCTATATTCTCCTGCTTCTTCTAGTGTTGCGCACACAACTTAAACCCTCTAAACTGTGTCGAATCCCGGTACGTAGGGGCCTGTTCAGTGGTCTCCGGGTCTTGCAATTAGATCCATTTCAGATTCCACAGACGTTGTGTACACAGTGTTTTTTAGTGCACCCCAAAGAAAGAAATTGATGCTGCTTAAATCAGGAGAGCGTGGTGGCCAGGGAACCGGTCATTCACGGCCAATCCATTGGTGACCAAACACCCGATTCAAATATTCACGAACACATCTGCCATAACGGGGAAAGTGCCCAATCATGTGGAAATCACACACGGCGTCTGACATGTTGTGGTATGAATTATGAATTATGAATTAAAAAATTCCCGAATCTCAGAAAGCTGTTTTTCTCCAATGCTCTTTCGAACAACACAATCTATCGACGAACGAAGACGTTTCCGACCATGGATTGCAATACAATTCCTTCCCAACATCCTTGTGATGTCTCCTACCTCCCGTTTAAGATTGTCCCATTACTTCTGGGACACCCTGTATATACATATACATATATATATGGGAAATCTCCTCCACTATTAGATCTGCATATTATTTTCTACGCATCGCAACTCTGATGAACAGGCTCTCAGTGAGGCAGACGATTTTGAAGAAACTATTAATTCCTAAGAAGCCAGACGATTTAAGCGGTAGAAAAAAGAACTGAACGGAAGAAAGGAGAATGGAATATTTTTAGTTTTAAGTTGGTGTAAAAAGAACGTAAGATGAAGACGAGTTCCCGTATAAGATGTAATTGATTAATTAGAGTTATGATTGTTTGCTTTGTAAATAGTCTTATGTAAATATCTTTTTTGTAAATATTAACGTTTAATATAAGTCATTTAAAAGTTTAAAAACGGTGTCAGAATTTAATTTACCTCCGAGTTTATTTACTTATGTGTTCAAAAGAACTTTTTAAAGAAGAATCTCCATATATATATATATGTGTTAATAATTGAAATGTAATCATCTAATAACTTTCATACAAATATTTCTTGATGCATATATTTCTTAAATTTATAATTTAAGAAGTATAGTAATTCATATTTTATTATTTATAGTTATATAATATTAATAATATATATTTATAATCTTAGAGATAATATTAAAATGCTATCCTTCTATAATATTTTTATATGTTTTTAGAAGAAATTATGGATTCAGATATTGATAACTACCATGGAATTTCATAATTAGTTTTATAAGAATTTCTTTTCTTAATGGATTAAATATTAAATCAGGATTTTAGAACTATACACAGAGTATATTAGTCAATCGTATACACTCAGTATCTCTGAGTGTAGAAATAGTAAAGTCTTACCCTATTTTTGTAATACCTTTTCTTATGAAATTACAGTTTTAAATGTTAATAGCTTGTGTGAAATTTTAGGAAATATACATACAAAATGTTTCCTTAAATCAACATAACAATAAATCATGATTTAAAAATGTTAAATACATTATCTTTCTATACAGAAATAATAAAGAACTTACAAATGTTGCTAGTGTGTTTTAATAACTGCAAGCAAATGTCATCAATCGTACGCATTTTTAAAATTAGCTCTAATATATGAAACATCCTTTTTAGCTATTTCGCTAAATGATTTAAAATTTTCCTGCCTTACTGGAGAATTATGTGATTTATGGCATCAACCTATTAATTGACTAAACATATGATACTTTCAAATTTACTCCTCTTACAAAATGGAGAATGAAAACAAGCTGTGGACCGGAGTCGACAGTCTCTTTCATTTTCCGATAATAAATGTATCTGTATCTTAATTCTGTATCTTAAAATTTATATGAAATGCATGACATAAAATTAAAATTATCAACATTATTAAACGGAAAATAAAATTCGGTCAATCAGCATATCACATAAAAAATTATAAATGGTAAAAAGCTTCATAAATTCCATTTTTGTCATTGTATTTTTTATGCAATTTGACCGTTTATTATCCAATGAAATGTTCACCATATTCACTGATGAGTTTGGTAGAAGATTCCTTAGCGTTTTGAGTAAACGTAAAATCTCCAAGGTACTTTCATCGGCAGAAAAACAGAATACACCACCTGTCTCGTAACTTACGAGAACAAGATCCTTATAGTCCAAGAGCCGGCAGCACAAAAACCTATGTTATCGAGCACAAGAAAAAGAAAACTTAAATTTATGGAAGAGTAGTCATAGGGGGATCTAATTATCTATGTCTGTCGGAAGCGAAGTGGTGCATAAGCCTACAATTAGTACCACTAATGGCTTACTCGTAGGTTTATCATTGTGTTTTCCTGATTCCAGATTTAACTATTTTCATACCTTTGTAGGACTAGCACAATGATGAACTTACGAATGAACTACTAACATAAGAACTAATAACAAAGACATAACTACAATGAAATTAAAAATTGTGTTAAATCAAGGGCAAGGTTGCTCTCGAATTCGTTTTCACAATATATTCTATAATGACCGCTTGTCCGACATGGCACTTTTATTTGTTTAATTTAAAATAGAAAAACTAAAATATGTTATATAGTAGAAAAATCAATATTTCAAATCTACCTGATTCTTCCATCTACTAAATTATATAATAAATTTTAACACTATTTCGCGCTCCGAAGAGTCTCTTTACACATGGAAGACTTCTCAATATTTTTAAAACCTATTATCTCTGTTAAATAACATATTGAACCAATAACATTTTAAGTACATAATAATCTTAATAAGCAGCAAATACTGACGAGTCGTTTTTGGAATACTAAAGAGAATACACGAATAACACGAGAATATTCGCATCACTGTAGAACATAGAGTGAATTAAATTGTTATTAATGGAGCCACATAACGAAATATGACTGGAGCGTCATAATGTATGATTACATTAGATGAAAAAAATAGAGTATTGTATACTCATGAAGGAATATTTAAGTATTTGCCTGCGTGAATTTACCTATCTATATTTATATGTATATCACATATCTATATAAAACATATACATGTAGACCTATATAAGTTCTACGAGAAAGTTCTGGCCGATAATGTTATTTCAATTGTCAATACTCATGAATGTATTATTAACAGATATGGCTATCTGTCTTTATCATTTCATTTGTAAAAGTGTGCTCCTCTAAATTAACCGAAACAAAAATGTGTCATGTCATTATTAAGTGCGAAGCGATTCTGAAAGCATGTCTACTGACAAAGTTAATTTACGACACTGAATTTTGTACTAATTCGAACAAGGGAATAATATTTCAGTGGTGTAAAAATTTAGTAAAAGCTTTTGGTAAAGATTCAGATAGAACGTGCAAGAGATAGTTCGATATATTTGAAGTAAGTATTTAATCTTAAAGGCAAGCCACGTCCTGGACGGCCATCTTTTAGGTCTGTACTTATATATCTGGTACTAAAATGTCTATTCTTTTAATTCCTTATGCATGCGAACTATTTATAAATACTATGCGGTTCGCGACTAGTGTTTGCATTGATTCGGTCTTTCATTAAGACTCTAGCGTATTTTAAGGCTAATTAAAAATTTATCTGAAAAAACGCGTCACAGAACAAAGTTTTTTTTTTTTTTTTTTTTTTTTTGCGAGTTTTTTTTTTGCGAGTTTTTTTCTACACAAGCTCTTTTAGCACAATGCCCTGACCAATGCCTCCTTTATCCACTGAACAAGGATTTTGTGTAAATTGATCTGGAAAAATAAAAGCTTATTACTACGCTGAATTTAGTTTTATGAAATGCCAAATGAAATTTAAAAATGCACTACCTTTTATTCTCAGTACCGAGTTAAGTTCCTTATAAACAGATAAAGATAACATAAAAATGAGTTTTACAAAATAGCAATATTTGATATTATTTAGGCTTCATATCTTTTTATGGAATATCCAATCATTCTTTTCCAGTATGTACAACTATAACCAACCCAACTTTTCATATTTTTTTACAAAGTCTTGTTATACTTTAAGCAATGATTATCTTTTAATAAAACTGTTAACTCTTTCGTGATGCTTAATTTTTAATCAGTAACCAGCGGTTTTTTAACACACAAAATTTTCTATATTTGTATCGCGCAAATGCTCCAATTAAATAACGTAAACTTGGCAATAAAAAATAACTGGTAGGAATAATGAAGGATTCTGATAATTTAAAATGCTACTTATATTTATCGCTCGTCTCCAAGAGTTTAAAAATGCGTACGTTTATTGTACGGAGTACTCTGGACATGTGTAATACTCACACTCGACTGTTTATTCATCGATATCAATATTTTCAATACTGTGGCTGAGTAACATCCTTTTTGACAACATCTAACACTGTGTAACAATTAACGTGACCAAACAAGACGTTTTAGCTCAATATATAAATACATGCGGATATATAAAAAGCTATCGCTTTCTTTCCCTGGCGATTAAATTTTCCTGCTGAACTAATGTAATAATTAAGTAAATTGGAAACAATTAATGTATTACAGATAGCCTAAAAGACCGGTAGACATTTTCCAAAAAGAGTGTGTTGTATAAATAACAACTTTTTCAATCTTTAATGATTACGTCAAGATAATTCATTATTAAATGAAAACATAGACAGTTAATTAGTATTTGTATAAATAAGAGAAACCTAATTATTTCAATGCATACATTTTACTCCTCTGTTCATTTATGTGGCATAAAAAAATTCAGGAAATGTATAAAAAAAGTTCTTATTTTAAAGGAATAATTATCTAAATTAGAAACAAATAATATATACTATAAACAGTCTAACAGACAGACAGATATTTTCCAAGAAGAATGTGTTTTATAAATAACAACTGTTTCAGACTTTAATGATGACGTCAAGATAACACATCATTAGATGTTAAAATCGGCATTTTATAAATATTTGTAGAAAGAGCATAAACTTAACAATTACTTCAATTTGTACAATTTACATTTCTATTGTACTGTGTGGAAATGATTCAGAAAATTTATAAAAAAGTTTTTACTTTTTAGGAAACAACAGACCCAAAGTGAAATGCTAAGTATAAAGCGATTGTAAAAAAATGAAAATAATTTCAATTTTAATGCATACTTGTTTGCTTCGCGAATACCGATATAAACATACAAAAAAATTCACATGCACATGCACATATTTATGCATGAACTTGCACATATATATACACATATGTGCAAAAGTTACATCAAGATTCATGATATTTTGTCGCCGAAATTACTTTTAAAATATCAAGGCACCTTCTTTCTTATTATAAATTTCACAAGAGTCCCTTTAAAAAGAATTTTTGCTATAACTAATTCATTTTATGTCGCATTCTATCTTAAATGTTTAATATTCCAATAGTAAGTAAATTGATATCTTATTAGATCGCGTAATGTAAGAAAACATATCATATGTTGAATTTATAGAAATAGTATCATTTTTTCTGTTAAAAAGTTCTGATAATTAAGTTATAATACTATAAATATTTTTTTTAATTTAAAAATTACTATACTTTCATTGTATTTCTTACTATACAGATATTTTTATATTCGGGAAAACTGTACAATTGAATTGCACTTTTAAGTTGTGAATTTTTTTTAATATAACGAAAGAGGTTTTCAAAAACAGCATAAATTTCTTATTAATAATCAAGATATAAATAAAATATCTTGTGTTGCATTAATGGACTCAGAAATTTACTATCATTTTTCATATAGACGCTATTGCTTACGAAATTTCTAAATGTTTAACGTGTTCGCGTTATCAGTTTTCTGAATAATTGGCATATTTAGTGTTTTGTAAAAGACAATATATTACTTATTAATATGGGAAATTTATCACCAGTAACATGATTTATTCTAAGTCCTGTTTTAAATAAAGCTATTATAAAAGTAAATTTTATAGAGAAAATAAATTAAATTCTAAGAAATCATAACAAAACAATTATCAGGTTGGAACTAAAGTTAAACTTTTCACGTATAAAAATTATCACATCTTTACTGTCAAGTACATTAACACACACACACACACACAAAAAAAAAAAAAAAAAAAAAAAAAAAGCCTGCATTTTTTTTTAGTAAAACAAAGACGTATTTTCTAGAAATTTTATATTCACATAAACATTCCAATCTTATGTTTAGTTTATCGAAATACATTTAAGATATCCATGCCAGTAACATTAAAGGAAATTTCTTCTGATTTTTGTTTTATAATGTTTACGCTAATCAGAATATATTGTCATTTAGTCATTTTTAGCGTTTCGCTCATCTGACGAAACCCTATTCGTCTCTGTCAGCTGTCTATCCGTCACAAAGTCCGTACACAAAAACTATATAAATCAGAGCGTTTAAATTTTGTTTACTTATAGCTGAATACCTCTTGTCACAAAACAAATCATAAAATTTCTGACAATATTAATAAATGGAATTAAAATATGGAAATAAATGGAAATAAAAAATATTAATAAATGGAAAATATTATTTAAATGAAAATATTTTTTTTTATTATCATCAGTCCATTTTTTTTAAAGTTTTTTTTTCTTGTAATTGTTGTACGCAAATTAAAATCGATATAAACATTATTTCTTTTTTATACTTTAAAAAGAAATTTAGTACTTCTGTTACCACATTTACAAAATTGGTATTAAAAACTACAAAAAAATTAATATCTCAAAAATAAATCGAGATACAGCTTTTAAACACATTGCATTTAACAGTACATTTTTTTCTTATACGATGGTGGAAAAATTGAAAATGTGCGATGTTTATCAGTTTAAAAATTTGCAATAGCGTAAATTTCAAAATTTAAATTTCATTTCTTCTAATTGTTGCACGCAGGTTTAAATAAAGTTATTATGTATGTAACATAAATTAATGGATTAAATAAATCACGTTAAAAACGTTTTTATTTTATCATATTACATCATGTTTTTCCTCTATTTTGACATGTGAAGTGAAACATTTCGTTTATTTATTAAATTCCTATTCAGTTATATTACTAGCCGCCTCCGGTTTTGTCTCCCTTAAATTTATTCTAAGCTTTATAACATTTTACTTTAATACATTACTTTATTTACTTGCGTACCTCACTTGCGTACCTACCTTACTTGCATACCTACGTACGATCTACGATCACACTTACCCACTTGTTTCCTTCTAACACTGACATTTTTCATATTTCTGAAAACAATAATATTAGAATTAAATTTTAGTAATCTATAAGCATTGCTCTCATGTAACTAATTTTTTTTTTAATTTGTTAATGGTATCTTTGAAAAAAAAAATGCACTTCGAATAATTTAAAAATGCAGAAATGTTATATTATTTTTCTTGCTGCCAGGTTATGAAACGTTGCTTAGGAAATTTCAAAATATTTTATAATTCTTGAATTTTCTCTGTAGTAAACAACATTTACGTAAAAAAACATATTTTTTAAATGCATGTGTATATAAACTAAGACCTATTTTGTATTTCACATTACAAATAATATATTTTGAAAGAGATCTCGTTTGGAGTGAAGTAAAAATCTGAAAGTTTCATTTTACAGATTGTATCTAAGTAATTTTAGCATTTTTTTTTTTTACTATTTTTTGGTAAAATACTTTTGTTTTATACTTGACAATGTATTTAATAAAAAGTCCTTTTTATTTGTCATAATGCAAACTTATAATAAAAGTATGCGAAAAGTTCGCAAAGTATAACAATGAAAATTTAAAAAAAAAACTCAAAAGAATTTCTTTTTGGTATCCGAGATAAAACTAACATATTTTCTTCTATTTCGTAAAGGGATACTATAACTTTGTTCTTGTTTCTAACGTCGGCGGATGATATTGCTTATAAAATTTCGAAAATTGTTCCCATTATTGGCTTTACTGTGTAATGTGAAGATTGTTTGACATGAAATATCTTTAAAACATATGTAAAGGAGTGCAAAAAATAGCCTGATTTATTTTTGCGTTACAAAATATTGTACTTTGAAATAAACCGTATATTCTCAGTATCTTTCTAGTATTTTCTCAAACATACATTGCTTATATTAAAAGTCTTTATATATATTTACTGAATATTTTCTGTCTTGCGAACATATCTTAATTTTAAAAACATAATGTAAATTTATCCTGCAAATATATGCCATATTCTTCAAAGAAATCTTAATGCTGTGTTGAAAACTGATTATTTTGCAGAAATTCAGTCGATCCAGATCAAGCCGGACTGGGCCTCTTTTCACTGATTTCTGTACAGGCCGGGTTTAAGCTGAACACTTAATTTTTACTCTGGGTAGGGTAAAAATAACTATCCTTCAAGATGTTCGGGGCCCGGGACTGGAAATTCTGGCCCATGCAGACCTCTTACAGTATCCTACTATCCATCAAATAATATATATTGTAAGGGGAGATGGCAAAATTGCTTTGCACAAGGTTACCAATGGAGCAGCAGTCGGAATTAATAATAAAAAGAATATAGCCAAATTAAATTGATGGCTTTGAGTTCACAGGTTGTTTACACTAATTGTATGTAACACAGCCTTATTATTTAAAAGAGTAATTCACCTCGAAGTAAGAAATCAAAGTAAGGGGGATTAGCTCTCCCATTTCCCCCGATTATACTTAAACATTGTATCGCCCAAACTAATTACACATAACCTCAATCAAAGTAAACTGTTTTCGAAAATTCGAAAAAATTGGATAATTTTGCACAAAACCCTTTTAATATAAGGGGGTTGAAATCCCATTCCTACCTTCATACTTAAAATTTAAACCTGCAGAACTATTCAGGGATTCGCCTTATAAGAAAGAATCTATATCCAAAATTGAGGCAAATCGGATAGTTCTGCATAAAAACTAATTTATCTAATTTAAGGAAGGGGAGAAATTGTCAATTCCATTTTTACATTTAACCAGCCCCCCCCCCAAAAAAAAAGTCCTCATCAGATTGAATTTATATAGAAACTTCGAAGCAAATGTGACATTTCTGCATAAAAACCCATTAATATAATTTAAGGAAGGAGATAAATTATATGTTCCCTCTTTATACTAAACAAATAAACCCACAAAACTTTCTGGGGAAGCTCTTTACCAGAATGAATCTATTTTCAAGATATGAAGTAAATCAGTAAATTCTGCACGTAAAAAATGTACCTAAATTTTGGAGGGTTATCTCCAATCCCCCACCCCTTGTTTTTAAATAATAAACACCACAACTAATCATAGAGACGCTTCGTCAGAATTATCCTGTTTCTAAAACTTGAGTTAAATGTCATAATTTTGTATGCAAAACTATTTAAATTAAGAGAGAAGGATTTGTCTCTTGTCACCCCCCCCCCTTATTCTTTTCAAATGGACTCCTAAAATTAATCAGAGAAACTCCTTATTAGAACAAACCTATATTCAAAGTTTGCAGCAAGTTAAGTATTTCTACGGAGAATTATCACATTGCCTAGATATGCATGCATATATGTGTATACATACGTACGTACATGCATACAGAGCCTTCGGGCATATTAGATTTCAGGCTTTCATAGCCTGATGAGATAAAAACTCGGTAAATTACATTGGCCTAGGATAAACTAGATCAGCCTACGATAAACTAGAAAAGTGATACCAAGGCGGTTTTTAAGTTCAGTAAAATCATGCTAAATTGAATTGGTCTAGGATAAATTAGTTTAAGCCAACGAATAGCAGTCTAAACTAGTTTTTCCCATGAGCGTTAGGCCAAACTACTCAGGCCTAGGACAAACTAGTTTACCCTAATGGTCTTAGGATTGACTAATTTGAACAAGGAAAAAATAGTTTATCCTATGGGTCTTAGGATAAACTAGCTTGGCCTAGGTAAAACAAGTTTATCCGATGGGCGATAGAATAAAATAGTTTGGCCTAAAATCGGGTTGGGCAGGTAACGTATACAAAAGAAAAATGAAGGGTTATGCTAAAAGAAAATGAGATTAGGGTCCAAAAAATTGTGTAATATCCAATTTCTAAGCCCTCCGCTGCTGTACTAACTAACGTCAAAAACGTGTATATGTAAATATTTTTTTCCCGTTATCCGCGAAAAGCTTGGCGGTTATCTTTCTATATATTACTCAAATTGCTAATCAGTTCGTAAAGGAAAAGCGTAAACTGTTTACTTTAGTAAAAATGTCGAACGACATATTTTAAATATAGACTGATATATAGAAAAGAATGAAAGTTTCAGATCAGAAAAGAATTTTCATTTTTTTAAATGATTAAATGTTCTAAAAAATAATTCATACAATGCATCGGAATAATACCATAACGCGCAGACTTATTCTACGGCCAAGTTAGTATCATTTTATATTTTTAAGCAGTTTTTTTTTAAGAGAGACACAAATAATAAAAAAAAAACTTAAAATGAAAAAAATATATATTCAATAGAATGACTATGTAAAATGTAGTTTTTCTTTTCAAGTTTTATGTTCTGTTCATTTGTGTGCATTTTTTCTCAAATAAATCACTCGTTTTAATATTAAAAATCATAAGAAATTCATAAAATTGAAAAAAAAAAACATTTTAATCATACGGAGCCTCGAACCAGAGACCTTTCGTTTATGAAACTATGTCATATGACATTGGAGAACTATTCTGCAAATAGTTTTAAGAGAATAAATTAAGTTTCGATAACGAAGTGTTAATGATTTTTTTTTTCTTTGCGTCGGTTTTATTAGCTGAGCATAATGGTGAGTTTTTATTGTCCGAATTCTCTGTAATTTTAAAGAATCGTAAATATATCTAAAAGCAAGCCTTTGTTCAAATTTCATTAAAAAGTATGCATAATTAAAAAGGAAAACGTTTAGTCGCAATCGAAAGAAATCGTAGCTATATCCTTCAATTTCTACTTTTTTTTTTAATAGAAGTTTTCACATATTTTATTTTGTAAAAAATGTTTTTACCCATTCAAACATTTTGAAATTTTTATAGATTAGTTTATTCTAGTCTATTGAGATTTTATGAAAATATTGTATTAGAATGCTGGCGTTTAGTCACTTTTAACTTATAAAAAATGTCCTCTCCATCAGTTGTAAAATGACGGGCATTTAATGTTAAATTTGAAAGGGTTAATATTCATATTTGAAATAACTAATTACAAGAAATTTTGAAGAAGGTTCGAGCTTTATAAGTTTATTTTTGGTTTGTCAGTATCTTTAAATGTGCGTCGAATAGGAAAAGTTGCAATAAGGGGGAAAAACATTTTCGGAAAAACGATCTTTTTTGAAAATTTTCTTCCAAAGGGTTAAAGATGAAATTATATATATATATATATATATATATATGTAAGTTGCCATTTGAGGTGTCAAAATCAGATCTTTCACACTATGTATAATTTTAACTGTACTGAACAGTTTGGTCAATTAAGATTAAAACAAAACAATAAAAAAATAGAAATATAATTTAAAACGCTTCTTCCCTACATTTCTGTGCTTAAATACCTTTGTGGGCATGTACAATCTTCTTAATTTCTGCAGCATAAAAGAATTGACTTTTTTGATGAGAGTGAGTTGTGCTTCCTAATTTATATCTCATAAACTAATAAAAAAATTGAAATTATAGGCTTCAGGCACATCAGGTGAGACCTTGGACTAACTCCACAAAAAATGAATTTCGTACGTGTCACAGATTTTGCTAGTCAGCGCAGACATACACACTCACAGACAGTGCGAATTGTTCTTTTATTTGTATAGATTGCACGAGACAAAGCCTTTTGTAATAAGCTTTTAGTAAAAATATTGGTCTCAATTTTACAAAGAAAAGTTTTGACGAGATGGCAATAAATGGAGGTCATTTTCAAAATATTGCCACCAATTAATATAAAAACCAATTAAAATTTTCTGTAATTTTTCAAAATCTGCACTTTTGCAAGGAATACATGTTACAACTAATTTTGTCAATTATTCGTCAAATAATACAGAATGCAAACTTTTAGGGATATATCTCGTAATGCGTTTGTTAAGGCGACGGTGGACTCTCAAAAAAATTTCTTTTTCTTTTGAACTGATTTGCGTGAAAGTAAAATATGTGATTACAGTTATAGTTATTTGAGAAAAGCAAAAATTGCAAGGAAAAATATTAAGTACTTTGGTAATTATTAATTATTAATTATTGAAATAATTAATTAATTAAAAATGATCCATGCGCATTTCTTTTGCATATAAAATAATAATTTTTATTTATGAGATACTTTTCAGACCTAAGAGTAAAACTTAGTTGAAATCCTAAAAATAAATAGAAAATAAAAATTAATAATAATAATAATAAGTCGAAACACCAATTTTTATAGTGAAAAAGCACTGTAAATCATACTTTTGATGAAGAATTTACCGCTTATGAGGTCCGAAGTACAATTATTTTAACTAACATTTTTTCTATGTACTATGAGGTAATGACATAACAAATTTTGAAGAACTGAAAAAATTAGGGATGCGCATGGAACATTTTGTAAATTGAGATTATCCCGAAATTTTTATTTCGAGAAAATCCACTGTAAAGTTAGAAATATCAGTATTTCAATAATAAAGAACATTAAATACCATATAATAAATGAATATTACTTATAATACACTTATAATATAGTTATAATAAACTCATAATAAGCGCTTCATGAGTTGGGAAGTAAAAAAGTATTTTTCGAAATTTTGGATGATTTTTGTCGATTTAAAGGTCCACCTTCGCCTTAATTTTTTTATAGTATAACAAATGCAGTGGAATCCACAGTATGATTACTAGAAACTTTATATTAATGTCTAAAATAAATATTCTGATTTATGTCAAGGAATTATGAAGCTAATTCTATTTAGAATATTTTGAAATGTCATTTTAAAACAAGAAACATTTCTTTTTTACGGCTTTTTTAAGTTATTTTTTTCACCGTTTAATGTTTAATTTTATTTAAAAAATGAATTCATTTATTACTTTATTACATTGTTGATTTTGTCTTTGAAAACGCACTGAAAAACAGTTGAATGAAGTACTTTACAAGTAAAAAAATTTGACATTTAAAAAATGATAGATTTTTGTCCCCTAATTTTTTTAATACTTCAAAATTACTTTTTTTATAAAAAAATAAAAATATTTCTCTTAATAGTATTTAATTAGAAAAAAAAAAGATTTTTGAACGTCGGTGATTAAAAACTTTTATTAAATGCAGTAAGCTTTCTTAAATCCCTTTACAAATGAAATCTTTTGAGAACAAAGTGATAGGAAAGCATTTTGTGAATTTATCTTAAAAGAGAAATGATTCTGATATCGCGCTACTTTTCTGAGATAATAAATGACCTACTTAGATGGAACACAAATGCTGTGATTTTCAAGATGAGTTCTTTTTTTTTTCTATGTCATTTAAAAAATAAATTCAGAAATAATTACGAGACCTTGACTCTTGGTATCACCGAGGTTCAGATATGCAACATACCCAAAATTTAATGTATTTACATAATAAGCTTTAACTTTTCGCCGGACCCGCAAATATTCATCACATGAGCGGGCGCGCATTGTAAATTGTACAACAGATGAACAAAATCAATTATTGCTGCGTTATTTTAATTTTACAAATAATTTAACTTCCAAATATCATATAAGTTATGTCTAATCATAATTTATTAAAATATTCCACAATACACTTATTTTGTTATGACATATTAAAACAGAAGTTTAGATGTATAAAAAGCTACTTGCTATTACAATCACAAATAATAAAAATTAATAATGAATTACTAAACAACTAAGTAACTTCGGATTTACATAATTAGTCTTATAATTCATGGATATTAGTCGCTTCCCATATCAAGCACAATATTTGCTTTTTTGGAGGCTGTTTATAATTTTAAACCTTGCGCATTTCATTCACTGATAGCAGATTAAAATGATAGTTACAGCTAATTGCGCAATCTAAAATACAAATAACTTTCAGGAATTTTGTAAAGATATCTAATAAATGAATACAAATGGTTATCAACTATGGTTACTGATTGAATTTTGTTTTCAAAAAAAAAAAAAAAAAAAAAAAAAAAAAAAAAAGAAAGAAAAAAGAAAGTGAATGTTGTACTTTTTAGAACGGCGGGCCCGACGGAAGGTTAAAACACGATTTTATTTATTGTTTCTATTTCTGAACACAATAATCAATGCAAATTGATCACTGTAATTCTCAACAGACGATGGTATTAAGTTAATTTCTCATATCAAAATTTAGTTTACCATTTGAGAAACTTCAGGAGGTTATTCTAAAAATTAATTTAGTAAATTTTACAAAAAAAAAAGGAGAAATCCAAAAGTAGAATCTTTTAAAAATAATCTTGTATAATTAAAAATTTTGTATTAGAAAATGTAAATATTCATGATAATTATATCAATTTCTGTATATGGTTGATGTGAAAAAAGTAACTTTTATCCCGTAATCGTTTTAGTTTTACGATTAAAATGGCTAATTCTTTTTCACATACTTAAAATAATGTATTCTAACATCTCAGTCAATATTTTTCGAATAGGCGTTGTTGATCCACAAAGGATTAAAACAATTTTAAACATTATTTTATAGTTGATATTGCTTGTATATTTTCTAATCACAATAAATTCATTATAATTCAAATTCAACTAAATAATTTAAAAATTATAATATAGAAAAAAAAGCATATTTAGAACTAAGAATATTAGACGTAAATTTTTTAGATAAATTGGCAGTATAAATTACAAAGGTTAATACTTTCATTGAATTTAATATTAAATAAATAAAACTTTAAAAATAGAACAAGTGGATTAATGTTTATTGCGTACTTTATAATAGTCCCGAGTAGCTTCGATTAGTTACATTGGAAACAACTAAGTAGTTTATTGAGAAACACCGAAAATACTGGCGATAAATATAAATCAATAAATATAAAAAATTTGTTAAATCACCATAAAAAGAAAAATTATACAGGACGCGTTTCGAGCTGCAAAATTACCGCTCGTCATCAGCTGGTCCAAACACGTGTCACAACGGACAGAGTGGAAATAACAGTGAAATAAAGAGGGAGGAGATTACACAGAGTGCGACAGGTGGCGCTGCTTGTCAGAGCCAAGGAGGAAGAGAAAAGTAAAGATAAACTCAAAGAAGGAGGAAGGAGATTACAAAGAGTACCCCAGGTGGCGCAGGCTAAAAAACCCAGGTGGCAGAGAAAAACTAATGAAAGATAAAGAAAACAATTGAAAAATAAATAAAATAAAATAAAAATAAATAAATCAAATAAAAATAAATAAATAAATTAAAATCAAAATAAAATAAAATAAAATTAATTAATTAAAAAAATGATATATTAAAATAAATGAATAAAAATAATAGATAATAAAATAGTAAAAAAAATAATTAAATAAAAACTAAAAATAATTATAGTAATAATAATAAACTACAAAAGTAATTTCCATGCAGGAGAAAGGGAGGGGGATGAAGAGAGATCGTTGACAAGAGTGTTACATTTATATTTATATATTACATTTATATTATATTTATTTATAAAAATTGTAATACTCTTGTCAACGATCTCTCTTCATCCCCCTCCCTTTCTCCTGCATGGAAATTACTTTTGTAGTTTATTATTATTACTATAATTATTTTTAGTTTTTATTTAATTAATTTTTTTTTACTATTTTATTATCTATTATTTTTATTCATTTATTTTATTATATAATTTTTTTAATTAATTTTATTTTATTTTATTTTGATTTTAATTTATTTATTTATTTTTATTTGATTTATTTATTTTTATTTTATTTTATTTATTTTTCAATTGTTTTCTTTATCTTTCATTAGTTTTTCTCTGCCACCTGGGTTTTTTAGCCAGCGCCACCTGGGGCACTCTTTGTAATCTCCTCCCTCCTTCTTTGAGTTTATCTTTACTTTTCTCTTCCTCCTTGGCTCTGACAAGCAGCGCCACCTGTCGCACTCTGTGTAATCTCCTCCCTCTTTATTTCACTGTTATTTCCACTCTGTCCGTTGTGACACGTGTTTGGACCAGCTGATGACGAGCGGTAATTTTGCTGCTCGAAACGCGTCCTGTATAATTTTTCTTTTTATGGTGATTTAACAAAGTTTTTATATTTATTGAACTAAGTAGGTTGATTATACCTTGACTGAAGTTGTGAACAACTCTATGTAGGCGATGACTCTAATGACTTATAATCTTAATGAATATAGTTTCATACAGGATGTAAACGGGCTGTTTCGTATTTTTTTTCTGTTTATAAGGTTAACTGCATATGTGACTACATTGTGTCAAATAAAACCTTTAGTGAAATTCGAAGGAAATATTTTTTTGCACTGCCCTGGAGATAATAATAATAATAATAATAATAATAGTAATATATGTGTGTGTGTGTTTCTTACTTTAGAAAATGAAGAACCATACCACACATAATACCATAATCATGAACAAATATATACAATAATCTATTCCAAGCCTTTCAAGAAGAAAATAAGATTCCGAAAACCTCTTTTTAATTTTAGAAACGTCGTAAGAGAATTTATCATTGAATATTTATAAAAATGAATTTATATTAGCTGCTCATATTTTTCAAAATATGTTTCGAGTTGCTTTCACACTGAATTATAAAGTTTTCTTCAATCTGGATATCGGTTTTTCGGATGCTATGATATCCTATAGTCGATAGTACAAAACTCTATGTTATCAAGATCAAGAAAAAATCCTTTCTTTTATCGAAGAGTAGTAATAGATGAATCTAAGGATTCAGGTATGACGGAAGCGAAGTAATAGAGGAATCTAAGGATTCATGTATGAAGGAAGCGAAGTGGTGAATAAGCTAAAAACTAATACCATTAGTGGTTGACCCATAGGTTTAATATTGAATTTAACTGCACCCAGTTTTCCATGCTTTCATACTTTTGATTGTAGAACAAATACGAATCTAAACCTACGAGTTAACCACTAGTGGTATTAATTTTTAGATTATGCACCAATTCGCTTCCGGCAGCCATAGATCATTAGATTTCCTATTACTACGCTTTTATAAAATAAAGGGTTTTTTTCTTATGCTCGATAACATAGGGTTTTTCTGCTGTGAGCTCTTGGACTATGAGGTCTCAAGTAAATCTTTTTTATGTTCAGCAAACATGTTTAGCTAAAGAAGGTGTATAATTAACAGCATTAACATTAAAATTAAAATGAATATTTTTCTTTTATAATCGTATGCACAATTTAAGCTATATTTAGCTGACAATATTTAGTTGATGTTAGCTAGCACAGGAAAAAGACGATTTTCCCGGTACAGAGATCTGCATTACAAAACCACTCAAAAACTTTTTTAAAATAATAAAAATTTAATTAAAGTTAATTCTTCTAAATTCTTCGATAATTTTCAAAAATAATTTTTTTTCTGAGATTTGTAAAGATAAAGGAACACTTTTCTGATTATCGGAGGACTTGAAATCCGTCATTAAACATTTTGGTTTTTGACTAAAGTAAACATTCATAACTGAAGAAATATCAGTCATTTTATAAAGTGTTTATTTAAGACGAAACACTAGTCACTGAATAAGACCCGAATGCAAATTTACAAACATTCAACGTCCCAGCGCGTTTCGCGCCAACCCCTCTAGCCCTCCAAGCGTCTTACAAAAAAATAAAATTTTAATGTTGTTTTCTCAATATTTTGTTTTAAAAGGTAAGAAAATATGATTCTTTCAACATTTTAAGAAAAAACTTTATTATAAGCATGAATGTAATCCGTCAGAGTATGAATCATTCTTCGATGTATTGAAAATTCATTAAATCTATAGAATTATAGTATTTTAAGAATTAAGTTAAGAAAAAAAACTGATATTTTTTAAATTGGTGGTGGTAGTTGCAGGAATTGGGTCTTAAATTTGTTTATTTAGATATCATATTTTAGTAAATTGCAAAATTTTGTTACAACATTCTGAAAGTGTTGGAAAATATTTCATAGTCTATGCTTGACGCATGGTTTTTCGTTCATTTTTTAATTTTCAGAAAATAATAGATTTATTTATATACAGTTTGTTAAGCATTGACAGTATAAAGTACATTTTAAAGAAATAATGCAGAGTTGCAAGAATACCACAAACTCAATAACGAGCATGGTTAGATTTTTAGTTTTTCAAATTCCTCATAATTAAGTATAATTTTTAATTTTTTTTAAATAAATTCGGTAGTAGCTCATAAAAGAAAAGTAAGCGAACATACCATTAATGTATAATGGTCTTACAATCTTTAAAATAAACACAATTTTGTAAATGAGAGCATAAAAAATTCAAATTATATATATATATATATACTTCCTGACTGGTTTAATCAAGATTATCAGCATAACAGCATCTTAGCGTACAAGTAGGATTCTGAAAGAAAATGAGTAAAGGCTAAATTTTTATTTCCTAGTTTTTTATGAACTAAAAAATTTGAGGGGAGGCGATTGTGTCCATTATTGGATATTTTTAACCTGTTATTAATCAGAAACAAAGTACTTATTGTAACATATTCTAAGCCAGTAACTAATTTGATTATAGTGAATTTTCATTTATTTATTATGATAATTTAAATAGAGACAAAAGTTATAGAGTGGGTCTATAAGATTAAATATTTCACTTGTTCACAATATTTTACGAATGCATATATTCAGCTTATGCATTGTTCAAATTCAGGTGATAATTGCTGTGATGTAATTGTGTATTGACATTAGATGGCAGAACATGGTATGTATAAAACTTCACAAATAAATACTTTAGCTTGGAAAAAGAAAGGTCAACATACAGAGCATTCATAATGCATGTATAATTTTTCAAAAGGTGAGATAAGCATTTTTAAATTCGCACTCGTATTCTTATAAAAACATTCCATAAACAAGACGTACGCAGTCAAATAGATGAAATATGAAAAATCGAAGTATCTTCGTACTTGCATGCTCTTCGAAGTTTTTTCTTTCCCACAAAACGCTTGGCTACGGAGTTTGGCATGGAGCACGCTGGGACGTTGAGTGTTTGTTTATCTGCTACCCGGATGATAATGTTAGGTCTATGAGTGCGTTCTGTTCAAATCTCGCTCAATTTTAAATATTTTTACAGGACTTTTTTGCATAGGATAACTGAACATAATTTACTACCTGGCTATTTTTTACTTTTCCGATTTTGGTTACATATTTTTTATATTATGATAGTTTCTTTTTCAGAACTGTTTCTAACTAGATTCGACAGTGAAAGTATTTTAAAAAAAAGTTCTGAAACCAAAATTTAAAAAGTAAAAACTAGCCCGGTTTTAGATCCTCCTCAGCTATCCTATGCAAAAAATACATTTAAAAGCATTATAATTTGAGCGAGATATTTGAAAAAAAAAACGCCCTCATAGATTTAACATAATCATCCAGGTTTTATTCCCTGATTAGTGTTGCATGATAGTACGTTGAGTGCCACGATGACTGAAACTGAACTTTCCGTTTATCCGCGTCAGTCATCGGTGACTGATAGTGCGAAATATGATATAAAACTGAAAAAAAGACAATATTTTAAATAATTATTAACAAAGTATCATACTATAATAAATAAAAGCTAAGTAAATTTTAAATAAATTTTAAGTAATTACTTAAAACAATCTTTTTTAGATTTATATCATATTTTAAACTGCCCATCACCGGTGACTGACGAGGCAGTCATCGTATTAAAGCGTTTTTTTTATATGGTTGCTTACAAGGATAGTATTTTCATGTGCAATCGGATGAATCATTTTAATTTACCTTGTTATTTACTATTGCATTCTAAATAAAAAACATTCATTTCACATATCCTGGATATTTGTAATGCATTGAAACACATTTTACAATGGAATAATGGGGACAAAGAAAAATTATTTCCAATGCGAGACAAACTTTACATTATATTTAAACAGTTAAAGATAGATATATTTTTAAATCAAATTGATTTAGAATTTTTCTACATTACATTAACATTAAAAAAATAAGTGTTCCCGAATTTCTGAACAGATTAACTTCAGTGTGTATGAAATCTGGTAGCATAGAAAAAATAGATAGCAATATCAAGAAATTCATAGCAATTGTATTTATTTGTTCGTCAAAATCATATGTTGCCAGTAGATATATTTCGAAATATAGAGTGTTTTTCTAACAAAAAGTTGTTATCTCACTGTTGTTTTGACACGAATACTAGCCTGTTACATCAAGTCTCGTTATAGGTGAGTATATACGACCATTTCAGGGAAAAAGACAAATTCATTAATTACAATGAACTAAGGAAAATTAAAATCATTAAAGAAATTAAAGTAGTTAATTTCTTTAAAGATACTTTAACTTGATACGTGACTGAAAACATTGATAAAGTTTTTCTACAATTAAAATTTGCAAGGGTTTTTATATAAATAAAGTGTTCATATTTCCATTACTATTGTTATGACGTTTTCATAATAATTTCAATTTTCATTGTCTGTATGTCAAAAACATTAATAATGGTAATAATAAAATCTTTTGTACTTATTTTATAACTATTCATGTTTTTTGTAATTAAAACAGTTCAAACTCAGATACATAAACGTTTTCAATTCAAACAATATATGATTTAGAGAAAGCATTTGTAATAATATATTTTAATAATGATAATTATAATTATAATTATAATTATAACACAGTCTTTATACTTCTTTATTCCAGTTAAAAACTATTTACTGAAATACTCTCTTCAACAGCGTTTTTTCGTCAATTACAAATGTTTTTATTTAAAATGTCCTGATTAAATGCAATAAAAAATATTATAAATATTTGTATTTAAATCTTTCTATAAATTATTCAGATTTAATGCAATACCGATATTTTAAAGGATTTGATATATATTTTTTAAATACTATGTATTTAAATACCATTTTATTGTGATTCTAAAAAAGATTTTTCCTTAAATTGAATAGAAAATGAAAAATAAAATATTATTACCATAGAGTAATATACTAATAAATATACGTCTACAGCCAATAGGAAGTAAATTCCGCTAAGTTCTAACCCCCCCCCAAAAAAAAAAATATCCTCATAAAAATAATTACCTGAGATGCAACACCTGAACTATAATGATGAGGCTTGCGGAAAGATTGTACCTTTAAAATTTGGTAGAAAAGTATAAGAAAAAATTCAAGAAAAAAATATTGCGATCAGAAACTAGTCAGGGTATATTTTTGAATTTTGTTTCATTTTTATAAAATAACTTTAATTTTCAGTACCAGTAGATAAGAAGTTTTAATTTAAAAATTTTCATTTAATTTTAAAAGCTTTAAGTGATTAATTAAATATAACATAAAAAGATTATAGTTTGACATGTTTCATGGCTCTTACGGCAACTTTTTCAAAAACAAATAAATTAATAACAAATAAAAACAAATAAATTATATGTAAAAAAAAAATATTTTTAATTAGATATTTGTGCAATCTTTCAACCTCTTTGACTTGAGTGAGAAAATGATATAAATCAAATTACTTAGACATTTCTGATTAAATGCAAGGAGAAAAGTATTATAAATATTTTTAAAAACTTAATATAGGTTATTTAACCTAACCACAATACAGATACGTTAACCCTTTTTTTTTATAATTTTTTATTTATCATGTCTTAATTCTAAACAAAGACGTTTTCATTAAAATGAATGCAAAATGAAAAATAAAATACTTACCTCTAATCAGTATTATACTAATAAATACGCCCACTACCAATAAGAAATAAAACTCCGCCAAGATCTGCGAAAAAAAAAATTATCATGAAAATAATTACTTGAGATGCAACACCTGAAATTTAAAGATGTGGCTGGCAAAAAGATTAAGTCTTAACAATCTAGAAGGAAAGAATAAAAAAATTGTGTGAAGGAATAGATATCGCGATCCGAAACTAATGAGGGTATGCTTTTGAATGTTTTTCCTTTTTCTAAAATAACTTTTATTTTCAGTATCAGTAGATAAGAAATTTAAATTAAAATAGAAAACTTTTTGATTAGATATTTGTGGAATCTTTTTATCCTCTTTGACTTCAGTAATAAAATGATATGAAGCAGAATATTTTTAAGAAATGAGATAAATTACAAATATGCATTAATAAATTAATCTCTAAAGATATGTTTTCATAGTAAAAAGAATATTCAAGGCCACAATGTACATAATGTTGGTATCAGGTAAGGTGGTTTCATAAGGTTGGTTTCATTTACTGACGAATATTTTTTTTTATTCTATTCAAACCAATATTTAAAATAAAAGTACATTTGCTGGTATATTTCTTTTGCAGAAGTTCTGAAAGTATATGTAAAATATAGTTCGAGGTAGCATTAAAAAAATACTTTTAACTGAAATTTTTCATTATCTCCTTTTGATCATCTGTGGTACACATAGCATTTCTGCTAAAATGGCTGTTTAAGGATTGTTAATTTCTTTAATATCACCTTAAAAGCTTATATATAACTGTAAAGATTGATAAAGTAATTCAACAATTCCATTTTGCTCTGCCCTTTTATCACATTACATATAACAATTTCTGCTTTTAGAATTGAAAAAAAAAAACATTATTTTTACTTTTATTTATTTCTATATATTAAAATATTTTAACTAAAACACTTACAAAAAATATAAACATATTTCCATTATTCTATGTTTTCATGATAATTTAAAATTTTATTGTTTGTACAGCCGCAGGTCAATAATAAAAAAAATATTCTGTGCTTATTTTTTTATTACTCATGTTTTTTCAAACTAAAATAACTCAAACTCAAATAGATAAAAATTGGCAAACACACTGGAATAAACAGACAAATATTAAATGCGGTGTATATTGCGTTAAGACACATTTTATTATGTAATATATGCAAATTTTAGAACTTAGTTATAGTAAAATAAATAAATAAATAATAATAATAATAGTAATAATAATAATAATAATAATAGCCCAGTCTTTAATATTTTTTGTTAGAAAATTTTTATTGAAAAAAATCTGTTTAACAATTTTAATATGTCAACTACAAATGTATTTACTTAAAAAATCCTGATTAAACGCAAAGAAAAAAGTATTAAAAATATTTTTATTTGAACCTAAGTTATTTGGTTTTAATACGATATATACATTGTAAACTATTGTTTTATATATATATATTTTACATATTATGAAATTAAATACCATTGCATCATAATTATAAGCAAGGATATTTTCTTTAAAATGAAAATAAAATGAAAAACAAGACATTTATTCCATTCAGTAATATACTAATAAATACGCCCACTGCTAATAGGAAATAAACTCCGCTAAGCTCTAAAAAATGCTCATGAAAATAATTACCTGAGATGCAACACCTAATCTGTAATGATGTGGGTTGCGAAAAGATTAGACGTTAACAATTTGGTAGGAAAGTATAAAAATTTGTTTGAAGGAAAAGATATCGCGTTCCGAAACTAATGAGGGTATGCCTTTGAAGCTATTTTTTCCTAAAGTACTAACTTTAACTTACTTTAGTTTTCAATATCGACAGATTAGAAATTTTAATTATAAAAGAAAAATATTTAACAAGATATTTGTGGAACCTTTAATCCTCTTCGACTTATGTAAGAAAATGATACACGTCAGAATACTTAAATATTTCTGACTGAACGTAAGAAAAAAAACATTATAATTATTTTTCTTTGAATCTTAATATAAGTTATTTAGCCTAACCACAATTCAGATATTTTAAAGCTTTTTTATAATATTTTTATTGATTATGTATTTAAACACTATATTGTATTTAATTTGCTACTATTTAATACTATATTGTAATATTAATATTGTATTTAAATAATGTAAAACATAATGTAAATATTTTTAAAAATGTGATAAATTGTTAAAATGCATAAACAAAATAGTCTCTAAAAATATGTTTTTAAAGCAAAAAGAAAATTCAAGATGCTAATGTATGCATTTGTTTGATATGCACAGTTTCAAATGCTTACGAATATTTCCATTTATATTGACACCAATTCTTATAAAAAATACATTCCGTGATATATTTATCTTGTAAAAGTTCTGAAACCCCATGTTTTGAAAAAGTAGTTCAATGTAGCTTTAAAAAAAATCCCCTTTAATTGAAACTTTGCTTTACTCCCATGGGTATCTATGGTCCCTATAGTACTGGGCGATCGAAAAGTCAGGACGAACTTTAAAATTTAATAATTCGGAAACGAATAGAGATACAAAGATATGACTTGCATCCAACGGATGGAGTAGAAACCGGGTTTTGTGTAACATTGAAAAAAATAATTTTGTTAGGGGACAAACAAGTGGCGCTATAGTGTTTTATTGCACCAAACGATGATTTACAAATGAAAAAATGTTGACAACTTACAAATCAGCTAAATTAAAGTTAATTATCACCACAGTAAATGTTCAGTGAGCTGTCCATCATTAATAAGTGCAGCTGTAAGACTAGGTACCACACCATTCACAGAATTTAGTAGCTTTTGTTGCGTTATTGCAGACACATTTTGGCGGATTGCACCTTTCAGGGCTGCTAGTGATGCCGTTGGTCGCAAACAAAACTGTATGTTTTAGTTGCCACACAAAACCCGGTTTCTTTTCCATTTTTTTTGTTCAAGTAGTATTTTTGTATTTTGATTCTTTTTTAAATTATTCATTTTTAAAATTTGTCCTGACTTTTGGACCACCCAGTATTTCTGAGAAAGTGGCAATTTAAGGGTAGTTAATTTCTTTAATGAAACTTTAAGCTGATATATGAGTGTAACAATTGATAAAATATTTAAACAATTAGACTCTTTAGCTATTTTATCACATTAGATGTAAGTGTTTCTGCTTTTAGAAATAATAAATAAATAGAACATTCATTTTCTTTTAGTTTATTTGTAAATATCAATATGTTTTAACTAAAACACTTACAAGAAATATAATTAAAGGTTTTACATTTCCATTACTGTGTGTATTCATGATGATTTAAATTTTTATTTTTTATACCGTCAAAAATCAATATTTAAAAAATATATATTTTGTTTTCTGCTTATTTTCGTTATATTTGTCCTATGTAGTGCGTATTGTGTTAAGACACATTTTATTACATAATATATGGAAATTATAGAACTTAATATTTATAAAAAAAAATGATTCTTTGCAATTCTAAACATGAATGTTACAACTGATAACAGCATGCGTATAATAATAATAATAATAATAATAATAATAATAATAATAATAATAATAATAATAATAATAATAATAATAATAATAATAATAATAATAATAATAACACAGTCTTTAAAATTTTTTATTTCTCATTAGAAACCTTTTATTAAAAAATTCTTTAACCACATTACAACTACAATCAACTACAAATGTTTTTATTTTAAAAATCCTGATAAAAAGCACGAAAAAAAGTAATATAAATAAATCAATTAGAATATTTATATAAAGTATTTAGTTTCAACACATTACAGACATTTCAAAGGATTATATACATATATATACTTTTATACCGGGTGTCAAAAAAATGACTGATGGATTTTAAAATTCAATAACTTGCAAACGGTGACAGCTATTAAAAATTTTTTTGCAGGAGGGCTATGTATAATGTCAGGAGTTTTTTTACCGCAATTCTTGATTTTAGTTCGAATTTCAAACAGCAGATGGCGCTGATGGCAGTTGGCGGCCAGTCGACGCCGAAACTTACTTCATCCAGCTTTGACGGAAAAGAAGGAGATTAAGGCTATGGAGTACGTCTCATTCTACAGTACAGTCTTGCCCTCAGGCCCCGATACTGGACTCATTCGATATGATTTCTTTGGAATGCGTTGTTGCCATGGAAATAACAGATTGTTCGATAGTAGAATACAGCGTTCAGAAGTGGGCATAAATTTCGCAAGCAGCTTTGAGTTTGCAGAAGATTTTCGTTTAGGAAGTTTTATTTTCCCGGATTAAATTACTTTTTTATGGCACGATTTAAAGAATATTTTATGCATCATATTTTAAAACTAGATGAAGAGATTTTTTCAATTTGATGATTTTTGTTACATTTTTAAGAAATTTTAGATCTTTTAACAAAATTCGTCAGTAGATTTTTGTGAATGTTCAAAAAATAATCATGAAAACTGTACATTATTGTGTAAAATAACTACCAAAAACAAACAATAATCTTTTAGGATTAGGATTAGTCCATCTTTGCATTAAAATAGAAAAAAATTAAATTAATGTGAGTTAATTAAAATTTATTTTCCCGGATTAAATTACTTTTTATGGCATGATTTAAGGAATATTTTAGGCACCGTATTTTAAAACTACACTGTTATTAATTTGAAACCTTTGCTGCATCGTCACTCCTCTACTTTTATATAAAGAGATTACTTCACTGTATTATGGAGCATTCTCATTGGTCAAAATAGAGATATTCTATAATAGCATTGGAGTGACGTTGCAACAAACGTTTCCACTTCTTAATGCTGTATTCCACTGTCGAACAATCTGTTATTTCCATGGAAACAACTCATCCCATTGAAATCATATCGAATGAGTTCAGAATCGGACCCCACAGTGTTAAAAATCTGCTGCATTTTGCTTCATACGAACTCCGCCTCTTGTATATAATATCTCTTTTCCGACCAATAACAATGCTTCATAACACAATCAAGTTACCGTTTCTATACAAGCGGAATGCGTATACAACAAAATGCAGCAGATTTTTACAGTGTAAGAGCAAGATATATTCACCTACACTGTTAAAAATTGGAAACTTTTGCTGCATCGTCACTCCACTGCTATTATAGAATATCCCCTATTTTGACCAATGAGAATGCTCCATAATACAGTGAAGTAATATCTTTCTATAAAAGTGGAAAGGTGACGATGCAGCAAAGGTTTCAAATTTTTAACAGTGTAGTTTTAAAATATGGTGCCTAAAATATTCCTTAAATCATGCCATAAAAAGTAATTTAATCCGGGAAAATAAATTTTAATTAACTCACACTTATTTTATTTTTTTCTATTTTAATGCAAAGATAGACTAATCCTATTGAAAAGGGATAAAAAGGCAACTTAAATTATTTGTTTTTGGTAGTTATATTACACAATAATGTACTAACATCAGTTTTCATGATTATTTTTTGAACATTCATAAAAATCTACAGACGAATTTTGTTAAAAGATCTAAAATTTCTTAAGAATGTAACAAAAATCATCAAATTTCAAAAATCTCTTTATCTAGTTTTAAAATATGATACATAAAATATTCTTTAATTCGTGCCATAAAAAAGTAATTTAATCCGGGAAAATAAAACTTCCTAAACGAAAATCTTCTGCAAACTCAAAGCTGCTTGCGAAATTTATGCCCACTTCTGAACGCTGTATTCCACTATCGAACAGTCTGTTATTTCCATGGCAACAACGCATTCCATTGAAATCATATCGAATGAGTCCAGAATCGGGACCTGAGGGCAAGACTGTACTGTAGAATGAGACGTACTCCATAGCCTTAATCCCCTTCTCTTCCATCAAAGCTGAATGAAGTAAGTTTCGGCGTCGACTGGCCGCCAACCGCCATCAGCGCCATCTGTTGTTTGAAATTCAAACTAAAATCAAGAAGTGAGGTAAAAAAAAACTCCTGACTTATACATAGCCCTCCTGCAAAAAAAAATTTAATAGCTGTCACCGTTTGCAAGTTATTGAATTTTAAAATCCATCAGTCATTTTTGGGACACCCGGCAAATATAACCAAAGTAATTCAGATATTACCATTCAATAAACCAATGAAACCAGTATTTTTACAATCATCTTATTGAAAACAGTTGAAGTTTGAAGTGAAATAGAAGGCAGATTACTAAAATAATAAAAGATAAATGGATAAATGGACATTAGAAGGCTTTTTCATTAAACTACTCATCAGGGGTGCAAAATTTAATGAAAAAGCAAAAGCATCGAACCAGTTTCTGATATGGGACGTGCTAAAATTCGTCCCACAATGCACCCGACTAGTCGGACTTTATTTACTATTACAAATTAGGAAAAACGATATTCATTGCAGAAAATAAAAGCAATATGACATATTAACAAAAATATAATATTTCTTAAAAAAGTATATATATACTAAAATATTTACCATACCTATATCCTAGCATGATGTGTAGTTCAAGTGAATCTCAGTTAAGAGTTAAAGTAGACATAAATTACATGTGACTCTGTAACAGGTAAGGTTACAGTCACAGTTATAAGTCATATAGATAATAAAATTAAAATTGTAACAATAATTATATTAAAAAATTAGTAGATCATATATTATACTATAATATTCATACTACATTTACAAAAAAATAATTGCTACTGTTAGAAGTATTATATTTTTGATTAATTATTAATATTACTATATTAACTAAAAAGGCTACTACAACTTCAAATACAAACACAAAAAAAGTTTTAGTGCTGCCATCTATATGATTAATATATTAATTAAATTATATACTGATGGTGCTGCCATCTATTATTGATTAAGAGAAATATTATTGGAATAAATAAATTATTTAAAAGCTAAGAATTTTTCAAGAATATTTTCTATTCTAATGTTTTACAAGAAATTTCTTTAAGACAAATGCAATAGATAACCATATCTCATCTCAATAACTTGATCATTTTAAGTTATGAATATTAGTTTTAGGTAAACATAAATTTTAATTCTATGTGTAAAGATAAGTAATTTTTTAAATGTATAATAATTAACCATTGCATATTATCCAGACAACACCGCCCTCCCCCGTAATCTAACATCTAACATCTAACCCACCCATCCATCCTATTATATATATTTTTTAATTTTTTTGCATTTTTAATTTTTTTTGTATTATTTTTATTATTTTTATAATTTTTAAAACAGTTTTTTACGCAATGTGTTAATTATTTTTAAGATCATGTAATAACTTATTACATATTAAAGATTATAGGAGTTCGTAACAATAATATCATATGGTGCTGCATAAATTAGCATTTTAATGTTTGCAACATTTGGTTGAGGAGAATATAGACACTATTTAAATGATTATACAGATAATATTTAACCAAATGTAAAGGATAACCACATCTTATGGCAGTTTCTTGAACAGTTTTTTAATTATGCATTTTTAAATTAGGTGAACAAATATTTTTAATTTTATGGGCAAAATTAAGTAATATATTGATATATACAGATTTATGAAGGCAAGAATTATAATGAGTAAAGAGGTTTACTTTGAAAGGAAAATCATTATGTTTATCATAAATATCAAATAGAATTTTATCATCAGAAAGAGTAATATTAAGGTCGAGATAGTTAATTTTATTATTAAGCATATCATTCTAACTGTATTTTAAATTTTTATGGCATTTGATTGGTAGAGAATAGTTAGATGACTTTTTAGAATATAAGATGATTATATTATCAAGGTACCTATATAAAAAACAATTAACAATAGAAGTATTACATTCATAATAATGTAGATGAAGATCAGCATAGATTGATGAAACAATACCACCCTGTGGGAGACCGACTATTTGTTTAAATATTGTATTATTAAGTAAAATATAATTATGAAAAAGAATAAATTTGTTGAAAGATTTGAAGTAAGATAAAGAGACATGTATGTTAAGAGAAGTCCTATATTCCTTGAATAATAAATTAATGATTTTAAACATATCTGTGATATCAATTGTATTAAATAAATCATTAAAGTCAAATGTTTTGATGCATTTAATGTTTTGTAAATTTTTATTATTATTTACAAGATGTAAACTATTTTTTAAACTATGGAATTTATTATTAGTTTTAGCAATAGCTAGCATTTTTGTAAGTATTGTTAATAATTCCTTATCTGCATTATTGTTATGAGTATTACAACCAATAGTTATAGTACGAAACTTTAAAGGAATGTTATGAAATTTTGAAATAACCACAATATAAGGATAGTTATAATTATGTTTTTTTATTTTTAGTAATTTATAATATTGAGCTATATGTCTATATTTAATAATAGTATCAATATCTATTTTAATGAAATTTGAACTAGTATTTATTGCTTGATTTAATAATATAGAGTAATTATATTTACAAGTAATAATATTTACAATTAATTAATGCACAGTTGTTAGGAGATTTATCAACATATATATATATATATATATATATATATATATATATATATATATATATATATATATATAATCACTATGTATTTAAATATTTCAGCCTCGTAATTCTAAACAAACACTTTTTTCATTAAAATGAATACAAAATGAAATATGAAATATTTATCTCACTCATAAATATAATAATGAAACAGCCTATTGCCAACAGGAAAAAAAATCCGCTTAGTTCTGCGAAAAAAATACTCATGAAGATAATTACCTGAGAAGCAACACCTGAACTATAATGATGTGGCTGGAGAAAAGACTAGGCCTCAAGAATTTGGCAATTAAAGTAGTAAAAATATTTTTATTAAAAGAATGCAAAATAAATATATATATATATATCACACTAAGTAATATATTATTAAATACCCCCCACTGTAATATTAAATAAAAGACCGTTAAGCTCTGCAAAAAAAAAAAAGCTAGTGAAAATAATTACCTGAGATGCAACACCTGAACTATAAAGATGTGGCTTGCGAAAATATGAGACCTTAAGAATTTGGCAGAAAAGAATAAAAAATTTGTTTGAAAGGAAATATATCACGATCCGAAACTAAAAATGGTATGCTTTTAAAACTTATTTTTTTTCCTTTTTCTAAAATAATTTTAATTTTCAGCATTGGTAGATAAGAAATTTTAATTAAAAAAGAAAAATGTTTAATTATATATTTGTGGAATTTTTAACACTCTTCGACTTATGGAACAAAATGATATGAAAGAAAATGTCAATATGAAATTAAACAGTAGAGCATCGAAATTGCAAGTAAAGGTATTTTCATTAAAAATTATACAAAATGGAAGACAATCCCATTCAGTAATATAATAATAAATACTCCCGCTGCCAATAGGAAATCAAATTCTATTAAGCTCTGTGATAAAAATGCTCATGAAAATTACCTGAGATGCAACACCTGAACAATAATGATGTGCCTAGCAAAAAGATTAGATATTAATAATTTGGCAGGAAAGTATAAAAAGTTTGAAGGAAAAAATATCGCGATCCGAAACTAATGACCCTTTTCTTTTGAAATTAATTCTTTTTTCTTTTCCTAGAAAAACTTTAATTTTCAGTATCAGTAGATTAGAAATTTTAATTAAAAAAGAAAAACGTTTAATTAGATATTTTTGGAATCTTTTATCCTATTGGACTGTTTAAGAAAATAATATGAAAGAAAATGCCAATATTTTAAAGAAATGTGATAAATTATAAAAATCCATAAGCAAAATATTCTCGAAAAATATGTTTTAAGAGTAAAAAGACTATTCAAAATGCTAATGTATAAAGTGGGGGTACCACAAAGTTTCAATTACTGACGAATATTTTTTTTATTTTCTATTTAGATCAGTATTTAAAAATATATGTATTTCTTAGCATATTTATCTTGCAAAAATTCTAAAACATATGTAAAAAGTTTTGTTTTGAAAAAAAGTGCAAAATAGCATTAAAAAAATTCGCCCTTAATTGAAGCTTTGCGTTATGCACAGTATAACGCATGTGTACCACAACATGCACATCTGTGATCCACATAGGGTTTATGGGAAAATAACAATTTGAATGTAGAATAATAAGGTAGAATAATGCAAGAATCTTGTGCAGTTTAAGTATAATTACCATCCCTGAAAAATATGCACACACAATATAATGCACACTTTAATACTAATTCAATTTTTTCAGTGTCATACTAATAAAATAATCATCTACAAACAAGATATAAAATTCTGAAGCGTTACATAATGCTCCAAGAAATAACAAAACAGTGATTCAGCATCTAAAAAATAATAACAGGAATAGAGAAAAGGCTTGACATTTATAAAATCTGTGAGGAGAGAAAGGAATTGAATATAAAAAAAAATCGCCTGAACATACGATACCTCGATTAAATTTCATCAGAGTCTGTCTTTGAAATTAATTTTGTTATCTTCTCTTCATTTTTTAAAAGAAAGTTTCGTTTTCAGTATCGGCAGATTAGAAATTTTAATTAAAACGAACAGGTTTAATTAGAAACTTTCCTGCAGTTTTTCATTACCTTTGGGGTGTAGAGATAGACGGGATACTCAGCAGAATTTTTGCTCTTTGCATAACAGGATTTACGAATGAAAAAATAAAGAAGATCATGTTTTTTAAAAAGTATTATCAATGGGAAAAAATATTCTGTGCAACGGAATGTCTCCGAATAAAGATGGAAATATTCAATGAAGAATTTTACATTTAGCAGTTAAAAAGAAACAAGGTAGAGCTCGTCGAATTTCGACGAAAGAAAAGGGGTTGTTACATTCATTCATATTAAACATTGATTTATATTAATATATATATAAATAATAAGTAATTTTTTTTTCACTTATTCCTCAATAAGTCTATGAGTTTTTAAAAGGTCGATTACATAGTTTGTTGCATTTGTTGATTGTTTATAGTTTTTTGCGGGCAAAAGCTAGTTTGTTATATATTAACAATTTATATATTTCTGCATTGTTTCATTCGCAAATAATATTTTTCAAAAAGATAATTGTTAGAATATCAAGTACATGTATCTCCATCTAATTACTTTTCTTCTTTTAAAAAAATACACAGAACTTGTGTGAGAAATTATTTGACAAAAGTTTTCAAAAACTGAAAGATGACAAATGATGTTTACATTGTACATAAATCAAGCATGCATTAAATGTTATCCTGTTTTGTGGACCATATTATTTTCAAAGAATTGTGAAGCCCATTAAGCAGTGCAACAAACGGAAAAATTCCATCAAAGCAAGATAAAATTTAGTAACCCATTGTATTTCTAATTGTTGGGTACTAGTATGAGAAATTACGTGTCGAATATTTCGTGTCAGAAAAACACTTTTGTATACTCGTCTGTTACATGCATTGACAGGTAAAAACAAATATATTTGTTTATTTTCGGAGAAATGTATATTGTGGGAAAAATTTTTACATCTTTACATAAATACTACACAAAATTATTCATTTAATATTTGAATGTCTAATTTAAGAATTATAATTTATCAGGATATGATAAAACCCGGTATTCTGCTATATTTATTCATACAAAAATGTGAAAGAAAAATTACGTGCCACAAATATGTTGTTAAAAAAATACATAGGTCTGTCCGCCTACCGTGAAAACAGCCATGTATTACATGTTTTTAAATACAAAAAGAAGAAAAATGATGGTATCATTGTACATCAAACAAGCATGCTTTATACGTTATCCCATTTTGTAGTCCATATTATTTTCAAAGAATTGTAAAGCATTAAGTGAACCAATAAACAGAAGAATTTCATCAAAGCAAGATACAATCTAGCAATCCATTGTGTTTGTAATCGTAGGATATTTCAATGATAAATTACGTTTCAAACATTTCGTGGCAGAAAAAATCTTTTGTATACTTTACCATTATAATAAACAGTACTAAAAGCTTGAAAACAGTAAAAAAAAAGCATTATTCAAGTGTTGTTTTGTTTCGCTTCTTCCCGCGTTATTTTTATAACAAAGGTATAAAAAACAATATCCTAAAAATGCACTACCCAAAATGCAATGCTTTTAAGCAGCTTCACTCAGTTTTTCATGTATTCGTTCTGACAAAATATAATTCTTAACTTAGAAATCCAAACTTTAAATGAATAACTATATATATACACTATATACTAATAAATAACTATATACTAATAAACAGAAGAATTTCATCAAAACAAGATACAATCTAGCAATCCATTGTGTTTGTAAATGTAGGGTATTTGAATGATAAATTACGTGTCAAATATTTCGTGACAAAAAAATCTTTTAAATACTTTACCACTATACATGCATTGACAGATAGAAATATATAAGCCTGTTTATTATCTAAGATATACATTTTGTGGGGAAAATGTTGTTCATTTGTATATAACTTCTGCACAAAATTATTAATTTAATACTATTAATGTTAATTTGTTATACATTAATAATCTACATATCTCTGCATTGTTTCATTGCAATCCATATTTTTTACAAAAGGAAAATTTTTGAAACATCATGTACAAGCATTTTTACTTGATTACTTTACTGCTTTAAAAAAATGGTACTTACGTATTAACGCCACCGCAGTTATCTTTTGGATTCCTTGTTTCCTTGCTTTTTGCTGATTTTTATGAAATCTTTTATATGTTTTAGTGCTTTTGTGCGCTTTTAAGTGCCTTTTAGTGCATTTTTTTTTCTCATTTTTGACGCCATTATATTTGTGCACGTGCGAACAACAAAATTGCTCTTTATTGGCTCATTAGTGCAAGTTCTGCTGCGGTGGCGCTAATACGTAAGTTCCAAAAAATTATATTCTCTCTCAGTACTTGTGTGACAAATTATCTGATAAAAGTTTTGAAACACAAAAAGAAGACAAATGATGTTTTCGTTATACATGAAACAAGCATGCATTACACTTTATCTCGTTTTGTGGACCATATTGTTTTCAAAGAATTGTAAAACATTAAGCGGTCTAATAAACGGAAAAATTTCATCAAAGCAAGATAAAATCTAGTAATTCATTCTGTTTGTAAAAGTAGGGTACTTGAATGAGAAATTACGTGTCAAATATTTCGTGACAGCAAAACACTTTTTTACACTAGTACATTACATACATTGATATGTAATAAAAGAGATAAGCTTTTTATTTGTAGAGAAATAAATATTGTAGGAAAACTTTTGTAAAATTTTACATAAACACTTTACAAAATTATTCATTTAAAGTTTAGAATTCTAAATTAAGAATTATATTTTGTCAGAACGAATGCATGAAAAACTGAGTGAAGCTGCTTAAAAGCATTACATTTTGGATAGTGCATTTTTAGGATATTGTTTTTTATACCTTTGTTATAAAAATAACGCGGAAAGAAGCGAAACAAAATAACACTTGAATAATGCTTTTTTTACTGTTTTCAAGCTTTTAATCTTGCTCCCTACAGCAATTAATAGTATATAATTACATTGTGCATATTTGTTATACACTAACAATTTATATATTTCTGCATTGTTTCTTTCGCAATCCATATTTTTTCAAACAGAAAATTGTCGAAAAATACATCAAGTGCATGCTTCTTCAGCTGATTACTTTTTTTCTTATAAAAATTAATTCACAGTACTTGTGTGACAAATTACCTGACAAAAGTTTTCGAACACAAAAAGAAGACAAATGATGTTTCCATTGTACATAAAACAAGCATGCATTATACGTTATCTTGTTTTGTGAACCATATTTTTTCAAAGGATTGTAAAGCCTTAAGCGGTCCAATTAACGGAAGAATTAATCAAAGCAAAGTAAAATCTAGTAATTCATTGTGTTTGTAAATGCAGGATATTTGAATAAGAAATTACATATCAAATATTTCGTGGCAGAAAAAGACTTTTGTACACTCATCCATTACATACATTGACAGGTAGATATAGATAAGCTTCAAAATTTTCGAAGCAATACAATTTGTGGTAAAAATTTTGTACATTTTTACATAAACACTATATAAAATAATTCATTTAAAATTGGTATGACTAATTTAAGAATTATATTTTATCGGAATTGATTCGTGAAAAATTGAATGAAGCTACTTAACTTAAAATTATCTAATTATAGATCGTGAAGTTTTGGGATATCGTGTTTTTTATATCTTAGTTTTTAAATCAACGCGGAAAGAATGGAAACAAAACAATATTTGAATAATGTTTGTTTTATTATTTTTAAGCTTTTAATCTTGCTCTTAATAACAATTGATAGTATATTTTTACAATATGTTATTTTGTTATATCTTAACAACCTATCTATTTCTGCATTTTTTCATTCGTAATCCATATTTTTTTCAAACAGAAAACTGCAGAAAAATAGACCAAGTGCATGATTATGCACCTGATTACATTCCTGCTTTATAATATTTAAAAAAAAATCACAGTACTTGTGTGGCAAATTACCTGACAAATGTTTAGAAACGCAAAAAGAAGACAAATGATGTTTTCATTGTACATAAAAAAAGAATGCATTATACGTTATCCCCTTTTATGAACCATATTATTTTCAAAGAATTCTGAAGGTTTAAGCGGTCCAATAATTGAAGAATTTAATCATAGCAAGATTAAATCTAGTAATTCATTGTGCTTGTAAATGTAGCATACGTGATTGAAATATTACGTGTCAAATGTTTCGTGGCAGAAAAACACTTTTGTATACTCGTCCATTACATGGATTGCCAGGCAGAAATAGATATCGCCCAATCCACGAAAAAATGGACATGAGGATGAAAATTTAAATTTCTTTAAATATGATTGAAATTTTGCATATTAACAGTTAAGAGTGTACTATTTCATATATTATCACAAAATAATTAAATTTTTGTCATTAACATACTTATTTTAATTTATAAAGTGACACTATGACTTTGTAAAATAGACTGCGGCAAAAATCTTTACATTTCATGGTCTCGTACAGCTGAAGAAACATTCTGAAAATCTCCAAACTTGGATTATATGATCTGCCAGCTATTATTGAAAGTTTTTATCTGCAGAGAAGTGTTCACTAATCTTCATTACAAAAAGTAAGCATATTTAATTACTCTTAATGATTGTGTCACACCCGCAATTAAAAGTTACATTTATATCTCTGCAGAAAAATATTTTTCATTTAAAGTTATGAAATTTTATATTCAAAAAAAGTTTATTAAGATACTTTGAATTACAGACACAAAAGAAATTAATTAATATTTTAAGTATAATTATTGAGCGTTGCGGGCATGATATGTCCCTGTTGCGGGTGTGACATTTAATTAAAGTCACACCCGCAACGTCTTTTAAAATTGATTACAAATGCATATTTAAACAAATTATATGTAAATTTATAAAAGAATAATACGCTGGAAAACATGTACTTGGCAACTTTAACTATACCCTTTGATTTAATAGAAGGAATTCCAGTTAATAAATAAAAATTTGCATCATCTGAGCATGTGACACTGTGTGCAGTTGATTTATTCAGTTTGGATTGATAAAATTGTTGCTTTACTGCAAGAAAATACTTTTATTAGTGATATATGATTAAAAAATTAATTTAAAAGGTAAAATTTTTATAGAAATTAAAAAAAGAAAATTACGAAACAATATTTTAGCAATTTTCTTTAAATTTGTTAAATTTGTTTTTTTTTATATACATTTTTTTCTCATTTTTTTACAATTTACTTCTCTTTTGCAGAGAATGAAGAGTACAGAAACATCACGATATCATTGAAAAAAGATTAAGGAAAATCCTTTTAAATATGAAGCATATCTACAACAAGAGAAGGAAAGAGACAAAGCAAGGAGAGAAAAAAAGAGACTATTTAAAAAAATCATGGTAAAGGATGGCAATCCTTTTGCATTTCATTTCATGGTAAAGGAGTTGTCGATGGGATTGGTGTAGTTGCCAAGAAAATGGTAACACTAGCAACGCCCTGCAACTGTAAATTCAGCTTCAGATTTTGCGATGTGTGTAGAAAAAGTCCTAAAAAATATAAAAGAACTTTGTTGAATGAAAAATTTCAGAAGATATTGTGAAAATGCTTCATGAAACTGGCACCAAGTACAATCGGAGCCCAACATTCAATCTATACATCATGTTGTTTTTATTGACGTAGGAACAATTAATGTAGCAATAACTTCAGAAAGTGATCACAAGAGAATTTGTTTGTTACCATATTTTGTCAAAAATAGAGAGTGCAGTTGGAAATTTTGTAGAAGGTGTTTTATTTTCCACTTAAAAAAAGGTAAAAACTTTGATGGACAAATAAGACAAATGAATGGGGTATATTATAGAATAAGAGTATCGGAATAAAAATCATGAAAATGTGTATATTTAGCTCAGTCAGTTAGATGTATTCAAACTTTGACAAGGGTATAATATCCAACGATGAATGTGCAGTTGGAGATTTTGTAGAAGTTGTTTTATTCTCGACATTAAAAAAGTGAAAACTTTGATGGACAAATAAGACAAATGGATGGTGAACGATATAGAATTAGAATGTTTGAAACAATTTAAGAAAACGTGCATATTTGGCCCAGTCAGTCAGATGCATTCTAGGGAAAAAAGGAGCATTTTTGTAAAAAAAAGCTACCACCACCAGAAATTATAAATTCAAGATTGGAAAAGAATTTTATTTTATATTTTCCTCTCTAGATATTATAATTGTAATATTGATTAATTCTTTAATAAAAAAATCTGCCTTGAAAATATTTGGGTATGTCACTATTTTATTGGCTATACAAGTCACACCCGCAACGAAAATTTTGAATATTTTCCATAAAAGCAAGAATTGAGTAAGTAATTCAATTTTTTCATAGAATAATTATTTAAGTATTACTGTCTAATATATAAAAAAAATAATTCACTCAGTTGTCATAATTCACAGAGTTTTGCATTTTTGCACTGAAAGATTAAAATACATGTCCTTTTTATGTCACACACGCAATAGGCGGAAATTATTTTTAAGCTATTGCATAGCTTTTATCGCGGGTTTTGAGCGCGGTGACCGAATCCAAAAATTCCGTAACGCGAAAAATCCTAACACATCCGTAACGAAAAAACCTAACACTCGGCTAACATCCTTTCCGTTCGGAAAACTTCGGGACGGTATCCTTCGGTAGACTTCGGCAGACATTGACGTGGTATTTTTCAGATAGTAGGATATCAAGTCTCAAACTTACGTTTCTTATGACCTAATTTTCATAGCGCGGCCAAATTTTGTTTGATAATTTATTATGAGACAGTGTTTATATTGGTGGTCTTATTTATTTTGGTGACAGGAGACCCCCCACTGTGAGAGTCGAAAAATTTAAAATGCTTATAACTCACGATCTAATTTTCGTAGCGCGGCCAAATTTTGTTTGGTAATTTAATATGAGACTGTTAATTTTGGTGACAGGAGACCCCCCACGGTGAGGGTCGAAAAAGTTAAAATGCTTATAACTCGCGATCTAATTTTTTTAGCGCGGCCAAATTTTGTTTGGTAATTGATTATGAGGCAGGGTTAATTTTTGGGGACATTAGAACCCCCACGGTGAAGGTCGAAAAATTTAAAATGCTTATAACTCACGATCTAATTTTCGTAGCGCGGCCAAATTTTGTTTGTTAATTTAATATGAGACTGTTAATTTTTGGTGAAAGGAGACCCCCCCCACACGGTGAGGGTCGAAAAATTTAAAATGCTTATAACTCGCTATCTAATTTTCGTAGCGCGGCCAAATTTTGTTTCGTAATTTAATATGAGACTGTCATTTTTGGTGACAGGAGACCCCCCCACGGTGAGGGTCGAAAAATTTAAAATGCTTATAACTCGCGATCTAATTTTTTTAGCGCGGCCAAATTTTGTTTGGTAATTTATTATGAGGCAGTGTTAATTTTTGGGGACATTAGAAACCCCACGGTGAGGGTCGAAAAATTTAAAATGCTTATAACTCACGATCTAATTTTCGTAGCGCGGGCAAATTTTGTTTGGTAATTTAATATGAGACTGTTAATTTTTGGTGACAGGAGACCCCCCACGGTGAGGGTCGAAAAATTTAAAAGGCTTATAACTCGCGATCTAATTTTCGTAGTTCGGCCAAATTTTGTTTGGTAATTTATTATGAGTCAGTGTTAATTCTTGGTGACTGGAGACCCCCCACGGTGAGGGTCAAAAAATTGAAAATGCTTATAACTCGCTATCTAATTTTCGTAGCGCGGCCAAATTTTGTTTCGTAATTTAATATGAGACTGTCATTTTTGGTGACAGGAGACCCCCCCACGGTGAGGGTCGAAAAATTTAAAATGCTTATAACTCGCGATCTAATTTTTTTAGCGCGGCCAAATTTTGTTTGGTAATTTATTATGAGGCAGTGTTAATTTTTGGGGACATTAGAAACCCCACGGTGAGGGTCGAAAAATTTAAAATGCTTATAACTCACGATCTAATTTTCGTAGCGCGGGCAAATTTTGTTTGGTAATTTAATATGAGACTGTTAATTTTTGGTGATAGGAGACCCCCCACGGTGAGGGTCGAAAAATTTAAAAGGCTTATAACTCGCGATCTAATTTTCGTAGTTCGGCCAAATTTTGTTTGGTAATTTATTATGAGTCAGTGTTAATTCTTGGTGACTGGAGACCCCCCACGGTGAGGGTCAAAAAATTGAAAATGCTTATAACTCGCGATCTAATTTTCGTAGCGCGCCAAATTTTGTTTGATAATTTATTAAGCTATTGCATAGCTATTATCGCGGGCTTTGAGCGCGGCGACCAAATCAAGGAATTCCGTAACGAGAAAAAATCCTAACACTCCGGCTAACGACGTTTGAGTTTGGCAGACTTCGGCGCGGTATCCTTCGATAGACTTCAGCAGACATTGACGCGGTATTTTTGCATAAGTTGATAAAAAATGCTATGCAATAGCTTTACCGCGGCAGTCCCCGAGTGGCGCACATATTTTTTTAAAATAAATAAATGATACATCGGACAATTTTCAGATTTGGTTAAATGTATGTGTAAGTGGTCTACATTGAAATTCATACAAATTTAAACCAATGCTCAAAAACTTTTTTGCTGGTCACTAAATTAAGTTGTGTAAATGTCACACCCGCAACTTTGGATTGGGCGCTATGCCTGTTTATTTTCGGAGAAATGCATTTTGTGGGAAAATTTGTGTTCATCTTTACATAAATTCTGTACAAAGTTATTTATTTGATATTTGTATGTCTACTTTGAGAATTTTATTTTATCAGAATATGATAAAACACAGTATTCTACTATGTTTTACATGCAAAAATATGAAATGAAAAACTGCATATCAAAAATATTTTGTTAAAAATGCCAGAAAAGCAGCCATGTAGTATATGTGTTTGATTTAGTTCTCACATTCGTACGTTGTTATAAAATGTTAAATACTTTTACATAACCTCCTCAATCCTGAGACAAATTTTACTTGGCACTACAAAAACCTGTTTAAAACTATTATAAAACATCTCGAAACATACATCAATCTATATATCGATGCCTCTAACATGCACACATCTATTAAAATAGTATAGATGTGATTTTAACAATTCTAGAAGCATTTAAATTAATTTAAAGGGGGATTTTTAGTGTCGCCTCCAGGCGACATCAGGACTGAGGAGGATAAATCGCAAAAAAATGTTTACAAAGCATTATAAAAAATTATTTTAAGAAAAAAAAAACAGAGTTCGGATTTTAACTGTTGTAAAATAATCATTAGAAATTTCTGTTTAACAGTATATAAAGAGTCGTGAGATTTTCTGTAACAGTTGACGGCACAACCAACTTTGGCAACTAAGTAACTTACTAATAATATTCATAAGCATTTGCTTATTTTTGTGTGACATGACATTTTTATGAAAATGGCAAAGTTCAGCATATTCCCACCAATAAATTGTTTAGTCTATAATTGTATTCTGCACACTTCTACAAAAATAGCAACATTTGCTTACTGAAAATTGTTTGAGTGTATTAATACCATTTGAAAAACTATTGCCAAAAGGTATGTACTCACATTTATTATCAGATTTTGGTAATTCATATAGTCATCGTATAATTTTGATGCTTTGTTGTTGTTTTTTTTATAAATTATATCAAATGGTTTAAATATTCCGTATTTTTAGTTGCAAATTAATTATGTGAATTTTTTAAAACTAATTAGGTGAATTCCTAAAAAAATTCAAGGGAAAATTTGTGATTGGTTAACAAATGTGTCGGTTGGCGAACATTTGTTTGGAATGTATTAAGTTTATTAACCGATTACCCCCTGTTTATAAATTCCTTAGTTTTGCTATGTATTAGAGTCTTAAAAATGTTGATATTTGTGGAATAGAAACAATTCACATTTAAATTATTGTAGGCATCAGAATAATAGCGCATAAAATTCAATAGAATTGATGCACCGATGTTTTCTAGAAATTGTAGTTGAAATCTAGAATCTTAATTGGGTCGTTCCGTTCGTCCTTGTATTCTGTATACTTCTGCATAAAATGACAACGCTTATTTAGTGAAACGTATTTGAACGTATAAATGTTATTTAAAAAATTATTGCCAAAAACCATGTAGTAGTATTTATTATCAGTGATTTTGGTGAATCAAATAGGCATCTCAAAATTTTAATGTTTCTTTTTTGTTTGTTTTTTATAAACTATATCGGATTGTTTAAATGTTTTGTATTTTTGGCTGCTAATTAATTATTTAATTTTTTTAAACTAATAAATTGAATTCCTAGAAAATTAAATACAAAATCTGTGATCGGTTAAAGAACACGTGGGTTTGCGAACATTTATTTGAAGCGGTCTAAGTCAGTTAACCTATTGCCCAATGTATAAAAATTCTTGAGTTTTCCTATATATTATAGTATTGTTATTGCTTGTATTTGAGGAAAAGAAACAATTGAAATTTTAATTATTGAAGGTATCACAATAGTTATGCATAAAAAACAATAGAATTGATGCACCGATGCTTTGTTTTAAATTGTTTAATTAAGTATTTTATTCAGTTTCAATATTTTTATCATATAGATGCAAACATAGACATATATAAAAACTTTGTTTAAGAAAATGTACAAAGAATAAACTTCAATGATTAAATTGTATAAACAAATTCTTTAGAGGCAAATATTATTTTAATCTTAACATTATCAATTATTGATTAATGATATTTTCTATATTTAATTTATCTCGTAAATCAGAATTAACCATTCAGTTATATGCTACTATAAAAAAACACATGTAAAACTATCTGAAGTAAGATGACGAAAACTGTTTTTGTAGCAGTCAGTTGTTTTTTTCTTTCCGTTTCAGATTCTTTCTTATTTTCTATAAGAAGGTAATGGATTTCACCTTCTATCACCATCAACAGCTTAGAAGTATATTAAAGTTCTTTGCATTTTCTCATGCAATTTGTTCAAAACAGCTGTTTGTTTTTCGAAAAGTGCTTTAAGGCAAATAACGAACGGCTAAGGTGGATTACCTTGCTGAGTTTAAATCCTTTATAACGTTATTGTATTAACATTAAAGTTTTTCAATGTCATATTCCATAGCAACATACATATACAAGGTGGTCATAAAAAACTTTGCCGATATACGGAGCTCTAGCGGCCAGTCCGCTCAACCGATCGAAATGAAATTTCAGATATAGCTATTCAGAGGTATGAGCTCAAGATTCTGTGAGCGACAACAAAATGGCGCTCACGGTTACGGTTATTGTTACAGAAACTCGAAAATTTCCAATGGCAACACCCATTGTTTTTCATCTCAAAATGCTCAGCGCATGCGAAAACCCTAAAGAGCGTTGGAACTGTACGTGTATTGCAAGAAACGGACATGTTATGCACGCACAAAAGAACATTCTGGGAATCCTTCCCCCCAGAGTAAAAACTCGATCGGGGCGCAAGGAGGAAATTTGCATATGACACAGAGTCAGTACACTAATCTCTGATTACAATACAGATCGGAGAAACTAAAACTTTTATTTTGATTACACCTTTTCCACATGGGTGCCGTCACCATCACAGGCAATTACGGCACCCATTTGGAAAATGTGTAATCAAAATAAAAGTTTTAGTTCCTCCGATCTGTATTGTAATCAGAGATTAGTGTACTGAGTCTGTGTCATATGCAAATTTTCTCCTTCCGCCCCAATCGAGTTTTTTCTATGGGGGGAAGGATTTCCAGAATGGTGTTTTGTGCGTGCATAACATGTCCGTTTCTTGTGATACACGTACGGTTCCAACGCTCTTAAGGATTTTCGCATGCACTGAGCATTTTGCGATGAAAAAAATGGGTGTTGCCATTGGAAATTTTCGTGTTTCTGTAACTATAACCGTAATCGTGAGCGCCATTTTGTTGTCACTCACAGAATCTCGAGCTCATACCTCTGAATAGCTATATCTGAAATTTCATTTCGATCGGTTGAGCGGACTGGCCGCTAGAGTTCCGTATATCGGCAAAGTTTTTTTTTATGACCACCCTATATATATACTGATATATATATATATATATATATATATATATATATATATATATATATCATTTATATATTTGTTCTGTTATTTGTAAAACAGTTAAGAAATTTTAACTATGTGTGGTTGTTTTGATTTTTGTAACTTTGAGAATTGTATCTACAGTTATTGTTTGTATTATCCTTGCAAGTTTGTTTTTTTACACATTAGATTTTATTGTTTCGATAATGTATTAAGTAAAAAAAAAATGTCTTTTTTTAAAATGTTAATCTATCACTATCGCGTTATGTAACGAAATTATTTTCATAAATGTAAATTTTCCGGACCGTTTTCAGGGGAGAAGCTCTACATAAAACCAAAATTATTATTTAAAATAGTATTGTCAAAAAGGTTCCCGTTTATATGTTATATGTTTTTTATTTCATTATTAAAAAAAAAGTTCTGTTCAAAAGCATTTTTAACATAGAACCCTCATAAATTTTGCAGAATATTTTTCTTTGCATATTCATATTTTATTGTTTCATCATATATCAGAAAATCCAATGCAACATTTACATTCTTAACATTCTTTGAAAAAAATATGAAAAATTATTTCATTGTAGACATTACATCATAATTAACATTAGGACATTGCATTGTAGTGAAAAACTGCTCTAATATTATTTTACGAAGCCTTTTAACATTCATTTGAAGGACGAAATTAAGCTTGCTTTCTGTAATTAAACATTCAATGCATTTTCCAGACCAGTAGAAAATTGTGTTTAAGTTTTAAATACCTTAAACTTGTCTTTTTGGGGAAAGACAATATGCATTTATCTCATCGTTTGAAAAATATTTTGTATTCAACATAAAGATAATTATTATAACATATATAAATATTAAAATATACATATGAAAACCATGCTTAAAACATGCATCCATTTTAACCAAATTGGATTAAATCTGTATTAATTAAGAAAATATCATATTTGAGGCAGAAATTCTTTTACTTTGATTATTTAAACTGTTAATATTATTTCCAATTGAAATAATTAAAACACTGAAACTCAGTTTAAACACGCTGAAACGAAACAATGTTACATAAAATAATTGTGCTGCTTTTCTATGCAAGTATTTTTACTTCAGATACAAATTCTAGTACTTATTTAAAAATCCTGTTACTGAGAACTTTTCTAATTTGACAAATATCTTAAGATTTAGTAATAATAGCAATTTTATGATTTGTTTTAATTTAAAAAAATAATACACTTTTTGATTGTGTGGATGCTTATTAGGTATTTTTTATTGAAAAATCCCCTGCAAAAATTTTTTTAATATGTATATTATAAAAGTTTTTAGTTCCTATTTAATTTTCATGTATATAGATATTGAAAATAAAATTTTAACACATTTTTTAACCACCAAAGCATCATAATACCAAGTGAGGATATTTCAATAAATATAAATCCTAAATCCTGAGCAAATTATTTGATCCACTCTTCCAGTAATATACTAATGAAATCGTTTTTTTTTCCATAAAGAAATGAAATTTCACCAAGCTCAACAAAAAAAAAAAAAAAAAAAAAAAAAAGAAAAAGAAAAAGAAGAAAAAAATGCTCCTGAAAATAATTTCCTTAGATACAACACGTGAACTATGATGATGTGGCTGGTGAAAACATTAGACCTTAACAATTCGGGTGGAAAGTAAAAAAAAAAAAAAAATATTTGAAGACAAGGTATTGTGATCTGAAACCAATGAGGGTTTGCATTTGAAAATCATCCTTTTTTTCTGAAAGAACTTTTATTTTCAGTATCGCCAAATTAGAAATTTTAATTAGAAATTAAAAAAAATTAGATATTAGATTAGATTAAAATGTTAATGTTACTTTCGATTGAAATAATTAAAATACTGATACAGAGTCCATACATACTGAAAAAACTAATAAAGACTAATATTGTATAAAAGATTCGTACTTCTTTTCTAAGCAGATAGTTTAACTTCTGATAGAAATTCTAGTATGTTTTTAAGATATTTTCAATAACATTTCTTTTTTTTTTAATTTTAACAGTTATCTTAACATTTAGTAAAAATGGTATTTTTATAATAGGTTTTAATAATAAGAAAAAAACCCCAATCTTTGCTTCGGTCGATACGTGTTAGGTACCTTTTATTCAAAAATAGCCTGCAACAAAATTTTTATTATGTATACTACAAAAGTCTTTTATTTCCATTTAATTTTAATATATGTTAGATATTTAAAATAATTAAAATAAATTGTTACCCCCATATTTAACCACCATAGTCTTATGATTCCAAGTGAAGGTATTTTAAAAAAATATAAACACTAATGCAAAAGTAAAATACTTAATCCACTCTTCCAGATATATTCTAATGAAATTGTTTATTTTCATAAGGAAATGAAAGTTCATCAAGCTATGCTAAATAAATTAAAAATGCTCATAAAAATAACTACCAGAGATACAAAACGTGAAAAAGAATGATGTGGCAGATTAAATGATTAGACCTTAACAGTTTGGGTGAAAAGAATTAAAAAAATCTTTGAAAGGAAAATATTGTGATGTGAAATTAATGAAGGTTTTCTTTTGAAATTCATTCTTTATTCTTTTTTAAAAAGAACTTTGATTTTAAATTATCGACTGATTAGAAATCTTAGTTAGGAATTTAAAAAATATAAGCAGATATTTTGGTACGCTGTTTTATTTTCTTCGACTAACGTGAGAAAATAATATGAAATAAGATGCAAATTTCACCACCATATTTTCACTCACATAGCTTATTTTATAAAACAAATTTCCCCCAAATAGCTTATAATTCCAAGTGAAGACATTGTAATAATTATAAATCTTAAATAAAAAACAAAAACAAAATATTTACTCCACTTTTCAGTAATATACTAATGAAATTGATTATTTCCATAAGGAAATGAAATTCTACCTAGTTCTGAAAAAAAAAATTCATGAAATTAATAACAAAAATATTAGCTTCGGAAAAACTAGAAATTTTAATTAGAAATAAAAAAAAATAATAATTAGATATTTTTTAGTCTGTTTTATTCGCTTCAACTTACGTAAGAAAATAATATTAAATAATATGAAAAATATGAAAATTCCACCACCATATTTAACAACATAGTTTATAATCCCAAGTGGAAATAATTTTATTATTATAAACTCTAAATCAAAAACAAATTATTTACTCCCCTCTTCCAGTAATATACAAATGAAATTGCTTATTCCCATAAAGAAATGAAGTGTCACCAAGCTCTGGAAAAGAAATCAAAATGCTCATGAAAATAATTACCTGAGATACAACACGTGAACCAGAATATGATGTGGCAGGTGAAAAGATTAGACCTTAACAATTCGGGTGGAAAGTTTATATATTAAAAAAAATCTTTGGGAGGAAGATATTGTGATTTGAAACTAATGAGGGTTTGCTTTTGAAACTCATTATTTATTCTTTTTTAGAGAGAGCATAGATTTTAAAGTATCGACAGATTAGAAATCTTAATTAGAAAAAAATATAAGTAGATATTTTTGTAGGCTGTTTTATTCCATTCGACTTACGTAAAAAAATAATATGAAATAATATGAAAATTTCACCACCATATTTTCAATCACTAAGCTTATTTTATAGAAAATTTCACCCGCATAGCTTATAAACATTTGAATAAACAATTTTATTTTACTTGAGAGAGGTGTAAAGAAAAATTAAAAAAATATATATTATTCATATGTTTCGATTACAATCTACACTGTAAAAAAAAAGGGTCGATCTAATAAAAAAAACTTTAGTAATCCTTGTAATTACTAAAAAATGTTTAGTAATCTTAGTCGGTTACTAGAAAATCTGTAAGAATTACTAGAAAAAAGTTAGCAACGAATAGAATTAATAGTTTTATATTTTTAATAGCTATTACTAAAACTCACGCGGCGTGGCCTCGATAGCATAGTGGTTATAGTAACGGACTCCAGGCTAAAAGGTCCCGGGTTCAATACTGGACAGCGCCAAGTACGCCCCGAATGTATGTAGTGTAAGTACTCTATAATAAAGGGGTTATGAATTTCCTGTTGGAGCTGGTCGCAATGTTTGGGGCTGCCATCTATTGCGTTTTTGCCGAAAATCTATCACTTCAGAAGTCTGGATGCAGCTCGGAGGAAGCTCCTGCCCTTCGGACGCACGTAATTGTTATTAAAAATAATTTTGGAGCTATTACTAAAATTTGCTTGGTGGCTCATACTAAAAAAATTTAAGTTAGTTATACAAAATATTCTTTTGTTCAGTTTACAAAAGAAATGCTTGTTTCACTTGCAAAAAAAAAGTTTGTAATGGTTACTAAAAAATTCTGTGGAATACAAATTTACTAAAAAATTTTTAGTAACCTCTTGAATTTTTTTTTTTTTTTACAGTGTAATAAGAACCATAATCATAATAAAATAAAAATAAAAATACAAGTCGTTTCACGATCAATACAAACTGCATGCGACAATGAGATTTAAATTAAGAACTACATTAAAAATATATAAATATATTTAAGTTGTTTGTTCAAATGTTTATATGTGAAAGGTGAATTTCTTAAAATCTTTTGATTTAAAAATGTAAAAGTTTTAATAACTTTTTTATCACACAGCTTATAATTCCAAGTGAAGATATCGTAATAAATATAAATCCTAAATCAAAAACAAAAAACGAAATATTTACTCTAATTTTCAGTAATATACTAATGAAATCGCTTATTTCCGTAAGGAAATAAAATTCTATCGAGTTCTCCAAACGAAAAAAATGTTCTTGAAAATAACTGCCTGTGATATAACACGTGAAGTATAATGGTGTGGTTGGTGAAAAGATTTGATCTTAACAAGTTGGGTGACCAGTGTTTAAAAAAATCTATGAAGGCAAGGTATTGTGATCTGAAACTAATGAGGGTTTGCTTTTGAAACTCATTCTTTATTCGTTTTCCGAAAGAATTTTGAATTTCAGTATCGGCCGATTAGAAATTTTAATTAGAATTTTCAAAAAAAAAAAAAATAATAATAATAATAATAATAATTCGACATTTTTGTAGATTTTTTTATACTCTTCGACTTATACAATAAATTACATAAAATTAGCATATGATTTTTTTGAGACTTACAAAAAAAATTAAATATCCATAAACAAAGCAATATACTGTGATTTGTATGGATACTTTGAAGGGATAATATTTTGAAATGAATCTAATGTGGATTTGCTTTTGAAACTCATTCTTTATTCTTTATTTATTTTTTCAGAGAGAACTTTGATTTTCAGAATCGAAAGATTAGGAATTTTAATTAGAAATTAAAAATCATTAATTAGATATTTTTCTAAACTGTTTTATTCTCATGACTTGTAAGAAAATAATGTGAAACTAACTGATGATTTGTTTTAGACTTAAAAATATTTTGAATATCCATAAGCAAAGTAAAATATACAACACATTTTCATGATTAAAAGAAGTTGGAAATTGCTCGTCAAACGTAGCAAATGGGCTGTGTTCTTGGTAAATCGAAGTTTTAAAAATATTCAGATCTTGTTGAAATAGTATTCAGTATAATTGCCGGAATCTTTTGTCTGTCTCTGTAAATACTATCTGATTTCTATTATGGAGGAAGTAACTTATAATAAATTTCAGCAACATACATTAATTTCATAATATAAGAGGTACGTAAATATAATTGAAACGCTCCCCAAACATTGCTCCCCCCCCCCACAATTCTTTGAGGGGAAGATATTTTAATGCGAAACTAATAATGGTTTATATATGAAACTAATTCTTTATTTTTTCAGAAAGAACTTTGATTTTCAGTATCGGAAGATTAGAAATTTTTGTTAGAAATTAAATGAATAACATTTAGATATTTTTATAGTCTGTTTTATTTTCTTCAACTTACATAAGAAAAATGATATGAAATAGTATGAAAAAAAATGAAAATTTCACCACTATATTTAACGTTATTGCTTACAATTCCAAGTGAAGATAATTTTATAAATATAAACCCTAAATCAAAAACAAATTATTTATTCCACTGTTCCAGTAATACACTAATGAAATCGTTTATTTCCACCAGGAAGTAATACTACACCAAGCTCAGCAAAAAGAAAAAAAATGCTTCTTAGAATAATTACCTAAGATACTACACGTGAACTATAATGATGTGGCTGGTGAAAAGATTAGACCTTAACAATTCAGATGGAAAGTAGAAAAAAAACTTTGAAGGGAAGATATTGTGATCTGAAACTAATGAGGTTTTACTTTTAAAACTCATTTTTTATTTTCTTTCAGAAAGAACTTTGATTTTCAGTATCGCCAAATTAAAAATTTTAATTAGAAATTAAAAAAAATAATTAGATATTCGATTAGATTTAAATGTTAAAATTACTTTCAATTAAAATAATTTAAATATTGATACGCAGTCCAAACATACTGAAAAAATAAATAAAAAATATTGTTATATAAAAGATTCATACTGTTTTTCTAGGCAGGTATTTTAATTTCTGATACAAATTCTAGTACGTGTTTAAGATATTGTCAATGACGTATCTTTTTTAATTTAAATAAATATCTTAAGATTTAATAAAAATGGTATTTTTATAAAAGGTTTTAATAATAAAAAAATGACCAAGTCTTAGCTTATGCCGAATTCAGATTTAATTCGAAAAAAAATAGTAATTCGTTGTTTTTTGTAGGCTGTTTCATTTTCTTCGACTTTCGTTTCGTGGTTTAACTTAATTTCTATATTAACATTATATGAAAGTAACTGATAATTTCTATTAAACTTACAAAAAATATTGAAAATCTATAAGCAAAATAAAATATACAACAAATTTTTATGCTTATAACGAGTTGTAAATTGCATGTCAAGCGCATCAAATGCGTGCCTTCTTACTTTAGCGAAGTTATAAAAGTATTCAGATCTTATCGTAATAGTGTACATTATAATAACCGAAATGTGTTGTCTGTCTCTATCAATGATATCGGATTTCCATTGTACAGAAAGCAACTTACAGGTCTGAGACTAGTTAGAAAGAGTTTGAGATTGCATTTCAAACGTAGCAAATGAGGTGCGTTCTTACTAAATCGGAGTTTAAAATATATTTAGATCTTGTAGAAATAGTATGCAGTATAATTGACGAAATCTTTTGTCTGTCCCTGTAAATACTATCTGATTTTTATTATAAAGTAAGTAACTTATAGTAAACTTCAGTAACATATATTAATTTATTAAAATGCGAAGTACAAAAATATAACTAAAACGTGCCCCAAATGTTGTTTTTTCTTGAAAACCATGTTCCAATAGAATATCTTTGTGTGGCTTTGTAGATTAATTGCAAATAATATTTGTACCACAGATTGTACAGAATGTATGTTTTAGTTTATACTTCATAGATACATATCAATTTTATTATGTTCCAAAAAGTGTAACAGCATTAAAATTCACTTGATACTTTTTTTTGGCTAAAAAGTAAAAGAATAATTTTGATTGTCCCTGTAATTAAACTATTTATCCGTGTTTCATAAAAATTGAAATGACTCGACAAACTTATAGAGTAGTTATATACTATAAATTTCAAACAATTAAGTTTGGTAAATTTTATTCTGTTATATCCAGACGTATGGACGGATTCAATATATATATATATATTTATATATACACACACACATATATATATATATATATATATACATATGTATGTATGTATGCATATATATACAATGAAATAATTAAGAGAAAGAGTGATTCCTGATTAATTGATTGACTTTGTGTATCATGAATGCAGAGCTACACTGCTCAAAACAATTAAAGGATATTTGAAGTTTTATATTAAATAAAGATATAAACGAAATTTTTTTGTCGAAAATAGAAGAAGAGAATCACAAATGCAAATTTTTCTGTTTTTCAAACTGTGGAGTATGCAAATTTTGAGTTCGACGTCAAAAATGTCGCTTCAGATCCAGCGAATGAAATTTGACTTTAAACTGGATAAAAGAGAATGAAGACAAGGATGATCGGCATTCAGTGATTGCTTTGTTTCGATGAGTACGATGTCTCAGCGAAGTCATTCGACAGATTCAGAAGCTTAGAGAATTGTTGGTAGGTTAGAAGGGGGCCAAACTCAAGCCGAAGTAGCGCAAGCCATTGGAGTGTCAGAGAGTGCCATTTCCAGGATCTGGAACCGTTTTTTGGAGAGTGGATGTGCAGGCCAAAGACCAGGGTAAGGTCGTAGACGGGCAACAACGCCCAATGAAGATCGGTACTTAGCGTTAACAGCTCGGAGACACCGAAACATGAACGTTACTCTTCTCCAACAACACCTTCGCTCGGCTACAGGCTCCATGATTTTAACTCAGACAGTCCAAAACCGGCTCCATGCTGTAGGTCTGTATGCTCGCCGACCGATGGTATGTGTTAGATTAACATCAAGGCATCGTCGCGACCGCAGGGAGTGGGTAACCGAGCATGTCAACTGGAGGAGTAGTGAATGGAGCAATATTCTGTTTTCTGACGAGTCCCGTTTTTTTGTGCATCCGGATAATAGACGTATTTTCATCTGGAGGGACCGTGGCAGTAGGATTAATCCTGCGTTCGTGCACGAAAGTGTCAGATTTGGCGGTGGAGGTGTGTTGGTGTATGGTGGCATCTCCATTGACGGGCGCACTAACCTCTACATCATTCGAGATGGAGCGCTGACTTGTCGCCGATATAGAGATGAGATACTCGGACATATTGTAGTCCCTTACGCTGCAGCAATCGGAGATAACTTCATTTTAATGGACGATAACTGCAGGCCACATCGTGCAAACCTGGTGGAGGATTTCTTTTTCGAGGAAGGAATTGTTCGAATGGAATGGCCAGCGTGTTCTCCAGACATGAATCCAATCGAGCACGTTTGGGACGCTCTAGGAAGACGAGTTTCTGGCCGCCAACAACCCCCACAAACTCTCCAAGAACTGGAAAGAGCTTTCTTGGAAGAGTGGGCAGAATACCCCAACTCATTGAGTCATTAATAGCCTCATTGAGTCCATGCCTCAAAGGTGTTCAACGTTGCTGACCGCTCGTGGAAACCATACCACCTACTGAAAATGATTTTCTTTGAAGAAAACACCTGTTCTTATTCTTTTTTTCTCATATGCACAAATTGTGTTTTTTTCCTTTTGTACACAAATGCGCAATAAAATGCATTTTTTTCTGCCAAACATGTGTAATTTATTCTCATATAACCTTCTATGTCTGTCGACCATGTATCAATCAGCTAAAATGTATCCCAGATACAAAATCCACCTAAAACTGCAATATCCTTTAATTGTTTTGAGCAGTGTATAACGACTGACTAAAGTTAGAATCATAACATTTGAACAGCTAATTGCTAAAAAGGGGATTGAAAATCTTAGTTCATCATGCCGTACTTAAAAAACCCATTTAAGTCAGAGCATAAATTAGTGAACACAAAGCTACTAAAAAAAACTAAACAAGAACGTCAGATATTTTAGAATTCCTCCAAAACATAACGGTGTAAAAATAAGGTTCTAAATTTTAGATTATTTCGCGCCATCATCTGTTTTAAACAGAACCTTGAAATTTCAAAAAAAATGTCTACTAAATAAATAATCAAATGTGTCAGTGCTTGTGAGGTACCTTTCATTTAAAAGTGCCCGTAAAAATTTTTTTCATTTGTATATTAAAATTGTTTTTAGTTACCATTTAATTTTAGCCTATGATAGGTATTTAAAATAACTAAAATAATATTACATCACCAAATTCAACCACCATAACGTTATAATTCCATGTGTAGATATTTTAATAAATATAAATCCTAAATTAAAAACGAAATATTTACGCCACTCTTCCAGTAATATACTAATGAAATCGTGTATGCCCATAAGGAAATGAATTTCTACCAAGCTTACCAAGCTGTGCAAAAGAAAAAAATATGCTTATGGAAACAATTACCTAAGATACAACATGTGAACTATAATGATGAAGCTGGTGAAAAGATTTGATCTTAACAATTCGGGTGGAAAGTATAAAAAAATATTTGAAGGGAAGTTATTGTGATCTGAAGCTAATGAGGGTTTGCTTTCGAAACTCATTTTTTATTCTTTTTCAGAAAGAACTTTCAATTTCAGTATCGGCAGATCAGAAACTTTAATTAGAAATTAAAAACAAAATAATCACATATTTTTGTAGATTGCTTTATTCTCTCGAATTACGTAAGAAAATATTATAAAATTAACTGTTAATTTGCTTGAGGCTTACAAAAAATTTCGAATATCCATAAGCTCAGTAAAATGTACAACACATTTTTTTTTGATTAATAAAAATGTGTATGTATAAAAAAATAATACAGAGAGAGAGATTTTAACTGACCCTTGACTTAGTGTATCATCAACGTAGAATCAGTAAATGCAGGATAACAAAATTTGAATAGCTAAAAAACATCTAACTAAGCAAGGCACGGGTTTTAAAACTCCCTCCAGACCTTAACGATGAAAAATAGATAAAACTAACAATAAAAATTTTAGATAATTTAGCGTCATCTCAGCCGCCGTTTTAAGTGGAATTGTGAAATTCAAGGAATAAAATCTACTAAATAAATAATTAAACGCTTACTTTTTTTATGTTTCAGAAATTCCCGCTCTTGTAATGTCTTAAAAATGGGGGTGGGGTGTTGAAACTTTAAGTTCATATCTTCTTATTTAGCGGCATTTTTAACGTTACATTACACAAAAACATAGACTATAAATAATAAAACTCATATTTTAGCGATTTAAGAACCACCCTCTTAAGTGTGTAAAAAAATTGGTTGAAAGATTTTGATCATTTTCCAATATTTCAGCAACCGTTTTTAGTAATAGCCTGAAATTGGGGGGGAAATCTAGCAAATAAATTATTATACGCATATTTTAGTGATTAAAATTTTTTTCACAAAAGATTATTTTTTGACATTAATATTTAGTATGCGGATCAATAATGTATATTCTATATTTTTCTGATCTACCATTGTTTAATATTTTTGGATTTATAACAGATAATCATGCAAGTTTTGATTGTTCATTGAAAATGTTTGGTTAGAAATCTGCAGCAAAGGATCTTTATGATAATCTGAATTACCAAATTTGATATAATTAATTGAATATCACTCAGATATCCCCTTTCCATGCTTATTATTTTCTATAATAGGGAAATGTCAGTAAAATATATATTAATTCATGATGTGTTTCTAATGTTGGTCCATTATTAATGTAATTGTTTCTAGAGAAATAATCAGCAAATACATTTAATGAATTCGCAATGTGTTGAAAGTTGAATGAATATTCGGAAAACTCCGTGAGCTACTAGATAAAACATCTGCAAGATTATTAATTTTCTTATAGTGGTTTAAGGGTGCACTGTGACAAAATAGTAAAAGTACTGTATAAAGGCAATATTTAAAAAAAGCAACTACTTTATAAATAGCCATTTTTTCTAGTTTAATAGCCGGATGTTTTTTTCTCGGAAAGGGATAATGCTTTAGAAAAACTAATAGTATGTCATTGTCCAAGTTTTAGATTTTGTCGTGTCTTTAAAAGTTTGTTAAAAAAAAGTAATTTAATCCTAAAATGATATTTTAATTATACCTTATATCACAAAATATAATTATTTTATTATATTAAAATATCATAAAAAATTACATAGATGTTTTGCTTTACTAAGAAGCTTTTGGAGACTTTTTATGTGTTACTTTTTCTGTTTTCAGCAGCATTACTGTTTTTCCTGTAGTTGAATTAAGGATGTAAGACATCGTCTATAAATATTTCTTATGAAATATATCTCAAAATTACTTCTGTTATAAAATGAAACTACAATGAAAACTCATACCTGAATTCCAATAGCGTTCTTTCAAATATTTGTAGTAATAAAATGCGTGGTATAAATCAAATAATCATCTTGTATTGTAACCCGATTAACAACGACTATATCATCGAGATTCTGATGGTGAGAATTTAACAAGGTTTCGGTATAACATAAAATCTAACTCATTCAATTTAATTTTTTTTTTTTTGGAAAAATTAAAATTAAAAAACTTGTTTTCATTAGCAATATAAATATGAAATGAAATTGGAAGTTCGTGAAACTCGAATCTCGTGCTTTTTACCAGGATACTTCCATGTAAATAAGAATAAATAAATAAATTCACATTACGTTTATTATAATTACGTTTATTATAAACTACATGACAAAAGTTTACGAACGCAAAAAGAAGACAAACGATGTTTTAATTGTACTACATAAAGCAAATATGTGCTGTCTCGTTTTGTCAACCATATTATTTTCAATGGATTGCAAAGGCTTTGTGCGATAAATGGAATAATTTCATCAAAGTAAGATAGAATCTAGCAATCCATCATGTTTATAAATATTGGATATTTGAATGAATTGTCAAATGAATGATATGTCAAATATTTTCTGCATAAAAATACTTATGTATACTCGTCCATCACATGCATTGATAGGTAGAAATAGATATGCTTGTTTATTGTCGGAATAATTTATATTGAAGAAATTTCAGTACTTTTATCAGATAAATTTTTAATATAGATGGATAAACGTTCCTTTTTTACATTCGTTATATTCTCTATGTACGGTAATGTTAATTTTCAATGAATAATATTAATTATCTTTTGAATTGTTGCAGACCTTCAATTCTGCAAAAAATGTCAGATTATTAATACATAGAGTTTAAAGTAAAGTGATGTATTTTTTATTTAACTTGCAAATTATAGCATTTCATCATGTTACAATATTTTAAATGTGGGCAGATATACAAAATTAAATTTAAGAAATTGTAAAAACAATGAAAAACATTAATATTTATAATGCATTAGAAGATACTTAAAACATAAAAAAATACTACAATTTTAATATCTTAAACAACTTTTTGTTTAAATTTACTTTATTTTACTTTAATTCTTTTATCTCATGCCTCACCAACCAATATTACCTTTAATGCAGCAGTAAAAAACACCTATAAACGTATCTTTGATAAAAATGACAAAAAAAATAATTGTATTTTACTTGTTTATTTTTTTCTCTCCAGATTCCTATCTAATTTTCTTTAGCAGGTAATGGGTTCCACCCTACAGCGCCATCAATAGCTTAGAAGCATATTAAAGATCTTTGTTTTCTTTCCCCTGCAATTTGTTTGAAACAGTTTTTTGTTTTCTGGAAAGTTCTTTAGGGGAAATAAAAGGATGAGATGGTTTAACTTACTGTGTTGATAGCATTTATAACGCCGTATGACATTGCCAATAAAATTTCGAAAATCTCATTTTCATAGAAAAATATTTTATTTCGGTTCCTACCATTATATTTATACAGATTTTTCATTATTATTTCCTTCTATCTTTACAAGAAGAAAGTAGTGAATCCGTGAAAAAGTTCGACTTCCAGTTTTTGATGGATGTATTCGTTTTACATGATCCTGAACACGATTTAATAGTTTTTCGAAAATGTATGGCTTTGAGTCTGTCTGTCTTTCTGTATGTGGCAAAAATATTGTGAGCGCTCTATTTCAACTCTAATGCACGGAATTTCACAAAACTTTAGATTACTTTATACCATGAAATAAACTAACTCTGTCTAATTTTTGGTACATATCGCTCGACAGGTGGTGCTGCTATGCTACCTTATTTGTAATTTCCGCAATAGTTCTATCCAAAGAATAATTAATATGCACGGATTTTCACAAGTCTTTAAATTCATTAGTACTTGATATAATCTACTGTTTACTATTTTTTGTGCAAATATTTCAACAGGTGCGCTGCCATGCTGCATTCTTTAAGTTTACCGCAACATCTATATTTCAAGAACTAATGCACGAATTTTCATAAAATTTCAGATTCCGTTAGTCCGTGGTATGCATTAGTGTTGCTTAGTTTTGGTGTAAAATATCTACAGATAGCGACTACAGATAGTCGCTATCGCAGTAGCGATATTTCAAGAAGCAATGCATGGATTTTCATACTTTAGATTCAGTTAGTATCTGATAAATACCGATCCGAGGTAGTTTGCGGTGTACATCACACAACAGGGGGGGGCGCTTATGTAGAATTGTTTAAAATTTTTGCATTAGCTCTATCTCAGAAACTAATGCACGGATTTTCAACATTATTTAAATTCAGTTAAAAGTGGGCATGAGTGTTTGCTTACTAGATTTAGGTGTAAACAACGTAAGCGCAGATACGTCTATGCTACAGGAATTATTTTAAGGATATATTAACAATTTTCAAGAATTATTTTAATGTATATGAAAGAAGATTTTGGGATTTTTGGTTTTTGGAATTGCCACTTGTGACTATTTTTTAAATGAAATCACAATTAATTATGACTTTAGAAATACGTATATGTGGTTGAATAAAATATTCTTTTACTGTTTACTTTTTAAATAATATAGTACCGTATCATATTTCTAAAATAACTTAGAAAGTACCTACTAGGTCAAGTTCAATTGTATATATATATATATATATATATATATATATACATGTATAAACTGTTATCGAAAGCTTTTAAGGGTGATAGAACACATCCAAACAAACAATATTAAACAGGAAACTATGGGTCTCAAACTCTTTCGAAGGTATAGGTGCCATTCAAAATTTGAATTCAAAATTTGAAATGATTACAAAAAACAGAAAAATTGGTCGATTTGTTACAGTTTTTACTAAAACTGTTTTTTATGTCTATATTTTCTTGAAAATAAATTTTACAGATAAATTTCGAACAACGCTGATTCGGTGATAAGGGTGCTTTAAACTACGGAGTAACAAACAACTATTTTTTTCCATACAATGATTTTGTAAGGATTTATCGTGTGATATTATTTACAAATTTTAAGCTTTATTATCACAAAAAAATTAAAATTTTAGCTCAATAAATAGAATTTTTTAAAAATGTGTTCCGGACCTCCTCAAACATATAAAACGGATATTAAATACGGCAACATTTTCATATTGCTTATTAAGAAAATTTCTGTTATTGGAGTTGTTTTGTTAAGGTCCTACAACAGAAAATTCGGTAGATCGCATTATCCGTTGGCTCAAAAATCAATTACATTCTTTTCTATTTTTAAGAAAATATTATAATTTATTGTATGTGCCATGGAATCATGAATATTAAAAATATTTCAAAATATTGAAATTAAAAATTTAAACTATTACCTTGTTAAAAATATAACGTAATATTTAATGTAAGATCATTATATAGCACTGGTATCTTTTTAATTGTAATCCTTAGGAATTACGGAATTACTTAGGTAGCCCAGTTCTAAATTATAAAAGTAATAATAGAGAAAAAATAGCTCGTTTAAAAATTCATTGCACTTGTTATTAATGTATTCAAAAATTATGTTTAAATCACATAAAACCTTTTACATGTCATTTTCAATAAAGGCAAATCTACATAATTAAAGCTTTCGAAAATAATTTAAATAAGGTACATTTACTGTACGTTGCTTAATTTAACCAAAAATTAAATTTACTTATAACATCATCTAATCATGTACTTCTTTTTAAAACAAATTTGGGTGAATGATATTTCCAAGAAGAAATAGATTTTCTTTCTTTTCGAACACGAAATATCTATTAATCAAAAAGTGTTTGTTCTAAATACATATTTTGGGAGTTTTATGTTTTAAACTATTAATCATTTATCAAAAGAAACATTGAATGTGGAAGAAACTTCATATTTTTATTTTTTTTTCGAAATAAATAACAATCTTTAATTAATGACATCGTAGAAATTACTTTCTAAAAATGAATAATTATCTAGTTATTAATTTAAAACCATTTAATATAACAACATTATAAAACAATTACTTAAGAAAAGAATGATATAATGGCATGCTTTGGATACTAAACATTCAAGTATGAAAATTAATGATGTTCAGAACAAAATGTGACGTTGAAAACTTTGTTTTATGTTTTAAATTTTACAAAAACCATATAGTGGAAATATATAGTTAAAAGGTGTCAATTTTCATGTATTATCTTTTTTAATGTCTTCTATATAATTTTCTACTGTATTTATATGTATATATATATTCTTATATAGCTTTATAAACTTTTATTAATATCCAACATCATTAAACAAACTATGTAATCACTATGTTTTTTTCACTCAATTTCATTAGTTTATTAATATCACAGTTAATGAAAAATACAGCCTCTGTCGAATTTTATAGGTTATTTTGCCACAGAGAATGAATTTTCCTCTGTAGATTTCTTCAGAAATTAAATAAAGATGTTATTATTATAATTTATCACTGCAAAGAACATTCACTTTCTCCAAAAGAATAGTTTTAAAAAATTTTAAGCTTCAAAGAAGGAAGAAAATATAATATGTTTGTCTACTTTACGAAATCATTTGTTAAAAAATTTTGAAATGCAATTTCTATAAAAGAAATTGAGATGGAATCTGGATGTATTTGAGTATTAAAACCTTAACAAGGAAAATTTTCAATTATATATATATGCATACATATACAGTGGTGGTCAAATACAGTGGCCAGCAAAAATTTTTCAGTTTATTTGTAAATATAACCATATGAAGAAGAATCTCAAAGCGATAGTCATACATTTTATTGACATATTAGTTAGGAACTTACTTATAGAAGAACGTGTAAATATCAATAAATTTAATTGACAAAATTAAGTATAAAAGAAAACACATGTTCTCAAAAGTTTCCGGCCACTTATCATTCTTAGGTTTTTTTTTTATCCGTAAAATGTTTTTTGGTTGTGTTTATGAATGAATCAACGTATATAGCATAGTTTGAATTCAAATTTGAAAAGATCAACAGTTATTGTTCATAAATGAGTGATTAGTTTCTCGCTCAAAGGCCAATCTTCTCGAGATATTGGCGCTAAGTTATCGATCGGTAAAATCCACTGTAAACGATATTTGAAAATTATATAAAGATGGCCATGGCTTTCAGGACTTTCAGAGGTCCGGGAGACCCCGGAAAATTACGATTCCTGTGACAGAATTAGCAGGCGAAAAACCATTGATAATCCGCATGAAAATTCCGTTGCAATATACTGCGATTTACGGAATGAAAATATTGCTGAAATAACTTAGTGTACCGTGTTATAATGCTGACGTGATACAGAACTTTATGGAAGAATAGGTGTTAAAAATTTTTCAGAGGTGAAAAAAAATACTGACGTACCCTACTGGCATTTTCCAAGAAACACAAAGTCTGGTCAAGTGCAAACTGGATAAAAGTTCTATTTTTCCATTAATCGAATTTGAAATTTTTTTGGTAGTGATGGCAGGCACTACATACGATGAACTAACAAGAAAAGGTATGATTCGACCTATCTAATTCCTACAATGAAGCATGGCGGCTAACACGTGATGCCGTGAGGAGTATTTTCTTAAAAAAGTATCGTTCCGTTATTGGAAATCCACAGCCAGGTGAATGATATAATGTATAAGGATATCTTGCAAGACCATTTTTTACTTTATTAGAGAAAAATTTTGGTCGCAATTATTTTTCGTAACATGATAACGACATAAATAATGTATGTAAACCTCGATAAGCAATAGTTTTCGCAAAAAAAATCATTTTTGAAATGGTCAGCCCAAACGCTCAACATGAATCCAACAGAAAATCTCTGGGAAGAAGTTGGCAAAAGTCTGCGGAACTATAAGTATTTCACCTTTCCGAAATTTCGCCAAAATTGCAAGAAATGTGGAAAAAATATACCTAGACGATCTTTAACCGTTGATTGTATGAATATCACGTTGCTGCGTCGCAGTACTTATTACCAAAGCTAATAAAATAGTAATACGATAAAACAGTATTTGTAAATGTTGTTGATCACTGTAATTTTCTATTACAATACCACTTATTTACGAACTTGTGAAGGTGGCCAGGAACTTTTGAGAACATTCGTTTTGTTTAATACTTAATTTTGTAAATTAAATTTTTTGATATTTACATGTTCTTCTATGAGTAAGTTCCTAACTAATGTGTCAATAAAATGTATGAGTATCGCTTTGAGATTCCTCTTCATATGGGTATATTTAGAAATTAACTGAAAAATTTTTGTTGGCCGGAAACTTTTGACCGCCACTGTATGTATATAAATCTAGCTTTGTTAGTTAGCTTTGTTCTACGTAGTTTGGAAAACAATAATCGTTTATGAAGTGTAACGTTAGTTACAGTGGAATTAACCTGTAGCTTCCGTTTGGAAGATCCATCTAGGAAAACTTGCATACGTGCATATATATTTTTCAAAAATTTAATTCATAAATTAAATCTCTCTTAATAAGCGTTTTCAGTTTTATAAGTAAAAGTCAATTTGTCATACAGTGACTAAAATTATTATAGATATAAAATTTTATGTATTTTAATTGGTTAAAGTGAAACTGTCTTCCTTAAACCAGCCATTCGTATCTGATGTGCCTTCAGTTAAAACAAATGTTACATTAAATTAAAATTTAAATAAACACGCATTTATATTTCCAATAATATAACTGGTGAAACAAACAATCTAAGGTCGTTTATACAAATATGACATAAAATATCTAAATGATAATTTAATGATTAATACAATATATTTATTAAAAATAAACAATATAATACAATATGTTTATTACAAATATTTCCCCCAATTTTTATCTATTCTCAATTTGTTAGTTAATAGTAATTATTCAAATAATATGTTTAAAATCTACGTACTTACCTTGTCTTTGTTTTAAAGAATAATTACATTTGAACACTAATTAAAATAAATAATAAAGATAAACAAAATAAAATGTACCAGACACTTTAAACTAGTCAGTGATATTTGGTGTTCCATCAGGTTGAAGAATTGCTGTGTTAAATTAAAATGCATTTAAAAAGGTTTTTAAAATTACAAAGGTATAACGGGTGGAATACTCCATGTATGGTATTTTTTTAACAAATATGATATAAGACATCTGAAATCTAATCAAACATTATAATAAAAAAAAATTTTAAATAATTTCTCCAATTTGTAACTAAAGTACATTTGTTAATTAATGCTAATTATTAAAATAATATACTGTGGAACATTACAAAGTCCAATTAAGTAGGACCGATGCATGTTTAGTTAACAAATAATCCGGATTATCAAAAATTTTGATTGAAATAGGAAAGAAAAAGATAGTACAGAGAAAAAATAAATGTAAGAAAACAGTAGTACAGTCAACAACCTCTAGTCCTAATTTGGTATGACTTCCGGAAAAATATATTACTTCTTGTTTCTGAACTCCTGATGTTTATAATAATCCATTGGAAGTTCAAAAGGAGGAATTACGTAACAAGCCGTTACAAACGAATCAAAATGAAGAATCTATAAATAGCTCAATCACCATGAAACTGAGAGGCTGGGGGCATTTATGTAGATAATTTGCGAAATGAAACTGTTGAAATTAGAAATTATTTTTCTTTATTATCTAAATAAAATACATTTTACATTTCATAAAATAATCTTATAACACCTGGCAAGCACAAATTTTAAGATTCCTTCTACGAGTAACACTACAATGCAAGTTTAAAGTTGATATGTGTATTATACTTTTATATTATTGGGTATATATGTATGCGGTAAATATGTATATTTTAAGTGAAAATATAAGCAAAATATATCTATATCTATATTTTATTTATATTTTTATTTAAAATATACTTATTTACCGTATTTTTAATTAAAATAGATATCTATACAATAAATACTCAAATTAAAAAAATATATTAATGATGAAAAAGATATTATATTAAACTTCTGCACTTAAAGAACTTCCTATCAATAACAGATATAAATGGCTCTATTTATGGATTTTAATTCACTAATAATTATGAAAAATGAAAGTTTTTATCCATAATAATAGTAGCTTTCCAGGTGGTTCCATATAACCGAGAAAACGTTTTATTCATTGATGAATATGTGTCGTGCAACATTATAATCAACTAACTATGATTAATGTCTTGTAAAAATTGTTAAAGATCTAATGCAAGCTACTCATAAAATGTTACAATTTATTACTGATTACTTTTTGTGATTTTAAGCGTTAAACGTCTTCTTAAAACTTTAGGCGAATAAAGAATATGACTAGCAAACTAATTTATATTCTAGATGTTTTAAAGATGCTTTCTACGAATAAACATACAATGCACGTTTTAATTTTATATTCGTAATATACCTTTTCATTATTTAGTATTTTATGTAGTTATTTTATTCAGTTTTATACTATTCACCTAATCTATTCAAGAACATTTTTCGATGGCACAAATGGTTCGAATAAACCGGGATTTTGAATTTTGTTTTACTTGTACCTAAAAATACATATATACCGTATTTTTTGTTACAATAAATGTATATATATATTAACTCTAATTTAAAAAAAATAATTATTATAAAAAAAGTTGCCGTATGAAACTACTGCACTTAAAGTCCTTCCTATCAAATCAGATATAAATTACTTCTTTTATGACTTTTAATTGACTAAAAAGTACTTGTGGATCATTATATGGTAAATGTCAGTTTTTGCTCTTATTGATAGTATTTTTCATGTTTTTTTCTTTTAATCGAAAGAACTTTTTATTCATTGAGGACTATATGTCTTGCAACGTTATTATTAACAAACTATGATTAATGGTTTACAAAAATTGCTGAAGATCAAACGTAAGCTACTCATAAAATGCCGCAGTCCATCATTGATTAATTTTCGTAGCATTAAGTGTTTAACATGTTCTTTAAACTTTAGGCAACTAAAGACTATGACCGGCAAATAAACTGATATTCGAGTACTGGCTACTATGCCTGTTTTAATTTTATATTCGTGTTATACTTTTACATTATTGAGTAGTTTTTAATACTATTATGTACATTTTGATACGATTCACTTAATCTTTTCAAGTATAATTAAAAAAAATAAAATATGTTCGGATAGACCAGAATTTCGAATTTTCGGCAATCTACCGCTACTTAAAACATACGTATTTACAAAATTTTTAATTAAAAAATACATAATTACATTAACTCTAATTTGAATAATAATAATAATGAGAAAAAATGTCATATGAAGTGATTCACTTAACTCCTTTCTATCAATATCAGATAAATGACTCCATTACGGCTTTTAATTTACTAACAAGTACTCGTACGTATGGATCATTATTATGTAGGGAAGGTTTTATTCATAATAATAGTAGCTTTCCACGTGTCTCTTTTCAACCGAGAAAAGGTTTTATTCATTGATGAATATCTGTCGTGTCACATTATTATCAACAAACTATGATTAATCGTTTGTAAAAAACGTTGAAGATTAAACGTATGCTACTCATAAAATGCCACAATTTACCACTGATTAGTTTTTGTAACATTAAGTGTTTAAAGCATTCTTATAACTTTAGGCGAATAAAGACTACGACTTGTAAACAAACTGATATTCGAGATCTTTTTAATTTGCCTTCTACGACTAAGCTTACAGTGTACGTTTTAATTTTATATTCGTGTACATATGTCATGCATTTTCATTATTGAGTATTTTATTATTATTATTATTTTCAGTTTTATTCTATTCACTCAATCTATTCAAGTATAACTTTTAAAAACAAAATCGGTTTGCATAAATTGGAATCTCGAAATTGCCGGTGTTCTACCTGTCCTTAAAATGTACGCATGTATCGTATTTTTAATTAAAATAAATATAAAAGCATTAACTCTAATTTTAAAAAAATAAGGTTCTAAGTAGTTATCCCGTCGACTAAAAATCTACCGCCAAACTATAAGATTAAACGCCAACAAAGGATAATCGTAAGTGTCACATTCAATTGATATTAATTACAACTTACATGTTTATTATGTCATAAAGGGGTTTTTAATTCGAATTTTTATTTCTACTTTTATTATTGTTATACTTATTTATCGGTTTTTCATTTATTTGGCTAATTTTTAAACAAAATTAGGCTGATTAAATACAGTTATTTAAATTTGGCAACCAGTTTGGCTAGATTTGTAAAGTTTGGTGAAATTGGTCGACGTGATAATCAAGTAGTACCAAGAATAATAATGATGATGGTAAAAGATGTCATACGATATTTCTGCACTAAAATATCTTCCTATCAAAAACAGAGATAAATGACTCCATTTATGGCTTTTAATTCACTAACAAGCACTTATCACTAATGGATCATTATGATGAATGATAGCTGTTATTCATAATAGTAGTAGCTTACCAGGTGGTTCTTTTTAACGGAGAAGACGTTTTATTCATTGATGAATATGGATCGTGCAATATTAATATCAACAAACTATGATTAATAGTTTGTAAGAATTGTTGAAGATCTAATGTAAGCTTTTCATTATATGCTAATTAAATAAATTAGCAATAAAAATTATTATTATATTACAAATATTACTTTATATTAAATTACAAATAGCAATAAAATGCTTGAATATTTTTTTGTAATATTAAGCGTTTAACCTGTTCTTAAAACCTTAGGCGACTAAAGACTATGATTGACAAACAAAATGATATTCGAGTACTGCCTATAATGCAAGTTATATAATTTTATATTCATGTCATACTTTTACATTATTGAGTATTTTTTCATTGATTTTTTATTCAGTTTTATTTTGTTAACTTAATCCATTCAAGTACAATTTTCAAAAATAAAAACAATTTTCATGAACTTGAATTTCGGATTAGTCGTGTTCTATCTGTATTTTAAATGTATGTGTTACTGTATTTGTAATTATAATAAATATATAAACATTAACTTTAATTTAAAAAAAATAATGATGTTGAAAAAAGATGTCATATGGCATTGCTGCACTTAAAGAACTTCCTATCAAAAAGATATATAAATGACTCCAATTATGACTTTTAATTAACCAACAAGCTTTCAGCACTTATGGATCATTATGACAAGCGACAGCTTTTATTGAGAATAATAATAGCGCTCCATGTAGTTCCTTTTTAACCGAGATAACGCGTTATTTATTGATGAATATGTGTCGACTAACGTTTTTATCACAAAATAAGATTAATGATTTGTAAAAAATGCTAAAGATATAACTTAAGTTACTCATTAAATGCTATAATTTATCATTGATTATTTTTTGTAACATTGTTTAATCTGATCTTAAAATCTTAGGCGAGTAAAGACTACAACTGGTTAGCAAACGGATATTCAAGATTTTTCTTTTAAGACACGTTCTACAAGTAAGCCTAGAGTTCACATTTTAATTTTAAAATCGTGTTATAATTCTAAATTATGAGTATTTTTTATAAATATTGTATTCAATTTCTTTCTGTTCACAATTATAATTTTCGAAAATAAAATTGGTTCGAATAAACCGAAATTTTGAATTTGCGGGGTTCTACCTTTACTTAAAATAAACTTATTTACCGTATTTTTAATTATATGAAATGTATTACAATAACTTAAGATAATAGTACTAATAACTAATAAAACTATTAAAATAATGAATACTAATAATACTAATAATAATGATAAAAATAATGGAATATGAAACTTTTGCACTATAAGACCTTCCTCCGAATATAAATGACCACATTTATGGCTTTTAATTAACTAGAAAATACTCAGCACTTATGGATAATTATGATAAACGGCAGATTTTATTCATAATAGTAGTAGCAGTAGCTTTCCACGTAAATCCTTTTAACTGAAAATATTTTTTTATCCATTGATTAATATGTGTCGTGTAACATTATTATCAACAAAATATGATTATTGGTCAATGTAAAAATTGTTGCAAATCTAACATAAACTACTCATAAAATTTCATATTTTAACATTGAATAGTTTATCTAAGATTAAGTGTTTAACGTCCTCTTTAAACTTTAGGCAGCTAAAGACTATGAAAGGCAAACAAACTGATATTCGAGATTTTCTAAGATGAATTATATAAGTAAGCCAACAGTGCAACTTTTAACTTTATATTCGTGTTATACTTTTACATTATTGTGTATTTTTTATTACTATTCTATTCACGTAATCTATTCATGTATAATTTTCGAAAATAAAATCGGTCCAGATAAACCGAAATTTCTGAGTTTTACCTTTATTCAAAATAGATGTAGTTAACGTATTTTTAATTAAAGTAAATATACATATATTAACTCTAATTAAAAATATAAATAATTAAGATAAAAAAGAGATGTCATATGAAACTTCTGCACTTAACGACCTTCCTATCAAAAACAGGTATAAATAACTTCATTTATCCCTTTTTATTGACTAACAAAAACTCAGCACTTATAGGTCATTTTGATAAACGACAGCTTATATTCATAATAATAGTATCTTGCTACGTGATTCATTTTAAGTGAAAAAACTTTTTATTCATTGATGAATATGAATCGTGCTAAGTTACTGAAAAAAACTATGATTAAAGGTTTCTAAAAATTTTTCAAGATCTAAAGTAAGCTACTCATTCAATGCCATAATTTAACTCTATTTAAATTTTGTAACATTAAGTTTTAAGATAACTTTAGGCGACTACAAACTATGACTGGCAAACAAATTCATAATGGATATTTTTTTTTAAGATGCGTTCTACGAGTACGTCTACAGTGCACGTTTGAATTTCATATTCGTGTAATACTTTTACATTATTGAGTATTTATTATTATTATTATTCTATTAATCTTTATTCTGTACATTCAAACTATTCAATCATAATTATCGAAAATAAAATCGGTTCAGAAGAACCAGAAAATCGAATTTCAGCGGTTCTACCTTTTTTTAAATTAGACGTATTTACCGTATTTTTAATCAACATATATATATATATATATATGTACATTAACACTAAATAAAATAATAATAATAATGATAAATAAGATTTCATATGAAACTTCTGCATTTTAATATCTTTTTATCAAAAATAGAAAATGAGTTCATTTATGGCATTTGCTTTACAAACAAACACTCATCATACGAATTGAATATTTCAAACTGAGCGAAAAACTGCCCAGCCCGGGAATCAAACCCAGATATTTGGCTTACAAGGCCAATGTTTTACCTGTTAAGCTAACTGGCCGATAGCCGCCTGGGATTTTTCACTCAGATAACCTTGTTGGTCATTACATCTGTTCTGTTATTTAGACAGCTCGGCAGCTCGACAACTCCATATAACGTTGGATACGTAGATATGCTATTATTTTAACACAATAAAACTGATTGGTAAATTTATCATACGATGCCAAACGTTAAAACCTTTAACTTTTGACATCATAACGGTAAAGCCTTGGCCTTTTAAGCCAACGATACGGGTTCGATTCCCAACCTGGGCAATTATTCGCTCAGTTGGAAATATTTAAGTCGTATGATAAATTACCAAGTAGTTTGATTGCATTAAAATAATAGTATAAACACTCATCTTTTGTGGATCATTATGATAAATGGCAGCTTTTACTCATAATAATAGTTTCTTGCCATATGGTTCCTTTTAAGCGAGAAAACGTTTTATTCGTGTGAGCATATGTGTCGTACAACATTTTTATTAACAAACTATGATTAATGTTTCACAAAAATTATAGAAGATTTAATGTAATCTACTCATAAAATGCCACAAATTATCATTGATTAATTTGTGTTACATTAAGTATTTAACGTGTTCTTAAAACGTTCGGCAATTAGAATATGGCTGGCAAACATTATGATTGGCAAAACTGATATTCGCGGTTTTTTAAGAGACTTGCTAACAATAAGCCTAAAATAATCGTTTTAATTTTATATTCGTGTTATACTTTTCCATTAATGAGTATTTTTATTACTATCATTTCATTCAATTTTATTCCATTCACTTAATCTATTCAAGTATAATTTTTTAAATTAAAATCGAATTCAATTAACCGGAATTTCGAATTTACGGGCTTCTACCTGTATTTAAAATAGATATATTTACCGGATTTTCATTTTCAAACAAATATATACTTCTAATAAGACTTCTAATTAAAAAAATAACAAATTAATGATAAAAAATGGTCATATAAAACTTTTGCGCTTAAAGTCCTTCGTATCAAAAGTTAATATAAATGATTCTATGTATGTCTTTTAATTCACTGACAAGCACTCACACGGAAGGTCTCCATATAGGCATACTCTTAAAATTCTGAAAAAATTACAGAATGTTCTTCTCACATACATATATATGTTTATAAAAAAAATTTTGTCGGAACCCCGATAAACGTTCGTAAAAAATAATAGACATTTCGTTTATTAGGCGATTTATCACCGGTTGGCGGCGAAATAAAAAAATAATTAAAAAAAATACTTTTTTTGTTACATATTTTTTAAGGTAAAAATGTCTCATTTGAAATGTTTTTGAAATATTTCTTAAAATAACTTTAGTTTTTTTTCGGTTTTAGTTTGTTATAACAATAGTTTTGTCATATATATATATATATATAATGAAAATTAGCATTGAAATTTTATGAATTAAAATGAAAATTAATTAATTAAGTAATTTCAATTTCAAAATTAAGTTCAACTGAAACTGCCTATTCAATTTCGTTGCTATGGAAGCAAAAAACTTACCCGATATTGAAATATATTACTGCAGCATTCTTCATCTAGTCTTTATTTTGAAATACGCTTAAGTCTATGAAAATAATTTATATATATATATATATAATTATTTTTACAGTATTAAAATTAAATAGCTGCTGAAACAGGCAATATATGTAATAAATATAATAGATGTATTAAACTCTCTCATTCTTTAAATTTAAATTCATTTAATACCATTTACAAGCATTTTAAATATCTATTAACAAACAATTTTCTGTTGCATGAAAATCGTTTGTTTTTGGCGAGGATAAATGTTGCTCGCCAAATCGCCTGTTGCTTTCGTCTTCTTACGCCAAATATTCGAGAGTATTTCCTTTTTACAAAGTTTCTACTGTTATTTCGCCGCTAATTTTGACTTATCATTTATTACATACATGAGTAGTTTAACTAGTAGTTTTTTCAAAATTTTTTGAGTATGTCCACTATGGAGACCTTGTTTGTCAGCACTAATGAATCATTATGATAAGTAACAGCTTTTATTCATAATAATAGTTGCCATCCACCTGGTTTCCTTTAACGAAGAAACGTTTTATTCTTTAGAAATATGTGTCGTTCAACATTATTATCTACGGACTATGATTAATAGTTTGTAAAAAAAAATAATATCTAACGTAAGTTACTCATAAAATGCCACAGTTTATCATTGATGAATTTTTGCTACATTAATCTTTTAACGTGTTCTTAAAGCTTTAGGTGACTAAAGACTGCGTCTAGCGCATTAAGGCCCCACACGAGGCACAGAAAGAGACCCGGGTGAAGTCTATGGGGGCCTTTTCAAGAGTCTTTTCAAATATCTCGCTCAAATTTGAGAATGATTAACAATTTTTACAATAATTTGATAATATTTGAAAATGAATAAGTAATTAAAGATTATATTTAATTGAAATTTAGAAAAAATATTTAATTTAAGGAAACTATATGTGATCCTATATCACAAGTCCCTCCACCTTTTAAGTATATTTTTCATTCTCGTTTTTCTTACTATTTAAACATTTAAACTTACTCAAAAAGAGAAAAAACTACAGTATGTCTTTAAAAAAGTGTGAAAAAGAGAATTTCGTTCATTGAAATTTAGAATCCACTTGAACGAAATGCGCGCCAAACTGGTTTCTCCCACCGATCCCACCAGCCACCAAGACCTATTTCGTCTGTATTATACTTCTTTTGTTATAAAAATGGAAGCAGAAAAACTGCTAAGAATGGATCACCGCCAAAAAAGACAAATGAATGCTTCAAGAATCGAAGAAGAGAACAAAGGGATCCGTTATCTAGTCGATTCCTCATCTAAGGTTTTACATGTTTAGATTTCTTGTATTTTTTTCTACACTCTTTTACAAACATTTTCTAATTGTGATGAATGTATATATATATATAAACTAACTAAACATATAAGCATATTTCATAACTTCCTTTCTTGAACTCTAATTACTAAATATGAATTAACTATTTTCAATTCTAACCGCATCAATGAAACAAATGCATTTAATTTGTCAACCTTCCTTATAATATAGAATAACGCAATATATCAAGGATAATTTTAACAATTTTTATGCTAATAATTACTTTTTTATTTTAAAAATAAAACTATCTAATTGCATTAAACAAGACCAAAATAAATATTTAATATTATTTGTGTTATAATATGTTACGTTTTTAATAAATGGAATTTTCAATGAACATGAATGTAAATACATTTTAGTTAACCTGTAATGAAAAAATGTTTAATAACTTATAACTTTTATTAATTTTAAAAGTTTTTTTTTTAAATGATTAATCATCAGACTAAGCATTAAAAATTATTTTATTTAAGAGCAACGTAAAACATTTAAGTTGAATGAAAAAAATGGGAAAATACCTTTTGTGTCACTGAATGCACATAATTAATGATCCCAAGTACAGAAAATAATTTTTATACTCGTATGCAGAATAAAAGAGATATGCTATTATTTATATTACATAAATTCAGTAAATGAATATTTGTTATTTTAAAGGTTGTTCAAATATAAATGATGATACTTTTAACTTTCCGTTTTATATATATATATAAATATAAAAGATAATTTATTTTAGAAAATTATTGGCCAGATTTTACTTTTATTTCTTAAATGTTTTATCTTGATAGTCATATAATTTTTAGTATTACTTAAATAAAGGATACAAAGATAAAGTGCACCATTCGTTTTATTTTTGATATTCGTCTAAAAAATAAAACAAACAAAATTTAATGTAACCATTGTGCTGTGTTTTAAATATATGTTTTAAAAAATTGTTTTGGGGACCATCCTTATACTACATTAGTACCAAACTCAATATAATATACTACAGATAGTTCAAGCATTTTAAAAAGAACCCATAATTTGGGTAAATTTTTCGGAAGCCTTAATGTACAAAACAGAGAGTCATTCATTTAAGTGAATGCGAGACTTGGAACCCTATGGGAAACATGTGAGCTTTAACCCTTTCAGGGTTAAAGCACTTCTGTTCATAAAATACTAAAATGATTGAATAACACCGGAATTTAAAAACAAATTTATTTCATAATATATAAATGTTTTTTTTTCGTTCTTTGTAAAATTAAAATTTTCATTTAAAAATTCCGGTGTCAGTATGGCATTTCGCAATTCAAATTAAGTGTTACTCTGGGCGCGTATACGCGCTTATAAACACGAAAGGGTAAAAACTCTTTCTTTGGAAACTACCCGATCAATTTTGGTGAACATTTCAATCCATATTTACTAGATTATTCTCAAGGCATACGGTAGACATTTTGTTTTCTGCGACTAATTTTTCGGCAGTTTTTCAGAACTGCCTGTCACGTGAGATCTTATATTTATACTTTACCACATTTGTTTTCTTATTAATGAAATTGCCTGGATATTTTAGGAGATGGTGGATTTTTTGTACATAAAAGTACATTTTTTGTGGAGAGAAAAACTAAGACATATTTAACTTGTGTAATGTTTTTGCATAATTTTATCAAACAGATGAATTAAAGTATATATAAACACCTAGATAAAATTTAGATGCATATAATAAATTAATTTAAAATATTTAATACGCGAATCATCACATTGCTAACCAAGTTTAGAACGAAGAGAGTGAAAAATGTCGAAGACGGGGATCGAGCCTAGAACTCTTGTAATAGCGCTCCAAGTGTTCAACCATTTGAGCTATGAGGACGATGCCCGGCTTAGAATGTATCACTTCATATTTTGGTAAGGCTGCAACAGCAGCTCGAAATGGAATACTCTTCATAAGCATAAAATTCTGTGGCGTGACATGAGAGGCAAACAAACACAGCGTCGTTAAATACATTATATGTATTCACACATTATTCACGTATTAAATATTCAAAATTTTCCAGCGTAATTTCACGGTTTAAAGTTAATTTCAAAATTAATTAAAATTTTATATTAATGTAAAATGTTAGAATAAAATTAATCCCAGAGGGCATGGCATCCTAGTGTTTTGTTCCTTTGAGCAATTTAGGAATTATGAAGAGTTAAATTTTGAAAACTACTAATGTCAAATGTTTGTGCGAATGGTAACAAATCAGATTGCAAAGGGCATAATGTTTTAAGCATAAATCAAATAAATTTAACGAAAGCTCTACAATTTTTATTGCATATTTGTATACTGAACTACATTTTTAATTATATTTAATGCCCATTTTTAGATTTTACGATTTGATTAAAATGTACGTCAAATAATTATAACGTTACATTAAAAAGAACATATAGCATTCTGGTTATTACAGATTTTCAAACAACGTGAGGTATGATAATACATTAAAATATTTAACTATTAAAAAAGATAAATGTTTGTCGACAATTTTGTGACAAAAATTACCAGCTGAACCTTTCTTTTCCGTGGCATAGGTCTATCTACTCTCTTATGAAAGGAGTCTGATTCTCTTGCTCTAGATATTTATCTGTTTGAAGTAATAGCTGAAGTATGTAAACGACAAAAGTCTGTCTTTGTAAAAATCACTTTTCAGAGATATCTGCTATACGAGCAAAACACTCCCTAAACTTTTCAACGCATGTTTTAGCCTCCATATTCTTCATAACAAATGCTTCGACCCATTTAGAATATGCATCTACAATTATTAAAATCATTTTTCCCTTTATAGGACCTAAAAAATCTGCATGAACTCTTTCAAACGGGTAATTAGCTTTGTTTCCTGAAATGATTTTGCATTTCTTAGGCTCTGGTCTAGATTCAGAACAAACGCTACAATTTTTGACAAAGTTCTCAGTATCGGAATCTAACCCAGGCCACCAAAAATAAGCCCTAGCATTACATTTCATTTTAACTATACCTTCATGAGTACTATGAAGTTCATTAAGTAGCTGTTTTCTATACTTTGTTGGGATCACAACACGATAGCCCCACATTATTAAACCCTTATCCACATTTAATTCATCTTTACGACTAAAATACTTTTTAATCTCACCATCAGTAACATTTTTAGGGAATCCATACGTTATATAATTAAACAATTTTCCTAAAATTGGGTCTCTTCTTGTTTCAGATCGAACTTTAAACAAATCAATCGGAACATCATTTTCGATAAAATGGACATAATCATATTCTTCGGGTTCTACCAACTTGTTATCAAATACTGGGTATCTGGATAAAGCATCTGCCTGTGTGTTTAGGTTACCTTTTATATGTCGAAAAGTCTAGTTAAACCCTGATAAAAATAGTGACCACCTTTGGAGCCGTCCTGCCACCATAGGTGGTAAAGTACGGTTTTCTCCAAATAAAGCTAATAGTGGTTTATGATCACTTACCAATTCAAATTTAGTCCCTACCAGATACTGATAAAGCTTTCGACATGCCCAATAAATGGCTAAAGCTTCCTTATGTATCATTGAATAATTTTTCTCCGCTGGACTATAAACTCTGGATATAAAACAAATTGGTCTGTCAGATTTGTCGTCCAATACATGTGATAACACGGCCTCTATCCCATTTTGACTAGCATCACATGATAATCTTAAAGGTTTAGACCTATCAAAATGAATCAGAACTTGGTCTGATGTTAATTCTCTCTTAGCATTTTCAAAGGCTTGTTGACATTTGGTAGACCATTTGAAATCTACATCTTTTTGTAACAAATCATACAAAGGTTTCATTTTTGGTGATAAATCTGGAATAAATTTTGAATAATAATTAACCATCCCACAAAATATTCGAACATCATTAACATTACGTAGTTTAGGAAAATTCAAAATTGCTTTAACTTTAGTATTATCTTTTTGCAAACCATTTTTACTGATAGTGTGTCCTAGATATTTAATACTGTCTTTAAAAATTCACACTTCTTTAAATTAACACGAAACCCAGCAGTCTGTAATCTCTCCAAAACTGCTTTTAAATTCTTTAAATGCTCTTGTTCATTACTACCAGTGACCAAAATATCATCTAACAAATTAACCGTTCCCCCAATTCCTTGTAAAGTTTTCTCAATTATTCTTTGGAGAATAGCCCAAGCTGGCTTAGTTCCGAAAGGTAAGCGGTTTACTAAATAAATACCATAAGGTGTGCTCCATGCTAATAATTCTCTAGTTGAATCATCTAAGACTAACTGATTATATGCATTAGATAAATCTAATTTACTAAAACTTTGTCCTCCCTGTAACGCTGAGAAAAGTTCCTCAATCCTAGGCAGAGGATGGTTATCATCCTTCAAATATTTATTCACAGTGATTTTATAATTTGTAGTGTCTTTACTATACATAATTAAGTAATTCATACGAATCCATTAAAATAAATAAAATAGACACAAAAGTTGCGTATTCATTTCATCTTTATTACAATTTTAACAACCGTGGAATTTGCCAGATCCACATAAGTAAATTACATAAATAAATATTCATCAAGTTGAGTTGAACAATAAATATAAAACATATGGAGGTTGATATATGGAGTGAGAATACATTACAATACCCTCCTCTACAAGTTAAGACGTACAACTGGTTTTATATGACGCTTAGGGCGTTCATGTATATTTAATTTTACTGGTTGTGAATCACTATTGTCTCTATAACATTTTAATTCATTTGTATGAGAGATTGTTGGTTTTAATGATATATTTTGATCAGTAATTGCAGAATAATTTTGAGGTTCGTCTGATGGTACATCAACATCCGTATTTGGATATGGAAGTTCATTATCTCTATCAATGACAAATAAATCCTATTAATAATAAGCCCGATGTAGGTAGGGGTTTTTCGATAGCTTCATCGCTTCAAGTCCGCCCTTCCCGGATTTTAGTGTCTTTAATTTATGTAATTTTTCTTTAAAATGCGCATGAAAAAAAATCTGCCTCTGGCATCTAGAAAATAAATTGTGGCTTTAGAAAAAATAGTTCCATATCATTCTTATAAATTCTAGTTCCCTTTGATAGCGTGTTCTAGTCAATATTCCGATTGAGTAGACCAAAATTGTCTTGTTCCCAAAACTAGAAAAAAACGGGCTTTGAGCTAGATTTTCAAAATGATATTCATAACAATAACTTCTGTTTTCATAAATCAGAATTTCTAGTTCCCTGACTTTCTAAGATAGGTATTAGACCTAGAATTTAAAGACACATTAACTACAAAATATAATATCCTAAAGCAGAAAACATGGTCATAACTGGAAATGTTAAAAATTAAAACTGTTAAAAATTCGATTTGACACAGTTTTTTGAAAATTATTTATTTGTTTTTTATTGCCTTTAAAAATCGCATATTTTACAAGTTACCGTCATTAAAGAAACATTGTTGTTTAATTCTTCAAGCATTATCGAAATAAATTTATATAAAAATAATATTCTGTTTTATACAATATTTTTTGTATTCTTTAAATTACAGAGAGACTAAGTGAAATTAATTTATCTTAATTAATATACGTATTACGATTTCTCTGTCATTGGTGATTCTTTCAGCTACACAACAATTAGAAGAAGAGTGACAGATAGAGAATTCGATATTAACTAATTATATTTTATGTGTTTTTATAGCACGTTAAGTTAAAGTTTACTAAAAAAAGCACTGCTGCTTCTATAATTGAATTTTTTGTAAGTTTCGATTTTCACCGCCTATATTTAGAAAACTATCTCATGTAAATATATGAAAACGCATAGTTTTATAGCAAAATATACGATAAACTTGGTAAAAGAAATAGTGTTTAAATCGAATAATTTTTTTAACTGCTATTTAACGTTGAAAATGCAAACATTTACTCGAATGTTAGAATAAGTAATTTTAAACATGTAAAAAATGATTTCAAACATAAAACTAACAAATTATTTTTTTTTTCAAATTTGCAATAAGTAGAACATTACATACTTCACTTACATATTGTCAATTTTTAAGTATTAAATAATCACGTTAATCATTTTTAATGTAAATAAAGTATAAAAATTCAGAACTTAAACACAAAATAGAAACACACATTGGTATATTATTATTATTTTATTTACAGTATTAGAGGATAATTATAAATATCAAGCCTCATTATAACACTACGCATATCATACGGAATACGAAATAGAATTAGAATACAGAATAAAAAAATAAATTATAATTCATTTATATTGTTTCATTCAATCATTAATTCTTTTCAGTTCCATTCTTTCAAATATATACATTATTTTTTTAATGAATAAGAATCTTTCAGCAAAATAATATTTAAATTTTCACTGGTTGCAAACTTCTGTATTTTCATTTCTTAACGAATTCAGGCTTGGATATTACTTTGAAAATTTCCCTTTGAATATTTAAAAATTAAGCTTGCAAATAATTTTATTCAATAAGATAGCTTTTTTCAATTAGTAATTTAAAAACCTTTAAATATTAGCTAATGCTGTTAAACTTAAACTATTAAAATTTTCTACATCATTTTAAAATTTTAGAAAATATGTGATTTCAACGAATGGTATTTTATAAGTATACAAATGTTATTAAAATGTAATTTGTAAAACTGCTTCCTATCTTTGAATTGCAGCTATTGAGAGACAGTTATTTATTTAAATAAAATCATAAAATTTAAAGAAAAGCAAGAGAAATAATAATATTTTTTGATACCTTTTTTATGTAATCCACGAATGAATCTGAATGAATTTGTTTAAACATGTGATTTCAACGAATGGTATTTTATAAGTATACAAATGTTATTAAAATGTAATTTATAAAACTGCTTTCTATCTTTGGATTGCAGCTATTGAGAGACGGTTATTTATTTGAATAAAATCATAAAATTTAAAGAAAAGCAAGAGAAAAATAATACTTTTTGATACCCTTTTTTATGTAATCCACGAACGAATATTTGAAGAACAAATGTGTTCGTTCCGATAATAATTAAAATAATAATGACATCAATTCTTTTTAACATGCCACAGCTGTTTTAGTTTTCTCAGGCGCATATTTCATCTAAATTACACTTTTAAGGACTCTTGCGAAATTATTAATTAAATTTTTAAACCAAGACTGACTATACGCTCACGAGACAGCCATTTTATTCTGCAAACTCTCTGTGCCTATTCAAATGTTGTTGCTTTTCACATTGTCTGCCGTTTCCGGTTTCTGAAAACAGGCGATTTTTTTTATTTCTTTTGTTCTTATATGCTTGTATGCTGTAATATTATAACAAAAGTTCTCTAATTAAAAAATCCGATTTAAAAAAAAAATAAATTATGCTTTTTTTCGACTTGTTTCAAAATAGTTCAAATTTTATAAAAAGCTCAGTTTTTTTTTTTTTTTTTTTTTTTTTTTTTTTTGTCAAATATAACAATAATTATACTGATACGGATGGCAAACAAAAAAAGAATGATTTAAATTTTTAGAGTTGTTAATTTTTTTAAAGTAATTTTAAAACAGAAAGAAACTCAACAGCTTTAAAATTCTCGTAAATTCCCGCTGAATTACTTATACTAATTCTCGAGCATCTTCCTATATTATCGCTGTCAACCTTATTGAAAAATTTCTGCAAATAAATGCGGACTCAAGAAAATTGTTCCAATTACAAGAATTCTAGTTTATGAATCTGTTCTGGAAATTAAGTAATAATTTCTCACAGTTCAACCGATTCGTATTAGTTATAATTCGTAAAATACAGTTTCGTCATCTTTTCGTCATCTATCGCGGCAAAACTGTAAATTTGTACTTCTAATTTAACGAATATTTTATAGGCCCTTATCACTTGGACTACATAAATTTTCATAAAAATCTGCTTACGGATTAGGTATTTAATTTATTTCCGCTAATTTCAGGTGCACTGAGAGATTAAAAGTCTGGAATTCCCTGACTGATTCTACCATCATTGATAGGAAATTATTTTCTCTATAATTCAACAAAAATCAGTGCCAACAAAGGGTTCCTAAATATTAATGTTATTTACATAATATGTTTAGCGACAGTGATATGCCAAATAAAAAGTCATTTTGCATGTCGTTTGTGCAGACAGTCATCCGAGAATATGTTAGTTTTAGATTTGCCTTTTTAAAATATACTTTTTATAACTTTAAAGATTAAAATAAGTTTAAGTCAGAGTAAGATAAATTTAGATGTGCAACTGCGTGTCTTCTCTAATTTGATTTCAACAAACAAAATTTCAGATTTCAAACTTGAAATCTTGCATGTTTGTATTTCTTTGCTGTAAATTTCCTGCGGTTTCCACTATTGCTACAAATTTTTAATTCTTATGTTATGCATTTTTACGTTCCAAACATATAATTTAAGGATAATATTGCAATCGCTACTTGTGCATGTGAAATGATATGACAACTTCAAAACTAATTTTTCTGATTCGAATATGTTGTAGGTTACTATCGCAAGGATTAATATAATTCGAAAAAAATCTACCTACAGTTTTGGTATTTAATTCATTTTACACTAATTTCAAATAGTTTTGCTACTAGGGTAAACTGATAGATTGTTATCCATAACTACTGATTAATAAAATGAATTGAGCCGGAGCAATGAAAAAAGCAGTGTTGCAGCAGTAAAAAAAAAAAAAAAAAAAAAAAAAAAAAAAAAAAAAAAAAAACTGAAAAGCCAGCACTCGATTTCAGCCGATTGCATTGTTTAATAATTTTTTAACCCTTTACCTACCGACGGTACTTGTAAGTACCATTAAAATTACGTATTTTAAAATTCTTTTAACACATCAATTAGTTGCAATATTGTTTAGAATGAATTACAAATACATTGCTTTATTTTATTCCAAAAGCGTTATTGGTTACTCAAAACAAAAATATTTTTTATAGAATGATTTACTTTGTCTTTGTATCTTTCCAGCTTTCTTGGAGCTGAGGGAGGGGAATTGGGCTTTTTCAATTAGGAATTATTTCTATATTTATATTGCGGGAACATCATATTTGTACATTTTATAATTCTAAAAATATTTACAAAACAATTTAAAATAAAGATTGAGTAGGGTCATAAGTATTACACATAATCCCTGTAAATTAAAATTTAATTAATCCTTCTAAATCCTCCAATCCTTCTAAAATCTTTCAACAATTTATTACGTGATTATGTAAATCTTTTAATTTAGTTTAAACAATTTACGCAAAATGCTTTATAATGTAAAAATTTCATGGATTCATAATGCGGTAGATAAAGGGTTAATGCCTTTTTATCTAGTACATACTACAAATTCGTACTACTGTTCTGTAGGTCAAGTAGAGTCATTTCAGATTTGACTTACAGTTTCAAGGAAAAAATATATTACATCATTTTTCCAATTATTGTGTATGATTTGAAAATAATACCATATGTATTTATTATTTATTTTCTTATTTAATGGCAGAACTGAAAGATGTGTTTAGATGCTGTAAATAATTTTAATAATTTTTATATAAGTCCTTTAATAACTTGTATTTTTTTTCTAGTATTTAATTCATTTTATAACATTCTACTTTTAAATTGCACATGCACCAACTTCTTTACATTTTCTTCTTTTTTTTTATTTTCTAGATCGTACTTTCTAATTATTGATTCTAAAAAAAGTAGATACTTACTAGTAATGTTTTAAAGAGTTCAGTAAAAATTTTGATTTAAAAATGCAGCACTTTGTCAACTTGTCATGTGATAAATCTTGAAAAAGTAATTTAAACATTTCAACTCCTACCTATTCAAATTTCACAATAGTCCTTTACAAATACTTTGACTTTAATGACATGGTAGCATCCCCATGATACTAGCATTCTTTATTCAACATTCCTTGCAATCTATAGAAAATTTTATTCTTCCACCATTAAACATTTCCAATGCTCTTTAAAGTAAGTATTTGCTCTCTGTGTTGTGCATCTTAATTGTTAAAACTCTTAGCCAGAAATTTACTACATGTTTTAAGCCCTGAGGTGGTGTTTCTCTAAACGAAAGCTTTTCTTGAATTTATATGAGACTTATAAACTTATAATATATTCATGTTCACTTGCATTTGAAATTCTCGATTGACGAAATATTATGCAAATCTCCTATGTCAAAAGTACGGACAATTTTTGAAAACATGTATATATTTACTACACTATGTCTATTAATGAACACACTGGCAGGAGTGACTGAGCTAAGCTCGGTGAAAATTAACTTTGTGTTGAACTGGATATAGTATTAACACTGTATCATTCATTTTGTATTATTACTGTAAAAAATGTTAGTTATAATAGTATTATTTTCCTGAACAATCAATAAGAAAACTATGGTTGTATGCACATGCTCATAAATTGTACTTTATTTTAAAACTTACAACGAAAGGATATCGATCCAAATCACTTTTTTAGCTCTACTCTAATTGGTTTAACCATGCATCTTGAATCCTATTACGAATGTATAAAAAATTTCTTCACATTCTGAAAGACAACATTTTTTTCAAGATATAGCCAAATTAGGATACAATTTTTTCATTTGGCGCCAAATACGTCTTTTGGCTTTCGTAATCTTAATACTCGATTTTTCGGCCTAATGTCGCCAATATTTTGTCAACCAACGCCAACTTATTGGCTGTTGTCATATTCTCGTAACTCTAACCCGTATTACCGAAAATGACTCACTAATCAAATTTGATCAAACATGTGAGTTAGCTCAATGGTCTTCAGGTAATCTAAAACAATGGAATATAAAATTGAATCAAAATCGTTTAAGCAATTTTTTAGGTAAAATTTGCTTGACAGCATTCAGCAATGAAGCGAAATGACCTACTAATATAATTTTGTTTAACGTGTGACCCAGCCCAATAGTCTTCTCGTGACAAAAAACGTTACATTACAAAATTTAGATAAAATTGATTGAGTATAGTCAGAATGACCCTAACCCATTATGACCTAAAATGACACATTAATCTAATTTTCGCGAGCATGTGTCCTAGCCCAATGGTTTTTCACTTGCCCGTAAACGATATAATACAAAGTATAGTCAAAATGGTACGAGCCATTTTCTACATAAGGTTAGCATAACCCACAAATTACCCTTGTAATTGAAATCTCTCGATGCTATAACATAGCACATTAATTTCCTCCAGTTTAAAAATTATTGCATACAAAATTTCGTTAAAATTGATCCTGCCGTTCTTTAAATATAAATAGCTTGACCCAGATCCTTTATGACCCTTTATGACCCATTAATCGAAATTTCTCGAACATGTGACCTAGCCCAATGATTTCCTCGTGCTAAAACAATGTTGTATACGAAGTTTCGTTAAAATCGAATAACCTGTTCTTTAGACATAACTTGACAAGACACATTATGATCCATCATGACCCACAAATGACTCTTATAATCGAAATTTCTCAACATGTGACTTAGCCCATTAGTTTTCTCTTGTCAAAAAACTGTTACAGGCAAAATTTCAATGAAATTGATTCTGCCGTCCTTTAAATATAAACAGCTTGACCCAGACGCTTAATGACCCAATATGACCCATTAAAATTTTTTCTCGAACATATAACCTAGCCCAATGTTTTTCTTGTGCCCCAAAACCTTAGAATGCAATTTTTAGTCAAAATTGCGTGCGAAATTCTTTAGATAAAAATAGCATGACCCGCAATGACCCCCAAAAATGTCCCACTAACCGAATTTTCTCGAACATGGTCCCTAACCCAATGGCCTTCTTGTAATCCAAAACGATAAAGTATAAAATTTGGTCAAAATTGTTAGAGCCGTTTTTTAGATAAAAATGGTTCGACCCATTATGACCCAAAAATGTCCCACTAATCGAAATCTTTCGATCATGTGATCCAGCACAATAGTTTTCTCCTGCTAAAAAACGATTGGATACAAAATTTACTTAAAATTGATCCAGCCGTTCTCTAGATATAAATAGCTTGATCCTGACCCATTATGACGCAAAATGACCACTAATGGAATTTTCTCGAACATGTGACCTAGCCCATGGTCTTCTCGTGCCCGAAAATGCTTGCCCAAATTTTCGCGAAAATCGTTAGAGCCGTTTTTGCGATAAAATTTACACACACACACAGAGACACACACAATTTTTGCTCACATTATAGTATAAGATATTATTTGTTTTAATTCATCTTCAAATGTTTTTATTGTATTACTGAAAGTAAATTCTTGTAATTTTATGTATGTTATTGTGTAAATTTTAATGCTTAAAATTTAATTTTTATTGTAATACGTAATTTATTTATTTGTAATTTATAATATGTCATATTTCTTGTAATACTTTCGTGTAATAAACATATTTCATGCATTTTTCTTTTTGAGCAACTATTGTAATTTATTATAAACCACGAAAACTTTAAAGGTTAATGAACTGAGATAACTGCTCTTTTCTAATACAGTTTTGTAGTTTTGTATTTTCTGTAATTTGATAATGCTAAGAAGTTCATAATTTCTTTCATTTTTAATGATGAAAAGAACCTATATTCTATGAAAATTTTTCTAATAGTAAGCTGCTTGATTAAAGATTGATAAAAATTCCTAATATATGAATATTAAATGTTTCAACGATATTTCCAAATATTGTAATCTAAATTGTACTTTGGAACAAATCGTACTTAAAACATCTATTTTATTTTTTTATTTATTCAGTTAGTGTAATATATGATAACCTGTTCAAATAATAAATAAATAAATAAATAAATAAACACTGGTAGCTTTTATTAGTTTTAATTTTTTATCTATAATTTGTTTTATACAATGAAACATTTTAATTATAAACTACACATTTTAAGTGTTTTTAATTGGCTTCAATGACATTTAATTGACGTAGAATTTAATAAATAACCCAATTCCTCAATAATGAAGACATTAATACTGGAGTAACACATGGATGGAACTGTTAGAAACTTGCAGTCATTAGTATATGTTCAAATAGGTCAGGTAAATTTCAAAAAGATCTTACCAACCTTTAATCCAAAGGTCTTTTTGTTCATTTTTTTTTACTTTATAAAATAAAGAGGACAATGGTTGCATGTTTTATCACTTATATATATATTTAAAGGTATTATTAAAAGCTATTTTTTAAAATGGTATTGTGAATAACATATTCATGAATATGTGCTCTTTTTGAGTAACCAACAAGCTTTTCTAAATTTTAATTCAATTTTTTTAGCAGAAATCCTATTTTTTTCTCTCTTTATTAGCTATGCACTAAACTTTGCTCAAATATTATACTTATTTTTCGAGACATAATGCTTTCACAGTTGCTTTTCAGTGGTTGTAAAAACTTGTTTATTTGACAAATTTAATAGAAATATATACTTATTTTTATAAAAAAATATTTTTAAATAAATTAAAAATAAATTAATTCAACGTTAAAATTAATTAGCTGTAAATCGAGTTAAAAAATAATAAATGATTTTTTCCTACTAAAACCGGCTTTCCTTAAACGGTTAAAACAAAACAAAACAACAACAACAAAAAAAATATTTTTTTTTTCTTTTTTGCTTGGTATAGCTGGAAAACCTTTGTGTACTGCTATCTTTATTTAGATTTAATTACTGTAAAATAAGTTTTGTTGTAAAAAAAAAAAAAAAAAAAAAAAAAAAAAACTGTATGCGAGGAATTTTTAAGCTCAAAATTTAAATGCGATAGAAAAGTGGAAAATCGTATTTAAGAGGCTCAACGTTTTAACGTAATTATGCTCTGTCATTAATAATTAACTTCCGTTAGAAAGAAAGTTTTAAGTAATGTTTTGCATTAAAAAATTGTACAGTTTGAATTATATATATATATATATTTTAACAGCAGCCTAAGCTTAGTTGACTACCCAATATAAACCGATCAAAATGAGACAAAGGATAAATTCATATTCCAAAATCCTATTTCAAATTAAGTTATCAAAGAAATATTACGCAATAAATAATGAATTATCAATTCGGTATTTCAATAATGGCAAAATTTATAAACAAACCCAGTAAAAGGCTCATTGAAAGATGATATATAGGTATTATTTTTTTTAATTATTATTTTAACTTTCAGAGCAGATTAGTTATTTTTTGAAAATTATCTGTCAATAAAAAATTAAACGTTAGTTATCTAAAACCATAAATTCGAAATCAAAAAAAGTAAAAAAAAAAAGAACTTCAAGATTAACAAATTCGAGTATAAGAAAAATTATTAATGATGCTTATCTAATAAGGTTTCTGTAATATTAAAGCGTAAAATTATTTTCATTTACTTTCTATAGAAATCAAATACGTCGGCTCTCGTTAATTCGAACTCGTCGGGACCACAAGAAATTTTCGAATTATTCGAAGCTCGAATTATGGAAAATATGAAATGAAAACATGCTTAATCTGGTACTATTACAAAGGAATTAATATTATAGTTTTTTTGTAATTTATTTCGTCTGTTATCATTAGAATATGATTTAATATAAAATTAAAATGTATAAATACATAAACTAATCATAAGATTAGAAACAAGCACAATGGAAGAAAAATTTAAAGCATAACTGATGGACAGACGGGGCATTAGGAAAGTGGATATCAAAGGCATGAGATTATATGTGTACTTGCTCGGAACTATTTTCGCCAAAATCAAAGAAAGAAAGTTATTCAAATGATATGACATCCGTGAGAAAGAAGATAAAAATTAAAAACCGGAATACTCGTTAGTTCTAATTAAACGAAGTCAAGAGAAAATGAGTTCGAATTGATGAAAATTTTTAATGTTATTCGGCCATTGAAATATTCGGGACTTCATATTTAGTTCGAATTAAGCGAAGATTCAAATTATCTGATTTAGAATTAGAGAGAGTCGACTGTATATTGTATAATTTTTTTGTGATAATTTATCTGTTTATAAAAAAAATAAGTCTTCTATCTATTGCTGTGCTAAACTAGATTAAAAAAACTCGATAAAGTTAACTAGTTTAATGAGAAAAAAATAATCTATATATATAAAAGGAATTCTGAGGATAATTGAGGCACAGATAGGCTCTCATCCTCTATACCTTTTATTTATAGAGATTTTACACAGCTTAGGTAAACGCAGAAGAAATATAAAACAGATAATGTATTTATCACAAAAAATCGTCTGCTAAGAAAATCTTTTTTCATTTTGAACTCTATAAATAAAAGGAATAAAGCAGAAGAAATATAAAACAGATAATGTATTTATCACAAAAAATCGTCTGCTAAGAAAATCTTTTTTCATTTTGAACTCTATAAATAAAAGGAATAAAGCAGAAGAAATATAAAACAGATAATGTATTTATCACAAAAAATCGTCTGCTAAGAAAATCTTTTTTCATTTTGAACTTCTATAAATAAAAGGACAGATAGGCTCTCAAACAGTGAATCGTCGAATATAATTGAAGAACAAATGGAAGAACAAATGGAAGAACAAATGGAAGAACAAATGGAAGAACAGATGGAAGAACAGAAAGAAGAACAGATGGAAGAACAAATGGAAGACCTCTTCATTAACAATAAAAAAAGATATGCAAACGAAACCCCAGAACACCGATCAAACATATCTGCCGGAAACTGACGAGACATGGCACAGAAACGTGAATGTGTGGGGTTGTAGAACTGGCATTCAGATAGTCTTCGGGCTACTGAGGGCGGGCAACCGTCTAGTCTATATATATAAAAGGAATTCTGAGGATAATTGAGGCACAGATAGGCTCTCATCCTCTATACCTTTTATTTATAGAGATTTTACACAGCTTAGGTAAACGCAGAAGAAATATAAAACAGATAATGTATTTATCACAAAAAATCGTCTGCTAAGAAAATCTTTTTTCATTTTGAACTTCTATAAATAAAAGGACAGATAGGCTCTCAAACAGTGAATCGTCGAATATAATTGAAGAACAAATGGAAGAACAAATGGAAGAACAAATGGAAGAACAAATGGAAGAACAGATGGAAGAACAGAAAGAAGAACAGATGGAAGAACAAATGGAAGACCTCTTCATTAACAATAAAAAAAGATATGCAAACGAAACCCCAGAACACCGATCAAACATATCTGCCGGAAACTGACGAGACATGGCACAGAAACGTGAATGTGTGGGGTTGTAGAACTGGCATTCAGATAGTCTTCGGGCTACTGAGGGCGGGCAACCGTCTAGTATAAATAATTGTTGTTTATGACTCGTATAAACAAATATATTATTTTTGAATGAGTATGCAATTATCTCTAATTGTTGTCTTATCACTTCCATTTAAGAAAGGATTTATTAACCCTTCAGTGCACGACATTTTCTATTTGTATGAAAAAAAAAACAATTGAAATCGATACATCGGTCTAATAATGAGAAAAATAGTTAAAAAGAGTTAAATTTCAAATTTTCGCTAAAATTTGATATTTTTTGGCGTGTACCCTGTATGCACAATTAAGGTATTTTAAACATTGTATTGTTATGATTTTCAGTTAAATGGGCTTAAACTAATTAATTTTATCTGTTAAATACTCTATAACATTTTTGTATTAATATTTTTCAGTATTTAGTAAAAATAATAAAAGTAGATTTTACCTTAATAACTTGATCGAAAATTTGTTTGATTCCAAAGAATAATTTTTATTTATTTATTTATTTATTTATTTATTTATCTATTTATTTATTTATTTATTTATTTATTTATTTTGTCAAATACAATTATCTGGCATGGATCAATTATTTCCTTCTTTGTGCTGTTCTTGATCAGTTACAGCGATCATGTTTTCCAAATTCATGGTGTATAATGATAATGCAGTGTTTTTATGTATGTGAAACATGTGGCACATTTTGCAGTGAAGTGTTAAGTTGCTGTGGTATTTGAGGAACTAACACTGAGGAAATACAACTCAACCACTTTTGAAAAATATTTATTTGGCCAACGGTACATCAAACTAGACTTTTCGTATCATGAGTCAGGGTTTGACAAATATTATATTCAACGTTGTCCCCCTTTTTTTTTCGTCTAGAACGAAAAAATTATTTAGCATTTTATGCAACATACACTAAGACTAAATCATTAAATTTCATATTTATGTAGCGTTCTGTCTATAATTACTTAAAGGTTGTTTTGACGTTTGTAAGTATAAAGGAATAAATCTCTTCTTAAAAAGTATTTACATACACTTGCAGAATACATATTATCTCACATTTTTAAACTAAAAATAAGGTATCAAAGAACATACAACTTTGAGTTGAAACCTCTAAACTACATAGATTTTACAATAGGCTTGAACATTGTTTTGCTGCATGACAATAAACAAAACAAGGAAATAGGTTATGTGAAAAGTTACAAGTAATAAAAAAAATACCATTGTTAAATCTCTCTACGTTTTAAACTTTTTTTTGTCGTACATAATTAATAAAAGCAAAAGTCGCATTTTAAATTTACAATCTAATTAAGGAAGACTTTAATTAATTATTTACAAGGCGAAAATGTTCAGTTTCCAATGATATAAGCAATGTAAGAATATTATTTGAGGACTTTATCATGTCGATTAGAAAGAATGATAATAAAAGTAGATTCTTCAAACATCGGATAATAATTTAAACTTATGTTTTTTATATAAAAAAATCATATGTATTGCAAAATTAAATTTGAAAAAATATTATAAATAAAATATTTATTTATTTAGAATGTATTTCTATTACATGAAATTAATTTATATATGCTTTTAGAAGCTTTTTGAATTGAAATGTAAATTTTAATAAATAAATTAAAATCAAACTAAGATATGTAAATCACCACTACTGAAAATGCAAATATGTGAAGGAAAAACTAAATATATTAAATAAAAAATTCCTTATATAAAAATATATTAAGACAAAACATATAATGAAATAATAAAGATAAGGCAATTCATGAAACCACATATTCATGAAAAGATGATTTTCTTTTCTACATAAGTGCCAAGTGATTTGAGACTTTTACTATGCCCCTTTATAATCTTCAAAAATACTTCCAAGAAAAAATCAGGGCTTTGCATACGAAAGAAGCATTAAACCGTTTCGGTAATTTCGGGACTGCTTCTAAAGCTGTAGTCAAACATTTCTTTGGCATATAATGGTCGCGAACTTCCGTCCAGGTCTCGGTCTGCCCAACACTTATTGATGCCTCTCTGTGGAAGTCTATGGGCCAGACGTGATGCCGAAACAATAGTTGTGAAGATAGTGCTGCCAACTCACTGAAGGGCATTACCAAGTGTTGGTCAGACCGAGAGTATGGCCGGGCTTGCACTGTCACTACTGACGAAAGAAATGCTTGACTACAGCTCTGGAAGCAATGGCAAAATCACACAAGTGGTTCAATGGTTTTTTCGAATGCAAAGCCCTACCTTTTCCTGGAGGGCTTTTTGAAGTTTATAAAGGAGGTGGGGCAAATGTCACTTGCCACTTATGTAGAAAAGCAAAGTTACGTCTTATCTTTAATGTTTTATTATATGTTTAGTCTTTCAAACACACATCTTTCCAGAGTCGCGCCAGAAAACACATTTTCGGTTTCTCCTTTCGAATAATGGTGGTATCTTGATTATCATATTTCTATGAAAAATATGTAAAATAAGTGTTTTACAAGAATTTCAGGTAAACCGCGTAAGAAATTCCATTACCATATGTTTGTATAAAAAATTGCGCAATTATATACATATTTCAAATATGTACAGTTCATTTATAATAATTTTAAAAACAATTCTATGTATTCTACAATTCTATTAATTGAAGACAACAAAAGATATTAATAACTTATTATCTCAAATAACTCATATTTATTATTAAATTAATATAATATTTATAATGTTATAAGATAGTTAATGAAAGGATTAAATGGCTTAATAATGAAGTAAATAATAATTTGATAGCATTTTATCTGTATTTGTTTTACGAATAAGATTTTAACGGTGGAGAACATTAAATATTTAAATTACATAAATTCATTTTCGATATGATAAAAATATATTGTTATTTTAAGTTTTATTAATATTTTAAGACATTCAAATGAATATTTGTATTACTTGTTAAAAATATAATGCCATTTTTAGTTAATAATTACTTTCAAAATATAAATACAAATTTACTAGCTTTATTATAATATATTACGTACTAAAACAAGAAATTTTCAATATTATAATAAAATAATTTTGATTTAATTTTTAAAGATAAAAAAAAACGTTTATTTCCAAAAAGTGTAATGAAAGAAATTTACCTTTCAAATACACCTGATTTTAACAATAATTTACAAATAATATATTATATTTCATTTCCGTATAATAAAAGAACACTTGCTACATTTTCATGTCAACGAAGTCCAAACATGCAATATGTCATAAAAGAAAACTGTCTTTGCAAACAAAATTGAGAACTTGATCCGATGATGCTGTGAAAAGAAATACACATCTTTCAATATTATCATTATTTTTTGTCTAGCCGATTACAAAGAAAATGTGATATTTTTTGAATTAAGTAAAATAACTGTTTACAATCAATATTTTACTGTCTTGTAATTTAATTTATATGTATAAACTTTTTTGTTTATTTATGCCATATATATCTACCTTATTAAGGTATTTTACGTATTGTGGCTTATTTGAATATAATAGCAAAATATTGTATGTTTTAATAGCGTTAAGATATGTTTGAAGAAATTTTTTGTATCTTTGTAAACTGACATTTAAGTATAAAAGTAAAGGGTATATAATTTTTTATGTGTAAAGATTTGTGGTGTTTACAATATTTGTTTTGTTTTCAAAAACTTACATAGTCTTAAATTGTTAAGACATTAAATTAAATTGTTAAGACATGGCCAAGTGGTAAGATCAACACGCCGCTAATCGCTTTCTATCGTAGGAGGCAGTGGGTTCGAATCTTACAGGCTCCATTGCGTACACTCTTTGTGTGGAGTTCCCGGTTGTACCTCTCTTGTATTGTTTCCTTGAGCCTGTAACATTGACGATGATTTATAAGCAGGCTTCACGTAGAGCACAAAAGTCAGATGTATGTTGTTCAATAAACAAACAAGACATTAAATTAAGAATGTGCATGAGATATTTTTTTACTTAATAGTGAAATATTAAATATTAAAATATGTTCTTTATAAATTTTAAATTAAATTTCTGTTCTAATACATTTTATCAGCAATCATAGTAGTTACGCCGCAATTATTAATAGGAAAAATATATCTTAAACCATGGAAAAGAAATCTTAAAGTTTTGCTTGAGTGCTTCGAAACATTTCTTGTGGCTTCATAGGCACACAGAAACCGAAAACATCTACTTAATTCATTATATGCTAGATGTTAAAATACACGTTAATATAGACCACACTGTAAAAAAAAAGTCGATCTACTAAAAAAAATTTAACAATCCTTGTAATTACTAAAGAATTTTTAGTAATCCTACTAGGTTACATGCAATCTGTAAGAATTACAAGAAAAAAGCTAGGAACGAATAGAGTTAATAGTTTTACATATTTAGTAGCTATTACTAAAACTCACTTGGCATGGCCCTGATAGCCTAGAGGTCATAGCACCGAACTCCAGGCTGAAAGTACCTGAGTTCGATGCTGGCCGCAGCCAAATATGCACCAAATGTGAATAAAGGGATTATGAAAATCCTGTCATAGCAGTTACTATGGGACTGAACTTTCCCTCCCCTTTAGAAACATGTCAAAATAGTGTAGGTAGCAATGTTTGGTGCTGCCATCTATTACGGCTTTACTGAAAATCTTCCGATTCAGAAGTCTCTCTTTTTACCCATTGGATGCAGCTCGAAAAAAACTCCTGCCCTTCGGGCACACGTAATGTTACTATAAAATTTTTTGAGCTATTACTAAAATTTGATTGGTGGCTCATACTAAAAAGTTTTAAGTTAATAATACAAAAAAATTCTTTTGTTCAGTTTACAAAAGAAATGTTTGTTTCACTTGCAAAAAAAGTTTGCAATGGTTACTAAAAAATTCTGTGGAATAGAAATTTACTAAGAAATTTTTAGTAACCTCTTGATTTTTTTTTTACAGTGCAGCCATAGTTATGCTTAATCTTTTTTTCGTGTGGGTTACAAACAAACATTTCCGGTGGCTGAAACATGATAAAATAGTGTATCTAAAGTAGTAAGACTGATTTTCTTTTAATATAGTATAAGTAGTATATCAAAGTATTAAATTAATATAATGAATTTAATTTTAACTAGTATGGCTCAGCAATTATACCTAAAGAAATGTTAGAAAAAAATCCGCTATTTCGAAACATTGAATCTTAAAACTGATTTCTATTGAAAATGTTGTAAGAAGCGGTTGCTACGTTTGTTGTTATAAAAATATTCTAAAACATTTGCACGATAGTCGAGAAACACTAAAAAGAAATATTCGTTGTATAGTAAGCATAAAATGTGTTAATATAAAAATACAGGATTTCATTCCTAATAAAACTATCAGGCAATCAGTACTCAAATTATAATTAAATTACTTATATCAGTACTCTAATTATAAACTTTTGTTAAATGCAAAAAAATTGCTTTCTTTATTTTTAAAAATATATAGTGTAAATTTAATTTAAAATAATGTTCGATTATTGTTGTAGCATAAATTAGGACTACTTGGTAACACTGATTAAACTGATAATACCTTTTGGCTAAGAACACGATACATTTATTTTTATATATTTTAAATCGTTAATAAGAATATCAATATTTTTCGTTTTGTGAAAACATAAAAAACGTATAGTTCTTAATCACTTAGTCTTTTATGTATGGCAAAATAGAGCCCCTTTATACAATTACTTAATACTTAGAAAAAATCATGCTTCTTCTGTGTTTTTTTTTTTTTTTTAATAAATTAATCATATCGCTATTAAAAAATGTTATCTGTTATAATCAAGAGAAATATTTTAATCCCACTGTATGTTCAATTGCATCAACAACTTCCAAATAAATAAAAAAATTAATTAATTTTCATTGTAGAATGTCTAAATGCAATTTTTTTGAAATTTTAAGACACTCCTTATTACAAAACACAAATAAGAAAACTGTCACATTCTGTTTATATATATATATATATAAAAGAGTTGCTAATGTATTATATTTGTTACTTAAAGTAATTACTTTTGAAATTGCATTTAGCGGATAGTAATTTAATATGTAAATTTATTCAGTATAGAACAGATGTCACATAAAATATTTATAAATGCTTCTGAAAACCGTAGTAAAATGTCTTATTAAACTTTCAAACTTAAAGTTATTTTACATTAAGTTTTATGTTTTCATACATTTCCAAAATCTAAAGTTTTTATATGTAAGTTTCTAGAACAATTGAAACCACACCTTTAAGGCACTTATTTTCCGAATCTTTCAATGTTCATAACGTTATTGATATTTTTGTATAAAAGTATTTCTGAATGATGATCTTTCCTTTATGTAATGGTGCAATGCCTGTCATTAATTGATATCTACTCAAAATACTTGTAATCAGTGGTAGTAGCAGCATAACGTCTGTTTATATTTTATTTAAATTTGCATTTTGACACCAGTACAACAAAGCATAACGTTGACTAATGTTTCTCTTCCACAAAAAATTAAATTATGGATTTTTATGAAAAATTGCTTTAATTAATGAAATATAAACATTCATTAAATTGAAATTGTAAAACATTTATTTAATCATTTTGAATAAGATGGATCATACAATAAAAAAAATTTCATTTTTCAACATTTTTCGCGTAATCACATAGTAACAATAAATAGGCCAAAACTCTTTCGTTATTTCACAGAATTTAAGAGTATAAAAATTTACTTCTTACTCTATTGCTTTAATTTTAAAAGACGGAACATGATTCCAAATTTTTTATTTGTGCATAAGAAAAAGGGAATTAATTAAAATGTTTCCTTTTAAACGTATAATTAAACAGCAGAGAATTTAGTTTAAGGCTGAAAAATGTGTTCATCTAGAATGTAAGCTTTCCTTTCAACAAAATATGCGAAGAACAAAAAACATTCATTTTCCGCGTTTAAGAACATAGACTGCTTTTAAGTATGAAATATGAGTATTTTTTTAAAAGAATTTAAGCAAATTAGTTTTCTACTGCTGCTTATATCTAAGATTTACTTTGAGCTTAAAATTTCGGGTTGTTAAATAAGTTTCAAGGGATTCCTTTTTTACGTGTAACTTATTATTTAATTAAAATATTTCTCATCTATTTAATTTTTTTTTTTAATTTTGTTTTTTTTTCGATAAAATTGTGTAAAAATGTATTAAAATTAAAATGTTTCTTAATTTCTAATAAATTATGTACTTGTAATCTACAATGTACACTGTAAAAAAAAAAATTCAAGTAGGTTACTAAAAATTTTTTAGTAAATTTGTATTCCACAGAATTTTTTAGTAGCCATTACAAATTTTTTTGCAAGTGAAACAAGCATTTCTTTTGTAAACTGAACAAAAGAATTTTTTGTATAACTAACTTAAAAAATTTTTAGTATGAGCCACCAAGCAAATTTTAGTAATAGCTCCAAAATTACTTTTAATAACAATTACGTGAGCCCGAAGGGCAGGAGCTTCCTTCGAGCTGCATCCAGACTGCTGTAGCGGAAGATTTTCGGCAAAACAGCAATAGATGGCAAGACCAAACATTACTACCGGCTCCGACAGGATTTTCATAATCCCTTCATTAACGAGTACTTACATTACATACGTTCGGGGTGTATTTGGCGGTTGCCAGTATCGATCCCGGGACCTTTTTGCCTGGTATCCATTACTCTAACACTATGCTATCAAGGCCACACCAAGTGAGTTTTAGTAATAGTTATTAAAAACATAAAACTATTAACTCTACTTGTTGCTAACCTTTTTCTAGTAATTCTTACAGATTTTCTTGTAACCAACTAAGATTACTAAAAATTTTTTAGTAATTACAAGGATCACTAAAGTTTTTTTAGTAGATCGACCTTTTTTTTACAGTGTACACCTGTTTTTGGTATACGCATAATATTATTTGTAACGTAATTCTGAGATGTATCATGCAAAATAACAAAGTATATTTTTTATCTGTTACAGAAAAAACACAGCTCTGAAAACTGTAAAAAAGTCTCCTACTGAGTAAAGTTTCCGTTGCTTCCATTAATCAGACTAAAAAAAGAAATCACTAGTGTTAATTTCTCTATTCATGCAAATGCAAAAATTCATTCAATATAATTAAATTAATAACATACAATATTAAGTCTTATATTTGTGAATGTTATTTTCTTCAAACGGATATTTTGTTTAATCAAACTCAGGTACAAAAGTTAGAGCCTGTACAAAAAGTAGTAATTTACACTACATGACCATTGATGACCTTCCACTTGTGATTTTAGACATTTTGTTTAATATCTAGAAAAATACACAAGCAAAAAAATGAGGGATTTTATCGAACCCATATTGTGTATTCTATATTGACAATAATCAATGAATATATGGATACAACCCCTCTTGTTTTTGAACCATTTTTGGAATAACGGATTTTTAACTTATTTTATTGTTGATTATTTTAAGAATTTTCAAGCACTTTGCGACTTTCACAAAAAGTTGCATAAATGTACATTTAGCTATCATTGACGCATGTGAAATGAAAAATTATTTAGTAAACCTACTCATTTTTCATACAATTTTATTATTTTTAAATTCTGATTACAGGGTATTGTGTGCAATATTATTTGCCACATTTTCAGAAAAAATGTTACTTTATATTAAGTACTCTAAAAATTATAAGGAAAAAACTTGGAAAAATTTCTTCTAAATGATGAATAGAATTTCATTCTCTATGAAATTCTATTTCATACAGTTTTTTGTTTCTCTGGTCTATAATTGGTTCAATGACCCTATAAAAGTAATAATAGAAAGAAAACGGATATAAAAAAATGGTCATATATGTGAAATTTAATCTCCATAGAATGATGTTCATTATACAGAAAATGAGTAAAGTGAAAAAAAAAAATACTTAATTAAAAAAATTGCAAAGCAAAGTGATGGCTGCTGCTGAATTTCCTTTTATGTTCTAAATTTATGCAAGAATAAATTCCCAAACAATTGTGATTTTTCTCAAATTTATAATGTAAATGGGATTTAATTAACTGAATATTCTATAATAATACGATTTCTATTATATATTAGTATTTTAAAAAGCAAAAATTAATGCAATAAATTTTTGTATATTAGTCACACATTAAAATGCTATCGTATAAATAAAAGTGTCCGGAAGGTATATTTTATGTATATTAAAATTCGTTATATAAAAAATATATTCATATAAATGTGAATATATTAGAAAAAATGTTTATTTTTTATAAAATGGATAAGTGATGAATAACGATTTCCTGTTACTTAAAAATGTATAGTAATCGGTTTAAATCTGTCGTTTCAATACTGAAGCCAAATGAATGACTATCTCTTACATAAACAGATGGTGATATAATGTCATATTCTTCCAATTGTCATGGCTACTGAAAAACTTGAAATGCTTCAATATAATAATGATAAAGACATACTATATCATATATCACCTTTCCGACAAAATATATCTTTGATGAAATCTTAAAGCTGCCATGTAAGATCATTTATTCTTAATAAAATATCTCATTTTTTACAGTGAACATATTTGAAGACTCTGCTGCATGTAAGTCATTAAAAGATAATTCATAAGATTTAAATTATTTTTGTTTTTCATTGCAACCGAGTTGAAAACGGAGTAATTGTGAATTTCCTCAAATTTCTGATATAAACAGGATTTAACTAGTTTTATAATCCATAAAAATAGAATTTCTATTATACTATATTACTATATTATTATTTCTATTATTTATTATTCTTTAGTATTTTGAATGCTAAAATGTTGTGAAGTAAAGTTTTGTGCATTAGACATGCCTCATTGAAATGCGATCATAAAAAAATGACAATGCACACGGCATTTTTCGTATATTCAAATTCGTTATTAAAAAATATTTATATAAATGGTATATATATATAAGAAAAAATGTTAATTTTTTATAAAACGGATAAGTGATAAAAAAAGATTTCCTGTTATTTAAATAAATATGTTAATCAGTTTAAATCTGTCGTTTTGATATAGAAGCCAAATGAATGTTCTCTTATATAAAAAGATGGTGGAGATAATGCCATATTCTTCCAATAGACATGGCAGCTGGAAAATTTGAAATGCTTCAATATAATAACGAAAAAGACATACTAAATCATCTATCATATTTCCGACAAAATACATGTATGATGAAATCTGAAAGCTGTCATGTAAGATCAATTATTCTTAATGAAATATCTCATTTTTTACAGTGAGAATCTTTGAGGACTCTGCTGCCTATAAGTCATTAAAAGACAATTCATAAGGTTTATATCATTTATCTATTTCAATGTAGCCTAATTGCAAAAGGAATAATTGTGGTTTTTCTCTCAAATTTTTGGTATAAAGGGGATTTAATTCATTCAATATTTCATAAAAATACAGTTTCTATTATGCATTAGTATTTTGAATTTTTAAAAAAAGGCAGTACAGTTTTGTATATTCGACATGCTTCATTAAAATGCGATTGTGAAAATAAAACAATGCAGACGGCGTTTTTCGTATATTCAACTTCATTGTTTAAAAAAGTATTTATATTGTTACGAATTTTGTAAATAGTTAGTGTTTGTACTGTAAAATAATGTAAATAATCTTATTAAGCTCCATTCCTTTACTAATATTAGTTTTTGTTACATTGTCTCTGTTATCAAGCAAACTTGTCCATTATTTTCAGTGTATGTCTACGGCAGATTGGCGAAATAATAAAGATATCGCCAAGTTGGCGACAAACTTGGCGATTGTTAGCGATGGTAACCCTTCCCTATTTATGGTAACCCCCCCCTTAGGTCTACTGATACATTGAATGTTGTTCCGTGGTTTTCCAGTTTTTTCGAGACGGTTCTAGAAATTTCCAGCACCTGCTGCGAGCCTATATAAGAAGAGAAGCGATGCGAGCTGTTGTTATTATTTACCAGTCAGTCATTGAGTGAACAAGGCGTTTGTTAGCAAGTTTGCTTGAGTTTCATTTATGTTGTTTTGAATGTTATTAAGTGTTGAGACGTTGTATAAAGAGTCTCTGGGATCTAAAGCTATTCTTGTACGATAGATTTGAGCAGTTAATTTTGAATATCTAGCAATATTTGTGAGTTTCGAAGACTCTGTTCTTCTGAAGATCTGTAAATAAATTATTTTCTACTTTTCTAAGAGACAAGAGTTTGAAGTTCTCTAACCATAAGATCAAAAGAACCCCATATACGCTGCAACAATATAAATGCATATATATATAAGAAAAACTGCTTATATTTTATAAAACGGAAAATTGGTAAATAATGAATAAAAAATTATAGCAATAGGTTTATAACTGTCGTTTTAATACTTAAGCCAAATAAATTAATCTGTCTTATGATCGCTTATGTAAAACGATGATCGAGAGAATACCATATTCTTCTAATCGTTATGGCAGCTAAAAGACTCGAAATGCTTAAATATATATAACGATTTATATAGCGATATAGATAATGATATATATAACTATAACGATATTATAATTATAACGATACAGACATTCCGTATCATATACAACTTTTCTGAAAAGTTACATATATGATTAAATCCGAAAGCCTTCGTGTAAGATAATTGATTCTTAATGAAATATCTCATCTTGACAGTGAGCTTCTTTAAAGACTCTATTGCATAAAAGTCATTAAAAGATAATTTATAAGGTTTAAATCTTTTTTTTTATTGAAACTTTTATCATGATGGAACAAGAGAGAATGCATTGATTCTTTAACAATATCCAAATAAAAGTTTAAAATATTTAATTAATCTAAAATCATAAAGGTTACAAATATATAAATTACTTTGTGAGCATATCAAATTATAATTTATTGTAATATAAACTCATTTCTTACATAAAAGAGGCTTTAATTTTAAGAACAATATTCGAAAATAATGTTGCATGTATATTTTAATTTTTTAATTTAATAAATTGTAAAGAAATATGTTTGTTACCGATAAAATTATCCAAAATTTGAATTTGTGCATAACATTATTCTAGTTATTATTATTATTGTTATTATAACTTTCTTTTGTAAAAGGATCTTTATTTTCGTCTGTTGGTGATTTTATCTCAAACTAAATTTCAAACAAAAACTATAAATAACTCTACATGCTACCAAAAGCAAGTTATCTTATGCCTGCAAGTCTTATTTCTGCAAGTTACCTGATGTCTGGAAAGCTTAAATTTATAAAACATACACATTTTTCTTTCCAAATGCAAACATATATGCATACAAAACTATTAATATGAAAATTTAACTGAACTATCAAAAATAAAAATATAATTCTTTTATTATTTGATAATATTTATTATAGAAACAAAACTGCATTTCAATGCTAAAATTCACAGATCTTTGAAAAAGATGATGAAAATCGACATTTTTAAGTAATAAGTTATGATAGGGTAAATGTAACCATAACTTGGTCATAGGCTATTTTATAAAAAATATCGATGCTTTTTAAGTTTTAGCATTTGTCATCATTGCTCTCTCATCTGTACTTCTTAAAAAATTGTGTGATAATTCAATCATAATCTTATCTTTGCGGTATTAGGTTACCAAAAACAGGTTTTTCAAAAACATCTTCCATGTTGTTAAGCTTCGTCGGTTTTTCTTAAAACTACTAGTAACTAATAATATTTATTTAAAAAAATTAGGCAAATAATTGCATTGATATTATTAGGATCTGTACGTACATATTTACTGTATGTTTTTAATGGAAGGCCAGTGTTTACGGTACAACATAAATTTTTAAAGAATAGAATAACGCATAATTCAGGTAATTGACACGTATCATATGGATGTTATCATAGCAGAGAGTACAATGCTATCTTGTGTAAAGATTTGGAGTTCATTATTAGAGAGACATTCTTTTACATTTCTATAAATTCACTGGAATATCACCATTTCATCGTTATCAGGGGAATAAAGAACCGATTTGAACAGGTTCTGAAAAGGATAACTATCCTAATATAAAAATAATATAATCAAAATCGAAAAAGTAAAAAAATAGCACAGTTGTTGATTGTCCTCATAGACTTAACATTATCATTACGGTCTTTTTCAGTGACTAGTGTAGCGCCATAACGTAGTTTAATAGTTGGACATATACCCGCGTCCTTAAGCACTATAATTATACTCTATGATTACTATACTAACAGACATGGATTACACTGAGAAACAAAATATGCCGCCTTCAACTAGAACGAATAGTTAGTCACTTTCTAAATACCTAAACTAAAAAATGTAGATGTCCAAACTATGCAAGCAGGGTAAACAACTAAGCTGAATAGGCAAAATGACTTGACATTTCTAGTCTCTTCTTTTCTAGGAGACGAAACGATATTGAACCGTTTCAGAAGCGAGATATTATCGCTTGATTTTAGGAATGATTTTTTAAGCTATAATTATAGTTACTAAATCAAATCTCTTGTGTTCGCATCTATTTGAAGAGATTTTTAGACAAATTTGACAACAAAAATATCGGAAAATGTACTTGAATTCTAGTAAGAGACTCTGGAACTCTCTAAGAAATGGAACTAAAATTTATAAGGATGACATTGAACTATTTTTTCTAGAGCTATTACTTAGATTCTATATGCCAGAACTATATTTTTTTCTCAGTGTAGCACCTACTAGGATCAGAAGTGTACGATTCAAATTTGTTTTGTTATCAAAATTAAAAGTATTTCGCACATTTGACCATATTATACTTAATTGCACGGGTATCAAATGAACGGAGTTCATTATTGATATCTAATATCATTTGACAGGAGAAATCAATTTCGGAAAAAAAATATATTCCGATCAAAATATTCAAAAATTTATGAATTTTTTTATTAATAACAAAAAAAAAAAAATAAATAAAAACAATGTAACAAAAATATTTTTTTTCGTCAAAATATTACATTACTCTACTAATATCAATCAATCGAAATTACATACATATTGGTATTAAGAAACTATTGTAATGTTAGTTAGAAACTATTATAATGTTAGTTAATTTTATTAATTAAAATTAAATTGCAATTTTAAAACAGTAAACTCTTTTAATTACATTACTTAAATTTCTTTTCAATGTGCCTTTTGCTAGTAATATTAATTTGTGCATCATCAACAAAAGTTATCTTTGAAAATACCGCGCATTCTTTGTAAAAAAAAAAAAAAAAAAAAAAAAAAAAAAGATACAAGGCTATTGCATTGAAGAAACACTCTTTCTTTCAAAATAAAAGAGATGCGAAAATTTCTAAACTTAAGAATTTTAAATAATTGCGAAAAAAAATCACTGCTATCATCTCTGTGCCGTATATTTTAAAAGTAATTATTTTTCAGTGGAATTCTAAAGAGGAACCGCACCGCGCAACAAAATGGGGTCTAATTAGGAAAGGCGAATTACAACAGTTTTTAAAAGGGTATATTATGCATTAAATTCATTCTTAAGAGTAACGATGAAAAAAATAATATGTATGACCCTTTTGTTCCGTTCATTGCTCAATGAAAAATTATTACTCAACCAGATTTATATTTTTCTGAAACAGGTTGAAAACTTTAATTTTGTTGATTTATGTATTGATTGAAAAGGAAATGTAAATGAATATTATTAGGGGAGAGTGGGGATACTTGAGCATAGGGGATACTTGAGCCACCCCTATTATCTCTACAATTAATTATTTTTTCTTTCTAAAACTGGCAATATGGTAACATATTTAAACTTCTGAACATGTAAAAAAGAAATCTTATACCTCGGTACCATTTTTAAAGTATGGTGACAAATAGTTGTTTTTTACCTGTCTGAAGTAAATATTTAGATGCACGTTTTTTTTTTTTTTTTTTTTTTTTTTTTTAATCAAAGTTTTGTTAAAAGTTGCAACAATATAGATAAATTTAATAAGCATAATTTCAAGTGTATTTTGAATCTAACATAGTTCAAATAGCTGCATGCTTTACTTAGTAAAACTCTTATAAATAAAAATAGTGGTAATGGGGATACTTGAGCCAGTGAGAATGAGAATACTTGAGCCTTTGCTCAACCATCCCCACTAGAAAATTAGACATGGGTGAAACAAACAAAAAATAAAATTATGTCTTTATATTCATTAATAAATTTTTTTCTGGATAAAAGGAAAAATATTTTTTTTATTTTTTTCTTAAAAAATAATGACTAAAAAAATGTATCTTTTTAAATGAAAATATCCATTTTATTTTTCATTTTGATTAACAAAATAGCCTGTTTAGATAAATGTAAACATAGTTTACAATTTTATTTACACAATTTATTTTAACAATAGTTTTACAATAACTTTTTTAAACTGTTTTACAGGTCTAATAGTTTAATAAGTAAAATCCAATATATTAAATTATTTATTTTTTTAATATAATATATTAAGATTAATATTTTGTATTGAAATTGTAACCTCTGTTACTGTAACTTTTTTTAATGAAAGAAATGACTTCTATTGTCCTCAATAGAGGACACTACTGAATTACCATGTAGGTAAAAGTAAAAAAAAAATGTGTGGTGTTACAACATTGTGAGTTTGTTCTTCATATATGTTGCCAAAGAGCTCAAACTGTGAAATATTTTTTTCTTTTTGAAAGAGTGGAATGACACATCTGACTCAGATTCCGACAGCTACTCAATTAAAAGCATGAGTTCGACAATATCATTAGATGAAAAATTCTGTCAATGATGGTGATGATATGAACAGAAAACCTTCTATTGATGATTGGTTGCTAGTAAAATATGCCAGGAAGAAAACTGTAAAAAAATTTGTTGGACAACTGTTTAACATTTCAGAAGATGAATTGAAAATTAAATTTGCTTGAAGAATTGCAGATTCGAAATTTAATGGCCCCCAACTGAGGATATTGCTACCATCAATATAACTCGAGTTGAAATGATTTCCAACCACCAGTTATAACGACAAAAAATGATTGTATTACTAACTTTGTTTTCTCAATTGGTTTTGAAGGACTTTATGTATCATAATTTATCATTTTGTAAAACATTTGTGCAAAAATAAAGCGAAAAGAAATTTTGTAGGTTTTAATCCGTACTGGCTCATGTACTCCTTCACCATGGCTCAAGTATCCCCCTCATGGGGATACTTGAGTCACAATGTAAAACAAAAGTAAAAAAATATTAGACATAGAAAATAGTTCAAAATTAATTGAAAGTGCTTTTCATTTGAAGAAAAAACATCAAATTTTCATTTTCAATATTTTATTTTGTTCTAAGAAATTATAAAAAAAATATAAAATTTAAAAAGTGGCTCAAGTATCCTCATCTTCCCCTGTATGAAATTTAAATATTCGAATTGTTTGTCAGTGAAATTATATTTCTCTTATTATCATTGTTTTATTTTGATATATATTTAGTTCATATACTATAAATTAATATCTAAATGTATATAAAACAATCTGCTTTCATTTACAGAACAGGTGTTTCTTAAAGTTATACATTTTAAGCATTACAATAATAACTAAAGTATTTTGCAGCCGGTGTAAATTCACTTTTTTGGTACAAAGAATATATTATCTTATTATGTTAATACTAAGCACTGAAATATATAAGAAAAAATATTTTCAACACGTTTTTTCTTATTTTTCCTATTATTTTTTTAATTTAATATAGAATTAAAAAAAATACCGAAAGGTTATTTCTAAACAAATAGCAATGGTATGTACTGCAAATATGAAAAAAATAAATATCAATACTGAATTTTAAAAAAATTATGTTCTCATGTGTATTTAGCCAAGAATTTGTATATTTTGGAGCTTTTTCGCTCTTCTGAAGCTCTATGATTATATTTGTTGTATATCAACAACCATATACGTTATATAGTATCACGGCCAAAGTAATGATATTTTTAATCTACATGCATAAATGCACATTTTTATATGTATACATGAAATAAGTTTAAAAATTTTACAAATGACCTTAAGGAATTTACTATAATATTTGAAACATAAAATTTAAAAATAAATAATTAAATTACACAAGTATATGTACATATATGTATAGAAGAGACATAATTGATTTTTAATTTTAAAAAAAGTTAAGAATTTCTGAATTTACTTCGAACAAACCTTTTAAACAATTTACCAAAAGTTTTTCACACTCAAGCAAAGAACACTCCAAAAGAAGAAAAGTAATTAGACAGCTTAAGTGGATAACAATGTAAAACAACCGATTCTAGTCAATTTTTCAGACACCTTTCTTTTTTTGTTACAACATCTAATTGATTTAAAAAGTGTCATAGAAATAATTAGTTGACAGTAAGTCCGCAGTTACTTTTATTTTATTTCGCAGATTTTTGTAAAAGAAACACTAGTAAATGGATATTTTGCAGTTAAAAAAGAACTTCTTTAGACACTTAGCAATATTTTTATTTTTTCTTGACAAGAAATTTGTTTCCAAGATGATACGAACTTTTAAATAATAAGAAACGTAAACAGAGTGGAATGTAAAGTACTTTGCTCTTTTTATAAAAAAAAATCTAGTACCCTACAAGTACGCGCTTATTCCTATTTTTCATACAATCAACATCCATTAATGGAAATTAAACCAATATTTCCCATACTGATATTTAAATATACATATATTTTGTGCATAAACATCTTGTAAGTATCTAGATGTAATATTACTTAATTTTACTTTTATAAACACAGAATTATTTGATGTCCATAGGCAAAAGTCCTATTTTGTGATAAACTTTGACAATTTTAATAATTTAATTTTTCACAATGTATTTATATATAAATCTATATGTATATGTATATACATGAACGGTGATTTGAGTTTTAACATCTAATCACATGTTGAAAAAAATAATTTAAAAACAAATCGTACAAAGTTGATTTAGGCTGTGTTGTACCTCTATAAGGAAATAGAAAATGTGTAACATACCCTTAGTCTAAGTGAGACTCGGCTTTTGATGCAGTAATTCTAAAGGTCAAGAATGTCTACTTAACTCTTTAATAGTATATAGTATATTAATACTTTACTTTTACTAGATTAGCTATCACACCAAATGATTTTATCCAAAAATAAAAGGTTTCAATTAACATATTAACTGAGAATTGGTTTTTATTTGTATTTTTAGAGACCCCCCCAAAGTTATAAAAAAAGGAAACATGGAACAAAACATGTAAAATTATTTTAAAAATAACACAATCATAAAAAATTTCAGCTTTCTTTTTTAAATATCGATCTCATTCAATGCATTTCAAGTCAGACTAACGAAATTTCTTTAGATCCAGAACTCGTGCGCTTTAAGGACTTTCATGCGCATTTTAGTACAACTTTTGTCTAAAGTCACCATAGTCACTTACCTAAACTCACCTTAATCAATTGTTTCATGTGAATCCCGAGATTGTATTCTGGTATCTTCTCGGATAAAGAATATTTTGTTATAACAGCTGGTAAAATCAATTATCGTAATTTCGGGTGTATAAGCCGCGGATCAAACAATTCTTTTTGGACCAGAAATCTTATTTAGTAAATGAAGACAAATATTTACGGTGATCTAACTAGTTATATTTGTTTCTTAGAAAATTCTGGGTCGAAAAAGAATTGTTGGATCTGCGGCTTATATACCCGAAATTACGATACCTTTCAGAAGGGAATGCAAAGAACATGGGAAAGGACATGTTTTTACGTTAGACTCATTTATTAAATAAATCTAACTTCCATCTCTCAATTTAATAAATCAGCTCACTTGATTGGGATATTTTTTATGTAGTTTCAGATAAAAAGTTATACTACCACATCCTATAATTAAAGGAATATTAGTAACTACACTGTAAAAAAAAAAAAAAAAAAAAAAAAAAAATCTGAAAAGTTATTAAACTTTTTCTAGGATACTTTGATTCCTAGAACTTTTCATGCCATAATAACAACGAATATAAATGCAACCATTAAAGAAAAAACACATTTGTTTACATATGTTTGTCTATGTCTAGCAATATTACCTAAAGTACATTCAAGTGACTTGACTTGTTTTTTCTTTTTTTATGGTGACCTTCGCACAACCCGTAACTGTTTATATTGGTAAAAAGTCGATTTGATTTACATTTTTTTAAGGACAAATAATAAGAATAAAGAGTTATACTATAGCCACTTATTTGTCTATAAAAAAGATAATTTGTCGTAGAAGTTTAGTCCACTGAACAATCTAGAAACATTTATATTTTTAAGTTATCCAGAATTTTCATTTTTAAACTGTATGCAGTTTTTTGGAAAATTTAAATATAAAAATCTTAATTTTCATGAGAATGATATTTATACTAATATCGTTACATTCATTAGCACATAAATAGTTTCCAATCATCACATGTTATGCTCGCAAAATACATCAAATCCTGTAAAAAATATTACTCCGCACAAATATTTATTATTATTATTATTATTATTATTATTATTATTATTATTATTATTATTATTATTATTATTATTATTATTATTATTATTATTATTATTATTATTGATTGATTGATTTTGTTACTATTTTTTGTAGCCGTATATCTTTGAAAGAAATTCGCGAGTTTGCTAATTTAGCAGGTACAGATTGTACAAATATTACTAAATCGTTTGGAACTTGACATTAGAATATTGTTCACGAAAACAAATTCTTCTGACATTACATGTGAATAAACTCTACGGTGCTTCTGCTCTCCTGTCCAGATTGGAAATATCAGCACAATCTGCGTAGCTGTATATTATAGCAGTATATTTTCAAATCGATGAGATTTAATAATAGTCTTCGATTAAAAATTTAGTAGAAAAATAGTATCGTGTATATTATATTGGATTATTTCTAATCACTCAACAGACTGGTTCTCACGGGTATATCGTAGCAGTTATGCGAAAATATCTATCATAGCATTTAAGGGTAAAATAAGCCTAACTTTTATCAGAATTTATACCTGCTTATTGGGAAAAGGAAGTGTGTTAATTTTTTTAAATAACAATGTGAGAAATCAAACATGCTCATTACATAATATGCTCCTATATTTCCAGAAGAAAAGAAAAAAAGAAAAATGTATGCAAAAAAATACAAAGTTTTTAGTCAAAAAGCTTTAATATACATATTTTTTTTATTTCTAAATTCAATGTAAATAGGATATTCCCAACTAACACATAACTTGTGGGCCATTAAAGGTGTCGTTAACGTTGGCCCAAAGTGTTTGGTGACGGCCCGCCGTTCTTTGCCGTAACGGCTCCGTCAAAAAACTGTCACGCCGGCCAGAACGCGGCCACAAGAAGATGCCCACAAGTGTGCCATTAACTTTTTACCAAAATATCAGACAGCCTCAAACTGGCCACAGTTATTCTTTTAAAGGCCATTAACAATCAAAGCTAGCCAGAAGTTTGCCCTAGCCATGCCATTTGTGTTTTGTAAGAATTAAATTTAGCCAAAAGCTGCCCGCAAAAGAGCCTTTAATGATTTCTACTCTCCGAAAGCCTGCCACTGCCTTGCAATAAAAATTATTTAAGCATAAATTCAAAATTTGTTGAATAAAAAATATTTATTGAAGAATTGCTTGAATGATTAAATGTTTCTGCATAAAAAATAAATATATTAAGAATAACTTAGGTACAATATATATATGTATACATAAATTTACTTTTCTTGAATTTTTCCAAAATACAATACTTGGCATATTGAACTTAATAATTTGTTTATTTATTCTATTATGCATTAAAAAAAATATAGGTATAAATAATGCCATTTATAAACAGTTGCTTTTCATATACAATTTGAAAAATAAAATCAGTATGCCAAGCATAATATTTATAAAAAGCTCAAGATAAATAAATTTATACATTTTTGAAAAATGAACCTAAATTATTATTTCTATATTTATTTTTCATGAAGAAACATTTGTCATTCAAGCTATTATTCAACAATTATTTTTTATTCAATACATTTTGAACTTACGCCTAAATAACATATATTCTTAATATGATTTATTGTGTATTTTATATTAAAATAAATCTATTTTATATATGTATGTGGTGTTTAGTTTCTCTTATTGTTAAGTCTGTTAATATTTGATGTCTATTCATTAAAGTACATTAAATCACAATTATTTTTGCATCATTTTCAATTTATGAAAAAAAAAAAAAATCACACAGCTATTTAAAATAAATAAAAATAGAGTTTGATGTTTATATAAGTCACGAACCTTTTTTTTTTTTTTTTTTTTTTTTTTTTTTTTTTTTTTTGTATATACATACATATATATATATATATATATATATATAACTGTCTCTCGTTCTTGTGCACATTTTTAGTTTGTTTATATCAGATAATATTAGCTTTTCCTTTCGAAATTGAGCAAAATAATTATAATCTTTTCTCAGAAAAGTATTTCGAGTAATTAATATTGCGTTTTATCTTTACTCTATTTCTTTAGTGCATTAAAATTATTTAGTTATTGGTTTTAATGGCATTTTCACCAAGGAGAAATTATTATCCGCACTTAGAAAGGGGGAAAAATCCTTTTCTTTAAAAGTTGTATATATTTTAAAAAAAAAAACCTCATGGAAACAATTAATTTTGAGTAAACTAAAATGTTAAGAAAGTAACATCGAAAATTCACAATATTTAAAATCGATTTATATAATTCCAACAATAAAACATTTCGTGTAAAAAAAATACATTTAATGATACAAATTAAATGAAATTTTGAAGAAAACTAAATTTAATAAATATTAAATAAATGTTATTGTGCGTTTGCGAAAACCAAAATACGTATTAATACGGTTCTAATATAAAAACAAATACAATAAAATGATGCAGAAATATTTTAGAGTTAAAAATTTTTAATGAATAGACAAAAATTGAAAAGACTTACCATATTTTATGTGTAAATATCCTCAGAGATAAAGACTGCAGCACCAGCGTGCCAGCTAGCATCAGGTGTGAAGTTGGAATAAGGAATGACAGAGATAATTGACAAAGACGGGAACGGGGGAGAGGAGGGGTGAGTGACTCAGCGAAAAACTGCTAGGTCACTGATGTGTCCTTGAAATTCCTCAGAAAAAAAGGGAGAAAGATAAGGAATCTTTTTACAGATATAGTAAAATAAACGTCTATTTGATGTATCTGGATTTAAAAATTATGTCTATTTAACGATACATTCTTACAGCCCGGATATATTTTTATGTATTTTAATATTTAATGGAATTTTTTTTAAGGAGACGTTTCGCAAATTTAACGACAACTCTTCAGGATTTTAAATACAGTAAACTGTGTAAGGCGAAATAGATTTGAATCGAGAAAGTTTCCTATCGTAGACAATATTCCGCCATAAATAAATTTTATTCTATCTCAATAAATTCGCAGAGACTTGAAAATCTTTGCGAAATATATAGATTTCCGTCTTACATAGTGTTTTACTGCATTTTAATCATTTTTTCATAAATAAAAAGATTGTATGATGTTTTTGAAACAAAATAAAAAGTCATATTACAGAAATTTAAGTTAAAAAATATACATAGCGATAGAATACTTTTATCAAAGTTTTAGGCATTTACTTCTCTAAGAAAGAACTTCAAGAAATGATTGTACGATCTTTAGTAATTTTAAAGAAATCATTGAAAATTTTTCGTTAACTTGAGATTCTAGTGGGCTTATGTTTTTAATTTTTTTTTTAAAAAGCATATTTTTTAAAAAATGTGTTTTTTTTTTCGCCCCTTTCAATGTCCCGAATCTTTTCTACACATTTTGTGATGTATTTTTAAGCGCAAAAACTTTAATCTTGACCAAATGATTATTATAGCGATTTGTCATTGAGCAGTTTTCGTTTCATTTTTTTTAAATCTAGGCATGAATTACAACTTGTAAGCGATTGAATTTTTATTATTTCCGTTTTTTTTTACCATTTCCCGTGCTCTCGCGTCCAGCTTTTTGGTACAAAACATCAAACTTCACAGCATATTCTGAAAGATCTGCTACCTTTACTGAAATTTACTTTTATATAAGGACTTTTTTGTTTAAATATTTATATTAAATTATTTTAATCTATTTATTTTTTTTTTTCATTTTCTTTCAGTTTTTTAAAAAAAATATATGAATGATGAGTGTAAAAGGGCGCCGGTTAAGAAAAATGTATGGAAGTGTGGATTCCATTTCAGATATACACATTCATGAAAAATGAAAAAAGTTGTTCGATTACAAAAACAATTTTTATTCATTTATGTACAAAAATAATTAAATGTATCAGAAAGTAATTGATGTAACAAAATGTGTTAAAAGCATGTTTTTACACAGGAAAAAAGTAAAACACTTTTTAAACAAAAAATGAACAAAAGAATTTTTAAAAAATGTACTGTTCTACAGAAAAATTATTCATTTTAAGGGAAAATTATAAGCCCACAACCTTTGTCTTCCACCCACGCTTGCAGAGGCAAGGAAATCGAAATGTATTTATTTTCTTTCTTTCTTTCTTTCTTTCTTTCTTTTTTTCCTTTCTTTTTTCTTTTTTTTCCCCCAAAAACAACCTTTTTTATTTTTAAGAAAAAAATCTTTCCTTAAAAAAAAAAAAAGTAATTTGGCTTTTATGCCAATTTTAGAAATACTCTAATAGGCAATTTTAGAAATATTTATGCATTTACAACTAAAAATTATACATGTATGTATACGAGAGTTTTACATTACAGAGTAGGTGGGGAGAGCAGACAGAGACTGATTTAGGAACAATCTAAAGACTTTTTTCTATTTTAATATTTATTTTAAATATCTTTAATGTATTTTAAACATTTATTCATTTTCTTTTAGTTATTTTTTATAAATAATGAATGCAAAAGAGCGCCTGAAGAAATTATTTGGAATACTTTATACATTTTGGGAGCAATTTTTATTATTTATAAAAAAAAAATATTTTTAAACTAAATAAAAATATGACATCTATATTACTGTTTTAAATATAAAACTTGCAACATATTTATATGTTTATTAAAACCCAGATTTGAAGTAATTTCTGAAAGAAATGAAGACACAAAAAATACTCTCTCTTTCTTTAAATAAAAAAGCTGGTTAGATTATAACGGCCCTTTGCTTTCTAGAGTATGATACGCCATTACATTATTGCCGAAAACTGACCCTTAGGAGTTGGCCGGCAAAACAAATGTAACTGTTCTCTCATCGCCGATCCGTTACTGGCTCGGCGGTAGCTGCCGCAACTAGCGGCGGGTCATTTGCGGTACCGCATTGTTTTGTTACAAATGGCCTTAACTCCTTCTGGCCGCAATGAAATCGTCTGCAGGCCGTAAGTCATGTGTTTGTTGGGTTAAGCCATCAATCTAGTTTTTGATTTCTAAATTTTAATTATGCACTCTTTCTACTAATTTACAAGTAGGATACTTATCATTATCACATGAGGTATCTGACTCCGATTTGAGAGATACATGGCCAAAATAACTAATTAGATTTTTTGACCAGTCCAGTTTTATCGTGTATATACATTGCATTAGGATTTTTGATTATGTTCTATGTTCTATATAAAATTTATATCAGACAGGTATTTAATTGAAAATACAACGCACGGCATTGAAAAATTCTTACTATAAACATATCATTTTCTATCATCTATTCAAAATACTCTCCGAAGTAAGCTCGTTTAAAAAAAAAAAAAAAAAAACATTTAAAAAAAAAGAAAGTTAAGCACCCGTTTAAATGTTATTCCAGTACATATATTAAAACATATAAACGAATTACATAACATCTTTAGTCGGAAACTGTAAAATTATTTTCCAATGGATTCACGTATGAAATAAACAAGTATGGATTTTTTTTCATCATCAGGGGGATTTTTTTCCCTTAAATTAAAACACTTGTTTAGGGAAAATGCAGAAAAATAAGAATAAGCAATTGTTCGAATTAATAATTCCAATGAAAGAATTAATATTCTTTGGAATCAATGTGACATTTTCAAAGCTTTATAATAGAAATATAAACTGTCAGAACATAGTTGTTTAAATTTATTTTGATAGTTTAGGTAGAGTTCTAAGACATTCATTGTTCTTCATAAATCCTAATTCTTGGCTTTCAGAAAAGAAGTAAATTTCTCTTCAATTTTATTGTAGTTTTAATTAATTATGACCGATTAAATTATACATTTATATATGCATGATATTTAGAAAAATAAAAGTGGAGATAAATGAAATAAGTATCTAAATAATTTTTTAAGCAGTTTCTCTTAAAGAAAATAAAATAAACAAATTTATTTATTAAATAATCGAATAAAACTCAGTAATAATGAAATTTTAGAGATTGTAAAGCTGATAATGCCTTTTCTGTAGTAAGCAACATAAGACTAATTAAGTAATTTGTTATCAATTACTGAATAATAAAAATTTGAATTACCTATCCATTTAATTAATTAATTTCTTTGTCGATATTATATTTTTATAAGTAAAATAGTTATTTTTTCTCATTTGAAATATGATTAAAAAAATTCCTTGTAGCATATTAATAAATTACCTGACTCATTGCACCATTATTATTTTAATCTTTTAAAGAAACTATTAAAAAAATTATATATATAACAAGATTATGTCTTGATATTAATTTCTAAATGTATATATAGGTATCTCTTAGTAATGAAATTTTAAATATTTTTTCAATTTATTTTAGATAAAATTAATAAAGATAAGATGCATGTAAAAATCTCAGTATTATTTGAAACATGCTGGTCGAATTTATCCACAAATGAACTATTAGACAAATTAGAAGTTTGTCAGGAAACCGGATTTATTACAAACGTAAAATGAATTCCCCTTATGCGAAGTTAGGCGAAGAGTACTTTTACGATATATTACCATATCAATCATAAATGTAGCTAATTATGTTTACCATTCTCTTAATAATATAAGTTATTTAAAATAAAAACGTTGTGTTTTTCAAAATTGGTCAAAACTTAAATTTAATCAGTTAAATTTCAAAATTTTAGAAATATGTTCATAACAATTGAATTAAAAATATGTATAATTAATTCCTTCCCTCTTTAAAAGATAAAGATTTAAAATGTTATGTCCACATGAAATTGAAAGCACCTTATTTTTTTTTGTATCCAAAATATACATAAATATTGTTTATTTTTGCGTAGCAAGCAATCCCGAACATATTCATATCATTCATCAAACAAACAAAATACAGCAATAAATTGTAATTATCAAGCAATTTTCTAATTATCCATTAATCAGAGAAAAACACTAATGATAAATTAACCTTATTAATTGAAACTTCTAAAAATTATAACAGCATTGATTAATTTACCTTCTTTCTTATAAAAATATCAGTACACATCAGAATCAGCTTCATTAACCATCAATCGCATTAACCCTTTCCGGCGCACTAAACTTTAAAGTTGGAATTTAAAGAAAAAAAAATAAGCAATCTATTTATGTCTAGAGGAGTTCACAGGTATTGTTTTGTAAAGATTGCACTAACCATTTTAATTATACAGCTGTTGCCGAAGTGGTAAACTCCCATAAATAAAGCATTGATAAGCCCAGTGAGAAGAGCATTGCCGTGAAGCGCGTGTTACAGTAAAACATTTTACCTATTATTTAAAAACAGTAGAGTTTGATCTCTGTGGTGCTGCCATCTAGAACTCATAAAAAAGATTTAAAATAGCCATTAGAGTAGTTTTTGAAATATTCACGGAGTTTTTGTGTCTCTAAACAGGAGGAACTTTAGGTGTTGCCGACCCGGCAACACTGCGCTTTAAGGAGTTAACATGTATAATCGCTTACATACACCGACCCAGTAGAAAGGTAGGTAGAATATTCCCTTCCCAAACCCTAGGCAGCGAGCTCTATTGTCTTCAAAAATAAAAAGGAAAAAAAATTGTAATTTAACAAATTACAACTACTGTTTGTAAAATGTAATTTTCAAAGACTAAAATTTTAAAGTCATAAATAAATTCTATATTTAAATTAATAATAATAATAATAATAAATACCACTTTTATGATGATCAAACGTGGATTATGTAACAACATTGTCCTAAATTATGTCCGCCATGGATTAAAAATTAATATTCCTGTACCAATCATATACCAATTTTAAATGAAATTTTAGTCTTAGAATTTTCGGTACTGCAAACTTTTAAACTTCTAAACTTCTAAACATCTCACATTTTCAATTTTTACACCTTCGTATAGAGTGCACTTTTAAAGTGTACTTTTAAATGTAATTTGTTAGAAAGCTATATCTCACTTTAAGTTAATAATTTTTTGTCGTTTTTTAATACTTTTTTTTGTTGTCGTGACAACAGAGGTGTTTCATTTCTGGTCATTAAACATGAACCAATCAGAAAAAAGAATTAGTTGCGAATTCAAGCAATAAAATTATTCAGATATATTTCAGATTTCGCAATTATATACTTAGAGCTATAACTATTTTCCTAATAATAAAATTGTAATTTAACAAATTAAACCGACTATATTGAAAATGATACTTGAAAAGGCTGAAATTTTAAGGACTTATAAATAAATTCTATATTTAAAATAATAATAAAAATAAACATAATTTTTATGATGATCAAAACGTGATTCAAGTAACAACATAATCCTATATTACGTACGCCATGGATTAAAATTTAATATTCCTGTACCAATCATATACAAATTTTAAATGAAAATTTAGCTTTACAATTGACGGTAATGCGAATTTTTAAACCTCTAAACATCACACATTTTCAATTTTTACACCTTCGTATATTAAATAAAATGTACTTTTAGGTGCAATATTTTTGAAGATGTATCTCAATTTGTTTTTAAGCTAATTAATTAATTTTTGTGGTTTTTTTAATACTTTTTTTGTCATCGTGGCAACAGAAGTATTTCATTTCTGGACATTCAACATGAAATAACAAGAAAACGAAAAAGTTGCGGAATTCAATCAATAAGAAGATTAAGATATACTTCAGATTTCCAAATTCTCTAATAAGTATTTTCCAACAATACCGTAATTTCGGGTGTATAAGCCGCGGATCAAACAATTCTTTTTGGACCCAGAAATCTTATTTAGTGATTGAAAACAAATATTTACGTCGATCTAAGAAGTTACATTTGTCTCTTAAAAAATTCTGGGTCGAAAAATAATTGTTTTATCCGCGGCTTATACACCCGAAATTACGGTAAGTATCTTCCAAATAGTTAATAACAAAATTGTAATTTATCAAATTAAAACGACTATTTGGAAAATGATATTTTCTAAGACTAAAATTTTAAATACTTGTAAATAAATTCTATATATAAATTATTAATAATAATAAACATCATTTTCATGATGATCATAACGAGCTATAGATTAAGTATGCCATGCATTAAACATTAATATTCTTAGACCAATGATAAAAAAACAGTAGTTTATAGATATATAACTCTAACTGCATAAAAATGTGCATTTTCATTTGACTTCTCAACACCTCACATTACGTACGACATGAATTAAACATTAATATTCCTGGACCACTCATAAACAAATTTTAAATGATATTCTAGTTTTACGATTTTTGGAACAGTAATTTTTTTTAACTTCTAAACATCGCACGTTTTAAATTTTTACAACGTAGAGAAATAAAATGCACTTTTAAATGAAATTTCTTTGAAATCATTATCAAAATTTGTTTTTAAATTATTATTATTATTTTGTGTTTTATTACTTTTTTGTGATCATGGCAACAGAAGTATTCCATTTTTGGACATTAAACATGGGCCAATCAGAAAACGAATAAAATAAAAAATGCTGTAATTCAGCCAATAAAAAGACTCAGATATACTTCAGAATTTCCCAGTTGTCTACCGAGGACAAGAACTATTTTCCAAATAGTTAAAAAAAAAACATTTTTTTTCTAATAACTCTATGTGCTTCCGGAAATTTTCGAAGAAGACAACGCCAGTGTTTCTTTTTTTCATGCACAATACCGCTTGCACTTTTTATATACAATTCAGTTTCATGCGATCAGATTTTGTGCATTTTTTCTAATTGAGATGAGTGCCATGTATGTAAAAACTAACTAAATACGTAAATAAATTTTATAACCTCTTTTCTTGAACTCTAATTAATGAATAAATATTAAATGATTATTTGTAAGACTAAAAGCAGCAGTGAATCAAATGTATTTTATATTCCTGTCTACTACGGAATACAGTATAACACAATATTCCCAGGATCATTCTTACAACTTTTAAACTAATAATTACTTTCTCTTTTTAAAAACAAAGATATTTTTTAATTAAATTAAAATGACTTTAAAAGAGATAATGCATATTCCTTGTCTTAAATTTTTGATAAATGAAATTTTCATTAAAATGAATGTAAATACATTTTAGTTAACTAATACTTTAAAAAAAGGTTAATAACATATAACTTTGATTAATTTTTGAAGTTTTTAATAATGATTAATCTTTTGACAAAGCATAAGCATTAAAAACTATTACATTTAACATCAACGTAAATCATTTTAATAGAAAATAAAATGGAATTTGGAAAGTATCTTTTGTGTCTTTGAATGCGGAGAATTAATGATCCAAAGTGCAGAAAATAATACTTCTATATAGAATAAAAGAGATACGCTAACATTTATATAACCTAAATTCATTAAATGAATACATGTCATTTTATAGTTTGTTTAATATAGATTATGATACTTTTTGCTTTCTTTGATGATACTTTGTTCTTTTTATAAATATTAAAAATAATTTATTTAAGAAAGTTCTTCGCCTGAGTTAACTTTAATTTTTAAGGATTTGATCTATGTAGGTATGTAGTTTTTAGTGTGATTTAAATAAAAGGATACAGAAAAAAAACCACAGCATTAATTTTAATCACGAAATTCTCACAGAAAAAAATGATTTACACCACTGTTCCCTTTTTTAATCATATGTAAAAAATAATTTAGATGGTCGTCTGTATAATAGAATTGTTTGAAATTTGGTAAAAGAAAGTAATTTCAATATAAAAAACTTCAAAACGAATACATAAATTTGGTATTTTTTCTGTAGCCGTAGTGTACCAAGCAAAAAGTCATTCATTTGAGCAATTTAGAAATGATATAGGGTAACATCCCCAGTAATTGGCATGCACCAATGATTGGCACATCCTACAAACATGTCCTAAAATAAGATTTATATCCAATCTTTTAAAAGTGCAAGACCATATACCAGTTATATGCTAATTTACTTTAAAGATTATAACTTTGATTTATGCTACTAGATGACAACAAAGCCTAGGAAAGACAAACAATTATGGTTTATAACCTATAAGCCATTTTTGTTGCAAATCTTCTTCTCTGGCTTAAGAAAGGCATGATTTTCTATCCATTATTATCTGATTTATAATGTATTTTAAATTTTAATTGACAACAGTTTTGGCTAGTTGAAAAGGGTTACTTTAATTGTGTGAAAGTATTTTCCACACAAATATTTGGATTTCGGAATTAATGATAGATGCCAATTAATGGTTCTTCAATTTTGCTAGTTCCAAGTAATTGGCACCTATTCCAAAACAAGGGAATCGCAAGATTTGAGATTAAATCACTTATTTTGGCAGTACTTTTAAAGTTATGGACTAATTTCCTTTATAAGTTTTTTTATTTGGAAATATGAAATGTTATCAGTAATTGGAATCCATTGAAGCTTCATATGACAATTACTAGGGACAGCATGACAGTTACTGGGTATTAATATAAGTATATTGCATTGTTTAAAAGTGTTCCCATTTCAGAATAATATGCTGATTTCTTACTCTTAAAAACCTGAATATAGCATCTTCATCTACAGTAAATTCATTTAAAGCAATTAAACCCAATGCAAAATATAAAGTTTTTTGTATATAAACATGTGCCAATTACTGAATCCCAAGGTGTCATACATTGGTGCTCTAGGTGCCAATTACTGGTGACTACAACAACTTTTTCTGAATATATTTTTATAAAAATACTTTTTCAAAAATTTTTGCTTTTACTGGGCAAAAGAGATGCACAAATATGCATTCTTTGATTTAAAAATATTTGAAAGTAAATATTTTATTTCCTGGTAATGAAAATTGAAGGAAGTTTAAAGACAAATTTTTAATGAGCCAATTACTGGCGATGTTACCCTAGCTCAGGATCAAGGCAAATATTTTTGCGGTTAGCAAAACGAAATTGATCAATGAAAAGTCACCATTTTTGGGAGCTATATGCTGTTTTCAAAAACGTAGTCTACTTAATATCCTTTTGATAATAGCGAAAACATTATCAGTTTCCCGGCTATAAACTATTGATCGCCTAATATTAAATTCATATGCAATCGTCACAAAATAGGTTGCAAATGGCAGAATGTTTTAAACATAAATGAAATAAATTTGTCGGAATGCGCTATAATTTCCTGTTGTATATTTGTACATTCTAAAACGACATTTTCGATGAATTTTAATGTTCAGTTTTAGATTTTACGATTTATATTAGACTATGCACCGAATAACTTTAATGTACTTTCAAATAGCTGATTTTTGCAAATATATATATATATATATATGTGTGTGTGTGTGTGTTTTAGTGTTATTGAATTAAAGTGTAAACATTTAAAATTCAGGAATTGCCTCAACTTTGGTTCAGAGATGATTAGATGCAAAGTTATAACCTAAAATAAAAACCGGAAATGAACTTTCTAAAACAAGAAGTGGCCGTTTATAGAACTTTAGAAAAGTAAGAAATACATTTTAATGTACAAATACATTATATATACTAAAACAGAGAACTGCATTCAAATAGGGTGGGTTTTAAAGTTGCAAACTTTATACATAAACTTTATAAATTGTTTCTTGCTACTTTGAAATCTTAATTTGCGTTCATGAGTAACACCATTTTTTAAAAAGTTTAAGATATTTAAGTAAGATTTTGTCAGAAGGTTTCGCTCATCTATTGGTGTATTTTACCAATCAAAATATAGATTCTAAGTTTGTAATAATCATTTAAAACCAATTTTAATAGAGAATATGCATATTTTAATTATGTTTTCTGTACAAAATGTGGTATAAGGTGGTCTGGTGTAATAACGCCAGGCGGGGTAATAACGCCAAGTGCTAATATTTTGCATAATTATGAAATAATCTGGTAAATGACACCCATGTGCTCTGCGCAGAAGGGTTTTGAGTCATATAAATTGCAAAAAGCAGCTTCAAGTTAATTTGTTTCATTTTTAGGTCTTATTGTTTTTACAAGCAACTAAAATTAACGCTTGATCTAAAATTTGCGAGATACGTTTTGTGATGTGAAGACTATTTTTTTTTTATCCGGAAATACTTTGTTAATTACATAAATTTGTAGTATATTTCATGGACTTTCAAAATGTTGTTGAAGATTCTGGATATCTTCTCGAGATATTTTGTAATTAAAATGTACAGCGCAATAACTATAACGAGGTAATAACGCCAATCCGTGGCATTAATACCTCGGTTGATTCCCTACAGTGGCCGAGTTACGTCCTAAATACTGATTCAAATAAACACAGCTAAAACTGTGAAATGTTTCTAATAATTCTATTTAAGCGGTCCTTTTTAAGAAAAAAGAAGCTCACGGTCTGATATTCTTTTGCCTCATCCCCCCCACACACCACACCTTTATTTTTCTTACACTTTCACAAAAAATTGAACATTTTCAATAGCTTAGAGTGCAATTTGTCAATTTCTAAGTTTGTAGAGTTTGTATTTTTAGAATTGAACAATCTAGATGCAATTATTCCCTCTTATTTCATAATTTTGTTTGCATGGCGTTATTACCCATATAGGTGGGTAATAACGCCAAATAGCATTGGTCAAGAAATCACGCCATTACATTTTATGAATACATATCTGTTAAATTATTTTTTTATATAGATAGTCAATGAGTTGCTGTATCAAATCATGTATTTGCTTGAAAAATACAAACTAAAACTGAGCCGTGAAAATTGGTAGAACATTAACGTGGCGTTATTATCCCAGGGTACCTTACTATAGAAAATTTAAGATGTTTTACAAATCTTTTGCTTCATAACACAGTTTTTTCATACATATTAGTGAAAACAAAAGCGAAATATACTAAATAGATATGGCTATAGAAAATTTGACACAAAGACAAGTCTTTTACAAAAATTACACAGAACTGTTCCTAAATTAAGGCACTTAATAAAAAAAAAACATTAAAAATTGAATGAATTCATAGTTTTATTCCTTGTTTAAACTAGAAACACACGTGCTTGAAAAAAAAAATCATATATATATTTTTAGAGTGCCCCGAAGTTAATCATATTCTTGATACAGAATATAAAGCATTTTGTTAAAAAGGGTTATCCAAATATCGTGCTATTCCAAGATTCATTAATCGAATATCTGTTTAAAAGGTTAAAATTTGACAATCTTTTTGTAACACAATTTATTAGTTCATATCTTCTTTGCAGCGACAGAGTTCTAAATTCTTTCTAATAAGTAGAGTCTGGTTTTCGGGCGAGAATATTTTGTCTGGTGTTAACCTGTATGCGCGAAATCAACTTTTAAGTAAATCTTTAAATATATAAAGAACAATTTGTGATTATAAAAATCCGTTATTTGAAAGGTTTTCGCTGTAGTTTTATGAAAAGTGAAATATGCAATGGTGTTAAAGCGGTATTGAAATTTGGAAGATATCAGCTCAAAACTCATGTCAGTTAGAAACGCATGACATATCCCCTTGCTTTTTTAAGTAGTAAGCGTCACGTCCCCTGAGATATTTAAAATCTAGAGTAAGCTGACATAATTTGAAATCATTTGTAAGAATTTATTTTCTCCATAACTTGATAAAAATCTGGCAACAATGGGTTAATAACTAAGTGTTATATACGTAGTTTATTGAATTTCAGAGGCAATTAGTTATTTTCATCGACAGTAGCTTTCGATATTGAAAATTTTGGATATCGTTTGTGCAGCCCGTTATCTGTGTGTAATTTAGTTGCAGATTTATTATTTTTATATATTTCAGACCTTTTAATACGAAAATGAATTTAAATCAGAGAAGCACTACTGCACGTCTTCTCTATTTTGATTTCAATAAATTGTATGTTAAACTTGAAATCTGAGTTTGTCTCTATTTCTTCGCTGTGGTTCTAACGCGGGTATCACAAATATATTTAAGATTTTTAATTCAAATCATGCATTTTTACTTTCTAAACACATAGCTTATGGATGGTATTATAATAGCAATTTTTGTGGGAAGAATAATATGAGAATTCTTAATTTAGCGAATATGTTATAGGCCACTATCACTAGGACTACATAGTTTTTTGTAAAAATCAACTTACGGAATAAATATTTAATTCATTTTACACAAATTTCAAAAAAAATTTATTACCATGGAAATTAGATAGATTATTAGTGATAAATTTAAGTGATAAAACTAAGTGAACAGCTGAGTGAACATTTATAGTTTAAAAATTGAGATGATCAGTATTCGAATCTTGCCGACTGCATTGTATCATTTTTTTAAATTAATTTTTACATATATTCTATAACATTATGCCACTTTTCTGTAAGTCAAGTAGATTCATTTTAGATTTGATTTACAGTTCCATCGCAAAAAATGCAAAATTATTTTTTTTATGTTATGAAAAAAAAAAAAATGCATCATTTTTCTCTTAAATTTTTCATTTTCTTTTTTATTGCCATAATGTAAAATTCAGATTGAGATGTTGTAAATACATTTGTCTTTGTTATTTGTTTGCTAAATTGTACATTTTAATTATTAATATTAAAAAAATAAGGTTTTTAGTAAAGTTTGGAAGGGTGCAATTAAAAATTTATTTAAAAATGCATTTCTTTTACAACTTGTCATGTAATAAAATGAGAGCGCAATTTAAAAACTTTAAGTAATACTTAATCAAACTTTACAGTAGTCTTTTACAAATACTTTGACTTTAATGACATGGTAGCATCCCATGACACTAGCATACTTTATTTAACGTTATTTGCAATGCATTGGAAATTTTATACTTCCACCATTAAAATTTTTCAATGCTCTTTAAAGTACGTATTTGCTCTCTCTGTTGTCCCTCTTAATTGTTCAAACTCTGGGGTAGAAATTTACTACATGTTTTAAGCCCTTAGGTGATGCTTGTTTAAACGAAAACATCTCACGAGTTTATTTAAGTCTTATAAAATATTCATGTTAACTTACATTCTAAACAATCTGTAAGTTGAATATTATGGAAATGTGCTATGTCGAAAGTACGAAATTTTTTTTCGGAAAACATGTTATTTATCATTAAGTAATATATTTCTTATGATGCTTGAATATTTGTTAGAAAATGTAAGATGATGAAAATACATAGTTTGATTTAATTATTATTTAATTGTTCTTGTTGTATTGGTGAAACTAATTAATTTAAAAGACAATACAACTTTTGTGATAGTCGCAAAATCATAGCTTGGAAATTCTGAAAATAATCGTCAATAGAATAAAGTGAAAATTCGTTATTCCCAAAATGAAGCAAAAACAAGAGGGGTTGTATCCATATATTCCTTGATTAGTGGCAATATAGAATACATAATATGAGAGGTATTACTACATTTGGATAAAATCCCTCATTTTTTGCTTCATTTTGGGAAAAAAGGATTTTGTGCTTATTCTAAGATTTTTAAACTTTCACAAAAGTTGCTCTATACACTTAACTAACACAAAATGCTAATAAAATTTTGATATGGTTGATGCATGCGCAGGAAAAATTATTTAGTAAACCTACCCATTTTTCATACAATTTTTATTATTTTTTAATTCTGATTACAGGGTATTGTGTGCCATATTATTTGTCATATTTTTAGAAAAAAAAAATGTTAGTTTATATTAAAAATTCTGCCAATTTTTTATAGAAACCTTTATTTTTCTACGAGTATACATTCTATTCCATAAAAATGAACACGGTTTATTACAATAATCCACTTAATCATAATCTATAGTTTGAGCGCTTTTGCTACATTAGTTTTGACAGGGTTATCCAAAAGATATTCATTCTTTTTTAATTTGTTAACGATCCCCCATAGTGTTCCGAGAAAAAATCTTCACGAAAATGTATCACTTGTACTATTATATTTATACACTAAGAGTTTTGGGATAATTCCTCAAATATTTTTCAAGATATTTAACAAAATGTCTAAAATCGCAAGTGGACGATCATCAATAGCCATGTAGTCTAAAAAACGTGATTCATAAAGAAATATAAGTATTCAATTCACTAAAAGACGAGAGAAATTATTTTGGTTGATACTTTACAAATTTAATTTAGCACTAGAACCGCGGAGACGGGTCATTTTGACCCGTATCATGCACAGAGATGTCAATTCGAACCAGAGAACTCTTTATAAAATAAGCTAAATATGAGCTGAGAAAAAAATAATTTCAATAAATTACTTAAACATTTTTAAATTAAAATTCTGGTGGTAAATATTTTTATAAAACTTGAATGAATTTCCCCGCGGTTCTAGTGTTAAGATATTTTTAATTCAATGTTAATATTGTGTTTGTAGAGGAGTTTGTAGAGGAATGCTCAAAAATTGTTATATGCTGTAACATTTCTACATTCTGTACAGCCTTATTTTAAATCGTATATCGATTAGTTATGTATTTCTACTCTTCTCGAATTCACATACCTGTTTAACGTATTGTAGTATTGTCTATCATACAAGTAATATGACACGTAGTATGTCTATAAGTACTTGTAATCATACATGTAGCATGTCTATAGTATTTCCGACTGTTTTGATTCAGTTATATCAATGGAAAATAACACACCGAAAACTTTCCCTGTATGTAAATGTGGAAATGAGGGTAAACAGTGGAGCATAACTCGAAAATTGCATGACGGAATCGGGTAAAATTCTAGATTCAAATATATAATTCGTTTACAAATCAATTTAGGTTAAAAAAAAATCATAGACTCATTTATCAGGAAAATTTTTGAAAAATAATTTTTTCCCCAAATTACGTTTTTAAAAATATTTTTATTACGATCTGTAATTAATCTGGACCAGGAAAGATTTTAAAAAGCATCAAATATGCTAATGAAAAATATCAATTATTTTTATGGATAATCTTTGAGTTAATCTAAGGAAGGTACTTTAATGCAATCTGTTTTGCAACATTTAAAAGGGATGTTAACACTAGGGTTACCATCCAAAGCTTTTTCGGAATTACTTCCTGCTTGATATCCTAAAAGTCAAAATTTACCAAAAATTCAAAATATGTTGCCAGAATAGGATGTTATTGTAGAGTTTGGTACCAATTTAGCATGAAAACGTCAAGAATTATACTTTGGTCATTTTGTTTTAGTAAAAATGATGTCTTAAGCCCATAGTTTTGCATGGTGGCTAGAGATATCACAAGGTATTGAAAATCTTGCACGAAATTGCAATCTTTATATAAATTGAAAAAAAAATCTTAAAGTAAGAGCACATGATCCAGAACGGCCTGTAGTTCCATGACAAAGAATTCACAATGACTATTTAAAACCCGTTATAGGAAAAAAGTTCCTCATAATTGTTAATACTCATAGTAATGGCTAGAAGGTTTTATTATTCCTAGCAAAACTACAGAAGTATAATTATTTGGCTTTATTCACTTTTTTTATGTTAAAAAGTATCCTGCATGTTTAGTTACAGATAATTTTAAACAATCTACATTAGAAAAAAAAATTAAACATTTATGAACTCGTCGGATGTGGCAATCACAAAACTTTCTTCTATCGCATATACGTTAATACTTCCAGAAAAAATAAAACATTGTAGTATTACTGGTTAGGCAATTTATACCAATATCTAATCTTAAAAACTTATTTCAAGTTCTAACTGAACTTGAAATTTCATGAAAATCCGTGTATTAGTTTTGAAATAGAATTAAATCATAAGACAACTGGTTAGAAGCGCTGTCTGTTGCGCTACTTACTCTAAAAACTAAAGAATCCTCATTTATATCAGGGACTAAGTGAATCTGAAGTTTCAGGAAAGTCTGTACATTAGATTCTGAGATAGAGTTATTGCGATAATCTTTAGTAATGCAGCAACACAGCGCCACCTGTTGAAAGATTTAATCCAAAGACTACAGAATACTAATTTATCATAACTGAATCTGACGTTTGATAAAAACTTGTGCATTAGTTCATGAGATAAAGCTATTGCACTAATGATTAATAATGCCACAGGCATATAGCAGCGCCACTTGTTGTGTGATTTACACCAAAACATATTATATCAAAGACTAACGGAATCTAAAGTTTTATGAAAATCCATTCATTAGTTCTTGAGATACAACAATTGAGGAAATTGCATCGCCTCTTGGGAGATATACACTAAAATCTAATCAGATCCAATTTATATCAAGCTCTAACAGAATCTTAAGTTTTGTGAATTTCCGTGCATTAGTTCTTGAAATTCAGCACCCACAAAATTTATATCACATACGGACAGACACATGGACTCAACAGACTCACAGACTCACCGATAAACACTTTGTAAAAACATGTTTTTTGGTATCTCTGACCCCTAAAACATGTAAATCCGTTGAAAACCAGAATCCTAAAATTTTCATGAATCCAATACATTCTTCTTGTAAAGATAGATGAAATGAAAAATCATTGTGCAATACATATCTAGAGTGCTCCATAGAATCCAGTTACAAATAAATTGGTGGAGAGATATGCGCAAACTCTGAAATGTGGGTTATAAACCTAAGTTTTAGAATCTGGTATGTTGAAAATGAAATTAATTAAATTAATTTTGCAATACAGAAAGTTGTATCGTGTTACAGCATTGGATAGTATTTCAGCTTTGAAACGTCGTATAAAAGTACATTTGGTATTTTTCATCGTTGCAAATTTTGTTGATCATAGATAAGATGCGAAAAAATCCATAGTTTATATAAAAGAGTTTCAAATGAGCAAAAACAAAAGAAAAACACTGTAAGGTGTTATTACGCAGAAGCCAAATGGAAAATTTGTAAAGTTATACCGCAATAAGTACTATGAAATTGTAAAATTGTATTTGATTCGAATATTTGGAAGAGATGTGTCCACCAAATAACTAATGTAAGTTCAGTATTTTTTTTTTAGTTATTGATGCAATATCTGCATAAACTGATAGAAAAAAAATCAGAAACAAAGTTGCAATGTCGATACATGGTCATTCTCTATTAATACAATTTAGTATCAAAGATCTGCAAACAGGCGATTCTTTTAATTCAAACTCCCAAAAAAACTCCCTCTTCGCCAAGTAACACATTCGCGAAAGCGAAATTAAAAATTGCAAGCCATACATTGCATGTGACCATAAGTGATTTGGCCCATCAGGATTTGAAGATTGTGACTAGAAAGCATTTACGAATAGTTTAAGTTTGATGTTGGTGATCAGCAACTACTAAGGGACAATAAAATCGTTTCTATTTTCACAGACGATAACAAGGCTTCAGTAGATCAGGACGGTGAGGAAGACATTAGTGTTGAAGAACAAGTTAAAAAAAAAGTTCATCCACTGAGGAAGTTTTTCTGTGAATAGAAATTACATTGAAGTGGGTGGAGCCACAAAGAAAAGAATGTCCCGCAACTTTCAATAAAATACATAAAATATTTATCAGCAAGAAAAAAAGACGTCCTCTGTGAAGTAACAGAAAATTCTGGACATTTTTTTAAATGTAGATTTACTGTACAGTGCTTTTGATTTTCTGTAGATTTATTTATATGCTTTATTCCTTGATAAAGTGTTTCCTCATTCTTGTTGTAAGCCCCTGCTGTACAAAATGCACACATTCTTGTGTTTATTATCATTCTATTTGTTTCACTATGTTCATAGAAAGATAGCATGTTTTTACGCAAATGATCGGTTATCCAGAATATCGTTTATTTAAACACCAATCATCATCTACTAGTTCAGATTATCTATGATCGCTTCTCAAACAATTTTTTGCTTGACAGATGCCTGACAGTTTGGAACCCCCTAAAAATATTTAATCTGAATCTTTCATTTTTATTAAATAGCGATGAAAGATCATATTTCTAACTTTCATCTTAATAAAAATTGTCTTTTAAAATCATACAGATTTTAAGATATTAAGTGTTAAAAATGGTCTCTTTGGTGCATTTTTTCCAATTAAGAGTTTTTTGACTATTTAAAAGGGTATATATAAATAAATATTTTACTGTTGAGAATGTGATGATTTAAGTGTAAGCAATGCTCGTCTGTCATGTACCTAATTCAATGATTATTATGCATACAATAACCAATCTATATAATTTTCTATAATGTGATATAATAATTATTAATTATTTAAATAGCAATAAGTTATATCTGATAATTCAAAAGCTACTGCCATTTAGAAGCATATAATTATAATGTAAATAGAACACAGATATGTGATGTTTTTGTTACTTAAGTGATATAATCACAGTTAATCACAACATGCTTTTTCTGTAACTAATATAATAGTTGTTAAATTTATTTTACTGATATAAATGTTTAGCACAAAAAAGATATTAATCTTGTTATCTATCAATGTTATTAGATTCATCATACAATTTTACTAGTTTCAGAACAATGTTGTACTCCACAATTAAAACAAATGGTAAACAAATGGTTGTACTTTTCAATTATAATTATTTATAATTACAGTTATTTTTATTTTACTTAAATACTATCGTGTAATCACACTATTTTATTTATTTATTTAAGCAGCTATGTATAAAATAGAAGTTAAATTTTGAAGATGATGTTGGTAAAACAAGAGACATTATGAATAGTATGAATCTAACAGGAACAGTATAAATATAAAATTGTGACAAAATCTAACAGACTGCTTACATTAATCAAAACATCGTAACTAAAAAGATCTTAACAAAAACAAAAACAAAAATAAAATAAAAAATAAAAATAAAATTAGTCATTAGATATGCGACAAAGATGCGGGCAGATTTAAATACATCCAATCAAAAATACAAATTTCACTTGAAATCCAGAGATGAAAATTTTCTTCCAACAATATTTATTCAACACAAATTACTAAATTTAAACCAAAATAAACAAACTGTTTATTCTGTACGAACCTATAAAAGTTACAATGATTCTTTAAAAAATCTTGCTAAAATAACTATAATCTTACTGTAAAATAAACCAACAGAGATTGCAATAAATCTGTATTTGTCGTGTGAAACTTATTTTTTTACCATTTTATAAAAAAAGGCATACCCCGTAGATTAAAGCAAAAACAACTAATACAAAACTCCTGTAGCAATCAACATTTGGATAATTTAAATTTTAAGGTAGCAGAATGCGTTCAAAATGCAAAATTTAAATACTTCCATGGTTGAATGCACTTTTAATATATCTACCATCGTTAATATATACAGTAACAACTCGAACAAACATAACAAATTGTCAGACTGTTCCAAAAATAATCGTGTTAATCACTAAATAATCACTAAACTAGAGTTGGTATCGCTATATATATGTACATAGAACTTCCAATATTTTGGCCAAATAATCGTATGCATGTGTAAATGCTAATTATTTGTGGTAAAAAATTGATTTTTTAAACAATTAAAATTCATTGCAGGACACGAAATTTTGTTATATAAAGACTTTTGAAACCTTAATTAAATACTTAAATTGACGTCGATCCTTTTCAGCGTATCAGATAGATAATATTATTACCATGCCATTAGACTGTATAATAAAATATATTAAGCACATTTTTACGCAATAAATACAATTTTATAGAATAATAGTAATTTCCGTAATTTGATACGAGTGAATATACGAGTAAAATAATGTAATACAATAATGTAATTCAACTGCAATAGTTTAATTGTAAAAATCTAAATACACATAAATATCTACATCATAATATTTTTTGTGGCACTTGATAGTTGTTCATTTAAATTAAAAGGTAAAATAGTTTAAATATATAGTAAATAGTTTTTAATAGGATTGTATCAGTATTTGCATTGTGAATACTATTTTTTATTGTGTAAAATGAAAGATATTTAAAATACATAATGTATTTTCTTATAACAATTTATTTTGGTTAAAGATATCTTGTTATTCTAAATTTTAAAGATATTTTAAGGCATGCAGATAAATATTTCAATTATTGTTAAATGTAAATATATGTTTAATTATTAATTACTTTCAAAATGTACAAAAAATGATTTTATTGTAATATATTGCGTAATTAAACGAAAAACTTTAAATGTTATTACAAAATAATTTTAGTCTTAATTTTACAGATGAAAAAAAAATCTATTTTACAAAGTTTAATGAAAGCAATTGTCCCTTCAAACACATCTGCATTTTTACAATGAATTACAACTAATATACCATATTTCATTCCTATATAATAAAAAAAACACTTGCCATATTTCCATGTCGATGAAGTCTAGACATGTAATATGTCATGAAACAAAACTGTCTTTGTAAACAAAATTGCGTACTTGATCCTATCATGCTGTGAAAAGAAATTAGTTTTTTTTTCTCCACACCTTTCAGTTTTATCAATATTTTTCTGTCTAGCCGAATACAAAGAAAATGATAAATTTTTAGATCTAGTTAAAGTAACTGTTCACAATCAATATTTCTCAGACATGTACTTTATTTGAAATGATTTTTTAGGACAAATTGGGGCTATGTGTATACAATATTTAGTTTAGTATTAAATTATTTAATAGCATCTTATGGTGTTTAATTAATTTTACTATCGAATTATTGCCGAATATTTTTTTTTGTAAATTGGCATTAAATTAAAAATATATAGGTAATATAATTTTATTCGTGTACAAAATTGTAGTTTTTTTTTTTTCAAAACTGTAAATTATAAATTGTCACTACATTAAATTAAAAATTTTATTTAATTGTTTAATAATGAAAAATTAAATATTCAAACTTGTGATTTTAAATTTGTCTTCAATTACTGTTCTAATACGTTTCATCAGCTTGTTTTTAAATCTTTAATTCAAATGTATTGAGGATAAGAAAACGGAATTTCAATGATAATAAATAACAGCAATTACATTGTAAATATTATTGGGAAAAAATATTTGAAACGTTTGAAAAAAAAAATGCTTTGTTTGAGTACATCGTGATTATGTGACTCCATAATCACACAGAAAGTAAAATTATTTTAATAATTATTCTGTGCTAAATACTGTAATACATGATAGCATGCATAACTAAACCTTTTCTTCACGCGGACCGCAAAAAATAGTTTTCCTTGCTATGTAACCTAAACACGCTTAAAAAAGCTTAACTAAAAAAGTAATATAGAAAAAGCAGAATAACAAATCTAATATAATAAATTTAATATAATCTTTAAGTCTGAACATTTATCGCTGATGAAATATTAGAATTTTTTTATCATCAGTATTTCTAAACAGCGAGCTTCGTCGTAATTTTCTCTTGAAAATGTTGTAGAATTAATTTTATTGTTTAGAAATAGTAGTGTAAACATTTCGCCAAAATTCTCTTCAACAAACGATCAACCTTTAACATCAGTATTCGCTGTATAATAAGTATAAAATATAATTACAGAAAAACACAGATATCCTACCTTCAAGGTAAAATTATCAGTTATCTATCAATTATCAGATTTTGCGTGTTTCATCTTTTTTATCAGTTCTCAGAGATTTTCACTATTATACAGAATTTGCTAATCAGAAAAAAATTACATTAATTATTTTTCACATAGTGTTTTTTTAAAACTTAAATAGCTTAAATTTAATTTGGAATAAAGTTTGATTTAGGTTGAAAAAAATACAAACAACGCCGTTGCGAAATATGGTATTGCATATAAGACTTATTTAACAGATTATGCATCTTGATTAAAAAGACGATATTTAAGATTTCTAAAAATAACTCAAGTATATGCTAAAACACAGGACCGATTATAACATTTTATAGAAAACAACAGTGCAGGTCATAAACATTTTTATACGCGTCTCAAGGAATTAATAAATATAGATTAAACGCATAAAAAGTTGACGACCCACAAATAGTCTTCGAGTCGCAGGTCGAGAATGCCACATGTGGTTATTTGTATAGAAGCTCGAACCGATTTTGTCTTCTATACCACTTTTACTGTTGTAATAAATAATGCATGTGTATTATGTGGGGCCATTAACTGGAACCCCTGAATGCATTTTTTTATTGAGAAGGACAATGCACATTTAATCGTTTTTTTTTTAATAAATTAAATATATAGCATTTAAAAAATATATTATCATTTAAAATCAGGAGGATTATTTTATATATCGGTCGCCCAAATGAATGTGAAATTACAGTAAAAACACTCCACCATTTCAAGTAACAGATGACTGTGCATGCTTCTATAGAGAGCACAGATTGCTAGGAATGCATGGCATATATGCAGATCCCAACAAATGAATGTTTACTATCATGGGAACTTGGTAAAATACATGTTTCGTATCATACATACTTCAAAATGGTGTCATCGCGCGGTCGTAAAATTTTTTATTGCTGAAAATGTGGGTGCTAGTGAAATTTACATTTGAATGCAATGTGTGTATGGAATGTGGTTGTGCGCCACACAGTTCGGTATTTTGGTGGTATAAGGTTTTAGATGGTTAGTGCGTGTGGTGGAAGAAGACTACATAAGCTTGTTGAGGTCATGATCTGTTGTCAGTTCTGCTTCTTCATCTACAAAAATATCTATACGATTGGAATACAAATTTGCGTGACACACACCATGTGTCATTTTGCATTCGATGACAGATCTTACTAGCATTCACATTTTCTGCTGTTAAAAAATACACGCTCGCGCATTGAGACTTTTTGCGGCATCCGTGATGCGAACGATGCCTTTTAAATTTCTCCCACACTATACATTTGGTGGGTTCTGACGACATCGCTTTCAATTCTAGTACACTGCGCCGTCTACAGGGCATGCCTAGTCTTTTTTTTTTCTTGAAATGGGGGAGTTGTTACAATAATGCCACTGTCATTTGGGTTACCCATATATAATAACCCCGTTAAATGTTATACTTGTTAATTAAAATAATTATTTATTAAAATAATTATATTTATATTTTGAAATCACCTTTAGGTAGTTATTAATTAAAAATTTATAGCTACTTTGATGTTTAACAGATATTACACAAAAAGTTTTATAAATACTTCCGATTAATAGTATTAAAATGTCTTAAATTTAACTTTCAATATCTTATGGTTATTTTGCATTTTTTTAAAAGTTTTAATGCACTTCCAAAGCTTATGTATGTAAACGTTTAGAGTAATTGAGATCTCTAAAGGCACATATTTTCACAACTATCCGAAGTTCTTATATTTGCTGTTTTTGAGTTCCAATATTTCAGAATAATGATCTTTCATTTATTTATTCGCAGATACTGTTTCATTACTTAAAATCTGCTCGAAACATTATACTAATATGGAACAGGACACTAGCTGCTTATATTTTATTTCAATTTGCATATGGCACAAGTACAGCTTAACAAAACCTTAGTTAACGTTCTCTTTTGACGAATTGAATGAAATTATATATTTTTATATTAATTATTTCTCGATTAATAAAAAAAATTATACAAACCTATTAAATAGAACATTGTAACAAATTTATTTAATTATGTTGAATAAAGCGTAACATATAATTATTTTTTGTCACGTTAACGCGTCATAACAATAATTTGGCCAAAATATTTTCATTATTCTACATTATTTAAATGTATAAAAGTTTTTTTTCCTTTTGTATTAGTTTCAAAGAAGCAAAGTTTCTAAATTTTTTATATCTGCATACAGAAGAAGGAATTAATTAAAATGTTTCATTTTAAACGTGTAATTAAACAGCAGAGAATTTACTTTGAAGCTTAGAAATTCATTCATCTAGAATTTACGCTTTCCTTTCAACAAAATATGCGAAAAATAAAAAATTTCATTTTCGGTGTTTAAGAATTTAGGGTGTTTTTAAATATGAAATATGAGTATTTTTTTTAAAATAAGCAAACTATTTTTCCTTTGTGGTCTATATTTAAAATTTACTTTAAGCTCGATTTTTTTCTTTTTACATGTAATCATTTAAACTTATTATTTAATTAAAATATTTCTCATCTGTACATTTTTACAAAAAAAAGTTTGTATATTTTTCCTCTGCGTTTCAACTAAATGTTAAAATGTATTAAAGCTTAGAAACTTTTTCATTTCTCATGTGTAATGTTATTTCCATATTTAATAGCAAATTTTCTAAACTAATTTAATAAGTATTATTTTTATAATGCGGTTCTGAAAACTGTAAAAATATCCTGGATTGAGTATATTTTCCGTTACTTTTACGAATATGATAAAAAAGAATAATCAGACTCAAAAAAGAGAAAGAAAAGAAATCACTATTGATAAATGATCTAATTATGCCAAAACTAAAATTAACTGAATATAATAAAATTATCATAAACATTCAGTCTTATAATTGTGAATATTTTTTCTTTCAGACGGGATTTTTTTTTCTTTTAAATCAAACTCACTATAACGAAATCATAATCTATACAAAAAGTAATAATTCAAAAAGACATAAACGATAGTGTTTAAATTGGTCATCTACGTTTTTCGAAGAAATTTCGTTATTTTTATTTCTATTTGCTGAACTTGTCGATATTCTTGAGCTAACATTATCCCTCCTCAGTAATTGGACAACAAGAGTCATTTAAAGGCTGAATAATATGGCCTAGTGTTTGGATTTAAAGAAAAAAACAAAGAAGAGTTTATTTTATGATAATTTCTTTCCACTAATCTGTTGTTATATATTATAAAAGAACGATTAGTGTTTTTGTTGTGCATATATATATATATATATATATATATATATATTTCGTTGGTATATGAACTAAAAATACAATATCAGTGCAATAATTTCACATAGTTTTTGTTTTTATAATCTATAACTTGTGCAATGACCCTATAAGATTAATTATAGAATACAAACTAATGGTAAAAAAAGAGTTAAATGAGAAATGGGAAATAAAAATTTCTAAGGTTATGTAAAAATAAATTCCCAAATATTTATGAATTTTCTAAAATTTTTTTAATGCGTTAAGTATAAATCGGATTTCATTCATTATTCTATAATAATACAATTTCTTTTATACATAAGTATTTTAAATACAAGAAAAAACTCAGCAGTTTTTTGTATTTTAGAAAAAGAAATATTAGATATATAAACAGATTTATTAGACATGCTCCATTAAAATGTGTTCTTTCAGCTAAAACTATACAGACGGTATTTTTCATTTATTCAAATTCATTATTATGTATTTGTATACATATTACAAAAATTGCTTGTTTTTATAAAACAATAAGTAGTAAATAAGTAGTAATATTTTTTGCAATTTAAGAAATTACAGTCATCGGTTCAAAACTGTCATTTTAATACTGAAGCCAAAGGAATGAAAATAAACATGTTTTCTTACAGAAAAATGTGGATAAATTGTAATATTCTTCTAAAGTCATGTCAGCTGAAAACAAGTAACAATGGAACGATTCTTTAACGATATCTAAATAACATTTTTAAATAAGGTTTCGTGAAGAAACAGCGTCATGAATTTACAATGTGACTCTCGAGATTCTTTTAATTCAGCATTTAAAAGCTAAAGTTTTTTGAAGTAAAGTCTAAATATTTGTAAATGTGTTTGTAAATTTTGAATGTTTTATTCCTGCTGAGTACATGATTTGCAATTTTGGATTAAGGTTTATTTTTGGGGAGGATATATGCAGCTTCGGGGTGAGGGGGGGTGAAGATTTTTGATATTTTTGGGGGATTCAATTATGTGTGTGTGTCACATATATAGAAACTTATGTCACATTAAAGATTAAGTTTTGAAGATACCAAGAAGACGGCTGAAATTAAAATTGATATCGACAGGACTGTGAACTTTATATCTTTGGACTTGCTCCTGTTGTGTGGCACTTATATAACTCTGACACTCAGCTAAACTGCATTCAAATTTGTCAATAAAATAAAATAGCAGAAATGATTTAGTGTTCATATTTACATATATGAGTCAATGACGTGTACACTGGAATAAAAAATGAAGATATGCAATTCATAAACAAGCTTTGCATTAAATTTTACCAGATATTTAAGTAACTGGAAGTTAAAACCATAATTTTAATTCTTATATACTTATTAATTTTGATTTATATTTTGAATAAACTTAGATTTAAAACGATTAATCTTACTTTCAAACATTCGATTTTATTATGTTTCGCTTCTATTATGTTTCTTTATTGTTTCATTTATCGCAAACTTTGAATTTATAAAATTACTTATATACTCATTAAAACATGTAACATAGTTATGCTTCACCCAGTTTAGGAAAGTGGAGGTCTTACTTCAGCGAATAATAGCTCAATTTGGACCTCTTTTGCAAGAATGTTTAAATTAAAATTAAACGTAAAATTTTTAAAAAGAAATTGTTTTAAAGATTTTTTTACTTAATAGATAAATAGGTTGACCACGAGTAATGATTTTTGCAGATATTCCAAAAATTAAGTTTGTTAATGCGGAAAGCATGTGAAGGGATCCAAATTCGGTTGTTATCCCCTATATAACTGTTGGGTAACTGGAACCCATATGCCTCTGATTCAAGTTGCCTCTGATTCAAGTTACCACACTCCTGAAAAATTATGAGATATTTGGAATTCCGGCTTTATGTTAAAGCGTGACGTAAATATGCATAGATACCTATCAATATTAATATATTTATACGCCTAAACTTAAAAAAATTCATTAGTTTAATAAAAGTACTTAAAATGTTTTAACATACAGCCGAGGAAGCTCATTGAAATCTATATTGTTTTTAATAAAAAATAGAATAATAATAATAATAATTATAATAATTGTTAGCCAGTCAGACATGATTCAGTTGAGAGTTGTTTTTTGTTGTGTGTAGATATGTGTTGAATGTGTTGAGAGATGTGTGTATAGATGTGTGCAGAGATGTGTTGAGATGTAAAGTTGAGGTGCAATCTTGATAAAAACTAAAACTCAAAAGACATCAACGATTTTTTTTTATAAAATAGATTGTTATCCAGTTACCTCAGCATACTTTATACAAGTAAGGTAAGTTGGGATAACCAACTGGACCCACGAAGTAATTGTGTCATAGCTATTTTATGAAAAAAAATTGTAGATGATTTTTAAGTTTTAAACATTTTGAAAATTTTGTGAAAAAAATAACATTTTTAAAATTCCTTTTTCTATTTCATTTTTTATATTTGGATACATATTTTACTATTCTTTAGTTAGTGTGGTTTATCCATTTGATATAAGTATTTTTTTATTATTATCAATCCTTTTGATTAGCTTTCAATGAATTATGTAAATATTTATGGTAAAAAACGAATGAAAATGGCAGGTTATTTTAGTTCATTCAGTTAAACACATTCAAAGTTATTTCATATTCATGTTACAATCATACTCCAAAAATAATACCTAGTCACCACGCATACCCTCAAAAGATACTTTTAACAACAGACAGTTTACTTAAGTGTTGTATAAATTTTAGATTTTCGATTAAAAAAAAATGTAAAAATTTACAAACAGAGAAAAATGAGTTTAAACATTTCAGTAACACGTAACGTTTTATCGAAAGCTTATGTAAAATTGCATACATCTCTTTTATTTTTAATCGAATAATTTAGAAATTCGGTCAGAATGCTCTATGAATACTCAGTTTTTCACTAAGAAAGCATTTCATATTTTCTTCATTTATTATTAAATTGCTAGTTACTGAGACCCTTTAAAGGATTGTAAATGCCATTTGTTTTGTACGTATTTACCGTGTATGAGCCTCCAATATCTCGCATACAAAAAAATAAGTTATTTACAATATGAAATCTCAATGTCATCTAAAATTGTAAGGTAAATCCTGAATGATTTTGTTTACCAATTAAAATTTTAAAAAAAAAAACTTCCATTTAAAAATGCTTTAAAATGTTAATGTAATTATTGCACTTAAAAAACATGTTTGAATTTTTTTGTTTAATTACAGATTTTCCGATTGATTTATTATATTTCGCGCATATAATTGTTATTAAAGTATTAATTGTTTTTACTTGTTATAAATAATTATTAAATATTTTTAAAAAATTAATGTAATTGTGCTTAAAATGCTTGTTTATTTTTTTATTTAAATTACAAATTATCGAGTGATTTATTATATTTCGCGCACAAAATTGTGCTTAAGGTATTAATTATTTTAATTATAAAAAAAATAGTATACATTAGAATTTTTTCCCCGGAAATCAAGAGAGTTTTTTTTTTTAAAAAGACATTCATTATTAATAATCTCAAATTCAAAAATTTCGTTATACATGACTATATATATTTTTTCTATTTTCAGCAGGAAAGTGTAGCGGCATTTGTGCAAAAATAAACTTTAAAATGATGATGTAAAATATAGCAGACTACCAACTCTATGTTTATACTATTTTTTTTTCTAAGTACGCTTAACGGTAACAACCCCTATGGAGTGGAATGAGAGCTAATTAAAGATGCAAAACTTTGAAAAATCCAATATAAACGAAAATTAACTCTTTCGGGTGGAGGATGTGAAGACGTTTTACACAGTTTTATAATAAAATAACATGTTAATGGTTAAATTCATCGATTTCTGCTGCTGAGTTAAATGATTATTTATAAAAACGTCTTAGATATAAAGCGAAAGCACGTCTATTAGGTTACTAAATGCACATATTCTTGTTCATACTAAAGAATTTACAGGTCCATATGTTTTGCATCGCATTAGAAATATATACTTAAAATAGTTTTAAAATTTCTGATGAATGCATACAAATATATAAACGTAAATTGGTAGATAAATAAAACTTTTATGGAGCAATAAATGAAAAATAATTAACAGAACAGTTTAATATTCGGCATTAAAAAAATTTCTGAATATTTTATGGAATAGCACAATTTAGGTTCAAAGCATTCTATAAATTTAATCGTTTACCATATTTGTTTTCTTTGAAAAATGCTACATATTAAATAAAGTACTTCTCGACGAATAGTAGTATTTATATCATATTTTATCATGATATATTTATCATCATATTTTATTGTCATACATTTATTTTTTACTAGACAAGCATCCTTGCAAACGCATGCATAAATATTGTTTTGCAGTAATTGTATTAAATGTAAGAATTCACTACTAAAATATCCACATTGCGTAAAATGACAGTTAAAAAGCATTTACATGTGTTATGAGTTCAGAAATGTTCCCTTTATTTCATTTTCGTGTAATTTTCAGAACTAACTGTCTTAAAAATAAATGAAAGAAATTTTGTTTGTTTTATCTTATTTTCTATTATGTGAAAATATAATAGATATCTTTCAAATTATTTGACTTATTAATTCGAAAGATGTATACGTTCTTTTATTAAAATATTATCCACATCAATTAAATCACACACAACTTCATCAAAATCATTGCTAAAAACAGTCTTTCTAAACGTACAAAATAAATAAATAAATAAATAAATAAATAAAATATAATAAAATAAAATAAAATAAAATAAAATAAAATAAAATAAATAAACCTAGTTGTTAGGAGGCACCGTGATACTTAGCAATCATGAATATGCATAGTATAAAATAAAAGAATAAAACACGTGAAAACGATTTTTATTTTTATCTAAGATATTACACTTGAAAATTTTGAATAGTTAATACATAAATTAACATATACTTGAATAGTCTTCATAATCTTGTGCTGCAGTGCCCCTTACTAACATATGAGAGTGAAAATGACAAGATAGGCATCGTGCTCTCAGCTTAGAAAACTGGGTAGAACATTGGGTACGCTATTCCATGGGTTCTTGGTTCGATCACCGGCTTGGACATTTTTTATCCTGTTGGCTCCATGCTTATTTAGCAAGTTATAATTCACATATTAGGTATACAATAATTTGAAGCGTAATTTCACAGCTGAAAATTAATATATGTGATTTACCGACGCTTTTTTTTTCATGTTACGCCTCAAGATTGTGTGCTCATTAAGACTATCCCATCTTGTGCTGCATTTTTGCCTTACCAACTTGTGGAAGTAATAATGCCAACCTGGCCATTGTACTCGTAGCTTAAATGGTAGACCACTTGGAGTGCTATTCCAATTTTTTTTGAGTTCGAACCCGGCTTGGACATTTTACCCCCTGATGGTTCTGCGCTTAGTTAGCAGGTGATAATTCACGTATTAAATATTCAATGTGAAAACCACTTATAAAATATATCGCAATTTCAAAATAAAATTTAAACATACATATAAATATTTTTAATGCGTAGAAATGTATATTTTAAAATTTGTACTTTAAGTAATGAAACATTAATTTTAAAAAACAAAGGAAATATTAATCTGAAATAACAAAATAACAAATAAATTAGTAAAAGATTAATAAAACTACAAATAAAACCTGGAAATAAAAATTCTTTGATGACGTAACAAACACATGTAATGTGTTTAATGTCAAGTGAATGTAAAATTTACGATGAGGCGTTACCTGCATTTAATCATACAGTTTGGTGATAGTTTTTGGATCGGCTGAATAATCAAATAATACCGAATGGAATAAAACAAGCATCTTTATAACTCTAAAAATATATAATATTAACCAACAATTTAAAGAGTTGGATTGGGCGTCTCATTTCCAATTCAAATATATCTTTGAATTGAAATTTGAATAACATACAGGGTCATGAAAAATCTAAGAATTTGCAATATATGATTATAATTATCTTGATAACTAATAATCCGACCAACTTTGTTTTATGCAAAATTTATATATATATTTTTTTGCATTTTACATTTACTCCTTAAAATAAAAGAAATGGAAAATTTTTATGTACCTTTTATCAGAATGAATGTTTCGAGGGCCCGAGAAAATAGTTCCGGATAACCGAAGTTACTAATTTTAATTAGATATCTTACGTATGAGATGGTACGTTGACTTATCTTGACAAAAATATTGTCTCGAAATATTCATTCTGATGAAAGGTACATAAAAAATTTCCATTTCTTTTATTTTAACACTTACATTAGCAATGTATTTAAACTATTAGTTTTCTGTACTAAAGGAACCAGTCAATAGTATACGAAATAAATAAGATTTCTTCTCTTTTATTCGCAAAACAAAAAAATAGTTAAAACATTAGATCATAATACACTTAATTATGGAGAATTAAAATAAAGGAAATGCAGCATTATTAATAACTAAAATATTTGATAGAATATCGGAGTTTAGAAAACAAAACAAATTCCAATCAAAATTTTAAGAAAAAATATTTTATAAATTATTAAGTAAAAACTTAATTATTATAACTAATTATAGCTAATAATTAGTAAATAAAAACTTAAAATATGCAGAAAAATATTTTTTTGTAAAAAAAAAAAAAATTAAATAATCTGCAATTATCAATCAATCAATCAAAATTACATGTATATTAGTAATAAGTATCTACTGTATTGTGTTAAGTAATTAGCAACGTAAGAGATAAAAAACCTTCCGGCAATGCCGGGAGGAAGAGGTAGCTTTCATATACTTATATATTTATTTATTTATTTATTTTAAAGTAAGTTACATTGTTCAAAAATACTAAGCTCAAATTAGTGGAAATAATCTTATAAAATTAGTGATTTTATAAGATTCAATACAAGTTTTTGTCAAGACTGAATATTAATAGGAATTTTTAGAAATTAGTCATCTTTTATTCAACCTGGTTTTATTTTAAGTGATTTAGAGGGTCACCAAATTCCACGATATCATAAAGTGTATGCCATTTTAAAGCAACACTGTGGATCGTTCAGATCGTTCGTTTCAAAATGTCAGCCATAAGCAAAATTTAAAGTGCTATAACTCAATCATTTTTTAAGATATAGACAAAATAAAAAGTGTTCTGGAATCATTGTTTTAAGTTCTAACACATAAAAGAAAAATATTTTTCAACTTTCAATTTTTTCGCATTTAATTTTAAATTTAAATTTTTTTTAATTTAAAATGGTCACCATTTTGAAACAAAATGGCGGATGATGTTGGTCAACAAACTCGGTCGATACATTTGTATGTACTATGTACATACCAAGTTTCATTGAAATCGGTTCATAAATACGCGTGTTATCACGTGACAAAAATCAGATCGCTTCAAAATGTCAGCCATAAGAAAAATTCAAAGTGCTATAACTCAATCATTTTTTAAGATATAGACAAAATAAAAAGTGTTCTGGAATCTTTGTTTTAAATTCTAACACGTAAAAAAAATATTTTTCAACTTTTAATTTTTTCGCATTTAATTTTAAATTTTAAATTTTATATAAAATTTAAAATGGCCGCCATTTTGAAACAAAATGGCAGATGATGCTGACCAACGAACTCGGTCGAGACATTTTTATGTACTATGTGCAAAACAAGTTTCATTCAAATCGGTTCATAAATACGTTAGTTATCGCATGACAAAAATCAGATATATATATATATAAATATGGTTATATCTTGACAAAGTGAAAAAAATATTACTATCTTTATGCAACCGGCGCATAGCAGCTCTGTCTTTGCACAAAGTTTATATACTCTTTTATGAAAAAAATATGAAAAATGATGAAAAGATGAAAAAAATGTAAAAATGGGTGAAACAACAATGAACCATAAAAGAGCAACACCAAAAAAACAAAACAAAATAAACTCCCTGCTCTTCAGAAGGTGGGAGGAGCACAGGTATCAAAAAATTGTAAAAAAGTGTATCCTCACAGGTTTCGCAAGGCATCACAAAGCTGCATACTCCAATTATATAAAAAATAACTGAGAAAATTAAGAAAATTTTTTTTAATATACCAAAACAGTAAAATAAATTAACATTAAAAAATGAATTTAATAAATATCCAACAGCAAAATCATAAAGTAAATCAACTCGTAACATAACATAACTCAAAAATATTATATTTAGAAATTTCCAAAGTAACATGAAGAACATCAGAAACTAAACAATAAACTAAACAAAATAGACATGCAGCAATGCGATGCCCCCACCTTTACCTATGAGGAAAAAGAAAAAAGATACCTGTTAGAAAATTTCCATTACAAACCTCCATACTTGATTGAGCGGGGGAAACTGTTAGGCCTAAGATGATAGCAGGCCAGCTTCAAAGTTTTAAACTCCTTCGAATTGTCGTTCCGTTGTTCACTACTGTCCATTTTCAAGCTTGGTCTGTCACTCTCAAAATGTTGACAATCATCACCCTGTGAACTTTCCTTGTCGGACTTTCATTCACAGATCTTCATATAATTCAACACCCAAGAAGCAACTTCCATAATGGCGTTTGGCCCTACTGTTGCCACTTCAAAAAACCTTTTTTTAGTTCATTTACATAAAAAAATATAAAATTATGAGGATAAAAATTATTGTAAAACAAATTTGCAGCAAATTTAAAAATTTGTGTTTCCAAAATTTTTCTCGACCCACAAATATTATAATATCTAATTATTTGACCCAAAATTATATTTACAAAAACTCTTTTACTTAAATTGGAATGCCAATGAGGCATGGAGTGGGTTTTAAAATTAAAAAAAGTTCTTTTATCAAATAATTTAACAACTAATTCTTCATTTTCAATATTTAAGTCAAGATCTAAAAAAACAACATGTAAATTATCGTCTGAAGCACAATTTAACTTTAAACAAGGTGGATAAATGTGATCAATCGATTCCAAAAAATTATAATCGAAGACAATTATGTCATCGATATATCTCAAAACCCTGAATGATTTGTTAGAATTTAAAATAAATTTATATTCATAAAAAAATAAAAAAAGGTTAGCTGCAGTGCTTGAAAAATTAGTACCCATACCTATTCCACTTACCTGATAAAAAATAGAACCATTAAAAGTTATAAAATTATTATAAAAACAAAAATTACATAAACTTAGAAAAAATCTCTATTAATACCCAACTCTTCCTCGATATAAAAAGTATCAAACAAATCCTCCAGAGTTTTAAACAGCAGATCAATAGGAATATTTGAAAAAAGATTTTCAAAATCAAAAGTAAACAGATTTGTGGGCGTTGTAGGCGTGTTTAATTTCTTTAAAACCTCAATACTATTATCAATACACCAAAAATAACTAGAATTTTTAAATTTAAATTTCAAAAAACCATAAATTCTCTTCAAAAAATCTTGTAACTTAAGATTAAAACTTTTACCAATACCTCTGGAATTGCAGCATATACTTCTAAATTTTATAGGATTTTTGTGAAACTTAGGTGTCAAGAAAAGAAAAGGAAGACTGTGAAAATTATTAATAGGAAAATTGTATGCATAAAGATTTTTAACCTTTCTAGAATAAGCACTAAATTTTTTAATAATTGCATTGTGATTCAGATTATATTTTTGATAATATTTTGTGTCATTTAGTTCATTAGTAACTTTTTCTATGTAAAATAATTTTCAAATGATTGCATAATTAGATGAAGCCTTATCAACAGGAACAATGACAAATTTATTATGTAAAAATTGTATATAGCTGCAGTCCTCTTTATTTAAACGATGATAAGTGTATTGATTATTATTTAATTTTTGGTCAATAAAATTAACAAAACTATTTAAAATATTCCATCTCCATTCATTGAAAGCCTCAAAAGGCACATTGAATTTGTAACACATTTTTAAGACAAAAGCAGACAAATCTCCTTTAAATTTCAAAACAGCATTCTCTTTATTAACTTTTTTATTTAATCTGAATTTGGTACCGAAGCCCATCAAAAATTTTAAGTTTTTATTCTCAATAATTTCTAAATTACCAGTTACAACATGCCCATGAAAGTCATCTATAAAGTCTGGAAAATCTTTTCTACAATTTCAAGAAACAGTATCATTCTCTGTTAAAGCTACATATCTGTAATTAAAAAGCTTCTTACTTAGAGGTATATCATATTTATAAGCAACAACTACATTTATATTTTTTTATTGGAAACAGAAAATGAAATTGCCTAATGAAATTATTTATTTTGAGATCATCAAATGATTTCTGTTGAAAATTTATAGTAAAAAAAGCCTTTGTATATTCAAAATTAGAAAATGACTTCAATCTAAAATTCAAAAGATCATAAAGCAAATCCTTATACTGTGTATTTAAAAACCTATATCCCCCAACAGCCTTCTTAATTTTATTAAGTGTTTTTAATTTCAAACTGAAAACAGCATTTTTTACAATTTTAACATTATAAACAGCTAAAAAATTTTTTTCGTTATCATTTATCCAATCAGAAGGAACCAAACAATTTAACCATTTTGAATTAACATGAGAACCCCTTTTGAATCTCTTAGTAGTATTAACATTAGCATATAAATTGCAAAAATTGTAAACATTATCTATATTCTTAACATTGTACCCATTTATTTTAGTATTCAATCCGTATGGATATAAACTTCTAAATTTCAAAATGAACTCATTCTCCATTTTTAATCTATCATCCTTATTTTCAACATGAGCCAAAATTTCTATTTGAATATGTTCAAAAGAATGCAATCTAAAATGTAAAATTTCAAATGAAGTATACGGTGAATTTTCTTTAAAAACATTGGATCTATGGTTATTAATACGTATATTTAAACAACCAGAAGTTTCACCCACATACACCTGTGTGCAAGTTAAGCAAGTAATCTTATAGACTACATTATTAAATTTTCAAAAAGTAGTATACCCTGCAGGAACATTCTCAGCAACAGTATCAGCACGACTCACCACACATGTTTTTCATCTAGTATCCTTTCATTTGTAATATCGCATAATGTATCATTTTTATAAAGCGAAGTTTTTATAAAATTTTAAAACCAAATTCAGATTAAATAAAAAAGTTAATAAAGAGAATGCTGTTTTGAAATTTAAAGGAGATTTGTCTGCTTTTGTCTTAAAAATGTGTTACAAATTCAATGTGCCTTTTGAGGCTTTCAATGAATGGAGATGGAATATTTTAAATAGTTTTGTTAATTTTATTGACCAAAAATTAAATAATAATCAATACACTTATCATCGTTTAAATAAAGAGGACTGCAGCTATATACAATTTTTACATAATAAATTTGTCATTGTTCCTGTTGATAAGGCTTCATCTAATTATGCAATCATTTGAAAATTATTTTACATAGAAAAAGTTACTAATGAACTGAATGACACAAAATATTATCAAAAATATAATCTGAATCACAATGCAATTATTAAAAAATTTAGTGCTTATTCTAGAAAGGTTAAAAATCTTTATGCATACAATTTTCCTATTAATAATTTTCACAGTCTTCCTTTTCTTTTCTTGACACCTAAGTTTCACAAAAATCCTATAAAATTTAGAAGTATATGCTGCAATTCCAGAGGTATTGGTAAAAGTTTTAATGTTAAGTTACAAGATTTTTTGAAGAGAATTTATGGTTTTTTTAAATTTAAATTTAAAAATTCTAGTTATTTTTGGTGTATTGATAATAGTATTGAGGTTTTAAAGAAATTAAACACGCCTACAACGCCCACAAATCTGTTTACTTTTGATTTTGAAAATCTTTTTTCAAATATTCCTATTGATCTGCTGTTTAAAACTCTGGAGGATTTGTTTGATACTTTTTATATCGAGGAAGAGTTGGGTATTAATAGAGATTTTTTTCTAAGTTTATGTAATTTTTGTTTTTATAATAATTTTATAACTTTTAATGGTTCTATTTTTTATCAGGTATGTGGAATAGGTATGGGTACTAATTTTTCAAGCACTGCAGCTAACCTTTTTTTATTTTTTTATGAATATAAATTTATTTTAAATTCTAACAAATCATTCAGGGTTTTGAGATATATCGATGACATAATTGTCTTCGATTATAATTTTTTGGAATCGATTGATCACATTTATCCACCTTGTTTAAAGTTAAATTGTGCTTCAGACGATAATTTACATGATGTTTTTTTAGATCTTGACTTAAATATTGAAAATGAAGAATTAGTTGTTAAATTATTTGATAAAAGAACTTTTTTTAATTTTAAAACCCACTCCATGCCTCATTGGCATTCCAATTTAAGTAAAAGAGTTTTTGTAAATATAATTTTGGGTCAAATAATTAGATATTATAATATTTGTGGGTCGAGAAAAAATTTGGAAACACAAATTTTTAAATTTGCTGCAAATTTGTTTTACAATAATTTTTATCCTCATAATTTTATATTTTTTTATGTAAATGAACTAAAAAAAGGTTTTTTGAAGTGGCAACAGTAGGGCCAAACGCCATTATGGAAGTTGCTTCTTGGGTGTTGAATTATATGAAGATCTGTGAATGAAAGTCCGACAAGGAAAGTTCACAGGGTGATGATTGTCAACATTTTGAGAGTGACAGACCAAGCTTGAAAATGGACAGTAGTGAACAACGGAACGACAATTCGAAGGAGTTTAAAACTTTGAAGCTGGCCTGCTGTCATCTTAGGCCTAACAGTTTCCCCCGCTCAATCAAGTATGGAGGTTTGTAATGGAAATTTTCTAACAGGTATCTTTTTTCTTTTTCCTCATAGGTAAAGGTGGGGGCATCGCATTGCTGCATGTCTATTTTGTTTAGTTTATTGTTTAGTTTCTGATGTTCTTCATGTTACTTTGGAAATTTCTAAATATAATATTTTTGAGTTATGTTATGTTACGAGTTGATTTACTTTATGATTTTGCTGTTGGATATTTATTAAATTCATTTTTTAATGTTAATTTATTTTACTGTTTTGGTATATTAAAAAAAATTTTCTTAATTTTCTCAGTTATTTTTTATATAATTGGAGTATGCAGCTTTGTGATGCCTTGCGAAACCTGTGAGGATACACTTTTTTACAATTTTTTGATACCTGTGCTCCTCCCACCTTCTGAAGAGCAGGGAGTTTATTTTGTTTTGTTTTTTTGGTGTTGCTCTTTTGTGGTTCATTGTTGTTTCACCCATTTTTACATTTTTTTCATCTTTTCATCATTTTTCATATTTTTTTCATAAAAGAGTAAATATGGTTATATATATATATATATATATATATATATATATATGTATATATATATATATATATACATGTCAACATTTGAACGGAGGGTGGTTTTGGGGTCTGGGGGTCATGATCGTGAAAACATACCAAAATTTTCTGAAAGTGCTTTCCTCCGGACGGCTGCAATAGGTAGCTTTTTACTTTTTGTAATGAAAGCTACCTAAAAATTAAAGTGCATGCTTAAACCATTAAACTCTTTTAATTATATTATTAATTATTAAAATTTCTTTTCTATGTACCTTTTGCTTGTAATTTTAATTTGTGCATCATCAACAAAAGTATCTTTGAAAATACCTCAAATTCTTTGTTGAAAAAAAACGGATACAAAGGTACTTTATTGAAAGAACATTCTTTCTTTTTAAAATAAGAGATGCGGAAATTTCTGAACTTAAGAATTTTAAATGATGTCGAAAAGAAAAAGAAACACAATCACTGCTATAATCTTTGTGTGTATATTTTAAAAGTAATTATGTTTTTCTGTATAATTTTAAAGATAAAAAGAACAACGCAACAAAATAGGGTCTAATTAAAAAGGCAGTATTGCATAAATTTCTAAAAGTACATAATATGCATTAAATTTTGGCTTTTAAGAAGAGCGATGTTGATAAGAAAACATAATGTCTCTTTTGTACTTATTATTACTAAATGAACGATAAGCCAGATTTATATTTTACTGAAACCTTTTCGTTTAGACATTATTTTGTTTTTTATATTATGTAAAAATCGAAAGTTATTTAATTGTAAATTGTATTATGAAATTAAATATTACGATACTATGTAAACCGTCGAATTTGACGGATGAACAAAAGAACTTACTTAAAGAACTATGTTTAAAAGAACTTACTGAAAAAAAATTTAATTCCTTAACTGATCAAAAATATATATTTCAGATAGAGGAATTTGTAAGTTATAAATTGAGGCTTTAATCTTTGTTTTTGTGCAATGAAAAAATCAATGAAAATTATGTCAATATGACGCAATTATAATATAGCGAAATCTAAACATAACATCTGCTTCAACGTTGCAAAATATGCATGCAAACATTTCATATTTATTTTACTATTTAAAAAATATTTTAACATGTAATGGATTATAATTAAATATTAGTGCCAAACGTTTTGTCACATTTGACAGTTGCAATATTCACCACATCTCAAACAAATCATTTAATCTTGAAATTATCACATTTCAAGCAAAGAACATTCCAAAAGAAGAAAAGTAATTAGACAGCTTAAGTGGATAGCAACGCAAAACAACCGATTCTCGACAGTTTTTCAAACAACTTTCTATTTTTTTACAACATCTAATTGTTTTAAAAAGTATCGAAGAAACAGTTAGTTGGCAGTATGTCCGCAATTACTTTTATTATATTTTTCAGAATTTTGTAAAAGAAACTCTAAACAGACGTAAGTGGATATTTTCCAGATAAAAGAGTATTCCTTTAGAAACTTATAGTATTTTTTTTATAAGATACGTGTTGCTAAGATTATAAAACTTGTAAAAAATAAATGTAAGAAACATAAGCAAGGTGATTTAGGAAATTACTTTGTACGTTTTCTAAAAATTCTAGCACCTTAAATATACATATTTTTCTACTTTTTTACATTCAACACTATTTAATGCAAGTTTAGCCAATGTTTTCCAAATTGCTATTTGAATATGTTCATATTTTGTGCACAAAGGACTTACTGTCACTAAAAATATATAGTACCTAATTTTACAATTATAAACGCACTGCGATCATATAAATATAGCTCAAATCCATACTTGACGACAATCCTTGACAGTGAAATCAATTTGATTTTTAACAACATATAATATATATATATAGATAGATAGATATATAATCATTATATAATTCTACAAATTATTGTTACTGCAAAACAATAATTTGGTGTTTTCTCATTGCCTTTTTAGTAATTTGGGGACGAAAATTTCACCTATTGGGATTGCAATATTATTTTATTTTTATTTTACTTATCTGGGAGGCCTCTTATATTTCAGACGAACGAAGCCAGGTAGTTCTGCTAGTGTTGTACATAAAGTATGTATTAGAATGTTTACAACATTCAAAAATCCTTAATATAAAAAATAAAACTTATTAGAGAGGGAGGGCTTAAGAGTGACAACCGTACGAGACTTACCATGCATATATTTTTTGTCATCAGGAAATTTATACCGTATACTCTCCAAAATTTTCCCGTTTCAATAAAAACTCTAGAAGAAAAGAAAATCGAATCACCCATTTGAACGCTATTTTAAGACATGTAACAAATAAAAGTAAACAAAGAAACTGCATAAAATCCTTAATTGGAAATTTTTAATTGATTTACAAATGCCTGTAACAAACATTTACAGAAAAAATGTTTCTTTCTAATGATTTTTCATAAGATTAAAGACGCTTTTTCGACGTTTGAAAAAATAAGCAGTTTTTGCTATTAATAAGTCAACTATAAAAAATCATTTATTATTTAAAAACGATTTGTCATTTTTAAGGTTTCATAAGATAAATAGAGTATATCTAAAAACAATTGTTTGAAAAATGTGTTATGTTATTTTAGATACACTTCTAAGACATTCCTTGTTCTTGATAAAACCGAATTCTCAGCTTTCAGAAAAGAACTAAATGTCTCTTTTATGCTATTGTAGTTTTAATTAATTACGTCCAATTAAATTATAAATTTAGATGTGCTGAAGTTTTTCAAAAGCAAAAAGAAATAAAGCTAGTACCTAATTAAATTTTTATGTAGTTACTTTGGTTAAATAAGAAAATAAACAAACTTACTCTATTAAATAATCTAATAAATCTTAGTACTAATAAAGTTTTAGACATTGTAAAGCTGATAATGCCATTTCTGTAGTAATTTGCGTAAATCTAATTAATTCATTTGCTATCATTTAATGAATAATGAATATTCGTATTACGCATCCAGATTTCTATTTATATACTTTTTTGGCTATACTGTATTTTTAGAATAAAGGATTTTTTTTTTAAATATGAGGGTTTTTTTTAGAGTTTGCTAACAAACTTATTAGTAAATATCGACAAATTTTTTTTTTTTATTATTTAAGCTTTTAAAGAAACATTTTTAAAATTATATATAACTAGAGTATGTCTTAATTTTAGCCATATTTGTAATAGGTGTTCGGTGTATATGTATATATAAATTGAAACCTTAAAAATACACGATTTCATTAAATAGTACTGGCTTTGATTTTTATTATGCCGTAATGCATCCCATATTGTTTTTACCCATATTAATAAAACATAATAATAATAATAATGCATTCATAATATTAAAACTATTTAATATAAATAAATCTATAAAGTTATTGGATCAAATCGGATCTTACAGAAGTTTTACTCACTAAATTTTTAAAAACATCATTATACGTTTTCATACAAATACTTTTTTACAGTATATCACACTATTCATTCGAAGAATTTGTTGGCAAATAAATTGTTTTTTTATGTAATGTTTCTATTTTTCGTAATAAAAAAAATGTTAAATTAAATGAAAATGAAATAGATTTTAAATAGTAACTCCATTACAGAAACATTATTTACATATTAATGGCAACAAGTTATACATTTCTCACCAAAGATACAGTAAGTTACTAGAGCAGAAGTTTCGTAAATTCTGATAATGTAAACAATAATTAGACAATGCCATCTAATTGAATATCTTCACAATTTATGTCGCATGACGCCTTCTAAAATTAAACTTAGCAGCTTTGCCTTTAGGTATATGCGAAAGTTCTTAAACAATTAGCTTTATAAACATTTGAAGTAAACGTTAATTTCCTAGAACAAGTTTTGATAAATAAGAAACAAAGTACTATAATAATAAATTAAAACACAATAATACAAAATTAAATATAAAATGTTTTTTACACTTTTTATCATGAGAGTAAATTGTATTTTTAAAAACTTTAAGAAATAATAAATATAATTTGAACGAGAATTATGTATAAGTTTGACATTCAATAGGAGAACACGGGACACAGATGTACCGTAAGGGATGGAGTTTGACGTTTTTCTGTGTCAAGGAGATGCTGTCAGCGATCAGTAGTAAGCAGTGGTAATAAAACCTGTTTATGTTCAATTTTGGTAGCCATGTTAGTCTACTTATCTCTAGCGTTGGTGCATGAATGTTTTGTTGTGGGATTTTTTTTCTCGCATTGTATAATTTCTAATGATTTTGTAACCACAATTAGTCTTGCATATATTTCTTACATTACAACTATTATTAGTTCAAGCTAAAAGTACGATTAATTGTCAGTTACGATTAATTGTAGTTAAACGTCTGCTTGTGCATACTTTTCAGTTGACTTTCTATCTTTAACCTAAATCGTATTTTGGGGCAGAAGGAATGGTGCGGAATAGCGAAGACCTCATTTTGCCTTCAACTAAATTGTTATAACAGTGAATGTTTATATTGCAATGAATTTTACTCAAAGTCAGTTGAAGATTCGCTTCTTGTTTCATGTGTTAAAAAATAAACATACTATGTCTATGCGGCAATAGATATTTAAGATGATGAGTCTGCCTAGTGTGTAAAATGACATTAGACTTAAGAAAATCACAAAACCAATGAAAACGGTCGTTAAACATTTATAGTAACTTTAAACTAAATAAATATAGAGCAAACTTAAATTTTTTATTTCTAGTAGTTTTATATATATTTTTAAATACTTTTCTTTACCACCCCATTCTGTTCTATACCTAGGTCACAATGGGACAACTGACGTAATGTACTGTTTCAAAAACAAAATATATTTTTCTTTTGTTTTCTAACAATATCATTTAGTTTTTCTGATTTTTACATTGTAATTTCATCAAAGACAAAAATGCAACTCTTTTAATGAACTTTTTTTATTTTGAAAAACATTTTCAACTTAGCGCGACTTGACGCGCCTTATCTTCTACAAACTTGGAGACAAACTAGAAACCCCACGCAAATGAAACGTAAAACTATCCAAGTGTTCTATTTGAATTTCTCCTTTTCACTATAATGTTTTTTAATATTTATTATTTCACAAAATAACTGTGATGATTCTTTTAAGGAGACGTTTTAATTTTTTCATATTTGTTATTATCATTTTCTAAAGTTATTTTGCATTTTAAAGCTCTATTTAAGCATAAAATGACCAAAATATTCCACAAACAAAATCGAAAAAGAAATATTTTTCAGATATCTTACTGCGAAGAAATGTTTTGAACTATTTAAATGCAAACTAGAATTCCGATACGTGCCACTCTCATAAGTTCAATTGTCGCATGCCAGTGTCGTTGCGATTGTCGTCATGTACAAAAATAACATAAAGAACTTGTTCTGCTTGATAATACAATAATATTCCACAAATCTGCATTTGTTGAAAAAATTGCAAAAATTGTATTTGCTTGTGTGCGAAGCATTAATTATACAAAAGATTGTACAGTCACAGCAAAAAAAAAAAAAAAAAAAAAAAAAAAAAAAAAAAAAAAATTGATACTGCGATTTTAGACGTTTTGTTGAATATCTAGAAATATAGACAAGGAATTATTCTGAAATTCTAGGTGTGTAAACAAAATAGTACGGGTTATATATTTTCACGAAGATTTCCTCCCGATATCTCTTTGGGAACCGTCAACAAATTAGAAAAGACGAATATTTTTTGGATAACCCTGTCAAAACTAATGTAGCAAAAGCGTTCAAACTACAGATTATAATTAAGAGGTTTATTACAAGAAACTGTGTTCACGTTTATGAATATAGCATGCAAACTCGTCGAAAAATTAAAATTTTTATTAAAACGATTTAAATTTTTTTGCTTATAATTTGCAGAGTTCTTAATAAAAAACAATGTTCTTTTCAGAAAATGACAATCAACATTGTACATAACACTCTGTAATCAAAATTTAAAAATATTAATATTTGTACGAAAAATGAGCACGTTTACTAAATAATTTTTTACTGCGCATGCGTCAATTCTATAAAAAAAATTCCTTTGATTATGGTGTTAAGCTAAATATATAGAGCAACTTTTGTTAAAGTTTCAAAATCATAGCTTGAAAATTCTGCAAATTATCGTCGAAAGAATAAGATAAAATTCCGATATTTCCAAAATGAAGCAAAACGATGAGGAGCTGTATCTAAATATAGTAGTACGTGCAATATTGTGCAGACACTAATCAATGGAATATGGATATGATCGACATTATAGTATAAAAGAGCCATTGATAGATATTTCTTTTCAAAAGTTATGTTTTCGAAATATATTACCGACATCTATCTTAATAGAATATGTTATAAAAGAAATAAAATATTTGATGTTTAAAATACATAATTTTTGCATAGTTGTTAAGGTTTACATGAGTTCAAATAAAGCTTAAAGAATTATGATAAATTCAAAAACGATTATGATATTGTAAAATATTCGCTTCTTAAGTTCAAGATAAGCCTAAAAATAATTATATAAAAACAGAACTTTGACCAGAATTAGAACTTTGAACAGAACTATAACTGATATTCAAACAAGAGAGTACAGCAATAAAGATAACAATCCAATTTGCTATCATTGCATACTTTTTTATGGTCAGACGTTCTGGAGTGTACAAAATTACAGTACATGACATTTTCTAATTAACACTAACAAGTAAATACTTTACTTACCTTCAAAATTTTATAAATTTAATTTCATTTGTAGATACGGGTAGAAACAGAACACTTAAAAAACAGCGGGTATGAAACACCGTAAAAAAAACTATTAAATTTGCTGCAAAAAGTGTTGACAGCAATGTTGCAAGCAGTTTCTGCGGTAAAAAATGCAAAAAATTAATTGTAATTTTTTTTACATCTAATTTTACCGCAGTTTTTGCCGAAAATAGAACAGATTTTTAATGTGCAAAATTAAACTCTATTTAAAATTAGAATTAACACGCATTTCTTTAAAACTGTATTTGGAATTTTTTTTACACCAAATTGGTTCTTAAAAGTAGAAATACAAAACTCCTTATTCGAAATTTGACACCTCCGTTTTGGTGATTCTAACTAAACTAACATTAATTTACATTTTATTACGAACTTTAATCAAACAATTATTTATAATCTTTTAAGAAATGATGTAAAAATAAAAAAAAAAATAAAGAAAGATTTGTTTTACGAATGGAGAGATTTGGAATATCTTTTTAGATCATTCCATTAATTTTCAACCCAAAACTTGCTAAGAGCAAGTTATAACATCATGTAAAAAAATACGAATTTAATTAATTTAGAATGAAAGAATATCACTAAAAAGTAGAAAACTTAAACCCCTTTTTAATTGAATTTTGTGTTAGAAATTGATATATTAAATTAAAAGAACTAGTAAAGTCAGTAAATACAAATTCAGAAAATGTGATAAATTCAAGTGTTTGGGTAAACAATGTTTTCCTTTTTGATCAAAAGCAGTTTAGAATAAATTTTAAAGCAAAGTAAAAAATAAGCAAATTTATCAATTTCATTATTTTAAAATCTATCAGAATAAATTAATTTTTATTTATAATTTTAAAAAATCTGGAAGAAAACTAAATAATAATAAACTGAATTTATGGACAGCTACTAATGTCAGAAAAAACAACTGCAGATAATATGAAAAATTCAAATAATTTATAAACAGTTTTTTTTCTTTTCACTATAAAACAGTTATCAATAAGTTCTAAATCAAGGGAAAAAAATCTGCAATTTTATTAATTTCATTTTTTAAATTGTCAGAATTATAAACAAAAAAAAAATCTTATTTACTCATTTTAAAAGGCTTAAACCCCCCTCCGCTGAAAGGCTGACATGTATATATGATCTTTGTCACACTGTATCATATTTATGAACCGGTTAGAATGAAACCTTAGTGCGTACAAAGAACATACTAATGTCTCGACCGAGTTCTTGTGGGAGCATCATCCACCATCTTGTTCCAAAATAGCGGCCATTTAATGTTTTTATTCAAATTAAAAATTAAAAAATTGTAAGTTGAAAAATATTTTTATTCTGCCTGTTTGACTTTGATACAAAGATTCCAGAGCATATATTTTTTGTCTCTATTTTAAAAAAATGCTGAGTTATAAAACTTTGAATTTTTAGTATGGCTGACATTTTGAAACGGTCTGTTACTTGCTACGTAATAACACGCGTATTTATGAACCGATTTGGATGTAATCTGGGTGTGTACATAGTATATATGAATGCCTGAACCGAACGCGTTGGCCAGTTGTATCCGCCATTTTCTTTCAAAATTTTAGCTTTTTAATTTTTTTAAATTAAATTTAAAATTTAGTAAAAACAGTTAAAAATTGGAAAATAATTTTCTTTTGTGTTTTTGACCTTGATACAAAGATTATTTTCTATTTTATCTATATATTTAAAAATGTCTAAGTTATAGCACTTTGAATTTCTAGTGTGGCTGAAATTTTGGAACGGTGTGATTTTTGTCACGTGATAACATGCGTATTTATGAACCGCTATGGATGCAACTTGCTGTGGATGTAGTATAAACCGATGTTTGAACCAAGTTTGTTGGCCAGTTTCATCCGCCATATTGTTTAAAATAGTGACCAATTCAATTGTTTTTAAAAATAAAAAATAAAATTTAGATACACAAAATTAGAAGTTAAAAAAAGGGTTTTCTTTTTTATATGTTTAGCTTTATACAAAGACTCCAGAGTATCTTTTGTTTTGACTATACCTTAAAAATGACTGAGTTATTGCACTTTGAATATCTAGTGTGGCTGACATTTTGGAATGATTTGATTTTTGTCACTTCATAATACACGTATTAATGAACCGATTTGGATATAACTTGGTGTGTACATAGTAAAAAAACATGTCTCTATCAAGTACGTCGGCGAATTTCATACGATACCTTGTTTCAAAATGGAGGCCACTTGATGTTTTTAAATTTAAAATGAGGTACGAAAAAATTAGAAATGATAAAAGAATCTTTTTTATGTGTTTGACCTTGATATAATGAATACGGGGCATTTTTTGTTCTGTCTCTATATTAAATAATGGTTGAGTGTAGCACTTTGAATTTCTAATGTGGCTGACATTTTGAAAACATCTGATTTTACTCATGTGATAATATGCACATTTATGAATTTATTTGGAGATAACTTCGTGTGTATATAGAACAAACTGATGTCCTGAACGAGCTCGTATGTCAACTTCTTCCGCCATCTTGTATCGAAATTGAGGCCATATAAATTTATCAATTTTTTTTTTTTTAATTTATAATAATGTACAAAAAAATAAAAATAAAAATAAAAATAAAAATGGGAGAAAGAGATATTTTTCTGAAGTGTTTCATTTAAATACAATGATTACGGAGCCTTTTTGTTTAGTCTTTATCTGAAAAATGGCTTGTATATTACAGTTATAAGGGTTAACCCCTTAACGCGCAGTGTTGCCGGGTCGGCAACACCTAAAGTTCCCCCTGTTTAGAGACACAAAAACTCCGTGAATATTTCAAAAACTACTACAATGGCTACTTTAATTCTTTCTTATGAGTTTTAGATGGCAGCACTACAGAGATCAAACTCTACTGTTTTTAAATAATAGGTAAAATGTTTTACTGTAATACGCGCTTCATAGCAATGCTCTTCTCACTGTGCTTATCAATGCTTTACTGATGGGAGGTTACCACTTTGCCAACAGCTGTATAATTAAAATGGTTAGTGCAATCTTTACAAAACAATACCTGTGTACTCTTCTAGGCCTAAATAGACTGCCTAATTTTTTTCTTCTTTAAATTCCAACTTTAAAGAGTAGTGCGCCGGAAAGGGTTAAATGGCTTATATGTAACAATTTTTAATGTGAGGTGACATTTTGAAAAATATATTTGCCTGCGGCTGCACTCGCATATATTACCCGATTTCGGTGTGAGAGAGCATGTGCACAAGTCTGACTAAGATCTCGATCTGCCTCATTGGTTAATTTCACCCATCATGTTTTTTTTCTTCATTTTATCGAATTTAAGTCACTTTAAATAAACCATCTTGTATAAAATTGATTTTTTAAATCGAAATTTCCATTCATATTCAGTATTGACAAAAACAAGTTTTGAATAATCTATTATCTTGTTTCATTAATATGAGTTTTATATGGTTGAATAATATAACTTAATTACTTTTTTAAAGTAAGGAATATGATCGCTTCCTCTTCCTCCCTGTACTGCCGGAAGAACTTTTTCATCTTTAAACACTTACCAATAATTTCTCAAGCAAAGGAATATATCAGCAATTTTATCATTTTCTTTATTTTAAAATAACAGAATTAGAATAGGAAAAATAAAACTTAATTTCCCATTTTAAAAAGGCGAAAGACACCTAAAAGTTTTAGAAACTGAAATAATTGCTTGCGAAGTCAGAAAAGGCGAGTTTCTACGTCACATCTTTAGAGTATTGCATAATAATAAAATTAAGTAGCAATTAAAAAAAGTATGATTTTGCTCAAAATTAGATAATTGCTTATTATCCCAATTATATGTTACATTAAAATATACAAATCAAGATCAAGGCCGTTAAGTTAAAGCTAACAACCTTTCTAAATATCTATTAAAATTGTTAGATGAATCAAAAGAAATATTTTCGACAAAGAAAACTACTGAAAAAAAAGGTAAACGAAGATCACATGACTCGCAGGAAAATTACATGAATTTACAATAAAATATAAATAATATTAAAAAAATTATAGAAGAAAGTAATAATTCTGAAATACTCAAAATGGAACGGATTTCACTTATTGGATTTTTGGTACGGAAAGGTGTCCTACTCACTGAAAAAAATATAAAAACAGAATTAATCCGGTAGGTGGGAAGGAAATAATTTTAAAAAGTTTATCTAAAAATTATCAAGTAGGAATTTGGTGAGTAACGGAAAATATAATATATGTATAAATACAATTTAATTAATCTGGAGTAAATTATTGTGAAAATTAAGCAGTGACAAAAAATAAAAAAAACCTAGTAATAGAAATACTCGTAAATGAAAATACTTCACATGCATTAAATGTAGTAAGTCTTTATTTAAATCTTAAAAGATCGATCGTGCCAATTCTTTGAATTATGAAGAGGCTGCCGTACTCAAAAGTAATCCTGTAAATTTTTTTTTTTAATGTGAGAAAAAGAGAAAGAAAAGAAAAAAGAGTCTTGATTTTTTTTTTTTTACTCTAACGGAAACTTAGCTATATATCTATATCTATCTATATATATATATATATATTAGTTACAAATATAATGTATGTTTTTTTTCATGCAGTGTGCAATTTTTTAAAGCAATACGACATTTATGTTTTTTTAACCGTTTGATATTGCCAAATACGGCTATTAATTAACTCATGTATGAGCTCAAAATAGTTGTCTTTTTTTGAACCATGAATACAACATAAGCCGATACAAAACATGTTTTATTTTCACACCCTTTCAAAAGAGCACTATGCATTACACTGGAAATCATTTATTATCACTTTATTTTGCAAAAAGGGAATATCTTTCTTGTTCACGCGATACATAAAACGCTATATGCTACGTGCCATTTATTTAAAGAGATAATAAAGCGTATTTAGGGTTCTAAATATTTGTACAAGTACACATTTCATACTTAATAACATAAATTCTAAAATATTTTTGCACGTCACATCTATCAAATTTATATTGTAGAAATGACCCATGAAAAATGAATTAATCGAAAATTTCTGTAGGCTAAAATTTTAGCAATGCTGTCATATTACACTGAGAACAATATATGGTTCTGGCACCTAGAATCTAAATTGTGGATAAGAAAAAATAACTCCATGTTACCTCTATAAGTTGTAGAGTCTCCTACTAAAATTCAAGAGTCTCCTACTAAAATTTAAGATCATTTTCATCTTTATTCTTGTGGTCGAACATACATAAAAATTTTTGCAGTTCTATGCGAATATAAGAGCACTGAAAAGCAAAGTACTCAAAAATGAGTAAATCGATGTACTCATATCGAACTGAGAATGTTTGGATCAAAAATGAGCGCATTGCTTTCTCAATTTTGAATCATTATAAGTTATAAAATCCCAAGAAACGATATTTTTGTACCCTGTATTGCTTTTTTCCTTTCATGGCAATTTGAGAGATGTTTATTAATGCAAATATAAAATTATGCACGGTATTTTAAAATAACTTAAAAGTTCTTGCAAATAATGATCTTGTCATAAAAATGTTCATTTGGGTATTTTGCTAACATTTTTGCTAATTTTTCTTAATAAATATTTATTTAAATGTTTATTTTAATAATTTTGAGCAAGAAATAAAAGCCCGTATATTTTTACTTTAATTTGTAAATTCAGAGGTCCGTTCATAGAGATTTATATTTTATCACAACTATGGAATCAAATATCAAGTACTTTATAGTCAATTCTAAAAACCCATTCCTTTGAGTGAGGCTAATTTTACTAACTATAATTCTAGTTTAGGAAACTAACCCATTATAAAGCGATAAGTTGTAGCTACTGAAACGATTCATTATCGTTTCAAATTTTAAATTATTATTTAGACGATAAATCCAAATATCTAGTTTTTTTTCAAATTCGACTGCAATTAACAAATGAATTTTAATTAACAATATTCATTTTTCAAAAGTTTTCAATCTGGTAGTTTCTGATAAATCATTTAAGCAGTGCTTGCGCAGCAAATGTAATATCATACAAGTCTACGCTTTATTTAAGAATATTACAATGCCATTAGTCAAATACGTCAAGTCAGAAAATGTATATATATATATATATATATATATATATATTTAAACTTATAACTTTTAATGTAAATTTTTTATTAACAGATATTTAATGCTATTTACATTTTATTCAAAATGTTATCTAAATGTTCAGTTGTTATCTAAGATTATTATTCGCTTATGCTTAGCAATAACTAATTTACTCTACACTGCCTTCAAGCGATTCAGTAATCATTTCATAAATTTACAATCAGCGGGAAAGAGCAGTCAATTTTCCACCCTATTTCGGTTACTGTTTGCTGAAATCTGCATTAGTTTATAAACATTCCTTTGTAAATGCTACTGTGTATATATTCACTTAATCATTATGTCCTATAATGTGTACCATTATTCATGTTGATATTCAAATTTCAGAATTTGTAAATAGGAAGTTTGATACTTAACGAAGTTCATATTTCTGATTTTGTACAACAAAATGTACATTTATATAAACATAAATTAAGTACTTTTTGTTCTTTATAATTATAAATATTCTACCCAAAAATATATCTAGTACTTTATTTAAAATATTCATTTGAAATTGATTATCTTTATTTCGCAAACTGGAAACTTGTCAATGTCAAAACATACAGCCGTATATAACAAATAAATATAGGGAAGACATGGGATGATTGACCATAAGAGAGACTTGACTCATTATTTAGTTTTTTATTTAAAAGATTTTTAGAGTTTAAGCTATGAGTAGCAACCAATGCTACTGTAATGCTAAAGCATTACTCTTCTTTCCATGCAGATAATTGAAACACTTGTTGAAAATTCAATTGTAAGCAATTTTAAACTTATAAATTGCATTTTCTCAGTTAAAATATATTATTAAAATTTAAGTTATTAGATTGTTGAAAATGTAGAATTATTGATCTTTCATTCAAGGCATAAACATTGCACAGTTAGACGAAGTTAGGCGAAGTCGCTAGTCGTTAGGCGAAGTTGCTAAGTTAGGCGAAGCCTAATTTAGCGTTGTACTTTAAAAAATGGCTTCATAGGGTGATTTGATCAAATTAATGTGAAGGAAAATTGACAACATGGTTAAAATTCGTTTGATTAAATGTTTTGAAAATTATTTTATTATTCAGTGCGCTTAATGAAGGGTTATTTAAACATCATATTTTCACGAATAATTTTTAATAATAAAAAAATAATGTAGCATACAACTATTCTGCGATTTTTAAAAAATAAATTTATTTCCTTTTACAAATATTCCGATTTAAAATTAAGTAGGCCCTATATGTGATAAGATTGATTCTTTTTTTTTCCGTGATTAAAATCAATAATTTTTAAGTTTCTTCAACAAAATGTACATTTATATAAACATAAATTAAGTACTTTTTGTTCTTTATAATTATAAATATTCTACCCAAAAATATATCTAGTACTTTATTTAAAATATTCATTTTAAATTGATTATCTTTATTTCGCAAACTGGAAACTTGTCAATGTCAAAACATACAGCCGTATATAACAAATAAATATAGGGGAGACATGGGATGATTGACCATAAGAGAGACTTGACCCATTATTTAGTTTTTTATTTAAAAGATTTTTAGAGTTTAAGCTATGAGTAGCAACCAATGCTACTGTAATGCTAAAGCATTACTCTTCTTTCCATGCAGATAATTGAAACACTTGTTGAAAATTCAATTGTAAGCAATTTTAAGCTTATAAATTGCATTTTCTCAGTTAAAATATATTATTAAAATTTAAGTTATTAGATTGTTGAAAATGTAGAATTATTGATCTTTCATTCCAGGCATAAACATTGCACAGTTAGACGAAATTAGGCGAAGTCGCTAGTCGTTAGGCGAAATTGCTAAGTTAGGCGAAGCCTAATTTAGCGTTGTACTTTAAAAAATGGCTTCATAGGGTGATTTGATCAAATTAATGTGAAGGAAAATTGACAACATGGTTAAAATTCGTTTGATTAAATGTTTTGAAAATTATTTTATTATTCAGTGTGCTTAATGAAGGGTTATTTAAACATCATATTTTCACGAATAATTTTTAATAATAAAAAAATAATGTAGCATACAACTATTCTGCGATTTTTAAAAAATAAATTTATTTCCTTTTACAAATATTCCGATTTAAAATTAAGTAGGCCCTATATGTGATAAGATTGATTCTTTTTTTCCCGTGATTAAAATCAATATTTTTTAAGTTTCTTATGCATTCTTGTTATACATATCACGATTTTATTTTCGTAACGAATTGTATAAAGAATGAAATGATATATGAAAACGTATTCGAGATTCAATATTTAAAAAAAAAATTATAAGTCGTTTTGTAAAAAAGTGGGTCAACCCTACTTGTCAATACAAAAAAAATTCCAGTCGTAAATGAGTAAAGTTGTAACTCAATGTATATTTCATTTAAAACATTAATGAAATGTTTTAATTCTTTAAAGTAACATTTCTGCACTTACCACTTATATAATAATTTTTGAAACCAAAAAATTAGTTAAGTATAGCACGGAGCAGCAAACTATGAAAAATTGGTAATTACTCTAATAAAAAATAATCTACAAGCCTATAAAATAATCTATATAATATATAAAATAATCTATTTAAAAAACCCTAATCTATAATTAAAAAAAATAGATTAGGGCTGTTTTATGCAAAAATAAATAAAATAAATAAAATAAAATAAGTAAATAAATAAATAGAATTAAAAATAAATAAATAAGTAATCCACAAATTTTCTGTATTCTATAGACATTGTTTAAATATTATTATTTCTGGATACCTATTTAGATAAAAGTATTCTCATATAAATTATATTTTTAATTATACGAGGTGGAACCCGTTGAACTTCGACGAAAGAAAATGTTTTAGAAGGAACTATTTCATTGATTTATAACAACGTACAAAATTAGCTACATTGGAAAATGGATCTTATATTAGTCAGTTTAACTCTAAAAAAATATATTATTTTAAGCTAAAATTAACAAAATACCATTTCTATAAAAGTCAGTTGTCAAAATTATTAAAATTAGACTTTAATCGCATATGTTATACGTAAAACATGATAAAGATAAGTTATTATGATGAAATTATCAATTTAGGCTCTTACGATTGGTAAAAATGAAAAAAAAATCAAATTTGCACGATCATAAAATTTCACATGAAATCAAAACCCGTCATCATTTTCATCTTTCCGAAATTTATGTACGAAATTTTTTTTTTTTTTTTTTTGTTTAATTTTAAAAGAAAGTGGCTCATTTCTGTTGCCACGATTACAAAAGTCCCACAAAAACTGCAAAAATAAATTAATATCTCAAAAATAAATTGAGATACAGTTCCCAAACAAATTGCATTTAAAAGTACTTTTTTGTGTTTACGCCGATGTAAAAATTGAGAATCTGCGATGTTTAGAAGTGTAAAATTTGCAGTAGCGAAAATTGAAAAACCGAAATTGCAGGGGAAAGAGTTGCCATTCGCAAAATGACGTATGCGTTACGCACAGATACGTTTGGCCTTTATAATATAGATATATAATTTAAATATATTTTAAAAATATATATAGTATAAATATCGTTTAAACTATAATATTTAAAATATTTAAATATCGTTTAAATATTTTCTTTAACGTATGTTAAAGAAAATCACAATATTTCCAATAAGTCAAAAACATAAATAATGATTTTAATATAGCTCGGCTCAAGGACAGAAAAAAATTCAATAAATGATAAAAAATAATAATAACTGCAAAGAAATTTATAGCATTTTTCCAATGACCACCGTGCATGAAATTTAGAAAAGGGAATATTCACGCAACCTAGATGATTGCACTCTTTAAACTGTTAGTTCCTTTAACAAATTTCTTTTTTATGAATATTAAGTTATCTGCAGTTTGTATTTCACAACACAAAAAAATAATACTTAATGGTTAATATTTTCTAATACATTCAGAGTCAAACTTACATGTATTGAACCAGAAATAATTATTGATAAATAGAGTAGCCCACAGAAAGTTTCACTAAATTATATTTCTTGTTCAAAAGAATTTAGTTTGACTAAGGTTAAATTCTGGTGAAGAGTCAGAATGGTACAATAAACATGAAACATTAAAAATTGCTTTGATTTAGAACTTTTACTAAGTTGCAAATTGTCACCAGATTATTTTATTGCAGTAATCATTTCCTAATGACTATTTATTTAAACACTATATATATATATATATAGTGTTTAAATAAATCATATATACTCTCTTAAAACGAAAAAGCTGAAATAACTCAAGTTGAGCTGAAATCCACTCTTTTCCCATGTTGAAAGGAACCTTCTCAAGAAGAGCTGAAACAACTCAAGTGAATGAGTTGCTTTTAATCAACTCATGATTGAGTTATCTCCATTTTACTCATACTTGAGTGAAATCGAATCAATAAAGGTTAAATCCAGTAGTACTTGAGTGATTTGTAATCAAGTCATACTTGAGTGAAATGAAGTCATTTAAGACTGAATCTCGTAGCACTTGAGCGATTTGTAGCCAAATCATACTTGAGTGAAATGAAGTCTTTAGGATTAAATCGAGTAGCACTTGAGTTAGCTGCAGCCAACTCGTATTTGAGTGAAGTGAACTAATTTAAGGCAAATCCAGTAGCACTTGAGAGATTTGTTATCACTTCAAGTTGGAGTGAGATGTTGCCATTTTTGATTTAATCCAGCAGCACTTAGGCGATTTGTAACCAATTCATACATGAATGAAATCAACTCATTTAAGAGTTAATCCAAAACTCCTTGAATTTGTAGAATTGAATAAATTCACTCTTAAGAAAAGCAAAATTGCTTAAAATTACAAAAATCTTTAAGTGATTTCTAAATCGTCTAAATAAAATCACATCATTTAAAACTAAATTCAGTAATCCTCGATTAATTTTTATCAATGAAATTCAATATAACATGGAATTATTGCCACATTTTCAAGTGTTGCAATTAAATTCTCATTTCGGATTAAAATTTCTGTTTATTGACATTACAAGGGTATATATATATATATATATATATATATATATATATATATATATATATCTATATATATATATATATATATATATATATATCTATATATATATATAGAGAGAGAGAGATCGGAAAACTGTAACATGGATTCTCCAATATTTCTTCCAAGTCTTTAATTAACAAGACTTAAAACATTCTAATTTACATGACTGAAAGTTCTCAAATGAATCATAAAAACATTTTTTTCTTTCTAATTCAATGAAACTGTTTCCTATGTCAATTTAAGGGAAAAGGCAATTGAATCGTTATACAAAATTAAATAAAGCTTACATGAATTTTTTATTATTCTGTCAAATCAGAAATTTTTAACATCAGTATTTTCTTTTGTTAAATTTAAAAGTACATATATTCATTAAATTAAAAATACTGGTGATCTCAAAATTGTAAATTTGAAAACACTTATTCATGCAAACTGCCTAAATTTGCATAACTCTACAACAGCACCCGAACAACATTAAACAGAATATCAGCTTCTGATGCTGTGGTGCTAATGGGATTTTTCCTTTCCTTTCTTGGGCAATTTTAAGTTAACATATTTTCCAATGATACTTATAGCTTCAGATATGCTTATATACAATTTTAATTTTTTCATTAGCTTCTGATTTAATTGTAAATAACAATTATTTTTTTATTAAAAATTTATGATTTAAATCAAATAAACCAATCTTAGGCATCTTACTAAAAAAAATATTGAAAAAATAAACTTGATATCAGCCCAACTACTCAACTTCAGCACCACAATGTCAGAAGCTGATTGTTCTCCTTAAGAGTTTAGATAATCCTATACAGAAGTTATTTTCAAATATCTTGCTTGGATTTTAAAATGTTTACCTTTTTTTTTGGGGGGGGGGGGCATAGAATATTTGAGGGTGGGTTAGTTTTTGACTAAATTTTAAAAAAAAATATTTTAATTGTTTAGTTTGAAATCTGAAATGGCTTTGAAATAATTTAAATTCTTTTTTTAAAAAAATGTTACCCATAGCATTTATATCAGCACATTGCAATTGGGAAATGTGGAGGAACGCCATTAAAAAACTTGCATAGCTAAAATTTTGATTATGGACAATTATTTTATTGTGTGCAGAACCTTCCACTAAATATTATAGTACAAAAGTTAAATGCAGAAAAAACTGAGAAATGGATTTATTGACCATGTGCAATTATTCTTTATATAATTTAAAACATTTGTTAAAACTTGAATTTATATTCAAGAATAACTTATTTCTTCTTAATTAATCTTTTAATTTTTGATTTTATTCAATGTTTCTTAAATCAACTAACTTTTAAATAAATATAAAAGCATAAGACTGCAGCATTTTGTGCCAAAAGTTAGAGCCAAATGTGCAATTTAGAATGTTGCAAGAAAGAAAAAAAAACTAATTTTATTTAACAACAAAAACATTTTATTTAGCAAGAACAAAATAAACCTAACATTAATTGATAACAATTCTTTCCAACATCAGATAAACAAGTTTCAATAACATCTTTAACAGGACCTTTATAAATATAACAGTCCATTTGCATTAAACATTAAATACATAAAGAGCATATTGTAATCTGTCCACTGGTTTGTCCAACTTTTAAAATCTTAGGCAAAATAGACACTTTGTTGAGGATCCTTGAGATTAAGATTGTTGAATTTGACTCCTCACAGTAGAATTTTACTCCTCCATGAAATCACCATCTTCCTGTGTTAAAAGAAAACATTGAAATTAAGTTAAATAGCAATAAATATAATGTTAAGGAATGATTATGAACATATTAAAATATTTTGCAGCTTTCGGATTAAATGTTTTATAAAATTTCCCATCCATAGTCTAAACAAAAAATGAACCATACACTAAAAATTTTAGCTTTATAAATATTACACTACTGAAAATTTAGTCAATCATGAATAAAATGGAAATAGAATAAATAAATCCTGTGCGATAACACTTATCCGCTTGTTTAAACCATGGTGTTACTTCTGATACAATCTTAAAATAAATCACCATTTTAAAAACAAATTTAAAATGAAAGTTCTTTAAGCAACATTATAAAATATTGTTGAAAATTCACCTTTGTTGCTACTTTCAAAATGTATCAGCGCTGGCAAATACCCAATCAATACAGGTTTTTGTGGATTTTTAGTTGTTTTTCTATATATTTGCATATTTATATAATACAAGATAGAACCTACAACAATTAGACCAGGGTTGGCACGGTTTAAACCAATTGGTTTTAACTATGGTTTAAACAACTGTTTACTCCTTTTGGTTTAAACAACGGTTTAGTTTAAACCAACTGGTTTTTTTCTTTAAAAAAAAAAAAAAAAAAAAACATTTTTTTTTTTTAGAAGAAATCTAATGACATTTTCTCTTTTTCTTAATAATTTATGTATGTCAGATTATTGAATATAAATAACTTCTATTTTTAACACTTTATATCAGCAATAAGCATTCTATGTAGCAGGTTCAGATCATTTTTTGGGTATAGGATTAAAATCAGTCTGCATTGGTGAATATATTTATTTCTCTTTAGAAAAAGCTTCGAACATGTGAATTGATCTAATATAAAATAGATTAAAAATATTCAGTATTTAATAGAAAATATCTTAATTTTTTTAAAACTGCAGATTATTTAACGCAATAACATAATACAATTTCTAAGATTTCAAGCTGTAAAAGAAATCCCCAATCTTAATTGGGGAGGTTATCTTAAGCATTAAAATCAAAATATGAAGTCGAATAAGAGAGTTTTCAAAGATTGGATGCTACTTATAGCATTTTAATAATAGTTATCCCCCCCCCCCCCTGCTAGTTATCTGCTGAATCTATGACCAAAAATGTTGACTTAAAATTGTCATTCAAGAAACAAAATGTCAAGAAGTATTTGAAATTTATTATTTGGATAGCTATTTAGAAGAATATTTTTTTCATCAGACTACTTTCAAATGTTTATTATTAGTAATTAAAATATTAGTTATGAAGATTTTCAGAGTATCAGTGCTTCACTGTATACAGCACTTTATTCTTAGAATATAAGACAGTTTGCTAATACTGTTTAAATTAAATTTTAATTTCTTTTATTTTTTACATAAATTCATTGGAAATATTTAATTTAAATCATTTTAAAATGAAGTTACAGTTTATAATCCAATGTCTATTTTTATCAATATATATGCATGTATATGTAATAAGAAAGGATGTTTAAAAAAAAAACCCGGTTTAAACCAAAAAAAAAAGAAAAAAACTTTTTTAGTTTTTTATGAAAAAAAAAACAGTTTTTTTCTCCAACTCTACAATTAGACTAAAAAAACAAGTTTTAAAATGTCCTCATTAATATTCTTTCTTTCAAATTCCTTTTTTCTGAAACACATCTATTGTTAAGCTAATTTTTATGTAAAATGGAGAAAATGTTTTTCAATATTATGGCAGTTTGCAGATGAAACCAGATTTTAATACTTTCAACTTAATTTATTTGCATGAGTTCCTCACTCCCTTTCTATAATTTGATAGCTACCCTATTTCCATAAAAGGGGATATTATTCTTGTTATAAAATACATACTACTCAATAGATTCATAATGCAATATTCCTATCATAATCTAAATCAAAATATACTTCAATCAATTTAATACGATATTAAATTAATGTTCTATAAATTGAATGTCACTAAATTGCAACTTAATTTTCAAATAAATTCAATACAAAGATCACTCTACATGAATACAACAAAGCGTGTTGCACCATAGATTTTTTAAAAATCTTATATATATTAGTTAAACCTTCAAATTTGAAATTAAAAATTTTTGCAATATTCAAGGATCAGAGTAAGGAAAATACAAAAAAGAGGAAACTAGTGAGCAAAAAAAAAAATAAATAAATAAATACTATTTATTAATAATTGGTATATACTTTTCCTTTCCTTTTTTTTTTACATATTTTTTCAAATAATTCTTTTTTTTTTCAGAAATGTTAAAATTTACATAACAGACAGAGGGAAAAAAAGTTACCAGTCTTGCAAAACAACAATGTTGGTGGTTCGATTGAGTTTTTGGTGGTCTTATACCAGCAGTCCACTAAGAATTTCGAACGCTGTATACAGTCGCAGGGGAAAGATAGTAAACACTCCTAACTCTACAGTAAGAATCGTAAAAGAAATTTACTAGTACCAAACAATAGGAAATTAACTATTTTTAAATAATGTACATAAATTTTTTAGTAGGCCAACCTGCAAATCAAAACCAGTCCAAAATTTGTCTTTTAATGGCAACACAAAATTTTCACAAGATATAATCTTGGTTCAAACTATGCCTAAAAAGGAAATGTCATTTGGATAATAAGTTTTTGAATCAAACACTTAAAACTTTGAGCTTCTGATGTTAATTTATATTTTCATATTGCTATAATTATCTCCTGAAATTATAATTGTGAATATTTTTTGTGTGGTGATAGTACTAATACTAATATCAAAACATAAATGTATTATTGAAAAAAATTATGATATGAATTGCACAACCTACAATTTTATTGATTAATTTATATTTATTATGTCCTGCCTTATGTAAATCCAAAACTTCAATTTTTTCTTTCAAATAGTTTTTAAAGTTACTCTTAAAAAGTACAAAATGCTGGTTTAAAGGGCCACCTATGATAAGCTAAAAAGCACAATTTGATTTTTTTTTTTTTTTTTTTTTTTTTTTACTCATGTTATTAAAGCATTTGGGCTGGGATTACAGTGCCTCACTTAAGATAAATTTAGAATGTAAAGAAAGCTTAAAACTAAATTCAGTGCCTCGTGATCACACATCCAGGGCCATCGCTAAGACTTTTTATTGGTGGGGGAGAAGACCTTAAATTGCCAAGTCAAATTTTCATATCTGCCAACTTATTTTTTAATTTTGCCAAGTTACCACAATTAGAAAATGTAATACAGTTCTTATTTGTAAAAAGTTCAAAAATATTCCCAATTAGAGTTGTAACATTTGCAATTTCTATCAAAAATAGGAAATATATTACAGTTTTTACTAAAATTTTAATGAAATTTGCCAAGTGTAATAACTTTTGGGAATGTTTGGGGGGGAGGCTCCCCCCCCCTTAGCGAGGCCCCTGCACACATCAACTTAAATACTTCCTACATTTATGTGCTGTGCAAATTATCAAAAGAGATCATGATATTGCTAAGGGGCGGTGCATCTTAACATTACCAATTTAGGGGAAGGCAATGATATCACAAGACATTTCTGAAAGGAAAGGGATTTTCTTCAATAGTTATTTTAGATTTACCAAACTTTTATTTTTTTCAGTAACATTTTATAACATCTAAATAGTCTTACATTTATTACGATTATATTTTTTGTGAAAATACTATTATTGAAGTCATTAAAAGTTTATAAAATCATTTCATTAAAAATTTGAAATTCTCCCACCGTTTCACATTCACCTGCCATATAATTCATTGTTAAAGAAATCAGGAACATAATATTTGGGAAATGATACTTATATTTACCAGTATAGAAAGAAAAATAAAAATATTTGTCTACGTTTTGTTGTTAAATCCTCATTTAAACCTACCTGAAAGCAAGTGCAAGAAAACAATATTACTTTTAAAGCAATTTTTATGTAACAATGTAGCTAAATACTTTTAAATATTAAACAAACTATAATAATACAGACCATGCATGCAATAATTTTGCTCAATAGCAATGTAAAGCATTGTCAAACAAAACAGTAACAAAGTACACACATGTTCAAACGTTAAAAATGCAAGAGTCTTAGAAATGTGTTTATATACACACTATTTTTTTTCTTATATGCAGCAACATGTAGATCAAAATACAAGAGGACTTTGTTTTTCGTGTTTATATAGGGTTTTCCATCCCTTAACAATATTAGCAAAATTGAGAAATAGGAGTACACTAAAAAATAAGCCCTTCTAACCAGCCTAAACATCTATAAATACATTTCTATAAATACAGATGTAATAATTGCATAACCTAATTCTTCAAAACTTTTATACTACAAGACTGTTAAATGAGCTAAGTATTTACATTATAAGACAATTTTTACTTCGCTTGATGCACGATTTTATTTCAAGGTTGTTATATACGGTAGGTATGAGTACTAACATTAATTGTTTATTAAAAAAAGAGAAGAGAAATCTATTAAAAGGATAGCATAATGTAAATAAAATACTTTCATAGTACTTACTTTGTAAAATATCGGCTTCTTTAGCAAATAGTCTTGAGGAAATCTCGAACTTTTAAGATGCATCGAAAATCAGCTTCACGTAGCATCAGCGTGCAGTGCATTCGGAAATCCTCCATCTTGTATTTTGCAAGGTCAGGTCGACAGCAGCGCCAGCGGTGGATGAAAATAACGCCGGAAGGATCTGTTTTCTTCTCGAGTTCACTTGCTTAGTTTCCGATCTCAATGAGTGCATTAGAAATAGAAGAAAGCAAGTGAAGAAGAGTGGACCACTTAAAAATCAGCTCATTCACGATCCAGTAAATCAGAACTCTTTCTTGAGCAGCCAAATCCACTCTTTCGTTTTAAGAGAGTATATATATATATATATATATATATATATATATATATATAATCATATATATGATTTCTTTGGTGAAGTACATTATTTTTGCATGAAATATAAAGGTCTTTTTATCAAATAACAATCACATTTTTAAGGAACACATTATTTAAAATAGCGTAAATAATATCGTCAAAATTATTATGTTCGAATCCAATATACTTTAGTTTGAGTCTCAGTTTACGTATAAATGAACCACAAAGATTATTGTAAAAAGCCCTTAAAAATAACTGTTGTACGCTTTTAGTAAATATCTTATTTTTTAGTACAAATATCCTTCTTTCTACGTATAATAATAAAACGTATTACTAATATTATTTGAAAAGACAGTAACAAAATAAAATCGATCGGTGAAAGGTTGTATGAAACCTTTTTAACCCCTAAAAATAGTACTTAAATGTGATGATTGAAAATGCAGGATATAATATTCCAAAATGTCTCTTGCAAATTACAAAGCAATCTTCTTCAAAGATTCATTTTAAAATTGATTTGAAACGGCTAATTTTTAAAGGTACAGTGAAGATTAAAGAGTTGGAAGTTCCAATCGCAAATTGAATTTGCATACACAAGTTGATTGTGGATCTGGGTTTCACAAATTTCATTTGGAATTTTGCTTTATAGATGACAGTTTGAAATTAGAATATTTTAACTTCTGTCACCTATTTAAAATTTTATGACAGTTTTAGAAATATCCCCACTTAATTTATGAATAAAATAAAATGAGAAGTATTCTGATTGAGTTTTTCGTAAATGTTGTCAAAGATCTCTTCAAAAGTGTCAAAAGTGCAACTATGAAGAGTAAAAACAAAATTACTTTGCAGAACTGTAAGTATTACCGATTAATGTTTAATTGCTTTAATAAATATTTAATTCTACTTAAACATATACTGTATTTGGGCCGATTTTTTTTCAATTATCGATGATGGGTAGTGCGGAAAAATTCCCGCAAATGGTAGCACTAAATTCATTCAGAAAATCCAAATCTTTTGGACAATTTCTGGATTTACCGCAAATGACTTAAAAAACAGATATTATTTTAAACTTTTTAGAATAAAATTAAAAAAGCTAAATTAAAATTATTTTCGCTGAATTTTCTTGAAATGTATTTTTACCCCTATGGCAATTATTTTTCAAGATATTCTAAATTTTTTTAACACGTGTAGAGTAATTACCCATGCAATTTAAAACTTTAAATGGATTTTTCTATATGCTCATATTTTTGACCATTTTTCCTTCTTCAAAATGCTAAGACCTTTTTTTGTGTGTACATGTGTGTGTATATTTCATATAGAGATGATTGCTTTGTGTATGTTTTATATTTTATAAGTGATAAATCTGCGCATAAAAATAGCCTTTAGTTTTTTTTTTTTTTTTTTTTTTTTTTTTTTTTTTTTTTTTTTTTTTTTTTTAAAGTTATGAACTGTGTTAAATTCATTCGATAAACTATATATATTAGAAAAAATTCCACATTAAATGTAGTGTTAGGTGTATCTAAAATCCACATATCCCCTTGTGTAATACATATTTGAAAATCCTTAAAAATATGAGTAAAGATATCAATATTTAAAACGAATGTAAGTAGCATGGATCTTTTAAAATTCAACTTTTTAAAACTTTATACTATAATTCTAATTAAATATGCAGTTTAAACATTAATGTGGCATTTTCAAAGATACTTTCAAAAATCAACAAAAACGTTTAAAAGGAAAAATTATTCCCTGATTTCTTCAAAATAACCATTTAAAATACCGTGATATATTGTGTCTTGAAAATATTTTAATATTTATTACTATATTTTGAAAATGTAAGTTTAAAATGTGTTATCAATAAAATTGTCTTTACTATAACTACTTTATTTCACCCTTTTAGCTATTTGTTTGTAAGATCATACGAAAGACAGATATTATATCTAATTGAAATTTTGTATATTCAGTAACATAGAAGAACTATACTATTTTTTTACTCATGTAATGAATAATCATCTTTTGAACTATTGACATGAGATTTTAAATGTTTTTTTACAATGAATGTGTTTTATGAAATAGTAGTACAATTATTATTCTTAAATAAAATGGAATAGAGTACTTTTCTTAAAGATTAAAAATGTAAATAAATTTATTATGAACAATTTAAAAACTTATTTTAATTTTATGCACTACATTTAAAAATCTAAAAAAATATTTCTTAAGAATTCTTAAAAGGCATATATAAAAGATTCCATTTTGAAATGATATAATACCGGGAATAATTGATAAGTGTATGAATATATAAAACAACCCCTTTTCCAGATCCTACAATAAATACAAAACTTACAAATCTAAAAATACAAATTCTACATTAAAATGACATAAACATTAATGTATATGATATTCGGAAATTTCCCAATTTGTATAATAAGAAAAACATTTAAACTTATTTATTACACCCGACACAATATTGAAGTGAATATTAAAATATTTGAAACAGATTTACCTTTTAATATCTCTTGGGAAATTAATACTAAAATGTAATGAAATAATAGTTTCAACAATTTTTAGAATGATACAGTACAATAATAATTTCTCTTCCTATAAACTAAATATTTGAACTTAAATTATATATTTTTATGTGTACGAAAATAGAAAATGAAAGTTACAGTATTTACCATAAAAAATATTTTAAGTAGATAATTAGATATATATTGTTGCTTTTTTATTGAAAATTTTATGTCTCTTCTATCATAAAAGTGCACTGACTGATTAAAAAATTGCTTGATTCCTAAGTTTATCGACATTTAACCATTTTAAATATCTTTACATTGAATATTGCTTTAATTTTTTTATCAGTAATAAAATAGTTATTTGATATGGGTATTAATTGGAGATTTCACACAACGCTTAATATTAGCGTTTCATAAAACAATTGTTTGAGTATTTAACAAAATATAGTAGTGTATTAAATAATTCGCACCACATAAATTGCATATTTTATCTAGAAACATATATCTTGGTTTAAAATATAAAGGTATACTTAAGTTAATATTAACTATAATGAAACAATCGTCAAGTCAGGCAATTTGATGCTAAATATTCCTTTATCTATTAGTGAATTAAAGTAAACTTCAATTTAATAAATTTGCTTGCTATGTTTTATAACGTGATCAATAAACACATGATTGCGTTAAAGAAATATTGCTGCTAATGTTATAGATTTCTAAACATTTTATTCAACCCGATATTATTTCGACTTTAATAAATGTTAAAATTTTTGACAAATATGAATTAATGAAGTAATTAGATATTAAATTATGATATTGCTTCTTCCAGATTTTTATGGTTATTTTTGATAATAAGTCATAAACGGAATGATTGTTACATAGTTTTATTAACCTTTTACCATGTTGAAGGAAGTGTTCTTTTATTTTTCTATGTATTTAAGAATGCTTTTCTCTAGGAAAAATTATAATATTCGAAATAACTTAGCTTTCACTATCTGTAGGGTATTTTATACTAATATGTAATAAAATAATTGTTCCATAAATTTATATAATGATGCTGTACAATAATTATTTCTCTTCCGATTATTTGGATAATTGATCTTAAATTACGTAATTTTATCTGTAAGATAAAGGAAAGTGAAAATTATAGAATTTACCAGGAAAAGACATTTTAAGTAGGTAATTAGATATTAAATGTTCCTGTTTTATTAGTGATTTTTTTATTGAAAATTTTATAGGGCTTCTAGAATAAAAAGACACCGAATGATTAAACTAATACTTGATTGCTTAACTTTGTCGACATTTAGCCATTTTAAATATCCTTATAATATTTTTTCTTGAATGAATGTTGATTTAAGATATTTTTTTTAATCAGTAATAAATTATTTTTTTGATATGGATAATGATTGGAGATTTTATGAAACAATTAACGTAAGCGTTTACAAAAATAATTGTTTGAGTCTCTACAAAATATAGTAGTGCAATAATTATTTCGCACCACATAAACTGCAAATTTCTACCATAGACATATATATTGTTTTAAAAGTTAAAGCTATACTTAAGATAATATTAACTGCAGTGAAAAAATCGTCAAGTCAGGCAATTTGATGATAAATATTCCTTTATCTATTAAAAAAATTAATAAATTTCAATTTAATAATGCTGTATTTTATGGTGTGTTTAAACACATGATTGTGTTAAAGAAATATTGCTGCTAATTTTATCGATTATTCTGAACATTTTATTCAACCCGATATAGTTTCGACAATAAATTTTGGTCTTTCAAATAATTTTAATTTATGAAGTAATTAGATATTAAATTATCATATTGCTTCCTCGCAAGTTTTATGGTTATTTTTGATGAGACGCTATTAACTAAATACTTGATACATATTTTTATTGACATTTTGCCATGTTGTGTGCCCTGTTATTTTAGTATTTTATGTGTAAAAATGCTTTTCTCAAGTAAAAATTATAATATAGGAAATAGATTTAGCTTTCAATGTCTATAGGGTATTTAATACTAATGAGTAATAAAATAAGTGTTTCCCCAATTTATATAATGATGTAGTAAAGTAATTATTTCTTTTCCGGTGACCTGGATATATCAATTTATATTATATTCATTTTTTGTGTAAGATAAATGAGATTGAAAGTTGTAGTATTTAACCTGAAAAGATATTTTAAGTAGATAATTAGATATTAAATGTTCCTGTTTAGTAGAGATTTTTTATGATAAATTTTATGGGGCTTCTAACAGAAAAAGGCACTGAAAGATTAAAATAATACTAGATTACTAAGTTTATCGACCTTTGATCTCTTGAAATATACTTATATTATTTTTTGATAAATGAATATTGTTTTAATTATTTTTTATAAGTAATAAATAATTATATGATATGGATGTTGATAGGAGATTTTACAGAACACTTTGTTTTAGCGTTTATTAAAACTATCGAATAATTTTGCCTGAAGCTGGCTATCCTAGTTCGAGATTTATGTTTAAATAAGATATTCGTTTGAAAGGAAGGGCCTGCTAGTGGGCGAAGGCAGCTAGTAAAATGCATAAAAATCATTCATTATGACATTATACCGGATATTTTTAAATACATTTTATTTTTGCTTACAATTATTTAATATATATTTATACATATTCTGGAAAGTTACCGGTATAGTTATGATATAGATATATAGATCTATGTACCATTGTTGATAATCTAGCTTTATATAAATACATTAAAGTTTAAAAAAATGTAATTTTTTAAATAATGTCGAAAATTTAAAATATAATAATATGCAAAAAAAAAGTAAAAATAGGAATCTATTGTACTTTTGATCATTTTTAAATGTAACAAAAAAATTAATTTCGCTAATAGACATTCACTATAGAGCCAGTCTGTTTGTAAGTGATGTTAAAAGGACAAGAAGAAGAGAGGGGAGGGGGAAACATGCCGCTTGGCATTACGCCAAAAGTACAACCATTAAATTCGGGCCAAACATATTTGTCTAACTTTGTATAGTTTATCCATCCAATGAATCCAGACCTTGTTCCTGGTGCTTATCTTGTCGAGGCTGTCGAAAAGTGTTTAAACACTAAAACGTCTAAAACACTTGTGGCTGGTATAGACACTTATATCCTGTCAAGTGAGTTAATTCCTTGTTCCTCAATTTTATCTTGTTTAGTGGGATCATTTCTACAGTAATCGGCCTAATATGATAAAATATTTCTATGTTTAAGTCCATCCCGAATATATTCAGAATTGTTGAAGTAAGACAATCACTATGGAATCGGCCATTCTTCCATTCACGAAATATTTAAAATTAAAATCTTAACCTTTTGTCGCTCAACATCTTCGGTTTGTAAAACATTTGCCCGAATTTTAGAATACATCATTTTAAACATGTAAAATTTTTTTAAAGAATTAAGAACGTAAAACTGAAATAATTATTGATTAAAACTTACTTTTTCATATCTAAAAAAATAGAAATTGATATACTTCTGATAAATACTGTCCATTTTCTAATACAAAATATTAAAGTATACAAAATTACCTTAAAAATCCTATTTTCAGCCTTCTCCAGTTTTTTTTTCTTAAATTTGACAAAATTTATTAAGTTAATTTTTGCAATATCGACATGAAGCTTCACTAATGATAAACAAAATTTTGGTATTAGAAATTAAATCAATATCATCTCCATTGAGAATTCCAGTAACCAATTTGTATTAACTGGTGGTGTTGGGAAATATGAACAACAAGTAAAATCGTATTTTAAATGTAACTGTGCAAGAACTATTTACTTTTGGGTATGGTGCAGATATGAAAGAGGTGATACAAAACCTTACCTTTAATCACAAAGTTTTCAAAACTAAAACAATCCATTTTATAAGATAACTAAAAATACGAACTCTACGTAATAAATTAATTACATCCACATTAATGTGTGTAATGTTCGTATAATAAGAGAAACATTTAAATGCATTTATTTCTCCCAACACAATGATGAAGTGGATTTTAAAATGAGCCAGATGGGTGAAATTGCCTACGGCTCTTCTAAACTCGCATATTTTTCCTCAAAATATGTACTTTTACATTAAAGATGAAGCTAAATTTAAATTTTTCGTATTTATAAAACAAGATCGTTTATGAAGTAATTAGATATTAAATTATGATATTGCTTCTTTGCAAGTTTTATGGTTATTTTTGATAAGAAGCCATTAACAAGATACTTATTGCATATTTTTATTATCTTTTAGCATGTTGTGTATCCTGTTATTTTTGTATTTTATGGCTTTAAGAATGCTTTTCTCAAGTAAAATTTATAATATTCGAATGAGATTTAACTTTCAATAACTATAGGCATTTATTACTAATGCGTAATAAAATAATTGTTTCAACAATTTATAGAATGACGCATTTCAATAATTATTTTTCTTCCGATAAACTGGATATTTGAACTTAAACTATATATTTGTATATGTAAGAGAAATGAGAGTGAAAGTTATAGTATTTACGACGAAAAGATATTTTAAGTACGTAATTAGATATTGAATCTCCCCTTTTTAATCAGCGATCTTTTTATTGCAAATTTTATATGGCTTCTAACATAAAAAGGCACTGAAAGATTAAAGCAATACTTTGTTGCAACGTTTATCGAACTTTATTCTTTTCAAATATACTTGTATTATTTTCTCATGAATGAATATTGTTTTAAAATAATTTTTCACAAGTAAGAAAGTAGTTATTTGATATGGACATTAATCGGAGATTTTACAGAACTCTTAAAGTTAGAGTTTTCTAGAATAATTGTTTTAGCACTTTACAAAATATAATACTGCATTAATTATTTCGCTCAATATAAATTGCACATTTAACTAGAAACACATATTTCATTTTAAATGATAAAGGTAAATTTAATCTAATAATAATTTTAATGAAAAAACCGCCGTCAGGCAATTTTATGCTAAATAATCATTTGTCCATTAATGCATATAATATACTTTAATGGAGTATTTTATGGTGTGTTTAATCACAAGATTACATTAAAGAAATATTGCCGCTTTTATCGATATTATTTTATCGATTTCTAAACACTTTATCCAGCCCGATATTATTTTGATTTCAATACATTTTGGTCTTTTAAATAGTTTTATCAGAGCAAAAAGGATAATGTTAAAAAAATTTAGGCTTGCAGTTTTACTGATTGCACAATGTCAGTTTGTATTAACATATTTTTTGTACTCTTCATACATTGTAGTAGGACATTAAGTTTTGTAAGTTGAGTATACTTAAATTTATGGTAATATATATATACAGGGTGTTTCTAAATTCATGGTCCAAACTTTAAGGGGTGATAGTACACATCAAGACAAACAATATTTAAATAGGAAACCAAGGGTCCCAAAGTCTTCCGAAGGAGATAGGCGCCATTAAAGTTTAGGGTCCAAAAATTCAAATGATTATGAAAAACAGAAAAATTGGTCGATTCGTTTGCGGTTTTCACTAAAATTATTCTTTATGTCAGTATTGTCTTGAAAATAAATTATAAAGATAAATTTCAAAAAATGACGATAGAGAGCGCTTTAGACTTTAGAGTAACGAACAACTATTTTTTACCGTTATTTTTTGCATTTCATTAAAGGTTTCGTAAGCTTAGACTTAAACTTAAATTTTGAGCTCAAAATCTGAATAGTTGGAAGCAGTTAAGTAGCACTAACTTAACTGTGTTCAGAGGGTTTTAAATTCAAATGATTATAAAAAACGGAAAAATTGGTCGATTGATTTGCGGTTTTCACTAAAACTATTCTTTATGTAGGTATTTTATTGAAAATGAATTATAAAGATAAATTTCAAAAAATTCCGATAGAGGGCGCTTTAGACTTTGGAGTAACGTACAACTATATTTTACCGTTATTTTCCGCATCTCATAAAATTTTCTTAGAAGCTTAGACATAAACTTAAATTTTGAGATGAAAATCTGAATCGTTGGGAGTGGTTAAGTAGAGCAAACTGAACTGTGTTCAATGGGGGTGGGGAGGTTCAAATTTCAAATTATTTTAAGAAACGTAAAAATTGGTCGATTCGTCTGCCGTTTTCGCTAAAACTATTCTTTATTTCAATATTTCCTTGAAAATAAATTTTAAAAATAAATTTCAAAAATACCGATAGAGGGCGCCTTAAACTTTAGAGTAACCAACAACTGTTTTTACCCGTCATTTTTTGTATCTAATTAAATGCTTGTAAAAGTTCAAACTTAAATTTTGAGCTCAAAATCTGCATCGTTTTGAGTAATTAAGCGCGGAAATTTGAAATGTGTTCGAGGGGTGGGGAGGGTAACATTTTAACTCCTGAACACTGTTCAGTTTCCGCTTCTTAACCCCTCCATCGATTTAGAATTTGAGCTCAAAATTTAAATCTAAGCATTTGCAAGCATTTAATTAGATACAAAAAGTAACGGTTAAAAATAATTGTTGGTTACTCTAAAGTTTAAGGCGCCCTCTATCGGTATTTTTTGAAATTAATCTTTAAAATTTATTTTCAAGGAAATATTGACATAAAGTATAGTTTTAGCGAAAACGGCAGACGAATCGACCAATTATTCCGTTTTTTAAAATAATTTGAAATTTGAACCTCCCCACCCCCATTGAACACATTTCAGTTTGCTCTACTTAACCACTCCCAATGATTCAGATTTTCATCTCAAAATTTAAGTTTATGTCTAAGCTTCTAAGAAAAGTTTATGAGATGCGAAAAATAACGGTAAAATATAGTTGTACGTTACTCCAAAGTATAAAGCGCCCTCTATCGGCATTTTTTGAAATTTATCTTTATAATTCATTTTCAATAAAATACCGACATAAAGAATAGTTTTAGTGAAAACCGCAAATCAATCGACCAATTTTTCCGTTTTTTATAATCATTTGAATTTAAAACCCTCTGAACAAAGTTAAGTTTGTGCTACTTAACTGCTTCCAACTATTCAGATTTTGAGCTCAAAATTTAAGTTTAAGTCTAAGCTTACGAAACCTTTAATGAGATGCAAAAAATAACGGTAAAAAATAGTTGTTCGTTACTCGAAAGTCTAAAGCGCCCTCTATCGTCATTTTTTGAAATTTATCTTTATAATTTATTTTCAAGACAATACCGACATAAAGAATAATTTTAGTGAAAACCGCAAACGAATCGACCAATTTTTCTGTTTTTCATAATCATTTGAATTTTTGGACCCTAAACTTTAATGGCTCCTATCTCCTTCGGAAGACTTTGGGACCCTTGGTTTCCTATTTAAATATTGTTTGTCTTGATGTGTACTATCACCTCTTAAAGTTTGGACCATGAATTTAGAAACACTCTGTATACATAATTTGGCATTATATATATATATTAAATAAAAATCAATATACAAATTTTCTGTAGTGTGTGTGTGAGAAATAAAATAAATATTCTATTTAAATATTATTCAAGAAAATTTTTGATATTTGTTTTGAAATTTTTGAATAACATGCATTAATAATACCGCGATTTTGGTTTAAATCATAAAAATACACACAAAAATAATTTCGGGCATTTGAAATGACATGGAATGTCTTAATTAATGCATCAAATGAAATAGTAAAATTATGATTTTTTTTCTCTTTAACTTACGCTTATTAAAAAAATATTACTCACACAGATTTTTTTCACATAAAACTTCTCCTGAGTAAAATATATACACAAAGAAATTGCACATGTGAAATTTAATGCATCGTTTTCTATCTGTAATAACTCCCTGACCACCGATCAAAAGTGCACAATTATTATGTTGTCTAATTTTATTTAAATGCTAAAGTAACATGTTTTTTCCAACATGATATAAGTTTTTTTTTTATTTCGTATAAGCATATAAACGTTTAGAATATTAATCATACTTTAATTTCTCAAACTGGGTTGTATGTGTAGAATTATAATTTAAGTCATGCTTACATTGCAGTGAAACCTGCAGTTTAGTAAACAATTATATTTCTTCGCAGAAGAGAGAGTGTTATTAAAAAAAATCGGCTTCCTCATTAAGGGGACTGTGGAGGTGTTATCATCGGCCCAGGTGATTTACCAAAGAAAAGGGAACACACAAAAAAAAAACTCCGAGACGTGAGACTTACATGTTTAAGGACACATTTATTAGTGAGAGTTAAGACAAGCAAATCCCCCCATAAGGGGGAGGGAATTCTCAGAGCTCTACCGAGCTACATCTTGACAAGCTGGCGACTATCAGTGAAGTGACGACATACTGTCATATCGCTTATCGCCAAGAGGTGTAAAAAGTTTTTCATACAAAGATTTTGGCGACAGTAATTTGGCAGATCACACCTTCAGAATCGGCTAAATTTTGCGGTTAAGTTACCCAGAAACTTTCTCACACCCGCGAATGTCTTTTTAGGGTTATAGAAATATTTTAAACCTGGGAAGCAGACGAGATAAGCAAGCCGTTACATACATTGGACTTCTGCTGACCAAAATTATGTTAACCAGATGGGCAATTGAACAGATAACAAGGCACTGTCAGGATAAACAGAAATAAAAGTATTTCTAGCTCAAAGCATTAATTGTGAGATTGAAAACAGGGTGTGGAAGGCAGATGATAGTAAAAATGTAACGAATAAAAGATTATGATGAACCAAGCCCAGAATGTTCTTTATTTTGTTAATAAGTGCGGTATCTGATGGACAGATGTTTTTCAAAGACACAACAGAGTTTCGTGAGAAAGGAAATTCTATTATTGTTTTCTACAGAGCGATAATCTTCGCTACAGGGACAGTGGACATTGTTATTATTTTTTTATCATAGCAATATGAAATTTTATCCACTTATGCATTCAACAAAAGCGTATACAACACCTAAAAATTTTTAATCTTATTAAAAATTAAACATTTAAATAAAAAAAATTAACAAAATTTTAAAATGCACCTCGTGTTTTAAGATACTTTCTTACTTTTTCTTTTCTTATCACTTAATGCAATATTACAAACAAATTTGTGTAAGATTTTTTAATAGTTAATATTTTACAGATTTTTTTCGAAATTCCATATCGATTTTTATCAAAATTTCGCCTTTTAATAAGTAAAAAATCGAATTTGACTATTTTAATGAAGACGAATATTAAAAAGCTTACACAATTTCTTTCTAAACAATATTAGGATACTACCTTATCAATTTCATAAATATTGATTAAAAAAATACGTCTCAAAAAACATTTCAAAAATCTAAAAACGCTTCAAAATTAGTTTTCTGAAAAACAGATTTAAAATACAAATACACTTACTTTTATTATTTACGTCTTAAAACCTTCATATAAAAAACTATTTTTGCGCCAATTTTGCTGTAGACGATTTTGCTCAAATAAAGGTACTGATTGCACAATGTCTCCAATGTCCACTGTCTCCTTAATGAAAATACAAAATAAAATGTTACAAAATTTCATAATAAATCCTCTTTATTATATTAGGAAACCAGAAACCATAAGATAATACACAGTTTAAATGTACTCGCTATGAAACAGTTCAGTTCAATTTCATTTTAATTTTTCTTCCACATTTCTTGAATGTTTTTTTACGATTCGATTAAAAAGCATTATGTATCGCAATTAATCAAAGCCACATGGGACATCTTGACAAATAAAACGAGGTATATTTTGCGAAATATTTAGCAACATGCACTTCTCTTAAAAATAGAAATAGAAATGATTGTTTATAAAGTAAATGTATCCGCATTAGACTATACATAAATCCAAATAAATTAATTTTACACATAAATTAGTTTTCCGTAAGTAATTAACTTCATACATATTTTTGAACAATGTACCTTTTTTATTTTTTTCTAAAAAAATTGTTGAATATATTCCCTTAAAATTTGTTGAAGTTTCACTAAACATATTATTTCAGAATAACAAGAATCAGTTTTTATTTTTGCTTAAAATAAATAAAATTGAAAATGTTTTACTAAAAATATGAGAAAATTCAAAAAAATTAAAGAACACATTTTTCATTTAGATTTTTTTTTCACTCAGAGCTATAATATTAGAGTTTACGCGAAAAAAGTTAGTTACAGTCATTTTTGAGCGCTTCAATTGTTTTCCTAAAACGGACCTTAAGGAAAAGTGTGTCAAAGCATTAGAAAAAGCACAATTCGAAAATAAAGAACGAAAAAATAATGTATGTACACACATGCACTGCTTAAAATGCAATATTTAAAAACCTTTTAGCACCATAATACGGATTTTTTCTAAACGAATATTGGATTTTAATTCTGGTAGTATTTATTACTTAAAACTTAAAATTACAATTATTACATAACATGAAAGAGCAACTCAAACAGTTTTACTTACAAATTACATGTATTCAATCTGAACACCTTTCGTCATACGGCGCATATGAAATTGATAGCTCAGTTCTTCCCAAATGTTGATTAGTGTTGTGAGGTCAATGTTGAAACATATGCAATGGTCAGTTGGTAGTGGCGGCATGTATACACGATCTTTTATGAACCCCCACAGGTAAAAATCACATCACGTCAGTTTGGGTGAGCGTCTGAACAGAACTTCTGTGCTATTCAACGTTTAGAAAGACCTGAACTATCGACATGACATGTGTCATTTGACGAAAGGTGTATATTTTGAAAACTTGTAAGCTTGTAGGTAAAACTGTGTGAGTTTTTTTTAATAACAATTTTAATTTTTCTTAAGAAAGGTATTAAAGTAAAAATAAAATACATTGACATGTTTCGGAACCGTCAAATATGTTCCATAGTCATAATATAAATAAAACAAAATTTCAAAATATTTCTCGGACAATACAAATGACACGCGACAATGAGATATAAATAACAAAAAACACGCGCTCTATAGCAAAAATTAAATTAAAATATAGACCATGTTCTAAAAACTTAACTAAAAATAAAAATTACCAACTATTTCACGGTCAATACAATTGACACACGACAAAGAGATATAAAAACACCAAAAACACGCGCACTATTGTAAAAAATTAAATAAAAATAAAAATAGACCATGATCAAATGAAATTCCAACTTGGTTCATCCCATTCAAGCCCTCACGAGGAATTTATTCATTAATTCTAACCATAACTTAGGAATAATAAAAGAAACGGTATCATTGCAAACCAGATTATTACGCGTATAAATTTCAATGGACTCTCTTATTATAGATTTACGATTACAATTAGAAATGAAACATAATTTACTTTGATTAAACAATATTTTTATCTCCTCATTTAAATATGTTCTTGATAAGGCAGTGTTAGTACGTCCAAATTTAATATCAGATTCGTGCTCCCCTTTTCTAATTCTAAACTTTCTCCCAGTCATGCCTATGTAATAATTTACGTCACCATTTTCAGTAATATAAGGTATTTCATAAACTCCAGCAAGATCATCATGTCCAATAGGATCCACTTGCTTATTAAGTAAACATCTTAATTTTGGTGGAGGAGTTGCAATCAAATCAATGTTAAACTTAAAATAAAAAAAATTAAATTAAAAAAGTTTAACATTGATTTGATGTCTCACTGCTGTCAGTTGTCTCAAGCTCTCTCTTAAACAAACATGTAAATAAAAACGCTGTTATTCTTTTAACTATAGGCTAAGTTATTTTTTGCCGACATTTGTGTTTATTTTAAGTAATATTCGTAATATTATGGCATCCCTTGCCGTGGATGCGTGTTAATTAGAGCACGTTCACGTTTATTTTGTCGATATTTTAAGTTTAAGTAAGTTTTAAAAATGGATTTAGAAGTTATTCGACAGAAAAGAAAAGCAGCAAGAACGTCATTTACAAAGAATGCTAATAAACTGCAAAAATTATTAAGCGAAGACAATCCTAATGGGGAAGATGTAGAAATACAGTTAGATCGATTGCTGGAGAAATGTAAATCATTACGAACAATAGATAAAAAAATTTTAGGTATGATGAAAACGGTAAGTGCTATTATCGAATTTTTCTTCCTTTAAGGGAGACCCGAACCCCATTTTCGGCCAAAAATCATCAAAAGTTCAAAGAAATCTCAGAAAACGTTTAAATACATGTTTGCGAATATCCATGCAAAATTTCAAAACTCGGGGACACTTGGAACAGGTAGAAAATGAGCTTTTTTAATTGTACTCACTATAAAGTTTAAAGGCCTAGCGGCCATTTAAAACGTGTTTTCCTGAAAATGACTTTTTTATTTTGCCTAAGTTCAAAGTACTAAGGCTCAGTGGTAAAATGATTTAGAAACAAAGTGTGTATGTTTTTAGAATCTTAAAAAAATTTGCAACAAAAGTAAGGAGAGATATATTTTTTAACTATTTCTGAAAATTTTACATAAATTGGTAAACATGAAAATTATAACAATTTTTTTTTTTTTTTTTTTTTTTTTGCCGATTAAATCAGAAAATTAAAAATATCTCTCCTTAGTTCTTTTCTATATACTATAATACTATTTAAGAAATTTTAGTAATACCAAAATATTGAAAATTGAATGAGGCGTAGTAATTTTAAAAAGTGTATTTTTCGACAAAAAAAAAAATCATAAAAATCCCATAAAAAATATACTTTTTAATAAAAAGTGATTTTTTTTTGCTAATTATTTCTTACAAAAAGATTCTTAAGCAGTACACCAAAATTCATTACTTTAAAATCAATAATAAAAATTTTGGATTTTTTCTTACGAGTCTCCGTTAAGAAAATTGTAAGAATGTTATCTTGGAATTTTAGATTTTATAACAATTTAAGAAAAGTTGACAAAAATCTTTCAAAAGATTTATCTGTTCAAGAAATAGAAAGGGGGAAAAAGGCTTTAATGTTACTCATTCAAAAAGAATTTTTTAAGGGAGAAAATGATGAGAAATTAAGACAACTCAGACCAATAGTTGATTGTGACGGCCTTATAAGAGCTAAGTCAAATGTTGCTTATCGAGACGACAAATACGATTTTAAGTTTCCTATTATATTACCATCTGATCACCCTGTTATAAAATTGTTGATAATGACTGTACATAATGATTTATTACATGCTGGTACTTTATTGTTAATGTCAACTTTAAGAGAAAATTATTGAATTAAAATCACGAAAGACAATACGGAATTGTATTAGAAAATGTGTAAAATGTCAAAAATTCAATGCTAAAAATGTGAGGCAATCCCAGGAATTTTACCTAATGATAGGATCCGCGATGCTTGAGTATTTGAAGTTATAGGATGTGATTTGATTGGACCATTGTATTTGAAAGATGGTCGAAAAGCATATATTGTATTTTTCACTTGTGCAGTTTATCGTGCAGTCCACTTGGAATTAATCATTTCTCTATCAACTGAATCCTTTTTTCAGTCTTTAAGACGTTTTACTGCCCGCTATGGACGACCTTCAATCATATATTCAGTCAATGGAACTAATTTCTTAGGCGTGTAGAACTTTTTGAAAACTATCGACTTGGATAGTCTCTGTTTTAAAGCTGCCGAACAAAAAATTGATAGGAAGTTTAACCCTCTTTCCGCACCATGGTGGGGCGGATGATGGGAGCGCTTGATTCGGATTGTAAAACAAATCCTAAGAAAAATATTGGGTCGTGCATCTCTTGATTACGAGGAATTGCTCACTGTATTATGTGACTGTGAAATAGTTATTAATTCCAGACCAATTACCTATGTGTCAGAGGACATTGATGAGGACTTTTCTATAACACCAGAGAAATTTTTACATGAAACTCCACAGTCAGATGTTCCAGATATTGACAATGTAGACAAAGTGAAATTGAGTAAAAGAGCTAAATATTTGCAACGGATAAGAGAAACTTTAAGACTTAGGTTCCGTACAGAATATTTAGGACAGTTACGGCAGCAATCAATAAAATGCTATAAAAATGAATCACTTAAGGTAGGAGAAATTGTCCTACTGGAGGATACTAATAAAAAACGTTTCTATTGGAATTTAGCTCGCGTTCTGAAAGTCATACCTGGCAGAGATGGCCAAATTAGGCTTGCGCTCAAAAAGAAAAAGTAATTCTGAATTATTACGACCAGTTCAGAGATTATACAGATTGGAATTGGAAAATCCAATAAACGAAGCAAACCTATGCCTTTAACCACTAGTAGTGGCAGAATTATCAAAACACCTGTTAGATAAATTTTCTATTTAGAAAACTGAATTTAAATACTCATTTTACTTAATTTCACTTCACTTCTTTATTTGTACTTAAGTCTTTATTATTATTTTGCATATACTATATATATTGTTATTGTAATTAATAAGATTGTATTTCTATTGTGTAAGTAAATTTTTATAAGCATTATAACTAATGTTTATTTTGTGTATACGTAAAGGTTTTGAGTGTTTGATTTCCCACTGAAAAGGTGGGAGGAAAGGTGGACACTCCAAACCACGCACATTATTGTAATCCTTCAGAGAAGGGGGAGTTCAATTTTTTACGTCATAGACAGCCGAAGTCACTGCTGTCAGTTGTCTCAAGCTCTCTCTTATACAAACATGTAAATAAAAACGCTGTTATTGTTTTAACTATCGGCTAAGTTATTTTTTCTCGGCCTTTGTGTTTATCTTAAGAAATATTCATAATAATTGTAATTTATACACATTTTGCAACATGAACGGTAAGCACAATCTAAAGAACTGAAAGAACATTGCCTAAAAACTATTTTTATACTTTAATACATGATGCAATGTGAAGTATGAGAACAGAAGAGAAGAAAGTAAAGAAAAAGTAGAAAATACCTTTAAAAAGCAGACAGTTTGCTTAAATATTATAGAAATTTTAGATTATAGATTAAAATAAAAAATGTAAAAATTTACAAACAGATAAAAATGAGTTTAAACATTTCACTTACACGTAAAGTTTTAGGGAAAGTTTATCTCAAACTGGATTTATCTCTTTTATTTTTTATCGAATAATTTAGAAATGTGGTCTGAATCTATGAATACCAAGGGACATTTTTTTCACTAAGGGAGAATTCCATACTTTATTATTAAACTGCGAGCTACTGTGTCCCTTTAAAGGATCGTCAATGTCATTTGTTGCTAACAAATGTACGTATATACCGTTTCTCTAGACTGCTCTATCTATCCTACTCTTCTATCTTCACAACATAAAATCTTAATGTAATTGAAAATTGTTAAGTACATTTTGAATGATATTGTTTACCAATCAAAACTATAAAAAAAAACTTTAATTCGAAAATGCTTTAAAATATTAATGTCATTGTACATAAATTAATTTATAAAATACGCGTTTGAATTTTTTTGTTTAAATTATAGATTTACAGAGTAATTTATCATATTTCGGGCATAAAAGTGTGCTTAAGGTATTAACTATTTTTACCTGTTAAAAAATAAAAAAAATATTTTAGTATACTTTTGAATTTTTTTCCAGAAATCGAGAGTTTTTGAAAAAAAAAAAAAAAACTTTAGAAATTTTATTAACAACATCATATTTAAAAATTTCGTAATACCTGAGCAATATATTTTCTCTCTCTTTTAAGCAGGAAAGTATAGCTGCATTTGTGCAAAACTTTAAAATGATGATGAAAAATATAACAGACTACCAACTCTCTGTTTATACTATATTTTTTTCTAAGTACGCTTAACGATAACAAGTACTATGTAGTGAATGACATCTAATTAACGATGCGAAACTTTGAAAAATCCCACGTGTACGAAAATTAACTCATTCGTGTAGACTATGCAAAGAAGTTTTACACTGTTTTATAATGATGTAACATGTTAATGGTTAAATTCATCAATTTGTGCTGCTGTGTTAAATGATTATTCTTGAAAACGTCTTAAATATAAAGCGAAAAACGAAGCTTAAACATTTATTAAAATACTAAATGTACACATTTATGTTAATATTAAACAATTTACAGGTCCAGATGTTTCACATTGCAGCAGAAATATATACTTAAGATAGTTTTAAATTTTCAAAAGTTGATGAATGGAAACAAATATGTTAATGTAAATAGGCTGATAAATAAAAATGTTAGGGAACAATAATTGAAAAATAATTAACAGTTTAAACTTCGGCATTTAAAAAATATGCATATATGTGAATAATTTTATGGAACAGCGCAATTTAGGTTCAAAGCATTCTACAAATTGAGTATTTTACCATATTTGTTTCCTTTGAAGAATTCTACATATTAAATGAAGTACTTCTCGAAGACTATAAGTATTTATATCGTATTTTATCATCATACATTTATCAACATATCATCATATTTTACTGTCATATTTTTATTTGTTACTAGACAAGAATTCTTGCAAACGCATGCATAAATATTGTTTTGTAGAAATTCTATTAAATGTAAGAATTCACTACTAAAATATCCACATTGCGTTAAGTGACAGTTAAAAAGCATTTACCTGTGTTATGAGTTCAGAAATGTTCCCTTTTTTTCATTTTCGTGTAAGTTTCAGAACTAACTGTCTCAAATATGAATTAGAGGAATTTTGTTTCTTTTATTTTATTTCTAATATGCGAAAATATAGTAGATCGCTCTCAGAATATTTGAATTATAAATTCGAATGATTTATACGTTCCTTTAATAAAATTTTATCCTCATCAATTAGATGACATCCACTTTCATCAAAATCATCACTAAATACAATCTCTCCAAATGTACAAAAAAAAAAAAAAAAAAAAAAAAAAAAAAACTAGTTGATGGGAGCCACCGTGATACTTAGCAATCATGGATATGCATAATATAAAACATGAAAATAAAACAAGTGAAAACGATTATCATTATTAAGATATTACAAATATCTAAGATATTACGATTATCTGAGAGATTACATTTGAAATTATTGAATATTTAATACATAAATTATCATATACGTTAATAGTCTTCATATTTTGCTGTTGTGCAGCATTACCAACATATAAGAGTGAAAATGCCAAAATAGACATCGTGCTCTTCGCTTAGAACACTGGATGCGCTATTCCATGGGTTCCTGGTTCGATCCTCGGCTTGAACATTTTTCATTCTATTCGCTCCATGCTTATTTAGCAAGTGATAATTCACATATTAGGTATTCAATAATTTCAAACGTAATTTCACAGCTGAAAATTAATATATGTGTTTACGGACGCTGGATATTTTTTCTCATGTTACGCGTTATGATTTTTAGCTCATGAAGATTATTCCATTATGTTATGCATTGCTGCTTTACCAACATATGGGATTGAAAATGCGAAGCTATCCATTGTCCTCGTAGCTTAAATGGTAGAGCACTTGGGGTGCTATTCCAAGGGATCTGCGCTCAATCCACGGCTTGGATATTTTTCGCCCTGTTTGTTCTACACTTACTTTTCAAGTGTTAATTCACGTATTAAATATTCAACGTGAAAACCATTATATAAAATATAAATTTCAAAATAAAATTTAAACGTATATTTAAATATTTTTAATGTATACAAATTTTTATTTTAATTTTTTTTACTTTAAATAACGAAATATTAATTTTAAAAAAACGAACGAAGTATTAATTTGAAATAACAAAATAACAAATAAATTAGTAAAAGATTAATAAAACTACAAATAAAACACCGAATTAAAAATCACTTGATGACGTAACAAACACATGAAACGTGTTTAATATCAAGTGAATGTAAAATTCACTATGAGGCATTACTGACATTTAATCTTACAGTTTTACGGAAGTGTTTTTGATCCGCAGGATAATCAAATAATACCGAATTGCATTAAACAAGCATCCTTATAATTCAAAAAGAAATAATTATATTAACCAACAGTTTACAGCGTTAGACTGAGCGTCTCATTTACAATTAAAATATATCTTTGAATTGAAATTTGAATGAAATACAGGGTCATGAAAAATCGAAGAGTATGCAAAATATGATTACAATTATCTCGGTAACTAATAATCCGACCAACTTTGTTTTTTATGCAAAATTTATGTTTTTGATTGCATTTTACATTTACTCCTTAAAGTAAAAGAAATGGAAAAATTTTATGTACCTTTCATCAGAATGAATATTTTGAGAGCCCGAAAAAATAGTTCCGGATAATCGAAGTTACTAATATTAATGAGACATCTTATGTATGAGATGGTACGTTGACTTATCTTGACATATTTTAACACTTACATAAGTAATGTAGTTAAACTGTCAGTTTTCTGTATTTAGAGAACGTATCAATACCCCAGTAGCCAAACAATATTGGACCAATATTGGCTGCATCTTGGAACAATATTGGTACATTGGCGCGAAGTTGGCATGAAACATTGCTCCAATATTGGGGTGTTTACATTTTGCCCTTAGTTAGCCAATATTTACAGCCAATATTATGCCAATACTGGGGTTTCATTGGAAATATTGCCAATAAAAAGCCAATATTGGTTAAATATTGGGATTTCATTGGAAATATTTCCAATTTAACGCCAATGGCCTTTTATTGGCAATATTTCTAATGAAACCCCAATATTGGCATGATATTGGCTGCAAATATTGGCTAACTAAGAGCAAAATCTAAACATCCCAATATTGGAGCAAAATCGACGTTTTATTAGCAATATTTCCAATTAATAAAATATTGGCGCAACGCTGGACCAATATTGGTTTGCTACTAGGGTAGTATACGAAATGAATATGATTTGTTCTCTTTTATTCGCAAAACAAAAAAAAAATAATCAAAACATTAGATAATTAATGTACTTAATTATGGAGAAATAAAATAAAGGTAATGCAGTATTACTAATATATATAATATTTGACAGGATATCGGAGTTTGGAAAACAAAACTAATTCCGATCAAAATATTTAAAAGAATAATTATTTTATAAGTTATCGTATAAAAACTTGGTTATTTTAACTAATTATAGCTAATAATTATTAAATAAAAACTTAAGATATGGAAAAAAATATTTTCTTTCGTCAAAAATTAAAATAATCTACAAATATCAATCAATCGAAATTACATACATATTAATAATAAGTATCTATTGTATTGTGTTTTATAATTAGCAACGCAAGGTATACAAATTAAAGTGCATGCTTAAAACATTAAACACCTTTAATTACATTAATTAAAATTTCTTTTCTATAAACCTTTTGCTAGTAATTTTAATTTGTGTATCATCAACAAAGGTATCTTTGAAAATACCTCACATTCTTTGAGGAAAAAAATCAAATACAAAGGTATTATATTGAAAGAACGTTCTTTCTTTTTAAAATAAAAAATGCGGAAATTTCTGAAATTAAGAATTTTAAATGATGTCGAAAAAAAGAAACACAATCACTGCTATCATCTTTGTGTGTGTATTTTAAAAGTAATTATGTTTTTCTGTGTATGTTTAAAAATGAAAAGAACAACGCAACAAAATGGGATCTAATTAGAAAGGCAGTACTGCAGAAATTTCTAAAAGTGCATAATATGCATTAAAATTTGACTTTTATTAACAGCGATTTTGATAAGAAAATATAATGTCTCTTTTTCACTTATTATTGCTAAATGAATGAAAAACCAAATTTATATTTTACTGAAATCTTTTGGTTTAAGTGTTATTTTGTAATTTATTTTATGTAACGATCGAAAAGGATTTAATTGTAAATTGTATTATGAAATTAAATATTACGAATCGTAAACCGTCGAATTTCACGAATGAATAAAATAACTTACTGATAAAAATAAATTAATCTCTTTAATCATAAAAAATACACTTTTCAAATAATGTAATTTGTTAGTTATTAATTAAGGTTAATTAAACTATAAAAGTAGTAATTCGAATTCCACCAATGTGAAAAAGTTTCATAAAACAAGTTTTAAAATTAAATTAAAATATCAAAATAAGATGATTTAAGAAAAAAAAATGTGGGTACATTTACAAAAAAAAAAAAAAAAAAAAAAAAAAAAAAAAAAAAAAAAAAAAAGGCTTTCATTTTAAACAATAGTTATCAAAATCGATTCTGTAGGAACTCAGCACAGATGATTAAAAAAACATTTGGCCTTTTAAGGAAACGGTTTTTTTTCCTTAAAAGGCCAAAAATCTGAAAACATACATAAAAATTGTTATAAAATGGCACTTTTGCAAAACATCAAAACTCAAGTTTAAATGAAGATATTTTTATTCTGTAAATTTTATTATGATTAATGAAACTTTCTTGAGGTATTTTCATAACTATAACTATGTTATTTAAAAATTATAGAAGTTAAAGTTTTTACTCACAGAAAAATCAAGAAAATGTATGACAATTCATAACTTGTGTCAACTAAAATATGAAAAAAATAATTAACTATCAAAATAAAAGAGGCACAAAACTTAAATAAACTCCTTAGGAGTATTTTTGCAAAGTTTCATAATGTTACAATCCTGATTTTTCGAGTTATGATGTTTTGCAATAAAGCAAAATGTGCAAAATCTCATTTTGAGAAAAAGAACAAAATATAATTAAAAACCAGATTTTACCTATTAAATGACTAATATTAAAATGCCTGTAACTCGAGTTCTCAACAAGATAGAAACACAATTCAAACTGATTTAGAAAGCTAAAATAACAGGGTTTAATAATAAACCAAATATAGAAAATCGGATTTTTGACCGAAAATTGAATTTTAAAGGTACCTTAAAGATTATTCGAAGACATGTAAGAAATGAAAGTATGCAAACGAACTGCGTAATGTCTTTAGTTGGAAAATGTTTAATGGTTTAGAAACAGATTCATGCCTGAAACAAACATTTACAGAGAAATATGTTTCTTTCTAATGATCGGAAGACCTTTTCCATAAATTTAAAGACGTTGTTCCTAAGATTGAAAAAATAAACAGTTTTTCACATTAATAAGTGGATTATAAAAAAAAAATTATTATTTAAAAACTATTTGTTTTAAAGTTTCATAATAGAAATAAAATCTATCTGAAAATAATTGGTAGAAAATTTTCTTTTGTTACTTTGCATAGACTTCTAAGACATTTCTTTTTCCTGATAAAACCGAATTCTTAGCTTTCAGAAAAGAGCTAAATGTCTCATATATTTTATCGTAGTTTAAATTAATTACGGCTGATTAAATTATAAATTTAGATGTGCAGAAGTTTTTGAAAACGAAAAAGAAAAAGAAAAAGAAATAAAGCTAACATCTAATTATTTTTTATGTAGCTCCTTTGATTAAATAAACAAACTCACTTTATTAAATAATCTAATAAATCTTAGTACTAATGAAATTTTAGACATTGTAAAGCTGATAATGCCATTTCTGTAGTAATTTGCGTAAGTCTAATTAATTAATTTGCTATCATTTAATGGATAATAAATATTCGTATTACACATCCAGATTTTTATTTATTTAATTATGAGGGGTTTTTTAAAGAGTTTGCTAACAAACTTGTTACTAAATACCGATACATTAAAATTTTATTATTATTTAAGCATTTATTGGAACATTTTTAAAAATACATATAACTAGAATATGTCTTAACTTTAGCTATATTTGGAATAGCTGTTCGATGTATATGTATAGAAATTAAAATCTAAAAGATACGCGATTTCATTAAAAAGTACTAGCTTTGAATTTTATTATGCCGTAATTCATCCCATATAATAATATTAATAATAATACATTCATAATAATAAAACTGTTTAATATAAATAAATCTATAAAGTTATTACATCAAAAACCGATTTTAAAAAAGTTTTACTCAGTAAATTTTTATAAAACATTTTTATACGTTTTCATACACATTCTTTTTTACAGTGTATCACATTTTTCGTTCGAAGAAGTTGTTTACAAATACATTGTTTTTTAATATTTTTTAATGTAATATTTCTATTTTTCGTAATGAAAATAAAGTGTTAAGTTAAATTAAAATGAAATAGATTTTAAATTGTAACTCCATTACAGGAGCATTATGTACATATTAATGGCAACAAGTTATAATAATTCTCATCAAAGTTACAGTAAGTTACTAGAGCAGAACTTTCGTAAATTCTGATAATGTAAACAATAATTAGACAATGCCATCTAATGGAATATCGTTACAATTTATGTCGTATGACGCATTCTAAAATGGAACTTTGCCTTTAGGTATATGCGAAAGTTCTTAAACAATTCACTTTATAAACATTTGAAGTAAACGTAAATTCCCCAGAACAAGTTTTGATAAATAAGAGACAAAGTACTATAATAATAAATTAAAACACAATAATAAAAAATTGAATATAAAAGGATTTTTACATAATTTATCATGGGAGTAAAATGTCTTTTTAAAACTGTAAGAGAAAATAAATGTAAGGTGAATGAGAATTATGTATAAGTTTGACAGAATTAGGGGAACACGGGACCCAACAGGGTGCGTGATGAAGTTTGGCGTTTTTCTGTGTCAAGGACATGCTGCCAACGATCAGCAGTAAGCAGAAGTAATAAAACCTGTTGATGTTCAATTTTGGCAGACATGTTAGTGTACTTTAACACTAGCGTTGGTGCATGAATATTTTGTTGTGTGATTTTTTTTTTTCGTGTAGAACAATTTCTAATAATTTTGTAACCACAGTAAGGCACATATGCATGCTTACATTACAACTATTGTTAGTTCAAGCTAAAAGAACGATTAATTGTATATACATTTGTGTAATTAAACGTCTGCTTGCGCATGTTTTTCGATTGACTTTCTATATATAACATAAATCGAATATTTGGGCAGAAAAAATTGTGCGGAATGGCGAAGACCCCATTTTGTTTTCAACTAACTTGTTATAATAGTGAATGTTTATATTGCAATGGGTTTTACTCAAAGTCAGTTGAAGATTCGATTCTCTTTTCATGTGTTAAAAAATGGGCACATAATTTTTGTACGGTAGTAGATAATTAAGATGATGAGTCTGTCCTAGTGTGTATTATGACAATAGACTTAAGAAACCACAAAACCAATGAAAACAGTAGTTAAACATTTATAGAATTTAAAACAAAATAAATAATAAACTAGAGCAAACATTATTTTTTGTATTTCTACTAGTTTTTTTTTATATTTTTAAAAATACTTTTCCTTACCACTTCATTCTGTTCCATGCCCAGAATAGAATGGGGCAACTGCCATAATGTTATGTTTCTAAAACAACATATATTGTTCTTTTGTTTTCTAACAATATCATTTAATTTACTTATTCTTACATTGTAATGTCTTCAAAGACAAAAAATGCAGCTGTTTTAATAAACCTTTTTTTTGTTGTTGTTGTTGATGAAACACATTTTCAACTTGAGGGATCTTATGTTCCTGGTTTTTCTATAAACTTAGAGATTAACTCAAAATCACACGCATATGAAACTTAAAACTATTCATGAGTTCTATTCAAATTTCTCGTTTTCACTATAATGTTTTTAAGTACTTATTTTTTCACAGAATAGCTGTGAAAATTATCTTGCAAGGAGATGTTTTGATTTTTTCGTATTTGTTATTATTATTTTCTAATGTTGTTTTGCATTTTAAAGCTTTTTTAAAGCATAAAATGACCAAAATATTCCACAAACAAAATCGAAAAAAATTATTTCTCAGTTATCTTACAGCGAAGAAATATTTTGGAATATTTAGATGCAATCTAGAATTCTGTTACGTGCCACTCTCATAGGTTCAATTGTAGAATACCAGTGTCGTCGCGATTGTTGTCATATACAAAAATAAAATAAAGGCCTTGTGCTGCTGGATAATACAATAACATTCCACAAATCTGCATTTGTAAAAAAAGTTTTTGTTTGTGTGAAAAGTAATTATTATACAAACGGTTGTATAGTTCCTTCCAAACACTCCATAGTACATCATTCTAAGTTGTTTTCAATTTCATTTCTGATGATTGTCTTCAAATTGTTATTAATCACTAGCATGGTGCAGTAAACCTAGTCGTTAAAATATAAAAAAGCCATTGATAGGTATTTCTTTTCAAACTTTATGTTTTCTAAATAAAATCAGCGATCTCTATCTTAATAAAATATATTATAAAAGAAATGAATTATTTCAGGCTTAAAATATAATTTTGCATAGTTGTTGCAGTTTGCGTGAGTAAAGCCCAAAAAATTATGAAAACATCAAAAACCATTAATATATTGTAAAATATTTCGCTTCTTAATTTCAAAATAAGCCCAAAAACAATTATGTAAAAACTGGTTATAAATGATAATCAAACAAGACAGTACGGCAATAAAAATAATGGTCCAATTTGTTATCGTTGCATACTATTATGTTGTCAGAAGTTCTGGAGTATACGAAATTACAGCATTTGACATTTTCTAATGAACACTAACAAGTAAATAGTTTACTTACCCTCAAAATTTCATAAAGTTAATTTCAATTGTAGATACGGGTACCCATAGAACACTTGAAAAAAAGAGTGAGTATGGCACACTGTAAAAAAAAAGAAAAAGAAAAAGAAAAGAAAGAAAAAGAAAAAAAAATTCCGTTAAATTTACGGCAAAAAGTGTTGGCAGCAATGTTGCCGGCAGTTTTTGCCATAAAAATTGCAGTAAAATTAGATATAATTTTTTTATTACATCTAATTTTACTGCAATTTTTGCGGTAAATTTAAAAGATATTTTAAGGTGCAAAATTAATGTCTACTTAAAATGAGAACTAACACGCATTTCTTTAAAACTGCATTTGGAAATGTTTTTACACCAAATTGGTTCTTTAAATTAGATATATAAAATTCATTATTCGAAATTTGACGCCTCCGTTTTTGACATTCTAACTAAACTAACATTAATTTACATTTTACTATGAAATTTAATCAAACAAATATTTATATTTTTTAAAGAAATTATGTAAAAACATAAAAATAGAAAAAATGATTTTTTTTTTACGAATGGAGCGTGTTGCAATGTCTTTTTAAATAATTCACTTAATTTTCAACCCAAAATGTTCTAAGAGCAAGTTCTAATATCAATTAAAAAAATAACGAATTTAATTAATTTAGAATGAAAGAATATCACTAAAAAGTTGAAAACTTAATGCTTTTTCTAATTAAATTTCTTGTTATAAACTGAATTATCAAATTAAAAGAGCTAGTAAAGATAGTAAACACAAATGCAGATAATGTGATATATTCAAATGATTGGTTATGTTATTCTTTTTCATCATAAAGCAGTTTCCAATAAATTTTAAAGCAAAGTGAAAAATAAGCAAATTTATCAGTTTCATTATTTTAAATTAACAATCTATCAGAATAAATTAATTTTTATTTACAATTTTAAAAAATCTGAAAGAAATCTAAATGATAATAAACTGAATTGATCGACTTAAAACAGCTACTAATGTCAGAAAAAACAACTGCAGATAATGTGATAAATTCAAATGAATTTATAGACCGTTTTTTTCTTTTTCTCCATAAAACAGTTATCAATAAGTTCTAAAGCAAGATAAAAAATCTGCAATTTTATTAATTTCATTATTATTAAAAATTAACGGAATTACAAACGAAAAATAAATTTTAATTAGTTATTTTAAAAAGGCGGAATAAATTCTAAATGCATTAGAAAATTAATTATTCAAATTAAAAGAGTTAGCAATGTCAGGACTGATAATTCCAGGTAATGTGATAAACTCAAATGATTAAGTAAACTGCTTTCTTTTAGGTAGCTTTCATTATAAAAAGTAAAAAGCTACCTAATTCAGCTAACTGCAGGAAAGCACTTTAGGCCATAATTTTGGTTTATTTTCACCGATCAAGAATCACAGATCCCAAAACTACCCTCCGCCGAAATGCTGAAATATATATATATAGAACATAAAACATAGAACATACTAATGACTTGACCGAGTTCGTTGGCCCGCATCATCCACAATCTTCTTTCAAATTGGCGGCAATTTATTTTTTTAAATTTAAATTTTTTAAAAAAATTATAAATTGAAAAATATTTTTATTCTGTCTAGAATCTAAATTGTGGATCAAGAAAAAATAGCTTCACGTCATGTTTATAAATTCTAGAGTCACTAAAATTCAAAATCATTTATGAATATTCTTGTGGTCAAACATATTGAAAACTTCCTGCAGATTGATACGAATTTAAGAGGTGCATTTTACTAACCATAATTTAGTTAATGAAACTATTCCATTATGAAATCAAGCGACAATTTCTAGCTACTGAAATGATTCATTAAAGTTTCGCATTTTTAGATTACTTTTCAGACGATAAATTCAAACATCTAATTTTATTTCAAATCCAACTGCAATTAACATGTAAAATTTAGTTAACAATTTTCATTTTTCGAACGTTTGTTATCTGCTAGTTTTTGATAAATCATTTAGGCAGTGGGTGTGCAACAAATACAATATCACCCAAATCTAAAGTTTATTCAAGAGTATTATAATCCATTGGTCAAATATGTCAAGTCTAAAAGTATATATATATATACACTATATGGCCATTGATTATTGGACTTTTGCGATTTTAGACATTTTACTAAATACCTAGACAAATACATTAGGAATCATCTCGAAACTCTTAGTGTATAAATATAATAGTATACGTCATACATCTCCGTGAAGATTTTTTACCGAAACTCCATAGGGGACCGTCAACAAATTAAAAAAGAAGCAATATCTTTTGAATAACGCTGTCAAACTAATGTAGCAAAAGCGCTCAAACTCTAGATTATGATTGAATGCCTTATTGTAATACACTGTTCATTTTTATGCAAATAGCATGCATACTCGCAGAGTAATTAAGGTCTTTATAAAAATGGACCCAAGTTTTTCCCTTATAATTTTCAGAGTTCTTAATATAAAGTAATATTTTTTTTCAGAAAATATGACAAAGATCATTACACACAGTACCCTGTAATCAGAATTAAAATAATAATAATAATTATATGAAAAATGAGTAGGTTTACTAAATAATATTTTACTGCGCATGCGTCAAAGATATCAAAATTTTATTTGCATATTATGGTAGCTAAATGTATAGAGCAAGTTTTGTAAAAGTCTCAAAATCATAGCTTAATAATTCTGAAAGTAATCGTCTATAGAAAAAGGACAAAATCCGTTGTTTCCAAAATGAAGCAAAAAAATGAGGGATTTTATCCAATTGTAGTAGTACATCCCGTATTGTGTATTCTATATTGACATTAATCAATGAATATATGGATACAATCCCTCTTGTTTTTGCTTCATTTTGAGAATAACGGATTTTCAACTTATTCAATTGACGATTATTTTCAGAATTTTCAAGTTATGATTTTGTGACTTTCACAAAAGTTGCTCTATACATTTAGCTAACATAATATGCAAATGAAATTTTGATATCGTTGACGCATGCGCAGTAAAAAATATTTAGTAAACCAACTCATTTTATATACAATTTTCATTATTTTTTAATTCCGATTACAGAATACTGTGCGCAATGTTGTTTGTCATATTTTCTAAAAAAAATATTATTTTGTATTAAGAACTCTGAAAATTATAAGGAAAAAACTTGGAAAAATTTGGGACCATTTTTATAAAAACTTTAATTACTCCTCGAGTATGCATGCTATTTGCATAAAAATGAACAAGACGTATTACAATAAAGCATGCAATCATAATCTAGTGTTTGAGCGCTTTTGCTACATTAGTTTTGACAGGGTTATTCAAAAGATATTAATTCTTTTTTAATTTGTTAACGGTCCCCTATGGAGTTTCGGGAAAAAATCTTGACGGAGATGAATGACTTATACTATTATATTTATACACTAAGAGTTTCGAGATAATTCCTCATGTATTTTTCTAGATATTTAGCAAAATGTCTAAAATCGCAAGTGTCCAATAATCAATGGCCATATAGTGTATATATATATATATATATATATATATATATATATATGCATTTAAACTTATAACTTTTAAAGTAAATCTTTTATTAACTGCTCTTTAATGCTATTTACATATTATTCAGAATGTTATCTAATTGTTCAGATGTTATCCAATATTATTATTAGCTTATGTTGAGCAATAACTAATTTACTCTACACTGCCTTCAAGCGACTCAGTAATCATTTCATAAATTTACAATCAGCGGGAAAGAACAATCAATTTTCCAGCCTATTGCGGTTACTGTTTGCTGAAATTTGCATTGGTTTATAAACATTCTTGTGCAAATGCTACTGTGTATATATTCAGTTAATCATTATGTCCTATAATGCTTACCATTATTCATATTGATATTCAAATTTCAGCATTTGTAAATAGGAAGTTTGATACTTAACGAAGGTAATATTTTAGATTTTGTACAATGAAATATACATTTATGTAAACATAAATTAAATACATTTGTTCTTTATGATTATAAATATTCTAACACAAAAACAATATTTAGTGGGGTTTTTTTTATTTAATTTTAGATTGATTCTCTGTATTTTCTAAAGTAAAGTAGAAAATTGTTAATGTCAAAACATACAACCGAATGTTACAAATAAGTATAGGGGGAAGATGGGAGGATTGACCATAGGGGAGATTTGGCCTATTATGCAGTATTTTCAATTTTAAGATTTTCAGCTATAAGTGGCAACCAAACTAAAGTAATGCTGAAGCAATACTCTTCGTTTCATGCAGATAATTGAAACACACGTTAAAAATTCAATTGTAAACAATTTTTTGTTTATAAAGTGCATTTTCTCAGGTAAAATATATTACTAAAATTTAAGTTATTAGATTTTCGGTAATGTAGAACTATTTATGTTTCAGTTCAGGCACAAACATTGCTCAAAAATAAGGTGAAGCATAAGTATGTGCTATACTTTTAAAAATGGCTTCATAGAGTGATTTGATCAAATAAATGTGAAGGAAGATGACCACATGCTTAAAATTACTTTGATTAAATGGTTTGGAAGTCTTTTTATTATTCAGTGTGCTTAATGAAAGACTGATTATTCTAATTTTAAAGTAATGTAAATTTATTCTATAAACCAACATTAAACTAGTATCATAGATAGAAATTTTTTTTTTTCATTAGTCAAATGAAGATGTAAAAATTGCTGGAGAAGAGAGAAAAAATGTAATGAAATATAAATTTGAAAGCAGAAAATAATTTCCATTTCAATTATCTGGACACATAGTAGAAACATAGAAAGGATGTCCAACCTTATAAATATGTGAAATAAGTAAAATTAAGAATTGCTATGTATTCATACCTGTGCAAAAGAACTTAACATAAATTGTAACACTTCAGGAAGGTATGTAAACAAATTTCAACAAGATGAATGAAAAGAGATGAAACAAAACTATTGTGCCAGATCGAGTGTCATAAAACATATCTGTTTAAAACGGAATTTGTCTTTTGTGCCTTGAATTTCCATCTAAGCAGGTTTGTTTAAGCATCACATTTTTACGAGTACTTTTTAATAATAATAAAATCATATAGCATACAGTTATTTTGCAATTTTTAAAAAATATTTTTATTTCCTTTTACAAATATTCCGATTTAAAATTAAGTAGGTCAAGTTTCCTACATATGATAAGCCTTGATTCATATTTTTTTCCGCGATTAAAATCAATAATTTTTAAGTTTCTTAAATATTATTGTTATACATATCACGATTTTATTTTGGTAACAAATTGCATAAAGAATAAAATGATGTATGAAAATTTATTCAAGATTCAATATTTAAAAAAATATATTATAAGACATTTTGTAAAAAAGTGGGTAAACTGTCCTTGTCAATACAAGAAATTTGCAGTCGTAAATGAGTAAAGTTCTAACTCATTGTACATTTCATTTCAAACATTAATGCAATGTTTTAATTTTTCAAAGTAAAAATTCTGCACTTACCACTTATATAATAATTTTTGAAACCATAAAAATTAGTTAATTATATCATGGAACAACAAAACTATGAAAAATTATCAACTGATGTAATTAAAAAATATATATTTGAGCTGTTTTATGCAATATTAAATTAAATTAAAATAAATATATAAATAAAAAAATTGATAAAATAAAATAAAATATATAAATAAATAGAATTAAAAGTTAATAAATAAATAATACACAAATTTTCTGTATTTTATAGACATTATTTAAATATTAGTACTTCTGAATACCTATGTAAATAAAAGTATTCCCATAGAAATTTTATTTTAAATAATATATATAATTTAAATATGTTTTAAAAATACATATAGTTTAAATATCGTTAAATACGTTCTTTAACATATGTTAAAAAATATCACAATATTTCCAATAAGTCAAAAACATGAATAATGATTTTAATATAGTTCGACTCAAGTACACAAAAACATTCAATAAATAATAAAAATAATAAATAATAATAAAAACTGCACAGAATTTATAGCATTTTTGCAATGAGCACCATGCATGGAATTTAGAAAAGGGAATATTAACGTAACCTAAAGTATTCCATTTATTAAACTGTTAGTGTCTTTAACAAATTTCTTTTTTTTATGAATATTAAGTTATCAGCAGTTTGTATTTCATAGCACACAAAAAAATAATAATACATAAAGATTGAATTTTTATAATACTTCCAGTGTCCAATTTTCATGTTTTGAACCAGAAATGATGATTGATAAATAGACTAGCCCACAGAAAGCACACATTTCCCACTAAATTATATTTCTTGTTCAAAAGAAGTTAGTTTGACTAAGTTTAAATTCTGGTGAAGAGTCAGAATGGTACAATAAACATAAAACATTATTCAAGATTCAATATTAAAAATTGCTTTGATTTAGAACTTTTAGTAAGTTGCAAATTGTCACCAGAATTTTTTATTGCCGTAACCATTTCCTAATGTCTTTTTATTTAAACACTATATATATATATATAATTTCTTTGGTGAAGTACATTATTTTTGTATGGAATATAAAGGTCTCTTTATCAAATAACTATCACATTTTTAAGGAGCATATTATTTTAAATAACGTAAATAATATCTCGAAAATACTATGTTTGAATTCAATATACTGTAGTTTGAGTCTGAGTTTACGTATAAATGAACCACAAAGATTATTATATAAAGTCTTTAAAAATTACTCTTGTACTGTTTTAGTAAATATCTTATTTTTTTAGTACAAATATCCTTCTTTCTACAGATAATAAAAAAAGTATTAAGAATATTATTTGAAAAGAAAATAACGAAATAAAATCTGTGAAAGGTTGTTTAAACATTTTTAACCCTAAAAAATAGTACTTAAATATGATGATTGAAAATGAAGGATATATTATTCCAAAACTTCTGTTGTAAATCACAAAACAATCTTCTTCAAAGATTCATTTTAAATTTGATTTGAAACGGCTAATTTCTAAAGGTACAGTGAAGATTAAAAAGTTGGAAATTCCAATCACAACTTCATTTTGCATACACAAGTTGATTGCGGATGTGGGTGTCACAAAGTTCATCTGGAAATTTGCTTCATAGATGACAGTTTGAAATTAGAATATTTTAACCTCCTATCACCTATTTAAAATTTTATGACAGTTTTAGAAATATTCTCACGTAATTTATGAATAAAATAAAATGAGAAGTATTCTGATTGCGTTTTTCGTAAATGCTGTCAAAGATCTCTTCAATTATGAGGAGTGCAATTATGAGGAGTGAAAACAAAAATGCTTTGCAGAATTAACCGTTTCGTGCTGAAAGTATTCCCGATTAATGTTTAATTTCTTTAAGAGATATTTAATTCTACTTAAACATATACAGTATGTGGGACAAATTTTTTTCGATTACCGATGATGGATAATGTGGAAACATTGCAACTGGTCGCTCCAAATTCATTCAGAAAATTCAAGACTTTTGGACGCTTTCTTGATTTACCGCAAATGGCATAAAATACAATTTTTCTTTTTTACTTTTTAGAAAAAATTTAAAAACGTAACATTAAAATTATTTTTGCTAATTTTCTTGAAATGTATCTTTACTTTTATGGCAATTATAGTCAATACATGCAGCGTAATTACCCATGTAATTTAAATGGCTTTTTCTATATTCTCATATTTTTGACCATTTTTCTTTCTTAAAAAATGTTAAGGCTTTTTTCTATGTATGTGTGTGTACATTTGAGACAGAGATGATTGCTTTGAAGAGGTTTTATATTTTATATGTGATAAATCTGCGTATAAAATTAGCCTTCAGGTTTCTTTTTTTAAGTTATGAACTGTGTTAAATTTCATCGATAAACTGTATATATTAGAAAAAAAAATTACATTAAATGTAATGTTAGATGTATCTAAAGTCCACGTAGAGCCTTGTGTATACATATTTGGAAATATTTAAAATTTTGAGTAAAGATATCAATATTTAAAACAAAAGTATATAGCAGGGATTTTTAAAAATTAAATTTTTAAAACTTTATACTGTAATTCTAATTAAATATGTAGTTTAAATATGAAGGTGGCATTTTAAACCATACTTTCAAAAATCAACAAAAATGTTTAAAAGAAAAAATAATTCCCTGATTTCTTCAAAATAACCATTTAAATTACCGTGATATATTGTGTCTTGTAAATATATTAATATTTAGAATTATCTTTTGAAAATATGAGATTTTAAAATGTGTTATCAATGAAATTGCCTTTACTATAGCTACATTATTTCAGCCTTTTAGCTATTTTTTTGTAAGATCATACGAAAGATAGTAGTACGAAAGAAAGTTCAGTAGCATAGAAGAACTATACTATTTTTTTTTCTTTTACTCATGTAATGAATAATCATTTTTCGAAGTACTGACATGAGCTTTTAAATATTTCTTACGATGAATGTGTTTCATGAAATAGTGCTACAATTATTATTATTAAATAAAATTGAATAGAGTACTTTTCTTAAAGATTAAAAATGTAATTAAATTTATTATGAACAATTTGAAAACTTATTTTAATTTTATGCACTAAATTTAAAAATCTAAAAAAATATTTCTTAAGAATTCTTAAAAGGCATATATAAAAGATTCCATTTTGAAATGATATAATATCTGGAATAATTGATAACTGTATGAATATATAAAACCATCCCTTTTCCAGATAATACAATAAATACAAAAATTACAAATCTAAAAATACAAATTCTACATAACAAATTAATGGCATAAACATTAATGTATATAATATTCGGAAATTCCTCAATTCGTATAATAAGAAAAACATTTAAGCTTATTTATTACTCCCAACACAATACTGAAGTGAATATTAAAATAAACCAGACGGGTGAAATTGCTTACGGCTCCTCATAACACGTATGCCTTTTGTCAAAATATGTATTTTTAGGTTAAAGATAAAGTTAAATTTAAGTTATCCTCATTTATAAAAAAGATCGTATAATGAAGTAATTAGATATTAAATTATGATATTGCTTCTTCGCAAGTTTTATGGTTTATTTTTGATAAGAAATCATTTACGGAATAATTGTTATGCATTCGTATTCACCTTTTACCATGTTTTGTGCCCTGTTGTGTCAGTATTTTATGTGTTTAAGAATGTTTTTCTCAAGTAAAAATTATAAAATTCGAAATACATTTAGCTTTTAATATCTATTGGGAAATTAATAATAAAATGCAATGAAATAATTGTTTCAACAATTTATAGAATGATACAGTGCAATAATAATTTATCTCCCTATAAACTAAATATTTGAACTTAAATCATATATTTTTATGTGTGCAAAAAAATAATATGAAAGTCAAAGTATTTACCATAAAAATACATTTTAAGTAGCTAATTAGATTTAAATTGTTGCTTTTTTATTGAAAATTTTATGTCTCTTCTATCATAAAAGTGCAAAGTTATTAAAATAATGCTTGATTGCTAATTTTATCGACATTTAACCATTTTAAATATCTTTACATTGAATATTGCTTAAATGTTTTTTATCAGTAATAAAGTAGTTATTTGATATGGGTATTAATTGGAGATTTTACACAGCGCTTAATGTTAGCGTTTCCTAAAATAATTGTTTGAGTATTTTACAATGTATAGTAGTGCATTAAATCATTCGCACCACATAAATTGCATATTTTAATTAGAAACATATATCTTGTTTTAAAATATAAAGGTATACTTAAGTTAATATTAAATATAATGAAACAATCGTCAAGTCAGGCAATTTGATGCTAAATATGCCTTTATCTATTAGTGCATCTAATAAACTTCAATTTAATAATGCTGCTTTTTATGGTGTATTTAATAAACACATGATTGCGTCAGAGAAATATTGCTGCTAACGTTATAGATTTTTAAACATTTTATTCAACCCGATATTATTTCGACTTTAATAAATATTTAAATTTTTAAATAATTTTAATTAGTGGAGTAGTTAGATATTAAATTATGATATTGCTTCTTCGCAAGTTTTATGGTTATTTTTGATAAGAAGCCATTAACAGAATGCTTGTTACATAGTTTTATTAACATTTTACCATGTTGAGGGAAGTGTTATTTTATTATTCTATGTATTTAAGAATGCTTTTCTCTAGGAAAAATTATAATATTCGAAATAACTTAGCTTTCAATATCTATAGGGTATTTTATACTAATATGTAATAAAAGAATTGTCCCCAAAATTTAAATAATGATGCTGAACAATAATTATTTCTCTTCCGATTAACTGGATAATTGTTCTTAAATTACGTAATTTTATCTGTAAGATAAAGGAAAGTGAAAATTATAGAATTTACCAGGAAAAGGTATTTTAAATAGGTAATTAGATATTAAATGCTGCTGTTTTATTAGTGATTTTTTATTGAAAATTTTATAGAGGTTCTAAAATAAAAAGACACTGAATGATTAAAATAATACTTGATTGCTAAGTTTGTCGACATTTAACCATTTTAAATATCCTTATCTTATTTAATCTTGAATGATTGTTGATTTAATTTTTTTTAATCAGTAATAAATTATTTATTTGATATGGATAATGATTGGAGATTTTATGAAATAATTCATGGTTGCGTTTACAAATATAATTGTTTGAGTACTTTACAAAATATAGTAGTGCAATAATTATTTCGCACCACATAAACTGCAAATTTTAACTATAAACATAGACCTTGTTTTAAAAGACAAAGGTATACTTAAGATAATATTAAATATAGTGAAGTCAGGCAATTTGATGATAAATATTTCTTTATCTATTAAAAAAATTTTTAAATTTCAATTTAATAAAGCTGTATTTTATGGAGTGTTTAAGCAAATGATTGCGTTAAAGAAATATTGCTGCTAATTTTAACGATTATTCTAAACATTTTATTCAACCCGATATTGTTTCGACAATAAATTTTGGTCTTTCAAATAATTTTTATTTATGAAGTAATTAGATATTAAATTATCATATTGCTTCCTCGCAAGTTTTATGGTTATTTTTGATGAGAAGCTTTTAACGGAATACTTGATACATATTTTTATTGACCTTTTTACAATGTTGTGTGCCCTGTTACTTTAGTACTTTATGTGTTTAAGAATGCTTTACCCAAGAAAAAATTATAATATAGGAAATAGATTTAGCTTTCAATGTCTAAAGGATATTTAATACTAATTTGTAATAAAATAATTGTTTCCCCAAATTACATAATGATGTATTAAAGTAATTATTCCTTTTCCGGTGAACTGTATATTTGAATTTAAATTACATAATGTGTGTGAGATAAATGAGATTGAAAGTTGTAGTTACCCTGACAAGATATTTTAAGTAGATAATTAGATATTCAATGCTCCTGTTTAGTAGAGATTTTTTATTACAAATTTTATGGGGCTTCTAACATAAAAAGGCACCGAAAGTTTAAAATAATACATGATTACTAAGTTTATCGACCTTTGATCTCTTGAAATATACTTATATTATTTTTTATAAGTAAGAAAGTAATTATATGATATGGATGTTAATAGGAGATTTTACAGAACACTTTGTTTTATTGTTTATTAAAACTATCTAATAATTTTCCCTGAAGCTGACTATCCTGATTCGAGATTTATGTTTAAATAAGATATTCGTTTGAAAGGAAGGACCTGCTAGTGGGCGAATCCAGCTAGTATAATACATAAAAATCATTCATTATGACATTATACTGGAGATTTTTAAATACATTTTATTTTTTCTTGCATTTATTTAATATATATTTATACATATACTGGAAAGTGACCGGTATAGTTATCATCTAATATATACATAGGTCTATGTACCATTGTTGATAATCTAGCTTTACATAGAATACTTTAAAATTTTTAAAAAATGTAATTTTTTAAATAATGTCGAAAATTGTAAAATATAATAATATGCAAAAAAAAGGAAGCTATTGTACTTTTAATCATTTTTAAATGCAACAAAAAAAATTAATTTCGCAAATAGACATTCACTATGCAACCAATCAGATTGTAAGTGATGTTAAAAGGACAAGAAGGGGAGGGGAAAGCATGCCACTTGGCATTACACCAAAAATACAACTATTAAATTCGGGTCAGACATATTTGTCTAACTTTGTATAGTTTATCCATCCAATGAATTTTGACCTTGTTCCTGGTGCTTATCTTGTTGAGGCTGCAGAAAAATGCAAGTCTAAAACACTAAAACGACTGAAACACTTGTGGCTGGTATTGACACATATATCCTGTCAAGTGAGTTAATTCCTTGTTCCTCGAGTTTATCTTGTTTGTTGGTATCATTTCTAAAATAACCGGCCTAATATGATACAATATCTCTATGTTTTAGTGCATCCCTAATACATTCAGAATTGTTGAAGTAAGACAATCACTATGACATCGGTCATTCTTCGATCCACAAATTATTTAAAATTAAAATATTAACCCTTTTTGACTCAAGAGCTTCGATTTGTAAAATATTGGTCCTGATGTTAGAATGCATTATCTTAAACATGTAAAATATTATTAAAAAAATTAAAAACGTAAAACTAAAATAATTATTGACTAAAAGGTTTCATATCTACAGAAAAAAGAAATTAACATACTTCTGATAAATATTGTCCAATTTCTAATATAAAATATCAAAGTATACAAAATTACCTTTAAAAACAATCTATTTTCAACCTTCTCCAGTTTTTTTTTTTTTTTTTGACAAAATTTACCAAGTTATTTTTTGCAATATCGACCTGAAGCTTCTCTAATGATAAACAAAATTTTGGTGTTAGAAATTATGTTAATAGACCGCCGTTGAAAATTCCAATCAATTTGTATTAACTGGTGGTGTTGGGAAATATGAACAACAAGTAAAATGAACAACAAGTGTGTAAGAACTATTGACTTTTGGGTATGTTGCAGATCTGAAAGCGGTGATACAAAGCGTTAACTTTAACCACAAAATTTTCAAAACAAAAAAAAAATCCATTTAATAGGATAAATAAAAATGCGAACTCCTCATAATAAATTAATGACATTCACATTAATGTGTGTAATGTTCCGTGTTTCGCTGTTTCGAAAAATAAGAAAAACATTTAAATGAATTTATTTATATCAACACAATGATGAAGTGGATTTTAAAATAAGCCAGTCGGGTGATATTGCATACGGCAAAATATAATAGTGCATTAATTATTTCGCTCAACATAAATTGCATATTTAACTAGAAACACATATTCCATTTTAAAGAATAAAAGTAGATTTTAGCTAATAATAATTTTATGGAAAAAATCGTCAAGTCAGGCAATTTTATGCTAAATGATCATTTATCCATTAATGCATTGAATATACACTGCTCAAAACAATTAAAGGATATTTGAAGTTTTATATAAAATAAAGATATAAACGAAATATTTTTTGCCGAAAATAGAAGAAGAGAATCACAAATGCAAATTTTTCTGGTTTTCAAACTGTGGAGTATGCAAATTTTGACTTCGACGTCAAAAACGTCGCTTCAGCGGCAGCGAATGAAATTTGACTTTCAACTGGATAAAAATGAATGAAGACAAGGATGATCGGCATTCAGTGATTGCTTTGTTTCGATGAGTACGATGTCTCAGCGAAGTCATTTGACAGATTCAGAAGCTTGGAGAATTGTTGGTAGGTTAGAATGGGGATAAACTCAAACCGAAGTAGCGCAAGCCATTGGAGTGTCACAAAGTGTCATTTCCAGGATCTGGAACCGTTTTTTGGAGAGTGGATGTGCAGACCGAAGACCAGGGTAAGGTCGTAGACGGGCAACAACGCCCAATGAAGATCGGTATTTAGCGTTAACAGCTCGGAGACACCGAAACATGAACGCTACTCTTCTCCAGCAACACATTCGCTCCGCTACAGGTACCACGATTTCAACTCAGACTGTCCGAAACCGGCTCCATGCTGCAGGTGTGTATGCTCGCCGACCGATGGTATGTCTTAGATTAATATCAAGGCATCATCGCGACCGCAGGAAGTGGGTAACCGAGCATGTCAACTGGAGGAGAAATGAATGGAGCAATATTTTGTTTTCTGACGAGTCCCGTTTTTCTGTGCATCCGGATAATAGGCGTATTTTCATCTGGAGGCACCGTGGCAATAGGAATAATACTGCATTCGCGCACGAAAGTGTCAGATTCGGCGGTGGAGGAGTGTTGGTGTATGGTGGCACCTCCATTGACGGGCGCACTGATCTCTACATCATTCGAGATGGAGCTCTGGCTGGTCGCCGATATAGGGATGATATCCTCAGATCTATTGTAGTCCCTCACGCTGCAGCAATCATAGATAACTTCATTTTAATGGATGATAACTGCAGGCCACATCGTGCAAACCTGGTGGAGGATTACCTTTTCGAGGAAAGAATCGTTCGAATGGAATGGCCAGCGTGTTCGCCAGACATGAATCCAATCGAGCACGTTTGGGACGCTCTAGGAAGACGAGTTTCTGGCCGCCAAAACCCCCCACAAACTCTCCAAGAACTGGAAAGAGCTTTCTTGGAAGAGTGGGCAGAATACCCCAACTCATTGAGTCATTAATAGCCTCATTGAGTCCATGCCTCAAAGGTGTTCAACGTTGCTGACCGCTCGTGGAAACCATACCACTTACTGAAAATGATTTTCTTTGAAGAAAACACCTGTTCTTATTCTTTTTTTCTCATATGCACAAATTGTGTTTTTTTCCTTTTGTACACAAACGCGCAATAAAATGCATTTTTTCTGCCAAACATATGTAATTCATTCTCATATAAACTGCTATGTCTGTCGACCATGTATCAATCAACTAAAAAGTTTCCCAGATACAAAATCCACCTAAAACTGCAATATCCTTTAATTGTTTTGAGCAGTGTATTTTGGACGGTTTTACAAAAAGCTTAATTTTTTTACAAGTATATATGATATACTCATGAAAATGAACGCAGTTTATAACAACAAGTCAGGTAATCATAATGTGCTGCTTGCTTCAAAACTAATGTGCTACATTAGTTTTGACAGGGTTATGCAAAAGAGCTTCGTTTTTTCTTTCAATTTCGAAAAAAAATCTCCACGGAAATGTATGACTTGTACTATTCTGTTTAAGCATCCGAAGTTTCAAAATAATTCCTCATATATTTCTCTAGATATTAAACAAAAGGTCTTAAATAACAAGTGGCCGGTCACATTTAGCCATATAGTTTATATATATTAATTTATGTTTTTGTAATGTTGTATAAGTAAAAATATACATATTACACAGCAAATTTAAAATAATATAAACTACAATCAGATCGAAAAACGTATTCAATGAATAATTTTCATAAAAAACAACCTTGTAAACAAATGTAACTAGTTTTAAAGTAACCATTTTTTACTATCTATGTAGCAATATTTTTTAAAGATGATTTTTTTTCAATGTAAAAACATCATTATATCACTTTGAATTCTGGACATAATACGCAATTACCAGCTGTATAAATCTATCTATAAAAAAACATTAATTATTCATGACATTGATTATGTTAATAAATCTACTTATATTCTGCCGAAAATATCTGAAGGAATGTTTTAAATTTGAGCAGAGTTAACAGACTGTTATCTTCGTTTATTTTACATTTTTAGTTAATAGAATTTTTTGTGTTTATAAATACTTTCAAGTCACAACACTACAATAGTCATAGTCAAGAGTTGAAAATTCTAAAATGTAAATTAACATCACTTAGCGAAAAGTTGCTTGTTAATAAGCACTTCAATTTAGAGCACCTTTAAATGAATCTCCTCAATTTTCCTACAGTTTTTATTATCTTTTTAAATTGTTATTACAGTGTATTATGTACAATATTATTTGTCAGATTTTCTGAAAAAGACAATTTTTTATACTAAATACTCTCCAAATTTTAAGCATGAAAATTGAAAATATTTTGGACTGTTTTCACAAAAAGCCCAATTTCTTTACGAGTATGGATGGTAGTCTCATAAAAATGAACACAGTTTATAACAATAAGTCACGTAATCATAATCTACAGATTGTATGCTTTTGCTACATTAGATTTGACTGTATTGTGCAAAAGATCATTGTTTTTTTCTTTCATTTTCTTGACTGTCCCCTATAAAATTTTGAAAAAAAATCTTCACAGAAATATATCAATTGTAGTATTCTATTTATGCATCTTGAGTTTCAAACTAATTCCTATCATAATTGTCTAGATACTTAATTAAAGGTTTTATATCGAAAGTGGCCGGTCACATTTGGCTACATAGTTTATATATATTAGAGTATATGTTTGTAATATTGTGTAAGTAAAAATATATGCAATGCATATATTTTTACTCACATGCATTACACAGCTAATTTTTAAAATATAAACAACAATCAGATAAAAAAAAATTCAATGAAATAATTTGAGAAAAAGAACAACCTTGTAAACAAATGTAATTTCTTTTAAAGTAACCAATTTTTCTTATCTATATTGCAATATTTTTTTAAGATGCTTTTTTTTCATTGTATAAAACATCATTGTATCACTTTTAATTCTGGACATAATACACAATTACGAGCTGTATAAATCATTCTATAAAACAACATTAATTATTCATGACATTGATTATGTTAATAAATTCATTTATATTCCTCAAAAATATCTTAAGGAGTGTTTGAAATTGCGTAAATTTAACAGGCTATTATCTTCGCTTATTTTTTCATTTTAGTTAACAGATCTTTGTTGTGCTTGTAAATTCTTTTTCTAGGATGTTATACTGTAAATAAATATGTATATTTACCGGCAGTGATAATAAAATACGACATCTACAAAGTTTTAAGGCATGAATAAACATGTAAGAAAATTTACAGAAGTTCATTAGTCTAAGTTGTAGTCAAGAGTTTAAAAGTCTAAAATGTAAATTAACATAATTTAGAGAAAAAATGCTTGTTAATAATCACTTCAATTTAGAACACATTTAGAGGAAATAGAACCTTTAGAAAATGTTCCATAAATATACAGAAAAGAACAAAATAAGTTTAGTTTTCCACATCATTTCAGTTTTGAGTTAAAGTAATAAATGTTGGTTTATAAATATTTCTATAACACAAAATAATCATCTTTTGAATACAATTATACATGGTATTAGCTTGCAGTGAAGTGAACTGTTAAACGAAATTAATCCATTCTAAAACAGTGTTCGCTAACAGAATTGGTCGTTAGCCGATCATACATTTGTATTGATTTCTATGGAGATTCAACTAATACGTTATTAAAAGTTAAATAATACAGGGTGATTCATAAAAGATGGGCAGAACTTTAAGGGGTTATAGTACACTTAAAGACAAATAATATTAAATAGGAGACTAAGGGTCCCAGACGTATTCCCAAGGAGATAGGGGGCATTAAAGTTTAGGGTCCGAAATTTCAAATGATTATAAAAAATGGAAAAATTGGTCGATTCGTTTGCGGTTTTTGCAAAAAATTTTCTTTATGCCAGTATTTTCTTGAAATAAAATTTTAAAGTTCAATTTCAAAAAATGCCGATAGGGGGCGCTTTAGACTTTGGAGTAACAAACAACTATTTTTTAACGTTATTTTTTGTATTTCTTTAAATGATTTCGAAAGCTTAGACTTAAACTTAAATTTTGATCTAAAAATCTGAGTCCTAACGAGTAGTTAAGTAGCGTAAACTGAAATTTGAAATTTGAAACCCTTCTCCCCCCAGAACAAAAATCAGTTATTCCCGATCTTTGTGTCGTAGATTAGGCTCTAACTACTGCCGCGTTTTGCTAAAATTATTCTTTATGTCAGTATTTTCTTGAAAATAAATTTTAAAGAAAAATTTCAAAAAATTCCGATAGAGGGCGCTTTAGACTTTGGAGTAACGAACAACTATTTTATACCGTTATTTTTTGTGTCTCATTAAATGCTTTTTAAAGCTTAGACTTAAACTTAAATTTTCAGCTCAAAATCTGAATCGCTGAGCGTGGTTCAGTAGCGAGGGGAGGGGGTTCAAATTTCAACTTCTGAACATAGTTCAGTTTGCACTACTTAACCATGCCCAACGATTCTGTGCTGTGATACGAGGCAAAAATACAACTTTCGTCAAGAACTGCATAGTCGGAATTCACTCATAAAGGCACTGGCACAGTTGGAAACGTCGCTCATGCAAACGTTAAAGCTCCATTCCTGACGCTAGTCACCGGGTGAAGAAGGAGACAGAAAGTATGCAAATGTCAAATGGGGAAGAAGAAGAACACGTATGCAAAATTTCGACACGATTCAGGCATAAAAACCACTGAACGGTGAGTCAAGTGTAAGTCGCTGTAGTAATGAATCGGAAGATGGTGCCCTTCACGAATAAGGAAAAGGCTGAGATGCATTTAATTTACGGAGCGGCAGATGGAAATGGTGCAGAGGCACAACGAATGTACGGAGAGCGATTTCCCAACAGGCGGTTGCCTAACCGCAAAACTTTCGAGCGCTTGCACAGACAGTAGTGTGAGACGGGATCATTTCTCGCTTCCCGGTCGAATGCAGGTCGTGCAAAAAAGGACGAATCAGTAGTTGTTGCAGAAGCCATTCTGGATGTAGTAGCGGCGCAGCCAAGTACAAGTACACGAACAGTGGCTAGGCAGGTGGATACCTCACAGTCCATGACTTGGAGGGTGCTGAAGGATGAACATTTGCTCCCGTTTCATGTGCAACGAGTCCAGAAACTGTCTCCAGGGGATTATCCAAATCATATTGAATTCGCCCGCTGGTTTCTGCAGCAGAACGCGCTAAATCCACATTTTGGACGAACTGTGTTTTTCACCGATGAATGTACCTTCACACGTGAAGGTACATTTAACTCACACAATGCACATGTATGGGCGGATGTCAATCCACATGCTACGTATCCACATGCTCATCCGAGACGCTTTTCCATCAATGTTTGGGCAGGAATCCTCGGAGACCACCTAATCGGACCGTACCTTCTTCCTCAACGCCTCAACGGTAAAACATACCTCACATTTCTGCAACATGTGCTGCCAGACCTGTTAAACGTTGTTCCTCCACGCATCCGGCGGGTCATGTGGTTCCAGCACGATGGAGCGCCAGCCCATTACGTACGAGACGTCCGCAACTATCTGGACATCACATTTTCGAACAGATGGATTGGTCGATGTGGTCCTGTTGCTTGGCCTGCTCGCTCGACAGATCTTTCACCCCTCGATTTCTTTTTTTGGGGACAATTGAAGGCTCTTATGTATGAGACACCCATTGAATCTCCCGAAGAACTGGTCGCCAGACTTTTCGCCGCTGTAGGGGAAGTGCTCGAAAAGCCTGATGTTTTCGCAAATGTTCGCCGTTCCATTCTTCGCCGTTGTTCTGCGTGCATAACCTCTGGTGGTCACAATTTTGAACATTTATTGTAATTACATGTTAATAAATATGCTTTGGTAACATAATCCTAATTTGTGTCTTTTTACCTCGTATCACAGCACACAATGTGTGGACATGGTAAACCGAACTGTGCTCAGGAGTAGAAATTTCAAACCCCTCTCCCCAGAAACTTAACCACGTCTAACGATTCAGATTTTGAGCTGAAAATTTAAGTTTAAGTCTAAGCTTTAGAAAGCATTGAATGAGACACAAAAAATAACGGTAAAAAATAGTTGTTCGTTACTCCAAAGTCTAAAGCGCCCTCTATCGGAATTTTTTGAAATTTTTCTTTAAAATTTATTTTCAAGAAAATACTGACATAAAGAATAATTTTAGCAAAACGCGGCAGTAGTTAGAGCCTAATCTACGACACAAAGATCGGGAATAACTGATTTTTGTTCTGGGGGGAGAAGGGTTTCAAATTTCAAATTTCAGTTTACGCTACTTAACTACTCGTTAGGACTCAGATTTTTAGATCAAAATTTAAGTTTAAGTCTAAGCTTTCGAAATCATTTAAAGGAATACAAAAAATAACGTTAAAAAATAGTTGTTTGTTACTCCAAAGTCTAAAGTGCCCCCTATCGGCATTTTTTGAAATTGAACTTTAAAATTTTATTTCAAGAAAATACTGGCATAAAGAAAATTTTTTGCAAAAACCACAAACGAATCGACCAATTTTTCCATTTTTTATAATCATTTGAAATTTCGGACCCTAAAATTTAGTGCCCCCTATCTCCTTGGGAATACGTCTGGGACCCTTAGTCTCCTATTTAATATTATTTGTCTTTAAGTGTACTATAATCCCTTAAAGTTCTGCCCATCTTTTATGAATCACCCTGTATAATATAAGACTTTATATCTTCTCCCTATAATAAGATTGATATAACATGCTTATTTAATACGTATAGGTGGTATTTTCATGTATTTGTGTCGTGACGTAAAAACAATAAATAAATAAATAACACACTCCTTGTAAGAACTTTTAGAGTTACTTTCATACACTACATCATTAAATAATATTAGTTTATTACTTTGACTTTTCAGAATGACCTTTGTTCTCCAAAAGACCGTCTTTACTGGATTTTCATATAAACTGCTCGTTAAATTTTAAGCCTTATAAAAATTTGTCAACTAAATTTAAACAAATTAATTAGCAATAAAAATATTTATTTAAAAAGGGACACAAAATATAAATATTAATGCTCCTAACCTTCTCATAATGATCATAATCTTCTCACCAAAATCGATTATTTTTTTAATTAATATAATTCTTCTGATATAATCTAGTTTTTTAAAATGAAATTACGATTTCACATTAGGCACATATGAATACCTATAATAAAAACTGTTGTATCGTGTTTGAAAACATATCTTTTTTCTTCTTTATTTTTAGCATTTAAGGAAAAAAATGAGGGAAAACAACATTGTAGTTTTGTCGTTTTTCTCGGCGGTCGAAGAGTCTTTTAATTCTAATTTGGGAGTCCTAGAATGTAGAATTCGAATCCTTGTCAACCCATGAATTAATATGGCCATAGGTACGCAACTCTTTAAACGTTCTTTAAGACGACAATAGATGTAATTAAATACAACGGGAAATCTGAAACGTAGCATTACTTCTTCTTGACTTTGTTTTGCAACTTGTTCGTTATCCGAACATAAAAATCTCGCGCAAAAGTCTTTGTTAACTGAACAGTTATCTAACCGATCATCCACTGTATTTATATTCTTCTGTATATGTACTTAGTTACTTATTATGTGTTTTTTAAGATATAAATATATAATAGGTTAGTGTAAATAAGAAAATCATTTTAAGGTTAAAATTAAACTAATTTTTTTAAATTAATTAATTCTTTACATGAACTTTAACTTAAGAATAACATTTTTTATGTATTCAGTGTTATTCGTTTAAAAATCTAAATTATTTTAAGGAATACATTTATTATTAACTTATATTTAACTGTTAAAAATATATTTTGATACATCTGTAATTGCTACAATTGTTATAAAAGAAAAACTTATTATTTAAATCATTGGTTTAAGAAAGTTCTATGGATTTTTTGCTGCGTAAGTAACATAGCGGTTAACTGTTATACTTGTTTGCCACCATTAGTATCGAAAAAAAATCTTATTCAACTAATGAGTAAGCTCCAATAAACAAGCGCCCCACCAGTGGCCGCGAGGTTCTGACCTCCAAACTGGTAGACGGTAGGTGCTGGGTTCGAACCCAATCGCGACCGTCGGCCTAACCGTTCGAAGTTTTCCGTGGTTTTCTTCGAACCTTGCGTAAATACGGGTTAGGTTCCCTTAGAAAGACCCCCACGGAGGGCAACCCACCCCATAGGGCCTATATCCCATAGCGTAGATAATCGGCCGACAAAAATACACCAAATACACCGATAAATAAGCAATCTTTTTGCCTTTCTAGAATACTGGTACCCAAATATTGCAGCATGTGACTCTACAAGTACTAAGTGAAATAACCTTTAACAGTAAATTAGTATTCTAATTTAAAAAACTCTTTCGCGTCGATCTTTTTATAACAGTTATTGATAGATTTTTAAACTCCAGTTTAAAAACACGATAATTTATTGTTTGATTGCATTTTATTATGTGTTTTTTTTCTTTGGTCGAAAATAAATAAATAATAAAAAAAATCTGTAACAAAATTTAAAGTTTAGATTATTGTCAAAGGATAGGGCATTGTGAAAGATGATGCAAAATGATAGATGTTATTGTATTTTTAATCCAAACATTAATCTATAAAAATGTATTCAACATCGCAATTCTCGAAGTGTAAATGATGAACAAAACCATTCAAGTAAAAATAATCAAGAATATTTGATTTAATGAAATGTGTTTTAAATTGCAAATGCATTTTTTACAGTTGTTACTCGTTTAGTTATTCCCGTAAAGAACTCAATTTATGATTCAGTTCAATTTATTTCTCAATTTATGAAAAAACACAGAAATAAAAATCATTGCAGTAATTGTTCGGAAATATATTAAAAGATTGATAAAAATAAACTCTGGCAGACTTGAATACATTAAAAAATTTAAATTGATATTCAAAATAAAAAATGCTAAAGAATAATTGAAAATACAAAAAATAAAACATTTTGCTCAGCTACTCGCAAGGCATCATCAGTACAAATATCCACTGCATAACACACCATGGAATAAACAAAGAACAGTTACAGTTAGTTATTTTTTTAGAAATAGATAATATTTACTAGGGATAGAACTTGCCTCATTCAGAGTCGGCGATCTCAAATATGTGAACCAACCTTTGAGAAGTAATCTACTATTATAATTGGAATAACCCGATTTAGAAATATTGGAGTTCGCAAACTAAGGGATTTCTTTCCTTTGTAGACAATGTTGAGCACTTCTAGAATTTTAATTTAAATTTTGAGATCAAATTCTGAGTTGTTGCGAGTGTTTAATTAGCGCAAAAGTGAACTGTGTTTAAGGGGGAGGGGTTAAATTTCAGCTCCTGAACACACTTCAGTTTGCGCTTTTTAACCCCCCCCCCCCAACGATTCAGAATTTGAGTTCAATATTTAAGTTTAAATTTAAGATTTCGAAAACATTTAACAAGTTTTGGAAAATATTTAATTAGATAAAAAAAATTAACGATTAAAATTTGTTGTTGGTTACTCTATAGTTTAAGGCGCCCTCTAACGGAATTTTTTGAAATTTATCTTTAAAATTCATTTTCAAGAACATACTGACTTAAAGAATAGTTTTATTTTAAACCGCAAACGAATCGACCAATTTTTCCCTTTTTTATTATCATTTGAAATTTGAACCCTCTGAACACAGTTCAGTTTGTGCTTCTTAACCACTCCCAACTATTCAGATTTTGAGCTCAAAATTTAAGTTTAAGTTTAAGCTCACGAAACCATTTAATGAGATGCAAAAAATCACAGCAAAAAATAGTTTCTCATTACTTCAAAGTCTAAAGCGCCCTCTATCGACATTTTTCGAAATGTATCTTTATAATTTATTTTCAAGAAAATACCAACATAAAGAATAATTTTAGTTGAAACCGCAAATCAATCGACCATTTTTTCCGCTTTTTATGTATATTTGAAATTTTGGACCTCAAACTTTGATGGCGGGTATCTCCTTTGAAAAAAGTTTGGGTCCCTTGGTTTCCTATTTACTATTACTCGTCTTGATGTGTTCTATCACCCCCTAGCGTATATACCATTTGTTTAGGGACACCCTGTATATGTATTATATATATATTGAATTGTACATATCGAATATATTAATGGATTTAAGCAAAATAAACATAAAAAATTATAAAAGAAAGAAATTATTCTAAACTAAAATAGTAAAGAATTTTAGATGTTTAGAAAGACATCAAATCACACTGCATCAATTAAAACATGTGTAACTTCCTTAAGTTCAAATTCAATTCTTCTCAAATTGTATTATATGATTTATAAATTATTTTCAAATTTTTAATGGTTTTTTTTTTTAAATATTTCTTTAGATAAATACGTAACACGATTTCTTTAATTTTAACCTCACACAAAAAATTACTTATATTTTCGTAAATACTTCCGGAAATAATAAAGCTTCCATATTAAATTGCATATGCCGACACTCAGGCGAAGAAGTTTAATAATCTGAAGCGGGTAAACATAAATCATAAATATTTTGTAAATTCCTTCGAAGTAAGATGTAAATATAAACTCTGAAAATTTTAATAATAGGAATAATTAGAGGACGGATGAAAATTTATGCTATCAGTGGAGAAGATTATATGACATTAAAGATTGTTTTCTTTTTCAGTTTAATGTGCTTACAATTCTTTAATAATTGCTCAAAAGTAAAATAATATTTTTTTCTTTTTTAAGATTTATTTCTGAAATTTAATTTTCGTCTTTATGAAAGGTACACTTCAGAATGGTTATAATCACACATTTTAAATAAAAATATATCATTTATTTACTTGGAGTGTTGAAAGTCTTTTTGTGCCATTAATACTTCTGCAACAAATCTAACCAATACTAATTTAAATAAATCATTAAATCATATTAACAAAGTGTAAAAGAAAAAAAATTAAATTTATGATGAAGAGGATAAAATTATAGGAAATACAAAACTCAATTCAGAATTAATTGGTAGGAAATGAACGGTGATTGTCTGTGTTTCAACATATGATCTTTATATTAATACTATTAGAATCAGAATGGGGATAAACCTATAGTGAATAACCTCGGAATTCCATATTATGTTCAATTAAAAAGTAATTTTTTTCCTGTAAGAATTCACTGTCAGAAAAATTCATCAATATGCATTAAATTATCCTTATTTTTCACAAATACTTTCCGTACTCCTCGAAAATATATTTAAACCGTTAATTCATTCTAAACGTCTAAAAAAGTGAAAGAGATTCCGTTTTTCGAGCACGCATGCCTATAAGATCTATTAGTAATAGATTCGAATATATTTTTAAAAATACGAAAAATTCTATAAATTAAGATGCCTAATTTTGTTTTTAAAAAAATGTTTTCGAATTTGAAAATATTTTCAATTACTTTCTTCATTCATTCAAAAATACTCACATTTTATAATTTAAAGTTGGATAAGTTGAATAAAGTGGAATTTACAAATTTATTTATAAATAAATATTTGCATTTAAAATATTCTTTAAGTGAGCACATTTAAAAGATATTTTAATTAAAAAATTAAATGCAAAAAATCGATATTAAATAAAAAAAAAATCTTATTGAATAAAAATAGAAGATCCATATTCTATTATCCATACCCATACTTACCCATATTTACCATATCCTCTAGCACTCTACGTAAATATATTTGAAATTCGCATTTTTATGCTGCATTAATACTAACTTATAAAAACTCCAGCCACAATCTGATTAAAGACGAAAACTTCACAAAATTTATTTCAAAATTAATAACTTAAAAAAAAAAAACTGCACCCATCTGAAACGAACGCATTTACTTCAAAGCAGTTTGCTGCTGTACAACCGTATCCCCGTGCTAGCGCATTTACCTTTCAATGCTAGGGTGTGTAGCTCGATCCCGGCTTCTGCGCCTTACTTTTTCAAAACTTTCTTGAATTGACAAAATATTACGTCTTGGAACGGAGAAAAAATAAACGGATATCCGTCAATTGAAAAAAATATACGGGCAGCACTGCTGCCAGTAGATTTTCCGTGAAAAGAAGAATTATTTTTTTTAGAGTGTTCGGAATTTTAAATATAAATATATTTCTCAATTCGGAAAATATACGTGCTAATGATGCAAACAAGTTAATGAAAGAACTTATTTTTTACAATATATTAAATTACATTACGGTATAATGTTTTGATTATGTAAAACGAAATCGTAATTAATTTTACAGAAATATTATTTATTTGAGAATATGTATTTTCGTAGCAACAAGTGTTTTGATGAATATTTCTTTTTGCCGAATATAAATATACTTTGAAATATAATATATACTTAGATAAAGAAAACATTTTCCGTTTGGAAATGTTAGTGAGAGGCTATCTATTAATAAATATATATGTATCAATAATTTAAAATACCAAATTTAGTACTTTATACATTTTTAAATCTTGCATCTAAGAGTTGATTTTATGTAATAGGGCTCGGACGACAAAATTTTATCTAGTAAATATTTTGAAATTTCTCAATTTTTAGACGCTGAAAATCTTTTTTTTCTTATTAGAGACTTATATACCTAATGTTAAATGACAATGCTCTTACATTAATCCTGAATTCCAATTTTTAAAGGCAATAAGGACATTCGTTAAGATATTTAAAGATAGAAAACCAATGAATATAAATGCACAAATAAAGTATGAGAAGGTAGCAAATAGCTATTTCGAATCTACTATCGAGATTCTTCTGATGAAGAATCTCGATAGTAATTCGAAATAGCTATTTGCTACCTTCTCATACTTTATTTGTGCATTTATGTTGATGAAGAATCTCGATAGTAGATTCGAAATAGCTATTTGCTACCTTCTCATACTTTATTTGTGCATTTATGTTGATGAAGAATCTCGATAGTAGATTCGAAATAGCTATTTGCTACCTTCTCATACTTTATTTGTGCATTTATGTTGATGAAAAATCTCGATAGTAGATTCGAAATAGCTATTTGCTACCTTCTCATACTTTATTTGTGCATTTATATTCGTTGGCTTTCTATATTTAAACATTTGTGCACAAAGGCTTTATTTGCTATTTTAATTTGTTAAGATAGACTATCAATACAATTAATAGTACCCAGAACATAGGTTCGAGTCCTGGTCTCGGCTGATTTTATGCCCCGTTTCGGTTTTCCGCACTGATACGATTTATAATTTGCATTGTAACCATTCTATTAACCTTTTTATTACAAACAACATTTATATAACCGTAGTTTAATTGTATTCTGACTCTAATAAGGACAATAATATGATCAGAATACAGTTTAATTACTTAAAGTGGTTTCTATAAAAAAGTGGATAGACTGGTTACTTTGGTAAAAAAAATATTTTACAGTGCAAATATATGTGTACATCTAATACATAAAAGACTTAAAGTTATAAAAATTCAAAATTTCGTAACTCGGATAGTTTTTGTCAAATAGGTTCTATAAGAATATAATTTTCTGAGAAAACATATGAATGATATAAAAAAATAATTAAAATATTTTATCCGCAATTTAAACTCACATGCAAATATCCATAAACTATCATGCATCACAAAATGCACAGAATTAAAACAATATATATAACAATAGTTCTTAACATTTGGAAAAATTAATGTTTTCAAACAGTAATTACAATAGCATCTGTAAAATTTATCCTTTTACAGTTTTGTAAAATTTTATCGTTATAATATTTGGTTAAATAAAATACACTAACTGATAACTAATATTGTTTAAGCCAATATAGACAGTTAACCTCAAGTTTTACTCATAAATAAAAAAAAAATAAACTAAAACTGCCAAAAAACACTTTTAAAGTTAATTAAATTTACAGACTGCGTAAAAGTAAATGAGTCAATATATATGATTTATAATTTCCCAAGAAATAGCAACGTGACTTCTTAATGTTATCTTATCGCATAGGAAAGCGTCGAAATATTACTTTTAGAAAAGAAATTTTTTCTTTTTAAGAAATGTAAAATGAAAATTCAGCATCTTATTTTCAAAGAATTATCAATTATTAAATATCTCGTTACGAGGAGTTTTAATTACAGTTTGAAATGTGTTGAGAGTTAACCAAGCTTTCCATATCTGCTGGAACAAAGGATTTTGTCGTTATTTCCACATAATTTAGAACTTCTCTTATTTATTTTACGCATTTAGAGTCTTTCGAGCTATTACACGACTTAATGAGATTGTTTGTAAAATGTTTGCGAGATATCTCAGTTAGATTGCGTTCAAGAAAAGAAAAACATTTTTAATGTTTGTTAAAGTGAAAAAGTAAATATGATTTAATTTTGATAAACTTTAGTCTTTAGTTTATTACTGACATTATCACTGTATACGTGTCACATTTAAAATATTTCTTAAAAACCTAAACAGAAGTTTTAGGCAAAGTTCATCCCTTTTTAATTTATTTTAAATAATTATCATAAAATAAATATCAAATAGTAATATTGCATAAACATTTGGATAGAAAAGAATAAAAGCAGCCAATATTCATTTTTTATTTTAAACTAGCTGTTCAGGGTTGTAATAGTACTCTTAATTGAGCCTAAAATCTGTACTGAAAAATCTCATTAAAAGTTTTCAATCTGGAGCTGAAAGAACCTCGAACTAGATCCACGCTGCCTACGATACCGTTAAACCGGTGTGCTCTTGCAAAAATAAATAAATAAATAAATATGTCTTGAAGTTTTTAGTTTCACTATCAAAACCAGGGGACGAAATCAATCTGGTGTTTTTCAAAGCAGACATCATAACACTTCTTCAAAACACTGCACACGATTTACAGCTTTTGAGATTTGAAGGAGACCATTTTGATTGGACAGTATTGTTAGCTTCGATTCGAGGTCTAAATGTAGTCAGCGTGTGGGTCTGAAAAATAATTCTTTCATTAATTAGGTCGATGCATGAGGTTTTATGCGAGTGAGTTTCAGTTGCTAATTATATTATCAACTAATTATTAGAATTTTAATATTTTGAATGTCAGTTGCATCATGAGACTCTTTGGGCTAATGCACAAAAAATTTGAGCCTCGTATGTGACATTGTTTTTGCTAGACATGACATACACGCAGAAAGACAGACAGAGAGACATACATACAAACAGACAGGGAAATTTGTTCTTTTATTTGTACAGATTAATGTATATGAAGCATGATTGTAGTACAAGTCGATCATCGTTTTATACGTGAATTTCATTGGATTAAAACATTCATGTTTTATGCAAATCGCTAATGGCATAGATTTTAAATTACAACATTTAAAAAAGCAGAACATACTTAAAAATCGTTTCATTAACTGCAAAGAATTTATTTCCAGTTATAGAAAATTTGTTAGTAAAGTTAGTTTCAGAAGTCGAAATCCCCATCACTTACTAACATTTTTCTTTTTCATTTTGTTTGGTTTCTTTTCCTTGAAGTTTATGTGAAATATATAAGTTATAGTCTACTAGGTAAGACAGAAAACAGAACCATTTTATCATGATAAGTTATTTAAGATATAATTAATGTACAATGAGATGCACAAATAAAGAGTAAATAATATTGCATGCATCTTAAAATGGAAAACGAAAAAAATGATAGGCGTTTATTATGCAATTCTGTCATTTTTTAACCTTAGCATGCTATATTCCCTTGCATTTCTATTCATAAATAAGTACCTATGGTTATATGTCATTTAATATTATGCACGCGTAAAGCGCCTCGTTACAAAATGATTTTCAAATCTTGTAGAATATTTTTAATTTTCTTACATTATACACAGTAAAAAATCATAAATGTAGAAAATTAGATTTAAGAACAGGCATTCCATAATAGTATTTGTATTTGTTAAAGATTTGCATATTCATTTTGGTAAATACCCCACTAAAAATAATCTTAAGATTATCTGCAGAATTCTCCAAATTCTTCAGGAATTATACAGAAATCTGAAAAGAATTGCAGATTTAGTTTTACCTTAAAAATATCTAAAAAAATTTGAAAGATATTCTTAAAAATATCTGAAGAATTGGCCAAATACCTACGAGTTTTCTACAGATTTTTGGGCTTATTGCCTACAGATTTTTTACATATTTTTTTAGTGGGGTATACGGAAGTCATTTCATTATTAAAGTATCCATTTCGGGTTTAAAGTCGGGGTCAGATTTCTAAGCGGCCGTAAAATTCCCGTAAATATTTTTAAAAATTAAAAAAGTAGTATTTGTCTGTAAACAGGAGGCATCTTAACACATTAGTCTTAACGTAACCCAGTCTGAGTAACGGATTTTCTTTCGGTGACGCCTCGTCACAAAACATGTACACTATAAAAATTAACCAGAAAAGTTTCCCTAAAATGACGGGCAGTTAATAACTGTATGTATAAATAGATTATTAATTTCCGAAAGAAAATAGTTTTATGAGGTTTTTAAAAGAGTAACATTGAATTTTAAAATCTCCGATGATTTTAAAGGGATTACTGTATGTTTTCCTTCCTTTTACACATATATATATATGTGATTATAGCACATTTTTGTAGATAAAGAAATCCGTAGTTTTTATACTATGTAACAATAAACTAATTTCCAATCTCCTCATTAATTCGTATTACATATTTACCATAAAAGTTTCTTAGATCAGAGATACACTATGAGTATTTTTTTCTTTTTGTTACTTAGAATCATTTGTTACGAAGTGTCATTTAAGCCCTTTCATTTCTGAACATTGAATGTGACGTCAATGAATTACAAACTGCAATCTACATAACAAGCAACAAGTTAAAGGGACATATCATCAGACATAAAGTAACTATATTATAAGCTGATCTTACATTTTCAAAATTTCAAAAAATAATAATCATTACAAAGACTGTCTAGTTAAAAAAAAATATATATATTATAAGATATGTGAGCAAACTCCACGAGAATTATGTTTTTGCGCATTTTTAAGATCCCATGCATTGCTGTTAAACGCTTTTATTGCCATCAATCAATAAATAAATGTGTATTTTTGAAAAATAAACTTAATCAATTAGGCTAAACTGTTCGAAATGTTGACAGAATGCAATTAAGTGTGGAATTTGATGTACAGTGGCGGTCAAAAGTTTCCGGCTAGCAAAAATTTTTCTGTTAATTTGTAAGTATACCTATATGAAGAGGAATCTCAAAGTGATATTTATATTTTATTGACTTAATATTTAGGAACTTACTTATAGAAGTACGTGTAAATATCAATAAATTTAATTGACAAAATTAAGTACAAAGGAAAACGCATGTTCTCAAAAGTTTCCGGCCACCTTCACAAGTTTCTAAAAAAGAGGTATTGTAATAGAAAATTACAGTGATCTACAACATTTACAATTAGTATTTTATCGTATTAATATTTTATTAGTTTTAGTAATAAGTACTGCGACGCAGCAAAGTGACATTCATACAATTAACGGTTAAAGATCGTCTATGGCACGGTTTTTTTTTTCACAATTTTTACAATTTTGGCAAAATTTCGGCTGAATTGGAATATTTATAGTTCCGCAGACTTTTGCCAACTTCTTTCCAAAGATTTTCTATTGGATTCATGTTGGGCGTTTGGGCTGATTATTTCAAAAACGAAATTTTTTTGTGAGAAAACCATTGCTTATCGAGGCTTGCATACATTATTTATGTTGTTATCATGTTAAGAAAAATAGTTGCAACCTAATTTTTTTCGCTAATAAGGCAGAAAATGGTCTTGCAAGATATCTTTATGAATTGTATCATTCACCTGGCTATGGACTTCAAATAACGGACAGACACTTTTTTAAGAAAATGCTACCCACGGCATTAAGTGTCCTCCACCATGTTTCATTGTAGGAATAACATAGGTCTAATCATATGTTTTGTTGTTAGGTCATTGTACGTTGTGTCTGCCATCATTTCCAAAACTGTTTCGAATTCGATTGATGGAAAAATAGTACTTTTGTCCAGTTTCACTTGACCAGACTTTGTATTTTTTGTAAAACGCCAGTCGGATAGGTTGATTCTTTTTATCTAGGAAACATTTTTGAGCACCGACTCTTCCATAAAGTTCTGTATCACGTGAGCATCATGACACGGTAGACCAACTTATTTCAGCAATATTTTCCTTCCGTAAATCGCAGTACATTACAACGGAATTTCCATTTTGATTTTAATTGTTTTTCTCCTGATACTTCTGTCCACAGCAATAATAATTTTCCGGGGTCTCCCGGACCTCTGAGAGTCCTGAAGGCCATGGCCATCTTTATATAATTTTTAAATATCGTTTACAGTCGATTTTACCAATCGATAACTTTGCCACATTATCTCGAGAAGATTGGCCTTTTAGCAACAAACTAATCACTTATTAATGAGCAATAATTGTTGAAATTTTCAATTTTGAATTCAAACTATGCTATACATTTATAAACACAGCCAAAAAACATTTTACTGATAAAAAAAACCTACAGAATGATAAGTGGCCGGAAACTTTTGCACACGCGAACTTCGATTTCTTTCCCTTTGCATGAAGCATCTTCAGTATCCAATCAAAATGATCACGTAATCAGAGGTCATTCACATATTCCTAACTTTTGAAGTAATTGTTCTTCTGAAACCTTTTAGTAAATGAATCGAAGAAACTAACTGGCCAGAAACTTTTGACCGCCACTGTATGTTTATAGTGTAATGCATAGACTTTTTTCAAAATTCTTCATTCCAAAAGAAAAAAAATTCAGTTACATAAAAAAATTCCTTCACTTACAATTTTAATTTATAAATCGGTCTTTATGCAATCGATGAGCTGCATGTAAGTTTACAGTTACATAGGTAAAGCTTAAACAATTAACTAAATATTTATATGCGATTTTTTATCTTAATATATTAAAGTAGATAGAATTCTGAATAAAAGCACTTGTCTAGTTAATTCACGTTAATAGATATTAATGTCTACGCGAAAAATATTGAAATGAAAATTCGAAGCTATTGCACATTATTGCACTGTTTAACATTTCGCCGGGGGCGCAAATTTTCATCACTTAAGCGGGCGCGCGTCGTAAATTGTACAACAGGCGAAAAACAATCAATTATTGCTGCTTTTCTTATTTTACAAATAACATAACTTACAAATATCATATAAGTTATCTCTGATCACAATTTATGAAAGCATACAGAAATACACTTATTTCGCTATAACATATTAAAACAGAAGTTGAGATGTATAAAAAGCTACTTGCTACTACAATCACAAAGAATAAAAATTAATAATTAATTACTCAACAATAATTCCGTAATTTCAGATTTACAGAATTACTTCTATATTTCATCTATATTAGCCGCTTCCCATATCAAGCATAATATTTGCTTTTTTAAAATCTGTTTACAGGTAAACCTTGCGCATGTCATGCACTGTTAGCAGAACAAAATGGCAGGTACAGCTAATTGCGTAATTTGAAATACACATAGCTATCAGGAACTGGTTAAAGAGATCCAATAAACGAATATAAACGGTTATTAACACCCACTACTGCTTGAATTTTGTTTTAAAGAAAAAAGAAAATGAATGCTGTAGTTTTTACAACGGCGCGTCCGACGGAAGCTTAAATAAGTTTTAAAAAATGAAATTTCACAAGTAAATGTTGAGCATCAGGAAATATGTAAATAATGGTTCCATTTTTTTTCCCTTTTCATTCGTTAAGTATTAAAAATCTCCAAAATACTAAAAATTAGAAGTATTTCTTAAACTGGACAATTAGAAACAGAATTGCTATAAAATAGTTTAATTTAATCGAAATATAAAGTATGACGTTTGGTGATCACCATTTTGGATAATAAGACAAACATTTAAACTCCTTTATTACTCCCAGCTCATGGATAAATAGCATATTAAAGTAAGCCAGCCGAATAAATTTGCTGTCATCTCCTTCCAAATCGCATATTTAAATTCTAAATGAATTTTTGTACATTTAAAATAAAGATAAATTTAAGTAAGAAGTATTTACGAAGATCGTTTAATCAAGTAATTAGACGTTAAATGATATTCCTGCTTCTTTAAAACTTTTATGGCTATTTTTATTTAGAAGCCATTAACAAGAAACATTTTAAATATTTTAATGACATTTCTCCAATTTGGTTATCCTTTTATACATTTGTTTTTAATGCATATGAAGTTTAAGAACATTTTTCGGAGAAAATAATTATATTTTTCTAAATTAACTATACTTTCATTTTTATAGGTTATTTAATGTTCGCTTATAGAAAAAGAATTTTTTGGATAATTTATGAAATGACACTGAAGAATAATCATATCACTTCATATAGATTAAATATCTTAACTTGGAATATAAAATTTTATGTCTAAAGATAGAGGTAAATGAAAAACTGTATTTACCAAGGAAATATCATCTAAGTATATTACTAGATATTAAACATAATGTTTTATTACTGCTTTTTAACAAATTTATTTGCGATTGTAAAATAAAAAATCTGCTAAAATATTAAAATAACGTTTTGTTTCTACGTTTATTGCTGTGTATCAATTTGCAATATTCTTATAATATTGTTCTTTGATTAAGCTTTTTTTTATTAAAATGATTTTTCCTACGTAATAAAGATAATTTTATAAATATAAATTGTTTGGTTTTTTATATCGCATCTAAAGAATTGTCTGAAAAATAACTCATTTAGAAGTTTCTAAAATGCAATACATCATTAATTTCTTCCCTCTACGTGAACTGTATGTTTTAATCAAAATAAATGCTGTATGTCAAATGATAAAGTCAACTTTTTTCTAGTCCAATCTATAATAAAATCACTTGTTTAGTTATTTAGACATCAAATTATACTTTTTTCTATCAGTGTTTGTTTTTTTAAATTTTTATGATGAGTAAAAGACTTCTTTGAAGAAATATAGTTATCAAATTTTATAGATTTTTAAACATTTTCTGCACTTTGATATTATTGCACTTAAATAAACTTCTTTAACAGAATTTTACCAGAACAATAAAGATGTTTCTTAAAATAACTTACAATTGAAGTTTTACAGATAATCTAATGTTATAATGTATTACAACATTTATTTTTAATATCTCAAAGAATTCTGTAATATAATTACTATTCCGTTAAGTTTAAAAGTACACTTTGTGTTCTGTCTAGATAAAATATTTAAAAAGAAGTTCTAAATACTTTCATTGCCCTGACATTTCTTATTTTATGAATAAAATGAAAAAAGAATAGTTTTCTCATGATATACATGAATTAAATTGGGACTACTCTTCAAATATAACTCCCTCATTCACTGTCTGACCCTCTGCATGTGTACACGATATAGTCAAAGGTGACCGGACACTTCCAATTTTAGACATCATGTTAAGTACCTCAAGATATACATAAGGTATTATTCTGAAACTCCAGATTAGTAAAAAAAGTACAAGTCATATATTACCTCGATTTTTTTTTTTCATTCCGAAATTCCATACGTGACCAGCTGAAAAAGAACGAATAACTTTTGGATAATCCTGGCAAAACCAATGCAGCAAACACGTTCAAACTGTTGATTATGATTAAGTTGCTTAATGCAATAAATTATCTCTGTATAAATAGTGTTTATTTTATGAGGTCAGCACATATGCTAATAGAGAAATTTTCATAAAAACAGTCCCAAATTTTACAAAGTGTGTGTGCTTATAATCTGCAGAGCTCTTAATGTAAAAAAAAATCTTATTGAGAAAATATTACAAACAGCGTTATAAATAATACCCTGTAGTCATAAATAAAAAATAATAAAAATGGCATGAAAAATGAGCAAGTTTACAAAAAAAATTCATTAAGCATGCGTGAACACTATCAAAATTTCATTTGCATATTGTATTACCTAAATGTATAGTACAACGTTTGCTAAAGTCTGAAAAATATAGCTTGAAAATTCTGAAAATTACCGTCGATAGAATAAACCCAAAATTTCTTGTTCCCAAAATGAAGCAATAAACTGAAGCGCTACACCTTACATCTATTGATTAGTATCAATATAAAATATATAATATATCAATTAATCTTATATTTGAATATATATTTGGATATTTGGATATATTCGGAAATATATGACATTTTGTTACTATTTTGTTTATGCATCTAAAGTTTCAGGGTGATTTCTCATGTATTTTTCGAGATATTTAATAAAAATGTCTAAAATCTCAAGCGGCCGTCAACTTTGGCCATATAGTGTATACATATATAGAGAATAATAATATGTGACTAGATAAATAGTAGTTCAAAAAATATTAAATTATGTAAATTTTTCGCTATAATTTATTGAAATTTTGAAAATAAATGCAATGGACATTCTTTGTAATTATAAAAAATACAATATAATATGGCATACTTATAAGCTACGTAACTTTGCTAAAAGAAAACGTGGATTTGAATAAGCTTTTTTAACTGTTCACTACATAAAACACACAATGCAATAAGAATTATTTTTCTTAAATAGAATGTTGGAATCCGTTATTCTTTTTATTATTATATAAATATCTTATGAACTTCACGAATTCAATATTTCGCATGAAATTTTAATAAAATAGCCTGAATCGAATTATTCCTCATTCGATACCTAGATTTACAGGTAACTGTGGTTTTGATGAAATCATTTCAGTAATATCTGATATCAAAAATGCTATGGTAGTAAAAGTAAATTATAAAAAACGATAAAAAATGTATGTCTTCTTCAATGTTTAATATTTTGCATAAATTTATTACATTGACAAGATAATTTAAATTGTTATATTTAGTCACTGAATAAATGTATAGTAATTGTTGTTATATAACGATTCGTTTTATTGCTATTTTTTGCGTCACCTGAAAGGTATAAAACCACAATAACCTCCAATTTTTGTAACATTAAACGTGACAGTAAAAAAACGTTATTAACTGGTGTTAGTTTCACATATAAAATTTTGATGCGCGTATACGAATGTTCTTTATGAAAATAAAAATTATTTAATCTTAGCTTGACATCATTATTTATTTTTTATACAAACAATTATTGTAATATTTTGATTATTTAGCGCCCTTTCTTCTTTTCTGCATATACATAGAATTACTTTGTACATATATTTTTAAAGGGTTGCAATATACTCAATAGAGAATTTTATTTCTTGATTTATTGAAGGGTGTATACAGTACTACTAATAATTTTAACTATACAGATTTTGTTGCAGCCATATGATATGTTATCATTCGATATTTACGGAGAATTTCCCCCAAAATTATTTTATTATTGTTGTTATTTATAACGATTAATTATTATCACGAGTGATATAAGCCCAAAAGTGAGGGGAGGGCTACCATTCGTGGGAGTATCTCTAGAGGAATCTAATCCAAGTGACTCTCTAAGATAACCATTATGCACGGAAATACAATGTTCAAAGAAAAACACTGGAAACTCCGAACATGTAGGCCGACGCCGTGATTGAGTTCGAACAGAATTCTAGCAGCTTTGTCAGAAGAACCTCTTATCCACTGGGGGAATGCAAAATTGTGAACATTCTAGTTGTCATAATAAAATGATGCAGTAAAATTTAATAATAAAAATGTATATCATGTGGCAGAAAAAAAGTATATCAATACATTTTGAAGAATGTCTTTTGTTTTTGTGTGCTCAATATAAATATAAGTTCATAACTCTAAAAATTTCTTCTATAAATCATCTATTTAACAATTATGGCTACATAAAACGTCATAATAGATCTTGCGATAACAACTAAAAATTTTGGTATAATACATATAATCATTTTAAATTATTATTATCAGTATTATGACTCATAATTTGAATTTGGTAAATATTGTACAATAAAAATAAATTCTAATTCAATGTTTTCATAAAATGCTCTCTTTTTACAATTTTTCGGATGAATATTTTTATAATTTAATTTATTTGAAATGTTTTTTAATTGGTACTAAACAGAAATGTACAATAACATTTAATTGAATTAATCGTATACGGCAATGCAATTTGAGGCTTAATTTTAGTTACGAGCCATGACATATCTCAAAATCACTGGACCAAAACATTTGGTTAAACAGCAATAAAATTTTATTTGAATCCATCCAACTTAAAAATAAATTAGTATGCGTGCATAAAAAGATCTGAAATGCATCTATAGAAAGTTTTATTACACAGACCTCAAAAACAGTTTGCATTAATCGACTGTTTATGACTGAATATTTTATTATAGCATCAGAAAGGTTGATTTCATCAGTATAGAATAAAATTAGTGGATTTTTAAAAATATAAATAAATAAATTTTTCCGAATCAATTTTTATCTCCTCAGTTACTAGTTTAATATCTGAATGAGATAAAATGAGATTAATTAGAGTTCATTTCAAATTCAAGTGCCTCTTATATAATCAGTTGTATTTAATTCAGAAGAAAATCAATAAGATTTTTCTTTTACAAAAGTAATTTAGAATTTTCATTCGGCATATAATATACCTTACTCTAATTTTAGAACTTTTGATAAAACATATCAAATATAATTACTATATAGCAAATCCTCATTGGCACTTCGATCATTTTGTTGATCGAATTTGCTAGTAATTTTGTATTTTAAAGATATTTTACATGTAAAATAATTACATTTCCTCTTTAATGAGAAATATTGTCATATTTTGTTGAAAAAAAATGTTTTTTCATGTTTCGATTGCAGATGTATAATTCTATTTACCATTCTATACTATTCTGCTGTCTTGTGCAAAGTGTATCAAATGTACATTTTTAATAATATCTAGTTGTTTTCACTGCATTTCCATTTAATAGATACATTGTTGCCACTTTCGTTCTAAAACATCTGTTTTATTATTTCTGTATATATATATCTGTATTTATATGTTTTTTCTTTTTTTTTACTTCCTAAATAAATATTAAATATTAATTTAATTTATAATTTTTATTTTTTTGACAGACATATATCTTATATTTTTTAATGTAATCTTCATCTGCGTAATCATATAGTTGAAATGAATACATCCATTTCAAACTATATTGTTAAATAAAAACATGTACTCGTATTTGCGAAATGACAATATATTTATAAATATTAGATCGGGAGGCGGCAGCACATACAACCCATCAATTATATAGCTGAAATTCCAGAATTATTTAAATCTTCATTCGCATATAAAACGTAATTGGTCTACCCATACATTGATGGAAACAATTGAAAACCCGATTGTAATGGCTGGCTCATATGTTTATTATTGTGTTTTTTTCTTGTCCCAATCTTCCATGTTTTAATTACTTTTGTGTGTAGAAAAACACAATGGTAAACCTACTAGGAAATCTTTAAAATCAGGTTTTCATGTGTTTTCCACCAAGAAATGACTTAGCAAACAGTTTAGGTTTTAATATATGAATCGAAGTTTAAATATTTTTGAATTTCGTCAATGAACAAAATATGTGATTATTTTTTCTACTGCCTCCTTTCTATATATTTAAATTGCAATTAACACAATAAGAATGCACCTATAAATTCTATTATGTATTATATCACCTTCTAGTTTTGCAAGGTGTCCCATTAATCTTACTCGCGAAAGTAGATACATTCATTCACTGAATTCATTCATATTTTTTATGTTTATATTTATTTCTGTCGATCTTTTTTTTTCCTTTTAGGTGCGTTCGTAATTATGTAAATACGTAGCACCTATTGTTGTCGCTCATTCCGTCCGTCTGTCCGTCTGTCTGTCCGTCTGTCTGTCTGTCTGTCTGTCCGTCTATCTGTCTGTCTGTCCGTCCGCATATAACAACGCAAAAACTACCCAACCGAATCGTTTGAAATTTAAAATACATAAATATAACATAATTTTATCGAGTCATTTCAAATTTTATGAAAATCGGATAGATAGATCAATTACAGGGACAATCAAAAGGATTTCGTTACATTACGGTGAATGGGGAAAAAAGTTTCAAATGCATTTTAATCGTTTGAAATTTAAAACATTTAATTATTGCGTAATTTTGTCGAGTCATTTCAAATGTTATGAAAATCGAATGCATAGATCAATTACAGGGACAATCAAAAGGATTCCGTTACATTACAGTCAATGCGGAAAAATATTTCAAATGCATTTCAATCGTTTAAATTTAAAACATATAATTATTATGTAATTTTATCGAGTCATTTCAAATGTTATGAAAGTCGGATGCATAGATCATTTACAGGGACAATCAAAGGTATTCCATTACATAACTGTCAATGGGAAAAAAGATTCAAATGCATTTTTATGATGTTACATTCATTCGAACATAATAGAATTGGCATGAATCTATGAAATATATACTAAAATATGCATTCTGTACAATCTGTGATGCAAAGAATTTTTATTATTAAATTACAGGGCCACGCAAAACTATACCACTACATAATGCTATACGGGGAAACATTGTTTGGTTTGTGTTTTAATTATATTCAACTATTTCACATTTTATGAATAAGATATGCGGTTTTGAGGTGTAATAAAAATTACTTTCTGCATATTTACAGAAACACAAAGATTTCGATTACTATACTGTATCCGAAGTACGCTCTACTATATCAGCAAGATCTGAATATTTTTAAAACTTCGTTATCGTACGAACGCACCTCATTTGCTACGTTCACGTGCAATTTCCAACTTGTTTCACTTTTACATTGTTTGTTAGAATTTCATATCAATTACAATGATGTTCACAAACCTTTTTGTCCAGTTTATTTTCACTTTATAAAAAGATGTCAATTCAAAAAATGAAAAAAAAAAGATTGTCAATACATGATATGATTGAACTAACCGCAAATTATTCATTGATTGTTTGGTACATTGCACTGGTTCATTGGTTGCAATAATTTCATATAAATTAAGATGTTTTTGTCGACTTTGTTATCACTTTATCAAAAGATGTCAATAAAAAAAAGAAAAAAAAAACGATCATCAATGATGATATGATTGAACTAACCGTAAATTATTTAGTTACTTAATTATTTAAATAAAATATTTTTATCTTAAAAATAGACAAGAAAAAGTTGAGGTACAATAAAAGTATTAAAACTATTAATATTATTCATCTTCTTCAAATAATAAAAGAAATGTATTTTTTGTATTCCGTTATTCTGTGTCTTTATGAAACAATTTATCTGAACGTCTGTATATTACTTCACAATTTGATTCTGTATAAAGACTAAAACGCAGTTGCATTTTCAATATTTTGCTCGGATAAACAATAATTTTTATACTTAATAATTTTTAGGTTACATGAGAATGTTTGAAAAAAACACATCTTGTTTAAACACCAAGGGCTAATTAAATTGTTGAGAACTTTTCAAAATATTTTCTTACTTCGTGATATTTTAAAGTAAATAAAATGTTTATTTTGCTTGGAGCTAAACTTTATTTATTATTAAGTATCTTTATAGGCAGAAATTCTTGCATAACCAACATGCCAATTTTCTAAATTAAAAACAAATTTGTTTTAATTAAGCGTGTACTTTATAACTGCTTCGATTAATTTAACATCTTCATTCATTTTGATATTATATTTATGAAGGGAGTGAAATATTATACATTTTTTAAAAGATAATTCCAAATTATTATTTGAATAAAAAAAATAAATACTTCGGTGCTTATAAGTACATAAAAGCAACAGATGAATATATAATCTTCTGTTTTATATAATGCTCATTTCACTATCCTTATTCGCAAAATGTTAGTTTTAATTAGATATAGTATAACAAATAATTTTTGTTTAATGTTTTTACACACATTTTTTTTCTTTTTTAATAAGTCTAATAAAATTAAAAAATAATTTTAAAAATGTGTGTTTTGATTTACAAGTTTTGTCAAAGATAAAAATATTTTTGAATGAAGTCAAAAAATCTTTCCAGGGATTTGATAAGGAAGAGTATATAAAAGATAGAGGATAATAGAAATGTCTGTAAAATGATGACTGAGAAACTCAATCAAATGCATTTAACAGATAATTAATGTAAATTTAGTGTGGATGAATCTGACCAAAAAATGTACACAGGATAGCGTAGTGTATAGAATATAGACAGTCAAACTTCTGCTGTCAAATTTAGGTGTGTATATATTTAGGCTTAGATGGAAATTTATAATTCGAAAGATTTATATACCAAGCTGAAATATTGGGTTAAATGTATGTTATCTCGAGATAATAAACAGGTTTGAAATGCATTAAAATTATACAGAGACCTAAAAATGCTATGAATATTTAAATGTTAATACTTCTAAAAAATATTTTAAAAAAATGCTTATTTACCAAATCATCACAAAAAAAAAAAAAAAAAAAAAAAAAAAAAAACTACGGATTACGGATTTACAACATATATAAATTAAATTTAGCGAGTCAGTATAATAGAGAAATAATTATATACTTTTAATTATTCCCAGTATTTAATTTTAAAATGAGAAAAAAATCTAATACTGAAGCCCTGGAGCCTGTTATGGTAATACATAGTTTAATAATGACGAAAATTTATGTGATTTGAAAAAATTATTAAATACTAAGTTCTTCAAATACGGAAATTATAATCTGTGCCAGATTAAAAGGTTAAAAAAATGTTAAAGTTAAAAATTTTCATCAAAAATAGTTTTATATCTTAATATTTATATACTAGTATGTATAACTGTATAACTGACCGTCATGTATAAAAATTTTCAAAATACAATTTTAACTTTTAACATAGGAATATTAAAAATAAAGATGCATACAAGCATCACTAATTCAAACTTATAAATTTATTTCAACTTTTGTAATTTACCTGCTTTATCAGCACCTTTATGCATGTATGTCAATTTTCTAAAAATTCAAATTTTCACAACACATAACAGAACATAATAATTAATAAGACCATTAATAACTGAAATGATAAAAAAGTATTTTTTTTTATTATTATTATTAGATTTTCGTAGATAGAAAAAACAAAACTTATACTTTTAGAATTTCTGGAAAAGATCTGAATTTTCTGAATAACTTAAAAATTCCAAAAATTCATGCATATGTATAAACTAAATATTGAAAAATGTTTTCACGACTACCTCAAAAAATAAATTATTGATAAGTAAATCAGAGATAATAAATTAAAGATTCTAGTTTATCAATGAAGCTGGAGTCCCTAGGTCTTGGAAAATTACTGCACTATTTTCATTGTCTACAAAGAGGAAAATTAATAGATTACAAATATATTTGGAAATATAGCTGCACAAATTATGCAAGTAAGCTAATGCTAGAAGAGATTTTTTTGTTGAACTCACTTATAAGAGGAAGTTATTTTGCATGTTAAATGAATCAATTACGTGAATCAGTGTAATATTAGCTAAAAGTGAGAGCAATACTTGTATAAGGCAAAAATTACCTTTCTTTATTCAAATCGACATTTTTCATTGCTCTTACAGCAACATTCCCAAGATCTAAAATGACAGAGATATTTACGAAAATTTTTTCCGAAAATATTTAATATATAAAGATATTTTTTATCCTTTAGATGTATTTTCATCATTTTTAGCAAAAATTATATAAATTTAGCTTCATTATCTGTATTCTTAGAAATTATGAGAGAGTCATAATCTAACTTATTTTATGACTTATCCTTGTAGTTTTATCTTATCTATTATTGAATCAGTTTTGATTATTTAATGTAAGCGCAAATGTTAAGTTGAGTAATCAAGCCAATAATTTTTAAAGTGCATATTATTTAGGTAAAAACTTTGAATTATTTAATTAAAATCTACTTTATACTGCAATAAGGAATAGAAAGTTGTTAAAAATGCACCTATGATATTCTGAATACAGTAAATACCTTACAATAGCACATGCTACTTTATTAATAATTCTGTAAAATTTAACTATTTTATGAAACGTAATTGTCGTATTAAAATTTAAGTAAATAGATTTCTTTAAAGTACAGCTACACAATAGCAGATATTCGCTATTTCAGTTAATATATGCAAGTCGTCATAATTGGTTTTTATTATTATAGTGAAAATTTCATTTTAAAAACTACTTGAATAACATAGTAACTTAGTAAAAATAACTTTAGCAGTCAGATCTTATAATGTACAATGATACTGAAAACTGACGTGTAAAATATTATTTGCATCCTTGAACCTAAAAGTAAAATAGTATGCATGCATTAAAAGTTCTGAGATTCATCTGTGGAAAGTTTCCTTATTCAATGCTGACAATAGTTTGCAATGACCTTGACTTTTACAAGAGAATATTTTATTTACAACATCAGTGAAGTAGAAATCATCAGCACAGAATAAAATTTGGAATTTATTTTAAATATAAATAAATAAATATTTTCTAATCAAATTTTACCTCCTCAGTTACTAATTAACTACTAATTTATGATTAAGATAAATTAGATTCATTAGAATTGATTTGAAATTCAAATGTCTCTTATTTAATGAATTATTTTTAGTTCAGAAGAAATCAATAAAATTTTTCTTTTACGAAAGTGATTTACAATTTTGATTAAACACATAATATAGTTCCTTTTAATTTTAGAACTTTTGATAAAATATATAAACATTTATTGTAAATTGTTAATTTATTAATGGAAAAAAAAAAACCTTTGCGCTTGTGAGTGGAAAGCCAATACAAGTACTATTTATGTATACAAAAAAATTAGATAAACATAAAAGATTCTTTATTGTATAACATATGTATTTAACTAATATTACCAGCAAACTTTTAGTGAAAATTAACTATAATTTAAAGAATAGATTTCCTTACGGTTTTACATACAATTTCAAAATGTGGATTAGTTATATTTATATCAGTTAAAAAAGAAAGTATTATTTCAGTAATCTGAATGTCATAATCATGCTGCTTTATTGTAAAGTTTTATGGCTGTACTTCATCAAAATGCATTGCGACAAGGATCACATGAGATAAATATTTGTAATACATGCATTTTGTTTTATACTTTTTCTCTAATTTGCAACTGTTTGGGCCATAGCGACGGGTTACTTTTTCTAAACTTTTATCAGCAAATCTGAGTGCATAAAGCATTTTGTAGTTTTTTATTTTCAATCTGGTTGTATAAATTAAATTCTGGTATATGTAATTAAACAATTCTTGAAAAATCTAATACGTTAAAAATCAATTTAGATAAAAATCAACAATCATAAGATGTATAATGATAATATTAGTTTTCAAGTCGAGCAACAAAACAACATTTAAAACTAAAATGTGCATCTATACATTCAATTGAATGCTTTAGACGGTTTAAACATAAAAATATAGCTTATAATATTAACATTTTTCATTAATGTAAGGTTTTGAAACATATTTGTTAATTTACTGAGATATTGTGTAAAATTGGAATTTTAAACACACAAATATTCTCAAATAAAATTTATGAAACCTCGATAAAATTATGTTGCTATCTGCTTTTAAAATAATTTATATATAAAGCTGGGAAACATCTCCTTAAAGAATGCGGAAGCACCTTGATGTTATAATAAACCGTGTAGTCGATTTTTATGGATCATATAACTCCCATTTTCTGTGTGCGCCATAAAACCGAAATATTATATGCGAAAATGTCATTAAAATATAATGAAATAGTAAAATTGCCAAATTTGAATACTACTTAAAGATTGTACTTCATTTCTTAAGATAAAAGCACCTGCACACAATAGCATCGTTCTCTTATGATTTTTAATGGCTTTTTTGCAGTAAAATAACACGATTTATTAAAGCGTTAAAAAAGTGGGAGATGGATATCAGTGCGTCATATTCTGAAATAAGTGTCCATTATTTTTTCATAAATGGGTGAAATTATTTATATGTGGCATTGTAACTCTCCGAAAATCTATTTCATCTTAAATCCATAGTCACAGAACATTGAAACACATAAATTAAATTTAATAACAGATTGTATTTTTTGTAATAATTATTTTAGTTTTTTTATGTTAATTTTTCGAAATTGACTCAATTTAAACAAATTTTTAACTGTGTCCAAGTGTTTAGTTCTAAGAATTCTATTAAATATAGCATTTTAAATATTTTTTTTTTTTTAAATCTAATCTAACAATTAGATCATGTATAACCACCAAGTTAAAAATTTGTAATTTTAATAAACATACTAATTTGCTTTAAAGAGATGAAATAGGTTTCTATGAATATCAACTTGAATGCATTAATATTAGTTTCTATTAACCATTTACACCATTAACCATTTACATTGGTACAGTAGTTTTTTATCTCAACTTAAACAGTTTCACGAAATTCATTCGCGATGATACTTATAGAAACTACAGTAATATATTCTTTCACTATTACTAAGGAGTGATAGAAGTTTCCGTAAATTTAAAATTGCTCACAAAGCTATTTTCGTGCATATGCTATTCATTTTGCTTCCATGTTCTTGTCTGACAAAGTATCACTTGCCTTTACTTGAAAACATACTAAATTTTAAAATTAAGACTATCATACTTTTATTTCCTATTTAAAACAGGTGAGTTGACAATACTAAATACTAAAAAAACTAATACTTATACTGAAAACTAATAATAATTTTAGTTTTGTTCACTTTACGAAACATTTTTGAAGAAGCATTTTTGACTACTGTCGGAGATAGTTTGAATATGTTTTTTACTTTTATTTTTATTGATTAAACACATAGGTGCATAAAAAGTATATAGGGACTATGGTATGATGTCTGACACAGCATCACTTACTTTTGCTTGAAAATACCTAAATTTAAAGGTATGACTATCATACTTTTCATTAATGTTTTAAATATATCACTTTGCAATATGTTACAGTAAAAAAATATTTTCATTCTGTTTACTTTACGAAATAGTTTTTAAAGAATTACTTTTGAATACCGTCTGGAATACTTTGAACAAGATTTTTATTGTTCATATACCAGGGTGGTGAGAAATTAGATGAAAACACAGCCAAAATAGATGATAAATACAAACATTTTGTTAAAGATAAATTCAGTTTATATAATCTCTTTATATTATTTAAACTATTTTCTGTAAGAAAATGCTGGTAATTTTTTTTTACTTGACTGTGTTTTTCCCGGTTTTCCCTGACCCCTCGCTACCCTGAATACACAAGGTGCATAAAATCATTTAGTTACTAGATTAAACCATTTAGTTATGTGTGCTAGACCAGAGGATATTGATACAATGTAGGAAAACTTATTGTTAGATTTATGTATGGCAGTGATATATCATAAAATTAAAAATATATATATATTTTTATCATTATAAAAAATATTGTATTTTATAAAACAAATCAAAAATAAATTAGAAATTACAAAAAGAAATCTAAACATATCTTTAAGCTGTTTTCAGAGAATTTTTGAGTTTTCTATTATTAAAAACGTGAAAATTGCTTTCAAAAACTTTTCTATTGAACGTCAATTCGGTTGCACAATAATTAATTAGCCGTTATATAAAAAGCTTGTTGTTGGGGACCACCATAATTCTTACCCATCATGGTATGCATAAAATAAAATATGAAAATAAACATATATAAATTATTTATAAAATTCATCGCAAATCCAAAATAACATTATATTGTTTATTTAAATATTTTATACATAATAATGCTATATTATTGAATTGTGGGCATTATTCCGACAACCCATTTTGACAAATTATATAAATCACTAAACCACTATTAAATTAAATAAATTGGGATATTTTAAATTTCAAGTAACAAAAAACAAATAAATAATAAAAGATTGAAAAAATTACTAGTAAAATGTCGGATTAAATATCACTTCGTGACGTAACAAACACGTGTAACGTGTTTAATATCAAGTCAATATGACAGATACGACGAGCTATTATTGGCATTTAGTTTTATATTTTGGCAATAGATTTTTAGTCGACGGGATAATTAAGTAGTACTGATTTGCGTAAAAGAAACATCCTTATAACATCTAAATGATAATCATATTAACTTACAATTTTGCTGCGTTGGATTAAGAGTATCATTTTCATTTAAAATGTATGTTTGAATTGAAATTTGATTGAAATACAGGATCATAAAAAATTGAAGAGTATGGAAAATATGAATACAAATTTCTCGGCTTCTAATTATCCGACTAACTTTATTTTTTTAATTGTATTTTTTATTGCCTTTTGAATTCTGTCTTTAAAATTGAAAAAGTCTAACATTTTTATGTACCTTTCATCAGAACGAATATTTCGAGAGTCCGAAAAGAATAGTTCCAATATTAAATAGGATTCCTTTCATTATTACATACCAAGTACACAAGAATTTTGAAGTGTGTACCTTATATTGATCGAGAGAAAGAGCGTTTACACACACACAGTCAGGCACTCGCACACGCAGATAGACAGAAGTCAATTAAAAAAAAAAAAAAAATATATATATGTTTTTCGGAATCTCCAGTTTCTAAAACGTGTAAATTCTTCAAAAAAATCAATTTTAAAACTGTTTCAAGGTTTACTTTATACTTCCTATGATGGGTAGCTAAAAATAAATATTTTAATTTGAGTGCATACATTTTCTAATCTATCACAGTAATGTAAAGGAAATTATTCAAAGAGATATAGTTTTTTAGATTCAAAATTTTAAAAAAAATTTCCAGGAAAGTTTGCCATTGTCTGTTAATATGCGTTAGAAAAAAAACATGCACTGTTAAAAAAAAAAAAAAAAAAAACTTGAAGTGTACGGAAAAAACTGCTAGCAGTTGCCAGCAGTTTTTGCCGTAAAAGTTTTTGAAAAGTTAGATGCAATAAAAGAAATTAAATCTATTTTTACTGCAATTTTTACGACAAAAAGTGTAGGTATAACATTGCTGCCAAAAGGTTTTGCTGTAAATTTCACGGATTTTTTTTTTTAACAGTGTATTTGATTTAAATAAACATTTTTGTATGAAATTCGTTTAGCTCCTCGACTTCTTTTTATATAAATATAAGAATAACTCAAAAAATATATTTCTCTATATATATTATAAAATTTATTTACATTAATTATTTTAAAAAAATCTATATGTAAACTATGATATATCTCTTTGAGTAATTTCAGTGTTTTAACGATGTTTAAACTAAACTAGTCAATATGAATCGTATAATTATCATTATCTATGCCCGTTGAAAACCATAAATTTTATATGAAAAAATTGTCATTAAAATCTAGCAAAAGCGTAGAGTGCTGAATTTGAAAAATATTTTAAAAAGATAAGAGTGATTGTTACATTGTTCTCTCAAGATTTTTAATACCTTTTTATTACTATAGAATAAAGCAGTTCACCGCAGCTGTAAAAATGTGACTGATAAATAACAAATGGCCATATGATGATGTAACAGTCATATTCATTGGTCATAAATCAATGAGTATGTTTTATAGGCGGTTTTTGAATTCTTATAAAGTATAGTTGAACGGAAATATAGTTTTTAAATCAGTTGCAGAAATAAATAAATAGTAGTAACTGTTTAAATAAACCATAATAATTTTTTGCACATACTGATTTTATGGAGCATTTCCATACATCGAGATATCAAGGAGATTTCTTCGCAGTTTTTATTAGAATTATTTTATATATTTTTTAATTTACCACATTTCCATAATATTTGAAATATTTTTTTTATCATAACTATGTCTTATCGTTTTTAATGATTTTAAAAATGATTATATTTCAAATAACTTGTGTTAAAACAAGAAGTAAAATTAAGCAATTTCTAACCATCACAATGCAAATAGCCGTATGTGCCAACATCAAAAGTTTCTTTTATCTTATACACATAAATACTTCAAAAATGTAGTCTTTACTTTTGAAATAACAAAACTGCTCATTACAAATATACAAATTGAACGTAGATTAGAAAATAATGCGATTCAGTATGACATATTTTTAAAGAGCTGTAGCGTCCATCCGAAAATCGAATAAAATTAGCTATCATAATGCTATCTACTGATTTATTTTCTTAAAAAATTTTATGCAATCTTGACCTACTTCTATACACCAAGAATTTAATTTTAATTTATTATGTATTAAGAAATCTTCACCTTCTAAAAAACAAAACGAGAAAATTGCTGCCACAGAATTCGATCTGGGAAAATATCCCCATTTTCTATTGGGGCCTGATGTTCATCTTCAAAAACGTAATTATGAAGTTTGGTTTATTTGGTTTATTTTGGTTTATTTTATTCTTAATATTTAAAAAATTCTGATAGCGTAAAATTAAAATGACACTAAAATATCGCTTTCACAGCGACAAATTCAGGCTGAACATCCCAAATTTCGACTCAGACATGTTGGCTATAGCAAAAAATATTTATTTTTTCAAAATATATTTTGAAAAAATATATAAATTTAAATTGTCTCCATTATCAAACGTCCTTTTCGACAATACAGTATGTCATACAGATACCCGTACGCACATCCTTCTTTCAAGCATATTTTTTACTATATCTAACTTCTAAAATATGTAAATTCTTCGATAATTCACGGTAAAAAATTTTGTGATTACAATATACGTAGAAAAAAGCAAAAATATTTGCATGTTGCTGAAATATTTTTAATATGTACAGGCAGTGTCAAACATTTTGAAAATCAAACATATTAATTTAATATTATACAGTGATAGTCCTTTACAATTTAGGCAATGTCCATAAATATGAATAAATTAACTTTATTATGATTGTATTCAAGTAAACAATAATTTCAAATTTGAAGTCTTAAAAAAAATAACAGTTTATTTATGTTTTTAAAACAGTTATGTGTTGAGAATACCTCCAGAAAACATTTAGTGAAAATATTTAGTTACTTATTCATCTTATAGTCTTATTTCAATACTTAGAAATCAAAGAAGGGAAAATCTTTTCAAAAAATAATGTACTAAAAGCAAATTTTAAACACATTAGAATGATAACTACACAGGCTATATTATTATATATATACTAATATATATAATTTATATATATTAGTATATATATATATAATGTATATAATATAATATTATATTATATACTAATTATTGTTATTTTTTTTATTGCTTAAAAAGCATTTCTTAATTTTTTTTGTAAAAAAGAAAAATTCGCATGTTAGACAAGAGGGGGGAGGTGGCTTACTTTTGATTCTCGATTTTATAGTATTCACATATTTCAACCGGAAAAGCGCCAAATTTTATTGAAGAAAATTATATTTAAAGCAAGATCATATTAAATTAAAATAGTAATGAGTTTTACCTACTTAAAATTATCTATAATTAACGTATTGCCTTAATTAAAATTTTTGTTGATTTTTAAAGCTTAACTTACTTTAAATGAATTTTCAAAGATAATAAAAAACAAAACATAATGCAATAATGGATATATAATTTATAAAAACATAAATATTTAATATTTTCTTAACATTTCTTTAAAAAAATTCGCAATATGATTTCTTTAATATTAACCTCCCACAGTAAATTACTAATGTTTTCGTAAATTTTTCTAGGGATCGTAAAACTTTCATATTAAATAAAATATGCCGACATTCAGGCGAAGAAGTATAATAATCCAAAATGAGTAATCATAAATCATAAATATTTTGCAAAATAATTCGAAGTGAGATGTAAATTTAAGCTAGGAAAATATTTAATAATAGGAATAAGTAGAAGAAGGATAGAAATTCATGCAATCATCAGTGAAAACTGTTCAACATTAATATTCGTTTTCTTTTGCAGTGTAATGTAGGTGTTTTCTTTTTTCATAACAAACGTAAAATAAACTCCGTTTAATATTTATTTTAAAAAGCTTATTTATCCTTTTTACTAAAAGTGCACTCTGTTTTTGTAAAACTTTTTACTGAAATACACGCGAAGAAAATACAATTCAATGGCAATATTGCTTAGATAATCTACCCATGGATTTCTTAAATAAAATTATTAAAGTATATTAACAAAGTATATTTGAAAAACAGGTAAAATTACAATTATACGGTAATGTAAGCAGAATCAAAAGATTACTTAATCTTTCAAAATTTGGTCAGAAACATAAGTTTATGTCAAATTTGATCAATGTATGTAATATTACGGTTATATAAATAAAATAGGAAAACGAAAAATTAACTGCGTTATTTTTTTAAATGCTATTTATTTTGCATTTTTACATGTATGTTATGCAAGGAGAGGTGTTATATAACTATAAGCACTTGACAAAGTAAATATTTAAATATACTGGATTCACGTCTGTCGCAATCGTTTAGTTACGAAATTAGAATATTCAGTAGTTAATTAATCAGTTAATTGAACTAATGAAGTTATTTTTCTAGTTTATGAACAAATCATTTTAATAAAGTACATATATAACATCCTTTAAATTATATTCAAGATATATCTGATAATAATTTTTCGAAGAATATTTTTTTTTAATTTATTACTCGCACCTTTAGATTATTAGTATTAAGGCGACCATGTTTCTTGAAGTCACACTTAGTCTTCCTGATAAACTATCATTCTACAGAAGAAACATGCGTTTGTTAATCCTTGGTTACTTGAAATTTTCTTGGAATACAACTTTACTAGAAAAAATTTAGTAACGTTACAGATTTTTTATACAGTGTACTTTTAACGAAGGCCAATGGCAAATACCTTAAATGTTACTCACAGACATATAATTGCAATTTGAGAAATGCTTTAAATGAGGTAAAGAAACATTAAAAGCGATTTGCTTCTATCAAAACATTTCTTAAAATGTATTTCCGTTATATATAAAATTGACTAATATTTGTTGAAGTTGGAGTATATTTCTTCCATAAATTAAAGGACATTTACAAATGTATTAGAATATAATTTATTTAGAAATATGAAAAAAAAAATTATTGAAAATAAATTTTTATATGGTCCCCGGATCCTACAAATGATATTTAGTAAAATTTTCGTGTTGCACTTACAAATAAGACAAAGAAAGTTCCGTTATATATAAAATTGACTAATATTTGTTGAAGTTGGAGTATATTTCTTCCATAAATTAAAGGACATTTACAAATGTATTAGAATATAATTTATTTAGAAATATGAAAAAAAATGATTGAAAATAAAATTTTTATATGGTCCCCGGATCCTACAAATGGTATTTAGTAAAATTTTCGTGTTGCACTTACAAATAAGACAAAGAAAGTTCCGTTATATATAAAATTGACTAATATTTGGTGAAGTTGGAGTATATTTCTTCCATAAATTAAAGGACATTTACAAATGTATTAGAATATAATTTATTTAGAAATATGAAAAAAAAATGATTGAAAATAAAATTTTTATATGGTCCCCGGATCCTATAAATGATATTTAGTAAAATTTTCGTGTTGCACTTACAAATAAGACAAAGAAAGTTCCGTTATATATAAAATTGACTAATATTTGTTGAAGTTGGAGTATATTTCTACCATAAATTAAAGGACATTTACAAATGTATTAGAATATAATTTATTTAGAAATATGAAAAAAAAAATGATTGAAAATAAAATTTTTATATGGTCCCCGGATCCTACAACTGATATTTAGTAAAATTTTCGTGTTGCACTTACAAATAAGACAAAGAAATTTCCGTTATATATAAAAATTGACTAATATTTGTTGAATTTGGAGTACATTTCTTCCATAAATTAAAGGACATTTACAAATGTATTAGAATATAATTTATATAGAAATATGAAAAAAAAATGATTGAAAGTAAAATTAATATTGTACTATAAATTTAAAATATTTAATAGTTCCAAAACATTAATGCAAAATAGACAATTGGTAATAAATACGTAAGGATAAAAATTTTATACGGTCCCCAGATCATACAACTGTTATTTAGTAAAACTTTTGTGTTACACTGACAAGTAAAAGAAACAAAGTCCCGTTATCGATAAAATCGACTAATATTTGGGGAAGTTGGAATATATTTCTTCCCGAAAATTTGTGGTAATTCACAAATGTATTAGAAATATAAAACAAATGGTTGCAAGTAAAAATAATATTGCAAAGTAAATTTAAAGTATTTAAAAGTTCCAAAAATTAATGCAAAATATACAATTGGTAATAAACATGTAAGGGAAAAAATAGTTTTTGTTAAATGAAATGATTAATATTAACAGCCTCAATTCCTTATAAAATGATACATATTTTAAAATGTAAGTACTTTACATTAGCCTGCAAAAGACGGGTTAGTTCATGTTTTTTAGCTTTTGATAATTGATTGCTGTACATTCAATTATGTTGAATCCAAAATTGACCATTATTTTTACCATCACGTAAAGATATTTTGTAGATCGTAAATTGTAAAGTTAAAAAGCGAAAATTTTTTGCTTTAAAATAGATGTGATTATTTTGTTTTTAACTTTTGATAACTGATTTTTATGTATTTTATACCGCTAAATGATCCTCATTTTTAATAATCACGTCAAGATTTTTCGCAAATTATAAATTTTAAACTTAAATAGTTCAAAGATAAAACTGAACCACTTCACCCACCTCATCGAACTTCTCAGCTTTTTAGCTGTAAGATTCTCTGTATAAGCCACAATATTAAATAATTTATTGGATAAATAAAAGAAATTAACAAAAAACAAATTATATCTGTTTTAAATTATCAGATTTCCGTTTCATTCTAAATTTGATATTTGCGATTAGCATAAAGTATTCTAATATATTATTTTAAAATGAAGGTCATTTTCAGATTTAGTGCTGTAAAGTACATAAAAATCTATTACCAAATATTAAACGCAGCCATCTCTTTATTTTATAATATCCATTTTTTAAAAATTACTTATAAATTTATTATTTGAAAAAAATCTGACATAATAATTAAAAATTAAAGTAATATTCGAATTCAACAATAAAAAAATACATAGTAGTTAAAAAATACGACAATCCCAGTATTGTAATATATAATTTAATTTTCTTGGCAGTAATTAGCCAAAAATATTTTGTGCTCTTGTAAAATAAATATAAATTGCATGGTACTATTGAAAATTATAACAATATTGGAGTATAACCGTATTTACATCAGTATGTTAATCTCGATCGAATATTTAAAAGTGAGTACAAATTTTTTAGTTTATTTCGCGTTCGAATACAAATTTCGAACTAAGTTTGAAAAACATACATAGAATCATTGGTGTTTAATAAAAACTTAACATAACATAACATAAAATAAGTAACATAATTTTTGCTAAAAGAAATTATGTAAAGAAATCATTACAAAATAAAACATATGTTAAAATACAATTATATTAGCCAACCTCAAACTTAATATTAATTAACTCAATAGTAAACTCTGACGATTTTTTTTTCAAAGCGCAGATACATATGTAATAAATTCTTGGAATATTTTAACCACTTGATATATAACCTCTCAAAGCAAGTCAAACTCATTTATGTTCACATGCAGAAAAGTAATGTAAGACATGCATATTTAAAATTTCATAACTAAGTCAACTTTAATGTAAAATGAACGGGACTTACTTTGTCTTACTTGCTAGTGTAGTAAGAAAATTTTACTAAAGATAATTTATAGGACCAGGAGACTATAAAAGTGTTCTGTTTAAAAGTGTACTGTTTAAAGAAATGCATTTATTGACCCAACTATACTTCTTTACCTCATTTAAAACATTTTTTTTATTTAAATATTTGTCTATGACTAATGGTTTAGGAAATAGCCATTGGCCATCGTTGAGAATGGACACACTGTATTAATGATCGTATAAATGATATTTAAATTACATTCATTCAAATTTTGGTCTATTTGACCTGAAGTTAAGACCTGGCAAACTTATGTATTGATAAATGTTTTTTCTAACTAAAAAATGTTTCGATGTTGTTTAACATAATTATACTTTACAAATCCCTGTTTAAGACAACGGAATACCAAAATATAGTTTACTCCAAAAAATATATACTAAATTTAAAATTTAATCTATCAACAGTTAAAACGATATCGGTAAAAAACAAAAAAAAAATAATGTTGTATTGCCAAAGCAATTTTTAGACAATGAACTTTGAAACTGATTATTGAATAGTAAAAGATACACTTTGATGGCTATAATAAACAAATAAATTCATATGCTGTGAACATAAAGATTTCTTTTTAATGTGTCATAACAGATGCAGTTTATATGGGCAAATGCCATTAAGATATAATAAAACAGCTAAAAGCGTAAGTTTCAACTCTCTTTAAAAATAAAATAGGTATTTTATCTTTCTGAATCAGAAGTGTCACGATATATAACACTGTTTTTTTACACTTTTTCAAAAGTAAAATTCAAATTATTTCAATATTAAAAAACTGAAGAGTTAATTTTAAAACATTATGTAACATATTTGTTTTTCAGAATGATAGCAAAAAGATACAAGTCGTTTTGTAATAAACTTTAATTCTACCAAAAATATTAATGTGAAAGATTGCCAAGTTCCTTAAAGGTTTTGCTAATAAAAGAAGTGAGATCTAACTGCAAACCAAGTTCTTTCGAAGCTCCTTAAGTCATAGCTCTTGTCATACATAATATTTTCCAATTGCTTAAAATGATTTGTTATGTTACTTGTTATTCAATAGAGTGACTTGGCAAGTTTTCTCTTATTCAAATTTCTCTATTTAGTTGACCATAACTTAAAGTTGATCACTTAATTAACTTATCAATACCTTAACTTCAATGTACTTATTCCAACACTCGATTGACTAGATCATTGAAAATCAGATTGTAGATTAAATTGTACTCTGACTCAAACATTAAAGTTGGTTGCAGAAAACTTGATAAGTCGCTCTATTGAATAACAAGTAACATAACAAATCATTTTTAAGCAATTGAAGAATATTATGCATGACAAGAGCTATGATTTAAGGAGCCTGAAAGAACTTGTTTTGCAGTTAGATCTCACTTCTTTCATTGGCGAAACCTTTAAGGAACTTGGCATTTTTTCACATTCATGTTTTTCATAGGATATCATTATTTTTTGTCAAATAAGTAGAAATTTGTTTCCTTTTTGAAATAAATAGGCTTACTATTAAATTAGTTTTATTTAATATTAATTAATCTTACAGCTTTTTCCTGCGTATATTCTCTGCTTTTTTCAGTCAAATTAAAAAATTTTAGCATTAGGACTGCTTATATTCCTTAAAATACCATTAATAAGAATGTTTATTTTACATGATTCCTACTTGATTATCTCATCGACCAAAAAAGTCGACCAACTTGGCGATATATCGTCTAATTGACGACAAAAAATACCCGCCAAAAGTGATGCTAACTTGGCGCAATTTTTGGTATTTCGCCAAATTCCTATAGACTTTCATTGTAATCTGCCAATTTATACATAGTTTTTATATTATTAGAAGACATTTTGCGTAAATACGTGAAACGTACCCCCAAGAGGGGCATAATATGAATAACTATAATGATATATATGTGATATATATGAATATATGAATATACATAAATATATATGAATTATATATGAATTCCAGCTATATGTCACATGAAGGATGTCGGCTAAATTTAGAAAATACTCTCATATGGGTCTACTCTCATAAAGTTAGAGGGGGGGCTTGGGAGGTCTGTAACATAAAATATTAGTCACAGAACTTTACAATGATATATCACATGAATGGTGTCGGAAAGGTTGAAAAAGTACACCACTGGGTTCCAACTATCGAGCCCCCCCCCCCTCTCTCTCTCTAATTATTTTTTAGTAGATTTGTAATATTTAATTTCGTGTTCCAACCTATAACGACTTCTGAGATATAGCAAGATGTTCAATAATTTTAGACCCCCTTCATTTAATATTCTTATGAGAGGAATTTTCAAAAATCCCTTCTTTGTGCACGCTTACATCATTGAAAGTATATTTCCCCAATTTTCATGCTTCTAGGTTCAGTAGTTTTGGCTGTGCGTTGATTATCAGTCAGTCAGGATATACTATTTTATGTAAGTATACATACTATTTTTTTTCTTTTTTCAAGCTTTTGTAAACATAGCAGATTATGCAGGCAGTAGATTGCCTTTCATTTCCATTTTATGACTGCGAAATGAAAAGGTCCATCTTAATGAAAAAAAATTAGAGGTGAATTTAAGAACATTAAACTTGAAGTTGAACTTGAAGTTACAACTATTAATTGGGTCATTGAATAAATATTAGTTGAATTAAAAAACATCATGTATAGCATAAGAGTCATTAAATTTTTGTGTAGTTAGCATTGCTCCTCAAACTATAATAAGGAAATTTTTTATCGATTTTTCTTTAATTTCCTGTAACGTATTCGAATGTAAAATAACAATAATAACCATTTATTAAAATATTTTTTCAATAGGTACATTTTGTTGTAAACGTGTGTTTAAGTTATGCTCACATTCGGACAAAAATTACACCTTTTATTTCCCGTCGTTATTTAAGCTAGTTGTGGCGGTGAAAAGTATTAATAAATTTTAAAAGTGTACGTTTAAGGGGGTTTTTTTGTTTCGTTTAAGGTTCTTTTGTCAAGATTCGAACTGAGATGTGACTATTAACGTACTATCAATTATGCATACATTATACGCATATACCTTTCATTAATACGTATTCAATTTGTTTTATATTACTAACGAACCCATTAAATACTATCTATAGAAGATGAAACTTCGCATATTATTGCGAAAAGAAGTATATAAGAATAATCATACGAGTTACGACACCTAAAGCATAATGATGTGAATCACCGAAAGATTATATCTTAACAATGTAAAAAAAAGAGTAGATATCTTATTGAAAGGAAGGATATCGGGAGGAAACTAATGAGGGATTACCTTTTATAGATATATTTTTGACATTCTTTCTTTCAGAACGTTCTTTGTTAAAGTTAGAGCATACATAAATAGAAAAGTAAAGATCTTGAATCGTCAGTTCAGATGAATAAATTTTTGAAAGTACCTTTCATCCTTTCAATCCTAATTTCTGTTAAAATATATTCTAGCGACTTAAACTTATCTGGGAAATATTGGCTGGAATTTTTACTTAAAAAGTATATGTTTTTAATATATTTTAAGTATTAGTTTTATAAAACGACACATTTTAAATGTATATTTGTTGTAAAATGGTATCAACGATATAATCAATATCAAAACTTTGCTCTTTTTCCTATTTAAAGTAAATTTAACACAAGAATTTTATTGAAACCCTTCCATTATATATTAAAAAAATCTCTTTAAATAAATTTACAAAAAACATAAAAAAAAAACATAGATTGCAGGTTTGGACTTACGGTGAAACATAAGCAGTAGAACATGGTGGACGTAAACAGCAGATAAACTTTATTTATCACGAGTGCGATTTTGGGCTTTATAACTATTTTTAATTTGATTTTTATACACCTTTTAGACTTAAATCCGAAAACTACTTTCATTTTTAACTATCACGTCGAATTTTCGTCGAATTGTACATTTCATTAAAACATAATAATAAAAAAAATGGCGAAAGTCTGATATTTTAAAAAAGAAGTTATGGTTTCGTCTTTTAGATTATGGTAATCGAGCTTTATGTATTTTTTTAGAATTGAATTTGAAAATTGCCTTCATTTTTAACTACCTCATCAGGAGTTTTTTCAAATCGTACATTTAAAGCGATAACGTCAAAAATACTTTTTCAAAGTCTTTCAAAAAAAGATAAATATTTTAAATACATCTATAATAAATTTTCCATCTTCTCAAGCGCAATATAATAGAGGACACCGAGATGATTCCCAAACAAAATGTTAAAAAAAAAATGCGAGGTGGGGCAATAGCGCTTCAAAAAACTGTCACACATGAATAAATTTGTAAATGTTTTAAATGCATAACTATTTACACGCTTTTCTGCAAAAATGCATAGCAGAATGCAAAAGTTTAATTGGTTAATTTTAAAAAAAATGTTTCAACTTATTTCATAGCACCAAATTTTTGCAATATTTTGTATTTTTAAAAATTTAAATATTTGCGATTCGTGAAAAATCTTCATAAGATAGTAAAAAGGGATCTTAGTATTCAAAAAGAGCGGATGGAGCTAAAGTGGAAGATATAGTCCGCGTCCCATTTTGCTTCTTTTAAAACCATACTTCTTTAATAGCGAGTTTTATTTTTCCCGTTATTATTTTTTGGCCACTATGTTTTCTACCACTATGTTTAATTTTATTTTTTTTTAAATGTATTCGTAATGAAGCATGTTTATCTATTATGTACGTGGACTAGAAAAGTGTCAGATGAAGTTAACCAATTACCTTCCGTGATGCACACGGGGCATTATTAATTTCATGAAAATAGTATCTAATTTAGATTATTCAAAACATTTTCTAGATTAAACATGTTCAAATAGTTAAATTTAGATATACCAATAAAACTTTTCTTATATAAAAATTTCTACATGGTACTATGAATAAATTACATGTTTTTTGTTTAAAAAAAGTAGAAAAATCAGCTATTTATTACTAAAACAACATTAAAAAAACAAAAATTAAACTGATTTTTTTTAATTTACAAAAAGGTGCTTCAATATGTGAAAACTATACACATAATTATTTAAGTTTTTTTCTATTTTAAGCTTTGAAATGGGGATGTCCATTTTTTTTATTTAGACTACGACATTGCTTTCATAAACAACAACAATGGAAAAAATAAAAATAATTTGTTGATAAGACAACTGAAATTACCCTCCCTAAAAGTCATATCCTGCCCGTCCTGTGTCATATACACCCCACATTGGGAACCACTGCTTAGTTGCATTCATGTTTAACCTAAAATTTTTATGTCTAACATAGTAAAATCATAACACTAAAAATATGTTAATAATAAGAACTGAATTTGACAAGTCATGCCGATGATTACAGAAATCGTTAATATACATTCAAGAGAAAAAATCTTAAATTTCTTCTTGCATAATGAGTGATTTCTGCCTTTAAATTGTATGCAAATCAAGAATAAATACGATTTTCCTCTAAACTAAAACAAAATATCAGATATCTATTTCCAGTTAGAACTCCACACACTATTGGAAAAACAGGATTTATGAGTTATAATGCGCATTTTTGCAGGTAGGAGATTTTCTGAAAGGAGATCTTATATACGAATGATTTCTTCTTGTACTTACTCGATATTTAAAAAATATGTATAATACTTTAACCGCTGAAAAGTTATCTTATAATTAAATAAAATATTATGTTATAAGTATTTATTAATTTAAATATAAGTTTATAAACCCTTCTTTCTTTTGTGAACTGGCTCTGGTTTTAAACTGCATAGTGTAATTCTGTATTTCAAACTCTTCAATATTTTAAACTACCAAAAAGTTGTCTAAAAATCAGACCAAAATATTGTAATAATCTTGAAAAAACGCTTTTTCACAGAATTGTTTTTTTTTCTTTCTTTTTTAATTTTCCTTTTTATTTTCTGTTTTTTTTTATTGTTATCTCAGTTATATTTTTTTTTGCTGTCAGGATGATAATATTTCGTTATTTTTGTGACAAAACAAATTAATATAACATGTAAAAAACATTCAAGAGAAAAAATCTTAAATTTCTTCTTGCATAATGAGTGATTTCTGCCTTTAAATTGTATGCAAATGAAGAATAAATACGATTTTCCTCTAAACTAAAACAAAATATCAGATATCTATTTCCAGTTAGAATTCCACACACTATTGGAAAAACAGGATTTATGAGTTATAATGCGCATTTTTGCAGGTAGGAGATTTTCTGAAAGGAGATCTTATATACGAATGATTTCTTCTTGTACTTACTCGATATTTAAAAAATATGTATAATACTTTAACCGCTAAAAACTTATAACTAAATAAAATATTATGTTATAAGTATTTATTAATTTAAATATAAGTTTATAATCCCTTCTTTCTTTTGTGAACTGGCTCTGGTTTTAAATTGCATAGTGTAATTCTGTATTTCAATCTCTTCAATATTTTAAACTACCAAAAAGTTATCTAAAAATCAGACCAAAATATTGTAATAATCTTGAAAAAACGCTTTTTCACAGAATTGTTTTTTTTTTCTTTTTTCCTTTTCCTTTTTCTTTTCTGTTTTTTTTATTGTTATCTCAGTTATATTTTTTTGCTGTCAGGATGATAATATTTCGTTATTTTTGTGACAAAACAAATTAATATAACATGTAAAAAATATCTGAATCTATTGATCAAAATAATTGTTTTCTGTAACATTTACTAGAATAGATTTTCCTTAGGAGCCAATATTTTCAAATTCAGACAAAAAAATGATGTTTTGATCGTTGTATTTTTTAATTGCCTTGTTATTTTTTATGTTGAAGTAAATCTTATTTAATGAATAATCTGCAATTTTGAAGCCCTGAAATAATTTTCTCTTTTCTATAGAAAATATCAAAATTTAAGGTTGGGAAAGCCATTGTTTATGAAAAGTGAATTCCTGGTATATTTGGAGCACTATATCTCTCGCAAGCAACAACATCCCACATGTTTTTGGCATAAAGTGTTAGTGTAACCCTACTTACTTATTAAAATTTATTTGTTTCCATGTGGCATTGTTACTTACATTGTTAGTTGCCACAAATTTCAGTCAAATTAACGTTTTTGTCCATTTTTCGCACTAAATATCTTATTTAAGCAATAGTACCCCAAACTTTTTCTTATATGAAAGTGCACTACTAGGACAAGCTAAATAATATAGTACTGCATGGATATATTGTTGCTGTTAGTAGATATACCCTGTTAAATATTCGAAATCTTCAACATTTAAAGTAGAGTTATTTAAAAAAAGCGACACAGTTGAGTGAAAAAAAGTATGGATAAATGGATATAAAGTAGTGGAATACATGTACAAAAACATGGAGAAGAAAAAAAAGTTGAGCCTCGTGAAATTTTTAAGCAACAAAATTACAAATGTTAAAAGAAAACAAATGTCTATTATCACATTTTTCCCCTAAGAGAAAATGAAACATACTATTTCCCTTTTGGAAGAGGCAACAAAAAAGGGATATTTAATTTTCTCATAGGGAAAAAACAAAGAAATAGGAACACGAAATAGGATTTTTCCTTTTCTGTTAGGGAAGAAAGGTTATCATCGACATTGTTCATTTGAAAATTTTGTCATATTTTTACATAAAAATATCACGAGGCCACATTTTTTTTCTTTTCCATGTTTTTGTACATATATTCACCTATTACGTGTCGTATTTTGTTTTATTTAACTGTGGCGCTTATTTGAAATAACATTGCTTTAAATGTTCCAGATTTCAAAAATTTTTGAATATTTAACAGGTTATATTTGCTAACAGCAACAATATCTCGATACAGTACTATATTATTTTGCTTGTCCTAGTATTATACTTTAATATTCTATAAGAAAACGTTTGGGGTACTATTGATTAAATAAGATATTAAGAGCGAAAAATGGACAAAAACGTCATTTTGACCGTACTTTATGGCAACATAACAATGTAAATTAACAATGCCCCGTGGAAACAAATAAATTTTAATAAGTAGGTATGGTTATATTAACAGTTTATGCCAAAAGAACGTCGGATGTTGTTACTTGAGATATTGTTCTCTGAACATACCAGCATTTCACCTTTCACGAAAAATGGCATTCACAACCTTGGACTTTGACATTTTTTATGGAAAAGAGAATAATTTTCCTGGGTTTCAAAATTACAGATTATTCATCAAATATGATCTACTTCAACATATAAAAAAATCAAGTAAATAAAAAAATACAACTGTCACATTTTGTCAGATTTTCAAAATAAGGGCTCTTAAAAATAGACAAATAATTAAATATTTTTTTTTCTTTTATCTCAAGACTTTTGTGTACATCATCGGTGATATTTAAGAGGGATAAAAACAAATATATAAAATAACAAAATCATGTCATATTATTTGAAATCGCTTTCAACATTTTATATTAAACATTGAAATTCACGTCTAAATAGTAGCTTTTCAGAATATGTCTTTCAACATATTTATGTGATGCATTATGTTTGCATAAATTTGCACCAGGGAATTCCTAAGACTTTGAAATATTTGTTCATATATATCGCGATATGTAAAGCCTCTTGTTATGTATCTTCATATCAAAACGTCTTAAGATTTTAGAGATTCATGAAATATACATGCTTTTCTACATTTTATATTCCTGAGTACTAGAATTTAATGATCATGCAAGATATCGTGAGAAAAATACATCAGATATATGAACCATTTGTTGCACAATTACTATAAATACTAATGAGTGTGTGTTTATGTTATAGCTATTAGCAACAACATATGTTAACATGTAACTGAATCTGAAATTGCATGAAAATCTGTGCATTAGTTCTATAGATATAGCTATTGCAGACATCAAGAAAAGTACAACATAGCAAATACACCTATTGAGATATTTAGATCAAAAACCCAACCAATGTCCATTTAATTCAAGAAGTAACATAATTAAATTTTTTATGAAAATTGGTATATTAATTCTGAGGACATAGCTATCGCATCCATCATGAAAAAGAAAGCCTAGAATCAACACTTAGTGAGATGTGTACGTAGTTGAAAACTTTTGCAACTGAGTTTGACGTTAATTAAATTACGTGCAGTAGTTGGAGAGATAGAGTGACCACAAAATTTGTGTCACATACAGACATGCAAATAGACAGTCAATACATTTTCTAAAAATAGGCAAGTCTTGTTCAGGACCTTGTGAAACAGATAAATTTATTGATAGTTTAAAGTCCAGAATTTTCTAGAATTCAATACTTTTTTTAAATAAATATATTAGAAATTCCTGAAATGATTGAATACGAGGCTCACACTGAATTTTTAAAGTTATGATTAAATGTTACCAACTATTATAGTTACGAACTCATAAATCTTACTAACTCTTATCAGTTTTCAAAGTCATTCCCTTCAACATGAATGCTTTTATATATCCAAATTGTAAAAAGATTAAATGTCTCAAATCATCCATTTCTTGAAACAGCTAAAAAATACACTTTTATAGCCTCATTGAATTCATTTTCGGAATGAAACCGGCGAACAGCTTTGTTTTGATTAAAAAATCACCAAAAGTCACACTTTGCAAGTTCAGAAGAATAAGTTTGATGTTTCATCACTTTGATCTTCTTTTGCTCAAAAATTTCTGCTGTAGTCCTCGCTGAATGGGAAAATGCATTTTTATAGTGGAACATATGTCACCTAACTTCAACTCTAGAAAAATTTCTTGAAGACACATAACGGTAACAATCTATCTGTAACTGTCTGCTATATCGCTAGATTAACGCTTTTGACAAGACTTGTACATTTTAAGAAAACGGCGTATATTACTTTTTTTCATTGCTAGTTCTCTTTTCTCTATTCTTGATATGAGATTATTTTCAAAGACTATACTTTATTATATTTGCATGTTGAGACCTGTAGATGATCGGCCGTCATAAATAAAACCAAAGTTTTGTATGCAGGAACATCCAAAAAAGACATATGCGTCTAAGCACCAGTTATAAATGTAGAAAAACTGCAGTAAAAACTATCATTGAGTAATTTCATTGAGTAATTTCAGGGATTTCATTACTGATTCTGACGCGCTACGATTTTTGATGTTTTATTAAAATATGCTGTATTACCGAACAGCAATCTAATTTTTTTATGCAGTTCTGGATGAATATTTTTATATATAGCTTCAAGTCTAGTGTTAAGTTCTTTTTTGCATCATTTAGTAGGTACAAAGATTACCAAAGATTAAAAATTTATTGTATCGCCGCTGATACAAATATTGAGATTAAAACTGACAATGGAATTTGTTGTGTTGTTTATCGGAAAAAAAATTTCGACCTCTTCTAAATTCTGTAAAACACCTAAATACAGATCCACGTGATGCAGTATTATTTCCATATGCTTATTATAGACGTTAAAGAATTCTTAATTTAATCCCATAATAGGATCATAGAAAATCGTATCTCTAATACCATCGCGTCACCTCAATTTTTTTGTTCTTTCAAAATATATTCTACGATAACGAAACCAAACTGCAATTAATGTCTGTGTTCTATGTTTAACAAATATTCAGAAAAATATTTGAAATTTACGGCATATTTATTATTTCCTTATTTCATAATAATATATACTATTACATTTCTTAAATATTAAACGCATATATTAATAATTATCTTATTCGAATTCTTAATTTAAAAAAATTAGTTCCTTCAAAATTTTTTATCAAATTTCAAGACTATACTAGTCTAAGAAACGTTACTTACTGTTTTTGAATGTTTTAAAAATCTATTTTTATGATTTTCTTTTTATTTCACGAGTCAGCTTTCCGCGCACCTGTGAGATTACATAGCGCGAAAGAAAATTCGCAATTAACTTAAAGACAATTTCAATAAAATCCCCTTAAAGTGACCGCGTTCCATTCAATCAAAAATTGATCGCTGCTAGATGTGGTCTCTTAATGGTATTCATGTTTAAATCTAGATCTCATTTGTTGATAAATGAGGATAATTAATGACACTAGAACTTATATTTCACTTTCGACAAAATAATAAAAATTTAAGAATCAAAACAAAAGGTAATTGGTAATACACATACATTTAACGTCTGAATTAAAAAAAAACTGTTAAATGACTGAATTAAATTAGATTGAATGATTGAATAAATTAAGACAGACTTGAATACTTAAAAAAAATAAATAAATAAAACTTATATTAAAAAAAAATAAAAGACTAAAAACATTTAAAAATAATACATTGACTCTTTATTTGATTTTACGATTTTACCATTTATGTATTTTATTCCTAAATCATTTTGACATTCATTAAGTAATTGATTTTTTTAAGCTAGGATCAAGTAATGATGATTTCATTATTTTGGCTATTTCATTGAGTGTTTCTTGACAGAATAATACTTTATTGACAGTAATTCTTAATTTGTAATAAGATTCACATTTATTGCCTGAAAAATGTCAAAGGTATTTAAATAGTCAGAAGTTATCAGATTTTTTTTTAAACTAAGTTTAGAAATTTTATAAATAATGTGCTCTCTCTATATATATATTAATTTTCTAATAAAATCTTCAAACGACCAAGAAAAAATGCAATTTGTTTCATTTTCTTCCAAAAAAAATTATCGCTCAAGGTGGGAGTTCAATTAGGATGGTCTCTGAATAAAAAGGTAAAATTACTATTGAGTCAATGGGAAGAAATTTTGTTCCATGATGAAAAAATGGTCGTTCAAGGAAATCACTTAATGGAGGTAGTCGCACAGTTAGGTTTTACTGTATAAATCTCCCCAAATACTAAAGAAAATCTTAAATTGTTGCAACAGTTTAAAAATATAAAAATATGTAAATATATTTTTTTCAAGTATAAACGAACCTCGAAAGAATTCAATTTTCTTTTCTCATGAAAAATATCAGGCGGAGACAAATCTAAAAATAAGAATATATAAATGCTATTTCACAACTGTTGCCTAATTAGGCTAACAATAGGACATTCAATACGTTAAAATAAAAAAAGATTATCTTAAGAACATTTTTTTCGGAATGTATCAGAATATGATATTTTTCGTCTTAATACTTCCTTCATGTAATGAACTGGCAAATTATTTTGTTTTATTGCGTATAAACCTATATGTAGTTTCAGCAATGTTTTAACGCTAAATAAAATTCTGTTAATGATCATGCTTTGAATTTAAAAAAAATGGCATTCATAACCTTGATTATTAGCTTAATCTTTCAGAAAAACGAAGATAATTTAATCGAGTAAAAATTGGTATTCAAGTTCATTTTCTTCAATGCATTCAAATAATTTAATAAAACTTTCTTTTAAATTAGTTTCCTTGCTGAACAGAAATTTCTTTTTTAAATAAATAATGCATTAGAAATTTAAAATATGCTTATAATTAGATGATGGATTCAAAATTTATTCCACTTGTCTTAAGTTCCATTTTATTCCAAATAATGAAAATTCGGAACATAATATTTTATGTTATGAGACAGTTATTTGTAGTTACAGAGGGATATGAATAAAAATTGTTCGTCCCTTTTATTAATTTTAGATAAAAATAATCAAATAAACTCAATCATCAAACAAAAAAGAAACTTTTTTTCCATGCAATTATGTATCTTGAAGATTGAAAATTATAGTATTCTTCCTGTTTACCGAAGTTACACTTTATATATTAAGTCTGGCAATAGCGAAACGATTATATATTTTTTTAATGCTATATAGAAATAAATGATTAAATCTCATGGAAAATAATATAGCGATAGAAAGATTTAAACTGATTTTTGTATTTTTTTTCTTTAAAATACAGTTGCTTGACACCATATATAAAATCTATTAAATCTGGAAAAAAGGAATAAGCTTTAAAAATCCAATTTTGTTTCTTTAGAAATATTTGTTTGGATGACTCTAACAACAAACTATTCAGTATTATTATCTACGCATAGATTTAAATATACATTATAACTCTCAAAATGGGGCAAAATTTGGATTAAAGGCAAACATATATTTAATAAATTCCGCCTCATGAAGGATTTAAATATACTTAGGACATTTTGATCAAATCAACAGATAAATCCATACTTCATTACTTTAATGAAAAGTGTTGTTTAAGCTTTTGAGTAGCATAATCATTGAATTTAATGAGCTTACGGAACGCTTTAACATTGCATTGTTTTGTCTCTTTCGGAGACAAACATTTATGCATAATGTTGCTAATATTTAGTTGCCAAATCACGCGTGAACATAAATGAACTTTTAGCTGCTCCCAGTTTGATACAGGGTAAGCATTATCTTCTCATGTAAAATGGAACGAAACGTAAAACTGGCTAATCAGCTAAATATTTCCTATAATGCGCTTGCAATAATCCACTTCAAAATCCAGTTCCTGTAAATGAAAGTTAGGAAAAATATCATAGTTCTCGATACTTCTCATTTGTTATAATAATTTAATTTTCAAAACAATAGTTTCTCTCATAAGCATATTTAGAGCGACGAGAATATTTAGATGGATTGTTTTTAGAATGTCGCTGGCGCATTTATTCCTCTGTAACATTGCAAAGTCATGCAAATGCAAATGTTAGTCTTATTGTGCATTGTCATTCTAAATTTACTTTGTTTGTGGTCAATTTTTCCTGATTGAGAAATTCCTAAATAATTTTATGTTTATTAACTTGATTTGTAAACGAAAATTATGAAAAAGCTATTTATGTATTATTATAAATAATGCTGATGCATGATTTTACAATAATTTAGCTGTTTATTTGATAACCAGTCACTTAATGATGTACATTTACATTTTTGCATTGATTTTAAATATTCATTTTTAAGAACAAAAAAAATGAAGAACATTCGTATGTTTGTACAAAAGTACAAATTTTGAATCCAATAAGATTTGATCAAAAAATTTGAGCAGAGTAGAAAAAGTATACTTTAATATGTCGTATTCATTGTTGCTTATTATCTAGAGTGCGTTTTTATTTATTATTAATTCTATTTATCATAATGTTGCGAAATACTGAATTTTAATGCTTTTAAAAAACATAATATTTCAAGAAAGAGAAACAAAATAAAAATAATGGAAAAAAAGGTGAATCTTGACACAGAATTTTATTCATGTATTTATGTATCTTAAGGCTACAGTGGACTTTCAAAATCGCAAAAAATCATCAAATTGCCGAATTTTCATTTTTATCATAATAACATTATATGAACTCCCTGCTATTGAACACAAAAAGAATTTTACAATTTCGACAATTTTTACTGAAGTTAGAAGCATTTTTGTCCAGTCAACTGATTGCGTTACGCCCCTTTGTTTACTTTTTTGCCGATTCACTTCCGTAAAATTTAGCCTAGTTTTTAGTTTTACCATACAAAATGTTATTATTTTGCACTGAAATTATTAATTTTGTGATTTTGCAAAACAATACTTTAACTGTAACTTTTAACATTTTCTTTGAGCGTTTGTTTACAATGTATTTAGAGGAATTGCTTTTTGTCCCCAATCTTTTTAGCGTAAATTAAAAAAATATTAATATATTTAAAATATTCAAAATATTTAATATATTTAACAAAAATTTTTACAATAAGAGGTATTTATACCATGAACATTTCTAGTTATTTGAAAAAAATTCATTAGAAAATACAAAATGTTACTTTTGAAAAGATTTTTTAAAATTCAGAATCTTCACGTCCTTTGCATGAATTACTCTAGAAGCCACATATTTTATGTGAATTTACCATAAAAACATAAAACACTTACATATAAGCTAGAAATGATATTATATGCCTTAATAGCCTTAATAGTCAGTAAGAAAATATTAAGCAATTATAACCACTGTAGTTACTAAAACCTGTTTTTCTCAGAATGAATATTTTCGTAGTTTTCATGATTTCAAAATGTTCCATGCAAAATTCTTTATTCCCAATTTTTCTGATTTTTTCTTTAAAATGCTTTTATGTATGTGTTAACAAATGTTACTAGAAATAATTTTTTAGACGCATGTAATTTTTCTTTAAATTTCAGTTATATGAAATTGTTAAAGATTTTTTAACGAAAAATTCAAAAGAATTAAGTTAAAATAATTTTTTTCATGTTTTATAATTAATATACTAAAAAATGTTGTTTTTGTTAACACATACATAGAGAGCATTTTAAACAAAAAATCAGAAAAATTGGGCATAAAGAATTTCGCATGGGGCATTTTGAAATATTGCCATTTTTTGTTAATTTAAAAAAAAAGAAAAATCTGTATCTCAAAAACTACTGAATATATTTTTAAAAAAATGTGAAATAAGAGATACATATATTATGATTATTTCCAGAAATTTTTTAAAAAATTCATTGAAAATAAAAAAAAAAATTAGTTTTGAGAGTCCACTGTAGCCTTAAAGAATAAAATTGTTTTGTATTTTCTTAGTTTATAGAAATTAAAGTTTATGAATTAAATCAGGCAATAGCGAAAGGATTACATATTTTTTTTAAATGTCATATAGAAATAAATGATTAAATATCATGAAAAATAATGTATAGAAGAAATATTTAAACAGATTTTGATTTTTTTTTCTTGCAAATACAATTGTTTGACACCTCCTGTAACATATATTAAAGAAGAAAAAAGGAAAATCTTTAAAAATCTATTTTATTTCATTAGAAATTTTTGATTGGATGACTCTAACAATGACATATTCAGTAATATTAGTCATGCATAGTTATTAGCCAAGCACATTTTAATTTGATTAAAGGTAAACATACATTTAATAAATTCCGCCTCATGAAGAATTTAAATGTTCAAAAGACATTTTGATCAAATCATCACATAAATCCATACTTCATTACCTTAATGAAAAGTGCTGTTTAAGATTTGGGTTGCATAATCATTGAATTTAATGAGCTTACAGAATCATTTAACATGTCATTCTTCTTGTCACTTTTGGAAACAAACATTTATGCTTAATATTGCTAATATTTAGTTGCCAAATCGCGCGTTAGTATGAATGAACCTTTAGCTGCTCCCAGTTTGATAGATGGTAAGCATTATATTTTCATGTAAAATGGGACGAAACGTAAATCCTGCATAATCAACTAAATATTTCCTTAAATGCGCTTGCAATAATCTACCTCAGAATCCAGTTCCTGCAAATAAGAATTAAGACAAATATCATAGATTCAGATACTTCTGATTAGTTGTAATAATTTAATTTTGAAAACTATTGTTTGAGTTATATGCATATTAAGAGCGACGAGAATATTTAGATGGATTTTTTGATGGATGGATGTCACAACCGCATATATTTCTTTGCAATATTGCAAATAGGGCAAATTGTAAGTCTTTTTGTGCATTATCATTCTAAATTTTCTTTGTTTGTGGTTCCCTTATTCAGATGTTCCTTAAATTAATTAAAGTTTATTAACTTAGTGTGTAAGTGAAATTGATGAAAATGTTCCTTGATGTAATATTTTAAATAATGCGTATAAATGATTTTACAATATTTTAGTAGTGGATTTAATACACGATATATTATCTAATTAAGGTATGTATTTTTCTCCCTCTTGAATCTAAACTTTAGAAAATAAAGTTGTAAGATTTTTGTTGACAATTTTGTATCCCTAAAATTTTGATTTCTTGCTCGACACTTTAATAAAGATGTAATCTTTAGTTTAAAAGCTTTTTTTTTATTCAAATTCTTCAGCCAAAATGAGTAAACAGTTGTAATATTTAACTCCATATGATGGGGCACCATTGAATAAAAAAGTTGGAGCACCATTTAACATCTAAAAGTATAAAGTAAAAAGTTGTTGATGTACCTAAATATTATAATTTTTGGAGTTTTCTCTATTAATTAAAATTATCAAAGTACATGGCCTTAAACTGTTAACAATCCCTCCTTATTACACGCATGTATTATAATGTATCGATGTATCAGCGATTGAAAGTTTCAAATCTAAATTGATGATGGCTTTCATTTATTTGATAATTGCAAATCCCGGGTACACATTAATGATTCATGATTCAGAAGGTTTGTCTTACAAAGCCTGTACTCTTTCATTTATTTTTTCCTAAACATTATTTTTGGTTTTCGTATTAGATAAAACGATAATTAAGCCAGGTGTTTTCAATGAGGTGTGTTCAAAAGAGTGAATGAAAATTTTCTAGCAGCATCAGATATTATGCTATTATGTATTTTACAAGGAATTTTACAAGGATATTGTAAAATAATTTTCAGAACTAAACATAACTGGAGTGACACTCTGTGTTGTTTCAACAATGATTTTTGACATCAACTTTGAGGAATTTAAGTTTGATTAAAAAATAGCAAAATTATTAGGTTTAATAAAATACAGTTTTTTAATTTCATTCATATTACTTTATATTTCAGAAACAGCTTTTTATGAAAATTCTTGATATTTTCGTAGCATGTTCATTTGTTCAAAGGTACCCCTACATGGAGCAGGTTTGAACAGAAGTCTTTCAGCTTTTTAAATACTCACAACTTTTTTAATTTACATGGTAAACTTTTAATTTCTAGTTCATATGATGAAGAAATGCATTGTTTTTATTTTGTAATACTTAAAACGCAAAAAAAATAATAATTCAAAGAAGAAATGTATTGATTAAAAAAAATTCAAACTTGCCTCCCTCTCCCCTACTAGGGATAGAACAAGTCTCATTCAGATCGCAAGTATATGAACCAATCTTTGAGAAGTAATCTACCATGAAAATTTCTTACAAGCCAATATAAAAATACTGGCGTTCGCAAACTGCGTAATGTTTTTCGTTTAAAGACAATGCTGGCCCTTTTTACAGTTTATATTACCAATTTTCATAGCAGTGGCATGTTCTTTCAAAAATCTGCTTGTTTTACGAAATTATACACTTTCACAATCACCATAGGGAATGGAATAGACAATACTTGGTAATTTAGACTTATAATATTGAAATGTATGTTTACTAAAGAAAGAACTTACTTTATTAATTGGTTTAAAAAACGCCAACATTGAATAATTCATGTATTATAAATATTGAATTATACATATTGAATGCAAAAATGGATTTAAACAAAATAATCCTAAAAAATTATAAAAGAAAGATATTACTGTAAAGTAAAATGGTAAAGAATTTTAGATGTTTAGAAAGAAAGTAAATAACACAGCATTAATTAAGACATGTGAATTTTTTTAGGTTTAAACTCAATTCTTATCATTTATAAATCTTATTATTTATAAATTATTTTCAAATTTTTAATTTTTTTAAACATTTCTCCAGACAAATATGTAACACGACTTCTTTAATTTTTACCTCACACATAAAATTATTTATATTTACGTAAATACTTCCGGAAATAATCAAGCTTCCATATTAAATTGGATGTGCCCACACTCAGGCGAAGAAGTTTAAAAATCTGAAGTGGGTAAACATAAATCATAAATGTTTTGTAAAATCCTTCAAAGTGAAATGTAAATATAAACTCGGAAAATTTTAATAATAGGAATAACTAGAGGACGAATGAAAATTTATGCAATCACTTGAGAAGATTGCATGACATTAAAGTTTGTTTTATTTTGCAGTTTAATGTGCTTAAGGTTTTTTTTTTATAATTTCTCAAAAGTAATGTATATATTTTTAAAGATTTATTTATGAAATTATATTTTTCTCTGTTATTAAATGTATTCTTCCAAATATTTATAAACTCATATTTCGAATAAAAATACATCGTTTATATACTTGAAGTGTTGAAAATCTTTTTGTGCCATTATTACTATTGCAACAAATATAATATATAAATATTATAATATAATATTTATTATATTATAATATTTATAATAATATTTTAAATAAAACATTAAATCATATTAACGAAGTGTAAAAGAAATATATAATATATTTAAGATAAAGTGTATAAAATGATAACATATAGAAGGATAGAAAATAAAACAATGATCAACTACATTCAGAAAATAACACTATTTCAATATTTTTATACAAATGGGTTGATTTTATAACTATAAACACTTGACCATCAAAAGTCGAAATAAAATGCTGGATTCAAACATTTTAATATAAAAAAAGTATATAATAGATTTATCAGTAATTTACGAGAAAAAAGACAATGAACTCAAACAGATATTTCCTTTTATGTTTATGAACAAAACGAGTTATAGAAACACTTATACATTCACTTTTTATATCATGTGCAAGCATTTTTTGCCAAAATCTTGAAATGAGAGTGTCTTGAAAATACATCACCACCCATTTCAACTTAGTTCGAAACTTGACTTCATAGCATTTAGAAACACAATCTTCTTAAAATCGCTCTCAGCATTGACTCGAATATTAGCAACTTAAAAAAATTTAGGAATATTAAAGAATGTGAAAATTATGAAGAACTACAAATTTGAAGAATATATAAAAAAAATCTGAAAAAAGAGTCTGTTCATTTTAAGAGTGTAAAAAATCATTTCGTATTATGTTCATATGTTTTTGGTACCATACAGGTTGCCTCATTTATATCCAAGTTACCAACTTTATGCATTTAATGCAAAACTATCTGTAGAGTTTTTCATCTATTTTCAAATAAATATATTTTTTGCTGTTTCTGTCATACGTTCAAGTATTATTATCAAGTATTTCATACATTTGTCATCTAATTTTTGGAAATTTTGAAAGTGCCTCCATTCTTTATTTTTATTTTATTTGCGAAATATAGTTTGATACAGTGTGCGTCAAGAGTTTAAGCATATTATAAAATTTCAAAACTAAGTTTTATTATAGACTAATAAAGACTTTCTTTTCACACGACTGCAAATTGGTGTTTAAAAAAGATATCTACATATTTATGCTTTGAAATTTATCTCAAATAATAGAATTTCTCAAAATGACAAAAATATGTAAATAACCACAGACATATTTTAGTCTCTAATATTAAATGAATAAAAAAAGTACTTATTATTGCTCCATTCATCTGAATTATTTTAAATACACGGTCTTCCATTAAAAAAAAGAGGTTATGTCTAGTTCGTTTTTCCATTTTTAAACCACGTGTTGCGAACGGCATCTTTAAAATCTTTAAATGACGAATATCGCTTTCCATTTGTGTAAACTGTATGAGTGAGAATGCCACATCGAACATAGAAATAATGAACATGGTTTCTATAAAGTTTTAATAGCGCTAATTACCGGCAATTAAAAAAAAATACTTTTTTCAACTTAACCTACGTACAAGTTGAGTTTAAAATATGTATGGAAGTACTCTCGTGATGAAATAATCATTTTTTTCTACTTAAACATTTGCAAAAGGTTGCAAATGATTGGCGTCTCTTGATAGTTTTAATTGTTTTCAGATCCACTGATAAATCCCACGGATGCCTGATCATTGAAAGAAATGTCCCCCCCCCACACACACACACAACGTCAAACAACCACAATCATATTGCCGGCTACACACGGTATAAGATTTTTTACGGACATCATGCCAGCCATCGGGACTATCAAGGTTCCATTGTTTTTAAATCACTGCATATGGCATTCAGCTACTTATGCACAAATGGAATACGCTTTTTGGACCTCTGTAATATAGCTCCTTTATAGTTTCGTTTCAATTATGGTAACCGAACGGTTTACGATATCTGTTGTATTCGTATTCACAAACTGTTTTATGAACAGTTTTTTTATATTTGTCTCCAGCCGCATGTTTTATTTGAGAAAGAGAATAGTTACCAGTAAAAACGAAGTTTCTTATGCGACGGTCTTCCAGAATATTACTCTTAGGCATTTGAGGCCTTCCGTTACGTAATTTTTGTTTAAAATAATTACCACTGAGCAAAACCTGATGAATACCTCGTTTTGATTTTTAAAAACCATTTGCAATTTCAGAAACAGACTTATGTTTTGCTCCCATACTGCAGATATTTATCATATCCTACTTAGATTTTTTTTCCCTTAGGCATTTTGTACTAACTCAAAAACAACAACTGACTGTTTCCTATACACCCAGAATTAATTTGTGTATGCAACAGCTTACATCGCTTGTAAAATTTCCTTAAAAAAGCTTTTGTGCTTAAAGTTTTCACTGTCAAAAATCTACAGCATTTTATTCAGTCATTTGACCGTTTTCTACAAAGAAAGTAAAACAACCGTCTTTTTACGTTATTCTGAACTTATTATTACCAATTTTATGGTAAGAATAGAGTTAAATTACGGTTATGTTACTGGTTTTTTTAAAAAACGGTGAAATGACTGTACAAAATGCTGCAAGATTTTTAACAGTGTTTAATGGTTAATATTGTCAGATTTAAACTCCGTGCTTCAAAATAAAATTTAAAAGACATTTTTATTGAACATAGGTTTAAAACTAAAATTATTAACTACACATTGCAGACATTAAAATAAAGCAAGTATCTTATTTTTTATTTTGAAATTTGAATTATTCTTAAACTATTCACACGCGTTGTCTCGTCTATTCTCATAAAAAAAACTCATCTGGGCAAAGAGTATGTATTCCTTGATTTCTGTCAAAAAGGCTTCTAGAACTTCAAGCGGAATGTGAAAAATTTGGTCTGTCTGATTTTCTCACGCCATTTAATAACTTTATAATGGCTATTTTTTATATTAACAGTCTATTGCTAAAAATATTTTTTTTTATGTTAGATATAAATTTCTTCGTAGTTGTTTTTAAATATATGTATTTAAAGACCAGCAAGATTTTTACAAAAATAATTCATCAAAATTGCTGTCATAAGATTTTTTAACCTTACTAATAAAGTTTATTTCGATTGAAATTAAAACATAATATTTAAGTAAAGAGTTAAAGCTAATTCCATAAAATAATTTTATTTAAATAGAATTTAAATAATGTGACTATTTGTATTTATGTCAATAATCAATTTTTATTTCTGTTCCAAAGTAATTTTTATTAAATTTCAGAAAAAAAATCTAAATTTTCAGTTTGGTTAAAGTTAAGTGTTTTTTTTTTTTTTTTTTAACGAATTATGTTTTACTTAAAAGTCTTATTACATGATTAGCATTGAATGGTATTTTCTCCTCTATTATGCAGTGATAACATTTATTTATATAATACTATATATTTTTTAAATAGCCATTTATGTATTTTATATAATATTAATGAAACCTAATTTTCAAATCTTCTATAAGATATAGATATATTCGTTATATATGTGACGATTTAAAAGTTAGGAGCCAGAGACATCAACGCCGGGTTTCCCTTTCACCGCACAGAAGTCATGACCACCGAGGAAAATAAATAAATAGATGTAGAAGATCCAATAAATTACTCACTGGCTGTAAGTTCATTTATTTAATCCGTAGTCATGAGAAAGGGAAAAGCTCCTTTTGCAAACTGTCTTTTACCGAAACATTCCATCATTTTTCAGCGAGCCGTACTCATCGAAGAAAAACCCCAAGAATCCACCTTCTCAGCTCGAGGCTTCCCCTCTTAAATCTAAAAAGAAAATTCTAGAACATTCTATAACCTCAAACCGTCATTCTTTTATGTAAACAGAATTCTTGTCCAGCTTCGAGATTAAACACTTCATTCAGACGATAGTTTTATTTTAAAAAAAAATATTATTTAACCAATTTATAATCGACTCAGGATTTCTTAGGCAGACGATTTTTAGAGATGATTAATTTTAAGAGAACAAGAAAAGAAATGCATTTATTAATATGCACACTATCAAAGGTTGACGGAGGAAAAATAAATAAATAGATAAAATAAAATAATGATATTTTTTGAAAGGTATGGTTTTGGAATAAATTTAATAAGACTTTCTTAAAAAGGGTTGATAAAAACATAGAAGAAATCAGTTTTATTTGGAATATTAAGAAATAAAGTTTAATTAAGAATATTTTTAATTTAGAGCCATCTTTTTAAGTTTACGCATACTGGAATAATGTTTTTTAAGGCAAATTAAGAATTTATATCGTCTGCATAAAGATTAACAGATTGGATCTAGAAACAAGATTTTAATTTAATAATTTGAAGTAAGTACGGAACATTATTATAAGAAAATTACGATAGTATAAAGGTTAGTTTTGGCGAAAAAATTTTAAATTTGTAATATATATGTAAATATAATATTAAGCAATTTTTGGTAAAAACGTTTAAGAGTGCGCGGAAAATCGACCAAGATAAATTTAAATAAATAAAATATTATAAATATTTATTCAATAAAAGAAAAATCTCATTATAAATTGTTGAAAGTTAGAGCCCGATTTTTTCCAATAAATTTTGATTTTTTTAAAATTATAAACGCATTACACATTACTATTTCATAAAATAAACTAATCATCAGTTATCTTTGTCTCAAACTTCAAACTTTTCTCAAAATATTTGTTCAACCATGCTACTTAGAATAAAAATTATCACATCTGTTGCCTCAAGATATTAGTTGCTGTTATTATTTGCGCCTCAAATATTTATATTCGTTTTTAAATCGTATGTGCTTTATTTTATAGTTATTAATGCTGGAACATTGCATTTACAAAAAAAAGAGTAGCTACACAAATGCAGGTTGTTAAATTAGCGTTTATGATTTTTTAGAACAGCATTTTAGTAAAATTTCATCATTATCAAAGAAAAAAATAATTTGTTAATTAAAGGAATTTTTTGCTAGGATTAAAAGATTGTGTGTGTATCGAGAATAAAAAACTCTAAAGCTTCTAGTCGAGCATGATTTTATTTTATGTACATTGTAGTTTCCTAAAACTATTCGTAAATTCGTAATTAATTTGAAGCATATGTGACATGTGATAAATCTAATAATATTATTTTTAATATCTACAGGGTTGTTATAATTAAAGTTCGCCTATTCAGAAGGCTCTAGAGCCGGTTCTATGGCTCCAAACGAATCAGAATTTCACTAGTACGTAGTTGAAGACATGCGCTCTGCGAAAATCGAAAAAAAAAAAATAGTTAAAATTTTTGTCAGTAGGTGGCGCTGCGCCAATACTTAAGCCAATATTTGCAGATTTGGGGATTTTTGAAAGATTCTGTATTTAAAAACAGATGTCAGACAATCTCTGATCTGAAACACAGCATTAGACTTCACATTCGCTCAATCTTACAGGACAGTTTACGCAATGCTGTAGAAAGCACAATTTTGAGAATGGAATGCATTATTAAAAATGGCGGAGGATTCATTGAGCATGCGTTATGTTATTCTCCATTATTTCCTTACTGTCGAGCGACATGTTTTATTTTTGTTAATGCAGATTACATCACATGAAATGATATTCATTTTTCTGTAATTTTTGGAGTCATAGGTCAGGCTCTAGAGCTGTCTGATTAGGTGGACTTAATTATAACAATTCGCACCTCGTTGAAGTTTGTTGAAACTTTTAAATTTGTGTGTTTCGTCTGGATTGACTGATATTGATATAATGAATCTGCAAACATCGCCTTAAATATTGGCGCAGCGCCACCTAGTGATAAAAAATTTGACTAATTTTTTTTTCGATTTTCGCAGAGCGCATCTCTTTAACTATGTCCTAGTGAAATTTTGTTTCGTTTGGAGCAATAGAACCGGCTCCAGAGCCTTCTGAATAGGCGAACTTTAATTATAACAACCCTGTATATAGGAAATATTACTTCAGCAATACTTTTTTTTTTGTTCAATATCTTTTGAATTCATCTGTACGAATATTATAAAGAAGTAAAGTTCGTTTGTTTCTTTTTTCGAGGTAATCTTTGAAACCGATTCCAAAAGAATGGTATCAAAGTGGTGATGATATTTCAGGTGCGAAAAACATACAATTTGAAATATAAAAGGCATGATTTGAAAGGCAAATTTGAAATATAAAAGGCATGAAAAGAATCAAACGAGCATAAAGCGTTCTAGTAGAGTCCTAAATTACGATTTCCATGCAATCTCAGGAAATAATGAACCTTTTTCAAAATCAATGGTTAAAAATCAGTGTTTGCAGGTTGTGATCCTACACAGGCTGCTTTTTGTAAATTTTATTATAGTTAAATTTCATATTAATACATACCTAAAGTTTGCTTATCGCTAGTAGCAAATAATGTTTGATTGTGGTTTTTTTTTTTTTTTCATAATTACTTTAACATTTATCATCAATTTTTCAACATGTCCTTAATTTTTTTTCAGTGCTGTATTAGAAAATTTCTAAACAGCGATTTTTTAGGTATAATAGGAAATACAAAACTCATTTCAAAATTAATGGTAGAAAATGAACGCTGCTTGTCTATGTTTCCACTTATACTCTTTATGTTAATACTATTAGAATCAGAGTGGTGATAAATTTATACTGAATAACCTCGGAATTTGATGTGAAGTTTAATTTAAAAGTATTATTTTTCCTGTATGGATTCACTGTCAGAAATATTCATCAATATACACTAAATTATCCTTATTTTTTCACAAATACTTTCCTTACTCCTAAAAACATATTTCATCCGTTAATTCATTCCGAACGTCTAAAAAAGAGGAAGATATTCTATTTTTCAAAGCGCGCATGCATACTGGGTCCATTAGTAATAGATTCGAATTTATTTTTTAAATTAAAAACAAAAAAAAAATCTATAGATTAAGATTTCTAAATTAGTTTCAAAATATAAAAATGTTTTCGAATTAAAATAAATTTTCAATTACTTTCTTCATTCATTCAAAAATACTCACATGAATCTAAAAGTAACCATAAAATGAAAATACAATCACACATTTTTTGCTTCTAGCTTATTTGCTTTCGATAAGAAAACTTTAGGGACCTATTAATATGAAATTAAACTATAATAAAATTTACAAAACATAGATAAATAGAAATGCATAACATGAAACATGGAAAAAAATAAAAGGACATAATAAAATATTCCTGGAAATAAATTAGTATTTAAAATTCGAAAATTTATTATTTAAAGTTTGATAAGTTGAATAAAGTTGAATTTACAATGTTATTTATAAATAAATATTTGCATTTAAAATATTTTTAGATAAACACACTTAAAAGATATTTTAATAAAAAAATTAAATGAAAAAAATCGATAATACTTAAAAAAAATCTTATTGAATAAAAATCGAACATCAATATTTTACCTCTAGCAATCTACGTAAATATATTTAAAAATCGAATTTTTTTGCTAAATTATTGCTAACATATAAAATCTCCAGCCACAATCTCACTAAAGACGAAAACTTCCCGAAATTAACTTCAAAATTAAAAGATTTTTTTAAAAAATTATCAAGCCGCACCAATCTGAAATGAATGCATTTACGCATTTCCAAACTTTCTTGAATTGACGAATATTTTACGTCTTTGAACGGAGAAAAAATTAACGGATATCCGTCAAGAAAAGAAAAACATTTTTAATGTTCTTTAAAGTGAAAAGGTAAAGGCGATTTAATTTTGATAAACTTTCGTTTATTACTGACTGTATCACTGTATGCGTGTCACAGCTAAACGATTCCTTAAAAACGTAAACACCAATTTTAGGCAAAGTTCATCCATTTATAATATGTTTTAAATAATTATTATAAACTAAGTATTAAATAATAATACTGCATAAATATTTGGATAGAAAAGAATAAAAACAGGTTTATTATTATTTTTTTAAACTAGCTACCTCACCTGGCGTTAACCGTGCACGTAATAGTATTATTAATTGAATTTAATATAATTATATAAACCCTTTAACGCGCAGTGTTTCCGAGTCGGCAACATCTAAAGTTCCCCCTGTTTAGAGACACAAAAACTCCGTGAATATTTTAAAAGCTACTCTAATGGCTACTTTAAATCTTTCGTATGAGTTCTAGATGGCAGCACCACAGAGATCAAACTCTACTGTTTTTAAACAATAGGTAAAATGCTTTACTGTAACTAAAGTAAATATTTTACTGTAACGCTTCACAGCAATGCTCTTCGCACTGCGCTTATCAATGCTTTACTCATGGGAGGTTACCACTTCGGCAACAGCTGTATAATTAAAATGGTTAATGCAATCTTTACAAAACAATACCTGTGTACTCCTCTAGCCATAAATAGATTGCCTAAATTTTTTCTTCTTTAAATTTCAACTTTAAAGAGTAGTGCGCCGGAAAGGGTTAAACATATAACATGCTATGTTAACCTCAAGTGTTATTCATAAATCTCAAAAATAAAACTAAAGTTTTCAAAATATTTTTTTTAAATTAATTAAGCATAAAGATAACGTAACAGTAAATGAGTCAATATATATGATTTATAATTTCCCAAGAAATAGCAACGTGACTTCTAATGTTATCTTACTGCATAAGAAAGAGTCGAAACATTACTTTTAGAATAGCACTTTTTTCTCTCTAGGAAATTAAAATGAAAATTCAGCATCTTATTTTCAAAGAATTATCAATTATTAAATATCTCGTTATAAGGAGTTTTAATTACAGTTTAAAATATGTTGAGAGTTTACCAAGCTTTCCATATCTGCTAGAACAAAGATTTTGCCATAAATTCCACATAATTTAGAACTTGTCTTATTTATTTTACGCATTTACAGTCTTTTGAACTATATGTAATTACATGACTTAATGAGGTTGTTTGTAAAGTGTTTCGCGAGATGTCTCACCTAGATTACGTTTAAGAAAAGAAAAAAAATAATGTTCTTTAAAGTGAAAAAGTAAATATAGGTTCATTTTGATAAGCTTTCCTCTTTAGTTTATTACTCGCATTATCACGTGCCACAGCTAAACTATTACATCAAAACGTAAACACAAAGTTTAGGTGAAGTTTATCCATTTAAAATGCATTTTAAATAATATTCATACACTAAATAATAAATAATAATGCTGCATAAACATTTGGATAGAAGAGAATGAAAGCAACACAAGTTCATTTTTATTTTACATAAAAATGTATGAAACATGGGTGAGTAATACAAGACAATTATATGGCTTTACACATGCGTTTCATTTGTTTAAAACTTATAGTGAATATTTTATGCAAAACGCTGTTTGCACACATTTAAATATGGAGCATTTAAAATTGGACAATTTTCTTAAAAAGTGCGGCATTAACTGCAAATATGTTACTTGTATTAGTCCACTGTTTAAAGTTATAGGAAATTTACTAGCAAAACAAGTTTCACAAGTCGAAGTCTTTGCCGATTACGAACATATTTCTGTTGTCTTTTTACTTCAGTTCCTTAAATTTTATTCGAAATACAAAAGTTACCGTCTACTAGATAGGATAAAAAACAGTACCATTTCATCATAGCTAATCATTTAAGACATAATTAATGTGTATTGTTATAAGCAAAGAAAAAATAAGATAATATTGCACACAATTTAAAATGGAAAACGAGGAAAATGATAGGCGTTTATTATGTAATCAGATTATTTATCAGCGTTTGCATGTTTATTTCCCTGCATTTCAATTTATGAACAAATGTTGTTATCGGTCATTTAACACATGCGTAATGCTGCCACGTTGCAAAACCTTTGCACATCTTGTAGAGTGTTTTCGAAATATCATTTTATTAATTTCGCATTTTAAACAATACATAGTGAATCATATATGAGGAAAATTAAATTTAAAAACAGGAATTGCGCGATAGTATTTTTTCTTCGTTGAAATCTTAAATATTCCACTGATAAATATGCAGTTTTCAATACATTATTGAAATATCAATTCCAGGTTTAATGTCAGTATCTGAACGGATCGCTAGTAGCCGTAAAATTTCAGCAAATGTTTTAAATGCTTTTTTTTTAAGTAAAAGAGTTGTTATGCATTTGGTCAATAATCAAGAGGCACCGTAAGATGTTTGTCGCTGCGTCACCCAATGACTGGGTGACGGCTATTATTTCATGGAGGCCCAATCACCCCAATGTGTGTGACGCTCTTCTTGTTCAATTTTGTAGCTCTTCCCATAAAATGAACCAAAAACTTTCTAATCCAGTGGTTTCCAATCTTTATTGGTACACAACCCATTTTCAAGTAAAAAGGTTTTTCGTGACCCACCTAATATAAGGGTTTATATCGGTATGGAAATTATATGATCTCTATAAAATATCGGATATTTTCCGGCGAAAGAGAGCAATTTTCGTGCGAAAAACACACTATCAATAAAAACAAGAATTGGTAATCCCAATTTGTGTAAGTGGAATACTAATTAGACCAACACACAAAGATAATTTAAAATCGATTAATTATTACCAGAACATAACTTTATACCAGTGAGATTTTTTGGCAATGGTGTTTTACCGATGTGGACATTTCTATCAGGATAAAAATAAGGTAATTTTAACCTTAAGTTACATTCTACAGGCAGTTGTTTCTGTTTGTTTTCTAACACAGCAATGTAGAAAAGGCATGTTCACAAAAGTATGTCTTGTTGAACAACATTAAGGATTTCAAAGCTGATTTAGATAGTCATGAATTTTCTGCTCATATATTCATACAGAAGGAAATTATGGATTTTCCTTACTGTTCAAATTATTATATTTTAGAAACAGTTGAAATAAAATGTATATTTTGTGACAAACTTCGATTATTCAGCGACCCACCAAAATACCCACCACAATCCATCATTGGGTCGCGACCCATAGTTTCGGAACCGCTGTTTTAATAAATCGAAGATTCGGGAACGAACCCTCCATACTTTCGAAATCCTCTTACCGAGTATGATATTGAGGATCGATTTCCACTAAGGATCTGTTAACATTCTGTCTCTTCGATAGTCAAATTTAGAACCTGGTGACTCATGCAAATCACGTTGAGCAAGGAACATGTTAGAACTCGCAGTAGAAAAAAATTTTGTCATTCGGTAACCCTATTAATCTCCGATCATCATGTGGAACTAATATCGTGGTTACTGATCACTATCACATGTTTTTGAAATGTATGCCATGATTTTTTAGAGTTTATAGTTAATAATTCGTTGCTATTTTAAATATAACTACTACATTTTCTGCATTAAGTACAACTGAAGAAAATAGACAACTGTTAATTTCTCTTCTGAAAGCTTTTGAGCAAATGATTTTTAGTGCAGTTTCCGTATACCTTTGTGTAGTGTATGAAACTGTCGTTTAATTTCTGTGATACGATTATGTTATCAAGTGATTTTAAATTCTTATCAGAAATTAATTTGTGCAGATTATTTACACTGCAGCTTATGCTAGCATCTGACAAAGATTAAAAAGCGTTTAAATGTTTTTCAGTATGTAATCCAATATTTGTGATTTACAGGATGTATGCTGAAAATTTACAGAATCTTTTCTATATATTATTTTGTTACGTAAAAAAAATGCACGCTTTAAGCATATATTCAAAGTGTTAAAATTTATTGTATATTAAAATTAATTGATAATATAAGTGTTACTATATATAATACCATATAAATAGTTTGAACACTACTGAATAAATGAATGAATAGTTTGAACAGTACTATATATAACACTATATAAATATAAAAAGATTGTCTTTGAAATAGAAGCTTTTTTAACAATGCATTCAGAACAGGCAAAAACGTTCCAAATATTGGCAGAATACAATTAAGCGTAGACTTTCATCTATTTTTAATTCGAAACACACAGGCTTTTTAAAACTATTTTTTTATCTAAGAAAAATAAATTTATTTTTAGCTAGATAAAATAGCAGCTTTCACGTATAATATGACTTTATAAATCGGACATTATGCAATCGATGAACTGTCTGTAAGTTTTTAGTTATATAAGTACAGCTTTATGAATTAATTATTGATGTATTTACTTTCATTTGTAACGTCTTTGATCTGTATGGATAAAATACACGTTACACTTAATAAAAGACAGCAATTTTCTAATAAATCCATGTTAAAAAAATACGAAAAATATTGGAGAAAAATTTAACTATTGTACATTATGACACTTTTTAAATAAATGAAAAAAAAATGCAATTTCACATGTAAACATTGAGCACGAGGAAATATTGGTTCAAAAAAAAAAGTTTTCCTTTTTAGTCACTAAATATTCAACTTTTCAGAACAATTTCGATCTCTAAAATACTAAAAACTAAAAGAATTTCTTAAACTGGATTATTAGAAAAGGAATTACTACAAAATATTTTAATTTTTATGAAAATATAAAATATAACGTTTAGACATCTCCATTTTGGATACTAAGTCAGACATTTAAACCCTTTTATTACTCCCAGTACATAGATAAATAGCATTTTAAAGTAAGCCAGCCAAATACATTTGCTGTCATCTACTTACGAATTGCATATTTTAACTGTAAATGAATTTTTGTACATTTAAAGATAAAGATAAATGTTAGTAAGAAGGATTCACGAACATCGTTTAATCAAGCAATTAGACTTTAAATGATATTCCTGCTTCTTTACAAGTTTTATGACTATTTTTATTTAGAAGCCATTAACAAGATATATTTAAAATATTTTAATGACATTTCACCAATTTACTTACCCTATTATATATTTGTTCTGAATGTAAGCGAAATTTAAGAACATTATTCCGAGAAAATAATTATATTTCTCTAAATTGACTATGCGTTAATTAGTATAGGCTATTTAATGTTCGCGTCGAGAAAAAAAATAAGCTAATTTATGAAATGACACTGAACAATAATCATATCACTTCATATAAATTAAATATCTTAAGTTGGATATTGAGAAACACCGAAAATACTGGCGATAAATATATATCAATAAATATAAAAACTTTGTTAAATCACCATAAAAAAGAAAAATTATACAGGACTCGTTTCGAGCTGCAAAATTACCGCTCGTCTTCAGCTGGTCCAAACACGTGTCACACGTGTTTGGACCAGCTGAAGACGAGCGGTAATTTTGCAGCTCGAAACGCGTCCTGTATAATTTTTCATTTTTATGGTGATTTAACAAAGTTTTTATATTTATTGATATCTTAACTTGGAATATAAAATTTTATGTCTAAAGAGAGAGGTAAGTGAAAAATTGTATTTACCAAGGAAATATCATCTAAGTATGTCACTAGATATTAAACATAATGTTTTATTACTGCTTTTTAACAAATTTATTTGCGATAAAAAAAAATCTCCTAAAATATTAAAACAACGTTGTGTTTCAACGTTTATTGTTGTCTATAAATTTGCAATATCCTTATATTATTTTTCTTTGAATAGGGTTTTTTTATAAAAATGATTTTTCCTGCATAATAAAGATAATTTTAGAAATATAAATTGTTTGTCTATTTGCACCGCATTCAAAGAATAGTCTGGAAAATTATTTATTTGGAAGTTTCTAAAATGTTTTGCATCATTATTTCTCTATTTTTGAATTGTATGTTTTTAATCAAAATAAATTGTGCATGGCAAATGATAAAGTCGTTTTTTTTCTTGCCAAATCTATAAAGAAAAAATCATTTGTTTAGATATTTAGATATTAATTTTTTCTTTTTTCTATCTGCGTTTGTTTTTTAATAAATTATTATGATGAGTACAAGAGTTCTTTTAAGAAATATACTTATCTAATTTTACAGATTTTTAAGCATTTTCTTCACTTTGATATTATTGCACTTAAATAAACTTTTTTAACAGAATTTTACAAGAGCAATAAAGATGTTTTTCTTGTCATATACATGAATTAAACAGGGACTATTCTTCAAATATAACTTTCTCATGCTTTCCCTGCCCCTCTGCATGTGTACACGATATAATAAAAGGTGGCCGACACTTCCAATTTTAGACATCTTGTAAAGTATCTCGAGATATACATAAAGTATTAAACTCCAGAGGCGTAAACAGAACAGTACAGGTCATATATTTCCGCGATTTTTTTACCGAAATCATACGGGACCGTTAACAAGCTGAAAAAAAAACGAATACTTTTTGCATAATCCTCGCAAAATCAATGTAGCAAACACTTTCAAACTGTAGATTATGTTTAAGTAGCGTATTGTAATAAACTGTGTTTATTTTATGAGGTCAGCCCGTATGCTAATAGATAAATTAAGCTTTTCAAGTCTCAAATTTCGCAAAATGCTTATGATTATAATTTGCAGAGTTCTTAATATAAAAAAATCATAAAATATGACAAACAAAATTACACATAATACCATGTACTCATAAATATAAAATAATAAAAATGGTATGAAAAATGAGCAAGTTTACTAAAACATTTTTCATTGCGCATGCGTTATCACTATCAAAATTTCATTTGCATATTGTGTTACTTAAGTGTATAGCACAACGTTTGTTAAAGTCTCAAAAACATATCTTGAAAATTCTGAAAATTATTGTCAATAGAATAAACCGAAAAATTGTTGTTCCCAAAATGAAGCAATAAAAATGATGGGCTGCGTCCTTACATCCAATGATTAGTATCAATATAGAATATACAATATTGCAATTACTCCTATATTTTAATATATATTTAGATATTTGGATATGTTCGGAAATATATGACATTTTGGTACTATTTTGTTATAATTTAAAGTTTCAGGATAATTTCTCGTTTATTTTTCAGGATATTAAATAAAAACATCTAAAATCTCATGTAGCCGTCAACATTGGCCATATAGTGTATACATATATAAAGTCCAATGATATGTAATGTGTTAAATAATAGTTTAAAGAAAAAAATTAAACTATGTAAATTTTTCGCTGTAATTTATTGAAATTTTGAAAATAAAAGCATACATATTGATTAATAATTAACTTTTGGCATAAACAACCCTTTTTCATCAAATTCATTTTGCGTTCTTTGAAATTCTAAATAAACAATATAGTATGGCATATTTAGAAGCTACATAACTTTGCTAAAAAAAGGAATATTAAATAAGTTTTTTGAACTTTTCATTAATTAAAGTACACAATGAAATATGAATTATTTTTCTTAAATGGAGTGTTAGAGTCTGTTATCTTTATTACTATAGTACCTGTACCTAATATGGACATCCTAAGGAAAATGTATTTTTTTCACCCCCAAGTACACGTGATAGAACTCCAAAAATATATGACCATGATCCCTGGACTATTGATCATCATTATTAAAATTAGCGACCTTGTAACTATTATGGTTTTTATTTAAATGATAAAACAAAAAATGTTTATAAATGTCCATATAAGGAACCACTAATCCCTATTATGGACAGGTGTTTCCTTATTGACTTTCTACACAGTGTGTATGGAAGAGCCACTTTCCGAGGGATTTTAGAGGAGAGGGAATAAAAAAGATGTGTCTTAAAGTATTCCGAGGAGGAGGGGGGACAGTAAATGTCTTCAGAACATGCATTTTAGAAAGGGGGAGGGGGCATTCTCGGTTTTTACCCTTGGAAGACCCATGCAAAGCCCCTTAGATACTAGTAAATATTATGAAGTAATATTGTTGGTTTTCTTAGCTTTATTGCATTTGTCTGCGAATTTACATCTGTTATTAATCAGTCCTCACAGCATAGACAAATAGAAACTTTTTCACCATGGGCAGTAAGTCCCACATAATAATCATGAACATATCTGCCACATGTGATGCATGGCCGCATGCTTGAAAAAGCATAAATACTGCAAAAGAAACAGTACGAGCTCTCCGTTGTTGACGAAGTCATATGATTGGTTCCTACGATTTAGCCAACAGATATCCTAATGGGGGGGGGGATTGTTTTATTTTTCTGTAAGGGTGTTTTGGAGGAAGGTTTTGGGGGATTGTTCAAATAGCATCTTGTTGAACAAATATTTTACCTTTTTGATGACTTTTCAAGTTATTGCTTGGCAACGTTGAATTATCTTCTTTTTTACAGTTGTAGTCATGGGGACATAAGCTGTCCATATTGGGAACCGGGTGTAGTTTTGCTAAATCTTGTTCCAAATGAATAAGGAAAATTATTTTAAGCAAAATATGCAATAGCAATCGAATATATGTTTTATTAGCTTTCTAAAAAACTCCACTTTTCAACATTTAATGTAATTTTACCATATCTAATAAGAATTTAAGCTTACAAGTAATTAAGATCAGCACATCTCGAAATAACAAGTTTCCCCCCTAAATGGCGAACAGCGCACTTTTTTACACTTTCCAGACTTAATTATCTTTTCAACTGCTTTTCTTCACGAAAATGTTTAGCCATCTTTCGATCAAAATTATTACCTTTAAAAATATTAGGGGTGTCCATATTGATAACCCTGTCCATATAGGGTACAAATACCTTATTATATAAATATCTTGCAGACTTCACGAACTCAAAATTCGCATGAAATTTTAAATATAAATAAAAAATAGCCTGTATCGAACTATTTCTTATTTGATACCTATATTTATATGTTACTGTGGTTTGATGAAATAATTTCAGTAACATCTGACAGCAAAAATGCTATCAAATTAGGGTACGATATAAAGAACGATAAAAATATATGTTTTATATTTAATACTTTGCATAAATTTATTGCATTTACAAGAAATTTTAAATTGTTATATTTAGTCCTTGAATAAATGTGTAGTAATTGTTGTTATATAACGTCTCTTTTTATTGCTATTTTTTGCGTCGACTGAAAGGTATACATCTGTTATAACTTCCAGTTTTATGTAACATTATACTTGACAGTAAAAAAAAAAACAAGCAGCACCGTCGAGAGAAAGGCGAGGAACACATCACCGTGTTGTTTGAACCTGGTTAGAAATTCTCGGGTCGCTTGATACCTCGTTCCGTTACCATGATACCTTGTCAGTTCAGAAAAGTCTAACTTGTGGTGACTTGGAAGATTGTATAATGATTTTGGTATTTCCTTTCCGTGGCCGGAGCGCGGTGATGTGTTCCTCGCCTTTCTCTTGACGGTGCCGCTTGTTATTTTTCTTCCTCTCAATATACTTTTATCCTTTCTACCATCAAAAAATATGCTTTAAATTTTCCTTCTTTCAATAACTTCTTCTGCCTGTATCTTCTTTCCAAGTTTCTATTTCTCTCTTCTTACTTTGTTTTTATCGATGACGAGATTCGTATCCTCTGCTGTCACAACTTCTACATGGTGAAGCAATCAGTACTAGTGGCGCATGATTATCAGCATAAGTTGGCAATTGCAATTCTTTTAATATGCATGATGCCCCCAAAAATTTACTTTTCACGGTATCGCGTGTTTTTGCATTGTCATGGCCCTTTATGCTAGCCATTTCTAAGCTCGTCGTAATAAAACGCACAAAACACTATGATGGCACATTAAACGACCCAAAAAGCACTGTAGAATCACTACAAAAGGGTTTCACGTTAACACTGAACAAATGTCGCAGGTAACTGAGCAAGGATAAATAATAAGAATCCTTTATCGCATTTTGGCTCTCAACTATTTCGTCCTTCACTCCCTGAGTATTACGTCGAGTAATTGAGCTAGCTTAGAGTGCTGATTCACCACTTTCTCACCTTCCAGATTTGTTTTAGGTAGATTTCGTATGAAATACTACCTATTGCATTGTCTCCCATGTTGGAATTTCTGAAAAATTTTTGCGGATCTACACGAATCATGACTCCTAGACCCCAAAACTACCATCAGTAAAAAAGTTTATATATCTATCTATCTATCTATCTATCTATCTATCTATCTATCTATCTATCTATCTATCGGTGTATATCACTTTCTTCTAGACACGATAACTTCCATAATTATGCTCAGATCTTCATCAAACTTTTACATAAAATCAAGGGGCATAAAATCTCGGTTAAGTTCGTTAATGGGCAAAATCGGACCAAGGGGGTGGAAGTTAGGAGGGTTTTTGTGAAAACAGAAAAAACTCGTTAACTTTTTAATTAAAATAGATATCGAATCGGTTTAAAGTTTATATTACTTCTAAAAAATGAGGAAAAAGTTTATGCGTGGCAGATTTTTGATAAAGTTAAAAATGGGCTCAAGGGGCGAAAAAAACATGGTTTTTGGGAGAAAAAAATTCATAACTTCGTCAATTCTCAAGATATCAAATCCAACTAAATTTTATATAAATGTACTCAATATTATCTAAAACTTTTGTATTTACAAGTTTTTGATAGGACCAATTTTTACCGATGAAAAAAATTAAAAACGAAAAGAAAAAGGGGGGAGGAAAAAGAAAAAATCCCATAACTTACTCAATTCTTAAGCAATTAAATCTAATTAAATTTATTTTACATCTTCACAATAATATCTACAACTTTTATATTGACAAGTTTTTCATAGAACCAATTCTTATAGCAAAAATAAATTAAACAAAAATAGGAGTTGGAGAAAAAACCTCAAATCCAAACTGCTTATATTCTGACTCATTTTAAAATTCATTTTTGATTTTAAACGCATCCAAATGACAGATCCTCTTATTTAGTAACTATATAATGCGACTTATTGGCCAATTTTTTGATAAAGGCAGAATATATTTTTAAAAAGGCTGCCAAAAAAGGTATTTTGAACAGATTTCCCGAAGTTTTCATCATTAAAAAATTCATTAAGTATAACAAATTGCGTTTTTCATGAGTCATTTTTAAATTCATTTTTGTTCTCAAACCCATCCAATTTACAGGTCCTATTATTTAGGAACTATATAACTTGACGTATTGGCCAGTTTTTTGATAAAGGCAGAATATATTTTTTAAAAGGCTGCCAAAAAGGGTATTTTGAACAGAATTTCACGAAGTTGTGATTAAAATTTGAGGAAATTTAAGAAATTGCGTTTTTACCGAGTCATTTTTAAATCTTTTTTTGTTCTCAAACGCATCCAATTTACAGGTTCTCTTATTTAGGAACTATATAATGTGACGGAGTGGCCAGTTTTTTGATAAAGGCAGAATATATTTCAAAAAAGGCTGCCAAAATGGGCACTTCGCACAAAATTTCCCAAAGCGAGATGATTAATGAACTGTGGGTATTCAAATAACAAATTGGTTATTTTATGACTCATTTTTAAATCCAATTTTGCTCTGACACACATTCAATTGACAGTTTTTTGTTACTTAGGAACTATATAATGTGCGTATTCGTCGATTTTTTGATAAAGGGTGAATATATATATTTTAAAATCTGTCAAAGTGGGCACGTCGCACAAAATTTCTCAAAGCGATCTTGATTAAAGAATTGTGGATGTATTAAAATAATAAATTGGTTATTTTATGACTCATTTTTAAATTCAATTTTGCTGTCAAACGAATTTAATTAACAGTTTTTTGTTATTTAGGAACTATATAATGAGCATATTGGTCAATTTTTTAAATCAAGTAAGAATATAATTCAAAATATATTGCCAAAATGGGCATTTAAGTAAAGATAGGCATTTTTTTTTTTTTTTTTTTTTTTTTTTTTGAGATGAAAACTTTTCGAAATCTACCTCCGCCTATAGGTCATGCCGAAAGGGATTTTTTTTTTTTGAAGTATACTGTTGACTTTTCCCCAAATATATGACGTTAGGCACATAGAAAAATATAAAGAAGACCAAGGGACATAAATAACATAGAAACTAACGATCGATTCAAACAAATACAACTTTTGCCTATAAGACGCGAAAAAGATATAAAAATAGCCTAAGTTATAATACACATAGATATTAAATAATGCATGATCAGATATTATTTAAACATTTGGTACATTAAATACGCCTTTTCAAGTAAATACAACCAAAATAAATTTAATTTAACATTTTTTAATTTTTTTCGAAAAAAGTTCAAAAATGAACATTTTTGCAAAACTTCAAGCCGTTTGCGGCAGGGTAAGGAAATGTCCAAAAAATCTCAAATTTTTTGTATGAACTGAGTGCCACCAGTGACCACCTTTCCGCACTCGCCATAATCGAAAATCGAAAAAAAGTTTTTTTCGGCCCACCCTAATATACAGTACTAGTAATAATTTTATTATACACCTTTTGTTGCTGCCATATGATATGTTATCATTTGATATTTACGAAGAATTTTCCATAATATTATTTTGTTATTGTTGTTATTTATAACGATGAATTAGTATCACGAAGGATATGGACAAAAGGAGAGGGAAGGGCAGCCATTCGTGGGAGTCTCTCTAGAGGAGTCTAACCCAAGGGTCTCTCTAAGGTAACCTTTATGCAAGGAAACACAAGGTTCAAAGAAAACCACCAAAAACTCTGAATAATTAGGCCGACGGTCATTATTAGGTTCGAACACAGTAGCTAACGTCTAGCAAATATTAGAGAAAAACGTCTAGATCATTGGTCTGAATGCAAAATTATGAAGATTATAGTTGTTAGGTTAGGGGAATTTCTTAGTAAAAATTCAAAATGATACAATGAAATTTAATCATAAAAATGTGTATTATGTGGCAGAAAATAATATGTCAATACATTTTCATGAATGTCTTTTACCTTTGTGTACTCGATAAAAATGGCAGTTTCTTCACCTTCAAATCATTTTCTGTAAACCATATAATGAACAATTATGAGCATATAAAATCCCAATATGGATTTTGCGATATCATTTAGATGATATCGCAAAATCCATATTGGGATAATTTATAATCCAATTATAAATTTTCACATAATATTTATAATTGTTTTAAATTACCATTTTAATAACCATCAGTATTATGACTCAGGATTTAATTAAATAAATAATGCATTTAAATTTTAAAAATTCAAATTAAACGTTTCCGTACAACTCTTTTCTAATCTATAATTTTACAGTTTATTTTAATTGAAATGTTTTTAATTAGGTAGTAAAAAGAAATACATAATATTATTCAATTGTAACAATCGCATATAGTAATGCAAGTTTTGAGATAATTTTATTTATGGGTCATGACACATCTCAAAATCACTGGACTATAAACATTAAGTTATACAGTACTGAAATTTTATTTGCATTCATTCAAACTAAAAATAAATTAGTATGCGTGCATTAAAAGCTCTGGAGTTCATCTGTAGAAAGTTTTATTGCACTCAGCTAACAACAGTTTGGAATATCCTTGACTTTTACGATTTGATATTTTATTTATAGCACCAGAAAGGTTGAATTCATCAGCACAGAATAAATATGGTGATTTTTTTAAGTATAAATAAATGTTTCCTAATCAAATTTTACATCGTCAGTTGCTAGTTTAATTTCTGATTGAGATAAAATTAAATTCACTTGAGTTAACTTCAAATTCAAATGCCTCTTATATAATCAATTTTATTTAATTCAAAAGAAAATCAATAGCATTTTTCTTTTATAAAAGTTATTTAGTATTTTCATTAAACGTATAATATACCTTACTTTAATTGAAGAACTTTTGATAAAATATATTAAAATATATTTATTACATGTGAGATTTTCATTAGCATTTTGATCATTTTGTTGATCGAATTTGTTAGTAAATTTGCAATTTAAAGGTATTTTACATGTAAATTAATTGCATGTTATCTTTAAATTAATTATTTGGTCAATATTCGTTTAAAAAAAACTGTTTTTTCATATTTTGACTGTAAGGGTATCATTCTGTTGAAAATTCTATAATATTCTGCTGCCTTGGGAAAATTGGCATCGAATGTTTATTGTACAATATTTAATAATTTCTAATTATTACCACTGCATGTGCATTTGGTAGAAACATTATAATCGTTTTCGCTCCTAAATATCTGTTTTATTATTTCTGTATATACACTGTAAAAAAAACCTGCAAAGGTGCTAAACTTTTTCTTGGAAACTGGGATTCCAAGAACTTTTCATGTATTGATAACAGGAAAAAACCATGTAGCCGATTCTAAAACTTGAATTTTTGCTGTTACCGTTACAGAAAATATTCTTGTAATCCCAGTTTCCAAGAAAAAGTTTAGTACCTTTGCAGATTTGTTTTTACAGTGCATATCTGTATTCATCTGTTTTTTTTTTCTTCTTAAGTTATTATTAAATATTAATCTAATTTATATATTTTATTTTATTGAAAGCTATAAATCTTTTTTTTAATATACTCTTCATCCACTAATCATATAGTTGAAATGAAAGCATCCATTTCAAGCAATGTTGTTAATTAAAAACATGTACTTGTATTTGCGAAAGGATAATCTATTCATAAATATTAGATCGGGAGGTGGCACCACAGATATCCCATCTATTCCATGGCTGAAACTCCAAAATTAGTTAAATTTTCATTCTCACATGAAATTTAAAATCGGTCTACCACACTGTAAAAAAAATCTGCAAACGTACTAAAACTTTTCTAGGAAACTTGGATTCCAAGAACTTTTCCTGTAACGGTAACAGCAAAAATTCAAGTTTCAGAATCGATTACATGAATTTTTCCTGTTATCGTTACATGAAAAGTTCTTGGAATCCCAGTTTCCTAGAAAATGTTTAGTACCCTCACAGATTTTTTTTTTTTTTTTTTTTTACAGTGCAAGTCATACGTTCGAGGAAAAGAAACAAAAACCCGATTTCAATGTCTGGCTTATCGTTTTACCATTATGTTTTTTTCCTCTCCCCTTTTTCCACGTTTTAATACTTTTTTGTGCAGAAAAACACAATGCTAAACCTCTAAAATCGGGTTTTTGTGTGTTTTCCACCAAAAAAGTATTTGGCAAACCGATTACGTTCTTATATACGAATCGAAGTTTAACTAATTTTGGAATTTCGGCCATGAACAAAATTAGGTTATTGTTATCTCACTCTCTGTTTATATATATCGTTCTATTTATTTAAATCGCATTTAAGTAAATTCGAATTCATCTACAAATTATATATTTTTTTATATCACCTTCTGGTTTTGCACGGTGTCAAACTAACCTAGCGCAGCTAGATATATTCAACCGTCAAACATTTTATGAATATATTTATTTATTTACATTTAATTATATTAATTATGTTAATTATATTAGTTATATCATTTCTATATGAATTATTATTGTCTTTTCCCTTTGTTTTGTCACTTTTATACTATTATAAATTATATGAAATTATATTATATTGTAACAATTTCACTTCATGTATGATGTTCACAAAACTTTTTGTCCTGTTTACTAGCACTTTATAAAAAGATGTCAATACAAAAAAATGAAAAAAAAAACAATTATCAATGTATGATATAAGTGGACTAACCTTAAATTATTTATTTATTCAATTATTTAAATAAAAGATTTTTATAATAAAAGATTGAGATAAACTAAAACTATTAACCCTATTAGTATTATCCACCTTTTTCAAAGAGTAAAATAAATGTTTTATATGTATACATATATATATTCTCTACTATACTAATTTCTAAATGTATGTTTCCGTAATTCTGTATCTTTATGTAACTATTTATCTAAACGTCTGTATATTACTTCACACATTGATGTTGTATAACGACTGAAACACAGTTACACTTTAAATATTTCTTTTGGATGTACAAAAATTTTAAACCTTAATAATTTTTCTTTTTGAGAATTTGAGGCTAAATGAATATGTTTAAAGAAAACACATCTTTTATAAATAAACAATGGCAAATCAAATTGTTAAGCTCATTGCAAAATATTTTCTTATTCATTATTTAAAACTAAATCAAATATTTATTTTGCTTCAAGCTGTTTATTAGGAAGTATTTCCATAGATTGAAATGCTTGCACAAAGCTTCTAAATTAAAAACAAGCTTCTAAATTAAAAACAATTTTGTTATAAGCGCGTTTTTTACATTTGTGTGGCATCTTCATTTATTTTGATATTCTAATTATCAGCAGAGAGAAATATTATTTATATTTTAAAACATAATTACAAATTGCTAGTTGACTGAAGAAAAAAAAAACTCTCCGCGTAAGAGTGGAGATCATTTGATATAAGTACCAATTTAAATTTACAAAAAACAACAGATAAAAATAAAAATTACTGTTTTATATAATATGGATTCTTATAATATTATCAGCAAATTTTTAACGAAAATTAAAAAGAGTATAACAATACTTTTTTAGATTTTACATACTTTTTAAAATAATGGATTAGTTACAGTCATAACAGTTAAAGTATTAAAATATTGAGAATGTATTAGTTCTGTAATCCGAATGTCATAATCGCGCTGCTTTATTACAGTGTTTTATGACTGAACTATAGAGCTATTCCATCTCAATTCAGGCAGACAGTACTGATATGCGTCAAGTCACCATCACAGATTTTTTTCAAAAAAATTCAGTAGTTAGAACTAAGTGATTTATAAAATTTCCTAAAAGGATTTTTCCCTAAAAAATTTATTTCTCTGATTACAGCACTTTAAAGTTCATGATAAAATTGGCAGTTTTCAGAAAAACTGAAGAACGCTTCATTTTGAAATGAACACAATACCAAACATATTCAACATATTCAGTCAATTTATTTTTTATAAACAGTTATTAAACTGAATTTTACTTTGGCATAGTTTTAAAAAATATAGTGACATTTTTACTTAATTAAAAAAATTAGATTTTAAGTATAAAAAATATAATTATTAGTGAATTTAAGATTTTTTTTCAGAATGAAAAAAAATATTTTAAAGCTAAACATTGATGGCAATCTAAAGACCTTTAATGGGAGTTTTACAGCAAATTTTATTTTAACTCTAAGGTGCTTACAACGTTTGTAATTCAATTTTAAATTTTGCAAAATTTTGTAAAATTACTACTTTTGAAATGCAATTTCTCAAAAACACCATTTTTTAAAAATATGATAATATGCTCAATTCATACCTTATTAGTCTCTAATAAATAGCTTACAAGCAAATCGTGTGTTTTTGCTTAGAAAATTTTATATGATTTTTTGAAAATAACATGTTGTGTGTATTTTTCAACTGACCACAAAGTCAAGCTCTTCCTTATTTAACCGAACTTGTAATGTAATTAATATTTCAAACTAAAAAATACATCACTAGTACATAATTATTACTGTTAAATTATAGCTAATCATTTGCTTAAATTTAAAATTGCGTAAAATACAGCCAATAATAAAATTAGTATTGATCATATGTCATTTCATTCCATACTCATGAATATGTTAAATCCATCTACAGTGTGTAAAAATTTTGTTATATAGTATGGATATAATATATTAATGTGCAAATACATACATAACAGAAGAATTAGGTAGTGAAGGTTTCTTAAATTAACTTCAACTCCTTATCGTTAAAGGTACGAAGTCGCTCAGATTGTCCTATTGTAACTGGTTTTTCTGTTTCTAGAAGCACATTTCCAATGGTAATGCACATTCAAATTTTTATCTTTCCAGATTCTTTTGGCCACTGGAATGCTTTATCTATGGCCCATGTTGGGTACATGAATGATACTTTAATGTCATTTAGTTCTTGTGATTGATATACCATTGATTTGTCCTATCCACCAATTATTTTCATAAATAAATCCAATGAAATCACCGATTTGGAAACTATGTATTGAATATTGTCTTTTCATTTGGCTGAAGGTTTCAACTTTTGTCATTTCATTTTTACTTGCTCGTTCCATATAATTTCCATTATTTACAATCACCCTATAATGCTTATATCTAATACCAACAATAGATAACAGCATTAGCATATTCTTTCTCATTATCAGTTCTATAGGATTGAATAATATTTCTGTCTGGATGGACTAGAATGTTATTTTTTAGCAGAGAAGATAGTTCAGCAACAAATGAGACAGAATTTTGGATAGCTTTTATTGGCTCCTTTTGGAGATTAAATTTTGTTGCATAGTGCTTGTCTCAGTCCCCAATAGCATCACTTGCACTTTTAACATGGCCAGTACCTGAAAATATCCTCTACTTCAGTACAATTTTATTTTTGTGCAATTCATAAAACTGATACTTGTTTTTAAAGTGTGCTCCAGCTCCATCTGATATATACACGGTGATTCCAGTGTTTGTAATTGGTACAACTTAAATAATTCTTTTTTTACTTTTTCTATGTCACAAACAGCATGAGCTGTATCATGAATTAATCATCAGAAACTATGATAAAACTCTTTATTTCTTCTCTAATGTATGCTGTGCAGGTAACTAACGATATCTGAGTATTCTGCCAGTGGTAACTTTGTACTTCATTTGGCAGTATTAGTGAGTAATTTTCAAAATGCATCACAAGAGCAGATTTTTTTAATGGGTTTGGCTTATTTAATTTTATGAATAGGAATGTTTGAAGATTAGCTTATATTTATCTGCCATAATAATGTGCATATTATTATTTTTTCATTAAAAAATATTATTATAAATACAGAGAAATAAGAAAAAGCTTGATCTTCTGGTTTTCTGAGAAAAAAAAAACTAATTGGAAAAAAACTAAACTTGAAAAAAAATCTAATTCAGTTGTAATGTATGTATTTGCATTTTAATATATTATATCCATACTATATAACAAAATATTTAACACACTGTAGATAAATTTAGCACATTTATGAGTATGGAATGAAATGACATAAAATCAATACTAATTTTATTATTGACGGTATTTTACGCAATTTTAAATTTAAGCAAATGATTAGCTATAATTTAACAGTAATAATTATGTACTAGTGATGTATTTTTTAGTTTGAAATATTAATTACATTACAAGTTCGGTTAAATAAGGAAGAGCTTGACTTTGTGGTCTGTTGAAAAATACACACAACATGTTTTTTTCAAAAAAATCATATAAAATTTTCTAAGCAAAAACACACGATTTGCCTGTAAGCTATTTATTAGAGACTAATAAGGTATGAATTGAGCATATTATCAAATTTTTAAAAAATGGTGTTTTTGAGAAATTGCATTTCAAAAGTAGTGATTTTACAAAATTTTGCATAATTTAAAATTGAATTACAAAAGTTGTAAGCACCTTAGAGTTAAAATAAAATTTGCTGTAAAACTCCCATTAAAGGTCTTTGGATTGCCATCAATGTTTAGCTTTAAAATATTTTTTTTCATTCTGAAAAAAAAATCTTAAATTCACTAATAATTATATTTTTTATACTTAAAATCTAATTTTTTTAATTAAGTAAAAATGTCACTATATTTTTTAAAACTATGCCAAAGTAAAATTCAGTTTAATAACTGTTTATAAAAAATAAATTGACTGAATATGTTGAATATGTTTGGTATTGTGTTCATTTCAAAATGAAGCGTTTTTCAGTTTTTCTGAAAACTGCTAATTTTATCATGAACTTTAAAGTACTGTAATCAGAGAAATAAATTTTTTAGGGGAAAATCCTTTTAGGAAATTTTATAAATCACTTAGTTCTAACTGCTGAATTTTTTTGAAAAAAATCTGTGATGGTGATTTGACATGCCCTGCCTGAGCTGAGATGGAATTGCTCTATATCGAAATGTTTGTGAGTACATTCCCCGTTTTTTCAACAGAATAAGTTTTTTTACACACGATCTGTATAATCAAAGGTACCGAAATATACTCGTGTGACAGAAATTGTGGTGCAGTTGCGAAGTTGTAAGAAAAATGTGAACGAATTAAAACTACTTTCAAGAATGTTATCAATTACCTATTCAGTAAAAAACACAGAAACGCTTTTATTTTTTTATATTTTTTTAAAATTTTAGATTTTAGTTATAAATATATGTCTAGTAAGAAAGTAAAATACGAGTTCTAATATCCCTACTCACTGTAAAAATTGTGTCCATAAAAAGATTTGAATCCAGGACAATGCAAAAGATATCTATGCTCAATCTTCTGAGTCTACCTACCCTGCACTGTTAAAAAAAAATCTGTGAAATTGCTGACAATCAAGGGCTAACCCATTATCTTAAGTCATCTAAAATTACACCGATTAGAAAAACAGAGATTATGTTAAATAACAGAGACGTTATTCAATAAATTTATAATGTAATCTGTAAATTTATATTGATAAAATACACTGTATTTGTTTTAATTATAATTCAATTTAGTTAAAAAAAAGTGAATTAGTCAATTTTAAGTGATCACAAAGATTTATAAATTTTTATCCAAATTAAAAATGTTGTATCATTTATTTTTTGCACAATTTGTCCTTATCCGTCCTGAAGTTTATACATGAGATCTCTTGATATTTGGAGAACTCCTTACTGCCCGAGATAAAGAAGCTGTAGTTGTTGCATGTAAAGTTTTTTTTGGGAATTAACGAGCAAGATAATGATTTGAACTGCAAAGTGTTTATCGATAAAAATACCCACTAAATCGGAGGAGAATTTTTTTCCCTTTCTAAATTACTATACGCTTAAAAAAGAAAAAAAACTATTTTTTTATCTGTCTAAAAATTACAAAATATCGTTTAAAATGTTTATTTTAAATTACAAGTTTTAAAAAATAAAAATATTTTTAAAGAAAGACACGAAAATTCCAGGGATTTGATGAAGTATAGATATAAGATAAGGGGTAAGGGAAATGTCCGTAAAATGATGATTCAGAAACTCAATCAAGTGCATTTAATCGAGAAAATTTACAGAGAGACTCGCTGTTTTTTCTGTGTTTTTATAAAAAAATTTAAGATTGTAGATCTCACCAAGAAAGGTGGTGATCAGGATAGCGTAGTGTATAGAGTGTAGATAGTCAAGCTCCTGCGTACAAATTTTGGCGTAGACACATTTTGGCTGAGTAAGAAGTTTATAACTCGTAAGATTTATATAACCCAGCAGGATAATTGTGTTAAGTTTATGTATTTTGAATACGAAATGTCCAAAATATATCTAGATAACAAAAAGGTTGTCTAATGTATTAAAACATTAACGACATAAAAATATGGGAATATTCAAATCTTAATATCTCAAAAAGTATAAAAAATGATTATTTACGATATTAGCACAGAGAAAGTAAAGATGCGGATTTCAACATATCTAAATTAAATTTAGCGAGTCAACATAACAGTGAAAAAAATATTCCATTCATGTTTAACAATTCATAAAATAGTATTTATAAAAGATATTGGTATGAAAACTTTTATTTGCTTACCGCTTAAAGGATTAATCCTTTAAGCGGCCTAACCGGGTTTTTCCATCATGTAACTTTTAGAAACAATGGCTGATTTAACACAAAGTCAATATTAAAATTAATTTTTGGAAGTGAATAAGATAAATAGATATGTAAGTTTGTCAAATAAAAGTTTTTATACCAATATCTTTTATAAATACTATTTAATGAATTGTTAAGCATGAATGGAATATTTTGCAGGCCGCTAAAAGGGTTAATACACTGCTCAAAAGAATTAAAGAATATTGCAGTTTTAGGTGGATTTTGTATCTGGGAAACTTTTTAGCTGATTGATACATGGTCCACAGACATAGTAGGTTATATGAGAATAAATTACACATGTCTCGCAGAAAAAAAATGCATTTTATTGCTCATTTGTGTACAAAAGGAAAAAAACACAGTTTGTGCATATGAGAAAAAAAGAATAAGAAAAGGTGTTTTCTTCAAAGAAAATCATTTTCAGTAGGGTGTATGGTTTCCACGGGCGGCCAGCAACGTTGAACACCTTTGAGGCTTGTACTCAATGAGGCTATTAATGACGAGTTCGGGGTATTCTGCCCCACTCTTCCAGAAGAGCTCTTTCCAGTTCTTGGAGAGTTTGTAAGGGTTGTTGACGGCCAGAAACTCGTTTTCCTAGAGCGTCCCAAACGTGCGCGATTGGATTCATGTCTGGAGAACATGCTGGCCATTCCATTCGAACGATTCCTTCCTCGAAAAGGAAATCCTCCACCAGGTTTGCACGATGTGGCCTGCAGTTATCGTCCATTAAAATGAAATTATCTCCGATTCCTGCAGCGTAAGGGACTACAATAGGTCTGAGGATCTCATCCCTATATCGGCGACTAATCAGAGCTCCATCTCGAATGATGTAGAGGTCAATGCGCCCGTCAATGGAGATGCCACCATACACCAACACTCCGCCACCGCGAAATCTGACACTTTCGTGCACGAACGCAGGATTATTCCTACTGCCACGGTCCCTCCAGATGAAAATACGCCTATTATCCGGATGCACAGAAAAACGGGGCTCGTCAGAAAACAGAATATTGCTCCATTCATTTCTCCTCCAGTTGACATGTTCAGTTGCCCACTCCCTGCGGTCGCGACGATGCCTTGATGTTAATCTAACACATACAATCGGTCGGTGAGCATACAGACCTACAGCATGGAGCCGGTTTCGGACAGTCTGAGTTGAAATCGTGGTGCCTGTAGCCGAGCGAAGGTGTTGTTGGAGAAGAGTAGCGTTCATGTTCCGGTGTCTTCGAGCTTTAACGCTAAATACCGATTTTCAATGGGCGTTGTTGCCCGTCTACGACCTTGCCCTGGTCTACGGCCTGCACATCCACTCTCCAAAAAACGGTTCTAGATCCTGGAAATGACACTTTGTGACACTCCAATGGCTTGCGCTACTTCGGCTTGAGTTTGGCCCCTTCTAACCTACCGACAATTCTCCAAGCTTCTGAATCTGCCAAATGATTTCGCTGAGACATCGTACTCATCGAAACAAAGCAATCACTGAATGTCGATCATCCTTGTCTTCATTCTCTTTTATCTAGTTGAAAGTCAAATTTCATTCGCTGCCGCTGAAGCGACGTTTTTGACGTCGAACTCAAAATTTGCATACTCCACAGTTTGAAAACCAGAAAAATTTGCATTTGTGATTCTCTTCTTCTATTTTCGGCAAAAAAATTGCGTTTATATCTTTATTTTATATAAAACTTCAACTATCCTTTAATTGTTTTGAGCAGTGTATATACTTTTAATTATTCATAATATGTAACTTTGAAATCAAAGAAAATATCTAAGCCTGAATCGAAATAGATGCTATAGTATTGAAAAATATTTATGGGATTTGAAAAAATATCTAATACTAAATTTTTTTAAACGTAAATTATAGTTTTGCTGGTTTGAAGAGATTAAAGTTAGTTTTTTCAGCAAAAATGCATTTATATCTAAATATTTACATATTTGTATGTATAATTGACCATTTTATATAAACATTTTCAAAATAAACTTAAGTTTTTAACATATGAATTCTATAAATAAAGATGGATACAACAATCACTAATTCAAAATCATTAAATCACTTCATTTTTTTATTCACTTACATTATCAGCGCAAATATGCATATAGATCAGATTTTAAAAAATTGAAATTATTAAAAGAAATTCTATAAAATACTGTTTTATTATTATTGGCTTTCGCGTATAAAGAAAGCAAAACTTTTTTTTTTTGCAATTTCTTAATTTTCTGAATAACTTTAAAATTACAAAAATACATGCATATGGGCAATGCAAATGGGTTAAACGACTACCACAAAAAATAACTTTATTCATAAGCAAATCAGAAGTACTAAACCAAGGATTATAGTTCATCAATGAAGATGGACTCACTAGGTTTTTAAAATGTGCACTATGTTTATTGACTGCAACGAGGAAAATCAATAGATTTCAAATAAAATTCGAGATATAGCCGTAAAATCAATGCAACTAAGCTAGTACTACAAGAGATCATTTTTTCAAACTTGCTTGAACCGACCGATACTTTGATGTTATAAAGAATCAAGCATGTACACCAGTATAATCGAAACTGAAAGTTATAAAATATGTCTAAAAAATAAAAAATATCTTTATTTATTCAGATCGACCTGTTTTATTGCTGTCTGCAACTTTTTCCATATCTAAAATGACAGAAATATTTGCGCAAAAAATATTTTTCCAGACATATTTAATATACCGAAGATATTTTTTATCTTTTAGATGTATTGTTATCACTTTTAGAAAATATTACATAAATTGAATTTCATTGTCTCTGTTGTTGGTTTTTATGCAGTTTTATCTCATTGTTGACCACAACGTTACGGTGCACGTAACGTCAACATTACTAGTTTACACATTTTTGATTTTTGCCTCACATATATACTAAGTTTTAATTCTTATATAAATAACGAAGATTTTTTTTTACTACGAACTACGAGATTTTTAAAAAGAAGATTCTATAAAAAATTGTGGCTATGTAAATATCGTACTTAAATATTGTAGTTCATTTCCTTGTTTAGAGGAAAAAATAAATGCAAGTGAATTTTTGACTGTCTTAAACGCTTTTTCACTAACCTAAATTGGAAAGAGTTTTGGACAAACAGTCATAATCTATGCATATTTTATGACTTATGTGTGTAGTTTTTTCTTACCTATAATTGTAATCTACTCTGCTTTTTTAATTCAAGCGTAAATGTTAGACTGAGTAATCTAGGCAACAATTTTTAAAGTGCATAGTGCATATAATTTAGGTAAAGACTGATTTAATTAATTAAAATCTACTTTATACTGCAATACACTGTAAAAAAATTCAAGAGGTTACTAAAAATTTTTTAGTAATTTTGTATTCCACAGATTTTTTTTAGTAACCATTACAAACATTTTTTTGCAAATGAAACAAACATTTCTTTTGTAAACTGAACAAAAGAAATTAACTAACTTAAAACTGAAAACTAACGTAAAACTTCTTAGTAACTAAAATTTCTGAAGCGGGAGATATTCGGCTAAGCCGCAATAGAGGGCAGCACCAAACATTGCTACCTGCTCCAACAGGATTTTCATAATCCCTTTATTTAACGAGTACTTACACTGCATACATTCGGTGCGTATTTGGCGGTGTCCAGCATCGAGTGCGGGACCTTTCAGCCTGGAGTTCGGTGCTATGACCACTAGGCTATCACGGCCACACCAAGTGAGTTTTAGTAATAGCTATTAAAAATATAAAACTACTAACTCTATTCGTTGCTAGCTTTTTTCTAGTAATTCTTACAGATTTTCTTGTAACCGAGTAAGATTACTAAAAATTTCTTAGTAATTGCATGGATCACTAAAATATTTTTTAGTAGATCGACCCTTTTTTTTCCAGTGTAAGCAATAGAAAGTTGTTAAAAATGCACCTATGATATTCCGACAAAAGTAAATCACTTACAATAGCACATGCAATTTTATTAATAATTCTGTAGTAAAATCAAAATATTTTATGAAACGTAATTGTCACATTAAAATTTAATTAATAAATTTCTTTAAAGTACAGCTACACAATATTAAATATCTGCTATTTCAATTAATATATGTAAGTCATCATAATTGAATTTTATTATTAATGAAAATTCCATTTGAACAACTACTTAAATAACATAGTAACTTAGGAAAAATAACTTTAGGATTCAGATCCTGTAAAATACAATGATACTGAAAACTGACGTAATATAGTGTAAAATATTGTTACAGCGTATATAGGGTTATTTCGATCTTATGGTTAGACAACTTCAAACTCTTTTCTCTTAGCAAAGTCGAAAATAATTTATTTACAGATCTGCAGAACAACAGAGTCTTCCAAACTCACAAATATTACTAGATATTCCAAAATAACTGTTCAAATCTATCGAACAAGTACAAATATAGGTCGCAGAGACTCTTTATACAATGTCTCAACACTATATCACATTCAAAACAACGTAGATAAAACTCAATACATCAAGCAAACTTGCTTGGACAATCTCTAGTAGCTCACTCAATGCCTGACTGGTAAATAATAAAAACAGCTCGCATCGGCTCTCCTATATATAGTCTCGCCGCATGCGGTGGAAATTTCTACAACCTTCTAGAAAAATCCGGAAAACCACGGAACAACATTCAATGTATCAGTAGACGTAGGGGGGGTTACCATAGAGAGGGACGGGTTACCTTCGCCAAATATCGCCAAGTTTGTCGCCAACTTCGCCAAATATCGCCAAATTTGGCGACCAAAATTATTCGTCAAAAGTGACGCCAACTTGGCGATATCTTTATTATTTCGCCAAGCTGCCATAGACGTACACTGAAAAATAATAGACAAGTTTGCTTGATAACAGAGACAATGTAACAAAAACTAATATTAGTAAAGGAATTGAGCTTAATAAGATTATTTACATTATTTTACAGTACAAACACTAACTATTTACAAAATTCGTAACAATATTATGTGCATTCTTTCAACCTAAAAATAAAGTAGTATGCATGCATTGAAAGCTCTGAAATTCATCTGGGGAAAGTTTTATTATACTGTGCTAACAACAGTTTGCAATACCTTGACTTTTACGAGTGAATATTTTATTTATAGCATCAGAGGTGTAGAAATTATCAGCACAGATTAAAATTTGAGATTTATTTTAAATATAAATAAATAACTATTTCCTAATCAAATTTTACCTTTTCAGTTACCAGTTTAATTACTGATTAAGATAAAATTAGATTTATTAGAGTTTATTAGAATTCAAATGTCTCTTATTTAATCAGTTATATTTAACTCAGAAGAGAATCAATAAAATTTTTCTTTTACAAAAGTGATTTGTTGATTAAACACATAACGTAGTTTATTTTTATTTTAGAAGTTTCGATACAATATATAAACATTAACTGTAAACTGTTAGTTGATTAATGTAAAAAAAGAAAAAAAACTTTACGTTTCAGAATGGATAGATATTTATCAGAAGTACTTGTTTATGTTACAAAACAATAGATAGAAATAAAAGTTTCTGATTTGAATAATAGTATTTGAATAATATTATCAGTAAACTTTTAAAGAAAATTAAATATAACTTAATGAATAGTGTTTCTTAAGATTTTACATACAGTTTTTAAAAATGGATTAATCATATTATACGAGGGCTTTTATTTATATTTCTGACCTTGGCAACAAGAATGTTATTAGGCTACCGCTGACGATTTCAGTGGAAAATTTAATATGTCTAACCTTAAATTCTACAGAACGGTTTACCATTTTAGCTTGATTTGTGTTACTTGCAGTAAATTGAAAAATTCGTCTTGTCCAAAAAGCGAAATTGACTCGTAAACATTTTTGAGCGATCATTTTTCATAACTTTCGACGTGGATTTTAAAGTTAAGAGTACTTCTATGAACTTATTTATTTACAGAACGGTAAAACACGATCCTAAAGTACTGTAAAATACTAGTATAACAAATTCATTTATGTTCCATGTTCGCTCAAGGTCTCATTCCGTGAAGGTCTACCAAAATCGGTTGTGGGGCCAAAAAATATCGATGTTGTGCCTGAACTGATAAAGCAAGATCGTAATGTGACATACCGTGAGATTGAGACTTCTTTGGACGTTAGTATGACAGCCATCAATACGATATTACCAGAACATTTAGTAGTGAAAAACATTTATTCGCATTGGAGCCCGCATAACCTAGCAAACTCTCAAAAGAAAGCTTGTGTGGATTGGGACAAGAAATGTTAAACAAATAAGTTTAAGGTTCATCAAAAGTTGTGTATAAAATCTACATAGGTGACGAATTTTGGATCTATGCATATGAGCCGGAAACAAACAGCAATCGAATGTATGGGTCTTCCGCGATGGGCCAAATTCAACAAAAGTTGTTGGAGGAAGAAGCACATTGAAGCAAATGTTTGCCTGTTTCTTCGACATTACCTGTCACGTGGCGATAGTGGATTAGAGTAACGCAGAACAGTCATTTCTAAATGGTACTCGACCTTTTATTTGACAGTCTTCAAAGAAATTTGAAAAATGTAGGATAAGTAGAATAACAAGCGAGTAAATTTGTATCATGACAATGTGAACTCTCACACATCGGCTCAAACAAAGGAATATCTGAAAGGCTAAAACATCGAATTGATTGTTCATCAGCCATAGAGCCCTGATTTGTTACCCAATAACGTTTTTTATTCCCACACATCAAAAATAAGTTACGTGGATAATGATTTTCGACACCCGAAAATACGGTTGTTGCGTTCAAACGCATGTTTGGAATTACCTCCATCGGAATGGAAACAGTACTTACAAATTTGATTTAAACGGATGTAAAAGTGCATTGATCCTCATGACGAATACATTGAAAAAAAAATTCAATAGTAATCATAAATATTTGTGTTTTCATTACTAGACCAGAAATATAAATAGCAACCCGCGTATCAGTTAAAAAGACAGAATTATTTCAAAAATATGAATGTCATTATCATGTTGCTTTATTACAAAGTTTTATAGCTATGCTAAATCAAAACGCTTTTGCGAGCATATTCCGCCTTTTTTCAATATAATAAGTATTTTTAATCTTGAAAATTGACGTAATATAGTATAATAAAATACACGTCAAGGATCACATGAGATGAACAATTTACACTGTAAAAAAACTTCAGAAACTTTTTTTAATATCTGGGGCAGCTACGGTGCATGTAATTTTCAAAAACGTTTCTGAGTATTTCTGAAACGTCTTTTTGCGAAATTCAGAAACGTTTTTGACTCTTTTGGAATTTTTAAATAAACATTAAAATTTCTGAAATAGTCAACAATGTTTCGGAATATTACAGAAAGTGGTTTTAAAAATACTCCAAAATGTGTTTGAAAATTACATGCACCGTAGCTGCCTCATATATTAAAAAATGTTTCTGAATTTTTTTTATAGTGTAATGCATACATTTTCTTTTATTTTCTTTCGCCAATTTGCAACTGTTTCGGGCAATTGAAACGGAGGATTTTTTTTACAACATTATCAGAAAACGTTAGCACATAAAGCATCTTGTATGTTTATTATTTTCAATCTGGTTGTATAAATTAAATTCTGGTAAAAACATTTGAACAATTCTCGAAAAAACCTAATACGTTTAAAATAAATTCATATAAAAATCAACAATCATATAATTTATACTTATAATATTAGTTTTCATATCGTGGTGAGCAACAAAACAACATTTAAAACTAATATGTGCTTCTATACATTTAATTGCATGCTTTAAACGGTTTAAACATAAAAATATAGCTCATAACAATAGCTTTTTCATTGATTACAGTAAACATATTTGCTGCATTTCTGGGAAATTGTGAAAATTTTGAATTTTAAACACACAAATATTCGTAAGTAAAATTTAAGAAAATTCCATAAAAATATGTTGCTATCTGCGTCTAAAATAATTTATCTATAAAGCTGGGAAACAGAGCCATAAAGAATGCGGAAGCACCTTGATGTTATAATAAACCATGTAGTCGATTTTCATGGATCATATAACTCCCATTTTCTGCGTGCGTTATAGAACCGAAATTTTATATGCGAAAATTTCATTAAAATATAACGAAACAGTAAAATTTCTAAATTTGAATACTACTTAAAGATTGCACTTTGCTTCTAAAGATAAAAGCGCCTGCACACAATAACATCGTTCTCTTGGGATTTTTAATCGCTTTTTTGCAGTAAAATAACACGATTTATTGAAGCGTTAAAAAATATGAGACGGATATCAGTACGTCATATTGTGACATAAGTGCCCCATTATTTTGTCATAAATGGGTGAAATTATTTATATATGGCATTGTAAATCTCCGAAAGTGCGTTTCATCTTAAATCTATATTCACAGAATATTGAAACACGTAAATTAACTTTAATAACGTAATGTAATTTTACTAATAGTTATTTTAGATTTTGTGCTAATTTTTCAAAAGTAACTCAATTTAAACAAATTTTTAACCGTGTCCAAGTGTTTAGTTCTAAGAAATATATTAAATATAGCCTTTTGAATGTTTTGTAACTTTTGAAATCTAATCTTACAATTAGATTATGTATAACCACCAAGATAAATATATATATTTTTAATATACTAATTTACTTTAAAGAGATGAAAAAAGCTTGTATTAATGTAAACTTGAACGCATTAATATTTCCTATCTATATATAGTTTTTATTAACCCTTTATGCCCCGATGGTACAATAGTTTTTTATCAAGAATTAAACACGCTCACGAAATTCATTCGCAATGATACCTATAGAAACTATAGTAAATATATACTTTCACCATTACTAAGGAGTAATAGCAGTTTTCGTAAACGTAAATTTGTTCACAAAGCTATTTTGTTGTGTATGGATATCCATTTTGCTTCCATTTTTTTGTCTGACAAAGTATCACTTACTTTTACTTGAAAACATACTAAATTTTAAAGTTAAGGCTATCATACTTTTCTTCCTTTTTAAAACAAATGACTTGATAATACTAAATATTAAATATACTAATACTTATACTAAAAAATAATAATTTTAGTTTTAGATACGTGAATATTCATACTTCTACTAAGCGTAATACCAACTTTAAAGAAAAATGTCCAAGCCGGGGATCGAACCGGAAACCAATGGAATAGCGTTCTAAGTGCTCTGCCATTTAAGCTACGAGGACTATTTCGATCGACACAGGGGTTCAATGCCCGGCTTGGACATTTTTCACTAAAGTTGGTATTACGCTTAGTAGAAGTATGAATATTCACGTATCTAGAATTTGAGGCTTAATTTCACTACTGAAAATTTAATTGCGAAATTGATTAATATCGTAAATATATCTATCATTTTAATTTTGTTCACTTTACGAAACTTTTTTCAAAGAAGTCTTTTTGATTATCGTCGGGAATACTTTGAACAGGTTTTTTACTTGAGGTGCATAAAAAAGTATGTAGGTACTACGTACAACGTCTGACAAAGCATCACTTATTTTTGCTTGGAAATTCCTAAATTTAAATGTATGTCTATCATACTTTTCATTACTGTTTTAAATATATCACATTAAAATATGTTACAGTAAAAAATAATTTTCATTTTGTTTACTTCACGAAATAGTTTTTTAAACATTAGTTTGGATTACTTTCTTCAATACTTTGAACAGGATTTTTATTGTTTGAATATACATGGTGCATAAAACCAAATAGTTACTACGGATACATGTGTGTTAAACAGGTGGATATTTATACAATGTAGAAAAACGTATTGTATGATTTATGTATTGTCGTACCTGTAGATCCATTGCGGCTGTTTCAAAGAATTTGTGTCATGAAGAGATCCTACGACGAGATCCGTGAATGTTTGAAGTTTGAACTGGCTCTTTACCCAATAGCCGTTTTCGAGGAAATTGGAATGAGTAAAACAAAAAAGTCATCCTTATTCAACATCTTCCGTTCCATAGATGTCCATCCTGTTTTTGAAAGAGCGAACTACATTGTTGATGGAGGATATCTGCTTCATCGAGTAGTCTAGCATCAAAGTGATTCTTTCTGGTTTTGTGATAAATATGTGATGTATGTTGAAAAACACTACAGTCGAAACAGTATCCTCGTATTTGATGGTTATAGTAATCTTCAGAAGAGTGACAAAGCCATGGAGCAATTTCGTCGTTGCTCGAAAACATCAGCAGAGGCATCAACAGAGATTCTTTTTAATGAAAACATGACTGCGACAGTTCCTCTTCCACGCAAAAAACAAAAGTAGGTTGATTTATTTGCTCTCTGAAAAATTTAAATCCATCAGTGTATGTGTCAAGAATGCAAAAGACGATGCGAATGTCCTCATTATTGAAACAGCACTCAAGACCGCAAAAACTAGCAAAAATGCCACTGTTATTATTGGAGAAAATATTTATTTACTGGTAATCATGACTGTCGAACTCCACCAAACTTGGAATTTTTTCCATCAAGCCAGGTAAAGGCCAGGTGGAGGTTTACTCTTCAAGAAGTTTGGAAGGAAGATATAGGGAATACATTTTATTCCTCCATGCTTTTTATGGCTGAGATGGAACATCTGCTATTTTTCAGAAAGGAAAATCAACAGTGATGAAATTAATACGAAAGCGTGCAGATTTACAAGATGTAATAAAAATTTTCAATCAAAATAAAGTTTGTCGTACACTAAATTGCTGAGAATGTCATGAACATTTTTCTGTGCATTTATGGTGCCTCTTCTAAGGAAAAATCTTTAGATGATTACCGGTATGTACACTTCACCAAGTCAGTGACAAAGAATAAAGCGGTCAATTTAAATTACCCTACCTCCTACTTCAAGTGCAGCAAAACAACATTTATTCCGAGTATATTATCACGAGCAGACATGGCTTGGTAATGAATTCTATCCTCAGGAATGGGGTTGGGTTATAAAGAATAATTTTCTAGTTCCCTTACGAACAACCCAACCACCTGTCCCAGATTCGCTTTTGAACATGATTTTCTGTTTATGTTCCAAAGGTTGCAGCAGTGCGTGCGGATGCCGAAAATTGAGTCTACACTGTTCTATAGCATGCGAAAATTGTTATGGAAAGTCTTGTTTAACTGTTGCACAGTGGAGGGGATGTCTGATAGGGATATCATAATTGGCAGCAAAGAATTAGACGTAACAGATGTTCATGATCAAGAACAATTAAAAAGAAGTATCTGTATTTTAGAGTAGAAAAAGGTAAATATAATAAACATCTTCTTTATAAAGTAATGTTTTATATGTTCTATAACGTAATGTCTAATGTAACGTTAATAATGGATGTTTAGATTTAAAATGAAAGAAAAAAAACTCATTAAAAATACATACATGAAAAATTTGATTTTTTTTTAAATATATAAAAACTCTAATAACTCTGAAACTATTAGTCGTATCACCTTGATTCTAGTTTCATTCGATTCAGCGTTAAAAAATACATTAAAAGTGATATATCACTTGTCTATATAGCTTAATTAATATTTTGCTCCCTTTTCCCCCTAAATGCCCCCAAAAGGGAGGAAGCGTACAGCAGAATCGCTCTGTGAAAAAAAAAAAAAACCTTTAGTAAAAATTTTTCCGAAGGAAAATGCTAAAGTGACTGGACTATAGGCTGCTTGAGATAGTACTTTTGAACTCTAATAAATCATTAGCAGCTCTTCCATATTTTCTCTAAAGAAGCTAGGCATTTACAACAGCAACATTTAAAAGATGAAAAAAATGCGCATATACCAAGATATATTTCTTTGATAGTGAAGATAAAGTGCCACAAGTGAATCTATCAAGACCACACCTTCCATGTGGTTGTTATTATTTGCACTGAGTGTGCCCAGGTCAAAATTCATGCTCGTACCAGCAACGAAAACATGCTAGTCATTGCTATATATTGCTTTGTCTGCTAGATTTTCTGCTATTATATGCTTGAAATTGGTAGCTAGCATCACATGCTATATAGCTAGCTTACACAGACATAGCATGGCAAGCTATGTACAAGCACCTTATGCTTATTTGCTATTCAAGCTTCTTCCAAAGCATACAGAGGTAGGTACCTTAATATGCTGTAATGTGCTCTTTTATGCTTGCCAGCATAATATGCTAGGCAATCAGTTTAGGGACAAATAGCATGAATAGCTATGTTCAAGCATATTATGCTTATTTGCTGTTTAAGCTACCTTAATACATGCAGAGTTAGGTAACTTAACATGCTATAATATGCTTTTTTATGCTCGCCAGCAAAATATAATATGCAGTCAGTTTAGGGAGAAGTAGCATGATACGCTATGTACAAGCATGTTATGCTTTTTTGCTATTTAAGCTTTCCAAAGCATGGAGAGGTAGGAACTTAAATCTGCTGTTATATGCTTTTTAGTGTTTGCAAGCATATGCTATGCAGGGAGCTTTGGCAGAAAATAGCATGGCGCACTATACGGAAAATTAACTTACCTTTTAATTGATCTTTTAACTCATCTTTTTCTTGGTGTTAAATTACTTTAACTTACTTGAAAATTATATATTTACTATGTCTTTAAGAATAGGGGTAAAATAGATTTTTTATAGAATTTAAAAAGCTGGGCAGGAAGTAGAATAGTTGTCATCACCATGTGAAAAAAAAACGCTGCTTCATGAACTCGCTAGGATAAAGTTCTAACACACAAACTTTAAAAAATATTAACAATTAATTTTAAAAGTCCCCCCCCGGCCCCACCAAGGCAGAGAGGTACTGACTTCTCAAGTGATAGATGGCAGGTGCTGGGTTCGAACCCAAGCCCGGCCGTCTGCCTAACCGTTCGGAGTTTTCGTGGTATTCTTCGAACTTTGCTTAAATACGGGCTAGGTTCCCTTAGAAAGACCCCCCACGAAAGGCACCTCTCCCTGGGCCTATATCCCTCGAGTAGATAATCGGCCGAGACAAAATAAACCAAATCCCCCCCCCCCCCCACCCCTGATTAAAATGAATGGAAAATCACATCTGTACATTCTCTTAGTATTTAATTCTTTTTTTAGTTACTCGAAAAGATTAAATTTTCTATGTTTATTAAAATAAGAAGGGGAATATGCGCTTTTTAAATTTCGAAATCAAGAGGCATTAGATCTTCGGGGTACCACAACGTAAATTCAAAACTTCATTCGGTCACCCGTTTGAGATAAAATTTTAACACATAAATATAAAATAAAATAAAAATTAATTTCCATGGATGATTTTGAGAAATGCGAGTCTTCCCCATCATAAAATTCTTAGTCGTTAATTTTGATAGTGTTTAATTATCTAAAATTATTTAAAAAATAATAATAAAAGTGTTTTTCAAAATCCGTAAAAAATAAAATTTAGTCACTTAAATTTCAGTATTCAAAAAGCACTTTTTCATTTAAGAAATATGTTCATAATAATCGATTTAAAAATATCCATAATCCATTCCACCCCCCCCCCTCTCCTTAAAAATCCCCACCTTAAGCTGAATTTACCTGATATTTATTCTATCAAAAATGCACTTAAAAATTGTTTATTTCTGCGCAAAAATTAATTCAGAGTATGTTCAATTTATTTATAAAGCAAAGAAAATTATTTCAATATTAAGGTTGAATTATATAATCAACCCATATTCTAAATATTCATTTACTATTAAAAAACTCTTACAATAAATTAATCTTATTGATTAAAACTTAGAGGAATTTTAACTACATCAAAATATTGACGCACTGTAAAATTAGCTTCTACAGCCATCAATCGCAATTACAGGGTTTTAAAAGCAAGTCCCCACTGGCAAGGTCAGTAACGTGCGCGTCTCCCACACCACAGGTAATGAGTTCGATCCTTAGCCGGGGGAGAAAATCTGTAACAGTTTCTCCCGAAAATATCCATAGTTGCTTCTGGAATAGTCAATACCAGCGTCTTTTTTTTTAACTAGCAACTGATGCTAGGAATTTAATGCTAGAATAGCAAAAATTAAAAGTAGATGATGGTAGAAAAATAATGCTAGACTAGCAGAAAGTACAAGCAAGTGATGATCTTGATTGCCTGCTAGGCCAGCAACATATTCAAGCAACACATGCTGGAATAAGTATGCTAGCCAAGCATTAAAGTGGGCCAATACACACCATGAGCTGCTGGTATTTCTGGTATAACCAGCAAATATGTTATGGTAGTTTATGCTATTTCACTTGCTGGAGATACAACAATTAATGCTTGCCTAGCAAACAAATACCAGCAGGAATTTTGACCTGGGTGGTCTGTATATTTTTTCAATAGACTTAGTGTCAGATTTAAAATGTTTTTCTTTATTTGTTGGTTCAATTCCAGAAAAAAAGATGACACCACGTGCACAATACCTTTATCAACCCATCGAGTCACTGTTATGTTGTCTTCAGAGAAAATTACAGAAATTGATCCCGTTACAACTTTTATAAGAGATCTGGCATTTTCTAACATTTTCTCTGCTCTCTTCATTCTAATAGCTCGAATAGTTCCAACAAAATAAATTGCCGTATTTCTTATAACATACACAAAAACTAATATATACATAATTCTCCCTTTATAATTTACATTGCATTTTATTGTTTTCTGCTTTTTAAATTTGCATGTACAGCCTCAAATGAGGTTTGCATGCAGAGACAGCTGTAAATGCTACAACTGCATGGTAGTCTCATTTGAGGACCCAAACTAAAACATCCTTCAATCCTTCCAAAACTTATTTAAAATTCACATTTTTTTCTTATTGTAATCAAAACGATGTGAGAAACATGATACATATTTTTACTTACTTGTTATGCTCCTTTGTGTGATGGAATACCCTTTTTAAATCCGTTATTTTAGCATGCATGACTTTTAAAAAAAATGGCGACTAAAACCTGTAAAAAATAAAATGAAATGCATGTGCATATTCTTCATTCTTTCCAAAAGATGACTTTGGTTGCATACTAAAATACTATGCAATTGAAAATCCAAACAATTAGGAATAAATATTTTTAATTTTTTTTATCGGACAACCTCATATGAGGTTTGAATGCACGGGAGGATTAAAAAGTACGCTGAATAATAAAAAAAACTGAAACAAAATAAAGAGAAAACATGGATCAATCTCGTAATACACTGTTGTCTTCAAATTATCCAAGCGTCGTTTTGTCTTTTTTAATATAAAAGGATAGATGATTTACACGATTTTATTTGGTCGTCCTTTTTTCATTGGTTTTAATTCTATTTTTTCAATTGTTGATATTATTTGAATAAGAATGTATTTTTTTTTGTTTGAGTAATATTTAAGACCTCTACAATTAAGAAATTCTGTATTGTTTCCTACAAAATGTGACAACGAATTAATTGCATATGTTTTAATTATCTGGAATAAAATGCTTAACTTACTAAATACATTTATTATTTCTTTTAATGCTATGTGGACGAAGTCACGTGTAATAGCTAATGGTATGTAAAAGAATCATTGAAATAGTACCAATGTAGAAATAACGTTGTAAAAATCATGAAATTTGTTGATCGGTTTTGAAAAAAAAACACAAATTTCGTCAATCAGCTTTGTAAAAATCACGAATTTCGTCAATTGGCTTTGTAAAAATCGTGAGTTTTGTCGATTGGCTTTGTAAAAAATCGTAAATTTTCTCGATTGGATTTGTAAAATTCGTGAATTTTGTTAATCGGCTTTGTAAACATCATGAATTTCGTCGACCAGCTTTATAAAAATTGTGAATTTTGTTGATCAGGTGTGGAAAGTTCGTGAATTTAAATCGATTTCATAAAAATCCTGAATTTTATTGATCAAGTTTGTAAAGATCGTGAATTCTCTAGCTCGGTTTTGTAAAAATTATGAATTCTGTCGATCGGTTTCGTAGAAATCAAAAATTTGGTCAATCAGGCATGGAAAAATTGCAAATTTAGTTGATCAGATGCAGAAAAATTGAGAACTACATTGACGAGGCACAGAAAAATATTGTTGATCGGCTGCTTCTCACTCCTTTGTTTATAAAATTCGCATTTCTTTCAGCACTAGCCACTTATGTTTATTTTTAACACTTTTAAATCAAAATTGACTCTCCTGACTAACGTCAAGGAATATTATTACATCTTGACAATAATCCTTGATATATCTGTTATATATACAAATGTAAAAACTCCTGATGTATCCTTACTAACTGAATCAATTATTTTGACTTGGTAAGCGAACTTAAATGGGTAACCCCCCACTCCCCTCTGACATCATGTTTGTTATACGATTATAGGACACAGATCACCTCCTCAAAATCTAATTCTCTCTATACAATTGATGTGGCCCTCTACCACCTAGACATATTTGTAAATTGGCCCTTCTCTTGAAAAGATTGTGCACCCCTACTATAGATATCAGTAAATGTTATTTATTTTTAATGCTGTTCCGTTATTCTGCACAGCATGTCTTTCTTAATTTTAGAAAGCTCCATGGAGGCTGAATCATTTCATATATTGTCATTGCGCAACAAGATCTCTATTGATTCTATGATAATGATACGTAAAGAAATTCTTGATGGATAAATTATCATAATATTTAAAAAATAAATTTGTAAAGATCCTATTTGTGTTATAATATGAATCAATCTGTAGCATTTTTGTTGTATTTGATGTCTGGTCTTCGATCCTAATTTTTAGCTTTTTATACGCAATTTGTATATCAAATTGCTCTGTTTTTAAATATCTCTTCAAATAAATCAATACTTTTCGGTCAGCTGGGCTCCAGTGTTATACATGCATATTTATGTAATATATATATATATATATATATATATATATATATATATATATATATATATATATATACATATACAATAAAAAAAGACACCGTAAGTGAAAATTTTGTTCAGTCTATGACCTGTCATGCCTTGATTTTTATTTCTGGGGTCTAATGAAAAGACTGGCTTATGACATCCTTGTTGACAATGCTGAGGAGCTGATTGCAAGAATCGCAGTAGCTGTCGGAGAAATTCGAGATATGCCTGGAGTGTTCGAGAATGTTCGGATTTCCATGCGCTGGAGATGTGAGGTGTGCATTGTAGTCGGTGGCAGAAATTTCGAACATTTACTTTGACTCATATACCTTTTGCTTTTTTACAAGTATTAATAAAACGATTTTTCACTTAGGGTGTCCTTTCTTTATGGTACTTCTGTGTACATCACCACTCCAGGAAAGCATTTCCGACTCCAGATTGCTATATTATTTCGAGTCGTCAGGATTCACACTATCTCTCTTCGGAGTTCTAAAACGTTTAAAGTTTTAGCGTTTAACTGCGTTTAACGCGTTTAACTGAAACACCCTGTATATATGCGTGGGTGTATACAATATATTTATAGATATATATGCATGTATACATATGTATATGTATATGTATAAATAAATATGTATGTATAACACTTCAGGAAAGCATTTCCGACCCCCGATTGCTATATTATTTCGAGTCGTCAGGATTCACACTATCTCTCTTAGGAGTTCTAAAACGTTTAACTGAAAAACCTTGTATATATGCGTGGGTGTATACAATATATTTATAGATATATATGCATGTATACATATGTATATGTATAAATAAATATGTATGTATAACACTTACGCCAGGCTAATTGAGAAGTACCAATAATTCATCCATTTAAACAGTGCCTGCTTCAACGCGTTTATCAAACATTTCTGCATGATAATACCCATTTAATATATATATATATATATATATATATATATGAAAGGATAAAACCTAAAGCCTTTTTAAAATTTAAAATTAAAATTCAAAAACTTAAAGATCCCAATTAATATTTTTAACTTTAATCTAAAACTTAAATGTTCCTTCTTACATTTATTACTTTCAGAGATCATTTTTGGATGTTCTTTAAGATTAAAAAAGCTGACGTAAACGCAATTCTTAATTTGTAGAATCAGCATTCAACCCTGGAAAACCGCGCCTAACAACGTCATACTGCCCAGATATTTCTTAACCAATTAAAATTAGAGTAACACCCATTATTTAGTATCGCGACCTGGTAAAAATAATGCGAATTAACGCCCTTTAAATAGCGGGAGCGCCTAAAATAAGTGGCTTTTTTGACCTAACACTTGCCTAATAAAATGCTGCCCAAAGAAACGAACTTTTAAAAAGAAAGCGTCAAGTTCCAGGGTCCTGGTTTCTCCCAGAAAATCTGCCAAAAAGGATTAATAAACCAGGCCCCAAGTGAAAATACTGTGTCGTTATTTGTCTCTCAATCACACCTCATGATTCAACAAAAATAACGGCTAATCGATGGTAGAACACCACAATCGTTCCCCGGCCATTCGGACGATTGATTCGGAGCGATCGCCAAAGTTCTCTCCCCGGCACTTCCACGCTGGACGCGACGGATCTCTGAGCCTCATCGCCTGAAGGCACGCATCTCTCCACGACTACATCCCTCTCCTCGATTGATGACGGTCCCACGAACGTATGGCAAGACTCGGGTTCCTTACAAAGTGTCGGCAGGATAAAAACCTGACAAGCGAAACGAAACCTGGAGAAATCGCTCTGCTTCCAGGAACGTAATCGGCGGATACAAGCGGTACCAGATGTCCTCTCAGTCCGAAGACTAGTGCCGGAATACGGCATGATCTTTCGCCAAAACGCGATAACTACGATTGTGTGGTGTGACGTGACTTTCGTTCTGCAAACCCTGTGAGTGCGCCGCGCTCCTATCACCTGTGCAAAGATTTTGTTTCAAAGGGAAAGGAGAAGTATCTCGTATCAAACTCCGATAGTTTGAACATTTAAAGAGAAAAAAGAAAGAACAGAATGTGCGCGTGTATTTTTATTTTTTTTCCGTTCCATTTTTTTCTATCAATCGCGGATTATTGTTCAAGGTAAGATGTTTTATTTAATATGAAAAGTTAGAAGGAGCAAATTCAGGCATTTTATTGAAAAAAAAAAGTAAAGTTGATTTTTTTTGTTTGTACTTTGTGTTATTTTAAAAGTTATTTTTAGTATGTAGTTAAGATTTTAATCATAGAAAAAGAAGAGTGAACTAATAATGAACATGATAAAATATTTTTATTTTATTTTTAATTTTTACTGTAAAGTTCGTTTTGCATTTGTTTAGTTCTGCTCCTTTCAAGTTGAAAAAGATAAATAGAATTTATCTTTTAAATTAAGATTCATAATTTGAGTTATAAAAAATGATTTAAATATCAGGTTACGATTATTTTACTATTATATTTGGAATTATTTAATGTTATTTGTATGTGTTACTATGTTGGAATATATTATGATTTTGTGAGATTTTATTTGTAAACATCATGAGTACTACCCCACCATCAGAGAAAGTAGGCGACCCCCCAAAAAATGATGATGTGGTTCCCGAGACTCCAGGAAAGGAAATTAATGCAGCAAATTCTCAGTCCTCGGGTAATAGTGAAGGCACATGACGAAAAGATCCCGAAATTTTGCCATTCTCTACGGGCTCGAAGATGTTATGGATTCCTTGGCTGCGATACTTTGAGTCAGTTTGTGTAGAGGAACACAAGAATGATTTGTGGAAAATCCGCAACATCCAAAAGTATCTAAAAGATACCGCGCTTACCTTATATATCAACAACTGTCTTCATGTCCTCCATTGGTCAGAGTTAGTGTTATTGTTCACCGAACATTACACTACTCCTGATACACTATCATTGACAGATTTCTCCCAGATCAAATTTAAATTTGGAGGTGACTTAAATGAATATTACCACCAAAAAACTAAAGTAGCACGCACTTTAGGTTTAGATCAGCGTTTCATTTTGGATGGTCTTACTGATGGACTGCCAGTAGAGATGAAACAGTTGGTAGTGACAAATGCGCCTGCGGATGTCAATGAATGGAGAGAATTAGTATTTAAATTAAGTAAATTGCAGTTAGACCAGAAAGATAAAACAGACAGGAAGACTGAGCCCAACCCTCAGCATCCCCCTCAATATCGACAATGGAAACCTTTTAAATCCCATATTGACCATGGACAAAATTCCTACCGACCATGGAATTATCGTGTCCCAAACCAATCACCTAAATTTCGACATTTTAACCCAAACCCACAAAGAAATACATTTAGACCGATGCAACCAATTCCCCCAAGATCTATGCAGACCGATCAACAACGCCCAAACCTACATTATCAGGCCACGTTGCCACCAACGCCGTGCCGGGTTTGTCTAAATGTGGGCATTTCGAATGCTTATCATTAGGTGCGAGATTGCCCTTTTCGTAAACAAACGCTGAATGTTACTGCCCTAGCACCAAATCCAAGTGTTTCAACCCATAATCTAGATCAGACTGATAATGAGTTTCAACAAAATACAGAAGAGAGCCAATGACAATTAATAATACCCGGGTATATCAAAACACATAATGGATCCAAACAAAAAATGAACAATTGTCAAACAGCTACTCATGTGAAAAGTGAAAACTCATTACCATGTTTGATAGATACAGGTAGTTCTATCAGTGTAATGCCATATCATTTAGCCCATAAATTTAATCTAAAACTATCTAAAGTTCAAAAGAGTATCTCAGTCGCACAAACTCAAGGTGTTCTAGCTTTGAAAGAAAAATGCCTTGTCAGTTTGCAATTAGGACAAATAACTCAAACCATTGAACTGTTTATAATTCATAACTCTTTACCATATGTTTTAATTGGGATACCACATTGTGAATTGTTTAGATTAAATATTGATTGCTCTAAAATGCAAATCCATCAAAATAACAAAAAAATATCACTTATGCGTAATATTTCAAAAAAATCATCCCACCATACTTTGCATTTGTCAGAACCATATATCCACCCGCTAAAAGCAGATATCCAAAATGCAGAGATATTTGAAGAAAATTTTGAACCGGAGTTGTTTGAAACCTCTGACCATGGGCCCAAAGTTCAGTTGGCTAAAGAACAACTACCTGCTCTTCTCGCCAAATATGTCTGTATTTTTGCAAAAGATAAGTACGATGTAGGCTGTGTGAATATAGAACCCCAAAGAATCCATTTAACCTCTGACCTTCCCGTTTCACTTAGGGCTTACCGTACATCACCCAAAGAAGAGGAAGAAATCCGAAACCAAGTCCAAAATTTGCTACAGGCAGGAATCATTAAAGAGAGTTGTTCCCCTTATTCGTCGCCTGTCACTTTAGTTTACAAGCGCGAAGAAGGGAAGAAAACTCGTTTATGTGTAGATTTCAGAAAATTAAACGCTATTACCAAGACAGACGCAGAACCCCTACCCCGAATTGATACCCTTTTGGATAAATTAGCACAAGCTAAGGTCTTTTCCACTCTCGATTTGGCCAGTGGATATTGGCATATACCTATCCACCCTCGAGACACCGAAAAATTGGCATTTGCGACCACTTTCGGTTTATTTGAATGGTTGCGATTACGTTTCGGATTAAAAAACGCACCTGGGATATTCAACCGCACACTCCGAAGAATCTTTAATAAGTACAAAATTAATTTTGCCTGTAGTTATTTTGATGATGTTATAGTATTTTCTCAAAATGAGGAAGAACATTTGATGCATTTAGAGACATTATTTAATATTTGTGTCCAAGAAAACCTGAAATTAAAGTTATCAAAGTGTAATTTTGTTAAATCAACAATTAATTTCCTTGGTTATGAAGTTTCTAATGGATGTATTACCCCTGACAATCCTAATGTAGAAGTTATTAAGAAATTAAAACCACCAACCAATGTAAAAGAGTTGCAACGCTTTTTGGGATCTATTAATGTCTATAATAAATTTATTCCTAAGTATGCCGAAATTAGATATCCTCTCAACCAATTGTTAAAGAAAAATGTCCCCTATGTATGGGACCAAAATTGTCAATATTCTTTTGAGAAACTAAAACAGGCTTTGATTGAAAAACCTATCTTAAGATTGTTTGATCCCAAAGTGCCTTGTGAACTGTTTGTAGATGCCTCAAGTCTTGGAGTAGGGTGTGTTGTAAAACAGGTAGATGAAAAGGGAAAATTACACCCAATAGCATATCACTCTAGAAATCTTCGAGATTATGAAAAAAATTATGCTATAACGGAATTAGAATGTTTGGCAATTGTGGATGCCTTGGATAAATTTTATCATTATTTACATGGTCAAAAATTTGTCATCCATACGGACCACGTGGCACTTACCTGGCTCAAAAATGTTAAAAATTTAAGAGGACGTCTTTTCCGCTGGTCTCTCAAACTTAGTATGTTTGACTATGAAATCAAATACCAAAAGGGCTCCACTAATGTTGAAGCTGATATGCTATCAAGACAACCTGTTTCAGAAAATGTACATCATGTTATACATCTCCTTGACTTGAATGAAGTAAGAGACAGCCAGAAAAAGGAAAATGTAACAGCAGATAGTAAAAAATACACTGAAGTAAATGATGTTGTTGTAATTAAAAAGAAAAGTTTGTATAAGATTGTTGTCCCCATGTGTTTACGGTTACCCCTCTTAGAAAAAACCCACACACAATTTGGCCACCCTGGTATTTATAAAATGATAAATTTAATTTCCCCACAGTATTATTGGCCTAATATCAATCAGGACATTGAAAATTTTGTAAAACATTGTCATACATGTCAAATAAACAAAAAATGTAAACAAAAAAGATTTGGCATGCTACAATTGATGCCCCCAACAGATATACCTTTTGAATGCTTGGCATTGGACTCTGTTGGCGGATTTAATTACTACAATTCTACAAAAAAATATTTGCATTTGGTGGTTGACCATGCAACTCGCTATGTGTGGGGTTTTCCTTCAAAAAGTGTAACTACTGAAACTTATACAAACATTTTGAAACAATTATTTCAACTACAAATACCAGAAAAATTGTTAACTGATAGAAATGGAGCATTTACAGCTACTAGATTTAAGAGATTTCTTCGTACTTACAATGTTAAACACAGATTGACAAGTAGTCACCACCCCGAAACGAACGGAAAACTTGAACGCCTAAATCAGACTATTGTAACCAGATTAAAGTGTAAAGTTAATTCTTCTTCTAAGAAAGTACCCTGGACTAAATTGTTAGATGAAGTCTTAGTTGAATATAACAATACTCCTCATTCTGTAACTCAATTTACCCCTAGTTATTTATTGTTAGGAAAATTGCCATATGATCCTCCTTTGCCAAATAATAGTTATTATCCTCCAGTTGATAAAGCTAGAAAATTGGCTAAAGAAAGAACAATTGCTTACCATAAGAAAAATAAAGTCCGCTATGATGCTCGTTTTCTTCCTGTAAAGTTTAAAGTTGGTGACCTTGTAATGTATGAAGAATTCCATTATCCTAATACCCGTAAATTAACTTCCCCATATTCTGGACCATACAGCATTCTGAAACAACTTTCTGAAGTCACTTTTGAAATCGATAAACCCAGCCCTCATTTTAAGAGAAATTCTGAAATTGTCCATTCATCCAAGTTAAGATACTACCATTCTCCTCAAAATCTCAAACTCAACCATGAATAAAACCCCATCTATCTCTTTCATCTTTCAATTTTTTTTTTGCTGTTCTATCGTCCCTCTATCATTAGTATTTGGAAGAGGACCCAGCTGGATGTTTAACCCTCAACCCCCAGCGGTAAAGGATGAAAGTTACAGTTGAAACGCACTGTTAAATTAAAAAAAAAATGTTATTAGTATATGATGAAATGTGTTACGTCAGTAAGGGTCCTCCACTCCTTGACCACCCGTCTTTAGCCGGACTGTTTTCCCAGATTCTCTTTCCAGGTTGAACGGAGAATCTGGCAAAACTGCTTCGCTTGCCCTTTGTAGGTGAATGTCAGTTTCCCACTTTCCTTTTCTATAGTGCAAGTGGCACGTTTTTTTTGGGATGACCTTTCACCACAAAGTATTAAAACCCATCTCCCACTAACACTGGGCATGGTGAAAATTATAGCAAGTTTATATTTTTACTTAGTAGCTATAGTTTTCAGAGGTTTGACATTTTTGTATTTTGGAGTTAGCCTCGAATTAAACCTAAAGCTGGATACTGTACATTGTTAGAAAAGGTGCGACCTAAGAATTAAGTAGAAAAAAAAAGAGTTTTAATAGTATTATAATTAGTATTATGTTACATAGTGTTTTATTATATAGTGATTATATTATATAGTGTTAAAATTGTGTTGTGTTGTAATTACTTTTGGTGATATTTCAGTGTCAACATACAGTATTTTCGGAAAAATGTGCATTTATTATACAATTGTATTTTGCTGATAATATTGAATATCATATTTTTTGAGTATTTTGCTATTTTTACCCATGTTTAATGTTAATAACTTGTGTGTGTTTTAGTATTTTATTTTTGAATATTTTATTATATTATATAGTGTTTCAATTTTACATAAAGAATGTTTCCAAAGGACTTTCCTTCATAAAATCTTTCAACCAAAGGAAACATCAGACATTTAGAAAACTGTTTAGTGGGGAAAAAAAAAAGTTTATTTTTTAAATGTTATGTTTTTTAGTCAATATGTGTTTCATTATTTTAAGTGTTGATATTATGATTTTGGTTAATGTTTATTTTTTGTTGTCCTTCTCGAGAATGTCCCTTAAATGCTGCAGCATTATCTGTCACATTATTCATAGCATTATCCATAACATTATTCGTAGCATTATCAGTACCATTATCCATAACATTATCAGTGTTCATGTTATTCAATTCCAAAATATTGACAAATCTTTTGTTGTAATATAGTGTTTTTTATGTAAAGAATAATGTTTTCATATATCCTTTTTCATGTAACCTGTAAATAATGTAGAAACTAGGTCCAGCTGGTTTGACGTTGTAAAACTGAAGAAAAAAAACCACTTAGTAATAAGGAAGAAACCCAGGTAAAATATTTAGGAGAGCTGAGACCCACAAACCTTGCAAGAAAGATCTGTGGCTCTTGTTTTAGTGGGGGGGGGGATATGAAAGGATAAAACCTAAAGCCTTTTTAAAATTTAAAATTCAAATTCAAAAACTTAAAGATCCCAATTAATATTTTTAACTTTAATCTAAAATTTAAATGTTCCTTCTTTTAACATTAATTCTAATACTTAAAGCTATTTTGCCCCTGTTAATGTTCTTTCCCAACCTAACATTTATTACTTTCAGAGATCATTTTTGGATGTTCTTTAAGATTAAAAAAGCTGACGTAAACGCAATTCTTAATTTGTAGAATCAGCATTCAACCCTGGAAAACCGCGCCTAACAACATCATACTGCCCAGATATTTCTTAACCAATTAAAATTAGAGTAACACCCATTATTTAGTATCGCGACCTGGTAGAAATAATGCGAATTAACGTCCTTTAAATAGCGGGAGCGCCTAAAATAAGTGGCTTTTTTGACCTAACACTTGCCTAATAAAATGCTGCCCAAAGAAACGAACTTTTAAAAAGAAAGCGTCAAGTTCCAGGGTCCTGGTTTCTCCCAGAAGATCTGCCAAAAAGGATTAATAAACCAGGCCCCAAGTGAAAATACTGTGTCGTTATTTGTCTCTCAATCACACCTCATGATTCAACAAAAATAACGGCTTATGGATGGTAGAACACCACAATCATTCCCCGGCCATTCGGACGATTGATTCGGCGCGATCGCCAAAGTTCTCTCCCCGACACTTCCACGCTGGACGCGACGGATCTCTGAGCCTCATCGCCTGAAGGCACGCATCTCTCCGCGACTACATCCCTCTCCTCGATTGACGACGGTCCCACGAACGTATGCCAAGACTCGGGTTCCTTACATATATATATATATGACAAGAAACGCCTCCACTCACAGAAAGTTCATTGACACTTTGGGGACAGAGTAAGTTCCTTGGAGAGATTGCATTCACTTATTAACATATGTGACGTATTATAATTAATAATGCATTTTGGTCAAATTTTCAATGTCATAAATAATAATTTATTGTTAAACATTAATTTCATGCTCAAATATATACAGCTCATATTCAAAATATTAGAATAATTACCTTTTTTTTAGAAATTGAAAATATCGTTTGGTAATTTAATGTCTTTTAATGAAAATATGCAAACGATATTTTTATTAAGAACTTATTGTTGATTAAACTTACTTGTTATCTTAAATTTAGTATCATTTTTGAAAAGATTAATTGCAAAAAAAAATTATTTTGAAAAGTCAAAATATTAGAATATTTATTCAAGTGGTTCAAAATATTAGAATATTTCACATTAATTCTCCTTTAATTATTACCAATTCTTAACTGGTGGCATCATTGATTAAATTCAGACTATTTTATTTAAAATCAGAATTTTTTTTTTGCAGTTTGTTTCTTTTTCGTCTTAAAATGGGCCGTGTGAGTGATATTCCTGAATCTACTAAACTTCGTATGGTTGATTTGTATCGGCACGGTAAAAATCAATGTTTTATAGCGAATTATTTACATTGTTCGCAATCGAGCGTTAGTAAAATGCTAAAACAATATTCACAAATTGGAAAATTTCAAAATAATCTCCGAAATGGTGGCCGAAAACCAAAAACATCTGCTAGAGATGATAGGAAACTGAAGCGCATAGTTAAGAAAAACCGTTTTAAAAGTGTGCGATTCCTGCACCGAAAATGGAAAGAAGAAGGATTTGAAGTTTCTACATCGACAACATTAAGACGTCTCCATAAATTTAAATTTGAATCTCGTGTACCGAAAACAAAACCTCTCATGACTGCAAGACAAAAGCGTATAAGATTGAATTGGTGTAAATCAAGACGTTTATGGAGCAATGAAGATTGGAAAAATATATTATTTAGTGATGAAAGTATGCTTTGTGTTTCATATGGTAATCAAGGTATTCGAGTTTGGAGAATGAAGCAAGAAGCATTTGATAAAGAATGCCTTAAACGTTCCGTAAAATTTGCTGCTAGTGTCATGGTTTGGGGTTGTATGAGTGCAGAAGGACCTGGAAAGTTATGCATCGTCTACGAAAAGGTTAACTCTCTGATATATCAAGAAATTTTAGAATATTACATGATTCCATCATCAGAAGATTTATTTGAAGATGATTTCATCTTTCAACAAGATTTTGCTTCACCGCATACCTCGGTGTCAACTAAGAATTGAATAGGCCAACGCAACATTAAGGTACTTCCTTGGCCACTAAATTCACCAGATCTTAATCCCATCGAAAATTTATGGTGTATAATGAAGAAAAAACTTCAAGAAAATCCTCCTTCAAGTAAAACTGAGTTAGTGGCACGTATAAAGTCTATTTAGGCTAATATTGATAGAAGGGGATGCTACAAAATATTAACTACCATTTACTTCATATTCATAAGGTAATATTGTTGCGTAAAATAAAATATTCTAATATTTTGAACCAATCTAAATTTTATTCTAATATTCTGGTGTGTTTAAGGAAGCTGTATACATAATTTATTGTGCTGTATTTTATATTTTATAAATGTTAAAATCTTATCTAAACATTCCAGATTTAATTTATAAGAAATTTAATTGCATTTACTTAGTATAAAAAAAAATAAATGACAAATAATTTTTTCTTATTACTTTTTCTGAATTATTCTAATATTTTGAATATGAGCTGTAATTTATTTTTAATAGTATATTGAATATTAAGATAATAGTATCCCGAAATTTTGTCTGACAGCTCTAGACCCCTAAGCCTTTTAATTACCACTTTTCGATGATTTTAATGTAATCATTTTTTTTTTATTTGTCCAGTTTTAATAACTTGATTATTGAGATACAGGGTGTCTACACTATAAACAAAATCTGTAAAGTTACAAAGATTATTGTAAACTTGTATTCCAAGAACTTTTCATTCAATCGTAACAGCAAAAAATCATGTAACCTTCCTTGGTTACATGAAATTTTGCGTTAGCGTTTTATGAAAAGTTCTTGAAATAGAACTTTACAAAAAAAAAATTTAGTAACTTTACAGATTTTATTTTGTACAGTGTAATTTTAACAGAGGCCAATGGCAAATCCTTTAACCGTTACTCATAAACATATAGTTAAAATTTCGGAAATGGTTTAAATGATGTTAAGAAATATTATAGCATTTAGCTTTTATCAAAATATTTCTTCAGAAAATACGAAATTTAAATTTTTATAAGGCCCCCGGATCCTACAACTGATATTTAGTAGAATTTTTGTATTACACTGACAAGTAAAACAAAGTCCCATTATAGATAAAATTGACTAATATTTGTTGGAGTATATTTCTTCCTGTAAATTAAAGGACATTCACAAATGTATTAGAAATATAATTTCGTCAGAAATATGAGAAAAAATGATTGAAAATGAAATTAATATTGTAATATAAATTTAAAATATTTAATAACTCAAAAACATTAATGCAAATCACACAATTGGTAATAAACATTTAAGGAAAAAAATGGAATTTTTGTAAAAAAAAAATGATTAAAATTAACAGTTTCAATTACTTATAACATGATACATATTTTAAAATGTTAGTAGATTACATTAGTCATCAAAAGAAGGGCTTGTTCATGTTTTTTAGCTTTTGATAAATGATTCCTGTACATTCAGTACTGTTGAATCCAAAATTGACCATATTTTTTACCATCACTTAAAGATATTTTGCAAATCGTCAATTGTAAAGTTAAAAAGCGAAAATTTTATGCTTTAAAATAGATGTGATTATTTTGTTTTTAACTATTGATAACTGATTTTTATACATTTTTTACCGCTAAATTACCTCTATTTTTCATCATCACGTCAAGATATTTCACAAATTGTAAATTTTAAACATAAAAAGTTCAAATTTAAAATTGGACCACTTCATCCCACTCATCGAGCTATTCAGCTGTTTAGCTGTAATAATCCCCATGTAAGCCAGAATATTAAATAATTTATTGAATAAAATAAAATAAAATAAATTATATATTTTTTACAGCATCATATTTTCGCTACATTCTAACATTGATTTACGATTCGAAAAAAATATTCTAACATTTTTTAAAAGGTTGATTTACGATTCAAAAAAAATATTCTAACATTTTTTAAAACGAAGGTCATTTTCAGATTAAGTGCTAAAAAGTACATAAAAATCAATTGCCGAATGTTAAACATTGCCATCTCCTTTATTTTATAGTATCCATTTTTTAACATTATTTATAAATTTATTATTTGAAAAAAATGACATGACGATTTGAAATTGAAGTAATTTTCAGATTCAATGATAAATAATCAAAATAGTTAACGATCGCAATCTTGTACACGGTAAAAAAGAAAAAAAAATGTCAATTTACATCACCGAGAAATATCCAGTAAATTTACGGAAAATGTCAATTTTATTACATATACGGTAATTTTTCGAAATTTTTTGTGTTTTACGGACAAAACATGTTAATTTTATTGTCCGTTAATATGAGACTAAAGTCCGTTTTTTACGGATATTGTCTGAAATCTCTGCTACAGTAAGATTACTGCAGCAATTTTTTATAGTGTAATATCTAATTTAATTTTTTTCCTTAAATTTCTTTGCGGTAATTAGACAAAAATTTTAATGCTCTTGTAAATTAAGTAGAAATTGCATGATAATTACCGAAAATTATAACAGTATTATCGGATTTACATCAGTATGCATAGTTTAATCTTGATCGGATATTTAAAAGAGAGTACAATTTTTTAGTACATTTCGAATTTAAATTCAAATTTTGAATTATGTTTAAAAAACTTACGTATTATTGTCGATGTTTAATAAAACCTCGTAAAAATAACATAATTTTTGCTTAAAGAAATCAAGTAAAGAAATCATTACAAAATAAAACATATGTTAAAATACAATTATAATAGCCACTCTAAAACTTAATATTATTTACATCAGTAGTAAACTCTGACGATTTTTTTTCAAAGCGCAAATACATACGTAATAAGTTCTTCGAATATTTTAACCACTTGATATATGCCATCTCAAAGCAAGTCAAACTCATTTATGTTCACATGCAAAAAATGATATAAGTCATGCATATTTAAAGTTTCATAACTCAGTCAATTTTAATGTAAAATGAACGGGACTTACTTTGAAATACTTAAAATGAACGGACTAAATATAATTTATAGGACCAAGAGGTTATAAAAATTTTAATTTTGTAATGTTTAAAGAAATGCAGTTATCGACCCAAATATACTTCTTTATCTCACTTAAAAGATTGTTTTTAAATTAACTATATGTCTATGACTAACGGTTTAGGAACTAGCCGTTGCCTCTCGTTGAAAGTGGACACACTGTATTAATGATCGTATAAAAGATATTTAAATGACTTTCATTCAAATGTTGGCCTATTTTACCTGCAATTAGGCAAATGTATGTATAGTTAAATATTTTTTTTTCTAACTAAAAAATGTTTCGATGTTTTTTAACATAATTATATTTTACGAATCCCTGTTTACAACAATAGAATGCCAAAATATTTTTTACCCCAAAAAACATATTAAATCTAAAATTTAATCTAACGACAATTAAAACGATATCGGTAAAAAACGGAAAAAAAAATAATGTTGTATTGCCAATGCAATTCTCAGACAAAGAACTTTGAAACTGATTATTAAATAGCGAAAGATACACTTTGATGGCTATAATAAACAGGTAAATTGATATGCTGTGAACATAAAGATTTCTTTTGTGTGTGTCACAACTGATACAGTTTATATGAGCAGGTGCCATTAAGATATAATAAAACATCTAAAAGCGTAAATTTCAACTCTCTTTAAAAATAAATTACGTGTTTTATCTTTCTGAAACAGAAGTGTCACGATATAGAACACTGTTCTTTTACGCATTTTTAAAAGTAATTTAAAGGAATTTCAATATTAAATAACTCACGGGTTAATTTTAAAACATCGTGCAACATCATTTTTTTCAAAATGATAACTATGAGATACGAGACGTTTTGTAATAATCTTTAATTTTGATATCTGGTATTTCTGTTTACACAGCAAATTGATGAAATACTTTTACAACACTAACTAAACTCAATAACTAACACTTCAAACTAAAATAGTTTACGATTGTCTTCGGAATATGTATGTTGTGAATGTGTTATGCATTGAAATTGATTGTGCCAAGGAGTGTTAAAAATTAAATATGTTTTTTTTCAGAAATGCATTATTGATATTTTTTGGTAAAAATAAATCAGCTCACTCCGTAATCTCTTACAATCTGTTTTTCTATTAAGCAAAGTGTCTCTTATTTCATTTTTAAAATTGTGTAACTTTAAAGGAACTATGTAAAAAATGTTTTACATGTGTTGCTTTGTAGTGCTATGTATGGTGTAATTGTATGGTGTTTACAATGTGTCGTTAATTTGGTGGTAAAGTTTTATGCAGTACAGCACTATTGTAAGAAAATATTATATCGGCACTATTTACAACAGCATTTCAACACAATTAGCAACACTAATTTTAGACCACATTTCCAGATAGCAACATTTTTGCATATGTAAAGAACCCCTTTCTTGATAGATACACTTTGCAACATATTTAGAACACAATAACAACACTAAAAAACTTAATGTTTAGGAATTTTCTAATTAACAACGCAGTAATGTGTTGTAAATTTGGTGACAAGATGTATTCTAATTTTTGTTTGTTTCCTTAAGGCATGGTGACGTCACTGCGATGTCGTTGTGAAATCACACTGTGACTTTGTGACCATCTATCATCGATGTGATGTCACGTGATGTCGATGTGAAGTCACAGCGACTAAAATGTGAAGTCGTTATGGACGTTTTATTATGGTCGTTATTTTATTTATTAAAAAACAAAAACATATTTTCCACTTAAGATAGATTGAAAACATCTTACTTTTAGAAAAACTGAAATTGACTGTACAAACATTTTACATTTATTAAAAAATTTGAAAGCGAACAATGAATAATATTATTAACAATCTACGCTACTCGCTTAAACACTAAAATAATAATATTAATAACGTAGTTAGTAGCAAAATTATTGGAGATTTTTTTTCATCACTTAGCCTCTGGCAAGTGGATCATACTAAAGGGCTATTCCATGCGAATTTGTTTGTCTGTTACATACTACGATTTTTGGCCACCAGTATTTTAGAGCGGGAAAATGTGATTTATTTTATCAAACATATCTCATAAATTGAATAAAGCAAAGTGAGCTTTTCGGAAAAAAATGTGGCCAACACGCATAGTGATTTTCAGCTGTGTAACAGACAAACAAGTTCGCATGGAAGTAGCCTAAAGTATAATTTTTAATAAATTCCAAATGATGACTGGAATACAAAACCAGTATTTTTTATAAAAATGCTCTTTTGCTGCTGTTAGTAGTCAGTTTAGAGAGAAATATTAAATGTAAACAATTTATATTTGTAATTTTATTGAAATAAACGGTTTTTACTTATGATATGTACGCATACATTAATGTTTTGTAATGCGGGATGTTATGGTTCAAAAAATTATGGTAAATGTGTAAGTTATGCTAAAATTATAGATTATATTTGTATTTTATATCATTATTGGATATTCGATTTTTATGTGATAAAAAAATTGTAAATAAAATTTTTCTATAATTCTGTAGATTGTTTTGCGAAATAGCAACTTATGAGGTTACCATGAATTCAGAGTGTTGAAACATTATTTCGAGAATATGCTTATTCATTTATATATGTACACAGAAGTAAATATTTACATGTATTGATATGATTTTTGTATTGCCGTACCTGGAGATCCATTGCGGCTGTTTTCAAAGAATTTGATTCATGAAGAGATCCTACGACGAGATCCGTGAATGTTTGAAGTTTGAACTGGCTCTTTACCCAATAGCCCTTTTCGAGGAAATTGGAATGAGTAAAACAAAAAAGTCATCCTTATTCAACATCTTCCGTCCCATAGATGTCCATCCTGATTTTGAAAGAGCAAACTACATTGTTGATGGAGGATATCTGCTTCATCGAGTAGTCTAGCATCAAAGTTATTCTTTCTGGTTTTGTGATAAATATGTGAAATATGTTGAAAAACACTACAGTCGAAAGAGTATCCTCGTATTTGATGGTTATAGTAATCTTCAGAAGAGTGACAAAGCCATGGAGCAATTTCGTCGTTGCTCGAAAATGGCATCAACAGAGATTCTTTTTAATGAAAACATGACTGCGACAGTTAGCCAAGAAAAATTCCTCTACCACGCAAAAAACAAAAGTAGGTTGATTTATTTGATCTCTGAAAAATTTAAATCCATCAGTGTATGTGTCAAGCTTGCAAAAGATGATGCAGATGTCATCATTATTGAAACAGCACTCAAGACCGCAAAAACTAGCAAAAATGTCACTGTTATTATTGGAGAAGGTATTGATTTACTGGTAATCATGACTGTCGATCTCCACCAAACTTGGAATTTTTTCCCCTCAAGCCAGTTAAAGGCCAGGTGGAGGAAAAAATTTACTCTTCAAGAAGTTTGGAAGCAAGATACAGGGAATACATTTTATTCCTTCATGCTTTTTATGGCTGCCATGGAACATCTGCTATTTTTCAGAAAGGAAAATCAGCAGTGATGAAATTAATACAAAAGCGTGCAGATTTACAAGATGTAATAAAAATTTTCAACCAAAATAAAGTTTGTCGTACACTAATTGCTGAGAATGTCATCAAAATTTTTCTGTGCATTTATGGTGCCTCTTCTAAGGAAAAATCCTTAGATGATTACGGGTATGTACACTTCACCAAGTCAGTGACAAAGAATAAAGCGGTCAATTTAAATTACTCTACCTCTTACTTCAAGTGCAGCAAAACAACATTTATTCCGAGTATATCACCACGTGCAGACATGGCTTGGTAATGAACTGTATCCTCATGAATAGGGTTGGCTTATAAAGAATAATTTTCTAGTTCCCTTACGAACATCCCAACCACCTGTCCCAGAGATTGAACATGTTTTGAGCATGATTTTCTGTTATGTTCCAAAGGTTGCAGCAGTGCGTGCGGATGCCGAAAATTCAGTCTACACTGTTCTATAGCATGCGGAAATTGTTATGGAAAGTCTTGTTTAACTGTTGCACAGTAGAGGGGATCTCTGATAGGGATATCATAATTGGCAGCGAAGAATTAGACGTGGCAGATGTTCATGATCAAGAACAATTAAGAAGAAGTATCTGTATTTTAGAGTAGGAAAAGATAAATATAATAAACATCTTCTTTATAAAGTAATGTTTTATATGTTCTATAATGTAAGTCTAATATAACGTTAATAATGAATGTTTAGATTTAAAATGAAAGAAAAAAACTCATTAAAAATACGTACATGAAAAATTTGATTTTTTTAAAATATATAAAAACTCCAATAACTCAGAAACTATTAGTCGTATCACCTTGATTCTAGTTTCATCCGATTCAGCGTTAAAAAATACATTAAAAGTGATATATCACTTGCCTATAGAGCTTAATTAATATTTTGCTCCCTTTTCCCTCTAAATGCCCCCCAAAAGGGGGGAAGCGTACAGCAGAATCGCTCTCTGAAAAAATACCTTTATTAAAAATTTTTCCGAAGGAAAATGCTAAAGTGACTGGACTATAGGCTGCTTGCGATAGTACTTTTGAACTCTAATAAATCATTAGCAGCTCTTCCATATTTTCTCTAAAGAAGCTAGGCATTTACAACAGCAACATTTAAAAGATGAAAAAAAATGCGCATATACCAAGATATATTTCTTTGATAGTGAAGATAAAGTGCCACAAGTGAATCTATCAAGACCACACCTCCCTTATCAACCTTACCTTTATCAACCCATCGAGTCACTGTTATGTTGTCTTCAGAGGTAATTACAGAAATTGATCCCCTTCCAACTTTCATAAGAGATCTGGCATTTTCTAACATTTTCTCTGCTCTCTTCATTCTAATAGCTCAAATAGTTCCAACAAAATAAATTGCCGTATTTCTTATAACATACATAAAGACTAATATATACATATTTCTCCCTTTATAATTAATAACATTGCATTTTATTGTTTTCTGCTTTTTAAATTTGCATGTACAGCCTCAAATGAGTTTTGCATGCAGAGACAGCTGTAAAAGCTACAACTGCATGGAAGTCTCAATTGAGGTTTCAAACTAAAACATCCTTCAAACCTTCCAAAACATATATAAATATCACCTTTTTTTTCTTATTGTAATTAAAATTATGTGAGAAACATGATATATATTTTTACTTACTTGTTATGCTCCTTTGTGTGATGGAATACCCTTTTTAAATCCGTTGTTTTAGCATGCTTGACTTTTTACAAAAATGGCGACTAAAATCTGTAGAAAACAAAATGAAATGCATGTTTATGTTCTTCATTCTTTTCAAAAGATGATTTTGGTCGCATACTAAACTATTATGGAATTGAAAATCCAAACAATTAGGAATAAATATTTTAAATTTTTTTATCGGACAACTTCATATCAGGTTTGAATGCACGGGAGTATTAAAAAGTACGCTGAATAATAAAAAAAAAAACTAAAACAAAATAAAGAGAAACATGGGTTAGTCCCTTAGTCAATCTCGTAATACACTGTTGTCTTCAAATTATCCAGGCGTCGTTTTGTCTTTTTTAATATAAAAGGATAGATGATTTACACGATTTTATTTGGTCGTCCTTTTTTCATTGGTTTTAATTCCTTTTTTCCAATTGTTTATATTATTTGTATAAGAATATATTTTTCTTTTGTTTGAGTAATATTTAAGACCTCTACAATTAAGAAATTCTGTATCGTTTCCTACAAAATGTGACAACGAATTAATTGCATATGTTTTAATTATCTGGAATAAAATGCTTAACTTACTAAATACATTTATTATTTCTTTTAATGCTATGTGGACGAAGTCACGTGTAATAGGTAATGGTATGTAAAAGAATCATTGAAATACTACCAATGTAAAAATAACTTTGTAAAAATCATGAAATTTGTAGATTGGTTTAGAAAAAACACAAATTTCGTCAATCAGCTTTGTAAAAATCACGAATTTCGTCAATTGGCTTTGTAAAAATCGTGAATTTTGTCGATTGGCTTTGTAAAAATCGTGAATTTTGTCGATTGGATTTGTAAAATTCGTGAATTTTGTTAATCGGCTTTGTAAACATCATGAATTTCGTCGACAAGCTTTATAAAAATTGTGAATTTTGTTGATCAGGTGTGGAAAGTTCCTGAATTTTTTTTTATCGATTTCATAAAAATCACGAATTTTATTGATCAAGTTTGTAAAGATCGTGAATTCTTTAGCTCGGTTTTGTAAAAATTATGAATTCTGTCGAGCGGTTTCGTAAAAATCAAAAGTTTGGTCGATCAGGCATGGAAAAATTGCAAATTTAGTTGATGAGATGCAGAAAAATTGAGAACTACATTGACGAGGCACAGAAAAATCTTGTTGATCGGCTACTTCTCACTCCTTTGTTTATAAAATTCACATTTTCTTTTCAGCACTAGCCACTTATGTTTGTTTTTTAACACTTTTAAATCAAATTTGACTCTCTTGACTAAAGTCAAGGAATACTATTACATCTTGACAATAATCCTTGATATATCTGTTATATACACAAATGTAAAAACTCCTGATATATACTGACTAACTGAATCAATTAGTTTGATTTGGTAAGCGAACTTAAATGGGTAAACCCCCACTCCCCTCTGACATCATATTTTTTATACGATTATAGGCCACAGATCACCTCTTCAAAATCTAATTCTCTCTATACAATTGATGTGGCCATCTACCACCTAGACATATTTGTAAATTGGCTCTTCTCTTGAAAAGATTATGCACCCCTACTATAGATATTAGTAAATGTTAATTTTTTTAATGCTGTTCCATTATTCTGCACAGCATGTCTTTCTTAATTTTAGAAAGCTCCATGGAGGCTGAATCATTTCATATATTGTCATTGCGCAACAAGATCTCTATTGATTCTAGGATAGTGATACGCAAAGAAATTCTTGATGGATAAATTACCATAATATTTAAAAAATAAATTTGTAAAGATCCTATTTGTGTTATAATATGAATCAATCTGTAGCATTTTTGTTATATTTGATGTCTGGTGTTCGAGCCTAATTTTTAGCTTTTTATACGCAATTTGTATATAAAATTGCTCTGTTATTAAATATCGCTTCAAATAAATCGATACTTTTCGTTCAGCTGGGCTCCAGTGTTATACATGCATATTTATATAATATATATATATATATACATATAGAATAAAGAAAAGACACCGTAAGTGAAAAATTTTGTTCAGTCTATGACCTATCATGTCTTGATTTTTATTTCTGGGGTCATATGAAAACACTGGCTTATGACATCCCTGTTGACAATGCTGAGGAGCTGGTTGCAAGAATCGCAGTAGCTGTCGGAGAAATTCGAGATATGCCTGGAGTGTTCGAGAATGTTCGGATTTCCATGCGCTGGAGATGTGAGGTATGCATTGTAGTCGGTGGCAGAAATTTTGAACATTTACTTTGACTCATATACCTTTTGCTTTGTTACAAGCATTAATAAAACGATTTTTCACTTAGGGTGTCCTTTCTTTATGGTACTTCTGTGTACATCACCACTTCAGGAAAACATTTCCGACCCCAGATTGCTATATTATTTCGAGTCGTCAGGATTCACACTATCTCTCTTAGGAGTTCTAATACGTTTAACTGAAACACCCTGTGTATATGCGTTGGTGTATACAATATATTTATAGATATATATGCATGTATACATATGTATATGTATAAATAAATATGTATGTATAACACTTGCGCCAGGCTAATTGAGAAGTACCAATAATTCATCCATTTAAACAGTGCCTGCTTCAACGCGTTTATCAAACATTTCTGCATGATAATACCCATTTAATATATATATATATATATATATATATATATGACAAGAAAGACCTCCACTCACAGAAAGTTCATTGACACATTGGGAGCAGAGTAAGTTCCTTGGAGAGATTGCATTCACTTATTAACATATGGGACGTATTATAATTAATAATGCATTTTAGTCAAATTTTCAATGTCATAAATAATAATTTATTATTAAACATTAATTTCATGCTCAAATATATAATTTATTTTTAATAGTATATTGAATATTAAGATAATAGTATCCCGAAATTTCGTCTGACAGCTCTAGACCCCTAAGCCTTTTAATTACCACTTTTCGATGTTTTTAATGTAAAAATTTTTTTTAATTTGTCCAGCTTTATTAACTTGATTATTGAGATACAGGGTGTCTACACTATAAACAAAATCTGTAAAGTTACTAAGATTATTGTAAACTTGTATTCCATGAACTTTTCATTCAATCGTAACAGCAAAAATTCATGTAACCTTCCTTGGTTATAGATATAGAACACTGTTCTTTTACGCATTTTTAAAAGTAATTTAAAGGGGTTTCAATATTAAATAACTGACGGGTTAATTTTAAAACATCGTGTAACATCATTTTTCTCAAAATGATAACTATGAGATACGAGACGTTTTGTAATAATCTTTAATTTTCATATCTGGTACTTCTGTTTACACAGCAAATTCATGAAATACTTTTACAACACTAACTAAACTGAATAACTAACACTTCAAACTAAAATAGTTTACGATTGTCTTCTGAATATGTATGTTGTGAATGTGTTATGCATTGAAATTGATTGTGCCAAGAAGTGTTAAAAATTAAATATGTTTTTTTCAGAAATGCATTATTGATATTTTTTGGTAAAAATTAATCAGCTCACTCCGTAATCTCTTACAATCTGTTTTTCTATAAAGCAAAGTGTCTCTTATTTCATTTTTAAAATTGTGTAACTTTAAAGGAACTATGTAAAAAATGTTTTACATGTGTTGCTTTGTAGTGCTATGTATGGTGTAATTGTATGGTGTTTACAATGTGTCGTTAATTTGGTGGTAAAGTTTTATGCAGTACAGCACTATTGTAAGAAAATATTATATCGGCACTATTTACAACAGCATTTCAACACAATTAGCAACACTTATTTTAGACCACATTTCCAGATAGCAACATTTTTGCATATGTAAAGAACCCCTTTCTTGATAGATACACTTTGCAACATATTTAGAACACAATAACAACACTAAAAAACTTAATGTTTAGGAATTTTTCTAATTAACAACGCAGTAATGTGTTGTAAATTTGGTGACAAGATGTATTCTAATTTTTGTTTGTTCCCTTAAGGCATGGTGACGTCACTGCGATGTCGTTGTGAAGTCACACTGTGACTTTGTGACCATCTATCATCGATGTGATGTCACGTGATGTCGATGTGAAGTCACAGCGACTAAAATGTGAAGTCGTTATGGTCGTTTTATTATGGTCGTTATTTTATTTATTAAAAAACAAAAACATATTTTCCACTTAAGATAGATTGAGAACATCTTACTTTTAGAAAAACTGAAATTGACTGTACAAACATTTTACATTTATTATAAAATTGGAAAGCGAACAATGAATAATATTATTAACAATCTACGCTACTCGCTTAAATACTAAAATAATAATAATAATAACGTAGTTAGTAGCAAAATTATTAGAGATTTTTTTTTCATCACTTAGCTTCTGGCATGTGGATCATACTAAAGGGCTATTCCATGCGAATTTGTTTGTCTGTTACATACTACGATTTTTGGCCACCAGTATTTTAGAGCAGAAAAATGTGATTTATTTTATCAAACATATCTCATAAATTGAATAAAGCAAAGCGAGCTTTTCGAAAAAAAACGGTGGCCAACACGCATAGTGATTTTCAGCTGTGTAACTAACAAACAAGTTCGCATGGAATTAGCCTAAAGTATAATTTTTAATAAATTCCAAATGATGACTGGAATACAAAACCAGTATTTTTTATAAAAATGCTCTTTTGCTGCTGTTAGTAGTCAATTTAGAGAGAAATATTAAATGTAAACAATTTATATTTGTAATTTCATTGAAATAAACGGTAATGTTTTGTAATGCGGGATGTTATAGTTCAAAAAATTATGGTAATTGTGGAAGTTATGGTAAAATTATAGATTATATTTGTATTTTATATCATTATTGGATATTCGATTTTTATGTGATAAAAAAATTGTAAATAAAATTTTTCTATAATTCTGTAGATTGTTTTGCGAAATAGCATCTTATGAGGTTAACATGAATTCAGAGTGTTGAAACATTATTTCGAGAATATGCTTATTCATTTATATATGTACACAGAAGTAAATATTTACATGTATTGATATGATAATTTCTCAATCAAAGTATCCTGAAACAGAGGAATTTTCTTAATTTGAATACTTTTATGCGATACTAGCAGCCTTCGCCCACTGCCTTGGTCGGGTTTCTTTAAAATAAATTTGTGTGAAACAAAATGCATCTAGCAAGGATTGTAAAATGTAGAAAAAAGTGATAGCTAAATATCTAATCAAATAACCATAACCGTTGTCTTATTAGTATAATCTCACATTATTTATTTCAAAATATATATTGACGACATAATACATAGCTCTAAAATCAATATGTTTAACTATTTTTTAGTAGATTTGCTATCTTGAATTTCGCGCTTCTACCTATAACTGCTGCAGAAATATAACGAAATGTCCTAAAAGTACGACCCCCCCCCATTAAATCCTCTTAGGTGGGGGTTTCTAAAATAGATAAAATACATATTGATTTTAGTAAATAAATTGTAACTAAAATCAGAGGGAAATAAAAAACAAGAAACCAAAGGGATACTATAAGGCAATCATATTAGTGGAAAAGTCATGTGACGGTGTTCCCTGATTACAAAAATTAGAAAAGACGTGACTATGTATAAAAACATAAAGGGGTTTAAGTATCAAAAATTAGAATTTTTAGCAATTTGTACCAAAATAGGCAATTAAATAAGATTTATAAGTTCACCTTGGGATAAAAACAGGAACTAAAAAGTTGATGAATGAAATATTTTTTTATCGATTTTTTCTATGTTATTTAAGTTTAGTACAATAGTTTTCATATTATTAAAAGACATTTTGCTTAAATACGTGAAACGTAACCCCAGGAGGGGCGTAATATGAATAACTAGTCACATGGCATTCCAACTATATGTCACATGAAGAATGTCGGATAAATTTAGAAAAATACTCTCATATGGGTCAAACTTAGAGGAGGGGCTTGGGAGGTCTGTAACATAAAATATTAATCACAGAACTTTACAATGATATATCACATGAATGGTGTCGGAAATGTTGAAAAAGTACACCACTGGGTTCCAACTATCGAGCCCCCCCCCCCTCTCTCTCTCTCTCTCTAATTATTTTTCAGTAGATTTGTAATATTTAATTTCGTGTTCCAACCTATAACGACTTCTAAGATATTGAAAGATGTTCAACAATTTTAGACCTCCCACCTTCATTTAATCTCCTTATGAGGGGAGTTTTCAAAAATCCCTTCTTTGTGCACACTTACATCATAGGAAGTATATTTCCCCAATTTTCATGCTTCTAGATTCAGTAGTTTTGGTTGTGCGTTGTTTATCAGTCAGTCAGGATATATTATTTTATATAAGTTTAGATACAGTTTTTTTTCTTTTTTCAAACTTTTGTAATCATAGCAGATTATGCAGACAGTAGAATGCCTTTCATTTCAATTTTATGACTGCGGTATGGAAAGGTCCACTTAATGTCAATGTATTTAGAGGTGAATTTAAGAACATTAAAGGAACTTGAAGTTACAACTATTAGTTTGATCATTGAAAAAAAAAAGATTAATTAAAACAAATCATGTGTAGCAAAACAGTCCTATTAAATTTTTGTGCAGTCAGCACTGCTCCTCAAGCTATGATAAGGAAATTTTTTTATCGATTTTTCATCAATTTCCCCTAAAATATTTGAATGTAAAAGGATCATTTATTTCAATAGTAACAATTTATTAAAATATATTTTCAACAGTTACATTTTGTTATAAATATGTGTTGAAGTTATGTTAACCATTCGGACAAACATTACACATTTTATTTTCCGTCGTTATTTAAACTAGTTGTGACGGTGAAAAGTATTTGTAAATCATAAAAGTGTACGTTTAAGGTTCTTTTGTCAAGATTTGAATATAGATGTGAGTATTAAAATACGAGTATCAATAATGCATACAATACGCATATGTCATTCATTAATACATGTTCAATTTGTTTCATATTACTAACGAACACATTAAATACTATCTATAAATCATGAAACTTCGCATATTACTGCTAAAAGAAGCATATGAGAATAATCATAAGAGTTACGACACCTAAAGCATAATGATATGAATCACCAAAAGATTAGATCTTAACAATGTAAAAAAGAGTAGATATCTTATTGAAAGGAAAGATATCGGGAGGCAAGACTAATGAGGGATTACCTTTCATAGATACCTTTTTGACATTCTTTCTTTCAGAACGTTCCTTGTTAAAGTTAGAACATACATAAATAGAAAAGTAAAGATCTGGAATCGTCAGTTCAGCTGAATAAACTTTTGAAAGTACTTTTCATTCTTGTTAAAATATATTTCTGTTAACCATCTCATGCATACGGGCCTCATATGAGGACAGATAATTATTGCATTATTAAGTAAAAAAATATTTGAGCATTCATTTATGGAGATCTGATTTGTGGAAAGATAATAGCTAGCATGCAACACAATGATAAAATTATTTTAGAATGGGTCTTTCATTTATCATTAAAAATATTTTTTGTTAATAATGCAAATTATTGAAAAATAATTTATGCATGAGAGGGTTAAAATATATTCTAGCAATTAAAAATATTACCTGGGAAATATTGGCTGGGATTTTTACTTAAAAAGTATATTTTTTTAATATATTTTAAGTATTAGTTTTATAAAACGATATATATTTGTTGTAAAATGGTATCAACGTTATAATTAATATCAAAACCTTGCTCTCTTCCCTATTTAAAGTAAATTTCACAAAAGAAAATCTGTGAAACACTTGCATTATATATTAAAAAAATAAATTTACAAAGAACATAAAAACTGTTTTTTTATATTTCTACATTTATTATGGCAAATATATATTAAAAAAACATAGGTTGCAGGTTTGGACCTACGGTGTAACATAAGGAGTAGAACATAATAGACGTAAAGAGCAGATAAACTTTATCTATCACGACTGCGATTTTTGTGCTTTTTAACTATTTTTAATTTGATTTTTATGCACCTTTTAGACTTAAATCCGAAAATGACTTTTATTTTTAACTATCACATCGAATTTTTCGACGAATTGTACATTTCATTAAAAATTGATAATACAAAAAAGTGGCGAAAGTCTGATATTTTAAAATAGAAGTTATGGTTTCGTGTTTCAGATTATGGTAATTAAGCATTATGTATTTCTTTAGAATTGAATTCGAAAATGACATTCATTTTTAATTATCACATGAGGAGATTTTTCAAATCGTACATTTAAACCGATAACGTCAAAAATACTTTGTCAAAGTCTTTCAAAAAAGGTGAATATTTTAAATACATCTATAATAAAATTTTCCACCTTATGAAGCGCAAAATAAAAAAGAACACCGACATGATCCCCCCCCAAAAAAAAACCTCGAGGTGGGGCTATAGAGCTTCAAAAAACAGTCACACATGAATAAATTTGTAAGTGTTTGAAATCCATAACTATTTACACGCTTTTCTGTAAAAATGCAAAATATTAATTGGTTAATTTGAAAAGAATGTTTTAACTTATTTTATAGCACCAAATTTTTGCAATATTTCGACATATTTAAAATTTAAATAATTGCGACTCGGGAAAAAATTTCATAAGACGGTAAAAAATGTAGGTCAAGGTAGGTAAGAGCGGATGGAGCTAAAGTGGAAGATATAGTCCGCGTTCCATTTTGCTTCTTTTAAAACCATACTTCTTTAATAGCGAGTTTTATTTTTCCCTTTATTATTATTTGGCCACCATGTTTTCTTCAATTTTATTTTTTAAAATGCATTCGTAATGAAGCATGTTTATCTATTATGTACGTGGACTAGAAAAGAGACAATGAAGTAAACCAATTACCTTCCGTGATGCACACGGGACATAAATAATTTCATGAAAATAGTATCTAATTTGGATTATTCAAAACATTTTCTAGATTAAACATGTTCAAATAGTTAAAATTAGATACACCAATAGATAAACGAATAAAAAATTTCTTATGTAAAAGTTTCTAAATAGTATATGAATAAATTACATGTTTTTTTTTTTTTAAATAAATAATAAAAAATCAGCTACTTTTTACTGAAACAACATTAAAAACAGAAAAATTAAATTGATTTTTTTATGTATAAAAAAGTGTCTCAAAATCTGAAAACTATACACATAATTATTTAGGTTTTATTCTATTTTAAACTTTGAAATGGGGCCATCCATTCTTTCTATTTTTAGACTACGACATTGCTTTCATAAACAACAACAATGGAAAAAAAATAATTTGTTAATAAGAACATTGAAATTGACCTTCTTAAAAGTCATATCCCCCCTCCCCCTGTGGGGCGTGCACCCCACTTTGGGAACCACTGCTTAGATGGACTCATGTTAAAACTAAAATTAACATAATAAAATCATGTCAACAAAAAATATGTTAATTATGAGAATTGAATTTGACAAGTCATGCCAATGATTACTAAAATCGTTAATATACTTTCGACAGATAAAATCTTAAATTTCTTCATTGTATAATGAGGGATTTCTGCCTTTAAATTGTATGCAAATGAAGTATAAATAATGATTTCCCACAAAATTATAAAACAAAATATCAGGTATCTATTTCCAGTTACAATACCAAACACTATTGGCAAAACAGGATTTATGAGTTATAATGCGCATTTTTGCAGGTAGGAGATTTTCTGAAAGGAGATCTTATATACGAACGATTTCTTCTTGTAATTACTCGCTCTTTTAATAATATGTATAATAATTTAAACGCTTAAAATGTATCTAATAACTAAATAAAAAATTATATTATAAATATTTATTAATTTAAATATAAGTTTAAAATCCTTTCTTTCTTTTACGAACTGGCTATGGTTTTAAACTGCATAATGTAAATCTGTATTTCAAACTCTTCAAAACATACCAAAAATTATCTAAAACTCAGACCAAAATATCGTAATGATCTTGAAAAATGCTTTTTCATAAAATTGTTTTTTTTCTTTTTTTATTGTTATCACAGTTATATATATATTTTTTTGTTGTCAGGATGATAATGTTTCGTTATTTTTGTGACAAAATAAATGAGTGTAACATGTAAAAAATGTTTGAATCTATTAATCAAAATAAGTGTTTTCTGACACATTTACGAGAATAGATTTTGCTTAAGAGCCATTATTTTGAAATTCAGACAAAAAAATTATGTTTTGATAGTTGTATTCTTTAATTGCCTTGTTATTCTTTTATGTTGAAGTAAATCTTATTTAATGAATAATATGCAACTATGAAGCCCTGGAAAAATTTCCTCTTTTCTATAGAAAATATCAAAGTTTAAGGTTGTGAATGCAAATTTTCATGAAAAGTGTGATGCCGGTATATTTGGAGCACTATATCTCTCGCAAGCAACAACATCCCAAATTGTTTTTGCCATAAACTGTTAGTGTAACCCTACTTACTTATTAAAATTTATTTGTTTCCATGGGGAATTTTTAATTTACATTGTTATGTTGCCACAAAGTACAGTCAAATTGACGTTTTTGTCCATTTTCCGCACTTAATATCTTATTTAAGCAATAGTACCCCAAACTTTTTCTTATAAAATATGAAAGTGCACTACTAGGACAAGCTAAATAATATATAGTACAACACGGATATATTATTGCTGTTGGTAGATATAACCTGTTAAATATTCAAAATTTTCAAAATCTTTAACTTTTAAAGTAGAGTTATTTCAAAAAAGCGACACAGTTGAGTGAAAAATATGTATGGATAAATGGATGTAAAATAGTGGAATACATGTACAAAAATGTGTAAAAGAAAAAGAAGTGGGGCCTCGTGATATTTTTAAGCAAATAATTTACAAAAATTGAAAGAAAAGCAATGTCTATTATCACATTTTTCCCCTAAGACAAAATGAAACATACTACTTCTCTTTCGGAAGAGGGAACAAAAAAGGGATATTTCATTTTCTCGTAGGGAAAAAACACAGAAAGAGGAACGCGAAATGGGATTTTTCATTTTCTGTTAGGGAATAAATGTTATCAATGACATTATGTTTTTGAAAATTTTGTCATTATTAAAAATAAAAATATCCCGAGGCCCTACTTCTTTTTCTTTTCCATATTTTTGTACAGATATTCTCCTATTAAGTGACGTATTTTATTTTGATTAACTGTGGCGCTTATTTGACATTGCTTTAAATGTTGCAGAATTCGAAAATTTTGAATATTTAACAGGCTGCTTTATTTGTTAACAGCAACACTATCTGGGGACAGTACTATGTTATTTTGATTGTCCTAGTAGTATACTCTCATATTCTATAAAAAAAACTGGGGTACTATTACTTAAATAAGATATTAAGTGAGGAAAATGGACAAAAACGTCATTTTGACTGTATTTTGGGACAACATGACAATGTAAAGTTACATTGCCCCATGGAAACAAATAAATTTTAATAAGTAGGTATGGTTATGCTAACAGTTTATCGAAAAGAATTTTGGGATGTTGTTGCTTGCGAGAGATATTGTGCTCTAAACATACCAGCATTTGACTTTTCACGAAAAATGGCATTCGCAACCTTGAACTTTGACATTTTTAGGGAAAAGAGAAAATTTTTCAGGGCTTCAAAATTACAGATTATTCATCAAATATGATGTAGTTCAACGTATAAAAAAAATCAAGCAACGCAAATATACAACTATAACACTGTCTGATTTTCAAAATAAGGGCTCTTAAAAACTGACAAATAATAATTTTTTTTCTTTTATCTCAATACTTTTGATTACATTGTCAGTGATGTTTATGAATGATAAAAACAAATGTATGAAATAACAAAATCATGTCATATTATCTGAAACCGCTTTCAGCATTATATATTAAACATTGAAATTTACATCTAAATAGTAGCTTTTCAGTATACGTCTTTCAACATATTTATATGATGCATTATTGTAGCATAAACTTGCACCAGTGCATTCGTAAGACTTTGAAATATTTGTTCATATATATCGCGATATGTAAAGCCTCCTGTTATGTATCTTCATATCAAAACGTCTTAAGATTTTAGAGATTCATGAAATATGCATGCTCTTCTACATTTTATATTCCCGATAACTAGAATTTAATGCAAATCGGTTAGACCAGCAAAGGAGGCATATAAGTATAACAGGGTCAATAACATTGTATAAAACAGAAATTACATGTTTTAAATATACGAATTTCATGATATTATGTTTTAATTAACACACATCTCAAATTATCATTATATATTTTTTTAGAAAATTATACGAATGTGTAAAAAAATAATGCATGTAAAGTTTCTCTATAATTATTTGAGGAATTTTTTTTTATATATTTATATATATTTTTTTACATACTCACATATTTTCGCATAAGATACCGAAAAATGAGCTTTCACACATATTTCAAACCTATGTTTAATTTTAAATGAAAGATTGCTTTCAATATTTTTTAATTACTTTCTTTTATGTTTGAATGAAGAAAGTATTGGATTCGCCAATTTTTTTTTCCATAGGGTTTTCGATTGATTTATACAGGATGTACAGCAAATAAATAAATGTACAGACGCCAATTTCAAAATTAAATTTCTCAAAAACAAAGATCGATAGAATTTGGCAGTAAATAGTTTACTTATTAGGTAACCTGTAAAAATCTTATACAGAAGTTTCGAAAGGTGAATATTTTTAAAAGATTGTGCTCTGTTTGCAAAAAGAAATTGACTTGACATTTTTCTTGTTTTAGTTTTCTTGCAGAGAACGAGTTTTTCCGATTATATAGACATATTTTAACGATTTTTGGAGTTAAATTTTTGTAATTTTGTAATTCCAAAAATTTTGTTCTAAAAATCGTTAAAGTATGGCACTGTACGCCAAAAAACTCGTTCTCTGCAAGCAATCTAAAACAAGAAGAATGTCAAGTCAATTATTCTTCGCAATCAGAACACAATCGTTTCAAAATGTTCACTGTTCGAAACTCTTGTATAAATTTTTTACAGCTTAACTAAAAAACAAACAGCCATTTATCTATTTATTTCTATTCTATCATTCTTTTATTCTATCTTTTATTTATTATTATCTATTTATCTATATCTAATTATTTATATTTACTTATTTATTTATTATAACCATCATAATAAACAAACCACAAAATATCATTTTGAAGTTGGTTTCTCTAACATTGAACTATATACGCATATGGCAGAATAACTGGAAAGCCGAACTTTGGAGTATTCCATATTTTAGAATGAAATAATTTTATAGTCAATTTAGTGCATTTAATAAAAATTTTACATTTTCATAACGAAAGATAAATAGAATTTGAAAAAACATATAAAAGATTAAGAAAAGAAAATTTTACTTGGATCAAAAATGATATATATCCAATGCCTCGTCCTCTATTAAAGTTTTAACGTTCTATATGTACAATCAATTACGCATAATTCTATCGATTTTTGCTTTTGATTAATTTAATTTTGAAATACGGGTCTTATTTGCTGGACATCCTATACGTTTTATAAAGTGTTGAACACGGTTTGATGGGTTTTAGAAAATGTCTGCCAATCTCTATAGCACAAAAGTTTTGTTTGCATTCTTTTTGAAAAAATAATGCACGAAAATTCGCAAAACTTTATATTCAGTTAGGCCTTTATACAAAATGGTGCTAATTATGAGGCACTATTATGCTGCATTTTGATGATTTCCGCTATAATTCTATCTCAAGAGCTAATGTCAAAATTTGCATAAAACTCCAGATTCAGTCAGTCCTTGGTATGAATACGTACTAAGTAGGTTTCGGTCTAAATAACTCGACAGGTGCATTTTTAGGATTTTTGCAAATGCTGTATTTTAAGAGTTAGTTCACTGATTTTCATTACACTTGAAATTCGACATACTTTTATAAATATCAATATTGATTACCTTTTGGTATATGTTGCCAAACAGATGAGACTAATATGCTGCGTTTTTCACGATGACTGTACGTAACTGAACTTTCACGTAAATGAATCTTAATGATTGATGCTGGAATTTTCCTCTAATTTCAGATTCATTAGAGTTGACACAAGTAATTGCTGATTAGATTTCGTTTCAATCTCCTTATAGGTGACGCTGCAAGCCTGGACATTTCATGATATTTGCACTAGCTTTATCTCAGAAACTGGAGCACGGATTTTCATGAAACATCGTTGTTTTTCACGTTGACATAAGTAGTTGCTGTTTAGGTTTTCTAAAAAAAAAAAAAAAAAAAAAAAAAAAAAAAAAACACAAACAAGTGGTGCTGCTGTGCTGCATTTTGCATGTCTTACACGATATCAGTGATAGTCATATCTTAGTAACGAATGCACAGAATTTCATATCTTTAGATTCCTTCTGATGAGTATAAATTTCCATTTAATTTTGGTACTATTCTAGCGAATTTTGAAGTATTAGCTTGTATAAGCTATAAGTCATGTGTTTAAATAATATAGACGAAATACAGGACAACACGAAAAATTCTTAAGAATGAGAGTGACTGAAAGAAAGCGTCACATGATTAACGGTGTTTATTTTTTAATTTGAGTTGTACTTTAATAAAACTCAAATATATTTAGTATAATAAGATATGATTTAAGAATTTAAATAAAATCACATATAAAGAAAGAAAACTAGATACGTGGTCACCTATGCGTTCCTGGATATGTGATTTCAATTGTTTAAAGCAGGTTCTTTTCTTCGATTGAATTTAAGATGAATATGTGGCTTGTATAAAAAACTGTATGTAATATAAAAAGCTGTACAAAATAATTCAAGTATTTTTCTCCCTTTTATTAGAAAATGCTAAAGATGAATTTTAATCATCGTTATCTTTTTTTAGCTAAACTAAAATTTAGCATACTATATTGAATAGATACAAAAATAAAGATCAAGTACACAGCTGCACAAAAGAATGGGATGGTTAAGTTTTGTTTGTGTATTCCGAAATTGTCGGATGTTGTTACATTATGAAGGCTTGAGGCATGATTTTATTTTTTGCATATGGAATTCTTAGATGCATATAATTACATTTGCACTAAAATATAATTCCTGTAGATCATGGGGTGTGTTAATGTAGTTACAGTTTCATTTTTATGATTTCTCATTTTACTAGGCCTTGATTTTCCCTTTTAGTATTTTTCTGAGATTTGTCGAGACCCCTAAAAATGAACTACCTTATTGTCTCTTATGAAATATAATAAAATCGCGTTAATTATATATATTTTTTAATTATCGTGAATGAAATGTTTTGCTTAATTAACGCGTTTGTCTTTTTTTAATGCTACGTAAACGACGTCACGGGTAACAGCTGGTATAAAATATAAAATATATATTAATATTCTAAAAAAACCACTTGTATTGGGAATTTTTGAAGTGATCCCTTCATAAGATTAACACTTGAACTACATTTTTAATGGTCCTATTTTTTATATATTTAAGCATATTAGATAAAAAATTTAAACACTAACTAAAAAATAAACGACTGAAATAAGTTTTGCGATAAATGATTGTAAAATGGACTTTTAAAAGCTCTTTACTAAACAAAGATTTAAAACAATGTGTCAGCGACAGATTTTTAAAAGAAGATTCAGGAGTTTTATCTAATCTGTGTAACTGGAAAACATGTCAAACGAAAAGTGATGAATGGATTTTAGATTTCACCGGATAATTCTCTAAGGCATTGTAACAAAACCCATTTTTGTAAAAGCAGTTGAGATATTTTGAACAAAATCTATATCAAATAAATCATGAAAAGCGTACTTATTTGCATGAAGTCAGACTAAAAGCACTTAAATTACATTAATGCATTGTGTAGCACAAAGCTATACAGAAATTGTTGGATAACATTATCATTTTAGTTTTCTCAAAACTGGATCCAATTATACTGGGATTAGGAATGTATAAAGCATTTGAATTATTTAAATAATTAATTAAATAGAAAATTATTTTACGTATAGAAAATATACTTATTTAAATTTTAATTTTGGGGGAAGAGAAGTCTGGTTTTGAGAAGAGGGGAGGTACAAGGTACTTTCCATGGTACATTTTGAGAAGATGTTAGATGCAACTAGTCACTGTCTATGTTGCGACTACCTTAACCCATTGACGGAAATGCAAAATGGTAAAATTTTAATGTTTTTTTTTTCTCATTTTGTTTTAAATGCTAAGAAAAAATGATTGTTTTACCATTATATAAAAAAACTCCTGAATTACAAATATAAATTCAATACTTAAGAACCTTATTCATTTTAAAATGTATTGAAAGTTCATTAAATTGCAGAATTATATTATCTTAAATATTGCTTCTATACCATTGAAACCTCCAATATAGTGTATGGAATATTACGGTCCAGGTACTTAAAGGGTTAAAAGTGTCAGTATTGGCCGCAGAAAGACGAGATCTGAGAAATGTGATGTTTATTTATGTCTGTCCAAAAATTTTTTATTCAAATATTTTTATTGTGATTCATAAAAATCTTGGTAAACTTGATATTTTTTTTCATGGAAATACAGTTGTTTGACGCCCGTAGTAAAACTTATTAAAGCTGAAAAAAGGAATAAGCTTTAAAATTATAAAATTATTTATTTAGAAATCTTTAACAACAAATAATTTAGTGTTATTGGCCATGCAAAATATTAAATATCAATTTTCACTCTCAAAACGGATAAAATAAGATTAAATGTGAACATACATTTAATAAATTCCGCCTCATGAAGAATTTAAATATACGGTGGACATTATGATCAAATCATCATATAAATCCCCACTTCATTACCTTAATGAAAAGTGTTATTTAAGCTTCTTAGTTGCATAATCATTAAATTTAATAAGCTTACGGTACGATTTAACATTGCATTGTTCTTGTATTTTAAAGAAATAAACATTTATACATTATTTCGCTAATATTTAGTTGCCAAGTCGCGCGTGAACATGATTGAATCTTTAGTTGCTCCCTGTTTGATAGATGGTAAGCATTATCTTTTCATGTAAAATGGAACGAAATGTAAAACCGGCGTAATCAGCTAAATATTTCCTACAATGTGCTTCCAATAATACACTTCAGATTCCAGTTCCTGCAAATGAGAGTTAAGACAAATATCATAGTTCCCGATACTTCTCATTTGTTGTAATAATTTAATTTTGAAAACAATTGTTACAGTCATAAGCATTTTAAGAGTGAAGAGAATATTTAGATGGATTGTTTTAGAATGTCGCTAAGCGTATATATTTCTCTGTAATAATGCAAAGTCATGCAAATGCAAATGTTAATCTTATTGTGAATCGTCATTTTATATTTGATTTGTTTGTGGTCAATTTTCTCTGATTCAGATATTCCTAAATTAATTAATGTTTATTAACTTAATTTGTAAATGAAATGAATGAAAATGTTCTTTAATGTAATATTTTAAATAATGCGTATAAATGATTTTAGAATCTTTTGTTGTTGATTTAATACACTCTCACGTAATGATTTACATTTGCTTTACTACAACGATTAAAAATATTCATTTTTAATTAAAAAAAAAACATTCTTACATTTGTAGAAAACTTAAATTATTTAAATTCAGTAAGATTTCATCAAAAAACCCGAGTAAAATAAAAAAAAGTACATTTTAGAATGCCGTATCTATTGTTGCTTAGTATCTGGAGTACTTTTATTTATTTATTAATATAGCTATTTATCATAATTTTGAGAAATGCTTAATTTATTTCTTTGCAAAAATTTAGCACTTCTAGATATATAAATAAAATAAAATAACAGAAGAAAACTCAATCATCACACAAAGAAACTAGTGCATTAATGTATCTTTAACGATAAATTTTATAGTATCCTCCCAGTTTCTACAAATTAAGGAATAGATGACTTTGATGTGAGATTTTTTAACCATTAAATTTTGCAGACATTTAAATCATCCAACCCAATATTAAAGTTTATATATTAATTCAGGCAATTGCGAAAGGATAACATATTCATTTAAATGTCATACAGAAAACAATAATGAAATCTCATGGAAACTAATGTAAAAAGAAATATTTAGGCTTATTTGTGTATTTTTTCTTCAAAATACAGTTGACACACGCTGTAAAATTCATGAAAGCTGAAAAAAGGAATAAGATTTAAAACTCCAATATTATTTCTTTAGAAATATTTGTTTGGATAACTCTAACAACATACTATTTAGCATTATTATCCACGCCTAGTTTTAGATATTAATTTTCACTCTAAAAATGTGATAAAAATAAGATTACAGTCAAACATAATATATTCCGCCTCAATTGAAACATACTCAGGACATTTGATCAAATCATCATATAAACTCATACTTCATCATCTTAATAAAAAGTGTTATTTAAGCTTTTGAGTTGCATAATCATTGAATTTAATGAGCTTACGGAACGATTTAAAATTGCACTGTTCTTGTCTCTTTCGGGGACAAACATTTATGCATAATGTTGCTGGTATTTAGTTGCCAAATCGCTCGTGAACATGAATGAACCGTTAGCTGCTCCCAGTTTGATAGATGGTAAGCATTAATGGTAAGCATCTTTTCATGTAAAATGGAACGAAACGTAAAACCGGCTTAATCAGCTAAATATTTCCTACAATGTGCTTGGAATAATCCACTTCAGAATTCAATTCCTATAAATGAGAGCTAAGACAAATATCATAGTTCTCGATACTTCTCATTTGTTATAATAATTTAATTTTGAAAACAATAGTTTCTGTCATAAGCATATTAAGAGCGACGAAAATATTTAGATGGATTGTTTTTAGAATGTCGCTAGTGCACATATTTCATTGTAATAATTCAAAGTTATGCAAATAAGGCAAATGTAAGTCTTATTGTATATTATCAATCTAAATTTGTTTTGTTTGTAGTCAGTTTTCACTGATTCAGATATTCCTTAAATTAATTAATGTTTATTAAGTTCGTTTAGTAACTACTATGTTTGTTTCTGTATTATTGTAAATAATGTGTATAAATGATTTAACAATAATTTAGCTGTTCATTTGGTGCGCCGTCATTTAATTATTTACATTTGCATATTTGCAATGATTAAAAATATTCATTTATAATAACAAAAAATGATTAACATTCTCACATTTGTAGAAAACTTAAAAAATTTGAATTAAGTAAGATTTCATGAAAAAAAAACTGAGCAAAGTAGAACAAAGTACAAAGTTAAATTGTCGTATTCATTGTTTGATAGAACCTAGGGAACTTTTTTTATTTATTATTAAATCTATTTATCATAATGTTACTAATACTTAATTTTAAAGTTTGCAAAATTGTAATGTTTCTAGAAACAGAAATAAAATAAAAATAATAAAAAACTCAATCATCAAACAAAATTTTATTCATGTATTTAAGTATCTTGAACATTAAGAATTATGGTATTTTCCCAGCTTACAAAAATTAAAACTTATATGTTAAATCAAGCAATAGCGAAATTGTTAGATATTCTTTTAGATGTCATATAGAAATAAACGATTAAATCTCATGAAAAATAACATAAAGAAGAAACATTTAAGCTGATTTTTGTATTTTTTTCTTTGAAATACAGTTGCTTGACACAAGCTGCAAAATTTATTAAAGCTGAAAAAAGAGAATAAGATTAGAAAGTCCAATTTTATTTCTTTAGACATCTTTGTTTGAATGACTCTAACAACAAACTATTCATTATCATTATCCACGCATAGCTTTAAATATAAATTTCACTTGCAAAATTTGATAAAAATAAGATTAAAAGCAAATATATATTTGAGAAAAGGGAGGAGGATTGTACTTTGTGCTAGTTTATGAATGAATAATGTACAACGTTAAGGAGCACAAATTATAAAAATTAATACTTGTTTCAAAAGGCATACAGCCGTTTCGGAACTTCTAAAGTCCCATCAACAGTGCTAAAAATAAGTGTAAAATGTAAAAGACAAGTCACATCATGAAATAACAAGTTGAAAATTGCACGTGAAGCTTAGCATATGAGGTGCGTTCGTACTATAACGAAGTTTTAAAATATTCAGATCTTGCTGGTATAGTAGAGCTTACTTTGGATACAGTATAGTTGTCGAAATCTTTGTGTTCCTGTAAATATGCAGGAAGTAATTTTTATTATACTTCATTAACATATATCTTATTTATAAAATGTGAAGTAGTTTAATATAATTAAATCACGCCCCAAATAATGTTTCCCCGTATAACATTATTTAGTGGAATACATTTGTGTGGCCCTGTAATTTAATAATAAATATGCTTTGCATCCCAGATTGTACAGAATGTATATTTTAATACATACTTTATAGATTTATGTCAATTCTATTATGTTCAAATCAGTGTAACACCATTAAAATGCATTTGAAACTTTTTCCCCGGGGATCGTAATGTAACGGAATCCTTTTGATTGTCCCTGTAATTGATCTATGCATCGGATTTTCATAACATTTGAAATGACTCATCAAAATTATGTAATAATTATACGTTTTAAATTTCAAACGATTAAAATTCATTTGAAACTTTTTTTCCCATTGATCTTAATGTAATGGAATACTTTTGATTGTCCTTGTAAATGATCTATACATCTGATTTTGATAACATTTCAAATGACTCGAAAAAATTATGTAATAAATATACGTTTTAAATTTCAAACGATTAAAATGCATTTGAAACTTTTTTCCCCTTTGACCATAATGTAACGGAATACTTTTGATTGTCCCTGTAATTGATGTATGCATCGGATTTTCATAAAATTTGCAATAACTCGACAAAATTATGTAATATCTATACGTTTTAAATTTCAAACGATTAAAATGCATTTGAAACTTTTTTCTCCATTGACCGTTATGTAACAGAATCCTTTTGATTGTCCCTGTAATTTATCTATCCATCCGATTTTCATAAAATTTGAAATGTATTGACAAAATTATGTAATAATTATATATTTTAAATTTCAAACGATTCGGTTGGGCAGTTTTTGAGTTGTTATATGCGGACAGACAGACAGACAAATGGACAGACGGACAGACGGACGGACTGAGCGGCAACAATAGGTGCTACGTATTTACATAATGACGAACGCACCTAAAAACATGCATCGCAGCTCGCTGCCAAGGCAAACGAACCATGAAACGTCGCATAGCAACAGCAAAAGCAAACTGACACGAGCATTCCAAAGGAGACCAATCAGATATCTACTCCCACTGCAAAAGTCCAAATAAAGGAGAAAAGGACGGGGAGTGAAATTACAGGAAAGGAAACCAAACTTCAGAGAACCTGGGTGTACTGGACATGTCATTAACTAAATTATTAGAGTTTTTCCAAATATGAAAAGCTTCCCAAAAGTCTAAATCATAAATTGATGAACAATGTTGTATTAATGAGACTTCGGAAAATTTAAAATTGTGACTATTGGACCAACAATGGTTAGCGATAGCGGATCGTTTTATTTCACAATTTTTAACGTAAGTACTGTGTTCTCCCAAATGTATTTTCAAAGCTCGCTTCGTTTGACCGGTGTACATTCTATCGCATACGCAAGAAATCTTATAAATACCCCAACTTGATAAATCATCTATTGGATCGTTGAGATTTGAGAATTGCATTTTATTGAAAGGAGTATAAGTTATTTTAAAATCAAATTTTGACAAAATTTAAAAAAAATTATGACTGATTTTTGGAAAAATATGGAAGAACAATTAAATTAACATTTCGGTCTGAGTTGAAGTTCGAAGGAGTACGTTTTCTTAATTTGTTCTTAATTTAATCGAAATCATTGATTCCATTAATAACAAATTAAGAAAACGTACTCCTTCGAACTTCAACTCAGACCGCAATGTTAATTTTATTGTTCTTCCATATTTTCCAAAAATCAGTCATCAAATTTCTTAAATTTTGTTAAAATTGATTTTAAAATAACTTATACTCTATTCAATAAAATGCAATTCTCAAATCTTAAAGATCTAATAGATGATTTATCACATTGGGGTATTTATAAGATTTCTTGCGAATGCGATTAAATATACATCAGTCAAACGAAGTGAGCTTTTAAAAAACGTTTGGGAGAACACAGTGCTACGTTAAAATTTGTGAAATAAAACGATCCACTATCGCTAACCATTATTGGCCCAATAGTCACAATTTTAAATTTTCCGAAGCCTCATTAATACAACATTGTTCATCAATTTATGATTTAGACTTTTGGGAAGCTTTTCATATTTGGAAAGACTCTAATAATTTAGTTAATGACATGTCCAGTACACCCAGATTTTCTCAAGTTTGGTTTCCTTTCCTGTAATTTCACTTCCCCTCCCTCTCCTTTTCTCTTTTATTTGGACTCTTCCAGTGGGAGTAGACATCTGATTGGTCTCCTTTGGAATGCATTGGTCAATTTGCTTTTGCTGTTGCTTTGCGACATTTCATGGTTCGTTCGCCTTGGAAGCGAGCTGCGATGCACGTTTTTATTTAATAATGTGACTTGTCTTTTACATTTTACACTTACTTTTTAGCACTGATGATGGGACTTTAGAAGTCCCGAAACGGTTGTATGCCTTTTTAAACATCTATTATTTTATATAATTTGTGCCCCTTAACTTTGTACATTATTTATTGAAATATATATTTAATAAATTCTGCCTCATGATTAAATTAATGTACGTAGGACATTTTGATCAAATCTTCCCATAAATGAATACTTCATTACCCTAATGAAAAGTGTTATTTAAGCTTTTGATTTGCATAATTATTGATTTTTATGTGCTTAAAGAACAATTTAACATGGCATTGTTCTTGTTTATTTCGGGGACAAACATTTATGCATAATGCTGCTAATATTTAGTTGCCAAATCGCGCGTGAACATGAATGAACCTTTAGATGCTCCCAGTTAGACAGATGGCGAGCATTATCTTTTCATGTAAAATGAAACGAAACACAAAACCAGCTTTATCAGCTAAATATTTCCTACAACGGGCTTGCAATAATCCACTTCAGAATCCAGTTCCTGGAAATGAGAGTTAAGACAAATATCATAGTTCCCGATACTTCTCATTTGTTGTAATAATTTAATTTTGAAAACAATTGTTTAAATCATAAGCATATTAAGAGCGACGAGATTATTTTGATAGATTGTTTTTAGAAGGTCGCTAGCGCATATATTTCTCGGTAATAATGCAAAGTCATGCAAATGCAAATGTTAGTCTTATTGTGCATCGTCATTCTATATTTGCTTTGTTTGCGGTCAATTTTCTCTGATTTAGATATTCCTAAATTAGCTAATGTTTATTAACTTAATTTGTAATTGAAATTAATGAGAATGTTCTTTGATGCAATATTTTGAGTAATTCGTATAAATGATTTTACACTATTTTAGTATTTGATTTAATACACGGGTCATGCAATGATTTACATTTGCATATCTGCAATGATTAAAGATATTCAATTTTAATAACATAATATGTAATGAATAACACTCTTACTTCTGTAGAAAACTTTAAAAAATTTATTTCAGTAAGATTTTTTCATAAAAACCTGAGTAAAATAACAAAAAATAAATTTTAAAATGCAGTATTAATTATTGTTTAGAATCATTTTACTTTTTTATTTATTATTATTGCAATCTATCAGAATTTTGAGAAATACTTAACTTTAATGTTTTGCAAATATTTAATGTGTTTAGAAACAGATATAAGATAAAAATAATCGACAAAACTCAATCATCACGCACACGCACACGGACACACACAAAAACTTCAAATTTGTTTTCATGTAATTATGTAACTTGAACATTGAAAATTATAGTATTCTCCAAAACTGCATATATTTCAAGCGTTCCAACTCCTATGGAAGAGCTGTTCGCAAGATTAAAGGCGGGGTCAAGGCATATGCCATCTAGCGGCAGGGTTGCATAACTAGAGAATGATGTGGGTTTGACGTCATATATGCGCAGATATTTATTATCTCCACATCTCTTGCGCATATTTTCTCTCAATCATGACAGATTAATCAAGTCTACGAGGTTTATTGGAAAACATTTTTGTTATAGTTTGTTTCGATAAAGTCATGTACATTTTAAAAAATAGTCACAATATCATTTTAATTTTATTTTGGGAGAAAAAGTACTAATTAATACTCATAAGTACCATATAATTCTACGAAAAATATTGACTTTTACCCTAAAATTAAAATAATAATGCGATTTTTTTTAAATACACATATTTTTAATTAAAAAAAATCTGTGTTTTTTAAAAAAGTCGCATTGTCATTTTAATTTTAGGGTAAAAATCAATATTTTTCGTAGCATTATATGGTACTTATGACTTACTAGTTAGTACTTTTTCTCCCAAAATTAAAATGTTATTGTGACTATTTTTTAAATGTACATCACTTTACCGAGACAAACTATAACAAAAATGCAATAAACCTCGTAGACTTGATTAATCTGTTATGATTAAGAGAATAGCTTGAAATTTATGATTGATTTTTTAATATGAATTCTCAAAATAGCTTTGTCTGTAAAAAAAAAAAAAAAAAAAAAAAAAAGAGAGAGAGAGAGAGAGTCTAAGCTACGATTTTAGGAAAATTATTGTCTAGAACGTTAAATATTTAAGCTAATAAATTAACAATATTTCTTTGTTTAACAAAACAACATTTAATACATACATTTAAAATTAAAGTTATTCCAAATATACGTATAATAAAATAGGTTTTTAAATTAAAAGAATGAAATGTTTGCAAGTTAAATAATAAAAGTCGATACGACCAAAAAACATTGGATTTTATCGTCTGAAATTGGTAAAGGAAAAATGCAGCTAAAGTTGAATATTTTATTTAGTATTAAATTCTATACATTTCTAAACATTATATTATCATAGGAAATACTACAGTGTATATCATTTTGTGTAATTTATCTCATCAAAAAATTAGTAAAATGTGACACTGTTTCAAAATTCGGCATTTATATAATAAGTACTTACAAAATTTAATGAGTCATCTTTCATGACATTAAAAGCGTAATTAAAATCGAACATATTTTAATCAGCGATATTTATATCGCATAGTTAAAGGATATTCCATCTTAGTATATTTTATGTTAATGTTTAGTCGTACTACACTTATTTATTCTATATTTATTTACAATATTTCAAACCTAAAACTTATTCTACGAAATATTTTAAAGTAATATTTTATAGAAACAAAAAAAGTTTTGTTGCCAGTCACACAAAAGAAACTGCAATCTACTTAATAATCCTCTAGTTATGCACCCCTGCCGCTAGATGGCATATGCCTTGACCCCGCCTTTAATATTGCGGACAGCTCTTCCATAGGAGTTGGAACGCTTGAAATATATGCAGTTTTGGTATTCTCCTCGTTTACAGAAATTAAAGTTTATATATTTCGTCAGACAATAGCAAGGTGATAACATATTCTTTTAAATGCGATATAGAAATAAATGATTAAATCTCATTAAACTAAAAAAGAAAGATTTAAACTGATTTTCGTATTTTTTTCTTGGAAATACAGTTGATTGATACTAGCTTTAAAATTCATTAAGGCTGAAAAAAGGAATAAGCTTTAAAAATCCAATTTTATTTCTTCAGAAATCTTTACTTGGATGACTCTAACAGCAAAATATTACTGTTAAAATATAAGTGTTATTAGTCATGCATTGTTTTAAGTATAAATTTTCTTTCTCAAAATGTGATAAAAAATAAGATTAATGGTAAGCACTTATTTAATAAATTCCGCCTCATGAAGAATTTAAATATACTCAGGACATTTTGATCAAATCATCATATAAATCCGTACTTCATAACTTTATTGAAAAGCGTTATTTAAGCTTTTGAGTTGCATAATCCTTGAATTTAATGAGCTTACAGAACAATTTACAGTGCACTGTTCTGGTCTCATTCGGGGACAAACATTTATGCATAATGTTGCTAATATTTAGTTGCCAAATCGTGCGTGAGTGAATCTTTCGTTGCTCCCTGTTTGATAGAGGGTAAGCATTTCATGTAAAATGGAACGAAATGTAAAATCTGCTTAATCAACTAAATATTTCCAACAGTGAGCTTCCAATAATCCACTTCAGAATCCAGTTCCTGTAAATGAGAGTTAAGACAAATATCATAGTTCCCGATACTTCTCATTTGTTGCTATAATTTAATTTTGAAAACAATTGTTTCAGTCATAAACATATTAAGAGTGACGTGAATATTAAGATGGATTGTTTTTAGAATGTTGCTTGCGCATATATTTCTTTGTATATAATTCAAAGTTATGCAAATGCAAATGTTAGTCTTGTTCTGCATTGTCATTCTAAATTTGCTTCGTTTGTGGTCAATTTTCTCTGATTCAGATATTCCTAAATTAATTAATGTTTATTAACTTAATTTGTAAATGAAATTAATGAAAATGTTCTTTGATGTAATATTTTAAATAATGTGTATAAATGATTTTACAATATTTTAGTTGTTGATTTAATACACGGTCTCGTAATGATTTACATTTGCATAACCACAACTATTAAAAATATTCATTTTTAATAACAAAAAATAAATAACATTCTTACATTTGTAGAAAACTAAAAATTTTTTAATTCTGTAAGATTTCATCTAAAACCGGAGTAAAATAAAAAAAAGTACATTTTCAAATGCTGTATTTACTGTTGCTTAGTACCTAGAGTATTTTTTTATTTATAATTATATCTACTTATCATAATGTTGCGAAATACTTAATAGTAATGCTTTGCAAAATTATAATGTTTCTAGAAGCAGAAAAAAATAAAAATAACAGAAAAAACCCAATCGCGACACAAAAATGCATTCATGTATTAATGTATCTTGAAGAAAAAGAATTTTAGTATTATCCCAGTTTATAGAAATTAAAATTCATATTATATTAAGTCAGGCAATAGCAAAAAGATTACATATTATTTTAAATGTCATATAGAACTAAATGATTATATCTCATGGAAAATATTATAAAGAAGAACGATTTAAATTTGATTTTTGTATTTTTGTCTGTGAAATATAGTTGCTTGCTTTAAAATTTATTAAAACTCAAAAAAAAGAATAAGCTTTAAAATCCAATTTTATTTCATTAGACATCTTTGTTTGGATGATTCTAACAACTAAGTATTCAGTGATTTTCGTCATGCATATATTTTAAATATAAATTTTCACTCTCAAAATGTGATAAAAATAAGATTAAGGGCAAACATGCATTTAATAAATTTTGCCTCATGAAGAATTTAAATACACGAAGGACATTATGATCAAATCATCATATAAATCCATACTTCATTACCTTGATGAAAAGTCTTATTTAAGCTTTTGAGTTGCATAATCATTGAATTTAATGAGCTTAAGGAACGATTTAACATTGCATTATTCTTGTCTCTTTCGGAGACAAACATTTATGCATAAAGTTGCTAATATGTAGTTGCCAAAACAAGCGTGAACATGAATAACAATTTAGCTACTCCCAGTTTTATAAATGATAAGCATTATCTTTTTATGTAAAGTGGAAGGTAAATTCGGCTTAATCCGCTAAATATTTCCTACAGTGCGCTTGCAATAATCCATTTCAGAGGAGAATTATCCCCTGCAAATGAGAATTAAGACAAATATCATAGTTCCCGATACTTCTCTTTTGTTGTAGTAGTTTAATTTTGAAAATAATTGTTTAAGTCATAAACATATTAAGAGCGACGAGAATATTTTGATGGATTGATTTAGAATGTCGCTAGCGCATATATATCTTTGTAATAATAGAAAGTTATGCAGATGGGGGTAAATGTAAGTCTGATTGTGCATTATCATTCTAAATTTGCTTACTTTGTGGTCCATTTTCCCTGATTAAGATATTCCTTTAATTAATTAATGTTTACAAACTTAATTTGTAAAGGAAATTAATAAATATATTTTGTTATGTGTTATTATAAATAATGTATATAAATGATGTTACAATAATTTATTTAAAAAGCTATTAAAAGGGAATAAGCTTTAAAAATCCAATTTTATTTCTTAAGACATCTTTGTTTGGATGATACTATTGACCAAATATTCAATGATGTTCGTCATGAATCGATTTCAAAAATATATTTTCACTTTCAAAATGTGATTAAAAATAAGATTAAAAGCAAACATATATTTAATAAATTCCACATGATGAAGAATTTAAATATACGGAGGACATTATGATCAAATCATCATATAAATCCATACTTCATTACCTTAATAATAAGTGTTATTTAACCTTTTCAGTTGCATAATCGGTGATTTTAATGAGCTTACGGAACGACTTAACAAAGCATTGTTTTTGTCTTTTTTGGAAGCAACATTTATGCATAATGAGATTAATATTTAGTTGCCAAATCGCGCGTTAGTATGAATGAACCTTTAGCTGCTCCCAGTTTGATAGATGGTAAGCATTATCTTTTCATGTAAAATGGAACGAAACGTAAAACCGGCTTAATCAGATAAATATTTCCTACAATGTGCTTGGAATAATCCACTTCAGAATCCAGTTCCTGTAAATGAGAGCTAAGACAAATGTCATAGTTCCCGATACTTCTCATTTGTTGTAATAATTTAATTTTGAAAACAATTGTTTAAGTCATAAGCATATTAAGAGCGACGAGAATACTTAGATGGATTGTTTTTAAAATGTCGCTAGCTTATATATTTCTTTGTAATAATTCAAAGTTATGCAAAAGGGGCAAATGTAAATCATATTTTGCATTATCATTCTACGTTTGCTTTGTTTGTAGTCAGTTTTCGCTGTTTCAGATACTTCTTAAATTAATGTTTACTAACTTCATTTACTAACTTCTATGGTGATGTAATTGTAAATAATACGTATAAAAGATTTTACAATAATTTAATTTTGATTTGATGCACCGTCATTTTATGATTTGTAGTTACACATGTGTAATGATTAAAAAAATTAATTTTCAATAACAAAAAATGAAAAACATTCTTACATGTATATAAAAAAATTGAATTCAGTAAGTTTTGATTAAAAAGCCTGAGTAGAATAAGAAAAAGCACATTTTAAAATGCCATCATAAAACATTAATCATACAAGATACTACTTTTTAACATCGCTGTCTTTTTTGTAATAAGCCAGTTTTATATAACATTGATACATATTGCCGATTTTTCATAAATTATACTACTAATAAACTACATTCACTATACGTCCAAATTTGACCAGCCTCTTGTGATTTTAGACGTTTTGTTAGATAGTAGGAAAATATGGAAGGAATTATCCAAAAACTCCAGGTGTGTTAACAGAAAATAAGCGTGATATGTATCTGCAAAGATTTTTTCCCGAAACTCCATAGAGTACTGGAACAAATTAAAAAAGAACAAATACATTTTGTATAACTCTTTCAATGCAGCAAAAACGTCTACACAGGAGATTTTGATTAAGTATGTCATTTTAATAGATTACTTTCATTTTTTATGAAGTGATCACGTACACAAGTAGAAAAAATAAGGTTTTCATAAAAACAATCCGAAATTTTGCAAGATTTTTGTTTATCATTTTCAGAGTTCTTAATATATATATATATATATATATATATATGTATAATGTTTTCAAAAAACATAAAAAAACAATCTACAGAAAACCCGGCAATCAGAATTAAAAAATAAGAAATTTTGCATGAAAAATGTGTAGATTTACTAAATAATGTTTTACTTTTTTTTTTACACCTGCAGTTTCAGGATATTTAATCATGCACAAAACGTTTTAAATCGCAAGTAAGCTGTCATCATTGGCTACATGGTGTATAAACTGTGCATTTATTTATTTTTAACAAAAATAATTTATAAAATTAAAGAAGAAGTAAATAAAATTATTAAAATAGTTTTATTATAGGTACCCTGTTAAAATAAAAGTATTTCTTAATCCAACTTTTTTACATAAGGTATTTTAAAGATGAATTTTATATTAAGATTTACTTAAATGTTAAAGTAGTAGCAAATGTACCGAATTTCCGAAATTAAACAAAAAAAAAACGGATGTTTTATTTTTTTGTTTTTCAATATCTCTAAAACCATTAATTTTACGAAATTGAATAAAAAAAGAAAGAAAACATTATGTTTCAAGAATTGATTATAAAATACTTTTTAACATATTCAGAATAATGTAACAATGTCGAACCGGAAAAAAGAATTAAAAAAAAATCTAATTTAACCATATGGAATGCACCTGTAAAACCAATTTCAGCTGTTATTTCCGGAAAATTATCCTAATTTTTTGACCAGCTTTGTATAAGATGCATAAATTTGTATCTATTAATTGTATGCATGCCAAAATTTAGTTCAATGAAGAAATATGCATGTATTTTAGTTGAAAATTCCCTTTCGGCATTTCCTGTTAATAAGCGGAATGGCACGTAAATTTGTGCAACTTTGTATATGAGGTACAGAATTTATATACAATTAGTAAAAAGCATAAAAAAGTTGAATTAAAATAGTTAAATTTAAAAATTCATGCCAAAATTGAAAATGCGATATGTACTTCTACTTCAACTTTCACTCGTAATATTTTGTATTTTAAAATTGAGTGGCTCTTACAATTTTATAGAATATTTTAGTTTTGAATTAAAAATATTTTTTATCAGTATGAACAAGTTTTAAAAATCATGCGTTAAGCTTAGATTCTACCCCACAGAAAGAATTTATCCCACTTTCCCCCCCCCCCAAAAAAAAATCATCAACATACTTTTTTTCTAAAAAATGGGTGTGTGTGGGGGGGGGTAAATCCTTTCCTTAGTTTTGTTTATAAAGTTAGTAAATTAAATAAAAATATTCCATTTAGATATGAATTAGAAGTGAATAGTAGTTTGCCATTTCTAGGAAGGGGGGATTCATTGAAAAGATCAGTTTATAGAAAGAAAATTAATAGCCAACATATTATTCCAAATTCTGAATGTTTACGTTTTTGTTATAAATTCCCTACTTTTCGTTTCATGGTTTACAGAGCGTTTAAAGTTTGTTTTGAAGAATTTTCAAATAATGAGTTGGGTAATATCCGTGAGATTGCAGGTTATAATGGATATAAAATAAACAGCATCAATAAATTAATACATTATTATAGAAAAGGAAAGTCTAAACAACAAAATCCAGAGTTAATTGGAAGTTTCAATAAAGAGGGAGATCCTGAAAATTTTTAAAAATGTTTAATTTCCATATCTAAAAGGCAGTTCTGAGAAGTTAAAATTAAATTTAAAAAGTTTAATATTGAATTGATTGCAATGCCACCACCAAAATTAAAGTATTTAAATAATAAGCAAGTGGACCCTATAGGACATGATGATCTTACATGAGTATATGAAGGCCTTATATTGCAGAAAAGGGTGTTTTAAATTATTACATACGCATGACTGGGCCAAAATTGAAATTAGAAAAGGTGAATATGAACCCGATATTAAATTTGGAAGTACTAACACTACCTTATCTAGAACACATTTAAATAAGAAGATAAAAATACTGTTTAGTGAAAGCATATTATGTTTCGTATCAAATTGTTGTCGTAAGTATTTTATAAGAGAGTATATTGAAATTTATATGCGTAATTTTTTTTTTCAGTGATTCACTTTCATTATTTTTAAGTTATGGTTAGAATTAATGAATAAATCCCTCGTGAAAGCTTGAATGGGATGAACCAAATTGGAAATTATTTTTAGATCTTGATCTATTTTAATTAATTTTTTTTTTACAATAAAGCGCGTGGTTTTTGTTGTTTATTTCTTATTTTCGTGTGTCATTTGTATTGACAGTGAAACAATTTGAATTTTATATTTATAATTATGGATCTTATTAGACGGATCCGAAACATGTCAAATATATTTCTTTTTAATTTTTGTAACACCCCGGTAAAGTTATGTAATTTTTTTATTAAAATGTTTATATAAAAGATGAAGTTCTTAAAATCTTTTGATTTAAAAGAACTAATGGATTTAATAAACTTTTTACTCCACAGCTCAACAAAAAATTAAATATATAAAACTCAAACATTTTGCAAAATTATAAAAAATTTCGATTAAAATAATTAGTTTTGTTATTTCTGTACACATTTTGCCCGAATAATTTAGAATTGTGACACGTTTTTTTGATTTTTTTTTCAAAATAACAACATCTAACAGAGTTACAACTTGTATAAGTAGAAATCAAAGTTATAATTATTACATCGTATTGCAATAATTTGCGTAATAATTGTACTGCTTACGTACTGTAGCACTCGATTCTCAAATTATGCAAAACAATGACAAATATTTTTTATTATACTCTAAAATATACTTCCAAATATTTTACTTGCTAAATCGATTACTAAATTTTTCGAGAAATTCTTTACTAAAAGACTTTTACAAAAAAGTTTTTTTTGACAATTTTAAGATTACAAAGATCTAAAAATATATAATACTGAAATGGTAATTTTCATCGATAAATTAACTAAACATTCATAAAAAGTATATTATTTAATTTGTCATTGCAATTAGATAAAGTGAAAGTTAATTTACAATAATTTTCATTTCGCCGGAAAGAAAATTATTCGTTAATGTCAAAATTTCATTAAACAGACTAGACAAGTAAAAATATAAAATTTTTTAAAAGCCTTTACACTTCATTTTTATCATTCCATAATTAGCTGTAATTATAATTTGATACTTGAGTTGGACTATTAAAATCTTGACATTTAGTTTTTAAAATGTTCTTACATTTGTTAAAATAGTAATTTTCATAAACACGTAAACAATTCAATTACAATGCAAATTTACATATTTAATTATTTCGCATGATTTCTCAAAATTATTATTATTCGTAAATTAGAGATAGAAACACAATTAGAAACTATTAATAATTTAAACAGAGAACAGTAAAAGATATATAATGCTAAATAATTATTAATTATATTATTAAACTTTCAAGACAAATTGTATTAAAACTCGTTTTAAACTTGAATATAAGTACATTTGTTGGATATACTTGGAATTAAATCTATTTTAAAACACACAATCTGCATTGGCATGGTGAATATACGTAAAAATTATTAATTTAGTATACAAAAACAGTATTTGATATTAATTTAAAAATTAAAAATTATTTAAAAATATTTAAATAATTTTAATTACTAATTATATTAAATCATTTTAATTGACATAATATTTTTCATCTCCAATTGGCATCATTATTTTTAGTGATTTTCATTTCTTATGAAATTTTTTATAGTGTAATACACTTGTAGCTTAATAAATATTTTATTTTTTCAGAATTAACAAAAATTTCTTAATTTGGCAATAAAAATCTTTAACGATACATCTGAACAACACGTACTGTAGTATTATTTTCAGATTTACTTAAAGTAGATTTTTTTCGGATATAAAGCATCTCACGGAAAACCATCCGAAAAACCTTAATGTACAAATGTTGTCAACTGAATAATTTAAAGAATTTCTATGCTCAAACGATATAGCTTTTTATTTTGACATTATAAAAGATAAAACAATCTTAAATGCGTGAATAAAATACATTTTATCTAAAACAATTTTAATTTAAATTATTAAGATTAAAATATTGTCGATTACTTTTAATTAAATCTGTTACAATAAAATAGAAAAATCTTCATAAAGTGTTCAAATTCAGTTATACACTGCTCAAAACAATTAAAGGATATTGCAGTTTTACGTGGATTTTGTATCTGAGAAACTTTTTAGCTGATTGATACATGGTCGACAGACATAGTAGGTTATATGAGAATAAATTACACATGTTTTGCAGAAAAAATGCATTTTATTGCGCATTTGTGTACAAAAGGAAAAAAACACAATTTGTGCATATGAGAAAAAAAGAATAAAAAAAGGTGTTTTCTTCAAAGAAAATCATTTTCAGTAGGGGATATGGTTTCCACTGGCGGCCAGCAACGTTGAACACCTTTGAGGCATGGACTCAATGAAACTATTAATGACGAGTTGGGGTATTCTGCCCCCTCTTCCAGAAGAGATCGTTCCAGTTCTTGGAGAGTTTGTGGGGGTTGTTGGTGGCCAGAAACTGGTCTTTCTAGAGCGTCCCAAACGTGCTCGATTGGATTCATGTCTGGAGAACACGCTGGCCATTCCATTCGAACGATTCCTTCCTCGAAAAGGAAATCCTCCACCAGGTTTGCACGATGTGGCCTGCAGTTATCGTCCATTAAAATGAAGTTATCTCCAATTGCTGCAGCGTAAGGGACTACAATAAGTCTGAGGATCTCATCCCTATATCGGCGACCAGTCAGAGCTCCATCTCGAATGATGTAGAGGTCAGTGCGCCCGTCAATGGAGATGTCACCATACACCATTTCCTCCTCCGCCAAATCTGACACTTTCGTGCACGAACGCAGGATTATTCCTACTGCCACTGTCCCTGCAGATGAAAATACGCCTATTATCCGGATGCACAGAAAAACGGGACTCGTCAGAAAACAGAATATTGCTCCATTCATTTCTCCTCCAGTCATTGTCTCCTCCAGACATGCTCAGTTTCCCACTCCCTGCGGTCGCGACGATGCCTTGATGTTAATCTAACACATACCATCGGTCGGTGAGCATACAGACCTACAGCATGGGGCCGGTTTCGGACAGTCTTAGTTGAAATCGTGGTGCCTGTAGCCGAGCGAAGGTGTTGTTGTAGAAGAGTAGCGTTCATGTTTCGATGTCTCCGAGCTGTTATCGCTAAATACCGATCTTCATTGTGCGTTGTTGCCCGTCTACGACCTTGCCCTGGTCTTCGGCCTGCACATCCACTCTCCAAAAAACGGTTCCAGATCCTGGAAATGACAATTTGTGACACTCCAGTGGCTTGCGCTACTTCGGCTTGAGTTTGTCCCCCTTCTAACCTACCAACAATTCTCCAAGCTTCTGAATCTGTCAAATGACTTCGCTGAGACATCGTACTCACCGAAACAAAGCAATCATTGAATGCCGATCATCCTTGCCTTCATTTTCTTTTATCCAGTTGAAAGTCAAATTTCATTCTCTGCTGCTGAAGCGACGTTTTTGACGTCGAACTCAAAATTTGCATACTCCACAGTTTGAAAACCAGAAAAATTTGCATTTGGGATTCTCTTCTTCTATTTTCGGCAAAAAAAATTTCGTTTGTATCTTTATTTTATATAAAACTTCAAATATCCTTTAATTGTTTTGAGCAGTGTATATTCATTATGGATAGTTATTGACTAGTACATTTGTTCAAGTCTTTTCCAATACAATCTTCAAAATTATTTTGTAACATATTTTGTCTTTTTTTATTCTATAGAATATTTAATAAAATAACTAACGGCATGCGATTATGTATCAAAATTTCATTTAATGCCCTTGCGTATGATAACTCCTGCAATCTTTTGTGCTTATATGCGTGTAGACATAGATATCCGTTGAATTTTGGTTCTATAATTGAGAATTTTGAAGTATGAGATAAAAGAAAATTTCAGAATTGCTTACATCCGATTAGTTTTCGTTTGGCTAACTAACATTTTTAATTTCTTCTGTCTTTACAAGAGAAAAATATTAGATTTTTCAAATTTTTGAATTTCGGGTTACTATGGATTTAAATGTTTTAAAAATGCTGTTCGTACAAAATGTCTGTCTGTATGTGACGCAGTTTTATCTGTGATCTATCTGAAAAACTAACGAGCAGAATTTAATAAAATTACAGATACAGTTAGTCCTTGATCTAATTTTTATCTGATTTCTTTTTGGTTTAATTCTCAAAAGGCGCTCCACTGATATCTGCAATGATTTCTGCAGTAGCTCTACCTCTAAAATTAAAAAGCTCAGCTTTTTAATATTTCAGGATTGGTTAGTCATTGATGCAGGTTAGTGTTGATTACTTTTTGGTGTAAATCTCACCAATAGGTGAAAATGCCATGCTACAATATTTTTGATTATTCTAATAAGTATACCTCTTTTACTAATGAGGTCATTTTCAGCAAACTTCAAGTTCAATTAGTCTTTAATATAAGCAAGCACTGTTTAGTTTTTTGTGTAGATCGTCAGTTGTTGCAGCAATTTTGAATTTTTAAAGATATTCTCAAAAACTCTCTTTAAACAAGTAATGCAAAAAAATTCATCAAACTGGAGATTCAATTAGTCTCTGATAGATGATTTCATTAGTTTTTGATGTGAATCGCTGAGGCAGGTGCCGCAGATATGCAGAACTTTTTTTATGATTTTTACAATAGTTCTGTGCGAAAAACTAATACACGATTTTCATAAAACTTCAGATTTAGCTAGAAGTTGATGTAAATTGTAGTTGATTAGATTTTGGTGTAAACCACCTGACCGGTGGACTCTTATTCTGCATTTTTCAAGAAGTATGGCATGTGTAATACGTTATAAAGTTTCGGGATTGTCATATCTGACACTTTTTATGGGGGTGGGGGGATATTTTCCTTGATAATGTCAGTCTATTTACTTTATATTCGTGATATTTTAGTTTTTTGTGATTTTCTTTCGATATGATTATAAAGAAGTTCTCGATCGAGTTCGTCGTACTGCCTCAACCTTTTATTTATTTATTTATTTATTTATTTATTTATTAACGGCAGTTGAAGCAAAAATACGGGAGTACTCTTTGTTTTGTCGCTAACTTAAAAAAAAGGTTATATGTAACATTTTTCAGTTGTAACACAATTCATATTTTGAGGTAGCCATAGGTATTAATTAATGTATACCACTGTTCTGGCTACTGGTGTTCAATTAATGAATTTTCTGAACGCGGTTTCTCTCAAATTTCCTTTAATTTTTGTAACCGTTTCTTCAATTCACGATTTTCCAAAATTTTATAATAGCAGCATTAAATCTTCGCTAAATCTGAAAATATTTCGCGAATAAACACAAAATTTGTGAAATATATGAACATAAACTACGACTGCTAGTTCTTTTGAAATGTGAATGTAAATTCAATATTAACGAAAATTGTTAAACTTCTGTAATAACTTTCTACGCATTTTCGTTTTGTGTTTTTATATTCGTGTGTTTAGATTTGTATATATTTTACACGAGGTTCACATCGAACGGAAAATTTGACTTAGATTATCAATCTAATAGTAATAAAAATGTTCATCTTTTTTATTAATCATTTAAAAAAATCAATTTAATACATTTGGGTATGATGGTCTTCTATTTATGATGTTATTCCAGCACTGAAATGACAAATAATTTGCAAAAATATCTTTTAATTTTTTATACTTGAAGAATGGTAATTATTATTATTTTATTTTACAGAAGAAGAATATTTAATTTAAATTTACAGTCGGACATAATGTAGTACTGCCAAAAAAATCAGCAAACAATCTGATGTAAATAAAAGTTTAATTTCCCTAATGACATTCTACCAGCTTTATTATTAGTTTAATCTCTGAGAAAGACTGAAGTAATTTAATCAGAATAAATTTGATATTCGAGTTTCTTTCATTTAATTTAGCCTTAGCACTTCGACATAAATTCTTTTAAATTGATTTTCTTGCAAAGCACAATTCTCCATTTTAGTCATAAAACGTTTTTAAAATTTGAAATTTATTTAAAAATGCATTCTGAGATCAAAATACATGTTGTTTGTTTCTTATTCAATGATATCGTAATAAGATATTTCAAATATGTAAACTCCATCCTTATTTACCTTTAAAATATGCCAGTTGAGTTGAAAATAATATATATATATATATATATATATATATATATTACATTTATAAATTTTAAGAATTTATTTATTATGAATGTATGGAATAAGTTTTTAGAAAAAAATACCATTGCTTTTATCGCAATATTTAATCTGCATATTTGTATGGATATTCGTAAAAATGTTTCAATAAAGAAATTGTGACGTCACTTTAAAATATATCTTTAAATTAGCGCGATATTTTAGTGGCATAAAAAATGAAATAAAATAAGATATTTTTTTTTCTTTTATTGTATCAAATATTTTATGAATATAAAAAAAAACTCTAAATCCGTAGATTTAAACATTAGAATGAAGCAACATATGCAGAAATTTCATCAAGTATATATGATAGTTTAGAAACCTAAATATATTATTAACAGATAAAGTTCATTTTAGTACACTGATTAAAATTAACAATGCTAACATTTGTGCACATGATGCAAACACGCATACACATCTCAACAACATAGCACCTACAATAATTAAGACTGGATAGCATACTATGAAATTATAGGTACTACTTCGTTATCCTGACAAAAAAGAAAAAAAACTATCGCGAAACTGTAAGGTTACATGCCAACAATATAGATGATTGTAAATGTCCCATTTATTTGACATTAAATACGACACATACGTTTGATACGTAATTAAGGGGTTTTTAATTCAACGTTTTATTTGTATATTTGATTATGTTTTACTAATTTAACCGTTCATCAGTTTTTTTAAATAAAAATTACGTCAATTTGTAAAATTTGTTACAAATTACAAAAAAAAAATGTTATAAATAAAATTTTAAACAGTTTGACGACTTGTATAATTTGGCGAAATTGATTGAGAGGTTAACCATGTAGTACCAAATAATATTATTAAATATACATGAATTTGAATATTTTATAAAACCATAAAAATATGTGAAAGTAAAGAAAAACAAGCTGTTGCGTTTCATTTATTGGTTAAATAAGTACAGAGTTTTCCGTACTGCTTTTAATGCAGTTATTTTCTGGCTAATGAACATTTGCTTCCTGCTTAAACTAGTTTATTTTTATTGTTTAATTAATTCATAATGATAAAAGCGGCTTATGAATATAGAAATGCGCATTTTGTCTGCACAATTTTGAAAATGTTACAGTACATATATGTTTAATGTTCTATATTGTCTTATTAATGTACTATATTTTACACTGAACCTAAATTTGAAAACATATTCAAATTCTTTCGCATAATGACTCTTCTAATTATATTCTCTAAATTTTAAAAAAATATTTATGCTTATTTTTTCAATTCACAATTTTGTGCCACAAAAATCAGACTAAATTGAGATTCCGCAATAAACAAATACAAGTAAACTAATAATTTACACAATTTCAAGGGCATACACTACCTGGCCATTGATGACCGTCCACTTGTGATTCTAGACATTTTGTTAAATATCTAGAAAGATACATGAAGAAATATCTTAAAATTCTAAAAGTGTAAATAATAGTAAAAGTCATAAATTTCCGTGACATTTTTCCCCAAAAACTCCAAAGGGGACCGTCAACAAATTAAAAAAGAATGAATATCTTTTGGATAACCCTGTCAAAACTAATGTAGCAAAAGCGTTCAAAGTGTAGATTATGATTAAGTGGCTTATTCTAATAAACTGTTCATTTTTATGTCGATGGCATGTATACTCATAGAGAAATTAAGGTTTTTATAAAAACAGTTCCAAATTTTTCCAAGATTTTTGCTTATGATTTGCAGAGTTCTTAATGTAAAATAATATTATTTTCTGAAAAAAAGAGACATAATATTGCACGCAGTACCCTGTTATCAAAATTAAAAAATAATAAAAATTCTATAAAAAATGGGTAGGTTTAATAAATATTTTTTTCATTCCGCATGCGTCAACGATACCAAAATTACATTTGCATATTATGTTATCTAAATGTATAGACAAACTTTTTTAAAAGTCCCAAAATCATAGCTTGGAAATTCTGAAAATAATCGTGAATAGAATAAGTTGAAAATTCGTTATTCCCAAAATGAAACAAAACGAAGTGGTGTTGTATCCATATATTCATTGATTAGTGTTAATATAGAATACACAATATGAGACGTACTGCTACATTTGGATAAAATCCCGCGCTTTTTTGCTTTATTTTGTGAACATCGGATTTTGTGCATATTCTGTAGTCGATTACTTTCAGAATTTTGAGACTTTCGAAAAAGTTGCTCTATATATTTCGCTAACATAAAATGCAAATAAAATTTTGATATTTTTGACAGTGAAAAATTATTTAGTACACCTATTCATTTTTCATACAATTTTTATTATTTTAATTCTAATAACAGAAAATTGTGTGCAGTATTATGTGTCATATTTTCAGAAAATAACATTATTTTACATTAAGGACTCTGCAAAATATAAGCAAAAATCTCGGAAAAATTTGGAACTGTTTTTATAAAAACTTAATTTCTCTACGAGTATACATGCCATCGACATAAAAATGAACAGTTTATTACAATGAGCCATTTAATAATAATCTACAGTTTGAATGCTTTTCCTACATTATTTTTGACAGGGTTATCCAAAAGATATTCATTCTTTTTTTAGTTTGTTGACGGTCCCCTTTTGAGTATTGGAGGGGGGGGGATTTCACGGAAATTTATGACTTTTACTATTATATTTACATTTTTAGAATTTTAAGATAATTCTTCATGTATTTTTCTAGATATTTAACAAAATGTCTAAAATCGAAGTGGACGGTCATCAATGGCCAGGTAGTGTATAACGATTAGTTTTCAAATCATTGTCACGCTATACCAGAAAATCAGTTTCTAGAATAATGATTTCATAGATTGCTTATAACATTACAGCAAATGCTTTTACGTAAGATATTTTTTCAGCCATAACTTTTGTTTTAATTGGTATTTTTGTAAAATTCTTTTTAGAGTTGGTTTGCAACTTTTCAAGGTCTCCATTCTGAAATTTCTGGATTATATTTTTTAACAGCCAATGCAATCTGCCGGCTTAAAAAATATTGTAACGAAAGTGTAATTATTATTGTGATGATTCTAAGACGATTTAGCTTTTCTTGACGATTCTCTAACAATTTAAAAGGAGCAGGATTATCTGAAATTATAATTAATGCTTCTCATATTTCTGTTAGAATTCCTTTGGAGTTTTAAAATCAGATAGTCACAATTTTTGAAGAAATATTGCATAATTTATATAAATAGTCACGTACAGTATGTATAATATTTTTCTAAATTAAAGCTAAGACTTGAATTTACTTTACATACATTGTAATTGTAACAGAGTGTGTTGTTTTTAATATTTATGGAATATTCCCTTTCAAATATATTTATACATTTCAGCCCTACATGCTGATATTTACAAAACTACAATTATCACGCAAGTACTGTTTTCTGTTGCTATTTCATGCCAGGCAATTCTTTTCAATTCCTTGCCTTTTCCAAGAAGGTAATGGAAACTGTTTTGCCTTTAAGTATTTTTGAACTCTCTTTAAAAACTTTTACTCAGTTTAACATCCAAAGTTCTCAGCACATCTGTATTACTGTTTAGTTTGTAATATTTCTCACAAATAATGCTGATGTTTATATAGATATTAAAAAAATCTTCTGTTGTAATTTTATCAACTGATTCCAACAGTGTCCAGGCCTGCATTCGAACTATTATAGGGATCTTTGGCGATACCTGCTCATTCAACTGAGCTATGCTGATTAAATCAGGCTTTCACACGCATCTGCACACCTAAGGCTGCCCACTGTCGCGTTAGAGCTTTTGGCAGTCATAGCGCACCTTGTCGCGATGGAACAGGTCTCCCGCGCACATACCACTGTGGTGATGATGTACAGATCAAGTTTTCTTCTTCAGCCGATTGACTTTTCAATCAATAGACTTTCCTTTAATCAGTAGACTTGCATTCAATCAACAGTCAAGTTTCCACTTTCAGCTCGCCGCTGTCTGTCACAAAAGAGCTTTGTACTCTAGCGATACCGGGTGGGACAAATAGGGTCTACACCGGATCCTAGCGATCTGGTGATCTTGTTCCACTTAGGTATAAATAAATACACCAAGTGAATATGGATTTATATTTATTATTGTTATACAAATATATCTAATACTATTTTAATTATTTTTCATACTATCCGTATTAACAACGCATACTATTTTTATGAATATATAAAAATGGCTGTCCGATTCCATTGCGTCCTTCAAATTTGTCAGGGATAGCTCATTTAGCAGAGCATTGGCAGCATACGTCAAGGGCATCTGGCTCGAATTAAAACTCGTTTGGTTAATTTGACAATTAAAACCATTCTGTTGAAGTTAATATAGAGTTGTCTTTTATTAAAATTATGTGACGCTGATCCGCAATATTTGTAACATACAAATTTTAACTAAAAAACTTGAGTACAAATGAAGACGATCAAGTACTTCTGGAGTTTTACTTTGGTACTTCATTACTCTGGAGACCTGTGCATGTATGATTACGCCAAGGTTTTAGTTCATAGTTAAACTTATATATGTATATATATATGTATATATATATATATATATATATATAGTTCCTATGTATGTTGTATGTGTGATTCACATAGGGTAGATGTATAGGTAATGGTCAGCGTTAAGGAATTTCTTAAAAGAAAAAAAATCTTCATTAATATAATTATTAGATTCCATATTTCCAGAATTATATTAATTTATCAATAATATTTAACTATTTTAAAGTTTCACTTTTAGATATTTATTGTAAATAACAGAAATATATCAAAACACCTAAACTTTCAGTATGGACAACTAACAAAAAGCAGTATTTATAACTGTTTTTTATTTTTTGACAAATTTGAACCAGAATTTAAAGAACGCATATTAGTGAAACAAATTAGTATTTTTTAAAATTATCAATTATGATATTAATAACTAATAAAATATATGGTAGAATTTTTCATTTTTTGAAATCAAATATTGTGATTATCCCAAGAACAATATTTCTAATTATTTAAGAAAGCTTGCATAAACTAGAAAAAGGTCAGGGAATTATAGTTATAAAACTTTTCAGACAGTTGGGAATTTAGAAAGTTAATAAAGAAAATCTGAAAAATTTCTTAATTTTAGCCCATAAATTCGTATATCTAGCATTGTTTTTATCAGTTAAACACCGAAACTAGTTGACATATTACATGTAGTAATTAATATTGCATGTTTAAAAGAAACGATACCACTGGTTCGATGTTTTAAATATTAAATATAATAATTACAAAATAAAAGTACAGAACTGATGTTTGAGGCTACCGATCTGCAGATTTACTAGCTTCATTACTACTATAAATGTAAATTTAATTACTAATAGTAGATTTTATTATTATTATTATTATTATTATTATTATTATTATTATTTTGTTCAGAGATGAATAAATAAAAAATTAAGACACTACATAATAGATTTTTTTTAACAACTTCAATATATATTTTTTTAATGGTGAGGGTATGAGCCCAATAAGCCCCTCTGTTTCCTATGGCCTTCAGCAATATTCTCTGATATCTGATTAGTTTTACTGATTGCCAGACTGTAAAATATGTAAAGCAGATTTATAAAAAGAAATTTGATTAAAATTTTGAAAATTTCATTAACCATGCAAAACTATTTAAAATCAGCTATTTATAAAAAGATGTTGAGATTACATTCTGGGAAATGCAATTTAAATAAACATTACATTTGAGGATTTATTTCTTAATTAAAAAAGTTTATGCACTGTGAACTATTGAAATGGCATTTTGTGTGATGTACAAGTCTATTGCTGGAAGTTGAATCTTTTAGCAATTAAAACATACAATACATATATATGTATATATAAATGTATATAATTTTATAGAAATATACGTGTGCGTGTGTGTGGTATGCATGGGTGTGCAGCCGAATTCTAAGGATAAAAAACACTTTTTAGAACAATGGTTAAATATAACGAGCTTATAATATGATTTCTTTCGTGGTAAAGCTATACTTTTCCTGAAAGGAAAAATTTTGTGTCTCAGTGTGGCTTATCTATATTTTTTAGCAACCGTAGTAAAAAATGTTTAACTCTTTAGCATTACTTATATGTTTTAACATAATGATTCGTTGGCATCATTCAAATTTTTAAAATTATGGCAATAAATTTCAGATTCGATTGAGCTTGAGTCGAAATTAGATTCAAGATTTAATAATTTTTATTAATATAGATGTAAGTGTGTGCATGTGTAAATCCTCTAATAAGATTAAGTTTTCTATATAGTAGTTAAAAAGAAAGTAGACTGCTGATAGCGAAATTTAATATTTTTTAATACGAGTGTAAATTTTGCAACAGCATTCTTGATAAACACAAATAATAAAAAAGAATTTGTAAACGGGAGTTTGATCAATTATTTTGTTTTTAACTTTTAATTTCGTCCTGGAATTTTTTTAATTTTATTTTTTAATTATTTTCATTGAATTTAAATGAGATATTTTAAAAACACATGCAAAAAATACAAGAAATTTCTGCTCAGATATTTATTTCTATAGAGAATTAATTCATTTCTAAAAATTTGAATATTTTATTGCTCCGGGCTTTATTTCATTCATCAGAACATTTTTTAAAGATTTTCTCTTTGTTACATTTCTATTAAGATACTACTTTTCAGAATAAACAAAGTTTCAGGTATATGCTTTTATATTTCCAAAAAAGACATAATGATTTACAGCAATAAGAAAAACAATTTCTTTTTATACATTTTTTTTCATTAATCATATTAAATTATTGCACACTCCTTTAACTAGAGCTCAAAAGCATTTTTAAACTTTTTTTGTCAAAAAAAATTTTCATAATTTTAACCACTTAGTACTAAAAACAAATGTATAAAAAAATCTTTTTTTTTTTTTTTGGTTTAAGATTTTTTAAGACTCTTTATTTTATTTCCTTTCACCTTGAAACCATTGCAATAATTACATTGTATTAATTTTCGAAAACGTCTTCCGATGATACAACATATCCAAATACATTTTCTTCAAAAAAATAAATAAATAAATAAATAAAATAAAATTAATCAACTTATAAAATATATATTATTCATTATTATTCCACTGATAAATGTGACACAGTTTCATACAATTACATGAAAAGTTACATTAGTGCAGTTATCGGGAAATTTTCTGCATTGCCCTACATGAATGGTGTGAACAATATATATATATATATAGATAGATAGATAGATAGATAGATATTTATATAGATATAGATATATATATATAGATAGAGAGAGAGAGATTACACAATACTACTGTTTAACATCAAAACATACAATAACCTACGAAATAACAAACTACAACAAGGCAGAGGAGTTTTCAAATATTGGAACAAATATGAAGTATTGGAAATGAAGTATTTGGCTCGTTATCAAGGGTAATACCAAATAGGCACATTAATTGCAATTAATTTCTGATTAGATATGAGGATAAACCGAAAAAAGATTTCTAAATTACCCTATTAATTGCCAAAGCAAAATTTAACTCAATGAAAAATACTAGACAAATATTAAACCAATAATAATAAAGTTATAAAACTTATTATTATTATATGATAAAATCGCTTGCATCTGGGAGAAAAACTATATAAATTCAAATTTGCAATCTCACCTTGTAACAGTTAAGAGGTGACAGTTAAAAAAAGAAATTAATATCAGAAACCATACATATATATTTAATTAATAACCGTTATTAAAAATATTAAATTATTAAAATAATATTAAAAAACAACGTTATGAAATTAATGGAAATAATGTAATTATATTATAATAATAAAAAGTTTTAAATGAATATCGATGAAAGTTTACATTAAGAATGATTAAATACAAATAAACTAGATATAGCGTCATCTATGATCGAGAGTAAATAGTTTTGAGAAAATGACGTAAAACAATTTAAAAAGCATATTAAATCCTTTATAAATATAAAATAACAAGATATATAGACAGCTAGATCTTAATCAACAAAAGCAGAATTAATAATATATTTTAAAATCTTAATAAATAATACTTTATTAATAAGGATAGTTTAGCTTGATCAAAACAAAGTAGTTTAATGGATTAATTTATTATAAAGTAGGGTGTAAAAACCAGTTTAAACTTAGCTATCAATTGCTTAAACGCGACAAAATGAAAATGCCTTGTAATAGCTATTATCGTACACATCACAAGATTTAATGGCAACAATCCCTGATTGGCTGAAATATTTTACTATAGGATAGTGAAAGATTCCTCCATACTCCAGAATTCATCAAAAACAGAATTTTTTGAATAAAAATTGAACCATCTTTCTTTTACTTCTATTGATTCAGAAACATATAACAGTTCAGAATTTAATGGAAATTTTTGTAAGTATAGGACTTTCAAGTAACTAAACTATGGAATTTACTACATTTATGATCAATTAAATTTTCTACGAAAATTTTCCAGAATTGAACTTGTAGATATTATTTATATATTGACCCTTTATAATACATTGTTGGATATCTACAAATTACACAAAAATCAATCAATCTTACGTATACGTCAAGCTGTAAAGGATGGCTTTATTTATTGCTGCTATCTTCCAGCACAGAGATTAATATAAATCATTTGAAGAATTCAAAAAAAACGATGAGTCCAAATGAATTTTTCCCGTATAGTTATACTTATCATTTATAGTCCCGTATACTTATCATTTCAACAGGTTTTATCATTTCATGCCAATTTTTTTGGAAAACTAAAACTGATAAATATAATAAAAAATGAATTTATTTTAATGATAGTTTCATCTACTTTGCAATTTTTTTTTTTTTTGGAAATTAAAAATATTTAACTGATGTATAACTTTATGTTAATTGCGAATGAGGAGAAAGTATATATTTGTTAATATTTTTGATTTTTGTAATTTTTTGTACTAAAATTCCTAAATTCTCCTTTGCATGCTTATAAGGACGTAAATAAATAAATATATTTCAAATCAGAGTTTTTTAGTCTCAGAAAGTACTTTTCAGAACAGTGGGAAAATCGGAAGTGGTTATTATATAGCTTCGTCCATGGTTAAACTGTACTTTCCCATAGTGAGAAAAGTTTGTTTTACAATGGTTATGACATGGATTTTTTAATTACTCGAGTAAAAATATTCTTTTTAGCAATTCGTTAGCGATTTCGTCTACTTTGTAAATTCATCTGTTTTACAATTTTGTATTAGGAAATTGAAAATATTTAACATAAATATATAATTTTATGATAATTGCGAATGGGGAGAAGATATATGTTTCTTAATATTTTTATTTCTTGTTATTAATTATTTTCAAATTGTTTTTACTAAAATTTCTAATTCTCCTTTGCATGCTTAAATCGATGTAAATGAGTAACTATTTTCCAAATCAGAGATTTTGAGTCAGAAAAGGCGCATTTCAGAACAATAGGAAAATCGGAAGAGGCTTTGTTATAGTTTCGTTTGTCGTTAAATTATACTTTCCCATAATGAGATAATTTTATTTTACAGTAGATTTTTTAACCACTCGAGTTTAAAATATTCTTTTTAATAACTCGTTGGTAATTTTATCTACTTTGTTAATTTCAGTTATTTTACAGTTTCGTATTACGAATTGAAAATATTTAATATAAATATACAATTTTATGTTAATTGCGAATGAGGTGAAAGTATACATTTCTTAATATTTTATTATTATTATTATTATTATTGTTGTTGTTGTTGTTGTTGTAATTTTTGTGTTACATTTTTTAAATTTTTCTTTGAACGTTTAAAATTTATACATTTTTAAAATTGTGTAATTTTAAAGGCACAATGTAGAAAGTATTTTAAGAGGTTTGACAGTGTTTTTATAGGGATCTGAATTATGTTGTGCTTACAATGTATTGTTAATTTGGTGACAAAATGTTCTGCAGCATAACACTAATGTAACAACATTGTTACATCAATACTATTTACAAAACAATTTCAACGCAATTAACAACACCATGTTTAATATTTCTGAATATTTTTATTATATTTCTAGATAGCAGCACGTTTGCAATATACTAGGGGCGATCAAATGAAAAGGTACGAAACGCTCTAACTACCAAACTGGTTGAAATTTGAATATGTCGCTTTGGAATAAAGTAGTGAGACATCGAGAGATTCCATTGGAGTATCCAGCGTAGTTGTGAACATGCGTAGGCGCAGCAGTGTCTGTGAGGCCATTATAGCTTTTCCATTGCAAAATCCGAAAATTAAAGGGCTGAGAGGTGTCTGATCAAAGTCTAAAGCAGTGAGAAATATGATAACACCACGCTGCCCGTTAATCATCGGATTTTGCAATGGAAAGCCATGATGGCCTCACAGGCACTGCCGCGTCAATTGGACGGAATTCACTTGCTGTCTGCTTCTCTCCCCCTTTATGCACAAGTGCCTACGCATGTTCACAACCACGCTGAATACTCCAATCGCATCTCTCGATGTCTCACTACTATATTCCAAAGCGGCAAGTTCAATTTTTAACCTGTTTGGTAATTACGGCGTTTCGTAACTTTCATTTGATTGCCCCTAGTATTTAGAATACATTTCAAGATAGCAACACTTTTACAATATATTAAGAACACAATCCCAACACATAATTTTTTTGTACATGCATAATTCTAATATACAACACATTAACGTATTGTTAATTTTATTAAAGAAAAATTAAGTATTTATTTTTCTGTTTGAGAATTTGCAGTATACTGTGTCATTCGGTGTATTGAACTATACAATAGTTAATACCAAATTTATAGGAAAACACATTATAAGAAACCGATAAAACAGTCTCTAAGAAGATCATACAGACATATAATAACACTGAATGATTTATTAGTTTTATTTGATTAGGATTTTTGTAAATTATTCTTTCTATAAAGCAAATTCCTAGAATATTTCACATGATTCCTAAAAATCAGCCGATTTAATATTTGTAATTTGTGTGAGAAGGATTTATATCGGAACATATTACTTATGAAATGCAAATTTCAAAATTAAATTTTCCACATAATTATTCCACATCTTAAAACTTTTCGTATTAATTTCTATGTTAAAGAGAACATACATATTTGTGAATTGTAAGAGGAAGAAATTAGAATGAAGAATTTGAAAGCTAACCGTATTAAAATTTTAAATTAGAATGACGATGAATTATTTGCGGGATTTGCGTTTCAATGTAGGATAATGAGAAGAATATTCTACATTTAAAAAAATGAAAATGAATTGCAATGATATTTTTAATTGAAACATAGCAATTCGTATATTTATCTAAGCAAATTTGAAAAAACTGATGAAAATAGAATAGTTTTTTCAAGTGTTTATATTTTTCAAACTTATATTAAAATGTAGTAGTGCCTAAAATGCACCAGTTAAATTTAACTACAAATATACATGTATATCACGTTCATAGACGAGAGAAAGTTAAGTATACATTATGATGTTTAAAGTGTGTATAATTATATATTTATTTGCACTCTAAATCCTAAAAACATTGTAAAAAATTATTTCAAATTAACTAAATATATTTGAAATATAATTATTTATCATTTTTTAATTTTTATAATATTCAAATTTTTTGTTGAGATATTTTGATCTGTATTCCTTCTGTCACTGTAGCGGATTTTGTAACAACTTTTTAAAAGCTGATTTTATCACGATAAAATGTACATCTTAGCCTTAATGTGATCTAAATATTTGCTCATAAATACATGTCATATGCAATAATGTAAAAAGTTTGTATTGTGAAAATTCAATCTAATAGACCGTAGAACTACTATCATTAGAGTAAAGGAACTTGATATAATTTATAAGAATAACAGGAAGATCAATTATTTTAAGAGCTTAGTATATAGATTTAAAGGGAATGGAAATTAATGCTTTACACAAGTCGATAAACGCTGGAGAAATAATTCATGATTATTCAAAAAATAGGAAAAGACGAATTCAAGTTCATCACTGTCAAGAGAAATCCAATACATTTTCTGAAGCCCAAATTGCTAAAAATATTTTGAAACAGACTTAAGCGTCGAAAATTTTAATTTTCACAAAAAATATGAAAAATAATTCAAGGAATAGAAACTGGTCGAAAATCTAAATATGACGCAGAAGTGAGCTTTTGTAGACAAGAAAAATTGATCTCGAGTCCATCGAGCACTGTGTAATTCAGCACAACTTGTATAAGTATGTATAGATCTTTGCGAGATTGCACACGGAGATTTTCCTGAAATCAGATGACCACAGTCCATAAAGCCCGTTGGCAGTCATTCCAGCAGTCATTCTTTCTCACTTCTTCGATAGAAATATAGTTAGTGAAGTCCGTAAAACACTTCAGCAGTCAGTTCAATATTTATGATAATTGTGTGGAAGCGTCTTGGTAACCAGTGACTGTCTTGACAGCAAAATGTTCCAGTACTCAAAATCTGTCTCATATGTCAAGTTATTTTAGAAAAGAGTAGTATTATTGAAGAGTTTGGGGGCCATTTTTAGGACACCCATTATTTCAATTTAACAGCAGCATTTATGTTCTTTTTGTGAAATTTAAGGAAAGAAACATGCATTTATCCAGTTTTATTTTTCGTTTACTAGATAATCGAAGTATTACATCAAGTATTGATGCAAGATCATATTTTTTGTATCCAGTATTCATGAAAGAAAATTGCGGAAATTTTCATTTGTGTGGTCAACACTATATATATATATATATATATATATGTATGTATATGTATGTGTGTGTGTGTCTACATAATGCATATTATTATGTTTGGCATAAGTCTGAAAAAAAAATCCAATTAAACCAATATTAAGTTAAACCTGGATTATTGTATATATTTATCTTTTTCTGTAGCTATGTATGCATTATTTAAAATGTATCATGCAACCATCTACGTATTATGTATTATAATTATCTTCTTTTTGCCACATGGGTATTTAAAATATTAAACGAATAAATTCTTTTAAAATTACTTTTTCTGTTTTCAAAAAATGTCACTCAATAAACATATATAAAGCTTTAAATTCTAATCATCAAGAAAACAAAGTCAATAAGAATTTTACGAATCTTATTTGATTAAATCATAACTTTATAATTTAAAAATCATAAGAAAACTAATTTACATTTGTTAATCAACGAATAAATAAATCAATAAATCAATAAATACTCTATAAATAAATTAATTCTTGAAAATATATTTTTTTACGTTGTTATAAAATTATAATCAGAATTGGATAAACATAATTGAATCTTTAAAAATTAATCAACACGAAAACAACGAAAAAAAAAAATCAAAATGCATTTCAATGTTACTTTCTGTGCCTTAAAGTTTTATTCTTTTACAAATTTGACAAAAACTTGCACTACGAAATTTTCTTACACACTGATGCTTAATTTCAAGATTTGGTTGTACTGAATACTGAATCGCAAAATAAAAACTAACAAACGAAACTGTCGAAAATAAAATTTTAATTTCCCTAATGACATTCTTTCAGTTCTATTATTAGTTTAATCCTGAAGAATGATTGCGGTAATTTAAAAAGAGTAAATTTGATATTTTATTTTCTTTCATTTAATGTAAGTTTGTGAATCTCTAGATACATTGTTCTAAATTGATTTTCTTGCAAAACAAATGTTTTACTTTAATTTTATATTGTAACTTCGAATTTTTTTAAATAGAGTCTTAAGTGAATATTTATTCTATTTAACATATTAGTACCTTTCAAACTAAATTTATTTCTGAAATTTGCATTCTACATTATATATTTTTTTTCTTTTTGTGATATACGGAACTTGCATACAGAATTTAAATGCGTAATTATTACTATATGATGTAAATTATCTCCATAATTGTAAAAAAGTTTCATCAAGTTTCTTAAATTTGATTAATTCATTTAATTGAACCCTTTCCCGTGAGGTGTCCTTAAAAAAGAACTCCTTTTTAAAATTTTACTTGCACTATGAATATTTTATTAAAAAATTCCTTTTATAACTTACCTGCAAATATTCAAGTTTGTATTTGCTAATGAATTTGTTTATTAATTCTAGTGTCAGTTAATTATTTCAAACAGATTTACTCTGAGCCAGAAAGGGTTAAAAAATGTGTCTCAATTTTTTAGAGAACTATAATCAAATAAGGAAAGTGTACTAAGTGCTATTTTGTTTTACGTATTTTATTACGTTGCAGATAATGTTTTTCCATTACTTCCCGTAAACAATTTTTTATTGCTATGTGACCTTTGGGTACATAAATTGTTACATGATATAAAAAAAATATATATAGGGGAAGATGGGGATACTTAAGCCAGTTTTTTATTTTTATTTTTTTAATTTTTTATATTTCTTAGAACAAAATAAAATATTGAAAAAGAAAATTTGATATTTTTTCTTCAATTGAAAACCACTTTCAATTAATTTTGAACTATTTTTCTATGTCTTATAAATTTTTACTTTTTATTTTACATCGTGGCTCAAGTATCCAGATGGAGGGGATACTTGAGCCAGATGTCACATTCGCACCAGTATTTTGCAAAGAAAAAAAACGATTTACAATATACGCGAAAAAATGCATTAAACCATTTTCAAATAAATTTGGTCAAATTTTCTGGTGTCGTTGTGACATTTCAAAATTGAAATTGTGTGGTAGAAAATTCTATCAGCAGAGCTCAAAGGGTTAATCAGCATACTTTCAAAATGGTACCAAGGTATGTGATTTCTTTTTTACATGTTCAGAACTATAAATATGTTACCATGTTGTCAGTTTTAGAAAGAAAAATTGACAAACTGTAGAGATAATAGGGGTGGCTCAAGTATCCCCTATGCTAGTATCCCCACTCTCCCCTATTATAAATGCATAAATACATTTCAGTTTAAAAACAATATCAGATCTTCTTCATGTCAAATCTTAGCCTTTGAAATGTGCTGTACAGCCAAGTATAAGGGTCAACATACGTTTTTCAGCTGACTAAAAATATGTTGAACACAGGCAATGAATGCATGTTATGTCGTGCTGCTCGTTTTCTAATAGAATACTATTTTCTAATTAGGCCAATCTCTAGTTTTACTTCCACAAAAGATGCTTTTGTAGTGCTAGATATTTTGATTGCATGTAAATTAATGGTAAAGAATAATTTTTTATATTGCGTTGGAACCTATGGCAGAATATTTCCAAGCATGTTCCTATGAGCTTCATTAAGAGAAAAAAATTCTACGTAGCGACAGTTTAACAGAAGGAATGGGTGACTAACACATACATAACACAAAGTTTTAGAAATTTCATTTCAATTTATATTTCAGGTTATAACTTTGATTCTAAGTATTTATGAACCGAAAAAAGTAGACATTTTGGAATGCCAAATGTTTAAGCTTTAATTTTAAATAACAAAAGAAAAAAAGAGGAAATTTTCGTAAAAACGGCGATTTGAAGATAGGCACATATCTTAAAAAATAATTTAATGTAAAATGTATCTAATGAACAATCTCCAGTAACCTAAAAAAATTAAGTATTTCTTTCTCTGTAGTGCTTTGAACTTTTAGTCATTTAAATATTATTTATGTATGGAATTATATTTAAACACAACTGTTGGTATATATGTACAAGCAAAATTACATGAATTTTCAAAAAGACATGATGGAAAGGGATTTCTATAAAATAATACATTTTCTAAAAGTAATTTGCGCAGTTAAATTACCTCAAGTAGTACTATCTTTAAGCATTGAAATAAAATAGTAATCATAGAGCAGTATTAATGTACATTTAGACATACAAATAAAATATTGGTTTATTTAAATCAATGTGTTCAATTCTAATCAACACTTTTTAATTAATAGTATATTTATAGAATTGCAATATTTATGTATTTTAAATTTTATGCATACTTTATTATATTCTAATGCCTGCATTAAAAACAATCCAGAATGTCCTGCATTATGGCATATTTTTTTTAACGATTATGCTTAAAATCAAACTTTTGGAGTAGATAAACTGAACATTCAAATGCGTTTAAACTTGTTACTATATTTACAATCGCGACAGCAACAGCGCGAAATATAGTTTCAACGATTTTCCACATTTACAAGCCGGTATAAAAACAAAATTAAGTTGCGCAATCTTTTATCCAGATTCTAAATCAATGTACAATTGTAATTTTAAAGGCCGTAATGAGTGATTCTCAAAATAGGGGACTATTTCAAAAATGAAATCTTAAAAAAAATACGGTTAGCAAAATTTCTGAAAAAAATAAGTGTTGTTATTATAGTATTAGGTATACTTTCCATGTAGTCAGCAGAGCTAAATATTTAAAAATTAACTTAAAAAAATAATTAGTATTTTTTGAGCCATGCTAATGACAAAACAAATTGCATGGAATAAATATATTATGAAATTTTTATTTACTTCCTGTTTAAGTATTTTTTTCTATATTTATTAGCCTTCCTTTTCAGCAAATGGTTTCCATTTTTACATATATACATTTAAGGAGAATAAAAACATTATCAAAGAGCAAACTTTGTTACATGAGCAACATTCTGGCACTAACAATGTAAGAAGCTGTCTTAGTGATTTTCCTACAGATTTAATGCATATTTTAGGGATAATAAATGTAATACCTAAATTTATACGTAAAATGAAACTTTATAAAGGATACAATATAAGCACTGGTTACATTTATGTACATAGGAGTCTTTAGCATGGACTGAAAAACCATGCTAATGACACTGATATCTGTCCATGCTAATGACAAATTTTAATTTAAATAAGATTCTGAGCCATAATATAATCACAATGCAATAGTCCTTTCTGGGGCTTTTTAAAACACAAAAGTTCTATACAAATAAATAAAAAAAATTTTAACTATAAAATAAACATGAAAATTATTATCCATTCTAATGACATACAATTGATGTACTCCCCTAATATTCAACTTCTATCCTTAAAATACAATACATGCTTCTATTTTCTGGCTGGGGTAAAATGGCTACTTGTTACCATGGAGAAATTTTATATTTTCAAACTATTGTCATATGTGAAAGTGAAATTTTGATTAATAACCAGCTGTTATAGTATGACCTTGTTTTGAAAATCGAATATGGAGGACAAACTTTAATTCTTTTTTTTATGTACTATAATTTTATTTTTAAAAAGAAATTTATTGGATAAATCCTCTCCTTGATTAATATAAAGAAAGAATAACATTTGTTTATTTTATAAACATGATATTAAATCTTGAAAAATGCTAGTATACACAAGGCACCGCTGCTGTGGACATCCATGCTAATGACATTTTGAATCTTTATTCGGTTATTTTAAGGTGTTTTTAACTAAAAAGTGAGTAATTCTTTAGTGCAAATAATGAATAATGTTAAGAAAAACATATCTAAATATAAAAACATGACAGAAAACCTCTTATTTTTTTTTTTTTTGTATGCCGAAAGACCTAAATTGTCCCCTATTTTGAGAATCACCCTAATGTATAATGTAGCTAATGTCCCTATTTTGTATTGGCGCATTTCTTAAATCCGATAATTTTTCCCCCTATTTTTTGTTAAAGTTAACAGTTGCTTCACTAAAATTAGAATAAGTTCCAAAAAGTAAACTGTATTTATCTAAATAAGTTTCCATATATGTATTCTAAGTTATAGAAAACGTTAATTTTTTGTGAAAATGTAAGAAAAAGGAGGGATGACACACAACATTATACTCTGAACTTCTCTTTGCTTTATAAAGCCCGCTTAAATAGAATTATTAAAAGCATTAAACAGTTTTAACTGATTTTAAAATTAATAATTTTATCATGTGAAATTTTATAATAACTAACAATAACAGAAATATTCTTGCTAAAGCTTCTATAAATGTCTTGTAAACAGGGATGCTATTTCCGAAATTTCCTGGGAATGGATGCGAGATTTTTTTAAAGAAGGATATATAATTAAGTGTAGGAACCGGGAGTCTAACCACCTCCCTAATTCCCCATATAGAATCCGTAAATTGAGTTATACTTTCACAAAAAAAAGTTTAAATACAAAAACTAAAAAATAGTGAAATATTTTGTTTTAAACAGAAAGAAGATTTCAAAGAATTGAATTTGGTGAATTCTTTTTAGAGAAGATTTTATTAAAAACAGTCACCTTTTTTATATGTATCCTCGCAGACTTTTAAATCACCCACTTTATAACATAGTTAAGAAAAGAAACGTATTACAGTAAAACTTGTGAAACGAAGTCTCTCTATTACAGAATTATTTCTCAAAGGTCTAAAAATTAAATTTCGACGAAAATGCATCATGCAATTATATTTACTTAGGCACTGACCTGTCTTAAACTGAACCTTTTTTTTAGTCCCTTTCAAGACTCCCTTTTTCAACTCATTTTTTTTCAGGTATTTGTTTTTAGGTGCCATTAAAAGTTTCGTTGCATAACAAAAAACTTGCCTAATTGCACGATATGCGACACTGCACTACGTGCAGAGCTGCACAAATCTATCAGAAAAAGAGAAAATTGCGCACAGTAAAAAAAGCCCTACATGATATTTTTTTATTCGTGACGCTTTCACAGACTTGTGATTATTCCCCTTTTTCTTCGTGAAAGTCCGAAAGTCGTGAATGTCGTTACTTTCTTCTGTATACCGCAAAATCAATTCTTTAATGGTTCTTTAATTACAGAAAGAAATAGCTAACTTCTTCAAAAGACCATGGAAAATATTTCTAATTTTAACAGGGATCGCAAAAACAAATGGAGATATTGTATAAACTAAAATATCAAATTTAAAAAAAAAAAGGAATCTTTTTTATATAACGGTCACACAAAAAAAAATCGCCAATTTAGAGAAGCGGTTGAAAAAAAACAAGTTTTGTCAGATGATAAATAGAAGAAAAATAATGAAATTCAATAAGTCATAAGATAATCAGTTCATGAACATGATGTATAGGTTGCGAAATTTGTAACTTTTATGGTCTATGGCAATAAGAAGATTTTCATAGGGATTTTCTCAAATAAAACGTTAATTGCTTCCGAGTATCTTTTCACTGTTTTGAGGTGAGTTCATGTTAATTTTATTTTTTAATAAAATACTGATTTTATTTCAGATGAACAAAGCAACATATTTGAACACTAATGAATGTTATACACATAGATATGTATATACATATGTATGCGACCCTTAGAAACCATGTGGTACAAGTACAAGGGACAAAGCAGTGTTGGGCACGTTCACAAAATAAACGAACTAACTCAAACTCACGTTCAATTTCTGAAAAGTGATTTAAGTTCACGTTCAAATTCAAAAATTTTCAAACGAACTCGTTCAAATCAAACTCATTTGTAAAAGTGAACGAAGTTCACTAAAAAGTTCACTTTTTTTTTTAATGTTTGGATATTATTGCCCAAATTTACAAAATTTTGTGAACTAATCATTTGATTATTCGATATGTAAGATAGAGGTATTCACGGACGGAAATTTCCAGGCCCGATCCATAGAAAAAAATGTTCGGCCCGATATTAAAATAAAAATTTCGGCCCGAACCCAGCCCGGCTCGTAGAGAAAATTTAGCGGTCCGACCCGGCCCGATATAATAGCTAAAAACAAGGCTCGAGCTTGTTTTTGCTTTTTTTTGCTTCGCCCGGAAAAAAAGTTGAAATTTCGCACCGAACTCGGCCTGACCCCGAGTACATTTTTACAGGACATTGATATTTACCCTTACGGAAGAGTTCTGGCCAAAAAAACCTACCTTAGTCCGTTTATAATCTTCATTTATGCAGAAGTGCCGTAGGCTGCGATGTTTATGCTTTCTTTTAAAATCTTTCCGATTTCTTTAAAATCTTTCCGATTTAGACATATTTCCGCCTTACTCAGTCCACCTTGTACAGAGAGTTTACTGTATATATCTATTTTCGGCGAAATTGTATAATTCCCAGGTCCGGTTCGGCGCGACCCGAGTCTGCAGAAAAAAAGTAAGAGTAGGATACTACCCAGAGAAGTGCTATCCAGACTTAACTCATCCCGAGGCTCGTGTAGGCCTCTAAATGGCATTTGAAAGAGGGAAAAAGTGTATTAAAGTCTGGAAAATTTTTAAATAAATTATGAAAAAATTGAACGTAAATTTGAACGTAAATTTCGTTCAAACTCGTCTATTTTTTGAGTTTCCGTTCAGTTCGAACTATTTTATAAAATAGTGAGCGAAGTTCAGTTCAAAGTTCACAAATAGTGAGCAAAACTCATGAGTTTCCGTTCAGTGAGCGCGTTCATACCCAACACTGGGACAAAACTTCGATTCGAAATAAAGAGCGTTCAAAGATAATTGACGTTAAAGTTGAACATCAATAATATTCGATTGAATTGCTACTTGTTTCGTTACTTTGAGCTGTTGTTTCCATTACTATAAAAAAATAAGTGTACAATTTTCTTTAAATTTATAATTATTTATTATTGACTAATTTTCAGAAAAAGTGCTGATCAAGATTGCAGGATATAATTAGAAATTCACTTACGTTTCTTTTCCTAATACGAAAAAAGTATATTTCCAGGTGGTTTGTATATTTAGCTTATTTTTTCAAAAATTGTCAGATATCCCTTGGCAACTGGTATCCTCATATATATATATTTATATATATATATATATATATACATATATATATAGATTGATAGATCGATAGATAGATATAGCACTTAATGATTAAAGTGTATCGGCAGATCCAGAGTCCCATGCCATAAGAAAACTGAAGTCAAATAAATAAACATTAAAGGAGATAAAATTCGAACAAGAAAAACTTTTTTAAGGACTCTTTGGATTATATATATATATACATAAATATAAATATACATATATATATATATATATATATATATATATATATATATATATTTATACATAAAATGTTATTTTCTGCATTTACTTTTTTGTATTGTATTTTATCTCTTTCGGACGAATGAGCTGTTTTTTCAAAGGGCTTAATTATTTTTATAGTTAAAAACTAAATATTGGACTATTAATGAATGTATATGTGTTCACATGTATACACATTTAACTAATTCATTGTGTTAGTTAGTTAACACAGTTAGCGTAATTAGTTAATTGTTCAGAAAAGTAAAAGTTGAATATTTAATTATTTGAATTATTCACGTCCCTTCAACCCTCTCCTCCCCCCAGAAAAAAAATTTGTGAAATAAATATAGTGTTCTGGTATACTCTTACTAAAAAAAATCTATTTGTTTTAAAGCTAATTATTTAAATCCAAGTTTCCTTGTAAATTATACTGAATTATTAGATAGTTTGTAAAGTATATTGCTCCTCTAAAATAGATAATGAATTACGTGAGTATTCCTTTGTTTGATAATAAAGTATTTAATAAGGTCATGCATTTCCACTGATAAGACGACATCCAAATACATTTTTTTCATTTACATAATTTATTCTATTTGCATTATGTATGATAGTTCTTCACTGACATCTGCTGGTGATGCTTAAACTTTTAAAAAATCTATGCACAAATATTTTGCGAAGTCATATGTCTTCTTGTTATATATCTTCACGTGAACACATTTTAAGAATTTAGAGATTCATGAAATATGCATGTTTCTCTGCGCTTTATACTCACTCATAGGCGTTGAATAAAAAACTACTAGAATATCGACGGAAAAAGCCTGATAAAATATAAGGGTGATTTTTATGTTAATGCATTTTCCAAACTGAATAAAAAAAGCAAAGTAAAATTAATTTCAACTTTTGAAATAAATATCAGATTAAAGCAATTATAGTTCTTTTTCTATTGATAAACAAGGAAAATCACAAAAATACATCAAAAAAGAATGAAAATTTCCTTTTTAAAAATATTCCGGTAACACAGACCTGCGAAAAAATACTTTTTGAAAATTGTTTTAATTTTGATAACTAATTTTTATGTTTTTTTCATTGCTTATTACAAAAATGAAATCCATTTTTTTCTATCACGTAAGGATTTTTCACAAAATGGTTGCATAATTTTTAAAAAAAGAGGTAAAATAACGAAATTTCAACATTTCGTTTTAATTTTATATATTTATAAATCGATATAAATTACATTTATATCTGAATTAAAGTAATAGTTAATTATACATACAAGGTTGCAAGTCATCAGAGTATTATTTTTTCTTTCCATCAAAAGTTTTTTTGCCACTTTTCCTCTTGTGAATTTTGCAAGGATTGTCTCTTTGTAGCATCCAGCAGTAGTCAGCTATCATGCTGACATTCCACTTGCCTTGATATCGCCTCTCCATTTCCTTTATATCCTGGTGAAATCTTTCACCTTGTTCCTCACTAACTGCACCTAAGTTTTCTGGAAAATAATCAAGATGTGAATCGAGAAAATGAATTTTTAAGCTCATATTACACCCTAAAATCTTGAAATTTGTTACCATCTCTTCTACAATAGACTTGTAGTTTGGGTCCTTTTTGTTGCCAAGAAAACTAGTAACAACTAGTTTGAAAGATTTCCAGGCTTTTCTTTCATTTAATTTCATTTTATTCTCAAAATTTTCATTTTTCATCAATTTCCTGATGTCTGGTCCTACAAACACACCTTCCTTCAGTTTTGCTTCGGATAAACCTGGAAACTGCTCACAAAGGTATTTGAAACATTCACCTTCTTTTGGTAAAGCCTTGACAAATTGTTTCATAAGACCTAATTTTATATGAAGCGGTGGAAGTAACACTTTTTTTGGATCCACAAGATTTTTACTTTGAATATTTTTGACTCCAGGATCTAATGTCTTCCTGATTGGCCATTCTTTCTCAATGTAATGTTGCTTTCTGTCTCGATTGTCCCATTCACAAAGAAAACAGGGAAATTTTGTGTACCCTCTCTGCTGACCAAGCAACATAGAAATCACCTTCAAATCACCGCAAACTGCCCACTTGTGATCTGAATACGATATTTTATTTAAGACAAAATCATGATTTTCATAGCACTCTTTTAAGTGAACAGAATGTCTAACAGGTACAGAAGCATATTCATTTCCATTATGCAATAGTACTGCTTTCAGACTTCTTTTTGATGAATGGATAAAAAGTCTCCATTCATCAGGTTCATATTGGACTTTGAAACATGCTATGAGGCCTGGAATATTGTTACAATAAGTAAGTTCCTCTTCTTTAGAAAAGAACGGAATAAAATCTTTCTCGGTTTCTAAACCAATAAAATGACGTACCAGGAGCTAGCAAATTTTTTTCTTTTAGTCTGGAACCTAAAACTTCTGCCGAATCCTTAGACAGATTTAAGTCTCTGACTAAATCATTTAATTCAGGCTGCGTGAAAAGTTTAGGTTCATCGCTAATAGAGTCATATACTTCATCAACATCATCATCACTTTCACATTCAGGCACAGTATCTGAATAAATCAATATTTTCCACAGTTTCTGGAGGGGAAGGAACCGGAATACCAGGTGCATGAGAAACAGGACGTATAGCAGATGGAATGTCAGGATAAAATATTTCCTTTTTGTTCTTTAAATTGAATCCTTTCACATTACAAAGACAAAAATAGCAATCATCACTATGATTTTTAGGTTCTCTCCAAACCATTGGTATACCAAATCGAAATGATTGTTTCTTGCCTTGAAACCATTGCCTTAATTCTTCTACGCAAATACTACAAACTTTGTGTGGAGCCCACGGCTTATCTTGATCACCCAATTTCATGCCAAAATAAGCGAAATACAATTTTTTAACAAAATCAGAAATGCTTCTCTGTTGTTTTTTCACTGTATAATTACCGCAAATATAACAGAAACAATTCGGTGAATTAACGCATCGTCTGGAAGTGGAAGCCATGTTCTCTAATGCAGCAATAGCTAGAAGTTAAAATTACAACTATTACTATTAACTCACAGCTCGGAATAAAAACACATGTGTACAGCACAGAGTAAACAAAGACACTGAATCAGGAGTAGAGATAAGGACAGTGAAAAAGGGTGTGAAGAAGAGGGGGCGTACAGACACCTGCAAGCAGAAAAGATCCGATTTTATCTTGTTTCCTCTGTCTTGAATATTGTGTTTAATAGGCGGTTTGCCGGTTAAAAAAATATTCTGCATTGAAAAATAGTTTTTTCTTTCTTTTTTATTAGTTAAATACACAAATTTACAACTTAAAGTCCATAAATTTATTTGACTAACTCCTATAAATAATAGTTTTTTTGTTCGAAATTTGCTAAATTCATGAAATAATAAATTGTGATTTGTGAAGAAACTGTACGTGATGGAATTTTTTCAATATTTTTCTAGTAATCAGCATCCAAATAACTATAAAAAATACCACTTACTATGCCGACAATTTTTTCATCGCAGGCTTGTGTAATTAATATTTGCTCATTGAAAAATTATGTATGAATTTTTTTTGAAATTGCAAGTCCTAATGCAAATAAATAAAATGTGAGTGATTAAATACAGTACTTTAAAAATTATCAGACCACTATGATTTTGACAATTGTGTGATAAAGTTTCTTATTATAGTTAAACACATTAGGTATTAAAAAAACATATTTAATCCAATTAGTAATATCAAATTAGCGATAATTTTGAATAATACAATAAATATATATGTAGTCGGCTTTCTAATTACATCCCGTGTGCAATTTTATGATTAAATATCGTGAGTAGTCTCATTTTTTCCTTAAGTATTGTAGACTAAGAAAGAGATGGTGGACATCCGGGACTCGCGACTGAGGAGGGGGAGGGAAGGGAGTGAAAGGGTCGAAAGCGGAAAAAAATCAAATTTCACAATAAAAAATAAAAAATATGCACAAAAATGTATATTTAAAACATTTATAGAATGAGAAAAACATTTGTGGACATCCGGCACCCGCGACTTGGGAGGGTAAGGGAAGGGAGGTTAGGAGAAAGAGTTGAAATGGGCAAGAAAGAAAATATGTTTCGCAATTAAAAATATATATATATGTGTAAGTATTAATGTTTTAAACATTTATAGAATAAGATAAACATTTGTGGACATCCGGGACCCGCAACTGGGGAGGGGAAGAGGACGGGTGAGGATTGGAAAGAGTAGAAAGGGGCAAGGAAAAAAATTATATTTCACAATAAAAAAGAAAAAAAATAAGTATAAATACTAATGTTTGAAACTTTTATAGAATGAGAAAAACATTGTGGACATCTGAGACCTGAGCCTGGGGAGGGAGAGGGGACGGGAAGGGTTGAAAGGAGTAAGAAAAAAAATCCATTTCACAATAAAAAAGACAAAAAGTATGCATAAATATTAATGTTTAAAAGTTTTATAGAATGAGAAAAACATTTGTGAACATCAGGAATCCGCGACTGAGGAGGAGGAGGAAAGGAGGGGGAGAGGTTGAAAAAAGAAGAAAAAAATTCCATTTTACAATAAAAAAGAAAACATATGCATAAGTATTCATGTTTAAAATTTTTATAGAGTGAGAAAAACAATCCGGGACCCACAATTAGAAAGGGGAAGGGGAGGGTAAAGGATTAAATGGGGCAAGTAAAAAAATTCCATTAAATATATATATACATATTTATAAAAGCAATGATGGACATCCGGGACTCACGAATGGAAAAAAGAGGGGGGGAAAGAAGGAGTTTAAAGGGGCAAGAAAAAGAAATTTCTTTGTAAATATATATAGATACAAAACCTATTAATGTTTAAAACTTTATAGAATGAGAAAAGCATTGGTAGACGTCCGGGACCCTTCGAAGGGATGGGGTAGGGGATTTGAAAGGTTTAAAAGAGGTATAAAAAATAAATTACCGTTTAAAAAATATATTTACATATAAATAAATATTAATTTTTAAGATTTTTAAAGAATGAGAAAAACAATGGTGGACACCCAGGATACGCGACAAGGAAGGGGGGAATTAAAAATGGCAAGAAAATAATTTTCCTTTTCAATATATGTATATATATGAATTATTCGAACTTTTATTCAATAAAAAAAGTAATGTGGACATGCCAGATCCTCAACCGGAAAGGTAGTGTGTGCTTAGTCGGCTGCCACTTTTCTTTGGCGCGTGTGCAATTATATGATTAAGTATTGCGAATGGTCTCATTTTTTCTCTTAAGCTTTGTAGAATAAGTAAAACTATGGCGGACATCTGATACTCGCAACAGTGGTATATCATAAGGTAGAAAGAAAAGGAAAACAACAATTTCAGTGGAACGGAGGTAAAAAATAAGAAAGAAAATTTCAAATGTTTTTAAAGTATTTTTTTTCTTTTTCGTTGCATTTCAGTACTTTGTAGAGCAACAAAACTGGTGGTAGATATCTGGCACAGAAGAAAGGAGTAGGGAGGGCTAATTGAAAAGGAACTCAATGATGCAAAAACACTAAATGATACAATTTTTGTAATGTGAAGTGTTATTTATTATATTTGTATTGTTATTCTACATTATATATCATGCACTCAAATGATAAAAACTATCAAATTTTAAACTTCAAGAAAAAGTTCAACTTCAGAACAACGTGGGATCATCGGTATTACTGTCATCATAATTTACATCATCAACGTCTCCAACATTATCACATTTATTTATCAGTCTCACCCGAACATGAGCACATTCAGTACTATGCACTCTATTGTGTGAACATTTACAGGATACTAGCCATCTTGACTTGACACATGAAGAACATACTGATGAAACTAGTTCTTGATGAGCACAAGGTATATCACACAGGACAGGTAGGCATTCGTTTTCCATTCTTATCCAACCAAAATCAGTTGGGGGTAGAATATTAGGTATTAAAATGTATTCTCTTAGCCAAATTACCGCTTGGTAATGAGCTGTTCTTATGGATGAGTAAAGGGCGGCTTGAGTTGGAGGCATACCTGCTCTCTCAGCTTGCTTTTTTGTAAATAGCCACGATTTTAGCTCAACAGTATATAATTTTCAATTTTGGCATGTACATTGAATATGTCTGTTCTTCAAATGCAATATATGTTTCATTCTTGATAATATCTGTTTGACTTAATGCGGCAAGTACTTTACGAATTCTGTCGCTAGCATTTATAAAGCTTCAGATCTTTTCTCATCTAAAGATTTATATATTAAGCCTATAGGAATCTTGTGTTTTTGAAATCCAGTTAAAACTAATGCTGTATCACTTGATTAACTCTAGACATTTATTGATCGTGAATATTAGAACATCGATACCTGATGAAGAAAGTGTTAATTTTTGAGCTCCTTTTTTGGTTGCAAGAACTGCGTGCAGGATTAACTTTGCATCAGCTTCTTCTTGTGAAGTGCTGTTATCTTCTGCCACTGGCGTATCTGATTGGACTTCACCTCGGTATGAAACAATAACAGCTTTTTCTAAATGAATCACTTTTTTGAACAAATTTTGACATAATATTACAGCAGCAGTTTTACTGCCTTTCAAGGTATGAATGTATGTTATTTTTGCATACAATCTATGGTTGCAAAAACAGAGTCAGAGGATTTTATTTGGACTGCACTTCTGCTAATCCATAAAGAACTATTGAGAATGTCTGTTGTCAGTTCTTTTGGGTAAAGTTCTTCGAAATGATGCATTATTAGCTTATGACCTGGTTTTTGACCTGCGTTTTCACATTTTTCCATGGCTTGCGCATAAGGATCGTGGAACTGCTGTTAACTCGTATTTTCCGATATTTTATTTGAAATGTACATCAGGGCGCGAACGGCAGAAAACGACAAGATGGTTAAACAACTTTTTATCATCCTTTATTTCTATAAGATCTTATGCATTTGCAACTTTTACTTTGCAACAACAGAACGTTGCAACTTTACCATTATTTCACACAATTTTATTTTTCTTTGTGAAAAATGAATACCATAAATTCTTTGTTCTATTAATAATACGTTCATTAACAATTTTTTAGTATTATTGTAAACCGATGTATAACATTCTCTAACAATTAATGTTTATGTAAATATTTTTTTTTTCAAATTGAATTTTTTCTTTCTGGCCCCTTTCAACCCTTTCCCCTCTCCACATTCGCGGGTTTCGGATGTGAACCGTGTCTTTTCTCATTCTATAAAAATTTTTAAACATTAATGTTTTTTTACATATTTCTTTAAACGAATTTTTTTTCATGCCGATTCCAAAGCTTTCCCCTCCGCTTTCCTCCTCTCCCACTCCCCAATCGCGAGTCCCGAATGTCCACTAATGCTTCTCTCATTCTATAAAAATTTTAAACATTAATATTTATGCATGCATATTTATTTTTAATGGAATTTTTTTCCTTGTCCTTTCACCCCTGTTCCTTCCCTCTCCCTCCCCAATCGCGGGTCACAATTGTTTTTCTCACTCTATAAAAGTTTTAAACATGGATATTTATGTATATTTTTTTATTTATAGTGAAATGGAATTTTTTTCTTGCTTTTTTAATCCTTTCTCCTCCCTTCGCCTCCCCCTCCCCAGTCGCGGATTCCCGATGTCCACGAATGTTTTTCTTATTCTATAAAAGTTTAAAACATTAATATTTATACATATTTTTGTCTTTTTTATTGTGAAATGGAATTTTTTTCTTGACCTTTTCTACCCTTTCCCCTCCCCGTCTCCTGTCGCGGGTTTCGGGTGTCCACAAATGTTTTTCTCATTCTATAAAAAATTCAAACATAAGTATTTATACATATTTTTTTAATTGTGAAATGGAACTTTTTTCTTGCCCCTTTAAACCCTTTCTCCTCCCCCTCTCTAGTCGCGGATCCCGGATGTCTACAGATGTATATCTCGTTCTATAAAAGTTTAAAACATTAATATTTATACATATTTTTTTCCTTTTTTATTGTGAAATATGTTTTTTTTCTTGTCCTTTTCAACTCTTCCCCTCCCCTGCTCTCCCCTCTACCTCCCTAGTCGTGGGTCCCGGATGTCCCCAAATGTTTTCCTCATTCTATAAAAGTTTTAAACAATTATATTTGTGCATGTTTTTTTATTGTGAAATTGAATTTTTTTCTCTCGCCCCTTTCGACTTTTTTTCCTCCCCCCTTCCCAGTCGTGGGTTCCGGATGTCCACCATCGCTTTTCTTAATCTACAATACATCAGGAAAAAAATTAGACCAATCACCACAACTAATCATAAAATTGCACATGGGCCTACGAAAAGCTGTAGTTAGAAAACCCACTAATGTTAACAATAATATAATCAATGATTGGAAAACACTCTCTTAACAATTAAAAGACCTCTCGTGAAAAAAAAAATAGTATGTAAATTAGTATGATAGTCGCCCGCCATTGTTGTTAAGAAATATTGTGCCGTTCTTTTACAATCGCTACTTCTAGCTCATTGACAATTAAAAACTGTTTTTATTAGCATAAACTTTGCAACGTTATACCCTCTAAAGATTTTCAACAGAATTCAAGTGTGACATGACCATTTCAAAACATTAATTTTTGTTTGTTTTTTAAATTAATTGCTGCGTAGGCACATCGTAAGTAGCGTAATGTCCTGCTGAAACAATCAGTTATCATTACATAAAAAATAAAATCCAAACCGTATCAAATAATCGCATAACACAGCTCGAGATTGCGCAAGAATCATACAACTCAAAATTTGGGTTAAATCGCATGATCTATTATAATAATAAAGAATACTGCCCAGTTAAACTAATGGCACTGAGCTCACAGGCTACAAATACTAATTGTACATTAAAGCCTTATATTTTCAAGGGTTAATTCCGTTCGAAAAAAAAAATAAGGGGAAACAGCTCTCCCCTTTCCTCTTTTTTTATACTTAATCATTGAACTTCCTATACTATCAAAGACATGTTTTATCATATAAAAAATCTATATCCAAAATTCAGAGCAAATGAGATAATTCTTAATAAAAATTCATTTATCATTTATTTAATTTAAAAGGAGTTATCCCCCTCTTTTATACTTAACTATTAAACTTCCAAAACTATTCAGAGATTTGAACGAAATCTGAAAATTCTGCTTGAAAAACTCATTTATATAAATTAAGGGGGGGGGGCTTAGAACCCCTGTTCCCCCTATTTTTACTTATTCAATGAACACCTAATAACTGTCACGGAATCGCCTCATCAGAATGATCCTAATCTAAATTTTGAACGAAAACTTAATTCTGCATGAAAATCCCATTTATATCAACTAAGGGGAGTGGCATGAGCCCCCGTTCCCCCTCTTATACATATCGAATGAACTCCAAAAACTAATCAGGGAAGCACCTTGTCAGGATATACCTACATACAAAATTGCAAGTGGATCGGATATTTTTATCATGAGTTATCGCGTTACGCACGAACATACGAACGTACATACAGAACAGACGGGCACATAAGCTCTCAGGCTATGATAGCCTGTGAGCTAAAAAGCTCCCCAAACTATTAGTGATCCTCCTCCCATTTGTCAACTGAAGCATGTTTCTGTTCCTTTTTTAAATCATGCTATTAGTGTTCATAACTATCCGGACAGTCAAAGTTTTTTATTTCAGTCTTTCTACTTTATGATGCTTCATTAATCTCGTTTTTTTAAGTTTCATACATTCTGCATTAGAATTTTATTTCGGATTCTTCCAAACTGTTACGTGTGGAGTTCTGTTGCTGAAGCGGTTCAAAATTTCCCGAGATGAAGGACCTTTTTGAGTTCATAATCGAAATATTATTCGAGCATCCAACGCTGTCGAAATTCTTTTTCTTCCAGATCATTTACTTTAATTTGAATCAATTTTTAATTATTTCATTGAAAGTGGCTGTTTTAAAACGCTTAACCTAGCTATTTCTCGTTCAGATTTACCAGCAGATATATAAAATCAAATGTTTCATACTTCGGTCGTACACAACTCGTTGTTCTCTATGGCATTTTCAAATATATTTTGAATAACATGAAATAAACCTGCTCATTTGCTTCATGGGGATACTTTCACGATATGCAAACATATATACTTTTTATAATGATTCCGATATGACGTCTAATATGCTAAATTCCTCAGGCAGTCTTTATATAAGTCTTTATATAATTTCATAACAGTGAAATTATTTAAGCATAAAAACAATTAGAAGATTTTAATAATGCCACTTAATTTTTATGTATGGATTGAAACAGAAAGCATTCTCCAATTAATTTTAAATAGAAGCGCTAAAAATTTGCATATGTGTCTTCGTCTTCAGAAGTACACCAATTCATTTGTGGCTTTATAATTTCTTAACGCACTGTATGTGAAAAAATCTATTTCTAAAGAAATGTCAAATTCACCTTAATTGTTAAATAAAAACGCGAAGACATTCAAATGATTCGTAGTTTTATTATTAAAATAAGAGTGAAAGAAAATTAAAAGCCTTTTAAGATATTAAAACCAATTTACAGATGTTAAATATTTAAAAAGTCTTGCAGCCCCAAGTGTTTTTGACTAAACTTTTATCATAATGAAGAGCTCAACTGAGAAGAAACCCGCAAACCGAATCAAGAGATATGCGAGCGCTGCTTTAAATAGTAAAGGTCGAAACTATAATTGTCAATTTGGCATACAGACGGAGATAGATTTCGAAGAGTGCTCATATCAACAACAAAAAATAAAATTTGATTAGAGATAAATCCTGTTTAATAACTTTATTTGGCAGTTTTTTAAAAACTTTTAATTTTTTTTTTTTATAAGAATTGGCTTTATCAGAATCATTTTAAGCGAAATTTGGCTGAAATGCCCATTTTGACAACATATTTTTAAATATATTCTGACTTTATTTAAAAAATCGACCAATACGACACATTATATAATTCCTAAATAAGAAAAAACTGTTAATTGTCTACGTTGTAGAGCAAAATCGAATTCAAAAATAAGTTATAAAGAAATCAATTTATACATCTTCAATTCTTTAATCATGATCGCTTCGGGAAATTTTGTGTGAAGTGTCCAATTTCACAGGTTTTTTTTTTTTTAAATATAGTCCTCCTTTATTAAAAATCTGACCAATACTGCACATTATACAGTTCCTAAATAACAGGACCAGTAAGTTGGATAAAATAGAGAGCAAAGATGGATTTAAAAAAGAATCAGGAAATTGCGATTTGTTATTTGAATACTTCCACAATCACATTATATAGATCTTAAATAAGAGAACTTGTCGTTTGGATCAAAAAATAGAAATGGATTTCAAATCAAAAATGAATTTGAAAATGAGTCATTATAAAAACTATTTTCATCTGAGATTTTTTTTTTCCTTGAACTCCTATTTTTGTTTCATTTATTTTAGCTATTAAGGATTGGTCCTATAAAAGTCAGTATAAAAGTATAACTTGTCAGTATAAAAGTTAAAGATATCATTGAGAAAATGTAAAATAAGATTAATCGGATTTGATATCTTAAGAATTGATGAAGTTATGATTTATTTTCTTTATCCATCGCCCTGACTGTTTTCCTTTTTATTTTTTTTGCAATAATAATTGGCCCTATCAAAAACTTGTCCATACAAAAGTTTTAGATAATATTAAGAACATTCATAAATTTTTTTTTTTGATTTGGTATCTTAAAGATTGACGAAGTTATTAATTTTTTTCTTTCAAAAATCTCATTTTTTTTCGCCCTTCTGGCACACTTTTAATTTAATCAAATATCTATCATACAAAAACTTTTTGCCCCATTTCTTAGAAGTAATATAAACATTCAACTTATTCAACGGCTATTTTCGTTAAGAAATTATGTGGGTTTTTTTTCTGTTTTCACAAAACCCCTTTTTACAAATACCCCCTTGATCCTTGATTTTGCCCATTAACGTACTTGACTGATTTATTTTTTTTATAAGTAAGAAATAGCCCTATCAGAAACTTGTAAGCACAAAAGTTTTAGATAATATAAAGGAAATTAATAAAACAATTAGTTTGAAATTTATATCTTGAGATTTGATGATGTTATGATTTTTTTTCTCCCCAAAACCCTATTTTTTCGCTCCTTGAGCCCATTTTAAACATTATCATAAATTTTTCATGCATAAACTTTTGGCCTAATTTTTAGAAGTAATATAAATTTTAAACTGATTCGATATCTATTTTAATTTAAAAAATCCCTGTCGTCTTGGCCTATAGGTGGAGGTCATACTTGCCAACCTCCGGCTTTATTTACATAAAGAAAACATACTTTCAACCGGAAAATTTGTTAAATTAAATGTATCTTTTATTAAATGTAGTTGTCATTTGCAATCCTTTTAATTTCATCAGCTAAATAAATTTCTGGTTCGGGACATTTTTCTTGGTTTTAACAAAAGCCGGAGGTTGGCATGTATGGTGGAGGTAGATTTCGAAAAGTGCTCATTTCAACAACAGTAAATAAATTTGATTACAGATAAACCCAGTTTAACAACTTTATTTGTCCTCTTTTAAAAAATTTTTAATTTCATTTTTCTGTAAGGACTGGTTTTATCAGAATCATCTTAAGCTAAATTCGGTTCAAATTAAAAAATCGACTTTATCTTTATCGAAAAATCTTTATTAAAAAATCGACTACTATGGTACATTATATAGTTCCTAAATTACAAAAGACTGTCAATTGAATGCGTTTGAGAGCAAAATTGAATTTAAAAATGAGTTATAAAATAACCAATTTTGAATACAACCTCAATTCTTAATCATGATAGCTTCGTGAAATTTTGCGCGAAGTTCCCACTTTGACAGCATTTAAAAAAATATATTTTAGCCTTTTCAGCCTTTTCAATATTTTCAGCCTTTATCAAAAACTGTACAATGCGGGCCATTATACAGCTCCTATATAACAGAACCTGGAAATTGGATGCGTTTGAGAGCAAAACTGAATTTAAAAATGAGTCAGAAAAAACGCAATTTGTTATTTCAATGCTTCCTCAAATTTACAATCACGATAACTTCTCGAAAATCTGTTCAAAATACCCTTTTGGCAGCCTTTTTTGAAATATATTCTGCCTTTATCAAAAAATTGACCAATGCGTCATATTATACAGTTCCTAAATAAGAAGACTTGTAAACTGGATGCGTTTGAGAGTAAAAATGGATTAAAAATGAGTCAGGAAAAACGCAATTTGTTATTTGAATACTTCTGCAAATTTCCTATCACTGTCACTTCGGGAAATTCTGTTCAAAATACGTTTTTTCGCAGTCTTTTTGGAAATATATTCTGTCTTTATCAAAAATCTGGCCAATGTTTCACATTATATAGTTTCTAAATAAGAGGATCTGCCATATGGATGCGTTTAAAATAAAAAAAATGAATTTGAAAAACAATCTGAATGTAAGGAGTTTGGATTAGAGGTTTTTTCTCCAACTCCAATTTTTAGGTAGATTTCGCATGAAATACTACCTATTGCATTGTCTCCCATGTTGGAATTTCTGAAAAATTTTTGCGGATCTACACGAATCATGACTCCTAGACCCCAAAACTACCATCAGTAAAAAAGTTTATATATATATCTATCTATCTATCTATCTATTAGGTAGATTTCGCATGAAATACTACCTATTGCATTGTCTCCCATGTTGGAATTTCTGAAAAATTTTTGCGGATCTACACGAATCATGACTCCTAGACCCCAAAACTACCATCAGTAAAAAAGTTTATGTATCTATCTATCTATCTATCTATCTATCTATCTATCTATCTATCGGTGTATATCACTTTCTTCTAGACACGATAACTTCCATAATTATGCTCAGATCTTCATCAAACTTTTACATAAAATCAAGGGATATAAAATCTCGGTTAAGTTCGTTAATGGGCAAAATCGGACCAAGGGGGTGGAAGTTAGGAGGGTTTTTGTAAAAACAGAAAAAACGCGATAACTTTTTAATTAAAATAGATATCGAATCGGTTTAAAGTTTATATTACTTCTAAAAATGAGGAAAAAGTTTATGCGTGACAGATTTTTGATAAAGTTAAAAATGGGCTCAAGGGGCGAAAAAAACTTGGTTTTTGGGAGAAAAAAATTCATAACTTCGTCAATTCTCAAGATATCAAATCCAACTAAATTTTATATAAATGTACTCAATATTATCTAAAACTTTTGTATTTACAAGTTTTTGATAGGACCAATTTTTACCGATGAAAAAAATTAAAAACGAAAAGAAAAAGGGGGGAGGAAAAAGAAAAAAAACCATAACTTACTCAATTCTTAGGCAATTAAATCTAATTAAATTTATTTTACATCTTCACAATAATATCTACAACTTTTATACTGACAAGTTTTTCATAGAACCAATTCTTATAGCAAAAATAAATTAAACAAAAATAGGAGTTGGAGAAAAAACCTCAAATCCAAACTGCTTATATTCTGACTCATTTTAAAATTCATTTTTGATTTTAAACGCATCCAAATGACAGATCCTCTTATTTAGCAACTATATAATGCGACTTATTGCCCAATTTTTTGATAAAGGCAGAATATATTTTTAAAAAGGCTGCCAAAAAAGGTATTTTGAACAGATTTCCCGAAGTTTTCATCATTAAAAAATTCATTAAGTATAACAAATTGCGTTTTTCATGAGTCATTTTTAAATTCATTTTTGTTCTCAAACCCATCCAATTTACAGGTCCTATTATTTAGGAACTATATAACTTGACGTATTGGCCAGTTTTTTGATAAAGGCAGAATATATTTTTTTTAAAGGCTGCCAAAAAGGGTATTTTGAACAGAATTTCACGACGTTATCGTGATTAAAATTTGAGGAAATTTAAGAAATTGCGTTTTTACCGAGTCATTTTTAAATCTTTTTTTGTTCTCAAACGCATCCAATTTACAAGTTCTCTTATTTAGGAACTATATAATGTGACGGAGTGGCCAGTTTTTTGATAAAGGCAGAATATATTTCAAAAAAGGCTGCCAAAATAGGCACTTCATACAAAATTTCCCAAAGCGAGATGATTAATGAACTGTAGGTATTCAAATAACAAATTGGTTATTTTATGACTCATTTTTAAATCCAATTTTGCTCTGACACGCATTCAATTGACAGTTTTTTGTTACTTAGGAACTATATAATGTGCGTATTCGTCGATTTTTTGATAAAGGGTGAATATGTATATTTTAAAAGCTGTCAAAGTAAGCACTTCGCAAAAAAATTTCCCAAAGCGATCGTGATAAAAGAATTGAGGTTGTATTCAAATAATAAATTGTTTATTTTATGACTCATTTTTAAATTCAATTTTGCTCTCAAACGCATTCAATTGACAGTTATTTGTTATTTAGGAACTGTGTAATGTGCCGTATTGGTCAGATTTTTGATAAATGCTAAATATATATTTAAAAAAATCTGTCAAAGTGGGCACTTCGCACAAAATTTCTCAAAGCGATCTTGATTAAAGAATTGTGGATGTATTAAAATAATAAATTGGTTATTTTATGACTCATTTTTAAATTCAATTTTGCTGTCAAACGAATTTAATTAACAGTTTTTTGTTATTTAGGAACTATATAATGAGCATATTGGTCAATTTTTTAAATAACATAATTCAAAATATATTGCCAAAATGGGCATTTAAGTAGAGATAGGCATTTTTTTTTTTTTTTTTTTGAGATGAAAACTTTTCGAAATCTACCTCCGCCTATAGGCCATGCCGAAAGGGATTTTTGTTTAATTTATTTTTGCTATACGAATTGATCCTATGAAAAACTTGTTAATATAAAAGTTGTAGATATTATTGAGAAGATGTAAAATTAATTTAATTGGATTTGACAGTTTAAGAAATGACAAAGTTATGGATTTTTTTCTTTTTCGAAACCCCTTTTTATTTTCGTTTTTAGTTTTTTTTTTTTTTTTTTACCGGTAAAGGTTAGTCCTATCAAAAACTTGCAAATACAAAAGTTTTAGATAATTTTGAGAATATTTATAAAAAATTTAGATGAATTTGATATCTTGAGAATTGACAAAGTTATAATTTTTTTCTCCCAAAAACCCTATTTTTTTCGCCCCTTGAGCCCATTTTTAACTTTATCAAAAATATGTCATGTATAAACTTTTGGTCCATTATTTAGAAGTAACATAAATTTTAAACTGATTCGATATCTATTTTCACTAAGAAGTTATGGGCTTTTTCCTGTTTTCACCCCCCCCCCTTATTTCGACCCCCTTGGTCCGATTTTGCCCATTAACGAACTTAGCCGAGATTTTATCCCCTTTTATTTTATGTACGAATTTGGTGGAGATTGGTGAAGAATTATAGAAGTTATCGTGTCCATAAAAAAGTGAGATATATATACATATATATATAGATAGATATATATATAAACTGGTGCGAATGCAATAGGTAGTATTTCATACGAAATCTACCTAAAATTATGGCATTTATTCGGTTTTCACAAAAACCCTCAAGATTTCTACCCTCTTAGTCCGGTTTTGCCCGTTAAGAAACTTGACTGAGATTTTATGCTACTTGATTTTATGTATCAGTTTGGAAGAGATTGGAGCAAAATTATAGAAGTTATCGTGTCCATAAAAAAGTTACATATATATATTGATATATAGGGGAAAGTTGGATAAAACCGGGAAACAGGCTTTATGATTTTGTGACAGTATCTTGCGGAAACTTCTAGAATTACTTTTAGTCGAGTTGCATGCCAGCTCCCAGCAAGCTGAAGTAGTGCAAACGAAGTCATTTCGCAATAGTTATTTTTTAAAGCTTTCTTGTGAAAAAGTTAGAAATTCGATCTCTTCAATATTATGTTACCAATCCTAAATGTATAAAGATTTGGTTTAGGTAAGTATAACGTATTATAGTGTGTTATTTACTTATTACTTTAACGTTTGATATTGATGTCTACTAGTTATCTGAATAACACTAGAATAACATTTCCTCAAAATGGAGGGGTCGGACAAAACCGGGATTCAGATGGTAGGACATAACCAAGATGTTTCCAGTTGTCCTACGTCTTCTGAATATCTGGACAGAGATAGTGACCGTCCTTTTGCAGTCTCACCACACGATATAAGTCCTATTCCATTACATACGGATCCTAGTTCAATCAGAAAGTCTGACAAGCGACGAGAGAAAACAGCTATCCTTATTTCAACCCCCTAGAAATTAGAGCTTGAACAAGAAGAAAAAGAAAGGATGGAAAAACAAGATAAGAGGAACTTAATCCTAAAGCAGAAACTTTCTATGATGAAAAACAAAATAACTGGAAAAATTGATGTGAAAAATTAGAGTCGAAATAAAAATGATTCCTTGACATGAAATGAGGAGGAAGATGAAAATCAAGCATGCATCTTTTGCAACGGCAATTATATGAACAATCTAAACATAAGTAGAGTTGGATGCAATTCCTTCACTGCAGAGGGTGATCACATGAAGCATACAGCAATGAAAATGAACAAGATAGAATTTTCATTTGTGACTATTGTGCCTAATAATTTCAACTCTTAACCTATATCTAAACTCATTGTTATTTTAAGTAGATTTGATATAGATTCCCATCCTATAAGTATAATATGTCGGTTTTCCTTTAAGAAATAGTATTATTGCAAAGTTACAATGTGTTTTGAATTATTTTTGCCAGTTCCCATTGCACACTTCTAGAAAAAGTGTTGTTATGATCTCAATTGCTATTGTTTGCTGTTGAATGAATAATTTTTTCTTCGCAAGGAATCAATTTTTCCTTTTAATACAAGTTTTGAATGTTTTGTTCACATAGTGCACAATAGTAAAAAAAAGCATTAGGGTTCCGATTTTATTAAGCATGCATTATTAAGTTAATGCATTGTTTATCATATTTTTCTCCGATTCCGGCATACTTTCATTATTTTACCATAACCTTCTCAGTCCTGAGACAAATTTTACGTGGCACTACAAAAACCGTCTTAAAATTGTTATAAACTATCGCCATAGCTGCTTCAGTTTATAAATCGATGCTTCTAACATCAGAAATCTATTTAAGTCTAGATGTAATTTTAACAATTCTACAATTATTTAAATTAATTTAAAAGGTGTTTTTAGTTAGTATTTTTGTTCTGTTAAAAACACTTTTATGTTTCAAACGGGATAGCAGGAGATAAAAAAAAAAACGCGCCAAACATTGTTATTCCCTCATACCATTATGTAATGGAATAATTTTTGTGGCACTATAAATTACTAAGAAATATTCTTTGTACCACAGATTTCACAGAATGTATATTTTTATATGTACTTCGTAGATGCATTTCAGTTTTATCATGTTCAAAAGAGTCTAACAGCATTAGAATGCATTTGAAACTTTTTCCCCATTAGCCGCAATGTAAAAGAATATTTTTGATTGTCTCTACATATAAACTGCACATTCGATTTTCATAAAATATGATATGACTCGACAAAATTCTACAACAATTATATATTATAAATTTCAAACTATTTGGTTGTTTAGTTTTTGCGTTGTTATATGCGGACAAAAGAATAGATTGAACGACGATTACAGTTGCTACATATTTTCATAATTTGAATGTAGCTAAAAAGCATATGTCAGACCATATCACGTAATTGATGGGATATACTGTTTATTTAACGATTTTAAATACTTAGCATGCAGCCGATGCATTACTGAGCTATTTAAAAATAACTTCACTTGTTTGACTTTGAGTCAAAGTGCTTGCATGAATTCCCGATTGCAATGTTTTCGTGAAAAAACTGAAAATGGAACTTACTTTCAGAATTACACTGTAAAAAATGTCAATTTACTTAAAATGCTTGCAGTAGAGTTGCAGGAATAATTATATATATATATATATATATATATATATATATATATATATATATATATATATATATATATATATATATATATATATATATATATATATATATATATATATATATATATATATATATATATATGTATATATATATATATATATATATATATATATATAAGTTTTGTCTTTGTAGTCTCCGTTATTTTGCAATAGTATTTTTAAGCACATGCGTGGCAATCAGAAGTACAGCTATCTCAGTGGATAATAGAAATTTAAAGTAATAATTCCGCATTTGAAACTCTGTAATCTTAAAATGGAACAGATGTAAGGAGAGATTCCATTTTTATAAGAAAACAGAAAATTTCTGATCTAATTTCCCGGAAGACAGTCTGTCAACAAATGAAAATTTTTAACAATGTACCTGATTTAAATTTAATCTGAAATAAATCATGTGTGAAATCCTAAGTATGTTGAGTGAGGAATTGAAAATTGATTCAATATATTATTTCTATATAAATGAATATGTTAACCTATAAACACAAATAAAATCTCTATAGAATTATTTTTCTGAGTTCTTTTAAATTAAAATACTTTCCGCAAAAAATAATTCCAAATCTGCAATAAGTGTCATTTCATTTTAAAACAAAATTGAGTAGTTAAAAAAATTGAAGAAAACTGATTTGAAATAAATGAACCGAATTAAATTTCTCCTAAAGTAATTCGTAAACCTCTATATTTTCTTTCTTGTAGTGCTACTCACTATAAAGAGAAAAACGCATATATCATTTTTAAAAGTACTTTTGAAATTTAAAAATTAAATGGTACAATTTGAGACAGAAATATTTAATTTGCTCGTGTTAATAATATTTCAGTATGTAGGTTTGTTTTATTACAAGTTTAATTCCACTAATGGGAGAGGGGAATTATGTTTGAACAAAAAAACAATAATTTCATACTTTAAAAAAATCATTTGCACAGTTTATGTTTTATAAAAAAATATTTCAAATTATTCTTTTAAAATATTCAAAATAAATGCGTTTTTGAAAGTAAACATTTAATCAAATTAAATGTATAAACAATGAAATAAAAAATAGATAATAAATTATTACCAATACATTTGACAGATTTTTTATTTACAGGAACAAAATTATTATAATGCCCTTATAACTATATTATTACCAAGAGAAAAGTTAGACAAAAAAGCATACTTTTTTATAAGAAAAATTTATAAACAAAATTGTATTTTTTTGTATCTCAGAAGTTACTGAAAATTCATAATTTTCAGCCTCTTTAATGAAATGTATTGCTTACGGCTGGCTTTTTTGCTAGTCGTTGCCACAGATAAATATTGGAAAATGGAATATTTAAAGTTTTTGAAAAAATTAATATTTCGAAAAGTATTTGTCAGAAAGTTGTTACACAAACTGCGATAAAAACGTAAAAATATTATATTTTGTTTAATTAAAATTTTAAATCTAATGGTTAAGTTTTTTAAATATTAAATTAGAAAAATTACCAAATTTCACTATGCAATACCATAGATAATAATAAGAACAATGTGTTCTTACGTATATACTGGCTATACACTTTTTTAAATATTCGTTCGTTATTGACATGTTGTCTTTCGTAAAATTTGATCAGAAATTTTCCGTTTTGTTAGAAAAATGGAAACTTTCCGTATATTTTAAGGATTACAGAGTTTCAAATATGGAATTATTATTGTAAATAATTATCGTCTAATGAGATTGCTTAATTACTAATCAACATGCAATCTCTTCAGGTGCTTGAAAATACTGTTGCCTAAACAGGAGTCTATAAAGTGGGAAATTTTTTCAAAAAAGGAAACACTGTGGCAAATCTGCTGCAAGGCCTATTCCACAAATTGACCCTTTTTTTAATTACAGTGCAGCATAAGTCACAAATTACAGTAGCCCTATTATTATTTTTTTTTATGTAAAAGTGAAATATGATACTAAGAGTGCATGATTTTTATTTAATTCTCGACAAATTTTAGATGCACCATTTCTTTTTAGTTAAAAAAGTAGAAAAGTCTGCTTTTTTAAATTAAATGGGTTAACGGTTTATATTTTTAAAATATATGTTTGTTGATTTATCACATCGCTAAGGTAAAGAACTTTATTAAAAGAACTTTAGAGCATAAAAGAACTTTATTTTTAAGTTTTGTTTTTCGTAATAAACGCAGTCTAAAATTGATGAATTACTAATACACTTTCCCTTCCTTTCCCTCTATTTAATTTACCATTTTAAAAGTGGCTATTGCTTGCGGTCTAGATACATATGAGACTTATCTGAATAATTTTGAATAATTGTGATGCCCGGATTTTATTCGTTTTCTTATTGGTCCATATTTAATGTCCATAAATGAAATATTTCTGTAGCTATGAGGATAAAACTTATTAAAAACTATAAAACAAATAAGAATAATTCAAAAGCAAATTGAAATAGTTTTCAAGCAAATTTCATTTAAAAGTCCATTTTTTCCTTATACGACGCTGTAAAAATTGATAATGTGTGATGCTTATAAGTTTAAAAATTTGCAGTACCCAAAATTTCGTTGAAATTTTGTTTAAAATTTGTATATGATTGGTACATGAATATTAATATTTAATTGACCTACGTTATATTTCAGTCTGTTATTACATTGTTTAAAAAAAAAAATCTGAAATTCATAGATATATTTACCCTAAAAATGCACGGGGAAAGTCCTTCTTCAGGACAAAAGAACATTTTCCGTTAAAAGTCGGAAAATTCCATCGTATTTACTGAAATTAATGTAACAGACGAAGATAGAAGAGAACAACAGAGATACTCTGCTATCTATAGCAAATTAATTTTCAGCGTTTACAAAACTGGCATGTTGTTGCACAGAAATGAAAAAAAAAACTCATTGTAAGAATACTGGTTCTACGGTTTGTATCCTGCGATTGAATTGCAACTGTATTGATGCCAAAAACCATTTGCGCTATAAATTAACCGAATCATATTCTAATCAAACACTGAGCAAAGGAAATTTCTGTAATTATCGTAATTCGGTGCAATCTCTTTGAAAAAGCATGACCTTTTTAATATATATTTGTTGGAGAAAGAGGAAAGATTATTTTTATAGAACGTACAAGTACCAGAGACTGTAGAAAATTTATATTTCATAAGTTTATGCGTAAAATAATTTTTTACGTGTAAATGTCATTTGATATAATGAGAAGCAAAAAAAAAAAGATTAATTTTTGTAATTGGAAGTAATATATTCAAATTCATGGTTAAGACATTCACTATAAGAAAATTTTAAGAGGGGGCACCCTCTATATAACATTTATCAAAAGGTCTTGTTAATTTTAAGACAAATTATCTAATTATCTTTTTGTGCATTATAAATTTATAATTTAAACGTTAGTATGTCTTATATCGCATTACCTTTTATCCACTTTCCTTTCATTCATTTAAAATTCTAAGAAGCAATACCTCTTTAGAAACTTACGACTTCTAATTTATGGTTTAGGGCAATTTTGGTATGAGAACTTTAAAATTGAAATGATTGAAGGCTCATTATTGTACTTGGAAATTTCATCAAGATCTGTGAATTGTTATCATTTCCTTTTAAAATTAGTAAAAATTTGAAAAATGTTCTAAGGCACTTGAAAATTTTGAAGTCGAATTTATGAGCGCATTTGTTTAAAACGAATATTTACAAAGCGAATGGAAAAGGAAATTTACATTAATTACATGCATAGGGTTTCATGCCAATGGTCTTTATACATTCAAGAAAAAAGGAAAAAAAGAGATAGACCCGGAGGCGGTAGTACAGACAATCAGTTTATCAAGTTTACAGCTGAAATTCCAGAATTAGTTTAAACGTGAATAGTATATTAAAACGCAATTGGTCTGTATGCGCTTATGCGCGAGCGCTAGCAAAATTTCTTGGCGTAACTTGTTGAAAACTATGTGGTGCAATTTACGTAAAAGTCCAGACAATAATATCGTGAAATTTTAGACAGATATGGGCAACACTGTCAGATTAATTTCAGTTACTTTCTAAACGTATCTGGATGATGAGAAATTTCTACAATTTTTCATTTCTTACTAATTCATTTAATTCAAATACGTTAGTAAGCAATATATTCCACGATTAATTTTCTAACGCATGTTTCGATGTTCATAAATGAATGGGTGTTGACAGAAGTGTGCATTACAAATTTTCGAAAGTTGAAGTTTTCGTTGAAAAAGGACTTTTGTAAAAGGATTCGTGGTTGCTCAATTTCAAATATTGTAATTTCATAATATGCTAGTTTTTAAATTACAGTATAAAGAAAAATTATAAAATAAAACTATTGCACTTATTCATAATTACTTAGTTTTTTTTTTATCTGGATAACAGTTTTTTTTAATTATGCAATAAAAGTCATCGGTGCTGCGTAAGTAAGATCGAAAGAACGGCATATGTGCATATACTAGGTAATCAGGATATTGTTTAACCGTTTAAACGCCAATGTTCCCAAATGGGAAAGTTACATTATTTGTAATGCAAAAAGTATATTTTCCGACATAATAACGATGACTCCGTTTTTTCTATAAAATATAAAGTTGATTTAAACTTTTGAAATGAAAATATTTATGTTTAAGCATTTATCACAGGTATTAAGGAATATGTAAATTCATTAATTTGCATAAAAAGTATATTATTTGCTTTTATCGTTTTCTCTATATTACTCATATTTGACCGCTAGGAATCTAAATGTTTTTTTTTTAAATTCGAGAAAATACTCAATAACAATATACAATAACATATAGCGAAAAATAATTTGTTATATTTGCATAGGTTGTCAATCAATAATCACGTCCCAAAATGCGAACACAGAAATAAAAACAGTCGAAAAAACTGCAGAAACATATTATTTTGCTATTTCGTAAATTTGTATGCATAAATTAAAACATTTGAAGCTGTAATATAGGAAAAAAATATTATTAAATTGAGATATCAATTCGCCGTGTAAACGTATAAGGACAAAAACACGTTTTCACTCATTTCTTTAAGACATTAATTTAACAACTAGTTCCCACTTAACCACATGCATTTAGTAATTTTGTCAGTGGATGGGAACTTTTAGAGAAAATTCACGAATTAATAGGAAATGAAAAATGAAATATTCTGAAAATTTGGCATTAACCAGAATTTTTTCTTATTACGTTTTTAAATTCCCATGAAATGTACTGGGCTTTTAAAATGAGACGGACCATATGCTGAATAAAAAAGTGTTAGGTGCGTATGGTGCAATTTATATAATAGGCCAGACATTAATATCGTGAAATTTTAGAAACTTATCGACAAGATTGTCAGATGAATTTCAGTTGCTTTCTAAACGTATCTGGATGATGAGAAATTTCTGCAATTTTTCATTTCTTACTAATTCATTTCCGTCAAATTAGTTACTAAGCATTATATTCCACGATTATTTTTGTAATGGATGTATCGATGTTGATAATCGAATGGGCGTTGGGACTAGTGGTCGGTAGCAGTTGAAAATAATTTAATAAAAATACCTATATTTAATCGAATATTACCTGTATTTATAATCGAAATTCATTGCATTCTTTCTAATCTATATTGTCCAGTTTCTGAAACTGAAGTTAAATTTGTATGAAGTCATGCATGCTACAAACAAACACTTCTCAAAATTCCTTGATTTTTTAAAAGAAAAGCTTACAATCGCATAAAAAAGCGTTTTTCTTAAAAAAAAAAAAAAAAAAAAAAAAAAAAAAAAAAAAAAAAAAAAAAAAGTAGAAATTTTTGCAGGATTGACATAGTACTGTGGGACAGCTACAAATTACTTAAAGTGTTTTACTCTATGTGCTCATAAAATTGCTTTTTTTATATTTTTCCTTCAATTGACATTTTATAAATATCCTTTAAAAATATAAACCTAAAAATTCCCTGCAAACTCCTAAATCTACAACAAATTTGTCAAATATTTCGCCAAATTATTCCACTGAAAGTTCTCGAATAAACTTGAATTTGCTTGGTGACATTTGACACTATTCTTTGGCTGTCTGCAGAAAAATGTAAAATCGGCACAAAAGATAGGAATACTTCATACTAATTGCTGCGCTAAACATCGTACAAAAATCTGACTGATACATTTAATTAGTAAAAATGTCTACTAATTAATGTTATACATGGGAGATATTTTACATGGGAGATATTTTACATGGGAGATTAATTTACTTGGGAGATATTTATGCATAAAAATTTTACCAAAATGAAAAACAATTTAATACTACCGAGTAAAAAAAAAAAAAAATAGAATGTTATTTTTTCCCAAAATGATGGATTGAACGCAGAAATTACTGCATAAAAATTAATAGTTTTGAATATTTCAAATGTATTTATATTTTGTGAGCATTATGCACATTTTTATAGATACAAAAAATGTATATTCATTGTTTTCATAAACTAATAACTTTCTGTAGTATTGAAAAGTGTCTATTTCATTTAATAAAAAACGTATCATTTGTTTTTTATTAAAGTCTGTTTATTGAAAATTGCACAACGGAAAAATTAGCATCCATTGGACATGCACGTCTTGATAGCCACCTCTAAATATTATAGTCTCTTAATTTTTACTTCTATTAATGTTTAATGACTTACTTAATCAGGAAAAGTGCACCAATATTTTTAAAAGGAAACATAGTTTCAAAAAAGGAAAGATCGTTAAATTTCAATATCAGAGTGGGGGGAGATGTGTCGCTCGCCGCTTGAATCCAATTCTACCTTAAACCACCGAATGAGTTAATTTTTAAAACAAAAATTAAATATAAACAGTGAAATAAAAATTAATTTTCATGCGGCACTTATGATTAGTGCCTACAACACAAAAAATTCTAGTTATATTTTGACTTAATTTTAAGCATTTTTAGTTACTCGAAAAGAATATATTTGCTGTGTTTTTCAAAACTGGTAAAAAAAATTCTTTTTATAAAATTTTAAAATTTAAAGAAGAGTTTTTTAATTTCCATGGAACTAAGAAATATATTATGGATGGATCCTCCCTATAAATGCCACCAGTAACTCGAAATTGGTAAAATCTTTTCAATATCGACTACCAAATTTCTAATTTCAAAGCTATGAATTAACAAACCAAATTACAATCATTCATTAAAAAAGAAAATTTTTTGAATAAAATATATTAATCGATCGAACTCACTAACTATAACCTGCATTTAAAGTAATACTTTGCTTGTATTCCAATAGCAAGACTGGTAAATCTCCGAAACGTCAGATTGTCAGCTAGATCCTTCATCGGGGGAATGAATGAGATTGTTCTTCCTATTAATGAAATATATATTTCTGAAAAGCTAAAAAAATGCAATTTTTTACATTTTAGGGCTTTATTAAATTTGTGTATTTTTTGTTTATAATACAATTGTTTTATGTGCAATTTAGTTTACTCTTTTATTGCATAATCAGAAATGTCAAATGTGCTCAGACTTTGGGCACTTTTTCGCAAACTTTTTCAAGTTTTCCATAATATCTAATTTTGACATCACATTTAGATTCTCTAGTGATTTTTAACCGACTTCAAAAAGGAGAGGAGGTTATCAATTCGACGCGTATGTATTTTTTTTTTTTTTTTAATGTATGTTCACCGATTACTCCGAAACTATGCAGCCGATTAATTTGGTTTTGGTGTTAAATTAAAGAGCTTACTCTCGGATTGGTACCACATCCATTTCATAGAAATTGGTTCAGTAGTTTTTTTAGTAATTAAGCAAAAACTATTAAAATTAGTGTTTTTTTCGTTAATTAAAACTGTTGAATTAGTTCCTTCAATTGAGTGAAGCAAGGATGGCCAAACGGTTTAAAGCGCCTGATTTAAGATCTGGTTCTCGAAAGTGACAATGGGTTCGAACCCCACCCCTGACATACGTGTATACGATAATTTCCCGTATTATAATTTTTAACCGACTTCAAAAAGGAGAGCAGGTTATCAATTCGACGCGTATGTATTTTTTTTATGTATGTTCACCGATTACTCCGAAACTATGCAGCCGATTAATTTGGTTTTGATGTTAAATTAAAGGCCTTACTCTCGGATTGGTACCACATCCATTTCATAGAAATTGGTTCAGTAGTTTTTTAGTAATTAAGCAAAAACTATTAAAATTAGTGTTTTTTCGGTAATTAAAACTGTTGAATTAGTTCCTGCAATTGAGTGAAGCAAGGATTGCCAAGCGGTTTAAAGCGCCTGATTCAAGATCTGGTTCACGAAAGTGACAATGGGTTCGAACACCACTCTTGACATACGTGTGTACAATAACTTTCCGTATCATAATTTTTACATATACATTTTACAAATTAAATACTAATTATGCTATTAAGAATATTTTGTATTTAACAGTTAGCACAGAGTATCAGAGATCTTTTATAAACTCAATATTTTATCAGTGAAAGAGTGCTAAAATAATTGACTTGCAAAAAGTAACATGACATTGAATAAGTTTCCGAACCTATTCCGTATTATAATTTTTACATATATATTTTACAAATTAAATACTAATTATACTATTAAGAATTTTTTAACCGACTTCAAGAAGGAGAGGAGGTTATCAATTCATCGCGTATTTATTTTTTTTAATGTATGTTCACCGATTACGCCGAAACTAGCCAACTGATTAATTTGGTTTTGGTGTTAAATTAAAGAACTTACTCTCGGATTGGTACCACTTCCATTTCATAGAAATTGGTTCAGTAATTTTTTAGTAAACGGGCAAAAACTATTAAAATTAGTGATATTTAGCTAATTAAAACTGTTGAATGAATTCCTACCATGGAGTGCAGTCAGAATGGCCGAGCGGTCTAAGGCGCCTGCTTTCAGTTCTTGTTCTCGAAAGAGGTCATGGATTCGAACCCCACTTCTGACATGCATGTATACAATAACCTTTTTCCGAATTATAATTTTTACACATATATTTTACAAATTAAATACTAATTATGTTATTAAGAATATTTTTATTTAACCGTTAGCACAGAGAATCAGAGATATTTTATCTCCTCAATACTTTATCAGTGAAAGAGTGCTAAATTAATAGACTTGCGAAAAATAACATGACTTTGAATAAGTTTTCTGAGTCGATTGCAATCAGGATAGCCGAGCGGTCTAATGCGCTTAATTTAAGCTCTGGTTCTCGAAAGAGAACGTGGGTTCGAACACCACTCCTGACGTACATGTATACAAAAGCATTTACCGTATTATTCTTTTTACACATATATTTTACAAATTAAATACTAATTATGCTATTAAGAATATTTTGTTTTTAACCGTTAGCACAGAGTATCAGAAATTTTTTACCAACTCAGTACTTTATCAGTGAAAGTGTGCTAAAATAATAGACTTGTGAAAAGTAATATGGCGTTGTTCACCGTTTAGATTGTAGTCAGGATAGCCGAGCGGTCTAAGGCGCCCGATTTAATCTCTGGTTCTCGAAAGAGATCGTGAGTTCGAACCCCACTCCTGACATGCATGTATACAATAACATTTTTCCGCATATAATTTTTACACACATATTTTAGAAATTAAATACTAATTATGTTATTAAGAATATTTTGTATTTAGCCGTTAGCACAGAGAATCAAAGATCTTTTATCTCCTCAATACTTTATCAGTGAAAGAGTGCTAAATTAATAGACTTGCGAAAAATAACATGACCTTGAATAAGTTCCCTGAGTTGATTGCAATTAGGATAGCCGAGCGGTCTAATGCGCTTAATTTAAGATCTGATTCTCGAAAGAGAACGTGGGTTCGAACCCCACTCCTGACATACATATATACAAAAGCCTTTTCCGTATTATTCTTTTTACAAATTAAATACTAATTATGCTATTAAGAATATTTTGTTTTTAACCGTTAGCACAGAGTAGCAGAGATCTTTTACCAACTCAGTACTTTATCAGTGAAAGTGTGCTAAAATAATAGACTTGCGAAAAGTAATATGGCGTTGTTCACCATTTAGAGTGCAGTCAGGATAGCCGAGCGGTCTAAAGCGCCCGATTTAATCTCTGGTTCTCGAAAGAGATCGTGGGTTCGAACTCCATTTTTGACATCCATGTTTGACATACAGTATTTTTCCGTATTATAATTTCTTTAACTGACTTAAAAAAGGAGAGAAGGTTATCATCAATTCGACCGCGTATGTACTTTTTTTTATATATGTTCACCGATTACACCGCATCTATCCTACCGATTAAACTAAGTATTACGGTATAAATAACTAAAAAGTAAGAAATAAAATAAACTTTTTCAAAAAAAAATATAACCGACTTCAATCAACGCTCTAAAAAGAGTTAAATAATTCTTTAAAATACCCTAATGATGAATTGTTATCTAATAACCAATCACACATCAAATATCATGTACCGACAAAAAAATGGTTATAAGTTTAATACATAGAACTTAATATCCATCAAACATGGTTTTGCGACAGAATATTTTTTACAAGAAATTAATTTATATATTTTTGATTTTATTTATGAATATATACATATAAAAAGTAATGAATTACTTTTTGAAGTTGGTGCCAAACTATTATAAGTATAGTAAGAATTGTGGTTATATTATGCCTAATACCATAAATAAAATGGTAAAAACCATTATTGATTGTGATCGTTTGGCACCAACTTCAAAAAGTAATTCATTACTTTTTATATGTATATATTCACAAATTAAATCAAAAATATGTAAATTAATTTCTTGTAAAAGATATTCTGTCGAAAAACCATGTTTGCTGGATATTAAGTTCTATGTATTAAACTTATAACCATTTTTTTGTCGGTACATGATATCTGATGTGTGGTTATTAGATAACAATTTTAACATTAGGGTATTTTAAAGGATTATTTAACTCTTTTTAGAGCGTTGATTGAAGTCGGTTATATGTATATTTTTTAAAGTTTATTTTATTTCTTATTACATTAACATACTAAATGGTTGATCATTCTATAAGGTAGTTTCAGAGAATATGCAAAATCAAAATTTATAATTTCAAATGTTACATTCTATTTTAGTCCTAAAAAAGAGCTTTTAGTGTCTGACTTTTTAAAGTAAAAAACAATACCACTTTGCGTAATTAAGTGTATTTTTTGAATGATAGATTTTAAAGTTCTAAAAACCAATTCCTGTTTCTAAAAAAATATATTAATAATTTATATATATTTTTCATAAAATATTTTTGATATTATAAATTTAACTCAGTTTTGGAAAAAAAAAACCTTTTTTTTTTTTTTTTGTAAACTAGGAACTTTTTGATAGAAATCAAATTAGATGCTTCAAATATGCGAATTATTTTAACTTAATCCATCAGTTAAGTTTCGAATTTATTTTAAAATATTACACGTATTTTCAAACTGTTTCTGAATTATTAAAAATGCAGTTAACATTAGGCGATTGTAAATTTAAATTTTGCACCTGTTAAAATACTTGAATTAATGTCTTTCTCTCTAATGAAGAACATAATGAATAATGATATTGAGAACAACGAACTTAAATGATAGTCTAATATAGGTGAAACGTTATATGATAATTCAATTATTATTTGAAAATGAGTAACTAATGAAAGATTTTCCGTTTAACAAAATATCTATACATAGGCAATACACTAATAAAAATTTAAGTAATGAATTAAATAGTAGAATTTACTGCTAATACATGGATTTAAGGCACATTTTTATAATATTGTTTTTTTTTTCCGGAATTAGTATTCATTGTCATTTTTTAACCAAAATTTCTACTTATATAAGTAATACAAATAGATTTCTTCTAATCATTGATTGTTTGTAATTCTTTATGTTGCTCTATTTCTTTAATAGTATTTGTGCAGGAAGGGACATCGTTGTCACTAAAAAAATAATCTACGCTTAATAAAAACTAATTACGACATTAATATGTTTTTGAAAGCACCGTTAACATAATTATGTACATTTTAAATTAAATTTAGACTATATTGAGCACAATAAAACATATCATATCGCATTGAAAAAGTTTTAAGACGCAGATATCAGAAAAACGAATCGATAATGATAATCCTTTGATTGGCAAATACTTTAGCTATATTTCGCCACATTATTGCACTAAGTACCTGGTGATCTATCAATAAAAGTCAGAGTTTTTTCATTGCACATGTCATTTTGTTCTTGACTTTCTTAGTCCTTCCTTAAACCAGTTTCAGTCATTCAATGTTTTTGTTGGTCGTCACAATATTAAAAACCAAACTTTTTCTTAGAATTCCTGGCTATAAAGCTTTTACTGCTGACCACGTCCATTCTCTACCAAAGACAGATGTAGAAATACACCGTTAAAACGACGTGACACATTTCACCTTTTAGGGGTGAAAAGCTTGTCTCACTGGTGACACCACTACGGGAGCCAGGATGGCACCATTATTTAAGGTGAAAAGATGGAACCCATAACCCAGAGTGCGAAATAATAAAAAGAAATTATAAAACAACTTTTGGACCGCGAATTTCGAACCCACAACGTCTGATTGCAGGCTCAACGCTCTAACGTTCGGACATCCAGCTCACCTTCAGAGTCTCCATGGAATGTTTAAATGTTTTGAACTTCAAAGGTTGCTTTATATAAAAAGCTCGCCAAAAGTTAACGATCCGAAGTTCTAAACGACATTCGGAACAGCGCACGCGCGGCGATAGTCTTCGTAGAGAGAAATTGATATTTTTATTCACCTGTGAAGGCGAGTTCAAGGGGAAGGACACTCGTCACAAAGCATGCGTACTAAATGATTAAGAGGTGAAAATCTTGATACAGTATCCATTGCGCGGCACCCTAATTAGCGTGAATCATCATGTCAAAGATCATACGGAAACCCCAAACACATTTTCAAGCCCGTGGGTGTCAAATGGTAATACCCTTTTTCCCCTGAGCGCCAGACGCAACTGGTTTGTCACGTTTATTTTAACAGTGTACCGTATTAACAAAAACATACTATTATTTAATACAGTAATATATTATGTATGAATTATCAAGATAACATTGGTACCTGAGAATTTCATATGAAACTTATTATCGCGATATTAAAGCATTTCTTATCTATCGAAAAATTAATCACTCGCTAATGCATTCCCATGCGCGAATTGATATAAAATAATAGAGTTATGTTTCATATTAAATAACTTATATTCGTTTTAATTGCAAAATATCCCAATCACCAAAATTTCTTCTACACGCACGCTTTATTTCTCGTCACCTATGTATATCCATAAAATTCGAAAGTGAACTTTAAATAGCGGTCAAAGAAATTTTATGGAGGTAATAAATAGCAAAATCGACACACCATGTAATATAATCTCCCTTGTCTGCTCCCCTCATAACGCCTGAACTTTATGTGCGAAAGTTCCATTATGAAGTAGTACAAGGTTCGAATTCTTAAACGTGAATTATATCATAGGAGTCCGTCAGGGTGCATAATTTTGAAAAGATATTTTATGACGTAAAACAATAAACCCGTCCAATTTTATGATTACAGGATGTGAAAAACGGGAAATATTAAAAATGTTTTACATGAACGTATATACAACACATGATTTAAATGGCATAAAATCGGATATTATTATTATTACATGCAATTATATAAAAATTTGAATGAACAATTTGATAAAAAAATGAGAATTCACTACTTTGCTCTATGATAAAATTTATTCCCTAGTTGCATTTACATTGTAATGAGTCACAATGTCAATGCCAGATCGCATTTTCAAGTAATTTTACTTGTTATAAAATACTGAAATTTTCATTTATTGACAGATCTACGTTTTCCGATATAGATATGCCATAAACACTATGTTTTATTTATAACGGATAATTACTATTATTATTTTTTCTGCATGAAATAAAGATTTTTTTTTTAATCAATCCCAAAATCAGTTTTTTTTTATTTAAAATGTGTAGAAAATAGTGAAAGAGTAAATTCTGAAAAATCTTCGAGCCTCAAACTAAGATTTTTATATACTTCCTACTATTTGGTAGGCTATTTATTATTCAGATTTTCCTTCCTTTTATTATACATATTTTAACGTATTTTTAACGACTTTTTAAAACAATATAATAAATGTAACTTTTTATTATACCAAACTAATATAACAAAAAGTAAATTGATCACCCAATTTCATGCCAAAATAAGCGAAATACAATTTTTTAACAAAATCAGAAATGCTTCTCTGTTGTTTTTTCACTGTATAATTACCGCAAATATAACAGAAACAATTCGGTGAATTAACGCATCGTCTGGAAGTGGAAGCCATGTTCTCTAATGCAGCAATAGCTAGAAGTTAAAATTACAACTATTACTATTAACTCACAGCTCGGAATAAAAACACATGTGTACAGCACAGAGTAAACAAAGACACTGAATCAGGAGTAGAGATAAGGACAGTGAAAAAGGGTGTGAAGAAGAGGGGGCGTACAGACACCTGCAAGCAGAAAAGATCCGATTTTATCTTGTTTCCTCTGTCTTGAATATTGTGTTTAATAGGCGGTTTGCCGGTTAAAAAAATATTCTGCATTGAAAAATAGTTTTTTCTTTCTTTTTTATTAGTTAAATACACAAATTTACAACTTAAAGTCCATAAATTTATTTGACTAACTCCTATAAATAATAGTTTTTTTGTTCGAAATTTGCTAAATTCATGAAATAATAAATTGTGATTTGTGAAGAAACTGTACGTGATGGAATTTTTTCAATATTTTTCTAGTAATCAGCATCCAAATAACTATAAAAAATATCACTTACTATGCCGACAATTTTTTCATCGCAGGCTTGTGTAATTAATATTTGCTCATTGAAAAATTATGTATGAATTTTTTTTTGAAATTGCAAGTCCTAATGCAAATAAATAAAATGTGAGTGATTAAATACAGTACTTTAAAAATTATCAGACCACTATGATTTTGACAATTGTGTGATAAAGTTTCTTATTATAGTTAAACACATTAGGTATTAAAAAAACATATTTAATCCAATTAGTAATATCAAATTAGCGATAATTTTGAATAATACAATAAATATATATGTAGTCGGCTTTCTAATTACATCCCGTGTGCAATTTTATGATTAAATATCGTGAGTAGTCTCATTTTTTCCTTAAGTATTGTAGACTAAGAAAGAGATGGTGGACATCCGGGACTCGCGACTGAGGAGGGGGAGGGAAGGGAGTGAAAGGGTCGAAAGCGGAAAAAAATCAAATTTCACAATAAAAAATAAAAAATATGCACAAAAATGTATATTTAAAACATTTATAGAATGAGAAAAACATTTGTGGACATCCGGGACCCGCGACTTGGGAGGGTAAGGGAAGGGAGGTTAGGAGAAAGAGTTGAAATGGGCAAGAAAGAAAATATGTTTCGCAATTAAAAATATATATATATGTGTAAGTATTAATGTTTTAAACATTTATAGAATAAGATAAACATTTGTGGACATCCGGGACCCGCAACTGGGGAGGGGAAGAGGACGGGTGAGGATTGGAAAGAGTAGAAAGGGGCAAGGAAAAAAATTATATTTCACAATAAAAAAGAAAAAAAATAAGTATAAATACTAATGTTTGAAACTTTTATAGAATGAGAAAAACATTGTGGACATCTGAGACCTGAGCCTGGGGAGGGAGAGGGGACGGGAAGGGTTGAAAGGAGTAAGAAAAAAAATCCATTTCACAATAAAAAAGACAAAAAGTATGCATAAATATTAATGTTTAAAAGTTTTATAGAATGAGAAAAACATTTGTGAACATCAGGAATCCGCGACTGAGGAGGAGGAGGAAAGGAGGGGGAGAGGTTGAAAAAAGAAGAAAAAAATTCCATTTTACAATAAAAAAGAAAACATATGCATAAGTATTCATGTTTAAAATTTTTATAGAGTGAGAAAAACAATCCGGGACCCACAATTAGAAAGGGGAAGGGGAGGGTAAAGGATTAAATGGGGCAAGTAAAAAAATTCCATTAAATATATATATACATATTTATAAAAGCAATGATGGACATCCGGGACTCACGAATGGAAAAAAGAGGGGGGGAAAGAAGGAGTTTAAAGGGGCAAGAAAAAGAAATTTCTTTGTAAATATATATAGATACAAAACCTATTAATGTTTAAAACTTTATAGAATGAGAAAAGCATTGGTAGACGTCCGGGACCCTTCGAAGGGATGGGGTAGGGGATTTGAAAGGTTTAAAAGAGGTATAAAAAATAAATTACCGTTTAAAAAATATATTTACATATAAATAAATATTAATTTTTAAGATTTTTAAAGAATGAGAAAAACAATGGTGGACACCCAGGATCCGCGACAAGGAAGGGGGGAATTAAAAATGGCAAGAAAATAATTTTCCTTTTCAATATATGTATATATATGAATTATTCGAACTTTTATTCAATAAAAAAAGTAATGTGGACATGCCAGATCCTCAACCGGAAAGGTAGTGTGTGCTTAGTCGGCTGCCACTTTTCTTTGGCGCGTGTGCAATTATATGATTAAGTATTGCGAATGGTCTCATTTTTTCTCTTAAGCTTTGTAGAATAAGTAAAACTATGGCGGACATCTGATACTCGCAACAGTGGTATATCATAAGGTAGAAAGAAAAGGAAAACAACAATTTCAGTGGAACGGAGGTAAAAAATAAGAAAGAAAATTTCAAATGTTTTTAAAGTATTTTTTTTCTTTTTCGTTGCATTTCAGTACTTTGTAGAGCAACAAAACTGGTGGTAGATATCTGGCACAGAAGAAAGGAGTAGGGAGGGCTAATTGAAAAGGAACTCAATGATGCAAAAACACTAAATGATACAATTTTTGTAATGTGAAGTGTTATTTATTATATTTGTATTGTTATTCTACATTATATATCATGCACTCAAATGATAAAAACTATCAAATTTTAAACTTCAAGAAAAAGTTCAACTTCAGAACAACGTGGGATCATCGGTATTACTGTCATCATAATTTACATCATCAACGTCTCCAACATTATCACATTTATTTATCAGTCTCACCCGAACATGAGCACATTCAGTACTATGCACTCTATTGTGTGAACATTTACAGGATACTAGCCATCTTGACTTGACACATGAAGAACATACTGATGAAACTAGTTCTTGATGAGCACAAGGTATATCACACAGGACAGGTAGGCATTCGTTTTCCATTCTTATCCAACCAAAATCAGTTGGGGGTAGAATATTAGGTATTAAAATGTATTCTCTTAGCCAAATTACCGCTTGGTAATGAGCTGTTCTTATGGATGAGTAAAGGGCGGCTTGAGTTGGAGGCATACCTGCTCTCTCAGCTTGCTTTTTTGTAAATAGCCACGATTTTAGCTCAACAGTATATAATTTTCAATTTTGGCATGTACATTGAATATGTCTGTTCTTCAAATGCAATATATGTTTCATTCTTGATAATATCTGTTTGACTTAATGCGGCAAGTACTTTACGAATTCTGTCGCTAGCATTTATAAAGCTTCAGATCTTTTCTCATCTAAAGATTTATATATTAAGCCTATAGGAATCTTGTGTTTTTGAAATCCAGTTAAAACTAATGCTGTATCACTTGATTAACTCTAGACATTTATTGATCGTGAATATTAGAACATCGATACCTGATGAAGAAAGTGTTAATTTTTGAGCTCCTTTTTTGGTTGCAAGAACTGCGTGCAGGATTAACTTTGCATCAGCTTCTTCTTGTGAAGTGCTGTTATCTTCTGCCACTGGCGTATCTGATTGGACTTCACCTCGGTATGAAACAATAACAGCTTTTTCTAAATGAATCACTTTTTTGAACAAATTTTGACATAATATTACAGCAGCAGTTTTACTGCCTTTCAAGGTATGAATGTATGTTATTTTTGCATACAATCTATGGTTGCAAAAACAGAGTCAGAGGATTTTATTTGGACTGCACTTCTGCTAATCCATAAAGAACTATTGAGAATGTCTGTTGTCAGTTCTTTTGGGTAAAGTTCTTCGAAATGATGCATTATTAGCTTATGACCTGGTTTTTGACCTGCGTTTTCACATTTTTCCATGGCTTGCGCATAAGGATCGTGGAACTGCTGTTAACTCGTATTTTCCGATATTTTATTTGAAATGTACATCAGGGCGCGAACGGCAGAAAACGACAAGATGGTTAAACAACTTTTTATCATCCTTTATTTCTATAAGATCTTATGCATTTGCAACTTTTACTTTGCAACAACAGAACGTTGCAACTTTACCATTATTTCACACAATTTTATTTTTCTTTGTGAAAAATGAATACCATAAATTCTTTGTTCTATTAATAATACGTTCATTAACAATTTTTTAGTATTATTGTAAACCGATGTATAACATTCTCTAACAATTAATGTTTATGTAAATATTTTTTTTTTCAAATTGAATTTTTTCTTTCTGGCCCCTTTCAACCCTTTCCCCTCTCCACATTCGCGGGTTTCGGATGTGAACCGTGTCTTTTCTCATTCTATAAAAATTTTTAAACATTAATGTTTTTTTACATATTTCTTTAAACGAATTTTTTTTCATGCCGATTCCAAAGCTTTCCCCTCCGCTTTCCTCCTCTCCCACTCCCCAATCGCGAGTCCCGAATGTCCACTAATGCTTCTCTCATTCTATAAAAATTTTAAACATTAATATTTATGCATGCATATTTATTTTTAATGGAATTTTTTTCCTTGTCCTTTCACCCCTGTTCCTTCCCTCTCCCTCCCCAATCGCGGGTCACAATTGTTTTTCTCACTCTATAAAAGTTTTAAACATGGATATTTATGTATATTTTTTTATTTATAGTGAAATGGAATTTTTTTCTTGCTTTTTTAATCCTTTCTCCTCCCTTCGCCTCCCCCTCCCCAGTCGCGGATTCCCGATGTCCACGAATGTTTTTCTTATTCTATAAAAGTTTAAAACATTAATATTTATACATATTTTTGTCTTTTTTATTGTGAAATGGAATTTTTTTCTTGACCTTTTCTACCCTTTCCCCTCCCCGTCTCCTGTCGCGGGTTTCGGGTGTCCACAAATGTTTTTCTCATTCTATAAAAAATTCAAACATAAGTATTTATACATATTTTTTTAATTGTGAAATGGAACTTTTTTCTTGCCCCTTTAAACCCTTTCTCCTCCCCCTCTCTAGTCGCGGATCCCGGATGTCTACAGATGTATATCTCGTTCTATAAAAGTTTAAAACATTAATATTTATACATATTTTTTTCCTTTTTTATTGTGAAATATGTTTTTTTTCTTGTCCTTTTCAACTCTTCCCCTCCCCTGCTCTCCCCTCTACCTCCCTAGTCGTGGGTCCCGGATGTCCCCAAATGTTTTCCTCATTCTATAAAAGTTTTAAACAATTATATTTGTGCATGTTTTTTTATTGTGAAATTGAATTTTTTTCTCTCGCCCCTTTCGACTTTTTTTCCTCCCCCCTTCCCAGTCGTGGGTTCCGGATGTCCACCATCGCTTTTCTTAATCTACAATACATCAGGAAAAAAATTAGACCAATCACCACAACTAATCATAAAATTGCACATGGGCCTACGAAAAGCTGTAGTTAGAAAACCCACTAATGTTAACAATAATATAATCAATGATTGGAAAACACTCTCTTAACAATTAAAAGACCTCTCGTGAAAAAAAAAAATAGTATGTAAATTAGTATGATAGTCGCCCGCCATTGTTGTTAAGAAATATTGTGCCGTTCTTTTACAATCGCTACTTCTAGCTCATTGACAATTAAAAACTGTTTTTATTAGCATAAACTTTGCAACGTTATACCCTCTAAAGATTTTCAACAGAATTCAAGTGTGACATGACCATTTCAAAACATTAATTTTTGTTTGTTTTTTAAATTAATTGCTGCGTAGGCACATCGTAAGTAGCGTAATGTCCTGCTGAAACAATCAGTTATCATTACATAAAAAATAAAATCCAAACCGTATCAAATAATCGCATAACACAGCTCGAGATTGCGCAAGAATCATACAACTCAAAATTTGGGTTAAATCGCATGATCTATTATAATAATAAAGAATACTGCCCAGTTAAACTAATGGCACTGAGCTCACAGGCTACAAATACTAATTGTACATTAAAGCCTTATATTTTCAAGGGTTAATTCCGTTCGAAAAAAAAAATAAGGGGAAACAGCTCTCCCCTTTCCTCTTTTTTTATACTTAATCATTGAACTTCCTATACTATCAAAGACATGTTTTATCATATAAAAAATCTATATCCAAAATTCAGAGCAAATGAGATAATTCTTAATAAAAATTCATTTATCATTTATTTAATTTAAAAGGAGTTATCCCCCTCTTTTATACTTAACTATTAAACTTCCAAAACTATTCAGAGATTTGAACGAAATCTGAAAATTCTGCTTGAAAAACTCATTTATATAAATTAAGGGGGGGGGGGCTTAGAACCCCTGTTCCCCCTATTTTTACTTATTCAATGAACACCTAATAACTGTCACGGAATCGCCTCATCAGAATGATCCTAATCTAAATTTTGAACGAAAACTTAATTCTGCATGAAAATCCCATTTATATCAACTAAGGGGAGTGGCATGAGCCCCCGTTCCCCCTCTTATACATATCGAATGAACTCCAAAAACTAATCAGGGAAGCACCTTGTCAGGATATACCTACATACAAAATTGCAAGTGGATCGGATATTTTTATCATGAGTTATCGCGTTACGCACGAACATACGAACGTACATACAGAACAGACGGGCACATAAGCTCTCAGGCTATGATAGCCTGTGAGCTAAAAAGCTCCCCAAACTATTAGTGATCCTCCTCCCATTTGTCAACTGAAGCATGTTTCTGTTCCTTTTTTAAATCATGCTATTAGTGTTCATAACTATCCGGACAGTCAAAGTTTTTTATTTCAGTCTTTCTACTTTATGATGCTTCATTAATCTCGTTTTTTTAAGTTTCATACATTCTGCATTAGAATTTTATTTCGGATTCTTCCAAACTGTTACGTGTGGAGTTCTGTTGCTGAAGCGGTTCAAAATTTCCCGAGATGAAGGACCTTTTTGAGTTCATAATCGAAATATTATTCGAGCATCCAACGCTGTCGAAATTCTTTTTCTTCCAGATCATTTACTTTAATTTGAATCAATTTTTAATTATTTCATTGAAAGTGGCTGTTTTAAAACGCTTAACCTAGCTATTTCTCGTTCAGATTTACCAGCAGATATATAAAATCAAATGTTTCATACTTCGGTCGTACACAACTCGTTGTTCTCTATGGCATTTTCAAATATATTTTGAATAACATGAAATAAACCTGCTCATTTGCTTCATGGGGATACTTTCACGATATGCAAACATATATACTTTTTATAATGATTCCGATATGACGTCTAATATGCTAAATTCCTCAGGCAGTCTTTATATAAGTCTTTATATAATTTCATAACAGTGAAATTATTTAAGCATAAAAACAATTAGAAGATTTTAATAATGCCACTTAATTTTTATGTATGGATTGAAACAGAAAGCATTCTCCAATTAATTTTAAATAGAAGCGCTAAAAATTTGCATATGTGTCTTCGTCTTCAGAAGTACACCAATTCATTTGTGGCTTTATAATTTCTTAACGCACTGTATGTGAAAAAATCTATTTCTAAAGAAATGTCAAATTCACCTTAATTGTTAAATAAAAACGCGAAGACATTCAAATGATTCGTAGTTTTATTATTAAAATAAGAGTGAAAGAAAATTAAAAGCCTTTTAAGATATTAAAACCAATTTACAGATGTTAAATATTTAAAAAGTCTTGCAGCCCCAAGTGTTTTTGACTAAACTTTTATCATAATGAAGAGCTCAACTGAGAAGAAACCCGCAAACCGAATCAAGAGATATGCGAGCGCTGCTTTAAATAGTAAAGGTCGAAACTATAATTGTCAATTTGGCATACAGACGGAGATAGATTTCGAAGAGTGCTCATATCAACAACAAAAAATAAAATTTGATTAGAGATAAATCCTGTTTAATAACTTTATTTGGCAGTTTTTTAAAAACTTTTAATTTTTTTTTTTATAAGAATTGGCTTTATCAGAATCATTTTAAGCGAAATTTGGCTGAAATGCCCATTTTGACAACATATTTTTAAATATATTCTGACTTTATTTAAAAAATCGACCAATACGACACATTATATAATTCCTAAATAAGAAAAAACTGTTAATTGTCTACGTTGTAGAGCAAAATCGAATTCAAAAATAAGTTATAAAGAAATCAATTTATACATCTTCAATTCTTTAATCATGATCGCTTCGGGAAATTTTGTGTGAAGTGTCCAATTTCACAGGTTTTTTTTTTTTTAAATATAGTCCTCCTTTATTAAAAATCTGACCAATACTGCACATTATACAGTTCCTAAATAACAGGACCAGTAAGTTGGATAAAATAGAGAGCAAAGATGGATTTAAAAAAGAATCAGGAAATTGCGATTTGTTATTTGAATACTTCCACAATCACATTATATAGATCTTAAATAAGAGAACTTGTCGTTTGGATCAAAAAATAGAAATGGATTTCAAATCAAAAATGAATTTGAAAATGAGTCATTATAAAAACTATTTTCATCTGAGATTTTTTTTTTCCTTGAACTCCTATTTTTGTTTCATTTATTTTAGCTATTAAGGATTGGTCCTATAAAAGTCAGTATAAAAGTATAACTTGTCAGTATAAAAGTTAAAGATATCATTGAGAAAATGTAAAATAAGATTAATCGGATTTGATATCTTAAGAATTGATGAAGTTATGATTTATTTTCTTTATCCATCGCCCTGACTGTTTTCCTTTTTATTTTTTTTGCAATAATAATTGGCCCTATCAAAAACTTGTCCATACAAAAGTTTTAGATAATATTAAGAACATTCATAAAATTTTTTTTTTTGATTTGGTATCTTAAAGATTGACGAAGTTATTAATTTTTTTCTTTCAAAAATCTCATTTTTTTTTCGCCCTTCTGGCACACTTTTAATTTAATCAAATATCTATCATACAAAAACTTTTTGCCCCATTTCTTAGAAGTAATATAAACATTCAACTTATTCAACGGCTATTTTCGTTAAGAAATTATGTGGGTTTTTTTTCTGTTTTCACAAAACCCCTTTTTACAAATACCCCCTTGATCCTTGATTTTGCCCATTAACGTACTTGACTGATTTATTTTTTTTATAAGTAAGAAATAGCCCTATCAGAAACTTGTAAGCACAAAAGTTTTAGATAATATAAAGGAAATTAATAAAACAATTAGTTTGAAATTTGATTAGTTTGATTTTTTTTCTCCCCAAAACCCTATTTTTTCGCTCCTTGAGCCCATTTTAAACATTATCATAAATTTTTCATGCATAAACTTTTGGCCTAATTTTTAGAAGTAATATAAATTTTAAACTGATTCGATATCTATTTTAATTTAAAAAATCCCTGTCGTCTTGGCCTATAGGTGGAGGTCATACTTGCAAACCTCCGGCTTTATTTACATAAAGAAAACATACTTTCAACCGAAAAATTTGTTAAATTAAATGTATCTTTTATTAAATGTAGTTGTCATTTGCAATCCTTTTAATTTCATCAGCTAAATAAATTTCTGGTTCGGGACATTTTTCTTGGTTTTAACAAAAGCCGGAGGTTGGCATGTATGGTGGAGGTAGATTTCGAAAAGTGCTCATTTCAACAACAGTAAATAAATTTGATTACAGATAAACCCAGTTTAACAACTTTATTTGTCCTCTTTTAAAAAATTTTTAATTTCATTTTTCTGTAAGGACTGGTTTTATCAGAATCATCTTAAGCTAAATTCGGTTCAAATTAAAAAATCGACTTTATCTTTATCGAAAAATCTTTATTAAAAAATCGACTACTATGGTACATTATATAGTTCCTAAATTACAAAAGACTGTCAATTGAATGCGTTTGAGAGCAAAATTGAATTTAAAAATGAGTTATAAAATAACCAATTTTGAATACAACCTCAATTCTTAATCATGATAGCTTCGTGAAATTTTGCGCGAAGTTCCCACTTTGACAGCATTTAAAAAAATATATTTTAGCCTTTTCAGCCTTTTCAATATTTTCAGCCTTTATCAAAAACTGTACAATGCGGGCCATTATACAGCTCCTATATAACAGAACCTGGAAATTGGATGCGTTTGAGAGCAAAACTGAATTTAAAAATGAGTCAGAAAAAACGCAATTTGTTATTTCAATGCTTCCTCAAATTTACAATCACGATAACTTCTCGAAAATCTGTTCAAAATACCCTTTTGGCAGCCTTTTTTGAAATATATTCTGCCTTTATCAAAAAATTGACCAATGCGTCATATTATACAGTTCCTAAATAAGAAGACTTGTAAACTGGATGCGTTTGAGAGTAAAAATGGATTAAAAATGAGTCAGGAAAAACGCAATTTGTTATTTGAATACTTCTGCAAATTTCCTATCACTGTCACTTCGGGAAATTCTGTTCAAAATACGTTTTTTCGCAGTCTTTTTGGAAATATATTCTGTCTTTATCAAAAATCTGGCCAATGTTTCACATTATATAGTTTCTAAATAAGAGGATCTGCCATATGGATGCGTTTAAAATAAAAAAAATGAATTTGAAAAACAATCTGAATGTAAGGAGTTTGGATTAGAGGTTTTTTCTCCAACTCCAATTTTTAGGTAGATTTCGCATGAAATACTACCTATTGCATTGTCTCCCATGTTGGAATTTCTGAAAAATTTTTGCGGATCTACACGAATCATGACTCCTAGACCCCAAAACTACCATCAGTAAAAAAGTTTATATATATATCTATCTATCTATCTATCTATTAGGTAGATTTCGCATGAAATACTACCTATTGCATTGTCTCCCATGTTGGAATTTCTGAAAAATTTTTGCGGATCTACACGAATCATGACTCCTAGACCCCAAAACTACCATCAGTAAAAAAGTTTATGTATCTATCTATCTATCTATCTATCTATCTATCTATCTATCTATCGGTGTATATCACTTTCTTCTAGACACGATAACTTCCATAATTATGCTCAGATCTTCATCAAACTTTTACATAAAATCAAGGGATATAAAATCTCGGTTAAGTTCGTTAATGGGCAAAATCGGACCAAGGGGGTGGAAGTTAGGAGGGTTTTTGTAAAAACAGAAAAAACGCGATAACTTTTTAATTAAAATAGATATCGAATCGGTTTAAAGTTTATATTACTTCTAAAAATGAGGAAAAAGTTTATGCGTGACAGATTTTTGATAAAGTTAAAAATGGGCTCAAGGGGCGAAAAAAACTTGGTTTTTGGGAGAAAAAAATTCATAACTTCGTCAATTCTCAAGATATCAAATCCAACTAAATTTTATATAAATGTACTCAATATTATCTAAAACTTTTGTATTTACAAGTTTTTGATAGGACCAATTTTTATCGATGAAAAAAATTAAAAACGAAAAGAAAAAGGGGGGAGGAAAAAGAAAAAAAACCATAACTTACTCAATTCTTAGGCAATTAAATCTAATTAAATTTATTTTACATCTTCACAATAATATCTACAACTTTTATACTGACAAGTTTTTCATAGAACCAATTCTTATAGCAAAAATAAATTAAACAAAAATAGGAGTTGGAGAAAAAACCTCAAATCCAAACTGCTTATATTCTGACTCATTTTAAAATTCATTTTTGATTTTAAACGCATCCAAATGACAGATCCTCTTATTTAGCAACTATATAATGCGACTTATTGCCCAATTTTTTGATAAAGGCAGAATATATTTTTAAAAAGGCTGCCAAAAAAGGTATTTTGAACAGATTTCCCGAAGTTTTCATCATTAAAAAATTCATTAAGTATAACAAATTGCGTTTTTCATGAGTCATTTTTAAATTCATTTTTGTTCTCAAACCCATCCAATTTACAGGTCCTATTATTTAGGAACTATATAACTTGACGTATTGGCCAGTTTTTTGATAAAGGCAGAATATATTTTTTTTAAAGGCTGCCAAAAAGGGTATTTTGAACAGAATTTCACGACGTTATCGTGATTAAAATTTGAGGAAATTTAAGAAATTGCGTTTTTACCGAGTCATTTTTAAATCTTTTTTTGTTCTCAAACGCATCCAATTTACAAGTTCTCTTATTTAGGAACTATATAATGTGACGGAGTGGCCAGTTTTTTGATAAAGGCAGAATATATTTCAAAAAAGGCTGCCAAAATAGGCACTTCATACAAAATTTCCCAAAGCGAGATGATTAATGAACTGTAGGTATTCAAATAACAAATTGGTTATTTTATGACTCATTTTTAAATCCAATTTTGCTCTGACACGCATTCAATTGACAGTTTTTTGTTACTTAGGAACTATATAATGTGCGTATTCGTCGATTTTTTGATAAAGGGTGAATATGTATATTTTAAAAGCTGTCAAAGTAAGCACTTCGCAAAAAAATTTCCCAAAGCGATCGTGATAAAAGAATTGAGGTTGTATTCAAATAATAAATTGTTTATTTTATGACTCATTTTTAAATTCAATTTTGCTCTCAAACGCATTCAATTGACAGTTATTTGTTATTTAGGAACTGTGTAATGTGCCGTATTGGTCAGATTTTTGATAAATGCTAAATATATATTTAAAAAAATCTGTCAAAGTGGGCACTTCGCACAAAATTTCTCAAAGCGATCTTGATTAAAGAATTGTGGATGTATTAAAATAATAAATTGGTTATTTTATGACTCATTTTTAAATTCAATTTTGCTGTCAAACGAATTTAATTAACAGTTTTTTGTTATTTAGGAACTATATAATGAGCATATTGGTCAATTTTTTAAATAACATAATTCAAAATATATTGCCAAAATGGGCATTTAAGTAGAGATAGGCATTTTTTTTTTTTTTTTTTTGAGATGAAAACTTTTCGAAATCTACCTCCGCCTATAGGCCATGCCGAAAGGGATTTTTGTTTAATTTATTTTTGCTATACGAATTGATCCTATGAAAAACTTGTTAATATAAAAGTTGTAGATATTATTGAGAAGATGTAAAATTAATTTAATTGGATTTGACAGTTTAAGAAATGACAAAGTTATGGATTTTTTTCTTTTTCGAAACCCCTTTTTATTTTCGTTTTTAGTTTTTTTTTTTTTTTTTTTACCGGTAAAGGTTAGTCCTATCAAAAACTTGCAAATACAAAAGTTTTAGATAATTTTGAGAATATTTATAAAAAATTTAGATGAATTTGATATCTTGAGAATTGACAAAGTTATAATTTTTTTCTCCCAAAAACCCTATTTTTTTCGCCCCTTGAGCCCATTTTTAACTTTATCAAAAATATGTCATGTATAAACTTTTGGTCCATTATTTAGAAGTAACATAAATTTTAAACTGATTCGATATCTATTTTCACTAAGAAGTTATGGGCTTTTTCCTGTTTTCACCCCCCCCCCCTTATTTCGACCCCCTTGGTCCGATTTTGCCCATTAACGAACTTAGCCGAGATTTTATCCCCTTTTATTTTATGTACGAATTTGGTGGAGATTGGTGAAGAATTATAGAAGTTATCGTGTCCATAAAAAAGTGAGATATATATACATATATATATAGATAGATATATATATAAACTGGTGCGAATGCAATAGGTAGTATTTCATACGAAATCTACCTAAAATTATGGCATTTATTCGGTTTTCACAAAAACCCTCAAGATTTCTACCCTCTTAGTCCGGTTTTGCCCGTTAAGAAACTTGACTGAGATTTTATGCTACTTGATTTTATGTATCAGTTTGGAAGAGATTGGAGCAAAATTATAGAAGTTATCGTGTCCATAAAAAAGTTACATATATATATTGATATATAGGGGAAAGTTGGATAAAACCGGGAAACAGGCTTTATGATTTTGTGACAGTATCTTGCGGAAACTTCTAGAATTACTTTTAGTCGAGTTGCATGCCAGCTCCCAGCAAGCTGAAGTAGTGCAAACGAAGTCATTTCGCAATAGTTATTTTTTAAAGCTTTCTTGTGAAAAAGTTAGAAATTCGATCTCTTCAATATTATGTTACCAATCCTAAATGTATAAAGATTTGGTTTAGGTAAGTATAACGTATTATAGTGTGTTATTTACTTATTACTTTAACGTTTTATATTGATGTCTACTAGTTATCTGAATAACACTAGAATAACATTTATTCAAAATGGAGGGGTCGGACAAAACCGGGATTCAGATGGTAGGACATAACCAAGATGTTTCCAGTTGTCCTACGTCTTCTGAATATCTGGACAGAGATAGTGACCGTCCTTTTGCAGTCTCACCACACGATATAAGTCCTATTCCATTACATACGGATCCTAGTTCAATCAGAAAGTCTGACAAGCGACGAGAGAAAACAGCTATCCTTATTTCAACCCCCTAGAAATTAGAGCTTGAACAAGAAGAAAAAGAAAGGATGGAAAAACAAGATAAGAGGAACTTAATCCTAAAGCAGAAACTTTCTATGATGAAAAACAAAATAACTGGAAAAATTGATGTGAAAAATTAGAGTCGAAATAAAAATGATTCCTTGACATGAAATGAGGAGGAAGATGAAAATCAAGCATGCATCTTTTGCAACGGCAATTATATGAACAATCTAAACATAAGTAGAGTTGGATGCAATTCCTTCACTGCAGAGGGTGATCACATGAAGCATACAGCAATGAAAATGAACAAGATAGAATTTTCATTTGTGACTATTGTGCCTAATAATTTCAACTCTTAACCTATATCTAAACTCATTGTTATTTTAAGTAGATTTGATATAGATTCCCATTCTATAAGTATAATATGTCGGTTTTCCTTTAAGAAATAGTATTATTGCAAAGTTACAATGTGTTTTGAATTATTTTTGCCAGTTCCCATTGCACACTTCTAGAAAAAGTGTTGTTATGATCTCAATTGCTATTGTTTGCTGTTGAATGAATAATTTTTTCTTCGCAAGGAATCAATTTTTCCTTTTAATACAAGTTTTGAATGTTTTGTTCACATAGTGCACAATAGTAAAAAAAAGCATTAGGGTTCCGATTTTATTAAGCATGCATTATTAAGTTAATGCATTGTTTATCATATTTTTCTCCGATTCCGGCATACTTTCATTATTTTACCATAACCTTCTCAGTCCTGAGACAAATTTTACGTGGCACTACAAAAACCGTCTTAAAATTGTTATAAACTATCGCCATAGCTGCTTCAGTTTATAAATCGATGCTTCTAACATCAGAAATCTATTTAAGTCTAGATGTAATTTTAACAATTCTACAATTATTTAAATTAATTTAAAAGGTGTTTTTAGTTAGTATTTTTGTTCTGTTAAAAACACTTTTATGTTTCAAACGGGATAGCAGGAGATAAAAAAAAAAACGCGCCAAACATTGTTATTCCCTCATACCATTATGTAATGGAATAATTTTTGTGGCACTATAAATTACTAAGAAATATTCTTTGTACCACAGATTTCACAGAATGTATATTTTTATATGTACTTCGTAGATGCATTTCAGTTTTATCATGTTCAAAAGAGTCTAACAGCATTAGAATGCATTTGAAACTTTTTCCCCATTAGCCGCAATGTAAAAGAATATTTTTGATTGTCTCTACATATAAACTGCACATTCGATTTTCATAAAATATGATATGACTCGACAAAATTCTACAACAATTATATATTATAAATTTCAAACTATTTGGTTGTTTAGTTTTTGCGTTGTTATATGCGGACAAAAGAATAGATTGAACGACGATTACAGTTGCTACATATTTTCATAATTTGAATGTAGCTAAAAAGCATATGTCAGACCATATCACGTAATTGATGGGATATACTGTTTATTTAACGATTTTAAATACTTAGCATGCAGCCGATGCATTACTGAGCTATTTAAAAATAACTTCACTTGTTTGACTTTGAGTCAAAGTGCTTGCATGAATTCCCGATTGCAATGTTTTCGTGAAAAAACTGAAAATGGAACTTACTTTCAGAATTACACTGTAAAAAATGTCAATTTACTTAAAATGCTTGCAGTAGAGTTGCAGGAATAATTATATATATATATATATATATATATATATATATATATATATATATATATATATATATATATATATATATATATATATATGTATATATATATATAAATATATATGTATATATATATATATATATATATATATATATATAAGTTTTGTCTTTGTAGTCTCCGTTATTTTGCAATAGTATTTTTAAGCACATGCGTGGCAATCAGAAGTACAGCTATCTCAGTGGATAATAGAAATTTAAAGTAATAATTCCGCATTTGAAACTCTGTAATCTTAAAATGGAACAGATGTAAGGAGAGATTCCATTTTTATAAGAAAACAGAAAATTTCTGATCTAATTTCCCGGAAGACAGTCTGTCAACAAATGAAAATTTTTAACAATGTACCTGATTTAAATTTAATCTGAAATAAATCATGTGTGAAATCCTAAGTATGTTGAGTGAGGAATTGAAAATTGATTCAATATATTATTTCTATATAAATGAATATGTTAACCTATAAACACAAATAAAATCTCTATAGAATTATTTTTCTGAGTTCTTTTAAATTAAAATACTTTCCGCAAAAAATAATTCCAAATCTGCAATAAGTGTCATTTCATTTTAAAACAAAATTGAGTAGTTAAAAAAATTGAAGAAAACTGATTTGAAATAAATGAACCGAATTAAATTTCTCCTAAAGTAATTCGTAAACCTCTATATTTTCTTTCTTGTAGTGCTACTCACTATAAAGAGAAAAACGCATATATCATTTTTAAAAGTACTTTTGAAATTTAAAAATTAAATGGTACAATTTGAGACAGAAATATTTAATTTGCTCGTGTTAATAATATTTCAGTATGTAGGTTTGTTTTATTACAAGTTTAATTCCACTAATGGGAGAGGGGAATTATGTTTGAACAAAAAAACAATAATTTCATACTTTAAAAAAATCATTTGCACAGTTTATGTTTTATAAAAAAATATTTCAAATTATTCTTTTAAAATATTCAAAATAAATGCGTTTTTGAAAGTAAACATTTAATCAAATTAAATGTATAAACAATGAAATAAAAAATAGATAATAAATTATTACCAATACATTTGACAGATTTTTTATTTACAGGAACAAAATTATTATAATGCCCTTATAACTATATTATTACCAAGAGAAAAGTTAGACAAAAAAGCATACTTTTTTATAAGAAAAATTTATAAACAAAATTGTATTTTTTTGTATCTCAGAAGTTACTGAAAATTCATAATTTTCAGCCTCTTTAATGAAATGTATTGCTTACGGCTGGCTTTTTTGCTAGTCGTTGCCACAGATAAATATTGGAAAATGGAATATTTAAAGTTTTTGAAAAAATTAATATTTCGAAAAGTATTTGTCAGAAAGTTGTTACACAAACTGCGATAAAAACGTAAAAATATTATATTTTGTTTAATTAAAATTTTAAATCTAATGGTTAAGTTTTTTAAATATTAAATTAGAAAAATTACCAAATTTCACTATGCAATACCATAGATAATAATAAGAACAATGTGTTCTTACGTATATACTGGCTATACACTTTTTTAAATATTCGTTCGTTATTGACATGTTGTCTTTCGTAAAATTTGATCAGAAATTTTCCGTTTTGTTAGAAAAATGGAAACTTTCCGTATATTTTAAGGATTACAGAGTTTCAAATATGGAATTATTATTGTAAATAATTATCGTCTAATGAGATTGCTTAATTACTAATCAACATGCAATCTCTTCAGGTGCTTGAAAATACTGTTGCCTAAACAGGAGTCTATAAAGTGGGAAATTTTTTCAAAAAAGGAAACACTGTGGCAAATCTGCTGCAAGGCCTATTCCACAAATTGACCCTTTTTTTAATTACAGTGCAGCATAAGTCACAAATTACAGTAGCCCTATTATTATTTTTTTTTATGTAAAAGTGAAATATGATACTAAGAGTGCATGATTTTTATTTAATTCTCGACAAATTTTAGATGCACCATTTCTTTTTAGTTAAAAAAGTAGAAAAGTCTGCTTTTTTAAATTAAATGGGTTAACGGTTTATATTTTTAAAATATATGTTTGTTGATTTATCACATCGCTAAGGTAAAGAACTTTATTAAAAGAACTTTAGAGCATAAAAGAACTTTATTTTTAAGTTTTGTTTTTCGTAATAAACGCAGTCTAAAATTGATGAATTACTAATACACTTTCCCTTCCTTTCCCTCTATTTAATTTACCATTTTAAAAGTGGCTATTGCTTGCGGTCTAGATACATATGAGACTTATCTGAATAATTTTGAATAATTGTGATGCCCGGATTTTATTCGTTTTCTTATTGGTCCATATTTAATGTCCATAAATGAAATATTTCTGTAGCTATGAGGATAAAACTTATTAAAAACTATAAAACAAATAAGAATAATTCAAAAGCAAATTGAAATAGTTTTCAAGCAAATTTCATTTAAAAGTCCATTTTTTCCTTATACGACGCTGTAAAAATTGATAATGTGTGATGCTTATAAGTTTAAAAATTTGCAGTACCCAAAATTTCGTTGAAATTTTGTTTAAAATTTGTATATGATTGGTACATGAATATTAATATTTAATTGACCTACGTTATATTTCAGTCTGTTATTACATTGTTTAAAAAAAAATCTGAAATTCATAGATATATTTACCCTAAAAATGCACGGGGAAAGTCCTTCTTCAGGACAAAAGAACATTTTCCGTTAAAAGTCGGAAAATTCCATCGTATTTACTGAAATTAATGTAACAGACGAAGATAGAAGAGAACAACAGAGATACTCTGCTATCTATAGCAAATTAATTTTCAGCGTTTACAAAACTGGCATGTTGTTGCACAGAAATGAAAAAAAAAACTCATTGTAAGAATACTGGTTCTACGGTTTGTATCCTGCGATTGAATTGCAACTGTATTGATGCCAAAAACCATTTGCGCTATAAATTAACCGAATCATATTCTAATCAAACACTGAGCAAAGGAAATTTCTGTAATTATCGTAATTCGGTGCAATCTCTTTGAAAAAGCATGACCTTTTTAATATATATTTGTTGGAGAAAGAGGAAAGATTATTTTTATAGAACGTACAAGTACCAGAGACTGTAGAAAATTTATATTTCATAAGTTTATGCGTAAAATAATTTTTTACGTGTAAATGTCATTTGATATAATGAGAAGCAAAAAAAAAAAGATTAATTTTTGTAATTGGAAGTAATATATTCAAATTCATGGTTAAGACATTCACTATAAGAAAATTTTAAGAGGGGGCACCCTCTATATAACATTTATCAAAAGGTCTTGTTAATTTTAAGACAAATTATCTAATTATCTTTTTGTGCATTATAAATTTATAATTTAAACGTTAGTATGTCTTATATCGCATTACCTTTTATCCACTTTCCTTTCATTCATTTAAAATTCTAAGAAGCAATACCTCTTTAGAAACTTACGACTTCTAATTTATGGTTTAGGGCAATTTTGGTATGAGAACTTTAAAATTGAAATGATTGAAGGCTCATTATTGTACTTGGAAATTTCATCAAGATCTGTGAATTGTTATCATTTCCTTTTAAAATTAGTAAAAATTTGAAAAATGTTCTAAGGCACTTGAAAATTTTGAAGTCGAATTTATGAGCGCATATGTTTAAAACGAATATTTACAAAGCGAATGGAAAAGGAAATTTACATTAATTACATGCATAGGGTTTCATGCCAATGGTCTTTATACATTCAAGAAAAAAGGAAAAAAAGAGATAGACCCGGAGGCGGTAGTACAGACAATCAGTTTATCAAGTTTACAGCTGAAATTCCAGAATTAGTTTAAACGTGAATAGTATATTAAAACGCAATTGGTCTGTATGCGCTTATGCGCGAGCGCTAGCAAAATTTCTTGGCGTAACTTGTTGAAAACTATGTGGTGCAATTTACGTAAAAGTCCAGACAATAATATCGTGAAATTTTAGACAGATATGGGCAACACTGTCAGATTAATTTCAGTTACTTTCTAAACGTATCTGGATGATGAGAAATTTCTACAATTTTTCATTTCTTACTAATTCATTTAATTCAAATACGTTAGTAAGCAATATATTCCACGATTAATTTTCTAACGCATGTTTCGATGTTCATAAATGAATGGGTGTTGACAGAAGTGTGCATTACAAATTTTCGAAAGTTGAAGTTTTCGTTGAAAAAGGACTTTTGTAAAAGGATTCGTGGTTGCTCAATTTCAAATATTGTAATTTCATAATATGCTAGTTTTTAAATTACAGTATAAAGAAAAATTATAAAATAAAACTATTGCACTTATTCATAATTACTTAGTTTTTTTTTTATCTGGATAACAGTTTTTTTTAATTATGCAATAAAAGTCATCGGTGCTGCGTAAGTAAGATCGAAAGAACGGCATATGTGCATATACTAGGTAATCAGGATATTGTTTAACCGTTTAAACGCCAATGTTCCCAAATGGGAAAGTTACATTATTTGTAATGCAAAAAGTATATTTTCCGACATAATAACGATGACTCCGTTTTTTCTATAAAATATAAAGTTGATTTAAACTTTTGAAATGAAAATATTTATGTTTAAGCATTTATCACAGGTATTAAGGAATATGTAAATTCATTAATTTGCATAAAAAGTATATTATTTGCTTTTATCGTTTTCTCTATATTACTCATATTTGACCGCTAGGAATCTAAATGTTTTTTTTTTAAATTCGAGAAAATACTCAATAACAATATACAATAACATATAGCGAAAAATAATTTGTTATATTTGCATAGGTTGTCAATCAATAATCACGTCCCAAAATGCGAACACAGAAATAAAAACAGTCGAAAAAACTGCAGAAACATATTATTTTGCTATTTCGTAAATTTGTATGCATAAATTAAAACATTTGAAGCTGTAATATAGGAAAAAAATATTATTAAATTGAGATATCAATTCGCCGTGTAAACGTATAAGGACAAAAACACGTTTTCACTCATTTCTTTAAGACATTAATTTAACAACTAGTTCCCACTTAACCACATGCATTTAGTAATTTTGTCAGTGGATGGGAACTTTTAGAGAAAATTCACGAATTAATAGGAAATGAAAAATGAAATATTCTGAAAATTTGGCATTAACCAGAATTTTTTCTTATTACGTTTTTAAATTCCCATGAAATGTACTGGGCTTTTAAAATGAGACGGACCATATGCTGAATAAAAAAGTGTTAGGTGCGTATGGTGCAATTTATATAATAGGCCAGACATTAATATCGTGAAATTTTAGAAACTTATCGACAAGATTGTCAGATGAATTTCAGTTGCTTTCTAAACGTATCTGGATGATGAGAAATTTCTGCAATTTTTCATTTCTTACTAATTCATTTCCGTCAAATTAGTTACTAAGCATTATATTCCACGATTATTTTTGTAATGGATGTATCGATGTTGATAATCGAATGGGCGTTGGGACTAGTGGTCGGTAGCAGTTGAAAATAATTTAATAAAAATACCTATATTTAATCGAATATTACCTGTATTTATAATCGAAATTCATTGCATTCTTTCTAATCTATATTGTCCAGTTTCTGAAACTGAAGTTAAATTTGTATGAAGTCATGCATGCTACAAACAAACACTTCTCAAAATTCCTTGATTTTTTAAAAGAAAAGCTTACAATCGCATAAAAAAGCGTTTTTCTTAAAAAAAAAAAAAAAAAAAAAAAAAAAAGTAGAAATTTTTGCAGGATTGACATAGTACTGTGGGACAGCTACAAATTACTTAAAGTGTTTTACTCTATGTGCTCATAAAATTGCTTTTTTTATATTTTTCCTTCAATTGACATTTTATAAATATCCTTTAAAAATATAAACCTAAAAATTCCCTGCAAACTCCTAAATCTACAACAAATTTGTCAAATATTTCGCCAAATTATTCCACTGAAAGTTCTCGAATAAACTTGAATTTGCTTGGTGACATTTGACACTATTCTTTGGCTGTCTGCAGAAAAATGTAAAATCGGCACAAAAGATAGGAATACTTCATACTAATTGCTGCGCTAAACATCGTACAAAAATCTGACTGATACATTTAATTAGTAAAAATGTCTACTAATTAATGTTATACATGGGAGATATTTTACATGGGAGATATTTTACATGGGAGATTAATTTACTTGGGAGATATTTATGCATAAAAATTTTACCAAAATGAAAAACAATTTAATACTACCGAGTAAAAAAAAAAAAAAAATAGAATGTTATTTTTTCCCAAAATGATGGATTGAACGCAGAAATTACTGCATAAAAATTAATAGTTTTGAATATTTCAAATGTATTTATATTTTGTGAGCATTATGCACATTTTTATAGATACAAAAAATGTATATTCATTGTTTTCATAAACTAATAACTTTCTGTAGTATTGAAAAGTGTCTATTTCATTTAATAAAAAACGTATCATTTGTTTTTTATTAAAGTCTGTTTATTGAAAATTGCACAACGGAAAAATTAGCATCCATTGGACATGCACGTCTTGATAGCCACCTCTAAATATTATAGTCTCTTAATTTTTACTTCTATTAATGTTTAATGACTTACTTAATCAGGAAAAGTGCACCAATATTTTTAAAAGGAAACATAGTTTCAAAAAAGGAAAGATCGTTAAATTTCAATATCAGAGTGGGGGGAGATGTGTCGCTCGCCGCTTGAATCCAATTCTACCTTAAACCACCGAATGAGTTAATTTTTAAAACAAAAATTAAATATAAACAGTGAAATAAAAATTAATTTTCATGCGGCACTTATGATTAGTGCCTACAACACAAAAAATTCTAGTTATATTTTGACTTAATTTTAAGCATTTTTAGTTACTCGAAAAGAATATATTTGCTGTGTTTTTCAAAACTGGTAAAAAAAATTCTTTTTATAAAATTTTAAAATTTAAAGAAGAGTTTTTTAATTTCCATGGAACTAAGAAATATATTATGGATGGATCCTCCCTATAAATGCCACCAGTAACTCGAAATTGGTAAAATCTTTTCAATATCGACTACCAAATTTCTAATTTCAAAGCTATGAATTAACAAACCAAATTACAATCATTCATTAAAAAAGAAAATTTTTTGAATAAAATATATTAATCGATCGAACTCACTAACTATAACCTGCATTTAAAGTAATACTTTGCTTGTATTCCAATAGCAAGACTGGTAAATCTCCGAAACGTCAGATTGTCAGCTAGATCCTTCATCGGGGGAATGAATGAGATTGTTCTTCCTATTAATGAAATATATATTTCTGAAAAGCTAAAAAAATGCAATTTTTTACATTTTAGGGCTTTATTAAATTTGTGTATTTTTTGTTTATAATACAATTGTTTTATGTGCAATTTAGTTTACTCTTTTATTGCATAATCAGAAATGTCAAATGTGCTCAGACTTTGGGCACTTTTTCGCAAACTTTTTCAAGTTTTCCATAATATCTAATTTTGACATCACATTTAGATTCTCTAGTGATTTTTAACCGACTTCAAAAAGGAGAGGAGGTTATCAATTCGACGCGTATGTATTTTTTTTTTTTTTTTAATGTATGTTCACCGATTACTCCGAAACTATGCAGCCGATTAATTTGGTTTTGGTGTTAAATTAAAGAGCTTACTCTCGGATTGGTACCACATCCATTTCATAGAAATTGGTTCAGTAGTTTTTTTAGTAATTAAGCAAAAACTATTAAAATTAGTGTTTTTTTCGTTAATTAAAACTGTTGAATTAGTTCCTTCAATTGAGTGAAGCAAGGATGGCCAAACGGTTTAAAGCGCCTGATTTAAGATCTGGTTCTCGAAAGTGACAATGGGTTCGAACCCCACCCCTGACATACGTGTATACGATAATTTCCCGTATTATAATTTTTAACCGACTTCAAAAAGGAGAGCAGGTTATCAATTCGACGCGTATGTATTTTTTTTATGTATGTTCACCGATTACTCCGAAACTATGCAGCCGATTAATTTGGTTTTGATGTTAAATTAAAGGCCTTACTCTCGGATTGGTACCACATCCATTTCATAGAAATTGGTTCAGTAGTTTTTTAGTAATTAAGCAAAAACTATTAAAATTAGTGTTTTTTCGGTAATTAAAACTGTTGAATTAGTTCCTGCAATTGAGTGAAGCAAGGATTGCCAAGCGGTTTAAAGCGCCTGATTCAAGATCTGGTTCACGAAAGTGACAATGGGTTCGAACACCACTCTTGACATACGTGTGTACAATAACTTTCCGTATCATAATTTTTACATATACATTTTACAAATTAAATACTAATTATGCTATTAAGAATATTTTGTATTTAACAGTTAGCACAGAGTATCAGAGATCTTTTATAAACTCAATATTTTATCAGTGAAAGAGTGCTAAAATAATTGACTTGCAAAAAGTAACATGACATTGAATAAGTTTCCGAACCTATTCCGTATTATAATTTTTACATATATATTTTACAAATTAAATACTAATTATACTATTAAGAATTTTTTAACCGACTTCAAGAAGGAGAGGAGGTTATCAATTCATCGCGTATTTATTTTTTTTAATGTATGTTCACCGATTACGCCGAAACTAGCCAACTGATTAATTTGGTTTTGGTGTTAAATTAAAGAACTTACTCTCGGATTGGTACCACTTCCATTTCATAGAAATTGGTTCAGTAATTTTTTAGTAAACGGGCAAAAACTATTAAAATTAGTGATATTTAGCTAATTAAAACTGTTGAATGAATTCCTACCATGGAGTGCAGTCAGAATGGCCGAGCGGTCTAAGGCGCCTGCTTTCAGTTCTTGTTCTCGAAAGAGGTCATGGATTCGAACCCCACTTCTGACATGCATGTATACAATAACCTTTTTCCGAATTATAATTTTTACACATATATTTTACAAATTAAATACTAATTATGTTATTAAGAATATTTTTATTTAACCGTTAGCACAGAGAATCAGAGATATTTTATCTCCTCAATACTTTATCAGTGAAAGAGTGCTAAATTAATAGACTTGCGAAAAATAACATGACTTTGAATAAGTTTTCTGAGTCGATTGCAATCAGGATAGCCGAGCGGTCTAATGCGCTTAATTTAAGCTCTGGTTCTCGAAAGAGAACGTGGGTTCGAACACCACTCCTGACGTACATGTATACAAAAGCATTTACCGTATTATTCTTTTTACACATATATTTTACAAATTAAATACTAATTATGCTATTAAGAATATTTTGTTTTTAACCGTTAGCACAGAGTATCAGAAATTTTTTACCAACTCAGTACTTTATCAGTGAAAGTGTGCTAAAATAATAGACTTGTGAAAAGTAATATGGCGTTGTTCACCGTTTAGATTGTAGTCAGGATAGCCGAGCGGTCTAAGGCGCCCGATTTAATCTCTGGTTCTCGAAAGAGATCGTGAGTTCGAACCCCACTCCTGACATGCATGTATACAATAACATTTTTCCGCATATAATTTTTACACACATATTTTAGAAATTAAATACTAATTATGTTATTAAGAATATTTTGTATTTAGCCGTTAGCACAGAGAATCAAAGATCTTTTATCTCCTCAATACTTTATCAGTGAAAGAGTGCTAAATTAATAGACTTGCGAAAAATAACATGACCTTGAATAAGTTCCCTGAGTTGATTGCAATTAGGATAGCCGAGCGGTCTAATGCGCTTAATTTAAGATCTGATTCTCGAAAGAGAACGTGGGTTCGAACCCCACTCCTGACATACATATATACAAAAGCCTTTTCCGTATTATTCTTTTTACAAATTAAATACTAATTATGCTATTAAGAATATTTTGTTTTTAACCGTTAGCACAGAGTAGCAGAGATCTTTTACCAACTCAGTACTTTATCAGTGAAAGTGTGCTAAAATAATAGACTTGCGAAAAGTAATATGGCGTTGTTCACCATTTAGAGTGCAGTCAGGATAGCCGAGCGGTCTAAAGCGCCCGATTTAATCTCTGGTTCTCGAAAGAGATCGTGGGTTCGAACTCCATTTTTGACATCCATGTTTGACATACAGTATTTTTCCGTATTATAATTTCTTTAACTGACTTAAAAAAGGAGAGAAGGTTATCATCAATTCGACCGCGTATGTACTTTTTTTTATATATGTTCACCGATTACACCGCATCTATCCTACCGATTAAACTAAGTATTACGGTATAAATAACTAAAAAGTAAGAAATAAAATAAACTTTTTCAAAAAAAAATATAACCGACTTCAATCAACGCTCTAAAAAGAGTTAAATAATTCTTTAAAATACCCTAATGATGAATTGTTATCTAATAACCAATCACACATCAAATATCATGTACCGACAAAAAAATGGTTATAAGTTTAATACATAGAACTTAATATCCATCAAACATGGTTTTGCGACAGAATATTTTTTACAAGAAATTAATTTATATATTTTTGATTTTATTTATGAATATATACATATAAAAAGTAATGAATTACTTTTTGAAGTTGGTGCCAAACTATTATAAGTATAGTAAGAATTGTGGTTATATTATGCCTAATACCATAAATAAAATGGTAAAAACCATTATTGATTGTGATCGTTTGGCACCAACTTCAAAAAGTAATTCATTACTTTTTATATGTATATATTCACAAATTAAATCAAAAATATGTAAATTAATTTCTTGTAAAAGATATTCTGTCGAAAAACCATGTTTGCTGGATATTAAGTTCTATGTATTAAACTTATAACCATTTTTTTGTCGGTACATGATATCTGATGTGTGGTTATTAGATAACAATTTTAACATTAGGGTATTTTAAAGGATTATTTAACTCTTTTTAGAGCGTTGATTGAAGTCGGTTATATGTATATTTTTTAAAGTTTATTTTATTTCTTATTACATTAACATACTAAATGGTTGATCATTCTATAAGGTAGTTTCAGAGAATATGCAAAATCAAAATTTATAATTTCAAATGTTACATTCTATTTTAGTCCTAAAAAAGAGCTTTTAGTGTCTGACTTTTTAAAGTAAAAAACAATACCACTTTGCGTAATTAAGTGTATTTTTTGAATGATAGATTTTAAAGTTCTAAAAACCAATTCCTGTTTCTAAAAAAATATATTAATAATTTATATATATTTTTCATAAAATATTTTTGATATTATAAATTTAACTCAGTTTTGGAAAAAAAAAACCTTTTTTTTTTTTTTTTGTAAACTAGGAACTTTTTGATAGAAATCAAATTAGATGCTTCAAATATGCGAATTATTTTAACTTAATCCATCAGTTAAGTTTCGAATTTATTTTAAAATATTACACGTATTTTCAAACTGTTTCTGAATTATTAAAAATGCAGTTAACATTAGGCGATTGTAAATTTAAATTTTGCACCTGTTAAAATACTTGAATTAATGTCTTTCTCTCTAATGAAGAACATAATGAATAATGATATTGAGAACAACGAACTTAAATGATAGTCTAATATAGGTGAAACGTTATATGATAATTCAATTATTATTTGAAAATGAGTAACTAATGAAAGATTTTCCGTTTAACAAAATATCTATACATAGGCAATACACTAATAAAAATTTAAGTAATGAATTAAATAGTAGAATTTACTGCTAATACATGGATTTAAGGCACATTTTTATAATATTGTTTTTTTTTTCCGGAATTAGTATTCATTGTCATTTTTTAACCAAAATTTCTACTTATATAAGTAATACAAATAGATTTCTTCTAATCATTGATTGTTTGTAATTCTTTATGTTGCTCTATTTCTTTAATAGTATTTGTGCAGGAAGGGACATCGTTGTCACTAAAAAAATAATCTACGCTTAATAAAAACTAATTACGACATTAATATGTTTTTGAAAGCACCGTTAACATAATTATGTACATTTTAAATTAAATTTAGACTATATTGAGCACAATAAAACATATCATATCGCATTGAAAAAGTTTTAAGACGCAGATATCAGAAAAACGAATCGATAATGATAATCCTTTGATTGGCAAATACTTTAGCTATATTTCGCCACATTATTGCACTAAGTACCTGGTGATCTATCAATAAAAGTCAGAGTTTTTTCATTGCACATGTCATTTTGTTCTTGACTTTCTTAGTCCTTCCTTAAACCAGTTTCAGTCATTCAATGTTTTTGTTGGTCGTCACAATATTAAAAACCAAACTTTTTCTTAGAATTCCTGGCTATAAAGCTTTTACTGCTGACCACGTCCATTCTCTACCAAAGACAGATGTAGAAATACACCGTTAAAACGACGTGACACATTTCACCTTTTAGGGGTGAAAAGCTTGTCTCACTGGTGACACCACTACGGGAGCCAGGATGGCACCATTATTTAAGGTGAAAAGATGGAACCCATAACCCAGAGTGCGAAATAATAAAAAGAAATTATAAAACAACTTTTGGACCGCGAATTTCGAACCCACAACGTCTGATTGCAGGCTCAACGCTCTAACGTTCGGACATCCAGCTCACCTTCAGAGTCTCCATGGAATGTTTAAATGTTTTGAACTTCAAAGGTTGCTTTATATAAAAAGCTCGCCAAAAGTTAACGATCCGAAGTTCTAAACGACATTCGGAACAGCGCACGCGCGGCGATAGTCTTCGTAGAGAGAAATTGATATTTTTATTCACCTGTGAAGGCGAGTTCAAGGGGAAGGACACTCGTCACAAAGCATGCGTACTAAATGATTAAGAGGTGAAAATCTTGATACAGTATCCATTGCGCGGCACCCTAATTAGCGTGAATCATCATGTCAAAGATCATACGGAAACCCCAAACACATTTTCAAGCCCGTGGGTGTCAAATGGTAATACCCTTTTTCCCCTGAGCGCCAGACGCAACTGGTTTGTCACGTTTATTTTAACAGTGTACCGTATTAACAAAAACATACTATTATTTAATACAGTAATATATTATGTATGAATTATCAAGATAACATTGGTACCTGAGAATTTCATATGAAACTTATTATCGCGATATTAAAGCATTTCTTATCTATCGAAAAATTAATCACTCGCTAATGCATTCCCATGCGCGAATTGATATAAAATAATAGAGTTATGTTTCATATTAAATAACTTATATTCGTTTTAATTGCAAAATATCCCAATCACCAAAATTTCTTCTACACGCACGCTTTATTTCTCGTCACCTATGTATATCCATAAAATTCGAAAGTGAACTTTAAATAGCGGTCAAAGAAATTTTATGGAGGTAATAAATAGCAAAATCGACACACCATGTAATATAATCTCCCTTGTCTGCTCCCCTCATAACGCCTGAACTTTATGTGCGAAAGTTCCATTATGAAGTAGTACAAGGTTCGAATTCTTAAACGTGAATTATATCATAGGAGTCCGTCAGGGTGCATAATTTTGAAAAGATATTTTATGACGTAAAACAATAAACCCGTCCAATTTTATGATTACAGGATGTGAAAAACGGGAAATATTAAAAATGTTTTACATGAACGTATATACAACACATGATTTAAATGGCATAAAATCGGATATTATTATTATTACATGCAATTATATAAAAATTTGAATGAACAATTTGATAAAAAAATGAGAATTCACTACTTTGCTCTATGATAAAATTTATTCCCTAGTTGCATTTACATTGTAATGAGTCACAATGTCAATGCCAGATCGCATTTTCAAGTAATTTTACTTGTTATAAAATACTGAAATTTTCATTTATTGACAGATCTACGTTTTCCGATATAGATATGCCATAAACACTATGTTTTATTTATAACGGATAATTACTATTATTATTTTTTCTGCATGAAATAAAGATTTTTTTTTTAATCAATCCCAAAATCAGTTTTTTTTTATTTAAAATGTGTAGAAAATAGTGAAAGAGTAAATTCTGAAAAATCTTCGAGCCTCAAACTAAGATTTTTATATACTTCCTACTATTTGGTAGGCTATTTATTATTCAGATTTTCCTTCCTTTTATTATACATATTTTAACGTATTTTTAACGACTTTTTAAAACAATATAATAAATGTAACTTTTTATTATACCAAACTAATATAACAAAAAGTAAATTTTAATAATAATATGCGTGAAAATAATGTTTTATAAATTACCTTAATTATGAAAAGAAAGATAAATTTTATTTTATATACCGATAATAAAGAGTTTTTTAAATATATATTTAAAATTTTCATCTTGTGATTTTCATAATAATTATTATTTTTAAAAAGACTAATTGCTGAAAATGCATTGTCATAATTTAATGTAAATAAATTTAATTGCAGTAAATGTTGAACATCTCTAATGAATCTTGACATTTTTGATGCGAACAAAATCCGTGTTTTATAGAAAATAACTCTTATTTTATTTTATTAAAATTATTTTTTGGCATGTCATTAAACTTAATTCATGTTAAATTAATTATTTTTTGTGTACAAATTGAAATTTTTTTAAAGAAAAAGAACAACTGATAGCTTTAAACTGCATTATAAAACCTGTCATTGTACTTTTGATGATTCAAGCATGTGTTGAGCTTATATAAATTAACCTAAAGTCATTTTATCTTTTTTCTTTAATTGTAAGTACTGTTACATATAATCGCCAATATAAATAAAATATAATTCTATTTTAAATTTTAAAGAAATCATACAACATCATCATGTCCATTTACTGCAGAAAGAGGGCACGATTAATCAAATATTTAAAACTAAGTAAATTTTTAGTAATTCTTTACTTATGCATAAAGTAGTAAAAAATATACAGGGTGGTCATAAAAAAAACTTTGCCGGTACATGGAGCTCTAGCGGCCAGTCCGTTGAACCGATCGAGCTGAAATTTCAGATATAGCTATTGAGAGATATGAGCTCAAGATTCTCTGAACGGCAACAAAATGGCGCTCACGGTTACGGTTATAGTTACAAAAACTAAAAATTTTCCAATGGCAACACACATTTATTTTCATCGCAAAATGCTCAGCGCATGCGAAAACTCTAAAGAACGTTGGAATCGTGTGTATAGCAAGAAATGGACACGTTATACACGCACAAAAACTGTCCTGCGAATCCCCCCCCCCCATAAAAAGCACGATTGGGGAGCAAGGAGTAAATTTATATATGACACAGAGTCAGTACACTAATCCCTGATTACAACACAGATCGGAGAAAACTTTTATTTTGATAACACATTTTCCACTTGAGTGCCATCACAGGAAATTGCACATTGCATGGTGGCGACTGTGGACAATATAGCCGAACATTATAACGCATGAGGGATGTTTGAAATCTCACGTTTGATAGAATCTTACAAATCCGGCAAAGTTTGCACATGTACACTCAAGATTTTAGATATTCCCAGAATCTGAAATCCATAGGAGTGAGTCGGGGTTCTCGGAGGCCATTGACGTTTCCAGTTACGGTGAAATGTGCCTCGTCCGTTCATAATATGCAAAGAGGTCGATTGTTATCTCCATCGTATTGGATAAGAAACAAAGTTCATATGTTGTTGATGGTCTCTCATTTCCAACATCTGGGCGCTCTGGTACCGAAAAAGAAACATGCGGATTACAGAGCGCAGTAACTTTAAGACCATTGGTTTTGGTATATCATATAAACGAAATGCACCTTTTGTAGTTTGCATGCGTCCTCTGATCACTATGTGATCATCCATAACAGTATACTCAGGAACAGTTGGTCGTCCGTATCGCAGACTATCACAGGTGCAGCCAATTTCTTCGAACTAAATCACGAAGAGCTTGTGAAATGTATAAGCCACGTAGTATTTGGCAATGGTTTCGACGGTAAACGCGCCAGGTTTTTGCATCATTCATGTCATTTTGATAATAGTTCACCAACTCATCACGAACGAAGTCATTTTGTTGGCATCTGCGAGCTTCGAAGGAAAGACTAAGATTCAAACCCTACTTTTTATCCCTTTTTCTACGCTGACTATCTGGCAAACTATGTTTCGTGATTGGTATTTTGTCTCTGTCATATTCAAATTTTCTTTGTGCGTCTTAATCGTGTTCTTTTGGGGCCGTTCGTAGAGCTGATTTTGTGCGAGCATAACCCGTCCATTTATTGCAATAACCATACCGTTCCAACGCTCTTTAAGGTTTTCGCATGCGCTGAGTATTTTGCGATGAAACAAAATGGGTTTTGCCATTGAAAATTTTCGAGTTTTTGTAACTATAACCGAAACCGTGAGCGCCATTTTGTTGCAGTTCACAGAATCTCGAGCTCGTACCTCTGAATAGCTATATCTGAAATTTCACCTCAATCAGTTGAACGGACTGGCCGCTAGAGCTCCATATATCGATAAAGTTTTTTTATGATCACCCTGTATACATGACATACTTTTAGCACATAGCGAGGGAAACAGATGATTAATAACTATTTTAAACAAGACTAATTTAGTACGAGGAAATAATTATTCAAATTGCATTACCTTAATTTATTGTAATATATATATATATATATATATATTATATATATATATATATATATAGTAAATGTTGAACAACTTTAATACTTCTTAACAGTTCTGATCCGAGCAAATTATGTGGATTATAGAAAATCATTTTTATTTTATTTCATTAAAACATTTTTCAACATATCATTGAATTTAATTCATGCTAAATCAATTATGTTCTTGCAAATTGACGTTTTATTTAAGGGAAAAGAAACAAATTATTGCATTAAACTTAATTATAAATCCTGTCAAAATATTTTCTATGGTTCAAGCATTTGGTGGGCTTAAATAAATGAATATAAAATCCTTTTATCTTTTTTCCTGAAACTGTAAGTATTGTTGTATACAATCGCAAATATAAATGAAATATAATTACGAAATTTGAATTACGAAAAATCATATAATATCATGATACTAAGCTGCTGCAGAAAGAGAGCATGCTTAATCAAATATTTTGAATTATTTTGTTATTACAGAAAATTACTCACAGAAAATTAAGTAAATGCTTAATAAGTCATTACTTATTATATACAAAATAGAAAAAATATATATATTTGAGGTATTTTTAGCTCAAAGCGAGTGAAATAGGAAATGTATTGTACGCCTGAAAAATTTAAACACATAAGTAGCATAAGGGATTTAATCATGTTATTTTTATTTTATAAAGTAGAGAAAAATTTTATTAATGCCACCAACCTTACAAACGAGTGATTTTTGCACTTTTCGAGCGTTTCTTCAATTGTGGTTACTAGTGTGCAATTCGAGCTACTTTTAGAATTAAGCGAGAGAAATAGCAAACATTCTGTATGCCCAATTACAATAGAACCTCGATCCATCGTTTTTCAAGGCGTGTGCGAGAAAAAAAAAACGATGGATGTGGGAAAACGATGAATGCGGATTCAATTCAAAATACGAAAAAAACACAATGTTTATGTATTACTAATGCATGCAATGTACACAGTATACTAATAAATACGAATTTGGGGCTTACAAAACTGTAAAAGAAATAAATCGATTTATAAAAAATTGATATCTATTTTTAAAAGTTAATATTTTGCGTTGTTTTTCGTTCATTGTTTTTTAATCAAAAAAATAAATAGATTTTTAAGATATGCAACATTTTCTGTTCAATTTCTGTATTTTCAAACGCATATATAAAAGTTTGAAATGCTGTAATTGCATCAGACAGAATTAGCACTGGTGGCTTAGCTTCATCGGCATGAACGTTATCCTATTTTTTATTTCTCTTATGTTTAGGACAACACATTTAGCAACATCTTCAATAGATCATCAATAGAAAGATATTGTTATCCTCGCCTAAATGAAACCACTCTTCATCTACATTATTGGCGCCATTGCTAACACAAACAGCACAAATAAGTTATTTTAGGATAAAGGAAATAATTGAAATTTGTATGTCAGCTCGATTCGCATGACGTTCAATTTCATTTAGGAGGGGAGAAAAATTTTACAACGATGAATGAGGGAAAACGACTTTTTGAAGAACGATGCTTGAAGTTTTCGTTATCATTATTTAAATATAATTTGTGTAGAGACCATAGAAATAAAACGATCAATGCGAGAAAACAATTGATGCGGGGTTTCACTGTATTTTAAACACAAGTGGCAGAAGGAATTTTATCACGTTTTTTTTTTTTTTTTTTTTTTTTTTTTTCGTTATAAAGTAAAGAAGAATTTTAATAATCCGAAAAACATTAAAAAAGAGTGATTTTCGTACTTTAGTAGCGTCACTTTAATACCTTAATCTCGTATCGACAGTGTTCAATTTTAACTACTTTTAGCACAAAGCGTGTGAAATAGGAAATTGGCTCTACCCCCGAATATTTTAAACACATGAATGGCAGAAGGGATTTAATCACATTATTTCTTAACTTAAAAAGTAAAGAATTTTAATAACGCCACCAACTTTACACATAGGTGATTGTCGAATTTTTGTAGCATTACTTTAATGCCTTAATCTCGTGTTCGCTCACGTGCAATGTAAGACATATGAACACACTATCAGTGAAGCATTTTAGACTTTTAAAAAATAATAATCACTGTATCATATTCATATTCACTTACTGAATTATCCGATTCCTTTTGAAACTCGAGAGCTTTAACAATGCAACAGCATACCAGATCCATTGAATCTAAAAGTTAACATTAATACAATTAACATTTTCACTCGCAATACAAATTGAAATCTATAAGCTGGTCATAATTAGATTATTGCTTTTTGAAAGTCAAATTTCGCCAGAGTAAATTTACAACACCAAGGCGGCAAAGTCACAATACTGAAGAAGTGCTTTTTATTTTTAAATTGTTGAAAGTCCTTGAAATATTTTGTGATGGAAGAAAGGCATTTTTCCTCAAAATGTCATAATTCCAATTTAAGTTCAGCGTATTTCTGCCGTTAGGAACATTTCTGGTAAAAGAGGGGGCGGGAGTTGTTATAAGATGAATGAATGCCCATGAAAATTTTGTTATTAGGACATAATAAATATCCACAGTTCTCTGAATGAAAGTGCTAAATTTTCAGTAGGATGTTGTTTAAAATAGATGCATTTTTTACATGTTAAGTGTCATTTTCTTCCTTCCAAATTTTACCTCTGAGTACTAAGCTGATGGGATGAAATACATCTGAAAATGTTTTTATTTTGAAGCAGTTAAAGAAAAAAATAGCGCATTTTTTCCGAAACCTTTTATTATGTTTTCTACAGAAAAACAGGTGCAACTTGATCGCCATGATTTGACATAAAAGATTTCTAATGAACAATATATTTTTAGAAGTGAATGTTTTAAAAAATTATCTTTTGTTTGCTCACGGTGCCCATATCTCATCAAATCATCAATATATTTATTTTTAATTGCAGTGTCCTGCATCCTTTGTTTTTTTTTTTTTTCAAGTTTTTGGGAAAATGTTATTAACTTTCTTTAAAAACTAAATAGTCTAATTTTTTCTTTTATGTTTCGCAGAAATTTTATATTTTTCAAATTATTCGAAAAGCTGGGCAATGAAATACGACCAGCCTAATCATTTGTTACTGTTACATACTATTGCAATAGAAATCAGTTACATGGGGGATTGCATATATTATTTTATTATTAAATTTATTGTTGGTTCCGAACAATAACAAAACAGAGTGATACAATATTTTAAATACCTAATTATGTACATATGGCACACATTATAAAATATAAAATTCCAATGAAAAATTAGAAATTTATTATTATTTTTTTTTTTTTGAAATTGCTAAAATCTTATTTTTTTTCATAAAAGTATAAAAATTCGCATGGTAGAGTGTTGAAAGCAAGATAATATAACAGCAAAAATAAAGTATTAATCTTTTTTTAGTCGAATTTCCTTTAAGAATTATCAGGAATATATTGCATTTTAAGATTTTGCGTGTTTTACCACGTCTTTTTTTCTTCCTTCCAGATACTAAAGAATTATCAAAAGCTTTCGTTCTTTAGATGCCTTCAAGGTATTCTATCTTCTCTCAATGAAAGAAAATTCTCGTTTCCTTAAGTTACATTTTTTTGTCTCCAATTCTTTCCCTTATTATTGGAATAATATTCTGGAGTAATGCATATCACAAGAATCTACATGGAGCTATTTCTCTTTGTTTAAAAACAGTTTCTTTTCAATATTTTAATGCATTTTGTATGAATAAATTAAATTCGTATACCTGCCAGTTTAATAGATTTTTAAACTTTATTTTCTCTTTTACATCTTTATTTATGTTTCCTTTTCTGGTTATACTTTCTATTTACATAACAGGAATTATTTTAATTCTTTTTCATAGTATTTTAAATAAATTTTATCACAAAGTATTTTTTTGCATTTCTTCTATGACTATTTTTTAAATATTCCGAAATTCGGCCAATGGAAGCTTAGCTCTTTAACTCCCGTTTAGATTCTAAAAACTTTGTAGTTTTATCAGCTCTGAAAAGATTAGGAAACATTCAATTAATCTGTAAAAATAGATTAGCGTCGGTCTTCCTTTAAACGACTTTAAATTCGTACTCTTTTTACTGAGAGATTTTAAGGCCTAATCAGTTTATGCTAATAGCTGTTTTTTGTGTTTGATTTGTTAAATATTTAAAAATGAGTTAATACAAAATGAACTAAGTTAACAGAATAATTCAACTAGAGAGTCGAACTAAGCTTATATGGTAAAATCGGGCAACTCAATCCATGATGCTTCAGCGCTAAGTCACATTTAATAAATCGCATTAGTATAAGAGTGAAGGTGGGAAAGTCAATTAGCAAATCATGGCAATATATTTTCAATGGGTGACAGATCTGGAGACTGAACAGGCCATGGCAGCAATTGCATACCCTCTTTATGAAGGAAGGTCAGAACACGACGTGTAACGTGTGGTCTTGCGTTACCTTTTTTGGAGGATGACATTTAGCAAGTCTCGAAGACAGAGCACAACCACTGGACCTAAGATGTGAGAAATCAAATGTCTGCGATCAAATTACCATCGATCCGAACTAGAGATGTGGGCATCGTGTACCCAATGGCTGCCCAAACCATCACACCAGGTGCAGGACCTCTATGCCTATATCGATCGAAATCAAGCAACAAGAATTTTCCTCATCGTTTCCAGACTCGCATACGAGTATCAGAATACTGCACACAGAACCGGAACTCCTTTGAAATACATTTATTTTGTCACTCCTGTATCCAATTTTCCCATTCGGCACTTCAAGTCGCCATTTCTTTTTACGTTGCATTGTCAGTTCAAGCCGCAGTCATGGTACCATGTCACAAACTGCAACTGTCAGCGCTGTACCAAAATCGTCACAGCGCACGCACGGATACCGGGCGCGCTATAAAAATGCGCTATTCCTGACTAATGGCCCGTTACGGAGTTATTGTAATTTTGCAGGGACGGCCTCATATTATGTCTATTTTCTCGGGCGTTAGTTATAGGATGTTGCTGAGATAGGTGCTGAGATCCTGCATGCCATTCAGTATAATTCTCAGGAATCCACAGATTCCAAATTCGCATGACAGTGGTTGAATATCAACCAGTAGCAATTAAATCAATATTTTAAGGTATAATGACATGTTCAAGTATTATTGTCACGTTGAACGTCTCATTTAGGTTTTAGCTACCTCAATGTGACAAAAATGACCTATTATTCGTATATTGTTGGCTTATAATATGCATAATGATTCCACTTTTTCGAAACAAGTTAGTTTGGAATTTAAGGTTGCAGTATAGAAAAATTTTCTGCTTAATAAAACATATAAAACATATATTTATTTTTTAAAAATTTCAAATATATCTTAAGTTCATAAAAACTATGCGAAAAGCATTGTATTTATGCATGGTAAACTTAGAAATAAATGTTTCTTTTTTGGTAAATTTGAGATTCAAATTATTAACTTTATTGGTAAAAAGTTTAAGTAATATTTCTAAAAAGTAGAGCAATAGTTTACTTAAAAAATCCATGTTGAATCAGAAGAAAATATTTATAAAACTTTTTTAAAGTACTGTTTTCTTCTTTACATCCTGACATACATAATACGTTTTCTTCATTTGACAGAAACAGCCACTATCTTTTATAAGGAGTAAAATTCTTTCCTTGTAGGTTATTCAAAATAAAAATATAGGTTGTGATAAAGTTCAGAAACATTTCGTTGGCGGAAAGTAACACAGCTGAATATCTTATTTAATATATTTTTGGTGTTTAAATATTTTTTTGCCTTTTTTAGATGCATATTTGAGTGTATGAACTACAACAAGTTTCTCTGAAGCTAAAAAAGGAAAAGAATATCCTAAAAGAAGAAATTAAAAACTAAAAAAAGAATGAGTTTGAGAAATAGGAAAAAATATGAATAATAAATGTCAGCGGTTTTTTCTTTCGTGATATTTAATTTTAAAAAAATCTAAAGCTGTCAATCATTTATTTCTAATCTAAATTAGATAAATGATAACTATTTCTTGTAGTTTTCAATGTTAACTAACATTTTCCAATATATTTGTGTATCTCATTTAATTATTATATGATATATAATTTTTGCCATTGCTGATTATCGGTATTTAACGTTGAGTAATATTAAAAAATAATAAAATAACAATTTTAGAAATTAGTTTTTTATTCGTTCAACTACGGAGTAGCAGTTTTAAATGTAAATTATTTTTTTTCGCACGTCAAGCAACTGTAATTAACACATGAAGTGAATACATACTCTTCTCGTGCATAAAAGACTTCTACTAAACGATAGTCTAATGTCGATAGTCTAATACAAAGATGGTCTAGGTACTGAAACAGGATAATCAGGATGATATTGTAAAGCAATGTTTGTAATAGTATAAAGACAAGGGTGGCACACAACATGAATCAATTTATTTTACAACCTAAATGTAATCTTTTGATGCTAATAAATAATAGTATTTAATGACAACTAATATGATACAATTAATACACATCACATTAAAATTTTTTCATTTAAATAGGAAATAGAATCTATTACACAAATATATGCATGTTTCACCTGTGGTAAGTCTCGTTACCACTGATGATCAGAAAATCTGTACACGAGTGGTCACTTTAACACTAGAACGACCAAGACCGTCATTTTGACGGTTTTCAAATTTCATGCTTAAAAATTTTATATAATTTATGGCGAGTTCCAAAATTTTATGTTACGACTTTTAATGAAACATAAGAATATTTAAATATCCGTATTCAATTTCATCCAACCATTTTAATTTCCGTAATCAGTATGACCTATACCTATTTATACCAAGACCCGTCAAATTGACGGCTTTGGCAATTAACAAATTCATCCCGAAATGGTGCGGCCTTCCCCATTTTTCACATGAACTAGTCCTTTTCGCCCATGCGCAGTCCGCTCCGGGCTTCATATCAAACTTATTAGTAACTGGTAAATGTAATTAGGACGCGATCACTATCAATTGTACTTCTAATGTGATAACGTTCTTAGTGAAATTGCAGTCTGTGAATAGTGTTATCTCTGTAAAATCCAACCTCGGAAAAAAGTATGAATATATTTTTAAGAAAAAAATAACATTTATTTTTTGTAAATTCTAGTCAAAAATGAAACGATTTCGAGGAAGAAAAAAATTATTCGGGGAATACAAAGAACTCACTAGTATAAATGAAGACTGTTCGGACACTAGTTCAAGTAATAATAATGACTCTGAAAATTCTGGAGATGAAATTGAAGTACGAGATATTGAAGAAAGTGAAGAAGAAGAATATGAAAGTGAAGATTCGGGAGTGAAGATGAAATCTCCCAAAAGAGCCACAAACTCAGAAAGCGCTTGCGAATAAGTTCAGATACTGAATCGGACAGACAAATGGATACTGAAAAAAGACAGGAAAAAGAAATTGCTCTCGACGGTACTGAATGGGAAGAAATAGGGAATGGTTGAATTGGTAGAATTCCATCACACAATATATTCAAGGATTCTTCAGGCCCAACTGGTTATGCGAAACAAAACATTATGCTTGGTAATGTTAGCAGTGCATTTAGACTTATAATTGATAATCGAATGATGAAGCACATAAAATTTTGCACTGAGCTTGAGGCCAGAAATGTTTTACAGAAAGACGATTGAAAAATTACTATTAAAGAATTGTATGCGTTTGTAGCTATTTTGTATGCTCGAGGAGCCTATGAAGCGAGAAATTTGAAATTATCCTATTTGTGCTCAGAAAAATGGGGACCTTCTTTCTTTCACGAAACTATGAGTAGAAATAGATTTTTAGAAATTATGAGATTCATTCGTTTTGACAAAAAATGTGAAAGGGGTGTTCGCTTACAAACTGTCAAATTTGCATTAGCTTCCGAAATTTGGAAGTCCTTTATTGATAACAGCCAAGCTTGATACAAACCACATCAGAATATAAGCGTAGACGAACAGTTGTTTCCCACAAAGGCAAGGGGCAGATTTCTGCAATATATGGCCAAAAAACCAGACGAATTTGGAATTAAATTTTGGTTAGCCGTAGACGTGCGGAGTAAATATCTTATAAATGGCTTTCCCTATTTAGACAAAGACGAACGTAGACCATCAGGAGTACCTTTGAATGAATTTGTAGTTTTGAATATTGTAAAAAACTACGTAAGTTGTGGGAGGAATATAACAACGGATAATTTTTTTACAAGTATGCAGCTCGCAAAGAAGTTACTTGCAAAAAAAAAAAAAAAAAAAAAAAAAAAAAAAACAAGTCTTGTTGGAACTATATTAGCAAATAAAAGAGAATTGCCGAAAATAGTTAAAGTTAGAAAAGATAACATGGCTGTTTTCTCCACAAAAATCTACAAATCAAATGGTATTGCTGTAACAGTTTACAAAAGTAAGCTTCGTAAAAAAGTACTACATCTTAGCTCAAAACATAAATCTTTAAAAATTGCTTCTAATCGAAAAGAAATTCCTGCAACTGTGTCATTTTACAATGAGAGTTAGTTTGGAGTAGACGTAGTTGACCAAATGGCCCGCAAATATAGCGTAAAAGCAGTGTCACGTGGATGGCCCTTGCAGGTATTTTATAATATTTTGGACTTGACAGCAATCAATGCGTGGATTTTATATAAAGAGATTTGTGATAAAAATATAACTAGAAAACAATTTTTATTTCAATTATCCGAATTATTTCCAGCGATTATAGGTGCGACAGAAAAGAAGCCTCCTCCCAAAAACAAGATCGGAAATCAATGGATTGTGCTCTAGAAATTCACAAAATATTTCTTATGATCGAAAATCTTGCCAAATTCGATTATGCAACAAAAACAAAGCGATTTATACTTGCAATGTATGCAACAGATATGTTTGTGGTAAGTGTTCATCTAAGATAACATGTACTTGTAAAATATGTGCCTCATAATTATTTTATTCATAAAATGTACTATACTATAAATGCAAATAGAAACTGGTTGTTTTTTTTAATAATTAATGAATTAATATTTTAAATGTTATTTTTGTTAAATTATATATATATATATATATTATTTAGATTAAATAAGTCAAATATCTTTGTGGAAAGTGTTCATCTAAATAAGAGACACTTGTAAAATATCTGCCTTATTATTACTTCGTGCATATCAAATGTGCTATACTGTAAATAGAAATATAAACTGTTTTTGTTTAGTTTCTTTATATTTAACATTAATGAATTATTATATTAAATATTGATTTTGTTAAATTATATTCTTTTATTTACATTAACTAAGTTTAGTTTCGTTGCTAGTGTTAATCTAAGATAACATGTAAGATATGTGCCTCATAATTATTTCATACATTGCAAATGTACTATAAATGCAGATAGAAACTGTTTTTTAATTGAATTTTTATTAATAATTAATGAATAATCATATTAAATGATGCTTTTGTTAAATTATATATTTTTATTCACATTAACTAAGTCAAAAGTTACAATGAAAGCCGTGATCAAAAATCCGTCAATTTGACGGATGCGGTAAAACTAGGTATATATGAAACTCCGGTAGTTCTAGTGTTAATTACTTACCCTTATAAAATGTAACACAAAACAAACTTTATCTTAAAAAAATATGTGAACATTAATGAGATTTTTTGAAAAGCGTAAATGAAACGCAAGCGCTAAACGCATAATTTATTTAGATTTCTCAACTTTTTTCGCACTACAGACTACTGAGTTGTAAGCCCATTAGCCTGACCATGCCTTTACAGGTTAAGAAGCATGGAGAAGTTCTAAATTAGTAATTACTCTATCCATATTTTATATTAGATTAAAGTATGAGTTATTATTAGAAGGAATAACAATCGCATAATATTTTGGTTTTTGTTAATTATTTTCGTTAGCTATTAGACTGAGATACACAATACTTTCAATTATTTTACGTAATTAAAGCTATATAAAGTTTTTTGAAATAGGCTATATTGTTAGAAAATAAAAAAAATGTATATATATTATAAAGTTTTTTTTATATAAAAAAATAATTGTGAGTTTTGTAAAAATTTTGCATTGAGTTCGTTGATTAAATTTTATACGAACCAACTGGAAATTTCCTGAGATATTCCATTTGCTACAAGTGCGATTCGGATCAAATATCTAGTCGATTTTTACCAAATCTGACTACGCCAGGTTCGATTGGAATATACCCTTCCTAAGACTCATTATAAAACAAATTCAATCTACATTCATAAATATACAGAAATTAGCACGCATAATATAGGCGAAAGTTTTGTGCTATCTGTCTTTACCTCACCCGATGCTAGAAATTAACCTGAATCCTGCTTAAAAAAGAAAATAGAACCTTGATAGACTCGGTCAGTTCTGATGTAATCTTGTCTCTTGCCTAGATGCTTAATCTTTACAGTTTTTATAATTTCCACAAGTTGTGGATACTATAAATAATTGCTTAGAAACGTACCTAACAAATTCATATCACTGTCAATGTGTCTTGAAATCGACATTGAAAAAATCATAGTGTAACGCCATTTTGATGTTATTGTGATGCAACTTCATATTTTGCCCTTTGATTCACGTAATGTTTTAATGAACGAAAATTTTGTTTGAATACAGATGACAAAATATATATAAACTCTACATGTATACGCAAGTCTATCTTTACACACAGTACACGATGTGCCTTATAATTTTGGTATTATTCTTAGGTTTAGTATAACCGGTGTTATAATCAGTTTTTGGACTGAAATTCAAAGAATGAAATTTAGATCAGAAGTTTACTGAAACTATACTTCACATTTTAAGAAACTAAATCCAGAATCATGAAAATGACTATAGAACTTTTTTTAAACTGTCTTGTTTAGCAAATTATATGATGCAAATTCTTTTATTGTGATATAGACTATTGATTTTTTTTTCCTTTTCTAATGTTAGTAAGCTCACACCCCATTGTACGATTTAAAATATCAGACAAATATGAATGCTACTTGCAATTAATTGACAGATTCCAGTTTTGTTCTGCAAAGAATGCATTTTAAAATAGCATGACATTTTGCGGTTTTCTTAATTCTTTCATTGCTATTTAGAATATAATAACGCACTTTAAATTTCATTTCTTTATGCTATTATTAATGAGAAATAATTAGAGTTTTATTTATTTTTTGCATACTTTTATTAATTTGCTTACGACTTGGAAGAAGGATAATTGAAAATAAAATACATTAGGTACAACAACTTAACAAAATATAAAGAGCTGAATGAAAATGTTCCCGTACGAAAATTTGGATTCTGATGAAGGTTTCAGCCTAATATTTATATTGAGATAGAAAACATTATGTTTAGTCTAATATTTAGTGCATTAAATATGAGTAATTTATCTTCCCAGTTATGTTTGTCTGTTAAAAATAACAAAATTACAAATTTAGGCGAGTATCTAATATTCTAAGACCTTGACAAATACTGTATTTTTAGAGGTTATTAATTTAAATATTTTTGTGAAACTGACAATGATAGGCTTCATAGTTATATGGTTAATCCTTAGAGGGGCAAGTAATTACGTTTCTGTAATTCTGAATTCCGACCGAAAATTTGGAGAAAAAATATTTCAATATAAGGCAAAGCAATTTCACAATTTTATTCCAGAAAAGCTAGAAAAATAAAATTTAATATTTTTCCGGTGCAAATCTTCATCGAACGTAGGTGGGATATGATATACCTCAAGCCCTTCAAGGGGTTAAAAAAATACATTATCTTTACACTAAATTATCTCAATGATATTCTGCTAAGCTATGTCTTTTACGCATAATATTATCTTTTTTTTTTACCTTTTAATAATGCGAGTTCCAGGGGAAAAATTAAAATATTGAATTATTGCTTTTATTGAACACGATGGATCAATGATTCAAACTTATTGCTAAATTTTTAAGATTACATTCATGAGATAGAACATCACCCTTGAATTTAACCCTTTGGGCGGCCTGCAAAATATTCCATTCATGTTTAACAATCTATAAAACAGTATTCATAAAGGGTATTGGTGTGAAAATTTTTATTTGAAAAACTTACATATTTATCTTATTCACTTCAAAAAATAATTTTAATGTTGGTTTTCTGTTAAATCAGCCATTGTTTCTAAAAGTTACGTGTCAGAAAAACCCGGTTAGGCCGCTTGAATTGTTAAAATAGACCTTTATGTTAAGTTAAGCAATAAAAACCCTACTAAACTGCTTTTTAATATTGTAAAACTGTATAATAAAAAAATAATTCTACCTATGTATACTTAGAAAAATCAATTTAATTCTAATCAATTTTATACTAATTTTTTTAACCTTAAACTATACCAAAAAGATGTAAATATACAAAGCAAGTTTTTGTAAGCCACAAAAATCTGTAGCTTTACAAAATAATCTATTAAAATTATATACATCTTATTAAATTTGTATATTCAAAACCGTGTTGCAGTTACATTATAAGTAATAGGCATGGCATTTTCCAAATAAAAAATATTAGTAGCTTTAAAGATTTTTTAATTTATACTGCATATTTTACAATCATAGGTATTACGCGATATTTAAATTATACTGCATGATTTACAATTCATAGCTATTACACGATTTTTTTGTTACCGTTACATAAAATGCTCGAGGCATTTTAGTATCTAAGAAAATTCATAACATCGCCATAGAATTCTCTACACTCCAATAACATATTTAGATCGTTCAAATTGTTCCTACATAAGTTTATTTTCATGATCTCAAGTAACATCAGAAAGTTGATGGTTGGCAGACAATTGTTTTGACGAAGATATTTTCATTTTTCTTAATAATGTTTAATAAAACGGACATCTATCAGTGTAACGTTCCAAAAGATACGTTTATTTTGTACATTTACAGTAATATGTAAACATATAACTTTTCACATCACTGTCTTTATGTTTTATTCAGAAAAATCAGTTAAAAACTTTATGGCTTCATGTAAATTCACATTTTGGCAATAAATGATATGAAAAAATAAAACCAACTAGTCGTTATAAAATGCATGAAGTCTTATACCACTATTTTGACGTACACATTGCAAAGGGGTAAAAGCATCCTTAAGAGGGATTATATCTCTTCTCTGCATGTTTCCCCAAAACGAGTCACAAGGGAACTTTCACTTTCTTCATGTTGCATATTTATCTTGAAATCACGACTTAGTGCAATTCTGAAAATTGCAGAATTATCTGGGAAACGATCGTAAAACAAAGTTTCTGTTTACGAGGCCTTTAAAATGAAGAATATTAAATGTGGAAGGATTGTATTTCAGTGATTGAACGGGGAAAATTTTAAAAATATTTTAGAAGAATCGCATTGCTGATATTTTTCATTCTAAGCAGCCTTTGAATGCTTTGTTTTTGCATTGAATATATTTATATTTATTTACGACATCTTAGTGTTTCTTTCGTGATTCAATTAATATATTTGTTTTTGTTTGTATAGAGCAATCTAGACATTTTAAATTTCTTTTTATTAGTTGATAAATTTGGTATCAGTTTTAACTTATAAATATTAGATTTTTCGATTTTCATACAAATCTTCTACGTGGAATTTTGACTGACATTTAATTATATATATTTATGTATATATATTTAAATAATTCAAAACATGTTATTTATTATTCTGCTCGGTTCAATTTTAGACTTTTAAAATGTCCAATATAGTTCTGCTAATTAAAGTACTTACATGCAAAAATGATTTGAATTATAAATACTTTCAATGAATTTATTTGATTTAAATATTAAATAGTTTTTTGTTTAAAGATAACTGATCTAAAAAAATTTATTAATCTGGAATTTTATATTGGAACCTCAATTATAAATTTAAAATTCTTTTTAAAAATAAAAATAAAATAGAACTGTATCACGAATTATCGATGGCATTTCTGATAGATGAAATGTGTTATTAGAAAATGCAAACAATATCTTGAAAATTTAAAATCTCTAACATCTCTTTACATTTATTGGTATGTTTCTTTAAAATGTCGTTTCGATACAACTGTAAATCAAATTAGAATGAATATCTGCTTAATCTCAATTATACAGACATTCTAATTTAAATTGAATTCCATCTTTCCAAATATAATTTCAGCGTTTAAGTTCTTAATAAATCTGCAAAATATTTCACTGGGTAACAAAATAATTTTAAAATGTTAAATTGTATAAATTAATATTTTGTATAAAAGTTTAAAAACCATATAATTTTTACGGGCTAAGGGGTAGTTTCAATTTCTTTTATTATATGGAAATTTTGAAAGGTTTAAGGTCATTTAATCCCGGGAAACAATGAAGAGTTTTCTGGATTACTAAAAGCAGACGAGCATTACAATTTGTAAACAAATATATAAGTGGCAGTGGGTTTCGGCTAGAGCCATGAATAGCAAAAGCAAATGTATTATATCACTCGATGGCTATATTTCACACACTCCCCCACCGGGCCCTAGCCGCATTAGTAAATGAATGCCTTATCTGCATAGTAGCTAAAATGAAAATATGTTCGTTGAATAAAACATGCATCCCCGACACAGCCACATTACCACAACCCAAAACAAAATAAACTGAACGAAGTAGAAATCATTTTCCAAACAACCAATACAAAATCAATCCGAGTCTGAAATCGAATGCAGTACATCATCATAGAACTGTCCTTAGACAGGTTTTACGCAGTAAAATTATTGCCTAAATATAATTCAATATATATATATAATATAATATAATATAATTTTTTATATGTTTTATTAGTAAATTTTACCTTAGCTTATTTAAAATGCAGAGTCTTATGAGTAACTAAACGAAACTTTTAAAACATAATCTAAGCTCTTTTGTTACTTTAAACTAACTATAAACTATGAACAATGAATAAACTATGAACACACTATGAACAATAAATGATATTTTTAACTTGTGACAAATTGAGGAAATAAATTACAAATTTTCTATGTTTTATAAAGCTAAATTTACTTTTGCTTTATTTGTTCACTATTATTCAATGCATTCTAAATAATCATCGTAATGTTGTTTAAGGAAGTTTTCTTTACGATGTTTAATAAATAATTCGCTAAATCATTAAAGCACTGTCTTGATATCGTTTCGACATATATAGAAAAAATATCAGCATTTTTCATCTTATCATGTATTTCTTTCACAAACAATTCTCAGAAATGATGCTATTCCTCAGAATAAATGAGAATGTCATCGAGAGTTTGACCTCAACAATATGACAGACATCATCTTCCTATTTCAAGAAAGCAGAAAAGTTGGAAGGCTTTGCAAATGCCATAATTAGCAGGAAATAGTTTTCTGAAGGTAGTGCTAATCTTAGTTTTCTTGTCAGCACGATAAGTATTGGATAAGTAAATGTATCACAAATGTAAGAATGTCTGAAATATAAATAGTCGTCACTAAAATAAAACTGATTCTGTTCAGTTTTGTAGTTTGTAAACTTGTTAATTCTTTGTTACATTTTAATTTTGGAAAATATCACTAAACATTAACTGAGTATTCGATGCAATTCATGTTCTTAATGATTGTGATATACTGATATAATAATAAAATAATAATAAAAAGGTGTAATTCTTTTTATCATCCTTTTACATGCAACATCGTTAAAAGAGCTATTATTTACAAGTTTCTCTTGTCAATATATTACTATTTGTGTGTCTGCTGTGAATTTGCATTGAAATTCACGTTCTAAAAATTATAATGTGGCATCATTTTGCTGTTGTTTTGATTGCACCATTCTATAGAGTTAAATAATTAACGTAATATTTTCAGCAAACAAATGTATCGTCTGCATGCAGATAATTAAATATATATAAGTGTCATATGCAAATGAGAGTCTATATTTACCCAATACACATGTTCTATCATATGTCATATATCGAACTGCATAATTTCTCATCATTTGAACTACTGATATTCTTTTTAAATGAAAAAGGATAGATCTTCACCCATACATTCTCATCATAAATCATATCGATGAAGTAAATAAAGAAAGTCCAGTTTTCCTCGCTTTTAATGTATTTTAAAAATTGAAGTAAATTTATTATTTGTTGAAGTTTTAAATATTCATGTTTGTTTTTAATCGCAGGATTAATTTTCCATTACAGGATAGTTATGAAAAGTAACTGTTGGCATTGTTTTTATGTGTATCATAATAGTTGTTATAAGAAGTTTTTGGGTAGAAATTTGAAGAAAATAAAAAGATCTGAAATTTACTGAAATAAACTTTCACTATTTAAGAAACTAAATTCAGCCCCATAAAAATTATTGTAGAACATGTTAGACTCAGTCGCTCAGCAAATTGTACGATGGAAATTTCATTTACTGTGAATTAGACAATTGAAAGAAATCTTGTTATTTTTTTTAAATTAATGTTTATATGCACACATCCCCACATTGTAATATAACATAAGTATAAATGTTATATCCAATTAATTGATATTTTAATGTAGCATGTTCTGCAGTGGTTTTTGTACTTTTGTCACTGTTATTGTCGATATAATAACACAATTTAAATTTCATTTTTTATGCTATTACAAAAATGATATAATTAGATTTTATTCATTTGTTTTTTTCACTGTCTTATAACTTGGTCAAAGAATACTTCAATGTAAACTACAATATATAAGCTGCAGTTACATAACCAAATATAAATGAAATGAATGTAAGTATTCCCCTCTCAAAAAAGGGTCTTTTAGCTCAAATATTTCTGCTAAACATTTATGTTGAGACAGGACATATTTTGCTTATTATAACATTTAGCGTATTAAATTTGTGAGTAATTTATCTTGCCAGATATGTTATATTAGATTAAAAAAAAAAACTTTCAAAACTAGGTATGTACCAAATATTCTATCAGCTTTACAATTATTGAATTGACAGAGAATGTTAATTTAAATATTTTTTGTGAAACTGATATTTAAGGAGATGCTCCCTAGTTATGCGTTTAAAGAAATAAATTTTCTTTAGTCTAAATTGCTACAACGATATTCTGCTGCGCTGTGTTATCTACACACAGAAGAATTAAAGTTTATTTTTACTTTTTAATAATCTGAGCTTCATTGAAATAAAATTAACACGCCTTTTCTTTGTTGTACCATGCATAAAACTTGAAATAAATAAAAGACGTTTTTATTAAACGTAATGGGCAATGCTTTAAACTTGATATTTTTTTAAGATTACATTCATGATATAGAATAACATCTCGATATTAAAGTACTTTTTAAAGTTAAATGTCGCAGTAAAAATCTACTAAACGGCTTTTAAATTTTACAAAACTGTTAAAAAAACTATAGATTTTATGCATGCAAATTTACAGAAATTTATAGCTGACTAAAATTGTACATGTACACTGCACAAAAAAGATATACAAAACAAGTTTTTATAAAGCCACAAAAATATGTAGATTTACAAAAAATCAACTAAAATTCTATACATTTTACTAAATTAGTATCTCTAACATGTTTTGCAGTTACATAAAAGTTGCAGGCATGTCATTTTCTTAAAAGAAATCTTAGTATCTTTACAGATTTTTTGATTTACACTCCATGATTTATAATTCAGCGCTATAAGACGATTTTTTGTAGTTGCCGTTGCATAAAATATTCTTGGCATCTTAGTTTTCAAGAACACTCATAGCAACTTTTAGATTATTTTACTATCCAATAACATATTTACACAGCTCATATTTTCATGCATGCGCTTATTTTCAGGATTTCAAGTAACAATTGGATTGTTGGTGACAAATGTTCGACCAATAAAATTTCAGTTTTTATAATAATGTATTACAATATGGGCATCAGTCGTCATAATGGTTCAGAAAACACGTTTATTTTGCATAGTTACTGTAAAATGAGGATTCATAACTATAGTAGATATAATAATTTTTTGTATCACTGTTATCAAGATTCATTCATAAAAATCAGTTTCTAAATTTATGCTTCCATATAATTTTATATTTTGGCAATAATTATATAAAAAAATAAAACCAACTAGTTCGTATATAATGCATGAAATCATAAACCACGATTTCGGCGCACACTTTGTAAAGGGGTAAAAACATCCTTAGAGGAATTATATCTTTTCCCTGCATGTTTCTCCAAAACGAGCCACAAGGGAACTTTCACTTTCTTCGTGTTGCATATTTATCTTGAAATCACGACTTAGTGCAATTACTGCAATTCAGAAAATAGCAGAATTATCTGGGAAACGATCATAAAATAAAGTTTCTGTTTATGTGACCTTTAACATGAAGAATATTAAATGTGGAAGGATTGTATTTCAGTTATTGAACATTGAATTTCGTAAAAATAATTTAGAAGATTCGTTTTACTAATATTTTTCATACTAAGCGGTGTTTGAATATAGCATTTTTATATTGAAGATATTTACAATTATTTACGATACCTTAATATTCCTTTCGTGATCCGATTACTATTTATTATTATTATTATTATTATTATTATTATTATTATAAAACAATTTAGACATTTTTAATTTCTTATTATTAAGGATAAATTTGTCATGAGTTTTCACATTTGTCTTTTGAATATCCATACTTCCATAAACGTTGCTTCAACGTAGAATTTTAAATCACATAGAGAATATAATTATAATTTTTTTTATGATAAATTCAAAACTTATTATTTATTTTTTTTAACTCTGAGAATAATGTTAAAACATTTACACGTAAAAGTGTTTTGAGTTTATTTAAATTTATAAAACATTATCAATGCGTTTATTCGATTAAATATTTCAATTATTTTCTTTTTAAAGATAACTGACATCATAATATTTCTATTCATTTAGAATATACTATTGGAACATCAGAAAGCCATATTTTTTAAAGATATTTTCAGAAAAGTAATTCTTATTTCTTTCCCACAAACATAAAAGTGAATAATAGTATTATCCACGGTAAAAATTTTGCATAAAAGACAAAAATTCCTTAGTTAGATATTATAATTATTTCTACTGAAAATTTCTTTTATATAAAATATATAAAAATATATAATATTAAATAATGTAAAAGCAATAAAAAATACATATATAATAATAGAATATATAATAACAAAAACTAATATAGTATATAGTAATAAAAAGCATATAATAATAAAAAATATATAATTATACATAATATAAAATCAATATAAATTTGTAATTCTTTTTAACAATCATAAAAATAAAATACAACAGTATCGAGAATTAGGAAAGCATTTTTTAATAAATGAAATATGTTATTAAAAATAGAAATTTTGTAACGTGGAAGTTTAGAATCGTTAACATATCTTTACATTTCTTGGCATTTTTCATAGAAACATCGTTGAGATCCAACATTAAATCATATTTGAATAAATATATACTTGCAATATTGTTTTATTTAAAAAAGTTGTATTGATATTGTATTTCTATTTTTTTCTTTGTTTCTAATACTTGATTTTTTTTTTCAAGTATTATTTTTGCGTGTATATATATATATATATACAGGGTGTTTCGCTGCCAGACAAACTTTGAGGGGTGATAGTAGACATAAAGACAAACATTATTAAATAGGAAACCATGGGGCGGAAACGTCTTCTGTAGAAGCTAGGGGCCATTAAAGTTTAAGGTCCAAAAATTAAAACGCTGATAAAAATTAGGAAAAAGGGTCGATTCGTTTGCGATTTTCACTAAAATCATTCTTTATAACACGATTTATAAAAAAACAAATTCTAAAGGTTACATTCAAAAATTGTCGATAGAGGGCACTTTAGACTTTAGAGTAACGAACAACTAATTTTACCGTTATTTTGTGCATAAGATTGAAATTATTTTAAAGTTTAGACTTTAACTTAAATTTTAAGCCCAAAATCGGGAACATGGGGATCAGTTATCTAGCGAAAATTTAACTGTGAACCGAGGGGGAGATTTTAAATGCTCATAAACATTGGACAAACTAATTGATTTTGTTGCGGTTTGAGTGTAGGTCATTCCCTTGGTAATTATTTTATTCAAAATGACGTACAGCTGTGATGTCCTCATTTTTTCATAGAGGGCACTTCCGACACATCTCCGACATTTCAATGGCATTACTCCTGGGTGTTTTACTATCAGACCTCTATAATTCCAGGAAGTGTAAGGAATGCAAAGACGACTCGGAATCACACCGGAATGTAACTTTGAAAATTGCTTTTTTGCATGTTACGTTTTAAAAAAGCAGAAACAACAGAAACAAGCAGAGAAAAAGCAACATGTTAAAGCGACAGAACAAAGTTTATTTAAAGGTTTTACTGCAAAAAGTGTTTGAAATTACGATCAGAAAAAATCCAGCAAACTTGACAGCGACAGTAGATGGCGCTGCGATTTTCTTGCGGTAGATGGCGCTGAACGGTAATGCGCGTGAAAGTTTCTGTCTCGTTGCGCAGCTCTATGTGGTTCCAGCACGATCGGGCTCTTCCACATTTTACCAATGATGTTCACCGATACCTCAACGTAACATATGGACAGCGGTGGATAAGTAGTGGTGGCCCGGTTTATTGGCCTGCCAGATCACCGGACCTATCAAGTACGAGCTTCTTCTGCTGGGGTCACATGAAAAGTTGGGTGTATGAGAATCCCGTACCATCAATTAAAGACTTAGCAGCTCGTATTTCTGTAACTTTCGGAAATCTATCAAAGATTCCAGGAATCTTTCAAAGCGTGAGGAATTACATACGACGCCACTGTCAAGCATGTCGAATTACTTCTGGTCGTAATTTCGAACATCTTTTCTAGTAAAATCTTTAAATAAACTGTTTTGTGTCATATTAACGTGTTGCTGTTTCTCTGCTTATTTCTGTTGTTTTTTTCTCTGCTTCCTTTAACCATAACTCGCAAAAAAAAACATTTTTAACGTTACATTTCTATGTGATTCCGTGTCGCTTTCGCATCCCTAACACTTCCTGTAAGTATGGTAGTCTGGTAGTAAAACACCCAGAAGTAATGCCACTGAAATGTCGGAGATGTGTCGGAAGCACCCTCTATGAAAAAATGAGGACACCACAGCTGTACGTCATTGTGAAAATAATAATTACCAAGGGAATGAACTACACGCAAACCGCAACAAAATCAATTAGTTTGTCCAATGTTTATGAGCTTTTAAAACCTCCCCCTCGGTTCACAGTTAAATTTTCGCAAGTTAATCGATATCCATGTTTTCGATTTTGGACTTAAAATTTAAGTTAAAGTCTAAACTTCAGAATAATTTCAACCCCATGCACAAAAGAACGGCAAAAAGTATTTGTTCGTTACTCTAAAGTCTAAAGCGCTTCTATCGAGAATTTCTGAACTTAACCTTTAAAATAAAAAAAATAAAAAATCGTGATATAAAGAATGATTTTAGAGAAAACTGCAAACAAATCGACCCTTTTTCCTAATTTTTATCAGCGTTTTAATTTTTGGACCTTAAACTTTAATGGCTCCTAGCTCCTACAGAAGACGTTTGCGCCCCATGGTTTCCTATTTAATAATGTTTGTCGACTATCACCCCTCAAAGTTTGTCGGTCTGGTAGCGAAACACCCTGTATATATATATATATATATGTTACAGGCCAAACCCGATTTTAGGCCAAACCGTTCTATCCTAGCGCCCACCGGATAAAATAGTTTTTCATAGGCCAAACTAGTCTATCCTATGACCCATAGGACAAACTAGATTTTCCTAGTTTGGCCTAACTCTTATAGGATAAACTAATTTAGACTGCTGTTTATTGGTCTGAACGACTTTATCCTTGTCCGATCTAGTTTATCCTAGGCCAATTCAATTTGGCGCGATTTTATTAAATTCAATGACCGCCTCAACGCCAACATTCTTGTTTGTCCTAGTCTGATCTAGTTTATACTAGGCCAATGTAGTTTTACATATTTTTAGCTCACAAGCGTCAAAGCCAGAAGATAATGGGCTCACATGTTCTGTATGTGTGTATGGAGTACGTGCGTATGTGTGCGTGTGTGTAACGCGATAACTCTTGATATAAATAATGTAATTTTGACGTGTTTTTTATCTCATCAGGCTACCAAAGCCTGAGAGCTAATGTGCCCGTAGGTTCTGTATCTATGTATATACGTAAGTACGTAACGCAATAATTCTTAATAGAAATCCTAAATTTGCATCAAACTTTCAATATAGGTTTATTCTTATGAGGAGCAATACTGATTAATTTTGGGATGTCATTGGAGAAGAACAAGAGGGAATGGGCGAGAACGAGATGCTTTTTCGCCCCTTCCCTTAATTAAAAAATTGATTTCCATGCAATTATTAGCACATTCTATTCAAATATTAGATATAGAAGCATTCTCTTGAGGCGACTCAATGATTAGTTGTGGGTGTTCATTGTTTAAGTATAAAGGGAAGAGGGAGTAGAGGTAACGCCCCATAATTTATGTAAATGCTTTTTTCACGCAGAATTTACCGATTTGCTTCAAATTTTAGAAATAAATTCATTCTGGTAAAACCCTTCCCTAATTAGTTTTGGGATTAATTGAATAAGAACAACGGGGAGAATGGGGGAGGGATCCCGCCTAATTTTGGCAAATTTGTTTTTCATACAAAGCTGCAGGTTTATCACAAGCTGCAAATCTTGGATTTGTTCATTCTTATGAAGTGCTTCACTGATTAATTTTGGTGGTTCTTCGGTTAAATACAAAGGGGAAACTTACAATTTATTTCCTTCCTTAAATTAGATAAATTGATTATAATGCAGAATTATCCAATTTGCTTAAAATTTTGGACAATAATTCATTTGATCAGGCACTTCTTTAATTAATTTGGGTTTTTTCTTTTGGTTAAGTATAATGGGGTAGTGGACTTTTATCGCCTTCCTTAAATTAGATAAATTGGTTTTTCTGCAGATTTATCCGATTTGCCGTAAAGTTTGAATATAGTTTTTTTTTTTTATAAGGCGAAACCCTAAATTGTTTTGAGGGTTTAATGATTAAGTATAAAAGGAGAAATGGAGGATTGCCCTCCTTAAATGTGATGAATGGTTTTTTGAGCAGAATTATCTGATTTGTCTCAAAGTTTGGATAATTGTTTAATTTTATAAAGCGTATCTGTGATTAGTTGTGGGGGTTCAATGGTTAAGTATAATTGGGGGAAATGTGAAAAATTAACTTTATTTTTTGAAGGTGTTATTCTTTAGAAAAAAAGGGCTGTAATACACAATTAGTGTAAACAGCCTGTGAATGCAAAGCCATCAGTTTAATTGGGCAATATATTTTTTTAATATTGATACTGACTACTGCTCCATAGCTAACCTTGTGCAAAGTGGTTTTGTTCCACCCTTATATAATGTATTTTATTCGAAGTGTTGTAGAATATTGTCAGAGGTTTGCACGGGCCACAATTTCGAGGCCCGGGCCCCTCCTTTCCCGAAGGAAAGTTATTTTGCTGTAAGCCGGTGTAAAAATTAAAAATTCAGCCCGAGCTCTGCTTGTGCAAAAATCAATGAAAAGAGACTCAGTCCGGCTCAATTTGGCCCTAATCAATTACTGCAAAAAATCCAGATTTTATTTAATATACAATTAGGATTCCTTTAAAAAATGCTGCATACATATTTATTGGATAAATTTACAATGTACTTTTAAATTACTATGTGTTCACAGAATGGTAAATACACAATGTATTATTGATTATTTAGATTCTTAATATTTCAATTTCAAATAGATATTCATTAAATAATTAATGTAGTTTAGAACAAAAGAAAAAAAAACGTTATAAACATCATAACTATTGAAACTGTTCAGTAAAAAGTAGATTTCTTAATATGTTTCTCTGTTATTCCTTAAGGCTTTTCTAAAATCCAAAAGAGCTGCATCCTAACACAGTTAAGAAATATTTCATTTTCGGAAATGCATAAGATTAACAGGCATTTTCACTCAGAAAATATGTAATCGAATGGCGTTAACCAATTTTTCATAAAAGCGATGTACCTTTAAATAATACTACTAAAGTTACGTTTTGAATCGAATTTCCGCTTACGACTTTACGGAAAAGAAAAACTTGACGCCGAGACAAGAATAAAAAAATTTCTCAAAAAGGGAAAACGCTGTTCGATTTCAAATTATGTTCATCTCCGTTCTGGCTCGAATATGCAATAATAATAATGAAAATAATAATAATACTAATAATAATAAATGCAAGTCTGATTTCAGTTGGCACGAGTCTGCAGAAAAAAAAACATAATAAGCAAACACCATGTCCAATGCATTATGTCTCTACGGTGGACATGTTAAATCTCTGTATTGATGTTATAAGCAATGACTTTTTACACATAACTAATACTTATTATTGTGAAAGACCGACCAGTCCCGATTTCGAGCAAAATTAGATTAGCCAAGGCCAAACTGTTTTATTCTAACGCAAATTAGATAAACTAGTTTTTCCTAGCTAAGAGTGTAATCCTTCATTTTCCCTTCATATTTAGCCATTAAACACCCAAAACTATTCAGGGAATCGCCTTATCAAAAAGAACCTATATCCAAAATTTGAAGCAAATTCTTCAATTCTGCGTCAAAAACCATTTATCTAAATTATGTTGTGTTACCTACATTGTCCTTTCTTTTAGACTTAAACAATAAACATCCACAACGAATCACGAAGGCGCCTTGTCACAATGATCCTATATCTAAAATTTAAAAAAAGAAAACTGATAATGCTGCATGATAAATCCATTTCTCTAAATTAACGGTGGGGGATTAGCCTTACGTTCACCCCTCTTTATACTTATCAATGAATTTCCAAAATTAATCAGAAAAGTACCTTATCAGAATGAACCTACATCCAAAATTTGAAGCAAATCGGATATCTCTATCAAGAGTTATCGCGTTACATACATACGTACGCACATACGTATGTACATACGTACATACATATGTACATACGTACATACATGCGTACATACATAAAGAACATGTAAGCCCATTATTTTTCTGGCTTTGATCAGCTCTGGCCTTTTAGCTCTGGCCCGTGAGCTAAAAACATGTAAAACTACATTGGCCTAGGATAAACTAGATCAGCCTAGGACCAACAAGAATGTTAGCGTTAAGGCGGTCAATGAATTTAATAAAATCACGCCAAATTGAAATGGCCTAGGATAAACTAGATCGGCCTAGGATGAACTAGTCCAGACCAATAAACAGCAGTCTAAACTAGTTTATCGTATAAGAGTTAGGCCAAACTAGTTTAGCCTATGAAAATCTAGTTTTTCCTAGGGGTCTTAGGATAGACTAGTTTGGTCTAGGAAAAACTAGTTTATCCGGTGGGCGTTAGGATAAACTGATTTGGCCTAGGAAAAACTAGTTTATCCGATGGGCGTTAGGATAGACCGGTTTGGCCTAGGAAAACTAGTTTATCAGTTGGGCGTTAGGATAGACCGGTTTGGCCTAAAATTGGGTTTGGCCTGTAACAGATATATATATATATATATGTGTGTGTGTGTGTGTGTGTGTGTGTGTATTTATAATTTTTTTCACGTTTTATTTTAAATATAGTTTCTTATGGGAAATTAAAAGAAATTTTTAAAACAATATTTTGAAAGCTTTATTTTACATCATTATCCAATAAACCATGCATAATAAACATATACTTTTTTACTTGTGAAAAATTTAAAAATAAATTAGTGGTTTTCTATATTTTAAACGGCTAACTTATTTTTGCGTTATTAATACAATATTATTCAACGTATTCTTAATAATCAACGTAATATTGTCCAAAGAAATTTAATTTACAGTGTTTGATATATTATTCTTTAAATCATTAAAGCGCTGTCATTGTATCTTTTCGACATGTATCAAATAATACCCAAAATCGTTATCTTATCTTGTATTTCTTTCACAAACTATTCTCACAAACGATGCAATCCCTCGAAATAAATGAAAATGTCATCGTGAGTTTGACCTTCACTAGATGACAGACATCATCTTCCTACTTCAAGAAAGCAGAAAAGTTGGAAGACTTTGTAAATCACATAATTTTCTAAAACTATTGTTTAGCAAGTAGTACTAATCTTAGTTTTCTTGTCAGCACGATAAGCATTGGATCAGTAAATATATCACAAAAGTAAGAATTTATAAAACACAAATATTTGTCAGTGAATTGAGAACTGATTTTATTCAGTTTTGTAGTTTGCAAACTTATAATTGCTTTGTTACATTGTTATTCCAGATATACATTTTAGGTTTATACATTAAGTTTTGTTTGGATGCAGATAATAAAAAGTATATAAATGTCATATGCAAATGTGATTCTGTTTTTACACATAGTACATGTCCGATCATATATCAAACTGCATATGTTCTCATGATTTGAACTAATTATAGTCCTTTTAAAGGTATAAATGGTAGATCTTCAAACATACAATCTCATCGTTCTTCTGGTCGATGAAGGAAATGAAGCGAGAGCCAAATTTTATCAGTTTTAATCAATCTTAAAAATTGAAGTTAATTTATTATTTGATGAGATTTAAAAAACTCATGATTGTCATCAACGACAATTGGTAATGCTCATATGTTTATCATAACGATTTTTATAATGAGATTTTGGGCTGAATTGAAAGAAGAAAATTAAGATAATAAATTTAGTGATACTGAATTTCACTATTGTAGAAACTAAATCCAGACGCATGAAACTGATTATAGATCTTTTCTTAAACTGTGTTGTAAAGATGCAAATTGTAAGATGCAAATTTTATCACATAATTATTGTGTTAATATATCACACAAATATTTTTTTCTTAATTAATTGCCATTTTTAGTTCTGTTCTGCATCAAATAGTATTTAAAAATAACTTATTGCGGTTTTTGTATTTCTTTCACTGCTCTCTTCAACATATTAAAACAATTCAAGCCTCATTTCTTTATGCTATTGCAAAAATAATATAATTGGAGTTTTATTCATTTATTGTATACTGTTATTTTTTATGTCTTGGTAAAACGGTAATTTAATGTAAAGTACAATATATAAAAAACAGCTACTTAACCATATGTAATTGAGAAGAATGGAAATAATCCTGTTTTACCTGCGATATTGATCCGACTCAAAAATAGCTCTTTTTAGATCCAAGATTTCTGCTTAATATTTATATTGAGATAGAAAACATTTTATTTAGTCTAATGTTAGTGTATTAATTATGAGAGCAATTTATTTTGTCGTTTATATTTGTCTGTTAAAAATAACAAAATTTCAAATTTAAGTATGTAGCTAACATTTGAAAAGCTCTAAAACTACTGCATTTATAGAAGTTTTTAATTTAATATTTTTTTTAATAGACATTTAATAAGATGCTCCTTAGTTACATATTTAAAGACGTAAATATTCTTTACTCAAAATTGCGGAGACTATGTATAGTAAAATTAAAGTTTGTTTTTATGCTTTAATCATGCGAGTTTCGAGGAAAAAATTAAGTATTTTTTTCTCTACGATGCCATATATATATAACTTAAAAATATAAATAAAAAACTTTTTTTTGAACATGATGGTCAGTATTTCAAACATGATGAATTTTCAAAATTATATTAATTAGACTGAATATCATCTTCTAAATTAAAATAGTTTTTTTATTAGTTAAGCAGTAAAAAATTACTAAACTTTTGAATACTGTAAAACTGAAAAAAAAAATCTGAACACTGTACAAAAAAAAGATGTAAATATACAAAAGAAATTTTTGTAAACCACCAAAATCTGTAGTTTTACAAAGGAATCCACTAAAACTTAAAACGCTATACCGTGTTGCAGTTACATAAAAAGGTCTAGGCATCTCATGTTCCTAAAAAAAAACTTACTAGACTTATTATAGATGTTTTCATTTACTGTGCATAATATATATTTCATAGCTGTTACATGATATTTTTTTGTTACCGTTACATAAAATAATCTTGGCATCTTAGTTTCCGAAAATATTTATTGTAACTTTATAGATTTTTTTACAGTCCGGTAACACATTTACATACTTCAAATTTGTCATAAATGCGTTTATTTTCCTAATCTCAAGTAACATCAAAAAGTTGATCGTTGTTCGAGAACTGTTTTGAAGAAAAAAATTCAGCTTTTATAATAAGGTGGTAATTTGTCATTATAACATTCCGAAAAATACGTTTATTTTGCGCAGCTACAGTAAAGTGCGAATTTATAATTTTTTACAACATTTTCTTTAATATTTTTTTCAGAAAAATCAGTTTTAATTTTTACGGCTTCAAATAAATTTACATTTTAGCACAAACGATATGAAAAATTTGTCATTATAATGTTCCGAAAAATACGATGATTTTTGCTCATCTACAATAAAAGGGGAATTTATAATTTTTCACATCATTTTCTTTAATATTTGTTCAGGAAAATCTGTTTTAATTTTTATGGCTTCAAATAAATTTATATTTTAGCAATAATAATATAAAAAATAAAAAATAAAACGAACCAATTTTTATGAAATGCATGAAATCATACACCACTACTTCGACGTATACTTTGAAAAGGACTAAAATAATCCGTAGAGGAATTTTATCTCTTCTCTCCATGTTTTCCCGAAATGAACCCCAAGGGACCTTTCACTTTCTTTATGTTGCATATTTATTTCGAAATGACAACTATGTGCAAATACTGCAATTCTGAAAATAGCAGAATTATCAAGAAAACGATCATAAAGTTATGTTTCTGTTTACGTGTGCCACTAAAATGTAGAATATTAAATGTGGAAGGATTGTATTTAAATGATTGAAAGTAGAACTTTATGAACATGTTTTAGAAGATTCGGATTGCTTAAATTTTTCCTTCTAAGTAGTGTTTAAATATTTCATTTTTACATTGAAAAATTTCATAATTATTTATTATACCTTTATGCAGACATGCCAACCTCCGGCTTTTTAAAAATCAAACAATTATACTTCTAACCAGAAATTTTTTTGAGTCAACGAAGTTAAGTAAATTTCAAATGACCCTCTGAAATAATACTAGATACTTCTAATCAAATAAATTTTCTTGTTTAAAGTACGTTTTTATAATTTAACAAAAGCTGGAGGTTGGCAACGCTGCTTTATGTTTCTTTCGTTGATTCGATTACTATCTTCTTATTATTATTATAGAGTCTTATACAGTACCATAGAGTGTTATAGAGTATTATACAGTACTATAGAGTATTATACAGACATTTTAAATTTCTTATTATTAGTTGATAACTTTGTTATCAGCTTTCAGTTTTGCATTTTATGTTTCCATACTTTCATATAAGCTCCCTTCTACGAGGAATTTTGTATAAAAAATTATTCAGCATTTAATTATATAATTTATTTATTTATTTTTTTTTTTTGAAGAAATTTAAAAAAATACTATTTATTTTTTCTACTCGGCAAATTTTTAAACTTTTAAAATGTCCAATATAGTTTAGTTGATGAAAGTATTTACATGTGCAAACGATTTCGATTTATTTAAATTTATAAAAATTACTTTCAATGAATTTATTCGATTTATATATTTAAATTACTTCCTGTTTAAAGATGACTGATATGAAATATTTTATTAATCTGTAATACATTGGAATATGAAAATATATTTTCATATTATTTAAGATATTTTCATATACGTAGAATATGAAACTTCATTCCCACAAACTAAAAAATGAATAACAGTATCACTCTCTCTAATAAAGAATTAGCATAAATGACAAAAATAGTGCTAAAAAGGCTTAGTTAGATGCTATATAGTATGTTTAATGAAAATGTATATCAAATAAAATGGTAATATAACAAAATAAATTTATAATGATAATTAATATAAAATTGTAATTCTTTTTAATAATTATAGAAGATAATATGGAATTGTTTCACGAATTATTGAAGGAAATTTTTGATAATTGAAATGAGTAATGAAAAAATCCAATAATTCTAAATAGAAAGTAAAAAATTTGCAACATCTTTTCTTATTTATTGATTTTTTTTAGAAATGTGATAACTATTATTTCAATAAATATATTCCTCCAATGTTCTTTAATCCCGAAAATAATCTCAATTACGCAGACATTCTAATTTAAATTGAATTTCAGATTTGAAAAGATACTTTCAGCATTTTAATTACTGGTAGCATTTTCAGTGTGTCAACGAAAAAACAGTTATTAGCTTTTTATTATAATAATTGTATTTTCAACATATATTAACTTAATAATTCTATAAATTATTTCAATTTGTAACAAAATAATCATAAAATATGAAATTCTATTATTTAATATTTTGTTCATATAATAATATGTTGTTTTTAAATTAAAATTCGATATAATTTTTTAAGGGGAGGGGATACTCTTAAATTTATTTACTACACCGAAAACATTAAACGTTCAAGGTCATTTCATTCCGAGCTTCAATGGAGGCTTTTCTGGAGTATGTATATATGTATTTACATATATCTTTCACTTTAATTTTGAAATTTTACTTATTATTAAATTTCTATTATTTATTTATTTATTTATTTTTACTTTGCCTTCGTCTCTAATACTTGAATTTTTTTAAATATTATGCATACTTATATCAGATATTTGTACCCTATATGGACAGGGCTCTCAATATGGACACCGCTAATAGTTTTAAAGGTAATAATTCTGATCGAGAGATGGCTAAACCTTTTCGCGAAGAAAAGCAATTGAAAAGATAATTAAGTCTGGAAAGTGTAAAAAAGCGCGCTGTTCGCCATTTAAGATGAAACTTGTTATTTCGAGATGTGCTTATCTTAATTACTTGTAAGGTTAAATTCTTATTAGATATGGTAAAATTACATTAAATGTTGAAAAATGGAGTATTTAAGAAAGCTAATAAAACATATTTTCGATTGCTATTGCATATTTTGCTTGAAATAATTTTCCTTATTCATTTAGTACAAGATTTAGTAAAACTACGCCCGGTTCCCATTATGGACAGCTTATGTCCCCATCGACAACAACTGTAAAAAAGAAGAAAATTCAACGTTGCCAAGCAATAACTTGAAAAGTCATCAAAGTGGTAAAATCTTTTTTCAGCAAGATGCTATTTGAACAAACCCCCAAAAACCTTCCTCCAAAAAACCCTTGCAGAAAAATAAAAAGAAGTCCCCCCACAGTAGAATATCTATTATCGAAATCGTAGGTACCAATGGGGCACTCCTCAACAAAGGAGAGCTGGTGCTGCTACTTTTGCAGTATTGATGCTTTTTCAAACATGTGGCCATGCATCACATGTGGCAGATATATTTATGAGGATCGTGTGGGAATTACTGCCCATGGTGAAAATGTTTCTATTTGTCCATGCTGTGAGGACTGAATAATAACAGATGTAAATCCGCAGACAGATGCAATAAAGCTAAACAAAACCAAAAATATTACTTCATAATGTTTACTAGTAACGTAGTAACTAAGGGGCTTTGCCCGAGAGTGCCCACCCCCCTTCTAAAATGTATGTTCTGAAGATATTTACTGTGCCCCCTCCTCTACGGAATACTTTAAAATGCATTTTTTTTATTCCCTTTCCTCTAAAATCCCTTGGAAAAGTGGCTCTTCCATACACACAGTGTAGAAAGTCAATAAGGAAATACCTGTCCATAATAGGGACAGGTAGTTCCTTATATGGACACTTGTAAACATTTTTTGTTTTTATCATTTTAATTAAACCAGAATAATTACAAGGTCGCTAATTTTAATAATGATAGTCAATAATCCAATGATAGTGGTCACATATTTTTGGAGTCGTATGACTTGTACATGGGGGTGAAAAAAATACATTTTCCTTAGGGTGTCCATATTGGGTACAGGTACCTTATTTTATCATTTTTATTATATGTCTTGTTAGTAAATCTTACCTCAACTTATTTTAAATATAGTTTCTAATCTGACGTTAAAACATATTTTTAAAACATTATTCTTAATCTATTTTCTTTCTTTTTCAAATAAGTCTGTCACAATAAAAAAGTATGTTGTGACAAATTGATGAAATATATTTTTCTATATTTTAAAAAACTAAACTTAATTTTGCGTTATTTATACAATACTATTCAGCGTATTCTTATCAATCATTCTTATCAAGATTGTCCAAGGAAATTTTCTTTACAGTGTTTTATAAATAATTCTTTAAATCATTAAATCATTACCTTCATATATTTTCGACATACATAAAAAAATATCAGTAATCTTCATCTTATCATGTATTTCTTTCACTAACAATTCTCACAAATAATGCTATTCCTCAAAATAAATGAGAATGTCATTGTGAGTTTGACCTTAACAATATGACACACATCATCTTCCTACTTCAAGAAAGCAGAAAAGTTGGAAGGCTTTGCAAATGCTATAATTAGCTGGAAATAGTTTTCTGAAGCTAGTGCTAATGTTAGATTTCTTGTCAGCACGATAAGCACTAGATCAGTAAATGTATCACAAATGTAAGAATGTCTAACATTCAAATAATTGTCACTAAACTGAAACTGATTTCATTCAGTTTTGTAGTTTGTAAAGTTATAGCTTTGTTACATTTTTATTCTAGATATACATTTTTATTTATGGGAAATATCATTAATATTCAATGCAATTCATATTTTTAATTATTCTGATACACTGACATAATAAATAAATAATAATAGAGCTCTGTTATTACTTTTATTATTATTTTACGCACGACATCCGTAAAAGTGTTATTATTGGGTCATTCCATGTAAAATGAGCAAAAATGTAAAAAAAGCCGTAACTGCATAGGAGCCGATTTTAATAAAATTTGAGATACGTGTTCATTTCATATTCATATGTAGTTCTGCACAATATTTTGAGGAAAAATAAATTATTTTATCTGTTTTGGACATTTAAAAAACTTGTGATATAGAAGAGTTGCGGATAATCGTCGAAAGTTGCAAGTTTGAAGTTCAGTATTTTGAGAACTACTTAACAAAAATGATTTTTTTTTATAATATTGAAATCTCTGGAAATCAATCTTTATATTTATTGAGTAATAATAATCTGGTAATACCATAACTAATAATAAATTGGTTGTAAATATTGAAATTTCGTAAATTTTTGAAAAAATTTAAACGCTATAAAAATTAAAAGATTTAAAAAACATTTTTGAAATTCATGAAAGATGTAGTATTATATATGAAGATCGAATTCTCCAAGTTTCAAAGTTGTTATTTATTTCCTTCATCTTAAAAAAACTTAGAAACCTTTTAAAAAATTACAAAATCACAATTATTCCTCTTATTTAACCTCAAAAAATAATCAAAGGACAGCTTCGACATCAACAATATTGCACATATATAAGAATCAATAAGTCCATGACACTCTAAAAAAGTTTCAATGCTGCCTTTTTGATTCCTAACATTATAATAATTGGGTTCAAAAAACTAATATTCGAGATACTCTAAGGACAATCTTTCTTTGAAATAACGCGCTTTTTGCAAGTTTCTTGGTAAAAAAAGATTGTGCTGCCATCTACATTTAATATTTGATTTTAAGATTAAAAAACAGAAATTTTATCGAGAGAATCGGTCTTCTTCTATACCAATTTAAAATATTCTTGAGGTAAAAATAAACTGAAAGAAAGAATAAAACTTCGTATATTCAAAATATACACTTTTATCCGTAATATCAAACAGTTTAGAGCTTTTGAAACCTTTTATTCGTCTCCAAACAAATGATAAAAATTTTGAATTTTTAATCAACAGTTTTCACTATTTCATTTTTTTTTCTCATAAAGGAATGAAAAAGGCAAGGATTAAATTTTAGATGTATTAAATATATTCAATTAGCTATAATGGCAAAAAAAATTGAATTTGAAAAAAGTGTCCGTTATTTTAAAACATATAACTGAAATATTTCATTTTTTCCGCGATTTTTTCTATTATTTATTTATTATTAAATTATGAAATAAAAATACAATTACTAAATTATGCTAATCTGTTACTTATAGTTTATTTTTAAATGTAAATAATTTTTATTACAGTCTTTCCATTCCAAGGCCTAATAATCAAACTTGAAATTTCAAGCATATACACAAGACCTCGATTTCGTATCAACTTAAATGTAAATTTTTTATACTGAAATAAACTAGTCTGAACTCTACTACTTTGCGTTTCCTCGTAAATGATTGTGATCTACTTATATAATGATTTTCAATAAAATCTGTGCCATGTCAGCCACACCTGATTTGGTCATTTCGTGTGGAATGACTCTATTCTCAAATTTCAGTCACTTCTGAACATACCATTTTTTAATGGATATACTAATTTATTTATTTATTAGTAAGTGTACAGAATCTTAGGATTCACATATTTATTGCGGCCTTTTTAATCCCAACAAAAATATATATATATATATATATATTTTTTTTTTTTTTTTTTTTTTTTTTTTACGTTTAGTTACTACATTGTTAAACATTTCTGTAAAAAAACAGAGAAAAATGTAAACTCTCAGTAAATTTACACAGGTTCTCGGTCAAATGATTTCGATCGAGTTTCTCGGTCATCATTTTGCCGATATTTCAATTATGTTACATCTAATTCCTCGTAGGGATTTTGTCTTTATTAAAAAATATATTTATCTTTGTTAAAAATTATAATTCAAAATTTTCTTTCTGGTGATTAATAAATAACTCTTTAAAATTTTAAAACGCAGTCTTTATATCGTTTCTTCATATATAGAAAACATTTTAGCAATCTTCATCTTATCATGTATTTCGTTTACAAATAATCCTCACAAATAATTCTCACAAATGATGCTATCCCTCAAATGAGAATGTCATCGTGAGTTTGACTTTAACAATATGGCAGACATCATCTTCGTACTTCAAGATAGCAGAAAATTTGGAAGGCTTTTCAAATGCCATAATTAGCTTGAAATCGTTTTCTGCAGGTAGTACTAAAATATATTTTCTTGTCAGCACGATACGCATTGTATCAGTAAATATCTCACAAATGCAAGAATGTCTAAAATAGAAATAATTGTCACTAAATAGAAACTAATTCTATTCAATTTTGTAGTTTGTAAAGTTATAATTTCTTTGTTGCATTTTTATTGTAGGTATACATTTTTATTTATGGAAAATATCATTAAACATTAATTGAAAATTCAATACAAGTCATAATTTTAATGATTCCGATGCACATCCATAATAATTAAAAAAGTAATGGAACTCTGCAATTGTTTTTAATATTATTTTAAGCACAACATCGTTAAAAAGATTGTTATTATCAAACTTCTGTCTTTTCTGATAGCACTTTTATATGCAAATACTATTTTTTTAGTAAGTTTACAGAATCTTAGGATTAACACATTGACTATGGCTGTTTTAAAACCGACAAAAATTATTTTTTTACGTTTCAATACAACACTGTTAAAAATTTCTGTAAAAAAACAGAAAGAAAAATCGAGTTTCGGTCAAATGCTTTCAATCGAGTTTCTCAGTCATCATTTTAGTGATAGTACCCTTATATTTCATCTAATTTCTCATAGAAATTTCGTCTTTATTTAAAGATATTTTTATCTTTGTTAAAACTTATAATTAAAAAATTTCCTTTCTGGTGTTTAATAAATAACTCCTTTAATTTCTAAAACTCAGTCTTTATACCGTTTCTACATATATAAAAAAAAAATTCAGAAGTCTTCATCTTATCATGATTCTGAAGCACACCCATAATAAAAAAATAGAAGTCGGTAATTGTTTTTATTATTATTTTTTGCACAACATCGTTCAAAGGTTTATTATTCTCAAATTTCAGTCATTTCTGATCATAGGACTTTTTAATGCAGATACTGTTTTATTCATTTATTATTAAGTGTACAGAATCTTAGGATTAACATATTGACTATGGCACTCTTAAACACGACAATATATATATACATGCACATATATATATATATATATATATATATATATATATATACAGGGTGATTCCAAATTTTTTTACAATAAAAGAGGGGTGATAATACACATAATATTAAACAATATTAAATAGGAGATCAAGGGTCCAAAACGTTTTCCAAAGGAGATAGCCGCCATTAAAGTTTAGGGACCAAAATTTCAAATAAACATAAAAAATGGAAAAATCGTTCGATTGATTTGCGGTTTTCACTAAAATTAACCTTTATGTCAGCATTTTCTTGAAATTAAATTATAAAGATAAATTTCAAAAATTGCCGGTAGAGGACGCTTTAGACTTTGAAGTAACGAACAACTATTTCTTGCCGGTATTTTATGCATCTCATTATATGTTTTCGTAAACTTAGAGTCAAATTTTGAGCTCAAAATCTGAAAGTGGGAGTGGTTAACTAGCACAAACTGAACTGTGTTCAGAGGGTTCATATTTCAAATGATTATAAAAAAATCGAAAAATTAGTTCATTGATTTGCGGTTTTTACTAAAACTATTCTTTATGTCGGTATTTTCTTAAAAATGAATTATAAAGATAAATTTCAAAAAATGTCAATAGAGGGCGCTTCAGACTTTGGAGTATCGAACAACTATATTTTGCCGTTATTTTTTGCATCTCATGAAATGTTTTTGGAAGCTTAGACTTAAACTTAAATTTTGAGCTCAAAATTTGAATAGTAGGAAGTAGTTAAGTAGCACAAAATGAACTGTGTTTAAGGGGGGGTGTTCAAAATTAAAATAATTATAGAAAATGGAAAAATTTGTCGATTTGTTTGCGGTTTAAAATAAAACTATTCTTTAAGTCAGTATCTTCTTCAAAATAAATTTTAAAGATAAATTTAAAAAAAAATCCATTAAAGGGCGCCTTAAACTTCAGAGTAACCAATAATTAATTTTAACCATTATTTTTTTGTTCTAATTAAATGCTTGCAAAAAATATTAAATGTTTTCGGAAGCTTAGATTTAAACATAAATTTTGAGCTCAAAATCTGAATAATTAGGAGCAATTATGTAGCACAAACTGAAGTGTCTTCAGGAGTTGAAATTTAACCCTCCCCCTCCACGAACACAATTCAAATTTTCGCTACTTAAACACTTCCAACGATTCAGAATTTGATTCTAAAATTTAATTTTATGCATTTGAAAGCATTTAATGAGATTAAAAAATAACAGTTAAAAATAGTTGCACGCTACTCCAAAGTCGAAGGCGCCCTCTATCGGCATTTTGAGAAATTGATCTTTAAAATTTATTTTCAAGAAAATTCTCATTTAAAAATTAGTTTTAGCGAAAACCGCAAACGAATCGACCAATTTTTCCGTTATTTATAATCATTTGAAATTTGAACCCTCTGAACACAGTTTAGTTTGTCTACTTAACCACTCCCAACTATTCAGATTTTGAGCTCAAAATTTAAGTTTAAGTCTAAGCTTACGAAACCATTTAATAAAATGCAAAAAATAACGCCAAAAAAGAGTTGTTCGTTTTCCAAAGTCTAAAGAGCGCTTTATACTTTCTTCTATCTTTACAAAAGAAAGTATTGGATTCGAAAAAAAATTCTACTTCTTTTTTTCGTTTGATTTATACATTTAAAAAGGTCCTGAACACGATTTGATGGTTTTTAGAAAATCGTTGTGAGTCTGTCTCTTAGTCTGTCACTCTGTCCCTCTTTGGGTCTGTATGTGGCAAAAAGTTCTGGGCACTTTATATATAAAACTAATGAACGAAATTTCACAAAAGTTTAGATTAAGTTATATCTTTATATAAAATGGAGTTAATTGGGTTTAAGTGCATATTTATTAGCAGTTGGTGCTGATATGCTATCTTATTCAAAATTTTCAAACACAAACCTGGTGCAGGATTTCTTTTTCGAGGAAGGAATAGTTCGAATGGAATGGCCAGCGTGTTCTCCAGACATGAATCTAATCGAGCACATTTGGGACGCTCTAGGAAGACGAGTTTCTGGCCGCCAATAACCCCCACAAACTCTCCAAGAACTGGAAAGAGCTCTTCTGGAAGAGTGGGGCAGAATACCCCAACTCTTCATTAATAGCCTCATTGAGTCCATGCCTCAAAGATGTTCAACGTTGCTGGCCGCCCGTGGAAACCATACCCCCTACTGAAAATGATTTTCTTTGAAGAAAACACCTTTTCTTATTATTTTTTCTCATATGCACAAATTGTGTTTTTTTTTCCTTTTGTACACAAATGCGCAATAAAATGCATTTTTTTTCTGCCAAACATGTGTAATTTATTCTCATATAACCTACTATGTCTGTCGACCATGTATCAATCAGTTAAAAAGTTTCCCAGATACAAAATCCACCTAAAACTGCAGTATCCTTTAATTGTTTTGAGCAGTGTATATTTTTCATGATTTCGCATTAGATGTACCTCAAGAATTAATGCATGAATTTTCATCTTACTTCTGATTCAGTTAGTATCTGATGAAAATTGGTCATGGTTAGTTTTTGTGTACGTCATGCATTTTTTTTTTTGCGTACGCGCAATTATGCAGATTTTTCTTTGAGATTTTGAAATAGCAGTAATATATGATTATTTCATAACATAACATTTTGACACTATAAAATGTGAACATTGTAATAAATATAGTATTAAGACTGAAAACTCCCCTGCTTTTGTCGGTTTAAAAGTGCCGTAGTCAATAGTTTAAATCTAAATTTCTGTATCCTGGTAATAAATAAATAAAATAGCACATATATTTAATAGTCGGATAAGGCAGTCGAAAAGCTTTCTAATCTTATACATATTAATAAATTCTGAAAAATGCAGCATATCAGTGCAACCGCTTAAGTTATTTACACCGAAATCTAGTAAACAAACATTTATGTCAACTTTTAACTGAATTTGAAGTTTGATAAAAATCCGTGCGTTAGTTTCTGAGATAGAAACCATTACACGAAAAGTGGGACATGACCTGTCTGATTTAGTATGCATTATCTGACGGACGCTGTGCAAGTCCCAGTGTATAAATTTAAATATCGGTCTTTAAATAAAAAGACTACAAATAATGCAAACTTTTAAATGCAGTGTATGTTGCATGTTTTAAGGTGTTATATTTTTCACGTAAAATGTACTATTTTTTTTTCGAGTGATTTTTGCAGTTTAGGAAAGTGATCGTAAAGAATAAAAAACATAATCAGCAATGTAATAAGTACTTGTACCCAATATGGATACTTCTAATATTTTTAAAAGTAACAGTTTTTATAGAGAGATCGCTCTATATGTCCGTGAAGAAAAGCAGTTGAAAAGATAATTAAGCCAGCAAAGTACAAAAAAGAGCGCTGTTCGCCATTTAGAAGTAAACATGTTGTTAAGTGGTGCGCTGATAGTAATTACAGGTAATTTTAAATTATTATTAGATATTGTAAAATTACTTAAAATATTGAAATGTGGAGTACTTTTAAAAGCTTTTAAAATATATTTTCGATTGCTATTGCATATATTGCTTAAAAACATTTTATTTGTCTATTTATTACAAGATTTAATAAAACTACTCCCAATTCCCAACATGTACGCCTTATATCCACATTGGAAGTACAGCCGGTGAATCTTCAGATTCTCAAAAATAGAAAGATAAACAAAACCAACTACATTATTTCATAATATTTTGTAGTAACTGAGGTGCTTTGCATCGGTCTTCGAAGAGCCAAAATCGAAAATGACCGCCCTTTCTAAAGTACATGATCTGAGGATATTTACAGCGCCCTAAACTTCCCCGCAATATGTTAAGCTATATATTTTTTTTTATCCCATCTGTTCTAAAATTCCATAGAAGAATGGCTCTTCCATATACCCTGTGTAGTAGGTCAATAAGGCGCCGCCTGTCCATAATAGGTACTAGTGGTTCCTTATATGGACATTTGTAAACATTTTTGTTTTTATCACTTAAATTAAACCATAATTGTTACAAGGTCACTAATTTTAATAATGATAGTCAACAGTCCAGGGATCATAGTCATATATTTTTGAAGTACTATCACGTGTACCTGTACATGGGACTGGAAAAAATAAATTTTCTTTAGGGTGCCTATATTAGGTACAGGTAACTAATAAGATTTTTTATGATTATTCATAACATATAGATCACTTTCACAACATTGTGCATTTTGTTCCTATCTTACAACATCTGTGCTATTTCGCTCACCATCATCTTATTTAACTTAAAGAGTTACATAGTGGGAAAAGATTGGTTAAAAATTGCAAATTATCTGTGTTTTTACTTTCTTCTGGATTCGTATTGGATTCGACAAAAATGTCGAATTCCGGTTTTTAATGGATTTACAAGTTTTAGGGGTCAGAGAACTCAAAATACATGTTTTTTTTTTTTACGAAATGACTCTGTCACTTTGACATTTTTTCAGTTTGTGTGTCTGTACGTGACCAAAACATTGTTGGCACCCTATCTCAAGAATTAATGCACGGAATTTACCAAAACTTTACGTTAATTTAGAACTTGATATAAACTAAAACGTTACGGTGCTGATGGCGCTTTTATCGTGCCTTTATCACGATTTCCTTAATAGTTCTATCTCAAAAACTAATGGACGGATTTTTATAAAACTTCATATGAAGTTAGTTCTTGATATTATATTATTCTAATTTCCTCTAAAAGTGGGGCTGCTATACGACATTATTTTTAATTATCGCAATAGCTCTATCTCAGGATCTAAGCAATGAATCTTCATGAAATTCCAGATTCAACTTGTCTGTGGTATAAATTAGCATTCTTTAATTTTTGAATTAAATTACTCGACAAGTGGGGCTTTCGTCCAGGTTTTTTTTTACAATTTCTGCAATGATTCTATCTGAAAAACTAACGCGCAAATTTTTACTAAACTTCAGATTACGTTACAATTTGAAAAAAAATCTGCTGCTGATTAGATTTTTGTGTAAGTTAACAGATGACGCTGCTATGCTACAGTTTTCAGCAAATATTGGCGGTTATAAGATCAAAGAAAATTTTGGTATTGACACATTCGACTAATTTTTAAATGTTTGAATTTTTTTAACTAAGTTTTTAAGTTGTAAGAATTTTTAAGTACATTCCTGTTTATTTGAAAGATTACTTTAGCTTTAATCATCCTACTAAAAGTATAATATGTTATTAATAACTACCCTACCAATTATCAACAAAATAATTGATTTTTATGTATCTTTTTAGGACAAATTTTGGTTTATGAAATTATATAATAAAGTTGTTGCTATATTATTGCTGTTACCAGATACTTTTGCATTTATTTATTCAAATACTGTGAATTCTTCTGTTGTTTCAATTCCAATTTATTTGCCGCTTTCCTATAATATCAGATATAGTAAAATACAAGATTTTTATCGAAGTGCTCTCAGAATGGTCGGTAATTCACTCGATAGGGGGCGATTTCATTCACTGATAACATATTGACGCTTTGAGAGACAAACACAATAAAATATCTGAAGAGGAATGTTTCTTATGTACTCTATTGAAAAATCCTTGTTTAAAATAAGTTATCTAAATTGCGTCATCTGACATTAATACGTGCCTAACAACGCTGATGAATCGAATAATGAAATTATTCGAGGTGTTAGAATGCACCTGTATTGTATACTCGTGGGAAAAAAACAAACAAACACTATTAACTCCTTCAAAAATTATCGCACGGAAAAATTACTGGCACCGACCGACTGGAAAAAATATTTTATTTTAAATTATGTATCTAAAACTTGCTTAGCGAACATCTACACTATATTACAAAATCTACAAGCTTCATTTTTGTCAATGACAATGCCCAGTTTTAAATCTCTGGATAATATATTTTAAATCTTTGGTTCAAATTCTGCCTAAGCACCAAATTTTAAGTCATTTGAAGGATAAGTTTTTGAATTATATACATTCAAAATTTATTGCTTCTAATATTAAATTACATTTTCAGATTTTTATTACTATATCCTGAAATTTTATTCCTAATATGGTAATTTCTTTTGTAGCAATAACACTAAAATTCCCAAACATAAATACGTTGAATTTGCAATTTTTATAATTATATTATATAAATAAAAAATGTAATATTCGAAAAAAATATTGAATTGCAATTTTTTATGGATGTAGATTTAATAAGTCCTGTGTTATGAACCCACACTAAGATGTTTTCAAATTATGCTTAAAAATAGTAAAATGATTTAAGGACTCTTCAACAGTAGAAATGACTAGGTATTTTGAAATTATGTATGCTATCCTGTAATTTAGCAGTCTTCTATGACTGCTGGAGTGGCGCCTAAGATGTCTTGACCAAGACGGTGGCTCTCTTTGTCAACAATCAAGTAGAAAACTTTAAGTCAGATTCAGTCCCTAAAATATGTTCGTTTTAAAATAATTATTTTCTCTGAAATGTACCGTATGAATTGCATGAAAATTTGTTTTTAGTCAATTTGAAAAGTGCAGAATTCTAAACTGTCAGAATTGTGTACAGTTATTAACTAAAAAGTTAGGGTTTATTTTCATATGTATTTGGTCCCCTAAGCAAATTTTGTGTACATCATTTAATAATATACTTTATTTTCAATAGTTTGGGGCTAGCAACTTTCTTCTACGATAAGTTTTGCAGAATTAATACGAGTGCTTACTTTTTTCTTTGTTTGTGCAATGGACTACAAAGGAACATTCGAGTGACTCGGATCCTCATGGAGTCGCAAAAACATACACCCCAAAATCCATCGAATCTTCTAAAGTGAAACCCAGTTAATTGAACACAATTGTTCTGATTTGGACTGGCACCCATCATGCTAAAACTACAGTTGATTCCGAATGATCATGGGAAAATATTTAAATAGTTTTCGTAAATCTATTTTTAAAAACGATGCTTTGGAATGCCAGTCCTTGGTAATCCTGATCTCCTGATTTATCAGCCTTGGATTACGTCTTTTGAGGCACCTGAAGACTTGTTTATTTTAATATGATTTTTTTTTTAATCTGAAATTTGCATTCTCGTTGTTTGAATATCTATTCTTGAAGAGTGTGAACTTAAAATCCCCGACACGTTTTTAATTTGTATGACAATCCCTCTGTCGACACTAAAGGAAATAATTACTGTTGATTAACACAATTTTAAACTTTTATTACAAAGATAACTTTTGTTGATGACGCTGTAGATAATACATTATTTTCATATTTTTCTCTATGTATGTGTCTTAACACATCAGTTACGTTCATACTTTTGTACACTAGAAATGGTAGTTAGGGTGTTCTCTATTAATCATTAAAGCTTGTATGATGAGTTTGGAATACAGTGTGTAGCTTAAATTTACTGAGACATATGGCTGTTGAAAATGCTTCTAAATAGTTATTTAAGCATTGGTGTTATAAAACATTATGGGTTTTCATCGAAAATCACAAAGAAATTGTGAAAGAAATTATAACAATTTTATGTAAGTTAGTAATGGAACAATGAGTAACGTAAAAGGAAGTAGCATACATCTAAGCATTGAAATCAATTGATAATATCACAAAAACGAAACCTCTGCATCATTCTTTTCTTTTTTTTCACTCAACTTGAAGTAGTTCATGGAATGTTATGCAGTGATTTTTTTCGGTATAATCTCTATTAGCACTACTGAGTTTGTTACATTTCCCCTATGGCTTATACACTTCATGGCCGTTCATGAACGTCCACTTGCGATTTTAGACATTTTGTTAAATACCTAGAAAAATACACGAGGAATCATCCCGAAACTCTCAATGTATATATATAATAGTACAAGTTATACATTTCCGTGAACATTTTTTCCCTAAACTCCCTAGAGGACCGTCAACAAATTAAAAAAGAATGAATATCTTTTAAATAACCCTGTCAAAACTGATTTAGCAGAAGCGGTCAAACTGTAGATTATGATTAAGTGGCTTATTGTAATAAACTGTGTTCATTTTTATGTTGATAACATGTATATTCGTAGAAAAGTTAAGGTTTTTACAAAAACAGTCCCACATTTTTCCAAGGTTTTTGCTTACAGTTTGCAGAGTCTTAATATAAAGTAATATTCTTTTCTGAAAATATGACAAACAACATTGCACATAATATACAGTAATCAAAATTTAAAAAATGATAAAAATTGTATGAAAAATGAGCAGGTTTACTAAAAAAAAGTTTCACTGCGCATGCGTCAACGATATCAGAATTTCATTTGCGTATTATGTTGGCTAAAAGGAAATAAAAGACTCAAAATCATAGCTTGAAAATTCTTAAAGTTATCGTCTATAGAATAAGCACAAAATTTTGTGGTTCCGAAAATAAAGCAAACAAATGGGGGATTTTATCAGAATTTAGTCGTACATCCCATATTGTGTATTCTACACTACTCAAAATAATTAAAGGATATTGCAGTTTTAGGTGGATTTTGTCTCTGAGAAACTTTTTAGCTGATTGATACATGGTCGACAGGCATAGTTGGTTATATGAGAACAAATTACACATGTTTGGCAGAAAAAAATGCATTTTATTGCACATTTGTGTAGAAAAGGAAAAAAACACAATTTGTGCATATGAAAAAAAAAAAAAAGAATAAGAAAAGGTGTTTTCTTCAAAGAAAATCATTTTCAGTAGGGGGTATGGTTTCCACGGGCGGCCCGAAACGTTGAGCACCTTTGTGGCATGAACTCAATGAGGCTATTAATGACGAGTTGGGGTATTCTGCCCTACTCTTCCAGAAGAGCTCTTTCCAGTTCTTGGAGAGTTTGTGGGGGTTGTTTGCGGTCAGAAACTCGTCTTCCTAGAGCGTCCCAAACGTGCTCAATTGGATTCATGTCTGTAGAACACGCTGGCCATTCCATTCGAACGATTCCTTCCTCGAAAAGGAAATCCTCCACCAGGTTTGCACGATGTAGCACCACAGTTATCGTCCATTAAAATGAAGTTATCTCAAATTGCTGCAGCGTAAGGGACTACAATAGGTCTGAGAATCTCATCCCTATATCGGCGACCAGTCAGAGCTCCATCTCGAATGATGTAGAGGTCAGTGCGCCCGTCAATGGAGATGTCACCATACACCATTTCCTCCACCGCCAAATCTGACACTTTCGTGCACGAACGCAGGATTATTCCTTCTGCCACGGTCCCTCCAGATGAAAATACACCTATTATCCGGATGCACAGAAAAACGGGACTCGTCAGAAAACAGAATATTGCTCCATTCATTTCTCCTCCAGTTGACATGCTCGGTTACCCACTCCCTGCGGTCGCGACGATGCCTTGATGTTAATCTAACAGATACCATCGGTCGGCGAGCATACAGACTTACAGCATGGAGCCGGTTTCGGACAGTCTGAATTGAAATCGTGGTGCCTGTAGCCGAGCGAAGGTGTTGTTGGAGAAGAGTAGCGTTTATGTTTCGGTGTCTCCGAGCTGTTAACGCTAAATACCGATCTTCATTGGGCGTTGTTGCCCGTCTACGACCTTGCCCTGGTCTTCGACCTGCACAGCCACTCTCCAAAAAACGGTTCCAGATCCTGGAAATGACACTTTGTGACACTCTAATGGCTTGCGCTACTTCGGCTTGAGTTTGGCCCCCTTCTAACCTATCAACAATTCTCCAAGTTTCTGAATCTGTCAAATGACTTCGCTGAGATATTGTACTCATCGAAACAAAGCAATCACTGAATGCCGATCATCCTTGTCTTCATTCTTTTTATATAAAACTTCAAATATCCTTTAATTGTTTTGAGCAGTGTATATTAAGACTAATCAAGGAATATATGGGTACTCTTGTTTTTGCTTCATTTTCGGAATAACGGATTTTCAACTTATTTTATTGACGATTATTTTCAGAATTTTCAAGCTATTATTTTGAGACTTTCACAAAAGTTGCTCTTTACATTTAGCTAAAATAATATGCAAATAAAATTTTGATATTGTTAACGTATGCGCAGTAAAAAATTATTTAGTAAACCTACTCATTTTTCATACAATTTTATTTATTTTTTTTAATTCTGATCACAGGATATTGTGTGCATTGTGGTTTGTCATATTTTCAGAAAAATAATATTATTTTATATTAAGAATTTATAAGCAATAATAAGCAAAAATCTTTGAAAAAATTGGGACTGTTTTTATAAAAACCTCAATTTTTCTACGAGTACGCATGCTATCGACATAAAAATGAACACAGTTTATTACAACAAGCCACTTAATCATAATTTGCAGTTTGAGAGCTTTGCTACATTAGTTTTGACAGGGTTATCCAAAAGATATTCATTCTTTTTTAATTTGTTGACGGTCCCCTATGGAGTTTCGAGAAAAAATCTTTACGGAAATGTATGACTTGTACTATTATATTTATACATTTAGAGTTTCAGGATAACTCCTTCTGTATTTTTATAGATATTGAACAAGATGTCTAAAATCGCAAGTGGACGTTCATCAATGGCCATGTAGTGTAGCTGTTGGTTGTATATTAAGAACCTATTTTACTAGTTGAAATGCTTTGAATGTTGTACTTGAATGATTATTTTATTCGTGTATAGTTATGCGAATTTCATGAAAGCGGGAATTATTTTTGATGAAAATATGTTCAATGACATATTATACTGGCAGAATGATTTTCACTGCGTTCGCAGTGAGGAAAATTTATAGCGACGTTACAATTCCTTAATTATGTGAAAATATCTGCACTGCATTTTCCATTGCGGATATCTCATTCATTTATTTAGAAATGTATATCTGCTAGGATTATACAACTAAAATTATGTAAATATTTGCTTTCATATGTAATAGCTGCAATAAGTAATATCTACATTTCTCTCTAAAATCAGCAAAAGTTTTTTTTAATCACTTTAATAATAAATATAAGTTATTTAAAATTTTTTTTATGTTTCATTACCCTGTTACTTAAACCTTCCGAGTCTGAATTTCTTTTCAATTTTTTGAAAAAAATAGTTTTAGATTAATAAAATTAACACTAGCTTTTTTAAATAGATTAATTAGTGTTTAAATGTTATTTCACTGTTAGAAAAATAACGAATGCTGTTGTTTTGTGTACTACTTAATTAATATTCATATGACGATAGGTTACTGAAGAGTTTTTAGAAATGTTTAAAAAATATAGTTCAATAATATGGATTTAAATTATATTACAAATTTCTAATACTTTTTGTGCTTTATTACACGCGTTTCTTTCGGGAAAGTAAACTTTATTTTAAATTCAAAGAATCAAATATATGCCTAAAGTAAAAGAATCGCAAACACCGCAAAGAGAAGGAAACAAATAATAATAATTATTATTATTACTAAATGACTAAACGTAAATGAAGTCATATAGTAATGTACTTGTTTTACTACAGGTAAATAATAGCAAAAGTATTTCTTAAAACAAAATAAAGCGCAGTTAAAAGACATGTACTATTAATAATACACCAGACATGAAAGGGTTAATTTTTTCTGTTTGTTTTAAAGCTCATTATTTAAATCTTATTTTTTTTTAGAAAAGGAGTAAGGGTATCCGTGGCACATATTGAAATAGTCGCTATTTAGAATTTATTAAGTTAAATTTTTGAAATTTTTTGTGATGGTGAACAAAATTATTTGTAAACAAAATCCCGTATTAAAACTTATAATACATAAAATAAAATTAATAAATTATATGAATTTAAAATTTATTAAAAATTATTGGTAGTTAAAAAATGCTGTAACTCGAAACATTTTTTTTTTTGTAATTATTTTTTTATACATTTAAAAAAATAGAAAAATATAGATTTTAACTTTGATTCCGTGTTTAAAAATACGTTACTTATTATGTTTATTTAAATTAGTATGTTTAAAAACATACTAATTTAAATAAAAATTAAAAATACTCAAAATGAAAAAAAAAATATGCAGCTAAAAAAGGTCATATTTTTAAAAGTAAAAAAAAAAAAAAAAAAAAAAAAAAAAAATCGTATTTGCTGAATTAAAATAAAATTAAAACAATCAAAAAAGACATGTTGTAAGTTTGAACCATTGATCTTTATTTATTGTTGATTTTTCCACAATTTAAATACGGCAAATGGTTAAAAAACTCATAATTTAGAAAAACACATTTTCAAAAGAAATTGTTTTCAAGAAAACCATTGCTTTAAAACTACATTTTAAAATGAAATGAAAACGTAAAAAATTATATTTTAAGTTCGAATTAAGATAGAAACATGATTTAAATGTCATTTTAAGCAGAAAGAAATAGACAATTTTTTAATCAATAATTAAAAAACAAATATATCCCACAATCCGTTAACTTTGTATTTAATTTGTGGGAATTATATTTGAATTAACATAAGTTTTTAATTATATGAATTTTCTTTGTTTTATGATAAAGAATTCAAAAAAAGATTATTCATTTCCGCTAACAAGATGACCTCCAGATATTTTTCTTAATACAGAATTCATTCCAATATTGCATTATGTATGACGGTTTCACGCTTACACTTGTGATGCTTAAACTCATGCATAACTTCGAAATATATGCATAAATACATTGCGACAATACATGAGTTTTTGTAATATAACTTCGCGTGAACACATTTTACGATTTTACAGACTCGTGTAACATGAATGTGTGTCTGGATTTTTAGTTAAGTCGCGGTCAATGAATGAAAAACTTCTAGAATATTGATGAAGAATGTCTCAAAAAAACCTAGGATGATTTTTATACATGTCTCATAGGAAAAAAGACCAGATTAATATAAATTTTAATCAATAACAAATGTCTTGTTTTAGTATTTTTTTTATTTCCTCTGATGAAGAAGAAAAAATATGTATAAAACAAAGAATGTTGGAAATTTTAGAATTACTAAATATTGTGGTACTGAATATTTACATGATGAAGAATAACGTATGAAAAATTTACAGAATTGGAAATCCCTAAAGAAAATAATTATTTGTATAGCGGGGGAAAAATCTTAAGTATATTTTATGTGCAGTTGCCATATATTCCATCTTTGTGTTCTACCCTTTTCGATAAGTATATTAAATTTAAAAAAAAAATAATAAAAAATCGAATAATTAATGATATAACTATTTCAGAACATTGATGTTCAAAAATCGAAAGATTTAGCAATTTTTTTTAGTTATGTGAATGCTTAAAATAATTCGCTTTTGCTTTTTATACAGGAAAATATATTAGTAAATATTCTGTAAAATGAATAATATCTGAAGATCATGAGATAAATCATAAGAAATAAAAGTTGCATATTAGTGTAGCTCTATTTCAGACAACTGAATAAGAAAAATGTTATTAAACTTACAGAATGATTAATGCATTAAAGAAAGTACAAAAAATTAATCACGTGTTTATTGAACTTGCATCTATTTATGGCTGCTTTACCCTCTTTACTGTATCCGGGAAATGTATTTGCATCTTCCTAAAATTGCATGCAAAATTATTAAGGTAGCATGGAGTGTATAAATCAAACTCGAAGATGGAAAATCAATGTTGTTTACGCATAAAATACGTTAACTGGCAAAAGATCAGAAAACATACTCCGCAATATTTGTTTTATCTTTTTAGAATTAAACATGTTTAGTTTATGTTTCTGAAAACTTTTATGACACGCACACTTATTTCACTACAGTAATTCATTTTTTATTACATTTTTCTTCTGATTCTTTAGTATTTAGATTCTTTTGTCTTCTATGTAAGATATTCTTCTGTTAGATAGACTTTTGTCAATCGCAAATGATGGTTATTGGAATAAAATGTGTTATTAATCATTATTTTCGAATTATTATGATTTACATAACCGGAAATAATCTATGATTTTATACTTTTCACGGACATAAATCTTTTACATCTATTTAACACATTGTTAGATAGAGATACTTAAGATATTTTTATGTAGTTTAGATATATCAATTTAAAGTGAAGTAAACTACGATTAAATTCTAAGACAGAAGAACCAGATATTAAAGGTTGATTCAGAATATTATTTCACTAAAAATGATAATATTAACCTATAAAAATGTAAAGTCTCAATATCTTTATTTATCTATGTCCTTTTATGTTAAAGTACTTTCCACAAAATCAGATTTCGTATATCTCTAATAAATGTTATCAAATTTTGAAACAAAACTCAACAGTTTTATAAAAATTATATTTGAAGAAAAGGGATATGAAATAAAAGACACAAATTATATTTTTTTTCAAAATTCAATGAAATTCCGTATATTCATCTCTTAAGTATCACTCAGCATAAATATGAAAACGCATATTTAATTTCAAAGTATGCTTTAATAATATAAAATAGTATAATTTGAATCAGAAATATTTAATGTTTTCTTGTTAGTAATGTTTGAGTATGTAGTTTTTTAAATTTATAAGCTTATTTTCATTAATGATAAAGAGAAAATAATAGTTTAAATCTAAAAGAAGAAATAAATCATTTGTGCGTTTCATGAATTATAAAATGCGTTTTAAATTGCACTTTGAAATTTATTTAATATAAATATGTTTTTAGAAATAGCAATTACACTGTTTATTTTATAATCAAATAAAAATATGTACCAGATTATCATAAAAGAAAATAACAAGTATGTTGCATACAGAAACAAAATACTAACAATATTATCATTACAATAATTTTATTATTAAATAAAATAATGTAATGCACTAATGACTACATTCCTGAAAAGAAAAAGTCCTTTTTTATTTACGAAATAATATTAAATGTATATAAAAAAGGTTTTTCTTATTTTTGTGTATCAAGGAAAGCTGAAAATTCCTAAATCTCAAACTATCAAAACATTTTGTTTCTACAAAAATAGAATTTTTGATATTTGCTTGTTAACGACTGGAGAATGATTTTCTACAATGTTAAAAATAAATCTGTGAATTCATGGTGAAACTACTGGCAACAAAGTAGCCGAACTTTTACCGTTTCGTTAGTAGATTTTCTGTTTTGAGAAATAAAAGAAACGAAATCTCGGTTTGAAAAAGCAATAATTTTCTGTTACAAGATTTGATTTTAATGATAATAAGTTAATATAATTTTTACAATTAATGAATCGATTAATCTTCAATAAATTCGAAATTTCCGACAGATTTTAAACTGCTATATTATTTTACTTAATTTATTTTTTGTATAATTTACCTCAAGCCGTTTTGAGGATGAGCTCGAGAATTTTTGATAAGAAAACAAATCCTTACTAACTGAGCCAAAGCTGTTGATCCCGGTTTCTATAAAGTATGTCTTTTATGAATCAGTGGGAAAAGCTGTTGTGCTTTTTAAAGATTTCCTTTCAAGTATATTCGTTAGAATTTTTGTAAACGGTTTATTTAATTTTATTTTAGACTGATGCATAATACTTATTATTTTTTTAATCAATTTGAATTATTTAACTAGTTTAAAATTAAAAATAATCGCTGTTTAAAACAGTTTTTTGTCATACACTATTTATTTATTTATTTATTTGGCTAATTAGTTAAAAGATTTGTTTAATAAGAAGTGAGAAAAAAGTAAACAGAAAAAATGTGATTTAAAAGGGATTTTGTCTGTTTTTATTATTTCATAGCACCAGTGAAATTCGAACTCACAATCTGCGCTCGCAGGATATTAGCGGTGTGGTGCCTTGACCACTCAGCCACGGAGTCCCACCACATAACGCAGTGTATCCGTTTTTTTTTTTTCTATTTCTATTCGTTTCGTTATTTTCAGGAAACATGGTGGAGTTTTCTAATTTTTAACGAAAAATTCCCTTTTTTTGTGAAAAGGGACTTTTTCTGTGAAATTCAGGAAAAAAAAATATTCGTGAATTTCAGAATTTTTTTAACAGTGTAGATACAACTTACAAAGACTCGGGACCGTAATATTTCGATATTTCGTAATCATCGTGTAAAATAATTATTTTTCCATAAATGGTTGTTTAATGTTGAGAAATCAAGACAAAATGTTTTTTTGTTGTTGTTGAACAATTTTTTTATTAATAGATTGAGCAGTAAATATTAGATATTTATAAAGTAAGAAACATATATGTAACAATCTATAAAACATGCGAGTTAATTTCAAGATAAATATATTTTTTTCGTATTAAACTAGAAGATGCCTTAAAATCATAGCAGCTTTCAGTCTTATTTCTTTAATTAATTTAAAGTTTCCAGAAACAATTTATCTTTCCAAGATTACGATTCCTAATTTATGAATTAATGCGATTTTCTAGATTCAGTGAAATCTATAATGAACTTTAAAATTGAAATGTTTGAAAGATCATTATTCTATTTTGAAATTTCATTGATATGAGTGAAATGTTTTAATTTCTCTTGCAATTCAATAGAAACTTTAAACAGTTCCGTGACACTTCAACATTTTCATGCCACATTTTGAGTGCATTTATTCAGGATGAAACTTTACAAAGAAAATGAAAAAATAAATTAACTTTAATGACATACACAGAACCTTAAAAATGAAAAAAAAATGGTGTGATATGAATAATTTCAAAATAACTTCTTAAAGCTTTATAAATTTACAATTGTGTAAGGCCTATTAACCCCTTGAAGGGCAAAGCATTTCTGTTCCTAAAATGGTCAAATGATTGATTGACACCGGAATTCACAGATTTATATGATAGAAAGTAAAAGCTGTTTTTCGTGTTCATTATTAAAAGCAAATTTTAATACTAAAATTCCAGTGCCATTGTGGCATAAGGGAATTAAAGTTAAGTGGTATATATAATATACCGGTGCCCTTCAAGGGGTTAAAATACTTAATCGTCCTTCATCAGGCACGAAATACACGCGCTTATTTTTTTTATTTTTTTTTTAAGCATGAGCAACACCGACAGAAAAATAAAGATATGGAAGAGGGGATAATCACTAAAAAAAAGTGTAAAGTTACTAAAATTTTTCTAGGAAACTGCAATTCGAAGAACTTTTATGTAACGGTAACAGGAAAAATTCAGATAAAAGTACCAAATTTTGTAAAAAATATATCTTATATTGATCACTCTAACTCTCAAACAAGTATTATTTTAAGCTAAGACTAAAAAAATAATATAATACTCTGTTGTCCAAATTTTAAAATTAAACTTTGATTCACAAACTAATTAGTAAAATATAATAAAGATCAGTTATTATTATGAAGTTATCAATTGAGCCTCTTAAATTTGGTATAAATGCGAATAAAAAAATATATTCCAAATTGACAGGATCAGAGAATTTCACGCTTACTTAAAACCTGTCTTCATTTTCATCTTCTCAAATTTTACACATGCAATTCTCATATCCGTATTCACCTCAATAAAAAAATAATTATTTAATTTGATCATTTTAAAATCACTTTAACTCAAAGCTTGAAGTCATTTAATTCATGAATAAAAATGAACTAAAACCGAATTTTATAACAGATGATATTTTGGACAAAATATACGAATTATAATTTTTTTCGCATTTTTAAGAGAAAATGGAGTAATTCTGTTGCCACAATTACAAAATTTGTGCTAAAAATTATAAGAAAAATTATATCTCAAAAACTAACTGAGATAGAGCTTTGAAACGAATTGCATTTAAAAGTACTCTATACGATGTTTTTACGAGTGTGTAAAAATTTAAAATGTGTAATGTTTAGAAGTGTAAAATTTGCAACAGCGAAAATTGCAAAACAGAAATTGAATTGGAAAGTGCTGCCATTATATATAATATAGACGTGAAAGATTCTAGGAATATTAGTTTCCTAGAAAATTTTTAATAATTTTACTGATTTTTTTTAGTTGTTAAGGAGTAGCTAATAGAAAAATAGAAAGTATAAACCAACTACACTTAATTATGACCCAATCAGAAGTAAACCAATCAGAAAAACTAACCGATATTATTATTAATCAATTTTAAAAGAAATTTAATACAATAATTGTGAACAAGTCTTTCCGAGATTCCGAGGGTTAGATTTACATCGAAATATAACTTCAAATTAAACATTAATAATATATTTTTAAAACAGTTCAATTCAGAGGTGCTATTAGCATTATATGGCTGACTTTTGGTTTATGCATGATTGATAATTTTTATTCTTTTAGAAATTAGAAATATGGGCAGAATCCCAAGATAGCTTGGCAATAGAATATTTTGAAATTGCTTTGTTATGAACGTAACAAGACTGTTATTTAAAGTAAATTTCAAGGGTTTATTTAATTTCATCAATATAACATATCAAAAATCACAATCATTACAACGAACAACACGGATTCTCCATTTTGTATGATAAAGAACCTTAGTCCAGGGGAATTAAACTTTATTGACATTTTTAATAGTAACATTAAAGATGGAACGTTTTAAATGTTGAACTAATATAAAAAAAGAACACCGCTGAAAAATCAAATTATTTGATTAATTTTTTAAAAAAATTAAAAAGATAATTTGAAATTGCTTGAGTGTCTAATGAATTTCCTGGCAATTTTATTGTTAATAGACTGCTTGAAACTTGTTTTTATAGCGACAAACTTTAAGTAATTAAGAGTAAAGGTAAGTGGTCACTTTAAGTAGTTCAGGGATGTAAGATCTAAACAAATTTTGAGGGCACGGAGTTTTGCAGAAGTACTAATGACACCAATGATTTGATTTATGGGATGAATGCCAAAAGTATGACTTTGATTAGAGCAGAAAAGTCTTTCTATAAATACAAGTTAAGGCCCACACTAGGATCAGAAAAAGACCCGAATAATAAAGGCTATGGAAGCGTTCTTTTCAAATATCTTGCTCAAATTTTAATATTTTTACATGATTTTTCTTGCACAAGACAGCTGAGGACAATCCACAACCGGCCTAGTTTTTACTTTTATGATTATTTTCTTAGAAATTTCTATGTTATTTTTATACTAAAACATACCTATATTTTTTAAAAGAAGATTATGCATAATAAAACAATGCTTTAGCTACTACACAATGTGCTTTAAATAAAGTTAGGCATAGCCTTAACATCATGATTGGTAGTTTTGTTTTTAAGCATCAAATGGTGTGCCTTGAACCTATTAAAACTGGTGTACCTTGGACGCAGTCCAAGGTATACTAGGTATTGTCTAATGGGTCTAAATGTCAGCCCAAAAAGTTAACTTTTGAAATTGACTTATTTTTCACAATCTTGGCTAAAATAAATATAATTAATAGTATTAATAAGTTTTAATGTCTTTTGTGATCATAATAAGTGGGTGAAACGAAAAATGCAGGTGCTTTACATGTCCGAAATGTTAATACTATTTTTTCAATAAACATACAAAGAAATTCCAAAATTTTTTCTGGCATCTTTCAGAAAAACTATTTTTAATTAGTCTAAAATTTGATCTAGCCAATTTTAATGTAATTAATGCATTATTTATGCAGTTTATCCATTCTTATCTATGAAATTTAGCTGTCCAAATGATTGCAGAGACAATTTCAAACAGATTACAATTCTAAATATTATGAACAAAACAATATTTATCTATTTTTATTTAATTAACATATATAGTAGTTTTATAAATTTGTAATAATGAATTAAGATATGTATTTTTTAACTGTATAAGTTAAATTTAATATTTGTCCATGAAAATGTAACCTCTGTTACTTTATTTATATTTAGCAGAATAAATAATGCAAATTTTGTCTATCAGAGATCGTTAATAATCTATATTGCTCAAAAACGGTCTAGAGGGGAATACAAGTGAGATTTCCTCTTTGTGTGCCACAAGTTTAGAGTATAGAGCAATATTATCAAGTTCTAAGGTGAGTGTGTTTTATCTTTGTAACTTCTGTTACTCCAATTTTAGATTTAATAATGTTTTAAAAATAAAATTTCTCTTTAAATCACAAAACTTTAAGTAAAACAAGTCAGGTATTTTTTAGGATATTATTATTTAAGTAAGAAAATTGTTTTTCCTTGAATGTAACCTCTGTTACCATATTTTGGTAAGAGATGTTTTATAAACAGAGGTTACATTTTATAACTGAATATAGATTTTTTATGGTAATAATATATGTATATTTATTCATAGTATCAAATTTACCTATCATTTTTATCATTTGTTTATATATATATATATATATATATATATATATATATTTTGCATTAGTAAGTATTATTTATTCAAATTGTTTACATCTTATAAATTTTTGTAACCTCTGTTACATGAATTTTTCTATTTTATTTTAATAATTGTAAACCGATAATAAACCAAATGTATTAAGACAAAGAATGCTTTATGTACTTAAATTCAATTAAAAAAATCTTCTCTTTAAAACTAAAAAAAGGGATAATTATGAACTTTAACATAGTTTTTTTCTGAACGAGATAAAATTAAGCATGTAATAATGATTAAATTTTATTATTTATTATTCATCTTTCTATTAGTATTGTTTTTAACTAAAAGACATTTTTGTTAAAGTAAAATATAAAAATTATATCTTTTGTTAAAGTATTTCTATCATAAATTAAGCAAAAATTATCTGGTAACAGAGGTTACATTTTTTTTGCTAGATATGATTTTAAAAAGTTATATTTTAAATGTAAAATTGTTTTTTTTTTCGGTATGGATTATAAATTTGTACAGCTTAAATACATATCTAAACAATATTATTGTTATTTAGTAAAATCTAGATCCTAAAAAAGATAACATTTTTTTTTTTTTTTGAAAAGCACAAAGAATATTGGTTTCACCCAAATATAATTGTTCTGAAATTTCATGTCTATTTAGATTTTATTATTTTTTAAACTTAATAAACAATGAAATATAACAAAATTTTATATGTGTAGCTTCTTGATTAATAAATGTTCATTTGATTCGCTAAAAACAAGTTTTTTTTTTCCATTTTTAGTCTCATTCTTTTCCATTCTTAGTTCACTAGTGGAGTACACTATAAAACATTTGTGGAAACGTTACTCCATACAATTGGTGTAAAAATGGTGGCAAATGCTGCCTCCAGTTTCATGGAGTAATTGTTTTCACACATGCAATGGTATAATTTAAACATATGTTACTGGTGTAACATGACAATGTTACACCGGTTTTAACGGTTAAAATACTCCATAAAATTGAAGGCAGCAATGCTGCCACCAATTTTACGGAGTAACGTTTCCACAAATGTTTCTCAGTGTACTCCACTAGTGGTGTATCTCGGTTCTATTTTTATTTTATTTTTAATTTAAATATTTTCATGGAAAATATTTATATAAAAATTTCAGACAAATATATATTGTGCATAACATCATAATGTTTTAAAACATCTTTTCTTTTTTAATTTTGGCAATTTTTTTAAAAATTAAAAATTAAAAAGTCAAAATAGGTTTGAGGTACACCACCTTCCCCTATTTAATGTCTTATTATTTAGAATATATTGGATTTATCCTTTATAAAACATTTAAAATTAAACAATTATATGACGTATAACATAAAATAAATCGATCGTCTCAGTGTTCTCATTTGCATAAAACGTTTTTATTGACCATGTATTAATCATCGAGAATAGCTTTACATGATTAAAAATAAAGTGAATTTCAAGTAAAAAATATTTTTAAGACAATTTTTCGGATAATTAAATTGTTAATTTATTTATCCCTGACACTTTTCTATCATGTTGATAACAGAAAATTGATTTTCCTGTCGATTATTGACCCTTTACCTTATATGAGTTCTAGATATACTTAAGAATCGTATTATGTTAGAGAGTTCTGTTTAACAACGTTAATTTGTTTCATATCAGCCTCAACTGTTTGTTTAACAGGAGATGAATTCTAAGGAATAATATTTCCATTATATTATCTTATAAAATGATCTTTAAAATATTTATAGATAAAACTGATCAGGTATTGAAGTTGAATAGTCTATGTAAAGCTACAAAATAAAATTAAGTTGTTCCAAGTTGAATTCCATGCACAATTTTATATAGTTTAGGTTAGTTTTCAAAATAGGATAAAGTTAAATATTTAGATTATTTACATAAATTTCGAACGATATTACATGACAATACATACAACTGTTATAACATTTGCAAATGAAATTTGGATATAGCTATTCACAATGGAACAATTAAGAGTAAAAAACATGTAAATATGTAATGGAAAAAACATGTAAATATATAAATTGTTAAAAAGTTTACGTAAAAAAGTACTTGTTTCATAATTTATATACTTAGCTAAAGAATAAGTCTTCATGTGTGATTTCCAAACCTTATATAAATTGTAAAAGTGTCAAAATCCGCCATTTTAAACAATTGTAAAAATAGGAGTACTGGTGAAAACAATAAAGCAAACATTTATCTAACATTTATTCTGTTACAAGTGGTAGATTTAAGACTTCTACTTTGTGCTATTTTCAACCATACACTATTAAATGGGTTTTATGTGGTTTTTACTAAAAGCATTCATTCTCATGTCAGTTACTGTATTCTTTTGCATTCGATTGTTTATTTTTGGGTATTGTGTATACATAAATATATCACATAGTTCCAAAATTCACTATACACAGTTAATCCAATTACAAATATAAATACAGTGTTGCTGCTCACTCTCATTTCAGTTACTGTATTATTTTTTTTTTTTTTTGCATTTGATAGTTCATTTTTGGGTATTGTGTATACATAAATATACTACATAGTGCCAAAATTCACCGGTAACAGTTAACCCAATTACAAATATATATACAGTGTTGCTGCTAAATACTGTTACCCTTCAAAATATAAGAATTAGTTTTATTTATTTGATAAAACAGTTTAATTTCCTATTTCAGCGTTTGGCGATTTTGTATTAGTGCAGGCAATTTTTGAATAAAGCAAATATTTTTAACATTTTTCAGATGGTAGTCAAAAGAATGTTGGTTAATCAATTCCTTGATCGTGGATTTTCTGCAGATAAAAACTTCAAGAAAATTAAATGTTTTGATTTAATTTTATATTTATATATTGAATTGTGAATTGATATTATGAAGCTGATATCTGTAAAGACCTAGGTCTGGTTGATCCTACTCAGTTCCCAAAAAAGAGCGCATGAGATGAAGTCATGAAAATATACGAAGAAATCCACAACTTTCTGCATATAAAATGGCTGCTGAAGAGAACATGTGCCGCGTAATTATGCAAATTATAACACATAAAGACCTGAGTTCTCACCCTTATCACAAAAGAAAAGTTCAAGGATTGACAGCTGCACAAATATGAAAAGATTACAGATTTGCAAGAAATTACTGAAGTGTTATGCTAGATAAAGTGTGGACAGAATAATCCTTTAAGGCGCGAAGCTATTCTGAACTGAAGTGTATTGTAATGCTAAAAATGACGTCGCACATACAAGAAACTTCTAGGTTATAGCTGAAAACCTAAAAATTGTTAATGCTTTCATAATAAGAATTATAATATGGTCTGAAATACTGTTTCAAAAAATGGAAGATTTGAAATTCATCCATTCAGAGATATGTGGTATGTTACACAAAGGAAATATCTGCTACGCATTTATTGCTACATTCTGAATGGTTGCATCCGCAACAGACATGGGTATTTGCCTTTTGCGAAATTCGAAATGATATTAAATAACGCTGTGTCCATATTAAACAGTATTATTAGACTTATTTGCGAAATATCTAAATCACCAAAATATTTTCTAAATGTTTTCCCACTCTTCATCTATGTATATCTATAAAGTTTAAAAGGGAACTTTAAATATCGATCAAAGAAATTTTATGGGGGTAATAAAGAGCTAAATCGACACACCGTGTAATATAATCTTTCTTTTCTCTTCGCTTCATAAAAATAAACTTTATGTGCGAAATGCTATTATAAAGTAATGCAACGGTCGAATTGTTAAACCAGTAACATATATAAAGACCGCTAGGGTGCTAGTGAAGAAAAGTGTTCTATGGCGTAAAACACTAGATCTGCTTTTTTTCCTACCATTTTATGGTTACAAAATGTAAAAAATGGGAATTGCTAAATACATTTTAGACGAATTATCAAATGAACGAAATAACGAATGCAAAAATTATCGCATGAAATCAAATTTTGCACAAAATTAACATGATGACACACACATGCACAAAAAAAGTTAATGTTAATCAACATAAATTGTAACTCAAACCTTTACGTTACATTACAATATAAGGACTTTATAATGAAAAAAATTAAATTCATAATTTTTTTTCCGAGTAATATAAATATTTTTTCTAAATGCCAAAGTGTCGTAACTTGAAATTAATTAGAGGGCAAAAATTCTTCTCATTCATGAAATATTGGAATTTCTATTTATTGACTGATTTGCATCTACAAATATAGATATGCCATAAACATAACGCAATCTTTTATAAACATGAGGGTATTTTGCTCCCATGAATATAATTAGTTGCTGGACATAAATCTATTAAAAAAAGAAAAGAAAAGAAAAGGTCATAAATTATACTATTGTTTCTTAATACACTTTATGCGACCAATTACTTTTACTTTTTGCACTAACACACTTAGATCATCATGTAAAAGGACGCTTTCAGTAACTTACAGCCAATATTTACCCACTCAAAATTTTCGCCTTTATAAACAATAATCAATTAACATATATTTAAGTTTAAAAGCAAAAGAGTTCCGTTAAAGAAAAAAAATGTAGTGTTCTATTAATGATGCTTTTACTGAACGACTAAATTCTTATAGAATTCATGAAAAAGGCCCGCTTCACATCTAAGTGAAATATGCTTGCATGTAATTTGTTTACAAAATTGTAAATAATATAATATGGGCAATTTTGAACAAAACAGAGAAATTTGTAATAACCCTTACTAAAGTACAAAATTTTTCAACTATTCTAAACTGCAATAACATACATAAATCATTTCGTAATCTGAATATTTTTTACCAGAGTTAAAGCACAAACACACAGCACGCTGACAGACCAATATTATAAAAAAAAATTAGATGTCTAATAAAGAATCTCGGTAGAAGATTCCATATGGCTGTTTGCAACTTTCTAATGCATTGTTTGTGCATTTCTAATGATTGGTCTTCTATATTTATCAGTGCTGCCAGATGAGCTACTTTTTTTTTAATTCTGATTCTTCATTTGCACCACTTTTTTGAAATGGTAAAATGAGGCATATTTAATGTCATATTAATAAGGCGAAAAGAAAGGGAATTTTACAGTTTCAAAAAAGTGATGCCAATCAAGAAATCAAAATTTAAAAAAAGTAGCCCACTGGCAATATTGATATTTATGCATTTTTGCAAATACTTTAATTTCTACCTCTTTAATTATTTACTGTTCTGCTTAAAAAGTTTTTTATTTTGTGAATAAACCGCAAATAAGAGTATTATATAAAATCTGCGTACATAGACTGTTAGTTCAATGCCGCCATTTTAACTGGACACCATTTTTATAGTATTAGATGCCACCTGAAAATTCAGATTCGTTCCACTACGCCTCAGAAATTTGAATAGCACGGTTTTAGAAAATAAATATTTGATTTAATTAGTATAGATAAAGTTTGTTAGAAGATGCTGATATTCAAGCACTCTGACATATGCGAACCTAGACTAAATGTTGAAAATTGCCCTTATGAGTTGAATTTGCCATTAACTAAAGCAAAAATGAAAAAAATATTATTTTAATGAAAATTAGTAAATTAAATATAATCCGTTCAAAAAAAGTATTGTTCTAAACATGTAGAGAAAAAATGTATTCTTTTAAATTCTTTAATAATTATCATATGGATTCTCATAAAAGGATGCTTTTATAAATATCTTTAAAAAAAATTAAACAATACCGAAAATTTTCACAGAGTATGAAAATACTTTCCCTGACTAATTTACTAATACAAGCTTATTTATTAAATATTTATATAACGTTTCATCGAAAGCGAAGACAAGCTTTTAAAGCTATTCAAAGCAATATCAATTTCTCGTTTTTAGCATTTTTTTTTAACAAGCAATTTATTCTTCTTTCCGAAATATCTTTACGGAGCACTTTTTTCCTTCAAAGACGAACAAAAACATTTAATTAGGCCATTAGTAAGTTACTAGCGATCCAAGTGCACTATCACGAAGCTTAGTAATAGCTCTAATGTTCAAAAAGTAGTTATTTTTCTAAATACAGAATTTATTTAAGAAATAAGAGAAAATAAATTTTTATACATGCCTACTTAAAACATTTTTTTAGAATTATCTTTCTGCTTGTATAAGTATGCACTTTATTTTAAAACTATACTGTGTACGTTATTTTTCTTTTTTTTCGGTAAATCATTTTTATTTTTATTTTTATTTTTATTTTTTCAAAGATTTTCAGAGTACTATGTGTCATTTCTCCTTTAAATAGAAATATACAGTGTTTGTTTTTAACTCTGTAATTTTTTACTTGTGTAAATGAGATGTTTTTCACAAAAAAGAGGTATACAAATAGTATTTGTAATAGGTATTTTTCTTCTTGTATAAGTATGCACTTCTATTTTAGAACTAAACTACGCATGTCATTTTTTTTCTTATAACTCAGTTATTTATTTATTTTTAACCACTTAACCGGCTTCGGATATGGGAAAACAGTGCTTTAACCCCCGACTTATCTCGGGTCAGCCGTTGAAGTAGCGAGTTTTCGTAGTTTACACATATACATCTATTATTTCATATTTAAATAGAAACAAGCAATGTCTGTTTATACAATATACATGTGATGATTTTCAGTTATATTTTTATAGTTTATATCCTTATTCCGTTATATTTTTTGAATAATTTTTAACGTAGTGTATAATTTCGCACACAGCGTTTTTAACAGTTCCATATATTAATATCCGATTTATTCTGTTAATCTGATCCAAAGTATGAAATCAGATTGTGTGTTCGTAAAATTTGGTTGGGTAAATTAGTCCTCCAGTATTCGTCCGTGGTGGCTCGGTTGGATACAACCCTGGTTCGAATCCTGTCCCAGACTTTTTTCAGCCGCTTGGGAAATTTACAATTTTAACAAGTGAATACGATGACTATTATGAAATTCGCCAATTCCGAATTCCCGCTAAACCGAACAGTGCTCGGTTTTAATGGGCTTTATTGTGTATTTGGATTCGAGATTGCTGGAAATCAGTTGTTGGTATTTTACCAGTGGGAGTTCCAATCGAAGGTAAGAATGCGATTTATTTATGAGTATAAAAATATCATTAAAGATGCAGAAAATTTGTACTCCGTACAGAAGCACAATCAAGTCGATGAAAAAGAAAATAATTTTTTTTTTTCCTCGCTTTCCATTAAAAAATTATTATTTTTAAAATGGTGGTTAGCGAATGGTTAAAACGTATAATTTTCTGCACTGCAGAGCAAGATAGAATATGTATATTAAATGAATAACAAAGATAGAGGTTCATATTTTTTTAAAAAAAAGAAAAAATATTTAATAATGATAGATTAAATTTGATTTAGAAAAAGTTTTCATACCTAATTATAGGAACGTATTGATACATGCATTATTGTCATGAACTCAGTTTTTAAAGATGCTGTTATAAATAAAATACCACTTGGTCCTGTTAAATTTAAAGTCATTAATAAAGTTTACTTTGAAGATTATTCTACCTGTCTTTAACAGAAGCTCGCCCTTTATAGTGTTCGTTTGATTTAATTATCAACAATATATATGAATCAATGTCAATTTGATCAAAGCCTCTTTGCGGTTATGTTCAGCCAAAAAATGATGACTTTTTACATACACAGCAATAAATAACTTTGTACATATTTAAACTGGAAGTAAATAGTATATGTGTAATTTAGAAAGAATCAGACGGTGTTTGAAAACGAAGCACATGCAAAACAAACAAATATTAACCAAGCGGGGACGTTAAATGATGGTGGTTTATGACGTCGCGCAAATAAAACACACTAGTTCGGAATAGCGGCACTCTACTGTATAAGATATAAATAAAAAAAATCTGTCCTAATAATGACCAACACGACAATAATGCGTTATAAATTACTTTAAATATGAAAAAGAAAGATAAATTTTATTTTAGCTCTAACGGTTTATGTTAATCCATTTTAAGTTTTCATCCTGCGATTTTAATAATAATTATAATTTTTATCATGACTTACATAGTACAAGGAAATAATTATCTAAAAGACATTATCATAAATTAAATAAATAAATTTGATTACAACATATGTTGAATTCTTTTAATAGTTCTTGACATTTTTGACGCGAACATATTTTTGTGCTTAATACAAATTAACTGTTATTTTACTTGATTATTTTATTAATAATTTATTTTCTAACCTGTCATTCAACTTATTTCACTTTATACATTTTTATTTATTTATTTATTTATTTTACGAATTGACATTTTATACGAAGGAAAAAAAAAAGAATGACTCCAATAAATTTAATTATAATTCCTGTTAAAATGTTGGTGGCTCAAACATATGTTGAGCTTAAATAAATTAATCTGAAATTATTTCATATTTTCCTTCAATTATACGCATTTTTATATACATTTGCAAAAGTAAATAAAATAAAAATATCAAATCTGGATACTTAAAATCTTATACAACATAATTATTAAAAGTTCTTGCTGAAAGAGTGTGTAATTAACATATATTCAAAACTATTTTTTTCTAGATATATGAATATAACTCGTACAAAATTATATTAAATGTTTAATATTTCATTAATTATTGCGTATAAAATAGCATAAAATGTTTGAACACCAAGTAAAAAAATACCATGTTTACGGTTCACTAAATATAAGGGTAAACCAAAAGATTTAATTATAATATTATTACAAATATTTATTGTGCTTAGACTATTATTATTAGACATGTGCTAGTTTAGATATATTGTAAGGAATATAATAATTTTTAATAAGACCACGTACTCAGTAAAATTTAATGTTTGAACCTCAGTAACTCGAGAAATATTCAAGCGGTACGTATTATAAGAAAAGACTGCTGTTTTTTACGCCTAAAATCAAAGTTCAGATTCTTCGGAGAATAAAGTGGGTATGATCATGTCATGGCAGAAATCATTGTAAACACTTGTACACTGTAAAAAGTAAAAATTCATTTCACGAAAAATCTTCTGGTAGCAGTGCCGCCGGCATATTTCTTTCAATTGACGAATATCTGTTTTTTTTTCTTAGTTCCAAGAAGTAAAATAACCATCAGTTCAAGAAAAAGCAAAAGCAGCAGACGCTGAATTCGAAACAGGGTCATTCCATGTCAATTCAACCAGACCTTGTAACCCGACCCACAGGGATTTTGATGAAACTTTGTGTACACACTAATTCTATCATGAAATGATTCCATCAGAAATTTTTCCTTCCTAGACCTCATAGTTTGTGAGATATGGGGGGTCCAATTTTTGGGGGTTTCTCAAATCGCACATTTCTGATTCTGTATTTTGAGATTGCAGTTCCATGTTTAAAAAATTGTTTCTCTGGATCTAAAACATGAATCATCTTAAAAATATCACTGTAAGAATATAAAAAGATACAGATTTTAATAAAAAAAATATGTAAAAATTTACTTGAAATATTTAGGATTAAAAAAAATTAGCCAAAGTTGAGAGTTATGGTTATTTTTCCAAATTTTTGTGACTTCACCAAAAAGGCTGTACACAAAAAGGCAAATTAAATTTCCAATTTCTTTTTATTTTAAATAAAAGTTTACACTTTGGGCTTTCTATCTATGAAATAAAAATGATGTGTTTCGCATGGCTTATGCAAAAATTTTGGGTACTTTCCGATTAGCTGGATGCATGTTTTATTTTTATATATTACATATGCACACAAAAAGGCAAATGAAATTTCCAATTTATTTTTGTTTTAAATAAAAGTTTACACTTTGGGCTTTCTATCTGTAAATAAAAATGATGTTTTTCGCATGGCTTATGCAAAAATTTTGGTTACTTTCATAGTCGTTGGGTAATTTCATAGCCGGATACGTGTTTTATTTTTACGTATGTACATATGTGTAGATCTATATAAATTCAGATGTATTATACATGCACATATGTATGTATATACACTATATTGCCATTGATTATGGGACACTTGCGATTTTAGACATTTTACTAAATATCTAGAAAAATACATGAGGAATCATCTCGAAACTCTTAGTGTATAAATATAATAGTATACGTCATACATCTACGTGAAGATTTTTTACCGAAACTCCACAGGGGACCGTCAACAAATTTAAAAAGAATGAATATCTTTTGAATAACCCTGTCAAAACTAATGTAGCAAAAGCGCTCAAACTCTAGATTATGATTGAATGCCTTATTGTAATACACTGTGTTCATTTTTATGCAAATAGCATGCATACTCGCAGAGTAATTAAGGTTTTTATAAAAATGGCCCCAAATTTTTCCAAGTTTTTCCCTTATAATTTTCAGAGTTCTTAATATAAAATAATATTTTTTTCAGAAAATATGACAAACAACATTGCACACAGTACCCTGTAATCAGAATTAAAAAATAATAAAAATTGTATGAAAAATGAGTAGGTTTACTAAATAATTTTTTACTGCGCATGCGTCAAAGATATCAAAATTTCATTTGCATATTATGTTAGCTAAATGTATAGAGCAACTTTTGTAAAAGTTTCAAAATTATAGCTTGAAAATTCTGAAAGTAATCGTCTATAGAAAAAGGACAAAATCCGTTGTTTCCAAAATGAAGCAAAAAAATGAGGGATTTTATCCAAAAGTAGTCGTAACATCCCGTATTGTGTACTCTATATTGACACTAATCAATGAATATATGGATACAACCCCTCTTGTTTTTGCTTCATTTTGAAAATAACGGATTTTCAACTTATTCAATTGACGATTATTTTCAGAATTTTCAAGTTATGATTTTGTGACTTTCACAAAAGTTGCTCTATACATTTAGCTAACATAATATGCAAATGAAATTTTGATATCGTTGACGCATGCGCAGTAAAAAATTATTTAGTAAATCAACTCATTTTGTATACAATTTTCATTATTTTTTAATTCTGATTACAGGATACTGTGTGCAATGTTGTTTGTCATATTTTCTGAAGAAAATATTATTTTATATTAAGAACTCTGAAAATTATAAGGAAAAAACTTGGAAAAATTTGGGACCATTTTTATAAAAACCTTAATTACTCTGCAAGTATGCATGCTATTTGCATAAAAATGAACACAGTGTATTACAATAAGGCATTCAATCATAATCTAGAGTTTGAGCGCTTTTGCTACATTAGTTTTGACAGGGTTATTCAAAAGATATTCATTCTTTTTTAATTTGTTGACGGTCCCCTATGGAGTTTCGGTAAAAAATCTTCACGGAGATGTATGACGTGTACTATTATATTTATACACTAAGAGTTTCGAGATGATTCCTCATGTATTTTTCTAGATATTTAGTAAAATGTCTAAAATCGCAAGTGTCCCATAATCAATGGCAATATAGTGTATACAATATATTGATATATATATATGTATAACACTGGTGCCCGTCTAACCGAAAAATACCAAATTTTGCCTTGTTTTGAGAATCTGCACCAATTAAGAGGGGAAAAAAATCTAAGTTCAGCTGTGGTACTTAAATAATTACTGGAATTTCTATAAGTTATTGAATTTAATGTTATTTGATGCATGCTTTTTTATTTGCAAAGTAAATTTTAGGCTTTGTTTTTTCTCATTAAAAAAAATCTGACTGTAATATGTTTCCCCATTAAATTTAGTGAATAATCCATATATTTCCTTTAGTTATTTAATAATGGGCATTTTTTGCTAATCTAAAGAATCTCTTACTTTTATTTTCAATAATTAAACTCAAAACAGATTTAGTTTGTACAGTATAAAATAGATAATTTTTTCGCCTCACATTTCCATTCTTTCTTTCGAATGCTTATATATTAATTATTTGTGTTTAAAAAATATTCAAATTCTTGTATTTCCTTTTCTTGGTTAATTTTAATCAGTTTAAATATTTATATTGGCAAGTTTAAATACACAAATGTTTAACAGAACTTAAATTTTTTTCTATAGTCTGAAAGATTTAATTGCACCTGCCTTGTATAAACACCTTCTGATAAAGGCAGGGTAATGTTCGTTAGCATGAAAGTAGATGTTTTGAAATCAATTTAATCAAATTATTGTCATTCTGTTGTTTCTTATCATAGAAGAATGATCTAACTTTTACTGTGCTACTAAAAATATATTCTGATTGTTACATATTTTATAGTTTGTGATATGTATAAATATTTTTTTGCTTTATTGTTTTAATATGGAGCCTGATATTAAACCTTCTACTAGTCTTCAGGTTTGCAGTATTGTAATATTAACTGGTTTAGAATGTCACAAAACTAGCTATACAAATAACAGAGAATTAGACTACATTGATAATCTCTGTGATACAGAAAAAGGACCTTTACTACTTAAGACTATTGCATTTATAAAACAAAAATTAAGGAAAACCGTTTGATTAATATATGTGAGAATCACAGAATTTGGCTCTTAAGGAGATATGAAATTTATCAATATAAATGTGCAGATCCCTTTAAACGGCAAAAAAAAAAAAAAAAAAAAAAAAAAAAACAAGTGAAAAAAGCAATTAGAGCAGTTAATAGAGATTTATATACGGTCGAAAAAGTAAACCAAAGTTGAAAGTTATGATTATTTTTCCGAAATTTTGTGACTTTATGAAAAAAGTCTCTACACAAAAAGGCAAATGAAATTTCCAATTTGTTTTTGTATCAAATAACATTAAATTTAGTTACTCATAGAAACTCCAGTAATTATTTAAGTACCACAGCTAAACTTGGTCAGATTTTTTTTTCTCTTTTAATTGGTGCATATTTTCAAAAGAAGGCAAAATTTGGTACTTTTCAGTTAGATGGGCACCAGTGTTATATATATATATATCAATATACTATATATTTACATACGTATGTACATGTATAATACATCTGTATTTATATAGATCTATATATATATACATATGTAAAAATAAAACACGCATACGGATAATTGGAAAGTACCCAAAATTTTTGTATAAGCCATGTGACATCATTTTTATTTCACAGATAGAAAGCCCAAAGTGTAAACTTTTATTTAAAACAAAAAGAAATTGGAAATTTCATTTTCTTTTTTGTGTGCATAAGTAATATGTAAAAATAAAGCACTTATCCGGCTAATTGGAAAGTACCCAAAATTTTTGCATAAGCCATGCGAAACACATTATTTTTATTTCATAGATAGAAAGACCAAAGTGTAAACTTTTTATTAAATTAAAAAGAAATAGGAAATTTCATTTGCTTTTTTGTGTGCATACATAATGTATAAAAATCCGTCTAATTGGAAAGTACCCAAAATTTTTGCATAAGCCATGCGAAACACATCATTTTTATTAAATTTATAGAATGCCCAAAGTGAAAACTTTTATTTAAATCAAAAAGAAATGGGAAATTTCATTTGCTTTTTTGTGTGCATATATAATATATAAAAATAAAGCACTTATCCGGCTAATTGGAAAGTACCCAAAATTTTTGCATAAGCCATGCGAAACACATCATTTTTATTTCATAGATAGAAAGCCCAAAGTGTAAACTTTCATTTAAAACAAAAAGAAATTGGAAATTTAATTTGCCTTTTTGTGTACAGCCTTTTTCGTGAAGTCACAAAAATTTGGAAAAATAACCATAACTCTCAACTTTGGCTGATTTTTTTTATCCTAAATATTACAAGTAAATTTTTTAAATATTTTTTATTAAAATCTGCATCTTTTTATCTTCTTACAGTGATATTTTTAGGATGATTCATGCTATACATCCAGAGAAACAATTTTTTGAAGATGGAACTGCAATCTTAAAGTACAGACTCAGAAATGTGCGATTTGAGAAAACCCCAAGAATTGGACCCCCCATATCTCACAAACTATGAGGTCTGGGAAGGAAAAATTTCTGATGGAATCATTTCATGATATAATTAGTGTGCACACAAAGTTTCATCCAAATCCCTGTTGGTCGGGTTACAAATGGGGGAAATATTGGTTGAATTGACATGGAATGACCCAACAGCCACTTCAAAGCTACGATTCCAACACGCTAACATAGGGATGTAAAAGTGAGAATTAATTTAGTGTACATTGCCGAACTTTTCTCTCATTCTAGTTAGCTTCTCACATTCTAGTTAGCACAAAGCGATTGCGTTCTGTTATAAAATGCAAAGTCGATGCCACAAAATATTAAATGATAACTATTTTTCCCTTTTTTAAGCGATATTTATTTACAGTGCACTACAGTCAAATCTCGTTAACTTGAAATAATTTTAACATGAATTGTTTTTGCACTCCCCTATGAACAAGAATACAAAGATTGGATACTGATAACATGAATTACTGTTAATATGAACAACATTTGATTTCCCTTGAGTTTCATGTTAACGAGGTTCGATTGTATTCGAATTATTTGAACGAGGGAAAGGTTATTCTAATACAAAGAATTTTTTTCGAAATGTAAAAGTTATTTAATTTTTTGTATTATATCCTTGAAATTTAATGGGAACAATATAGTTTCTGACAATTTTAAATGTTAATCGGAATTATTTTTTGTATAATCGATTATATAAAAAAAATCTTTTTTCATAGTTATCTTTTTTTATTACACTAATCTTTGAACTTGAAGTTGTACATATATGTATATATACGTACAACTTCAAGTTCAAAGATTAGAATAATAAAAAAAGATTTTTTTGAAAAAAGATTTTTTATAGAATAGAAATATGAAGATAGAATATGTATAGAATATTTAGAATATGTATTGAAATGAATAATACATAATTCATTAATCTGCAGGACATCTAAAAATAAAAATAAAATATTAATATACTTTTTTAATTATATTTACTTATACATTATAAAGGATTCTTTAATATAAGAACTTGCTGGAAAATTTTGAGTTTTTATGCTTCTATGCTTTTTATCATTTTTTCTTTACTTCCTTTTAGATACAAAAGGACTAAACAAAAGCTTCTATCCTTTAGATGCCTTCAAGGTATTCTATCTTCTCTCAGTGAATGAAAGGCCGACTTTTCTTACAGCCGACATTTTTTTTTCTTTTCCTTTTTATTGGAATAACATTCTGGAGCAAGATATCTTTCCAGATCCAATACGATTATGTTTTTCTTCGTTTAAAAACATTTCCCGCTTAACATTTCGATAATTGTTATAGCAGTAAAATGAACTTTTATTCCACTCTGTTAACTTGTGTTTTACCCGTGTTATTTTCTTCTATCAAACTTTTAGTTCCTTAATTTTCTGCTCGTATATAACTTATGTATATCATGAAATTATTTTTATAGTTTTTCCGTTACAGCAGTATTTATATTTGATTTTTTGAAATCAATTTTATTTTAAAAGTATGTATTGTATTTTTTTTATTGCGTAATATTTTATCTTTATAAAAAGCACAATTAAACAAAAATGATTTTTTAATTCCGATTTCTGATCTAAGTGTATTAATCCCCTGTCCCCATATCGAACAAAAAATAAATGTGTTTAAAACTACAAAATCAGAACATAATCATGAATAAATATATCCAATAACTTCTTCCTTGTTATTTACAAATAATAATATGATAGGTTATCTTTATCTTTAGAATCATAAAAAGAAAATCAGTTTTCGAAATTTAAGTACAGAAGATGCTCGTACACCTTATATTTATGGTATGACAAGCGCCTGGCACCTAGATCCCGAGTATGATTGTCTTAACAAATCGATTTTTAAAAAAAAATATTCTCACAAAAATTCAGTTGTGCAATTATAAAAATAACAAAGTAGTCAAATTTCCTTTAATATTGTCCCTGTTGAACGAAGTATTCTACTACGCAAAATGCCTTGCTGGTTATAAGTTTGGACACCATTAACATGTAAATTAATCTCCATATTATGAAAAATGTATGAATTTATACAATATAAAGTTTATTCCACTTTCATGCCTTTGTAAGGCTCAAACGGTGAGATTGATATTATAATGGTTGTATGATTCCATTTATGCGGATTGTACGAAAATGAAATAATTTTTCACAATTAAGTCATTTCCATTTAAATGTAGAAATTTAAAAACATTCGATATCTTAAAAAGGGGATTCCAGTTTAACCAAATGTTACAGATAAATAGTTCGAATGCTTACAAAAATACGAAAATTTCTTTAAAACAGTATATTTTTTTAAAGAAAGCTATAGAAAGTAATGTTACAAACTTTTTATAAGCTAAAGATTTGGAATACTGAGGAAAGGGTATATACATTCCAGTTATTATTTCTTGCTCTTTATTATGTATTTTTAGACTTTATTCTGCTTTCATATTTCTTGTCTATAGAGAATGCATAAAAATTGTCACAACAGTGTAAAAAAAATCTGTAAAGTTACTAAAAGTTTTCTAGGAAACTTTGATTTCTAGAACTTTTATGTAACGACAACAGCAAAAATTCATGTAACAGATACAGATTTACACTGAAAAAAAATCTGTAAGGTTACTATGAATAGTTTAGGAAAATGGGATTCCAAGAATTTTTCATGTAACTGCAACGAAGGTTCCAGGTAAAATTTCAGTAAGATAACTGTCATTTTAGTTAATTCGTTTGTAAAGTTACAGGATTAGTTTTATAGATTTATGTTTTTTCTTGTACAGTGTGCAGATAAAATGTTAGTAGCCGTACAGATTTCGGAAACTTTACAGATAAAATTACGAATTTTTTATTTTTACTTACAGTGTATTTGAATTAAAATGCATTTTTCCAAAATATCCTTTGTCTATGCAAACTTCATGCGTTTGAGTTGATTTGATATGTTTTAAATTTCAAATAACTTTCTAACGAGCCATATGAAAGTTAAAATATTTATCCCTAAAAATCACAAAATATCATAATTTATAAGATTTTTTAAGCATTTTCTGCCAGCTCCTATTTTTTTAAATCTTGAATAGTTAAAAAAAAAGCTTTATGGGAGCTTTTATGGGAGCATATCCCCAAGCTTATAACAAAAATTACAATTTCATAAAAAATTTTCTTTTACATCGTCTTGGATGAAGTTTAATTAAAAACACAAAGTGCTCATATTTAAACAGATATTTCTACCACCGTTTTGCATCATTATGTTTGAAATAGGTTCTGTTATTCCACACATTACGCCTGTAATATATATATATATATATATATATATATATATATATATATTACAATTTTATCATAAATATGAGCTTAATAATTAAAGTTATTCAGACAATATGTTTAAAAAAGGAGACACATGTATTTTTTTCCTTGTATCACTATTTTCCATATCTTAATATTGAAATCAGACTAAATATAAAGTAAAAGATCTGGTTTTAAAATATATTTAAACCGACGATTTAATTAAAATTGAGATACATTGAGATATTTTTCTTATTTTAATATCCTTCATTCTAAAAATTTCAAGAGATGTGACATGATCAAAATATTTTTCTTTTTCCTGTTTACCATTATTTTATCTACATTGTTTATTATTTTTTTTTATCATTTTTAATATTAATTATTGCGGTCTAGTTTTTCTGTCATTGTTTTAGGAGGCACTTACGCACACATATGTATATGTATTCTACATTTAAAATTTATTAGTGATACATATATGTATGCGTAACATTCGCAAAATCGCTAATTTTGGACAAAACAGCGAGAACCCTGCTCATTAGTAAAATCTACATAAAGTTCCGAAACCATATACAGATGAATTGAAATAAACGAAAGAAATTTCACAATAGAGGTAAAAGTCGGATAAGAAATTTAGGATTTTTAGGGTATTTTAAGGGTTTAAATCAGGTTGAGCAGCCAGAAAATGGCGAGTCATGCGATGACGAATCAGTGCGTCTATACGAGTGAGCCCATTAATTTCTTGGCTAAGAAAATTGTATTTCTTACGAATGATTTGTGCTCTAACAATTTTTCTTCCTACAAACCATCTTTAAAGATGTTTTACATGCTACCCTTGAAAAAATATACATAAAGTTACAACATTTTTGGGGGGAAAGAATGATTCCTATACCTTTTAATATAACGGAGACGGTAAAAATCCATGTAAGAAATACACATTTGCACTTTAATCAAAAATTTTGGAAGGATACGAAGCATGTTTTAGAAAACTGGGATGCCTAAAATTTTTATGTAATTGCAACCCGCGAAAAAGATAAAATTTTAGTATGATTACTCTAATTTTAATAGATAATTTAATAAAACTACAGATATCTTTAGCTTTACAAAAACTAATTTTCTCGATTTACATCTTTTGTGTACAGTTTATAGATAAAAGTTTACTAAAAAATTTCTGTAACTTTACATCTGTAGAATTACTTTTTTTTCTTTTTACAGTGTAATTTAATGAAAATAGAACGATCTTTCTGGTAAAGATAATAGTGATTTTCTTGATTTTTAAATTACTGTTTATTTAATAAAGATGCTTAATGAGGACTTAGCAATTTAGCATCTGCTCTTCAAACTCAAGCTTTGAAATATGGAACTATGAATGAAAGAATACAAAATCTCTAATAGAGCTTGATGTGTACGTTGAAGAAAATCTAAAAAAAGCATAAACATATAAGTTATGAAGAGTTAAAATATTTTGTTAACAGTAGATGCATAAAAAAAGTACAAAATAAGACTAGATTGTATTCAAGAATAGTCTGTCGTGCACTCTGAATAACATTTTTCATTAAACTTATGCTTTTGAAAGTTCTTTGTCGAAAACAATTTCACGAACAAATTCAAAATGCAGCCAAAAAGAGAAAACTTTTAATATTTAAGCTTCCTTGAATGCTTGCAGAGTAAAGCAAACAAGAAAAAATAAAGTAAAAAAGGATAGTGAAAGAAAGAAAGTAAAACAAAGACAAAAATTGTAAAGAAGAAAACAATCTCATTTTACAGAATGAAAATAGCAGTAAAGATCAGACTTGATGTCAGTTGCAAAAGTAATCATGAAGAAAAGCGCAGTAGAAACAGAAGCAATAAAGAAATCTTAACCTAAAATATCTACGTTTATACTTTTATCTATTTTGTTTTTAAATCTATAGAAAAATTGAATTAAAGCAAACCGATAATCAAAAGATTCGATAAAAGTGTTGCATTAATCATTTTTAATGTTCATAATGTTTTCTTATTCTTTAGTATAAAGTATATACCAAAATTTTAAATGTTTATGTAAGTATTATTTAATTATAATATAATCAAGATTATGCATCTCAAACTTATTTTTTATTATTATTTAAGTTATTATTAATCAAAAATCTTTGTACATTACATAGTTCAATATCTAGCTATTCTCCTGTAACTTTTGGGCATTTCAAGCCTTTATTGGAAAATTGAAAAATTTATAGAGTTGGAGTAACAGTTTAAGATTATCTGATATGTATAAAACACAGTGGCACATTTTGGACTTTTAACGTCTTCTTGTAGCTATTGTAAATGAGACAAAAATTACACAAATTTGAAAAAAATAATACCTGAAAGCAAAAACGTACATTGTTGTCCTCTGTTACGGATAATAATTCAATTTCTATCAAACAAGTTTATTTTAAATTAAACAGTTCCCTGAGAAAAAATATGGTTCTGGCATATAGAATCTAAGTAATGGCTCTAGAAAAAAAAGTTCCATGTCATCCTTATAAATTTTAGTTCCATTTCTTAAAGAGTTCCAGAGTCTCTTACTAGAATTCAAGTGTGTTTTCCTATATTTCTGCTGTCAAATTTATTTAAAAATCTCTTTTCAAATAGATGCGAACGCAAGAGATTTGATTTAGTAACTAGAATTATAGCTTAAGAAACCATTCCTAAAATCAAGCGATAATTTCTCACTATTGAAACGGTTCAATGTCGTTTCGTCTCCTAGAAAGCAAGAGACTAGAAATGTCAAGTCATTTTGCTTATTCAGCTTAGTTGTTTACCCTACTCGCATAGTTTGGACATCTATATTTCTAGTTTAGAGATTCAAAAAGTGACTAACTATTCATTCCAGGTGAAGGCGGCATATTTTTTTTTCTCCGTGTGCTTAATAAAACATATATTTATTTAATAAAACTCCAAATATTCCCTAAATACGAAAACACTATGGAAATTGTGCCATATTTAGGGACAATAACCCTAAAAATTATATAGTGCAAAAGATTAGACAAGGATCGATTATGCTTCTATATTCAGAAGTATGTACCGAATGTTTGTAATTCATCTGGCATACATTACTTGTGACTTATCCTTTAAACACAAACAATAAATTTTGAATTTTACCTTTTACATAAAATATAATGACAAAAAAAATTAACATTCTGGTAAAAGTATAGACTATTTGTATATTTATAGAAAAATAACTAAAAATTAAAATCGAGTTGCACCCGCATTGTTTGCGGTTAGTGTAAAAATGTAACTTTTCATCGAAGAAACTAAATCCTGCGTCACTTGGGGGTTTATTTTGTACCAAACATAGTCAACAGCAGCTCGAAGCTCATTAAAGAAAATTATAGCAAACATTTGCATAAAAATTACGACATATGAAGTTACAAAGTTTTTCGATTGGGTCCGGATCAGAACTACACACAGGCCAGTTGAGATCAGTAGTATTTTCAGAGTTAAATGAAGTTATGCTTTTGTATACAACATGAATAGACGCATTATCTTGCTAAAATTCATACATTGGATCAGCTAAAATTTCCCCAAATGACTAAACATTAATCTCCAACGTATATACATAATCTTGTGTTGCTTGGCAACCAATGAATAACTCCACAGTTACTCGAGCATTAAAGCAGAGTGAGGACCAAATCCTTAAAAAATCACTTTCTTGTTGGTGGTTTAAGAAAGTCCCAGGCTCTTTACGCAAGTTGTGCCAATAGTATGCCCACCCGTTTGGGCCATTCAAATTCCAATTTTTTTTCATTACTGAAGTATCATAGCGTACCATTTGGATCTATATGACGTATGTTTGCAAGTTCATTGCATTCTCGCCAATTTGTAGCGAGATTATAAAGCTGATTGTTTTATCATTTTCATGTAAATTGATTTACCTGTTTCTTTAATTCATGCACGAATCATGTCCGTCGACACAGAAGGTCCTGACTTACTTTTAATATGATTAGCAATTATTATTTGTGTAAATGTCAATTTCTGGATCCTTTTATCATCTCATTTTCTCATCAAACAAGATCTTCCAGATTATGTTTTGTTTTCAAGGAGTCATCCTTACACCATACTTCATACACAGACCACTTTGGACGATTCAGTGCTGTTGAAATTTCTGCAGCAGTCTTCCCTATCCATTTCAGCTTTCCTACTTCAATTATCTCATCGAACTGAATAATTATAGCTCGCGGTATCTTCACTAACTGACGCTATATCGGTATAATTAAATACTTCAGACATGTGACATCATAACTTGGACATTTGTATTTTTCCATGAACAGTTGGATAAAAATCAAGAAAGTGTCTAAAGTTTTGCAATATGCAAATTTTACTTTTTTCAGTTAAATTAAATATTACCTTATAACCATTATTTTTATTCTGCATTATTTAAAATATATTTAAAAATAAGTATAGGAATTTGTAGAACTCCAGTGTTCGTATTTTTTATTTAAAGGCTAAAAAAACACCAGTGTCTAAACTTTTGCTGAGCATTGTATTATATCCTTTTCCTTAATTTGCGAAATAATAAATTATCGTTTTGTCAAAGAATCTAAATGATTTTTTAAATCCTTGCTTCAATTTACTTAGAAACATCAAGTTGAAGCATAAAAACAGATTTATAGAACCGTTTTTTAAGGCGCTGTTATCTTATTTTCTTTCTTATATGTGAAATATATTTCCTTCGTTTGACAGAAACAACCACTATCTTTTACATGAAGTAAATTCTTTCCATATAGGTTATTCAGAACAAAGACATAGGCTGCGATAAAGTTTAAAAAAGTTCCGTTGATGGAAAGTAACATAGCTGAAGGTCGTATTCAATGCCTTTTATCTGTTCATACCTTTTCGTTTTTTTTAGAAGATGTATATATGACAGAATAAACTATAACAAATTTTTGTGAAGCTAAAAAATAAACGGATACACTAAAATAAGAACAAAAGGAAAAATTTTGGAATTAGGAGAAAATTAGAAACAATGAATGTCAGCTATTTCTATTTTGAGTCATTAAAATATAATAATAATAAAGAAAACGTTAAAGTTAGTTATTCAGTGACCTCCACTGTAACTTATATAAGTGAATGGGTTTTTTTTATTCTTCGGCAATGTTATCTAATATCTTTGAATATTACATTATGGTATTAAATGATATATAGATGAACAACCGATTATCCGTGGAATTGCGTGGCGTAGCTATCGCGAATAAGTCGTAAATTAATTTAAAAGGGAACAAATCAATAATATATGCACTTGAATAGTTTTATCCACAAAATAGGTAACACGAACATACATTTTAACAATTTATATGCACAATAGGTAACATAAATATATTTATTATTTAAGAAATAATAAAATTATTCCCTTTTTAGGTTTTCGTCTTTAAAAAATCAGTTCACATTTTCTTCGTTTTTGATTTCTTCTAATTCTTTCTTTTCCTTTTTTTTTTCTTTCTGCACTGAAATAGATCTTCTTCATCTGTGAAAGAATGGTTTTATAACTATTTTATAGCAAAGTGATGAGTTATCTTCTACCTCTAAGTCCTGTATAAGGACTTCAACATATGCTTAAGGTTATTGTGGGTCATTTTCTTTTGTTTCTTACTACTTTCTTCATAGCTCTGTTCAAAATTCTTAATTAAATTTTCTTCTGCAATTTCTTCATCAAATACACGAAAGAAGCCTGGATCTGATCCTGTATAAATCAGTTTTAATTTACCCTGAATTTTTAATTCAACTATTTTTCTTTTTTTGCGATTTTTTTAAATAAACATTTAGACGGATAATCCGTTAGAGATATTCGAGAGATTACTATATATATATCTATTTTTCCATTGCTTAATATTATCATTTCACATTCAGTGATATTTTTAATAGTCTATAATAAAAGTTTTAATTAATAAATTACGCTTTTCTAATACTGTATAACATTGTTAAATTTACAATACAGTGGGACTGCTTTTAAAAAAAATCCCTATTTAGCAAAGTTCTTGGTTGAAAGTTCCATTTGAACTATATTAACATGCAAATTAATATCCATATTATGAAAAATGTATTCTATATAACGAACTTTATAACACTTTCGACTATATACACTGAAAAAAGAAAAATTGTAACGCTACAGAAGGAAATTAAAAGAAATCTAAAATGTACATGTTTACTAAAATTTTATCAGTACACTTTACAGGAAAAAATGTAAATCTAAAAAATTAGTTCTTGTAAAACTACAGATTTCTCCAGCTTTGCAAAAAAAGGCAAAAATTACAGTGATCTTGCTAAACATTTTCTCGGTAACTTGAGTTGCAATTACATAAAAAGTTCTTCGCATCCCAGTTTCCTAGATCCCAGACTTTTTGATTTTCTGTGCAAATCTATGTATGTTACATGAATTTTTGCTGTTGCCGTTACATAAAAAGTTCTAGGAATCCCAGTATCGTAGAAAACGCTTTACAACTTTGAAGAATTTTTTTTACAGTATACATATACAGCACTCAAAGGGAGACATTACTGTTTTGATGAATTTTAGACAAAGATGCCGAACTTACAAACTTCTGCAACATGAATGAAGATATTGTGACAGCTGAATACTATGCGACGATGTCATATAGCAGTTGGCGATGAAGATAATACTGAAGAAGAAATTGAAAGACCTTCAAGGAAATTTCTAAAGAGGAGATTTTAGTACTCCAAAAAGAAGTTCTAAAATCGTTCGATACAATAACAAGCAGTTTCACGAAATTTTAGTACTTTTTATAGAACAATCTTTCTTTTTTGAGATTAGAGATATAAATACATTTGTAGTGGTAGATATCTATATATATTTACTTCATGCTTCAAATGTAAGATCGGTGTTCCGGTTACCCTTTTTTTCAAAAATGAGGCAACTGGGATATATGTCAAAGGTAAATGGAGCCTGTCGGATTGACCAACATTTATTAATAATATGTTAGAGTTTTTTTTTTACTACAGAAAATTAATTTTTTGATTGTTTCATCATTACAATAAAGACATTATTTACAGACATCGAAATGATATTAAATAATATTTTTCAAATATAAAACATGCAAAATTGGCTTTTTTTCCAAACTATCTAAACCACAAAAATGTTTTTAAAATATTTTATCTCTTACCTATGTGTATCCACAAAATTTGAAAATGAACTTTAAATATCGGTCAGAGAAATTTTATCAAGATAATAAATAGCAAAATCAACATTACCATGCAATATAATCCCCCTTTTCTCTTCGCCTCATAACGCAGGAACACTGTAAAAAAAATCTGTAACCTTAGTAATCTAAATTAACCGAAATCTCTTATGCTTACTAAAATTTTATGTGTACACTGTACAAGAAAATGATGTCATTCTACAAAACTTGTAAGCAAAACTAAAACCATCTGTAACTTTACAAAAGAATTTACTAAAATTTTGGTAACTTTACTAAAATTTTATCTATAATGCTCGTTATGTCACTTAAAAAGTTCTTGGAATACGATTTCCCTAAAAAATTCTTAGTAACCTTAAAATTTGTTTGATTCAAAGTGCAAATCTGTATCTGTTACATGAATTTTTATTGTTGCCGTTACATAAAAAGTTCTTGGAATACAATTCTACTAGAAAAATTTTTGTAATTATCCAAATTTTTTTTTTTACAGTGAACTTTATGCGCGAAATTTCCATTATGAAGTAATACAACGGTTGAATATTTGAACTTCAATAGCGTCTATAAAGACTACTAGGCTATTGGTAAAGAAAGGTGTTTTATGGCTTAAACAATAACACTGTCAATAATTATTCTCCCATTTTAAGATTACAGAATGTTAAAAACTGGAAATATTAAGGATGCTTTAAATGAATTTTTTTACAATAACACATTACTCAATTGTTATGAAAATGATTTTATTTGCTATTTTATGCACTTATACAAACAAATAAATATTTTTTACTTTTTCATTTTTACTATGTTATAAATTTATTTCCTAATTGTCAAGATATCGTAATGTGACATTATTTTAGACGTTATGGCACAATGGTAAGAAAAAAATTCTCAGATATTAAATACTGATTTTTTTCAAAATATTTTATCTCTTATCTATGTGTATCCATAGAATTTGAAAATGAACTTGAAATATCGGCCAGAGAAATTTTATGGAGGTAATAAATAGCAAAATCGACATTACCATGTAATATAACACCCCTTTTTTCTTTGCCTCATAACGCACGAACTTTATGTTCGAAATTTCCATTATGAAAGAATACAACGGTTGAATGTTTGAACTTCAATAGCGTCTATAAAAACGACTAGGCTATTGGTAAAGAAAGGTGTTTCATGGATTAAACAGTAACACTGTTAATAATTATTCTCTCATTTTAAAATTACAGAATGTTAAAAAGTGGAAATATTAAGGATGTTTAAGTGAATTTCCATACAATAACGCATCACTCAATTGTTATGAAACTGACTTTCCATTTTTTAATACAATTACGCACACTAATAAATATTCTTTACTTTTATATTTTTACTATGTAATAAATTTATTTCCTAATTGCCAAGGTAACGTAAAGTGACATTATTTTAGACGGTACAATGATAAGAATTTTTTTTTTCAGATATGAAATATTGAATATTTTATTGATATATTGATATGTCTCTTCAGAGAAATATATGCTATAAACATAACATATTAGAGAATATAAAATATTAGAGATTCTAAAATATTAGAGATCTTCTTCCTATCAATGGAGGATAATTTGTTCCTGCACATAAGTGTAAAAAATAGGACAGAAGAACTTTTTAATAAAAATTTTTAATACACTGTATTTTCAAACGTACATTTTCTTTTTTGCTGTCAGTCACTTAAGTCATCCTGTAAAAGCATGTTTTCTGTGATTTTTAGTCCAATTTATCTATTCATATATATCTTTTTCTTAAACAATTATCAAAAAGAATGTACTTGAGTGTAAAATCAAAAAGAAATCGGTAAAACGCGCAGTATTTTTCAATTTCTTGTTTTTAACTGAATGATTAAATTTTCGTGAATTTCCACGAAATTCGAGGAAAAACGCCTAATATAAACACAAGTCCTCAACGAAATATAATACCATGCAATATGTTAAAATTATTATAAATAACATATAATATAGGCTATGGTGATATAAGAGAGATAGTTGTAATTACACTTGAAACTAAAACGTGATTTTTGAATCAGGAGCATCAGCCATTAGAAAGGCAGATTATAATTTTTCATTATAATATTTCCGTGATCATTTGTATTTCATTTTTTTATTTTATAAAAAGAACGCAAGATAATGCATCAGGAATAGTTTATAAAAAACTTTTAAATACTATAAGAATATTATTAGCATTATTATTATTTTATAAAAAAAAGAAAAAGAAAAGATGCCTTGAAAATACAGTGAATATGAAGTAAAATACAGGAATATACTGTGGCAATTTTCAAAGTATCAGATCTATTTAAATTTATTTTAAATCTTCTTAATATCACATACTTATAATTTACAACTATTATACTGACGAATATTTGATAGGACCAAATCTTAAGGCAAAATGATATTTAAAAAAAGGGTTTAAAAAAGAATTGTAACTTCTTCAATTTACAAGATATCAAATCCATATACATGTGTTATAAATCTTCTTAATATTATCTAACAATTTTATTTTTACAAGTTTTTTTATGGGTCAACACGCACAGCAAAGGCGAATTAAAATTATAAAGCGGGTAAATAAAAAATATCGTATTAACTGATAAACTTTCTGATTCTCATAGAAAAAAAAGTCGAAATCGGCCAGATTAAATTTTTAAATTGGTTTTCTTCTAATATTGACATAGTTATAGTTGATGGGATTAGAAAGTGATCCCTTAACATATGTGAGGATCCGGTTCGCAACTGTCAATAATGGCGATAAAGTTCTTAACATCTAAAGAAAAATAAATTCCATTCATTTTATATTATCTAATAACAATACATGTACTCTCATAGAATTATGCTTGTATAAATATGTTTAAAAAATTAAATAATGCGAAATTTTTCACAGAGTATAGAAAAAACTTTTTTGACTAATTTATTAATTCAAGCGTATTTATTAAATATTCATATAACATTACATGGAAAACAGAAGCAATTTTTTAAAGCTATGCAAAGCAATTCTCATTTACCTTTTTTAACAGTTTTTCTAATAAGTAATTTCTTCTTCATTCTGAAATATCTTTACAAAAATCCTTTTTGCTTCAATGACGAACAAAAACATTTAATTAGGCCATTAGTAAGTTACTAGCGATCCAAATATCTAATCTTAAAAAAGTAGCTATTTTTTCTAAACACAAACTTTATTTAAGAAAGAAGAGAAAATAAATTTTTAAACATGCCTACTTAGAACATTTTTTAGCATTTTTTTTTTTTTTTGCTTGTAAAAATACGTACTTTAATTTTAAAACTATACTGTGTACGTTAACTTTCTCTTTTTTGATAACTCATTTTTATTTATTTATTTTTTTCAAAGATTTTCAGAGTAATGTGTATTATTTCCCCTTTAAATAGAAATATACAGTGTTTGTTTATAACTCTGGAGTTTTAACTCTTTTGCATGTGATGTTTTTCATAAAAAGGAGGTATACAAATAGGTAAAAAAAAGACGTAAAAACATGACATTTGGCATACTTATTGAAATATGTGTAGAACATTAATGTTGAAGATGTTTTTATGCCGAACATATATAGTAAACACTGTTTAACATTAAAATAATGAGGGTAATCTATTTATTAAGTAGTATATGATAAAAAAGTGCATAAAATTATAAAGTCTGTTGCATGTAACGTACTTGACTAGTTTATAGTCTGCGGTACCTAGTCTTTTTATTTATATATTTATTTATCTATTTTGTACATTTTTACTCAAAATATCATAATAATAATACGGATTACATTCGTAGTTAGAAATTATATTTATCTACAACTGAAAATATACATTTAATATGAAGCGGATCTATCGAATATACTTTTCATAATTATGTGTGCAACGCATGTATATCATTGAAAGTCCTGAGTATAGTATGCGTTAATTGAATGAAATTCGAATGACATATCCTTAGAATTACTTAAAAGAATACGTAAACAAGAATTCGTAAATTTTTTTCTAATAAAGAGGTTTTTTTTGAAGAAATAATTTTTACACATACAAAATTCTTTTTCCTTTTCAGTTAAAATAGAGCAATACTGAGCTACTTGTTGTTTATCCATTTTCTTAAAAGTTAAAAAACAAACTGTATTCATGAAAAAAGTGCGATGTTTGAAGACAAGATTTCTAAACTGGATTTTTTATTAGCAGCTGTTTAAACACAACATACAAAAAAAAAATAGATTCAAATAATATTTTAACTGCCTGCTGTTTATTAGTTACAGATTTTCTTTCCTTTATCTATACATTTTAACGTATTTCCAAAGACATTTTAAAGCAATAGGTGTTAGTACCTCATAAGTGCAACTTCTTTTTAGATGACATATATAAAAAATGTATCTTTCAAAAACAACATTTATGACGACATTGTGTTAAAAATTAAATAAATTATGAAAAAGAAAGATAAATTGCATTTTATATTCCGACAGTAATCAGGTTTTTTAAATCAGTTTCGAATTTACATTTTATGATTTTCATAGTAATTATTTTATTAGCAAGATTAATTTAGCAAAAGAAAATAGTTATTCAAAAGACTTTATCGTTATTTAAAGTAAATAAATTTAATTACAGAGTAAATGTTGAACTCCTTTAATATATCTTGACATTTTTGATGCGAACGTTTTTTGTGGCTTATAGAAACTAAATGTTATTTTAATTTATTACAATTAGTTTTTAAGATGTCGTTCAACTAAACTAACGTTAAACATTTCTTTTATATATATATATATATATATAAATTGGCATTTAGTCAAAGGCAAAGAACTCCATTAAACTTAATTATAAATCTTGTCATAATATTTTTGATGGTTCAAGCATGTGTTGAGCTTAAATCAATTAATCTGCAATCGTTTTTATCTTTTACTTGAGTTGTAAGTACATTTGCTATTCATTCGAGAATATAAATGAAATAAAGGTACAAAATTCGAATATTAAAAATAATTAATAAGACATTATTTTATTTAACTAGTGAAGTATGATAACGTAATTAATAAAGTATTCAAATTATTTTTATTATAGAAGATTACTCGTGTAAAATGTTAATAATTCATTAATTACATTAATTTTTAAGCAGAAAATATTAGAAAACATGCTATATACTTTTAACAATAAGTAAGGGAAATGATAAATTTATGGTACACTCAAATATTTCAAACATATTAGTAGCACAGGAGATTTAATCAGATAATATTTAGTTTCTATATTATAGAAGAATTTTAATCATGCAATCAATGCTACACATTGATTATTTAACTTTGTGGGTCCAAGTAATGTGTTAATTACGGAGCATATGAGAAAAATTAACAAAATTTTGGCGGATTTGTATTGAAAATTTTTGGACTTATTAATAAAAATAACGATTCTTATTAAATCTGCTGTCAGGTTCACACTGAAATGTCTCATTCATTCTCAGAATGAAAGGCGTTAGCTATAGAAAACATAGTCCTTTTATTTATCCAAATCTCGTACAGCGAATCTTGATTCCTCGACAATTAATTCTATAAAAATATCGTTGAAAATAAACATCTTCTCCTCCCAACGTAATATAATTTGCACAATACTATCAAAATGACTTGAAGATGACGTAAGAAATGAAATGACTTACACAATTTTTTAACAGGATGGCCAAGCTTATACAGCTGATCTGCAATTTGAATCTGATTGTAAATAAATCTGTCTTTTCATCTGTTATGACTTATGTTTACAGGACATAAACTCAGAAAACATGAAGTTATGCCGGGATCTATCAGACTCGAAATGTTTCGTTAATGTGTCGCATACATGTTTGAGAACATCCTTTTTTTCTATGATTTTTCTAAAATCCTTTTCTAATTCAAGTAGTTAATTGTTAATGATATGCATTTCCAAGGATGAAAATCTTTCACATCTTTTGCTGTAATTTCCATGTCGACATCAATTTTAGATTTTTTCTACTTCAGTGACAATATCAAAATCATTCTTATCCAAAAGGTGATATTTCATATCTATTAGCCAATATGAATAATTTGAAGCTCCGAGTTTGTCGATTTTTATCTGTAACCTCGCCATCATCGATGAATTTTATAAAACCCCCTATGCACCCCCTTTTATAAAAACCCCTAAAACACACAAATGTCTTTGAGATGGGACAAATGTGCCTTATTTATGACTTTTTTTCAAATTCAATTTGCCTATATTCTTCAGGTATGGCATTGGCTGCACATAACATCCTATCATAGCTGGTATCAATACAAGTATAATACACACTTGTACTGATATAAGCAGAGTTATATAAACATGCTTTGGAAGATATCTGCAAACGGTGTGTTGAATTTTGAGACTTCAAAAAGTCAAGAATTGACGACGAGAGTTTCTTTATTTAAATTTCATTTCAATTAAGGTAAAGTTCTTTTAAATACTTTTATAATAGTTTTCAATTAACTAAAACTCAGTGCAAATTTTGTTTAAAATGACTAGGTGAATCATTAAAATGTTTTCTTAAAAAAGGATTAAACTTCATTACACCAAGAGCTTTACAAAACAATTTAAATTTTAATTATAAGTAAAATCGTTCAGTCAAAGCATCATAAAAGAACTCAAACTAAATGTTTTATTGTAATTTACAATCAAAACTAATAAGAATTAAAATCTTAACGATAACTTTAAAGAAAATGAAATGAGGCAGCCATAATTTTGTTCATCGAAATGAATTTATACGTTCAGAATTTGAATTGGACGAGTCCCCTTATGAAAAAGGTTAGATCTAAGATTAGCTGATTGCGGAGAAGTTAACGCCATCTATAGAAGTGCAGATGCTTCATATCGTTACTTTTAAATAAATTTATATTTTAGAAAAACCTCAACATTATATTCAGAGTAGCAAGAATGTTAGTTTTAAGATGAAGAAGTCTTTTAAGCATTAAAGTACAGAGAGAAAAGCTATTAAATTCATGTAAGTTTATGTAAGGTTTAAAATTCAAAATAGACATAAGTGACAAGTAAAACCAACTGATTAGTTAACAAACATAATATGTAGAATACTTATGAATTTATTGGTGAAATACAGCATTGCACAAAATAACTGAAAAACATTTTCGGCTATAGACGGTATTTTCAAAATTCTGCTTTTGAAATACTTTATACGCTTTCTATAGAGCGATTACTTGGCTATCTTATTTGCCTTATTGGCAAATACCGCCTAAAACTGAAAATTTAATTCATTTGTATTGTGCAGCGCTGCATTTATTCTATAAATTCTTAAGTATTTTACATAGTATTTACAAATGTAAATTCGTAACAAATATACAATAAGATATAAAAACACCGTCCGCAATTTTTAGAAACAGGCTGGAAAAAATTCCTGAATTATTTTGTACATCGCTTCTGTGTATATCATAGAGATTTTTATAAACGCTATGTATTCATCTAAGCTCAAACCAATTATCTGGCCTCCCCACCTGGCTGAATCTGAATCTGTATTCATCTAAATTTATATTGAGACGAAAGACTTTTCAGAAATAGCATCTGTAAATGATCATTTATTCAGTTCTCTATGTGGTCTATGTGGTCTGTGAATTTATTTACGTTCGACAAACATCTCTGAGAGTATATCAGTATAGTTCTCTTCAAAAATATCTAACTCACTTAGCCACCTAACTTATCAATATTTTTGAAACACTTTCATATAATGCCTATTTTTCCCAAAGTTCCTCCCACTACCTATCAATGTCTATTTTTTACTATATATTTTAATTTTTATCGCCGTTTTTTTTCAAAACAGAAATGTTTGCCTAATTGAATCAGAAAAATGCTCGGATTAAATAATACAAAATTTTCAATAAAATTTACTTATGAGAATAATAAATTATGCTTGGCAAAAACACGTTGTTTGTATGACGTACGGCTAAATCAGGGAAGTGTTAGAAAAGCATCTTTAACACTAGAACTACTGCTGTTACATGTATACCTAGTTTTACCGAACCTGTCAAATTGACGGATTTTCAATCATGGCTTTCATTATAACTTCTGACTTAGTTTGTGTAAATAAAAGAATATAATTTAACAAAAATAACATTTAATGTAATATTTCATAAATTATTAATTAAAAAAAACTGTTTCTATTTGCATTGAAAAGCATAGAACTTTTGATATGTATGAAATAACTATGATGCATATATTTTACAAGTACATGTTATCTTAGATGAACCCTTGCCACAAATACATTTGTTGCTTATATTGCAGGTATAAATCGTTGCACAGTTGAATTTGGCAAGATTTGAGTTCATAAAGGTACTTGTTTTCGTTTTTTAAAGTAATATCCATCGCTTTCTGCTCTTGTTTTTGGGAGGAGGCTTCTTTTCTGCAACACCTACATTCACTGGAGAGTTCTTCAGATAATTGATATAAAAATTATTTTCTTTTTATATATAATATTGACTGCTGAGAAATCTAAATACTATAAAAAACCTGCAAAGGCCATCTACGTAACCCTGCTTTTATGACATATTTTCTGGCCATTTGACCAACTACATGTAGATGCAGTTGGTCAAACTTGTGTCATAGTAAAACGACGCAGTTGCAGGAATTCGTTTTCGATAAGAAGCAGTTTTTATAGATTTATATTTTGTATTAAGAAATAGTTCTTTTTTTTTACAAGGCAGAATTTTGAAAATTATTATAACAATATTATTTTATTTGTGGAGTTTTGTGAAGAAACTATTCATGTTATATTTCTAACTTTAACGATTTTTGGCAATTCTCTTTATTTGCTCGCATAATTTTGATAACTTTTTTTCTTTTGGCCAGTAACTTCTTTGCGATTTGTATACTTTTAAAAAATATATCTTTTATTCTGTTTATCCCACAATTTACATAGTTTTTTTACAAGATTCAAAACTAGTAATTCATACATTGGTGTTCTTGATGGTGTATGTTAATCTTTGTCTAAATAGGGAAAGCCATTTATTAAATATTTACTATAACATGTACAGCTAATAAAAATTTAATTCTGAATTTGTCCAGTTTATTGACCATATATTGCATAAATCTACATCTTGTCTTTGTGCAAAATCTTATCTTTGTGTTTATCTGTGCTTATATTCTTATCTTGTTTGTAGCAAGCTTGGTTGTTATCCATAGAGGACTTCCAAATTTCAGAAGGTAATTCAAAGTTGTCAGTTCGTAAGCTAACATTCCTCTCGCTTTTTTTTTCTTTTTTGTCAAAAGAATTAATCTCCTAATTTCTGAAAATGTGTTTCTACTCATAGTTTCGTGAAAGAAAGAAAGTCCCATTTTTTTACCACAAATATTATAATTTCGAATTTCTAGCTTTGTGGCTCCTAAAGTATATACGTAAGCTACAAACGCATATAATTATTCAATAGTTGTATTCCAATCATCCTTCTGTAAAGCATTTTTGTTCTGGAACTCAGTGGAAGTTTTTATGCGATTCATCATTGGATTGTCAATAATGAGTCTAAATGCACTGAAAACATCACCAAGCGAAATGTTTCGCTTCGCATTACCGATTTGGTCTGAAATATACTAGAATATAGTTTGTGGGAGTCTACCAACACAATTATTGCCTAATTCTTTGTTTTCAGTACCGTCTAGAAAAAAAGTCTTTCTTCTGCCTTTTTTCAGTTTCTGTTTGGCTATCTGATCCAGTATATGGGCTTAATCGTAATCTCTTTCTCTGCTAATGGATCTTTTGGGGAATTTCACCTTCACTCCCCGAATCTCCACTTTAATTTTAATCTTTTTTAATTTCTTCAATATCGTGTCCTTCAATTTCATCTTCAGCTTCTTCAGAGTCTAAAAAATTCAGTTTATTTTTCACGTGAAATATGTCCAAAGTATTATTACTTGAATTAGTATGCGAACAGTCTCTATTTGTACTAGTGAATTCTTTGAATTCTTCGAATAAATGTTTTCTTCCTGGAAATAGTTTTAACGTTGACCAGATTTTAAAATAAATAAATTTTACTTTTTTGTATAAAAATATGTTCATACTATTTATCGATATTATAATTTTCCCAGATTACACTTTCACTAAGAACTTTATTACGTTAGAAATGCAACTGATAACGATTACGCCCTAATTAGATTTACCAATTACAGTTGTACCAAATTTGATAGAAAACTGGAGCGAACTGCGTATTGGTGAAAAGTGCTAGTCCATGTCAAAAATGAGGAAGACCATCCCATTTCGGGATGAGTTTATTAATTGCCAATGCCGTCATTTTGACGGGTCTTGGTATAAATAGGTCATACTGACTATGGAAGTTAAAGTAGGTGAGTAGAAATTGAAACTGACTATTTAAATATTCTTATATTTCATTAAAAGTTGTGTCATACAATTCTAGTTCAATACAGAAATAATATCCAATTTTTAAGCATGAAATTTGAAAAAGCGTTAAAATGATGGCATTGGTAGTTCTAGTGTTAAGCAATTCATGCTCATATTTAGTGACACTTAATTGTTCTTTGTGTGGTCCTATAGTATTTGATCTATGGCATTTATAAGTACCCATAATAAGCAAAATTTAGTTAAACTTGAAAACGCATATCATAACAAAAATGTACTTTTAACAATTGGGATTAATAGATGGATACAATTCTATACCTGAAATATTTTGCGCGATTCTGTAAATTATCGGATCTGCTTTATCTGCATAGTGCAACGTATTCTGCAGAAAGAACATTGCTGTCAGTAATGTATATCATTTTCATTATAGCTTAAAAGATGTAACAAATAAATATAGTAGTTTAATAACAATTAAATATAATATTATATTTTAATTGTGTAATAATTAAAATATTCTGCATACAGCTTATCTCCGTACACTATTACCTAATTGAAGAATTACTTTGGTGTGGCCTTGTCAACGAGTATGCTTTACACAAGTTTTCTAAAACATGTTTTAGTGCATTTAATAACTGTACATTAATTTTATTATGTTTAAACTGTAGTAACAGCATTAAAAGATTCTTCAACGTCTTTCTCTCTCTGACCATAATGTAACGGAATACTTTTTGCTGTACCTGCAAATGAATTATAAATTCATTTTCAATAGGGATCAAGCTACACTAAATGTAAATAACATATTAAAATTAGAGAGCAAATCAATGTACATTAGAGCACGGACAGATAAACGGAAATCACAAGCACATTTCAACGGTTTAGGAAAATATTAAAAAATGGATTATTTTCCATTAGACTAATTCATCATAAATTATTTTGCAATAAGCCCAAAAATATCAAGCTGATTGAGAAAAAAACTCCTTTTCCAATTAGTCTAAATCTACTTAGGTTTTTTGAAATAAGCCTGGAAAATATCAGCATGATTGGTTAAACGAAAATAATTCTCCAATTAGTCAAAATCATTGCAAATAGGCTAGGCTCTTTGCGAAGAGTAGGATATCGTAATTAGCCTACGATTTATACACACCCACACGCACACATATATATACACATACCGTGCCTGCCTGACTAAAAAGTACCGAAATACATATACCTCTGTAGAAAATTTCCTTTATGTAATTTCCGCTAAAAAAGGAGATTAGTTTGTTAATTCTTTTATGTAGCCCTGTATAGGAGTTGTGGAATTTATATATAACGAGCAATATGTAATACATTAATTGAGTTTTGAAGCGCACACTAAATTTTAAAATACACTTCTAATAATTAGTACTTAAACACTGTATTACAACCGATTTCTTTTGTGTGCTAATGAACTACAAATGCTATGAATTCCCTATTTTATTATAATCATGTTGTAATGAAATTCAGTGATTTACATCAATCTCATGGTATTTCAATTAGCTTAATCTCATTGAAACATTCTGCGAACAATTTTTCCACACATGTCATATCCCAATTAAATTCTTTTGAGTGTCCCTGTAAATGGACTATTTATCCTTTATGTTTTTCATATACATTCATTCATACATACTTTACTGAACCTAAATAACGTTTATCAATTGCATGAGAATCCGAGTCCATATATAGCAGTAAGAGCGTGGACAGGCGTATACAGGGTGAATCATAAATATCGAAACAGTAGGCTATCCTCTTAAATATTGCCTGTAGACCCATACTTCCAATTGCAAAGTTTCATAAAAAAAGGTGAATTTCATGATAAGATAAATTGCAACTCCATGGGGGGTATATTTTAAAAATTACGAAAATTAAATTTTTATACGGCCCCCAGAGGATAAAACTTCCAATTAGAAAATTTTTCCTTATCCATTCCTGAACTGAACAAAAAAAATTCATCTCGATATCTACAAATCCCCGAAAGAAATTAAAATTCAAAATTTTCGAAAATTCGTGACTTACACCACTTAAGCATACCTCTGAGCGCAGCGATATCAGTTCATTTGAAATACAATTTAGGGATCGACCATAAATTTACGCATTATTAAATGTCGATCAAAGCCAATGTTTTAACTTTTAGATATAAAATAAAAGCGTATAGGTTTTTGCTTTAAACTTCCTTAAAATATGCTAGATGTCTGCAATATCTCGATCTTGGCGCCAGCCTCATAAATGGCACGACCCAGTGGCCGGACCTTCTTATTAAATACTTATTAAAAGTGTTATTAAATTAAGTGATATTAATTAAACTCTCATTACAAGTGTCTTAACAATTTATTGCCGCAGGCAGTAAGTTTAGTAAAAATAGTAATAGCGATAATGATACTTCTATTAACGAAATCATTGTAGATATATTTTAATAAATTACACAGAAATATTTTCCAAAATCTACTTTTTACATTTCAGCTTTAAATTTATGATGGTTTTAAACCTATTTGTACTTTTTTCTAGCTTTACAAGAAGAAAGTATTGGATTCATGAAAATTTTGAATTAGGGTTTTCGACGGATTCACACATGTTAGAGCTCAGAGATACCGAAAAACATGTTTTTTACAAAATGTCTGTCTGTGAGTCACTGTCCTGTATCTCTATATAAAACATAAATTTTGTGAGCGCTCTATCTCAATAGTTAATCCACGGAATTTAATAAAAAAATATATTTACTTAGTCATTGATGTAAATTAGTGCTGATTAGTTTTTGGTGTGAGTCGCTTAACAGGTGGTCATATTGTACAGGCTTTTGTGCGATTTCCGCAATAGTTGCATCTCCAGAATTATGCGCCTAGTGTCGCCTGTAATTAGAAGCTCATATTATGCATCGTGCAATAGCAATTTTAACAAGCAAATGTAAAGTTGATAGGGCCAAAACAATGAAAAAAATCCCTGTCGGCTTGGCCTATAGGCGGAGGTAGATTTCGAATACTGCTGATTTCAACAACAAAAAATAATATATGATTAGAGATAAATCCAGTTTAACAATTTTCTTTGGCCGCTTTTGAAATTTTTGAAATTTATTTTTATGTAAGAACTGGTTCTTATCAAAATCATCTAAAGCGAAATTCGGCTCAAATACCCATTTTGACAATATATTTTGAAATGTATTCTCACTTTATTTTTGAAAAATCGACCAATACGCAAATTATATAGTTTCTAAATAACAAAAAACTGTCAATTGAATGCTTTTGAGAGCAAAATCGAATTTAAAAATGAGTCATAAAATAACCAATTTGTTATTTGAATACATCCTCAATTCTTAAATAATGATCGCTTTGTGACATTTTGTGCGAAGTGCTCAATTTGACAGCTTTAAAATAATGTATATTTAACCTTTATCAAAAAGCTGACCAATACGGTATATTACACAGTTCCTAAATAATAAAAAACTGTCAATTGAATGCGTTTGAGAGAAAAATTGAATTTAAAAATGAGTCATAAAATAACCAGTTTGTTATTTGAATACATCCTCAATTCTTTAATCATGATGGCTTTGAGAAATTTTGTGATAAGTGCCCCTTTTGGCAGCCTTTTTTGAAATATATTCTGCCTTTATCAAAAAACTGGCCAATCCGTCACATTATGTAGTTCCTATTTAAGAGGACCTGTAAATTGGATGTGCTTGAGAAAAAAAATGGATTTAAAAATGAGTCAGAAAAAATGCAATTTGTTAGACTTCCTCAATTTTTCAATCACTATCACTTTGGGAAATTCTGTTCAAAATATCATTTTTAGCAGTCTTTTTTGAAAAATATTCTGCCTTTATCAAAAAACTGATTAATATGTCACATTATACAGCTCCTAAATAGGGGATCTGCCATTTGGATGCGTTTAAAATCAAAAGTGAATTTAAAAATGATTCAGAATATAAGCAGTTAGGATTTGAGTTTTTTTCTCCAACTCCTATTATTGTTTAATTTATTTTTGCTATAAGAAATGGTCCTATGAAAAACTTGTTAGTATAAAAATTATAGATATTATTGAGAAGATGTAAAATAAATTTAATTAGATTTGATTGCTTAAGAATTGACTAAGATATGGATTTTTTTTCTTTTTTCATCCCCCTTTTTCTTTTCGTTTTTAATATTTTTTTCATCGGTAAAAGTTGTTCCTATCAAAAACTTGTAAATACAAAAGTTTTAGATAATTTTAAGAAAATTTATAAAATATTTAGTTGGATTTGATAGCTAATAAATTGACGAAGTTATTTTTTTTCTTCCAAAAACCCTGTTTTTTTCGCCCCTTGAGACCATTGTTAACTTTATCAAAAATCTGTCATGCATAAACTAGGCCCACTTTTTAGAAGTAATATAAACTTTATCGCGTTTTTTCTGATTTCACAAAAACCCTCCTAATTTCCACCCCCTTGGTCCGATTTCGTATATTAACGATCTTTACCGAGATTTTATGCCCATTGATTTTATATAAAAGTTGGAAGAAGATCTGAGCATAATTATGGATGCTATCGTGTCCAGAAGAAAGTGATATACACCGATAGAGAGATAGATAGATAGATAGATGGATACATAAACTTTTTTACTAATCGTAGTTTTGAGGTCTAGGGGTCGTGATCGGTGTAGATCTGCAAAATTTTTTCAGAAATTCCAACATGGGAGCGATCGCAATAGGTAGTATTTCATACGAAATCTACCTAAAAATTGAAATCGATGTGATAAAAAAATGAGGTTTAAATCAACTGACGCAATTAAACAGTAATTAAAGAAGGTGAGAATATCAAAACTTAAAGAAAATTTGAAATTGATCTATACAGGACAGAGTTAATCACTTGGAAACTTTTAAAAAGCATTTAAACTTTAGGAGCCCATCTTTGTTTAAAACTAAATGCACTTTTCTGCATCAAATGTTTTTTTTTTTTCAATATTTCTCATTTTTAAACTGACATAAGTCAATAACTGTCGGTTACGGTAATAGTCCAGCAAGTTCAATAGATTTTTAACATCTCAAATTAAAAAAAAGTGCCCAACGCGCCGAAAGAAGTTTTTACCTCAGAAAATTTACTTTTAAAAATATGATTTGTATGCAAAAAATTGCATCTGTTTCCATATTGCTATTTTAAATAATTTTATTTAAAAAATAAGTAAATATTATTTAAAATGCTGAACCAAAATTAAAAACTAGACATTTTTATTTAATCAATAGAAACAAATTTAACGCGATAAACAATGTTTTGAGTTATAACAATTTTAATTTACTCTAAATTGTTTGAAAAAAAAATTATTAAGAAGTCTTTTGATGTTATAATGCTTACAAATTATGTTGTTAACCAACACAAAACATTCAAAATTCAAACTCTATAAATAAATAAATAAAATAAATATTTCCTGGACATATTACAGCAACATTGATTCTTCAATTAAACGCATTTCAATTTGTGTCTGATCCCTTGAAACCTCACGATTTATTAAAATTCTCATAACTCTCTTAGTTTTGAAGATATCGAGATGAATTTTTTTTGTTCAATTCAGGAATGGATAAGGAAAATTTTTCTAATTGGAAGTTTTATCCTCTGGGGGCCGTATAAAAATTTAATTTTCATAATTTTTAAAATAAATCCCCCATGGAGTTTCAACTTATCTTATCAAAAAATTCACGTTTTTTATGAAAGTTTGCAATTGGAAGTATGGGTTTAGGGGCAAAATTTAAGGAGATAGCCTATTGTTTCGATATTTACGACTCACCCTGTATACAGACAGACTAACTGAATGCAAAAGTACATTTCAGCTTCATTGGAGCCTGTTAAAAAGATAACATTTGAAGAAATCCCTTATAATACCCTACATTTAGAAGACTACTAAATTTTGGTTACTAAATAGTAGTTTCAACTCCTGTTTTTTCTGAATGTTCCATGTATTTGGCTGAACGTTCTATATAAGTCGCTCTAAATAGATTGCTGCCAAATTATCAAGTATTTTTTTTGGAATATTTCACGCATGAAAAGTTAAAAATTACTTCATACAAATTATCATATATTACCACATATTCATGCTTTAATTGCAGAATAAACTATTTCTTTTGTTCATTTTAAAATTTTTGGAGAGTGGTGTTAATTAGGGCTGAAAAATGAATATTTTATAAACAAACAAATTTGAACGCTTAACAGAAAATTACCCACATAGTCATTTGCTATAGTTAACAGGCTATTTTGATCATTTTTGTTCACATGGGAAATCACAAACGCTAATTTGCTATTTAATTTATTGCTGTTCCCCCATTTGTCCCCGTCCTTAAATTTTTACTGAAAAATATGAAATCAAAAATGTGCTTTACATCCTCGAAGTTTAGCAACAATCTGTCCAGAATTTTTACAAATACATTTAACAAACTGTGTGCAATCGAAAATATTCGGTTACTGTTCTTTAACTTTCAGTGGAATACAGATCAAAGGAACGTAAATTATCATAAGCCATTTCAACCAGTGTTAAATTCAGACATTTAACTCCGGGGGGATTTCTGTGGTTCCGGGTGTGGGGAGGGGGGGTTGAATTTTTTCAACATTAAAAAGGCATAAAATCTCAAATCTTCTGGAGGGTAATATCCTTTATGTGTCATCCCCTATTCAACAGTGATTTCAACCATAATCACGTTTAATAAAATTAGTTTATTTTCCATTCGGATTTTAAAATGCGAAAAATGTATCAATGAAAACATGTATCCACATGCTACAGGAAGAGTAAACATATTGCAATAAGGTATGTTTTATATTCTTCTTTACTTCCATGTTACAAAATATTCTTGAATTTAAGAACTTGCAGGAAGATGCTGAGTTTTATGCTTCTCTGTGTTTTATCAGGTTTTGTTTCCTTCCCTCCAGATACTAAAAAACTAAACAAAAGCTTTCGTTCTTTAGATGCCTTCAAGGTATTTTATCTTCTCTCAATGAAAGAAATTCCCCCTTCTCTTTGATGTACTTTTTTATATCACTCTCTTCTTTCCTTTTTTATTGGAATAACGTTTCGGAGTTACGTAATTTCCATGAATCTACATGGGGACTCATTTTGCTTCGTTTAAAAATATTTTATCCTCAATATTCCCATTCATGCTTTACGGCTGTTTGATAAATAATAATTATAATATTATAATTATAAAATTATAATTTTTATTAACAATATTATAAAATATTATTATATTGAATTATAATATTATATAATGTAATCTTACCTTTTTTGACACATATTGTATCACCATCCTAGATTACCATAAGAAAATAAAATTGCAAATATCATGAGTTCTGCATGTTGTGAAGTTTCATTGATAGTAGTGGTCTCAATGGCCGTCTTGAATAAACTTTAAGATCGAAACATAGAATGCTATTAACTTTTGATTTAATAATGAAAGCAACTTCAGAAGTTGTTGATTTTTGTGTCTTCGCTTGTCATCAATTTTTTAAGTTATAAAGTTTGAAACATATTCTTGGCCGTCAATTCTGGATAATTCATGCAACATTATATAATTTTTAGCATATGATTTATTTTCGTGAGAAATTCATATAAATATATTGCATATAAATACTTAGTATTTTGTAAATCGTTAGTATTTGTACTCAAAAATAATGTAAATTATGAGATTAAGCTTTATTCATAAGTTTATTATAGTTTTTCTTGCATTAAAATGTCTCAATTTGTTGATTTTGTGCAAACAAATAATCCCATTGATTTCCATTGGATGTCTACGGGAACTTGACGAAATATTAGAGATATCGAGCAGTTGGCGACATTTGGCGACAGAGCAGTACGTACGCAGCGGTATCTACGCAGATTTTCATTATCCTTTTTCTAAATCGTTAGTTTTTTTATGTATAAAGATTTTCCCCATGATTAGACCGATAAAAAGATTTCAAATATTTTTTTTTTCATTGAAATAGAAAAAATCGTGCAGTGAAGTGTTAAAAAATTATCCAAAAAATCTAATTAAATATGTCGTGTAAATGTTTTTAAATTTAAATTATTTGGCAAGATTATTATATGGGATATGACGTAACTTCTTCCTTTACAAGTTTTAACTTGCATTAATGCCTTTATTATTTTAATATTTTCTTTCTATTTTAAAATCTACGTGTAAATAAGTTTTAATGACGTAATTACAATATTTTCTTATTTTAAATATGGAATTAATTAATTCTGTAGTGTAAGTTTTTTTGTTTATAACAACTAAGTGTAAATATTTTTTTTTATTTGAATGAATGTTTTTGTTTGTGCGGTTTTTACAAATTGGCAACAGCTTAAAATAATAACCTTTTCTAAAATATGTAAAACATATCTTTTGAAAAGCTGAAAATTTGTATTTAAACTAGAAATTAAACAAATCAAATTTACAAAATGCATTATACACAGCGGGGAGTTATAATGTATAAAATGATCGAAAAATTGTTAAATTCCCGTGTATGGTTTTTGCTCCTATGAAACGTTTTTGATGAAAAGACTTTGATCAAATTCAACATTAAATATCTTACAATAATTATTTGATTTAGAAATTGTTTACATCAGGGTTTTTATCAAACATTTCTATCTAATACAACTTATTTTTTATATTATTGTAGGCTGTAGTTTTCATAATATTAAAGAAGGAAGACTCTCGCTCTCAAAAATCTCAATGTCATCGGCAGTCGTAAGTTGCCTTTTTTAAGGCTAGAGATTTAATAATAATTTTATTTATTTTGTTCGAGATAGTAATTTTCTAATTGAATAAGTATGAGCACAAATTATTTAAATTCTGATATCTTATTACAAAATTACATTTTCAGATAAAAAAGAAAAAAATATATAAATAAGATTAATAAAGCCCATATGCTTGCTATAAATATAAACTATTTTAATGTGAATAAATATTAATATATACTTTATAGACCTTATAATTTAATTGATTACTTAGAACTACTAAATTCTAAAAAAATATTCATGCATAGTTAAATTAAATGTATGACTTACCATAAATATTTTCATTATTTTCAACAACAACAATAATAATAATAATAAAGAAAAACAGTTTTTGCCTTACACTGAATTATTTTAATTAAAAATAATATAAATTTTAATCATATTAACTTAATCATCAATGCTGCAAAATAATCATTTTCATACGCACACGCATATATATGCATTATATATTGATAAGTTATACTTCATGAAATCCAAACTGCGATAAAAGTAAATAACAAAACGGGACTAAAATATCTAACAGCAAAATCTTGAATATCTTAGAAAGCGAATTTTAAGGACAGGCGGTATGGCTAACGACGTGCGGTTAATTTGCGAAACTCAAATCCAATTGAGAATTTCTGTAGAATAATAAAGAAAACACTTCAAAATTTTGAACCTAAACAGGAAGTTGACATAATGATGTCTTGGCTGAAATCTTCTTTAAAAGCTAGCTCGGTAAAGCGAGTGCGTGCTGTTATAAAATGTAAAGGCACTGCAACAGAGTATTAAAGAATAACTATTTTTTCTAACATGTATTATTTTCGATGCATTGTTCTAATATTTTGAATGAAATAAACGGTTATTAAATATGTTTTTTTATTTATTTTTTTTTAAATATAAAAATGTTTTCAAACTGTTACATTATTTCCTTTAATTTTTGTGCATAATCCTTTTGGCCCCGATTTTTTTTTCAATTTTTAGAAAAAAAAACTTTTACGTTAATAATATTAACACTAAGTATCCAAATGAATTAATAAGTGTTTAACGGATATTTTATTGTCTGAAAGATAAATCATATGCATAAAATATATATGATATATCTTTCATAAGTCATATATAAAATGCATAGGCATATACCGGGTGTCCCAAAAATGACTGATGGATTTTAAAATCTTGCAAACGGCGACAGCTATTAAAAACATTTTTGCAGGAGGATTATGTATAATGTCAGGAGTATTTTACCGTAATTTTTTATTTTAGTTCACATATCAAACAATAGGTGGTGCTGACGGCGATTGAAGGCCAGGTGATCAGTGCTGAGTGAAGCATAGACCTGGCCTTCAATCGCGCCATCGCCGTTTATTGCTTGATATGCGATCTCAAATAAAAAATTATGGTAAAAAAAACTCCTGACATTGTGCATAACCCTGCTGCAATTTTTTTTTAAATAGCTGTCTCCTTTTGCAGGTTATTCAATTTTAAATTCGATCAGTCATTTTTGGGACACCCAGTAGTAACATTGCTACATTTAAATAGAAGCAAAAGTATTTCTTAATGCAAAATATTACCTATTAAAAGACATGTACTTTTAATAGTACACCAGACCCGAAAGGGTTAAATATTCTACAAACTAGATAGATTCTGGCAATAATAAGATTTATTCGATATTACTTTTACTAAAATCGATATAGAAAAAAATCCTATTTCACAATTCCTTTTTTATTATTCTAGTTTTTTTTAATTGGATCTTTTCATATATATATTTATATACTCCTCTCTCTCTCTCTCTCTGTATATATATATATATATATATATATATATATATATATATATATATATATATATATATATATATATATATATATATATATGTATGTATGTATGTATAAGACCATTAATTGTATACAATATGAACCATTTGAATTTAAAAGAAAAAAAAATATTGAACATGAGGAAAAACTAACTAACTAAATATTATAAGTACAAATGAAATTTGTAGAATCAAAGCAGAATTATCAAGCCCCAAATAATTTGGAACTATATGAATACTTGTAAACTATAGTGAATATGGAGAAAATAATATGAAAGTACTATATAGTGGAAAAGAGTCCCACATCCACGGCTTTTACCCTGAAATCGCATGTCGTCACCGTAGAAAATCCAGGGAATACGCTAATGCTGTAAATATTACAACATGATGTAGTCCTATATCATAGGACGGCAAAATTAGAGATAATAAACACATGTTACCAATTGAACTCCGTTATGCTTGTCACATGAAACGAAACCTCTGGACTCTATTAGTCTGAGACTCCGATAAAAACGATGTACACATCAAGAAAGCACATAACGACTGCACAGTAGGGTAGATCGATTGTCTATGGCGAAAAAAAAAATTACCATTCATCAAAATCTACCTATGCGGAAAAGATGTTCTATTGTATGGAGATTAAGGGAAAAATAATAAAAAAAATTAATTTTAAAATTTAATACTGCCACAAAGGGGTTGAATTTTCGAAAAAAATTGAAAAAAGACCGAATTTTGGTTAGGTTATTTTTGTCAAAAATTAATTATTTTAATAATTTCTAAAATCCAACAATGCGGTAAAGATGTTATATCGTATGGAGGTTAAGTAAAAAACAATAATAAGTAATAAATTCGAAATTTAATACTGCCACAAAAAAGTTGAAAATTCGATAAAATATTGAAAAAATGGAAAAAGATCTAATTTTGGTTAGATTTATTTTTGACGCAAAATAATCTTTTTAATATCAATCAAAACCTACCTTTGCGTAAGAAATATTATATTGCATGGATATTAAGTAAAAATTAAGTAAAAAAATAAATAAAACTAATTTCGAAATTTAATACTCCTGCAATTGATTTAAAATTTCGAAAAACTGGCAGTTCCAGTTTTTTCAGTTAGAATTTGTCTGTTTGTGTATTGTGTAGCTTAGTGTACCTTGAATATTACTCTACCATGGCGTTGTTAAAAAAATAATAAAAAGAGAGAGAAATATGAATTACACAAAATTTGGGTCTAGCTTTGATATGCCAGTAAATATGCTCCCTATTACAAAAAGTTATAAAATTTACATATTAGTATTTAAAAAATAACCGAAGAAAGGATTCGGTCAACATCTATTCATTTCCTGCCAGTGAGAAGGAGTTGCTAATAAGTTACTAGTGACCTGTAAATGAGATTCAATCTCAATAACTTACCACAGCAGCATTTTAAGAAAAATTAAACTGTTTAACGACAAATATTGCACTCTTCTTAATTCTTGTAAAACAAAATAAGATACTGAAAGCTACTACATTCTCTTGGACCATTTCCGAAAATACTGCCTATTTTTTCAGTTCAATAGATTTCAATGTGAATATGAATATTGAGTGTAAACTAAACCGACGTATTGAGAGTAAACGCACTTTTCTGCATCATCAGCTATCATTGAAAAGTCAAAATGCTGCCTAGTTAGGTATCACGTCATCAAAATATTAGACAGTTTAGGCACTTCAAGATGTGGGCATTATCTCACAAAACTGTGAATCGAATGCTACTGACAGAAAAAAGTCGGCATGACAAAACAAATCAAAGACCACTCCATCGTTTTAGTATTTCTCTTTATTAATTTGTAAAAGATTGTGATCACGGCCATTTTCTGTAAACTTTGATGGGTGTAAAGACAGACTACACCACTAGAAAACAACAGAAGAAAATCATAATAGAAGCAGATTTGAGCTTGAAAAAAGAACTGGGTTCCGAATACATCGGCCACATATATATAAATTCTGGGAGAGTACCAAACAATTTGAAAATACGACGTACATTTTTTTGTCATGGGTTAACAATAATATACATGTAACAAAGTTGGTTGCCAATCGGTTGTGACGGAATATCTGTTAACATAGATGTTAAAGGATGTGTTATTCGAAATATGGAACTGATCTTCAAGCGTCCACCACAATGGTTTTTGTGCTAGTTACACACTAATGAGGTTCCACTATGTAATCTTTTTGCAGCGTGGATGGAACCGCGGCTGGGCACAAATGTTTCACTGATGAAATAGAAAGATTATTCGCAGCATGTTAGAAGCTTTTTGTATTTTCATTTATGTGAGTATATGAATTCTAAAAGCGCGCGAGTGAAATCAAACGGTCTGCTGTAATCCTAATCATTACATTAAAAAATTTCTATATTTTCCATTTACCAGCTTTTTGACCTTTTGCGACGGATTACATAGATTTAATTAAATAGGAAAATGTGTCGAACCTCCACTAACTGACGGATTGAGTAATGACATGATTTCAGAAGCAATATGTAAATCCAGCAATCATTCTAGTGGCAATAACATCTACTATCAATAGTATCTATTCACGCAAAGCTCATTCTACAAAACTAATAATCAAAAGAGCCACGGAAGTATTTCTGCTGTGTATGGACCATACATAAGAGACAGTTTTATAAAAATCGAATTGAATTACAAAATCTCATGTCGATTTTCAATACCGAGTATCATTATCGCCAATTGCAACGTTGACGAATTTTCTTGATTTAATACTAACGAAGCTGTTAAATAAGAAACTAAAGTTTTTATCTTGTAATCAATTAAATATCTCCTCATTGCAATAAATGTTAAAAATGTCTAAAATTCATATTTTATTTTACAAAAAAAAGTTGATTTTTTACCGTAAAAACGTTCAAATACATAAATTTGAGCCACATTGCGGCTGATTTAAATTTTGAAACTAATTTTTTAAATTATTTTTCTCATACTCAGCATATAATATAACATCTTTTACGCAAAGGTAGGTTTTGGATAATTTTTTAAACTATTATTTTGAATCAAAAATAATCTAGCCAAAATTAGGTCTTTTTTTACTTTTTTCGAAATTCAACCTCATTGTGGCAGTAGTAAAATTTAAAATTAATTTTTTTAATTATTTTTCCCTTAATCTCTATCCAAGAGAACATCTTTTCCGCATAGGTAGGTTTTGACACTGTGAAAAAAAAATTTTTTTCGATCCACCCTACTGTCCATTCTCGGACATCCGAAAAAAACGCACGCTGCTTGGCGAGTCGAACAGCGATCGTGATCAATCAGCGTGCGCGGAAACGTCGAGTCTGATGCGTGCGTGCAAAAGGATAGCCGGCAACTGACGCCAAAATAGCCATAAACGAACACTATTGCAGCTCACGGCGAAACGACGTAGCGTGGGAAAATTAACATTCTCCCGAGACGATGGTAACAATGGCGCTTGTTCAAAACGGCAGGAATAGCTGAGAAAAATAATTAAAACTATCGCTCGTGTAAACGAGAGAACAAAATATGCACCAATTAAGCTAGGAATGAAAGTGATACATCATATTAAACGCATTTTAAAATGCTGAATATGGGAACAATAAAATTAATAAATTGCAAAAATGTTAAATTTCAAAAAGAGTTAGGATTAAGTTTAATACAAAGAGTTATGACCACGTGTTGACGACAAAGTCGCAGAAGCAATGAAAATGTCGTATTTACAATGTGTCAAGAGATAGCAGCAAAAACTAAGCACAACTAAATTACTAAATTGGACAGAAAATTGAAAAGGAGAAAAACAAAAATAATTATCGTACACATTATAATATTAAATTAATAAATGAATTAAAAGCATAATAATATGATAACAAAAGAATGAGCCATACACCATAGTTTACCCAATTAAGATTTAAAACAATAACATTTAATTTGAATATGCTAAGCTAAACGCAATATCATAATTTAAGATGATAGATTAAAGAATTTAAGATTTAAAAATAGCTATTTGATATATATACCCTATACACTTAGCAGAGTTATCTCAGCAGTTTACTCTCATTTTTTTTAATTAACCTTCGTATTACCCAGACAACACCGCCCTCCCCTATACTCAAACATCTACCCACCCAGACATCCTTTTATATACATTTTTATATATTTTTACATTTTTAATTTTTTATTGTTATTTTTATGTTTTAATATTTTTGTGTACTTTTTTACGCAAAGTGTTAATTAATTATTATATCATGTAATAATTAATTGTATATTAACGGATATATGAATTTTTTAGGAAAACCATTATTTATAGCATCATAATCAAGCTTTTTAATATTTGCATCAATTAAATGAGAGGAACATAAACATTTTATTCTATATAAATGATTAAGGATTATATTACGATATATAGAATTATGAAGGCAGGATTTAAAATTAGTAAATATATTAACTTTTAAATTAAATTCTTTCCGTTTGTTATATATATTAGTTATTAATTTGTTTTCTTTTAATATAATTTTAAGATCTAAAATGTTAATAGTATTATTAGAAAGCAGGTTTTTGTAATTTCTAGATTAGATGGATAATCAACTGGGAATTGAGATATACTAGTATTAGCAGTATCAATTAAAATTATATCATCAATATATCGATAGAAATGTATTTTATTTTTTAAATATTTACGTTCATAATAATATAAGTCTGGTAATATACTAGATGTGCAACCACCTTGTGGTATACCAACTTTTTGTATATATATTATGTTATCTTGCATTTTAAAATTATTATAATTTATGAAGTTTGATGAAGTAAAAAAAAAGTCAGTATCAATGTTTTTGATAGATCCAAATCATATTGATATTTTTTTAAAGTGCATTTATTATAATATGTAAAACTAATAAATCGATATTATTAATAAGATCTTTGAAGTCATATGTATTTATATTTTTATACATTTAAGATTTTTCATAATATTGAGCAGTTCTTAACTATTCTTTATACACTGCAAATTCCCAGCACACATTGAGAACACATGGGGAGCACTTTGATTGAAAAAAAGTGTTCCAGTCACCTTAATGTGTACTGAAATGTGTTCCAGATGTGTTCCACTATAAAGAAAGTGTTCCGACAGTGTCCTGAAAGTGTTCCGAAAGTAATCTGCTTAGAATATTTGTTAAATCTAAACTTGGGAACACATTTAAGAGCAGATTGGGAACACATATGGAAACACTTGTGAAATCATGACTTTCTGTGTTACAATGATGACGACCATAAGGAGTCTTGATCGCAATCAATGTGGATCTCAAGATCAATTTGGTAAGTTAATTTTTTTTATTTACTTATTTTTTGCATGCATGCATATAGTGATTATTTCTTTTGAGGCTTTCATAAATTCATAAAAACCTAGAGAACAAGAATAATAGGTGCACTGTGTGTGCGTCGGGGGGGGGGGGGTGTAACATTAACATGGAAAAGAATTTTGTGCTTAATTAATTCAATTTCATATTCAATTCCACTTTCAAATACTGATCGTAATGACGTACAGTGGTGTCAGGAATTGGTGAATTTAGGAAGAAAGAGTTGTCATGTAATTCCCCCTCTCCCTTTCACAGGGCCGTACAGAGAGACCACGTGTCCTGGTAGCAATCCAAATGCAAGCCCTCTTTCCTCTCACATCATAAATATAAATTTTCTAAGTCGAAATTTAATAAGTAAAATTACCGTCTTAGACAGGTTGTTTCCGTCTTAGGAGGTATAAATGCATAATATCCTTTTTGGTTTTCCGTATGAATAAGAATTCTGTTTTAGACAGGTAAATTAAAAAACAGTAACTTCTGACTTTTTAATTTTATTATTTGTTAGATATTTAAACTAAAAAATAATTAACTTAAAAAAGTACGATTACACTGTTTTGCTACTTTATTTTTAAACAAGGACCGAAGCCAGGTGCTCTAGTAGAGATGGTAACAGGTGATCAGGGGCGTGCGAAGAGGAAAATACGCCCAGGGAAAAGGCTGAATTTGACGCCCCCCTCCGGAACTTTTTCTTGTAACAGGCAAAAAATAACGTTGTGAGCATAAATTTTTGCACCCCGTATATTTCCGCGCCCGGGGCAACGGAACCTTCTTCCCCCCTTTCGCACAGCGCTGCAGGTAATTTGTACCATCTGTCAGAGTTGATTTCAGGAAAACGTCCGGGAGGGGGCGATCCTCCCCCCCCAGAGCAATGAGATGTCTCCCCAGAAGATTTGTGATTTTGTGTTTTCAAAGGCAAAAAATGCGCGCCCACCCCCGTAACTCTACAATGTCCCCCTCCTCACGAGCAACAGAAATCCTTCTTGGTAAAAGTGTCTAAATTTAACATTGTCGTCTACCCCCCCCCCCCATTTTCTACGGACTGCTCCCCAACTCCTTCAGGTTTGGATTTTTTAGTGAATAATTGAAAAATGAATATAAGTGAGATGAAAAGATAAGTGTTATATATTTTGAGCTCCTCCTTCCTCTAGACTACATGTCCAACTTGCTAAAGTTCTTGGCACAGAGCATATAACTGTGTGGCTCTTGACATCAGGAGATTTTTTCAAGTTAGTTGGAACATTTTATTACAATGAAACGTGTCTTTCCCTCAAATGCAAATGTTCCCTTAACTTAAGAGCCCATGTATACTTATAATTGGAATAAATATTGATAGCCCTTTGCTGTTTTTTCATTACATATTTTGCAATTAAAAAAATCCTTAAAGTTTTTTTTGTGTGTGTGTGAGTGGGGGAGGGAGAGATGGGAGGGGGATGCGGAATTTTCTTTTTCATTTTGTTTCAAATGACAGCAGAAGCATAGCCTCACCCCTTGAGCAGATGATGGATGCAACCGTCCTTCTCTTCTCCTTAGTTACTAATGATAAACTCAGTACTTACATTATTATTAATATTATTATTTTAAAATATTGAATCTAAATTGTATTACTGTATTGTCCTAATTCTTATTGGGCCTAAAATGCGGTCGGTATCTTGACACAGTACATTCTAAATTAAATAATTAAGAAATATGAATAATAATAAATTATAAAACTTCTAACTTGCAAATAATGATAATTTTTTCCGAAGTACTGTAGTGGAAAGTTTTTATCAAGTTGGTGTGGCAACATCGACGCGACGCGCGGGAAATGGAAGCTGAGCTGTTTGTTTATGTTTACATTCCGACTCGGCGTCTCTGTGCAATTCGCAATTTTTATATATTTATATTAATATAAAGGTTACTCGACTTGTTTCTTTGAAAACATTAATTCGAAGATTTTCTGTGGTACGTATTCTATTGCATCTATTGCATTTTGTTTTTGTTAGTCGAATTAATCAATATTCAGCCTAATTTATTTTACATAGGCACGTGATCTACATTTTATTGTGACATCTGAGTTTTGACAATAAAGGCAGGTATTCAGATATCCCATAAGGAACACACTGTTTTAAGATTCTTTAAATCCGAGTGAAATCTAAAATTCGATATTCAGATGGCATCCATATTGCTTAAAAAAAACGTTCGGTGTAAAAAACGTTATGTTTGCATATCTATATCTGTATTGTATGTTAATCTGTAATCTCCCGTTTTTATATTAATCAAAATGATTTTAGTAACAGTATTACAGTAAACTCTCTCAAATATATAGGTACATCTTCAAACCAGCAGTTATGTATAGTGTAAATGTTTTGTTTGCATTTTTTTTAAGAGTAGGGTCACCCGGGGTAAAATGGGTATAAAAATCAGCTTTTTTATTTTTAATGTTTCATTGTAGAAATGTTATGAAATAAATTCTTGTTTTTGTTCAATATTTTTGACATTGTGTATCTTAGGCCTAAATTAAACATAATTTGTGGTTCCCTTTTTTTAAATTTTTGTGTAAAACACTGTATCTATTTTACCCCGGTGTATACTCATTTTACCCCTTGGTTCGGGGTAAAATGGGTATGCACCGGGGTAAAATGGGTATATGCTGATTAAATTTGAATAATAAATTAAATATACTTAAATACACTATAATTAATGTGTAAACCATTTAAAAGTTTTGTACTTTCATCTTCTGAATCATGTGTAAACTTGGAAGGTGAAGGGAAGGGGCTTCAAAAACTCCCCAATTCAATTTGCTTACATTTTTTTCTTGACGTATAAAAACACTGTTATGAAACTAATGTAAATAAGATGAGAGTACTGACAAATCCTATCCTCCACCACATCAGTTTACACACATGCTGTGAATCGTGTTTCTCTTTAAAGGTATTTTTTTTTATTATTATTTAATGCAATTCAAAAGCAGATAGATATCAGTATGAATATCTGTAGGGAAAAATGAGAAATTAAATTACACTGGAAAATCAATGTTTAATCAAAAGCAATTCATGCAGATAGGTATAACATAATAAAAATTTACATGCAAAGTGTATACTGGCAAGGACTATTGCAGCTTGGTTGAGATAGCTTTCTGACAATTTGGATGCGTTCACGTCAGCAAAATCGTCTTTCTCTGGAAAGAAATAAAATAATCCAGCAGATGACTTTGTTGCAAACTTCACAGTATTTTCACCTTCATCAAGGATATCAATAATGAGACCTGTGAATTCTTGAACAGACTTCTTTACATTAAATTTTACAGAGACTCAATCGCCAATCATTGGATTCATTGCAGTGAAAACCTTTGGCTTAACTTCTATTTTATGGGTTGCTTCGATTCTTTTAATTGTTTGTACTTTTTTTGTGTGTTCCTAGTGCAAAGAGTTGTAGCCACCTGCTCTGTAGTTAAAACTTCTCCTACCTTTGCTTGTACTCTCTTGCGTTTTTCTCTGAGTTTTTTTATAGCCTCGCCAGTACTAGAAAATGTGTTTTAATTTAATTTCACGATATTTTTCTTACCTTGTGTTCCTGTACATTTAATCAATTTGCATGTATTTTAATGTCACCCGAAATAGCCTAATTTATAATATAAATGATAAATTAATGATATAAGTAATAGCCTAATTTCATATAAGAAAGCATAATATCAATTTAAAACATAGGATCAATAACAATTTGCCTTCAAAGGTCTTTCAACTTTGATCAATCTTCATACATTCATATCTTGACCTATACCCATTTTACCCCATATGACAAAAAACGCTTTAAAATTTTTGTGAGTAAGTAAATTTATTTAATTTTACAGTTTTCAGTTAGAAGAATCCTTCTTCTGTAAATATCAAACAGTTTATTCCTAAAATTCTTCCAGTATATTTTTCTGGAAAGAAGTTTTTCAACCACTAAAAACACTTTGTTCTATCTTCTGTAAAACAAAATGGTTGCCAAGCCTATTATATGTGTCGCCAGTTTGTTTTTATAAGGTTTAAGTATTGCCAGATATGTAAGCACTTTGTTCATAATTTAAATTTTTTTTTAAATTTGTCTGGTAAAATAATAAAATAAATAAAATATACCCATTTTACCCTGGGTGACCCTATAATTAATAATTAAATATTAATTATTAATAAATAGACTTAAATATTAAAAAATATAATGATTGCTTAAAATGAGTAAAATATTAATTTAAGACCTAATTGATAATTAAATTAAATAATAAAAAATTAGCTCTAAAATGAAGCCCTATCAAGCTGTTTTATACTTTGAAATTTTTGGGTTATTGTCAACTAGCGTGTTTTCTTTTCCTGTCATTTTTTTAATTTGAAATATTTGGAATTATCCATATTAGGGGGATGTGCATATATAACTATTATCATTTTAGGGGGGAGGGGGGAAGTCTGGCACTGGCAGACGATATCTCTAGGGGGAGACAGAGTTTGTTTATTGTTATCAATATCATTTTTGATCCAACCAAAATTTTCTCTTTTTTATTTGTAACATACATGGTCTTTGGTTCAAAATAGTATGTTTTTTTTTTTTTTTTTGCCTATTTTTATGAAAAAGCAAAACTGTTATTGAAATTACGAAATTATTATAAAGTTGAATAATTCTAAACATGGAATTCCCCAATGTTTTACATTCCTATTCTTCTTTATATGTGTATGCATTCATAATCGCTGTTCAACAATGCAAAATTAGTATATTTGAGATGAAACTTATGTTTACTAATAGGTAAAAGAGAAAGAATGTTGTTTGCTTGTTTTGTTGATAAAAATTTCTATCTACACCCCCTCCTGTCCCTCCCCATTCATGAGCGGTAAGTGAAAGAAGACACTATTACTGTTAAATAGATTATGTTACAAAAAGCTATTATAAAATTCCTTTAAAAAGTAACTATTTATTTTAAGTGTTATTTCATATGTATTTCATACATAAGCTGATTTATATCTTATATATAAAGTTGTATTTTATTAACTTCCCTTCTTTTGAATCAATAAAACATTTAAAAAATATATTTTATATGTCACTTTAATCAAATTTAGTAAATTTTAAAAGTGAAAAAAGAAAATTTAGACATTAATAACGATATTACTATGGGGAGTGGGGTCGAGAGATGATAACATTTGATATCGGGAGGGTGGAGGGAGTCCAGATTTTCCAAAAAATTGATAATATGTATGAACAAACCCTCAGCAGAATTATGAAATCAGAAAAAAAAATTAAATTATTACATATCAAAACTGAAACTAATACAAACAAGTAAGAAAAATCATGCGTTAAGCATATATTATGAAACACTTCCTGAAATGTTGAACAAAGCATTGTTTTTTAGATAAATAAGGTGTTAATGTCCATAGCCAAATATGGGTTTTGATATTTTTGAAAGACCTGTATTTGATCTGCCGGTTGATATATATATATATACTGTATACTGCGGAAGTTTAGTTTAGCAAGAAAACGCCTAACAAGTTGAAATTTCTCGGTATTTATGTATTAACGCCACCACAGTTACAGATTTGGCGATTTTTAATCTACACTTAAATTTTTTTGACAAATCATAAAATAAAACACTTTATATAAAATTAAAGCATTTTCAAAATTCAAAACACTATATTTAAAAACAAAATAACATATCAGATTTCGGTGGAAAATGGGCCGATATAGAGTCACTCCTGCTGCGGTAGCGTTAATATGTAAGTACCAATTTCTCTTCCAGCTATTTATACTAATGTATGGAAAAATATTTCAATACTTTTGTTAAGCCATGTATAGTGTTCATTCTAGGCTATTTTTGAAAGGGTGCAGCACCCTGCCCTTTTTCAAATTTGCAAAATGCACCGCTGGTTTTACCCAGAGATTTTTAATAAATATTTTATTCCGTATTATTTTTAAATTTGTGTGCCCAAAAATGTTACAATTTTTTTCATTTCTTTAGGAAAAAGAACATCAAACTATTCAATTATGGTTTAATTTAATTGTATTTTTAATTTTTATGTCATAAAATCAATCAAAATTAATATTACTTGACTTATCTTCAGTGTTCTCGCTGTCGCTCGCCATTGTGCCAAATTGCTACTAAATTCTTCATTTGGCAAGCAAACAAGCGATTTGATTCGTCAAATTGCTAGTGCTCAACTTTTGCCTTTTCTTTTCTTTTTTTTTTCTTTTTTTTTTTTTTTTGTGTGTGTGTGTGTGTGTGTGTTTGCCCTGTGTTTTGAAGAGTATAATTTTGAAAATGCATTTGAAGTATGGACTTCTAAGAAAAGCCGAATTCTAGAAAAATAAAAGTTCATTTGAATATGACATTTTGATTTTTCAGATTCATTGTGTATGATATCATAAAATTCTGAATTAACTTAGGAATTTTTATTTCATAACATTTTAATGAGTTAAATCAGTTTTAGATTTTATTTTTCTTGATTACGCAAGATATTTAGAACAGAAATGTATAATATAGACGCATGCAGTGCGCAGAAAACTTTATGAAGTTTGCAGAAAATTTTAAGAAAGAAACAATTTTTATTTATTTACTTACTTATTTTTTTTAGTACCAAAAAATAAAAATATTCCCTCAATTTTATCAACAAATTATTTACTGTTAACGCGAATGTCTTTAAAAAAAGCATGAAATTTAATAAAGAATCGCGTAAAAACATGCATTTCACCAAAGAATTGCGTAAAAAAACCCTCCATTTCAACAAAGAATCGTGTAAAAAAAATCCAACATTTCGACAAAATACCGTGTGAAAAACGTGAATTTCGTCCAAAGGCTGAGTAAAAAATGTCAATTTTGTCCAATGACCACGTTAAAAACATAAATTCCATGCATGAATCGCATAAAAAAAATACAAATTTTGTGCATGAATCGCTTTAAAAAATACAAATTTTGTGCATGAATCGCTTAAATGATCGCATGAATCGTGTTAAAAAGGCGAGAATTACGTTCAGAAATTGTATGAAAAGTGCAAATTACATCTATGAATCGTGTAGTAAAACGCAAATTACGTTCAGAAATCGTTCAAAAAACGCAAATTTTGTTGGCAGAAAGCTGAAATGCAAATTACGTCTATAAATCGCATAAAAATAGCAAATTGTGTTCATAAATCGCATAATAAATGTGAATTACATTCATGAATCGCATAAAAAACACGAATTACGTTCATGAATTGCTCAAAAAACGCAAATTACGTCCATGAATCGCGTAAAAACATGAATTATGTCCATGAATCGTGCAAAAAAACACGAATAACCTTCATAAATTGCAAAAAACGCGAATTACATCCAAGAATCGTGTAAAAAAAGTGAATTACATTCCTAAATCGCATAAAAACGCAAATTACGTACTAAATCGATCAAAATCACGAATTTTATTGACAGAAAGCTAAAAAAAGCAAATTACGTCCATAAATCACATAAAAATAGCGAATTACGTCCATAAATCGCATAAAAATAGCAAATTACATCCATAAATCGCGTAAAATGTGAATTACAGTCATTAATCACACAGTGTTTCCCCCAGGTTTAAAAAGGGGCAAGGCGCTACTCTTTGGAAAATGGCACTTTTTACATTCTTCAGGGCATTTTTTGCTTCTTCAGGGCACTTTTTTATTTTTAAGGGCACTTTTATAGAGTTGAGAATCTAGAATCTACCGGTTCAGAAAATCGTAGAAAAACAAAAATTTCGTCAAAGAATCAAGAAAAAAATTCAAAAATTTCATCAAAGAATCAAGAAAAAATCCAAAAATTTCATCAAAAAATTGAAAAAAAGCAAAAAAAAAGTAAATTTTGTTAAAAGATCATGAAAAAAAGGCAAATATTGTTGAAAGATTGCAAAAAAGCAGATGATTTTAAAAAATCATAAAAAACAGCTGATTTTGTTAAAAAGCCACAAAAACCAGATTTTGCCAAAAAAATCTGAAAAAAAACGTTAAATTTCGTGAAAAGATCACAAAAAATCGGAAATTTCGTTAAAATATCACAAAAAAGGCAAATTTCACCAATTTTGCCGCGTTTAAACACAAAAAAAATGCAAATTTTGAAAAAAAAAAAAAAAGCACATAGTTTGTAACTGGTTTGGGGGCCCCAAAGCACTGAAACTTAAGGGGCGTCAAATTTATACTACAAACATCATTTTTAGGCTGTCGCAAGAAAAAGTTACGAGAGGGGAAGGGGCCTCAAATTCTAATTATTCCCCAAGTGCAATTTTCTTTTCGCACGCCCCTGATTGTGAAGCTAGAAAATCCGCTTTAAGAGCAATAAAGACACAATTTTAAAGCAGGAAAATCAGCTTTTATAACAGAAAAATTCCCTTCTCACATTAATTTTTTTTTTTGCCCCTTTGACGAAATTTACATTTCTTTCCGATCTTTTGCGAAATCTGTCTTTTTTTTTTGGGGGGGGGGATATTTTGATAAATTTTGCATTTTTTTGTGAATGTTTGGCAAAAGTTGCCGTTTTTTGCAAATCTTTTGACAATTTTCCATTTTATTGCGATTTTTGGACGAAATTTACCGGTTTTTTGTAAATCTTCAGATGAAATCTGGCATTTTTATCATGTCTGACAAGAGTTGCCATTTTTCATGATTTTTGGCAAAATTTGTTGTTTTTTGCGAATCGTTTGACAAATTTTCATTTTATTGCGATTTTTGGATGAAATTTATCGTTTATTCACTATTTTTTGAGGAAATCTCCCTTTTTTTGGAGATTTTGTGATGAAATTAACCATTTTTTCGCGAATCTTGTTGGAAATTAGATATTATTTTGCGATTTTTTTAATGAAATTTGTCAGTTTTTCACGATTTTTTTACGAAATTACTCGTTTTGTAGGACACGTAAGAGCTATTTTTTTGTGTAATTTATGCACAATACTGCATATTTTGTCAAAAGATCGGGAGAAATATGCCAATTTTGTCAAAAGATCAGGAAGATATGCAAATTTTGTCGAAAGATTGCAAAAGAAAAAATAGAATTTTGCCAAAAAGCGAGCAAAGAAGACATATTTTGTAAACAGATTGCAGAAAATATGCAGATTTTGTCGAATGATTGGAGAAAAGTCACGATTTTGCTTAAATACGGGGAAAAAATATGGGAATTTTGTTGAAACATCATAAACAAAATGCGAATTTTGTCCAAAGATTACGAATATTGTGCAAATTTTGTCCAAAGATTACAAATATTGTGCAAATTTTGTCCAAAGATCACGGATAGTAAGCGAATTTTGTCTAAAAATCACGGAAAGTATGTGAATTTTGTTGAAAGATCGCAGAAAATATGCAGATTTTCTCAAAAAGGGATGTGAAAAAAACACGAATTTTATGAAAGGATCATGATAAATGCAAATTTCATTGAAAAGATTGTCGAAAAAAGTGCAATTATCGCCAGATGGTCACAAAAATGCAAATTTTGTTAAAACGTAAAAAAAAAAAAAATGCAAATTTTGTTAGTGGTCCATGAGGCCATGAAAGTTCAATTTTTTCTTTGCTGAGCTTGTAGCATGTCTGCAGCAAAGAAAAAAAAGGTGAATTTCATCAAAAGATCTCAGAAAAATGCAAATTTTATGAAAGAATTGCAGGAAAATGCAATTTTCATCAAAGAAATACTAATAAAATGCAAATTTTATCACAGAGTTGGGAAAAGACGCAAATTTTATCAAAGGATCATGAAAAATTGTGAATTTCATCAATGGATTTTCAATAAAAAAATTTAAAAAAAATAAAAAATAATGCATATTTTTTCAAATAATTATGGAAAAAATGTCAATTTTTGACTAAAGATTGAGGAAATGCTAATTTCGTCAAATGTTTGTGAAAAGCAAGAATTTTTGTCTTTGCAGAAAACATGCAAAATCAAAGACGATTGCAAAAATTCATGATCTTTTGGCGCCTGATCAGCAAATTTCATGATTTTTACACACTTAAGGACAAAATTTGCGATTTTTTTTTCCATGCTCAATCAACATAATTCGCTTTTTTTTTTTTTCCCGGGCGATAAGCCAAGAAAACATTTGATTTTTCTGCAGCTGGTGAATTTGAAATTTTTTTCATGCATCATCAACAAAACTGATAATTTTTTCTTGCCCAGTCAATGAAATGTGTAGCTTTTCTCGCTTCAATCCAATCAACAAAATTTGCAACTTTTTAGAAGTCGATCAGTAAAGATTCATGATTTTACAGTGGCCAATCGACAAAATTTGCCCTCTTTCTGTTTTTAATTGACGAAATACATGTTTTTCTGTGCCCAATCAACAAAATTTGTGATTTTTAACGAACTCTGACAAAATATATATTTTTTTACACAACAAAATGAAATTTGTGACTTTTTTCCCTTGATAAACTGACAGAACTCATGATTGTTTTGCTGCCGATCAATGATATTTTAAATTTTTTTCGAGCATCATGAATAAATTTGCAATATTCCCACATGTTATCAACAAAATTTGAGATTTTTTTTTTGTTGTTCTTGATTACAAAATTTGTTATTTTTTTCATATAAGATCAATGAAATTTGCTTTTTTTTGTGATAAACCAAGAAAACATGTGATTCCACAAGCAATAAATTTTATTTGCATTTTTTTCATTTATCATCAACAAAACTGATGATTTTTTCTTGCCCGATCAGTAGAATATGCAATTTTTTGCGTATAACCGACAAATTCATGTCTAATCGACAAATGAACAATTTCACTATTTTCCGCACTTAATGCAGTTCACAATTTTTCTGTGCTCGATCAGTGACATTTGCAATTCTTAAGTGACTGACAAAATTTCATATTTCCCCACGATACATTGACAAAATTTATGATTTTTTTCTACAATCTATGCATAAAAATTGCAATTTTTTCCAATTGTAAATTGATGAAATTCACAGGCCACAGGTTTTGGTTTTGCATCCCTAATATTAGATATATTTTACATCTAATGCGGTGCAATAATGAAGTTTAGTTAAATTGTGGCTTAATTATTGACTTTTGAATTTTTAGTTCCATATATTTTTCACTGAATAAATGTTTTTCAACCGGGTTTCCTACTCAAATTTGCTAATTTCTGTCACTCGTAAGCCTTGTCATACCTTTTTTTTAAACATTCTGTATCTGTCAGATTTTTTTTAAAGAAAAATTGTATGTATCCTTTCTGATTTTTTTAAAATGATTTTAGGATTTTCTGTTACCTATGGTAGATATATGTGGTGCCTACCCCAGACCGAAGAAAAACTGGTGAAAAAACACAGCATCATTTACGATTAAGGTATAGCTAATTTATTGTTTATTAATTTAAGTTTATGCATACATAAACTTGTGCTTAAATGTATTTTAAGAAAATGCTGCACATTTACTGTCTCTGTTATGAAAATCCTGCTCATAGGCATGTATTTAAAAGTGTATGCGGCTCCAATTACTTTTTTTTTTTTACGGGGAACAAGTGGCAGCAATTCCCTGATGGTAAGATATCCTGAGGAAAATTTCAAGCTATGTTACCAACATAAATTGCAATACAGTCAAGTCTCTCTATATCGAAACTCCATACATTGAATTTCTCTATATAATGAATTTTTAGTAGGAACAGTCCCCTTTTTGCATGATTACATTAAAAACAGTCTCTATATAGCGAAATATCTATTTCTATATAACAAATTTTTTTATAAATTGGTCTTAATTTATTCAGTTTTAAAAAAGCTTCAAAATTATATATGGAATCCATTTTCCATCACTTATTTTTGATTTATCATTCAGTGCTGTTTTTTTTTTTTTTTTTTAATATTATTTCTCTCCTTGTTCTTTAAATCCAACGAGTTCTTCCCACCTCCCACACACCTTTCAACATCCTTCTCAAAACAGAATCAATTGGATTGTTGCACATATAAAAGAGGAATCAATGAGAGGCACATAAGAGAGGCCTTCAAATGGAGGAAAATGTGAACTACAATTTTTCATTCCTTGCTAAAATTTGAGCATTTTTTTTTAAAGAGTGTTACAATTTTAAAATCAAAACAACAAAAAATTACAGATTTCTTCCTCTGAAATTAATGTAAGTCTTTCTCATTTGATTTTCATTAAGCTTTCAAATAAATGTCTATTCTTTTTTCTTTTTCTTTCTTTTTATTCTAATATCCGAATATCAAAGTATTCGGCCAAATCCAGTACTTGATAAAGCCTTTTAAAGAACAATTTTTAAAACTTTTCACAATTTCTACTTTTAACTGTCAATTTATAAATATATTTAAAATAATATGAAAGAAAATTATATTTAAATAAAATAGAATGTTTTTACATTATTTATTTGCTGTTTGTAAAATGTAACTTAAGAAAATTAACCATGAGAAGGATTAAAATGGTGATTTATTAGGATTCTCCTTAAGAATAAATGATGCAAGTGCAGATGCAAGTTCCTAGATTTTATTTAGTAAAAAGTCTGTTTCTTGCTTTTCCCAAATAAAAGTCTTTAAACAAGAAAGAAAAACTTTTGAGATTAGTAATAGCTATCAAGGCAGACAATTTGTGTTCATGAAACCATAATCATAATCAACTTATTGAGTCATAAGTACATTGTATTTCATCTCACTCTAGGTCAACTTGTGTTTTCGTTTGTTGCATTAACAATAAATAAGATACCATAACTGTATTTTCAACTCGCATGCTTTGATTTCTGTAAAATATGATATGATATGATGAGAAGGATGGAAAATGCCACCATTCATAAGATAAGAACTATGATCTAGACATTCCTTTTTTCAGAATTAAATTGAAAGTACTTATACTTTATACTGAAAAAAATCTGCCTAGAGTTATTTAAAAAGAACAATTATGAGACGCTACAGTTTTTCTTCAAACCATTTTTTGATTATTTCTCTTTGATTTTAAAATGTTTGTTTCAATTCGTTGAAGAAATCATGAAATTTAAAATTTTATTAATTAAAAAAGTCTCATAATTGTGCTTCTTAAATAAATAAAGGCAGAATTTTTTCAATACTAAATGCTCTTATAAAAAGCTCTTGTTTATCAAAATATAAGTTTCTTTTATTAAATATTATGTAAAATTGTTTTAAAAAGTAACATTTTAATACCTTTAAACTTTGAAATATAAAAAGTATTTGGAAAGCCGAATATTCGGTATTCGGCTGAATAGTTACTATTCGGTATTCGGCCCAACAATTACTATTTGCCTTGCCGAATATTCGGTATTCGGTTCAGCTGTCGGCCGAATATTCGGCATTCGGCCAAAATCACTATTCGGTGCATCCCTACTCTATACATCAAATTTCTCTATATGACGAATTTTTTACAGGAACGATGGTTTTCATTATATAGAGACTCGACTGTTATTATATTTATGTATATCTCCACTCTGGAAAAAACAGTTCAAAATAAACATTTATTGAAATAATCTGTTCAATCACAATCAAAAAAGGCTTTTTATATGTTAGTATCTTTATAGTACCTTTTATTATTATTATGTTTTCAAAGATTTTTACACACATAACTTGGTCTTAGATTGATTTATGCTCTTAAATTGAGAGCAAGAATACAAAACAGAGAGTTTGAGATTGAAAAATCTAGAAAGTGTGAATTTTACATTTTTCTGTTTAATTTAATGGCCCATAATTGTTTTGAACTTGGAACAAAAGCAAAAATGCAATTAAAAAAGGAAAAACTTAAACCATCTGTGCTGCATGAAATGACCACTCTTTTAGCCTAAGATGTCTCAAAATGTAATTGCTGCTCTTTTTCAAAATAAATGACCAGTTTTCATTTAACTAATGCATACAAAAGGTGTCTCACAATTTTAAATGCAATATTCACCCTTTAACTGAATCACTTTCTAGAGCAGAATTTTATTCAACAAAATTATGGATTCTAAGTAAGCCAAAAATTTTTTATATTAACTTTGATTTTGATTTATAAAAATGGCTAATTGGCTTAACCAGTAATTCATATAAGAGTCAATATTATATTAATGAATGTTGCATTATAATATATACCAGAGTGAGTCATACTTATCGAAACAATATGCTATCTTGTTAAATATTGTCCCTTTGTACAATGCTTCCAATTGCAAAGTTTCATTTAAAAAAATGTGAAAATTTTCATAAGATAAGTTGCATTACCATGGAGGGTCTTTTTAACAAAATACAAAGATTAAATTTTTATATGCACCCCCCCCCCTCCCCCAGGATAAAAATTCCAATTAGGAAAACTTCCCTTATTCAGGCCCGAATTATATACAAAAAATTGCATCTGCATATCTGTAAAACTCATAAGAGTTATACCCATTTAAATAATTCATGAGGTTTTAAGGGACACAAATTGAAATAGTACTCACAATTCAAGAAACAATGTTACTTTAACAGTTCTAGGAATTTTTCAGCGGCAACACTATTCCATATGAAGGGTACATTTATTTTCAAACAGGGAACACACTTCTAAACTAGTCGTTGGGGGCCACCGTAATACTTACCCATCATGGATATGTATATGAAAATAAAACATGTGAAAACTATTTATACAATGCATTGCAATTCATAAACAAAATTTAAATATTGTTAATATACATAAGTAATGCTTTATTAAAGAACTGCTGATGCACCCATTTCGACAAATTATATAAAACGCCAAAGTACTCAAGTAGTACCGAACTGCGTAAAAGAAACATCCTTATAACTCCAAAAATAATAATTCTATTAACTAACAATTAACTGTGTCGGATTAAGCGTCTCATTTCCAATTAAAATATACCTCTGAATTGAAATTTTAATGAAATACAGGGTCATGAAAAATCGAAGAATGTGAAAAACAGGATTACAAATATCTCGGCAACTAATATTCCGATCGATTTCGTTTTATATGCAGAATGTGTGTTATTTTATTGCCTTTTACGTCCATTCCTTAGAACAAAAAAATTCGAAAATTTTTATATACCTTTCATCAGAACGAATTTTTCGAGAGTCCGAATAAAATAGTTCCGGATAATCGAGGTTGCTGATATTAAATAGGCTTCGTCCCATTCTTACATACTAACTACATACAAAATTTCAAGTCTCTATCTCAATTTGTTCGGGAAATAGAGCGTTTACAGACAGACGGACGGCAATTTTTTTTTTCGAAAAATATGTTTTTCGGAATCTCCACTATCTAAAACGTGTAAATCCGCCAAAAAAAATTTTTCGATTTTCAAAACGATTGCAAGACTTACCCTATACTACGTATGATGGGTAAGTAAAAAAGAGCACACTTGTACCTTGTTCCACCAAAATATTTTGAACTGCTTTGTTTAGAATCCCCTAAAATTTGTGATATTTTCCCAGAATCAATTAAATTGCCACAAAGTACATAGGAAAAGTTAAAAAGGATCATTGGGCGCACCGGAAATGTTTAAAAGAACCATCAGACCCATAAAAGAAATTAAAAGGGCCACCAGGTGCTGCGCCCTGATAAAACTACTTCAAATAATAATGTGATCTGCTGTGAGATTATCAGAGCTCAATACTGTTGGACACAGGATGTTGTTAGGCATGGTTAAGTTTTGGAATAATATTACAGTTTATATTTTTCAAACACTTACATTTTTTAGCGATCCACATTAAATATTGTATTTGGACTTATCTTTTTTTGGTTATATCACTGCAGATGATGATTAATATATCTTACACCTCTTTCTAAAATGCTTTAGTGTTGACTCTATGAAAAAAGGGCCGCCGGGCAGGAATTTTACAAAAAGGGGACACTATTCTGTAAAAAGGATACACTTGTACCTTACCCAAAATATTTTGAACTGGTTTGTTTAGAATACTCTAGAATTTGCAATATTTCCCCATGATCAATTCAATTGCCACAGAGCATATTGGAAGTTTTAAAAAAGACCACCAAGTGCATCAAAAGGATTTAAAAGAGCCACTAGGCACATAAAAGAAATACAAAAGTCTGTCAGATGTTACACCCTGCTAAAGTAGTTTAAAGTCGACACTATGCTTATTATATTTAAATAAAATTCAAAATTGTCATTAACTAATTTTTTTTTTAATATACATTATGTATCTGATTTTTTTTTTCTTTTTCTTTAGAAGGATGACAAATTTCAGACAAAAACTGAAGGATGTGCCAGCCTCTCGATCGCCAAGTGCAATAGTATGCATTAAAGACATGCTAATCTTCTATGCCACTGTCCTGTATTTGTTAGCAATTGTTAATTGAAACTTCAGCAAGTGTAATGGAGTTATGAATTGTACTGTTATTGATGAATTACACTTTGAAACTAAATTATCCTGTGCAATATATGTGCATGCAATTGGAGCATTAGGAGTCTTTGTATTGGACCAGCACAGTTATAAACTTTGAAAAAAGTCATAATTGTTTAAGCCCTTTTAAAATGTAATTGAAAGATTTTAAAGATAATAAAAGTTTTGAACAAATTTGAATAATGGGCTAAAGTTTAAATTTCCATTGTTGTTATTTTTATACATAAGTAATAATCATGTGTGGAAGATCTTCGGTGTCAGCTGACTGATTTCAGTCTTGAAGAGATTTTTGACTAATAGTAAATTTTGCTTTATCTGCAAAAATAACAATAATTTTACTTTAAATACCTTTTAACCTGTTTCTTTTATTATAAGAAAAAATTTTAAACCTAGAAATCATCTTGGCCATTTCCATCAAGCGATTTCTAATACTCAGAAAGGTTTTTACTCTTGGCTTGGATGGGCTTTTTGCATCCATGGTAATAAAAAAAATATTCAATATTTTTATTAAATTTCTGTGAAAACGTATGTTATTTTATTTTTTATGCTACATATCTTTATTTTTTACTTAATTTTTTACATTTTAATCATGAAGTATGATCACTAGGGAGATTTATGATTCCATCTGGGGTTTTGGAAAATCATAGTTAAAAAAAATATATAACTGTTTGTATAACTGTAACATAAATGAATTCCTTCAGATTTCAATTGTGGTGCTTGTTGGTAAATAGCAGATCTTGTATGATTAAGTAAATGCTTATAATTCGACTTATGAATGAATATTCATATGTATTAGGCAAAAAAAAAAAAAAAAAAAAAAAAAAAAAAAAAAAAAAAAAAAAAAAAACATCTAATGGATCAAAAATTAAACAAAGCATCATGGTGAATTAAATAAAAGCATATCAGAAGAATAAGAATAATTTTTGTTGTTTGTTACTATCAGCATTAAGAATAAATTTATTTTGTTTTGATTTTGGGTTTACATTTGCTTACCACAAATTAAACAGCTATTCAAATTTTACAATTTTTTAAATACAGTAAAGTCAAAGGCAACTTGAATTCAGTTAACTAAATGATCTGCTTATATTGAATTCTCCAAGTCCTGAAACTTTTTTAAGCTAATGACTCTGAACATTCTTATTGTTTTTGTGGTGGTGGGGGGAGGGGCATAATTTTTTCCCTCTTTGATCTACGAGTTTACTGTGTATCATGCATTTTTCAATAATTTTTTTATTATTCTAATATTTGTAATCTAAGTTTTCTCTTTTAAAAGAATAAATCTTGATCTTGATATACAAGCTTGCATTATTCAGCTATGTGTTAGCGATATATATCCACCATGTTTTAAAGTTGACACCAGCTAAGCTAGAAGTTGCAACAGGATATGCAAATCTTTTGGGTGTACATTTGTTCCTTAAAAAATATGTTATATAGTTGGCTTTGTTAAATCCGCATTATTTGCAATTATCTATCATCTGCACTTTATTTTCAGATTTAAACAAATGAAAATTGCTCTATGAAGTTTGTAAGAAAAAAATAACAAATTATCGAATCCATATTTAGTGAATTTTCAAAGAAATGTTTAGTTATTTAAGAATTCTAATGCAGTTCATCTATTTAAAAGAACAGATTTTATATTGAAGCTCATGATCGCAAACCAATAAATAGATTGTACTAAATGGCATAGCAGATTAAACAATCAATAAAAAAATTTTTTTACTATATTTTTTACATTATTAATTTTCTATAAATTATTAATTTCAACAATAAATATTGTTAATTTCAATGTTTTATTTGTATGCTATATTTTCGTGCGGTATTTTTAACTTTTATTAATAATTATATTGTGTATAATTTTGCTGTAAATTATTAAATTGTTTTCACATTGCAGTTTAAATTTTTAAAATAATATTCAGATTCAAACAAAAAAATTGTAAACAAAACTATGATCTAAAATCCACCAATTTTTCAGCCTCAATGTTGGCCGATTTGACACAGACAATACAATATATACTTATACTTTTTAACTGCGTACTGACATCAGGCATTTCCTGTTTAATCTCAAATTAGTTGTCTGAGCATTTAAAATATTTTATTATATTGGAGAATAACAGGAATGCATACAACATTTTGTCCTTTTAAAAGAGGTGCCCACATCAATAAACAAATTGTCTGAAATGGTTAATGTGTAAATATTTTTGGTCATAAAAAAAACTTCATTGAAAATATATGTGCACCTGCAGAAACTATGTGTAAAAGAAATTTTTTTTAAATATATTCTGAGAAATGTGCTAGAATGTGTACTAGAAAAAGATCAGTTTTCCACAAGCATTCTGAAAAGTGTTCCATAAGCATTATAAAAACTGTTCCATATGTGTTCTAAAAAGTGTTCCAGAAAATGTGCTGAAAAGTGTCCCAAAAAAGGGGACAAAATGTATTCCAAAAAGTGTTCTCAAATGTGTTCTAGAAAGTGCGCTGGAAAGAAATAAGCGTTCCATATGTGTTCTAAAAATGTGTTCCAAAAAGTGCGCTGAAAAGTGTTCTAAAAAAGGAGACAAATATGTGTTCCGAAAAGCATTCTCAAATGTGTTCTTTAAGTGTTCTGAGAAGTATTCTAAAAACTGTTCCAAAAAGTGCGCTAAAATGTGTTCTAAAAAAGGAGACAAAATAAGTGTTCTAAAAAGTGTTCTGAAAAGTGTTTTAAGATTTGCAGTGTACAATGTGTATTTTCACTGGTTGTTGTTATTATATATATATATATATATATTACAAATTTTAATTTTTTTTTAGCCAAGATTAACCTTTATACTATATTAATTTCCTTTTAACAATATTCCGTACTTAGTTCAACTTATTAAATTAAAATCTTGTTTCTAGATCTAATCTATTAATCTTTATAGAAACAATATAAATTCCTAATTCGACTTAAAAAACATTTATTCCAATATGCGTAAATTTAAAAAGATGGCTGCAAATTAAAAATATTCTTAAATAAACTTAATTCTTAATATTCCAAATAAAACTCATTTTTTCTATGTTTTTATCAACTTTTTTTAAAGAAAGTCTTATTAAATTTATTGCAAAACCATACCTTTCAAAAAATATCATTATTTTTATTTATTTATTTATTTTCCCTCCTTCAACATTTGATATTTGTACATAACAATAAATTCATTTCTTTCCTTTTTCTCTTAAAATTAATCGTCTGTAAAAAAGTCGTCTGACTTATATATTCGAAATTTTGAGTCGATTATAAATTAGTTAAATAATATTTTTTTAAATAAAATTATCGTCAGTGGAATAAAAATCTGACGCTGGACATGAATTATGTTTACATGGGAAAATGATGGTTAGAGAGTAGAGAATTTTCTTGAACTTTGTTTTTAGATTTAAGAGGGAAGCCTGGAGATGGTGAGATAGATTCTTGGGTTTTTTCTTCGATGAGTACGGCTTGCTGAAGTAATGATGGAATATTATTTTTTATGTTTCGGTTAAAGACTGCTTGCAAAGGGAGCCTTTCCCTCTCTCATGACTACAGATTAACAAAATAACTTGCAGCAGCCAATATGTAATTTAATGAATCTTCTACATTTATTTATTTTGTTTTTTTTTCCTCGCTTGCCACGACTGTGTGTTTTTAAAAAAGGGGCACCAGTCAAAATTTTTCGAGTTTCTCCCTTAAATCGTCACACACACACACACACACACACACACACACACACACACACACATATATATATATATATATATATATATATATATATATATATATATATATATATATATATACATTTATATATATATATATATATATATACATTTATATAATATATATATACTTCATTTCTATACTATATATACAAATGTATACATATACCTATAAATGGATTCTATGTAGAAATGAAGGATAGATACTTCATTAATCTGAGCGATGTTTCAAAATGACAATAAAGTAGTAATATAATTTTTTAATCGTCTTTACTTATATATTACAAAAGATTCTTTAATATAACAGCTTGCTGGAAAATGTTGAATTTTATGCTTCAATGCAATATACCATTTTTTTTTTACTTCCTTTCAAATACAAAAGAACTAAACAAAAGCTTCTATTCTTTAGATGCCTTCAAGGTATTCTATCTTCTCTGAATGAAAGAAAAAGCTCCTTTTTCTTAAAGACACTTTTTTTTTTATCTTTTCCTCTTTTCATTTTTATTGGAATAACATTCTCGAGCAAGATATCTTTCCAGACCCAATACGAATATATTTTTCTTCTTTTAAAAATGTTTTCTGCAAAACCTTTTAATAAATGTTATATCAGTAAAATTATTTTTTATTAAACCCCGTTACTTGTGTTTCATCTTTTTATATTTTTTATTACCCTTTTAATTTCTTAATTTTTACTATTTCTAGTTCTTAACAGTTACATCAGAACCTATATAGTTAATGAAAATATTTTTCTGATTTTTCTGATACAGTAATACTAACATTTTAACAGTTTTCTGCAGTTTGGTTTTGCTTAAAATTTATTAATAAATGAATCATTCAAAATATTTTCTAACATTTCTTTTTAAAAACAAATTTAGAATGTAGGGGATGAGAATCCCCGCCCCGAAGAAAAGTCTGCTGAGTATAAATCTACAAAAGTCGAACATAAACAGAAATGAAAGCACTTAATAATCTCTTTCGAGTGATTCAGAAAAAAAAAAGATTGATATTACTTTTAAACCTTGTAAAAAAATCCATTTTGAATATTTAATCACCGGATATGTGCACACCTAATATTTATTTGAAAATCAACACCTGGCTTCTTCGATACGAATACATTTTTTCTCTTAACAAACCGAAAAAAAAGAGAACATATTCTCCAGAACATATATGTTTCACAGAAATTCATGTTTTACAAATAAAAATTAATGTTGCAGTCGAATTTTCCTTTTTCGAAATCCCAATTAAACGAAGATTTCTATTTAATGAAATTAGTTGCTGAATTTATTCTTTGGTCATGATTAACATATAAAATAATACTCATATTACGAAAATTATATTCTACATAACGAAGTCTATAGCACGTCAGTGCATTTAAACAGAGAGATTGCTATTACGATGGATGTATGAATTTATTTCAGCGAATTGTATGAAAATAAACTTATTTATTTATTTGAACCTTTCCATTCAAATGTAAAAATCATAAAAGGATTCAGTATAGTGAAAAGGGGATTTCAGTTTCTCTAAAATTTCACAGATTAATTGTTTAAATAATTACAAAAAGTGCAAAAAATTCTACAAGCAGAATATTTTTCATAAGAAAACTCTACAAAGATATATTACAGACTTTTTTAAAGCTAAGGATTTGGAATATTGAGAAAAGGCATGCTTTACGTCCAAAATTGTTTATTGCTCTTTATTAAGCGTTTTTTTTACAATATTTTAATTACATTTTTTCTTGTATGTCTACATTGCATAAAAAACATTCTTGTGCGAATTAAAATAACATTTTTTGAAAATTTCCGTGTTCGAATTAAAAGTCCCGTGCCCGTTCCAAAAATACCGCCAATAGGTCCAGTTATACGATAGCATTGCATATTACTATCCTTCCAAGCTCATATCTATATTCTCAGATAAATAGCTTTGTTATTGTTTGATTGTGAGAATTGAAATTAAGACTTTTCTAAAGACTATTTAGTAAAAGAGTTTTTACGAAAATGGAAGATTTGAAAATTAAAAAGTAATCAAAAGATTCCAGTTAAAGGTTTAACATCTAAAAAAAATCAAGAAGTAAATGGATAATACATTAAATGACTGTGCCCCATCATATTCAAAGACTTAAAGATGGTTTGCAGACTATAAAAAGGGACTGACTATCACGAGTGTTGAGCTTTGTGCTGGACGTTCTGTGGAAGTGATAAATCATGAAGTTCTTGAAAAAACTCATTGGATTGTCCTTGAAGATCACAGATTTAAGTTGTGTGAGATACGAAGACTGTAAATATATCAAACGAATGTGCAAATTTGGAATTCTACGAGGTCTTTGTGAGGTAGGCGCCGCAATGTTCACACATGATCAAATATTGCATTGTTAAGCCGTTTCAAGAAAGAATTTGGAGCTCTACCGTAAAAATCACAAACATATTTAAAAACGGCTTGTAAGTATTTATATAACTTGGATTCACCACACACTCCAGATAGCGAATTACATTCAAAACAGTCAAATGTGCAGGACGAAATAGCTTAAAAAAAGGTAAAGTCAACTTTGTCAGCAAACAAGGTTATGCCGGTCATTTTTTTGGACGCAAAGGGAACTGTTTTTATTGGTTACTTTAAAAAGGGTAAAGTATCACTGCTGATTATCACACCAGGTTACTTCAGCATTTGAGTGACGAGATGAAAGAAATGCGACCTCATTTTCGAAAGAAAAAATAATCTTGGTTTACCATAACAACGTTTCATCTCATCAATCAGTCATTACAACGTGAAAAATCTGCGAATTAATATTCGAATTAGCAAACATGTACCTTATTCGTCAGATTTAACACACAGTAACTACCACCTGTTTTCTAATCACAAAAAATTCCTTGGTGAATAAAAAAATCACCTAATTAAAGTACATTAAATATGATATAAATACTATAGAAACTATTATTTTTTCACTGTATTTAAAGTGAAAATTTCGATATTCATATCTGCAGTGATGAACGAATTTTAAGAAAGTCAATTACTGAATCCTAATATTTGGAATAAATCATTATTTAACACGATTTTAAAAAGTTTATCAAATTTGATACTTTAAAAAAAATTTTATAAATCGTTCTTAATAAACATTTTGAAGTAGCTCTAAGATTTTAGTTTTAATTCAAAGAGGGAAATGACAATTTTAAAACATTTTCGTAAATGCAACTTTTTAAATGTTGTATTATTTTGTAATACAGCCATATGAAATAAATTTATCTAAATTAATTAAATCTAAAATCTAATCTAAATTATATAATGAATCTATCAAAAAAATTCCAAAAAAAATCGCAATTTATAAGGTATTTAGAATGTTACAGTTTTTTTCTTCTAAAATTTGAAATTAATAGAAATAGATCTTACGGAGAATTTGCAAAATAGAAATTTAATTTCAGACCTTTTTTTTCAAAATCTTCCTAGAGGAAGAGATATTAAATAAAGCACAAATTTCCTATGTTTAAACAGATATAAGGTAACCTGGGGTAATAACGCCACGTTAAGGTTCTAGCAATTTTCACGGCTCAGTTTTAGTTTGTATTTTTCAAACAAATATATGATTTGATACAGCAACTCATTGACTATCTATATAAAAAAAATAATTTAACAGATATGAATACATAAAATGTAATGGCGTGATTTCTTGACCAATGCTATTTGGCGTTATTACACACCTATATGGGTAATAACGCCATGCAAACCAAACAAGAAATAAGTTGGATTAATTGCATGTAGATTGCCCAATTCTAAAAATACAAACTCTCAGCTCTAGAAATTGACAAATTGCATCCTAAGCTATTGAAAATGTTCAATTTTTCGTGAAAGTGTAAGAAAAATAAAGGTGTGGTATGGAAAGGGGGGGGGATGAGGCAAAAGAGCAGACCGCGAGCTTCTTTTTGCTTAAAAAGGAGCGTTTAAATAGAATTATTAAAAACATTGCACAGTTTTAACTGTGTTTATTTGAATCAGTATTTAGGATGTAGCTCTGCCACTGTAGGGAATCAACCGGGGTAAAAATTGCAAGGATTGGCGTTATTACCCCGTTATATTTATTGCGCTGTACAAATTATTAAATTACAAATTATCTCGAGAAGATATCCAAAATCTTCAACAACATTTTGAAAGGGCATGAAATGTACTACAAATTTATGTAATTAACAAAGTATTTCCGGATAAAAAAAATAGTCTTCACATCACAAAACGTATCTCGCAAATTTTAGATCAAGCGTTAATTTTAGCTTCTTGTAAAAACAATAAGAGCTAAAAATGAAACACATTAACTTGAAGCTGTTTTTTGCGATTTATATGACTCAAAACCCTTCTGCGCAGAACACATGGGTGTCATTTACCAGATTATTTCATAATTATGCAAAATATTAGCACTTGGCGTTATTACCCCGCCTGGCGTTATTACCCCAGGGTACCTTAGTTAACATTATTTTGGATCATTTTATTTTTAACCGTTTCTGTAATTCCAGAAATTATACCTCCAATCGATAATGAAAAAGCATCTCCTTTGCAACTTTAGCATAAATATAAGTTTGAAGGTTAAATCTGTATGCATTTATATATTAAAGAATGCGTTTAAAAAATTAAACATGAGTAATTTTACTTTTCTATTAGAATTTTCTTTCTTCTATAATATTTTACATTACAATATACGCAAAGAAAATGGTGAAATCGTCTTTCGAAAAGATATTTATTTTTAAAAGAACGGCAGTTTAATTAAAATTGAGATACTATGAAATATTTCTCCTTTTTCAATATTCTTTATACTAATATTTTCAAAGGATGGTTCATGATTAAAATATTTTTCTTTCATTCTGTTTACCGTTATTTTATCTACTTTGGTTTATTATTTTTAAAACTTATTTTCTTATTGTTATTAAATAATCTTTTCTTATTTTATTCCGTTATATGATCCATATACAGAAATACACACACAAACATATACATGTGTTTAAATTATAAAAAAATTATTTTACACACATACGTATATGAATGCAACATAATTAAAATAAATTATTTATTTTTATTCTATTCTGTATTCTCATCTAGTCCCATTTAATTTATTTCTATCATTTATTTACTTTAAATTTGTCACCTTCCATTTTCAATGTATATCATTCTTTTATAGAAAGCAAGGGTTTTTAATTTAAACTGAAACCATTCGATTTTAGCAAAATCTTTTTTTATTACAAATTTATTTTAAGTTACGCTTCGATGAATTGTATATACTTTGTAGAGAAACATTGCTTCTTTTCCAAGTCTGCCAATCGGCCAAGTAATTGAACTAATTGTTGAAAATTTTGCTATTGGTTGCAAGTTTAAACATTGCGGAGTTTTGGTATTCATACACTTGATGTTCATATAATCTGTAAAACTCATGGTCTGTTCCAAAACAGCCACAAGTTCCAGAAATTCCTATGAGAAATTTCCTCAAAGTTCAATATTGCCATAACTCACTTTGTTGTCTATGACAGGTTATATAAGGAGGAGTATCATTTCGCATAAATGACGGCGTACCCAAACACTGCTATCGACGTGTTGAACTACATGAATAGTATTTCATCCTCAGCTAAGCAGTACAGTAAACAATAGTATTGTTACTAACCCATTTACCTGCCAGGATTCCCTCCCCAAGGACTTGGCTCCCGAAATTTTCTAGTTGACCTAATCGACGCAGGGACTCAAGGGACCTTGTGCGGTCCGAAGAGATTCGGGAGCACCAATCAAGTCCACTGCACCAGAACCGTACAGGTTGACCTCATGGACGCAGAGACTCAAGAGACTCTGCCCGGTCCGACACCGTTCTGGAACCTCCCCCCTAGTGGGCTAACGCCTCTCAGGCTTTCAAGCTGACCTCATTGACGCAGGGACCCACGGGACCCTGTGCGGTCCGAAGAACAATGGAAGCAACCTACTAGCCCACCTACCCCGAAACGCATACGTTGACCTCATCGACGCAGAGACTCAAGGGACTCTGTGTGCTCCGAAAAGTGTTTTTTTCTTTTTTCGTTTTTTTTTTTCGTTTTTTTTCTAGTGACAGTACGCCTCTTTATTAGGTGCATTTTGACTCTGTCCGCACAAGCTACCGGACCCTCTCCAATGAGACAGCCCATGAAGCACTTTTTTTGGAGGGGGAGTATTGTAGAAAGGCGGGATCTCGTCACCACCAGCAACGATTTGACTACCTTGCATTTCGGCCCCAAAATTCTCCCTTCTCTTGCACTACTTAGCATTTCGGCCATTTTAGTTTTGGTTATCAATTTTTCTAAATCTCCCTCAAAAATTTTTCCCTGTTGTCTGCTAAGGACGTGCCACCGTCTCGGCTCAAAAAATTTTAGCTCCAGCCCCATATCACCTGGCATGGCAGGTGGAAGTGATGTGCGGCGCCAAACTCAGTACTTTCACAAAGGCAATAAACTACTAAGTCCAGCAACCGTTAGCCACAATCTGCCGACCTCGGCACTTGTCTGCGTAAATCGCCCCCCTCTGCCGGTTAAAATTCCATCATGTACGCTAATGATGCCTGGTGCATGTAAAATACTTCGTGGGTGCAAAGTCTTCCAGGTTACTTGTGAATTATACCTCTGGAGGTGCCTTGCCAGGTGAAGGTCTCGTCATCTGATCAAGGCTCTAAATTACGAGACCATCTTGCGAAGCCATTTGCAGTTCAAACAACAGGATGTACCTTTAATTAACAGGCGAAAGAATTTATGCTCAACGACAAGCAAGAACTGCAGAAATGATGGCACGCGAAGCAAAGTTTATTGCCGATTGAGATAACTCGTCAGGTAGGGGCCTGGTCATCGGTTAAAAAGAAAGACTAGTATTTCATCCGATGAGGCAACTCTGTCCCTACATTTCATAGTCCAGACATGATTGGGACTAGTGAAGGAGTATTTGGCGATGATGCTTGTTTAGCAGTCATACATGAGAGGGAAGTTACTCCCGTTATCTTACGTTCAACGATGTCAGATGAGATTTGTACTCCGAAAAAGTTACACTTGAACCTGTATAGTTTTGTGATATAAACTGAGCCAGTCTCTGGTGCCGATTTTGTCTTACCAAAGCAGGGGAGTCTCCTTTGTCCTTTTTATTTGGTAACTTTTGTTCGTCCAACGCGATGGTTTCGCTGTTATCCATTTACTTTGTACAAGTTCTAACAATATGATATGCCCCGAAAAATTAATGGGACTTTTAGTTTCGAAGTTACTCGTTCTGCGTCGTCAGGTGACAGAATTCTGTTCTCTATCAAAATAGATTAGACCAGCAGCCTCACAATAGACGTAAGTGCAAAAATAATTATTGAGACCTTCTAGCAGCATTTAAATAACATTCCTACCAGATTGTGTGACATCCACATCATCCAGGCAAGATCATTGAAAAATGTGGGGGTTGTCATTATGGTATGGCTCTTGAGTGCATATAATAAAAGCTTTTTGCAATTAAAAAATATTAATACTATAGAAAAATCGACCATTATCTAACTTTAAGAGAAATATACTGAACTCGATTTACGATAGTTTAGAGGTTACAGTGTCTGGTTATAACGCAACAGCTCCAAAATTCTAATTCGTTCTGGACAAAATTAACTCGATCTTTTATCCCTTAGGGTTTGATATCTTAAATCGGAAGTAAATACTGAAGATCTGGCGTAAAGATTTAACAATTAACACGGATGTATGTGTACAGCACCTAAAGGCAAGGGTTCAGAAAAGAGAATTGGGTACTATTGGGTACGATCCTTCTAAGATCGTAACACCACAGGTTTAGTTGCAAACTAAAAAGGAATTGAGGGAAAGCAGTAGGTAAGACTTTAACAGAAGATCAGTAATTGTATTGGAGACTTCGTAGAAACTGCTTTTCTTCTAACAACTTTAATGTTAATATTACGCACAGCTGGTGTTTTTTATTACTTGTTTGTTAAAATAATAACCTAAGATTTTATAGGAAGCGTAGTTGTTGTTTACATTTTGCATGCAAAGCATATTACTGATTTCTAGCACTTTCCTACAAAGTTGAATAATGGTTATGTGTTCGGAATCTCCGTCCGTCTGTCCATGTTCTAATTCCCGTAAATATACTCGCATTTTCATTGAATTCTTAAAGCTTATTTAGGATAACCAGAGCATGTTTGGTATTGCTTATGAAATATGAATAAATAATGTTTCATTTAGAATGGCAATCAAAATAATTTGATTATGCTGTGGTATATAGGTAAAAATCGTATGGAGAGTATTTTAATGATATAACATTATTTCAAATGTATTCAACTGATATAAATCTTTTTCTAATCTATGATTTTCACTACGATCACTTTAAAACAGAGCATTCATAGCATTTTTAATTTATTTACAGGGACACATATACAAAATCAGTTACAGTACGATTTTGCGTAATAATTACTGGAGAGTGCATTTCAAAATTAGATATGCGGTTTTAAATTTAATTAGTTTTTCTTCCTGTTACGCGTTATATATAAATTCTGTGCCTCATATACAGGACTGCATAATACTAATCGCGTATCATTTTTTTATTATTGGATGAAATTGCTGAAGGGAAAGTTTTATCTCAAGTATGTGCAGCGCTTAAATTAACTAAATTGTGGAATGCATGTTGTTAATACAAATTTCTATATCAAACACAGGGCTGCAAAAAATAGGCAATGTAGATTCGAACAGCATAAATTCGATTTTGTATGTGTATGGTAAAATGCAAAGTAATATATATATATATATATATATATTACTTTGCATTTTACCATTCTTTAGCGATAGACTTGAAAAAAAATTTATTCCAAATTTAAGAAAAAATATTATTTCTCATTTATTTTGTTGATTTCATTACTATTTAAATTTTGAAAAATCAGCAAATCTGAAGAACTCATTATGTTTTAACGTAAAATATGCAATATGAACTTTAAAATGTTCAGGTTTACTTAAAAGGCGATTAAAATAATCAAATAGAGATGTTAATAGATAATTCTTTTTAAAACATCTTAGTACTCTCAAACCTTTAATCAGGTTCTTCCTCAGAGATTATTTTCTCTATTTATAAAAAAATATGATTTCGTTTTGAGAATGTACAGAATCATGCATTTGATTTGAATTTCATTTTCAAAATGGTGTGTATTTGGTGTATTTTTGTCGGTCGATTATCTACGCTGTGGGATATAGGCCCTATGGGATGGGTTGCCCTCCGTGGGGGTCTTTCTAAGGGAACCTAACCCCATTTTCAAAATGGAATCATGTATTTCTATAAATAAAGAAAATATTCTCTGAGGTAGGGCCTGATTAAAGGCTTGTGAGTACTAAGATGTTTTAAATTAAATTAACCATTAAGGTATATATTTGATTAGTTTAGTCGCCTTTAAACTGAACATTTAAAAGTTCATATTGTATATTTTTTGTTAAATCAAGGCAAAAATTTCATTCATATTTCACAGATTCAAAATTTCATATATTTTTATATTTATTTACTAATGTTTTACTTACAATAAATAAAATTGCATTTAGAAAAAAATATATTTATTTTGCCGTTTTTTTTTTGTTACATATTTTAAATTTTCTAATATTTTTATAAACAAAATTTAAACAAAACCGCAGGCTATATACAAAATAATATCCCTGAATTAAAATTTGTAACAATGTGGCTTTTCCTATTATTTAAAATATAAAATAAAAAGATAATCCCCAGAACAATTTCACAGAAATTATAATGAAAATAAAAGTTTCGTTTCACGTTTTCAGTAAATGTCCTGCCATTATCGTAAATGACTATAGCTTTAGATCCAAAATTGAGACAAAATGATTTTTTCGAAATCGTTTTGTATTTCTTGTAATATTTTATTGCGTATTCTTTTTTTTTTGGGGGGGGGGATATTTTTAATAAATCTTAATGTATTTCCATCTTTTGGTGGTAAATGAACCTAGTTTTCTTAAAAAAATTAAATCTTATTTGAATTATTTAGCAAGAAAACGTGTATTTTTTTAAACTCTACTGAAGATTCACAATAATACTATGAATTTGTATTTATTTCATTAAACGATAAATATTTGTAACAATATTATGTTAGTATTGATAAGATTTTCATTATCTGCATGCAATTTATGAATTTTCTTTCTGATTTTTCTCCTTATTATTTTTCCCTTATTACTTGGAAATTTAGTACCGCAGCACTTATAAAAACATCCTTATAAAGAATCCGGTCTTAAACAGAAATTGTTTATTCTACAATTTCGAAAAACGTCTAAGAAGAAATTTTGTGGCAGGATCTAAATAGTCAGTATTGGTAATTGGACTCTAAATGTAGTTATTTCCAAGTATTAATTTGTAACTGAGTAACTATGGTTATTGTGTGTCATTACGACAACATCTATATGAAACAATATTTTTATTGTATCATAACTGTTAAGTATTCAGACATCTGAACTTTAAGAAGAAAAAGCGAAATTAAAACTACTTATTATCTATCGCAGCTTGCATTGTTCATTATTGGTACGTAATCTCCGTCAAAAGTGGGAGGAATGTAAGTGTAATATTTTCAAAATGTTTTAATCATAAAAATAGAATATAATGGTGGAAACGCAATGGAGATAGCTTTGTCATCATAGGCTTATATTCAAAATGAGTAATCGTGTTGTAGGGCTGCTGCTTCCAACCTAATAATCACATGATCATTTTAGCTTCGATTTCTGATTGTAGATAGCATTATCAAATTCATTGGGTATATTATCATTATTATTATTATTTTGAAATTACAAAAAACTAAATGATCAATAAAAATATGGATACATATATAAGAGAAATTGCTGGTTGACAAAAATACTGTCCTTTGTTTTTTGTTTTTTTTTCTTTTTTTTTTTAAATTTTTATTTCACAACAAAACACACAAATTGCTATCAAAATATGTATATTTTTCTGGAAACATATAAAGAGAAAAATTATGCTTTATAGATATTTTTCTAACTAAAAGAAAAAAGGAGTGCATCAGGTTGTGATTTTTGCATTTTGTTAATTAAAATGTATTATCTTTTGATTTTTGACGACTATAACAATTACATTATATGAAATGTAGTTTAAAATTACATTTAAAATGTCACACCATGAAACAAGAAAAGACAAGTGTTGCAATAAATATATAACTAATGTATATACTTATGCACGTCTCGCAGCGTTCTTAAAATTTTCACACGTTACTGCCAGTATTTTAAATTTAAAATATTAATGGCATATTCTTCTCACATTTGCAATAGAATTCTAAAATAAATAACGTCGTTTTCAAACTGTGGTAGGAAAGTGCGAAAATTTTAGGAAGTTGTGAGCCCAGCACATATATTATGCAAAAAAAAAAAAAAAAATACGTTTAATCCTACAAAACTTTTATAAACTGTTTTTACAAATACATGTTACACCGTAAAAGGCTATTTTTTAAATATTATTCTTTTTTTGATATAAAGTTTGTGATTTGTGATTTTTTTTACTACCTAAAAGTTGATTTTTATTTTTTTCAGCAATAGACTTTTTTTTTATGATTTTAATCTGCAGTATTTCTCAAAATAAATTGCAACTATTAATTTCATAATTATGACTCTTTTTTGGGGAGGGGGGATTTTATAAACTTATTATATTGAAATTCAAATTTTTATCTGCATTGATATTATTAAAATATGTTGCATCATGATATTATACATTCCTTATTTTTTAATTACAATAGGAATTGAAAATAAATAATCATTTTATATTGAAAAAAATCACAAAAAATTACATTTTCAACGGCATATATTTTTTAACTATTTTTCAATAGATGGCGGAGCAAAATAAATATTTATCAACAAAGCAAGCTATCTATGAAATTTCTTGGTAGCTGGTTATTCGTTATTTATAATTTATAATTTAAAAGTTAAAATATTATAATTGGATAATTTTTTAAGGTTGCAGCGAAAATAAAGTGAAATAGATTTGATACAAAGCAGATTATGCACATAATTCACTACGTTCTTAATCGAATAATTACTTAGGTCTAACATAGCTGCGATAAGTTCGTTTCTCCTGAAGATGAAAACTTGGAATCGTCACGTTAGCGAATTATACAGGATGTCCACTGTCAATCGTGGAAAATGGCTGATTTCTAAACCGTTAGTCATAGACATATTGGTCCAATTGCAAAAGGCTTTAAAAATGTAAAGAATTGTTTTTCAAGCGATTTAGGCAAAAAAAAATTACGATAATTAACTTTTTATACGGTCACCCGGTCTTATAAGTAATATTTAGTAAAAATTTTCCATCACTTTAACAAACAATAGAGTAAAGGCTCCATTCATCTACCATTAAAATTGACCGAGTTATGGAACTTTAAATTTCATGATTTAAACCACTTTTCTGTAGCTGAAATTGCATGATTTGGACTAAGTTTTCTGGGAACGGATACTAAGTGCTTAAATTATTATAAAGGGTGCCTTTTTCCAACGCCGTCCAATAGCATATTACTAAACCATTTACCAAAGACATATAGTTCAAATTACAAAAGAGTTTTAAATGAGATGAAGAAATATTTTTAAAGCAATTTAACTGAAGGTGCTTTACGGTAGTGTTATTTTTTAGGTAGATTTCGTATTAAATACTACCTATTGCATTCGCACCAGCTTATCTATCTATCTATCTATCTATCTATTTATCTATGTATCTACCTGTATATATATTTCATTTTTTATGTACACGATAACTTCTATAATTCTTCACCCATCTTCACCAAACTAGTACATAAAATCAAAGGGGATAAAATCTCGGCTAAGTTCGTTAATGGGCAAAATCGGACCAAGGGGGCCGAAATAAGGGTCGTTTTGTGAATAAAAGAAAAAAACCCATAACTTCTTAATGAAAATAGACATCGAATCGGTTTAAAGTTTATATTACTTCTAAATAATGGGCCAAAAGTTTATGCATGACAGATTTTTGATAAAGTTAAAAATGGGCTCAAGGGGCGAAAAATAGTGTTTTGGGGAGAAAAAAAAAATCATAACTTTGTCAATTCTCCAGATATCAAATCCATCTAAATTTTTTATAAATATACTCAAAATTATCTAAAAATTTTGTACTTGCAAGTTTTTGATTGGACTAACTCTTACCGGTAAAAAAATTAAAAACGAAAATAAAAAGGAGTTTCGAAAAAGAAAAAAATCAATAACTTTGTCAATTGTTAAACTATCCAATCCAATTAAATTTATTTTACATCTTCTCAATAATATCTACAATTTTTATATTCACAAGTTTTTCATAGGACCGATTCGTACAGCAAAAATAAATTAAACAAAAATATGAGTTGGAGAAAAACCTCTAATCCAAACTGCTTACATTCTGAATCGTTTTTTAAATTATTTTTTTTTTAAACGCAACCAAATGGCAGATACTCTTACTTAGGAAATATATAATGTGGAACATTGACCAGTTTTTTGATAAAGACAAAAAAGGCTGCCAAAAAGGTTATTTTGAACAGAATTTCCCGAAGTGACCGTGATAGGAAATTTGAGGAAATAACAAATGACAAATTGCGTTTTTTCTGACTCATTTTTAAACCTATTTTTACTCTCAAACGCATCCAATTTACAAGTCCTCTTATTTTGGAACTGTATAATGTGACCCATTGGTCATTTTTTTTCATAAAGACAGAATATATTTGAAAAAAGGGTATTTTGAACAGAATTTTGGGAAGTTATCGTGATTGGAAATTTGAGGAAGCATTGAAATAACAAATTGCGTTTTTTCTGACTCAATTTTAAATTCAGTTTTGCTCTCAAACGCATCCAATTGACAGGTTCTCTTATGTAGGAGCCTGTATAATGTCCCATATTGGTCAGTTTTTTTTTTATAAAGGCTTAATATATTTTTAAAAATGCTGTCAAAGTGTACACCTCGCGCAAAATTTCTCGAAGCTATCATGATTAAGAATTGAGGTTGTATTCAAAATTGGTTATTTTATAACTCATTTTTTAATTCAATTTTGCTCTCAAACGCATTCAATTGACAGTCTTTTGTTATTTAGGAACTATATAATGTACCGTATTAGTCGATTTTTTTAATAAAGTCGGAATTATTTCAAAATATGTTGTCATAATGGGCATTTGATTCGAATTTAGCTTAAGATGATGCTGATAAAACCAGTCCTTACAGAAAAATGAAATTAATTTTTTTTCAAAAGTGGACAAATAAAGTTGTTCAACTGGGTTTATTTGTAATCAAATTTATTTTTTGTTGTTGAAATGAGCACTCTTCGAAATCTACCTCCACCTATAGACCAAGCCGACAGGGATTTTTTATTAATTTAATTATAGAATGGTTAAAATAGTTGAGTTTTAAAATTCTCTTTATAGAGAAAAGCAAATTTTGGGAAATCGCGATTTTATTTTAAAAAGGTGAGTTATTTTAATATGCTTTTATTTTGCTTAAATTGTTCGTAGGTATGTTTCCCTTGTTCAAAATTTCTATTCAAATTTTAACTGACTTCCAAATATCCGATTGAGATTCAATTTGCACAATTATTTATATCCAATGACAATGTAACATTAATACGATTTTAGGTGCGTACCATTTATCTATTTTATAGGACTACACCAAATTCTGTTAGGTTGAGTAATCTAATGGAATTTTAATATATGTCCTTTTGTAACGAATTGTGATTGTTGCTTTTCATAATTTAAATTAACAAACTTTCTGCTATTTTTTTTACTTATATTTTTAGTAACAATTTTGGTTTAATATGTAATCATCAACACAACTTTAGAAATAATATTGTAAAAAAAAATACTCCTAATGTTTAATGTTAAATTTTATATCTAGCGTTTATTTTTATTTCCAGTAAATTTGTGACTGACCCCTAATTTGAAGCAAAAAAGATGCTTCAACTTTAAATAGCTATTACTCAGTTAGTTTTAGTCGCAGAGAAATGGGACTTTTTATATTATTTGTTAGAGTATCGGTAAAAATTTTAGTAAATATCATTTATAGGATCGGGAAGCGTATAAAAATTAATTTTCGTAATTAATTTAATTTCGTTTTAATAAAAATATTTTTTTAAGTAAACCGCTTGATAAACAATTATTTTCCCTTTTTAAAGCATTTTTGCACTTGGAACTATATGTCTATGACTAACGGTTTAGAAATTAGCCATTGGCCACCTTTCAGAATGGACACCCTGTTTAAATAGATAGTATCTCGTGCGTCTTAAAGCGCAAAACCTTTACCGCCCCCTCAAAAAAATGCATAAACATAGGCTATGATGATTTAGAATTTTTGCAATCAATAGATGGCAGAAAGAAAAGTAAAAGAAAAGTATAACGTTAAATTTTGCCGTAAGTTTAACAAGATAATCACACATGAAAAAATTAAAATAAAAGAGGACAATGGAAATAAAAAGCAAAATATAGACAAATATTGGACAAGAGAGATCAATTAAATTTTACAAAATAAAATTAGCATTTCAAAATCAATATGCGGCAAACATTTAATGTCAGCTGTTAAAGTAGTCAGGAAGCAAAGTGGAGCTGAAAGAGAGGTAACAGAGAGAACGAAAACTTAAAAGATATCTACTATGTACTTTGGTACTAGGTACTTTGATACTATTGAGATAACAAAAAAATATAATTGAGGCCAACACGGTAAATAAAAAAAAAATAAAGATACAAACAATTTAAAACATTCCGTGAAGCAGGAGATTTGATAAGGCTCTTATAGGTGTTATATGTTATCTTTTTAATGTTTATTTAATATTTCATATTCACAGTTAAGAATGTGTATTTTGATTATTAAATGTTTATTCTATGCATTATTTAATAATCAAAATTATGTATCTGAAAGTTATCTTTTTCATGAGAAATTTTTATTATTAAAAAATATGCTTAAATTATATAGTTCAATATAGAGCTAATCAACTTTAAATTTTGTGCATTTTAACTCTTTATTGGAGAACTGAAACTTTTATAACAATTAAATGAATATTTTAAAATTAACTGACATGCATAAAACGTGTTGCTACACTTTAGACTTTTAACTTCCCGGTTATGTTTTAACTATTGTAAAAAAGACAAAACTTACAGAAATGTATTTTTAAAAATCTGAATAAAAAAATAGTATATTGTTGCGGTATATTAGAGATAATAATTCAATTTCTATTAAAAGTAAATCAATGTATAAAATGTTATTTTCAACTGAAGGTGCAATTTTGAATAATTTTCTACTTAAGGGAGAATGTTATTGAAAAGAAAAAAAATCATTTATTGTATTAAAAAAGTGCTTTGAACCTTCCTGAATCAATTGATATACCCACTTTTTTCTGACCATTAAAAATAATCATAAAAATTAAAGGGAATGCACCGATATTTTGTTAATAAAAAGTATCACAAAAATATGGAAAAGAGCATAGAATTTAAACACAATGACTTTACATATTACTTGCATCCTTTTCTTTATTTGCAAAATAACAAAGGAATTTTTTCGTAAAAAGTCTAAGTAAAAAGTGATCTGCTTTAATTTACTTAGAAACATCTAGTTAAAGCATAAAAACAGATTTATAAAAACTTTTTCAAGATACTGTTTTTCTTCTTTACTTTCTGACATGTGAAATATGTTTCCTTCATTTGACAGAAACAGCCACTATTACATGGAATAAAATTCTTTCCTTGTAGGTTATTCAGAACAAAAGTATAGGCTGCGATAAAGTACAAAAAAGTTTCGTTGACGGAAAGTAACACAGCTGAAGATCGTGTTCAATGCATTTTTGGTGTTCAAACCTTTTGCTTTTCTTAAGAATAAGCTATAATAAATTTTTCTGAAGCTAAAAAAGGAAAAGGATACCTCTAAAATAAAAAAGAATACAGATAAACTATGCTTGTCATGTATCACTAAAGTATTCGGGCGATTTGGATAAATAATTTTTAGAGGTAGAGCAAAAATATAAGATCATATACGACAGAAAGTTCCAAATTTGTTGGGTAGCTTGTGAGGAAACAAGTCTTAAAGATGGCATATTTTCCATAGAATTGCACTTATTGTCTTCCCTTAATTAAACATACATCTTGTTAATGAAATTTTAAATATATCCTAAGTATGACAAGTATATGGAAAATCACATTTAGGCACAATGATTGTACATAATAATTGTATCCTTTTCATTTATTTATGTAACAAAAATGAATTTTTTGAAAAAAAGTCTAAATAATATTTATTTATGGGAGATCTGATTTAATGTAGTTAGAAACATCAAGTTAAAGCATAAAAACATATTTATAAAACTTTTTTTATGGTACTGTTTTTCTTCTTTACTTTCTGACGTGTGAAATGCGATTCCTTCATTTGACAGAAACAGCCACTATCTTTTACATGGAATAAAATTCTTTCCTTGTATGTTATTCAGAACAAAGATATAGGCCACGATAAAGTTCAAAAAAGTTTCGTTGACGGAAAGTAACATAGCTGAAGATCGTATTCAATGCATTTTTGGTGTTCAAACCTTTTGCTTTTCTTAAGAAGATGTATATCTGAATGAATAAATTGTAATAAATTTTTCTATAGCTAAAAAAGGAAAAGGGTATTTCTAAAAAAAGAAAAGAAAGTAAATTTTAGAAGTAGAAAACTTAGCTTATTTTTAAAAACTTTTTTTTATTTTCGGCATTTAATAAAAATACATGAAAGACTCAAAGAAATGCACTATATGATATAGTAGAGATTTTTTGTTGCTGATGTTGTTACTCAGCAGTTTTGAATAACGTATTTGAATATCACATTTTAATATTAAGTCTTTTTTTGTATTGCTTAATATTATTTTTTTACATTAAATGATATTTTTTAACACTTCAGCACACGCACCCATTTCTATGGCGAAACCACACGCACTGGTTCAATATGACTATAACTTTTTCGTAAACTTCTCTGTAAAATATGGACATTCTAGATAAAATAAATAACGATAAAAGTATTATTTGAATCATATTAAACATAACAAGAAAGATTATTTGTTTTAAAGATCAAATTTCAAAGCAAAAAAACCCCAAAAAACTTACCTTTAATTTTTTTTATCTTTTTTGGCATTCATTCTTTTTCTATCGTTTTGAAACCCATACACATTAAGTACATAAATTTAACTATTTTTTTAAAATGTTTAAATAGCATTACAAGCAATACTTTGTATAAAGAATTGTATATTTTCTTATTTTGTATATTTTGTATGTTGGGTAAAACTGACACATTCACACCAGCCACTACAGAAAAATCTCGTGTTTCAAGTTTCTGTTCCCAGGATCCCTTCTTGCTAGACCATCCAGTAAGGTACCGAAAGTGGCAAGTGCAAGTCTTGAGAAATTCCTGAAAATCGTGAGCATGATAAGGAGCGTCGGGTCAAAAATACCCGATGCGTGTGCTTACGGGTTAATATTCTTAAAAAGTCCTTCCGGCAATGCCGGGAGGAAGAGGTAGCTTTCATATACTTATATATTTATTTATTTATTTTAAGTTAAGTTACATTGTTCAAAAACACTAAGCTCAAATTAGTGGAAATAATCTTATAAAATTAGTGATTTTATAAGATTGAAACTAGTTTTTGTCAAGACTGAATATTAGTAGGAATTTTTAGAAATTAGTCATCTTTTATTCAACCTGGTTTTATTTTAAGCGATTTAGAGAGTCACCAAATTTTACGATATCATAAAGTGTATGCCATTTTAAAGCAACATTGTGGATCGTTCAGATCAGACCGTTTCAAAATGTCAGCCATAAGCAAAATTCAAAGTGCTATAACTCAGTCATTTTATAAGATATAGACAAAATAAAAAGAGTGTTCTGGAATCGCTGTTTAAAGTTCTAACACGAAAAATAAAAATATTTTTCAATTTTTAATTTTTTCGCATTTAATTTTAAATTTTAAATTTTTAAAAAAATTTAAAATGGCCACCATTTTGAAACAAAATGGTGGATGATGCTGGCCAACGAACTCGGTCGAGACATTTGTATGTACTATGTACATGCCAAGTTTCATTGAAATCGGTTGATAAATACAGGTGTTATCACGTGACAAAAATCAGATCGTTTCAAAATGTCAGACAAAAGAAAAATTCAAAGTGCTATAACTCAATCATTTTGTAAGATATAGACAAAATAAAAAGTGTTCTGCAATCGTCGTTTTATGTTCTAACACGTAAAAGAAAAATATTTTTCAAATTTTGATTTTTTCGCATTTAATTTTAAATTTTTAAATTTTTAAAAAAATTAAAATGGCCACCATTTTGAAACAAAATGGCGGATGATGCTGGCCAACGAACTCGGTCGAGACATTTGTATGTACTATGTACATACCAAGTTTCATTGAAATCGGTTTATAAGTACGCGTGTTATCACGTGACAAAAATCAGAACTCATCGTTTCAAAATGCCAGCCATAAGAAAAATTCAAAGTGCTATAACTCAATCATTTTTTAAGATATAGACAAAATAAAAAGTGTTCTGGAATCTTTGTTTTAAGTTCTAACACGTAAAAGGAAAATATTTTTCAACTTTTAATTTTTTCGCATTTAATTTTAAATTTTAAATTTTTTTAAAAGTTTAAAATGGCTGCCATTTTGAAACAAAATGGCGCATGATGCTGACCAACGAACTCGGTCGAGACATTTATATGTACTATGTACATGCCAAGTTTCATTGAAATCGGTTCATAAGTACGCGTGTTATTACGTGACAAAAATCAGATCGTTTCAAAATGTCAGCCATAAGAAAAATTCAAAGTGCTATAACTCAATCATTTTTTAAGATATAGACAAAATAAAAAGTGTTCTGGAATCTTTGTTTTAAGTTCTAACACGTAAAAGGAAAATATTTTTCAACTTTTAATTTTTTCGCATTTAATTTTAAATTTTAAATTTTTTAAAAAAATTAAAATGGCCGCCATTTTGAAACAAAATGGCGGATGATGCTGGCCAACGAACTCGGTTTAGACATTTGTATGTACTATGTACATACCAAGTTTCATTGAAATCGGTTCATAAGTATGCGTGTTATCACGTGACAAAAATCAGATCGTTTCAAAATGTCAGCCATAAGAAAAATTCAAAGTGCTATAACTCAATCATTTTTTAAGATATAGACAAAATAAAAAGTGTTCTGGAATCTTTGTTTTAAGTTCTAACACGTAAAAGGAAAATATTTTTCAACTTTTAATTTTTTCGCATTTAATTTTAAATTTTAAATTTTTTTAAAAATTTAAAATGGCCGCCATTTTGAAACAAAATGGCGGATGATGCTGACCAACGAACTCGGTCGAGACATTTGTATGTACTATGCACTTACCAAGTTTCATTCAAATCGGTTCATAAATACGTTAGTTATCGCATGACAAAAATCAGATATATATATATATATATATATATGGTTATATATATATATATATATATATATATATATGTCAACATTTGAACGGAGGGTGGTTTTGGGGTCTGGGGGTCATGATCGGTGAAAATATACCAAAATTTTCCGGAAGTGTTTTCCTCCGGACGGCTGCAATAGGTAGCTTTTTACTTTTTGTAATGAAAGCTACCTAATACTTTTTGTAATGAAAGCTACCTAATAAAAGGTTTAGTTATTAAATTACACTTCACTGTATGCTATTGTAGAGATTTTTTTTTGTTGATGTTGTAACTCAGCAATGTTGAATAACGTCTCTGAATATCCTATTTTGATATATGACTTTTTATTACTTTTTTTTTTTTTTTTTTTTTTTTTTTTACTGCTTAATATTATTATTTGACATTCAATGGTATTTTTTAATATTATTAAATAAAAGCTTTAGTTTTAAAATTACGATTTTTTCAATAATAAATGAAATTTTGAAATAATATGTTCTATATAGAACATATTATCATACAACATATTGTCTGAACACATTTACGCAGACTATTATTTATTTAAGTGGAATATTCCACTTAAATAAATAATTTTGTTTCGCATGACGTTATTATACAAATATCAGAGTAATAGCATTGATCAAGAAATCTCGCTATTATATTTATGAATACATATATTCTAAAATATTCATTGTTTATACATAGTTAATAATTTGCTGCATTGAATTCTATATTTGTTTGAAAAAAACTAAAAATAAATCGTAAAAATTGGTAGAACCTTGCATTAATACTAAAGGGCATCTTATAAAATAATTTCTTATTTGCATTTCAATGAACTGTAAATGTGGGCATATGGGGAAAGAAAATCCTTCACTACATTTAGAGGTATTCTACTAAACGTTAGTCTACTCATGCTATGTAAGAAAACAAAGACGCAGAAAAACGTCTAATACTATAAAAGAATAATCAAAATAACAATGCTAAGCAGTTTTCCTAATAACATAAAAACACCGAGGGTGTATTTCATGAATCAACGCAAATCTATTCACTTCTAAACGTCATCTTTTGATAGAAAAGAAGAATATTGCCTAATGACTAATAATACAGTAATACTAATAGATATCACATTTATATAAAAACTGATTAAATAAACAGAAAATAGTACATATTACACAAATTCAAAAACAACGCAGATCTGAACACAAATTCAAAATACATATTAAACAATATGTATTTAAATTTGTGTAAATACACATTACACAAATTCAAAAACAACGCAGATTTGTACACAAATTCCAAAACAAAGACGCAGAAAATTGTCTAATACTATTAAAGAATAATCAAAATATCAGTGCTAAGCATTTTTCCTAATAACATAAAAACACCGAGGCTGTATTTCATGCATCAACGCAAATCTATTCTCTTCTAAACGTCATCTTTTGATAGTACAGAAGAATAGTGCCTAATGACTAATAATACGGTAATACTAATAGATGTTACATTTATATAAAAACTGATTAAATAAACAGAAAATAGTACATATTACGCAAATTCAAGTGTGGTACACCAACAGGAAATTTTGTTACCATTGATGCACAAAAATTCTTTACACCTGTATAGACTTTGGAAGCTTATTATTATATAATTATAAAACAGAGCAATAAAACTTGATAATTTTAGTTTTAAACATTAGCTGAATATTAAAGATTCCTTGGAAAGAGCGTAAATGAAGCACAAGTACTAATGAAATTATTTAAAACACGGAACAGTTTCTCAGTGATTGACGCAGTCGATATCTCACCAGTGCCTTAAAGGATAAATATTAATGAGAATGTGTTTTTATTTACTAGTTACAGAATTTTAGTTTTGTTTAAAATTTGAATATGTTTTCTTATTAAATATAATAGCAATTACATAATAGCTTGTTCTTCATGAATTAATTATCAGAGTGTGAGATAAACAGAAATAAGAGAACTTTCAATTATTTTATAATGGAAAGATGCATATAAACTTTTGAAGTTGGACATGTTGATTATAAACATAAAAAAAAAAGTTATTTTGATTTTTTTTAAACTATCTGTGAATTTCGAGAGAATTTTGAAAGGGAAAGAATGATTAGATTTTATCCTAACCAAATTGAAATTACCTGACTTAGTCACCTTCCTTCATGTGCGATTCTTATTAAGCATTAAGTCGAACAATCCGATTTTTATAAAGACGCACTAAACAGTAAAAAAAATATGTAACGTTGTGAGGGAGTGACCTTTGTCATAAAGGCACTATAGTATTTCTGAGATCGTGACGTCAATAATTTAACATGTGTAAGCGTAAAAGCGACATCTATGCTCTCTTTTACTTTAACTTTCTAGAGTGTGTGTGTCTCTTTCGGATTCTGCAGTTAGGCTCGCGGTTAGTAGTAATATGTTAATTTGAAGTATCTCAGTTTGCAGCCTATAAAAGCGTGGAGTTTGAGTGTGTGTGGGTGTCTCTGGCATTAGCCAGCCAAGACGGAGTGTAACTAGCGACATTAGATAGCGAGTGTGGTGTCTCTGGCAGTAGCCAGCAGAGCGTTCTAGCGATATTAACCAGCAAAGTGTGTTTCCCGCTGGTTTCTAGCAGATTGCAAATAGCTTCGAGCCTCTAGTGAGTTGTGAAGGAGTTTCGGTATTCGAATAGAGAAGTTGGCCGTGATAAGAAATTTAATAGTAATTGCATTTGATTATCTTAAAGTAAATAAAGGATATCTACAGCCACGGGCTGTCTAATTAACTTTTATCTAGCAGCTTAGCCGAGAGATAGTGAGAAGTAATCAGAGTTGCCCCGATTGAGCTAGTTTCCGGAGCCTGTGAGTATGCGTTTAGTCTTTTCGTAGTATTCTCAGTTGGGAAAATTAGACTTGCTCCACTTCCCTTGAGCCCGTATAGTTTTTAATAAACTGTGTTTTTTATCTTAATTCATGAGTATGTCTGCATTTAACTCCCAGCACGAGCATCCAACCGTTACAACGTTACTAAAAGATTTCAAGGAAACTAGGATTCAAAGAACATTTTATGTAATGGCAAAAATAAAAATCCATCTAACAGATGCACGTTTGACCTGAAAATCTAAATATTTGTAAACTTATAAAGGATATTTCGGGAGATTGGATGCATAAAATTTTTCATGTACCTGCAATCCAGGTTTTAGATAAATTTTTAATAAAATTACTGTAATTATAATGGATTATTTTCTAATGCTATAGATTTCTGTAGCTTTACAAACTCTAGATTTGTAGATTTATATATTTTCTGTACAGTGTATAGATAAAATTTTGGAAAGTATACAGATTTACCTAACATTTTATCTGTAGAAATACCGATTTTTTTACAGTATTGTCCAGGTAAAAGTTAAATGTGAATATAACCTGTTCTATGTATAATTCATATGCAAATCTTATCTACAGTGAAGAACATACAAGAACCAGTTGACATAATAAGGAGCTGAAACGATTTTGCTGATCTGCTTATCTGACCCGATGCAAAATTTTAACCCAAATCTGTCTTAAAAAAGAAAAAAAAACAATCAGCTGAGTACGCTTGGGTTGGATTCGAATGTAATTTTTTCATATAACCCGTTGAATAATCATCACAGTTTTTCCACTTTCCACAAGTTGGTCCTATTGTTACCAAGAATTTAAATACGGAAATAACAACTCCACAGCCAGGCGAGTATAACTGCATATCGACGGTCACAAAATCAAGATATGGCGGTACTGTGACTTTGCCATGATATTGGCATACCGTTTGAACCTTTGACTAATATATACTTTTTCTCATTAAACAAAATATTTGTTTGGATGAAGATAAGAAAACATATGTAAATTTGTATGCACATGTGTGCGAATGTGTACCCAAGGCACATGTAAGATCATGTTCCGAATTGCGTATCTTCTCTTTTTTGTAACCTATGCTCTTTTAAAGTGTAAAAATGATAGGTCTTCTCCCATACATTCTCATTCCTGTCACAACGACTATGTAGCAAATGTAGGGAGAACCCCATTTCCGCGCTTGAAGTTATCTTTGAAAATTGAAGCAATTTTACAATTTGTTGTGGTTTGTATGAAAAATCATACTTGGTATTATTCCAGCATAAATTGTCTGAGAGTTTATAATAAAAAGTGATGAGCGCGGATATTTTTTTATTGTTTCAATTAACAGCTGTTATAATCATTTTTGGGCTTGTAATTCAAAGATTGGAATTACGATAACAAAATAACAGAAACTTTTACCATTTAGAAAGCAAAATCCTGACGCAAACTAAATATATATATATAAAAAAAAAAAAAAAAAAAAAAAAAAAAAAAAAAAACTCTCGATGTTCGACACACGTTATATAAATATTTACACTGCATAATGCTACTTTTGTGATTAAGTTTAAAAACCTGAAGCACATTGTGTTTGTAAATGCAATTGTGAATGTGTTAAAGCTTTTCGGAGCATTTAAATGAACAATCATTCACATAATTAAAAATATATTTAAATCATAAGTATAATTATTGTAAAAGCAGTACAGTTTAATTTTATCGATTTTTCTACGGAGAAAACATTTTTGCTTTTCATGTAAATACACTATCAAACTATTTCAGTTAAAAATGTATTAATGTTTCAATTATGCAAATATTTAAAGAGATTACTGAGTCCATTCAATAATTAGCTATCAATAATTTTTTTACATACGTATTGTAAAAGGAAAGATATAACTTGCTTTTAACTCAATTCTCATTTATCTTTGTAAATTGGTCACGCAATGCCGCTGTTTAAACAAATATAAATGTACCAAACGCATGTAACCGTATTAGATTAATTTATAACCCGATTTTTCAATCGATAAATCAATTATAACAGATTTAAATTTTCCATATGGATGAAAAAATTTCGGCCAGGATTCGAACTAGGGATGTATTGGCTGAAGCTGCCAATGCTCTTCCAACTGAGCATTGGAATGCTCAGTTGGAAGCGCATTGGCGGCTTCAGCCAACACATCCCTAGTTCGAATTCTCGCCCGAACTTTTTTTCAACCACATGGAAAAGCATGTAATCGTGCATCACCTGCTACTTTGTTCATTCTAAAAAAGGCCCTTTCTGATCTGATATTTATACTGAGATAGAATACACTTTATTTATCTTGCAATTTAGTGTATGAAATATGAGAGTAGTTTATCTTGATAACTATGACACACCTACTGCATGCAATACTAAAAAGAATGCTGCCTAGTTAAACTGATGGCATAGAGCTCACAGGGTTTGCAGACTAATTGTATATTACAACCTTAAAATAATAATGCCTTTCGAAAACAAAAATAAGGAAAAAAGTACCCCCCCATTTCCTTTCTTTATATTTATACATTGAAGCCCCAAAGCTAATCAGGGATACGCTTATCATATAATAAACCTGTATCCAAAATTAGAAGCAAGTCGAACAATTCTGCATAAAAACCCGTTTATGTAATTTAATAAATGTTGTCCCTCGTTCCCTCCTTTATAATTAATCATTAAACCCCCAAAACTGGTCAGAAATTCAACTTATCAGAAAGAACCTACAACAAAAATTTAAAGCAAATCAGATAACTCTGCTTAAAACTCTATTTAGCTAACTTAATGGGGAGGTAATCGCCCGTACCTCCCTTTGTAATCAACAAAAGTATACCCAAACAAATGAGCGAAGCTTCTTATTATTATGAACCTATATCCAAAAAATGAAACAAATCGGTTAACGCTGCATGAAAAACCATTTACATGAATTGTGAGGAGTAGTTTCCCCTATCCTCCCTTTATACGTATCCAAAAAACTCCTAGAACAAATCAGGGAAGCGCCTTTTCAGAATAAACCTATATACAAAATTTGAAACAAATCGGTAAATTTTGCGTGAAAAACCTAAATTAAGACTGGAGAATTACCCCCCCATTCCCCCTCTTAAAACTTATCCAATGAACACCCAATTCTAATCACGAAAGCACCTCATTAGAATGATCCTACATCTAAGATTTGAACAAAATCTGCTATTTCTGCATGGAAAACCCATTTATATGAATTACGTCAAGAAGCAATAGCCCCCGTTCCCCTTCTTACACTTATCGAATGTACTCTCAAAACTAATCAGTGGAGCGTCTTATCATAATAAGCCTATATCCAAATTTTCATGTAAATCGGATATTTTTATCATGAGTTATAGCGTTACGTACGTACAATCGTACTCACGTACATACATACAGAACAGGCGGGTACATAAGCTCTCAGGCTTTAGTAGCCTGTGAGCTAAAAAAAGTTGAAAATTGCACGTTATGCGTAGCACAGGAGGTGCAGTACGATTACAAAGTCTTAAAAATGTTTAAATAATAATATATTACTTTATATTATAGCATATAGTACTTCAGATACAGTATAGTAACCTAAAACTTTTGTGTGTCCCTGTAAATGATATCTGCTTTATATCATACAGGAAGCTCCTTGTGGTAAAACGCAGGAATATATATCAATTTTATGAAATGTGAAGAAGCTTAATAAAATTGAAACGCGCTCCAAACAACATTTTCTCCTATACCATTTTACAATGGAATACTTTTTGTGTGGTCCTGTAATTAAATAACAAATATTCTTTTCACCCCAGATTATACAAAATGTATATTTTCCTATATACTTCATAGATGCATATATACAGTATATTATGTTCGAAATAGTGTAGCATTACTTAAAGGAACTGTAAATTATTTTTCCCCATTGACGGTAATGTATCGGAATCCTTTGTCCCTTTAATTGAGCTATGCATCCCATTTTTATAAAATATGACGTGACTGCAAAAAATTATGTTACATTTTAAATTTCAAACGATTCGTTTTATTAGTTTTTGCTATGTTATATGCAGATATACAGGAATACAGATGAACGGACTGAACGACAATTAAAGGTAGTATGTATTTGCATAAATACGAACGCACCGACAGATCACGAATTGAGTACGTAACGCTCGATGAGCTCGAGAAATAAGAACTATCATTACAGAAGTAGTTATTTTAATTAGTTTTGAGAACTGACATTTAATGAGATGCTCCTTAGATCCTGACAGAAAGAAACATTTCTTTTTAATAAATTGCTGGTCTTCTAGACTTTCCATTGCGTGTATACAGTAAAATCAAAGTTTTATTTTTTTATTTTTTAACAAAGTGAGTGTCTTAGAAAAAAGAAATATTCTACCTTTTTTACAATTTCATTCTGATAACTTGAAAAAACGAGAAGATTTATTCAGTACTATGATCACTTTTTTTAAAAACTTGGTAAATTTTCAATATTACATTCAGGAAATGAATATCACTTTTACAATAAAAATTTTTTTTTTTCAATTTCAGAGCTAAAATACTATTAAACTAATTTAAATGCTCACTTAATTATTATATAGTATTGTCCCTCGTACCAGAAAGATATTTATATATTTCAAGCTCTTTGTATACAGGTTTTCTTAAACGAGTTTTTTCGATATCAGAAAGTGGGTCACCTATATAGAATAAGTCTCAAAAATGCAATATGTGCTGACAAAATATTATTTCGATGAAACAAAAATTTATAATAATGCTCCTATGATATGGCGATCTATTGCTATAGCGTAGCAGAAAATCCTTTTATCCTAAATAGCTACAGTTCTGATAGAATTTATAATCACTAAATCAATTGGAAAATCAGTTTTAAGCTTTGTAGTTTCATATAAATTTACATTTATTGAAATGTTCTTTGTAGACACGTTTTCTTCCACAAGTTCATTCGATATCAGAAAGTTGGTCGCATATATAGAATAAGTCTCTAAATACGTGTGTTGAAAAAAAATTATTTCGATGAAATAACAATTTATAATAATGCTCCTAAAATATGGGTATTTTCTGTAACGTAGCAGAAAATCATTTTTATCCTAAATAGCTACAGTTCTGATAGAATTTATAATCACTAAATCAATTGGAAATTCAATTTTAAGCTTTATAGTTTCATATAAATTTACATTTATTGAAATGTTCTTTGTAGACACGTTTTCTTCCATAAGTTCATTCGATATTAGAAAGTTAGTCGCCTGTATAGAATAAGTCTAAAAAATAAGTGTGTTGACAAAAAGTTATTTCGATGAAATAACAATTTATAATAAAGCTCTTAAAATATGTGTATCCGCTGTAGCGTAACAGAAAATAATTTTTATCCTAAATAGCTACAGTACTGATAGAATTTATAATCACTAAATCAATTAAAAAATCAGTTTTAAGCTTTATAGTTTCATATAAATTAACATTTATGGAAATAGATTTTTTTTAAACGTGAAATTCTTCTTACAAAATGCATGAAACCAAATACCAATTTTTCTACGTACTCCGCGGAGAAGGACAAAATCATCCTTAGTGTTATTCTATCTCTTTACTACATGTTTCCCCAAAACGAGGCACAAGGGGACTTTCACTTTCTTCATGTTGCATATTTAGCTCAAAATCACGACTTAGCGCAAATACTGTAATTCTGAAAATAACACAGTTATATCTAGGAAACGATCATAAAGTTAAGTTTCTGTTTACGTGGCCACTAAAATGAAGAATATTAAATGTAAAAGGACTGTATTTTAATGATTGAACGTGGAATTTTGTAAAAATATTTTTGAAGAATCACCTAGCTAATATTTTATTTACTCTACAGAGTTAGAATATTGCATTTTTACATGAAAGATATTTGTAGTTATTTACGATATCTCAGTGTTTCTTTTGAGATTCGACTGCTAATTTGTTATTTTGATTATTATTATTATTGACCAATTTCAAATTCCTTATTATTAGTTAATAAATATGTCATGAGCTTTCACTTTTACCTTTAGGATATTTTAATACCTTCATATTAGTTTATTGCTTATAAGTGGAATATTAAATCACATAGTATACATAATTGTATGTTCAACTAAAATTTAATTTCATTGAAAACATTCTAAATATTGTATTTGGGTATTTCCATGAGCATATTTCGTGTAAGTCACATTTCTAGTAACTGCTAAATTGTTGGCCACCGTTATTTTCGAAAAGTTTGCATGGCCTTATTCAATTAAAAAAATAAATATGATAAAGTAATTTACATTCTCCGTTCTAAAACACTGATATCAAAATTGTAATATGTGACTTACACGACATGTGCTCATGGAATTACCCATTTATTACTTACTCTACGTGTTGCATTTGTAAAACTTTCATAAGGTCAAACACACTTCATTTAAATAAAGACTTATTTTCGTATTTTAGTTATATGCAAAGTTATTTAAGTTATTTTAATTTATGAAACATTTTAAATACATTTCATCTATAAAAATGATTACTTTTTTTATTTGTAGAAATTCAAATATTTAAGAATTTATAGAGAAATACTTTTGTTTAATTTAGAATACACTATCAGAGTCAGTGGCGTAGCTAGAACGGGTGATACCCGGGCGGATGTAAATGGTGAAAAAAAAACAAAACCAGAAGCGATTTATTATTTAACTCATAATCCGCATAAATCAATACGGAGTCTATATGTAGCAGATACGTTTTTCTTTGAAAATTTGTTTCGTTACCCATTCGTTGGATAGGTTGGTTTTTGTTCTGTGGCGCATATCTTAATAAGAAAAAAATCACATTCTCAAAGAAAAGAAAAATTAACTCTGTTGCGTCATACGATAGAATTTCCATTTTATTTCAGGATTTCTTTTTTTAATCTTATGAGATAATATGTAGATTTGCAAAAAGAGATCGGGTGTCACTCCTTAAAAGGTGACACCTTGGACGGACCGCTCCCTCCGCCCCCGCTAACGCCACCGATTAGAGTCCCAAATTTTTAAAAATTTTAAATATATTTTCACATAAACACATTTCTTTCTTATAAAGTTAAAAGGAAGTAATATTATTTGTAAATAAAAATTTTACGAAATCGAGTTTCTAAACTGTAGCATGAATGAGCATAAAAGTTAAAATACTACTTACATTATTCAGTAAGATATTCCATAATATGTTCAAGATTTTTTTAATAAAATATTAGCGAAAACGGTGATAAAACACATTATCCTAAACTTAATATAAATATGCATTATACATATTATGAAAATAAAATAGAACTGTATTAAAAAATATAAAAACCATATTGTATAATAAATAAATTGCGACCTTATACCCCTTGATTTTATGTGTCAAAATGGAAGAGACTGTTTAGGAAGAGAAGTTTATATATATATATATATAAACTTTTTTATTGATGGTAGTTTTGGGGTCATGATCGGAAAAATCTGCAAAAATTTTTCAGAAATTCCAACAAAGGAATGATCGCAATAGGCAGTATTTTATACGAAATCTACCTAATTATAAAAGTCATTTTGTACAATAAAAAAAATGAAAGTAAAGAATGCTAAAATGTAATTTGAAAGATTAAAATCTGTCACGATAATTTACACTTTCCATTGAAATATCAGAGTTAATTCTAGAATTGAGCTACATTTTTACATGAATATTTATTTACATTCGACGTTGTTTTATCTGAAAAATAATCTTAGTCAGTTAGGCATTTTAAATTAAATTGAATTCCTTGATTTGCAAAGACAATTTCACCATTTTAAGCCCTGGTAATATTTTCAACGCGTCAGCGATAATGAGGCTAGTATCGTTTAACTATAATCTTTGTTGTTTCGACAAATACAAAATAGATTTAGTTAATGATTCTGTAAAATAATTCAAAAGGTAAATAAAATAATTTTAAAATTCGAAATTTTCTCACTTTGAAAGGTGGTTTCAAAAATCACGAAATGCTGATTTAGAAACATAAATTTATTTTCCTAATTTAAATAGTAATGAATCATCACTTAATTAGATTAAATCGTATTAATTAACAGATAATTAGTACAACCAAATTTGTATTAAATAAAATATCTGAACAAAATTATTATTGTGCATTTAAATCACGATTGCAATTCATTTAATTATTCTTAAATAATTTAGCAAACTATTATTGTTCCAATAAAAAATATATTTTAAATGTAATTTAATATGTGCTTTTGTAATATAATATGAATATAAAAAAAGGAATAAATCTAATTTAAAAATAGTTGACTTAGAAGAACATATTTTTATAAATGAAAATTTCTTTAACTTTTTATTTGAAAATATAAAAAAATAACTAGATGTGAATCGGAACTTAAATAATAAAATAAATAATTATTGTAGATTGATGTATGAACATCCGAGTAATGTATTTTTGAAGTAAGTGAAAATATGTCCGAGTTGGTACTTGAATCCAGAACCTTTGAATTTAATTGACAATGTTCTTCAACGAGATATTTGGACAACATCCCAACTAAAACAACATTTACTCAAAACAATAATTTGATAATGTCATCTGGACTGATTTTATATGATACAGCTGGAAAGAATGAATCGTAGATATGTTATCTCAAGTTAACTATGAATACGTAGTTAGACCTTAACTTGGCTGGCCGGCCACAGTTAAACGTAACACGAGAACGGGCCTACGGTGTCAGCACACATAAATATATTAATCGGAATAAATACGAAAAAATATCTTTAGAATTCAACCTGTTAATGAGATTCATGTTAATTACTCTTCCTCGCGAAAGAAAAAAATCTGAAATGTTACATTATCGATAAGTTTAAAAATTAATGATTGTGTTAAAATAATTAAATCTCTATGTATGAAATTTTAATACTTCTTGATATGATGGTAAATATTCTGAAAACTTGACAAATAATAATACAAAAAGCATCTCAAGATAAACGGGAAAAACGAAATTATTTTTGTAATGACCACTTTTTAAAAAAAATTACCGTTAAATAATTCCATTTTTTAATGTTTTTATTTATTCCATTTTTCCTTTAACGTTTATTTTATGGCTATTTCATTAATACATTTTATTTTTCGATTATTAACATCATTTTTTAACAATATTTTAATATATCGATATCAAATAATAATAGATGACACACTTTTTCATTTACGAATGATAAAAGATTTATATTTATTAATCTATGTATAATTTATAAATTGCTCATGATATTTTGCAAAGTTTTCTATATTTTTTTTATTTAAACGGTTTATATTAGTGCGATTTCATGTACAGTTTAGTTTAAAGCGCCTTTTGCTAAAACATGATACGATACGATAACATCAAGATATATAATACAATTAAAACGCGGGCATCTAAGGAATACTTTAGATGCGTATCAACATAAAATTATTAAAAAAAATAGATAATTTTTAATATTTCATTTAATTATTTAACTAATCGGAAAATATTAAGTACACTTTTAAAAAAAATCCATTATATTTACGGTGCGGCTATGTTGCTAGCAGTTTTTGCCGTAAAATTTTGATTTAATAAAAAAATTGTTATTAGGTCTTTAATAGTGCAATGAAATTGCACGATAAAACTGTACATGAAATTGCACTATTAGAAAACGTTAAGTTAGATATAATAAAAAAATCACGTCTAATTTTATTGCAATTTTACGGCACAAACTGGTGGCAGCATTGCTGCCTGCAGTTTATGCCGTAAATTTAACGGATTTTTTACAGTCTATATAAAGCGACATATATGTAGTGAAAGGGGTTTCAATAGCTTGGTTGTTTTGTCTAGGAGTCAAAAAGAAACCCAGACGACTTCTTTGACGAGAAATCTTTAATGTATAAATTTTTTTGGCTAACATTAATATATATATTAGGGTGGATCGAAAAGTATAGGAAAAAATTTTTTTTTAGAAATCACTATCGGCGCGGCATGCAAAAGTTGCCTTTTTTGCATACTAGTTTACAGGTTTTTTTTATTAAAATCCATTGATATCTTCCGGTGCCCCAAGCGCCCCAAAAATAATTAAAAATTGAGTTTTCTATGATTTTTTTTTTATTTTTTTGTTATATTTATTTTTTCTTAATTACTTTTGGCGCGGGGTGCAAAAGCTATATTTTATCTATCTTAGCTTACATATTTTTTTAAGTAAAATTGATCCATAACTTCCGGTGCCCCAAGCGCCCCAAAAATAGTTTAAAATTGAAATTTTCTTGAAAAAAAAAAATATTTTTGTTTTATTTTATTTTACTTTTTGAAATTCATTTGGCACTGGCTTGGAAAGTTGTTATTACAATACTGCATAACTCTGCAGTTCCCATATATTTTTTTTAATCAAAATCCATTCACATCTTTGGTGTACCAATTATAATTAAAAACTGAAATTTTTACAAAAATGTATTAAGAATTATAATTTATGAAAAATACTTACACATTTTTAAAACAGTTTAATTAATAACGTATATGGTTATAAATAACATTAATTTTGCAATAATAAGTGACATACAAATTTAAAAATCAAAGCATTAAATCATAAAATTTACAAAAACCGAACTTACGTAGAGAAAAGTTTTACATCCTTCAATTTGGAAATTTACATATTTTTAAAGTTTGTAATCTTTTATGGTACCAAAGTGTTTTATATGGCTTCTTGATTTTATTCTTTTCAATATAAAACCGTGTCTCTTTTCTTGACCAGATACAGTTTCTGATGCCTGAGACACTAGTCGAACGCATCTTTCAACCGCTTGGGTATGGCATGGATATTTTGACCATTCATTCGTTTTTACAACTTTTATCATATTCTCAATTTCTTTGCAAGGCACATTCATCAAAAGAGGTGTTTCAAAACGTCCAATTGGTTGCCAGTCAATAAGTTCAAAATAATCCTTCGTTTTGAAGTTTATTTGGGATACTTTGAAAATTCTCACTTCTGGTGATTTTCTCTTTTTATTTCTAGCATAAATTAGCTTTCGCATTGCTAAAGATCAGATATGCTCTGTGTTATCTGTGAGCATTGACAATTGCAAATTTTCAGGGTGGCAAAAAAAAAAAAAAAAAAAAAAAAAAAAAAAAAAAAAAACTATTTCGTTGAATAATAGCATTTACGATCTTTCTTAAATTGGGTTCCAAATATCTAGAATATGTGATAAGTTTCCAAATATGACGCGCTCCTTCAGTTATGGATGGCTTTGTTTTGACATGAAACCATACAGGTGCATATACCTTTATGATATATGTTGTAAGAGTAATGAGATTATCAGAAGGATTTTCTGTAGCCGCTTATAACCTTAAAATTCTACACGTAATTGTTAGCCATCTTGAGTGATAAACTGGACCAGGTTTCATTAATGCCAGACCGGAACCACATTCACCACGTGATATTGCTATGCAAATATCATATAAATATTGCTAGTCATTGCTGAGAACTCTTCTATCTATGTTGTCTTCCAAATAATAAAGTATAAAAAGTTTATTTTATACATTTAATAAAATACGATAAACGATTTCTCATCCTCTCGATCTACCTTTTACGTTAGATAAATTATTCTTTAACTGTTAATTTTACTTGTATTTTTTAGCTCAAAATTTGCATGAAACTCGATTTTCGGCAAATAATTAAAAATTTTGGAGCATTGAAAGAAATTTATCAAAGTCGAAAATTATTTGGATGCATGCTAATATACTATAAAATGCATCTTTTTTATCCCGCTGATAAAATAATTTAAAAGAAATTAAAAAAACAAAAATTATAAATTTTTATAAAAATTTCAATTTTTTTACCATTTTGGGGGCGCTTGGGGGCACTAGAAGATATGGATGGATTTAGATATAAAAAAAATTATTGAACTAATACATATATAAGGCAACTTTCGCAACCCACGCCGAGAATAAATTTAAAAATATTAAGAAGCAAAAAATATTTATAAAATGTATAAAAATTTCAATTTTTAACTATTTTTGAGGCGTTTGGGGCACCGGAAGATATGAATGGATTTCAATAAAAAAGCATATGTGAATTAGTATGCATAAAAGGCAACTTTTGCACTCCGCGCCGATTCGATTATCCGAATTTCGATTTTTCGATCCACCCTAATATATATACATTCATGAAACACTTATTTACAATTTTGTAGGATGTGGTTGACATAGTCTTATATATAAGGAGAGACTGTCTATCCCTCACTAATTTTTCAATCCGGTATAGCTATCGAAACGTCTTGGGCAGGTCCGTCAGACCATAGTTCCGAGATGTGCGGGCGACTTTTTGGACGCACCTTCTGCAGGCGAATTCCCGTGAGCATCTGTCATCTCTTTTCTAAAAAACTACTTATTTCCTTATTACTTATTACTTATTACTCACAATTTACCGTTAGTCGCGATGCTAGGATTCTCATCACGAGCCTCTAGGTGCTTACTCAGCAGTACAAGGTTAATTGCCGTTGCTGTTGCTAAGTGCCTTGCGAATAGATCCTCCATATATATTATAGCAATGACATTTTTAAAAAAGGAATTGCGTAAAATAATTTCGTAAAACAACTCAATAATCTATTACGAATTCTAAAAAGATTTTTAGTGTTAAGTGATTTCTAAATACCGGGTGTCCCAAAAATGACTGATGGATTTTAAAATTCAGTAACTTGCAAACGATGGCAGCTATTTAAAAAAAAAATTGCAGTAGGGTTATGTGTAATGTCAGGAGTATTTTTACCGTAATTTTTTATTTTAGTTCGCATCTCAAACAATAGGTGGCGATGACGGCGGTTGAAGGCCAGGTCGACGCTTCACTCAGCACTGATCGCCTGGCCTTCAATCGCCGTCAGCGTCACTTATTGTTTGAGATGCGAACTAAAATAAAACATTACGGTAAAAAAAAATCTCCTGACATTATACAGAACCCTCCTGCAAAATTTTTTCAATAGCTGTCGCCGTTTGCAAGTTATTGAATTTTAAAATCCATCAGTCATTTTTGGGACACCCGGTACATTACAAAATAGTGTTATCTATAATAAATCAAGCAATTTTCCTAGTTATTAATGCATTTTAGTTTTCAAATAATGATTGAGGGAATTATTCTTTGTTGAATTAAGACTACACATTTGTGAAAGATCGGGTTTTACGAAATGTAGACATAACATAATACATATATATATACATATATATATACATATAAACGGATTAGAAAACCTTTATCTCTTTAAAGAAACCAGTTTATAAAAATGTAGGTTTTGGATACATATTGCAGTAAATTTAATGCTCTTCCTTTTCAGAATATAAACATATTTCAGTTTAAAATTTTAAATTTTCTTAAAAGAGAATTCGTAAAATTGTATATTTCTCAATTGATGAATTTTTAGTTTGTTATTTGCGTTAATGTTTTCATTAAATTATTGCGTTTAAAAAAGTGTCTTTAAAAGATCAGTGTAAATTTCGTAACCTACTTGAGAAAAAAATTCAATTTGACTAAAAGCACGTTTTCCTTAAAGTAATTTACAATGTGCCTGTCTCAAGACATTCAATTCTTTCTTTTTTGCGATGCAATGCATTAAAAAGTTTGCATTAACTGTATTTAGAAGCAGTGGAAATGTTTTTTTTAAATAAACATTTTATCTAACAGTGTCACAGTAAATGTTATAATTTCGTTTAAAAACAAAATTATATTTTCAAGTTAAGAAATTTTTTAAATGAAATTATCGATTTGAAATTTAAATTAAAAAATCTAGATTTTTTTATCACATAACGTTTTAAAATGAAAAAAAAACATTTTAAAGGTATATTCACTTTAAAATTAGTTAAATAAATAGTCTATAAACTTTTTAACATATTAATGCAATTGTTTATATACTAATGTAAGTTTCGTTTTTAATAATGATACTACACAAGATTTTTGATTTATTTTATAGTACTAACATATAAATTTTTTTATCATTTTTCAAGCTAAACAAAAATTTCATTTCAAAATGCATACATATTAATTTTCTCCTATCAAAACTTATTATGGAAAAATCTAAAACCAAAATTAGAATAAATAGAAGCATAATGATATTCCTAAAATGGAACAAAAATCAAATTACAGCTAAAAATATTACGAAAACCTAAAGCGTTTGACGAATACATTTAACAAATGCTTTAAAATAAAAACGTATTAGAAGACTTACATATTTTAAAATGAAGCAATTTTATTGAGATATAGCTTTGTGGGTTCACATTTTAATATACTCTGTGCTTTAGGTGTGTATAATATAAAATCTGTTTCGAGTTAAAATTTAAAATTTTCTTAAACGAGCATGTGTAAAATGACATACTTCTCAACTGGTTAATTTTCAGTTTTTTATTTACTTTAAAGTTTTCATTAAATAAAAGCGTTTAAAAAAGTGTCTTTTAGAGATCGATGTAATTTTCGAAATTAACTAGAGAAAAAAATGACTAAAAACGCGTTTTCCTTAAGATACTTACAATATACAAGTTTAAAGACATTCAATTCTTTATTTCTGCAAAGAATAACATTAAAAAGTTTACAATAATTGCATTTAGAAGTAAAGGAAATTTTCTTTAAAAAATAAATATTTTATCTAACAGTGAAACAGCAAATGTTTTCATTTCAAAGATAAAATTATTGTTGCTTTTAAGGAATTTTTTAAATGAAATTAACCACCTGAATTTTGAATTAAAAATCCATGCTTCTTTTATTACGTAATAAGAAAAAAATAATGTCTATTCAACTTAAAGATAATTAATAAATAGTCTGTAAACATTTTGACATGTTAATGCAGTCGTTAACATACTAATGGAATTTTGTTTTCAACAGTGATACTACAGATATTCTTTTTCATTTAAAAGACTTACACCTTTTAAAATGAAGCAATTTATTTGGATATAGCTTTGTGGATACACATTTTAATAAACTTACTGCTTCAGCTATGCAGAATATAAAAATGTTTCAGGTTAAAATTCGAAGTTTTCATAAACTAGAATTTACATATAATATAAACATCACTTTAAAATATCAATTTAATTTAAATGCTTTAAATGATAAATTAAAATAACATAAAAAGATTATAGCTTGACATGTTTCATTGATCTTACGGCAACATTTTCAAAAGCAAATAAATGATAAAAAGAAATTTCTCGAAATAAACAGAAAAACACAAATCACGTGAACATGAACATATAAAAATAAAACTGGAAATAAAAATGAATAAAAATAATTGTGAGCGTGAAATATTACAAATTATTGTCTTAGAAACCTTTGAAGCATTTCCTTCCATATTTTAGGTAGCTCCATGGAGGCAAATTCATTGCAAACATTGTCTTTACGTATGAAGATTTCTATTGATTCTCTTATGATTGATGGAAAATATGATCTAGAAGGGTATATTATTCTGCTATTTTAAAAATCTATTTGTAACGGTTCTTTGCTATATAATCTTGAGAGAGCTGTAGTTTTCCTATTGTATTTGATGTCTGCTATATGTTCTTGAATTCTAGTGTTGAGTTTTCTACTTTATTCACCAATGTAATATTGTTTTGTTCCATCTTGTTTTGTGAATGGTATTTCATATACGACAGATATTTGATGTGGTTCTGTTGGGTCAATTTTCCTACATATTGAGTTTTTTAATTTAGCAGACGGTTTTGCAACTATGAATATATTATATTTATTGAGTTTATATTTTAAACGTTCGAAAAATCTAGGAAAATATTGTAGAGAGAATATATTCGAATTTTGTAGTTTGAAGTTTCTATTCTTTTTACTATCCATGCTTTTAATTAACTTGTCTATTGTACTTTTACTATAACCATTTCTCTTTGCGATGTCAAATATTATATTTAATTCTTTGTCTAATTGTCCCGGAGTACAGATTGTGAAGGTCCTTTTAATGGCATGCCTAAATGCAGATATTTTGTGCGAAAACGATGCTTGAGCGTTACGAGGTATAATTATTTGGTTGGCAATCGGTTTTCTGTAAACTGTAAGTTCGATTCTTTGTTGCGTCTAAATAAGGTATTGTACCATTATTTTCTATTTCCAATGTAAACTTAATTTTAGAGTCAATGCTATTAATCTATGTTAAGAAGCTATTGATTAAGGTATCTGCATGTTGCCATATGATAAAAATGTCATCTACATATCTGACCCATGTATGGGGGGTATAATCCAGTTTATTGTATATTTCACTTTCCAGAGGCCGCAATATGAATTCGGCAAGGTGGCTTGATATAGGAGAACCCATTGGTGCTCCATCATTCTGTTTGTAGATTCTATTATCAAAGGTGAAATAATTATTATTATTATCTATTAGATTAAGAGCACTTTTTAATGTAGTTTTCATATTTTCATTTATATTCTTCATTTGGTCAATACAACTAGTTATATTTATAACAGCTTTCTGGCTGTCAATAGATGTGTATAGTGAGATAACATCTAGTGTGGCCATTAAATAATTTTTAGGTAAATTGCTATTCAAAGATTGAATAAAATCATCAGTTGAGTTAATGGTTTGATCAGAGCTGGGTAAAATACTTTTCAATAAAACTACGAAAGCTTTTTCTACATAGTATGAAGGAGTTGAGCATTTAGTTACTATTGGTCTCAATGGCATGTCTATTTTATGGTCTTTGAGGTAGAGGGTCAGATATGTAGATGACATTTTTATCACATGGCAACATGCACATACCTAAGGAGCTGCCTAAAGTATGGTAGGATCTGGCGCTACCTAAAATGTGGTAGTGGATTGTCTACGCTCACAATTATTTTTATTCATTTTTATTTCCAGTTTTATTTTTATATGCTCATGTTCACGTGATTTGTGTTTTTCTGTTTATTTCGAGAAATTTCTTTTTATCATTTATTTGCTTTTGAAAATGTTGCCGTAAGAGCAATGAAACATGTCAAGCTATAATCATTTTATGTTATTTTAATTTATCACTTAAAGCATTTAAATTAAATTGAAACTAGATTTTATAAAATGAAATAATCCTCAACTGATTAATTTTCAGATTGTTGGTTACTTTAATGTTTTCATTAAATAATGTTGTTTAAAAAAAGTGTCTTTAAAAGATGGATGTAAATTTCGCAACCTACTTGTGAAAAAATTTAATTTGACTAAAAGCGCGTTTTCCTTAAGGTACTTTACAATGTACTAATATCAAGATATTCGATTCTTTCTTTTTGCGAAATATTACATTAAAAAGTTTACATTAACTGTATTATAAAGTTGTGAATTTTTTCTTCAAAAAGTAAAAATTTTATTTAATAGTATTACAGTAAATGTTTACATTTCGTTCAAACACAAGACTATTGTTTCAATTAAGGATGTTGTTTAATTGAAAAAAATCTACTTGAAATTTCAATTAAAAATATATGCTTTTATCACGTAATCTGTAATAATAAAATAATAATATATATTCCATTTAACACTAGTTAAATACATAGTCTGTAACCCTTCTGCTATGTTAATGTGGTCGTTTACATGTTAATGTAAGTTTTATTTATAATAGTGATACTACTAATCTTTTTCACTTATTTCATATTACGAAAACATACATTTTTCTATCATTTTTAAAGTTAAAAATTATTTATTTATTCGTTTTTTTTAACTGTAAACTTTATATTTTTTTCTTTAATTGTAATTTAGCTTTTGATTTGCCAAGAATGAAAAAATATATTCTGAATAAAAATCGTACATATTTTAAATACGTGATTTAAAAAAAAAATCATTTTTTATAGTTATATAAAAAAATTATAAGGGTAGATTTTCAATGCCCTATAGTTTGAATAAGATCCAAAATATTTATAAATTTAACCTTTATTATTTTTCGTTTTTGTTTTTGGGTAAAACACCTGTTGTACATTCAATAAATCTCCATTTATTAAAAGCAGAAAAGCATTTTTGCGTTTTTGTCATTAAATTATTTCAATAGTTTTTGTTTTATTAAACTAAGTTTATCTTTCAAATAAAACAACATCATTTATTTTTTAAGTTTTCTTAAACGGTAATTTTTAAAATGACATGCTTCTCAATTGATTAAATTTCTGTTTGTTATTTACTTTTGAGATTTCACTAAATAAAGCTGTTTAAAAAGTGTCTTTAAGAGATCAATGTAAATTTCGAAACTTACTTGAGAAGAAATTCAGTTTGACTAAAAGCACGTTTTCTTTAAGATACTTTACAGTGTTCCAGTCTTAAGACATTTAATTCTTTCTTTTTGCAAAGCATTACATTAAAAAGTCTAGATTAACTGTATTTAGAAGTAGTGGGAATTTTCTTTAAAAAAAAAATAAACAATTTATCTAATTGTGTCATAGTAAATTGTTTAATTTTATTCAATGAAACATTATTGTTTATTAGGAATTTTTTAAATAAAGCTGTCTACTTAAAATTTCAATTAAAAATCCATGTTTTCTTTATCAAGTAATGTGTAAAAAAAATATTTAATTTTTAATTCATATTCAATTTAACACTAGTTTAATGAACAGTCTGTAAACTTTTTAATACATTAATGCAGTCATTTACATACTAACGTATGTTTTGTTTTTTGTAATGATACTACAGATATTTTTTTCATTTCTTTCATAAATATGAACACATAAAATTTTGTATCAGTTTTCAAGTTAAAAATTGCTTAATTTTCTTTATTATATGTAAACGTTTAAGTTTTTATTGTTATTATTATTATTATTATCATTTTGCTATTGAAAAGAATCTTAAATCGTAAATTATCTTTTAATTAGCAACCATGAAAAAATATTTTATCAATAACAATCGATCATGTTTTAAGTATTTCATAAAAGAATGTATTATTTTTTACATAATTATATATTAAAAAAATCATAAAGGCCAGATTTTCCATGCTATGTAGTTGAATATGAACCAAAATATTTATAATTTTAACCATTTTTTTCTTATTGAATAAAACACTTATTGTACATTCAATAGATCGCCGTGTATTAAAAGCGTTTTTGTCATTAAAATATTCTAATAATTTTTGTTTTATTGAACTAAGTTTCTCTTTCAGATAAATCAACATCATATTCTTTAAGTTTTCTTAAACGAGAATTTGTAAAATGAAATACTTCTAAATTAATACTTTTTCAGTTTTTATTTGCTTTAAAGTTTTCATTAAATAAAAGCGTTAAAAAAAGTGTTTTTAAGAGATCGATGTAAATTTCGCAATATAGTTAAGAAAAAATCCAATTTGAAAAAATCACGTTTTTCTTAATGTACTTTACAATGTTTAATTCTCAAAATATTCAATTCTTTCTTTTTGCGACGCATTACATTAAAAAATCACATTAACAGTACTTAAAAGTAATGAAGATTTTCTTAAAAAAAGAAGAAAAACTTTTTTTGTAATAGTGTCACAGTAAATGTTGCATCTCGCTCAAAGATAAAATTATTGTTTCAATTTGGGAATCTTTTAAATGAAAATATCCGCTTTTAATTTCAATTAAAATTCTGTGCTTCCTTTATCACGTAATGTGTAAAAAAATTAATTTTTAATGTATATCCAACAAATAAATGTCTGTAGATATTTTGTCACGTTAATGCAGCCATTTACATGCTAGTGTAAGTTTAGTTTTTAGTAGTAATACTACAGAGCTTTTTTCATTTCTCTCATATGAAGATCATATAAAAAAATTTACCATTTTTTAAATTAAAAATTATTTAATTATTTTATTTACTGTAACGTTTTTTCTTTTTTGCAGTTGAAAATAACCCTTTATTGTAATTTACCTATCGATTTGCCAATTATAAAAAAATATATTCTCTATAAACATCTTTTAAAGACGATTTTTTTTTACTTAATTATATAAAGATTTCATAAATGACAGATTTTCCATGAGATATAATTTGAATACGATCCAAAATATTTATCATTTTCAATTTTTTTTCTGTGTTGCATCTGTTGCACTCTGTAAAAAATATTACTATTTTGCTGCATCGTCACTCCACCGATTTTACCGAAAACGACGACTTCAGGCTATCATGGAGCATTCTCATTGGCCAAAAGAGTGATATTCTATAAAAGCGGGGGATTGACGATACAGCAAAATAGTCATATTTTTTATAGTATACATTCAATAGATCTTCGTGTATTAAAAGCACAAATATACCCGTTTTTGTCATTAAATTAGTTCATTAATTTTTGTTTTATAAAACAAGGTTTCTGTTTCAGATAGAACTACATCATATCTTTTTAAGTTTGCTCGGACGAGAATTTGTAAAATAACATATTTCTCAACTGATTAATTTTCAGTTTGTTACTTATTTTAAAGTTTTCATTAAGTAACTGTGTTCAAAATAGTGTCTTTAAGAGATCTATGTAAATTTCGCAACCTACTTGAGAAGAAATTCAATTTGACTAAAAACACGTTTTCCTTCGGGTACTGTACAGTACGACGAGTGCGGAATACGGCGAGTGTGGGGGGAACAAGGATTTTTGTGTGTGTAATATACAAATAACATATAAATATCTGTTTATTTGTGAAAACAAATATACAAATAATCTACAAATATCTGTTTATTTGTGAAAACAGATAATACCCTACAACATTTGAGATTATGATCGATATAAAATCAGTTTAAAATTAATTTTATCTCTCTTTAAAAAAAGACTCAAATATTTATGTATGACAGATATTTCATATAATTAAAAATGACCTCAAAAGGCGAAAACTAGGCTTTAGAGAAAAAAAATCATTACTTCGCTGACTCTCAAGATATCAAATCTACTTAGTTTATTATAAACTATCTAAATATTATCTAGAACTTTCATGCTAACAAGTTTCTGATATTAAGAAGTGTTACAGAAAAAAGAGAAAATGAAGGGTTTGGAAGAAATAAATCCACATTAACATGATTCTAATAAAACAAACTCTTACAGAAAAAATTAAATAAAAACTTTTTAAAAGCTGTGAGATAACATTGTTAAACTGGTTTCATCTCTAATCTCTATTTAGTCTTTTTTTCTGTGTATATATATGTTCGAAATTAGCACTTAATTTCGAAGTCTACCTGTGCCTGTAGACCATACCGGAAGGGATTTTTTTTAATAATAGTATTATACTTTATTATTTCTCTCTTTTGTCCTTTAGGAATTTCCGAGACTTTCAATGAGTGTTAAAGATTTATAAATTTTACATATCATAAGTTTTACATATATATTTTTATATTATGAAAAATAAAATTTTGAATGTGAAAATGCATAGTAGCAATAACTGAAAAAAATATGCATTCTTGTAAAACTGAAATATACTCAAATCCATCAGTGAATTACGCATGTGAAATATTATAAATACTCTCTATTGTGATCACAATGTTTTAAAATTTTTAGCCACATAAATTAGCTCCACATGTCGCATTCAACACATACATAATGATTTTAAATTTCTGAAATATGTTAATAAATATTGAGAGGTTGTTTTTTTAAGTTAAAGCTGAATACGCCTTTTAATTATGTAATTTTATGGTATAAAATATATCGTGAATCTATCGTGAATCATATGCGCGATGCCATCTTGGAAATAAGCTCTAATATTAAAGTAACAACTTTATTAATATCAGTTTACAAAAAAAATTAAAAAAAAATATTAAGGGCATATTTAACATTTTGACATGTGGAATGAAGCAGAATTAGTGAATAATTTAACTCGCGTAATTTACTTAAAAATAAAGAAAAAATGAAACTCATTTACAGTAAATAAGCCCAAAACGGCCATATAAGTATCAAAAGAATGCAATTCCGTGTATAAATTTGTTTTTGAGAAACTAATTAGCATCTTATATATCGCTGCGAATTTTTTTAACAACATGCCTACCTGTAACTTTTTTTTCAAAAAATTGTTATAGATGTTACCTTAAAATTTCTTGTAGTGTCAGAAAACGTACTATTTGAGAAGAAAAATAGTAATTTTCATTTTGATTTAAAGAAATTAAATCAAAAATACTTTACCAAAACACATTAAAGAACATATTTTTAAGTATTTTTTGTTACACTGGCATAAAATGTTAGATACTTTTAAAGAAACAAATTAGCTGGAGAAATTTGGAAAGTTTCAAATGTTTACCTAAAATATCAATTTAGGAAAGTGTATCAAAGAATTGAAAACACATTTCCAAAAAAAGGCCAATATACATATATATATATATATGTGTGTGTGTGTGTGTAAGAGGGTACGAGAGACGTCGGTGATCATAGGAAGAACATCCGATTTAATGACGAAATGAACGGATGATCTCACCATACTGCTGGCCGATTTAATTCTTTTTATGTTCTCCGTTAAAGAACCATTGAAGTACAATCCATGTCGTGGCTGGCATATAAATGTAAACAAGAGAATCTGGTGGTTTAGTGGTTTCTTCAAATAATCAAAAATATACGAGAATAAGAAACATGACATTTAATTATTGTTCGCTTTCACTGCTATTCCACACATCCGTCATTTTCCATCATTCTATAATAAATACAGAGTTGTCTTTTATTCAAATATATCCATTAAAAATGTACTACAACAGACAAGCCAATTTTCTCAGACAGTATACTTAAATAATAAGAGAATCAAAGGGGATCGATGCGAATACGCTTCTAGAGAAACATAGCAACTTCAAGAAACGTTCTAAAATAATCGGATAAGCACCGCGAGTTCTTTAACAGTCAGAAGGTCAGTCTATTCTGCTGCTTTTACCGCCGAACTCACAACTCCGAACTTACCTCGGAGAGTCTTGCCCAGCCTTCCAATTGACGCAAGCATTTAAAGTCCAATAAAAGTAACCACACGGTATGTTTAGAAAATTTCTAACAAATTCATTGGTCTTTAAGAGGCGCTTGAGACCCGTATACTTTCCCCACTAACGATAGTATACAAAATTACACAGAAGTGAACAGTCCAGGCGCAAACTTTTTATTTTTGGAATTGCTCAGACGATATTATTCTAAAAATAATGAAACAAAATTAGAGCTCTTGACAAATCATTTTTATTCTAAAAAGGGGAAATGGATTAATAGAAGAATTTTAATATTTCGAAATAAGATACTGACATTTAAGTAATACAGTTGAGTACTTTTTAAGAAAATAAATAATATATTATGTCGAATTAAAGAAAAGGGGGAATTTTAGCCCATAATTAAATGTTAGTAGATTACAGAATATAATAATGAAAGTATATTCTTATAAGAATTTAGAGGGAAATCGAAACGAGAAAGTGGAGAACTTTTTTTTATTATTACATATATATATACTTACTCGGTGTACTTAAAATATATTATTTTAAAACCTTCCATCATCATAATTATTTAGCTCTAATTTCTGGCCGATAATTAAATTTGAAACATTTTAACCATTTCATGTTAAAGTTTTTCTAATCTAATTTAAAGTGAACGCACCTTGAAATTTTCTTATTAATCAAAGTATTTATTATTTTTTTTATTATTATTCTAAAAATAAATCAGTTACAATAATAATTATTACTATTATCATTATTGTTTTTGGAATTCAAATAACTTATGATTATATATAAGATTATAAAAGAAGAGAAAATATAAAAAAATAATATTTTATTTTTTAGAAAACCAGATGATGAAGCAAACAAAGACGTTAATCCGCAGCGAAATCTCATATTCTGCAAGGCATGTTGACGAATAAATTTTTGCACTGTAAAAGGCTGGTTTCGTGACAAAGTATAAAATGCGAAGATCCATTTAGGAATTATCTAAATTGGGAACTAAACACAAGTAGGTTGAAATTCGTAATATTTTTCTCATTTTAAAACATGTTTATTCAATTATTATAATTACTGCAAATGCGTTATTGGTTACATTTATCTCGAATAACCATAGGAAGAAACCTGCCAATGCTTAACTAAATATATACACTCAAAAATTCATTTAAGGAACTTTATTGATTTTTCATCCTTCTGAAATACACACATGAAGTATGAAATTATTTAAATAAATATTTTGTGTTAAATAAATAATTATATATATTGTCTGATATCAAATGGGTTTGCATTTTGATGCTAATTAAAAAGATATAAAAGCTAAATGTTTGCCTAGCTGTTTCTTTGACACCCTATGTATCGTAGAAAATTATATTATATAAAAAAATTACTGTAATAATACCGTAACACAGTAATAATATATTATATAAAATATACTCAAATTATGATTCATAATTGATAAATACTCAAGTTATGATTTAGCACTAGTATTAAAATAAATATCATATTTTTAAATAATTCTCTATAATTTTTAAATGGCAGTTTAAAAGCGAAATAATATTATTAACAATATTGTGTAACTAGAATTAACGGATTTCGTAAATTTTAGATATATTTTCTGATATTTATATATTTTATATATTTTGGGCGATATTTCGATAGTTCAAAATGTTGTTTATTTTTGGTTGAAAACAGTGCTATTTTACGATTAAAAAATGCTAGAAAAATTCTTTATTTTCTTTCATTAAAGGACACATTTTTAAAATGTATAATTTTAAAATTTTGACAAAAACATGTCTGTCATTTCCGTTAGAAAAAAAGAATTCTGAAATTACAAATGATTGCTCTGATTTTCTTTGTGTAAAACACATGAAATAGCAGAAGGAATTATCCAAGAATTCTGATAATAATTTATTTTAAATTTTTCATTACATGTACATCATATTATATTCATGTTCAAAATTAAAAGAGTTTTTAAATATCCTCAATTATCTCCAAAACTACTGCACAGATTTTATTTAATTTTAAGTATATAGATGCGTTAAAAATAATCCAAAGAAATTAATCACATAATGAGCAAGCATAATTGTGCGCAAAAATTATCAGCGTCGAAATTTATAAAACAGGGCTTTAAGAAAAATTGGGTTAATAGAGGGAGTTGGAAAAAGATCGCCTCTTATAGTATTATTGCTCCCAAAACATGAACTGATACTGAAATTCAGACAGTTTATTGTTTCCTGTCGAAATTAGTGTCACATCCCTAACAGCACCGTTTTAAGAACCTGGGTGATTCTGTAAGGTGAAAAACGAGTTCCAATTTATTTCTTATTGTTCTATTATTTTTATGTCTGACGATCAGGTTATCCAGTCCATCTAGAATATATCCTCAATTTTCAAAAATCAGTCGACCAGATGAACTCTGTCTGGGCCAGTGCTGTAGTCAATTAAAATGAAATCAAGAGCAACTGCATCTATGAAAATGTCAGCATAGGATATGAAGAGGCCGCTGCAATGCTCTCTGATCGCAAAATGTTTTTAAAAAATCCCTACGCAAATTTTAAGTATCTTTAAAAAGATGGTAAATTTTAATCAAATGAAAATTTCCTAGTTTTTACGGATTTTTTTTTAAATACTTAAAATTTACGTAGACAATTTTTTAAAACGCACATCATCGGCATCTGACACATACTTTCTGACCGTGAAAATGGTATTTTAATAATTATATTAGGTAATGAATCATCGCGCTCCAAAATTTCCCCATAGGTTAACATGTGATTTCGTGATCGGAGAGTTTCACTGCAGCGGAGCCCTAAAATATCCACCCTATAACTCACACCAGTCACAAAGCCTTTGAAAATGAATGGAGGAGTATTTGTTTCCATAGAATGTCGTCTGCGCATACCATCAAATCTCCACTGCCATAGCGGTGTTTTCCTCAGAAATTGGAAGCTAGGTAGAACATCCCTGGTTTTCTCCAAATAAAAGTACTTTGAACAGAGATTCGTCATTGAATAGGATGACTCCCGTCCCTATCAATAATGCTTAGGTTGCTATGATCGGTGCATTAAGCTAATATAGTTCTCCTGATTTCAGAAGCGAGCGGCATGCAAGAAGCAAGTTTTGTTGCTGACAGACATCTGGCATGTAGAATTCTTCAAAGAGTAAACTGTATAATACGACTGCCTGTGGCCGTATTAAGGCGAGAATCTGTTGCAGTCTTGTTACACTTTGCAGCAACGGGCAGAGATCAGCGTGGGCTGTTGTGGCTCTTGGACAACTTTGGTCCGGCCTTCTACTTAGGACTAGCTTTTTGTATCACGGTACTGAAAAGTACTGTGTTTTCAAATTTTACGCTTATACTTTCTGTTTTAATTAAATTTTCCAGTTTTCAGAGACAGGTGAAGCTTTTTTATTAATTCCTTTATCTTGTTAAACACACAATCCTTCATATTTTCAAGTTATTTTTACAATGCCTAAAATATTTATATTCGTTAATTACAATATCCTAATATTTTAATATGTATTTATCAATTATCACTTCGTAGAAATGAAATAAGAACTTTCCTAATATGTAATAAAATATAATCAAATATAAAATAAATGAAAAGTATTTTGCACACATATTTTCCAGTCTTTGTGCTATATCAACTAATGTAATATGTAAACAAATTTGTTAGCCGAACTACTTTTATTCCAAGGACGTCACGTTAAAATTCTCCGGAATAAAAACTTTGAAATGTAAAGCTTTAATAAACAACATATATTTTTCTGTTAAATGAATTTCTAATAGAATTATTGATTTTTTTTCACTTTTAATATTTACAGGCAATACATATAATATCAGATTTATTTAAAACACGATTATTAAATCAGTAAATTAAATATGACAGTTGTAAATTTTCCAAGTGGGTGAAAAAAGTCCGGATCAGGATTCGAACCATGGATGTATTGGCTGAAGCTGTCAATGCTCTTCTAACTGAGCCATCCCGGACACGACCACTGGAAGACTATTTGACCTAAATAACCTTAACGAACACAGAAACTGGTCTGATAATTTGGATCAACTCAACAGAATAAATCGAAAGTCAATATATGGAACTGCAGAAAACGCTGCATACGAAAATATATCACATTAATTTAAAAAACGATTATTCTATCGGTAAATTAATTATAGCAGACGTAAATTTTCCAAGTTGGTGAAAAAATTAAAGTAACAAAAATAGTCAAAATTTACATCTGTTATTATTAATGTACCAGTTGAATATTCGTGTTTTAAGTTAATCTGCTATAATTTCGTATGCAAAACTTTCTGCAGTTCCATATATTAACCTTCGATTTATTCTCTTAAGCTGGTCCAAAGTATGAGACCAGATTATGTGATCGTCAAGGTTATTTGGATGAAATATTCCTACAGTATTAGACCGGGATGGCTGAGTTTGAAGAGCATTGACGGTTTCAGCTAATACATCCCTGGTTCAAATCCAGGCCCGGAATTTAGTTCACTCACTTGGAAAAAATACATCTAGTACGTTTAATGACTAATTTAATTTTTATTAGGAATCATTATTTGTATTTTTCTTTTAAATATGACCTATTTACCTTTATGAATTTTTAATGCGTAATAATTTCATTTTTTGGCACAATAAATATGGCGATATTTAATACCAGGTCAATTTACGCATAATGTAATTATTACTATTAAATGCGTCTCATGAGAAATAATTTTATTATTTTAAAGATTTTGTATTCTTTAACAATTAATTACTCGTAAAAATTTTGACGTAATTTTACATAATATTTTTAGCTTTTAATGCTTTGATTTTTGAGTGATCATTTTTTCTTATTTATTTTTTTCTAATTTTAATAATGTAAAGTATTTTTTAACATTTTATTTAAAAATTACGATTTTTATTTTACAATAAATATTAATTCTTTAAACACAGAAAGCGTAAAATTTGCTTAGATACTAACTACACATGTACTCGAATATATATTAAATATCTCTAATATGTATATGCATAAACCGCATCATAAAATTGCTCACTTTGTTCGTTTCATTAACAAATAAATTCAGTATATGGAGATAAAAAAAAAATTCTGTTATTCAGGGATTCATATTTAAAAAAATGTTGTCATGCGATTTTGCTTACAAAAAATTTCACTTTTCGATTCCAATTTAAAACTGGTAGGAAAAAGCTTTCTAATGATCTTTTTATTTTCCTTTCTATCCCCTTCCCCCCCCCAAAAAAAAAATGGATTTAAAGGTACATAGAATTAATGTCCTAGTTGAACATAAATGACGGTATGTTTGTATGTATATGGGAAATAGTTTCTAAAATAATGTGATTCTTGGCAATCGAAATATGAACAACACTTTTTAGGTAGATTTCGTATAAAATACTACCTATTGCGGTCGCTCCTATTTTGGAATTTCTGAAAAATGTTTACCGATATATATATATATACATATATATATCGGTCTATATAACTTTTCTATAGACACGATAACTTCTCCAATTAAGCTCAAATCTCTTTCAAACTGATACATAAAATCAAGGGTCATAAAATCTCGGTCAGATTCGTTAATAGGCAAAATCGGACCAAAGAAGTGGAAATAAGGAGGGGTTTTGTGAAAACCAATAAAATGTCATAAATTCTTAAATAAAATAGATATTGAATCGTTTTAAAGTTTGTTCTACTTCTAAGAAGTAGGCAAAAGTTTATGCATGGCAGATATGTTATAAAATTAAAAATTGTCTCAAGAGGCGAAAAAAACAGGGTTTTGGGGAGAAAAAAAATTCATAACTTCGTCAATTCACACGACATCAAATCCAAGTAATTTTTTTTATAAATGTTCAAAACATTACCTAAAACTTTTGCATTTACAAATTTTTGATAAGACCAACTTTTACCGATGAAAAAAAATTAAAACGAAAAGAAAAGGGGGGGGGGGTGGAAAGTGAAAAAAAAATTCCATAACTTCGTTAATTCTTAAGCTATCAAATCCAATTAAATTTATTTTACATCTACTCAATAATATCTACAACTATTATGTTGACAAGTTTTTTATAGGGCCAATTTTATAGCAAAAATAAATTAAAGAAAAGTAGGACCCATAAATCCAAACTACTTACATCATAACTCATTTTTAAATTCATTTTTGATTTTAAACGCATCCAAATGGGTGGTTCTCTTATTTCAGAACTGTATAATATGACCAACTGGCCAGTTTCGCGATAAAGGCAGAATATATTTTTTAAAAAGCTGCCAAAAAAGGCACTTTGAACTGAATTTCCCTAAACGATTGTGATTGAAGAATTGACGAAGTACTAAAATCACAAATTCCCTTTTTTATGACTCATTTTTAAAGCCATTTTTGCTCTCAAATGCATCCATTTGACAGGCTCTCTTATTTAGAAACTCAATGATGTGCCGCATTGCTCAGTTTTTCGATAAAGGCAGAATATATTTCAATAATATGCTGTCAAAATGGGCAATGTGGACAAAATTTGAATAAGCGAACGTGATTGAAAATTTGAGGATGTATTCAAGTAACAAATTTCTTTATTTGTGACTCAATTTTAAAACCGTTTTTGCTTACAAACGTATCCAATTGACAGGTTCTCTTATTTAGAAACTATATAATGTGCAGTATTGGTCAGGTTTTCGATAAAAGCAGAATATATTTCAAAAAATGCCGTCAAAGTAGCCATTTTGAACAAAATTTCCCGAAGCGATCGTGATTGAAATTTGAGGATGCATTCAAATAACAAATTGCTTATTTTATAACTCATTTTTAAAACCAATTTTGCTCTCAAATGCATTCAGTTGGCAGTTTTTCTTATTTAGGAACTATATAATTTACCATATAGGTCATTTTTTCATAAAGGCAGAATATATTTCAAAAACATGCTGTCAAAATGAGCATTTGAGCCAAATTTAGCTTAAGATGATTCTGATAAAACCGGCTCTTACAGAAAAATGAAATAAAAATTTCTTCAAATGCGGCCAAATTAAAATTGTTAAACTGGGTTTTTATCTAATTACATTTTATTTTTTGTTGTTGAAATGAGCAGTTATCGAAATCTACCTCCGCCTATAGGCCAAGCCGACAGGGATTATTAAATTTTACCGACAAACTCAAGATAATCCCAATAGTGTCTTTTTGATTCATTGAAATAAAAAACAGTCTAAATTTCTAACTGAGCGAAAAATTGCCCAGGCCGGGAATCGAACCCAGATATATGGCTTACAAGGCCAATGCTTTACCGTTTAAGGTAATTGTTCACGACAACCGGTGAGCATTTTTCTATCAGATAGTCTGTAAGTCACAACATATGGTCTGTCATTTAGACAACTCAACAGAATAGACCACAGGTATAAGAACTCCATAGAACGATGGGTACGTCGATTCTACGATGTAAGTATGATAACTTTACCTATCTGTTTGATTGTGTTATAAAGTGGAATTACTCTAAATTTCAATTTAGAAATGAAGAAAAAGAAATCTAATAATCCCTAGCTTTCCCCTTTCCTCCATATTAACAACAATAATGAAATAATTAAGTTGTAATCATTAGAGAAAAATAATTAACATTAGAAAAAAAAATCTCGGAAATTTGTTCGTATTTAAAAATTTTAATTTCATTTTTGAATTTCTAGGATCAATTCAGAGAATTGGTGTTTTTTCCCCTCCAAAAAATCCATCTTTATAGAGTAATAGTTGTTATTAGCAGTTTATGAATCTTAAATCATTTCATAAATTTGCTTTATTAGGATTTTATATATGTAGGAAGAAATATTGTAAGAAACCTGTTGCAAAATAATACTTAGTATTCCCAGAAACATAAAAAACTAAATTTCGAAGAAATAAAATTGAGAGCATGGAACCTTTTGCTTACAAAAATAATTTAAATACATATTGAATAACACATACTTTGACTTTGCCAAAATACATGCATGATTTGTCTAAGTCACTCTCGGAAATCAATGCACAAGTGCTTTGCAAATGGCTCAAAATTGCAAAGATGTCAGAATTTCTACATATATATAAATATAATAAGAAACCTTTCTCCAAATACTTCTTAGTATATTCAGAAATATAAAAAAATCACTCTTGATGAAACATAAGGAATCGGTTCCTGATCTTAGCAAATGTGTCGCACGGGTATTTTTGCTTTCTTTATGGTATTGCATATTCATCTCTGAATCATGACCGTGTGAAAATACTGCCATACTAAAACTAGCACAGTGAATAAGAAACGATCACTGGGGAAAATTTGCGATTACGTGATCTCTAAAGTATTCAATATCAGACGTTGAAAGGTTTTATTTTTGAATGATTTTTATAATATTGCTGTAGAGTAAAAGATTAAACTGTTTGCATAAAAATCATGTGTCGCAATGTTTTCAACGCTTTATGATGTCTAAATATTTTTCGATCAACTTTAAAACATAAACGATTATATTATGATTATAAAAAATAGAAGTACATTAGGATTAAAGTATTTAAACGATTTAAAAATTATCGGCAGAATTTTTCGTCATATAAACGATAACTGAAATGTATCTAAAAGTGTACTTCTTTAATATTTTGAAGACTATAATTTCTTAATTTTTTAAGACTCATTTTTTTATTCTTAGATTCTTAGAAAATTTGTTTGAACGTTTTTGTGAATAAAGTATATATAAGAAATATTTTATACATAAAATTAAATTTTTATTTCACATGACTAACGCATACATTACATTTTTTTTAGAGCCAATGAAATCTAATTTTGCTAATGTAGAACATTTGCTACTACGTATTTGGACAGATTTAGTTCAAGCTAGGTTTTTATTATTTTATGTTTAATTGGAGATTGTTTTAAAACGTGCGTACTTGAAAATCAATCAGTACAAGAGATAGGATAATACCACAGAAAAATCAAATATGGGGGATGGAAAAAAGCAAAATATACTTAGTTTAATGATTTGATAGAAAAGATTCATAATTTTGTCTTCTATAAAAAATTCTAATAAAAAGGTATTGTACAATAACCGTTCACAAACTGACTTAAGTACCATTACTTTCTCTGTAAAGTCATAATGTTACGTAAGTTACACTATAAAATTTATTTCAGTTACATATGTAAATGCATTTTTCTTCTTTTTTTTTTTACTATCCAAAAAAAAATGAAAAAAATTATTATTGTATTTTATTTTTATTTAATACTGTTAAGACGATAAAATTACTTTCTTTATTTTTATAGTTTTGATAAACTATGCACTTGAATGAAAGCGGAAAATATGTTAGTCTGTTCTATGTTACAGCAGTTTCAGAATTTTCAAATGCAATTTTTGGGACTAAAATATAGATTAAAATATTATTCGTGAATAAAGGCCTTAGTAAGAAATACCGTATTTACTTGTGTATACCGCGCACCTCTACTTTACAAGAAAAAATGGCGATTTTTTAAAATCTCGTATATAACGCGCACCATATACATTTGATATGCTAATTAATGAATGACTAAACGAATTTTAGTAAATAAAATCGATAAAATACATTATATCAGGCCAAAAAGAAGGAAAAAATAAATTTTTAGACTTCGGGTAGGGAGTGAATTACGGGAGATAGGAGTGAGTGACGGATCTGAGATTTGCTAATTAGCGTTTATATAATGTCAATGTATAAAAAAGTGCAAGACTGAAATAAAGATGCAGTAATACTTCAATTAAATAAGATTTTTCGAGCAATTATCTCTTCTTTGAATACATTTCTTGATTCGTATGCATATCGTAAAATTACATCGAACAGTAAAAAATTATTCCTTGTATATGCTCGCACCTAGGAGTTTTTCCCTATTTTTTTTTTTCAAGTGCACGTTATACAAGAGTAAAAATATTTTCGCTTTCTTAGTAAATTTTCTACATAGTTTAGATAAAAAAAATAATGATAAATGGTTTCATCAGTTACGATGGGATTGATTGAGGAGAAATGCAAAGTTAATGAATAATATCATCGTTTTGCGCGTTGAAATTCCATAATCATTCACAAGTTAGGTTATAACATCAAAGATGCAAAGATGTTTTAAAATAATTATAACCTATTCACAACTAATTTTTTATTAAAATCAATCAAATTAGAAATTTTTACGATTTTTTCAGCGGTTATGGCGAGACACTCGTAGAGACACGATGCATTTCGGATATGAACATTATGTCCTCACGTATGTACCAGATATGGCATGCTTTGCAGAAAACGGTTAATGACTCCAAAAAGTCTATATATTGAGATAGAGTGTTCAGAGAAATTTCGTTTGAAAATACATTTATTCTTCTGTTGACGTCTAAAAAATTTCAATATAATTTAAATTTAACAATTTTCACAGGGAATAAATATGTAATGAAATGGAATTGAATTAATTAGATATTTTATAATGTCAAGATGATACTAGTGTGAATCACAAATATATTTTTAATTTATAAAATATATTAAATGTAAATTTTCTTTTTTTCTATTTGGTTTGATAAATAAAATTTAATAATAGTGTTTACTTAAATGTCTTGTTTTTTACTTTTCACCAAAAACTTTAATCAACGACATTTCGTTATAAACGTAACAAATTTTGCGACTGAAAATAAACCTGTAAAATCAAAGCATAACATTCAAAGTTTTCTTAAAAGACTAAAGATAACACCATACATTTTTTTTTATAAATGCTGTTCGATATATGTTTTCGAGTTATTAAAAATTAATCTTAAGATTTCATTTTAAATGAAATTCTATTATAATTTCCTTCATTTAACATAGTTTCCTGAAAAAAAATCAAAAATAAGTAAGTAAAGCATTTTTTTATTATTCTAATTTTATGCTTATCAATATATTACGGAGAGTTAAAGTAAAATAACTTGGAAAAACAAAATATTGACAGAGCATAATTTTTAAATAAAAAACCGTTTTACTCTATTTCTGTGAATTTTCCAAATTGACTATATAGAAGATGCTTAACGAGTTTTTATTTAAACAGTTCCATTTCCTAATAATATCAGAATTTAAACCTTAATCGGGATTTCATCTCAGAATAAGAGAAGTAAATATAGCAAAGGATTATTTTTAAATAGTGGTACTTAAAAATGCTCCTTTGCTAACTCTACATATAATTCACTTGTGATGGTGCATTTGTTTTCAACATGTTTCAATGAGTGAAGAAAATGTATTAACATAGTAATATATGGGTGTAATTAGGTGGCAGAGAAAGTTATTTGTCATAGAACCTAATATCATCTGGGCAAACAGTTAGCCTCGACATTTTTGCTCAAATATTGTAAACCAAGATTTGGCATTTGAATAAAAGAGACATGGTTTATAACATTGTTTTTTGATATTTGAAAAAAATATATGTATCATTATCATTATATAAAAGGTGTCTGAAAAGGGACTATTACAATACAAGGTAATAACCACAAATATTTTCAGTTCTGTTGCAAAAAGTCAGCAATAGAATGTGACTGAATCATGTACACAGATATAGGTACTACTACTGTTCCATACGGTTCTGTGAATATTTGGCGAGATGGCAATTATTTATAATATTACAGTAAAATTAAATAATTTTATTTGTATTCAAAATTATACAACAGACCACTGCGGGAGCGCTGCATGCGGCTTGAATTGTAGTATTGATTTCATTTATATTGTTTATACCTATGTAATAATATTTCAGTTTTTCATAAAACCTTTTGTTATAAGTAATTTTTTTAATTTAGTAATTTATTTTCTTACACTGAAGAAAAATGGGTTCTGAAAACAAAGTAAAAAATAGTCAATTTTAAATACTTCACATACTTAAAATAGCTCCGATCGAAATTTTCTCAAAACTGAGAAACACGTGTACTTATTTTTGATTCTATGGTTGTATTCAAATGTGAAACGTTATGTATTGTCTTTCTGAACCTACAAATTAAAGTAAAATTCTATTGACATTTATTTTTCGTTCAAAATTATTCACAAGAAACGTTTAACTGGTTATTTATTAAGAAAATTAGCAAAATTATTAGCAAAGTACTCAAATTTAATATTTTTAGGGCAAGATTATTATTTGAAAGCGATTTAAAATTACTTTAAAATACTGTGCATATTTTAATATTTAAGTTAAAAAGCATCTTTTATGCGGTCATGAATGAAATAAACAAATACAGGGTACGCAATTATAGCTAGTTTAGATTGATAATATATGATGTTTTAAAATTGAGAAAGAAATGAGTTCATATTTTATCCAAACATACTCAGTTCGAGATGTGTACATTAGGGTGGGCCGAAAAAAACTTTTTTTCGATTTTCGATTATGGCGGGTGCGGAAAAGTGGCCACTGGTGGCACTCAGTTCATACAAAAAATTTGAGATTTTTTGGACATTTCCTTACCCTGCCGCAAACGGCTTGAAATTTTGCAAAAATGTTCATTTTTGAACTTTTTTCGAAAAAAATTAAAAAATGTTAAATTAAATTTATTTTGGTTGTATTTACTTGAAAAGGCATATTTAATGTACCAAATGTTTAAATAAGATCTGATCATGCATTATTTAATATCTATGTGTATTATAACTTAGGCTATTTTTATAGCTTTTTCGCGTATAATAGGCAAAAGTTGCATTTGTTTGAATCAATCGTTAGTTTCTGTATTATTTATGTTCCTTGGGCTTCTTTATATTTTTCTATGTGTCAAACGTCATATATTTGGGGAAAAGACAGCAGTATACTTCAAAAACAAATCTGGAAGGTGAGAAAGTGGTGAAGCAGGACTCTAAGCGAGCGCAATGACTCGGCGTAATACTCAGGGAGTGAAGGACGAAATAGTCGAGAGCCAAAATGCGATAAAGGATTCTTATTATTTATCCTTGCTCAGTTACCTGCGACATTTGTTCTGTGTTAACGTGAAACCCTTTTGTAGTGATTATAGAGTGCTTTTCGGGTCGTTTAATGTGCCATTATAGTGTTTTGTGCGTTTTATTACGACGAGCTTAGAAATGGCTAGTATAAAGAGCCATGACAATGCAAAGACACGCGATACCGTGAAAAGTAACTTTTTGGGGGCATCATGCATATTGAAAGAATTGCAATTGCCAACTTATGCTGATAATCATGCGCCACTACTACTGGTTGCTTCACCATGTAGAAGTTGTGACAGCAGAGGTTACGAATCTCGTCATCGTTAAAAACAAAGTCAGAAGAGAGAAATAGAAACTTGGAAAGAAGATACAGACAGAAGTTATTGAAAGAAGGAAAATTAAAAGCATATGGTAGAAAGGATAAAAGTATATTAAGAGGAAGAAAAATAACAAGCGGCACCGTCGAGAGAAAGGCGAGGAACACATCACTGTGTTGTTTGAACCTGGTTAGGAATACTCGGGTCAGTTGATACCTCGTTCCGTTACCTTGATACCTCGTCAGTTCAGAAAAGTCTAACTTGTGGTGACTTGGAAGGTTGTATAATGATTTTGCTATTTCTTTTCCGTGACCGGAACGCGGTGATGTGTTCCTCGCCTTTCTCTCCACGGTTCCGCTTGTTATTTTTCTTCCTCTTAATATACTTTTATCCTTTCTACCATCAAAAAATATGCTTTTAATTTTCCTTCTTTCAATAACTTCTTCAGCCTGTATCTTCTTTCCAAGTTTCTATTTCTTTCTTCTAACTTTGTTTTTATCTATGACGAGATTCGTATCCTCTGCTGTCACAACTTCTACATGTTGAAGCAACTAGTAGTAGTGGCGCATGATTATCAGCATAAGTTGGCAACTGCAATTCTTTCAATATACATGACGCCCCCAAAAAGTTACTTTTCAGGCTATTGCGTGTCTTTGCATTGTCATGGCCCTTTATACTAGCCATTTCTAAGCTCGTTGTAATAAAACGCACAAAACACTATAATGGCACATTAAACGATCCAAAAACCACTGTATAATCACTACAAAAAGTTTCACATTATCACTGAACAAATGTCGCAGGTTACTGGGCAAGGATAAATAATAAGAATCCTTTATCGCATTTTGGCTCTCAGCTATTTCGTCCTTCACTCCCTGAGTATTACGACGAGTCATTGCGCTCGCTTAGAGTCCTTCTTCACCACTTTCTCACCTTCCAGATTTGTTTTTGAAGTATAGTGCTGTCTTTTCCTCAAATATATGACGTTTGACACATAGAAAAAATATAAAGAAGACTAAGGGACATAAATAATATAGAAACTAACGATCGATTCAAACAAATACAACTTTTGCCTGTTATACACGAAAAAGCTTTAAAAATAGCCTAAATTATAATACACATAGACATTAAATAATGCATGATCAGATCTTATTTAAACATTTGGTACATTAAATATGCCTTTTCAAGTAAATACAACCAAAATAAATTTAATTTAACATTTTTTAATTTTTTTCGAAAAAAGTTCAAAAATAAACATTTTTGCAAAACTTCAAGCCGTTTGCGGCAAGGTAAGGAAATGTCCAAAAAATCTCAAATTTTTTGTATGAACTGAGTGCCACCAGGAGCCACTTTTCCGCACCCGCCATAATCGAAAATCGAAAAAAAGTTTTTTTCGGCCCACCCTAGTGTACATCGATTTACTCATTTTTGAGTACTTCATTTTTTTTCAATGTAGTATTTTTAGATAACCTATAGTCTTTCTCGATTTTCCCTGCAATTTTTTTCAGAAAACCAAAAGCCAAATATATTAACATGACGTACGTTATTTTCTTTATTATTATTATTATTCTAATTTAAATTTTCATGATTTCCCATTAGATTTTTATACTAGAATACCAAACATATAACAACTTTAATTGTTTTACAATTTAAAATTTTGCAATAATAAATATATATATATATATGAAATTACATTTTTAAAAAGAATTATAGAAAAATATTTTTTTTTTACCTCACTTCGCTCTTCAAAAAAAAAGAAAACTTTTTTCCCATTTATTTCTTCCCAGAAAATTGTTGAGCCGAAAAAGTAGCAACTTACAACGCATTAAGCTACTAGGATGTCCGAAGGTAATGCACTTAGATCGTTTGCAAGTTTCCTGCTAAACAATTAAGTTTTTTGTTGATGTGATTGTGTTTTTCGTGTTAGGAAAAAGATACTGTTACATGATTTCTTGGCGAAAATCAATGATCTAAAAAACAGGAAAAGAAAGAATATTTACTAGCATAATATGCAGGCTTGTTAGTTTTTTAGAAATGCTATTTGTAAATTTACGATACAATTTTTTTTAAATTCGGTAAAGCAGATACATAAATATTTGTTTATTTGTCTGAATTATGTTTCTCGTCTGCACTGTTTTGTGAAATTTTTTTTTTAATAAATAAGAAACCATTAAGGAAGGGGAAATCATAAGTGATGCGTTAAACATATGTTTCGTAAGAAACTGCATTCTTCCTGATTACAATTAAAGATCAGTTTAATTGCTAATGTAAATAGTAAGTAAAGTGCATAATGTAATTAAACAATTGAGAAAACAACAAATGTAAACTAGGTATAGGTTGTAGTGAATCTATTCATATCAGTAAAACTGAGATGGGATTTTTTCGTCAGCATAATCCTTAAACTTTCTTTACTTTTATTTACTTAAAATATTTTATTTCTTTAAAATTATTTGCTAAAAATGTAACTGAAGAGTGTTATGAAATTGCTTAATTCATATTTAAAAAAAAAACATTAATTAAAAAGTAAGCAATGTTACTATAAATGAGACACGTTTAAGTATTTGCGAAGACTGAATTCCTTGTGTAAGGCATAAACCAAAAAAATCCCTGTCGGCTTGGCCTATAGGCAGAGGTAGATTTCGAAGAGTGCTCATTTCAACAACAAAAAATAAATTTGATTACAGATAAATCCAGTTTAACAACTTTATATGTCATCTTTTGAAAATTTTTTAATTTCATTTTTCTGTAATGACTGGTTTTATCAGAATCATCTTAAGCTAAATTCGGCTCAAATGCCCATTTTGACAACATATTTTGAAATAATTCTGACTTTATTAAAACATCGACTAATACGGCACATTATATAGTTCCTAAATAACAAAAGACTGTCAATTGAATGCGTTTGAGAGCAAAATTGAATTTAAAAATGAGTTATAAAATAACCAATTTTGAATACAACCTCAATTCTTAATCATGATAGCATCGGGAAATTTTGCGCGAAGTGCCCACTTTGACAGCATTTTTAAAAATATATTCAGCCTTTATCAAAAAACTGAACAATGCGAGACATTATACAGCTCCTATATAAGATAACCTGTCAATTGGATGCGTTTGAGAGCAAAACTGAATTTAAAAATGAGTCAGAAAAACACAATTTATTATTTCAATGCTTCAGTACGTCTCGAAATTCTGTTCAAAACACCCTTTTTGGGAGCCTTTTTAGAAATATATTCTGTCTTTATCAAAATATTGTCCAATGCGTGGTATTATACAGTTCCTAAATAAGAGGACTTGTAAACTGGATGCGTTTGACAGTAAAAATGGATTTAAAAATGAGTCAGAAAAAACGCAATTTGTTATTTGAATATTTCTTTAAATTTCCTATCACTGTCACTTCGGGAAATTCTGTTCAAAATACCCTTTTTGGCAGCCTTTTTTTAAATATATTCTGTCTTTATCAAAAATCTGGTCAATGTTTCACATTATATAGTTCCTAAATAAGAAAATCTGCCATTTGGATGCGTTTAAAATAAAAAATGAATTTATAAAAAGATTCAGAATGTAAGCAGTTTGGATTAGAGGTTTTTCTTCAACTCCAATTTTTGTTTAATTTATTTTTGCTATAAGAATTGATCCTATGAAAAACTTGTCAATATAAAAGTTGTAGATATTATTGAGAAGATGTAAAATAAATTTAATTGGATTTGATAGTTTAAGAATTGACAAAGTTATGGATTTTTTTCTTTTTCCAAACTCCTTTTTATTTTCGTTTTTAATTTTTTTACCGGTAAGAGTTAGTCCTATCAAAGACTTGCAAATACAAAAGTTTTAGATAATTTTAAGAATATTTATAAAAAATTTAGATGGATTTGATATCTTGAAAATTGCGAATGTTATGATTTTTTTTTATGTCCAAAAACAATATTTTTTTCGCCCCTTGAGCCCATTTTTAACTTTATCAAAAATCTGTCATGCATAAACTTTTGGCCCATTATTTAGAAGTAATATAAACTTTAAACTGATTCGATATCTATTTTCATTAAGAAGTTATGGCCTTTTTTTATTTTCACATAAACGCCCCCTATTTCGACCCCCTTGGTCCGATTTTGCCCATTAACGAACTTAGCCGAGATTTTATCCCCTTTGATTTTATGTACGAGTTTGGTGAAGAATTATAGAAGTTATCGTGTCCATAAAAAAGTAATATATATATATATATATATATATATATATATATATATATATATATATATATATATATATATATATATATATATATATGTATATATATATATATATATATATATATATATATATATATATATAAACTGGTGTGAATGCAATAGGTAGTATTTCATACGAAATCTACCTAATGTATGATATCTACTACCTGATAGGTAAAAAAACACGCAAATCAACTCATGAAAATGTTAACTAGTCCAAATTGTAACCAAAAAAGAAATTACATTTTTTAAAATACGTCAATATCTACCACCATGATTTATGATTATATATGGCAAAAGATTCCTTTATTCAGAAAAATAAACGAAAAACCTTGAATAAGAAAAAAGTAACAAACGTGAGCAAAAATCGAAATGAGAGTAATGAACTTTACGCCAACATCAAAGGCTGGCTACAATACAAATGATTTGCGACACAAGGGAAAATATAAGGTTATTTTATGTATGTAATACATGCAAAGAAACAAATATAATAAACTGTGATAGTCTGTATTATCACCAATAGTTTGAATTACCATTATGAGATATCGATAAATGGACTCTATATAAATGTGGATTAAATGTATAGGCATCTCGAATGAGTTTAAGTCAGACTAAGGTTCGCCCTCCTTTTCTTTCGTATTTCAACATGGCATTACAAACAAATTTATGAAAACATAATACCTTGATAATTCTCATTGAAGGAAAAGTAATGGGCCGCACACATTCACCTACCGCATGCGAAGAAAGAAGCACTCAAAGTGATTGGATGCTCGGTGTCAGTCTGCCTATCGTAGTTTCCAGGTTGTTCTTTTCTCGTTTGAGTTGTTACAATGATTTTCTACTTACATTTCAAGCGTAAAACTTGTGTACTTCCTAATGAAACAGACTTTTCGCAAACGCATTATTTAGACATAATGTGAAGAAAGCAGTTAATGCTGAAGCTGGTGAGTTCAGGGATCTTTTGCTCCAAATTTGCAGCTGAGATAAAAACCCGATGTCAATTTTTTAGGTATACGAAGTGAAAAACAGCTGAATTTGTTTCACGTATACAAAATGAAAGAATTCACAATACTGATTTATTGCTGTTTATGTGTGGGATAATGTATTCCATCCAAATACTGTTCAATTTTATTGATATGTATAACAACATTCCAATAATTTCTTTCAGATTGAACGCTAAATCTGTTGTCTTTATTCGCGTACTTAATATCTATTTGATGAATTTAACGTAGATACACACATTTCCTTCGTGATTGAACTTACTAATGCAAAAACTGTGTATCCGGAGTGGTTATCTCTCTCATCCACGATATGACTATGATAACGTCTTGCTACATACTTGCACTGTTTGGATACAAGATGGCGCACCTTCATACTGCAGATGTCTAATTGCAGGATTTTGGAACAAAGTTTTTACAAAAACATCAGACACCTATTGCCTTTTTTGATTTTCGTTGCTTCTAAGATTACCCTTGACCAAATTTCTATGGAATTCGCAAATCTTGAACATACATGTGCAATCCGCAAACTTGGATGGATTTGAAATGCTCTGTCAAACGTGCGATTGCGTAATAAAAAACCCTCATGATGTGAACGATTTGATGTTTTGTTCACAGTTTGCCGCATGCAATACATAGTTGTTTGTGATTACGGCGTTATGGAAAATCATAAATCTATGTCAAAGTTTTTATTTCCCCGATCTGTGCTGTAATCAGTGATTGAATAGCTAAAATTTACCAAATATTACTAGTCTTTATTAAATTATTCACTTAATGTATTTATTTAACTATAAGACTGCTATTTAGTCAAATCCCACAAGTCACTTTAAATTTTGTGCAATGTCTGATTTAATTTTCATCTTTCCCTTGATTACATAGAATTACCGAAATCCAAGAACACGTGCTTTGTAAATAATTTAAAATCACAGCTACGTCAGAATTTACAAAAGTACCTATATGCAAATTATTATAAAACTTTTGCGAAGTACATCTTAGTATTAATAAAAATATGAAAACACTCTGTATATAATACACCAGTTATGAGTACATGATATCGGAAAATGAGTCACATGGGTATTTTTGTTTCCTTTATATTGCATATTTACTTCTAATTCATTACCTATAGTGCAAATACTACAATTTTCAAAATAGCACAGTCACTAAGAAAACGATCACAAGGGAAAGCTTTCGTGTACGTGATCTCAAAAATCTTCAATATTGAATGTTGCGGGTTTACATATTTCGATGCTTTTTTGATGATATTGCTTTAGAATATAAAACCAAATATTTTTACATGGCAATCGTATGTTGAAATGTTTTCAATGCTTTATGATGTTTGCATATTTGTTCATCACGTTCAAAACAAAATGATGACATTATAAATACATATGATTCAGATTTTTAAGTTTGACAAATGATAAAAATACATATATATATTCAAAAAGAGTGTCAATGTGCTTTATAAAAACATAGTAATAAGAAATCATAATAATAAAAGATAACAATAAAAAAAAATAGTTATAATGTCTTTTTACAGTGTACTAAAGAAGATACCACTATTTCCTATTAGTAAATTTCGCCGTTATTCACGCATACGTAAAAATATAACTGTTCACCTTCCTTAATATTTTAATAAATTAAAACGAGAAAATTTATATCAATTATAATTTAATTAAGAGTCTCGTGAGCAAAACAAATTAATAGTTTATTCTTTTACAGGATTGCACAGGAACTACCTTTCAAGTCAAAAAGTAATTCAGCACCACATTTGAGCAACGCCCTAAAAAAACTAAGATAAGTAAAATATATGCACGGCAATTCAACTATAAAACATAGATAGAATAATGAGGAGAGATGTTCATTTCACAGATACCGAAGATGAAATAAAGAGGATGAAACAATCTGTAATCCGAATTGTTTGCACAAACAACTGATTCAAATAAAAGAAGACAGAGCTCCGAATGCTGGAAATGCCAAAAATTATAAGAATTGCGAAAAAACTCTATAAAAATAAAAATTTGATGAATAAATACTAAATTAAAAGAATAAGATGTTAAAACATAAATCTTTAATATGTGAAAAAATCGCTTTAGTCAAACTCAGAGAGCTTAAAGATAAAAGGTTGGATGTGGCAATCTAAAAGCTTTTTTCCTACTCATATTTGTTAATACTTCGTGAAAAATACAGTATACACTGTTTAAAATTTTCACTAAAGTTACCAAGAAACTATGGTAATCCGTTATCTTAGGTCTTATGCAAAATTACAGAGGTGTGAAGAACAAAGACTCTGTTAACAGAGAAATTATTCGGTAAATTTGCAATAGACTCTGTAAATTAATATCGTTAAAAATACGCAAAATTCTGTCAATCTATTTTTAATGGTAATAATTTAATTTAGTTTTCAAAATCAATAAATCACTGAATTTTCAGTGAGCCTGAAAGAACTACATTTTTTCGAGTAATTTTTAACTGCTGTATCATTAGCTTTTCACACAGTTTGTTTCTAGACGTACTGGGGTTTGAATCACAACTTCTTGATAGAGGAAGAGCACGCTATTGAATGAGCTATAGGAGCTCTTGTTACTTTGTTCAAAATATGACTTTTATGATTCTACGGAGAAAAACCGACAAACATCCTCACTAATACCAAGGAGATCAATTTTCCCTTCCTAAATTAGTCTAAAATTTAAAAAGAAATATAATAAAATTAATTTTATGTTCTAATATTTCTAAGAAAATTGCAAATATACATACATATATGTATATAAACAAATATAAATGCTTATTTTGAATTATAAGTTTAAACAAAAATAAAAATATCTTTAAATACAGGCGAAATCCTGACAGGGTTTAGATGTATAAATAAATTGTCGTTAAAACGTTAAAATGATGACTAAGAAACTCGATAGAATTCATTCAACCAAGAACTATTGAGAATTTACAGAAAGACACGCATTTTTCTGTGTTTTTAGAGAAATTTGTGACAGTGTAGCAGTGCCACATTTTTGAGATTTGCACCAAAATCTAATGAGAAACAAATTATATCGAATTCTAAATTAATCGTAATGTGACGGTACATTGCGCGTTGTTTCTGAAGTAGAACTATTTTGAAAATCTTAAAATATTCTGCTAATAGAGCGATGTACACCAACAACAAACTAGGACTAATTTCTGTTAGAAACTAACTGAATTTGAAGTTTGATGAAAATGTATGCATTACTTGTCAAAATACAGTCAAAATCGTGAACAATGCAGCAGAGCAACGTCACCTGTAGGGAAGTTTATACCAGCATTTAAACAGCACTATTGTTTACCAGCGTCTAACTGAATATTAATTTTGATGAAAATCAGTGTGTTAGTTCTTTAGATTGTGCTATTCCGATACCCATGTATATTTCAGCATAGGAACGCCACTTACAGAGAGATTTACAGCAAAAAGTAATCAGCATAAAATTATATCAAGAGTTAACTAAATGAGATGTTTTATGAAATTTTTTATATTAATTCTTCAGATAGAGCTATTGTGGAAATCAAGAATAAAGCATCATAACAATGTCATCGGCTGGGCTACATATATTCAAAGCAAATAAGCTACCATTTATATCAATTTCAAGATGAATCTAAAGATGTATTAAATTCCGTGCATTAATTATTGAGATAAAATACCCACAAAGTTTTTCACAAACAGTTACATACTGACTCACATTGTGACAAAGTGACAAACAGGGACCAAGAGAGTCAATGTCAGAAAATTTAAGGGTGTTTACGAAAAAATACTTTTTCACCCTCAACAGCTCTAAATTTTCTGATATATTTTCAAACTCATTTTTAAAAGTAGAAACGTGAAACTTGTTGAGTTGATTTTTGAAGAGATGTATAAGGTGTCGTGTGATTTCATTTTTCGCTTTTTATTTTCATTTTTTTAAAATCTTTTGCAGTATATGACCAATTAAAAGTAGCATCTTATTTTCTTTACTTATCGCAAGTTATTAAATCTTTATTCTCAGCAGTATCGCTCAACCTAATCCCAGTAAGGGAAGTCTTAATATATCTTCTTCTTAAGATTAGAGTTACTGTAAACATTATAATCTGGTATTTCACATTCGATATCTTTAGGAATTTTATAAAAAATACTGCATATTTTTTAGAGAAATGTTATGCCAATAGCAAGATAATAATTTTTTAATAATTTCTGATACTTGAATTAAGAAAGGATTTTCAAACATCACGTATAATACTTAGCTTTTTATGAAATCCTATACTTACATATGAAAATCATGCCTTTAATTATATATTTTTAATTTTCAATTAAATTAATTAAAAAAATACGCGGTTGATAGCTGTGCTGATACATGATTATATTATTAGAAAATCAAAATAACAATTTATGCCCATAACAAGTGTATAGCAAATTTATAGAATTAAATAATTTATTGAATTAAAAGTAAATACTAAAACTTTTTCAAAGATTATTCATATTTCATTTAAAAACAGAATATGCACTTGAAAATTAAAATTTTGAAATAACAAAAATACCAGTAGCTTTCTTTACTTAAACTAAGCAAATTACCTGATTGAGTGTTAAAAAATTGAAATAATTGATTTTTGAACAATTTAAATATATTTGAAGAAAATTTTAAAAATTAAAATTTCAAGTTCCTCTATTATTTATTGTATACGTTTATACAAGAAGGGAAAAAATGAAATTAGATCTATCAATGTAATCTTTAATAGTGGATTTAACAATTATGTTAGTGTTTCTAGGATAGGTGTGTTACATCTCTTTGTATTAGAGTTTTAAAATGTAATATAATTTGAATTTCTGCTTTAATATATATATATATATATATATATATATATATATATATATGATCGAGTTGGCAAAAATTTTTTTTTCTAACCATTTTATGCCCGGTTGGCTTTTCCAAAATAAAATGGATGCAGCATAACAAATACTTTAGTGTTTTTTTTTTCGTCTGTCTTCGTCCTTTCTAATAAATCGACTTCAGCATAAAGAAAAAAATCAGATTTGAGAGATAAATTGCACTGCAGCAAGTATCAATTACTACTTAGGAGGATGCAATAGATCCATAATGTCCTCCTAGAATTAACAGCATTCATGTAATGCAAGTGTTCAATTCAGGTCCTCCTGCTATGTCAACGACCATTCAACTTGTATGCCCAACCTTCCATACTATGAAGATTTAAGAATTGCACATTTATTTTGCCAGCAGAAATGTTACGCCAAGTATTTGGGGAGAAAATCTACTGGGACAAAATATAAAAGAGGAAAATTTCAAAAAAGTCAACATTTTCCTCAAAAGCACAAAAAACTTTTTCCTAAAGACCTGTGTTTTCACCTCAAATGAAGGAAAATTCCGACGAGTTACCATCACTGATTACTTTGGAATATTTCTATTTAACCTATTTTAATATTTCAAATTGTATGATATTTTAATTACAATTTAATTAAATTAATTTCAACTATTTATAGCAGCTTTGCATTCTTTTAAATATAAATTTTAAATAAATCCATGAAATATAAAAGAGAGTGGATAAAGTTTGATTATATTCTGTGTAAAATAATTTTATACGTTCTTAAAATACTACACATAATATCTTTTAAAAAATAGCAAAATGCGCTAAAAAAATCCAAAAAATTATGCGACAATAGAATATTAATGTGGCATAAAATAGACGAATAAATAAACTCTTTATAACTGAACGTTTTTTAAGACCACAATTTTGAAATTTCGAATAATTAGATAAAATAATTAGGCGGATAAAGTTTGAGATTTCTTTAATAGATGAATAACAGAAACAAGAAAAAGTTAATAATAAAATGTTAAAAAAATTATTAATAAAAAGTTAAAGTAAATTAAAAAGTTAATAAAATGCATATATATATATATGTATATATATATATATATATATGATCAATTTTCTTTATAATTAATTTGCCTGTTATTTATTTGTAAATTAAGGTAATTATATTAATTCTTTTAACAATGTTTTCAATTTAATTGAAGAAACATTCAAAAAAATGTTAAATACACATTGTGTAATACATATAAATTCTCTTCAAAGGCTTTTCTTTTAACATAATCTATGAAAATGCTAACTTATTATGCTCGATTAGTATGTATGTGGGAGAAGCAAACTTCATGGTCGCAAAAGTAAACGTTTGCGTTTAGTGACAGGAATTTTAAATATTAAAATGTCCGGGGAATATATTAGATTAGGTAATTAAACATATCATGTTTGAGCCTAGGTTAATGGGATTGCGTATTAATAGACATAATATAGTGAATATAAGCTTTTTAATTCAACTTAATTTTTATTATTTTTGGTTATCATTAATTTTTTAAAGATTCTGATGACGAATAAAAGAAATATTTGTAGTCGTATACTATTATTTAGGTATAATGAGTTTAAGCAGTTCCTTTAATGAATATTCTTTTTTTAAACAAATTACCTCAACGTTCAATGAAGGATTCAAATCAATTTGTTTGATACGTGTAAATTATATTCAAAGGATTTACTTATTACACATAGTACGTAAAAAATGCCATATAGGATAATTGGGATGCACGTATCAGGGATGGATAGAAAAATTATTTTAGGCAATAATGTTAATTTGCATGTATTTCTGTAGAAGCTACTAGATTAATAATAATGAAGATCCTGTTTAATCTTCCTTTAATTTTATCTGTATACAAAGTATTATACAAATGCTATTATAGAGCATCTTTAAATAGATTTTTATGTGTTTACCACGGAAAATTCGTAAACTATATAATTAATTAATAAAAATGCCATGAACCCTTAAAAGTTATTCGTTTTTATATACTGTTATTTATACTAACAAATACTTATTTGCAATATATTTTTCTAAATAAATCACGCAACGTTCAATCAACCAGTGAATAATTTTGATGTATTACTTTCAATGACATTCAAATGCTTTTCCTTTGGCTCATAATTCAACAAAAAATATTCAAAACAAGGTAATATGTCAGAATCTGGAAAAAGTTTGTCTTGTGTATAAATACATCTGCCTTAAGAGATAATAATCATTAATAGCAAAATGCTTCTTTTTTGAACATTTATTAATGTAAGCACTTTGTAGTAATCCGAAAAATACAAATATGGAAAATACTTCCGTTTTATGAATTTCAATATCTGGTACATTATCATAACTATCGTAATTTATTTTGTTTAAAAGAAAATGTTAACTGTAGTTCCATACATATAGAATGCAATTATTTATAATTATAGATTGATAAATTAATTTCAAATTGAAAGTAAAATGTCTAAAAAAGTATTCAGTATATTTCTTTCTTATAATTGAGTTTCAAATCTCGCTTTATGAAATAAATCAAGTTTTAGGAAATTCAAAGATTAAGTCTAATTGAGTCGCTTTGATTTCATTAAAAACGAAGATGTTACGATTATAGAAATACGTTAAAAATGATATATTTCTCAAATTTTCTCATAACATACATATACTTATGCCATACACATCTAGGTTTCTCACAGGCCATGGCCACTTTAACACCTACCTGCACAAATTCAACTATGTGAGTTCCAATTGCTGTGAGAATGGGAAGTAAGAAAACCACTAACCATTCACACCATCACTGTACACTTACGCTGTGCTGTTACATCATTCTTCCCTCTACTATTCTTAAGATCTGTCTAAATAATATCCTCCCACGTGGAACATTACTTTTAAAACAGAAAAAGATGCACAAATTTTTCTGAGACCTTTTGAAATAAAGTAATTATCTGCCTGGAGTAGTTTTTAGGTAGATTTCGTAAGAAATACTACCTATTGCAATCGCACTAGTTTATCTATCTATCTATCTATCTATCTATATATATATCTCACTTTTTTATGGACACGATAACTACTATAATTCTTCACCAATCTCCACCAAACTGGTAAATAAAATCAATGGGGATAAAATCTTGGCTGAGTTCGTTAATGGGCAAAATTGGACCAAGGGGGTCGGAATAGGGGGCGTTTTTGTGAAAACCGAAAAAACGCCATAACTTCTTAATTAAAGTAGATATCGAATCGGTTTAAAGTTTATATTACTTCTGAAAAATGGGCCAAAAGTATATATATGACAGATTTTTGATAAATTTAGAAGTGGGCTCAAGGGGCGAAAAAAACAGGGATTTTGAGAGAAAAAAAATTAACTTCGTCAATTTTCAAGATATAGAGTCCAACTAATTTTTTTATAAATGTTCTTAGCATTATCTAAAACTTTTGTATTTACAAGTTTTTGATAGGACCAACTTTTACCGATGAAAAAAATTAAAAACGAAAAGAAAAAGGGCGGTGAAAAAAGAGAAAAATCCATAACTCCGTCAATTGTTAAGATATCAAATCTGATTAAATTTATTTTGCATCTTCTCAAAAATATCTACAACTTTTATATTGACAAGTTTTTCATAGAACCAATTCGTATAGCAAAAAGAAATTAAACAAAAATAGGAGTTGGAGAAAAAATCTCAAATCCAAACGGCTTATATTCTGACTCATTTTTAAATTCATTTTTGATTTTAAACGCATCCAAATGGTGGATCTTATTATTTAGAAACTGTGTAAAGAGACGCATTGGTCAATTTTCTGATAAAGACAGAATATATTTCGAAAAAGGGTACCAAAAAGGGTATTTTGAACAGAATTTCCGAAAGTCATCGGGACTGAAAATTGAAGGAAGTATTCAAATAAGAAATTGCGTTTTTTTCTGACTCGTTTTATCCATTTTTGTTCTCAAACGCATCCAATTTACAGATCCTCTTATTTAGGAACTATATAATGTGATGCACTAGTCAATTTTCTGATAAAGATAGAATATATTTCAAAAAAGGCTACCAAAAAGGGTATTTTGAACAGAATTCCCGAAAGTCATCGGGACTGAAAATTGAAGGAAGTATTCAAATAAGAAATTGCGTTTTTTTCTGACTCGTTTTAAAATCCATTTTTGTTCTCAAACGCATCCAATTTACAGATCTTCTTATTTAGGAACTATATAATGTGATGCACTGGTCAGTTTTTTGATAAAGACGGAATATATTTCAAAAAAGGCTACCAAAAATGGTATTTTGAACAGAATTTTCAGAAATCATAGTGACTGAAAATTTAAGGAAGTGTTCAAATAAGAAATTGCGTTTTTTTCTGACTCGTTTTAAAATCCATTTTTGTTCTCAAACGCATCCAATTTACAGATCTTCTTATTTAGGAACTATATAATGTGATGCACTAGTCAGTTGTTTGATAAAGTCGGAATATATTTCAAAAAAGGCTACCAAAAATGGTATTTTGAACAGAATTTTCAGAAATCATAGTGACTGAAAATTTAAGGAAGTGTTCAAATAAGAAATTGCGTTTTTTCTGACTCGTTTTTAAATCCATTTTTGCTCTAAAATGCATCCAATTTACAGATCCTCTTATTTAGGAACTATATAGTGTGATGCATTGATCGGTTTTTTGATAAAGACAGAATATATTTTGAAAAAGGCTACTAAAAAGGGTATTTTGAACAGAATTTCCGGAAGTCTTCGAGATTTGAAAATTTAAAGTTTTCACATAGCAAATTGCGTGTTTTATGACTCGTTTTAAAATCCATTTTCGCTCTCAAATGCATCCAATTTACAGATCCTCTTATTTAGGAAGTATATACTGTGACGCATTGGTCAGTTTTTTGATAAAGATAGAATATATTTTTAAAAATGCTGTCAAAGTGAGTATTTCGCACAAAATTTTCCGAAGCAATCATGATTAAAAAATTAAGGATGCATTCAAACAACAAATCGGTTATTTTATGACTCATTTTTAAATTCAACTTTTTTTCTCAAATGCTTTCAACTGACAGTTTTTTGTTATTTAGGAACTGTATAATGTACTGTTTTGGTCGATTTTTTAATAAATTTAGAATCTATTTCAAAATATGTTGTCATAATGGGCATTTGAGCTGAATTTTTCTTAAGATGATTCTGATAAAACCAGTTTTTGCAGAAAAATGAAATTAAAAATTTTTCATAAACGGCCAAATGAAGTTATTAAACTGGGTTTATCTCTAATCATATATATATATATATATACTGTTGAAATGAGCACTCTTCGAAATCTACCTCCGCCTATAGGCCCAGCCGACAGGGATTTTTTTGTGTTGTGCTTCCCTGTGTTCCGATAAGAGAAATCAATTTGTGATTAATATATATATATATATATATATATATATATATATATACAGTCAAGTCTCTATATAACGAAATCCACTGTTCAAGTAAAAAAATCGTTACATAGAGAAATTCGTTGTATAGAGAATAACGTTAAAATTCTTATTTAATGTGTAATTTTTGAACAATTGTTATTTTTGATGTGTCTAATTAAGAATTTGAAATTATTCATAACTCTGCTTAAAATATCACTATCAGTAAGTATTTAATCAGTACTGTGCAATAGTGAGATTGTAATCCACTTCCAAAAAAATGAGAGACATATTGTTAACATCTCTGCATTCCTTAATTGATTTCCATTTCCCTTTTAAGTCTGTACAAGTCGCATCTTCTCCGTCCTCAGAATCCACATTATCGTCTAGTATACAAAATTCGTCACTTTTGAAACAATTGTAAATTGTCTGTTCTTCAATTACCTCTTTGATCCCGTTCTTATATGTATAACTATCCAATTGACACTGTTTTGAGAAAGATGTTGAAAAGTAAGCAGGAGGAGGAGGGGGGATGAATTGGACTTAAAGAACAAGGAGATTCAAGCAGAGAAGTAATATAAAAAAATTCAGCATTGAACGATAAATTAGAAATAAATGATGGAAAATTGTGAATTCGAAGTTTTTTATAACTGAATAAAGAATATTTTATAAATATATTCATTATATGGAGATAGAAATTTCGCTATATAGAAACTGTTTTTAATGTAATCACGGGAAAAGGGAACGTTTCTACTAAAAATTCGTTATATAGAAAAATTCGATGCATGGAGTTTCGTTATAGAGAGACTCAACTGCATATATATATATATATATATATATATATATATATATATATATATATATATATATATATATATATTTAACATTTGCTTTTGTTACCTGCCTCGTCCCGTGTCGCGTTTGTGTTTCTCAAACAGGCTGGAGTTCCATGTTTATCACGTCCCTTGTCACGTTTATGGCAGGATATCATTGTAAAATGACTTGTATGCATTTAATGTATTTTTAAGTCCTTAATGAAGGCATTCGAGTGGGTCATTATGGGTGAATATCACAAAATGTCAGGTTTTGATCATCTGCGATATGGAGAGTATCCATTAAAAACAAATTAAATTTTCTAGAGGTAAATTTATTTTCTATTCGAGAGAGAAAAAAAATCCGATAAAAATTTTGGCATTTCGAAGACCTTAATGTTGTTATAGTTTAATGATATGCTTATAATAATAAATAAATAGCTTAATGTTCATATAATTGTAAGAGACTTCTTAGCGTATGTATTTAAGGATAATGACAATTTCATTATAAAAGTTTCTTTGCTTCCTTTTTCTTATTTTTAAGTATAACAGCTTAATCTTGTTTAGAGAAATATTCAATATAGAATCTCAAATCTATTGTAGCGTTCAGTTTTATTTGTTAATTTATGGAAGCCAGAAGAATTACACAGCAGAAAGTCTACTAAATTTTTACAAAGTCGTTAACACATTATTTCAAATATCTAGAAGATCTTGCAGGTATTACTTCTCACTTAAACTATATCAAAAAATAGAAAAACTACTCTGGCGCGCAATATTTAAATATAATGAAAAACTAAAATGCAGGCCAGGAAAATGTCTGTCATTTTAGTAAAAATTATATTTTATTTATGAAAAAAATGTTTTAAAAACACAGTATTTGTTATCTTATTCATATATTTGCTTTGTAAGGTATAATTAATTAGAATTAAAAAAAAACTAGAAAAACATGTTTATATTTTATAGCAGAAGGTCCATTCTTTTGCACACATCACAGTGTGACATGTCAGAAAAATGGCAATCTTAAATTCTGAGTCTTTTGATTACTTTATGTAAGCTATTAGAAATCTCATGTCTTTTGAAAATACTTCTAAAGATATTTTTATTAGAATTAAACAAAAGAAATTGCATTAATAAACAATTAATAGAAACTTTATTGTGTGTGTGGTAAGGGGCAGATTGCGATTTCCGTATATATTTTTTAATTTACTCTTATACTCTTCGATTTATGCTCTATTACTCTTATGCTCTTGTCTTCTAATGTGAACAGTCCCTCTTAGGCTATCAAATCAAATCAAATAAGATCCGTGGATTACAGGATAATACTAGTTTTGTTTTGAATATATTTATATATTTAGGTGCAGGTTAACAAATAAAATAGACTGATAGAGAAAATTCGATTTTTAATATTGTGGATAATGCGAATTTTTAAACTCATGTAACAGATTACAATATACATCTAAAATGCTCGAGAATCATGTAAATGAATGAAAATAACTCACATTTCATATTTCTCAACTATTTTCATTTATAGACAAAAAATTATGTAAAAAAATATTAATTTGAAAGTTATTAAATTAATAACTAGAAACATATGCGTTCATCTTTTGGTAATCCTTTGCGTTTGTTGAAGATTTTTCTTTGATAACAGCGAACAATAAGTTTGATCACAAAGCAGTCATCCACCTCCTTTCTAAGCAAAATTGTACACCACATATTACGATTTAAAATCTTCTAGAAATATATTATACAGAATTCTTTCTGTAATGCTTCTTACTAAATACTTATAACAAGCTTTATCGGGATTCATTAGACAAATGAGTACAAATTCTTATAGGAATTACCTATTCAGTATTTGAGAATTGCAAGTAACATATTCCTTTTCGCCTACTATTTCAGTTACATGGGTATTTTTTACTGTCGTATTAATTTAAAAAATCACTTATTTTATTATTTGTAGTTTCTTTATGTAATTATAAATACTTATTCGCGTACTTTATATTCAGGAATAAAACGCGCTACTGAAATAAACAGATTTAATTTATAAAAACTCACCAAGTTTTAATATAAACAACCTAGTTTATTGAATTGTTGTAAAGAGTTTACTTATTTATTACTTTTCATACTTCCTTTATTACTTATCATGCTTCATACTTCACCATCAAAAATATCTAGTGCGACATAATGAATTCCAATATATGAACTTTACTTTAATATAATTATTTAATTGAGCTACTACACTGTTAAAAATAAAGGTGACAAACAAGTTGCATTTGGCGACCAGGGGTGAAAAAGAGTTACCATCTGACACCCACGGGCTTGAAAATGTGTTTGGTGTGCCGTTTGATCCCGCAATGGGTGATTCACGGTAATTACGATGCCGCACAAATACTACCGTTGGATGATTTTCAACCCATATTCATTTGCGCATGCTCTGTAAAGTGTTTTTTTCCCTTCAACTCGCCGTCAGTGGTGGACCAAAACAGCAATTTCTCTTTAGGAAAACTATCAAAGCGCGTGTGCTATCCCAATTTCGTTTAGGACTTTGGATGGCTAGCTTTTGGCGAGCTTTTTACATAAAACGATTTTTGAATTTCAGGACATTTGAACATTTCAAAGAGACTTTAAGGTGAACTCGATGGCCGAACGGTTTGAACGTTGAGCTTGCAATGTGGGTTCGAATCCTTCGAGGGCCAAAGTCATTTTTATAATTTATTTTTATTATTTGGCATTCTTGATTATTGGGGGGCATCTTTTCATCCTAATTAAAGGTGCCATACTAGCTCCCGCAGGGGTGTCACTAGTGAGAGAAGCCTTTCCTCCCTAAAAGGTGCAATGTGTCACCTGTAATTTTAACAGTGTACGCGCCCGAATATCCAATTCTTATTATTTAAAAATAAATTCATTTAGCATTCAACAAATAATTCAATGTATTATATGAATTAAAAAAATTAACTTATTTTCAACAACCATTGACATTACACATAACCTATCAAATCTTTAACATTAGAAACTTTAAAAGCATGTGGAAGAAGATTAATCATTTGAAGTTAGTGAAAAGAATTGCAATTATTCAATATTTCCTTGGAAGTTATTAGATTAATTAATTAGGAGAGCATTATATTTGAACTTTCATTAATGAAGTTGCATACTAATTATCAGAAAATTACGAATATGGAATTTTATTTTAGTAGTATTTCTTTCATCGAAATTTAATGGCATGAATAGTTCGCTTGCTTCTAAAATTAATTAATTTTGCATTTTTTATAGTTATTTATATGTATATATGCAAATGTTTTTAATTATAAAAAGATCTTACATTTCTAATGTAAATATTATTTATGAAATAAATTCATTTTAATTTAAATTATAAAAAAAAATGTAGTACAATTAACCTTGTAATGCAACGCGCGCCATATCTGGTATATATATATATACATAATAATTTTTCTTATGTACCATGAATTCACCAAATATAATATATTTACCTAATCAGAGAGAAGACAAAGAATAGAATAACACTTAATTTTTTCTATACCATATGGATGTACTAGACAAAAATTTAGAGTTAGTTCTTCAGAAACAAAGGAAATGTGAAACAAGCTAAAAAGCTAAAATTTACTGTCATTTTTTTCTGATTTCTAAAAATAATTATATAAAAATTTTGTAGAGTATTATGCAGATACAATTAATTATGTGAAGCTCATTTAATTACAAAATATAGCAATTTTATATTTAAAAATTCTAATTGTTTACATATGGCGGCATACAATAGGAAATATCAAATTTCAGCTGAAAATTAGAAGTTAAGTTAAAATATTTTTACGCTTTTCCCGTTATTAGACCGAAATATGTATTTGATATGATTTTTTTTTTCACAAGAATATAAAAACTCTTGCAATAAAGTGTTAAATTCTATTAAAGACTTTACATATTAACTTGTCAGGAGTAATGTGTTTGTCTTTTGCGGACTATATAAATTATGCTTTTCTAACTAATATTCTCTTATAAATATAATGCAGAACTGCCATTTAGGTACTTTATATATTTTTGCTCTACTATAGTGCAGTAACAAGTCATTCTGCATTTGTTTCAGGAACATTTTTACCAGCAAAGTTCACATTGCTAGAAAAAATTGAGCAACTATCTCTCATGTCAGTCCATTTTTACTTCCTCCATTATTCCAAATCTGATGAATAAAATGTATGTTTTAATTTCAATAAAATTTATTAAAAAAACGAGCAATTTTCCATGCTCTAGAATTACATATACTGTAGAGAAGATTTAATAATCTCTAGAGAGTAAATACTTACATTTTGAAACAAAAAAGTTTAATTAGTTAAATAGCTCATAGCAAAATATCAAACGTAATAAATTATGTAAATAAGGACATTCTGCTTAACTTTTTTTTTATAATTAAATTGCATATTTCCTCTCAGAAAAAGCAATAAGATTTTTTTTTTTAATTCGTGATACCTCTTCAAATTTTACATAGTACACTACTAGCAAATTCTATAAGTTAAAGCTTATGTATAGTTAGCTATAGAAATATTGAGTTACTTATAATTATTAATAGTTTGTTGTTTACATTATTTTATAATTATTTTTTCAAACACACTTTTCAAGAAAATTTAAAATCTCTATAAATAAAAGGAATTCCGAGGATAATTGAGGCACAGGGGAAAGCAAATCTTGGCAATGCGCCAACTCGGTCCAGAGGAAGCAAATCTTGGCAATGCGCCAACTCGGTCCAGAGGAATATCATTAAGAAATATAAAACAGATAATGTATTTAAGTATTTTTAGAGTTTAATATTAGTTGTTGTTTTTAAAACTGATTTTTCACAAAGTCAGCTGCGACGTATTTCAGACAATGCATTTCTGCATGCTTCCAGTTATTGATAAAATCATACAAATTTCAAGTTCGTTTAATATTGCTAATACGGACCCGGGCAACGCCGGGCGGGTCAGCTAGTAAGATTAAAGATATTTTATGTAACACGTCATAATTCTATTTAAAAGCTTACGTTGAATCCACCTGAAATTTCCTACAACAGGTTCAAGAACTACCTAAGTGAAAGAAGATTACACATTTACATTTATGATGAAGAATTTTAAGTAGCAAATATTTTCTTGGGAGCAATTAGATGAAATAAAGAGATTGGTTATATTAGAACTGTTGTTTGAAAATATGCACCTTGATTTAATAATAAATATTTCGATTCGGAACATTTTTTGAATTGTACTTCTTCTTACACATGTATCAGTTATTGAAGATATATTTAGTGTCATAATAAATTTATGGAAAATTTATAGTTGTTTTTAGTTATATAGACAATAATTTATATTTATATATAGTAGGTTACATATACATTTTAATATAAATGCTCTTAAAAATACATTTAATATAAATTCACGGAACATTCAATGCTCGATTGTAGGTGCTGTGCGTAATACATGTAACTAGTATTTTAGCAATTTACATATAATTGATTGCAAATTTCCCATAACTTGTTATGGGGTACTTATGTGAAGTAAGATCACACATTTCTGTTTAGAGGTTTGGTTTGGTTTGGTTTGGTTTATTTTTGTCGTCCGATTATCTACGCTAGGGATATAGGACCAGGGGGGGAGTGCCCTTCGTGGGGGTCTTTCTAAGGGAACCTAACCCGTATTTACGCAAGGTTCGAAGAAAACCACGAAAACTCCGAACGGTTAGGCCGACAGCCGCGATTGGGTTCGAACCCAGCACCTGCCGTCTACCAGTTGAGAGGTCCGTACCTCTCGGCCACTGGTGGGGCTTCTGTTTAGAGACAAGTATATTAAGCAAAAAATATTTTCTTAATATATATTATATTAAGTAATTGTCTGGAATAGGTTTAAATTTCCTTTATGATAATTACTCATTTATTTTCAGAAAATTGCGATGTCAGACATTTTTAATGTAATTTTTTCTTTAAATTATGCGTCATGCATAATTTGCTTATTCACTTTCTGTAACATTTATAAGTATTTGTAGTTGTATATCGTGATACGTATATTTAAATGATTATTTATATTTTTTAATATTTTTCAAATGCGACTTCAATGAATAGTTGAAGATATTCAGTAGTATATTTGATGAATATTAAATGATGGCCCCACTAGTGGCCGAGAAGTTCTGAACTCTTAACTGGTAGACGGCAGGTGCTGGGTTCGAACTCAATCGCGGCTGTCGACTTAACCGTTCGGAGTTTTCAGTGGTTTTCTTCGAACCTTGGATTTCCTTGCGTAAATACGGGTTAGGTTCCCTTAGAAAGATCCCCCTGGCGGACATCCCACCCCTTTCGGGCCTATATTCCACGTGTTGATGATCGGCCGGAAATAAAATAAACCAAACCTATTAAATGACATTTTCTGTCACGCAGTGTTTTAAATTGAGTTTCAAAATAACATCAGTGTGCTGAATAAATAGATCATTTTTATGTTATTTAAGTTAAACCCCTTTCACTAAAAAATGAGAAATTGTAAATCATTGGCTTGTTTAAAGTCCTTGAATTTCTTAATGCATAAATAAAAATTTGGGATTGATACATTTATTGTTTAAAGGGGCCATTTTTTTTTTTTTTTTTTTTTTTTTTTTTTTTTTTTTTTTTAAAATCCGGTGTTAACTATTTCGAACACTTACATCAAACATTTAAAATATTAATATAATCTATAATATTGCTCTATCTCTGGACTTATTTTTTTTTTCTTTTTGATTAAGAAATTCATTGCATGTCATACCATCATTCATTAATAGTAATCTTAACTTAAGCAATCTTAGACTTGCTTTATTATAGATTTGTAACCATTAAAATAGCTAATATTTTATTTCGTACTTTGATGACTATAATTTGACTTCTTTATAAACATATCAAACATGTAAATGTAATAAAACTCACAAATGAAAAACTAAGTATAAAATTAATTCCTTCTCCAGGGACGAAATAATATAACATCTTCTCTTTTAATAAAAAGTTTATATACACGTAATTACTTTTTAAACTAAGTTAGATTTTCGCGTACATTTTAGTTGAAAATGTAATTAAATTTTCCTTTACATTGTCTAAAGTTTTATAAAGTAATAAATCTGGCAAAAATAAGCTTACCATATGTTGCTTTACTTACTATTTTAGTAAAAAAGAAAAAATTGCCTTTATTAAAAGAAAAAAAAAAAAAAGGAAATCAGAATTTAATTTGATGAAGTGTATCTAAAAATAAGGTTTTTGAAAAAATATATTCAACCCTAAATGTATTTAAATGCATGAATTAATATCCCTATTTTTTAAAAAAGTAAATTTAAATATTGGTCATCCTATAGGGAAATGTAGCCAAATTTGGCACATTTGACATGTTTGCCGGTGCTATTCGCTTATTTTTTAAAATATTTCTAATATATCTATAAACTCAACCAGCTCATTCATTTATTAACTGAAAAAAATCTATAGAATAATTTCTTTTTTAAAACAAGTAAGAAAAATCATGCGTTAAGCATAGACTATAAAGCACTTTCCAACGCTTCATGAAATGTTTACAAAAACTTCGTTATTTAGGTAAATAAGGATATAAATCCAAATATAGCCAAATATGTATTCCAGTATTTTGAACATCTCTGTATTTGATCTGACAGGTAATATACATACTATATAATGGAAAAATTTAGTTTAGCCCCCCCCCCCCCAAAAAAAAAAAAAAAATGCCTAGTAGCTTGAAATTTTTCTTTCAGCAATTTATACTAACAGGTGGAAACATACTTGAATACTTTATTTAGCCGTGTAGTTTGCCAGGTATCTTTATTATTTATCTGTGTTAAGCTAAAATTTATTTTAAAACACTCCTAAAAAACTGAAATCACTTTCTGATAAATTATCGTTCATAGGCTCCATGTACCCAATTCTTTGCGTGGCCCTGTATATCATTTTATCTATATTTTACAAACATTCCTTAGTAAATTTAATGCAATTCAGCGTAAAAATGCATAATTTATTTAAGGACCACCTTTAAGTAATTTACGCTCATATAATCATAAGCAGTAACGTTGGCGAAGTCTTTTGGGTAGCCCTGTATATCAATTATAGCATTTATACACATCATATAATGTGCATAGATTTAATGAAACTGAAATGCGCATATCATACTTAAAATGCATTTTATCCATCATCGGATACATATACGGTACTTCGGAAAGAATGTACTATTTGAAATCTTTTGTGTGTCCCTGTAAATGCTATGTACATTATATTAAGGAAGGCAGTATGGTACAATTTATACTAAGCCTCATTAAAATACTTAAATTTTATTATACATGGAGCAGTTTAATATAGTTAAAATATGTCACAAACAATTCCCCCTTTTACCATTATCTAATGGAATACTTTTGTGTGGCCCTGTAAATTAAAATTAGCTACATTTTCTCCTCATTTTTTATAGAATGCATATTTTAATGCACCTCATAAAAGCATATAAATTTTAATATGTTTCACAGGGTATAACATCTTTAAAGTTTCTTTAAACGATTTTTCCCCACAGGCCGTAATGTAATGGGAAACTTTTGTCTCTCCCTGTGGATAAACTAATCATGGTAGAAACTTCATTTTGAATAGGGTTCGTGCTAGAGTAAACGTCAATAACCTCCTAAAATTTCATGGCAATCCGAGAATATTTACGCGAGTTAGAGCGCGGACAGACGGACAGACGGGCAGACGTCATTTTCAAAACGTCACAACATTTTCAAAAACAAAAATATGATAAAAGATACGATAGAAGTTTTCCGCTAAAATAGCTTCAAATTAAAAATAAATAGAAAAAAAAAACAGAAATCACGTGAATATAAGCATAGTACCCGTGATTTATGTTTTTCTGTTTATGCTTATGTTCACATGATTTACGTTTTTAGCACTTTCCAACAAAGTTGAAAAGTGCTTATGCATTCGGTTTGTCTGGCCGTCTGGCCGTCTGGCCGTCTGTCCGCGCTCTAACTCCCGTAAATATACTCGGATTGCTATGAAATTTTTATACGTTATTGAGGTTTACACTAGCACGAACCCTATTGAAAATGAAGTATCTACCATGATTAGTTTATCTACAGAGAGAATCAAAAGTTTCACATTACATTACGGCCTATGGGGAAAAATCGCTAATATACTCAGATTGCCATGAAATTTTAGGACGTTATTGACGTTTACCCTGGCACAAGTCCTATTGAAAATGAAGTTTCTATCATGATCAGTTTATCTACAGGGCGAATCAAAAGTTTCCCATTACATTACGGCCTATGGGGAAAAATCGTTAATAAACTCGGATTGCGATGAAATTTTAGGACGTTATTGAGGTTTATCCTAGCACGAACCCTATTGAAAATGAAGTATCTACCGTGATTAGTTTATCTACAGAGAGATTCAAAAGTTTCCCATTACATTACGGCCTATGGGGAAAAATCGTTAATATACTCAGATTGCCATGAAATTTTAGGATGTTATTGACGTTTACCCTAGCACAAGTCCTATCGAAAATTTAGTTTCTACCATGATTAGTTTATCTACAGGGCGAATCAAAATTTTCCTATTACATTACGGCCTATGGGGAAAAATCGTTTCAAAGGAATTTTAAGGATGTTATACCCTGTCAAAGGTATTAAAATATGCATTCTATAAAATATAAGGTGCAAATGTAGCTATTATTCATTTACAGGTCCACACAAAAGAATTCCATTAGATATAATGGTAAAAGGGGGAATTGTGTGTGACATTTTAAAAATATATTGAGCTTTTTCATATATAATAAAACTGATATATGTCACTGAAGCTTAATATAAGTTATACGCTACTGTCTTGCATAATATGAAGTACATAGCATTTACAGGGCCATACAAAAGATTTCAAATAGTATATTCTTTCCGAAGTACCGTATATGTGTCCGATGATGGCTGACGGAGGGATGAAATGCATTTTAATTATGATATTAGCGTTTGTATTTCGCTAAATATATGCGCATTACATGGTGTGTATAACTGTTATAGTTGATATACAGGGCTACCCAAAAGAGCTCACCAACGTTACTGAATATGAGCGTAAATTATTTAAACGTGGTTCTTAAATAAGCTATGCATTTTTACGATGAGCTGCATTAAATTTACTGAGAAATGTTTGCAGAATATAGATAAAGGGATATACAGGGCCACGCAAAGAATTCGGTACATGGACGCCTATGAATGATAATTTATGAGAATGTGATTTCAGTTGTTTTAAAAGTCTTTTAGTTTACAATAAATTTTAGCCTAATGCTGACGTGTAATAAAGGTATAATGTAAACTACAGGGCTGAACAAAAGTATTCAAGTATGTTTCCATCTAATAGTATGAATTGCTGAAAAAGAAATTTCAAGCTACTAGGTATTTTCTTGCTGAGCTAAATTTTCCCATTATATGAACTGACATATGAAATACAGGGCTGTTCTAATGTACTGGGATACATATTTGGGTATATTTGGCTATACACTATTATTTCCCTAAATAACAAAGTTTTGTTAAAGATTTCATTAAGTGTTGGAAAGTGCTTCATAATCTATGCTTAATGCATGATTTTTCTTACTTGTTTTAGTTTATTTTTAATTTGAAACTATTTTAGCGAAAAATTATTTTTATCGTTTTATGTTTTTGAAAAAGTTGCCGTCAGAGCACACGGAACATGTAAAATTAAAAAGGTTTTTTTTTTTTTTTTTTTTTTTTTTTTTTTTTTTTTTTTTTTTTTTTTTCGTTTTATTTTACTTTAATGGATCACTTATAGCATACAAAAATAATTTGATATTTCAAAGTGATGTTTTATATTATATGGAGCAACTTGTATTTAATGATTTAAAAACTTATTCTGAATCAATTAAAAGAATAATAAAGTCAAACGTAACCCAAATTAAATTTGAACAAAAATTTCTTAGTTTCTGATTTCACCAAAGCATCGGAAGAATTGATTTTTATAATAACTTTCCATATTTAAGTTACCAGCCGTTCAAATAGGCAAGTAAATCAAATACTTTTTTCCAAAACACATTATTTTCCAACTAGTTCAATAGTTTTCCCGACTTAATGGGCGGAGAGTGGAGATAATATGTCTGCAAGGAAACATTTATTTTCTTCTTTTACGGGAGCTTCTTTTTCAAGATCTTTTAGATTCACATTCTTCTTTCAACGTGCACAATACTTATGACGCTAGCACGAACTATAATCTTTAATGAAGCGTACTTTATGTGCATGTATAATGAACTCCCGCTTCTTAAATTTTATAAATACATAAAATTTTCCTTTATTAATTAGCCAATGAATATGCATTGAATTAATTCATTATCATTAAATCATAGATTGAAAAATTTGAATATTTTTGTATTTTTATTTTAAAAAAAAATGAAATCAGAAAAATATTTTACGAAGTATAATACTTAAATATATATTTGCTATTTTTGATTTGTTTTGTAATACAAAATTGACAAATTTTATACATAACACAATTATTCATTTAATGATTTTAATTCAGAACAAATTTAGAAAAAAATTAGACAAATTTGGAAATTAAGAAATGCAACATAATCTAATAAATAGTACACTTAAATGTAAATTTTAAGAATTTTTTTTTCCCTTTCAAAATTATTTTTCTATGTTTTCACACGGAAGCTTATATTTAATGATTTAAAAACACATTCTGAATTATTTAAAAATAAACAATACACATATCAATCAAATTAATTATGAATAAATGCCTTAAGTTTTGAGCTCACCAAAAAAAAAATTAGAAGTATCTATTTTTATAATAACTTTCAATATTTAAGCTATCAGCCTTTGAAATAGGCAAGTAAATGAAATTCGTTTTTCCAAAATACTTTATTTCCCAGCCAGTTCAATAGTTCTTCTGACTTAATGGGCGAAGAGTGGAAATAATATGTCTGCGAGGAAAAAGTTTCTTCTTTTACGGGAGTTTCTTTTTCATGATCTTTTAGATTCACATTCTTCTTTCAACGTGCACAAAATTTATGACGCCGTCACGAACTATAAGATTTTATGTAGCGTACTTTATGTGCATGTATAATGAACACCCGCTTCTTAAATTTTATAGACACATGAATTTTTCCTTTATTAATTAGCCAATGAATATTCATTGCATTAATTATTTATCATTAAATCACAGAGTGGATAAATTGAATACTTTTGTAATTTTTATTTGAAAGAAAAAAATAAATCAGGAAAACTTTTTATGAAGCATAATACTTGAATATTTATTTGCTATTTTTGATATATTTTGTAATAAAAAATTTTAAAAAATTATACATAACACGATTATTTATTTTTTAAATTCAGAACAAATTTAGAAGTGCAAAATAATTTAATGAAGAGTACACTTAAATATAAATTTTAAGAGAAATTTATTTTTTTTTTCAAAATAATTTTTGTACACTTTCACACGGCAGCTTATATTCAATGATTAAAAAACTTATTCTGAATTAATTAAAAGTGAATAATATAACACTTAAATAAAATTAATTATGAAAAAAAGTTCTTAAGTTTTGAGCTCAGCAAAGCATCAAAACATCGATTTTTATAATAACTTTCCATATTTAAGTTACCAGCCCTTTAAATAGGCAAGTAAATCAAATACAATTTTCCAAAACACTTTATTTCCCAGCTAGTCCTATGGTTCTTCTGACTTAATCGGCGGAGAGTGGAAATAATATGTCTGCAAGGAAAAAGTTTCTTCTTTTACGGGAGTCTCTTTATGATGTTTTAGATTCACACTCCTCTTTCAAAATGCACAATATTTATGACGCGGGCACGAACTATAAGCTTTTATGTAGCTGTGATGGCGAAATAGTTCTATGATGGGAAAGTATGTGAATAATGCCGCTATTTATGAGATGGGCCGGATCGTATTGCAATATCGTAGACAGTCCCAGGTTCATGTTTTACTTTTTTTCTGGAACGAAGTGTTTAAGGCATTTTTTTGATGAATAAAACTCAGTTCACAATCAACTTGACTAAATTGTCTTTATTTTTGAAGAACACTTGAAATATGAGCATATCAAATATCAGTAATATAGCATAGTCACTCAAATGTGCACTAGTGCAGCACGCACAGAACATAATAATGAAAATATTTGTCAATTTGACCACAGAGAGCAAACGTGTTTTCTTCACTAAGACAAAACGTAAAACTAATAAAAATTTCACATTTCACAAACGCCAAAAAAAGTCTTTTGCCATAGAATAGATTCCCAATCCGAGCAAAACAATGTACAGGTAAAAAGGACCATTATATGATAAGCAAAGGGAAAATTTAAAAAATGAATGTTGTCAAGAATACAGCAATTATCGCACGTGGCGAGAACGTGCAACACGCGGCAACCCTAAACGAAATTACACAACCGGTAGCAAATTAAGTTCTTTATACAAGACAAAATAAAATGATTGGGAAATAAAAATAGCAGTTTTTTAAAACAGTCGTTTGATATTTAATCAACTGAAGAACAAGAAAAAGAAAAATCTAGAAATGGAATGATATTTTAAAACTAATTTACTATTTGTTTTTTAATTTATTATTATTATTCCATTATATGCACTTGGAGACGAACACACAATAGCAATAACTATTAAAAAATGCTTTTCTTTTAAAATTAAATTTTAAAAGAGGGGGGGGAACTAACATATAAAAATTAATAGAAATATATATAATAGTATATGTGTTACATCACAGTAGCTTACTTTATGTGCATGTATAAAGAACTCCCGCTTCTTAACGTTTTATAGACACATAACATTTTCCTTTATTAATTAGCCAGTGAATATGCATTGCATTAATTAATTATCATTAAATCACAGAATGGATAAATTAGGTGATTTTTTTTCATTTTATAAAAAAAACAAAAGTATTTTATGAAGTATAATATTTGTAACTTTATATGTTATCTTCGAAGTAATTTGTAAAAAATAATAAAAATAAAACAATTATTCAGAAGAATTTTATTCAGAAGAATTTTAGAAACGCGAAATATTCTATTAAACATATCACTTAAAAATAAATGTCAACTGTTTTATGGAGTAAAATTACATATATTTTTAAACAATGTATCTAAAAAGAAGATGTGCTACGACTCTCACTTACGGTATTACTTCTGCTTTCAAACTGGCGACAAGTATACGTTTTCCTGTTGAAGGAAACTAAAATTCTTTTGAAAGGCCTACCACATTTTTTACATTTGTATTTTTATTAAGATGTGTCTTACCATTATAAAACATGTGTGACCTGAGATACAAAAGAAACTAGTGGGAATTCAAATATGTAGTTATGAATTATCTACAGTTCGATACAGTACATGTCACGTAATTTAACACTTTCACGGAGCAACATGTATTTAATAATTTTTAAAACTTATTCCAAATAAATTATATAATATTAATAAAGCCACACATAAATAAAATTAATTATGAAAAATCTTCTTAGTTTTTGAGCTCACAAAAGCATGAAAAGCATCGACTTTTATAATAACTTTCCATATTTAAGTTACCAGCCCTTCAAATATAGAAAGTAAATCAAATAATTTTTTCCAAAACATTTTATTTGTCATCTAGTTCAATAGTTCATCTGACTTAATGGGCGGAGAGTGGAAATAATATGTCTGCCAGGAAAAAGTTTCTTCTTTTACGGGAGTCTCATTTTTAATGATCTTTTACATTCACATTCCTCTTTTAACGTGCACAGTATTTATGACGATGGCACGAACTATAAGCTTTTATGTAGCTTACTTTATGTGCATGTGTAATAAACTCCGGCTTCTTAAATGTTATAGACACATAAAATTTTCCTTTATTAATTAGCCAATGAATATGCATTGCATTAATTAATTATCATTAAATCACAGAATGGATAATATAAATGGTTTTGTATTTTTTATTTAAAAAAATAAATCAGACAAAAACTTTTACTAAGAATAATACTTGAATATTTATTTGTTATTTTAATGTGGTTTGTAATAAAAGAAAATGACATAGATAACACAAAAATTGACATTTTTTATTATTCAGAAGAAATTTAGAAACGTAATGTAATCTATTAAACAGTATATTTAACTATGTATTTAAGAAAATTTCAGTTTTTTTAAAATTATTTTTATACATTTTCAGAAAGCAGCTTATATTAAATGATTTAAAAACTTATTCTGTATTAATTAAAAATAAATAAAATAACATTTAATTCGAATTAATTATGAAAAAATGTCTTAAGGTTTGGGCTCACAAAAGCATTAGAAACATCGATTTTTATAATAAACTTCCATATTTAAGTTACCAGCCCTTCAAATATGGAAAGTAAATCAAATAATTTTTTCCAAAACATTTTATTTGCCAGCTAGTTCAATAGTTCATCTGACTTAATGGGCGGAGAGTGGAAATAATATGTCTGCCAGGAAAAAGTTTCTTCTTTTACGGGAGTCTCATTTTTTAATGATCTTTTAGATTCATATTCCTCTTTTAACGTGCACAATATTTATGACGCCGGCACGAACTATACGCTTTCATGTAGTATATTTTATGAACATATATTATGAATTCTCGCTTCTAAAATTTTTTTAGAGACATAAAACTTTTATTCATTTAGCCAGTGAAATTCATTAAATTAATTAAATATCATTAAATTACTAAATGGATAAATTAGATTATTTGTACTTAAAAAACAGAAAAACATTTAAAAATATATAATGCTTGAAACTTTAATCATTATTTTTTAAGTAGTTTCTAAAAAAAAGTAAATGGCGACTTTTTATAAAGTAATGTTACATATGTTTTTTTAATAATATAAGCGTAAAGAAGAGGATTTATGACTTTCACGAACGGTATTGATTCTGTTTTCAAACTGGCGAAAAGTCTTCTTTGTGATTAATGGAGGAAACTAAAATTATTTCGAAAGGCTTACTTCATTTTTTACACTTGTAGTTTTATTAAGATATGTCTTGCCATTATAATACATGTGTGACCTGATTTACAAAAGAAGCCAGTGGGAATTCAAATGTGTAGTTATGCATTATCTACAGTTGGATAAAGTACATGTCACATAATTTAACACTTTCACGGGGCTGCATGTATTTAATAATTTTTAAAATTTATTCTAAATAAATTAAATAATATTAATAATGCCGTATATAAATAAAATTAATTATGAAAAATCTTCTTAGTTTTTGAGCTCACCAGAAGCATCAAGTTTTATAATAACTTTCCATATTTAAGTTATCAATCCTTCAAATAAACAAGTAAATCAAATACTTTTTTCCAAAATACTTTATTTCCCCAGCTAGTTCTAGAGTTCTGATTTAATTGGGCGGAGAGTGGAAATAATATGTCTGCTATGAAAAAGTTTCTTCTTTTACGGGAGTCTCTTTTTTAATGATTTTTTACATTCACATACCTTTATTTAACGTGCAAAATATTTATAACGCTGGCACGAACTGTAAGCTTTTATGTAGCGTACTTTATGTGCATGTATAATGAACTCCAGCTTCTTAAATTTTATAGACACATAAAATTTTCATTTATTAATTAGCCAATGAATATGCATTGAATTAAATAATTATCATGAAATCACAGAATGAATCAAATGAATTTTTTGTATGTTTTATTTCAAAACTATAAATCAGAAAAACCTTTTACGAAGCATAATACTTGAATATTTATTTGCTATTTTTGACATTTTTTTTTATAAAAAAATCACAAATTTCATGCATAACCCATTTATTGACCTCTTTATAAAATTTTTAACAAATTTAGAAGCGCAAAATAATCTAATAGATACTACACTTAAATATAAATTTTAAGAAAAGTTCAGTTTTTTTTTCAAAATTATTTTTGTACACTTTCACATGACAGCTTGTGTTTAAAAATTTAAAAAACTTGTTCTGAATTAACTAAATATTAATAAAGTCACATATAAATGAAATTAATTATGAACAAATGTCTTAGTTTTTAAGCTTACCAAAACATCAGAAGAATCGATTTTTATAATAACTTTCCATATTTAAGTCACCAGCCCTTCAAATAGGCAAGTAAATCAAATACTTTTTTCCAAAACACTTTATTTCCCAGCCAGTTCAATAGTTCTTCTGACTTAATGGGCGAAGAGTGGAAATAATATGTCTGCGAGGAAAAAGTTTCTTCTTTTACGGGAGTCTCTTTTTTTATGATCTTTTAGATTCACATTCCTCTTTTAACGTGCACAATATTTATGACGCCGACACGAATTATAAGCTTTCATGTAGCATACTTTATGAACATATATTATGAATTCTCGGTTCTAAAATTTTATTAGGCATATAAAGTTTTCCTTTATTAATTAGCCAGTGAATGTACGTTACATTAATAAAATCACAGAATAGATAAATTAAATGATTTGTATTTTTACTTGGAAAAAATAAGTCAGAATAACCTTTTACGAAGCATAATATTTGAATATTTATTTGCTATTTTTGATAGCTTTTGTAATAAAAATATTGAAAAATGTCATACATAACACAATTCTTTATTTATTTATTTAATTCAGGACAAATTTAGAAGTGCAAAATAATCTAATAAAGAGTACACTTACATATAAATTTTAAGAGAAGTTTTATTTTTTATTTTTTCAAAATTATTTTTATACACTTCCACACGGCAGCATATATTCAACGATTTAAAAACTTATTCTGAATTAATTAAAAATGAATAATATGACATATAAATCAAATTATTTTTTTTAAAAAAAGTCCTTAGATTTTGATCTCACCAAAGCAACGGAAGAATCGATTTTTATAATAACTTTCCATACTTAAGTTACCAGCCCTTCAAATAGGCAAGTAAATCAAATACTTTTTTCCAAAACACTTTATTTTCCAACTAGTTCAATAGTTTTTCGGACTTAATGGGCGGAGATTGGAGATAATATGTCTGCAAGGAAACATTTTCTTCTTTTACGCGAGTCTCTTTTTTATGAACTTTTAGATTCACATTCCTCTTTTAACGTGCACAATATTTATGACGCTGGTAGGAACTATATAAGCTTTTATGTAGCGTACTTTATGTGCATGTATACTGAACTCCCGCTTCATAAATTTTATAGACACATAAAATTTCCCTTTATTAATTTGCCAGTGCATTGATTAATTATCATTAAATCACAGAATGGAAAATATAAATGATTTTGTATTTTTTATTAGAAAGAAATAAATCAGACAAAAACTTTAACTAAATATAATACTTAAATATTTATTTGTTATTTGTTATTTATATATGGTTTGTAATAAAATAAAATGACAAATTTCATGCATAACACAATTATTGATTTTTTTTTTATAATTCAGAAGAAATTTAGAAGCGTAAAGTAATATAATAAGCAGCACCTTTAAATGTAAATTTTAAGAAATTTTCAGTGTTTTTTTTTTTTTTTTTTTCAAAATTATATTTTGTACATTTTCAGAGGGCAGCTTATATTAAATGATTTAAAAATTTATTCTGAATTAATCAAAAATAAATAAAATCACATATATAAAATCACATGTATCACATAACTCCGGCTTCTTAAATTTTATAGACACATAAAATTTTCCTTTATTAATTAGCCAATGAATATGCATTGCATTAATTTTTTATCATTTAATCACAGAATGAATAAATTGAACACTTTTGTATTTTTTTACTTGAAAGAAAAAATTAAATCAGAAAAACGTTTTACGAAGCGTAACACTTGAACCTTTATTTGTTATTTTTTGAAATGGTTTGTAATAAAATAAAATAACAATTTGTTTACGTAACACATTATTGATTTTTTATTTTTTTATTCAGAAAAAAATTAGAAGAATATAATCATCTAGTAAACATTAAACTTAAATATATATACTAAAATAAGTTCAGTTTTTTTATTTGCATACATGGGAATTTAGAATAATTTATTACAATCTCGAAAAATATGTGTTTTGGAATATAAAGAATGCAATTTGCTATCTATCTTCGACCTTTAATTTCTCAACCGTTGGTCGTAAGCATATAGTTTCAATTACAAAAATGCTTCAAATAAGTATTCCTGTTGTACCGTTGTAAAAAATCACTTTTATAAAACTTGCAAAATCTAACATTTTATAAGGCCCTCCTACCCCCTTAGTTCCTATATAAATATGTTTAGTAAAATTTTACACATATCATAATAGATGTAACACAAAAAGTTTGACTTTTATTCGACAAAAATTAACAGAGTTAATAAATTTGAAAGCTTGAGATTTTTGCACGTGCTTATCTCTTCGGTAATGAGTTAAAAAATTAATTAAAGTAATTAGAGATAAAAATCAGTCCTTTTTTACGGAGAAACTTGCTTTAGCCAGTATCGCCATATCAGGAGTTATTCCCTAAACAGAGTTATTTAATCTAAAATTTTGAGTTCACTTTTAGGGGGTGAAATAACATTCAAAAGTCAAAGCAGGTATTATTTCCTATCGTAAAACCCGTGGAACGCCTTCTACGATTTTACACATGCGTCAGGTCTGTTTTAATTTTATCAAAATAGGTTTGAGTCGATATTTTTAAGCTGCATTTGGCAGCGTGCGAATCTTAGGGACAGCGTACAAGAGAACTAGAAACACTTTCTCGCTCACTTTCTTTCACTTTCTTACATCCCATTTGGCAGTCGAATCGTCCCAGATTGCTAGGGGCGGCTTTCAAAAAGGAACAGTAGAATCTACATCAATAAAATAAAATATACTCACTGAAATCTACATAAATGCCAGCGGAATGCAAACAACCAATTGAACAACAAGAGCATTAAAACGGGATTATGGCAAATTGGAATCGTACTGCAGCCCAACTTGTTTTGTATAAAACACGAACCACGAGCATGGATATGCTAGTCAGTGCTAGGATCGTGATGGCTGGCTCAACGAAAATGCAGTATCCCGAACTGCCACTTATTTATGGTAAATGTCAAACGAATGTTGAAGCGGCTGCGATGGCTTATGCAAAATGTTCTCCCAGGGAGCGACATCTAACGCATGAAACTATAACTAATGCATTACACTCTCATAGAAAAGCAGACTCTCATGCACCACGACTGAAAGCATGTACACAGGCAAGTTGTTATGTACGAGTGAAGTTGGAGAATGTGCTGCCATTCGCCTTTAAAAATTCACAACTGACCACGGTTTAAATACGTGAAACATGTGGATATACGCGTCAGCATGTCTGGATTTTGTTACACGTATTTGTTGCGAGTCCCTATCATCCGACACTGGTGCAAGTATTGATTCTGGGGTACGATGAACGACGCTTGATTATTGCAATTTTCTGCTTAACACTTTAGAGGAAAATCCGTCGTTCCTTTGTGACATCCTGTATACAGATGATTTAAAATTTACATTGTGTGACATTGTGAACGAACAAGATTTTCATTACTTATCACTGGAAAATCCTTTGCCCTACCAATGACTGAAAGGGCATGTTCTATAAGCTGATAGACGGGAGATGTCGGGTTAAAACCCAATCGCGCAACCGTTCGGTGTTTTCCGTGGTTTTTTTCGAACTTTGGGCAATCTTGCGTAAATACGGATTAGGATCCATTAGAAAGACCCCCCCACTGATGCTCTCGGGATATACTGCCTCTCGGGCCTATATCCCTAGTATAGATAATCGGTCGTCATAAAAAATACCAAGACCTCTGAAAAACCCATACATCGTTCGCGCAGTACGACATCAGACATGCTGGTGAACCACAGTGTGGTGCAGTATATGGGGAACCTCAGAATGTTGGACCTATTCTCTACGATTGGATATTAACGGGCGATCGTTACCTGCATCTGCTACAAAACACAGTACTTGACTGGTATGAAGAACCGCTTCTCTGAAATACGTGATGGGTTTAGTTTCAACATGATGAGGCTCCTCTGCATAAATCATTAAATTTCCGTACATATCTGACCAATGAATTCGGTCAACAAGTCATGGGATATTATGGTCGGGTAGAGTAGCTATCGAGTTCGCCATATTTGACTCCTACGGACATCTATATCTGGGGATACATCAAAGCACACGTCTATGTGACCGAACCCATTTCTCTGGTTGATCTAAAGCAGCGCATCATCCTTAATTGTTACACAGTTTCACAGTTATATTCCAAAGATGTCCAGATTCAGTACTAGCACGTATTTAATTGTGCGTTGCTGCTAATGCAGTATCTGTAGCAGACTCCGGTATTTGATGCATTAATTTTTATGGTAGACCGTTTTTTGATATAATAAAAAATTATAATTACTTTTCTGTTTCATTTGAATAATTCATTCTTTCTTTTGTATACGACCTCTAAAATCTAGCTTCTTAGATGAAATAAACCTTTTCAGTGATATCCCGATTTAGCGATACCGGCTAAAGGTAGTTTCACAATAAAAAAGATGTTACAGCCTGATTTCGACCTCGAATTATTTTGATAATTTTTTTACTGATGTCTGAGTGAAAGACAAAACCATGTTCAAAAATCTCAAAATTTCAACTTTAATTACTATGTCAATTTTTGTCATACAGAGACCAAATTTTATGTATTATACTTGGTATGATATGTTTACACACTTATTTTATATAATACTAGGGATTAGGAGAACGTACAAAAAGTTAGATGTCGTACTTTTTATAAAATTGAATTTTTACTTTAAACAACGCCACAACAATATTTATCTCATTGGAAACATTTTTGCAGTGGGAACTATATGTCTATGACAAACTGCTCATAAATTAAAGGTTTGCAATAGATAACATAGTGAAAACTTTATATTACAAAAAAATATATATTTCGCGATATTATATTAAATTATTCTATATTCTCAGTTTTTCACTTTTCTTGAAATCTTAAATAATATTTTATAATATATTCTACTTTCATTCCTTTTATTTTAAAACACGTATTTTAATCTTTTTTCTTATTTCGAACGTCTATTCTAACATCGTCTACATTTTCTCCGTAACAAATCTTTTTTGAAGTTGTTTTATTTCGTAATGTTAAAAAACCTTGTAAGTTGTTTAGAATTTTTCAATATTTTATAGATAATAAAATAAAGTAAATTTGCATCTTCTCAAGAAATTAAAATAAAAGAAAATCTACTAAATTTATTAAATTTATGAAATTTGTAACTGATTTGTTTTCCATCTTTCACATATTTAATAAAGTCTTGACAGTTTTACAATTTCCTTTTTATATTAGCTTTTGATTAATCTTTTATAACATAAGGTATAAGAAAATATAGAAAATAAAACAGTAAATACACCTTTCCCCCTGAAGCATGAAATAAATTATAATTTGATGTTGATATTGTTTTTATACAAGTTGCGTTTAAATTTATTTATTCGTGTTTCTACCAACAACAAATACAATGATCTTGATTTATACAGTTCTCTCAATTCATCTCAATTCTCTCTTCTCTGTCTCAAATCCTTTGACCGATGTCTCAAACTTATTAAATTAAGATTTAAAAACTTTCTGGTGAGATTTTCAGTGATCAGGTTCACTAACACTTTGTTCAACAGTTGATGAAAGCATCTCTTACTAAGCCTTACTTCCTTTGGTATTTCTTAAGATGCAGAAAAATCATAATTTAGAACGTTTTTTAGAAACTTTTCGTTCAGTTCATCATTATAAATTTGAAATTTCTTTTGACAGCATTTGCATCTTTTAAGTAATTATCTTACCAAATTTCAAAATGTTAGACATTTCAGTTGTACAAAGAAACATCTAGCTTACTTTTTACTCTTTCATCCTTCAAGTTGCAGTAACAACAACAGAAAATATAGCCTATATTAAAACAGTTACTGCTATTATCAATTTGCATCTATTACTTTTGAAATCGTTTTGATATATCCTGATTGTAAAGATCGAAACTTAGAACTCTTTTAGAAAGCTTTTCACACATTTTTGCCTCTTTTCAATTTTGAATTTTTTTCGAAATTGTTCTTGGAAACATTTGCATCTTAAACGTTATTATCATGACAAATTTCAAGAATCAACTCACGTCAGTAACACAAAAAATGACATTTTTAGAAAGTTTTTTACTACTATAAATCTTTTGGGTAGTGGTAACCAACATAACGCTATAACCGTTATTTTGACACCTTTGTTATTTTTTAAAAATCGGTTTGGTTTTTCCTGAAATTGCGTAGAAATCGCAATTTAGAACGTTTTTTTAAAAATGCGATCCATCCCCCCCCCCCGAATTTAAATTTCGATTTTTTTAGTCTTATAAGTAACTACCCTGCCAAATTTCATGTTAGTAGATCCTGTAGGATCTCTTAATAAATGCGAATTGTGCTACAAAATTGCGAAAAATAAGCAAATTTTGACAATGCATCGAGGGGAAAAATGTGAATTTAGTGAAAGGGTTGTTAATAAACGCAAATTTCGTTGAAGAATAGCAAAAAAGATATCAATTTCTTCAAAAGGTTGCTGAATAAACGTGAATTTAGTCAAAGGGCTGCTAAAAAATGCAAAATTTATCACAGAATCAGAAAAAGTTGTCAATTTCGTCAGAGGGTCATGAAAAAAAAAAATACAGCTGTCTCCTTGGAAAACAGCACACTCAGAAACATATCTGTTTATTGATTAATCGGAAATAATATATACTGAACTAACTTTGAAAAAATTAAGTTAACCCGAACTCAACTTGTAAGAGTCTACACTCAACCTATAATCAACCTGAACCAAAAACAGAGTTTTCTAGACCTTTAACAAAAGTAATTAGCACAGGGAGAGAATTTACCAGCATGTAAAGACTAAATAGACTATATAAAAGATTGATTTACTTACTTTTTTAAGTAAAAAACACAGTGCATAATTATTCTGAGTTGTTGATAAAAATTGCTTCAGTGATATTTTGTCATGACTGTATTCGTGTAATTCTTTAAATACACTGTAAAAAATTTTGGTCTCGAATCACGGTGGTTATACCGTCAACTTTGTGACACTTCCTTTTACCGTAATTTTACTGGACGGTATATATACCGTAAAATACTTAAAGTACATGTACCGTAATTTAACTGAACATAAATTTAAATATTTTGTGGTATATGTACCGTAAAATATTTAAAGTATATGTACCGTAATTTAACTGGACGGTATATGTACCGTAAAGTATTTAAAGTACATGTACCTTAAAAAAATATCGTTACAGCATATATACCGTAAATTAAATGTAAGGTATATGTACCGTAAAAAATATTTTTACAGCACAGATACCGTAAATTAAATGTACGACATATGTACCGTAAAAAATATTTATACAACATATATACCGTAAATTAAATGTGCGGTATATGTACCGTAAAAACATTTGTAATCAGTATGTGTACCGTAAATGAAATATACGGTATATATACCGTAAAAATACAGGATGATCCAAAAAAAAACCCTCCCACATTTGACAGGTTAAAAAAACAAAAACGACTCTAATGAGAAACTTATTTGTTAAAAATATAGAATAGATATGACGAGAGTTTAAAATGACTATTTTTCAGGAATGACTTCTGGAAAGTGTCTTCCATTGCGAGCAATATAGATTTCAAGACGATGTCTGGAATCTATCATCACGAACGGATTGTCTTGTGGGAGAATTGCTACTTCTACTCTCTTGAGGTGAGAATGAATGTAGGTCTTGTCTCAAGATTGTCTCAAGCAGAGGTAGCCGCTTCCACAAGACATAATATGTTAGGGGATGATATATTTCAGATATTGTCTAGAAATTTACATTGCTTATAATGTATAACACTTATCAAGCATCATTTCTAAAACATAGTCATTTTAAACTCTTGTCATACCCATTGCATATTTTAAAACAAACAAGTTTCTCTTTACAGTCCTTTTTTGTTTTATATTATCCTGTCAAACATGGGATATTCTTATGTGTTATTCTGTAATCAGAATCGACGAATATACATGGTAAGCACAAGTCTCACTCTTATTATAAAAACTTATTTTGGCGAGAAATATTAGATATGTGAGGATACATTTAAATATCTTGATAAAAATTTTAGTAAAACCATTTGTAGATCATCAAGTTGTGCAATGATATGCATGCTGGTAAAAAACAATACATATATATACATATATACTATTTTTCATAAATATTAAATTTTCTGTATTTCTTAAGAAATATTTTTTTTCTTTTTGTTTTTTGTCATTACGTACAATTGTTCAAAAAAAAATTATGGAAAAATGTAACTAAAAACAATGAATTTGAATTATACTTACATAGCTGCCAATTACTACACCTTTTCTACATTTATTTTTTATACCACTATTTTAAAATAGTTACTGCTGTCACATTTCAGATTTAAATATACAGCGAAAATTATTATTTTAAAATAGAGGTATAAAGATGTTGTAAAAGTAGTATGCACTTAGTGAATTAAAAATAAAAATCACAAAAAAGTGTTTACATTTGTGACCGCTTGATAATGTGAGATGATCTCTGATAAAATAAAATGCTAATATTAAATTACTTTCTTACATTTCTAGAAATTATTAAAACTGAAAATAATTAATTGATCTTATATTATTTTTATTAAATAGTAACAATTTATTAAATTTTATTAAATATTAACAAATAATTCAAGAGTACTGACTGCCGAAAAATTATTTCACACTTCTTTTGTTGTTTCACAGACATAATTATAAAAACTAAAGGATCAAAAGGGCGTGAAGAGAATACAAATCACATACACTTTCAAAAAATAAAGTAAAATTAATAAAAGTGGTCAAAATTATACATATACATTAATATTCTTGTTACTTACTTGGAAATTGGGATTTTTATTTTTATTTTCTCAACATACAAATCTAAAATTTCTTACATTCATTTAAAAGTTTAATGTCACTGTCTAGCAAATCACCACTTTTTAATTTTTTTTTATGGAAATGTGCTATTATATTATTCTATATTGATATGTAATTTATAGCTTATAATCTTAATAACAAACATTAATTCTCCCTACAGATCAAGAAAAGTAAAAACTAGTTGTCGTGGGCAAAATTGCCTATAACGCGAAAAAAAGTTAATAAAAAATGAAAAATATATTTTCCTTCCAAATATTTAAATAGTCAAGACTAAATTTATACATTCATGCTTAAAAATAAGTTTAAAATTGTATTAAAACTTCACATTGTTAAGGAGAGGGTTTGAGAATCATATTAAAACTACAAATATAAATATTTTAGAACATTTACAAAATAAATGAATATCATTATGATTCAGACATATTTAAAACAAGCAATTAAAATATAAAAAGATATTTATTACAACGATTAAATTACATTAATACACTATATCATGATGCATTGTTTTAATATTTATGTATACAATTTATTTTCTTCTACACAGTGTGTCATTTACATTTATATAAAAATTCCAATAGTTCTGCCCACTTGCTGCATTTTGATTATCCGCCAATTGATTATTTGTAGTTTGTACCACACACAGGGTTGACCAACATCAAGTACCTAAAAGAAAAAGATTCATTCAACATGGGTATAAGCATTAAAATATATTATCGAAAAAAATACAAAAGTAATTTATAGAAATGGTTTCACAAAATCACCTTAAGAGGTTATTTCAATATTCACAAGAAGGAACAAGAATGCTAATATTAATCCTATGGGAGCGTTATTTTCAATTTTCTCGCTTTGATTTTAATATATATATATATACATACAATAGATGATCTACTGGGCTACTTTTCATTTTCCTATTTTAGTTATAGATTTTGTATATATATTTGGGTAGTTTCAATTTCCAAACCAGTTCTGTAAATGAAGGAAAACTAAAAAAAAAGTCTAAAACTAAGATCTAAAAATTAAAAAACTACCGCAGGTACATCGCCCTCAGTTATCCTACACAGAAATCACTAAACAATATTTATATCCATGTTAAATATTATAAAATAACGCTCCCATAGAATTTACATTAGTGTGTTCGTTTCTCCCCATGACTAGTGTGGTACTTCCCATGACTCTTAAGAACCTACACCAGTCCCGTGGCTAAATGCCAATATTTAATGTTAAATTCACGGGAAAATTTCTTAGAATTTTCTAACTTGTATTTTAGTATTTTTATTTTTACTTTTTTTTTTTTTTTTTGGATGTGAAATTTTAAATTGATATATATTGTTGTGTGTTTGTACTTTTTCAACTTTTGTAACCATTTCTTAAGGCGAAAATAGTTTTATTTTCAGAACTGCTTTCAAAGTAGAAGCATCTGCACATAAAAAAGTCCTTCCGGCAGTGCCGGAAGGAAAAGGTAGCTTTCATATACCTTATTTATTTATTTATTTATTTTAAATTAAGTTATGTTATTCAAACATACGAAGCTCAAATTAGTGGAGTCCGATTATATAAGATTGAATACTCGTTTTTGGCAATACTGAATATTAGTGGGAATTTTTATAAATTAGTCATCTTTTATTGAAGCTGGTTTTATTTTAAGCGATTTATAGGGTCTCCAAATTCCACGATATCATGAAGTATATGCCATTTTCAAACAATATAATGGATAAAACAATCCAATGAGCTTGGTCGAAATCTTAATTCATGTACAAGCGCACACTCACATCGAAATCGATTAATATGTACAAGGGCTGTCGCTGGCAAATTGATTAAAAAAAATGTCATCCACATTAAAAATCCAAACTGCTATATCTCACGTGCTTTTTAAGGTAAAGACAAAGCAAAAAGTATTCCGTAATTCATTATTAATTTCAAACACTTTAGAAAGAATCTTTCCTCAATTTCTAAATTTTTCTTTGTACATCATTATACATTTAAAAGATTTTTGATAAACTTAAATGGACACCATTTTGAAACAAGATGGCATCTGATGCTGCCCAACGAACTCGGTCGAGCCATTTCTATGTACTATGTACATACCAAGTTTCATTCAAATCGGTTCATAAATACGATAGTTACAGCGTGACAAAAATCATATATATATATATATATATATATATATATATATATATATATATATATATATATATATAGGGTGTATCGAAACTATTGGGCAAAACTTTAAGGGGTGATAGTACACATCAAGACAAACAATATTGAATAGGAAACTAAGGGACCCAAAAGTCTTCCGAAGGAGATAGGCGCCATTAAAGTTTAGGGTCCAAAATTTCAAATAAACATAAAAAACGGAAAAATTTGTCGATTGATTTGCGGTTTTCACTAAAACTATTCTTTATGTCAGTATTTTCATCAAAATAAATTGTAAAGATAAATTTCAAAAAAGGCCGATAGGGGGCGCTTTAGACTTTGGAGTAACGAACAATTATTTTTTGCCGTTATTTTTCGCATCTCATTAAATGTTTTCGGAAGCTTAGACTTAAATTTTGAGCTCAAAATATGAATAGTTGGGAGTGGTTAAGTAGCGCAAACTGAACTGTTTTTAGAGGTCGAATATCAAATGATTATAAAAAACGGAAAAATTGGTCGATTCGTTTGCGGTTTTCGCTAAAACTACTCTTTAAATCAGTATTTCCTCGAAAATAAATTAGAAAGATAAATTTTGAAAAATGTCGATAGAGGGCGCTTTAGACTTTGGAGTAACGAACAACTATTTTTTACGGTTATTTTTTGCATCTCATTAATTTTTTTAGAAGCTTAGACATAAACTTGAATTTTGAGCACAAAATGTGAATCACTGGGAGTGGTTAAGTAGCGCAAACTGAACTGAGTTCAAAGGGAGGGGCAGGTTCAAATTTCAAATGATTATAAAAAATTAGTCGATCCGTTTGCGGTTTTCGCTAAAACTATTCTTTATGTCAATGTGTATGTAATATGTAAATGTTTATTCGAAAATAAATTTTTCAAATAACTTTCAAAAAATTTTGTTAGAAGGCGCTTTAAACTTAAGAGTAACCAACAGCTATTTTCAACCGTTAATTTTTGTATCTAATTAAATGCAAAATCTTAGACTTAAATTTTGAGCTCAAATTCTGAATCGTTGGGAGTAATTAGGTAGAGCAAAATTGAACTGTGTTTCAGGTGGGGGAGGGGGGGGGTAAATTTCAACTCCTGAACACAGTTCAATTTGCGCTTTTTAACCCCTCCCAATGATTCAGAATTCGAGCTCGAAATTTAAGTCTAAGCTTTTGCAAGTATTTAATTAGATACAAAAAATAACGGTCAAACATAGCTGTTGATTACTCTTAAGTTCAAAGCGCCCTCTAACGAAATTTTTTTTAATTTATTTTTAAGAAAATAATCACGGAAATACTGAAGAAAATTGCTTGCGGTTTTCTCTAAAGGAAAACCGCTAACGAATCAACCAATTTTTTCTTTTTTTTTAATAATCATTTGAAATTTGAACTTGCCCTCCACTTCAACTCAGTTCAGTTTGCGCTACTTAACCACTCCAGTGATTCAGATTTTGTGCTCAAAATTCAAGTTTATGTCTAAGCTTTTAAAAAAATTTAATGAGATGCAAAAAATAACCACAAAAAATACTTGTTCGTTGCTCAAAAGTCTAAAGCACCCTCTATCGGTATTTTTTGAAATTTATCTTTATATATATATATTTTTTTTTTTTTAAGAAAAGACTGATTTAAAGAGTAGTTTTAGCAAAAACCACAAACGAATCGACATATTTTTACGTTTTTTATAATCATTTGAAATTTGAACCTCTAAACACAGTTCAGTTTACGCTACTTAAGCACTCCCAACTATTCAGATTTTGAGCTCAAAATTTAAGTCTAAGCTTCCGAAAACATTTAATGAGATGTAAAAATAAAGGCAAAAAAATTTTTTTTGTTACTCCAAAGTCTAAAGCGCCCTCTATTGGCATTTTTTGAAATTTATCTTACAACTTATTCTAAAGAAAATACTGACACAAAGAATAGTTTTAGTGAAAACCGCAAATCAATCGACAAATTTTTCCATTTTTTATGCTTATTTGAAATTTTAGTTCCTAAACTTTAATGGCACCTATCTCCTTCGGAAGACGTTTGGGTCCCTTAGTTTCCTATTCAATATTGTTTGTCTTGATGTGTACTATCACCTCTTAAAGTTTTGCCCAATAGTTTAAATACACCCTGTATATATATATATATATATATATATATATATATATATATATGTGTGTGTGTGTCAACATTTGAACGGAGGGTGGTTTTGGGGTCTGGGGGTCATGATCGATGAAAATATACCAAAATTTTCCGGAAGTGCTTTTCTCCGGACGGTTGCAATATAGATAGCTTTTTACTTTTTCTAATGAAAGCTACCTAAAACTGTAACAAACAATTGAAAAAGTAGAAATGCACAATAAAATTTACGTACTGCACCCTGTGTGAAAAAAAAAATCATTTAAAAATATTAAAAGTGGGGGGTGAGGGCTCTAAATAACAATACCATAGAATTAATATTTAGATTGAAAATTTCTTACCGAGCCTAGTGTAGGCTATGTGTTTAAACAAAAATGGAATTGTCGGAAATGAAATCCTTAATTTATTACATTCTCTCAACAATGCACACATTATCAAGTAATTGTTATTTATTCAGTTGAAATTTTGAAATTTTTTCTGATTGTTTACCATATCATTTTGAAACAAAAGCACGTGACATAATTTCTCATAATGTTTTTTTTTTTTTTTTTTTTTTTTTTTTTTTTTTTTCTTAATTTAATAGTTATTAAAAAGAGGGGTAGTTTAAAATCGTTATAACTCGAAATATTATTTGTAGAATTTCTTTTCATTTATATAAACAGAAATATATAAGCTTTAATTCTGATTTAGGAATTTTAAAAGCATTAATTTGAATAAAATTAAAAAATATTTAAAGTAAAAAATTTAAAAAAAAATGTAATTTTTTAAAATTATATTTTTAAAATTAAATATATATTTTTTTAATTTGCTGAAGCAAAATACAATAATTACAACAACATATAGACAATTATAAAACAATTGAAAAAGATTTTTTCCAAATTTAAACAAGATTTTTTTTAACCGCTATTGGGTTAAAGTAACTTAAATACAAGAAATGGTGAAAAAACTCATGAAGAAAAAAAGCATTTTCACAGAAAGTCATTTTTATGAGAACGATTGCTTTGAAAACTAGATTTTAAAAAGAAACCAAAAAGAAAAAAAATAATATTTCTTGTTACAGTTAAAATAGAAACAAGGTTTTAAACGTAATTTTAAGCAGAATTTTTAATGTAATAAAACTGTTTAATAAAATTTGAATATTTTTGTTTCCCGCACCCCCTTAAGCACCGAAAGTTACAGCTCGCAGCATAAAATTAGCCGCGTGTGGCATCTCGCGACAGTGAATCTATAATTATAATGAAGGGTAGGGTATGAAAAAGAAGTCAATTAAAAAACTCTGTTTATTTGGAGAATGGAAGAGAGGTTAAAAAGTTTTAAAAAAATTCTAACTAGAAATAAGTAAAAAGCATGCGTTTAACAATGATAATACTGAGACGCTATTTTAGCTAGATTATGTGTGAGTTAAATGTACCTACAAGTAAAATTATGCTATTAGTAATAACTAATAGTCATTATATTATTATTACCATTATGGGTTTGAAATATTACAAGAAATGTATCAAGCCTTTGATTTAAAAAAAATCAAATATCGACTTTGTGTTTGATTTTATTTGTTTTTCAAAAATTAAAATAAGAAACTATGATCAAGACTGTGCAATAAAAAATGCTGATACTCAGTCATATCCACAATTTTTTGCAATCACTATTCATATTGCAAGCCTTATAGCAGAAAGGTAAAGAATGGAGACGGGTGTTACAGATTTTCTTTTCTTCTTTGTAGATTATTTTTTCATCAAACATTTCTTTTGTTTTAAGTTATATTTAACACTTTATTACTGAATGCAAAAATGTGAGTTGGTTATTAACAGAACTGAATAAAACGCGTAAAATCGTTAAAAGTAAATGTTTAATTAACGCTGCAATTGCAAAACATTTTACCTATGGATTATTTTCTGCCTCTGTAGTATCTGCCGTAGACAATCGAGAATTTTTTTTGGTACTGGGTTTCCAAGTTCCAAGGGTTAGTTCCAAGTCTACTCCTCCATTATACTTCAAAAATGAAATTGGGTAGCCATATTCCTTCTCCATTCCAAATTTTCTGTTATTGAAAATAAACATATGTTATTTCTTAACGATTTAAATATACCAAATGAAAAAAAGTCTTTATACCAGCCATTTTATTAATATATATCAATATTTTTTCTGGATTGCTTGTCAAAAACTGTGAAAACATGTTTTAATTCCAAAAATTTTTGAAGAGTTTGGACGATAATGACTACGAAAATAAATAAATAAAATACCAGAGGAAGACCCCTAGCTTTTCCGTCATATTAAAATTACTCAATATCAAAAAGTAAATGTTAAAAAAAAAAAAAACCCGAAAATATAATAACTATATTCTTATCATTCTCTAAGTAATCAATTTGAAAAACAAAGAAATCATACAAGGTTTTGACGTGTAAGAAACTAAATAGTTATACCGTAAATCAATGATTTTTACTGTTATTAATATTTTATCACAAAAATTACGCAGGCTGATTTCGAAGATCTCAAATAGATGATAATTATAATTTACACTTCCCGTAAAACTTCTAATATTGAGAACATGTGATAAAATATGGATTGGTAGGTACACCTCTTTGTTTTAAGACAGGGGTGCAAAAGTCTTTGCGCCAGTTGCTCCTATGCTCTCACTTCTAATTTTTTTTCGACTTGTATCATCTAATAATTTGTATAAATTTCTTGCTAGAATGCTATTAAATTTTACTCCGTGGTGAGTGATTGCCCCCCGCTGGTGCCTAGATTTTTACACCAATGGTCTAAAATCTAAATATGTAAAACTGTAAATTTTGAATGTAAACTTACGTAATCAGGCACAATCAAAGCGAACTTTGGGGCCTATTTAAAAAAAAAAATGCATTGAATAATAGGCTCTTTCACAAAATCAAACATTTCATCATTATTTTTACCATCCAAATTAATAACAATAATAATAATAATAATAATAATAATAATAATAAAGCTCACCAGAAAGTAAATTTTTAACACAAAGACTTAAATCCGATTCAATAAACTCTGTGTGCAAGAAAGACAAATTAAAATAAAGAATACTGCCCAGTTAAACTGATGGCATTGAGCTCACATGCTACAAATACTAATTGTACATTAAAGCCTTATATTTTCAAGGGTTAATTCCGTTCGAAAAAAAATTAAGAAGGGGAAACAGCTCTCCCCTTTCCCCCTTTTTTATACTTAATCATTGAACCTCCTATACTATCAAAGACATGCTTTATCATATAAAAAATCTATATCCAAAATTCAAAGCAAAAGAGATAATTCTTAATAAAAACCCATTTAGCATTTATATAATTTAAAAGGAGTTATCTCCCTCTTTTATACTTAACCATTAAACTTCCAAAACTATTCAGAGATTTTAACGAAATCTGAAAATTCTGGTTGAAAAACTCATTTATATAAATTAAGGGGGGGGGGGCATTAGAACCCCTGTTTCCCCTATTTATACTTATTCAATGAACACCTAATAACAGTCACGGAATCGCCTCATCAGAATGATCCTAATCTAAATTTTGAACGAACACTTAATTCTGCATGAAAATCCCATTTATATCAACTAACAAGGAAGGTCTCCATTGGGGGCATACTCAGAATTTTTGAAAAAAATACGAATTAAACTATTCATGTATGTAATAAAGGATCAGTGAAAATTAGCGGCGGAATTACATTATTAGATATGTAAAAAAAATAAAATAGTTTGGAATAATTGGCGTGAAAAGCTGAAAGCGACGCGAGATTTGGAGAACAGTGCATTTCCTCGCCAAAAGCAGACGATTTTAACGAATCTGAAAATTGATTTTAATTGACTTCACTGTTAAAAACCTGCAGCATTTACTGCAACGTCACTCCACTACTTTTATAGAATATCTCTCTTCTGACCAATGAGAATGATACATAACACGGTGAATTGACCATGTCATACACTGTTAAAAATCTGCTGCATTTTGTTGCAACGCACTCCACCGCTTGTATATAATATCTCTATTCCAACCAATGAGAAAGCTCCATTTCACGGCCAAGTAACCGTTTTCAATACAAGCAAGGGAGTGCGTTGCAACAAAATGCAGCAGATTTTTAACAGTGTATTTTTCAATTTGGAACAATTTTAGTCAATTTAAATTGTGTTTTAAATGATAAAATATATTAATTTCATTTTGTTATAAGTACATATAAACGTATATGACAAAATTACACTTAAAGTAAAGTAAAAATGCAAAACTAAAATTACTTAAACTAAACTTATTTAAATAAATTGAACATAGAAAGTTTTTTCTTTAAAAAGTATTCGAAGCATAAAAGCGTATTTTTCAAAATTTCGTTTTTTCGCCAACCGGAGATAAATCGCCAAATAAACGAAATTTTTATTATTTTTTTACGGACGTTATAAGGAGGTTCCGCCGAAATTTTTTTTATAAACATATATAACTATATGAGAAGAACATTCTGTAATTTTTTCAGACTTTTCTGAGTATGCCCGTATGGAGACCTTCCTTGTAAGGGGAGAGGCATGAGCCCCCCGTTCCCCCTCTTATACATATCGAATGAACTCCAAAAACTAATCAGGGAAGCGCCTTGTCAGGATATACCTACATACAAAATTTCAAGTGCACGAACGAACATACAGAACGGACGGGCACATAAGCTCTCAGGCTATGATAGCCTGTGAGCTAAAAAGTATCACTCCAGAAATTTGACTTTAACTGGGTACTTTTCTTTTTCTAGAGAGGAGGGGGGGGGGATCAAGAAACGCCGTAATTCGCATTTATTCAGCGAAGTATTTGAATTATAGGCTACACATTTTTAATTATTTTTTAATTAGTTTAATGACACTTATAATCGTATAACATGCGGAATCACAAAATACCGAATCGACTATTTAATCAAACACTAGTTTTAATGACATTTAATTGACTTAAAATTTAATAAATAACCCAGTTTCTCACTAGTGAAAACATAAATACTGTAATAACACATAGATATGAGTTGCCAGTGAATTTTTTTAATCAGATTTGCAAATATGCCAGCTGAATTTTAAAAGGGCCATATCAACTGGTTTATTGATTTACATTGACTTAATTTCCTCCCCCCCCCTCTTTTTACTGTGTTCTATAAAATTAAACAGGACGATGACTTTAATTTTAACTCGGAAGGACGCGCGCAGGGCCTAAAAGACCCTGAGTGCGTATGGTTTTTACAATTGTAACCACTAATTTTTTAAAAGTAATCTTCAACTTATTTTATCACAAAATTTGTATGAATTGTTTCCGTCTAAATAAAGTAGTTGTTATATTTTGATTTTATTGGTGACAAAGTTAAAACCATTCAAACACTGGGTAAGGGCGTGTTCTCCCGGGTTAAGAGCAATCAATGCACAAGTCTTTTTTTATAAACATTTAAAACCAAAAAAGTCTTAATATAAACACCATTTTCTCACTATTTTCAAAATTAGTATTATGAATGGAATGTGCATGAATATGCATGCTTTTAAATAGCAACTAAGGAGCAAAACAATCATAGTTTAAAAAATATATATGTATATCTTTGTTTAAATCAGATTCTTTTTATTTAAATCAGGTTTTTATGATTTTTTTCCTGTGTTAATATACTATGTTTTCAAACTTTAATTAATTAATGTTATTCAAGTACGGGATATATTAGTCAGTACTAGTTCTAATATTAGTAATAAATAGTACTGATATTTATTATAATATTAGTTAGTAATGGAGAATGGGATAGAATGGGACAGAAATTTTTCCTCATTACGTATTATTCTAAACATCAATCACAATACTAGATGGAGGCAGTGGCGTAGTTAGTGGGGGGCAGGGGGGGCAGTCCAACCCGGGTGTCACCCAATATTTATTTGAAAATAAATATGCATAATCTTACACGGGGAAAAAGAATTGGGAAAAAGAATTCCGAAATAAAATTAAATTTCTAGCGTACGACGAAATAGAGTTAATTTTCTTTTCTAAAAGAAGTTGAAATTTTATGCAGACTGGTGTGTTTAAATAAGATATTTGCACCAGAGAACAAAAATCTAACCTATCCAACGAGTGGATAACAAAAGCAAACTTTAAAAGAAAGAATTTTCTTCGACATACAGACACCACATTGATTTAAGCGGATTATGAGTTAAGTAAAAATTCGCCCCTCTGTTTTTTTTTTCTCAATGCAGGGCAAAAGGTAAATGAGAAATGATATGGCCATTTGTTATAATAGCGTACAATTGTGAATGAAAAAATATAACGGATCGGTGTGTGTGTGTGTGGGGGGGGGGGGTGACACCATGGTGGCTGGCGGTAACACAATTTACATCCGCTCTGGGTATCACCTATCCTAGCTAAGCCACTGAGATGGAGCAATGACAACCAAATCTTCAGTTGAAAAAAGTTGCTTTTCAGCATAAACTTAGATTTGTATAAAAAAAATTGTTTATTAAAAAATAAATTTGCTTACTATAATTTTAATATTTGCTGTATATTAATGACTTGTTTACCTGTAGCTGTAATAGTTCGCATCTTTAGAAAACCTAATATTATACATTATCCATAATTTTAACTAAACTTAAAAGCAGCACTGTTGTTTAAGCAGTTTAACATAAAAACAATAGTATAGGGGCGTGGGACAGTTTAGCAAAAGGAAGAATGAAATAAATCGAATTCCTTCTTTTGAATAAGATAAATGTAAATTACTAATATTACGCAAATATTCTAGTAAAAATGATTAAATTTAAAAGGAAATAGTTGAAATATTGAACAGAAAATATTCAAAATTTTATAGATGTCAGTTTGCTATTTTTCACGCAATTTAATCCAACACGCACATTTCAAAAACAAAGTAATTTATTTTCCAATTTTTATATAACTTAGCCAAAAAAATGAATAACATATTTTTAATAAAAAACAATTTAAAACATGTATAGTTCAAATTAGTTATCTAATTATGTAAGTTAAAGGAAAACAAGAAATACAGCCGATTAACTTACTTAAATATAAATAACTGGATCTCAAGTTCCCCATTGCCCGAAATCAACAAACTGACGCCATTAGATTTGTTGGTTGGTTGGTAAATACGAAACTTATGCTGCTACCCGTAAAAAAGGCTTTTGCCTCGAAAATCTGACATCATTACTTCGGCCGAAAGCAAACTTTCACGCTCTGTATTATCTTGCCTATAATCAGACATTTTCAAAGTAAATGTTTTGCTCAGCCAATATTTACGATGGTTTTACTAGAAACAAGAATGATATATTAACTTTTTTTATTAGGTGCTGTGCATATATAACATTATTCTTTCAGGGGGGAGGGAGGGTCTGACACATGATATCGTAAGATATCTCTAGGGGAAGGGGGGGGATTTGCCTTTTGATATCGATATCATTTTTGACCCAATTATAATTATCTCTTTTTCTCTGTAACGTGGTATTTTGTTCAAAATAGTACATTATCTTTTTTTTTTTTTTTTTTTTTTTTTTTGTTAACTATTTTTATTTGAATAAAGCGATATTTTATTAAATTATCTTCAATTGAATCAATAAATTTTGCGAAAAATAAATTTAACCCGTTTTGTATGTTAATCAAAACAAAAGAACTAAATTCTAAACATCAGTGGTAGTGTTTGCATCAAAATTCCACTGATGACCACTGAAGTAACCTGAAAATATCATTCAACATCTAGTCTGAATAATTTATCCAAGCCGGACTGAAGAGAAATCGGGGAAGGGAGAATTGTCTAAGGTTTGAAGACATATGGATGAGACTGTAAATTAACTTAAACTGTCTAAATGGTTTTTAGTGTTTAATTTTCCAAAATTTGGAGGGGAGAGATTGAGTTACCGAATGAGAGACCTTTCTTTTAACAAAAATAACAGTCTTGCCATATCAGTGTTGAATTAATGGGGTGCCCCAGAGGGAACCCCCCCCAGTGCAATGAAATGTCCCCCCCCGGAAAAATAGAGTTATTGTGTTTTCACTGGGGAAAAAGGTTTCATTCCCCCACCCCCCCGGAGCCACAGAAGTCCCTCCCGGAGAAAAGTGTCTGAATTCAATACTGAGCCGTATGGCGAAAGAGCGTCGAGTGAGATAGGTTCTAAAATTTTGATTTGCGATTTTTAGAGTTTTTGGATCTTCACCACCTTTTTAAGGATTAGATAACAGAATTGTTAATTACGAAATTCCTGAGCTCATCGAGATTGGGGTCTGAGTTCGATAAAATTCTAACAACGTAAGTGAAAAAGTTTTTTGAATTTTAGTTATTTATGAGGTTGGTAGAGGAAAGAGGACCGGTGTTTGCAGTTTTACTGGTGGTTTAAGCGTAAATCTAAGCCAACTGACTGTTTGGTATTTTATTATTTTTTTCTGATAAGGATGTATTTTTTTCTAGTTTTATGATAATTTTATCTAAATTTTGAACGTGAGGATTTGCGGGGGATGGGTCTTTATAGGCCCCAAAATTTCACCATCTGAGCACACACGATACGTTGCACCATAGCCTTTTTTTTTCTTTTTTTTTTAACAGACAACTTACTAGCCGCCGATCTTCATTATTTGAGAGAGGCGACGTTCGATACATTAGAATTGTAGAGAACGTGAACATGCGTGTTACTAGTGTGTCGCTGAATAAGGAAAAAGAAAAAGGTAAAACGCTTCGTGTTGCCCAGCTTGGAGTTTTCAAAAAATAAGCAGTACCATATTTCGGTGCTTCTCTTTATTTTACCTCATGAATAGACTCCACTTTGAAATTCCACCACGGAAATTTTTCACATTGTATTATTAGATACTTTTTGAAAGAACTTTTAATTTCAAATAATTTTTAGCTGAAAAATTTGTTATTTGTCATACCTAAAAAAATATTAATTATTAATGTCATAATTTTTAAACCCAAAATAAATTAATAAGACAAATATATAACATTAAAGAAGTTTATTAAGAACTAATGCAAGTTAAAAATGTAATAAAAATACATGCATAATAGTTACTTTCACTTAAAAATAGTTAAAATGTTACATACTTCTTTGTCCTGCACGTCCGGTATGAGGATCCAACTGAATGAAACACAAAGAGCATACACAAAGGTGAACAAACCCTTTTAACATATAAGAATATCACTGGTATATATATTCAATCGTACATAATATTACAATTCCAATGGCATGACTATGAATAAGTGATTAATTAAACTAGTTTAAAATCTTAGAATTTCACTTCTATGAATTGTATAATTCTCCAATAAAAATTAAGGATGGATTTGATATCATTCAGTATGATAGATTAAAAGTTCCCACTAGAAAGACAACATCTATTCAGGCCGTCGAGAACCGTGACGGGCCCAGAATCAGCCCCCCCCCCCCACACTTACACAGACACGCAAGACACATAAAATGCATGTGAATCTTTAATAAAGCCTCGTCTACTTTGTAGACTACTTTAGTCATCTTTCATAAATTACATTATTTATTTTCTTGTAGTTAAAGATAATAATTATATATTCTAATAATTATCTATTCTTCTTTAATACTATTTAACAAAAGTAAGTACAGTCCTTTCTCTTTTTTTATTGTTACATTATGGTGTCCATAAAAATTATAACAAACAGTGTGTATTGCAGGATTTGTGACCCTTTGAGATTTTTGGACTCCAAAACAAGTTAACGGCTGCACTCCCCCTCCCCCCATCTCCTCAGACCTGCGCGCATTTACCTAGCAACAACAAGAACATCGCTTGAGAAAATGCCGTACACCGAGGCGAGGATATCATATTTTCCCTTACTGAGATATAATTTTTTTCAGTATAAATATCGCCTTTTTACTGAAAAACAATCATTTTATGGTATAAATACCGTTTATAATTGAAATAGCACAGAAATTGGTCATTTTATGGTATAAATACTGTTTATAATCGAAATAGCACAGAAAATGGTTTTTTTAATGCCTAATATATCTTAGAAATACGGTACTCATACAGTAAAGAATGATAACAGTGGACGTACCGTAAAATTTAGGTACATCTATTGAAATGTTACGAAAATTTTTACAATGCCGTTTTCCTTATTGAAAAATAATTATTTTACGGTATAAATACCGAGTTTTTACGGAAAAATAATAATTTTACTGTGTAAATACCGTTTTTAATCGAAACAGTACAAAAAACTGTTTTTTACACTTAGTATACCTTAGAAATACGGTATTCATACCGTAAAGAGTGAAAATGGTAGAAGTACCGTGAAATTAACGGTACATCTACTGGAATTTTACAAAAATTTTTTACAGTGTAGCACATAAAATAACAGAAGGTTTTAAAGATTTTTTTCTCCCTCCCAAACAGCTAAACTCCCCTCCATTTATAAAAGTTGGGAGGGAGACTCCCCTCCTCTGAAAATTTGAATTTCAAGCCCTGCGGAAGTAAGGCGGATGAGAATCAGCGCTATTGAACTTTCGAATATTAAAAGATGTTGTATTAAAACTTTAAGTGTTACTGCAACTTTAGAGGGATCAATAAAATATGAGAGTATTTAAAGTTCACTCTTACTAAACATAACAACTTCTATCTAAATAAGTTATATTCCTTAAATCCATCAGAGCACGTGTTGCACATTAATTCAAAAACCAGTAAACTAGCTTACGGATCCTTTCAAATGAACCAATATCAGCAGATACGAATACTCAATCTTGCTTTTATGCTCCGCAAATTAACCATCAAACTAATTTACATAAAATTACTGCAAATTCCGAGAGCTACAAATTTAGAAAATTAAAATAAACCAAACAATAGAAGTTGTGTTTATGCACATGAGTTAATACCGGCGGAATGTTCTCTTATAAAAAATAACTATACGTTTTTATAAGAGGGTTGCTTTTCCTCTTCAAAATAAGTGTATTCACTTATTTGTCATCCTACAGAAAAATAATCACGAAATAATGGCACGTTATTTAAAGTGTAATTGGAAATTACGGTACAAACCTTTTAACCTCTTTAAAAAAATTAAATAATAATTATAAAATTAATATGTTATCCGAAATTTTTCAATATACACACAAAACATGATATAAAAAATACAAAAAAGACAGATTTCTATACGTAAATACTGTTCCAATTGTCAATTACTATAAGATATGTGCTATGGTATAACGATTGGTATAACGATTTGACTGTTCTAAATTAGAATTTTTTGTTTTTAAACTTGGTGATAAACTTGAAATGAAATTTATAAAAAATCTGAAATCAACATTTGTATTTGTTCTGAAATATACATTAGTTTATTTGTTTAACCAAATGCTTTTACAAGCTAGTTTATATTCATATTACTCAACCACACATTAAACAGTTTTCAAAAGTTGTTTTTTATTCTAATTATCCTACTTTAACTTTTTTTATTTAATCTTTTGATCTCATTACGTAGACACTGTTCAAATTTTGTCTGGAGGGCTATACTCTAAAATGATTTTACTGCTACAGTCTCAAGGCAAAATTACATTACGTGTGTCATAAGCCAGTACATTTACTAGCTTTGGAGGTTAATGATATTTTACCTTTCCTTGAGCACTTAGATTCGTAATAAAAACTCTCCAGAGTAAAAAATTTCACCATTTGGATATAAGAACTTTTTTTCTGCCCATCTAATTTCGTTTAAACTTTTATATTTTTTTAACCGAAAAATATCACACAGACATTTTTTTAGAAATTGTTTTTTATAAAAATAAATAAAAAAGAACTTTTTGGATATCATCATGATAATAATGTTTTATATTGCCAATGGTATCTTATATGATAGATTTATTCTTTTTATATATTTAAAAAAAATCACAATGTAAATTAATATTTATTTTCAAAATTTGCAGAATCATTATTTAATTCTTTCTTGCGAGTTTTTTTTTTTCTATTTTTATGGAAAAATATTTGAAGTCTATACATTGATGTAATAAAATAAATAAATAAAGATAAAGATAAAGATAAATAAAAAATAATAATAAGTTTCAAATAATCAGCTAAAATTTGGTATTTAATCGTGTGAGCCATTTGTACACAATTAGTATTTTGAAATAAAGTATTGTTGTTATTTAATTGAGCTTAAATTAATTATTTTTACTTCTTAAAACTCAGCAAATTTCAATATTTTTAATTCCATAAAAATAATGAAAGTGATTTATACTTTAATAGCTTGATCGAAATTTCTTTTCTTTCCAAAGAACAAATTCCAATTTTTAATTTCGTGCTACTATCTAGCATAGACAAAATGAATGTTATTCCTATCCTTGGATTGTTTGTGATCAGTGAAAGAGATCACATTTCCCAAATTCATAGCACATAATGAGAATTATAAGGTTTTTCATATGTACCAGATATCGCACATGGTTCAGTAAAGGATTATCTTTAAAAGGCAAAATCTAGCGTAAACAGTTCTTTCTTCTTTATTATGATGTGTTAGACGTTATGCTTGTTGTAAAATACACTTCTTGTAATATTTAATTTAAACGCTCATACATTTATTGTAAAATTTCATTCTATATAGCTAAAGGGGAAAAATAATCTTGAAATATTTTTATATATATTTAAAAGAATTATTTTATTTTTATTATTATTTCTAGTTATTTATCCTTTTCAAATATTTAATTTGTTAAATAGTTGTCAATTAAAGCAATCATATATTCATTATTATAATTACATGAAATGTTTAACACAATGCTTTTTTATTACTTTACAATGCGCATAAGGTAACCCACGACTAGGAAATACGCCCACTTACATTAATTATGCTATAACATTTCATACATAGATATTACATGCAAATAAATTTTAAACTCGTGTTTAGTTTCCATATATCCCAATTCATAAGTATGACAAAAGTGTACAAGAACTTCACACAAATGATCAGTGTTTAAGTTTTCTAGTTCTCCGAACAATTGTATTTTTTATCTAAAATCTTCATTTCTTTATTATAAAATTTATTCCTCTCTTCTTATTAAAGTAACTCCTAAAAAACGCAAGAAATTTCAGGGAAAGATTTTTGACTGTTGAATATATAACATCATGTGTTGCGGACAGTTATATAAAATATTAATTAGTTCCAGATTTTTTTCTGAATAATGAAAAACTTCTGAAAAATTGCAATTTTTTTTCAAATTGTATTCCTAGAAAAAAAACTGCCTGCGAAAACCTTTAAGCATAATCTAATGAATTTAGATTCCGAATTTTATATAACTCGGTCGTTTAGTTTCTGAGGATTAAATTCAAAACTTTGTATATTAATTTTTATGCATTAGACCAAGTGGAAAGTTTTGTCTTACAATGTTATTTAATACTTAGTCTTTTAAAAATTGAGATCTTTTTCATTGACCCAACTTCTTTGAAACATTAAAATTTCAATTGTTTCCGCCTTAGTGGGGAATCTATGTAATCTAATTAAAGAAATCTATGAAAATTTTATAATTTTATAAAAAGGTGCCATTGATGAAATACGAATTTAAAAATATATGCTGCAAGACAGAACTTTGCAGTTGACCTAATATAAATTTAAATGTATTAGAGAGCTTTTCATATGTGAACTACGAAATTTAAATGGATGTTTTGCAGCCGAAAATTATTCGGTCAACCTTATGTTCTGTTATATAAAATTATTTAACGCCTACTTTTTTAAAATTCGTTTTCTTCACTGGCATCACTTTTTTTGAATTAGTTAAATTCCCATTTGTTTTCATCTTCATATGTAACATGAAAATTGTAGAATCATTTCTATTTTTCAACATATGGGAAGTAATATATTAAACCACACTAGATATTAATAATTCATACATACTAATTATTTTATTTCATATTATATAACATATAATATAATATTTATTTACAAATGTAAGATTAAATCTTTCTTATTCTACTTTTTTTTAATATAAATTATTTTTTAAATAAATGCATTTTTTATGATATGCAAAGTTTACCGCAGTTAAATTTCAATATCGTAATATATGATCTCAAGTGTTAATTATGACAGAAACATGTGTTCTTTGCTATATAATTTCATTTTAATGTTTTGTTAAATTATCAGGTTATTTTAACACCAAAAGAGACATACAAATGCATCTTCGAAAAAAAAAAGGGTTATCAGTTTTCCCTATTTTTTGGTGTGTGACAATAAACACTCTGTTTCACATTTGAAAAGACCCAAGTAATGACTTTAATTCGAAATTCAGTTTCGAAGAAGTAATTTATGATACATAAACTTTTTTTGTCTGCTCAATATTATGTTACTAGAACTTTTTGTCGTTTATAATCTTAACTCAATTCGTTATATTCTGTCCATATTGCGAGATATCTAAAAATACGAGGATTCGTTCTGTTATTAAAAAAGAAGAAGAAACTTATTTCAAATGTGGAAGTCTATTAATTATTTAGTGAGCTATGTTATTTTTGAAATTAGACTGAGTGAATGAAATAGGTGTTAAATACATTCTTTAACCTTTTATCTACCGCATTATGAATTCATGAAAATTATACATCCTAAAGCATTTTACGGAAATTGTTTAAACGAAATTAAAAGATTTACAAAATCTTTTAATAAATATTTGAAGGATTTAGAAAGAAGAAACATGAATTAAAAAAAATATATGAATTTACAGGAATTTTGTGCAATTTTTAAAACTTTACTAATTTTTTTTTTTTTACTTTTTAATTATTTTTCTTCAAATTTTGTAGAATTATATATGTAAAAATATGATGTTCTTACAATATAAATATAGAAATCTCTATACGCATCCCTCAACTCCAAGAAAGCTGAAAAGATGCAAAGGCAAAAGAAATTATCCTGTTAAATATATTTTTGTTTTGCATAATCAATAATAATTTTGGAACAATATAATGTAATTCATTCTAAATAGTATTACAACTAACTGACGTATTAAAAGTGTTTAAATAATAAAAGAAATTAAAGACATATTAAAACACGTTTGAGTTTGAGTGAAGAATGCTTTGAGGTCTATAACTACAATGGTTGTTACCTCGAATGATCCAGAATGCACAGAATCAAATACAGAACACTTTATTATTACAGGAAATACAGTACATACAATTTTAATACACATCACAGGGACAACACAGACACCCATGCCGCTAGCTGGACTCGAACCAGGGTCCAGCGGTGTGGGAGGAGCTGACGCTACCAACCACGCCCTAGGTCGGCATTAAAACACGTATTAAACGAAATATAAAAGTAAAATACGAGGAAAAACTAGCTATGATGGAAACATTTATGCAGTTTGCATTCTTTTTAAATTAAAATAAAATATTTAAATTTTCTGGACATTTCATTTTAAATATGACAAGATTTTCATCAACGGAACTATTAAAGTCCATGATTTAAAAATACAATTATGTACAAGGAGATCGGTTCAAAGAATACGCGTTTTTTCTTTCTTTTTTTTTTTTTTTTTTTTGTATTATCTACATCTATATTATGTGTAGCAAGACTTTCAACATCAATACTTATTTATCATGCCTCAATTTAATGTATGAGTAACTTTTTTTACTTTAAAAATGCGAAAAATTGTTTTTTAAAATTAAATTGGCCAGAACATCATTATTAACTTTTAATTCGATTCTGCGGAAATTTTTTGATGAAATCGTCTGCTTTTGATAACATTTTAAATTCGATTGACTTAAGGCCTCCATAGATCTCACCAAGTTAATTTTTTTTTTGCATTTTTATTTCAAAGATACGGTATTCTAGAGATGAATTATAGAAGATCCAATAAATTACTCATTGGCTGCTGCAAGTTAATTTATTAAACTGTACTCATAAGAGAGAGAAAGGCTCCCTTTGCAAGCCGTCTTTAACCGAAACATCAAATAGAATATTCCATCTTTACTTCAGCAAGCCTTACTCATCGAAGAAAAAACCAAGAATCTCCCTTCTCACTTCCAGGCTTCCTTTCTTAAATCTAAAGACAAAGTTCTAGAAATTTCTCTACTCTCTAACCATCATTTTTTCATGTAAACATAACTCATGTCCAAAGTCGAGATTTTTATTCCACAGACGATAATTTCATTTAAAAAAAATATTGTTTAACTAATTTATAATCGACTCAGAATGTGAAAAAAAAGAAAGAAAAAAAGAAAAGAAATGAATTTATTGATATGCACACATATCGAATGTTGAAGGAGGGAAAAAAATAAATAGATAAATAAAAATAATGCTATTTTTTGAAAGATATGGTTTTGGAATAAATTTAATAAGACTTTCTTAAAAAGGGTTGATAAAAACCTAGAAAAAATGAAATTTATTTGGAATATTAAGAAATAAAGTTTAATTAAGACTATTTTTAATTTAGAGTCATCTTTTAAATTTACGCGTATTGGAATAAATGTTTTTTAAGGCGAATTAAGAATTTATATCGTTACCATAAAGATTAATAGATTAGATCTAGAAATAAGATTTTTATTTAATAAGTTGAACTAAGTACGGATTATTGTTATAAGGAAATTAATATAGTATAAAGATTAATTTTGGCGAAAAAAAATTAAATTTGTAATATATATATATATTTCAAGAAGAAATTTATCACAGGATTCAATAACAATGGGCGTCTCCATTTCTATTTTACCTCACAAATAGAGTTATAACAATTCAACAGTATTCAAAATTGTTTCTTACGTTTAAACATGGTTCAAATAATAATACTTCAGAGTTAGAATAGTTACCATATGTGTATGATTTAAGGTTAATAACCAATACAAACAGGAACACTTTTAAATTAATCACGCTGCATTTATTATGACTATTCTGTATAAGAAACAACATATAATTAAGAGTCCAAATTGTTATATTGCTATCAAAATTTATTATCTCAAATTCTCTTTAAAAATATGGTAACACGAAATAAATATAATTTAAAAATTAAATGAATGAATATTTAAAAGAATATTTTAAATCCAAATCAAACATAAGAAAGACTCTAATAAACTGTGACTAAGATCTGAAAACAAAATAAAACAAAACAAAGAAAAAAAAATTCAGTAAGTACTAAGGAAAATTTATTTCATCCTTATAAATATAAAAGCATTAGATGTATATCCTAGGAACTTAAAAATCATTTACAAAAATATTGTAAGTAAAATAACAGAAACGTGGCGTTTCTTTTATGCTTTAATTACGACTTATTTCGAAACTTTTATATAAGAAAAATAACTTTAATACGGAATGCAATTTTCTTAAATTTTTATTTCATTCCATTACTATGCTTCACTTAGAGGAAATTTAACCACTATGTACCATAGTTTATGTTTCAAAATATCAACGTTGAAAGGTACGGTTGGAATAGAAGCAGGTGCTCGTAAGTACGTTGCATGTCACTTATGCCGCCCAAACTAATCATAAACAGGCTAAATATTTCCTTATGTGTGTGTTTTTATTTCTTTTTGAAGATCTTTCATGCTAATTTATATTTATGTTCAAGACATATAGTACCTATCTAGTTTATATTAAATTTGGGATTATAAATGTTTGAATGTCACATCTTAGATTTTATAGAATATAGAATTTTAAGGTCATAATAAAACTCATGAAATTATTTAATTATTGTACTTAAATATAGTGCTATCATTCTTAAAGCAATGTTTTATTAGATTTTTGTGTATAATTATATATGAGGAGCCCAGAAGCCAAGGGGTACAAGTGACAAAATGTCGATTTGGAGTAAATTGAGTTTAAAGATGATTGATGTTAAATTGGAACATCAATAACAATTGACTAAATTGAAATGGGAAACATCTGCTTGTTGCATTCTAATCTTTGAACTCTCATTTCAATAACTGTTAAAAAAATAGAGTATAATTTTCTTTAAATGTATAATTAATCTATATTGTTTGTTTTTCGAAAAAAGCGGTTTATCACTATAACTCCCCAAATAATCAGAAAATGACCTATATTTCTTTACCTGAAATGAAAAAAGCATATTTCCAGATACCCTGTGCACTCAACTCAATTTTTTCAATTTTGTTACTTATACCCCTTGGCTTCAGGGGTCCTCATATATATATATATATAAATATGCATATATACATACATACATACATATATATATATATATATATAATTTCAAATTTATCGATTTAGCAAGAACCAGCACACCCCCCTCACAAAACAAAAATCCCTTAAAATTAAAAATTCAACAATCAAAATACAAAAACAATAGGCTGCCAGCCTCGTCAGCGATGGGTTTTATTAGACAAAAGCAGCCGGACACTCGAGTTTACAAAAACAAAATATATTTAAGTGGCAGTGGGTTTCGGCCAGAGCGGTGAATAGCAAAAAATCAGATGTTAAACACCCGATGGCTATAATTCACTCGCTCCCCCACCGGACCCTACGCCACATTAATAAACGAATGTCTCACCTGGAACATTGTAAACGATGCAAAAATATGTTCTCTGAATAAAAACCACATCCCCAACTTAGCTGCCATGCCACAACTCCAAACAAATTAAACAGAACAAAGTAGAAACCGTATTCCAAACCAATCCTAAAACAATCCAGGTCTGTTGCCACTCAATGCAGCTCATCATCATAAAACCGTCCTTTAGCAGGCTTTAGGTAGTACAAGTCATTTAGCTGTCACCGAGTAGCAAACGTTCAAAAATGTAGAGAATCTGCAAACTCAGAGTACCTTTTTATGAACTTGAGAGGAATATTGTTTTTATAATGAAGTTTACTTTTAAATTGGAAAAGCTCATTATGAAATAGATATTTTTCTGAACAGATTCTATAAAATCGGAAAATTTGGCTGATTATAATATTAATGTAGATTCGTTTTGAAATATTGGAGGACCAGTGTATGAGCTGATTAACTGTAAAAGAAAAGCTTTTACGCTTATCATAAATAGAAATTTGCATTTTATTATCCATTAAAATTTTAATTTTTAAATCTAGATAATCAGCCTCCGAGCTATTTTCATTAGTTTTTTTCAACGTTAAGGAGTCGGGATAAATTTCTTGAGAAATTTCATTAAAATCAGAATTAATATTTAAAACGATCAAATCATCAATGTATCGGTAAGCAAAAAATTTTAGATCGGCTTTATTTATACTATATTGAAATTCATAAAAAAATAAAAATAAGTTAGCTGCAGTGGATGAGTAACTAGTACCCATGCCAATCCCATTAATTTGTAGGTATATTTTAGAACCAGTATAAACATAATTATTATAAAGGCAAAACCGGCATAATTTATAAAACAAGTTTGAATTAAAATCAGCACCATCCAAAACCAATTCAGCTGTTTTCAAAAGTGCATCCTTTAAACTACTAATAGGAATGGTTGTAAATAAATTTCCGAAATCATATGTATGGATAGAATGTATTTTATTGTTTTTTAATTTTTCGACAATTTCAAAACTATTAGAAACAATCCAAAAATAGTTACTGTCTTTATATTTATATTTCAGCATGTTCAAAAATTTTTTAAGTAAATCCTCAAATTTTCTATTAAAACTATTACCTATACTATTAACATTACTGCAAATGAACCTGTATTTGGTCGGTACTTTATGGAATTTTGGAGTAAGAAATAAAAACGGAAATGACGGATTTTTAATACGAGGGAATGGAATATTGGTTTGTTTAGAGAAAGCCAGATGTTTATTGATAATTTCTTGTACAGAAGATTTACAAATTTTATAGGTTATACTATTATTTAATTCTGCATTAAGCATTTCCGCATAAAACTTTTTTCAAATTACTGCAAAGTTACCGGCGGCCTTATCCACTTGACAAAAAACAAATTCTTGTTTTAATTTAGCTATTTCGTTTCTAAAATCCCTATTGAAATAATGATAAGTATAAGATGAATTATTTAAAAAACAATTCTGGAAAGATTTAAAATCATTTAAAATGTGTAATTTCCAATCTGTAAAGAGGGGGATAGGTGCATTGTATCTGTAACTTAAATTTAATATAAAAGCATTTAAATCAGCTTTAAAAGTATTGAATGACTTCATTGGATTTAATTTACAGTTAAATGAATTTGTATTGTTTATTGTTGATTGTTTTATATGTTGGATATATATATATATATATATATTTAATAAATTTCAAAATAAATAAAACTTTTTTCTTTAAAATATGCATAAGCATGCTAAAAAGCTAAAAGAAAAGCAAACAAAATTCAACTGTGAAAATTTTATTACAAAAATACAATAAACCACTTTTTTGCCTGTGTAAAAACGATAAGGACAGCAAAATTAAATATAATGTATATAATTCCGAAGAAACAAATATTTAATATATTATACGTTCAAATCTGAGTTTAATGATTGCAAATATTCCATCACTCCTCGACATTATTAATTTTTGCCACTGTTTGGGATTGTTTTTGTGCTATTCATCTTCAGTCATTGATCTGAGTTCACTGAGGTAAAATGCCTTTCATTTTTATAAACTCGTCTTGCTAGATTTCCCCTTAAGATATCGATAAGTTTTAGAACATGACTTCTTAGCAGCCTTTTCTAAACTTTGATATTTTTCTCATGGAACTAAAGGTTTGTCTCCCGACTTGTGTTGATAGGCGTTGATTGCTTACTGTTATATCTGCTTTTTTCTGATAGAAGTTTTGCAAAATTGAAAAAGGCCAAGAAGAGTTTATATACATGGCTTTGAATTAAATTGTACGGAAAGATATGCAGGTGACTCCGTATAACTGAAAGAAAAGCAGCCCCATGTCGCAAAGAAACCGTCAACTAACTGCCGTTTTTAAAAGGTAACTTTTTCTTTTTTCAAATTATCACAAAAATATTTCCAGTCATCAGGGCCATTTGAGTTTCACCTATTTTCAACAGAAAAAATAATCTGCAGCGGTTTGTCATCCCAAGTCATCATTTATATGGCAGAACAGTTAAATGGCGGATTCATTGTGACATTAGGCTGCTTTTTTTCAAAGATGTGGTGTCATATATACATATCTTTCAGAAAAATTTAATTCAAAGGCACATATGTAAACTCTTTCTGTTCATCTTTCATTTGTTACAATGTTTCTTGCAGGTAAAAAAACGGATCTAATTTAGAGGTAATACGCCTATCCACATAAGCTGTGAGACAAAACTTTAGTTCCATAAGAAAAATATTAAAGTTTTGCAATGGCTGCTAAGAAGTCCTGGTCTAAACCTTAACGATAGCTTATGGGGAGATCTAGCAAGACGAGTTTATAAAAATGGAAGGCATTTTTCCTCAGTATCAGAACTGAGATCTATGACTGAAGATGAATAGCAGAAAAAAAAATCCCGAACAGTGGAAAATTAATGATGTCGAGGAATGATGGAACATTTGCAGTCATTAAACTCAAAAGGTGAGCGCCGCATAATACATTAAATATTTGTTTCTTCGGTTACTATATTGAATTTATTTTACTGTCCTTATAGTTTTTACACAGTGGTTTTTTGTGCAATTACTTTATTTTCGTAACAAAATATTCACAATTTGATTTTGTTGACTTTTTTATTATTTTTTCAGTATGATGATGCATATTCTAAGAAAAAAAAAATTATTTGTTTTGAAATTTATTTAGAAAAGTTATATTTTTTGGTGTCCTTATAGTTTTTAAATGCACTGTATTTTATCGAATTCTCCATTAAAATATGGCAGCAGAAAAAAAAATATAATTTAAAAATTAAGTAAATGAATATTTAAAATTAAAATCTAAAATATATATGTAAAAAGAGATCTAATAAACTATGACTAAAGTTTGACTTTTCATTTTTGTACTGTTTATGTATGGTCAAATTTATTAAATAGTTTTTTTATAGATGTAATAACATTCATAAATTGTTATTTTCCTATTGACACAGCAAAAAAAGCCACATTGCAGTAAATACTAAAGCAGATTTATTTCATTTTCATAAATACAAAAGTAGGAGATATATACTAGAAAAGTAGAATCTAAATAGGCCTTTTAAAAATAGTGAAAATAAAAGCTTACAAACATTGTGTTTTTTATGCTTTATTCGCGACTTATTTTGAAACTTTTATATAAGAAAAATGACATTAATACGCAATCTAATTTTCTTAAATTTTTATTTCATTCCATTACTATGCTTCACTAAGACGAAATTTGAGCTCTATGTACCATACTTTATGGTTCAAAATATCAACGTTGAAAGTTATGGTTGGAACAGTAGCAGGTGCACCTAAGTACAATGCATGTCGTTCATGCCGCACAATCTGATCATAAACAGGTTAAATATTTCCTTATGTAGTCTTTTTATTTCTCTATGAAGGTCCTTGATGCTATTTTATATTTATGTACAAGACGCGTTGTGCCTAACTAGTTTATATTAAATCTGGGATTTGAAATGTTTGTATGCCACATCTTAGAGTTTATAGCATATGTTGTAGAATTTTAAATTCGTAATAAAATACATGCGTTTGTGTATTATTCAGAATTATTGTATTGCTATTAAAATATATTTCCTCAAGTGCTCTTTAAAGATGTAGTATCAAGAAAAAAATATAGTTTAAAAATGATATGAGTGAATATTTAAAACATTATTTAAAATCCGAATTAGGCATAAGAAAATGATTTAATAAACTATGACTAAGATCTTATGTTTTCATGTTTTGTACTTTTTGTACATCTGTGCTATTTAGTAAAAACTGCCAAAATTATTGTTACTTTTTATAATTACGTTCATAACTTGTTATTTTCTCATTGAAAAAGCAAAAGTTACAGTTAGTTCTAAAGAAGATTTATTCCATCCTCATAAATACAAACGCAGGAGATTTATATACGAAATATAGAATATAAATAGTTCATTTAAAAAATTAGAGAAAGTAAAAACATATAAATACGGCGTATTTTATGCTTTGTTCGGGACTTATTTTGAAACTTTTATATAATAAAAATAAAATAAATGTGCAATGTAATTTTCTTCAATTTTTATTTCATTCCATTACTATGTTGCACGTAGAAGAAATATATCCATTATGTATCATTGTCCATGCTTAAAATATCAAAGTTGAATGGTAGGGTTGGAATAGTTGCAGAAGATTGTCTTAAAGGTAAAATTTTAGAATTTCGTTTGACATCTTTCATGACATCAAGACTGGGAAGTAATAAAAAAAAATCTATGTATTTATAATTTTAAAGGGCACATAAATAACGCCTGGTTGTAATTAATTATTAAAGGTATATATAATTTAAGACAAACATTAACACAAATATTGTAATAACGATGAGTTCTGCGGTGACTGACACTGAAGCTAAAAAGTTTATAATATTATCATAATATGATTAGTTATAAATTTAAAGAAAATATATTTTTTACATTATTAAAATAAGATTTCAAAAACTGCAATGAAACCAGTGAGAGTTTCGTATTTTTTTCAGTCAATTATCAAGAATTTTCTAATTTAAACTTAGTGATCTTTACATTTAATTTACTCCAATTTGAATCATTATCACTTATACCCCTTGCTTTTGAGTTCGTAATATTATATTTTGTATTATAAGTCATCTGTCAGAGATCAATTCTTAGTTAAAATCCAGTGTCAGTCAATGGTTACTGATGTGACGCTCAATGTTTTATAAGTAAAATAACTCAACATGGAGTGAAAAATTAGCTGGATGCAGGAATCAAACTGGGTCCATAGCATACCGTGCTGTTTCTCTACCATCTAATCTACATTGGCCGATATCCTAACCCGGCAATTTCGGATTAATAAACCATGTTGTGGTACGTCATAGACCCTCTACCGCACGGAAAATGATGGTGGGAATTACGATGAATAATTTTAATAATCCACCGAACCGTAATGCGTTTTAAAGGACACTTAAATTAACCTCTAAATGTAATTTACTATTAATGATACATATATATTAAGAAATACACGAACACAATTAATACAATAATTCAACATGGCGTGAAAAAATAGCTGGGGCCAAGATGGATTATTAAAATTATTTATTTTATTTCCCATCATTATGTGCCATGCGGTTGTTGGTTGATGATGTTTCCCAACATGGTTTATTAAAGAGAAGGTGCTTGGCTCGGATATCGGTCAGGTAAAATTAAATGGTAAAGCAACAGCACGATACGCTGTGGACCCAGATTTGATCCCTGGCCCCGGCTAATTTTTCACTCCATGTTGGATTATTATATTCATTGTGTTCATGTCTGCTTTAATGTATATATACCTTTAATATTTATAATATTACTGCTATATTTATATACATCGCAGGATATTCATTTTTGCACATAGACTAAATTTCAAAACAATTGGTGGCAAAGCTATAAGTAGAATGCTATGTTTTCTTCAAAGGCATGTGTTTATCACTGTTAAACATTTTCAGAAAACTGTACAAAAATTTAACCTTTAGTACAGAAAACAGTTATATCACGTTAATTTAACAAGTAAATGCACGGCATTTATATATATATATATATATATATATATATATATTGTTCCAGTTGAGCATGAAAAATCAATAAAAAATGTTCAACCATACTAATAGTGCCGTAAATTGTCATAAGAAAATATGGCTGTCAATAAAAGATTAATAATAATATCTATGCTTAAATGTTGACCGTGTAGATGCCGAAACTATTGAAATATTGAACAACAAACGAGTTAGATGGATTGAAAACCTTAGTTATATATTGCTGCATGATGGGTCAAAAAATGAAATTTGAGTTAATTTGAATTTCCTAAGCAAAGAATATTTAGAAAAAAATGTGCAAAATTGATATTATTGTCTAAGAAAAAAGAATTAAACTTTATGCTAGTAAACTTTATTAAGTTCTAAAATAGAGCATTTTGCAAGGAAATAACGAAATTGATATGAAATAAATAATTTGATTTATCGTTTTCCCTTTTATGAGTTAAAACGTCAAAGTTCATACCAGAAATACAAACTACCTTTTACCCATAAAACTTAACAATATTCTACTATAATGAGATATTTATGATAATAGCAGTAACAGTAAATAAAACGACTGTCAACGGCATAAAAATATTTTTTTTCTGTTCCAAAACTTTTCATAAAAACTAAAATATATTAATGCAATCTTCCATTAATAATATAATTAATTGATATAGAAAAAGATTTGCTGAATAATGTAGGAAATTGCTTGAGATATTCGAGCTAATAGTTTTTTCCTGTATTAGCATCATTTTCGTAATTGAGTAAATGATTTGGTGGTCTTTTTAAGAAAGAAATATACTTGTCATTACTTGCGCTATTTAGCTTCAAGTAAAGCTGATATTTTCTCCACTGTAAATATATTTGTTCTATTTCTTTAATAACTAATAATCTTTTGTTCAGTATTTTTACATTATGTACTATTCAGATTAGATTACCATTGGACATTGAAGAATACACTAAGAATTGGCAGATGACGCTATATAAAATATATTTAAAAGATTGCAGTTAAAGTAATGTGGAAATATTATATTGAATCATGTCATGCATTTCATTATATGTATTAGTTGCATTGAATTTATAATTGCATTGCTATTGCATACATTAATCATAATTGCGATTTATTGGCATTAGTTACATTAATAAATAACTACAATTCATTACTGATTACTATTCTGTTACATTCATTTTATTGCGTATAATTCCATATTTTAAAATAGAAAAATGTTAATAGAATTCATGAACCAATCCAACAAAAATCCAAGATTTGATAAAAGTGACTGAAGTACTTCATATTTCGCTTTCAAAAATAAAAAAATAAACAAAAATTATAGTTTTCTTCCGTTCGTTCTGTACTGTGAAAATATATAGTAAAAACTGTATGCTACCTGAAGTAGAATAACCTTATTTTAAAAATGTGAATGCAATTTTTTCTGAATAAAACCTTGAATACTTAAACAAATCATTTTTAAAAGTATTCATTTTTCTTTATTATCATCTCAAAATTGAAAATATATTTGAACAACAACAACAATAAATAAAAACAAAAGAATGAAAGAAAAGAAAAGTAATGCTCTAATTATATAACGTTTTAAGTCAATAATACTCTTCTTTGTAAACGATGAATTATTATTTTATAATTCTTATAAATTGATATTACGCTTAGTAGAAGTACGAATATTCACGTATATAGAATTTCAGGCGCAGTTTCACTACTGAAAATTAATTGAGAAATTGATTAATATATATATATATATATATACACTATATTGCCATTGATTATGGGACACTTGCGATTTTAGACATTTTACTAAATATCTAGAAAAATACATGAGGAATCATCTCGAAACTCTTAGTGTATAAATATAATAGTATACGTCATACATCTCCGTGAAGATTTTTTACCGAAACGCCATAGGGGACCGTCAACAAATTAAAAAAGAATGAATATCTTTTGAATAACCCTGTCAAAACTAATGTAGCAAAAGCGCTCAAACTCTAGATTATGATTGAATGCCTTATTGTAATACATTGTGTTCATTGTTATGCAAATAGCATGCACACTCGCAGAGTAATTAAGGTTTTTATAAAAATGGTCCCAAATTTTTCCAAGTTTTTCCATTATAATTTTCAGAGTTCTTAATATAAAATAATATTTTTTTCAGAAAATATGACAAACAACATTGCACACAGTACCCTGTAATCAGAATTAAAAAATAATAAAAATTGTATGAAAAATGAGTAGGTTTACTACATAATTTTTTACTGCGCATGCGTCAAAGATATCAAAATTTCATTTGCATATTATGTTAGCTAAATGTATAGAGCAACTTTTGTAAAAGTCTCAAAATCATAGCTTGAAAATTCTGAAAGTAATCGTCTATAGAAAAAGGACAAAATCCGTTGTTTCCAAAATGAAGCAAAAAAATGAGGGATTTTATCCAAATGCAGTAAATAAATCCCATATTGTGTATTCTATATTGACACTAATCAATGAATATATGGATACAACCCCTCTTGTTTTTGCTTCATTTTGAGAATAACGGATTTTCGACTTATTCAATTGACGATTATTGTCAGAATTTTCAAGTTATGATTTTGTGACTTTCACAAAAGTTGCTCTATACATTTAGCTAACATAATATGCAAATGAAATTTTGATATCGTTGACGCATGCGCAGTAAAAAATTATTTAGTAAACCAACTCATTTCTTATACAATTTTCATTATTTTTTAATTCTGATTACAGGGTACTGTGTGCAATGTTGTTTGTCATATTTTCTGAAAAAAATATTATTTTATATTAAGAACTCTGAAAATTATAAGGAAAAACTTGGAAAAATTTGGGATCATATTTATAAAAACCTTAATTACTCTGCGAGTATGCATGCTATTTGCATAAAAATGAACAAGGCTTATTACAATAAGGCATTCAATTACAATCTAGAGTTTGAGCTCTTTTGCTACATTAGTTTTGACAGGGTTATTCAAAAGATATTCATTCTTTTTTAATTTGTTGACGGCCCCCTTTGGAGTTTCGGGAAAAAATCTTCACGGAGATGTATGACTTATACTATTATATTTATACACTAAGAGTTTCGAGATGATTCCTCATGTATTTTTCTAGATATTTAGTAAAATGTCTAAAATCGCAAGTGTCCCATAATCAATGGCAATATAGTGTATATATATATATATATATATATGTGTGTGTGTGTGTGTGTGTGTGATTTACCGATGCTGTGTCTCTAGTGTCTCTTGTTACGCCACAGAATTGTCGCCACAGAATTTAAGTTAAAGTATATCATTGTTACATTTATGTTATTTTTGCCTTACTTAAGTACTTAAAACTTAAATGTGGTGATTTTGTCTGTTCACCTACCACAATGATTATGTACTCTAGTTATGAAGCCGGTCAAAGATTAAAAGGAATGTTGTGAGCATACAAACCAACTTCTTACATTTGGGAATGTGCTGACCAATTCTGCCATTCCTTTTGCTTTCACAAATATGATTGAATCTCTCCAAAATTGACGAAACTTATCGTCGCGGTTACTTTACACAATGATATGCTAGTGTGATCAGGATTACAAAGGCCTACTGTACAAGTGCATCAGCGCTCCCTTTTATTAAGGCCCCCATAGGAGTAAATAGGACTCTCATTAAAAAATGCCAAATACTTACAATTAGACAAAAGTGATTAAAATACATACATCTCTAAACATTTAGAAAGGAAATCCTGCCTCCGCATCTCGTACCTCGTTCATCAATAGAAAAGCTATGTCATCTGAAAACTAATGGTTAAAATTTCATCATAACAGCTTTGAATTCTATTGTTTAAACCTTTACTTCACGATTTTTCTTTTCTTTATGAAAAAAATATTATCATTACGTTAAACAGTCACTAATGCAGGAAAAATAATAAAAAAATTCTGACTTCATATATACTTTCTTAATATGGATATTTGTAGTATGTGCCATATGTGTCCCAATGCACACAATGAGATATTTACATTTTTATACCAAATGTGGCATGAAGCTCACAATACTTGTGTATTATATATACAAAAAGACTACAATGTGTATTAAAATTTTATAATAAGTATCTAACTCTATGAGGCGCAAGCAATTGCGCTTATGGAATGTTAAATTCACGCCGGAATATTCGAAAAAATATTTTAAAGTAAAGAAATCAATTTTGACATTTTTTTCTTCAAAACTGGAAATGTAAAACTTAATTAAAAGTTTCTGATGCGAATCTTGATTCAAATCTAGTGGTATATAATATATATTTCTGATTTTCTTCCTTTGTGACTTTTTTCTGTCAACACTGGGTCAGCAGGGTTATCTGCAGCATGTAAAAGGAATAAAAATCTTTCTCAATTTATATATTAAGTGTTCAATTGAGGAGTGGTCGTGGAGGGGGACATTCATCAAGACCATTTACATGTACTCCATAGATAATTTGAAAATTTGTTATCTAGATTTCTAGAGAAATTTTGTTATCTATTTGTTATCTTTGTTATTTGAAAATTTGTTATTTAGATAGAAATTCACCCCCCTCCTCCGGCACATAATAATGTCCCTCATGCGGAAAAAACGTCTGGATTCAATGTTGTTGAATTTAATTTGTTTTTAAGTTGTACATTTAATAAAAACGTACCTTCTGTGGCAAATGAATTCATTGCTTGGGTCATATTTGCAGTTATAATGCAGTCAACGTTTGATTCAGATATAAAAATAGCATTTTCAATTCGACTTTTAGCTGGATAATATGTTGAATCTTCACATCTCTCATTAGAAAATACAAAAGTCTCATCATCAGTAATATATACAAATGATATTGCATTGATTTAATTTTGTATTAGCACTTTGCGCGCAATTTTTTATTTGAAGGTTTTATGAGCCTTATGCTCTATGTTCCATATCTGGAACAAACATAAAAGCAAGATTTCTAGCTATTGAACTGAAATATTTTAGTTTCAAGCAGCCTTAATTACAACTATATGATATACTTGAATGTCTAAAATTTTAATCTGCGACACTTTCAATATTTTTTATGAAAAAGTTGAAGCAAATTGTTGTATACGATGAGGACCGGAATTTTTTTTTAATGAAAATTTAATAGCTAGTGAGCTTCTGCCATCAGTTGAAAAAAACAGGTATCAAACTCTTTGCTTAAATTTTCTAAATATGGCACAAACCTCAGGTAACCTAAATGCATTATCCTTAGGAAAATAGAAGAGTTCTATTAGTATATTCCATATATGGCACACCGTGCAGTAAAGGATTAATAAATACAAGTTTTCAATTCTTTAATAAAGTTTTCTTCTTTACATGGTTAGTTAAATACCATTAATTACGAACAAATTGGAAGATTTTCATTTACATATCTTACAACAGTAAGATAACAGTAGATTCATACTTAAGTAAGAAAGTAAAAGTTTGCCAGCTAATCCATCAGTTTTTATTTACTCATCATACGTAAAATACGCTAAAACTGATAATAATTAAAAAAAATTAAATTAAATTAATATTTTAAATTATTATTATTATTATTATTATTATTATTATTTTATTTTATTTTATTTTATTTTATTTTTATTTTTTTATGAATTTACATGTTTTAAACACTGGAGATTAAAAACAAAAAATCTCGTCCGTCTTTCTGTCCATGTACGTGTCTATAAACGCTCTATCTCCCGCAAATTTGAGATAGAGACTTCAAATCTGGTGTTTACTTAGTAAGAATTAATGGAAAAAAGACTATTCAATATCAGTAACCTCGATTATCTGGAGAAAAAAATTTTCAACCTTTAAAATTTTTTTTCTGATGAATAAAACATAGAAATTTTGTAACTGTTTATTTTAATGAGTGAGTATAAGAAACAATATAAAGACATAAATACCGCATAAAAAATAAATTTGATCGGGTAACTAGTTGCCGAGATATTTGTAATCATATTTTCTATGCTCTTTAATTTTTCATGACACTCTGTATTATTCAAATTCTACTTCAAAGATATGCGTTAATTGGATTTAAGATGCTTAATCTGACATAGTAAATTGTTAGTTTAATATCATTATCATTTTAGAGCTTAAAGATGTTTCTTTTACACAATTCGATGTTCTTGATAATCCTGTCGATCAAAAACCTATTGCCGAATAATGAGATTAAATAACAATAATAGATTATCGTAAATGTCACATTTACATGATATTAAACACATCCTACGTGTCTGTTACGCCATCGAGGGATTTTTAATCGGAAGTTTTATTTGTATTCTTATTAATATTTTACTAATTAATTTGTTTTTTGTTATTTAAAATAAATGTCAATTTGTATAATTTACGTGTATTTTGTTGATTTGTATAATTTGTCGAAATAGTCGACGATATAAAAGAGTAGTCTCCGCAGTTTCGTAACAGAGCATTGCTATGTAATTAAAAATAATTTTATATAAGTTTAAATTTTATTTTAAAAATTTCAATTCACCTAATAAATTGTTTACATATATTTATTTTTTATTTTATTATATGCATAGCCAAGATGGATAAGTGTTACGGTGACTCCTAACGAGCAGTTTCTATTAATATCCTACTAGTATTTTTTCTTAAAGTTATGTGTATTTTTGCGAAACCCTGTATACAGTTGCAAGCAATATTAACAAATTTATGCATACATATTCTATGGATAAAGTTTAGTAATAGTGATTGCAACATTATTTGCAACCGCTTTCTATATTTAGAAGAGAGCCCCGCATTTTGATGCTTGCGTAGGTCTCTCGATAGCTAAGTCTGGATTTGGTCGATTGGCTAGTATGAATATGACAATAAAAGTTTGATTGAGAGGATTTTATGGGGTCCTAGTCCTTATGAATATTTCAGATTACATAAAAGGCGTGTCATTAGCAAATATTGCCGACATAGATTAAAAACGTAAATTAATTCTGCAACGGGAAAGGGTGTATTTGGCTACAATGTTTACCTTATTACTTCAGATGTATGGAATGAGCAATCCATTTAATATTGAAGAATTTTTAATCGCGGCTTTTTGCAGCTTTGTCAGTACTTTTAGTAAACCTTTTTTGAAAGACCTTTTCTTCAACATAGCTATCTTGTTGGAAGTTAGAATTTAGAAAATGTATTGGAGTTAACTTATGTCCTCACCCTTCGTTTCTGGAACTTCACTTTATGTTTAATCTTGGGCTTCATTGGCATAGTTTTCTAACATCATTGCATTTTTTTTAACTACTTTAAAAATAGTTAATGTCCTCATTAAAGAACAGGGAAATCTAAAGTATATCTGAAATTTTTTATTGGTTGAATTTCGCAACTTATTTTGTTTCATTCGTTTTCGATTGATCCATATTTTATGTCGAAAAATGAAATACCTCTGTTGCCACAATGACAAAAAAGGTAATAAAAACTTAAAAAAAAATAATTTGAAAACAAATTGTGATGAACACGTCAAACACGTTTCTTTTAAAAATGCTTTTTTCTGTATGCAACGGTTATTAATTTAAAACGTCGATGTTTAGAAGTTCAAAAATTTGCTGTTCCAAAAATTGTAAAACTGGAATTTCATTTAATTTTTTTTATGATTGGTCAATGAATATTAATGTTTAATCCATGTGCTACGTAACATGAGGCGTTCAGAAGATAGTCTAATAAGCCCCATCAACTAAAAATGCACATTTTAAACAGTTACAGTTGTATATCGTTTTTTTTTATCATTGCTCCCGGAATATTAAAGTGTAGTACGTAATATAGGAGTCATCATGATCATTATAAAAATTATGTTTATTATTATTATTAATTTAAATGTAGAATTTATTTACAAATCTTTGAAATTTTAGTCTTTGAAAATATCATTCTGCAAATAGTCGTTGTAATTTGTTAAATTACAATTATGTTTTTATTTTATCTTACATTACTTTATACTTTCGCATGGCTTATTTTTAGGGTTTCGTTCATCTTACTAAACTGTTACTAAGCGTTTCAGTTCTGTGCCTGTCTGTCAAAGATTTCGTACAGAAAAACTGCACGAGTCCGCTACTTTAAATTTTGTGTACTTACAGTTGAATGCCTTATGTCACACTAAAAAGCTTATTATTTTAGTTAAATAATTTTTTCAATGTCATTCGTTCATTTTTTGCAATTTAAAACTTAAAAGGGAACCTTAATTTGAAAATTTTCCGTATGGACATCATAGATTAGAGTTAAGGCATCTTGTGAGTAAGCTGGAGGTTTTGCGTTCGAGTTCCAATGCTAGAAATTGAAATTATCATATTAGTTTAGATTTAATTGAAAAAAATTTCGTATTTTTGCCAAATTTAGAATTTACATTATTAGGTTTCCTTTCATCTGAGATTCATTATTTATGGAATTCAATCTGCTTTCTATTTTGAAATCTATTGAAATTTATAAATGATTCAGCATTTTAAATTTTGTTTAAATATTTTTTTTTATTTTTAGAAATTTAAAATTTTATTCTCCATTAATTTTTATTTATATTGAATTTTTAAATTAAAACAAAAGGAATTTTGCAATTTATCCAAATAATTTGACTTGGGCATTTTTTATTCGGTTAAAATAAATAAATAAATTCCTTTTATAATTATTTTAGAATTAAATTTGTTGGTGCCCGTGTAAGAATTCCATAATTCTAAGTTAACAATTTTGATTTGTGAGTTAAAGGATCAGATGTTTTGAAAGGAATATTAATAAAATATCTCTCTGTGCGATCTGAGATCACACTTACACATTTATTAGTGGTTATTGGCTTTTTTAGTTCATATATTTTTAAATTTTAAATATGACATTAAATAATGTTTAATTATGATTTTTATCTTCCGGAATTTTATTAAAAGGGTTTTTATCTCTTTTAATGGTCATTACATTTATGCTTATTCAACTTAAATGTCAAAATAATATTTAAATTAAGTGCATTTTAATGAACTTTTATATATTTTATTAGAATGCTTTAACATGACAATGGCAAAATTAATTATTGACTTCCCCAGAAAAAAAAATAACGATTATGATCAGAGATTCCAAAATCAATAATTTTGCATACAGTTGAAGGTTTAGTTTATGTGATAATATTTCCAATATGTTAGTGATGCATTTTTAATAAAGTACAATGAGTACTTAAAATAAAAAAAAAACAGACTTTTAGTTATTCCATTAACATTATAAATATTTCGGTAATTTAATAAGGCAAATTTAGACTGTTCTTTTCTTATTATTCAGAAAGATATTTTCAGACGTGATACACTTTATAAATAAAATATTGTCACTAAGTGAAATGTTAAAATGTTGTTAAATGCATTTCAGTTTCATAACGACGTACATTAATATTACACGCGCATTCAGTTGATAAATGATATTTTAAAGATGTTATATGATAAACAGCTAAACAAATAACAATGCTAATTTTGATAATGCTTCTAATCGGAAACAAAAGCCAATTTTTAAAAATTGCAATTTTACCACTTACATAAATCATAAAAAATTATGAACATATCAGCGACAAATTATTCTATATTTACAAATAACAATTGATTTTTTTTTAATTAATTAAGGCTTGCATATTATATTTTTTAATGCATAATTCATTATTAAAGTTAAAATTGTGAGTTTCTTATCGCTTTATAATGACACATTTAGCAAATACTTTTATTATTACATTATTATAGATTTGATATACAAATGTTACGATTTTCATATATTTCTATTTTAAACTGTTCCTAATTAGTTCAAGTGCTGTTCGTTGCATTTTAATTCGATATTTCTGTGACCAAAGCTCTTCAAATGTCATCAAAAGCTCGAAATGGAAGTCACGTACTTCACGCATTGCATATAAATTTTGATTTTCAATGCGTATAACATCTTAAGAAGGTCATATAAACTTGGGTTGATTCTTTAAGTGAAAAGTATGAATATGATAGCTAAAAAACTCAAAATATCGTGTTTTTAATAAATTTAGTCACTTCATTTTGTAGCTATATATATTAATGTTAGAGTTTTATTAAAGTATTTTTTAAAGTTTTAAAAACTTAATACAAATACAAACATTTAAAAAGTAACACCCCTAATCTTCTAAATATACTATACCAGAAAAATATGTAATATAAGTCGTTTAAAAACATATTAAAATATTTTTTCTCCATGATGAGAAAATTTGCAATATGAAAGCGAAAGTAATAGTACACAATATTTGGAGACTACAAACTTTTCCGAAAATTTTATGTTAAAATATTTTAAATGACACTGTACTAATTTATAAAATTTTCACAATTATTCATTGATTAAATGTATTTAATAACACTTCTATTACTGAATTAAACTTCCAAAATAATTTAATTGGCTTATAAAGTGAGATCAAACCTCGAGGTTTTCAAAAATTTAAAAAAGAAACATTTTAATAAAATATAATTGATATGTTACGTACCTGTTAAAGCGATGAAAATACCGATTGATATTAATTGCTTTTAAATTTAATTAGTGATATACTTTAGCGTTAGAACATAATTATGTGGCTAAACAAGATTTGCGATAAGCAGTTTGAAAGATGTCATTGATCCTTTTCAAAATGAAACTTTATGAAGCATATTGCAGAATATATTTAATATATTGAAATTGTAGAATATGCTGTATTATAGAATGCATTGAATGCTTATAAATTAATCGTTATTTAAATTTTTAAACAGCGTTTCTATTGCCGAAATATTAGACAGAAATGTTATATTTACTGGAAGGATTTTTTTTATAATCTCCAATACCAAATAGATTTTAAAAGAAAATATTACAGAAAATAACCTACTAAATAATACGATGGAAATTTATTAAATAGTATGAACAAAATTTTATTTAGTCGTAAATATTGTTATTATTTTATCAACTAATTCCGAAGAAAGAAATAATAATTAAGAAATAAATAATGCGACTGACATATGACCTCTGTGTTTATTTTTCTAGCTATATTTCGAGAATGAATTCTGGTTATATTCAACAAAAATCCCAAAACTCTATTTGAATTCATTTCGAAATCTAGTCCAAAGTTTAAAAAATAATTTTATCTCAGACTCGAACAGCGGGTCTCTTAGTGCCTTGATTGTTGTCTTATAATCTACGAGATTCAACGCACGACTATAATCCACATGCATTTCCAATCTCTTGTTAGTAATAGCTCTCATTTTGACGCGGTTAAGACGATACTTCCACAAATAATTGAGAGGTTCTGCTCAGGAAGCTTTTAGTCGTGTGGTGTTGGGATCGAACTTAATCCGTCGGCCTAGTTGTTCAACGATTCTTTGGGCTTTCTTCGAAAATTTGACTTTCTTACGTAAATATGTGTTACACTGGGTTTCATAATGATATGAATAACTAGTACTTTTGCAATAGCCTGGCAAAAATTCACAAATAATTAATAGAAAAGTCCATTTTTGAGAGAAATACTGAAATTAAAAAAAAAATAGCTGTAAAAGAAATATCAAACTTTGAATTTTTTGAAAATATTAATTATCTAAAAAAATACTGTTGCAAAATAATATGGACATTGATAGAAACTATCACTAATAGAGCATCGAATCTGTACAGGCGTATTGAATGCTACTCTCAGAAGAAGAAATCTAAATATGGAAATTAGTTTAGCATATAAAAATACTTTACAGACAAGGAAATTTCCAAATATGATGGTAAAGTGAGTTCTACAAGTATGGGTGATAAGAGTGCTTTAAATTGTCTTGAGAAAGAGAAACTTGTTCCTTTTAGATATCAAGGAATTTCGGCCAAAGCTATCATAAAATAATTGAAACGATCGTATTGTATAATATTAAACTATTTTCGATTAAAGAGGATTATGGAGTAAAGAAGTCACTGAGACGTTTGCAAAAATTGTCCAAAAGGGGAAAAAGACCCATTATAAAAGGAACGAGCAAAGGGAAAACAAATTTTTGGCGAACTTTCTCCAAATCCACAGACAGAAACATCAAAAAGTACGTTGTTCCGAGTAGACAAGAGCTCGAAGATAATGGACTACTTGAACAGAAACCTTCCAACCATATATGACTAAAATGCATCAGTAGAATCACGTGGATTGGGTAAAAGAACGCATGTCCTAAAAGCTGAGTAATATTTTCGAATGAAAAAAAAAATCAATTTAGATAGCCCGGGCGTTTTACTATTATTATTATTTGCACGATCTGCGAAGAAACCAAAAACGTTTTAAAGCAGTAGCAAGAAGCAGGTTCATGCATGGTTTGGGATGCGGTTAGATTTCATGGTAAGATTAACGTTGCATTTATCTCTGGTAGAATGAATACATTGACCTACAAAGAACTAAATGAAGAAAACTTACTGTCATTTTCTGAGGAATATGGCGGACCTTTCTGTATTATCCACTAAGACAATGCATACCTCCTCACGGTAAACAGCAATTAACAATGTTTTCTTAATAATGGTGTGCATGTAATTTCATGGTCATTTTATTTCTCCTAAGTTAAATCTAATGGAAAGTGTACAGAGCCTACTGGTTGGAGCTGTTTTCGCAAATTTAAAACAGTATGCCACAATATCAGAATTAAAAGATGCTATCCCTTATTACTGGAATGAAATCGATTAAAATATATTAAAAAGTTTGATTCACTCGATGAATGATCGCGTTTTTACGTAATTAGAAAATCTGGTGCAGACGCTGGCTCTTAATCATCATTTTAGGCCAATGTTCATATCATTATAAAACACCTCAAAATGAAAAAATGCAGTTTATTTTGTGTATAAATCGCAGTTTCATTCATATTTTGTTTTAAAATAAACCAATTTGTTCTATTTTTAACATTTATTATCTTTCAGTTTGTTTTATAAGATTTTTCTATTTTTAATGCTCAAAAAACTGGGTGTTCATATCATGTTGAAACCCAGTCTAGGAAAGAACCCCACGGAGGACACTTCCCCCTGTAGGGGTATATCCCTCGTGTTGACAATTGGCCGTCATAAACACAACCAACTGTATAGACGATATTATGTTTAAAATTTTTACTCATTCCTGTCAATTTTATAGGCGAGCCGGGTACTTTCTTAAAATCATAAAGTTATACTTTGTACCTAAGAAGGTAATGAAAGTTTGTAATAATTTGTTGTCTATAAAGGTATTTTAAGCACACAAAATAAAAAAAAATATATACATAAAAATGTACAAGAAAAAAAAAGATCTAACAACCTTTGCAACAAATCTAAATTCAGGATATTGAAACATCCATTCAAATGTAGGTTAAAAAAATTGATAAATCTTAATATATATATATATGTGTGTGTGTGTGTGTGTGTGTAAATATTTTGCTTTCGTTAGAATTTGGAATAGAGATTCCATGAAAGTTTTTTCTTTAACTTTGTTACTATGTGTTCTTTCTTTTCCTTTGAATTTTTTCCAACAAAAACAAAAGAAGGTTACAAGTTCGTTATGTATATTTATGTGTGTGTTTTATAATATTTATTCACCATTTATCTTATTTAATTAATTCCAAAAACTTATGATTTATAAATTTTCCCTATTTTTAATACTATTTTAACATATGTGTTATATTTTAAACACATACTTTTACTAAACACATTTTTTTCCTTTTTCTAGAAACCTTAACATGTAAAAAGCAACACATTTCCTACAACCCATTACTATCCTAAAACTATGGAAAATTATATTTCGTGGAATCGAATGCAAAATCAAAAGAGGTATGAAAATAATGACTGCCATTAAAATGTTTTAATGAAAGCAAAATTTAATGAAATTTATTCATCTCATCTTAACTATATTTTTTCACTATATTTACTAAAATGTATTGGTGAACCAACTGTTTGCTTCTCCATCAAATGATTATGACAGCTCTCTAAAAGAGTGCTTTTGTATTTTTCGTAAAAATATAAATAAAGTTAATTCAAGAACCAATATTCCTTTTTGTGTACGTTCAACAATATTTGCAATTCAGATTTTCAGAAATAGTATTTTATACGTAGCATATTTTCCATTATTAACAATTTATGAAAATCAAGTTAGACAGAAATACACAGTAAAATTTAAATGATAAAGAAGCAGATTTAGATAAATAAATCTCTTATTCATCAAATAGTATTTGATCTCATTGTATCAAGTGCATTTTAACTTTAAATAAAACAACAACAAAAAAACCCCACCAAAATGTTTTTACAATTATGTATTGATAGGTATAATATTTTAAAAATATGTAATATAACTAATCGTTTCTATTCTAAACACAGTTTATAATGTTGAACTTTTACATTTCATTTTATTCCTTTTGTATTCGTTTAAAAGTTTTTATGTGAACATTATTGGAAATGACGGGAAAATTTCTAGTTAAAAAAATATTGAATGCATCTGAGTTTATTTTAAAATTTGCTAAGAATTTTTTAATAAATACAAGATACGATTTCAGAGTAATAATCTGAGCAGCTGTATAACTTATTAAAGAAAATTCATTTTTTGATTAATGTTTTACAAATAGACTAAAATATTTTTTATGTATTACACAGGATAGATTTAATTCAGGCATAATAAAATTAAATAATTTTTTTATACTTTTTTTCAGTCTGGCTCTGGTATAGTATAGTTTAGGCAGTTACATTTCTAGCAATTTAGTCAATTTAACACCAAGAAAGATAAATATTCCAGCGAAAAAAATACTTTTTCATAATCTAAAAACAAGAATTAATACAACTGAAATATGAACTACACATTTTTTAAGCGTTTTTTTTATTTTAATTTCGATATGTCTCATAACAGCCATTAAGTTTAAGTACTAATAAAAATTATATATTTTAGAAAATGCTGACTTTCATATTTAGGGTGTATCGAAATTTTAGGCAGCCTAAGATTAAAATTTGGCAGAGATATTTTGATTCAAGTATAAAATCTAATAATAGTAATCAGCTACTTCAAAAAATCAGTTATAGACGAAATATTTTTTTAAACATAATTATTCGTGATTCATGGCATAGAAAAACAAATCCATTAATGGTACAATTTTAAAATTAGCGCCGTCGCCTTAAGAAAATAAATAAATAAAGGTGTTATTATCGCAAAGAACTTTTCCATTTAAAGACTTAACCACCAAGTGACAGGGTTCTGTTTAATACATGAAAAAAAATGTAGAAATCATATTCTAAGAGTCAACGTAATCGCGTTGAATCCTAAAATGCGGGTGAATACAGGATTTAACGGCAACGTTCTATGCTACCAATTAATTTGCAACAAAAACGCGTCTTTAACCAATGAAAAATTTTAAAGAGGGGAATATAGAAATAAGTTCTTTTAATCGCTCGGAATAATAGTGACGCAATCCGGCTCCGCCTTCGTTAGTAGGGAATTGTGGTTACCGAATGATTTTTTAACGTGAAATTGGACTTTAGGGGAAGTGTTGCTTTTAACAAATTACCTTTTTTTTTAGAACTATATGAAAAAAAGAAAACGAGGATTAAATATATGAAATTTAATAAATATATTAATATTTTATAAAAAGACATGGGAAAAGTTAGATATTATAAAAATTTGTAAATAATTAGCGACGAAGAATTTTTATTATTGCATATATATGCAATAATAAAAATTTTTGGTATAAATTCTAAATTAATTATTCCCATATTCTTTTAATATTAACTTTTCTCTTTTCCTTTTATAACATTATAGATACCTATTTTAATTCCATACATTTAATCTACGCTTTCTTTATTTTATTTTAGTCAAAAAAACACCAATCTGTTACTACAAAAGCACTTTCCTAACATTCCATTAATTAATTTTATTCTTTTAATGTTGCATAATATCTTATTTATTTGCATTACAAAGAATCAATCGATTCTCCACATTTCCCTTCTAATGACACCGGGGACATGAGTGGATCATTTATCTCTCCGACAAATGCTTTATTTCTCTGGGTAAAACTCCGCATTGGTTAATCATATTTTTCTGTAAATTAATTGGCAACTTAGATCACAAACGGAAAATCCTGTAATTTAGTCCCTGTTTGCATATATCCTTGTTATATTGGCTTCGGAGCAGATTTTTCTGCAATTTTCTAGTGCTAACAAAATCCTTGCCACTTCGCGAAATATCTCTATCTTTTTAATATATTGTTAGTCTGTATTTGTTAAGATCATCGTTATGTTTTTCTGTCTATGGCCACATATTACGTTGATGGTGAGATCAAATGTTTATTTTGTGTAATCGTTTCAACATCGTGCATGATAAACAAAATTGTTTGATGGAAGTAAAGCATCTTTACGTGATTTCTATGGGAAATTATCAATAATTTAATCCCATATCTAACAAAATGTGACTTGCCTGATTGCGAATTAAATGTTCTATGATTTAGTGCTAGTTAAAAATAGCACGTTACGTAGTGGCTCTTGCATTGCGTATTATTATGGAGCTTGTGAGGATTTTGCATTTCTATATACTGTTTAGTAATTATTTTGGTAGCGATGAAGTGATGCAAATCCTTTTCATCTTAAATAACTTTTATTCAAGATATGATAAAGTAAAATACAGTTGTAAGAACTCAGGGTTCTTTATGATAAAATAATCCACACGCCTTTTACAGCGAGCTGCGTCCTCGAGAATCATCTCCAACCCCCCTTCTCATCCTCATCAAGAGCTTCCTCTCCTTCGGGCTCCTCCCAGATCAAAGTTATTGGCTCAGCTGGGATACGCCTCGGCGCCAGGTTGCCATCGTCCGTCTGGACCTAGTGAAACTATTTCAACCGATTTTTAGTTCTCAGGGTGGTCTGGTGATTAGTCAACTGTAGCCGTAACTAATATGCTAACGTCACATGAAAAAGGCCGCGCTAGACTTGCTGTCTACAGGGAAAAAAGGACCTTAATCCTTTTAAGTGCATACACAATTCACGTTTTCACAATCGCCAGACTTCGATGTAGCAGTGCATTGTCTAGCAGTAATTAGCCAAATTGTTAAATCCTTACAAGCTGAATGTCTCATACTTATATTATTTTTTTTTCAATGTTCTCGTACTTTAATCTTTTACAATATCTCTTGAATTTAAGTGATGTTTAAATTATTTTATGGTATTTTTATATTTTTATATTTTTCTTTCTATTTTTCTATTTTTCTATTTTTTTTCCTTGGTATTCATTTTCAACTCAGTATTTGAAATTAAAGACATCTACTGACAAGATTATAAAATTTAAACTTCTTTTTCAAAATTTCCAAAAAATAGCGATAGATAGGGAAAAAAACTTGAATGTCTCATGATATTTTCCAAACAAAATATTTTCATACAATAATATTATAACATAATATTTATCATATTCGTTTTCATTATATTTTAGGAATCTGTCAGAAACAGGTGATTTATCAATCCCTTCCAAATAAATTCACAAAATAATTCTAAACATTTTTTCATCTTATTTGAATTTATGTAAGCAAATTTTAAAGGCAAAGGGCATACAGATGTGGTTGAACTGTCAATTATGTTAAATAGATTCTATGAAATGCGTTTTCAGGAAGAAATGTATTTTTTTTGCGTTGAGCCATGATGACCCCGATCCCTTTTTCGGATGCATCAGTTTGTATAATGAACTCCTCTGCGTAATTTGGCGCATATAGGACCGGTTTTTCGGTCAGCTTCTTTTTCAAAGTGCGAAAAGCCGCCTCCATTTCAGGGTTCCAATCGATTTTCGCTTTACGTGTTTTCCCTTTTAAAGCGCGCGTCAAAGGCTCTATTATCGTCGCGTAATTTCTGATATATCTAGAATAATATCCTGACATTCCTAAAAAACGGCGAATTTCGGTCTTTGACTTCGGCTCAGGAAATTCTGTTATAGCTTGGATTTTGGATTCTGTTGGGGTGCAGCACCCGTCCCCTACGACATGTCCTAAATATTTAACTGTACGTTGCGCAAATTTACACTTGGATAATTTTACTTTTATTTTAGCCTCTTTGATGCGGTCCAATACTATCCCTATATGTCTCAGATGTTCGTTCCAATCATCGGAAAATATTGCCATATCATCTAAATATGGAAGGCAAAAATCTTCCAAGCCTCTGAGTAATACACTCATAAATTTCGAAAATCTATAGCTTGCCCCTATCAACCCGAAAGGCATCATGAGGGGTAGAAATGAACCCCAACTCGTGACGAAGGCTGCCAATTTCTGAGCCCTCGGCGTCATAGGGATTTGCCAATATCCCTTGGTCAAATCTAAAGTCGTTATATACTTAGCCCTAGCCACACGCTCCACGCGTTCCTCTATATTCGGTAGAGGAAACACCTCAGGTCGAGTTATAGCATTCAATTTGCGGTAATCAATGCAGGGACGCGGATCCCTTGCCGGGGATTCAACCAATATCATGGAAGAATTATATTCGGATTCGCCTTCAATTATCACGCCCAATTGTAACATTCGTTTAACTTCCGCCTTTAATATCTCTGTTTGTCTTGGAGAATTTCGATAAGGGCGAAGCCTTATCGGCGCATCGCTAGTTATTTCTATGTCATGCGTGATTAAATCGGTTCTACCGGGATTATTCGAAAAAACATCCCTTCTCTCCCATAAGACTTCGGCCAACTCAGCCATTTGTTCAGCATTGCACCTTTCTTTCAAAGCGCTATCCGTAACTATATTTTGGAAATCGTACTCTTCCGGGCTATTAGTTAAAAGAGGAATCTCTAAATCATCCTCGATCTCATTAGACTCGAACTCCTCTTCCACCACTAAATTCACTAACTGCTCTCTTTGGAGATACGGTTTGAGTAAATTCACGTGATAAATTTGCGAAGGCGTCCTGCGATGTGGTATGTTTACGACGTAATTCGTTTCCGAAATTTTTTTCTCCACGGTACCTGGGCCCGTCCAATTCACCGAAAATTTATTGGTCTTGTTCAACGCTAATACAAGTACCTTATCGCCTACTTTAAATTTTCTTTCCACTGCATCTCTGTCATACCACTTTTTCCTTTCATCCCTCGTTTTTGTCATAGTTTCTACCGCTAAATCTTGACATCGCTTCATACGGTTTATTAGATCGAATACATATTCTGTGACCAAACTTTCCGCGGGTTCTAATCCCTTCCATTTCTCATATAAAAGCGTCTCTGGCGTTCTTAGATTCCTACCGTGTACAAGTTCTGCTGGGGAAAACCCCGTGCTTTCGTGTGTCACCGTGCGCAAAGCTAGTAAAGCATAGGGGAGGTTTTTCTCCCAAGAATTACCGGCTTCTAAGCATAAAACTTTCAGTAATCTTTTCACGGTTCTATGCCACCTCTCGACTGCTTGACTCTGTGGGTGGTGTACGGAAGAGTGTACAACTTTCACCCCGAATCGCTCCAAAAATTCGCTCGTAAGTTGGCTAACATAACTCCTGCCAAGATCAGATTGTAATTCAACAGGGAAACCCAGTCTGCTAAAAACAATAGTTAAGGCTTCAATGATAGTCACAGAGAGCAAGTCTTTGATGGGTATCGCCTCAGGATATCTGGACGATACACACATAGCCGTCAGCAAATATCGATTCCCATTTTCGGAGAGGGGGAGCGGACCTACCGTATCCGTACACAAGCGAGTAAAAATACTAGTCACAATCGGAACACAAGTTAAAGGAACTTTCTTTTGGTCCCCCGCTTTCCCAACCCGCTGACAAGGATCGCAAGTCTTAACATACGTTTCGATATCTTTAACAGCATTCGGCCAAAAATAATTCCTAAATATTTTGTCCTTAGTTTTCTTTATTCCAAGGTGAGCCCCCACGTTATCATGACACAAAGACAAAATCCCTTTCCTAAAATCCAGCGGAACCACTATTTGTTCTCGTAGGAAACCCCGGTGATCTTTAATCTTCCTGATCAACAAACCATTCTTTATTTCAAAGTGCGATTTTTTCTCGGCCGCCCTTTGTCTAACCCAGGCCAACGTAGCGTCATTCTCTTGAGCTCTACTCAAATCCTGTTTACTAATGCGCGCCAGATTTCCCTCGGGGGGTCCGCTATCCACCGGTGGAAGAAAAACCTCCCTTGTTTCTTCGCCTTGGGCGATTTCTCCACTCTCTGCATCTGATTCTACGGAGTCGTAATCAGCTGTATTCTCCTCCCCGCTGTTCCGGGAATTCTCTTCTTTGTCCACTGTAGGGTGAACGGAACCTCCCTCCGTACATCCCCGCGTATCGGTTTCGGTTTGCTGGTTTATCTTTTCTCGCTGCGCTCTCTGCCTAGTCATTACGGCGTTAATGGAATGCGCGTTTAGTTTTTGCCTATCAATTAACTGTTGCGTTCTATTCCCTAACAAGTAATGATCCATAACAGTTTCTTTGGCTACCGCGGCCGCTTTAGTGCGTATCGTGTCACCAGTACTTAAATTAATTTCCACTTTGACTATAGGTAAACAACGCAGTTCATTATCTAACGCCTGTTTCACCCACACTCGTTCGCCCGTAAATTGGTCCGTAGTTACATCGTGAGCTGAAATCAAATCAATATTGCTGCCGGAATCACGTAATATTTTCATTTCTTTCCCATTTATTACCCCGCGACTGACATAGGGGCTGTAGGCACTTTCCAGATCGTCGAGACCCGACACGTGATACACTGATTCTTTATCTTTCCGTTTTGATTCCGGACAATTAAATTTATAATGACCTGATTTCTTACAAATAAAACAAGTAATTTCTTTTCTCTTATCGAATATCTCATTTCGATTTTTAGAGTTTTCTTTATCCCTCCAATTTATTTTGGTCTCATCCGTTCTAGTTTCGGTTTTAGACTTATTACGCTCAAAAGGTTTAGCGGCGCTATGAATTTTAGGGGATCCTTCCCGCCTAATATTTTTCCTCGCCACCTCGTACGCGTCTAACTTTTTAGCTAACTCAAATGGTGTAATTATCGCGCTCCAAACATCAATAAAATGTTGCTTCGCTTCCGGGTTAATTTTCCGTTTCATTTGATCAGTGATTATCAAATCTCTGAGTTGTTCGAACGTCGTTATTTCTAAACCACTTAACCATTGGTCAAAGAAATTGGAAGCTTCGTACACGAAATCTTTCCATGTTTTGTTCTCGGGCTTTTTAGAATTTACGAATTTTAGCCGAAAGTCTTCTGCTGAAAGTTGAAATCTTTCGAGAAGCATTTTTTTAATGTGGTCGAAATCATCTGAATCAGAGGGAGATTCGCGTAGTATCAATTCCCCTAAATCGGTAGGCAATAGTCCTAACAAATGAGTAACCCACTGATTTTTATCAATTTGAGCTTTGCGTGCTTGTCTTTCAAACAAATTTAAATAAATGGAAATCTCGGAGTTCTCTGAATCAAATTTTGGTAGAACAGACTTTAAAGATATTTTTGGTTCTCTCTCGCTCTGATTAGAGGCCAAACTAATTGTATCCGTCTCCCGTTCTAACCTTAGTTTCGCTAATTCATGCTCCCTTTCCAACGCTTTAGTCTTTTGTTCCCTCTCATAAACTTTCAGTAATTCTCTCTCAGCCCTTTCTTCATTTTCCCTATCTAGCCTATCCTTTTCAATAATTTTTAGCTGGGCTAATGCCAAAGTCTCATCATAATCAGGTGCTTCAATTAGTTTTTTTATGATTTTAGGAATATTATCCGAATCCTCTACATTTGCGCCAAATTCAACAGCTAATACCTTTAAATCACATTTTCTCTTTCCTGACCACGTCATTCTGAACGGTGCGTGATTATGAAAAAAAAAAACAATCTATACTAGGTTCACTCCGTAAATGGATGCCTCTCAATTATTTCCCGTAATGTAAATATTCACAATCATAATACGCGACATGTCAATCACAATACAAAATACACTATGAAAATACAATACAAATACTCAACAATATGCTAAATAGCACTTATCATTACTCAAACAGGAAAATATTTCTAAAGCACTTTACCGAACCCAATGTTAAACAATCAACTGATTCTTAAAAAATATTAATTTTGATTAATATGCAAATAAGAGATCGAAATTTCTTTAGTTAATCGCAAAACTCTAGTATAATATTTAAACTTTTACTACACATAAAGATTTAAATCCTAAATCACAGAATTATATTTATTCAAAATTATTAAAATGCATTTCCTATAAATAATTAGTTATTCAAATTACTGCATGCCAATTTGTACCCTACTTAAACTTTTTAATTTTAAACTTTGCAAATTTAATTTAATTCAATTTTGAATAATCATAGATAACTGCCGATGATTTTTTTTTTGAACGAACACACAACCTACAGTGAAAACCTCTGCAATGAACAATTAAAGAGCACTGACCTGTATTCCTTTTTCGGATGTCCACAGCTTCCACACTTAGGGTAATCCACTGTCCACTTTCCCCGGGCGTCCTTTTCTGGATTATCTCGGGCTCCAAGCTACGTCTGTTGATTCTTTTTCGTCTCAGGTCTCCGGCTGCACGTCCGACCTCTCCTCGGCTCTGGGTCACGTCGCTTGCGTCTGGGCTAATTTCCTTCAAGTCCCCGCTGCACGTCTGGAGTCCTCGGCTCTGAGTTACGTCACTTGCGTCTGGGCTAATTTCCTTCAAGTCCCCGCTGCACGTCTGGAGTCCTCCGCTCTGAGTCACGTCGCTTGCGTCTGGGCTAATTTCCTTCAAGTCCCCGCTGCACGTCTGGAGTCCTCGGCTCTGAGTCACGTCGCTTGCGTCTGGGCTAATTTCCTTCAAGTCCCCGCTGCACGTCTGGAGTCCTCGGCTCTGAGTCACGTCACTTGCGTCTGGGCTCTTTCGTTCCGGTCCCCGCTGTACGTCTGACTCTCCTAACTCTCAGTCACGTCGCCTGCGTCCGGGCTCCACTAGCGATTTTCATCATCGTCCGCTGCGTCTGGGCTTCAGTGGCTATTTTTCATAATCTTCCGCTGCCACCACTGTGAGGATTTTGCATTTCTATATACTGTTTAGTAATTATTTTGGTAGCGATGAAGTGATGCAAATCCTTTTCATCTTAAATAACTTTTATTCAAGATATGATAAAGTAAAATACAGTTGTAAGAACTCAGGGTTCTTTATGATAAAATAATCCACACGCCTTTTACAGCGAGCTGCGTCCTCGAGAATCATCTCCAACCCCCCTTCTCATCCTCATCAAGAGCTTCCTCTCCTTCGGGCTCCTCCCAGATCAAAGTTATTGGCTCAGCTGGGATACGCCTCGGCGCCAGGTTGCCATCGTCCGTCTGGACCTAGTGAAACTATTTCAACCGATTTTTAGTTCTCAGGGTGGTCTGGTGATTAGTCAACTGTAGCCGTAACTAATATGCTAACGTCACATGAAAAAGGCCGCGCTAGACTTGCTGTCTACAGGGAAAAAAGGACCTTAATCCTTTTAAGTGCATACACAATTCACGTTTTCACAATCGCCAGACTTCGATGTAGCAGTGCATTGTCTAGCAGTAATTAGCCAAATTGTTAAATCCTTACAAGCTGAATGTCTCATACTTATATTATTTTTTTTTCAATGTTCTCGTACTTTAATCTTTTACAATATCTCTTGAATTTAAGTGATGTTTAAATTATTTTATGGTATTTTTATATTTTTATATTTTTCTTTCTATTTTTCTATTTTTCTATTTTTTTTCCTTGGTATTCATTTTCAACTCAGTATTTGAAATTAAAGACATCTACTGACAAGATTATAAAATTTAAACTTCTTTTTCAAAATTTCCAAAAAATAGCGATAGATAGGGAAAAAAACTTGAATGTCTCATGATATTTTCCAAACAAAATATTTTCATACAATAATATTATAACATAATATTTATCATATTCGTTTTCATTATATTTTAGGAATCTGTCAGAAACAGGTGATTTATCAATCCCTTCCAAATAAATTCACAAAATAATTCTAAACATTTTTTCATCTTATTTGAATTTATGTAAGCAAATTTTAAAGGCAAAGGGCATACAGATGTGGTTGAACTGTCAATTATGTTAAATAGATTCTATGAAATGCGTTTTCAGGAAGAAATGTATTTTTTATAGTATTTTAATAAATTGTTTAGAGAAAGCTGGGTTTTGAATTACGGGACATTGCATATTTTCTAAGAGCTATAATCGAAGTATTAAATAGTATATGCATTCACTTACAACAGTAAAGTATCCAATTTTTTTTTCACATTGTATGTTAAGAAAAAATAATTTTTAACGACTAATAAAACTGAATTCAAGGGATGATGTTTTATGCTGCAAAACAAGTCGGAAATTTTAAATTAAAAACATTCGTACTAAAAAGAAGTTTTAAACTATTCAGATATTGGTGTAATAGTACATTACTTCGGATGCAGTGGTAATATCCGAAATAGTTTGTGTGTCCCTGAAAATACTACTTCTTTTTGCAAATAAAGGAAATAAATTGTAGTAAATTTAGCAACTGAGATCTATTTTATTAAATGTGAAATGGTTATAAAATAGTTTAATATAATGAAAACGCTCCCAAAACAATGGTTCTTTCTATACCATTATGAAATGAATTATTTATGTGCTGCCCTGTAGATCAATAACTAACATTCTTTGATCAATAGACTGCACATAATATATATTTTTGAATATATTTCATACACACATTTTAATTTTATTATATTCGAAAGAGTGTAACATCATTAAAAATGAGCTTGAAACGATTTTTTCCCATTGCCCGCAATACTTTTGATTGTCCCTGTATTTGAAATATGCGATTTTCATAAAATTTGTAACAACATGACAAATTAGGCAAAAATAACATACATTAAATTAAAAATAATTCGGTTGGGTTGTAGAATGATGGACAGACGGACTAACTAAACGGCGACTATAGGTGCTATGTATTTACATAATTACAAACGCACATAATTAAAGACAGAGTATCTTAATTTATGAAAATGTACTGTAATCCCGAATTTACAATAACATTCCCCAAGTCACACAAGGTACGTTCCTTTATCTTTAGAGACCTCACTCTAATCTCACCTCAGTTCTTTGAAATTTAAGGCGCAACACTAGTCACAGAAAGAGACCCGTATGATAATGTAAAGTCGATGGAAATGTTCTTTTTAAATATCTCGCTTAAATTTTATTATTTTTACATGATTGTTTTGCATAGGACAGCTGAAGACGATCCATAACCGTCCAGGTTTTTACTTTTTCCATTTCGGTTCCAGATTTCTTTTAAAAACTGGTTTAAACCGGTACTGAAATAGAAACTATCATAATATATAATATATGAAAGTAAAGTGGAAAAGGTAAAAACCAGGCCGCTTGTAGATCGTTCTTAGCTATCCTATGCAAAAACAATCATGTAAAAATATTAAAATTTGAGCGAGATATTTAAAAGGATCGCTTTCGTAGACTTTATAATATCATCCCGGTCTTTTTCTGTGACTAATGTTGCGCCTTAAGACCCCACACTAGGCACAGAAAAAGACCCGAATGATAATGTAAAGTCTATGGGAGTGTTCTTTATCTCGCTCAAATTGTAATATTTTTACATTATTTTTTTTGCATAGGATAGCTCAGGACGCTCCACAACCGGCCTAGTTTTTACTTTTTCAATTTTTTTTCACATAAAAAAAAATACTTTTAATTTCAAAACCGGTTTAACCCGGTTCTGAAATTGAAACTAACATAATATAAAAAATATATAACCAAAATCGAAAAAGTAAAAACTAGACCGGTTGTAGATCGTCCTCAGTTATCCTATGCCCAAAAATCACATAAAATTATTAAAATTTGAGCGATATATTTGAAAAGAACGCCCCCAAAGACTTTACAATACCATCCGGGGGTGTTTTTCTGTGCCTAGTGTGGAGCCTTAAAGAAGATTTTATTAAAAATCAAATAAAATATAGCTGCCCGTAGATTTTGAAAGCTTTTTCAAGTAGCTTTTACAGATTATTAATCAGTTTTCTCTGCCAAGAAAAAGGATTTTCGGATTCTATGAGGTCTCGAATAAAGATTTTCATGTTCAACAAACATGTTTAACCCCTTACCGACTGATGGTACTTAAAAAATAATACTAAATTTCGAATACTTAAGCTTTCTTATGAAATTTCGTGGAAAAAAGTTAAATAGCTATCATATTTACTTTCTTCTATCTTCAATAGAAGAAAGTATTGTGATCGAAATTTTTTTCGACTTCCGGTTTTCGACGGATTTACACGTTTTGAAGGTCAGAGATTCCAAAAAACATGTTTTTACAAAATGTCTGTCTGTCCGTGTGTCTGTATGTGTGTGTGTCTGTGAGTGTGTCTGTGTGTGTGTCTGTGTGTCTGTATGTCGCCATTCTACCATCAAAAAGTGTATGAAGTTATGCATCGAATTGAACCAAATTTTTTGTGTATGTGTATGACTATGGCTAGTTGATCCTCCCTGAATTTGAAAAAAATCCGCCGGAAGGGGGCGCTGCAATCGCGATTTTTGTGCCATTTTCAATATTGTACCGACCAAAAGTATATGAAGTTATGCATCGAATTGAACCAAATTTTTTGTGTATGTGTATGACTATGGCTAGTTGGTCTTCCCTGAATTTGAAAAAAATCCGGCGGAAGGGGGCGCTGCAATCGCGATTTATGTGCCATTTTCAATATTGTACCGATCAAAAGTATATGAAGTTATGTATCGAATTGAACCAAATTTTTTGTGTATGTGTATGACTATGGCTAGTTGGTCCTCCCTGAATTTCAAAAAAATCTGTCAGAAGGGGGCGCTGCAATCGCGATTTTTGCGCCATTTTCAATATTGTACCGACCAAAAGTACATGAAGTTATGCATCGAATTGAACGAAATGTTTTGTGTAAGTGTATGGCTATGGCTAGTTGGATCGCCCTGAATCTGAAAAAAATCCGCCGAAAGGGGGCGCTGCAATACCGAATTTTATGCCATTTTCAATATTGCACCACATAAATGTGTATGAAGTTAGTTTTAGAACTGAACTAAACATTTTGTTTATGATTATTTTTTGGTAAGGCAAGTAGATCCTCCCTGAATTCGAAAAAAAAAAATCTGCTTACCATTCTATTGTCCATCGGCTCGTGCAGAAATGGAAATTCGTTTTTAGTCCGATTAATTGATTGAAGCAGAAATTTAAGATAAAAATCAAAGTTGGTAAGGTATTGAATTAAAATTATTAAAGCATTAAAATGAGTAACTATTTGTTAAAAATATTAAAATGTATGTATGAGATAGAAGAAAGTTTTGGGATTGGCACATCCAATTAGTTTTTCTTTTTTTTTTTTTAGAATAATGCATGCATATTAATACCAAGTAATAGTATTTTGTAAGCAATAATAATTAATAGTTTGAAAGATGGATTCAATAATAATTTATAATCGACATTTTGAATATAGTAACTCGAAAAATATTCTCATTTTGAGAAAACACCCTTTAAAGTAGTTTTTTGTGTTACTCAAGTACGGTTTACAATTTCGAAACACAACTAAAACTCAGTAAGAATCGTTGCAATCACACGCGATTTTTCGACGCACGATGCAATTAGAATTGTAAAATATTAATATATCAAATACAAAAAAAAAAAAAAAAAAAAAAAAGTTTTTGTCGAATTTTGAACAATTGAAGGTCGACGGTCACATTCAATTCCATTTTCATCATTGTTAAGCAGATTGTAATAAATGTATTTTTTAAAAGCATAAACCAAAATTTATTCGCCGGCATTAGCTGTAATTTTGGATTAAAATATAATCAAAGGCTATTTTTAAAAAATGCTAGATGGCACCCGTCAAGATTTGACGATAAACATGTTAAAAGATTAATTAAAATAATGATAGATTTTCTTAATTAGTTACCTGTAAATAATGTTTTGAAAGCTTGATTTATTTCTATGCTATCATTGTGATTCTAACAGATTAACAGCGTTTCATGGTTCTGTCAGTCTAACCTACACAAGTAATCGACTGAAAGAATTTTAAGCAGAATTTCAATAGATGTTGCTTTTTAGCAGAAGGATAACTAAAATTAATTCAACGGATACAATTTTTATTTGTGTGTGTTGTATTCGTTGTTGTTTATATATATACATATTTTTTTTTAAGAATGCAATTTGTAAGGATTTTCAAAAATTTTATTCTTGCAAGTATCTTTCTCAAGCCCTGAACTGGAAATTGACTGTTTATATCTAATAATTACTATTTTTTAATTACTTGAAATATTTTAAAAATAAAATTTTTATTTAAAAAAACATTGTTGAGTATTAAAATATATTAATTATAAATGATCAAAATAATAACGATAACAAAAGAATAAAAATCATATAACTTTCATTCGTAGTAAAATGCATCATTATTCAAATAAATTATTTTGCCGAGCGTTGGGACCGATCCCGACTCCTATATGTGATATATATATGAAATATATATGGTATTTTAATATATATGATAGATTATGATTATCTTTGTTTAAAGAATAAGATTAAAACTAAGTATATTTTTGAAAACCATATGATTTCAGAGATCGATTCTGTAGAAGTGTTAAAATGTGAATCCAAGATAAGTGAATCCAATATTACATCTCATTGCATTAAGTAATTTTTGAGTAATTTTTAAAACCTATATGCATTATATCTTATTTTGAAATGATAAAAATCGAATTTAACATTAAAAATTCTAAACTTAAAAATTTTATTTATTTCTAATTAGCATGACTAAATGCCTAATACAATAATTTTATATATTAAAGTAAAACATACCTAGGTAAACTATTCTTCCGACAAACTTTGTTTTTTTTTTCTTTCTCATTGAAATGTTTTAAATTTTGTATAATTTTGGAGAAAAACCAACTCTGCATATTTATTTTATATAAACTTTAAGAATACATAGTTATTTGCTACAAGATCTATTTCATTTTCGTTAGATATGTTAGGATTTAAAAAGCAGAGGGCGTCATATTTTATTTCTTTCTTTGTGTTTTGGAGAGGAAAGGACTGACGATAACTTAATACCATATACATATATATATATATATTTCGCAACGATTGGTTAATTTATAATTAAATCTAGAAAAGCTATCCACACATGGGAAACAAAAATAATACAAACGAACTGTTTAACACCTTTCGTTAAAAGTTGGTTAAAGGATCTCAGGACTCTTACCTTTAAACCTATCGAAATATTATTTTTTTTAGGAGGAAACTCATTTTTGACATTTTAATGTAATTTTTTCATTATGTTATGAATATTGGTATTATATCTGCTTAATGCGCAACACTAGTCACAGAAAGAGACCCGTATGATAATGTAAAGTCGATGGGAATGTTCTTTTCAAATATCTCCCTCAAATTTTAATATTTTAACATTATTTTTTTGCAAAAGATAGCTGAGAACAATACACAATCGTCCTAGTTTTACTTCTTTGATTTTGCTTATATATTTTTTATATTACGATAGCGTCAATTTCAGAACAGGTTTGAACCGGTTTCGAAAGTTAAAGTATTTTTTTAATCTGAAACCAAAACTAAAAAAGTAAAATCTAGGCCGGTTGTGGATTGTCCTCAGCTATCTTTTACAAAAAAAAATCCCGTAAAAATATTAAAATTTGAGCCAGATATTTGAAAATAACGCTCTCATAGACTTTACATTATCATCCGGGTCTTTTTATGTGCTTAGTGTGGGGCCTTAATAGCTGAGGCGGCATTTGGAAATCTTCGAAGTCATTTTCCTTCAAATGATGTTTTGGAGGAAACCGCGCACGATACCTCACAAACTTCTAAATACTTTTTCATGAAATTTTCAAAATATATGTTTTCCGTTACTCTGTATGACTTTAACCTGAAATTTTTTTTGTTCAGAGAAAAAAAATCTTTTCATGGGACTAAACGGCTGATTTTTTTTTAACTTTGCTTCAAAATATAAAAATGATTCATGCACAAGTTTATTTAGATTCAGGCTAATTATTATAATCGAAAGTATAAGTAGGTTAAACTATCCACTACTATTTTCATTCTAGTTGCAAAATTTATTTTGGATTTCTGCATATAATATGTTATGATAATATTCTGCTCATCAAATGCCTGATAGATTGGAGTCCCCCCCCTTCCACTCAATAAATGCTAATTATGCACCTTGCCATTTTTAAAACATAAAATGAAAGAACATATTTATATATTTCATCACAATTAAAATTGTTTCTTAAAATCAAAAAAGTTAAAATGTTAAGAAAGACCTTTTTTTTCATTATGTCCAACATTAAAAGTCTTGTTATCCTTTAAATAAAAAAGGTATTAGCTGATTATTATTTTTATTGAAAAATTAACCACAACATATACTTTATATAAATTCTATTCTATTAGATTTTCGGAAAATCTAAAAAAGACATTATTAATCAATTTTCACAGGGAAAAAAGACAAAATGCATTTTGCATAAAACTTTTATTTCCAATTTAAAGGGTTTGAGATATGTTTAAATTGTAATTTATGTTAAACATATTCTAGAACATCTGCTTTGGAGATATGCATTAATAATGAATTTTCTTATATTGTAATGATTTGAAATGTTACCAGAAAACTGAATATAAAATTTTTACGCAAGAAATATTCATAAACGCTATTCCCTTGACATAACTGATTTTTTTTTTTTTTTTTTTTGAAAATACTGATGTTGACTATTTTCCTTCTAGTTGTTATTTTTTCTGTAATTTTGCTTAAAATATCTGTTATTCTTTCTAAACTGTTTATTCTAAATTTTTGCTCGTTCAGTGCCTGACCATTTGGAGCCACTTATGAATGTTTATTCTGTATCTTACAGTTTTTTAAATACATAAAATGAAAGAAGACTCTTATATCTTTTATACAAAATAAAAGTGTTCTTTAAAATCAAATAAATACAGTAGACTCTCGTTTTAACAAACTTCACGGGACCTCGGCAAATAGGACAGTAAATCAAATGGTCATTAAATCAAATGTTCTGAACCTACTGTATTTTATACTGCAGAATACAGTTTTTTTAACAGCCTCTCCAGGAGGACAAAAAGCTTGAAGTTGTGAGTGGTAAATTTCTAAAATAGACTTAATCTGCAACTTAGAAAAGCATTCTTTTAAATAACTGACGGGCAGTAAGATATTATGTTTCGTTTTTCTGCATAATGATTTTTTTTCCCGACTATCTCTTCCCGACTATCAAATTTTAACGAATTTTCGATTTCTCTATATACGTTGGGTGTTTCTTATAGATTTCAAGCTGCTGAAAAAGAATATGTTTGTAAAATTTTTCTATCACCCTCCAATTTTGAGAAATTTCATTAATACGTTTTGGAGTATGTAGGCATCGTATAGGCATTATAATTATATTATATTATTCTCTTTCATGTATTTGATTCACACAAACATTCCTTTTTCTTATTACAACGATAGAAGATACAGCAAGAGAGTAGAAACAAATGTCCCCCTAATAAATTTTATTTTAGCGACCCTCAACAGACAGCTCTAGCCACCCCCACAGTATTTAACCTTAACGCAAATCCCTGACAGTGTAAACTTATCTTTCGGGGCAAATATACTACTGTTTCTTTGTTCTGTAAGACTTTTTATTTAAATTTTTATTATAATTATCATATCTTCATCTACAATATGTAAAACATGTCTAGAGGATGCGTTAATGAACCCGATTCTTTTTGCTGTGTGTGCGGGGAGCTAAGTTTGAAAAAACATCGATGCGCCTATCATATGTACGTTGGATATAAAGTAGTTGAACGAGATAAGAAATAAGCACCTCGTTCTTGTTATACACAACGTGCTACAAACTTCCGGACGTGGATGAAAGGTACAAAAAAGTGTATGTCCTTTGCTATACCCATGATATGACACATGCCGAAGGATCAAATAACTGACTGCTACTAATGTATTACAAAAATTAAAGGATTCTTTGCAAGAAGTAAACATAAAAATTAGTACACGAAATTAGATTCAGCAATGTGACCAGCATTACATAATGATGATTTAAAAATACCGAAACCTCCAGAGAATTTTACATATGATGATGCAGCGGTAGAAATGGAAATCGATGAAACTGAAACTTCCTCTACATCTGATACAAACTATTCTCCTGGCATAAATGAAGAACCACACCTAATAACTCAAAAAGAATTAAATGATTTTGTGAGAGACTTTAATTTATCAAAGAAAAACTCAGAATTACTTGATCAACATTGCAAGGTTGGAATCTCCTGAAAACAATACAAAGATATCTATTTATCTAGATTGATATAAGAAATATTCAACATTTTTTAAAAGAAAAGATGATTTACGCTACTGTAATGATATAAGTGCCTTAATGTCTGCTTTAAATTGCCAATAAAACTCGGAACAATGACCTATAATAGAGCACCCACAGCTAAGACATTTACAGCTACATAAAGTATGAAATTTCTTATTAATATCATTTCTTTTTACAAAAAAATCTATATTTTTCTGAAACTTTATAAACACTGCATACTTTCAGTGTTTTAAATATTAATTTTAAGCTTTATAAATGTTTATTTAAAATTTTGTCATTACTAAAATACCAAATGATAAATTTCATAAGGTGCATGTGTTGAATAAATACTACAAAATTGAGATTTTCAGGATTTTGAATTTTTTAAAAATCTGTGGGTGATGGAAACTTTTTAATGGCATATTCTTTTACAGCACCACCTAATATGTAAAAGTCACCACATACTTAGTTAAAAACAGAAACGTTGTTTATCAGTGTTATTAAAGGTTAAGCATTGTTAAAGAAAAAAGTACAAACTTGAAAAATGTCATTTTTAATAATTTTACATTAGTTTTGTTTCGAGCAAAATTGTAAAAATATTTACTTTTGAAAATATGATTTTTTTTTAAGTTATATTATATTTTCAATAAATTGGCTAACCAATGGTAAATAACTAACCATCACAAAAAAATCAAAATTGTAACTCAAAAGATAGATTATTTACACATTTCCTAGAATTGTTAAAATAACATTGTCTTTTGAATTGCGCGCATTTCAATTTGTGTCTAATCCCTTAAAACCTGATGAATAATTCAAATGGCTAGAACTCTGCGAATTTTGAAGATACAAAGATGCAACCTTTTGTGTCTTATTAAGGACTGGATAAAGAAAGTTTTCTTAATTGGATATTTTATCCTATAGGGGCCGCATGAAAAGTTAATTTTCGTACTTTTTCAAATAGACCCCCCATAGAGTTGCAATTTATTTTATGAAAAAATGCACCTATTTTTGTGAATTTTTGCAATTGAAAGTATCGGTCAAGGGGCAATTTTTAAGGTGATAGCCTATTGTTTCGACATTTATGACTCACCATGTATATAAAACACCAATTTCCTCTTCGAAAGAATTATTTAGAATGTCCAATCAGGATTGAGAAGACTGCTTGTTAAATCAAATTTTGAAAATGTTTTCTACCTTTAAAATTACCTCATCAACAACATAATCTTCAAATGTGAGGTTTCCGGCCATAGAAGATATTTTCTTAAAGCTTACATATTAGATGATTGGAATCTTCAGTTACGATGTTCTCTTTTCAACCCCTACTCAGCAGATTCATGTTCTTTAGTTCTTTAAATATCCGGCGCGATGTAACTAAAACTGTGTCTTCAGAACCCGCTTGCCGAACATTATTTGCTCTTTGGATAGCCACTGAAGAATTTGTTTTGTGATTTTTTTACTGCTAAATTGATTAGAACATTGACTAGTTTCTTCGGTACCATTTTTTAAACACTGAAAAACGTACGACACTGAAAATCGCATGTAGCGTTTTGTTGGAATGATTTTTTTTTTCTGCTTCTAGATTTTTAATATCTGGAGGGTGTGAAAAAATCACTAAATCAATATTTGGATTGTTTCGAATCGTTAAAATAAGTGAAAAAAAATTGTAAGAATTGAATAATTGTCGGGATTTCATCTAATAATCGTAAAATCGCGAGTCTATCTCAAATGTTAAAAATGATTCTTTTATTTTTGATTTTTTCTAGTCTTAAGAGTCCTGAGACCCTTTAAATATATATATATATATATATATATATATATATATATATATATATATATATATATATATATATATATATATATATATATATATTAGCATACTATTATTGTTATTGAAAAATTAACCACAACAATTTGTTCTGTTCTATTAGATTTTGAGAAAATGTCAAAAAAGTCACTATTATTCAATTTTCATATAAACGAAAAACATAATGCAATTTGAATTACTTTTTTATTTGTGAATTCCAATTTAAAGGATATCAGAAACTGTAATTTATGTTAAACATATTCTAGAACATCTGTTTTGGAGATGTGCATGAATAACGAATTTTCTTTTATTACAATGATTTGATATATTACCAGAAAACTGAATATAGAATTTTTATGCAGGAAATATTCATAAGCACATTTCCTTTGATATTACTATTTTTGGAATTACTGAATTTGACGAGATATACTACCATATATTTCAGCGTACCAATTGAAAATTTTTCGGCAATTTTTTCGCTTGAAAGTAGGGGGTCGGCTTGTACACAATACTAAGAAAATTTCCAAATTTTATATTCTAAAATTAAAAAGATGGTAAATGGTAAGTATAACAAAAATAAAAAAAATAATAACTAACTTCTAAAAATACCTTATTACCCATTTTTTTATAATGAAACAAAAAAGAAACAAATCATGCTTCACACATCATAGATTATGACGTGCGGCTCAACACAGCCACAAAACTGTTACAAAATTTCATCGCATAAAAAATTTAAATATTACGTCTCATTTTACCACATGAAAATGTGTAACACATTTCAAAACCGAATTTCATGTGTCTCCATTTACAATCAGAAAATTATTCGAATTTTTAAGCAATTCTGATGATATAGTAATTTATGTCGATTAATTAATGCATTCCAAAATTTAGTTTGCACAAGCGATACACATATTTCAGTTTGAAATTCCCCTTCAGCAATTTCCTCTAATAAGAATAATGGTATATGAATACTTTTGTGCAGCCCTGTATATGACTACAGAATTTAAATATAAAGAGAAATATGCAAAAAACTAATTAAATGTAAAAGCGCATACCGAATTTTAAAACGCACTCTCCAGCAATTATTATACAAAGTTAGTATTTTAACCGATTTCCTTTGTGTGTCCTCGTAAATGTATTAAAGATTCTATAAGTGATCTGTTTTAACGTGAACGTACTGAAATTTAGCGATTTACATCAGTTTCAATACAGTTGGTATAGCGAATGTCATTAAAATACCCTCCAAATGATTTTTCCACATAGCATAATGCAATCGATTTCTTTTGTGTGTCCATGTAAATCAACCATTAGTCGTACATACTTCATGTAGAATACCAACTGTACTTTGATGGTCCAAAGCATACTTTATCAATTCTATGAAAATCCGAGTAAAATTAATTCGTTTTTCTGCATAATGAATTTTTTATCCTCTATTTCTTGTCTTTAAATTATTAAATGTTAAAAATTTTTAAAAGAAAAAATAACTTGAAGTACGTCATTTTTGATTTTTTTTACATTAGTTTTGTTTCGGCAAATTTGAAAAAAAATGTTTACTTTTGAAAATATGATTTTTTTTTAAAGTTGTATTATTTTTTCAATAAACATTTTTAATAGTTTTAAAATTAATATAAAAAAAAACCTTGGAACAAAACTAAAAACAGATTTTCATCTTTAATTAAATGGAAAGAAATTGAAATCCGATAAATAATGTTACGAGTTATAAAGATTTTTGATTTCTCCATTTAAACCAGTACTAACCACATGAAACTTTTATAAATTGTATGAGAAATTTTAGAATGTTATTTTCTTAGCAAATTATAAGGCTAACCATCACAAAAAAAGAAAAAAAATCAAAATTCTAACTGAAGAAATAGTTTTTTTAAGCGTTTTCTAGAACTGTTAAAATAATATTGTTTTTTGAATTGCGCGCATTTTAATTTGTGTCTAATCCCTTAAAACCTGATGAATTTTTTAAACGGCTATAATTTTGCGAATTTTGAGGATATGAAGATGCAACTTTTTGTATCTTATTCAGGACTGAATAAGGAAAGTTTTACTAATTGGAATTTTTTGTTGTACGGGGGTTGTATAAAAATTTAATTTTCGTACTTTTCAACTAGACCCCCCATGGAGTTGCAATTTATCTTATCGAAAATTTCACATTTTTTTATGAATTTTTGCAATTGGAAGTATGGGTCTAAGGGCAGTATTTAAGGAGATAGCCTATTGTTTCGATATTTATGACTCACGCTGTATATAGAACGGCGTAAAAATTCCTTTTTAACATGTAAATTTTGAACAAAAATTATTTTTGAGGTGTTTAAGTAAGATTTTGTAATGTTTAACTAGCTATTGTATTTCCTAATTATTTAAACAGTTTCAAAAAAGATAACTGGCATTTATTTGAAAGAAGAATAAAAATCCCATTAGGAAAACTTATTTTTATTTTAGAAGAAGAAATCTATATTTTTTTGATTTTTTGATTTCAAAACATTTACACTCTCATAAAAATGTTCACGCTTTAGCTAGAAATGAAAAATTGTATCAGAAACATTTTCCTCCATTAGAAGTCCTCTCCCTATCAGGTTAAAAAAAACCTCATCATTTCACTGCGTGATGTTTATGATGCTGCGTGAATTTTATGAAAAAAATCGTTACATGGAGATAGATATTTCACTATATAGAGACTGTTTTTAATGTAAACATTGAAAAGGGGGCTGTTCCTTCTAAAAATTCATTATATAGACAAATTCGTTTTATGGATTTTCGTTATAGAGATACTCGACTGTATTTCTTTCCTCCTACTGAACAAGCAAAAGCTATTCCCTCACTCATCACTTCTCGACTTTGACCTTGCGAGGTGCAAGACAAATCAGAAGTGTCCTCAAGATATGTATAATTTGATAGGGAAATTTTTATCTCATGCATCTCACATTTCTTTGCCGTCAAGTTATTAATACTTATAACTGGTGTAAATTAGATCTTTACATTCAGTAACAAATAGACACGTTTAATGCTTTAATTCGATCTGTTTATTGTTGAAGTTTGAGAATTTATAAGTACCGTAAAAGGGCATCATAAACTCCCTTTGGTTAAAATGTGAAATGAACTGAGTCGAGAATTTTTTTTTCTTGAAAAAGTGTGTGAAAAAGAAGGGCGACCAGTGTGTTCGCTGCTTATCGTGTATGATGAAACTAAAAGATACAGTCCTAACATTTATTATTTAAACTGTGTTTAGTGTGCTTTAATGAGTAAATTTTTTATGCATATTTTTTGTGGTCGAGCGAGCGCGAAGTAGTGAGTAACCTATGGATAAGAAAAACTTACAATTTTATTTTCAATATCGTATCATAAGAATGCAGCTTCGAACATTTGCATCATAGAGAAAATAATTTCAAAGGAATATGTGATGGTATTCTATGTACTGCTACTGCCCTTGGATAAGATCAAAAGGGTAAGTTCTTACATCTTTATTATTTAAATATAATTTGTACTTCTTTGAAAATATTATTTTAATATGGAAGTTGTATTTATGATGTGTTCTCAAGATACCTATAATTTGATAGGGGAAATTTTATCCCATGCATCTCACATTTCTTTGCCGTCAAGTTATTAATATTTATAATTGGTGTAAATTAGATCTTTACATTCAATAACAAATAGACACGTGTAAGGCTTTAATTCGATCCAATAGATAAATATGTATAATAATAATAATAATAATAATAATAATAATAATAATAAATAAGTTTTCAATGTTTTATCTCTTCCATTTTTCACAAAATAGTATGCAGTTTAAATTATTATAAGCAGTTCAATAGAATTTAAAGAATTTTAATGTGGAAGAGCTACTGACCCGATTTTAGGAATTTATTAAAGCAAACAAATAAAGCATGCTAAAAATTAAAATTAAATAAAATAAAAACGCAAATAGATAAAATAAATGTTATGTTTTAAATCTACAAGAATTTTTTAAATAATTTCAATAATAACTCTAATTTAAGTGTTGAAATTTAATTTATTTATGAAAATTGGATTCTTCCTAAACTTTACTTTTCCAGTTTTCTTTAATTCGGGTCATTCTTAATCCCAAGTAAAACTGCTAAGATTTCTTTTAAAAAACACTTTTAAAATACTTGCATGGTAGATATGAAATTTCCTTCACATTTTACAGTGAAAATTTTAAATAATATCAATTATGCATAAACAAGTTCATTTAAAATATTTAAATATTACATAAGTTTTAAAATACTTTCTCTTCTACTACTAGTAAATATTTATGCCTAAAGAAGAGAAATTTAAATTGCGAAGAATTTTCATAAACTTCTTTAAGTAGTACTAATAGGTAAACCTTCTGTAAGCTTTGATTAATTTAGAATGCATATTAATTATTAGAAAATAAAGAATCAGAACTTTTTTTAGGATACTTTGTTAATTAGCCATGCCAAACGAATATATAATATGTGTGATGTTCCCTTTATATTAAAATATATGTTATGTTTCATAAATTACTAAGCTTAAAGCATTGAAATAAACTATTCTTATATTCATTAATGAAGCAGAAATTTATACATAAATAAAAAACAAGATAAAAAACTAAATAAAAATAAAATTTCATGCAAAAGGTTTACATTTAAAATAAATTATACACTCATATAAATTCAATAATGGAAAGTAAAATCATTTCAAGTATACAGGCAACACAAAATTCACATTTTTTTCTCGGTCATTTCTAACATTTCCTATGTTTTTAGAAATACGTGAAAAGATAATATTACATTACCTGTAAATGTTAATACGAGCACGTCCAACTAGATCTATACGGCCCATTTATTCGATATTAATGTATGAAATTTCCCTCCAGAGGACTCTGATACCTTGCTCTAGTTATTTTGATCAATCTTGCAAACCCTGAACCAAAACAATGCCCATGTGCCCAGAACAAAAATCAGCTCATACAATGCTAATTTGGGCAGGGTCTGTGCCACGTGGTCCAATAAAATGGTTCAAGGTTTGAAGCTCAATCCAGCTTCACTTTTTCAGCGGTTTTCAGCAAAATGCGCAGGCCATTATATTTAGTTGGTAATGGTACGGGTACCTCTAAGAAAAATTTTAATGTATGAAGAATTATACGGGTCGCTCAAATGAAAGTGACACTGCTGAGATAATTCCGCCTTTTGAAGTATGACTGCGTATGCTTTTATAGGGGTTGAAAAAAGCTGAGGATACATGCGATACCGTCATATCCCGCCAAATGCATGTTTGATAGTGTGGGAGCACGTTAAAAAGCATCGTTCGAATGATGGATGTGGGTCGAAACGGCGTCAACGCGCGATCATGCAGTTTTTAACAAAAATGTGAGAGCTATGAAATCTATCGTATAATGCAAAATGTGTATGTCACCAGATTTTCAATTCACTAGAGAGAGCTATGAAGGGACTGCAATTTGCCGACGATAATGAGGTCAAAGCTCCTGTTTAAAATTGGTTGGCAAATCATCATCACTTCAGAGCTTTCTTGAGTGGAGATAGGAGAAATGTAGATCTTGAGAAAAGCAGGTGCTTCCGAAATTCTCAAAATATGGCGTCACCAACGCATTTTTTCACTTTTAATGCCCAAATCAGTTCGAACTTTTTTTACACAATTCAGTTCCCACTTTTTATGCAAATTTACTTTGAATTTTTTACCTACATTTCAGCTCGCAGTTTTTAGGCATATTCAAAATTGCAAAATGCATTTAGATTTTGTTAAATTTTTTTGTATTTTTTTTTGTAGATTTTTTCTAACTGGGTATACATTATTAAAACATTATTTAAATCTAAAAATAAGCAGATAAACTGAAATAAAATATAAATAGGAATTTCAAAGTATTAATTATAACAAATACATAATATAGGAATTAATTCTTTAAGTAACAAATGGAATTTTATTTGCACGAATATTTAAATTACAATCTTGAAAATAAATATAGAACTTCAAATGCAATTTCTAACGTTTTTCAGAAAATTGATTAAGATCACACATCAATATTAAATCAATACTGCTTTAATTAATTTGTCCTCATTTAAATTAAATTCTGGATTACACACACATATATATATATATATAGTTCAAATATTATTTTTTTATTTAAAAATAATAATTTTAGTTAATTTATTTTCAGTACGACTTTGACAGTAAATTAATATGTTTAATTTTAATGCTATTTCATAATTCTTTAAAAAATTAACTCGCTGTTAAAATATTTTTCTACAATCTGTTTTCTTTTAACATTTGCGAAAGTCGAAAAACGTACAAGATTGAAATTTTATTGAACATTTGTCAAAAAATAGGGCAAACACTGGATGGTAAAATAGTGTTTAATATTTTGTGCTCTATTTGAAACATGAATTTCCATAGCTTGTACCATAATCTGGTTAAATAACGAAAAATAACCTAATAAAATGTTGATTGTTCGAAAATTTGTAAAATAATTCACCTTCACCTGCAAAATTGTTGAACTTAGATTTGGTTAAATATTAAACTTTGTCCCGGCAAAATGGTCAAAAGTTAGATGGTAAAATATATATTCGTACACTGATAAAAATATTTATGTAACCATAACTACGCAAAATGTTGAATTGAGAATAAATCACGAACTGTTTACTGCTTTCATTTTCATAGAAGAGATAGTCAGTAATTTTTAATTCTTATTTATTACGCATTTTGCATGTAATAGTAAATGTAAATGTCTTTATTATGTACATCGTATTATACATTTCCAAACTATAGAAAATTCCTCATATCTGTATAATTAAATGTAGACAAATTATTTAATATTGATTTGAAAGCCGATACGAAATTTGATTCGCATATTGTTATAAATTAAGCATGGATAGAATAAAAATTTGATAATTTGTACATGAATTTAAAAATTGTTTAGAGATGAATACGCTAATTCAAATGTAACATATTTTTTCATTTTCTTGCCGTTTGTATATGAAAATGTATATATTAAAAATAAAAATACATGTATAAAATATGATACTAAGAAAATGATGTATTAACTATAAAAAATGCATGCCAAAACAGTTTTTTTTTATCTATCGCCATTATATCTGTATTTCTTTAAACTAAAAAAAAAAGTGTCATAAAAAAAAAAAAAAATCTTTGAATTTTTGTTTTTATATATACTTTTTACACGATTTAACCTCGAAGAATAAAACAATCTTTATGAAGACAATTCTTTTGCTATAAATGCAATATCCTTTTTCAATGAATTGTTGCAACGTAATAAAATTTAACTTTGAGCAATAAAAAATATAGAAAACATGAATCAATATTTTTATAAAGTTTCAATTACTTTTAATTTTTACTATAACTATGGAAAAAATAAATTTACATTAACTTTAATTATTATTATTTTTAAAATGCACTGTTAATTTTTAATTGTATGAATATACACACACATATTTATAGGAAGTATGGTTAACCTGCATGTAAAAAAATACAATCTAATAAATCCTTAAACTCAATCTAGCTGTGTGCTAGTAGAATAAAGGAAAAGAAACTTTATCTAGCTCACTGAGGTTGAAATAATTCCGTAATCTGAATTATGCTGCTCGTTCTTGAGTTAAGCAGGCTCTCTCAGTTAAACAAGTATAGAAATTAATGAAGCCTGTAACAAAAGTCAGATGTCGTCCTTAATACATTATCAGACAGAATTGTTGAGCGTAATAATTCGAAAAGAAAACAGAAAAGCAGTAAATCTGAAATTTTACTGGTTGCACTTTAAAGAGATTTTAAAGACAATGAACTGATTTGGGCTAAGATTTTAAGCATCAGGGAACAATTTTTTAATAATAATTGTTTATGAACCGTATATGGTTGGTATGTTTATTGAAGTGATTATATTAAAATAAAAAATAGGTTAAAATGCGTTTAATCGGTACGTTCAAATTATACTTTTCATTAGAAGTATTTCAAAACCGATCTATTCAAAATTTATTCATTATATAAACTAATTAGATGTGGCAATACCAAAACTTTTTTCTATCGCACCCTTGTTAATATTTAAAAATTAGTTATCAGAATGCAAAGACAATCTATGCTCATCATGGGGATTCCTATGATATGAAACTCTATGCATTTTTACTTGAGATACGATTAGTGCTAAAATAACGTAAATCATGCACAATATAGCATAGCAGCTCTAATTCGTGGGTTATTTACACCGAAACCTAATTCGCAACAATTTATGTAAAGATCTAACTGAATCTGAAGTTTGGTGAAAAGCCGTGCATTAATTCTTAAGATTAAGATATCGTGGAAATCGTGAAAAATATACCATAAAAGTGCCACATTTTTAGAAATTTACACCAAAATATAGAAATTGTCAATCCATATAACGGACTAACTGAATTTGAAATTTGAGATAGAGCTATTGCACAAATCGTGAAAGATGCTGCATAGCCGCGCAACCTGCTGAGGAATTTTTACCACAAACTAATCAGCAAAAATTTATACCAGAGACTAACAGAACATAAATTTTTATTAAATTCCAGGAATTAGTTTTTCAGATAGAACGCCCACAATTTTTTTGTCTCATACAGGCAGAGTCAAAGACTCACCGACAGACATTTTGTTAAAAAAAAAATGTTCCTGTGGAATCTTTGATCCCTAAAACGTGTAAATCCGACAAAAACCTGAAGTCGAAAATTTTTACGAATCAAATACAACCTTGTGGGAAAGATAGAAAAAAATAAAAATAGAAAGAAATCTTTAATTATTGCGATGAAGCTTTGTGTAATATAACAAAAATGTAAAAATAACAACGTTAAAAGCATCGAATGTATTAGATTAGAAGCATTACCTGTTTCAGTAGAATATAGCTTACTAGTTCTAAAGATAGCAGAAATCTCCTCAAAAGTATAGCAGAGATGAGGGATTCAAGTTGAAGTTTTAATAACCAATAGGAAAACAGATGATTGCAAGTAAAAGTCAAGAAGAAAATGCAAGGGAAATGGTTCCGAAACACTGAGAAATGGATGGAGAAGTAAAATTAAGAAAAAGAGGTTCTTATGTAATATTTTAAGCAATCTGATAATGGAAAAATTCACAATTGACACTATTGTTAACATTTATATAAATGTAAAATGCTTCAAAAAAGTTAAGTTCATGCATGGAAATAGGGTCAGAGGTTGTTTTACTCAAATTGAAGTCAAAATTATAATTTATCGCTTATGGATCTTTTGCAATAAAAGATTTATTTCAATCGTGTTTCTTAATATACCGTTGTTGTTCTTTAATACATTTAAGAAAGACATTGGGTTAGCAATTTCATTTTTTATATTGATAAAAAGCAAATTGGTTGTTTCTTCCGGCTACGGGCAAAAAAGTTGAAATCATTAATTTGGCTGATATTCTTTCTACAGCTTTAAACAACAGAAAATCATTCCTAATGCCATAATTTTAAAATGCTGTATTTCTAGTTCGTTCTTCTCAAAAAGGCTATATTTAGATCTAGCTTTCATATTCTACGTGCCACTACTAAAGATAATCGTCTCTACAATTTCAAAGTAGAAAAGTAATTACTTGACCTACATTTAAAATTGACATCTACTCTTTCTACTTTTATGCCCATAGACATAAATTCATAGAATCATGCCAAAAATATTTCAATCAAACATTCACATAAGCTCAATGCTAAATTTACACACCTACTAGATTCAACAGTTTCATTGTTTCATAGTGATTATCCGATTGTAAATCAGAAATATGTCATTAACGTTTCTTTGCACGGATATTTAAGAAACATGCTATTTTGTTCTTATTCTTAATTCTAATTTTGCCATTTCTAGAAAAGCTTCTTTCCCCTACTTAATTGCTCCAATTTTAAAGACATTGAAAAATAGTTGTCGAACTGAAACACACAAAAAAATCTACATCATGTTATTATGGCCAATATTAGTTTTAATTCCAATATTAAATTTAATCTCTTTTCTTTTAAAGAAACTGAATAGAAAGGTCTTAAACCTAATGATTATAATGTTATTACTGATGCTAATAAGGGTGACCAGCTTATCATATTTGATAAAAAGCAATATATTGGCGTTGTGAAAAATCTTATTAATGATGGTACATATCAACCTTTTTCTCGAGATCTTTCCGAAAAATAATTATTCTAAAACAAATACATTGTTAAGTCTTGTCCCCTGTTACCCAAGTCTACGCATTCTAATGTTTCCCCTTCAAAACTGAAAAAAGATTTTATGCACTTCCAAAAATTCATAATCTCAATATACCTTTTCATCTCATATCTAACTTTGTCTCGTATCTAACTTTGGCATGGTCCACTAGCACCTAGCAAAATCTTTTCTTCTCTATTGTACATAAATTTATATACTGTGAAGTATTTATTCACTTTTGTTAAACAATTCAGAATTTACCCCCCGTCCAAATTTGCTGTGCTTTTCTTCGACGTTAAATCATTTTTTCACGTATTTCCCGACAAGCCGACGTGCCCTCTGTTGCCTCAAAGAGAGACTTCGTTTTCTCTGATTCTCTCTCATTTAATAGTGAAATTCAATGCGTTAAAGCTATTGTAATTGATAGAGGTTACAAGACTTCTATAATTGATATTATTGATACACCTTTAATTCAACTATAACTTATTTAAATTACAGCACCCCCGTTACTCAAATTCATCTCAGTCTAAAAAAATTCTAATATTAGCATTTTTTTATACTTTTTTTCTTAATCAAGCTTTATAATTGCTGAAATATTTAGACAATATGATTTCAAAATAGTTTTTGCCCAAAACCATAACTTCACTCGCTCCAAACTCAGAGATCCTATAGAATTATTTAATTCATGGTGCACATGCAGAATTAATTGCCAGTGCAGTCTTTAATATATTGGACAAACCTAACTTTCCTTAAAAAACTTATTAAAGAACACCAACAATATATTAAAAAAATTGGAATAAAAAAATTTCTACTGTAAATCATTGCTGTGAGATAAATCATACTTTTTACTTCAATTCGATTAAAATAACCTCTTAACCTTCTTCCGTTTATTAACTTGTTTTCCTCGAAGCATTATATGTTTACAAAAGCTTTCATAATATTGCCAGTTAAGAATTCGCCGTTTCCCCATTATCAGATTGCTGGAAATATTACATAATTTTTTTTTTTTACTATTTTCTTCCCATTTGTCACTACTTCAGTTCCATTACCCATTCATTTTTCTTTTGACTATTGCTTGGAATCCTCAGTTTTCCTACTGGTTACTAAACCTTCAACTTGATCCCTCATCAATCTATATATGTAAGCAAATTTCCACCTTCATTTATTACTGAGGATAGTAAGCTATATTTTGCTGATACTGGTATACTTTTAGTCAAAATATGATGGTACTTTAAACGTTATTACTTTAACATTTCTGTCATAAAGGAAAAAGTTTATAATATACAGGGTGATTCTTAAATATCGGTACAATACTCTATCTTCTGTAATATTGTCCTTAGGCACATACTTTTAATTGAAAAGTTTTAAAAAAATTGCAAAATTTGCTCAGATAAATTGAAAATCTACAGAAGAGGGCTATTTGTAAAAATACAAAAATAAAATTTTATACGGCCTCAGTTCCAAAAGGTTTCTAGTTAGGAAATTTTTTCTCATCCATTCCTTAAATAAATTAAAAAATATCTCGATATCAATAATTTTCACAGAGATATTAAAATCCAAAATTCTCCAAAATTCGTGACTTACACCCTTAAACATGCCTCTGAACGATGCATTTTTGATTCATTTCGAACGCAACATAGGGAACATCCACAAATTATACGTTATTAAAAATCGTTTTAAGACAACGCGTTTCCTTTAGACATAAAATAACAGCGTATAGATTTTAAGTTAAACCTCCTTTCGAAATATGCTGTTGATCTGCACGGCACGTAATATCTAGGACCGATTCCGAGTGGAAACATAGGAAAAAAATCGCCGCGGCTTGGATGAAAATTAAAAACGTAGCCCGATTCAACCTGGAAAAATGATAAAGTCATAGCTCAGATCGGCCGTGATTTTCTGCATATTTGTTTGTTTCGAGATGGTTAAAAATTGATTCATAATGGAGTATTTCTGACCAAAATTACTTATTATAGCTTTTCGTTGTTTACATTTCATTTATAATTTTCATTTTTAAAGAAGCGCCAAAGGCTGTTAAATACTTATTTTTTGATTGAATCTATATTTATATGTAAAAGTTTCACTCATATTTTAATATCGTTAATCCATATCCTATATGTATGAGACTGAAAAATGCTATGTATTAAAACAAAGACGGAATGACATAGGAGAGGGGGAAAAACGTTATAGACATCTACCCATCTTAGGAAGGGTAAATGTGGTATATTGTTCACTCATATAGTAATGTATTCGTTTTCTGTGGATCAATACATTTTTCCATTTAAAACTCATTCCGTCACAGGCAGAAGTATTTCACTGATTTTATTGTATTTTATTTTATATTTATTTATTTGTTTTATTTATTTATTTTTTTACTTTAAATCTATTATTTGTAAAAAAAAACTGTTAAAATAAAAGGCGATTTTAAGATATATTCTTTTTTTTTGTGGACTGAGACATGTTTTACTTATTTAATGCACTGAGTCAATGTCAGAGTAATGCAGCCAAAGATAATGATTTTAATACGGGGTTATACCGAGATTGGGACTAAAATTTTTGTACTGGGCAAACCTAGGAAGAATGATGCCAATCCCGGTACGATATGAAAAAATATGTTTGGCTTGGGTGATTGTGTGGAACAAAATGACGCCCCATGCCTAACCCGGCCTGGTTCAACAATACAGACTTCGGCCCGTGTAGACCTAGGAAGTAATAAAAATACGTAAGGCCCGGCCAGGCACGTCTTCAGAAAAAAATGTAACGTCCGGTCCAGACCCGGTTTGGGGAATATTTTTTAGCATATTAGTTAAAGAGCATGATTTTTTTAATTTATGAATCACTCTTCATATTTTATAATTAAAACAATCTAACCTTCTTCCTTTATAAAACTTTGCGATTGGAAGTATGGATTTAGGGGTAATATTTAAGGAAATAGTATATATTTTCGATATTTATGAATCACCCTGCATATTATATCATCAACGCCATCTAACTATGACTCCTTGGGTTTTACGAAAAAAATATTATCTAGCACTGAGAATAAAATGATTACGTAATGTGAATTCTGCTGCTCACTATAAAGTTAAGCAGGCTTTCATAGGTAAACGAATGCAGAAGTTATTGAAGATTTAACAAAAGTCACATGTCTTAATACTTTATCAGGCACAATTTTTGAGTGCAATAATTCGAAAAGAAAACAGAAAAATGGAAACATTTAGAATTTTACTAGTTGAGGTTTAATGAGATTTTAAAGGTAATGATCTGATTTGGTCAATGGTAGTAATTACTAGATAACAACGTTTTTAGAGTCATTGTTCTTAAGTGAGGTACATTACCTATGTTTACTGAAGTGATTAGTTTAAAATACTTTTAAGACATCTCTTTACTTTACCACGTACCGTATTTAGCACATACCTAAAAACACTATACATTACATATTGCATCCATAACCTTGGCCAATAAAATCTCTATCCCTAATCAAGTAGAGTGCAAAAATGTAATAAAACTGGATTTGTCCATGTTAAATTGCTATTTTGATTTAAAAAAAAATAGAATTTATTTTTCGGAAACAGCAAAACAACAACAATATAAATCGATTACGCTATTATGTCACTGAATAATTAAAAATATTAATATAAAAATAACTGCAGGATGTTAAGCAGATAAAATTTATTTAATTAAGCTCATTTATTGTCAAAATGTAGTAATACAATATTTAAAAAACAAAATTTTGCACACAGAGTACATGCTATAAAATCTCAAATTTTTGCCAACAATTTGATTTTTTAAAATTATTTTTCTCATTATTAAATCGATATATAGATTTCAATTTTTTTTTCAAAAATCGCAAAAATCATACAGACAATGCTTAAAGCTTTGCTTTATTTATTTCGCAGAAGGTATTCCGATAGATTCCCCACTTTAAAATTACATAGCTCATTATCTTACATATATAAAAAGATATGTTTATACTGTAGTTAATACTATGAATTGTTGATCCACTCAGATTTGCCCGGGACCGTATAAATATAATTAAATGAACATATTTAAATAAAATTTTTATAGATTCGCTTTTTCTATTATTTTCAATAATGTTTAATAATAATTCACATTTCTTTACTTTTTTAAAGATTTTTTTAACACTATCTTCGTAAATAACAATCTTGACATAAAACTACTTAGTCATAATTATCTCTTACTACTTGTTAATAAAATAAAATAAAATAAATTAATTAATTAATTTTAATGCATTCAACAATTTTTGAAATTAGTAGCTTAACAACATAGTTTAACCCCACTCGCACAGTTCAAACCTATGTGCAAATCTTGCTATCATCTATATCATTAATATCCATTTAAATAATTGAGCTGATACCAGTTTCATTTAATCATTCTATGCTTTTAAGTACTTTTATTTTATCCTATGTGTTTCTGAAAGAAAATCTTCTGAAAAATAAATTACTGAATCACTAGCACAAAGGTATACTGTAATCATCATAAGTAGGTACATTTTCTACCTTTTGTTGTTAATATTCTCTCGCGAGCAAAGCTTTTAGGGTCGAAATAATGGCTCTCCAGGGGAGAAAAATCACTGTGTGTGCACGATTACTATCTCAAAGAAGATTTAATGTTTTGTAATTTCCAGTCAAATCATCGTTAACATTTTAAAAGTCAAAGACACAGAAATGTTCTTTTATTATAGATCATATTAGGAATAAATAAATGCATATATATTAATTAATATATTGATATTTTCCCTCTCTTCTATCTTTAGAAGAGGGATGCAAGTGTTGGGCTAGATATGACTAATTCATTTTCATACCATATAATTCTCGCATTAAGTATTTCTCGCTTTATTTAATAACAAGGTTTCTATTATTTAGTAAAGCAAAGAATACTATTAAATTTTTGTAGTTGATATCAGCCCTTTTTGGAGCAGAGCTTCCGGTTTTCGACGGATTTATATGATTTAGGGTTCAGAGAACACCCCCTCCCCCAAAAAATGCTCTTAAAAATTTCTGACGTTTATCTTATCTGTGAGTATTCTGTGTGTCTATACGTGATATAAAATTTGTGAATGCTCTATTGTAAGAATTTATAAATTAAATACAATAAAACTTTAGATTCAGTTAATTCCTGGTAAAAATTCATGCTGATTTCTTTTTTGTGTAAATAAAGGTGTTGCTTGTGTACTGCATTATTCATTATTATCGCAATAGCTTTATCTCAAGAACAAATACACGAATTTTCATCTAACTTCAGAATAAGTTATTCCTTAATATAAAGTAGTGCTTTTTAGCTTTTGGAGAAAACCTACCGTTATATGAGATTCTATATGAATTTATTCTAGATTCCTGCGATGGATCTATCTCTAAAAGTTACGCACGGATTTTCTTTAACTTCAGATTAGACTTGACATAAGTTGACACAAGTTGTTGCTGATTAGCTTTTGTAGCAAATCAAGTAACTGGTGACGCTACTATGCTTTATTTTTCAGGAACTATTAACGCGTATGAGATAAAAGAAAATTTTTGGATTGTCAAATCTAGTAAACAACAAATACACGGTAAAAATACCAATAATGTGTGCTACTAAAATCCTACATGTCGGAGTATAAAGCTGTTTGACACTCATGTTCCTTTATTATGATTTCCTAAAATTGTATTAAAGGGAAATTTTCTTAATGTCTCTTATATATAGAATATTATTGAATTCTACTGAGAGATTAAGAATAGCGATAGTAGGCCTCTAAAAATATAAAATTACTGTTCAGCAAATTCATTTGCTCGTAATCGGTCACCAGTTTAATCAAAAACACAGGGTATTTTACAGAGCCCCAAATTTTTTGACAGTAGAAAAATTCAGAAAACTGAAACATATGATAATGAGACCTTTAATAGTTATGTTCACCTTTGTTGTAATTATGATAACACCAAAAGAAGTGGTAGAAGTCTCACTTATACGTGTCAGTATTATTTACTTGAAGTTAATCATTTTAGACTATGATTATCACTTCATACAGTACCATTGATAGCGTGATTACTAGTGATATTAGGCATCTAGAGAAAGAAAGATTACCATTAAGCATATCCATTTGTCGCCAATAGGTCACCAGTTTAACCAAAAAAAAAAGTAACAGGATATTTTACCGTAAACCAACTTTTGTTGACAGTAATAACATTCAGAAACCTGTATAATAATGAAACTTTTATGACTCGTGTTCATTTTGATGTAATTATGATAACACCAAAAAAAGTGGCAGTAGTCTCCATTGTAGGTGCCAGTAGTATGTACTTGACACTCAACATTTTAGAATGTGATTAACAGTTTATAATAAAGTACCACTGATTGCATGACCGTTAGTAATAGTAGCCATTTAGAAAAAGTAAAATTACCATTGAGCATATCCATTTGTAGTCGACCGGTCACCAATTTAATCAAAAATACAGAACATTTTATAGTAATTCAATTTTTGTTGGCAGTAATAAATTTCAATAGTATGCAATATTTTATAATGAAACTTTTATTAGTCATGTTCATTTTTGTTGCAATTATAATAGCACCGAAAGAAAAGGCAGAAATCTCCATTCTATGTGCCAGTAGTATGGACTTGACCATCGACATTTTGGACTGTGATTATCATTACAAAATATAATGCTCATAACATAATAATACGGGTTGCATGAATTTTTATTCACAAATATATATAACTATGATATTTAAATGCTATATTAGCCTGTCCTAAATTTTAATTAGTTTTATTTTTATGAATTTCCCATTTAAAATTAATATTTTTTTTTCTTATCTTATTTTTTTAATTATCGATTCACACTATGTCATCTACATTACCATTAAATTCTTAGATATTTCAAGGATTAATCGAAAAGGCTACCTTCCGTACGAAAAGAAATTTTAGTATCAATTATAAAATAACTCCAAAATAACTCTGATGTCATTTTCACGCTGGCAATAATTTAATTTAATAATTTAATAATATCTAAATAATAATTTTTGAACCAAATTAAGCTAAAATCTGCTAATAGTGATAAAAATGCCTTAATTTGCATGAATAATCGTTTCATCGTACAAACCCCGACGGTTTCAAGATCATTCTTAAAAAAAAAAAAAATATTTTTTCGAGAAATAGAAAAAAAGGGTAAATAATGTCACGAGACTTCAAGTATAATCAAAACCAGTACAAACATAAAATGAAATGAAATGGTTATTTTTTAATGTGAATTATCTTCTAATATCGTTACCAAGTCTGCATAGCATGCCTTTACACATTTCAGATATCTCAAGCGAGACTGAATATTTGCAAATATTATCAATATGTAAAAGTATCTCTATTGATTCCAGGATAATGGGTGGTAAATAAAACTTTGAGGGATACATTATTCTGCAATTTTAAAAATCAATCTCTAAAATTTGTAGAATTTAGCGAAATCTGGATCGCTCTTGTTGTTTTAATGTCAAACATATTTTTCTAATACATTTCGCCTTTACACACTTTTTTTAAACTTCGAAACATCTTACAATATTATTTCGTATATCATTGATTGTAAAAAATAATGTTCTTATAAATAGATTTTTTACTGAATCTCAACTGCATATTTTTTTTATAAAAATGACTTCCAAATATGAACTTTTAATTAATATGCATGCAACCTCGGAGGTTAAATCACTTTGAACTGAAAACAATTCATATAACATATCACTTATGTGTCTGTATGTTTTAAATAATATGTATGTAATATTTAAAAGTTGAAATTCAAGATGTTATATAAACTTCAGAACTCAGTAAATAAATACATAAAACATGCATTTTTTAGATATGCAAACAAATACCATGCTTAAATATTTTAAGTAATGGGAATTCTTAAGTTTGTCATAAACTATGAAATCTTCCTTATTGACTGATGCCGTGTGACATATGCTAAAGAATCATAAAAGTTTATTTGCGTGGTAGTTGAGCAATTTAAAAAATATAAATACTAAATATGAAACATCTACATTCCAAAAATAAAAAGATAAGTGCGATCGCACACCTGACGAAGTGTTTTGTTAAATTCTTTCAAAGCAACATATTCTTTAATTAATAAATCCAAATTGTTAATTTATAATTATAAACTTCTACATAGAGCGTAGCACCAATAAAATAATCTTTAAAATATTTTTTATAAAAGAACGTTATTTAATTTAACATAATTAAAAATATTCGAATCAAAATATTTAAATAAAATCAAAAATTCTATTTTTCTTTTCAAAAATTCAAAAATTTCTAAAAATGAAAAAAATTTTTAAACGAAATTTAAAATACTGGATCATTAGTGAATCGCAATACTTTTTAAAATCGAAAATAAGAAGTATAAAAATATATTATGAATTTCAGTGATAAAATGTAATATAAACCCATTAATTTTCAAAATATACATAGTTTCTTATAATTAAAACCCTCTTAGTGTGAAAGGGTATGATATCTTCACGAAAATCATTGAAATCAAGGATTTTTTTTTTTTTATCGCAAAAATGAATGGATGACGCTAATAAAATTTATTTAATTAAAATAATAGACTTTTTCAAAATTTTATGATTTGTTGTGTGACACGAGGTATTCTGCTGTAAATAATCAAAACGTCAAATTTCTGACATATAGCGTATTTAAATTTGTGTACGTTCTTTGTGTCGAAATGGACTCAGAGCAGTGATCAATATAATCCAGAGTGAGATTACGGTTTTGTCAGATGAACGAAACTCTAAAAAGCATATTACTTAATCTACAAAAATGTATAATAATCACGAATGTAAAAATATAATAATATCTTTGGAATCACTCAAGAGTCAGAAAATAGATATTTAATAAATAAATATAAAATATATGACAGAATGAAATTTTCGCCTAATAATCAACTACAGATGTTAATAGTTAATTTTATTTTAAAATCTTCTTAGTACTTTCAAACCTTTAATCAGGTTCTTCTTCAGAGAATATTTTCTTTTATAAAATACCTTTTATAATATTATAATTTTTCTCTTTTATAAATATCTATGTATATATATATATATAATAAAAGGAAATATTCTTTGTTTATTTTAATCGCCTTTTAAGTAAACTCGAACATTTTAAAGTCCATATTATACATTTTAGATATTTTATCTTTCGAAATTTCAGAAAACAATTAATTTTTGAAATTTATAGATGAATTTATTTTTTAAAAATGTTATTACCTGCCCGTAAGTATACGAAAATTTTCCTAGGAGTTTTTTTAATGCATTAATCCCTTCTCTGTACCCGATTTTTTTATTTTATTAATTTACAAGAAACCATTTTCAGCTGCATTACTGAATTTGTGAATATAATTATACCAAAATAATATTTGAATTTCACACTAAGGTTAACAGTGTTTATTTAGTATATTTGTCAATTAAAGGGATCCGGGCAACATTTTTAAATATTTTTTATTCAAAAACTTCACATTTTCTTATTTATTTATTTATTTATTTATTTATTGGAACTGTTAGCCATATTATTTGTAAACAAAATCACATAGTAAAACTTGTTATTTTTTTTAATTTTTAAGTTTTTTTTTTAAATTTATTTAAAAAGTTTGGTAATTTAAAATCGTTATAATTCAAATTATTACTTGAATAATTTCTTTTTTTACATTTAAATAAGCAGAAATATCTGTATTTTAATTTTGATTCAGCATTTTAAAATATATTAATCAAAAAAAAAATATTTAAAATTAAAATATTTAAAAAATCATATTTTCAAAAGCAAATATAATTTTTAAATTTGCTAAATCAAAACTAAGTAAACAACAACAAAAAAAGATGTGTTCCAAGTTTAAAGCATTTAACTTTAACGATTTTTTAGGTTATAGCAATTTAAATCCGGCAAATTGTGAAAAGAAAAAAACATCATGAAGGAGAATCCATTTTCAAAGAAGTCATTTCATGACAACCACTGCTTGAAAGCTATATTATGAAAACAAATCAATACGGAAAAATTAATATGTCCTCTTCTAATTATGATAGAAACATGATTTAAACACCATCTTAAGCATAAACAGACTGAGAAAATTTAATTTCAATAAATGTTTCTTAAAAACTTTGTAGACATTTTTGTCTTTGACCTTTTTAACCTGTTTTTTAAATATCAATATTTTTATCGAAAAATTCATAGCATCCGAAGAAATGATATTCAAATTAGAAAACTAATTATTGCATCGTAAAAGCTATTTGTAAAGTTTTAAAAAAGGACTGGCAATTAATAAGAGATTTATTTTTATAAATCTATCTTGAAAATAAATAGTTTACTGCGGTTCCTAAACATTTTCGATTAAATTGATTTTTATCTACCTTCTGTAAATCAAATTATCCGCATCGAACATATTAAACCTAGTTAACCCGGTTTGTCTTATTTAGCTTATAATAACAGATGTAAAATTTCTATTTGGGTAAAAAAAGTCCAGGCAAGGATTCGAACCAGGGATTTATTGGCTGAAGCCGCCAATGCTCTCCCAACTGAGCCATCTCGGACACGAACTATTTCACCCAAATAATCTTAATGATCATATAATCTGGTCTGATACTATGGATTAGCTCAACAGAAAAAATCGAAGGTTAATTTATAGAACTACAGAAAACGCTGCATAAGAAATTATATTAGATTAATTCAAATACGACTTTTCAATCGGTAAATGAATTATAACAGATGTAAATTTTTAATAGGGATGAAAAATTCCGGTCCAGGATTCAAACCAGGGATGTATTCGCTGAAGCCGCCAATGCCCTTTTAACTGAGGCATCCCGGACACGAACGCTAGAGGTCTATTTCACCCAAATAATCTTAACGATCATATAATCTGGTTTGATACTATACTACTTTAGCTTACTGAGCGTTTAATACTTCAGCTTATAATAATTTATAAAAATAAGTAAAATGTTATGCTCTACACATTTCATCGAATTATCGAAATGATTATCTGAAGATTTTTTTTTATTTCATTCATAAGTGACTTTACTAAGGGTTTCACATAATAAAATCGAATGAACTATCTAACAATTTAACAAAATGTATATTGTAAGTCTATTGTAATAAGTATATTTATATTTTGTGTAAATATAACAACGAAATAAATGTGAAAACTTTTATTTGTTAAACGCCAAAAATGTCTTATTAAATTGGACATAATAAGTCTTTGTAAGTTAAAATTAAAGACCTTAAACATACTTGAGAGTGACGGAATGTTCTTCTTAAATATAGGTGTGGTCTTGTAATCTTAAATTGCGGATATGTAGTGTATCGTGTAGTACATTTCTTTCTAACTGACTGCGTTTTTACAAGTTTATTACCAATAATTAGAAAATTGTACCCAGAATGATTGTTATAAGTTAAATGTAATTAAGTTCGGGGAAACACGTAATTTCCAAGAAAATTAAGACATCTTGTTTGACCTGACAGTTTCAAATATATATATTTATATTTATATATAAATTATTGTTATTATACAGAATTTAAGAAATATATATTCGTATAATTTATAATAAAAGACATTACGACATTTAAATATCACAAACTAAATAAAGAGATATCTGTGGTTTAATTTTTATTTGGATATTAGTATTGGTATTTAGTATTTAAAAAATATTCAATGAAATAAATTTGTATTTGTTCGATAGAAATTTTCGACTTTCGCCTTATAATCGATTAAAACCTTTCAAATATTTCGAAGAATGTATATATTATTTTAAATGATATATGTTTACCTGCTCTTTTCACAATTTGATTGAGTTGCAAGGGAATATGATACATATTGAAGTGCATGATTTTTTTTTGTTCGACCTTCACGTAGCTTGATGTTAATTTGATTTTAGTACATACCGGCAAAAGGTGGTATCTTCGCATATTAATTTTAATGGTTTACTCCTTCTCAAAATTTAAAATAATGTTATTTTCAAAATTCGTGACTTTAATTATCAGCTGTAATTACAATAAATTTTATAAAATTCAGCAGACAATTTTATTTCTTTCCATGTAAATCTCTAACCGAAGTGCAATGCATTATAATAAAAGAAATGATGTTCTTTAACTCCTAGTAATGCTTTTTCACATTTGATTCAGATGCCTAATTTAGGTGCTATGCAGAACTACCCAGACACTTAACATCTGCTTTTGACCATTACAAGAAACGTCTTCTTTTTTGCAACATATAAAATTGCTTCATCAATGATAGTTTGTCTATAAATTATTAATTTATTAACGCTCATTTTCGGTACTTTAATCCCATGAGGTTTTTGGCACTCCTCTGTAAGGTTTTACTGTTTTGGTTTTCTGTACTTCGATTGTACTGTTTATCGTTTCGCGTTAAACATTTTTTTTTTGCCCGTTGACACTCACATTGCGTTTTAACTAATGGAAAAAAGAACACATGCCTTCGCTAAATCCATTATGGCCATATAATACGACATTATCTATATTTGTATGTAGTTAAGCAAACATTCGATAACGTCAAGAAAATGAATTTAATCACTCTTTCTTGATCATGATAATATAAACATACTGTTAAAAATTTGCAGCATTCTGTCCAGTCATTCGACCGCTTTTTTAAAAAACGGTTACATAACAGTAATTTGACTATATTATAACCATAAAATGGTCAATAATATAATCAGAGTAAAATGACAGTTGCGTAATCATTTTTAATAAAAACGGTCAAATGACTGGACAGAATGCTGCAATTTTTTAACAGTGCATTGTTTCTCTCTCTCTCCAATGGTTGGCGGTATTTGTGCTACCCCAGTCTCGTCTGGCGATTCTCAAAGATCCTGACGTTCTTGTTTGGATCGAAAGTAACATTCCAGAGACAAGGTTGGTTCTTCAATTTTGATACACAGAAAAGTTCTGACCTTTCACACTCCTTTTCTCTCTACTCCTAACAAATATTGCTGTTATGGAAGCAAATGTCATTTAAAATTATAAATATCATTTACGTACATTTAAATTCATAGTATTTAAATAATTTAAATATCATGGAATGTATTTATACTGTAATATATATCATTATTTCTGGCTTATATTCCAAAAAATGATACTTTCATTCAGAAACCTTATTTGATGAAATGTAATGTCTTAAGTATCACTAAAGATTTGGTTTCAGTTATTAAATAGAAATTATGTGTCTAACATGATTGCTTAAAGCGCATATCAAATGACTATAATTATTTCATTCTTAATTCCCACACAAGTAATTTAAATAAATTACAGTTTATTTACATATCCTTATGTGAAAAAACTACTGCTAATTACATGCTTTAAAAAACTTAAAACGTTGTATATTTTCAATTTTCAAAATCTCACAGGAAAATTATCTTGTCCAATTAGTTTCTTCTCCTGAAAATATAAAATAGTTTTTTCGATGACTTAACTTGTTCATTTGTTTAATGCAAAGTAGTTTATCTTTAAAAAATCCTTACCGCTTGCTTACTATCATACCTTTTATCCTCTCATTTTCTTCAAAATATTATTAAAGATCAGATTTAATGTTTTTAGTCTATTTTCTTTTCGAATTTCTACGCTATATAATTTGCTTCATAAGAAATTAGGGAAACAATTATCCAAGTTTTGTTACAGGCTTCATTAATTTGTGCACTTGGCGTTTACGTCATCTATTAAAAACTAATTATGTGCCTCATCCGTCCAAAATATTCGTAATGAGCAGCTATTATCTTTATTATATCTCAGAGAAAATAATTTGCATTGTCCAAACAGAGTTGCTCGCTTCACGTTGACAATCTAAACGCATTGGAATGTATAGAAAAACATCCACAAAAATACACATAATTATGAGGACTCTTCATTTCGGTAAATCCAAACTATGTGCAACACTTCTTGCAGTACAGGATAGATTCTGTTATTTCTTCTGCAGTTATTCTGTTATGAAATGCAGCAAAAACTTTAATAGGAAAAGATGATTGTCAGGATCATGGACTCCGATCTCATGCACATCCAGTTTCTCCGAAATATTTCACTAAATCACTTACAGGTATGGGGAAATATGGATCTCTTCGTAATTTATGATTTCTGCGACGAACTGGCACTGCTTCAGATGGTTTTTTACTGCCAGATAAAACAGCTTTATCAGCTCACCTTGTTGTTTTATTCTAACTGATTGGAGAAAAAATCTCCCCACACTGTTTCACAAAAACGCAAATTGAGACGCGTGGGGCAGGTTATTTTGTAAAGCATTAAAATGAACGGAACAGCGCATGTTGACTCACGAGCAGCTTTTTTTTCTTTGACGCAGGTCCTGACAATTTTCTGGCACTTGTATTTCGAGCAGAGTTTCCAGCATTTCGAGTGCATTTCAAGTCTCACGTGACTTATGAAAATGGAAGAACAGTATGCGAACGTGACAGGAAACAGTGTCATAATATCAACACACCCTGTCGCGCTTAGTTTTTCCGGAGCAATGTTTTTTCACCTGCGCGTGGCAGTTGCGCCTCAATGTGCGCCGCGTCTTAAGTTTATTAAAAATTTCCTACACGCAATGATTTTCGTATGGTGTTTTGTTATTGGTGCTTCTACTATCTGTTACTGTGAATGATTCTAAATGTGTCAACTCAATTATCTTTGAAATGTCATTGGCCCATTACAATGCTCTTTTTTTTTTTTTTTTTTTTTTTTTTTTTTGTATATGTTTTATGATGCTGTAAAAATCCCAAAATGTAACTTGGAATGCAGTATTTTTCGTAAGAAGCGAAACTTCAAATAAACTCTCCATACATTATGAAATATAAAGCAGGAATTGCTCCTGAATTGGAGTCATTTTAACTTGCATCTTGCTGACTTTTTTATCGTATCGAGAGAGAGCGCTTTCGGGATATGAGGAACGAAGGAGTAACTACAAGAAATGTTTAATCCTATCCGATTATTTTTTGCATTTGTGCCCTGAGTAATGCTGTAAGATTAGATTTGAAATGTGTTTTTTAGTTGTGTTTGTGTGCACATAATAAAAATGCTAACCTTTGTTTTTATTGTTGAATATTATGTTGCACAGGAACTGATCAGGATTGAGTGTCACGATATTACACTGGTAATTTTATTCATACATGTAGCATTCCAACGCCATTTATGGTTTTTCAATGTGCTGCTGGGTTTTCACAGAAAAAAGAATGATTTCATTTTAAAATTTCAAAAATTTTGTTTCAAATCATAACGATCTCGAGTGCATACCTTCAATAACTAAATTTGAAATTTCCTTTTGATTGGCTGGGAGGTTAGGTCGCTAGAGATACATTTAGTTGAGAAGATTAATTTATGATCATCCTGTAATTATATATATATATATATATATATATATATATATATATATATATATATATATATATATATATATATATATATATATATATATATATATATATATATATATATATATATATATATATATATATATATAATGTAATATGTATCAAATTAAAAAAAAAAAAAAAAAAAACGTTAGTTTCGATTTAAAACTTTTTATCTATCTTTTTCTATTAATAATATATAGTGAAATCAAAAAATATTCCCAGATAAAATTTACCGCTTCAAAGTAAATTTATGCAAAAAAAGGAAACTTTCTTGTTCGAAGATCCTTACATATCCCTCAAAATATTGTATTATTTTATAGATTTTGACGTTCTCTATTCCCACTATTATTTTAACCTAATCTTACAGATTAATAAGGTTGACATGCAAATTGAGCACAAAACAGATCATGCCGGGAATTGAAACGAGAACATTGACAATGTTCATTATTTAATCTACCTATACTAACACGAGCTTTTGATCAGATAACCATAGTGATTGAGCAGATTGGCGCTGGTTGGTTTTGATCTGGGAATCTCGTGATCAAGAAGCGAGAACGTTAGCGTCAAGCAAAAGGCCAAGCCAGTTACTTTTGCTAGTAATTCGATTTATACTGATCGAGATCGCTCCAGGAGTATCCCCCAGTGAGAAAGTTGTATTGCTGACGTCTGACGAGCAATATGCACTCGTGAATGAATGCTGTTGCACTCAAAGTTTGATGCGTGAATAACAGGCTTTGGGTTGAGAGATCTTTTGTTTTGGTGCTGACACCTGACGATGATGAGGTGAATTGATTGCTGTGCGTTGGTTGTTGTTGAAAGTTGCGTCCATGTCGAAATCACCAATGAGAAGAGTGAGTATGGATTGGCGCTGTTTGGTTTTGATCTGGGGATCTCGTGATAAAGAAGCAAGAACGTTAGCGTCAAGCAAAAGGCCAAGCCAGTTACTTTCTGCTAGTAACTCGCTTTGTACTGATCGATATCGCTACATGTTAATAACATTTAGTCTGCCATGTAGAGAACTTAACAAAACATACCAGAGGAAAGGAACTCCATATAAATGATGAGTTCGTAAATATTCTATTATTTTAACAAAATCATACTGATTGGTAAATTTATCATATGAATTGAATATATCCAACTGCGAGAAAAATGTCCATGCAGGTTATCGAATTGAGAATTTGTTTTCTGGATTTGATTCATATGATATATAGATAGATGATACGTAGATATGCTATATAGACACATTGATATGTTATGAAATATAGTTGTTTCAAAATCCCGTTTTAGTCAGTCCGCAAATTATAAACTAGACAGACTATTAAATTTTTATGTAAAATCTCTTGCCATCCCATGGTTCAAATTTCGTTCATTTACAGCATGTTGCATTCATACTTCCTTTGCGTGGGAGAAACTCTGTCGCGTTTTAATGATTAATTGTAGAAAAATATAATTTTCGACGACAAAAAAAGTCTACAGTAATATTCTGTAACCCAGGAATCCCGATATTAAATTTATTTTACTAATGTTATTAATATGTACCTACATTTCAAAATTGCGTTCTATTAATGTGTTATGCGATTCCGAAACAGTTTTTTTACTGGTTAAGAGTTACTACTAATGTTTAATAATCGTTTGGGAACCAATGGCGGAATTTCGTTTCTTTTACGATTTATTGCATAGACTTTTCTTTTGCTTGGCGAGAAATTCTGTCGAGATTATATGATTAAAGGCAGAAAATCTATTATAGTTTTTAATAACAAAAATGTCTAAAGCAATATTCTGTAACCCAGGAATCCCGGTATGAAATATATTCTAGTAATATTCTAAATATGTACCAACATTCCTAAAATTGCGACATAATAATGTGTTATACGATTGATAATCAGTTACCTTACTGATAAATTAATTAACATATTGTATACATTGATTAAATCAATTTATAATAAGAATTAAGAAAAAACCCATATATATATATTATTATTAATACATAAAACAAATTAAACAAAAATTTTCACATTTTAATTGTGCAAAATCTTTTTTGGATCAAATTCTTTATATTATATACATATACAGAGCTTAAACTTTTAAATGTTCAAATACATTGTAAGGATGTCATTGTGATAAAAACCTCAATAGATGTAATTACTTTATTAAACAAGTTCCATGCACGTGAACGTAAGTACTACAACTGAAAACCAAGAGCATCATTCTGCACATTCAATATTTATCTAAGATACAGCAAACACATCTTGAATGTTATGTGAATATTTCTATCCTTATTCCACCAAATGGAATTAATGCAGATTAATTACAGTTTAATATAATAGATTATATTCCACTACAAGTGTACGTGACAGTTTAATTTCCCAAACTAGAACAAACAAAAAGTCTCAATTTTCCTGACAAATTGGAATTTGCACGTATGTGATTCCTTTTTTTTCTTTGCATAAATAAGAAAAAGATTTTCTGGAAACGAAACCGGAATTAAAAATAAAAAGAAATTTTCCCACGCAATACTTATTTAAAATCAGAGATTGCAAGACCACACCTATGTTAAAGGTCATCATTTAGGTGTTACATGCCATAATATATTTAACAAGTTTAATTTGTATGTAATATTCCAATATTTTTATCTTAAAATAAAAAGAATTATTTGCGTAACATTTTAGAATTATGACAATTTTGATACGAACACATGGACATGTACTTCTTACTTTAAAAATATATAAGTATGCTAGGCTTTGTATTTCGTAAATGGTAATAAAAAAAGAAGATCTTCCATGGAATATAATTTAACATTTTAATATTACTTTTATTGTTTAAATCTTTATATAGTTACTTATAGGTAAAAATAAACAAATAAATAAATAAATAAATAAAAATCACAAATAGCACTATCTGTATGATGCAGAATTGTGAATTCAAAATTGTTTGACCATTAAGTTTATATTTAAAAGGATAAAAATTATAAACGGCAATATGAAGATTACATGTAAAATTTGAATAGATGTAGTAACTATATTAAACAAGTTCCATTCACGTGAACGTAACTACTACGATTAAAAACAAAGTGCATAATTCTACATGCTCAATAATTTACCAATGTTACAGCAAATATGTTCAGGTTGGTAGCGAATATTTCTTTCCTTATTACGACAAATACAATTAATACAGATGTGAAATAAAATGTAATATAATAGAATGTATTCCTCTGCAAGTATACATGACATTTTGATTTCCGAAAACTAGAACAAACAAGAGATCTCAATTTTATTGACAAATAGGAATTTGCACGGATATGATTCTTTTTTCTCTTTATAGAAAATAGAAAAAAATATGGAAGCGAAACTAGAATTAAAAGTAAAAGGAAATTTTCCCCCACGCAATACTTATTTGTAATCAAAGATTGTAAGACCACACCTACGTTAAAGGTCATCTTTTAAGTATTATATTCTTAAATGATGCTTATATTTAAAAATTTAACATACTTGTAATATTTTAATATTTTCGTCTTTAAATAAGAAAAATATATTTGTGTAACATTCTAGAATTATGACAACTTTGATAAGAACTCATGGAAATGTACTCTTTGCTTAAAAAATATATACGGATGCTAGGCTCTGTATTTTGCAAATGGTACTGAAAACAGAATCTGTTCCTTGGAGCATGTTTTAACTATTTAATATTACTTTCATTGTTTTAATTATTAGGTATTTAATTGTGGAACATCAGAAATATCATTACTTGTATTAAAGAAGGATTGTGAATTCGAAACTTTTTTACTATTAATATTTATATTTAAAGAAACAACTTTTAGATGTAACAACGTTAATCATTTCCATGTGATTTGGTATTTTTGTCTTTGTATTTTTCCAAGGTAGTTGCAACAAATTACATTTTTGATGGATTTCAAACTCAAAGCATTTTTAAATATTGCGAAAAAAAACTGTAATTGGAATCTACGTATAACAAAATATACATATACATTGTTAAACTCATTTTGAGGAAATTTAATCCCTCGATAATCCTATAACAATACATTATTTCAATATTCCATTGCTTTTTAGAACAGAGAGTTAGAACTTACGGAATTAATAATGTTAATATAAATTACACGACATGCAGTATGCTAATTTTGAACATACATAAAGGAATTCTAATGAAGAATTCTAGTTAAAACAAAAGAACCATTTACTACGAGTATTGCTATCTCAATTATAATGTATGCACAGATAAACAGAAAGATCTGCAAGAATCTTAAGGATTTTTTAAAATGTTCAAAGTCAAGCAAGTTTTGCTGGATATATATATATATATATATATATACAGGGTGAGTCATAATTATCGAAGACTATCTCCTTAAAAATAATTCCTAGGTAGGTACTTCCAGTTACAAAGTTTCATAAAAAGGTGAAATTTTTGTAATATAATTTGCAGCTCAATAAAGGGGGGTCTAATAAAAAAAATGAAAATTAAATATTTATACGGACACCGTAGGCTAACAATTCCAGTTAGTAAAACCTCCTTTATCCAGTCCTGAATTAGATACAAAAAATTGCATCTTCATATCTTCAAAACTTGCAGAGTTATAGCCATTTAAATATTTCATCAAGTTGAAAGGGATTAGATACAAATTAAACTGTGCATAATAATAAAAAAAACATCACTTAAACAGGTCTGAGAAACATGTTAAAAATGTATCTTTTATGTTAGAATTTTGATATTTTTTTCTTTTTCGGCCATGGTTAGCCATGTATTTTGCTAACAAAATTACATCGTAAAACTTCTCGTAAAATTTATAAAGATTTCAATCGGAATAAGAATCCATAAGTATGGGAATGGTAAACTTTTAAATAGGATAACTTAAAATCGTTAATCGTTATAACTCGGAACATTATTAATCAGATTTAATTTTCTTTCCATTTAATTAAAGAGAAGAATCTGATTTTACTCTTTTTACCGGGGATTTTTTTTCAATATTAATTTGAAAACTATTAAAAATATTTATTGAAAACTATTGAAAATATTGTAACATATTTAAAAAAAAAATCATATTTTCAAAAGTAAATGTTTTTTTTTTCAATTTTTCCTAAACAAAGCAAATGTAAAATAATCAAAAAATACATGTTTCAAGTTTTTACTTTTTTCTCTAACGATTCTTGACTTTTAATAACTTAAAGACGAGAATTAGTGGGAGAAAAATTCATTATACATGCAGATAAACGCATTTAAATTTTAAAAGAAAGTTTGGCTTCTAATATATATATATATTTTTAAGTTTGAAAGTGCAAAGTAAATCATTGATATAGCTCATACTTCCAATTCATTTTAACTTTTCCCATTTCCACTTTTCTGCTTTCTGTACTGTTTAAATGCCCTTCAGTTATTTATAGCAATGTTTTTTCTAGCATGCGGATTAACGGCCTATTATAAATTTAGTTCTTACAACTTAAGGTTTTTTTATCGTGTTGGAGATGCTTTTGAAAAGTCTGTAATCTGGGCCCAAGCCGTGTCAGGATCCATATGTTATTTTTTTCTGATGACTCGCCAGGCCGGGCCTAACGTATTTTTCATACCAAAGGGGACTGCTTCCTTCTTCCAAGGTCTGCACGAGACAAAATTTTCAAACCCGGTCTCGACACAACCCAAATTAAAATCACTGTCTCTGATTAACCTAATACGTGCATAAAATAACTCTCAATCAAAATTTGGACGAAAATTACAGATATTTTAAGATTGCCTTTATTTTAAAAATAAACTTAAAAATTCCTTTTTTAAAAGAATGGTACATTCAAAGAAAAAAATAATAAACCCAATAAAATCAGTGAAAAAAAATCTTCCAATGACAGAATCCAGTTTTAAACGGAAAATGTGTTGATGCATACAAAATAAATACAATAATACCTGAGAAATCATAACCATTTACATTCCTAAGTACATAATTTGTCAATAATGTATTTTTGTCTTTAATATGTAATTCCGTCTATAAAAGTTTACTGTACAACATTTTTCAAAGCCTGCAACGTATGGAATATGGATTAACGATATTAAAGTATAAAAGAAACATTTACATATAAATAAAGATTCATTGATAAAATAAATATATTACAGTCTTTGGTGCTTTTTTAATAATAAAAGAGTATAAATATGAAAAAAGAATAGCTAAAAGTATTTTAAGCTATAATAGGTCAAAACGTCTCCATAGGAAACAATTTTTAACCATATCGAAGTAAAAAACCATGCAGAAATCTACGGCTGAGCCGGGCTATAATTTAAACTTTTTTCCCTACTGGGTCGGGTTAATTTTTCCAGGCCGGTCAAAATATTTTTTTTCTTATGGATCGATTCGGAACTGAACCTAGATATTTCGATCCATGCAGACCTCTATTGCAGACTATCAGCACATTTTGAAAGCAGGTTCAGCGTTAAATCTGTTCGCTGCTTTTTGTTCGCTTTCAAATTAACCTATCTTAAATGAACATTTAAGAATGAACAATTTGTAAATAATCCCGAACTTGATGAGTCAAAAACTTTTCGTTTAGGAGCTCGGATAATTTGTGAAAGTCAGGAATTATGGAGAATTTTGGATTTTAAAATGTGTGTGAGATTTTATTATGGTGATTTTTTTTTATTGTTGTTTAATTTGGGAATGAATAAGGAATAATTTCCTAATCTGTAATTTTGCAGTATGGAGGCCGTATAAAGATTTAATTTTCGTAACCCCCTCTCCCCCCATTGAGTAACTATTTAGTGAAAATACACTCCCCATTAAGTTGCAACATATTTCATCAAGTTTTGGACTTTTTTATGAAATTTTACAATTGGAAGTATGGGCCTAAGGACAATGTTTAAGGAGATAGCCTATTGTTTCGCTACTTATGATGCACTTTATATATATATATATGCATATAAAATGTGAAATATTGATTATTTCATATTTTATGAACCAAAAATTGCTATTAAAATATATTACATCTCGTAAGTAAATAATTTATAAACAAATTTCTTATTCGTAATACTATAATTATTTTAAAGTGGAAGCTTCAGATTTTCCATCTTTTTAAAATCAATGATAATTTAAAATTATATATATTGTTACACTTATCAAACTTATATTATTTATTTATATTATTATACTCGTATAAAAAAAATTCTATTAAGTGGATTTAAGAAGAAAAGTTATCAGGATCAGTGATTCTGAAGTAAACACATTATCTGAATTAAAGCATTCCCGCTACAGTTAATCAGCCAATCTGAATCATACAAGTGCTTAAATTAATAAATTCTGTAACAAAATTCGTGTATCCGCTTCATTAATTCCTTATTAGGCAAAGTTATAAATCTTGAAAATCAAAACAGAAAAAAAATAAATATGAATTTGCATTAATCGTTTTAATGTTTTGTTTCTTTTGTTTCTTTTTTTTTCTTTTTTTTTCTTTAAGAAAATGAGATGGTTGAGGATATGGTGGTAAAGAAATGGTCAGGAATTTTTTTCAAAGATCAATCACTTTACATTAAAAAAATGAACAGATTATGTCATCGAAAAAACTTTTTTAAAATTTAAGGAGACCAAACTAAGTGGTCAAGATTTTTTTTTGTACTAATCTGATAAATTTAAGCTGTACAATGTTTTAAGCTTTAAAAAAAGTAATAATCAGTAAGATGCATTTCACATAAGGATATGCAATTAAACTCTGAGCTATTTAATTTACTCACCTGCAAATAAATATGAAATGTTTGCCATCATTCCCGGTGTGGTGTTTAAGTTATAATTCGCCTTTAAACAATAATATTGGACACAGAATTTCAATTTAAAAAACGAAGTCAAATATTTAGTGATATTTAGAAATTTACATTTTATCAAATAAAGCGTCTTTGTGTAAATGTAATTTATTAATCCGTGGAATGCAAGCCAGAAAGTATGTTATATATTACATCTGTAATACAGTACAAATATTTAAATATATTACAGCATTAATATATTACATGACATTTAAATATATTACGAGGTATTTAGTATTAATTGAATGTTTAAGTTACTTTTAGTCATAAAAACACAATGGCTTACCCCTTACAAAATGACTGAACCTTCTAAAATGCCTTTTTAGTTTCGGCAAAATCCGCTATCATGCATACCATTTGTATGATTTAATTTACGATTTTTGTTTGATGTCATAATGTCATTTGAGTTTGGAATAACATAAATAATTGGAATTACAAATTATTATATCAAAATAAATAAATATATAATTGACGATCTAACGAACTTAAGGTTCATTGTGAATCTAACACTTCATTAGAATTTTTAGCCAAGCCATACATCTTTCTGTAAACAAATAGTTTTAAATCTGTGTTTTAATCTCTAACTAGTGCAACCGAATATATATTTTGGCGCATTTACAATTGTAGAAATAATGAATAAAGACTATAAATCAATGAAGTAAGTTTTAATATAATCTAATTTTATTGTAATTCATTTCACGTAGATATTGAATATCCGATTGATCAGTAGTAAACGCCCACATTTTTTTTTAAACTAAGAAAGCAGTCTTTGTGTAACTGCTAAAACATGTTTTTTGTTTTGGACATATATAAATTTTTATTTATCATGTTACATGTTCACAGCCTGATTTTCGGCAATCCATTGTGCAAGGTTCATTCAATTTATTATTTATTCAAAAAGGACAAATTTTACATTAAGTTTTAATATGAACAAAACGGTTAGAATCCTAATGAATTTAATTTTTGAACCTTAGAAATATGGTTAGCTGAGAAATGTGCTGTATAACACGGCAAAACGGGCGAGGGGTATTTTGACAGTCCATGCCAGAAAATATTCATTAACTGTCTCTCCGTATAAACCGAGGTGTTCAGGTCTATCAGTACTTGCATCCAAGTTCCTTCCATAGTACATTCAAGGTATCTTCCGTGCGTAGGATATGAAAACAGCGAATTCAGACTTTTTTTCGTCATGTAGGATGATTTTGCAACTGTAGTCACTCAAAAAATCTAAAGCTTCTCATCAATATACTCCCTAAGTTTATGAAAATTCAAGAATATCATTATTCTTATCCACAATAATGTATAGTTTTCTTTATAATAAAAATTGCAAAGAAAAATCAATTAGTGCAACTTATAAAAAAATAGAATTTTCGAATAAGAAAAATAAAGGGGAAAAACTTTCATTTTTTTATTATTTTTTTAATTAACGAAAAACTAACATTTAATCCTTATTATCAGGAATTTAGTTAACTGATTGAATTATAAAATTCTTTTTTTTTCTCACTTATGCCATTTAATATGTTTGCGGTAATCTGACACGCAATAATCATCACGGCACCCGTCCTGGTAAGATAACAATAGATGACTCACGTTTCCACAAGTATATTTTTATAAATTCTTACCATATTCAACAACACGAATAAAGTCTAATACAGAGTGATTCACAATGAATAGGACCTAAAGAAAACATGATTGTGAACGTTGTAATTAATATATTTAGAAAATTCAAATTTACCTCAAAACTGCATTTATTCAATTTTCTACAGTTGTTCAATATATGCCCTTCCGGTGACACGACAATTATCTACACGGTAATCATGCTCCTGCCACATTCGTGATATCTTATCCCCTGTGATGGAGATCATCACTGCAGTTATCCGCAGCTTCAGTTTCTCTAAATCCCGAGGAAGTGGAGGCACAAATACCTTGTCTGTAATGAAACCCCAGAGAAAAAAAATCACAGGATGTTAGATCTGATGATCTCGGAGGCCATTGAAGCCATGTCTAATCCTCTGTCCCTGCACGGCCAATCCAGCGACGGGGTAGACGTTCGTTCAAGAACTCGCGTACGTCGTTACTCCAATGTGGGGGTCGCGTCGATTTTGAGGGACTTCGTAAAAACGAATGACGAATTCTTTCAACCACTTCGGATTTTGTTTCTTTTCGTCCTGGGCTTTTGTTCTTGCATAAGAAGTCGGTATCCTTGAAATGCTTCACCCACCTGCTTATGTTATGTTCATGCGGTGGTTTCTTTATGAAATTTTGTGCGAAAATATCTTTGCACAACCGTTACCGAGGAGGTTTTGGCATATTCAAAAACGCAGTACGTTTTCTCCTGCATGGACAACATTTTGTTTAACAGCACCTCTAGCGGCGAGTTCGTCATTCGATGATTTTCTCTGTTGCCAAATAACACTTGTATAATTATAGTTGCAGAATAAATTTGTTTCGTCTGAATAAACCCATTACGGCAGTCACACTGCGCTATTCTTTTTGGCCCATACATTACGAATCACCAGGTACTTTAAAAATTATAATTAAAAAAAATGTATGTTGAAAATAACAATTAAAGCTTAAGTATGGGTTATTCATTTGACATTATATAATTTCCCAGAAAGGGCAATATTAAGATGTTCTACTAAACATTTTAGATAAACGGTTTCATATATTAATCAGAATGCTGTTTAACAACATAACACTATTTTTAAATTAGCAGGTAATATTCAGAAATTAATTTTCAAACTATTTGCATTCGAAAATTCATGGTTTTCAAACTAATTACATAATATTTTATATACAGGGTGAGTCATAAATATCGAAACAATAGGCTATCTCCTTAAATGTTGCCCCTAGACCCATACTTCCAATTGCAAAGTTTCATCAAAAAAGGTAAATTTTTTGATAAGATAAGTTGCAACTCCATGGGGGGTCTAATTTAAAAAATACGAAAATTAAATTTTTATACGACCCCCAGAGAACAAAACTTCCAATTAGAAAAATTTTCCTTATCCTCTTCTGAATCGAACAACAAAAAAATTCATCTCGATATCTGCAAATCCCTGGATGATATTAAAATGAAAAATTTTTCAAAATTCGTGACTTACACCACTTTAGCATACACCTGAGTGCAGCGATATCAGATCGTTTGAAATACAATTTAGGGATCAACCATTAATTTACGCATTGTTAAACGTAGACCCAAAACAATAATTTAACTTTTTTAGATATAAAATAAAAGCGTATAGCTTTTTGCTTTAAATTTCCTTGACATATGCTAGATGTCTGCAATATCTCGAGCTTGGCGCTAGGCTCGTAATTGGCACGACCCATTGGCCGGACCGTCTTATTAAACACTTATTAAAAGTGTTATTAAATTAAGTGATATTTATTAAACTCTCATTAACCGTGTCTTTAAAACTTATTGCCGCAGGCAATAAGTTTAGTAAAAATAGTAATAGCGATAATGACCCTTCTATTAACTGGATCATATGGAATATATTTTAATGTTATTGTACATTTTAATGTTAATGGAAATATATTTTAATACACTACTTAGAATTTTTTTCAAAAATCTAGTTTGTACTATTCAGCTTCAAAATTTATGTGGTTTTAAACATAGTTTTACTTTTTTCTATCTTTACAAGAGAAAAGTATTGGATTCATGAAAATTTTGAATTACGGTTTTCGTCTGTCTGTGAGTCACTGCTTCTGCATCTCTGTATATGATATATATTTTGTGAGCGCGCTATCTCAAGAACTAATGCACAAAATTTAATAAAAAATTATATTTAATTAGTTCTTGATATACATTGATGCTGATTAGTTTTTGGTGTGAATCGCTTAACAGGTGACCCTACCGTAAAGGCTTTTGTGTGATTTCCGCAATCGCTGTATCTCCAGAATGCAAGGAATATCATCAATCTTCAGATTCAGTTATTCCTTGACATGAATTGATGTTATTTATATTTTGTTGTATATGGTTCCACGAGAGGCGCTGCAACACTGAATTTCTTACAATTTCTGCAATAGCTCTACTTCAAGAACTAATGCAGGAATTTCCATAAAAAGTCAGATGCAGTTACTTCTTGACATGAATTGATTTTGTTTACGTTTTTGTATAAATCATCTTTCAGGTGGCGTTTTCACAATGAATTTTGTATAGTTTACACCATTTCAGTGATATCTTGTACTAATCCACGGAATTTCGTATCTTTAGAGTCCTCCGACTGCTACATCCGAGTAGTTTATTTATTCCAAACGGCATTAAAAAAATATTAATTCGAATGTTAAAGTCGAAGAGTATAACGTTTTAGTTGCGTATTTTTTTTTTATGCTAAGCTCCCAGTAATATTTCATTCTAAGTGTAATTAATTGATCAATGTTTAATGCGTTCGAACCAAACATCATTTAAGAAATTCAATTGAATAATTTCAACTTAAAACGTTTAAATGAAATATGCCGAAGATTCATTAAACACCTGTTCTTGATTTTAAAAGATAACTGATTCGCTAGTTAAACAAAATTTAAAATTTATTTGTATTTGAACTGAAAACTTTATGTTAAACTCTAAAAAATGAAAAAAAAAGCGCAGCGGCCTTTGAGTCCGCTTACTGCGGTTAACACGTTGGAGATTTTTTTTTTAAATATTATTATTATTTTTTTAATTCTGGCCAATTTTCTGCAATAGGAAATACAGGGTTCGAAAAAACCACGGAAAACTTCGAACGGTTAGGCCGATGGTTGCGATTCGGTTCGAACCCAGTATCTAGCGTTAACCAGTTTGGAGGCCTGTAATTAGAGGCATCTTTTACGCTTCGTGTAGTGGCAATTTTAACAAGAAAAATATGAAGTTGACAGGGATAAAACAATGAAAAAAATTGAAGTTGGCGTGATAAAAAAATTAAGTTTAAATAAGCTGACTCATTTAAATAGTAATTAAAGAAGGCGAAAATGGCAAAACTTAAACAAAATCTGAAATCGAAACTACACAAGAAGGAGTTAATCACCTAGACACTTTTAAAAAAGCATTTAAACATTAGCAGACAATCTTTGTTTAAAACTAAATGCACTTTTCTTCCTCAGATGTTTTTATTTCAGTATTTCTCATTTTTAAACTTACATCATAAGTCAGTAACCGTTGGTTACGGTAACAATTCAATAGTTTTTTAACACCTCAAGAAAAAAAAAATGCCGAAAGATGTTTTCACCTCAGAAAATTTACTTTTAAAAGTATGATTTGTTCACAAAAAATAGCATCTTTTTTTAAATTGCTATTTTAAATACTTTTATTTTTTAGAAATATTATTTAAAATGTTGAATCAAATTGAAAATTAAACATTTTCATTTAATTAAAGGAAAAAAATTCAACGCGACAAATAATATTTTGAGTTATGACAATTTTAATTTACTCTAAATTTTTTGAAAAAAAAATTATTAAGAAAGCTTATGATGTGATAGTGCTTACAAATTATGTGGTTAACCATCACAAAACATTCAAAATTCAAACTCTATAAATAAATAAATAAAATAAATGTTTCCTGGACAACATACAGCAACATTTTTTCTTCAATTACACGCATTTAAATTTGTGTCTGATCCCTTGAAACCTCACGATTTTTAAAAATTGTCATAACTCTCTGAGTTTTGGAGATATCAAGATGGAATTTTTTTTATTCAATTCAGGAACGGTAAAGGAAAATCTTTCTAATTGGAAGTTTTATCCTCTGGGGGCCGTATAAAAATTTAATTTTTGTATTTTTTAAAATAGACCCCCCATGGAGTTGCAATTTATCTTATCAAAAAATTTACTTTTTTTGGTGAAACTTTGCAATTGGAAGTAAGGGTCTAGGGGCAATATTTAAGGAGATAGCCTATTGTTTCGATATTTATGACTCACCCTGTATATATATTTTTTTTTTGTATTTTTACAAATATAAATCTCTAATTCGTAATCCTAATAAAATTTTCATGCGTTAACATTTAATACAAACTCAGCAAAGATAAAAATTATGATTGAACACATTATTCATGATTTACGATGAATATATATTACTAGGATAGATTAAAAAGTAGCAGGCATTCACTTTGTCTGATAATCAATATGCAGTTCAATTAACGGAATCTCAAACAGAATTTGCATAATGTTTTAGTCTAATGAATTTTAAGAATGTGTTTCATTATTTTAAATTCTTATCAGGGATGGAAAAGTTTATTTAGAAGAAATGAATAAGTTAACTTTCAAAGTAAGATTATTTTTCAATTTATATGTAGCATTTAGAATATTTAACAGAATGACACTTGTTGGAAAAAATTTTTGGAGACAAAAAATTGTTATCTGCTTGAAAACTTTAGGAACAAAGTTATTTATTGGCATTATTATTTATTAGCGATTTATTGGCAGTTTTTCGATGCTATTTCATCTTCTGAAAAAAAAAAGTTTCTAATTTCCAAATAAAACAATTTACAGTCGAGCCTCGTTAACATGAACCTCAAGAGGAATCAAAATTTTGTTCATGTTAACATTAATTCATGTTATCAGTTATCAAATCTTTATATTCGTTTTTATAGGGGACTGTGAAAGCAATTCATGTTAAAAGTAATTCATGATAAGCATATTCATGTTAACGAGGTTTGACTATAGTGCGTTTTTTTTAAAGTACGTTCTAATGTTCGGAGTGAGAGCTTGTTGTATTGTATATCCTAATAAACTTTGTTTTAGGGTGTCTAGAAATCCGAAAACTGCATGTCTTTCAAACCCTTCATCTTTTTATTAATCGAATTTTACTTTTGTTCTAGAATTTTAAACAAGCAACATATATTTTATAAAACGGTTAAAAAGTAAATTTCTAACTGGGCGAAGAATGTTCACACCAAAATTCGAACCAGAGATCTCTTGGCTGAAGCCGCTAATCCTCTGCCATCTGAGCTATCCCGGACAAAACTATTCCACCTAATTCCATCTACCAACATTATTGATTATAGCATCTAGTTTGATACCTGAATCAGCTTAACAGAATAAATCTCAAGTAATGGAAGTCCAAAAAACATTGGATAAGTAATTACACAATATTTAATGTTATTTTTGACAAGTAAGTTTGAAAGTTTTCGTAATCACTAATGTCATTTGTGCGTCGAGCTCTTGACAAGCTGATAATATTTATGGTCATGCTATGCCTAACTTTCATTGATAATATCCCTTTAAAAATAAATGCGGACAATTTAAGGCTATCATTTATCATAATCTTTAGAGGCAGGAATGAGAGTATGTTCATGTATTTACGTCCAATCGTTATGCGTCTACATTGCGGTCGGTTTTTAGGGTTTCTTTCATCTGACGAAATCACATTCGTCTTTGTTCTCTATCTATCTGACCATCACAAAGTCTGTAAGCGCTATTTGTATAAGTCAGAGACTTTTTTTTACTTACAGTTTGATACCTCGTGTCACACGACAAATCACAAAGTTTTGAAAAAAGTATATTATTTTAATTATTTTTTTTCAGTGTCATTTATTCTGTTTTGAGATTTTTTAACTCTAATTTCAACGTTTTTTGCGTTGACATCACAGTTTGGCATCTTACTAGAAAACAGAAGGTTCTTAGTTAGATACATGATGATGGAACTTGAAGTTTTCACTCTAAAATCGATATAAAATTGTTAAATTTCGTATTTTTGGCCAATTTAATTGTTTATACTATTAAGTTTCGTTCACCTGTTATTCATAATATATATATATATATATATACAGGGTGATTCAAAAAAGATGGGTAAAATTTTAGGAGGTGATAGTACACACCCAAACAAACATTTTATATCAAAGAATGTATGGTCGAAAACTAAACGTAAAAAAGTTAAAGGGCGCCAAAAGTTATGTTCTTATACGAGGCAAAAACACACAATGAACGATTAAGTTTAGTTACGAAAACAAATTTAATGGCATTTGATTACAATAAGTGCTCAAAACAAAAAGTTGCATTCCTGTTGCGAGTTACCGCTCTGCGAGTAATAATTGCATGGTAGAAGAAGATCTGGTATTCAAATTTTCGTTACATTTCATAGAAAAAAGCCCCTAATACGAGAGTGCAATTGTCAATCTCTGTAGTAACGGATCTGAAGATGTTGCTCTTCTCTAATAAGGAAAAGGCCGATATGAATTTTGTTTACGGAGCTGCAAATGGAAGTAGCGTAGAAGATCAACGGTTGAACGGAGAGCGATTTCCCAACAGGAGGTTGCCCAGTAGGGTGGATCGATTGTCTATGGCGAATATTTAAGTCTATGGCGAATAAGCGTCTATCGACCATTCATCAAAACCTACCTATGCGGAAAAGATGTTCTATTGTATAAAGATTAAGGGGAAAATAATAATAAAAAAAATCTTTTTTAAAATTAATGCTGCCACAAAAGGGTTGAATTTTCCAAATTTTTTTAAAAAAGACCGAATTTTGGTTTGATGATTTTTGTCAAAAAGTAATTATTTTAATAATTTTTAAAATCCAATAATGCGAAACAGATGTTATATCGTATGGAGGTTAAGTACAAAATAATAATAAATAATAAATTCAAAATTTTATGCTGCCGCAAAAAAATTGAAAATTCGATGAAATTTGGAAAAAAATAGAAAAAATCTAATTTTGGTGATTTTTTGACGCAAAATAATCATTTTAATATCAATAAAAACCTACCTTTGTGTAAGAGATATTATATTGCATAGAAATTAACCTTTAGCTTCCGAGGGGATTAATGTAGTCCCAAGAAAATAAATGTGGAAGAATACGGGGTTGGGATTATCGTTATCCCGAAAACTTTTTCCCCTCCAACATGCGGAAAAAGAAATCATTAAGGCCGTTTAGCTCAATAGGGGTCCAACTGATTATCGAGCTAGGGAATTTCTGTAGGGAGGATGTTAATTATCCTAGGGAAATGCCGGGAAAAAAAAACTTGGCAAAAAAATAAACAGTGTTTGCGCAGACGACGTAAAGCTGCTTCTACCCCAGTGGCTACAAGGTATTTTAGGTAGTTCTTGCTTGTGAGACATAATAATGAATAGATTATATTTAGCAAGTAGTTTTAGAGATTTAGCGTTGCTAGTTTTGACTACACGTTTACTCTTAGAATGTAAAATGAAGCATTATTATTTTTTTTCTTTCTTACTAACGCACTAAATATTAGAAATTACGTATGTAATTTTACGCACTGAATTAAAAAAAATCAAATGTTTATAATTATTATTATATTTACGGAACTTATGATTGTTCTCAAGCCCAAAGGAGTTCGTTTTTGAAGCTTTTCTGAATTCATTTTTATTATTCAAAAACATACGAAATTGTTAACAAATGAAACATATGAACGAGACGTGAAATTCTTATTAAAAAATTACATAATTGAATGGCGTTTTTAATTTATTTAATAAAGGCAAAAGAATTTCAGAAAATAATGTAAAATTTGGCGTTTGGAACAAAATTTCCGATCGCGAAATTTAGGGAAAGGTGGAAATTTGCTGGTTGTATTTTTGTTGCGGTAATGTCAATAAGTAATTTATTTATAACAAAAACAAAATGGAAAAACTGAATTCGATTCCCAATTCTATCAAAACCCTATCCTGTCAGGTCTGACAATTTGATGCCACACGTTAAGAATTATTCAGAAAGTTTCACATTAGAAACCAGCTTGATTCTATGGTCACAGCCTACTAAATAGTCATGCGCAACAATACCTTTTACATAAATGAGAATGGAATTATGCATTATCTGCTTCAGAAAATCGTCGAATTCTAGTATTATTCATTATTTCTAAATAACTTATTCACCGTCAAATTCAAATGAAATAATTTTTATTTATGCAAACCATAATATAGATTGCATTAATAATTTCTCAGTTATTTTCTATCTGACACCAAAAAGAAAAGGAAGAAGTTCTCAATTTAGCACTTTTTTGTTGTTATTGTCGTTTTGTACGCTTATCAATTATTTCGAAACTATTCGACTGATTCATGTGCCTTTTTTTTGTTTTTTTTTGTTTTTTTTTGTTTCATTGAAAGATTATTCTCTGCAATTGGTCAATAATTGAATTTAAATTTCATGAAAATTGCTGCAAGGCTTTTTTTAGAAATTTAATAACAATACAAATAAATAAATTAAAATAAATAAACTCATTTAGAATATTTAATTTTTAGCGATTTTTATCAAATAAAGTAGCTCTATTTTCTTCTTCTTCTTCTTCTTCTTTTTTTTTTTTTTTTTTTTTTTTTTTTTTGCTAGAATGTTGCAACCACAAAATTTATTATTATTATTATTATTATTTATATAGCTATTATTATCGAATAAAACAAGGTAAAACAAAAAATAAGGATTTAATTAATAAAAACTTTCATGGCGAAACAATTGTTAAAAAATATAATAAATAATAATATAATTAAATTAAAAGTAAAAGCAAAAGGTATAATTAATAATAATAATAAAGTCTAAAAAATTAGAAAGTGTTTGTATTTCTTCAAAACTTCTGCGGCACACTCGTTTAATTTGAAGAATCATATTTCTATGGTAGTAGGATTGTTACTTTAACACAGAATGGTTCAAAAGTCTGAATTTCATATAAATTAATATAATTAATGTCTTTTTTTCTCTTCATTGGTAAATTTTGTTTAAAAAGCTAACTTTTACAGCTTCTTTCACAGTGTGTTGCCTTTACGAAAAATAGAAAATACTATACAATCTCTTTGTTTCTAAATAAAAATACCATAAATTTCATAAATATGTATCTATATTATAAAAGCGAAACATATCTGTGCGTAACGTATACATCATTTTGCCAATGCCAACACTTTCCCATGAAATTTCGGTTTTTCAATGTTCACTACAACAAATTTTTTCACTTCTAACCATCGCACATTTTAAATTTTTATACTGTTGTATAGAAAGAAAAATGTACTTTTAAGTGCAATTTGTTTTAAAACTCTATCTCAATTTATTTTTGAGATATTAATTTTTTTATAGTTTCCAGTAACATTTTTGAGATTGTGGCAACAGAATCACTCCATTTTCTCTTGAAATAGGAAAAAAAAAAAAAGGAAGAATGAAAGAATGAAAGAAAGAAAAGAAAAGAAATTAAAATGCGTTTCCATGCAAATTCGGTTTTGCAATTTTCGATTATTGCAATTACACTTCTAAATATCGCACATTTTAAATTTTTACACATTGTATAGAGAAAAAAAATTTACTTTTAAATTCGTACTTTTTTCCCCAGCTCCACACTTGATTCGCAGAAAAAAGAATGAATGCCCATTTTATTTATGAATGCCCATTTCATAAGAAGGAAACTTAGGAACCCGACAGGGAAAAAAAATAGAAAACTATAATATTTGGGATCCCTCTGTACATTAAATTATACGAAACGATCTATCGATGCAGAGTAGAAATATATGGATATTGTACAACATTTCTACTGATTTTTGCATAAATAGAGAGTATAATCAGGGAAATATAGCATTTTTTTAATTGCAAAAAAACTGGCATGTTTTTTAGCTTATTATACATGGTTTTCAACCAAATTTAACGACAGTTTCAGAAAAACTGGCAAAATGTAGTTGAAGAAACTTAGGCAATAGTAATATAAATAAATTAAACATTTTATGAAATATGAGTAGTTGTATAAAATAATTTTTGTCTGTGCATGTGCAAACGATAACAAGGTAATTTAAGGTAATGTAATAGTCAACTCTATGGTTCAATTCATAAAAAAAAACAAGTTAAATATCGTGAAATTTCATAAAGGTGTTGGCGATAGGAATGATTTGATTTTTTATTGAATCTAAAAGCAGCTGAATGATAAGTAATTTTCCATAAATTTTCAATTTCAATTTTACTATATATTTTTTTTAATTTCTATTAATGCTTTAGTTCTTCTTGGATAGCTACTAGAGCGAACCTGTTGCATAATAAAAAGAATTATCAAAATCGGAGATTTGTCCCAAATCCTCTCATCATACACAATCTTGATAGTCAATAAACACTAAGTTTTTCTTAAAATTCGGCTGATTAAAATTTACAATTTGTGGAAAAAACATTATCCTTCATCTGCTTTTAGAGAGAACTAAAAATCAGCTCACTTCTATCACCGATATCTTTCTGAATTTTCCTAATATTTGGCTTTTTTTTTTTTTTTTTTTTTTTTTTTTTTTGTGAGTTGCTCTATAGAGTTAAATATTAAATCATGTAAAAAGATTGTTGTAACCATTCGCACGTACGCAGATAAAAAAAAATACTTTATAGTACTACTCATATTTTATAAAATATTTAATATATTTATATTTCAATTGCACTACATTATTTCTACTACATTTTGTCAATTTTACAAAAATTGGTGTTAAATTTGTACAAAACCCTGTGTGATATAAGCTAAAAACAAGCCAATTTTTTAAAAAATTAAAACAAATTGCTATATTTTATTAGCTTGAAAGGCCCCACCAATGGCTAAGAAGATCTCCCTCGAAACTATTAGACAGGAGGTGCTGGGTTCAAACCCAATCGCGCCCATCTACCAAATTGTTCGGAGGTTTTCGTGGTTTTCTTCGAAACTTGGATTTTCTCGTTTAAATACGGGTTAGGTTTTCTTAAAAAGCCTCTTAAGGGGTCATTCCACCCTAAGAGCACTTATCCCTCATGTTCATAATTGACCGTCATAAACACAACCAAACTACCATTCTTTGGTTTGTAGAAGAAAATGTGATTCCTTGGAAATGATAAACTTTTTATATGTAGTATGCAGATATTTTCATATAGCTTATTGTACCTCTCATTTTCTACTTGTAATTTATATTGTAAATCACTGAATTTTTAAAAATAATAAAATAATAATAATAATAATAATAATAATAATATATGTCATTAAAAAAAAACTTTAAAGGAAATTTGCTTACTTTTAGGGCATTTTAAAATAAAAAAGAAAGAAATATTAATGTCACGTAATCAAGCCCTGACTATCGTACGAGCATCCAAGGCTTGTGCCCAATAAAGTGCAATTACACAGTTTTATTCTTTGAGGCTGCATATCTACTAATTTTATGCCTTTATTAATAAGAATTATTATGAAAATGTGTTAGAATGTAGCTGATTTATGCTTTAAAACAAATTTAATGCATTATACTACACGATATTTTTTTTGTAATGTTATAATAAACTTAACCATAATCATGCATTTTTGTTTATTTTTTTTATTGTTATATGACAAATTAAAAAGAAAAATGTTTTCATTGAACACAAGGAAAAAAAATAGATAAAATAAAAAAACACGCCTCCCCCTTCCCCCCCCCCCCCCCGGAAAAAAACAAACTTTATTTTATTTACTTACCAGCACCCATAATATAAAACAATTACTGGCTTTCAAAGAATTATTTTTCTTATTTCACGTGCTTAAAGTAACATTTTTTTTCTTCTAATTTTTAGATATTCTAGTTTCCAAGTGATATTTCTTCGTTAACTACATCTACTGATAAGCACGCATTGTCAACAAGCAAACCATTTAAAATTAGAAACTATTAAAAGAAACTACTAGAACTATTAGAAACTATTAGACTAAAAAAAACTATTAGAAACCATTTAAAATTAGATTAGATTTTTAATGACTATGTTTCAGTCAAGACTTTGACCATTGCTTAACTAATTATCAGTTAATTTAAGTAGCCTGTATAAGATCGTTCCTTTGAAAGTATAACGATGTTCTAACACATGTGGTGGCACACATCTGGACTTAATTTTTTTCAAGATACAGAAATGTTTCTAATACGTTTCCAGAATTTATTATACTGCTAGCAAGATAACAAAAACAACTAATCGAATAGGGTTGCAAATACAAAATTTTTGGCGTATTCCCATTGCATTTAAGACAGTTAAAAGTTCTCAAAAATGTCTTGCTCATTTTTTTTTTTAGGAAAGTTAAAATATGCTATTTGTTAACAATGTAGGGAAATCGTTAGACGGGGCTCTAAAAGGCGATAAGGGGGGGGGGTCATCCCTCTGCCCCGTCTAGTTACAGGCCTGGCAATTAGTATTCCAAACATTTTTCAATGTTTTCAAAATAGAGAAATAAACAAGACATAAATTTTTAAAATATTAAACAGTTGCTTTTACACTATTTAAAATAATATTTAAATGCATTTATGAAAAAGAAAACATGTATTTATAGTAAAAATAAAAGTATTTGTGAGGTAATAAATTGTGCGGAATTTCTGAATAATAGGTTTTATTATTTTTTGAAGAAATATTTTAAAAGCTTAAATACCTATTTTTATATTTAATTATGTTTAAAAACTAAATAACTTGTATGCATTAAAAATAAATAAATAAATGAAAAATAAATACAATCATCATGGATTATCTCAACAGTTTTCATAAGTTTATAAATCTGTTGTAATTAGAAAATCAAACATTTGTGTTATATGTATTGTTAACTTCATCTGGATAATTAAAAATAGGTCATTTGTCTTTAATTTAAATAACAAGAACAATTAAGATGTTGATTTGTTTATATCTCTTACAGATATTATTTTAGGTCTCACACATAAAATTTCATCGTCTTTTTCGATAGTTAATTTAATAGTTTATAAATTTGATTTAGAAATCCCTAAAATCAAGTAAGGCTACATTTTTAAATATTTAATTTAATATTCAAGCAAGTGTTTCAAAAGTTGAATTATTATGTAATTTTATTTGCAATTGTATATATTTTATAATATACAATCATATTTTATTTACTCCCCCTTCTGGGAAGCGGGAGATGAGCAAATTAACAGAAACTCATCCGATCTGTTATTTATAAACTAAGAAAACATTCGGATAATGTTATCTTCTAAAACCGTGATAGATTTTAGGATTGTAGACCCCCCCACCACCACCACCGACGTGCACAGAAGAACAAGGGAGACTGAATTTAAAAAATATATATAATACCCAATGTTTATATTCTAATTCTCCACATCTTACAAAAATTGATCATTGTGACAATGAGAGGTTTTGAGATAACTTTTAAAGCCCTTTCTTCTTCCCTCTCTCAGCCTCGGCAGAGCAAGAACGTCAAAATTTCAAAAAATCATCTTATTCTAGTATTTATGTTCTAAGATAAACCAAGTGTATTATTATTGGACTCATTTAAATATGATATGATTTTAAATATGTTAACTTTTTTATAGATGCGTTTTAGTCAAAGCGCTTTTTTCCGTTTTATTTAGTTATTATTTTTTTTATTTTATTTTTTTAAACCATGAAAATAAAAAGGAACGGGCCAGATAGCTTTGATTGTCTCAGGTCGGGATCTGGAAGTTCTGCTGACGTCTAATTTCACCTAACTTTTTCTTTGACAAATTTTGAGTCGAAATCGAGGTTCTTTTTATGAAGCCTTGAAAAAGTTTCATATTCTAAATTTTATTTATTTATTTAATGAAACAAATTTCTTTATAATAATAATATAATATTAATAAAAATATAATAATAATATTAATAATAATATAATAATATTAATAATAATATAAGAATAATATAATATTAATAATAATATAATAATAATATAATATTAATAATAATATAATAATAATATAATACTACTAATAATAATATTTCTTTATAATAATATTTGGTTAATTATTTTACAGATTAAATTAAAGTAGTACTATTCGTAAATATTCGTTTTAGTTATAGTTAAAAACGAAGACCTTAATAGGAAACATAAATTCCGTTAGATATCTCTTTATTATTTGTTACTATATTGTTTAACGATTCCTTATATGTTAATTTCTAATTTTTTCTTATCTTGAAATTTCATTTTCTGTTTTAATTTAAATCGTTGTAATAATATTAACAATGATACTTAAAGAAATCACTTATGTGTTATTTAAATATTTGAAAATTTAGCACTTTTTAAAATAATGTATTTTTGTATTATCATATACACTTATAGTAATTTTGCTTATAACAAACCTTCATTTTTAGATTATACCCTTCAAGAAACCAAATGGTATTAAAACATTCAATAAACATCCATTAAGTTTTCTAATTATTTTTTAAAAAGACCGCTCAATTACTAGTAATATGTTTTATTTAATGACACGCACTTCACAGAAAAAGATCTTTTTTATCATTATAAATTACATCTTTTCAACGAACCTAAAGCATCACTTTCTATGCCGACAAGTAAACAGCTTTCTTTCAGTAGCTTTCTCCCAGGGAACAAAATTCCCTATCCTCTCAAGAACGTGTAAATCTTTAACACATGTTCCAAATGATAACAGCAATTTCTGGTCACCTGCAGTGAAGGGTCATTAAGAAAGGGGGATGAAATCGCGTCAGTTCTCCCGTTGTGAAAGGATATTTTACATTTCACTTGACCGAAAGCTAAAGGTTAAGTAAAAAAAAGAAAAAAAAAACCTTATTTTGAAATTTATTACTGCTGCAAGTGGTTTAAAGCTTTGAAAAACTTGTAGTTCCTGTTTTTTCAGTGAAGGATTTGTCTGCATGTGTATTGTGCAGCTTAGTGTACTTTAAATATTAATGTACCATGGCTTTAAATGAATTATCCCGTATTTGGGTCTGCTGTGACATGCCAGTAAATGTGCTTCCTATTACAAAAACGTTATGAAATTTATATATTGGTATCTAAAAAATAACCGAAGCATGGAATCGGTCTACATCTATTTATTTCCTATCAGTGAGAAGGAGTTGCTAATAAGTTAGAAGTGATCTGTAAGTGAGAAATTAAATCTCAATAATTTACCACTGCACTATTTTACGCAAAATTAAATTGTCTCACTGTTGGATTCTAATCGCCCATGACATCACACTGATTTTATATTACATCACTTTATGCATAAATGATGATTGGCTATCTTATCAAAGATCTCTATTGGTCCTCTTATTAAGAATTACTATTGGATAATCTAGAATCCTAACTAAAATCTATAAATACATGTGCTTTCCATTATGTTCTGTTCTGCTCTTTCTTGCTTGTACTCTGTCATGACCTACTGTAAATAAACTCCTTCGATCCCATATCAACGCAGGGTCTTTTTCGTTCTGAAACCACAGCAGAGCGTGGTTCTAACTTACTTAGTGTTTTTCTGCGTTGAACGGAAAAGTGGGTCAGGCAAAATTTATTGCCATAGAGTACTTATGTTACTTTCGTCTGTGGTGTTTTAAACGATGACTGAAAACAAGGATTATTCGGTCGCTCCGTTTGATGGAAATAATTTCCAAATATGGAGCAGAAGAGTAACTGCGATTTTTGCGGCGAAAGAACTTGATGTTTTCTTGGAAAAGGAAGCAGATCCAGCAAAAGCTCCAGAAGTGATTGAAGCAAAAAAGGCTTACGCTTTATTATTATCGCTTTTAGAGGATAGGATTTTATCTTCTCTTCAAAAAGAAGATACCGCATGTAAAATCTGGAAATCCCTGCAGGCAACATATGAACTTAAAGGAGCAATTAATCAAATATTGACACGGAAAAGACTGTCCACAATGAAAAAGAATAAAGATATTACAATGAGACAGCATATTGACGATGTTTTGAAATTAATTACTGATTTAAGGATATCTGGTGCTCAGGTGAGTGACATTGATACAATTGTTTACATTTTAATGTCTTTGCCAAAGGAATTTGAATCCATCAAAGTTGCGTTAGAAAATCAACCTGCTACTAACTTGACTCTGGAATTTGTTATGCAAAGACTAATTGATGCTGAAGCATTAATGAGTGAATCCAGAAATACTACTAAATCATTTAATGATAATATTGCTTTTATGTCGGCACAGAAAAAACTCTTTTGCAATTTTTGCAAAAAGAAAGGCCACACCTCAAAATTTTGTAGAATGATAACGGTCAAATGTTATAATTGTTCAAAAATAGGTCACTAAAAAAAATTTTGTAAAAATAAACCAGAAACGCAGATGGATGAAAAACAGTCAGCTTTTGAAATATCTTTTATGACTGGAAACACAAATAATTGGAAATTTATCATAGACTCAGGTGCGACATCACATATGTGTTCTATCAAAGAATGGTTCACTTCTCTTAAACCTGCAACTGGGACAATTAAATGTGCTTCAAAGGCAGCAGTGTTAAATGTGGAAGGTACTGGAAGTATAAATGGTACAATATCTGAGAATATTCGCATAACTTTAAAAGATGTATTATATGTACCGAATCTAAACGGACAATTAATTTCTGTCAAGAACATAGAAAAAGCAGAATTTTCTGTGATATTCAAGAATGAAGAAGTATTTATCGAAAAAGATAATAAGAAAATGCGCTTCGGTCATCGGGATATTCATGGACAGTATATAAGTTATTTCACTCCATCTAATGAAAGTGCTTTGACATCAACGTACGATAAGGACTTATGGCACAGAAGACTTGGACACCCCTGTAACCAGCCACTGATTCATTTGGGATTACCTACCCCTTCATCATTTTGTGAAATTTGTGCTCGTGCAAAACTCAGTGCAACACCAGCTGGCAAAGGTCCGAGAAACTGAGAAAAAGAACCAATGTTGATGATTCACACGGATACTTGTGGACCCATATTTCCTGAAACTATTGGAGGTGAGAAATATTTTCTAACTATTACTGATGATTTTTCGCGATTTACTGAAGTTCGATTACTTAAAAAGAAAAGTGATGCAGCTCGTGAACTAATATCGTTTTGTAAATTAAATCCTTCCGTTAAGAAAATTAGATGTGATAATGCAAAAGAATTTATAGAGGGAGAACTTTTAAATTTTACAAATGAAGTGGGTATAAACATTGATCCAGATCCCCCATATACTTCATATTTGAATGGAATATCTGAGCGCGTTAATATAACTCTCTTGGAAAAAGGGAGGGCAATGCTATATGAATCCAATTTGCCTAAGAGCTATTGGGGTTTAGCAGTACTAACTGCAACTTATCTTAAAAATAGATTGCCAAGTAATTCTATTGATAATGATACTCCATATTATTTGAAATATAATAGCAAACCAGATTTGAAAAATCTCAGAGTATTTGGCTGTGACGCCTATGCACTTGTACCTACTAACTTAAGAAAGAAATTAGATGAAAAATGCAAGAAAATGATATTTGTAGGCTATACTTCAATGGGATATCGACTACTGGATCCCACAACAAATCGGATAACTGTTTCTAAAAACGTTAAATTCAATGAAGAAAAGAAAAATTCAGTTAATTTTAAACATACAACTGAAAATATTGAGGAAAATTATCCGGAATCTAAAAATCAAAATGATGAAAGTAAAACAGACTCTGAAACTTTAGTGCAAACAAAACTTGAAAACGATAAAAATTCAATTAATGAAAATATTATAAGATCCTCTTCTAGAGAAAAGAAACAACCCATAAGATATCCAGAGCCAGAAATATATGAAGCAATGCTCGCTCAAGAAGAAACTTTAACTTTTGATGACATTTCCTCTTTGCCGTACAGTGAAAAACAAAAATGGGAACTAGCCATGGACGATGAAATGAAATCCATTAAAGAAAACGATGTCTGTTACTTAGAGGAATTACCATTAGACAGAAAAGCCATCTCTTGCAAGTGGGTGTTACGTAGGAAAAGAGACGGTAAGTATAAGGCAAGGCTGGTAGCTCGCGGGTTCATGCAGCAAGAAGGAATAGACTACAATCAGACATTTTCACCGGTTATAAACATGCCTGCCTTGCGTTTCATATTAGTTATTATGTTGAATGAAAATTTAAATGTTTATGTTTTTGATGTTAAAACTGCTTTTTTAAATGGTGAAATAAATGAAGTTATTTATATGGATCAACCCAAGGGGTATGATGATAATAGTGGTAGGAAATGCAAACTTAAAAAGAGTTTGTATGGCCTAAAGCAAGCCCCACGACAATGGTATGAAAAATTTCAAAATTTTGTAATTAAACTGGGATTTAAACAACTTAATTCTGAACCTTGTATTTTTGTAAGAGATGTAAACTCTAAGAAAATTATAATGGCTTTGTTCGTTGATGACCTTTTAATTTCCGGTTCAAATGTTAGAGAAATTAATGTTATTATTGATATGTTATCTAAAGAATTTCAAATGTCAAAATCAGAAAAAGTTTCAGAATTTCTAGGTATTCGAATGGAATTTACTCCAGAAGGACTGTTTTTAGATCAGGAACATTACATTTTAAGATTGTTGAAAAAGTACAATATGCTTAATTGTAATCCTTGTTCTGTTCCTATTGAACCTAAATCAACCCCTGCTATGTTTGAAAAAGGTAATGCTTTTAATGGGCCTTATCGCGAACTAATAGGGTCTTTATTGTATTTAGCTTATGTATCCAGACCAGACATTTCATTTGCAGTCAATTGCTTAAGTCAACTCCAGGAACGTCCTACTGATGTTGTCTGGAATGCCTTAAAGAAAATATTGAGATACTTGAAAGGTACTGTAAAATTAAAAGTAAACTACAAAAATGGTAATTTAGATGATTCGGATTTGTCTATATATGTAGATGCAGATTGGGGGTCAAACTCAATTGATAGGAAGTCTGTGTCTGGTTACATAATAATGTTTTGTAACTGTCCTGTATTATGGTGTGTAAATAAACAAAAGACTGTTGCTCTTTCAACCACAGAAGCTGAAATAATTGCTCTGTGCAAAGGTATTCAAGACATTTTATGGATGAAAAATATTGCCTGTGAAATTGTAAGTATTAAAAATGTTTTTGTGTATGAAGATAACCAATCATGCATCAAATGCATAACTAATGAAAATAACTATGGGAGAATGAAACATATTGATATAAAACTGAAATTTATCCGTAATGTTATCAGAGAGAATCAAATTAAAATAGAGTATATTTCGACTGATAATCAAATTGCTGATATGATGACAAAATCTTTGCCTAAAGCTAAACTCCAAGCACTTTTACTCCAATGTAATATGAAAATATAATGTAAGATGCGATTAAGGGAGGGTGTTGGATTCTAATCGCCCATGACATCATACTGATTTTATATTACATCACTTTATGCATAAATGATGATTGGCTATCTTATCAAAGATCTCTATTGGTCCTCTTATCTCTATTGGTCCTCAAAATTTTATGCTGCCACAAAAAAATTGAAAATTCGATGAAATTTGGAAAAAAATAGAAAAAAAGCTAATTTTGGTGATTTTTTTGACGCAAAATAATCATTTTAATATCAATAAAAACCTACCTTTGTGTAAGAGATATTATATTGCATAGAAATTAAGTAAAAAAAAGAAAAAAAAAACCTTATTTTGAAATTTATTACTGCTGCAAGTGGTTTAAAGCTTTGAAAAACTTGTAGTTCCTGTTTTTTCAGTGAAGGATTTGTCTGCATGTGTATTGTGCAGCTTAGTGTACTTTAAATATTAATGTACCATGGCTTTAAATGAATTATCCCGTATTTGGGTCTGCTTTGACATGCCAGTAAATGTGCTTCCTATTACAAAAACGTTATGAAATTTATGTATTGGTATCTAAAAAATAACCGAAGCATGGAATCGGTCTACATCTATTTATTTCCTATCAGTGAGGAGTTGCTAATAAGTTAGAAGTGATCTGTAAGTGAGAAATTAAATCTCAATAATTTACCACTGCACTATTTTACGCAAAATTAAATTGTCTCACGACAAATATTGCGCACTTCTTTATTCTTATAAAACAAAATAAGATATTGAAAGCTATTACAGTCTTTTGGACCATTTTCGAAAACACTGCCTATTTTTTCAGTTCAATAGATTTGAATATGAATATGATTATTGTGTGTAAACTAAACCGACGTAGTGCGAGCAAACTCACTTTTCTCCGTCATCAGCTATCATTGTTAAGCCAAAATGCTGACGAGCTAGATGGCATACCACCTGTAGTGGTATACTGGCTGATGCCAATTTTCGTTATCTGTAGTGACGAAAATTGGCATCAGCCAGAATATTGGACACTTTGGGCATTTTCGACCAAGCAGGTACTGCCGTCATTTCAGGTGCACTTCAAGATGTGGGCATTATTTCAAAAAACTATCAATCGAATGCTATTGACAGAAAAAAAAGTTCGGCATTACAAAACAAATCAAAGACCACCCTATCGTTTTAATCATTCGCTTTAGTCATTTGTAAAATATTATGATCATGGCCGTTTTCTTTAAAGTTTGATGGGTGTAAAGAGAAGATTACATCACTAGTAGACAACCGAAGAAAAATCATAATAGAAGCAGACTTGAGCTTGAAAAAAGAACTTGGTTCCGAATATATGGGCCGTATATATGTAAATTCTGGGAGAGTGACAAAAAATTTGAAAACACGACACACATTTTTTTTCGTCATGTGTTAACAATATTATACATGTAAAAAAGTTGGTTCCGATCGGTTGTGACGGAATATCTGTTAATATAGATGTTAAAGAATGTGTTATATGTCGAAATATGGAACTGATCTTCAAGCGTCCACTACAATGGTTTTTATGCTAGTTAGACACCGATGAGGTTCCACTACGTCATCTTTTCGCAGTGTGGACGGAAATTCGACTGGGCACAAATGTTTCACTGGTGAAATAAAAAAAAAATATTCGCTGCATGTGAGAAACTTTTTGTATTTTCATTTATCTCAGTAAATGAAGTCTAAAAGAGCACGAGTGAAATCAAACGTTCTGCAACCCTAATCATTACATTAAATAATATCTATTTAAAGGCTTTTGACCTGACAGATTACTTAGATTTAATTAAATAGGAAAATGTGTCGAACCTCCACGAACTGAGGGATTTAGTAACGACATGATTTCAGAAGCAATAGTAAATCCAGCAATCATTCCAGTGGCAATAACATCTACAATCAATAATATCTATTCGCCAACGCTCATTCTACGAAACTAATAATTCAAAATAGTCACGGAAGCTTTTTCTGTTGTGTATGGACAATATATAAGACACGGTTTTTTAAAAATCGAATTGAATTACAAAATCTCATGCCGATTATTAATACCAAATGTCATTATTGTCAATTGTAATGTTGACGATTTTCCTTGATTTAATAATAAATAAGCTGTTAAATAAGAAACTAAAGTTTTAATCTTGTAATCAAATAAATATCCCCTCATTGCAATAAATGTTAAGAATTCTAAAATTCATATTTTATTTTACAAAGAAAAATATTTTTTTACTGTAAAAACATTCAAATATATATATTTGAGCCACATTGCGGTAGATTTAAATTTTAGAATTAATTTTTTTAATTATTTTTCTCATACTCAGCATATAATATGACATCTTTTACGCATAAGCAGGTTTTGGATAATTTTTTGAACTATTATTTTGAATCAAAAATCTTCTAGCCAAAATTAGGTCTTTTTTTTTCGAAATTAGATCTCATTGTGGCAATAGTAAAATTTAAAATTAATTTTTTTAATTATTTTTCCCTTAATCTCCATCCAAGAGAACATCTTTTTCGCATAGGTAGGTTTTGACACTGTGAAAAAAAAATTTCGATCCTCCCTATTGCCCAGTCGCATCGACAGCTGTGCGAGACGGGTTCCTTTTTTGCATCCCGGTTGGATGGAGGTTGTCCAAACAGGGAAGTTATGGTGGAAGAAGGCATTTTAGATATGGTGGCTGATGAGCCAAATTCAAGTACACGGGCAGTGAGTAGAGGATTACAGATATCGCAATCCAGAACATGGCGCATACTCCATGATGAACGTTTGGATCCTTATCATGTTCAACGAGTTCATGCACTGAGGCAAAGTGATTATCCTCGTCGTGTGGAGTTTGTCCGCTACTTTCTGCAGCAGAATGCTGTAAATCCAAATTTTATTTCAACAGTTTTTTTCATGGATGAATATACCCTTACGCGTGATGGTGCATTTAACACCCACAATCGGCATCTATGGGCAGAAGAAAATCCGCATGCCACTTATCCACATTCGCATTCGCGACGTTTTTCTACCAATGTTTGGGCAGGAACATTTATATATATATATATATATATATATGTATATATATATATATTAAGTATGTTATGCTTTTATAATATTTTTTTCTCATTGAGAAATTTCAAACTAAACTTTATTCAAATGATAATTCAATCGCATTTTAACATTTCTGAAATGTTTGGTATATATGAAAATGACATCAGTATGTCTATGTTGCAAAGAAATAAAAAATCAAACGATGTAGAACATTTTTGTGCTATAGAAAATTTATGTACCATCTGTTCCTGTCAAACTATTCAAATCAGATAATAAAAGAATTATGTTGTATGTTAGTTTCTGAAAGTTATTATACTTAATGTACTTAACAGATTATACTATATTTTATTTTTTAGCATTTTATAAAATTTAAATTCTGATTAGCATATGTATTTTTAAAAAGAAGAAAATTGAGATTTACTAATAATAATTCTAAAAAAATATTTCTTTAAAAAATGCCATGTATTAAAGAATAATAAATGCTGTTTTAAGTAAGGAATATCAGAAGTTTTCCAACTATCAAAGTAGTTAAAAAATATAAATCAAATTTGTAACTCCGAAAAATTCAACGTCAAACGCTAATTTAAAACCGAACGCGAAGTAGGTTTTAAAATTTTTGTTTGTATTTCTTCTCATTGAATTTCTATTCATTAAAACTATTTTATGCAATACATAATCTGAATTTTCTTATTTCCATTTTATGTTTTTTATTTAGAATAATATTGCACTTAGGTAAGTAGTATGTTTTCTTTATTCATAGTATTTAAACATGAAAATCATTTAAATATTTTAAAGAAATTAATTTAATGAACAAAATTCAACTTATCAGAAATACTAATATATTTTTCAAATTATTTATATATTTTTCATATATGTATAAACGCAACTAACTATTAATTCAAATGTATTTCTCACTTTTAGATTTTAATTTCATTTTTAGTTTTAACATTTTTTTATGAAACTTTTTGAAAATGATTGCAGTTCCCTTTTTTCCCTAAGGGGATTTACATGTTTAAATAGATTAAATATTCACAAATTCCGTTTTTTATTTAATTTTTTTAAAGTTTAATTAGATCATACTTTAGAAAAAATGGTGTAATAAATTGAAAAACGTTATCATCTAATTTTTTATACGTAAGTTCATTAACTTATATTAATTCATTAAACGAAAAAAAATTCCAAAACCTCATGAAAATAATTTTATCGATTTCTATTTTTTTTCGTATGAACAAGAAAGGAAAATCAATCGGCAAGTATACATAATGAGACCCTTCCCAGCACTACCGGAATATTTTAACAAACCTTTACTATTTAAGTAACGAAATTAAATTTAATAATTTAAATATCCGAAAACGTTCAAAATATTAAAAAAAAACGATTTCAACAATTACCGTCTATAGTTAATGTGTAATCCAGTTATCTTGTATATTTATATTTGTTTACTTTTAAAAAACAAAACAGGTTCAAAATTCAGACATATATAGCAGTTTATATAATGGACGAAATCATAATTGAATACTTTTCTGTGTCCCTTGCATTTTACCTTATATTATATATTCGCGGCAAATTAAAATTAATTCTGAAAAAAGTACTCTTTAAGCTACTGAAATTATGTCTTTAAGAGATTATAACAAATAGGCGATTATGTGTAGAATTTTTAGCGTGGACTTGTATATGATTTTATCTAAATTCTACAAACATAGCTTAGCAAATTAAATATAGTTCATTTTGAAAATTTATAGCTCAATTTAAACCCACCTTTAACCAATCTGTATCTAAATTATACAAACATAGCTTAGCAAATTAAATATAGTTCATTTTGAAAATTTATAGCTCAATTTAAACCCATTTTTAACCAATCTGTGTTTATATCCGGAACCCTGGCGAATTCTTTTGCGTAGCCTTATAAATGATTTAAATATATACTAAATATCTGTTGTATTTATTTGCATAAACTTTTATGTTAATATAATGCGATAAAATGGACATCAAAGGTTGTACGCTTCAAGGACTTTCTAGTAACTTTTACCGAAATTTTCATGAAGTAAGATTTGCCTTTTTAGCTCACAGGCTATCATAGCCTGAGAGCTTATGTGCCCGTCCGTTCTGTATGTATGTTCGTACGTGGGTTCGTGCTTAACGCGATAACTCATGATAAAAATATCCGATCCACTTGAAATTTTGTATATAGGTATATCCTGACAAGGCGCTTCCCTGTTTAGTTTTTGGAGTTCATTCGATATGTATAAGAGGGGGAACGGGGGGCTCAAGACCCTCCTTTTAGTTGATATGAATGGGATTTTCATGCTGAATTAAGTTTTCGTTCAAAATTTAGATTAGGATCATTCTGATGAGGTGATTCCGTGACTGTTATTAGGTGTTCATTTAATAAGTATAAATAGGGGGAACAGGGGTTCTAATCCCCCCCCCCCTTAATTTATATAAATGGGTTTTTCAAGCAGAATTGTCAGATTTCGTTCAAATCTCTGAATAGTTTTGGAAGTTTAATGGTTGAGTATAAAAGAGGGGAATAACTCCTCTTAAATTATATAAATGCTAAATGGGTTTTTACTAAGAATTATCTCATTTGCTCTGAATTTTGGATATAGATTTTTTATATGATAAAGCATGTCTTTGATAGTATAGGAGGTTCAATGATTAAGTATAAAAAAAGAGGAAAGGGGAGAGCTGTTCCCTCTTCTTAATTTTTTTTTCGAACGGAATTATCCCTTGAATATATAAGGCTTTAATGTACAATTAGTATTTGTAGCCTGTGAGCTCAATGCCATCAGTTTAACTGGGCAGTATTCTTTATTTTTTAACCTACCGTGGGGCGCGCCGTTGTAAAAAGTACAGCATTCACTTTATTTTTCTTTAAAATTAAATTCAAACAGTAGTGGGTGTTAATAACCATTCATATTAGTTTATTGGATATCTTTACCCAGTTCCTGAAAGTTATTTGTATTTCAGATTGCTCAATTAGCTGCAACTGTCATTTTAATCTGCTAACAGTGCATGAAATGTGCAAGGTTTATCTATAAACAGCCTTTAAAAAAGGAAATATTATGCTTGATATGGGAAGCGACTAATATAGATGAATTATGACTAATTCTGTAACTCCGAAATTACTTAATTATTGTTTAGTAATTCATTATCCATTTTTATTCTTTGTGATTGTAATAGCAAGCAGCTTTTTATACATCTGAACTTCTGCTTTAATATGTTATAACAAAATAAATGTATTGCGGAATATTTTCATAAATTGTGATCAGAGATATATTATATGATATTTTCAAGTTAAATTATTTGTACAATTAAAATAATACAGCAGTAATGGATTTTTTCACCTGTTGTACAATTTACAACGCGCGCAAGCTCATGTAATGAAAATTTGCGCTCCCGGCGAAAGGTTAAGGAAAAATAAATATGTCTTCAGATATACCGACAAGTACTTAAAAATTTCTTGTACTTAAACACCTAAAATTTTCAGAATCCCTTCATGATTATTAGACTTGAATAGCTCCAAACATTTTGTCTGTCATATCGGTATGAGATAATGTGGTGTTAAAATGGTAATGGAGTAAATTTTATTATTTTTAACATAGTTAGTTTTGCAATATTTTAGACCAATATTACTATTTTTAGCACCGGATTTCACAAGCTTTAAACGATTTCATTAAGTAAAAAAAAATATTGTTTAACAAATCGCTGTAAATTTAATTATATTTCAGCTAAGTACGAGTAAATATATGACATATCTCTAAAACAATTATAAATTATTTAAATATAGTAAAACATGAAATAAACTTAAATGCATCTTTTATGAGGAGTAATTGTTCCTAATCGCCCATTATATGAAAAAATATGTTGCAATATATTTCCTATGGATATATTTTAATTAACAGTCTTTAAATAACTTTAAAAAATGATAATAAAAGGATGAAAAAGTTTCTTAAAAAATTAAATTCAATGAAAGTTGAAAAGTTACATATCAGGAAAATTCAAATTATGAAAATAAAACGTCTTTACCATTATTTATTTATTTATTGTTTTATTTATTTGTAATTTTTAAAACGGTATATATATCGAGATATTTTATTAAAAATGAAATAAAGTTTAAAAAAATGAATAAATTGACATTTTTTAAAAAGTAAAATTAAATGCAAATTTAATTAGTTTTGAACTAATATGAAAATATTTATTAAATTAAATATCTGTTAATTTATTTGAAATATTTATTAAATTACCTATCTATACTTCTAGCCTGATTCTGATATGAACTTTCAATTTCTGAAATATAAAACTCCAGTTCATTTAACAATTACAATCTCATTGGCCACAAAAGTAGGAAATTTTGTTCATGATATTTCTCTCAGTGAATTTTCGGTTTGTAAAATAGTAATATTTGAACTAAATCTCGATTTCGAGATAAATATACAGTATGAAGTGGGTAAACCCAGCTAAAAATAGTTTACACTTTGTTTGCAAAAAAGTTTAGATTGTACACAATTTGTGCACAAAAAGTGACTATTTTTGAATACTCCGAAAAGTATGTACTTTTTGTGAAAAATATTTTCATGTTTTATACATACAAAAAAGTGAACATTATAAGTTATCAAAAACAGTGCACTTCTTTTGCATAAAATAAATAAATATTCCATGTGTGCAAAAATTATGCAATTTTTTTTTTTTTTTTTTTTTTTTTTTTTTTTTTGAAAAAAAAAATTAAAGATTCCAATTTTGCAAATATTATGTACTATTTTTTTATAGATGTAAAAATTAGATTTTTTCATTACAGGGATTATTATTTTCATGCCTGGTGTCTTTTCTAAATTTGTGAAAATTTTCAAAAGTAAACTAATGTTGTATTTAACTTGCATTTAATCGGAAGGAATAAATTGGATTATGTCTTAATAAGCCAAAATAAAATGAGTTAATTAAATTTCAAAATCGTGAGCTTGTGGTCCCTTTCTCAATAAAAGAAAATTCTCAGTTCGATTTTAATTTTAAGGTAAACAAATTAAATACATTTTAGTATGCTTATCTAATTTGAAGAAAAACAAATTTAACTATTTAAATTTCAAAATCCAGAAATACGGGTAATGAATCTCCACCCCCCCCTCGCTTCATTACCGGAAACTTCCTTGAGATTATCTTATATTTTAAGTTGCTTAAAAATAATAAATTCTACTATCTTTTAACACATTCGCTGCCGCTTACTTGAAGATGTGATGATAGTTAATGCCGCACTGTAGAAGTGGGTTTTTCCCAGAAGCCGATTTATTTTTTATAACAAATAATCAGTGAAAGATTTTCCCGTACCAGCGCGTGACTGGCTATTTGACACCACCTCACATCACGCGCTGGCGCGTGAGTGGCCCCTTAACGTTGGCGCCACATCACGCGCTGGCGCGTGATCGGCAGCAAATGTGTTAAAAATAAGGAAAATAGAAATTTTGATTAATTATAAATTTTTAAACTTAGGGGAGGGGTAATGTTTTTAGTAAAACCCTCTAACTTTACGGAAATATTTAATTTCTCTTTTATTTTAAATTTCTCGAAAAGACATAATTTTACTATGTTTTTCAAAATCATTCAAAAATAAAATTCAATTGTATTTTAGACTAAATAATATTTAAATCAAACTTAAGGGAGAGGCAATGACTCTCATATGACTTCTTCCCATAAAAATCGTTTAATTTTAAATTACTTGAAATAAACATATTTTATTGGGCATTTCAAAACGAAAAAAAAAAAAAAAAAAGTTAATTAAATTTCAAAATCCTGTTAAGGGCAAAATGTGCCTACTTCTAGAAAGAATTAATTTTGCTGTGTTTTTCAAAATCGTAGAAAAACAAAACTTAGTTAAATTTCAAAATCGAGAGAGGGGCAAAAGCCGTTCTATGCCCTTCCCCCATTGCAAAATTTATATATTTTTTTTTTAAGTTACTCGAAAATAATAAATTTGACTACGAATTTCAAAAAAAGTGAAAAATAAATTTTAATTAATCAAATTTTAAAAAGAAGGGGGGGGCAATTGCTCTCACATGCTTTCATCCCCCTATCAGAAAATGTGTTACTTCGTTTTTTATTTTAAATTTCTCGAAAAGAATAAATTTTATGAAGTTTTTCAAAAAAAAAAAAAATTAAATAATTAAGTTTTAAAATCGAGGGAAGTGAAGTGGACCCCCCCCCCCCCACACACACACACATGCTCACAACACGCGCGCAAACACTCCACTTTTTCAACGAGCTTACAATTTGCCCTTTTCCCTTATCAGTTATAGCTTCCAATTATTATGAAAATCACTTGCGCTTTCAAAAATCAGACGAATCCTTTTTAATAATTATTAATTTATTTATTTTTCTCTCATGTACCGCTGTAGCGATCTTTCCGACTCTAGGAATCAGAAGGATTAATACTTCTCAACACAGAGACTTGGAGCTGGTGTGTTTACATGTGACGTCACTCGACCGCGAAGCGAGAGAATCGAATGGATACTACCGCGTGTTCCGTCGTTTTTTATTTTTATTATTTCTAATTTAAATTATAATGTTTATACCAAAGTTATTTTTTTACAAGTATCTCTGTGAAAATTTCAGATGACTCAGTCATTTGTAAGCACATGCAAACCCTGTGGAATCAATCGGGATCGAAAAAAAATTTCGCCTTTTGCTCCAAGTTTATGAATTTGCAGGGACTTGAAAATCTTTCCGAATTAGCTAGCTCTACAAATATAGCGTTATAGTTTTATGGGAGGAGGGGGAGCTCTGACGAATGATATCAATGCATGGTTATTGTTTGTAATAACAACCACACATTATTAATTTAATTGTTCATGTTAATTTATTCATTGATATTGATTTAATCACTGATATTAATTTAATTTGCTGATTATTTGACATTTACTAGATGCTTAGATTGCTTTTCAAAACTAATGGAAATTCTTATGAAAAATAAAAATTAATTCCCCCTTAAATTATAAGTGTTTTGTGAGGTGAAAAAAGACATGAGATGGGCATTACAATTTTATTTTCTTTTTTGCAGATTCTTTTTCATTAAACCTTTATTTTGCTTCATGTCATGTTTAGTTTTTATTACTTACTATTTGAAAAATTTAGGTTGTTAATAAACATTTAAAAAATAAGACAATACACCACAGGTAAGTGACTGTTTGATTAATTAATGCTTCAATTGTAAAAATATTTTACCTACAGATTATTTTCCGAAGAAACGTGGATTTCTGCTTTTTCGACGATGAATTTCATTATCTCTGGGATTGATGGGAGTATGCATTAAAATTTGTTGTCATTTTTATATGGGGGGAGGTAACAGATGAAATACAACAAAAATGCCAGTACAAACCTCACTGTGTTGGGTAAATTTCTTCAAAGGATTGCTGGAAAAGTGTAAATTTCTCCTAATGATCGGGGAAAAAAATTTAATTCATCAAAAATTACTAATAAAAAGTATCAATCTTTTCTTGTTTGACAACAAAAATAAGATTTTTACAAAATGAATCGATAAAATGTGCGATTTTTATGGAGCTGGTCAACAAAATTATCTGTTTTTACATAGCCGTTTAAGAAAATTCACAATTTTTCTGCACCAATCAACAAAATTCATGATTTTTACAAAGATAGTTGCCAAAATTCACAATTTTTTCTGCGTCTGATCAATAAAATTTCTGATTTTCATGAAACCGATTGACGAAAATCATGATTTTTACAAAGCAATCGACAGAATTCGTGATTTTTACAGAGCCAATCAATGGAATTTGCAATTGTTTTCACATGATTGGTAAAATTCACAATTTTTCTAAAGCTGATCACCAAAATTATCGATTTTTTCTTGTTTGACAACAAAAATAAAATTTTTACATAATGAATCGACAAAATGTGCGACTTTTATGAAGCTGATCAATGGAATTTATGATTTTTCAAGTCTGGTCAACAAAATTATTGATTTTTACATGACCGATCGAGAAAATTCACAATTTTTCTATGCCTGATCAAAAAAATTTATGATTTTTTCGAAACCGATCTACGGAAATTAAAATTTTTAAAAGCAATTTACAAAATTCATGACTTTTACAAAGCCAATCGAAGAAATTTGCAATCTTTCTTCACATGATTGGTAAAATACACAATTTTTCCACAGCTAATTGATGAAGTAAACAAAAATTATGATTTTTAAGAAATGGGTTGACAAAATATGCGATTTTTATGAAGCCGATCAATGTGGTTTACGATTCTTCGAGTCTGGTCGACGAAATTATAAATTTTTAAGTAAACGATTGAGAAAATTCACAATTTTTCTTTATTTGATCAATAAAATTTGATTTTTACGAAGCTGATTGACAAAAATCGCAATTGTTTTTCACATGATCGGTAAAATTCACAATTTTTCCACAGCTAATCAACAAAATTATCGATTTTTTCTTGTTTGATAACAAAAATAAGATTTTTACAAAATAAATTGACAAAATGTGTGATTTTTATGAAGCTGATCGATGGAATTTACGATTTTTTGAGTCTGGTCAACAAAATTATTGATTTTTACATAGCCGATTAAGAAAATTCCCAATTTTTCTGCACCAATGAACAAAATTCGTGGTTCTTACAAAGACAGTTGCCAAAATTCACAATTTTTTCTGCATCTGATCAATAAAATTTCTGATTTTTATGAAACCGATTGACGAAAATCGCCATTTTTACAAAGCAATCCACAGAATTTGTGATTTTTACAGAGCCAATCGGCAGAATTTGCAATTGTTTTTCACATGATCAGTAAAATTCACAATTTTTCCACAGCTGATCAACAAAATTATCAATTTTTTCTTGTTTGACAACAAAAATAAGATTTTTACAAAATGATTCGACAAAATCTGCGATTTTTATGAAGCTGATCGATGGAATTTACGATTTTTCGAGTCTGGTCAACAAAAATATTGATTTTTACGAAGCCGATTAAGAAAATTTGCAATTTTACTGCATAAATCAACAAAATTCATGATTTTTACAAAGACAGTTGCCAAAATTCACAATTTTTCTTCATCTGATCAATAAAATTTCTGATTTTTATGAAACCGATTGACGAAAATCGCCATTTTTACAAAGCAATCGACAGAATTCGTGATTTTTACAGAGCCAATCGGCAGAATTTGCAATTTTTTTTCCACATGATCAGTAAAATTCGCAATTTTTCCACAGCTGATCAACAAAATTATCGATTTTTTCTTGTTTGACAACAAAAATAAGATTTTTACAAAATGAATCGACAAAATGTGCGATCTTTCGAGTTTAGTCGACAAAACGGTTTCGAACAAAAATATCGCTTTTATAAAGCCAATTGAGAAAATTCGCAATTTTTCTGCACTTATCAACAAAATTTGTGATTTTTACAAAGACAGTTGCCAAAATTTAAAATTTTTCTGCATCTAATCAATAAAATTTATGATTTTTATGAAACCGATTGACGAAAATCGCAAGTTTTACAAAGCTATCGACATAATTCGTGACTTTTACAAAGCCAATCGATGAAATTTGCAATTTTTTTTCACACGATAGGTAAAATTCGCAACTTTTCCACAGCCGATCAACAAAATGATTGATTTTTTTTCTTGTTTAACAACAAAAATTAGATTTTTACGAATTGGATCGACAAAATACGTGATTTTTACGAAGCCAATCGATGAAATTTGATTTTTCGAGTCTGGTCGACAAAATTATCGATTTTTATAAAGGCAATCAAGAAAATTCGCAATTTTTACAAAGGCAATCAAGAAAATTCTCAAATTTTTTATACCTCTAAACCAATGCAACTGTGCAAAAAACCTATAAATTTTTCAAACGATCCTGGAAAAAAACTATTTTCTCCAAAAAAAGTGGGAGGTAACTCTTTCCATCATAGGATTTTGGAAAAAGCGCGACTTCGGTCAAAGGATTATGTAAAAAGTTGCGGCTTTTGTTAAAGGATTACGAAAATATTCTAATTTTCTAAGATAATCGTGAAAAATACTCTATTTTTTGTCGAAGATCGTGGTAAATACTCTACTTTTTGTGGAAAGATCCTGGAAAATACTCTAATTTTCTTGAAAAATCGAAGAAGTGTTCTAATTTTGTCAAAAAATTGAGGAAAATATGTAGAGTTTGTCGAAAGATCAAGAGAAATATGCGAATTTTGCCGAAAAATTTCAGAAAATATGTGAATTTTTCCAAAAGATCGCAGAAAATATCCAAATTTTTCCTCAAGATCACGAACAATACCCGAATTTTTCCGAAAGATCACAGAAAATATGTAAATTTTGCCGAAAAATATGAGTAATTTGTTGTAAGATTGAGGTAAATAGAAGTATTTTGTAGAAAGGAGCAGAAAATCTCTAATTTGACGAAAGATCGGAGGAAAATCGCGAATTTTATCGAAAGATCGAAGAAAAATCACAATTTTGTTGAAAGATCACAGAAAATGAGAATTTTCTAGAAGGATCATAGAAAATACGAGAGTTTTTTCAAAAGATCACAGAAAAAAGTGTATTTTGACAAAAGGGAGCAGAAAATATGAAAATTTTGACGAAAGATCATGGAAAATACACGAGTTTTGACGAAGGATTGCAGTAAATATGCAAATTTTCTCAAAAGATTGTGGAAAATATCTGAATTTTGTCAAAAAAGGGTGAGAAAAACTACGAATATCTCTAAAGGATCATTGATAAATGCAAATGTCATTGAAAAAACAGTGGAAAAAAGTGCGATTTTTGTAAGAAGTTCGCAAAAAAGGCTAATTTTGTTAAAAAATTACAGAAAAGTTCTAATTTTGTCAAATGTCCTTGAAAGTTCAGCTTTTTTTTTCCTGAGGCTGTACAAAGTCTGATTTTTGTCAAAAGTAGCAAATTTTGGCAAAAGATTGCACAAAAATGCCAAATTTTGGCTAAAGATCGGGGGGGGGAGGGGGGGGACATCATCATAGGGTCGTGGGTAAAAATGCAAGCTACGTGTGTGTGTAGATGTTCACTCAGACCCAGTTAGTAGAAGGGGAATTCAAAATATTTTCAGTCTTGACAAAATTTCAAACTTGCACCCATGGTTCTTATCTTAAAAGTATGGGACCAAAGCATTTTCGATTAACCGGGGTTCCATAGGATTTTTTTTAATAACTGAGAAGCTTATGGTGAAAAGCTTGATAGTTAGTACAGTGCTGTAATAAAAATGTTGTAACGTCTTACAGATTATGTCGTAGATGTGGAACAGGATTACACACAGTGAAGCTACTGAGATAAAAAATGTGTCACTTTGAGATATTGAAGTACAAGAAGATGCAACAACAAATGTGTTGTTATTTAAAAGATGGCGTGATAAATCAGCATTGATACCATGCAAAGTTGAAAATCAAAAGAAAATCGCAACATATTATGTAAAATAATGAAGTATTTTACATATATATATAATAAAGAGCTCAAAATTATGCAGTGGACCAAATAAGTAAGTTAACTCTGTTTTTTTAATAAAAAACATGTTTTTGTTTTTTTTTAACACTATTTCTACTAGTGTCCAAAAGCACCTTTCAAAGTTCTGATTTTTGCTTCTAATTTTTAAAGCCAATTAAAACAAATTTCAATGTATTAAAAATGATTTGGAATTGTTTTGGTGTAAAACTTATAAATAAAACAGTAATCATAAAACAAAATATGTTGAAAGGTGTCAATTGACATCGGTAAAAATAGTGTTGACAGTAAAATTTTTTACATTTAAAAAGGACTTGGAATTTTAAGATCTTTTGGTTAAGTCAATTTTTGGATCACCGGAGTACTACTGTAAATATATGCATATGGATCATTCTTAAAAAAAGGTCCCTTTGGGGATTTTTTTTTCATTAAAAGAAAAGTTTAATATTTGAGAGGATTGTATGCATCTCCAAGAACAGAAATTGAATATCAGCAACATGCATTAAAAATAATATTTATTACACTTCAGTGCTGTATTCAGTATATACCGTTGTTTTTCATTTTTACACAGGGTTTTCATTCCTTTAACAATATAAGCAAAATTCAGAAATAGGAGTACTAAAAAATAAGCACTTTTATGCACCCTGTGTATGAACTAGCTCAAGTTCTCATTAAGTCACTGAATGTAGATTAAATATTTTGATAAGTTTCTATGAATATACATGTAATAGGTAAAATAAATGAAATAATTGTATGTTTACATTCAACGGTTTTTATTATGGCCTATGAGCAAATATGATATTACTATCTGGTAGCAATAAATAATTTTAAAAAGTTTCCAGTGAGTACTTGTTATGAAAGTGTTAAACACACAGTTTAACACTTAGATTTTTAAATATTTTTTTACCACAAAAGAGGTGTGTGTGTGGTAGGAGGGGGGCTTATATGTGAGTGTGGAAAATAAAAATTGCTTGAAAGCAGTGTTCTCGCTGACATTTGACCAACATTAGTAATTTGGCGAATTAAAAATAAAATACATTCGCCAAATGAAAAAAGTATTAGCAAAATGGATTCGCCGTGTAGTTCAAACTGTGACAGCGATTGTTATTAATCTAATTTCAACTATGCACTACAAATATAAAAAATATGTATATATTAAATATATATATATATATATACAGTAGACTTCCTGAAATCCACAAACCAGAAATCTGCAACTCTCTAAAATTCACACATATTTTATGGATGTAAACAATGAAAATTTCAGTTTAGATATTGGGACAAAATTTGATTTTTTCTTAATTTTGTTTCAATTTCATATATTTTTTAATTTATAATTTTCTTAATACTCTATTTTCATGTTTTTTTCATAAAGAAATTTTTTATTTTTTTGAAAAAATTTAAGATATTGCTGATATTACTGGTAATTACAATGTTCATTACCAAATATATTATGCATTATCAAGATATTTTGGTTATTAAGCTTGGCTAAACTTGAAAAAAAAATCCTTATTTTATGATTTTTATGTGAATTAGTAATGTACTTTTATGAGGCAAGTTTTCTTGAATAATTTTGGAAGAATATTAATCTTTATAATGAATATTTAATCATACACTATTGATTATTAACTTGACCTTTGCTATTAGAACTTTAATCATTTAAAAAATTATCTAAACTTTTATTATTTTTAGTTCATTACTATATTAATATTTTATTATATTGTAAGCATTCATTATAGTTGCGAATGCACTATTAATTACATTCAAATTACTGTTTAAAAAATGCAAACAAAGCAATGACCAGAAATCTGCAAAATTCTAAAATTCGCACAACCCCTGGTCCCAAGCTCTGCGGATTTGAGGGAGTCTACTGTATATGCATATGTATGAAAAACAAAAAAGAAAAAGCAAAAATTGAGCACTAGCAATTTGGCGAACCTAATCGCTTGTTTACTCGCCAAATTAAGAATTTAATCGCAATTCGACACATTGGCGAGCAACAGCGAGAACACTGCTTCAAAGTATTAAGGGATTACAATCAGGATTTTACAGTAATAATAGAGTTGGGGGGGGGGCTAACATGATTTCAATAAAACCAACTTTTATTGTAAAAAAAAAAAAAAAAAAAAAAAAAAGGAAAATGACCAGATAAAATTGTTAAACTAGGATTATGCCTAATCTTGATTTAGTTTTTGTTGATAAAATTAATAGTTAGTATCTTCGAAATCTAGATCTACCTGCAGCTGTTAGATGATTCTGGCGGGGATTTTTTGGAATTATCCTGATGAGCTTACAACTAGTTATGTGACAACTTTTAAAATCTAATGTTAAACAAATAGAATCATCCTTTACAAATTTTTTACTTGCATTTTTTTTCTTTTTTTCTTTTTTTTTTTTTTTTTTTTTGCTATGTTTTGCATTTTAACAAGCACACACAGAATTATCATTCGATAACTAAAGAAAAATCAATTGTCACGTCATTTTCAAAATTTTCTGCCAAACGATTTTTTTTCCCCTGTAGATTTGAAATAATTTTTTGACTGAGCATTTTTTATGATATTTCAATTTTCATTGCAGGTTTATTTACTTAATGTATGCTTTTGTTCACAATCTAAAATTTATATGCATTTTTATAGATATAAGTTTAATCTCCGCAGATTTTAATTAATTAGCAGAAAAAAAAACCTGTGTATATTTTTTCTCTGCACCTCTGATTATGTATAAAAAGTGTACAGTGTAAGACTATTTGGTGTGTAAAAGGAAAAGTGCACAAAATCAGTGTATTTGGCATTTCCGATTATTCACATAATGTATACAATTTAGGGCTATTCAGTATGCAAAGAAGTGTACAAAAAAATGCGCACAAAATCTGAGCGTATTTGGCACCTCTGTGCATAAAAAGTGTACAATTTAGGTATACAAAAAAAATATAAAAAAATAAGTGCACAAAAAGTAAGCGTACTTGGCGCCTCTGATTGTGCATAAAAAGTGAAAAATTTAGGTATACAAAAAAAGTATAAAAAAATAAGTGCACAAAAAGTGAGCGTATTTGGCACCTCTGATTGTGCACAAAAAGTGAACAATTTACGTATACACTTTTTGTCAACAATTCGGTTTGTACTTTTTTTGTATAAGCAGAGGTGCCAAATACGCTCACTTTTTATGCACTTTTTTTTTTACACTTTTTTTACAAACTTTTTCTAGCTGGGAATGCTCTCATGTGACACATTCTGCGGAAAGATATACGAAAGAATTAGATTCGTTTAAGAGTAAATTTTATCTCGTACTATGAATTTTCAGATATATTTGATTTTGCTGTAGTGTCTTTAAATAGATTGAAATTTCTCGTCAGCAGAACTACTGTCACTGCATATTTTATTTTATTTAAAATCTAAATTCGTATCGTGAACTCCAAAAAGTATGGTCAGATTTAAAACAACTAAAATTTTGGAAATTTAAGTCACAATAACACTCCTACTCATATTAGTTTTAATTATAGAAATTAATAATCAAAGAATGATATGCATTAAATCCAACTATACACTGTTAAAAAACCCGCGAAATTACTAAGAATTTTCTAGTAGATTTGTATTCCAAGAGCTTTTCATATAAAGATAGCAGCAAACTTTCATCTAACCGAGAAATGTTACACGACTTTTTGCTCTTACCGTTACATGAAAAGTTTTTTAAATACAAATCTACTGGAAAAATCTTAGTAGCTTCAAATTTTTTTTTACCGTATACTTCTTGGCTGAAGCTAACATATACTTTAAATTTTTGAATTATATAATTTAATTATATCAATCATTACAATCTCAATGACTACGAAGGAAGAAAATTTTGTTCATGATACTTCTCTTGGTAACTTTTATGTTTGCAAAATGGCAGTCGTATCGTAAACTCCAGAAATTATGAATAAATTTAAAACAATTAAAATTGTGAAACTTTAACATCACAATAACTGTCATGCTAAACAGTAATAATATATTTTAACCTATACTTCTTGGCCTAATTTGATATTACTGCTATACGGATATTACTGCACTTTATTTAGGAAACTGAGATTCCAAGAATTTTTCCTGTAACGGTAACAACAAAAACTCAAATTTTAGAATAGGTTACATGAATTTTTCCTGTTATCGTTACATGAAAAGTTCTTGGAATCCCAGTTTCCTAGAAAATGTTTAGTACCTTTACAGATTTTTTTTTCTTTACAGTGTGCTTCATATACTTCATTTTTTAAAAGTGTAATTCAATCATAATTTAAATTGGCAATCTCAATGCCTACGGAAATAGAAAATTTTGTTCTGGATACTTATCTTGGTAAATTTTCCTTTTTGCAAAATGGCAGTAATTGCACTAAATCGCGATTTTGAGATAAAAATGCAATATCAAGTGTAATTTCAATTCCGACGTGACTCATTTTGCGGAAATATATGTGAATGAAATAGATTTGTTTTGCGGGGAGAATTTTATTTTGTACAGTAAATATTCATAGATATTTGATTTTGCTGTAGGTTATGTAAAAATCAGAAAGCTTCCCGTCTGTATAATTGCTTGAATCTCACACACTGTAAAAAAAAAAAAAAAAAAAAAAAAAAAAAAAAAAAAAAAAAAAAAAAAAATCTGTAAAGGTATTACACTTTATCTAGGAAACTGGGATTCCAAGAACTTTTCCTGTAACGGTAACAACAAAAACTTAAGTTTTAGAATCGGTTACATGGATTTTTCCTGTTATCGTTACATAAAAAGTTCTTGGAATCCCAGTTTCCTAGAAAATGTTTAGTACCTTTACAGATTTTTTTACAGTGCATTTTATTTTATTTCGAACATATGTACTTCTTAGCTAAAACTGATATATATTTTCAAATTTTCAAATATATATAATACAAGCACAAATTAATAATTGCAATTTTAATTAAAATTTAGTTCAAGATACATTTATAGACACCTTTTCTGTTTGCCGAATAGCTGTGTTTGCACTAAATCGATTTTTCGAAATAAATCGGATAAAAAAATGTTGTCGGTCCTTTATGTAGTTACGGGAAAAAAATCCTCACGAAAATATATGACCTGTACTATGTTATTTACACACATGGATTTTTAGGGTAATTTCTTGTGTATTTTCTAGATATTTAACTGAATGTCAAAAACCAATGGCCGGTCACCTTTGGCCATAAGGTCCACGTGCTTTCAATTTCTGAAATATAAAACACAAGCACATTTAACATTCACACTCTCAAAGGTCATGAAAGCAGAAAATTTAGCTCATGATACTTCTCTTGTAACTTTTCTGCTTGCAGAACAACAATATATACAGTAAGCCGTGATTTAGAGATAAATATGCAACATGAAATAGGTAAATACTCCCATGTGATTCATTTTGCGGAAAGATATGGGAATGAGATAGATTGGTTTAAGAGGTTGTTTCTTTTCGTACAAAGAATTTTCAGAGACATTTGATTTGGATGTGGGTTATTTAAAAAGAAAAAAAAATTCTTGTCAGCAGATTTGTCGGTACTTTCTTTTTTATTTTGTTTTAAACATAAACTTGTATCATAAACTGTAAAAAAAATATGTAATCCTACAGATGTAAAGTTGCCGAAATGCTTACTAACATTTTATCTATACGCTATTCAAGAAAAAACGTGAATCTACAAAACTAATTTTTGTAAAGCTACAAAAATCTAAAATTGTACAAACGAAAACTACTAAAACTACAGTAATCTTACTAAAATTTTATCTGTAACTTGGATTGGAGTTACATAAAAGAATCTAGGAATCCCAGTTTCTTAAAAAAATCTTAGTAACTTTACAGATTTTTTGATTTTTTGAGTAAATCTGTATCTGTTACATGAATTTTTGCTGCTGCCGTTACATAAAAAGTTCTAAGAATCCCAGATTCCTAGAAAACTTTTAGTAACTTTACAGATATTTTTTACAGTATAAACTCCAAAAATTATGAACAATTAAAAAAAAACTAAATTTTGAAATTTAACTACACAATAAAAGTCATGCTAGGGATTGCGCTCACGAGCGAGGTTTATCTCGTACAGTGTATATTTATAGATATTTGATTTTGCTTTAAGTTGGGCTATTTTCACCATTCGCTTACATTTTCATGGTAACGGAATTGACAAGTAACGGATTTGACGTTTCAAATAAAAAAAAAACTATTAAAATGAACTAGCTTGTATATTTTCTAATTTAGATAATAATTTACATACTTTCTAAAACTATTTACTAAACTTACCTAGCAGCTTACATTTCATCGCTTACAAATATGGTAACAGGTTTGACAGGTAACGCACTTGACATTTCAAATAAAACTATTAGAAATGAACTAGCTTGTATAATTTTAAACTTAGATAATAATACTCATACCTTCTGAAACTATTTAGTGAACAATATTTATTTACAAAAGTGCAAAAACACTTTTTTAATATTAAAATTTATGGTAACAGACCTGACAGTGAAAAAAAAAATACCAACCTTCATAAAAGCTTATTCTTTCCACTATTATGCTGCTTCACAATTGAATAGTAAAAAATGGCAAGTAGTAGTTGAGTGAATAGTTTAACTGTATCGCCGAATATTTGCTGCTAACTGACGCATAATTTAATTTTTTTTTTTGTCGAAAATAACCACATGGTAAGAGACTTGACAAAAAGTGAGGGACAAAATATTTCTGGTTATTTCTTAAAGAAAATATCTTTTGTAATAATTTTTTATTATTAATATAGAACACTAACAGTTCATATTTAATATAATTAAACCTTTTTGTTTAAAAAAGTTAGCTAAAAAAAACTCAGTTAAAAATATAAAACTTGGAATTGGACTGTCATTTTTTGCTTAGAATCTAAATTTTAAATATTTATATCTCCAAAATTTTCAGTGATTTTTAAAATTTTTCATGTTAGAAATGTTCAATATGATATTGTTTAGCTAATGCATAACTCAAATCAAACTTTAAATATTAATTTATGTTTGAATGTTCTTCTTTTTGCTCTGGGACGGCATGTGTAAGCAAAATTTCAAAATGGCTCAGTCAATTAAAAAGCAAAAAATATCTCATTATAAGTATTTTCGGCACGTCAAATTTTATTTCACTTCAACCAAAGATTCGTATCGTAACTTCCAAAAATTATGAACAAATTTAATACAATTAAATTTTTGAAACGTTGAGGCCACGATAACAGTCGTGCGAAAAATAGTTTTTTAATTATTATAAAGTAGTAACGAAATAATGATATGCTTTAAATGCAGCTGTGCTACTTGGCTGAAGCTCATACATATTTACAAGTTTCGAAACATAAAATTAAAGTATATTTAACATTAACAATCTGAATGACCACGAAATTAAAAAAATATTGTTCACGAAACTTCTCTTGGTGAATTTTCTATTGGCAAAATGACAGTATTATTACTAAGTCGTGATTTTGAGATAAATATGCAATACGAAGTGCATAAATACTTCGACGTGAATCCCTTTGAACAAAGATATGTGATGAAATAGCTTGGTTTGAGACGAGTTTTAAGTTGTACAGTGAATTTTTATAGATATTTTGTTGTGGATTATTTAAAAGCAGAAAAAGTTTCACCAGCATAATTGCTGTATCTCACATTTTATTTTATTTAAAACTTCTGTATTTCTTGAATAAGCTAATTACTTTCAATTTTTCATGTATTTCATGCAAGTAAATTAATTATCTGCAATTTTAATGGCCACGGAAATAGAAAATTTAGTTTATGATACTTCTTTAGGTTATTCTTCTGTTTTCAGAATAGGAGTATTTGCACTAAGTTGAAATTTCGACTTGTGCAATATAAAGAGTGTAAAGGATCCCATTTGACTTATTTTGTGGAAAGACACGTGCATGCGAATGAAATAGAATGTTTGAAGAGCGAATTTTATCTTGTTCAGTGATTAATTAGGAATGTCTGATTTTGTTATGAGTTATTTAAAAAGTAGAAAATTTTCCGTTAGCATAATTGTTGGTATTTCATATTTTATTTTATTTAAAACTCAAACTTGCATCGTAAAATTAAAAAATTATGAAAACAATTAATACAACAAAAAAATTTAAACTTTATGGCCACGATAACAGTCATGCTAATGATAATTTTAATGATATAAAGCAATAATGAAATAATGATATGCAATAAATGCACCTGTACTGCTTGGCCTCAGCTGATATATACTTTTAATTTTTGAAACATATAATTCAACATATAATTGAAGTATATTTAACATTCATAATCTCAATGGCCACAAAATTAGAAAATCTTGTTCATGATATTTGATTTGGTAATATGTCTGTTTGCAAAATAGCAGTAATTGTACTAAGTCCTAATTTTGAGGAAAATATCCAATGAATTGGGTAAATACTCCGACGTGACTCATTTTGTGGAAAATGTATGGATGAAATTAGTTGGTTCAAGAGTGAGTTTTATCGAGTATAGTGAATATTTATAGGTATTTGATTTTACTATGGGATATTTAAAAAGCATAAAATTTTGGGGCAGCATAATTGCTATTATCTCACATTTTATTTTATTTAAAGCATCTATACTTATTGGTTAAAGCTAATATATATTTTCGATTTTTCAAACATATTGTGCAAGTACATTTAATATTTACAATTATAATGGCCATGAAAATAAACTTTTGTTCATTGTGCTTCTCTTGGGAACTTTTCTGTTTACAGAATAACAGGCATTTGCACTCATAAGTCAAAATTTCGAAATAAATATGTAATATGAAGTGAATAAATGTCCTATATGACTAATTTTGAGGAAAGTTATGTGAATAAAGTAGAATGTTTCAAGAGGAAGTTTTATCTTGTATAATGAGTATTATCTTGTATAATTTAGATGTCTGATTTTGCTGTGAGTTATTGAAAAATGCCGAAAATTTCTCATCAGTAACATTACCAGTTATTCACAATATATTTTATTTAAAACCCATATTCGAATTACAAACGTCAGAAATTTTGATCCATTTTAAAACAACTCAAATTAAAATTTGTTGGATCACAATAACTGTTACTCAAAAAAGTTCTGATCGTCTGCCAAGGGATAAGTCGGGTGTAAAATCAGTGTTTCCCCATACTTGTCACAGGTAAAGTGGTTAAATATGTCTATGCTTCTTTTCTCAAGCTAATGTATGATTTAAATTTTTTGAAATTTAACAACATGGTGTCTCATTTTATCCTCGATAATTAAGTAATTAATAAACAGTTAATTATTGACGAGTTCAAATGCAAAAAAACATTTAAAATTATGTCTTTTCTCTCACGAAAATTTCTTTAAATAAAAAAAGTTGTCCTTTTAAATTATGAATTTTTTTTTTTATTTCCTGAATTCAGTATGATATATACAGGAAGTCTATTCCTATTATATAAAGTGTAAAACAATAAAAAATACGTTCTTTTACGACCGTAAATTACCGTGATGTAAAATTTTGAAATTTATGAATTTTTATGCTATATTTTAATTATTTTTTATGCTATAAATAAGAAAACAAGTTTAAATGGTTAAAAATGTTGAAATCTCATAATTTTCAATGTTCGTGGTACAAAATTAAAACTGTTTCACTTTTAGGTAGATTTCGTATGAAATACTAACTATTGCAATCGCACCAGTTTATATATCTATCTATCTATCTATCTATCTATCTATCTATTAATATATATATATATATATATATATATATATATATCACTTTTTATGGACACGATAATTTCTATAATTCTTCACCAATCTCCACCAAACTGGTACATAAAATCAAAGGGGATAAAATCTCGGCTAAGTTCGTTAATGGGCAAAATCGGACCAAGGGGTTCGGAATAGGGGGCGTTTTTGTGAAAACCGAAAAAACGCCGTAACTTCTTAATTAAAGTAGATATCGAATCGGTTTAAAGTTTATATTACTTCTTAAAAATGGGCCAAATGTTTATGCATGACAGATTTTTGATAAATTTAGAAAAGGGCTCAAGGAGCGTAAAAACAGGGTTTTTGAGAGAAAAAAATTCATAACTTCGTCACTTCTAAAGATATTAAGTCCAAGTAAATTTTTTATGAATGTTCTTAAAATTATCTAAAACTTTTGTGTTTACAAGTTTTTGATAAGACCAACTTTTACCGATGAAAAAAGTTAAAAACGAAAAGAAAAAGAGCGGTGAAAAAAGTAAAAAATCCATAACTCCGTCAATTTTTAAGCTATCAAATCTGATTAAATTTATTTTACATCTTCTCAAAAATATTTAAAACTTTTATAATGACAAGTTTTTCATGGGACCATTTCGTATAGCAAAAAGATATTAAACAAAAATAGGAGTTGGAGAAAAAACCTCAAATCCAAACTGCTTATATTCTGACTCTATTTTTAAATTCATTTTTGATTTTAAATGCATCCAAATGGTAGATCTTCTTATTTAGAAACTGTATAAAGTGACGCATTAGTCAATTTTCTGATAAAGATAGAATATATTTCAAAAAAGGCTACCAAAGGGGTATTTTGAACAGAATTTCCCAAAATCATCGGGACTGAAAATTTAAGGAAGTATTCAAATAAGAAATTGCGTTTTTTTCTGATTCGTTTTTAAATCTATTTTTGTTCTCAAACGCATCCAATTTACAGATCCTCTTATTTAGGAACTATATAATGTGATGCATTGGTCAGTTTTTTGATAAAGAAGGAATATATTTCAAAAAAGGCTACCAAAGAGGGTATTTTGAACAGAATTTCCTGATGTCATCATGACTGTAAATTTAAGGAAGTGTTCAAATAAGAAATTGCGTTTTTTTCTGACTCGTTTTTAAATCCATTTTTGTTCTCAAACGCATCCAATTTACAGATCCTCTTATTTAGGAACTATATAATGTGATGCATTGATCGGTTTTTTGATAAAGACAGAATATATTTCGAAAAAGGCTACCAAAAAGGATATTTTGAACAGAATTTCCCGAAGTCATCGTGATTTGAAAATTTAAGGAAGTATTCACATAGCAAATTGTGTTTTTTATGACTCGTTTTAAAATCTATTATCGCTCTCAAACGCATCCAATTTACAGATCCTCTTATTTAGGAACTATATACTGTGACGCATTGGCCAGTTTTTTGATAAAGATAGAATATATTTTTAAAAATGCTGTCAAAGTGAGTATTTCGCACAAAATTTTCCGAAGCTATCATGATTAAAGAATTAAGGATGTATTCAAACAACAAATCGGTTATTTTATGACTCATTTTTAAATTCAATTTTTTTCTCAAATGCATTCAACTGACAGTTTTTTGTTATTAAGGAACTATATAATGTACTGTTTTGGTCGATTTTTTAATAAATTCAGAATTTATTTCAAAATATGTTGTCAAAATGGGCATTTGAGCTGAATTTTTCTTAAGATGATCCTGATAAAACCAGTTTTTTGCAAAAAAATGAAATTAAAAATTTTTCATAAACGGCCAAATGAAGTTATTAAACTGGATTTATCTCTAATAATATATATATATATATATATATATATATATATACACTCTAAATAAAAAGGAGTGAATAGTCACTCCAGAATAGTGAATACTCACTCTATCGCAGACTCAAAATATGCCGAACCTCTTTAGAGTGACTATTCACTTTAGGCAAAAGTGGAATCATTGACTCTTTGAAAGAGTGAATACTCACTCCTAGGAAGTGAATATTCACTCTACACAGGGGTCAATAATCACTATTTCTGAGGAGTGACTATTCACTTTTCCTAAAGGAGTGCGTTTTTTCACTCCTAGTAGGAGTGAGTAGTCACTTTTTTCATAGGAGTGAATGCTCTTTTATTTATTTATTTTTTTTTATTTTTTATTTTTTTTTTGCAATGAATTCCTTTTTCTATTGCTATTATGGGCATTTTAAAAGAATCGTGTCTTTTAGAACATACAATGAAAATAAATACAAACGTGGTAAAGATTGGAATAAAATACTTTATTGACAATATTTATTTAATTCAAAGTGTGTAACATTAATTGAACTTTTTAAGGGAAAACGTAATTAAAGTTACACATGAATTAGATTATTGACAGAAATAAACTATTTTATTCCAATCTTTCTCCTTGTGTTTGCTTTCATTGGTAGTCCCATAAATATATGATAGTTTTAAAATGCCCATAAGCACAAGTTATTAAACAGTTTTAAAATATTAAACATATATATATTTTTTTAGATATACCCATTGAATTTTACATAATAAATCCATAATGCACGTTATCTATGTTTTTTTTAATGTATAATTAAAATCTTATTTCTGAAATATATATATTAATACAAGCCGTATTTATAAAATGTCATGGTAAGTCATATTTAATTTAAATTTTTTATTTCCGTATATAGAGTAGATGTGCATGTAGTACCTGCCGGCGAAGACACTCACGAGCTAATGCTAATCCTATGGGGAGAGATTTTTCTAATATCTCGCTTGCATTTGGACATTTTATTTATTTATTTTACATTGAATAGCTGAGGTTCGTCTCTATATCGCATCTTTTTTACTTTTTCAATTTCAGTCTCAGACATTTTTATAAAGTTTCTTTTACTTTCAAAACCGGTACCAAAAATGTGTTATTTAAAGTGTTATTTAAAAAAATATCTGCAGACAAAATTGAAAAAAGTAAAAATAAACAAATATTTAAGAGAAAATGTGTTTTTGACGACTTCTGTAACTTAAGTGTTTTCATTTAAATGGTGAACGATTAAGCTCTATAAGCCCCTCTTTGACTGTGCCTTTAAACATTTTTTTCGACTTCATGAGCGGTTTGATTGCCAGATTATAAAATTGGCAAAACATCGTTAGATTCATTTTGAAAAAATAATAATAAAATGAAGAAGATATTGAAATTTTATAAGTCACATTAATATAACTTAAAAACAACTATTTATAAAAATTTTAGTGTCATTACATTTTGGTAAGTGCAATTTAAAAATTAAAATTGATTACTTAAGTTTTTAATTAAATCAAAATATTTTATGCACTATAAACATTACCGTAATAGATTTTTTAACATGCCTATATGAGGTGTACGTTACTGGAAAATCACTACTTAATTATTCCAGTAATGGACACTCCTCTCAAAACCTTAAAAATTAATGAAATTTTATAAACGATATTAAATACATAAAAAATTCAAAGCTTTCTTCAACTACAAAAACAAAAAATTGGAAATTTTGCAATAAAATAAGGAATACATAAATTTATGAAATGAAGCCAGCTCTTAGTATGATTTTCAATGAAAACACGATTTTCAATGAAAAACAGTGAAACTTAAAAACATTATTTTGTGCTTCCTGATTGGTTTAATTAAGAGTGTCAACAAAAGTGCTAAATTATAAAATATGCAAGGGCGAGTTACGAAAAAAAAAAAAAAAAATTAAAGCTAAATTTTTATTAGTTATTATTATTTTTTTTATAAACCAAAAACATTCAGGTGTATACATTACTGTTACATCCACCCTATAGTATTCTATAAATGTGAGTTAAAGTTTTATAAAAGTATACTCATGTACGAAAAAGAAAAATAAAGAAAATATAAAATACAAGAAATTACTACATATGTATTATTCTTACTATTGGAAAAACAATTCTAATGAGTTATTTATCTCTAATAAATAAATTTCATCTAATATAAGTCATGTTGCAAACTTTTAAAATTACTATAGCCGTTCATTTATAAACATCAAGGATAAAACACACATCTTTGCATCAGCGATTTTTTTTTCCTCCACGCACATAAAGATAGCAGAAGCAGACAGCTTCCTGTTAAAATAAAACGTTAACTCAACATTCTAGAAGTTACATTCGGAAAATAAAAAGTTGAAATTAAAATTGACTTACCGGTTTTTTTATCCCTTGTTTGATGAATAATAATCCTTTGTTTGATAAATAAGATATGTGCAGTGCAACATCTTCGTCACTGAGTATTAATGGAGTATTATTGCTTTTTACTGAATTATTTCTTCTCTATTTTTACTCCAGATCAAGAAACTTAATCTATGTGGATTATTTTGAATCATAAGATATCGTTGTAATCATTCAAAGATCGAAATTTAAATTACTTTTCAGTATTAATAATACAAATTAAAGATCCACATTTGTAGACCGAGGAAACGAAAGTGAGACACATAACGGACACGATTAAATGGCGGAAACATTTTTATCATCACAACTGAGAAGACGATTTCTGATTGGCTGATGCGTAATACATATCTAAGTCACTTTCTAAGAGTGACCGTTGACTCTATCGAAGGAGTGACACTCATTTTTGAAAACGAGTGCGTTTTAATGGCAAATAAGCGTAATTTTATAGGTTGTATTATAAAATGTAATTTTTGAAAAGTAAGAATTGACATATTTTGGTACTTTTCATTGTTTTACTCCATATATTGGTTCAAAGTTGAGCGGGGATTTTTTTCAAGCGTATAATGCCGGGCTTTCACTCTCGTTGACGGAGTGAGATTTTTCACTCTCGACCATGGAGTGAGATATTTCACTCTCGAGAACGGAGTGAGATATTTCACTTTTTTTTAGGGAGTCGGAAATTCCACTCTTTAAAGAGTGTATTTGTATAAAGTTCACTCTAAAAAGAGTGAAAATGCAAATCACTTCTACAAAAAGTGAGCTTTTCACTCCTCCCAGTTTTAGAGTGTATATATATATATATATATATATATATATATATATATATTGAAATGAGCACTTTTTGAAATCTACCTCCGTCTATAGGCCCAGCCTACAGGGATTTTTGAAAAATGGAGTAAGTTCTCCTTATGCTAACGCATTAGTTGTGACAGAAGGAAAGATCGTTAAGGAAGATAGTCAGATGCTAATTTTGTTAATCATTTCCAATTACTAGTATACTGTTAAAAAATCTGTATACTTGCTTAATTTTTTCTATGAAACTGGGATTTCTAGAATATTTTATGAGTAAAAATTCATGTGTAACTTTGCAGATTTTTTGAGGTTCCGTACTTAAAAAGTGAAAATATATAAGATTAAAAGAGCGATTATAAAATATCAATTATAAAATCGCTTTTGTGTCGGTCACTCCGTCTGTCACAGAAATTTTACTCTTAAACAATAAAACATGGAAAGTCCAAATTGTGGGAAGTAATAAAGTCGATAAACTCACATACTTACACTGTTAAAACTAATGGTGGCACCTTTAATTAGGGTGAAAAGATGGCACCTTTAATCCACAGTGCCCAATAATAAAAAATAAAAAAATACATAAACCGACCTTTTGCCCTCGAGGGATCCGAACTCACACCGTCTGATTGCAAGCTCAGCGCTCTAACAGCTCGGCCACCGAGGTCACCTTCAAAGCCTCCCTGAAATGTTCAAATGTCCTGAAATTCAAAGGTTGCTTTATATGAAAAAGCTCTCTAAAAGTTAGCCATCCGAAGTTCTAAACGAAATTAGGATAGCGCATAGCGGTGATATTCATTTTAGGGAAAAATTGCTGTAGTTGAAGGGGAAGAATACAAGTCACAGAGCATGCGCAAATGACTAAGGGGTGAAAATCTTCCAACGGTATTCATTGCGCGGCACCCTAATTAGCCTAAATCACCCAGTGAGAGATAACGGCACCTCAAACACATTTTGAAGCCCGCGGGTGTCAAATGGCAACTCCTTTTCACCCCTGGGTGCCAACTGCAACTCGTTTGTCACCTTTATTTTTAACAGTGTACAAAATATTAAACAATTACAAATATGTTTAGAATGAGGTAGGGGGACTTATTAAGTTACTTCAAGAAAAATATCTCTTTTCCTTGTTTGTCATGTGGGATATCAAGCTAAAAGCTTTTGTTACGTTGAATAAAAAAATACATTTTTTTTTAGTTATTATATTTTCAGAGATAGCAACGAAAATGTAAAGCAAAAATACCCCTCTTCCCGCTTTATTTCCGAATCTACAGAAACTAAAATTATAAAAAAATTAGAGATTGTAGATATTGATTTAAACCTTCTAGGAAAACTACAGTGATTATCCTACGTCACATAGTTTTTGAAAAAAGAGCATTTTCCCGTTATACATAAATTTCGATTTATGGGCATCTCGCAAATGTGGTGAGAAGCTCAGGTGGTTACTGTCGTTACAAACTTATAAAATCATTTTAGATAATGGTTTTGAAAAAAAAATCTTCGAAATGTAGGCGAGATATTAACTTTTAAAGATACAGACTGTTTTGACATAAATAATAACGAAAGGGGCGTACTCTGTGCAGAAACGACTGTTAAATATCACATAACAAATTTAAAGATGTATTTGAGTAATGTAATGCCCAATAGCAGTACAAAAGTTATAAACTTAAAGTTGCTAAAAACAGACTAATATAATTAGAATTAACACATTAATATATCAATTAATTTCCTCGTTAAAAATAAAAATTCAAATGTCCCACAACTTAAAAAAAAAGATATTTTTTCTTATTTTATCGAGGAAATTTCTTGTAAAAGAGATAATATATTAATCTTAATATTTACTCGTGTGAAAGACACTTTCTTGCCACTGAGTCTTGTAATCTATAAAATATTCCTCTGTGTATTAATGGGTTAATCGGATAAGTACTATGGAATACTTGACTAGTTTGCGTTGAGTCTATATCACAATAGACTCTCCTGTTTTTAAGATTTAACCTCTTCAGAATGAGTTCAGAATGAGTTTTTCACAGACCTTTTAGTATTTCATAACCGGTTTTTCATAACAAAACTTTTTGCCTTGCCAAGAAAATCTTGGATTAAATAAAGCAAAATTTGCTGAAAAAATTTACTAGTGAGAATAATCAAGGATTAAGAGGACATTCTGTGGCACGTATAATGGGCACTCTTTCCCAAGGATTTAATTAAGTATAAAATGTCCGTGACAGGTCATTTAGGCTGCTACCATATGAATATGCAGGGTGGTCATAAAAAAAACTTTGCCGATATATGGAGCTCTAGCGGCCAGTCCGGTCAACCGATCGAGGTGAAATTTTAGATATAGCTATTCAAAGGTATGAGCTCGAGGTTCTGTGAACGGTTTCAAAATGGCGCTCACGGTTACGGTTATAGTCACAGAAACTCGAAATTTTCCAATGTCAACACCCATTTTTTTCATCGCAAAATGCTCAGCGCACGCGAAAACCATAAAGAGCCTTGGAATGGTATGGTTATTGCAATAAACGGACGCGTTATGCTCGCACAAAATCAGCTCTACGAATGGCTCTCCCAAAAAAGGACCAAGGCGCACAAAAGAAAATTTGAATATGACAGAGACAAAATACGAATCACAAAACATTGTTTGCCAGATAGTCAGCGTAGAAGACGGATAAAAAGTACGGTGAGAATATTAGTTCTTCAGCCGGAGCTCGCAGATACCAACAAAATGACTTCGTTCGTAGTAAGGTGGTAAAACTATTATCAAAATGAGATGAATGCTGCAAAAACCTGGCTCGTTTACCGTCGAAACCATTGCCAAATACATGGCCTATGCATTTCACAAGCTCTTCGTGATTTATTAATGATTTTCGAAGAAATTGGTTGCACCTGTGATAGTTTGCGATCCGGACGACCAACAGTTCCTGATGATACTGTTATGGAAATGCATCACATATTGACCAGAGGACGCATGCAAACTATTAAAGGTTCATCTCGTGTATTCGATATACCAAAATCAATGGTCTTAAAATTACTGCGCTCTGTAATCCGCATGTTTTTTTACCGGTACCAGCGCGCAAAGATTTTGGAAGTGAGAGACCATCAATAACATATATACTTTGTTAATGAATTTCTTATCATATATGATGGAGATAACGATTGACCTCTTGGCATATTTCGAAGCACATTTCACCGTAATTGGTAACGTCAATGACCTCTACGATCCCCCGACCTCACTCCTATGGATTTCAGGTTCTGGAGATATCTAAAATCTAGAGTGTACATGTGCAATCCACCAACTTTGCCGGATTTGAAAGATTTCATCAAACGTGAAATTGCAAACATCATTCATGCGATGTAACGTTTGGCGGTATTGACCACAGTTGCCACCATGTCATGTGTAATTACCTGTGATGGCACCCGTGTGGAAAATGTGTAATCAAAATAAAAGTTTTCTCCGATCTGTGTTGTAATCGGAGATTAGTGTACTGACTCTGTGTAATATCCAAATTTACTCTTTCCGCCCCAATCGTGTTTTTTATGGGGGGGGGGGTAAATTCGCAGAGCAGTTTTTTGTGCGTGCATAACGTGTCCGTTTCTTGCTATACACGTACGGTTCCAACGCTCGTTAGGGTTTTCGCATGCGTTGAGCATTTGCAAATAAAAAAACGCATGTTCCCCATTGGAAATTTTCGAGTTTCTGTAACTATAACCGTAACCGCGAGCGCCGTTTTGTTGCCGTTCAGAGAATCTTGAGCTCATACCACTGAATAACTATATTTGAAATTTCACCTTGATCGGTTGAACGGACTGGCCGCTAGAACTCCATATACCGGCAAAGTATTTTTATGACCACCCTGTATTTCGGTTTAAACCAGAAATTTTAGTATAAAAAAGTACATAATATCCAAAAGGAAAAAAAAGTTAAATATTAATTTTAAACTATTTTAAGTCAAAATTCTCGTGTGAAATATTTTTGTAAAACTTCTCTAAAATTGCCGGCTTTTATAGTGTTAAAATCTATCTGGAATAATGTTGCACGGGCCAAACATTTCAAACACGTTTCAAAATTGCGACATACTTTCCAAGCGCGCTTAGTACAACGTCATGTTTAAACTTTAAATAAGGCTTTTATTTAAGCTACAATGCAAAAATAAATGATTATTACTACGTTGAATTTACTTTTATGGAATGCCAAATAAAGGTTAAGTACATTTTTTTCTTTTTACTTTCAGTACCGAAATAAATTCATAAAAATAATAATAAAATAAAACAAAATAGAAAACAAATTAACATGAGATCTAAAAAAGAGCCATACAAAATAGCAGTATCTGATAATATCTACAATTCATATCTCTTTGAAATTTTTTTTAAAGACATTCATATTTTTCTAATACAGGGTGTCCCGAAACCTCGTGTACAAACTTTGAGGAATGGTAGAGAACATAGTTTGGAAGCACAATTACATAGGAACGCATGGACGAAAACGTCATCCTCATTTGTGAATCCTTTCACACACAATGATGTCGATGAAACTACAAAATTTTTAATACAAAATTAACATTGACACCAGAAATTTAATATGATTTTTCCAAATATATATGTGAAATGTTTTTTTTCTTCTTTACAAATACATTTTTCCGCGATTCCTGATGTCATTCATATCTTTCCATATTTTAGTAGTTTGGAATAACTATTAAGATACTAGATTTTAAAAGAAGCATTAATTTTAATGTAAATTTAAAATTAAATCATTTCTTGTGTTTTTTCTGTGTAATAAATCGTTCTACACTGCTTTCCGCATTGTGTCATAACTGTGTCTTTGTGTTTCTTTGAGCTTTTCACGGACAAAGCACTTCCATTGTTAAAATGCGGAAAAATATGAATGACATCAGAAATTGCGGAAAAATGTATTTGCAAAGAAAGAAAAGCCAGATATTTTACATACTTAATAAATGGAAAAATCATATTAAAAATTCTGTTCGTTTTGTATTAAAAATTTTGTAGTTTCATATACAAACCACTCTCTGTTAAAGGCTCTACTATGGTTCCAAACGATGTTCTCTACCACACCTCAAAGTTTGTACACGAAGTTCTGGGACACCCTGTATATGCAGATATAACCATAGATGCCAACATCTCTTAATTATTCCGGGGTCTGATCGTATATAAACATGTTTCCAATTGGAAATTTTATTTAATAAACGAATTTAACATACAATCGAGTAACTACCATGTTGAATAAGGATACATTTTCTTATAAATTGTTTCCAGTTTTAAACTTGGTTCCGTTGTATCAGACTACGAAAAAAATAAGAGATGTTGGCATCTATTCTACACCCAACACTACATTGCATAGTTTTCTAAAAAGTCTTATTATTTTTTAGCAAGGATCTCTGTCCATAGCATGATATAGTTAATAATTCTTATATTTATTGTAGGGAACCATCTACACGCAAATAATACTCACACTTGTACGCTTACTTATTTACTTTTTTTTTAACAGTGTAGCTTTTAAAAGGGTAAATTATTTTATGTTTAAAAATTGTTAAAAGTCGCTAAAAAAGTATAAAAGCAAGCAAAATTATTAGAAAATAGTAATTTTGCCCATATTTATTAAATATTTTACATCGAATTGATGACTTTTAGCAATAAATGATATTAACGGTGGTATTTATATTGCTAACGGTTTGTTATGGCACCAGAAACAATATAACATAAATATTATGAAATATTTAACACGTGATTTTCCCCATTGCTACCTAAATGTAGAAGTAGTAGTATGTGCATGCCGAGAATCGAACCCGCTCTCTTTGCAATAACATTTGGATTCATTCAAAAACTCACAGTTGTCTTCTTGGTTTGACCCTTTATTAATTAATATTTCAATTTGTTTTTCTGTCAAACACGCTTTTAGAAATATTAAAAATGTAACAGAATAAAGTTATTTAAAGCAGTAATTTAGTAATACACATGCTCTAACCAGGTGATAGGCATTCACCCGGATAAAGATAAGTTCAATTAAGCAGTTTAATTGCAAAGAAGGAAAAAATGAAATTTTAAATCAATTTTTCTTCTTAAACAATAACTAATTCATTACTACAGAATATATCTCCCATTAAAACACACATTTAAGATAAACTAAAAAGCAAATTAATTCTTATTTTCTTAACTGGTTTTTAAGTCATTTACTAATGAAAATGTGATTACTTATATGAAAAGTTAACATTTTTATCTCACAAATAAAATCGTTAGATAAATAATCATAGTCATGGTTCTCGCTTTCGCTCGCCATTGCGCCAAATTGCGACTACAATTTTCATTTGGCAAGTAAACAAGCGATTAGATTTGCCAAAATTCGAATGGCCAATTTTTGCCTTTTCTTTCTTGTTTTTTCGTTTTTTATGCATATGCATATATACAAATTTTTAATATATTTAAAGCGGATAGTTGAAATTAGATTGATAACAATCGTTGTCGCAGTTATAAAAACTTAGGTTATTTTACTTCAAATTCTAAAAAAAAAAGAAGTACATTAAAGAACTAACGATTTTTTTCGTGCTATACGGCAAATTTATTTTGCTAATACTTTTTTCATTTGGGGAATGCTTTTTATTTTTAATTAGCCAAATTATTGACGTGGTCAAATGTCAGCGAGAACACTGCTCATAGTACTCTCCAGTAAACTCATAAATTAAATATAAAGTTTAGGATTCCATTTATTTCCAATCCTTTGATTCCCATTTAAAGTTTAATGCATATCATCGACTAGTTTTATGAACAACACACACTCCCATTCATTTAATCGCTAGGTGGGAAATCGACGCCAAATGCATGATAGATAAATGTTTCAGTTTAATCTGACGCGAATTATAAAATGTCCAGTCATTTTATTTATTGAAAATAAACCGATTATAGAACATTTCCTTCTACATCAGCGCATCATCCTAATTTAAAATAATATCGATTAATGGGCAATTTATGAGGTTTATACAGATAGCATTAAAATATTTCTCATCGTTGGTATAATTAATAAATCCCTGAATTTCAAGATTTATTCCATAAAATTCGCATATCCGTGTGATACTGATAAGTGGTTTTCTGGGATTGTTCTATGTACATAAAAGCATATATTTATGTTACAGATAATTATATATTTTTTTGAACTATATATGCATTAGGGTGGATCGATTGTCTATGGCGAAAAAAAAATTACCATTCATCAAAATCTACCTATGCGGAAAAGATGTTCTATTGTAAGGAGATTAAGGGAAAAATAATTAAAAAAATTAATTTTAAAATTGAATGCTGCCACAAAAGGGTTGAATTTTTGAAAAAATTTGAAAAAAGACCGAATTTTGGTTAGGTTATTTTTGTCAAAAACTAATTATTTTAATAATTTTTAAAATTCAACAATGCGGAAAAGATGTTATATCGTATGGAGGTTAAGTAAAAAACCATAATAAGTAATAAATTCGAAATTTAATACTGTCACAAAATAGTTGAAAATTTGATAAAATATTGAAAAAATGGAAAAAGATCTAATTTTGGTTAGATTTATTTTTGACGCAAAATAAGCATTTTAATATCAATCAAAACCTACCTTTGCGTAAGAAATATTATATTGCATGGATATTAAGTAAAAAAATAAACTAATACACTAATTTCGAAATTTAATACTGCTGCAAGGGAATTACAGTTTCGAAAAACTGGCAGTTCCAGTTTTTTTCAGTTAAGATTTGTCTGCTTGTGTATTGTGTAGCCTAGTGTACCTTGAATATTACTGTACCATGGCGTTGTTAAATTAAATAAATAAATAAAAATAAAGAGAGAGATATATGAATTACATCCTATTTGTGTCTGGCTTTGATATGCCAGTAAATATGCTCCCTATTACAAAAAGTTATAAAATTTATATATTGGTATTTAAAAAATAACCTAAGAAAGGAATCGGTCAACATCTATTTATTTCCTGCCAGTGAGGAGGAGTTGCTAATAAGTTACATGTGACCTGTAAATGAGATTCAATCTCAATAATTTACCACAACAGCGTTTTAAGAAAAATTAAACTGTTTAACGACAATTATTGCGCTCTTCTTAATTCTTGTAAAACAAAATAAGATATTGAAAGCTAGTACAATCTTTTGGACCATTTCCGAAAATACTGCCTATTTTTCAGTTCAATAGATTTGAATATGAATATGAATATTGAGTGTAAACTAAACGGACATACTGAGAGCAAACTCACTGTTCTGCGTCATCAGCTATCATTGAAAAGCCAAAATGCTGCCGAGCTAGATGTCACATCACCTGTAGTGACGAAGATTGGCATCAGCCAGAATATTGGACAATTTGGGTATTTCTGACCAAGCAGGTGCTGCCATCGTGTCTTGTGCACTCCAAGATGTGGGCATTATCTCACAAAACTATGAAACGAATGCTATTGACAGAAAAAATTCGGCATTACAAAACAAACCAATCGTTTTAGTCATTCTCTTTAGTCATTTGTGAAAGATTATGATCATGGCCATTTTCTTTAAACTTTGATGGGTGTAAAGACAGACTACATCACTAGAAAAGAACAGAAGAAAAATCATAATAGAAGCAGACTTGAGCTTGAAAAAAGAACTTGGTTCCGAATACATCGGCCACATATATGTAAATTCTGGAAGAGTACCAAACAATTTGAAAACACGACGTACATTTTTTTTGTCATGTGTTAACAATAATATACATGTAACAAAGTTGGTTGCGATCGGATGTGGCGGAATGTCTGTTAACATAGATGTTAAAGGATGTGTTATTCGAAATATGGAACTGATCTTCAAGCGTCCACTACAATGGATTTTGTGCTAGTTACACACCAAAGAGGTTCCACAATGTCATCTTTTTGCAGTGTGGATGGAACTGCGGCTGGACGCAAATGTTTCATTGGCGAAATAGAAAGATTATTCGCAGCATGTTAAAAACTTTTTGTATTTTCATTCATGTCAGTATATGAATTCTAAAAGCGTGCGAGTGAAATCAAACGGTCTGCTGCAATCCTAATTATTACATTAAAAAATATCCATATTTTTCATTTACTAGCTTTTGACCTTTTGCGACGGATTACATAGATTTAAATAAATAGGAAAATGTGTCGAACCTCCACTAACTGACGGATTTAGTAACGACATGATTTCAGAAGCAATAGGTAAATCCAGAAATCATTCCAGTGGCAATAACATATTTTTATCAATAATATCTATTCACGCAACGCTTATTCTACAAAACTAATAATCAAAGGAGTCACGAAAATATTTCTGCTGCGTACGGACCATACATAAGAGACGGTTTTATAAAAATCGAATTGAATTACAAAATATGATGTCGATTTTCAATACCGAACGTCATTATCGCCAACTGCAATGTTGAAGATTTTTCTTGATTTAATACTAATAAGAAACTAAAGTTTTTATCTTGTAATCAATTAAATATCTCATCATTGCAATAAATGTTATAAATTCTAAAATTCATATTTTATTTTACAAAAAAAAAAAAAAAAAAAAAAAAAAAAAAAAAAAAAATTGATTTTTTACCGTAAAAACATTGAAATACATAAATTTGAGCCACATTGCGGCAGATTTAAATTTTGAAATTAATTTTTTAAATTATTTTTCTCATACTCAGCATATAATATAACATATTTTACGCATAGGTAGGTTTTGGATAATTTTTTAAACTATTATTTTGAATCAAAAATCATCTAGCCAAAATTAGGTCTTTTTTCACTTTTTTAGGAAATTCAACTTTATTGTGGCAGTAGTAAAATTTAAAATTAATTTTTTTAATTATTTTTCCCTTAATCTCCATTCAAGAGAACATCTTTTCCGCATAGGTAGGTTTTGACACTGTGAAATTTTCTTTTTCGATCCACCCTAATATGCATTTTCGGATTTATATTACCACTAAATTTTCAATTTTAAATCTTGGTGTAGACTAAAAATATAAGAATTACATAAAAACAATTAATAAAGGGGAAAAAAATATATGATTAAAAATAATTTGTATATTTTCGAAATACGGTTTGATTAAAATACTTGCTTCAAATTGATAAATAGGCCATACTATTAAGAAAAGAATACCAAAAAAAGTTATTATATATTTTAAAAAGGTATTATATATTATATTTATTATAATTACGAAATTAGAAATCGGTACAAAGTTATAAACAGACGCTATCAAAAAATTAGATGATTTCTTATATTGGTAAAATATGAATTCAAAAATATCAATTACATGATGTTTTTTCTAAGATGAATAAAACTTCATAGACATTGTGATTTTAAAAATTTGCAAAATGTTTCAAAGTGTACAGATTGCAATTCCATATTGAATTTTTTGAAAAAAAAATCCTTAATTGCTTATTTTTTATGAATAAATTTACTACTCATAAACAATTTCGCTAAAAAAAGTCGAGTAGACGTTACTTTAATGCATCTTCATAACGGATTGATTACACTAAAAATACTTTAAAAATTATTAATAAAATTGCTGCAATTTTATTAATAAGGTTCCATATATATACATATTTAGTGGACAAAATTGACTATAGTTCAACTAAAATGTTAGGACAAATAGATTAAAGTCATTCACAAGAAGCGATATTTCCCTCTTGAGAATCATTATTTTGACTCAAAAGTTCGTCTTGAGGAGGAATAAAACCATTAACCCTTTTCAGACAGCAAATGTTACTGCTCCTGATCCACATAATGTAATTACGTTCTACTGGCTCAGTAGTGAAAGTTTTTTAAATGTATCCCTTCAGAGAAATGCAACAGATAGAAATTATTTAGTGTGACGAAACGATTGAATATAATTATACACTGGAATATAATTTATCTTTGCACAATAATAATTATTGTGATAGTTTAACCGAGTTAAATTAAGTCTTACCATCTTAGTTATAAACAAGATTTATACAGAATACCATTCAAGAAAATGCAATAGAAAAAAAAAAGCATCTGGTTTCTATTGATGGTTTCTTGATGTTGTGCAAATATGTTTTTTCTTTTTTCAACAAATGATATTAATAGAGATTTATTAAAGTACAGCATAATACAATTTATTACAGTGTTAGTATATGTGACATTATAATTTCCGAAATCTAGAACAAACAGGAAGTTTCAAATTTCTTGACAAATAGGAATATGCACGTACAAGACTTTTCTTTCCATTCAGAGAAAAAAGATTTTATAGAAATGAAATGGGAACTGAAAGAAAAAGAAAAATGTCCCCACGCAATTCTAATTTACAATCAAAGATTGAGACCACACCTATGTCAAAGGTCACAATTTGAGTGTAATATGTCGTGACATATTGAAAACATTTCACAAAACTGTATTGGTTATGTTCCAATATTTTCGATAAGTTAAAGTACAACAAGTTTTTCGAAGCTCACCAGAAAAAAATGGCACTCAGATTAAACTTAATAGTTTATATGATTGACAATTATAAGCTTTAAAAAAATGTACACAAAAATTACAGCTAACACTTTTATTTTATAGAAAAGAATAGGGGTTTGTGAATGAGAGAAAAATATGCAATTACGAAGCTTTCGTAGTTTCGCGTGTAAGTTTTGTTGCATTTGAACTATTGTTGCCAGTTTTGTTCACAACAAACAGTATAGTCTAGAAATGGCTAGAAGAAGCCGTTTTTCCGATTATTTAAGGTGGCGAGCTGTAGGATGAATGGAAATGTATTTGTCACAGGCCGATACTGCTAGACGACTGAATGTATCTGGCGGTGTAGTCCAACGACTCTGGTATCGGTATGAAAACTACTAAAAATTATATTTTCTTCAAATGAATAAGATTCCACACTGGCATAAAAGGTAACGAATTAGCATATACCTTGGTAAAAGCATCTACAATGGAATTATCAAAATAGAATCAAAATTCTATCCATTACCAGTATCCTCAGTAAAAAGAAAATTAAACCTAGATTCGCTCCAACACTGGCAAAACTATTGGAATTATGCAGATACCGGTAGGTAAACATACGACTTTCTACCATACATTTCAGAAGACTTTTTACTGTTATATCGGCATCTGTATTTAATCACTACCAGTCATGGTCCCATTTCGTTATATCTAGTTAAATATAACAAAGTAGACTCTGACATCTGTACTTGTGGGAAGAGAAGTACCTCCCTGCAGTTCATATTAAATTATTCACTAACTTTGATCTTTCATCTGTGAAATCCTTTAAATATGATATTAAATGAATGGTTTTCATATGTGTTGAAATGTTCGAAATTATTACAGAAAATAATTGACTGCATCAGCCTTGTTGAAAAGAATCAGTTTATATTTCAGCTTGCACATTAACAAGCTTATTACCAAATCATAACTTTTTTAAACATTTCTAAAAAACATTCACTCGATGAACTTTTGATAATTGAACTTTGTAATAAAAAGTACATCAAAATTTTTTATACACTTTCATGAACTCTTAATCGTCTTCATGAACTCTTCTGCTTAAAATTTTAATATGTATATACTTTAAATGTATATATTTTAATATTGTACTAGCTTTAGGTTCGCCCAGTACAATTTGGGTAGCATTTGGGAAACAATTATATTTTTTTAAATAAATTCTATGTGGGACTTGTTGAGTTCAAGCCATATGGTAGGCCTCCCCACCTAGTTGAACCTGAAACTGGTATGTTCTGAAGATATGTTCCAAGTAACTCACATGTTATAACACCTGCAGAAACTGGTTTCTGCATGTGTTATAACATGGTTTCTACTGGTTTCTATTTCGGCCCAAAGGAGAAGACGTACTACTGTGCCGCAACTCATTGCAGGCCACTTTCAAGTATAATGAAGTATATCTCCGCTACTACGGTGCGAAGATGTTTTCACAATGCAGTTCTTAATGCAAGGCGATCAGCCGTGTGTGTCCCCTCAACAGACGACAGAGTAGGGCCCGCTTATGTTTAGCAAGATAACATGTTTCCTGAACCAGACAACAATGGGCTTCTGTACTCATTACTGACGAGTCAGGATTCACACTGAAGAGCGATTCAGGATATCTTTTGATCTGGTGAAAACAATGCATTTAATATCACAAATCGAAAACTTTCGAAACACACAATGGTAGAAACAGTGGAATCATGTTTTGGGCAGGGATCTCACTCGGAGGCCTCATTGACCTGTATGTGTTCCTGGTGAGATCCTTGATTCATATGTGTATTCATATGCCGATGCTATTGCCAATAGTGTCATTCTAATGGATGATAATGCGAGACCATACCGAGCTGTGGTTGTTGAGGATTATCTTGAGGATCACGGTTTGGATAGAATGGAATGGCCAGATCAATCTCTAGACTTGAATCCTATAACACATCATTGGGACTATCTCGGAAGACAGGTTGCGGCTTTAAGTCCTCTTCTAATGTCATTAAATGAGCTGGAACAAGGCTTACTCCAAGTCTGGTCAGCGCTACCTATTTCGGTGTCCTATAATTTTATTGAGAGTAGGGAAAGTCAATGCCACCAATGCAATCCGGGGTGGACATATTCCATATTAGAACCAGTTTTTTAATGTTTTTACCACATTTTACTGCTTAATACTGGGATGTACTGAATTCTCCGATAATGGAATTTTCCACCATGAGTGTTTTTTTTTGTTGTAATTTCATTTATGCGATTAACGTAAAAAAATTTCTATGTCGCATTTAATAAATAACAATTTAGCGCATGTTTTCTCCAAATTTGTTGTTTCTGTATTCATTCATTTGCAAATTAGGCATAAAAAACCGGTTGTAACTTAACTTTTAGAGGCTAGTGTATATATATATATATATATATATATATATATATATATATATATATACAGCAAATGCATAAAATTTCGAACTTATGGCAACCGTCATAATGACACTTTAAAATGTACTTCATAGGTAAAGAAATTAGACATCTATGCCAAATTATATAAGTTATACATTAAGCTAAACACCGAATCGCATATCAGGATCAATTTTAAACTAAGGTACCGTGGGGTAATAACGCCACGTTAAGGTTCTACCAATTTCCACGGCTCAGTTTTAGTTTGTATTTTTCAAACAAATATATGATTTGATACAGCAACTCATTGACTATCTATATAAAAAATAATTTAACATATATGTATTCATAAAATGTAATGACGTGATTTCTTGACCAATGCTATTTGGCGTTATTACCCACCATATAGACATACAGATGAACGGACTGAACGACAATTACAGGTAAGGTACCCTGGGGTAATAACGCAACGTTAAGGTTCTACCAATTTTCACGGTTTAGTTTTAGTTTGCATTTTTCAAACAAATATATGATTTGATACAGCAAATCATTGACTATCTATATAAAAAAAATAACAGATATGTATTCATAAAATGTAATGGCGGGATTTTTTGACCAATGCTATTTGGCGTTATTACCCACCTATATGGGTAATAGCACCATGCAAACAAAATTATGAAATAAGATGGAATAATTGTATGTATATTGCCCAATTCTAAAAATACAAATTGCATTCTAAGCTATTGAAAATGTTCAATTTTTTGTGAAAGTGTCAGGGGTGGGGAGGGGGAAGCAAAGGAATATCACACCTTGAGCTTCTTTTTTGCTTAAAAAGGACCGCTTAAGTAGAATTATTAGAAGCATTGTACAGTTTTAACTGTGCTTTTTTGAATCGGTATTTAGGATGTAGCTCGGCCACTGTAGGGAATCAACAGGGGTATTAATGCCAAGGGTTGGCGTTATTACCCCGTTATAGTTATTGCGCTGTACATTTTAAATTTCCGGATAAAAAAAAATAGTCTTCACATAACAAAACGCATCTAGCAAATTTTAGATCAAGCGTTAATTTTAGTTGCTTGTAAAAGCAATAAGACCTAAAAATGAAACAAATTAACTTGAAGCTGTTTTTTGCGATTTATTTGACTCAAAACTCTTCTGCGCAGAGCACTTGGGTGTCATTTACCAGATTATTTAATAATATATGCAAAATATTAGCACTTGGCGTTCTTACCCCGCCTGGCGTTATTACACCAGACTACCTTATTTAATATTAATTTTATTTTTTTTTAAGTGTTTAGAGTTTATTAAGGTATTTCAAAAGCACAAATGTCTAGCTTATATAACGATGACTTGTAAATTGACAAGTTATTATTCACTGTTTGAATTTTGACTTATATTTCAAGGAGTAAATGTATATTAAGATGTATTTCTTTTACTAGTCATTTTCATGGGATTCAGTTTTCTGTCTTTGTATACTTTCATGTTGGCTACGACATATTGCATTTTTAGATGGCTTCATATTCACCGTATTTTCAAAATTGGAGAATTATTGAGTTACGTATAATAAAAATCCAAATAAAAATCTCTAAACATATTTTGAAGTAATTTAATTTCTCGATAAGTTATGTAACAATACATAATTGCAGTACTACTTTATTTTGTAGAACGGCGATCTAGGCACTGCCCGATAGACTGGAGCGAAAAACAAGCAAACAAATAAACAAAATGTAAACTCTTTTTAACAGATTCTTGCGTTCAAATAGGAGTTTTTCTGCTGAAAAAAATTCTTTACCACAACGGTATGTGGCAAATTTTAATCTACTCCCTGTAACTGAATTTACTTTATATTTACATTGTTACTTGGACATGCCCAAATACTTTTATAAATATAAATCAAATAGTTTAAGATATTTCGTATTTTATTAAAAGTATGATGAAAAAACTCAACTTTTCCCTTGTTATTAAATGCTATTTAAATGTTTTTCTTTGTCATCTTGTTTTTATTTTAAATTTCCATCTTTCCCCCTATTGTAAAATATAATTATAAAGGATGTACACTCTCAAATGGTGGCCAATGGCTATTTTCTAAACCGTTTGTCACAGACATATACTTCCAATTGCAAAAAGGCTTTAAAAAAGGGTAATGAACTGTTTTTTAAGCGATTTAGGTAAAAAAAAATACTAAAAATTACGAAAATTAAATTTTTATACGGTGATATTTAGTAACATTTTTTCATCCCTCTAACACGCAACACGAAAAAGGTCCCATTCATTTAACACTAAATCGACTGAGTTACTAAAATTTAAATTTCAAGACTTAAACCACTTTTCTGTAACTAAAAACGGACGAGTTGCGCTAACCTTTAAGGGAACGTACGCTAAGTGCTTAAAGTATTATAAAGATCGTCCATTTCCAACGCTGTCTAATAGCTAATTCCCAAACCGTATGTCACAGACATATAGTTCCAATTACAAAAATGTTTTAAATGGGGTAAAGAAGTATTTTAAAAGCGATTTAACTGAAGTTGCAGCCACAATATAAGATTTATGGTAGCGTTAATTTTAATTAATTAAATTTTAATTAATTAACTTCTAGACCGGTTAAAATAATTGAAGAACTGGGTTTCAAAATTCTCTTTATCGAGAAAATCAAATTTTAGGAAATCGCGAACAACCTTAAATGTGTCTGTTGGTTTATATTATAAATTTGGAGATTATAGTGTTACATTAGTGCAGATTGATATAGACTGATAGAGAAAACAAAAGCGATGAGGTGTGTTTCGAAATTAACATCCCCAATTGTATTTTTACATATGTTTTATTTTATAAGGAAATGAAGCTCTTTCTTTTCATGATTTCATTTTTAAAAAGAGTTTTATTATGATAAGCTTTTATTTTACTTATGACTTTCTTATGTATATTTTCCTAGTTCAAAATTTGTATTCAAATTTTAATTCGCTTCCAAATATATAATCGAGGCCCAATTCGCAAATTTATTTATATCCTATGGAAATGTAATATTAATACGACTTTAAATGTGTACCATTTATTTTTTTATAGGAGTACACCAAATTCTATAAATAAGGTAATAAAGTTATAAATGCGTATCATTTTGTAACAAATTGTGTTATTCATAATGTAATTTAACAAAATTTCTGTTATTCTAAAAATTATATTGTTGTACAAGTTGTATAGTTTACTTTAATATGTAAACATCAACATAAATTTTAAAATAATATTCTAAAAATTATTTTACTCTCAATGTTAATGTTAAATTTTACATCTGACGTTTATTTTTATTTCCAGTAAATTTGTGACTGACGCTTTTTTTGCAGCAAAAAATATATTTTAACTTTAGCAGCTATTACTCGGTCAGTTTTAATTGCAGAGGAATGGGACTTATTTTGGTCTAATTTGTTAGAGTAATGGTAAAATTTACTAAATATTACTTATGAGACCGGGGGACCGTATAAAATTCAATTTTCGTAATATTTTACTAAATTTTGTTTTATCTAAATCGTCTAAAAAACAATTATTTACTTTTTAAAAAACAATTTTGCAATTGGAACTATATGTCTATAACTAACGGTTTAGAAATTAGCCATTGGCCACCTTTGAGAATGGACACCCTGTGTATGTATATGTTTAAGAATTATAATAATGTTTATAAATAAATATTAATCATAATAAATTGATAATCACTCTTATAAATAAAAAAATTCTGTTAAGAGGATTAACGACAAAGAAGTTTTATCAGGTTCACTGAAGTAATCTCGTAATCTGAATTATAGCATTCATTCTACAGTTAAACAGGTCTTCTCAATTAAACAAGTGCAAAAATTAATGAAGCCTGTAACAAAAGTCGGATATCCGGTTCCCTAATTCCTTATCAGGCAAAATAACTGAACGTAAAAATTCGAAAATAAAAGGTAAAACAATAAATTTGGACTTCCATTGTTCACTTTAATGCTAATTTAAAGGAAATGAGAGGATTTTTTGGCTATAATCGTAAACAAGTGGTTAGATTAAAAAAAAAAAAGATAAATTGCTTTACATTGAACAAAGAATCAAGTTAACACATCGGGAAAACCATTTTAAATTTTAACGAGACTTTATTAATTGAACATGACAATTTTCCTCTGCTAGTCTGATGAATTTAAAATGTACATTGTAGTAAATTTTTTTAATGTATGTAATCAAGAAGATTTATTCCAGTTAAGGACATGTAACTAAACTGTAAATAATTTAATTTATTAGTCTGGGAATGAAAAAAGGAACTAATTATACAATATGAGATCATTATATTCCATTATTTTTAAATATTTTATGACAGGTTTAATATGAATAGAAACTTTCAGATACTTTGACTTATTAAAATTCAATAACTTTTCTTAAAAACACACATGTAAAATTCGTTTCATAATTTTAAGGGTACAGTGGACTTTCAAAATCGCAAAAATACATCAAATTATCGAATTTTCATCTTTCACATAATAACATTATATGAACTTCCTGCTTTTGAATACAAAAAGAATTTTTCAATTTCGACTATTTTTACTGGAGTTACAAGCATATTTGTTCAATCAGCTGATTCTGCCACGCCCCTTTGTTTACTTTTTTTGCGGATTCGCATCCGTAAAATTTAGCCTAATTTTAGTTTTACCTTACAAAATGTTATTATTTTGCACTGAATACTTCTTAATTTTGTGATTTCGCAAAACAATACTTTAACTGTTTCTTTTAGCATTTGTTTACAATGTATTTAAAGGAATTGCTTTTTGTCCCCAACCTTTTAAGCGTAAAATTTAAAAAATAATAATATATTTAATATATTGAAAATATTTAATATATTTAACAAAAATTTTTACAATAAGATGTATTCATACCATGAATATTTCTAGAAAAATAAAAAAAAAATCATTAGAAAATAACAAAAGTTATTTTTGTGAAGATTTTTTTAAATTCAGATACTTCACGTCCTTTGCATGACTTACTTTTGAAGCCGCATATTTTATGTGAATTTACCATAAAAACATAAAACACTTACATATAAGCTAGAAATGATATTATATCCCTTATATATAGCTGAAACTGTGTCAGTAGGAAAATACTAAGCAATTATAACCTTTGTAGTTACTCAAACCTGTTTTTCTCAGAATGAATATTTTCGTCCTTTTCATGATTTCAAAATGTTCCATGCGAAATTCTTTATGCCCAATTTTTCTGATTTTTTGTTTAAATTGCCCTCTATGTATGTGTTAACAAATGTTACTAATTTGTTTTTTATTAGACGCATTTAAATTTTTAAAATTTTAGTTATATTGAATTTTTGATGATTTTTTAACGAAAAATACAAAAAAATTAAGTTAAAATCATTTTTTTAATGTTTTCAAGTAATATGCTAAAAATTCTTAGTAACATTTGTTAACACATACATAGAGAGCATTTTAAACAAAAAATCAGAAAAATTGGGCATAAAGAATTTCGCATGGAACATTTTGAAATATTGTCATTTTTCGTTAAAAAAATCTGTATCTTAAAATCTGTTGAATATATTTAAAAAAAAAAAGTGAAATGAGAGATATATATACTATGACTATTTCCAGAAATTTAAAAAAAAAAATCATTGGAAATTAAAAAAATTAGTATTGAGAGTCCCCTGTACTCTTAATAGGCTTAGTGTTTTTAATTAATTCGAATCTACTTATCTCTCTATATATACAAAAAGTTAAGGAACACCTTTTTTATTATGCTTTCTTAGTGATGTTTTGACTAAAACAATGGTAATAATATTTTCTTGAAATTGTTTTATTGATATTATTTTTCATGATGTCATGTAATATCAGTATTTCCAAAATGAATTTCTGTAAAATATCTTTCAAATATTTTTATTATTTTTAAAGGTATGAACGATAATTGAGTGAGCGTTTGTTTAAGGTGCATTTATATCCTATAGAATGTTTCATTTGAATTTTGATTGATGCATACTTAGTTGAATAGATAGGTTTGGAAAAATGGCCTTAGCAAAATAAATAAACAAACTGATAATTAAAAGAGCAGTGGCTTTTCTAAAGAATTTAATGTTTATTTTTGCATTTATTATATGCATTTAGTTTGACTGAAAATTTTTAAATAACCCATACTTCTTTCTCTTAGCAAATAGATGTTAACCTGCGTACTAATGTATAGTTTTATTTGATTATAATCCCAGAATCAATGAAGGAAAAGTGTAAACCAGTACTAATAAGGAAAATATTCATTGGTAAATTTAAATATCGATTTTATTTATTGTGCTAATTTAACGTAGATGTTTTAATGTTATATTGGTTGCTGGAGGACATCATTTGGTCACCATTTTGGTTGAAGATGACAAACTGTTTTTACTAATGTCAATGTTATTTTTTTAAACATATGTAAATTGTTATCTACGAGGATAAAAATGGTCAGTTTAAATCCGAACTATCGACTGCACAAGTACTCTCAACGTTTCCTTCCTTTAAGTTCGATGACCATCTGATTCAAACATAATGCATATATATCACTTCAAGGTAAATGATGAAAAAACCAGAGATAGACATTCTTCCCATAATCCTCAATGTTTTTACTCCCGCAGGTTAATTTTTATTATAATGTTCAATGTCACAAATAATGTATAATATTGCATACTTTAAAAAATACAGTTAGAGTATTTGCACGTTAAAAATAGATATGGGCTTTTCTTTTAGTGTTATGTAACTTTTGATAAGCAGGTAAATTAAACTATTTTTTAAAACAACTTAAATAAATAGTTTTATGTATTAATTAGAATGTTGTTTAAGAGCAAAACATAAACTTAAAGTTAAGCAATATTCACAAAGTACACAAGACACAAAATTACAGTTAAACAATATTCACAAAGTGTTTTGAACTACTTTCAATTAAAAGTAATGCATCAATGTTTATCAAAATAATTTCATAATGTTTCATTAGTATATATTTTCTATTTTTGCAAACATAAATGTTTAATTCCTTAATCCGATAAAATATTCATTCTTTAACGTTCTCAGCAAAGATAAAAATTATAAGTGAACATATTATTCATGACTTTAACATGAATGTATAACGAAGATACGTTAAAGAAATTGCATACATCCACTTTCTCTGATAATCAATATGCAATTCAATTAATGGAAGCTCAACAGTATTTGCATAATGTTTTAGTTTAATGAATTTTAAAAACCCGTTTCATTATTCTAAATTCTTGTCAGGGAGGTAAAAACTTATTTAGGAGTGATGTGATGAATAACTTACTTCTGACAGTTTGATTATTCTTCTATTATATATGTTAACATTTAGAATATTTGACAGTATGATATTTCTTAAAGTTTTTTAAAGGCAAATATTATTTGATTGAAAAATCCGAAACAAAAGTAAAATGTGATTAAAAGAAAAAAAATCTATTGATCGGAAACATCTGCCATATGCGAAATATTGAACGTTATATGCTTTTTTTAACCTAAAAATATGCAGGAAGCAGACGATTCTACAGACTGCCTTGGAGGTATCGTTTGTAAATATTTGGGCAATGCAAAATATTACATCTCACAAAATCCTATTGTGTTATTTTTAGTAATGGGATTACCGATGTAGTTTAAAGAAAACTGTGATCTGATAAGGCTATCTGGCAGAAAAACAGTTATATTACTGCTATGATATTTCATTCATTATCACATATAATACTGCAACTGTAATAAGTTTCTATATATTGTTAAGCTTGAGCACTTGCAGCTGTAAAGTCTTCGGAAAATGTCTGTTATTTCAATAAAATTTTTTAATCGTCTTTTTATCTACAAAATACACTAATTGCTATACAAATTGGCCCAACAAACAAACATGTCCGAGCGGAATGAATTTTTTTTACACGTGAGTACAGCGTTAATACTAGTATGTGATTAGAAAATTAAATCAAAAGGTTAATTACATCATATGAAAAAGTCACAAATGAAGGCGATTTAGTATCCTGCTGGGTGACCTATTGCTTAAATACAGCATGTATTAACGGTAGGCATTCATGCATGCATGTTTTGTCTAGCGTGTAACGTCACTTCATTACACAGTTTCTGTAATCGGGACTAAATTTTAGTCAGCCTCGTAAGCTCTCCAATTACTAAGTGACTCAAGGGGGGGATTTAGTGGACACATTCCTGTGACACTCTGCCTGTGTGGTCAAGAATTTTTCCATTGAAAAATGCCTGCGTTTTGACCGCTGGAAGCATTTTTACGAAAGCGCTCAAGTATGCCTTGAACTTTGAAGCAAAAATGAAACACAAAACCAACAAATTAGCGTTAAGATGTTATTTGTGTTTTATATGACTCAAAGCTTTTCTGCGCAGAGCCTATAGATGCCATCACAGGATTATTTCATAATTAAGAGTAATATTAGCACTTGGCGTTATTACTCCAGAACACTTTATATTAAATTATTAAACATTTTAAGAAATTGATATATGATGTTAAGGTTTATTACAAGTTACTTTCAGTATAACAGATATCAGATAGTATTTACATAAGATTATACATAAGATTTCGGCTACTATATTGAATCGGAAGTACTGTATTCTATTACACCAAGATCTAAATATTTTTAAATCTTCGTCATAATACGAACACACCCCATTTGCTACGCTTGATTTGCAATTTCCGACTACTTTTTATTTACTAGCTTTCGAAAAAAGTGGCAATAGTTTATAGGTTATTGTTGGTATAAAAATGCAAAATCCATGTAATTAACTATAAATTATAACTTTCCAAAATGTTATGCTATAGAACATTTTATTTATTTATTTATTTATTTATTTTTTTGTTATGTGGGACAATGGATAGCTTATAACATTTCACCGGTTGCATCTGTGTTGAATAATTTGATAATAGAGTATGGGGGTAAGTTTTTTTTCTATAATTATGATTAACTTCGATATTTTTAGAGCATTGCACCGGAAGTTTTAAATGAGTTCAGAAAATAAAAATAAAAATTACTTAATAAATCAAAGTTTATTTAATTTGATTTCATATAAATACATATGTGGTAACTCTCAAAACTGATTATAAATTATTTAAATAAATAAACATCAAGTAGTATTTAAAGTGTATTTTAACATGTGTTATTTTTTCCTTATCGCACATAACATAAATGTTTATGTAGGGGAGAGGGGTGTCAGTGTGGACAGAAAAATTTAATTTTATTTTATAAAATTCTATGAGCATTTTAAAATTTCGCAACCCTTTCAAATTGAATAATGATATTTTCTGTTTATTAATATACAGGAAAGACGATGATAAATACAGTTAAACAATAAGAAAATTGGCAGTTTTTAACATTGATCCATGTGTCCACACTAGGTTAACTACCCCTAAATTATATATTAACCCTATATTAACCACTAACCCCTACAAGGGGTTAGTGTGGACAAAACCAAAATATGTTGGGGGATAGTGTGTACAGGTAATTCTTTCACAAATATTCATTATTATCTAAACTTCTATATATTTGATTTATCTAACTTAATATAAAATAAATAAATAAGTATATGAAAGCTACCTCTTCCTCCCGGCATTGGCGGCAGGACTTTTGAAATAGCTTTTTCACTAAATTGCCAATTTTCTATTTTGGCATTTATGTATGCATTATTTTTCTATTATGTACAATAAAAAATTATTTATCAAAACCGAAGAAAAAAAATTCTATGATTGATCATTTGTTATTATAGCAAGTTATAATTAAGTAAAAATTTATTATTATTATTATTATTATTATTATTATTATTATAAATGAAATAATAATGCTCATTATTTTTAAACAAATAGGGATAAACTTTTGTTTGATATGCTAATTAGCTGTATATGAATCCTATGAAACTATTTTCTGTAGTATTTTCAAAAATTGTTTCACAGTCAAATTGTTTGTATTTTATTGATTTCATTTATTTTCATTCCTTTGATTCCCGTTTAAAGTTTAATGCGTATCATCTGTCAGTTTTATAAACAACACACGCTCCCATTCACTTAATCGCAAGGTGGGAAATCGACCGACGCCGAATGCATTATAGATAAATGTTTCTGTTTAATCTGACGTGAATTGTAAAACGTCCAGTCATTTTATTTACTGTAAATAAACCGATTATAGAACATTTCCTTCTACATCAGCGCCTCCTCCTAATTTAAAGTAGTATCGATGAATGTGAGATTTATCAGGTTTATACAGATAGCATTAAAATATTTCTCATCGTTTTGTTACGAATAAATCCCCGAAATTCAAATTTGTTTTCCACAAAATGTGCTCTTTTATGTTAGACTGATAAGCGATTTCCATGGGCTTTAATATCCACGTAAAAGCATATATTTAATTACAAATAAATGCATTTTTGGAATAATTTGTTCACTAGAGCATTTAGCTGGAGCATTTAGTGTTGCCATTTGGCAGCAAATTAAAATTTCTCTCCTTGTCATTTATCTTTGCATCTCAATAACTTTATGCTTTATGTATTCATGTTTAACATACGTTTAATTTCAGTTCGTTAACAATACCATAGATTGTTTATGAGTTACAAATAAAAAAGAACTTTTCAAGCCTTCCATTTTTCTAGCCATATAGAGATTTTTAACAAAAAATAAAAAATATTTAAAATGCAAAATTTTATTTAAAAAATCTTTTCAAAAGAATATGTTTTCAAACATTATTTTAAATAATTTCCAGCAAGATTTTTTGTAACAAATATTGTATGCATACAATTAATGTATGGTGTTGCACTTTGATAACCATTTAAAAAAATGAAAAATTCTGAAAAATAAAACAGTGAAAATTTTTTCAGTATTCTTTCTTTAATACATGCCCGTTGAGTTATTAAATATATTTCTTTAAAGGAAAAAAACATGAACTAGAGAATTAACATTTAATCCATATACATAAAATCTACAAGCAACAAAAAGTTACATGGAGGATTTTAGATGCATATTATTTTCATTAGATTAATCAGATATTTTTTGTGGTAATAATCCTAAATGTGAACTATATTTTTACATAGCTTATAAATATCTTACAGTGAAATTACTACTTTAATTGCAATATACTAGTATATTTGAGCATAACAGTCATCTGTAATTACGCTCAATAATTGCTTAGTAAACTTTGTGGAAATTTTCACAAGTTGAAGTTATGCAATACTCATGACTTTGCAGCTAGCATGCAAGTTTTTCTCTTACTGGAATTCTCAAATGTATATTAAATTTCTATATTTATTTTTCGACTTAATTAATATTATCTAAAATGAGGACGAATAAGCGTGTTTTATTCAAAAGTCTAAAAGTAGAAGTTCATGAGTATCACAGTAAAAAGAAATAAGCAGCTTTCAAAACGTTCGAAGTTCTCTCTAGAAAGTCTTGTCTTTGGACTTTTTCCCTTTTTTAAAAATACCTACACTGTAAAGAAAAAAATGTAAAATTATAGAGAATCTACGAGTTATATTATATTAAGTCTTATGTAATATAACAGATATTCTGTTATATAAGCGCGAAGTTATTTGGTCAATTAATAATAGACTCTAAATAAATTCGTCAAAATATACAAGATTCAGTAAAGTTATTTTTAATCATAATAAATTAATTTAGTTTTCAAAATCAGTGAATCACCAATTCTAGCGTTACCGAAAAGAATTTTTAATTTTTCGAGTAAATTTGAATTAGTATATAATTTAATTTCTACACAGTCTTTAAATAGCTGTCCTAGGGTTTTAACCCGGAGACCTCCTTACATCACGAGGAAATCTTAATAATTCAACTACAAAAGCTGTTGCTATTAAAGACAACCCAGGTAAAAAAAAATCAGCAAAATACCTTTAAAAAAGTTCGGGTAAAATGAGGGTATTTGGAACTAAGGTTTTCTGAAAGTAAAATAGCGGTATTTTCCTTGAAAGTAGAATATTCAAGTATTGTGCAGGTATTTGGAACTAAGTTTTCTTGAAGGTAAAAAACCTGCTCCCTGCATATGTGAGTAAACAAAAATTTAAATTGCGCATTTCTCCCTTATACTCAAAATAAACAATATCCCCTCCTCCCCCCAATTCTGAAGCAGTAGGTATAGAAACCCAGCGGAAAAGAATAAATATTAATTAATGAGATAATTAGAAATAAGTGTTTTACAGCTGGATGAATAGTACGGTGGGTGCGGCGTAATCATGCCGTCATCCGGAAAACACAAAAATGCCGGACTAAAAAAAAAAATTATTTTAAAGAAAATAATTAAAATCGTTAATTTTATGTAATAATTAGTCAATTTCCTAGTTTTTATCTAAAAATTAAAAAAAAATATTTTTACGAAAAAATGAAAGAAAAAGTCGACAAATAATCTAAGTTTAGAAATTATAACATGAAAAATGGAGAAAATAGTTAAAGTTTTTTATATAAAGGCATGTAGTTACTGGGTACATTGTATTAAATTTTAGAATCTTGTGATTTTTTTCAAAGCTCAGAAATTCCACGTGGTCGCTTCGGGGTCTGACTTGCTGCCAGCAGGGGTGAATGGGACGCTATCTTATATATATATATATTAATACTTATTCCCATTAGGCTGATCTTAGCGTTATTCAGCTCGAATTCGAATACGTGGTTCTAGATTAAATTAGAAGAAATAATAATAAAACTTTAATTAATGCGATAATCTTTATGAGAAAATTTTTATAAAGTAATCTTGATTGAAAATTAGATTATGGAGATGATTTTTACATGATTTGAGAATTTTTAATTAAGAGTTTAAGCTATTAAATACTTAGCATTATGGAGCTTAGTATCTACAAAGGCCGGTAGAATTAACTGGGAAAGTGATGTGATAATTAATTACTAATAATTTAATTAATAATTGTACTAAAACGTGCAACTTACCTCAAAATGTAGCTTGGGGTATTCTTGCACCTAAATCAATAGAATGGCCCCGTCACGCGGACCGTGGGTCGCGCCTACTCTTGTATATTGAAGAACATTTCTGGGACACGTCCGCACGTAACAAAACGAAGGCTTCAACTAAGAGATTGCAAACATTCACTAAGTTATTAAGTCACTAAAGTAAATTGAAGGCTACTTTTTCCGCCAAAAAACCTTAAGTTCACTTATCAAAAATAAGTTAAGTCACTGAAGAAAAATTGAAGGCTATATTTTCCTTCAAAATACCTGATGTATACTTATAAAAAATCAGCTTAGTAATGTAATTTGCAAGCCATTAACTTGCTGATAAATGTCTCTATAGAACCTTTAAAAATCTGTGCATTTTGTTTCAGTTTTCATTTTCCTTCAAAATACCTGAAGTGACCTTCAAAATACCCGATTAGTAATTTGGAAATCAGATAAATGACTGCATGAAATCTTTTAATAAACATTAAATTTAAGCAAATAAGGCTGCATTTTTAATTTGCCTTCAGAATCCCTGAAAAAACCTTTAAAAGCCCTGTAAAATCTTATTTTTTTTAAAGGTTTTTGTTGATTTTTTTACCTGGGAAAGTATGTTAATTATGTGACTGTAGATATAAATCTTCTCTAACTCCGATGAAAATATTTTTATCTTTCTGAAATATTCGAAGTTAAAAAAAATGCTTTAATATATCTAATAAAATTGCAAAAAAATGTTAAAAGTGTGTATTTTGAATGTATGTGAAATTTTAACGTAGATAGAAATATAAATAAATAAAGTTATGAGATCCTCGCACAGAATTATATATAAGATAAGGGAAATATCTGTAAAATGATGAAAGGGAAAAAACTTAGAGAGCGTCTCGCTTCCTTTTCTATGTTTTTACAGAAATGTTTAACAGTTATACAATATGAGGAAAAATGTTTCAACTATACTGTAAATAATACAACATAATCACATGATTCCATTTTTTACATTGTATTTTATAAAACCACTACTTGCCCATCATCTTGAAATTATGGAAGCCTCCTAAAGTATAACTTGAGTGCGGCGTTCTGCAAATATTCAGATAAATAGTTAAGAGCGTCAGTATTCTCAAGCCATTTCAAATGTATATTTTTTATATTACAAAGCAATGTAGAATTTTCTGTTTCTCTGAGTCTATGATTGTTGATCTATCTATATTATATCTTAAGTTAGGTATTAGCTTCTTTAAGATGTTTTTCTTTTAGCACTCAGGTATTTTATCTTTAGACGCGGGAGGCTCATCAATATTTATGGTGATAAGGATTACATTTGGGTGTTTGCCTGTGACAATTTAAAAAAATATTTACATGAAGAATTTTAATTGAAAATAAAAAAAGTATGGAATGAAATATTAATTTATTTCCTTTCCAAAAAATCTTGATTAAAATGTTTTCTTCAAAGTGATTTTTAATAGAGTAAATTGTGTGAGGATGCCGAATTATATATTTAATTGTTTTAAAAATCGCCAGTTGATTTTAATTATTATTCATTCATTTCTTATAAAAGTTTCCTCCTTATATACGATTTAAACCATATTTTAATTTACAGATAATATTGAAAGTATCGAAAATTCTGATTTTTATCTTACCCCAAAGTATAGATCAGATGGCCAACGGGAAGATCCCGGTCCGTCCATTGACGTAAAAGCGAGATCTGAAGGCCATTAATGCTTTGCTGAAAGGCAAGTACCAGTACCCTCTAAAACATATCAGGCTTTTTTCTGTGGTATATAAAATAAGACTTATAGGTAAAAAAAGAATTCATGCAAAAGCTTTTGGACATCTAAGACAAGTGTTAAGATGAAATATCAATAAAAAGCACTAGTAAAAAATTGTATAAAGAAAGCAAACGAAATCACACTATCTTTAAGGAAAACTTTTGCTTATAAGGGAGCGGCGCGGAGATTCTCAATGGCGTCTGCACATATCTGTGGCTTCCGGTAATAACCAGGTGAGGCACATTTTTAATATTTTGAGTAATTAACGTTTAAAGTTTTCAAAAATGTCTTTTTACCATTCCTTTTATAAAATAGATTAGAACTTATTAATTTTCACATCATTCTATTAGGATATAAGAACCTCTTTTTTGCCAAAATAGTTATATAAAAAGGGTTTTTATTAATTATTAATTATTTTAATTATTAATTATTATTAATTATTATTAGTTTTTATTAATTATTATAATTGAATGTAGTGAAAATTATTAAGTTCTAATCTATTTTATGAAAGTAATGATAAAAAGACATTTTTCAAAATTTTAAATGTTAATTTCTCAAAATATTAAAAATGTGCCTTACCTGGTTATTACCGGAAACCACATAATTATAAATGATTTAAGGAAATAAATAGAAATCTTATCTGGTTATTACCGTTACTTTATGCACTTACCTGATTATTACTGCTTTTTCAATTTTTAAATAAAAATTTATAGTCTCCCTATGACGGGAAGTGTTCGGTTTTCATTTTTAGTACTATGGCAGATTAAAGTACTCTTTTAAAACTAAATTTTCGCAAATTATCTCAATTTTTTCATAAATGTGCCTAACGTGGTTGAATCTGCAGCTGCGGTATCTGCAGGATACCGGAAGACACAGATATACGTAATATGGCGTAATGTACAACACACAATCTCCCCTTATGGTACCCTATGCACTTTTGAGAGCAAATGCAAAGTAAAAGTAGTTTTATTGGTTAGAAAATAAGAAATAAGTAGAAAATCTATTAACAGAAATTATCATCAAATTAGATGTTTTGAGATATTGATAGAAAATAAAAAAGTTCATTGAAAATTTCATTTTTAAAAGTTTATGAAATGTTTAAAACTACACAGCATGCAAAAATAAATTGAATTTTTAACAAAGAGCAAAAAATATAATTCACTATTTGTTACGTAAAAATTTGTGACTGGTATCCAAAAACAGTTTTCGTTTAAGTTTTCAACAACTTTGCATTGCAATTATGTCACAAAAATAAATGGTGATTAAAACATTTATTATTTTTAGATAAAAAAATATGTATTATATGTAATTATGGTGCTACTGCACCAACAGCAGGAATTGGAGTGAAAAAAAAAAGTTCAAGAGTGTGATACATTTTAATATATCCCTCATGAGTGCAAAAATTAACTTTGAATTCTCTTAAATTTCACAAATTCTCTAAATATTTGTTAGAATTCTATAAAACATCTTTAATTCCTATTTGGTGGCTTAATACAATTTTTAAAAAAACTCTTATAGTTTAAAGTAATAAAAGATACAATTCAGTTATTATTTTTTTTTTTCGCAGAGTATGTCACAATCTGCAGGATAACTAAGCTTAGAAAACTTTTATTAACATAAAACTATAATGTTAAAATAATATGTTTAAATGCTGTCTGAAGTTTTATTTGCAGTACAAAAAATAGAATTGAAATATGTAAATACTTTAAAAACTTTTTAAATTATTAAGTAATTTTTTTCACATTTTTCTTTCATTTGTTTTTAAATTACATTGAATTTTTAAAATAGTTTCTGTCAAATAATTTATGTATCATTAATTCATTCCATAATGTATAGTTTAATGTTCATTTTAATGAAAGTTTTATTTTGATATATTATTCTAATTTAATTACTATGAGATACAACGTGAAAACAATTGCTATAATTAATTTGACTGTATTTTTTATTTTATTGCATTATAAGCGTTTATTTTTATACTTTCTAAAGAATTAAATATGACTCCACTAACTATACAAGTTTACTTAATTTCATTAAGTATTTTTAAAGCTATGAGAACTCGAAACCACTGCACATGCATTTGAAAGGAAGATTTAAAAAGTTACGAGTCCCCTTAAAGTGTAATAATCTTATTTTATGGGAATGAACGCAAGTATGCATTTTTTATTATCCAATATTGACTATAGCTCAACTAAACTGTACAGACAAATACAATCTAAAAGGAGTCATTCAGAAGAAGTGATATCTCCCTCTTGAGAATCATTATTTTGACTCAAAAGGTAGTCTGAGGGGTGAAAAAACCATTAACTTTTCAAGACAGCAAATGTAACTGCTACTGATACACGTAATGTAATTATGTTCTACTGGTTCAGTAGTAAACATGTTTTAAATATATCCCTCCTAAGAATTGCAATGGATAGAATGCATTTAATGTGATGAAACGTCTGGGTGGAATGGAATATAATTTATATTTATAAAATAATAATTATTAGTTAGTTAAATTACTTAGTTAAATTATGTCATACCATATGATTAGTTAACTAGATTTAAGTAGTATATCACTCTGGGGAAAGCAGGTGAAAAAAAAATGACTGAATAAAAAGAATTTTTTAGTAAAATACATATAAATACGGTAGTTTTATTCATGTAAATTACGTTGTGTCAGCTCATAAATAAATTCATTTTTATATATATATATATATATAAAGCGAGTTTGCTTATTGTGACTAAAATTGAATCGGATGAAATCTGATTTATATTTATAAAATAATTATTATCATGGTCGTTTAACAGGGTTAAATTATAAGTGTTGTTGTTATTTGCACAGCAGCAAACAAACTTAAAATATATAACTTTAGGGATTTATCTTAAAAAAACTTTATTTCAAATGATAATAAGCATTTTTTAATAATATTTTTTTTTCCATTTTGTATCATTATGTAAATTACACTGAATTTTTAAAATAATCTCTTTCAAAAAACTTATATATCAATAACTCATTCTATAAAGTATAGTTTAAATTTTATTTTAACACACATTTTATGTCGATATATTATTTTAAAATAACTTACAGTGCGTATTGTGACATACTATGTGAAAAAAAAATCCTGTATAATTTCGATTTTTTATTTATTGCATTATAAGTGTTTGTTTTTATATTTTATAAAGAATATCAAATGGCTTTAATCTAACACAATGTTTTATATAATTTCATTAATTATTTTAAAATTACTGATAACTTAAAACCACCTCAGTTTTGCTCTTGCGATAGAGATTTTAAAAAGTATGAGAACCCTCAAAGTGTAATTATTTTATTTTAAGGGGAATAAAACATGTATGAATTTTTTACTGTATAAAATTGTCTATAACTCAACCAACCTGAACACGCAACTACATTAAAGAAAGAAGTCATTCACAAGAAGTGATATCTCCCTCTTGAGAATCATTATTTTGTCTGAAATGTTAGTCTGAGGGAGGAAAAAACGTAAACTGTTCAAGACAGCAAATGTAACTGCTCCTGATACACGTAATGTAATTATGTTGTACTGGCTGATTTGCGAATATATTTTAAATATATATCTCCGTGGAAACACAATTGAGAGAATGTATTTAATGTGATGAAACGACTGAATAAAATCGAATATAATTTATATTTATAAAATAATAATTAATGATAAAATTTTACTGAGTTAATTATGTCATAACATATGATTAGTAAACTAAATTGAAGTAGTGTATCATTTTGAGGGAAGCAATGGAAAAACATGTTATATAATGACTAAAAAATAGAATTTTTATTGGTAAATTAATAATAAGTACGATAGTTTTATTCAATTAAATTACGTCGTGTTAGCTCAAAAGTGAACACGTTTTATACATAAAGAAAATTTATTTTATTTGATGAAGATTTAATTTAATGAATGATTTTATTTTTATAAAATAATAATCATTATGATAATTTAAATGAGTTAAATTATATTGAAGCTTTTGTTAATATGTGCTAAGCAACAAAAAAGTTTCAGATATATAAATCAAGGGATTTCTTTTTGAAAATCTTTACTTCAAATGATAATATGATTAAATAGATTAAAAAAGAGGTATTATTAATTAAATCACAATTATTATAATTTAGCTAAACTATATCGCAGAAATTCAATTATTATTCAGATTTTATTCAGTTAAATTATGTCATAAACACTCATTTTTTGTATAAACTGTTAATTTAGCACAATCAAACTGATTGTTAAAGTATCGTACGATTTGAATGCCTCCAACGGAGCGAAAAAAATGCATAGGCTGGGAATCAAGCCCAGATAGTTGGTTTACGGGGCTAATGTTGTACCGTTTAAGTTAAATGGGTGACAACCAGCGAGGGTTTTTCACTCTGATAACCTTATTGGTAATACTATCTGGTCTGTCATTTAAGCAGCTCAACAGAATAAACCACAGGTAAACGAACTGCATATAAACGATTGATACGTAGGAATAAACTGTTATTTTAACACTATCAAACTAACTAGGTATTTTAATCATAGGATTTGAATATTTCCAAGTGAGCTAAAAAATGTCCAGGCTGGAAATCGAACTTAGATCTTTGGCTAAAATAACCGTTTATTCCTACGTATAAATCGTTTATACTGAGTTCCTTTACCTGTAGTTTATACGGTTGAGCTGTCAAATGACAGACCAGATTTTATAGAAGAAAGTTATCAGAGCAAAAAATTCTCATTGGTTGTCGCCCAGTTAGCTTAAAACTAGAACACTGGTTCTGTGGGCCAAAGATCTGGGTTCCATACCCAGCCTAGGTATTTTTTCGCTGAGTTAGAAATATTCAAATCGCAAGATAACATTTTATGTAGTTCACTGTAGGGAAATGCAATAAATCAAGTTACTTTAACCCTTGATTGCCATGTGTTGATGTTCGGCAACACATCATATTTAAATTTTTAAAACATTATTAGAATAATATTGCAGCTATAATGCCTAATGTTGCCAACAAAATAAATACTGACAACATTATTACATTAATTTTTAACATGTAGATCAAAACACTTATGATGTTTAAGAATTAAGTTAGATTTTTTTCTTTTTGCGATTGTTGCTACATACGCTTTTTGTTTTGTTTAGAAGTTTACGAAAAAGCCTATTTTGTTCTGCAATAAAAAAGTAAAATTTATTTCTTACCATAGTTTTTAAAATTCATAGGCGTTTAAATTTATAATATTTTATCAAGAAAAATTTAATATACATAACATATAATTTAATATATAACATTTAATATACGACACAGATATAAAATTCGCTGTACTTAAATAACCTATACACGCAAATACATTAAAGAAAGAAGTCATTCACAAGAAGTGATATTTCTCTCTTGAGAATCATTATTTTGACTCAAATACTAGTCTGAGGGAGGAAAAAACATTAACTGTTCAAGACAACAAATGTAACTGATCCTGATACACGTAATGTAATTATGTTCCACTGCCTCAGCAGTAAACATGTTTTAAATATATTCCTCCGGGGAAATGCAATAGAAAGAATGTATTTAATGTGATGAAATAACGGAATAGAATGGAATATATTTTATATTTATAAATTAATAATTATTGTGATAATTTGACTGATTATTCATATGACTTATTTGTAATCAAGATTCAATTAGTGTATGAATCCAAAGAATCCAGTTGAAAATAAATATTTATTTTGATAAGATGGCTAAATAGGTTGAAGTGAAATTTTTATTAGTAAAGTAAATATAAATACTGTATGAAATAGCTATTTAAAACTGAGCGAATAATTGCCCAGACTGGAAATCGAACCCAACTCAATCGAGCCAACTCCCGATTGGCTATATTGGCTCACAGGGCCAATCCTTTTACCATTTAAGTTAACTAAACCGACAGAAAAAATATTGACCCTGCAAGATAAAGTACTGTGTTCAATTTGGGCAGCTCGTGAAAATTTTCGTTCAGTTGGAAATATTCAATTCGTATGATAATTTTACCGCTCAGTTTTTATGTGTTAAAATACCATTTAATACCAGTTAATACGTATCCATCTTTTATATGGAGTTTTTTACCTGCATTTTTTTCTGTTGAGCTGTCTATATGATAGACGAGATGTAGTCAATATTTTTATCTGAACGGGAAATGCTCGCTGGTTGTCGGCCCAGTTAGCTTAAACGGAAAAAGTATTTACTCTGTAAGTCAAGGATGTGGGTTCGATTTTCAGCCTATGCAAAATTTCGCTCAGTTGGAAATATTTGATTAGTATGATAATTTTATCATTTAGTTTCTATGTATTTATAACTTATAACATGCCGTATAATAACAGTTTATAAATACGATAGCTTTATTCAGTTAAATAATTATACCGTGTCAGCTCAGAAGTAAACACATTATATGCAAAATTTGAGAATATTTTATTTGACAAAGATTCAAGCGAATGAAATTTGATTTTATATTTATCAATTAATATTTATTATGATCATTAAACTGGATCAAATGTAGCTGTTGTTATTATGGGGCAATGTAATAATATTATTTTACGAGAGCGAACGTATGTATGCATTTTTTGCTATATAAAATTGACTCTAGCTCAAGTAAACTGAAAAAAAATATTTAATGTGACAAAATGATTAAATAGATTGACTTTACTAGTAAAATAAAAAATGAATAAAATAGTTTAATTGAAGTAAATTATGTCGTTGTAGCTCAGACGTAAGCACTTTTATATATAAACCAAGAAAATTTAATTTGACAAAAAACGAATCGCATGAAATCTGATTTTGTATTTATAAAATAATAATTATCATGATCGTTTATCTGAGTTAAATTATGTTGTAAGCGTTGTTATTATATACACAGCAGCAAAAAAGTATAACATACATAAATCTAGGGATTTATCTTAGAAAATATTTATTTCAAATGATAATAGATATTTTTTAATTATTATTATTATTTCAATTTTGTCTCATTATTTAAATTATACTGAAATTTTAGAATAGCCTCTGTCAAATAATTTATGTAGCAATAATTCATTCAAATAAGTATAGTTTGAAATTGATTTTAACATAAATTTTATGTCAATATATTATTCTAAATTAATTACAGTGAGGATTGTGCCATACATTTTGAAAAAAAAATTGCTATATAATTTTGATTTTGTATTTTATTACATTATAAACTTTTATTTTTATATTTTATAAATAATTTGATATGAATTCAATATACTACAGCATTTTATATGATTTTATTAAGCATTCTAAAAGTTTATGAAAACTCATAACCACATGACTTTTGCACGTACGATGGAGATTTTAAAAAGTATGAGAGTTCTTAAAGTGTAACGATAATTTTTAAGGCGACCAACACATGTTTGCATCATTTACTATATAAAATTGCCTATAACTCAACCAACCTGCACAGGCAAACAAGAAAGAAGACATTCACGAGATGTGATGCCCCGCTCTTGAGAATCATTATTTTGACTCAAAAGCTAGTCCGAGGGAAGAAAAAAGCCATCAACTGTACAAGACAACAAATGCAAATGCTCCTGATAGACATAATGTAATAATGTTCTACTGTTTCAGTAGTAAACATGTTTTAAATACAGGGGTTGGACAAAAATATGGAAACACCTTAAAATAAGACGTTTCCTTGCCTAGTATTGTGTACGGTACCCGTTGTTATTCAAAACAGCTTTCAGTCTTCTCGGAATGGATAAATAAAGTTTCTGTATGTTTGTCAAGGGAATATTGTACCATTATTCCTGCAAAACGGTGGCAAGTTCAGATAACGATGTTGGCGGTGGATAGCGAGAACGCACTTTCCGCTCCAATGTAGACCACAAAGGTTTGATAATATTCAAGTCTGATGACTTTGGTGGCCTGGGGAGATGCGAAAATTTATCCTCGTGCTCAGAAAACCAGTCCTGGACAATATTAACTGTGTGAAAGGGGACGTTGTCGTCTTGGAAGATACCATCATCATTGGGGAACAAAGCTTGTACCACTGGATGGACTTGATCGGCCAAAATGTTCACATAAGTCTAAGCAGTAATACGCCCTTACAGAATTATCATGGAGCCAGAAGAGAACCACGATATGGCTGCCCAAACCATCACCGAATCCCCGCCATGTTTCACTCTTGGCAACAAGCAGTCTGTATTATAGGCTTGAGATGGCGTTCTCCAGACGTAAACTCAGCTAGAAGTGGGGAACAATGTGAAAGAAGACTCATCAGACCATATTACGCTCTTCCACTGCTCTATAGTCCAGGCTTTATGACTTAAACACCACTTTTTCCTGTTACAGGCATTAGCATTACTGATGGATGGCTTTTCAATTGCAACACGGCCAGCAATTCCCTATTTATGAAGCTGCCTTCTAATTGTTTTGGTACTCACAGGATTTGGTAACACGACATTCATTTCAGCAGTAACTTTTGCAGCTGTGGATTGCTTATTTTTCGCGATAATCCTCCTTAATGATCGTCTGTCACGATCACTCACCACACACTTTCGTCCGCGCTGTGATTTAGCGGATGATGTTTTTTCCACATTTTAAATATGTGGAATAAATCTTCGACACAGTACCTCTTGAAACACTAAAAACTTCGGCTACCTTGCTTACGGAAGCACCCACCATACGCGCGCCAACAATTTGTCTCCGTTCGAAGTCTGTTAACTCTGACATAATGCAATGATAATCTCACATAACAGTGCTACAACAACGACTGAACGATGCAGCGATTTTACGAAGTTGTATAGGTGGCGTACGTGGGCGAAAACTTCAGTGCCATCAACATAGTTCATTATGATCAATCTTTCTTTTCAAACATGCATTTCAAAAGGTGTTTCCATATTTTTGTCCAACCCCTGTATATCCTCCATTGGAAATACAATGGGCAGAATGTATTTAATGTGATGGAACGTCTGAATAGAATTCAGTACAATTTACATTTATAAAATAATAATTTATGTGATTATTATTTTTAAGAGTTAAGTTATGTCATATTTAAGTTGTATATTGCTCTGGGAAATTCTGTAGAAAAAAATATTTAGTGTTATAAAATGACTAAATAGATTATAATGAATTTGTTTTAAAATAAAATAAATACAAATTCTGTACTTTTAAGTTAATTTATGTCGTGTCAACTCAAAAGTAATTACATTTTATAAAAAGGGATTTTATTTAATCTGACGAAAATTTAATCAGATGAAATCTGGTTTTATATTTATAAAATTATAGTTATCATTGTTATTTAACTGAGTTAAATTATGTAATAAGTTTTGTTATTATAAACTCAGCAGAAAACAAGTTTAAGATATATAACTCTCGGGATTTATATAAGAAAAACTTCATTTGAAATGATTATATGATTAAATAGATTAAAATATAAGTTTTATTCATTAAATAATAATAATTATTATACAGTTAATTAATATCATGGAAATTCAAATATTATTAAGATTTTATTCTTTTAAAATGTGTCATAACCACTCAGTAGTAAACACATTTTACATAGTTCTTTGTAGGGAATGCTGTAAAGTGAGTTATTTGGACCCTTAACTCACATGTGTTGGCGTTCGGCAATATACTAAATTTAAACATCTAAAATACTATTAAAATAATATCGCAGCTGTAATTCCTAATGTTACCACCAAAATAGATACTGAGAATATTATTAAATCAATTTTAACAAATAGATGGCAAAACTTGTGCTGTTTAAGAATAAAATTTGATTTTTTCTCCCATTTGTTGCTACTTGCGTTTTTTATTTTGTTTGGAACTTTGCGAAATACACTTTTTTGTTCTGTAGTATAAAAGTAAAATTTATTTCTTATCATAGTTTTTAAAATTCATAAGTGTTTAACGATGTAGAATTTTATCAAATGACATTTAATACACATAATATATAATTTAATATATAACATTTAATATATGACATCGATATAAAATTTACTATAGCTCAACTAACTTGTACACGCTGAAACAATAAAGAAAGAAGTCATCCACAAGAAGTGATATATCCCTCTTGAGAATCATTATTTTGAGTCAAAAGCTAGTCTGAAAGTGGAAAAAAGCGCATTAACTGTTCTAGACAGCTAATGTAACTGCTTCTGATACACGTAATGTAATTATGCTCAACTGGCTCAGTAGTAAACATATTTTAAATATACCCCTTCAGAGAAATATATTTAATGAATGTATTTAATGCGATAAAACGAGTGAAAAGAATGAAATAAAATTTATATTTATAAAATAATGATTATTGTGAAAATTTTAATGAGTTAAACTATGTCATATTTAAATTTAGTAATTTTATTTAGTAATATATTACTCTGGGAAATGCAGTAGAAAAAATATTTAGTATGATAAAATGACTAAATAGATTGAAATGAAATTTTATTAGTAAAATAAGAATAAATTCGGTAGTTTTTAGTTATATTATGTCGCGTCACCTCAGAAATAATTACGTTTTATATAAAAAGCGTGTATAATAATATGACAAAAATCGAATCGAATAAAGTCTGATTTTATATTTATAAAAAATAATTATCATGATCGTTTAATTGAGTTAAATTATGGTGAAAGTGTTGTTGTTATTTGTTCAGCATCAAAAAAGTTTAAAATAGATAACTCTAGGGATTTATCTTAAGAAAAAACCTTATTTCAGTTGATAATGAACATTATTATTATTTTTTTTCAATTTTGTTTCATTAATCAATACATACTGAATTTTTAAAATAGTCTCTGTCAAATAATTTATATATCAATAATTAATTCTTTAAAGTGTAGTTTAAAAATCATTTTAACGTAAATTTTATTTCGATATATTATTCTAAATTAATTACAGTGTGGATAGTGACATATTATGTGAAAAAAAATGTATATTTTCGATTTTTTATTTATTACATAATAAGTGTTTTTATATTTTATAAAGAATTCGGTATGGATTTAATATAATACAACGTTTTACATAATTTCTTTAAATATTTTTAAAGTTATGAGAGCTTGAAACCACATCATTTTATAATTTGCGATGGAGATTCAAAAAGATATGAGGCCCCTTACAGTGTAGTGATATTATTTTATGGGAACGAACACATGTATGCATTTTTTATTATATAAAATTGACTATAGCTCAACCAACCTGTACAGGCAAATACATTAAAGAAGAAGTCATTCAAAAGAAGTGATATCTCCCTCTTGAGAATCATTATTTTAACCAAAAAGCTAGTCTGAGGGAGGAAAAAACATTGTTGGAGACGGTAAAAGTACAGGGTGCCCAGCAAATAACACCCTGATTTCAAAATTAAATTTCTCAAAAACAAAGATCGATAGTAATATGAGGTAAACGGTTTTTTCATTAGTTAAGCTGTAAAAATCTTATACAGAAATTTTAAACAGTAAATATTTTGAAAAAATTGCGTTCTGATTGCATAGAATGCTTTGATTTGACATTTTTCTTGTTTTAGATTGCTTGCAAAGAAATAATTTTTCAGCTTACAGTGCAATATTTTAAAGATTTTTCGAAGTAAATTTTTAGAATGTCGAAATTTCAAAAATTTAATTTAAAAAAGCTATGAAATATGGCACTTTAAGCCGAAAAACACATGCTCAGACAGCAATCTAAAGCAAGAAATATGTGAAATCAAAGCATTCTTTGCAGTCAGAATAGAATCTTTTCAAAATATTTGCCGTTCGAAACTTTTGTATAAGATTTTTACAGCTTACCTGATAAACAAACCGTTTACTGCATAATTCTATTGATCTTTGTTTTTGAAAAATTTTATTTTGAAATCAGGGTGTTATTTACTGAACACCCTGTAAATGCTCCTGATACACGTAATGTAATTATGTTCTTCAGGATTCAGCGGTAAACATGTTTTAAATATATCTCTCCAGAGAAATGCAATAGATAGAATGTATTTGATGTGATGAAACGACTGAATAGAAAGAATTATAATTTATATTTACTAGTAAATCTGCAAATCAGGAGCCTCAACGTCAGCTTTGCACATATATATATATTTTTTAACACACTTTGGGTAATATTCAACTTCTTAGAAACTATAATTTAAAATTTTCATAGTACTTAATTATTTATAAGAATAAAATAAGAATTAGAAGTTTTCAGCCTTCAAAAGCGGTAAATTAAAAATTTAGTTATGTTAAGATATTCTGAAATTTTCATGATCTATTATTTTTGTTTTTTTATTATAACATAGTAGATTTCTTAAAAGGGGATCCGCCCCCATGAACCTCCCGTAGCCTCACTTAATTTAAATTTGCCACTTTCTAATAATTGTGCTAATGGTTATTGTATATCTTGCATTTCCTTATACATTTTGATTTATAAGGATAAGTAACAGTTTGGACAAATATTTTTCATTATCCTCATACTTCTACAAACCTGCCAACCACAAACACCTAAATCTGATGTATCAGGAACTTTTGTAAGTGTAAACTCAGTAATCTAGAGTTTTACATTTTTGTTACCGAAAAAAAATGTTTTGATTGCATTTTGTAGCAGTTATAGCGGGACAGACAATCATACAGAAGAACAGACTAACAGATGAAAAACAATGAATTTCGTGTCTTCAAAGTAAGCCTTCACTGAAATTTTGGCAATGGCGTTATTTTTCATGAGTTATTGATATCCATGTTTCTTGTATTTTTAACGACTACAATAAAATACCTGTTTTTGTTCAATAATGACGTCAAATTTTAACAATTGAAATATTTGTTAAAAATATTATTATTTTTTATTTCTTTTACTTCTAATTATGCCCCCATTTTTGTCAGAAAAATTCTTATTAACAAAACAAATTTCCATGTTTAATATTTAACAAACTACTATTTTTTTTTTTTTTTTTTTTTTTTAATTCTGACGTCATATTTATTTTTTCTTAGTTTAATTTTTCGAATTGAAATTGCTCAATTGGAACTTATTGCCGTTGAAAAATTATTCCAGATTTTTATTTTTTTTTGGCAACGATAAAAGAAATTGGTTAAATTTTATCTAAAAAATCGCTCTTGATTCTGCATGAAAAAGAAGGAAATTTTGAATTATTAAGGAAAATATTTGAATAAAATTAAAAAAACATAGCCTATACTCTTTTCTGGGATATGTTATATTTATCCGCAAAGATAAAAAGACATTAATTAAATCATAAGTTTTGACGTTGACTTGATTTAAATTTTCGTACACGCTTTCAAATTTATAGCATTAAAATATAATAAGGATTAGGATGAATGGTTGCTTAGCAACCATTAAGAGAAAATAAAGAAAATGAAATAAATACATTTTAAATGAGTAAATCTCTAAACCAAATTGGTTTATATTATTCGCGTTTGAAATGAAATAGACGCCCTCTCGCGGACAAAGTCGAACTAAAAGAAATAGAACTGATACCATGAGCATCTTCCGCTGAAATCAGTGTTTAAAAGGCCGATAAATAAATAAACAGTTCTATAATAAATAAATAAACAGTTCTATAACGAATGCAACGTTGGGTTCTTTGTATTAAAATTATCAAAAATCAAAATTTTATACACAAAGTTTAGATCTATAATATAAAAAAGTACATTTGACTTACTCATGACAAAATAACATGACCGCAACACAATGCTTGCATGATTCGCTTGACCCAGCTTTGCAAGAGCAAGAAAATTTTTTTATTTTCAATTTTTTGTTCTCCTTAACTAGCAAACCTGAAATGAAATGGGGATTTGCTTTTGTTTGGCTTGTTTGTAAACACGAGCCTACAATCTCTATTTCATCTCCTTTACATTCTTTAATGCCGCACATTATTATTCTCTTTGCATCAATAATTGCTTCAGCTTCTCTAAAGCATTTACTAGATTTTCCAGCATCTACAAATTCTAAAATTGTCGATATTTGTAATTTATCTCCCATAATTAAATAAAAAAGATAAAAAACAGCACTTTAACTAGCTCTTTAAACTGGTTCTATGCTACAGTGCTACAGCATGGAACGTAAACAAACAAACGTAAACAAACGATTATCAGGTCTAATACAACGCCATCTTTCGGTCATTACAAACGCGAATTGGAACACATTTATAAAAAATCTCCAAAATTTACAGTAATAACTTTAAAAATCTGACAAATGCATAAACAAAATTTCAAAACAATACGAATAATTTAACAGGTAAATTTCAGTATCTATGTATCATTGAATTCCATTAATGAAATGTGTCATTTTCTCTCAAGAAAAAAAAAAATTGAAAATCATTGGATTTGCCATAGAAAAGCATTATTGCGCAAAATAAAATATTCTATATTTTCCCAACGAATTAATCAAATCTAACAAAAAACTATACAGCTTAATCCTAGTGCCTCACTAACATACCCATTTAACTTCAAGCCAATCGGATGTTTTTTGCGTTAGTTATCGCGGAACAGACAGACTGACTGACAGACTGACAAACAGACTGACTGACAACCAGAAACCAAAAAATTTCGTGTCTCCAAAGTAAGCCTTCACTGACTTTTCGGCAATAAAATGATAATTTTTGGGATAATTTTAATGAAGTAAATTACGTCATACCGTATGATTAGTAGACTAGATTTCAGCAGTATATCACTCTGAGGAAAGCAGTAGAAAAAAATAATATTATATAATGACTGAAAAGATTGAAATGAAAATTGTATTTGAAGAATAAGCATAAATACGGTAGTTTTATTATGTTAAACTATGTCGTGTCAGCTCAGAAGTAAACACATTTTATGTGTTAAGCAAGCTTAATTAATTTGAAGAAGATTAAGTCGAATGAAGTCTGATTTTATATTTATAAAAAAAAGTAATTATTATGATAATTTAATTGGGTTAATTTGTGTTGTAGTTGTTGTTATTATTTGCTGAGCAACAAGCAAGATCTATTGATATATATTAGACACAATATGTTTAAAATGATAATATAAGTTTTATTCATTAAATAATAATATGATTCGGTTAAATTAAACAATAGAAACTTAAATATTATTCACTTTTATTCGTGTAAATTATGTCATACTCACACACTTTATTTAGTTCATTGTACGGAAATGCATTAAATCGAGTTACTTTAACGTGATAAAAGGATTAAATAGAATTAAATATATTTTATGTTATAAAATATTAGTTTTTGGGATACTTTTATTGATATAATTATGCCCTACCTTCCTAGAAAATTGTCTTAATGTCTTGAAACGATTCAATAGAATAAGATATAATTTATGCTTTTAAAATAACAATTATATGCTTCATTTGAAATGGTCAGATGTATTGTGAAAATGAAATGGTAATATGTTAACTCTCAAATAAAACACATTTCTGATTATAATGCCGTTCCCGACAATGCAGTATTTCAACCCCATTTTTGGAATGCTTTGAATTTTCATGAATTTGTATTATCTTATCATTCAATAGCAGTCGGTTTGTCTAAAGATATCTTGAATCAAACGAAATATGTCTTGTAAAAATGTATTTCGGGAACGGGAAGAAATTTTCATAATGTGAAAGAGCGGTCCGAGGGCTTTCCGATGATATGTCTCATGACAGATCTAAAAAAGGCGTGAAATTTTTCGACCCCCGCCCCTACTTTAACCCAGTCAATAATAGAAATTTTTAAATCGCTAAAATATGTGCTTAATTAGTTTTTTAGTAGATTTATTTTCTGGAATTTCACTCTGGATTTTCTCTGGAATTTTTCTATCATAAATGGCTGATGAGATACTGGAAGATGCTCCACAGTTTTCAACCTCCATCCCATTTGTCCCACTTAGGGGGCGGGTATTTTCGAAAATCCTATTTTAGTGCTCGCTTACATCACAAAAAGTATAGTTTTTCCCAACTTTTCATGTTTCTGCGTTCAGCATTTTGAGCTGTGATTTGATTATTAGTCAGCCAGTTCAAACTATTTTATATACAGAGTGAGTCATAAATATCGAAACAACAGGCTATCTCTTTAAATATTGTATTTAAACCCATTCTTCCATTAGAAAAATATCATAAAAAAATGAATTCTTTGATAAGATAAGTTGCATCTCCATGGGGGGTCTATTTGAAAAAATATGAAAATTTAATTTTTATTCCCGTAGGATAAAAATTACAATAAGGATAACTTTCCTTATCCAGTTCTGAATTAGATACAAAAACTTGCATCTTCGTATCTTCAAAACTAGCAGAGCTATAGCTTTTAAAAAAAATCATCAGGTTTCAAGGGATTAAACACAAATTGAAACGCGCACAATTGAAGAAACAATGTTACTTTAAAATTTTTAGGATACGTGTAAAATATCATATATCTTTTGAGGGGCAATTTTTTTTTTCTTTTTTTGTGATGGTTAGCCATATTATTTGCTAAACAAATCGCATCCTAAAATTTCTGATAAATTTACAAAAATTTCAAATAGTTAGTACTGGTTTAAATGAGATAATTTAAAATCGTAATAAATCAAAACATTATTTATCGGATTTCAATTTTTTCTCATTTAATTAATGATGAAAAATTGATTTTAAGTTTTTTCAAGAGACATTTTTTTATATTTATTTTAAAACTAGTAAAATTATTTATTTAAAAAAAGATCATAGAAAGAAAAGATATTTAAAAAAATTATACTTTTAAAAATAATTTTTTTTTTCAAATTTCCCGAAACAAAAGTACACTAGAGCGCCGATTATCCGAACACGTCGGGACCGACCCTAGTTTGGATAAGCAAAAGTTCGGATAATTGGACTGACAATTTAAAGGATATCCCTATTAATACAAAAAGTCTAACTCACTCTATACAAAAAGTATAACTCGCTTTCAAGTCCCGTTACATACTTCATAATTGATTCTTCATTCTTTTTTACATCTGATATTGTAGACTTTCCTACACCAAACTCCACTGCTAATTTAGTACCTGCTTCAATATTTTTCAGCCTCTTCAATATCTTTACCTCTTAGCGAAAATTGTCTCCTAGCGAAAGAACAACTCTTTTTCGCTTTCCAGACATCTTTTCTCCTTCGTTGCAGAAAAATAAATGAGCTAGATCGCTGGTGCAATCAACAACCGCTAACAAGAAACCTTTGTCAACGTAGCTACGTCACACAAACCAGTTTTTCTCCACTCCCGACCTGGTGACAAAGAAATGTCGTAGCCCTTACTTTTCTCTAGTCCTGGCTTCACACCGGGTCTGTGACCTGTCCATTGCGATAAGAAACTTCAAAGAAATACCCTCCCACCCCCTTGGGATTGCATTGCAACCATAGATATTGATTGCAACACGTGTCCACAGCGAGGGTGAGGGGAGAAAAATACAAACAGGAATTTTGTGCTTTGACCTTGGTTTCTCAACCCCTTTCTTTAAACCTTTTGTGTTCTTTCTTCCCACTAACAAAACTCCCCAAAAATACCTTGCAGTTTCCGGATTAAATTTTGTATGCCAAGAAAGAAAGAAAAAAGAGGTGAAAAAGGATGAAAAAAGAGAAATGTAATTGGAAGGGACAGAAAAAAAATATTTATGTTTTGGAGGTTTTTTTTTAAATGAAAAATATGCCGTTCGCATAATTGGAAGTTCGGGAAAAATTTTTAAAAAGAGAAATACGCTGTTCGGATAATTGGAAGTTCGGTTAAAAAATTTTAAAAGTCGAAAAACACGGTTCGGATAATTGGAAGTTCGGTTAATTGGAGTTCGGATAATCGGCGCTCTACTGTATTGTAAAACAATAAAAATTGACATGTTTCATGTTTGCACTTTATTTCTTTAACAATTCTTAATTTTTAGTAACTTAAAGACGAGCAATAGTGGGGAAAACTCTTTATTTATTATCTTTATTAAACGAATTTAAAATAAAGGTTTATATAATAATACCTTAGAAAAACTCTATTTACACCTCTCAAGTAGGTCATTTGTCTATAGTGTATTTTTCCTATCCTATATGATTCCTTCTTAAAATGTTTTACTGTATTGCATTTTTCAAATTCTCCAAAGTTTTCAAATATGGATTAACGATGGTAAAATATAAGGAAAAAATATACATATAAATAGAGACTCATTAATAAAAATAAAATATTGGCACTCTTGGAGTGCGACGATTACAACAAACTTTGAGAAAATTTAATTTTAACCCAGTATGGGTCCGTAATGTGACCCAAATTGACGGGAGAAAACTTTTTTACGTTAGATTTGTAATGTATGAAACATAAAAACTTTCAATAGATATATTACATGAAAAAAAGTGAGAGACGCCCTCCCTCCCGTCTCACTAAAAACGGTCTTATGAAAAAAAACCGGCGAGGAAATATAACTTTGCTAGAATTTCGACGTTCTATAGCTCCCATAGAAAGAAAGTTATGGCCTTTTAAAGATTGAAATGAATAAAGAAATGAGCAAAATAAGGTGAGTAACCTACAGGGGGTTCCGCAGCTCCGGGCTGAAACTTTTAAGTTAAAAATGGTTGAGAATTAAATCAGCAAAATTTTAAGTTGCATGTTGGCCTAAAAGGTTGTTGGTTTTAAGGTGTAAGATACATTCAAATATATAGATACTTATATACAGAGGTGTCGGTTACGGTAGTTAAGGTCTCGCGAATTCATTTTTTTCCCAACTCAAAAATGCCCAACAGGCCTAAAGAAGTTTCCACTTCAATAAATACACCACAACCTTTGGCGCTTCTTTAATAATAAAAAGTATAAATATGAAAAGCGAAAAGCTATAACAAGTTTTTTTTGGTTAGATCTCCTCAATAAGTAACAATTTTTAACCATATCGAAGTAAAAACTTTGTAGAAATTCACGGCTGAGCTGGGCAATGATTTAATCTTTTTTCCAGGCCCATCTGAGTTATGATTTTAACATTTATCTAGACCTGGATAGACTTTTTTCCCAATGGGTCGGTTTGGGACCGGACCTAGATATTTTGACCCATGCAGACCTCCATTCTGACTACCGGTATATTTTGTAAACAAGTTTATCTTTAAATCAATATGCTATTTTTTATGTCCAAAATAGAGGCACTGTCTGAAATCGACATTTAATAACGGACAATTAGTTGGCAATCCCTCACGTGTTCTCATAATAAATCAAAAGCTCTTCATTTTAAGCCATTGTAAAGTGGTGTAAGTCACGAATTTTGGAAAATTTTGGGTTTTAATATATCTGTGAGGTTTTTAGATATGGAGATGAAATTTTTTGTTCAATTTAGGAATGGATAAAGAGTAATTTCCTAATTGGGAATTTAGCCCTACGGGCCCCGCATACAAATTTATTTTTTCGCATTTTTCAAATAGATCCCCACATGGAGTTGACACTTATCAAAAAATTCACTTTTTTAATGAATTTTTGCAAATGAAAGTATGGGTCTAGGGGCAATATTTAAAGAGATAGCCTATTGTTTCGCTATTTATGACTCACCCTGTATGTGGAGATTACAAGATGAAAAGATTGTGAAAAATGTTTGAAACATTTATCTATAATTGTATTTACATATCACCAAGAAATGTCAGCATAACATGAATATTTGTAACTTTAAATAAAAGCTTTCTTTTCTTTTCTTTTTTTTTCTTTTTTCTTTTTTATAGATTTTTCATTTTTCAAGATTTTAAAATGTAAAAATTTATTTATGTATATTTTTCAAAGATGCAAATAAATAAAATGTAATATTATGTCGAAGACTTCATTGAAATACGTATTATTATTATTAATAAATAAATAAAGAAATAAATAAATGGTGAAATTGTATCTTCAAACCTATTTTTTATGCATGCTTGTAACGCGCAAAATACTGGGCTTATTTATTTACGCATGAATGGTACAATTTTTTAATACGCGAAAGTTATTGTTGTAAAGTTTTTTTCGTGATATATGAAATAATTTATTTATAATTTTCAAAGATGATTATACTTTGTATACTAATAATATTTATGGTGTTACTAGCCGCTGTCAAGAAATATATATATTTTTTCTTTTCTTGAAATTAATAAAAATAGAATTTATGTTATATAATATACAACTTTAAAGTTTATTTTACAGATATTGAGAACAAAGCATTCGAACTATGCATATTATACTTTTATAAATATTATGCATATTAACAAATTTAATATATTTACTTTTTATCAAGTCAATAGATAAAACATTTAATGTAATTTTTTCGGTTAACTTTGCAACATTTTTTTTTTCAAAAAACTAAAATTCAGGCATAAATGATTTAAAGAAAATATCTATAAATTTTTACTTGCTAAAGACAGGTTATGCATTCTTTATTTGAAAAACATTTACTGCTTAGTAGACTGTAAACATATAACGCCATTTATTACCTGGCAATAAGTTTATTTACGCTTTTAAAATGCAATACATGTAAATCGAATACAACTCTTTTTGAACGAATGAAACAAGAAACAGATGAAGAAAAATAGACTATGTAGAAGTATATTGAAATGAAGAAAGTATTAATATGCAGAAGTATAAATATAAAAAAAAAATCCTGAAGTTAATTATTTCGCTAAAACTGCGTCGTAATTTTTATTTCAAAAAAGTTAAAGATATATGATTTTGACAACCACGTTATCAAAAGTGCAAAATCATAATAAAATAAGAAAAATCAACAACCTGTTTCTCAAAATAAAAATAAATTCAAAGGGACATATTGAATGGTATGTGTTTCATTTTGTATCTAAACCTTACAATGTAAATTCGAATATGAGTTATAAGAAATGTATTAAATGCAGACATTTAAAAATGTTATGCTAAACCTGGCCAGCAATTTTTTATTTCAAAATTTCACTTGCATGATTTTTCACTGACTAAAGAGTTGATTTTTTTTCTAATGTCTTCATTTTTTTATTTTTCATAGAATTATTCATTGATATTTTCATTTAATTTTCATTTAATCATTTAAAAAAATCTTCTGGCAGATAATTGACTGGAAGCATTACTTTATTCAAAAGACTCTTTAATAGTATATGAGCGAATCGATTTATTCAATATAAAATTTAAATTTCAATTTACTCTGGGAGCAATAATTAATTCAAAAGTCTTTTTAATAGTAATTTAACGACTAAATTGATTCAGTTAATTTTGTACAGAAGTTAAAAGATTTAAATTTCATATCTTATCTCTTATATTTTACTATCTATATTGCTATTTAGTATCAATGTGTAAAATCATTCTTTTTTTTTCAGTAAAAGTGCAAAAAATTTAAATGATATATTATGGAATTTTTTTTCAAGATGGTTTTAATAATTTTTAAAACAGATGATAAATGTTTTAAGTTTAAGTGATAACATTCTCTATTGTAATATTTAAAAAGTTATGTAGGCTTTAAAATAAAATAAATGTTTATGAAAGTTTTCTTTTTCAGTCTTAATATTCAAGCAACTTATGAAAAATCATTTTCCACCACATTCCACTATTCTAAATATGATATTATCACACGCTTTATCATATTTTTATCATAGTTTACACAATTATCATAGTTTAGATAACAGACTATTCTTTTAATAAAAATTTGATTTTTTTTAAATCCGTTTATTTTATTAAATAACTGTTATTTTGGTACAGTAACGATCATTTAATTTTTTATGCGGGATACAGGAGATGAAGAGACGATTTGGATAGTTTTGTATTTTAGCAATGTAACACAACTAAATAAAAATAATAGTTATTATAATATTATTAATTATCCCCAAGTAATCAAAATAATTAACCAACCATTACTCACCTGAAGTTTTATAATAATTCTACAGGTAAAAACATGCGCACAAGCACGGAATTTTTCAAGATCATAATCAAATAATATTGTTATTTCCATATTTTTAGATATCCTACGTCTACTGACCACGGATTTTTCGTTGTCTTTAGAAAGATATAAAGATTTATTTTATTTTATTTTATTTTATTTTATTTATTTATTTTTGAGGTGATGCAACATGCTCTTTTTTACTGCATTTTTTATTATAAAATTTAAATGATATTAAATAGAATAAAAAAAACCGCAGTCTCGGAAAAAATTGCATCAAAAAAGAAATTATCCAAATAAATTTTAATGAAAGCAAAATAAGTGTTTTCCCTCCAGACTATATTATCTATCACATGTAAGAGAAATAATAAAGATTCTAACTCGTATAAAATCCGATATGTTACGATACAAAATCATGCAACTAACCAAATCTATGGCACGTGTTTCAATTGTCTCGAAGGTACGTGATTTTCGAAATCATTATTTGCCCGTATCATATTCTTATCATGATTTATTATTCTCACCAGTAATTTATTTTTCGTAAAAACTTCACGCAGTCAAGTTTTTACGAAATTTTTAATGTTTCGTTGATTTTAAACTAGATTTTAAAATAGAAATTTGAATCTTGTTAAATAGTGAAAATGCTCCGATTAAACAAGCCAAATTTTGTAGTAAAAGTTTATTGGTGGGCATAAAAAAAGATTTTTGAATTTTTTTGCAGCAGGAATATGCGTCGCTCGTCCCGAAGGGGTTAGTCCGAGCACTTTTTCTGATTCAATTAAGCAAACAATTCAGTATTAAAAAACCGATGATAAAAGATAAAAAAATCTATAAAAGACATGAAAAAATAAGCATTATTCGAAAGGGTTTTTTTTCAAAAATATTGATAAATTAGTGGTTAAATAAAACTTTTTACTGTCTTACACTTCTTTAGCAATTATAAAGAAAGAACAGTTTTCATATTGATATGTATTCTTTTTAAGAATGTATCTGATTTAAAATTAAAACAAAGAAGTACTTTTTAAATCTAAATACATAGTTCTTACAAATTGCAACTTAGGGTTTAATAAAACCTCTCTAGATCTGAAATTGACACCCGACATTTTCATGTAATAAGAAAAATGCAGATATTCTGTAATGTACTCCGAAAATATATTGGAACCATCTGCTTCTGGCAGACTTCGGAAACCTGATATTAAAAAAAAAAATTGCGATTGAAATACAACAGATATTATTCTGTATATCTGTTTTGATAAAACTTTATATTTTTTCGTTATATTTCAGTTTAAATGGAAAATAATTTTATTTATACCATTTCGAGAAACATATTTGCTTTTAAAATGAAATATACATAACATTTAATAAATTTACTGCTGTTACAATGTCAGTAATGACTGAGATAAAATAGAAACAAGTTCTTCTTATGTATACATATATATATATATATCAGAACAGTTTCTATTTATTTTTTTAAACTTTAGAAACGCATCAGTATATCTTGATTTTTAAAAGTACGTAAAAGTACTGCAAAAGTACGGCCTTATATTTCCAACAGGTGACAAGAAACTTTTAACTCCAACAAAAACCAGTCCAAATTTCCAAAAACATAGCCAATTCTTTCCAATCGCGACTTCTTTCTGCATGTTTTGTCATCCATGCTAGTCTATATGCTTAAAGCAAATACACTGCTCAAAACAATTAAAGGATATTTGAAGTTTTATATAAAATAAACATACAAACGAATTTTTTTTTGCAGAAAATAGAAGAAGAGAATCACAAATGCAAATTTTTCTGGTTTTCAAACTGTGGGGTATGCAAATTTTGAGTTCGACGTCAAAAACGTCGCTTCAGCGGCAGCGAATGAAATTTGACTTTCAACTGGATAAAAGAGAATAAAGACAAGGATGATCGGCATTCCGTGATTTCATTGTTTCAATGAGTACGATATCTCAGCGAAGTCATTTGACAGATTCAGAAGCTTGGAGAATTGTTGGTAGGTTAGAAGGGGGACAAACTCAAGCCGAAGTAGCGCAAGCCATTGGAGTGTCACAAAGTGTCATATCCAGGATCTGGAACCGTTTTTTGGAGAGTGGATGTGCAGGCCGAAGACCAGGGTAAGGTCGTAGACGGGCAACAGCGCCCAATGAAGATCGGTATTTAGCAATAACAGCTCGGAGACACCGAAACATGAACGCTACTCTTCTCCAACTGCACCTTCGCTCGGCTATAGGCACCACGATTTCAACTCAGACTGTCCGAAACCAGCTCCATGCTGTAGGTCTGTATGCTCGCCCAGCGATGGTATGTGTTAGATTAACACCAAGGCATCGTCGCGACCGCAGGGAGTGGGCAACTGAGCATGTCAATTGGAGGAGAAATGAATGGAGCAATATTCTATTTTCTGACGAGTTCCGTTTTTCTGAGCATCCATACAATAGGCGTATTTTCATCTGGAGGGACCGTGGCAGTAGGAATAATGCTGCGTTCGTGCACGAAAGTGTCAGATTTGGCGGTGGAGGAGTGTTAGTGTATGGTGGCATCTCCATTGACGGGCGCACTGACCTCTACATCATTCGAGATGGAGCTCTGACTGGTCGCCGATATAGGGATGAGATCCTCAGACTTATTGTAGTCCCTTACGCTGCAGCAATCGGAGATAACTTCATTTTAATGGACGATAACTGCAGGCCATATCGTGCAAACCTGGTGGAGGATTTCCTTTTTGAGGAAGGAATCGTTCGCATGGAATGGCCAGCGTGTTCTCCAGACTTGAATGCAATCGAGCACGTTTGGGACGCTCTAGGAAGACGAGTTTCTGGCCGCCAACAACCCCCACAAACTCTCCAAGAACTGGAAAGAGCTCTTCTGGAAGACTGGGGCAGAATACCCCATTTCGTCATTAATAGCCTCATTGAGTCCATCCCTCAAAGGTATTCAACGTTGCTGGCAGCCCGTGGAAACCATCCCCCTACTGAAAATGATTTTCTTTGAAGAAAATACCTTTTCTTATTCTTTTTTTCTCATATGCACGAATTGTGTTTTTTTCCTTTTGTACACAAATGAGCAATAAAATGCATTTTTTCTGTCAAACATGTGTAATTTATTCTCATATAACCTACTATGTCTGTCGACCATGTATCAATCAGCTAAAAAGTTTCCCAGATACAAAATCCACCTAAAACTGCAATATCCTTTAATTGTTTTGAGCAGTCTATATATATACCGGGTGTCCCAAAAATGACTGAGGGATTTTAAAATTCAATAACTTGCAAACGATGACAGCTATTTTAAAATATTTTGCAGGAGGGTTATGTATAATGTCAGGAGTTTTTTTACCGTGATTTTTTATTTTAGTTCGCATCTCAAACAATAGGTGGCGCTGACGGCGATTGAAGGCCAGGTCGACGCTTCACTCAGAACTGATCACCTGAAATTCAGTCACCGTCAGCGCCACCTATTGTTTGAAATGAGAACTAAAAAAATATGGTAAAAGAAAACTCCTGACATTATACAATGCACTCCTGCAAAATTTTTTTAAATAGCTATCACCGTTTGCAAGTTATTGAATTTTAAAATCCATCAGTCCTTTTTGGGACACCCGGTATATCTATATTAATAAAAGAACAAAACGCTCTGTCTGTGTGTGTGTGTGTGTGTGTGTGTCTGCGATGGCTAGCAAAATCAACATCATGTACAAAGTTCAAAATTTTTTTGAGAGTAGCCCCAAATCTCTCCTGATGCACCTGAGTTTCAGAATTTCGAAATTCCAATTATTAACTGAGTAATTAATTAAAATCGAGAGGTCACTCTCATGAAAAATCATCTTTTTCCCAATTTTTTCTCTTTCGCTTCTTTACGGTTGGCTGGTTGAGTAAAAATTTTAAGAAAGCTGAGACAGAATTAAAGTAACCAATGGAGGAATGAGGTAAGTGGAGGTGAAGTAAGCCTCAAAAAAGGTTTGCAATATGAAACCATTTATTGCTCAAATATTAATGTGCCAAACAAAAGGACGTGGAAGGGATTTTGTATTATAAGACGAATTGAAAGAAACGAATTACAATTGAAGCATATTTTAAGAAGAAATTGCAAATTTTTAAAATGGTCTTTGTTCTATTAATATTTATTAAAGTAAATGTTTGCTTTTAAAAAAAAGGAAATTGGTAAATTAGCAATAATTAAATATCAAATTAAAATTAAATAAGATGTTGAAAACATTTGATAAGAACTAAAAATTGTATAACTAAAAGTTTCCTTCATTAATGTAATTTTAAATACTTTATAACGTAGATGAAAAATGTTTATGACTTAATAATTGAATGTAAATAAATATTTAAAGTATAATGATGAAAACATTCTTTTAAAACCATGTATGAAAACTTAAGTAATAAATATTATTCTAAAATATAGATTTCTGACTGCAGACGATTTTAAGATATTAACAAAAGAATGTTATAGTTTCAAGCAAAACGTTTAAATAATTTTCTATATTGATATTTAAAACACATATGATAAAATAATTAATAAATATTTACTGGTGAAATGATAGATTAGTTCTTTTTAAGAAAAAAGACAAAAAAAAAAAAAAAAAAAAAAAAAATACGGATTTAAACCTGTTTTAATTGATAGGCGTGTCAAAGCACGTGCTTTTGTTGGTATTTAATTGGATTTAATAGTAGAGTTAAATGGTAGAGTTACATTTTTAGCATCACTTCCAGAGATAATACTTTCACTCTATTAATTTCTTTTTATTCTATGAAAGAAACCAATTTTAGCTTTTACATTTCAAAAGTGTCTGTTTTTTTCCAAAGACCATTAAAACTCATAGACTGGCAAAATATCAGTTTAACTTAGGATTTTTGAACACAATTGTTACGTCAGATCGTTGGTACTTCGTATACTAGAATGCATGTCTGGTTAGCTGTGTTGCAGTAAATATATTATATATGTATATACGAAGCTTTTTTAGCAGTTTTTTTAAGTCACTGATTAAATTTGAATGCATTTTATTTAAGTTAAAATTTTATTATGACTTTAATTTGTTTTAAAACAAAAATAAAATGGCTGTTTGACGTAAAATTGTTCGAATCGGCAGCCGATTCATACACAATAATAAATTATCAAATAACAAAGTAAATTATCTATCAATAGTCACTAAAATAATAGTAGCAAAACACAATGTTTAGGCGTATTAATACATAACCAGATCCCAACCAAAAAAAAAAAAAAAAAAAAAAAAGAGACCATATTCCGATTCAAGCAAGACAAAAATTCCAGGAGCACAAACCCGACCCGAACCTAAAAATTCCGAAAAAAAAATATGGATTTGATATCTGATCCGAATTAAATCTGAATCCCACAAAAATATTCAAATGAAGCTTACCCAAATCCGATTAAGGTAAAATAATGTTCGTGTATATGCAACCCGACCCGAATCTAAAAATCTTCTTTGAAAAAACCCGAAAAATGACCAGAACGAAACATGAAATCGATAAAAATATTCCAAAGAACTATAACCTGATAAGAGCAAGACAAAATACTTTCCGTGAACATAAACCTGACTCGAACCTAAAAAATTCTATTTGAAAAAAAACATGAAATTTTATGCAAACTACATCTGAATCCGATCAAAATATTCGAAAGAACCATAACCGGATTCGAATAAGAGAAAAAATTTCCGTGGACATGAACCCGATCCGAACCTAAAATTCCATTTAAAAAAATACCTGAAATTTGAATCGAACCAAATATGAACCTGACAAAAATATTCCACAGAACCATACCCGGATCCAAACAAGACAAAAAATTTCCATGAGCATGAACCCAATCCGAACCTAAAAAACTGAACTAAATCTGAATCTGACAAAAATATTCAGAGAAGCATATCCTTATTCGAACAATACAGAATAATTTCCGTTGATGCGCAACCCAACCTGAACCTAAAAATTCCCTTAAAAAAACGAAATCTGAATTGAACGACATCTGAACCTGAAAAAAATATTCCTAAGACCCAAAACCGGATCCGAGCAAGACAAAATAATTTCCCTGGACATGAATCCGACCAGAATCTTAAAAATCAATTTGAAAAAATAACTGAAATCTGAATCGAACCAAATCTGAATCCGACGAAAATATTCCAAATAACTATAACCAGATACAAACAAGACAATATAATTTCCATGGACTTGAACGCAATCCGAACCAAAAAATTTGTAAAAAAATCCCGAAATTTGAACCAAACCTAATCTGAACCTGACAAAAATATTTCAGTGAAGTATAACCACAGTGGAACTAGGTAAAATAATTTCCATAGAATTACAACCCGACCCGAACTTAAAAATCCTATTTGAAGGAACCCCCCACGAAATCTAAATGGAACCGAATCTAAACTGAACAAAATTATTCCAAACAACCATAACCGTATCCGAAGAAGACAAAATAACTTCCATGCACATGAATTCAATGCGAACCTAAAATTCGGATGTTCTACAAAACATAATGCTCTCCGTAGCGGTGGAAAGTGAAACTAAGTACTTTGTAGCGCGTGATGGTTAAGATATTCCTTTTTTTAGTTAGTGTTAAATTAGAACTTGGTTACGGTTAGGTAACAGTTAGGTTGCAATAACGTTCCGGTGAGCCTTATGTTATATTTAATTTCCGGTTAGGTTACAGTTAGATCATGGTTAAGGTACAGTTAAGTTAAGGTTAAGTTACGGTTAGGTTATGGTTAGATTATGGGTAGGTTATGATAAGGTGAAGGTCAGGTTACATTTATGGTATATTTAAGTTACAGTTAGGCTACTGTTAAGATACAGCTAGGTTACAGACTGGTTATGATTACAATACAATTAGGTTAAGGTTAGGATATTGTTCACAGAATGAACATTATGCATGTTTCATAAAAAATATACACCTATTTTTGTAAAATGGCTCAGAAATTATAATACTATATTCTAACCTTTTAGCTAATTATCGACTATCGATTTCATTCATCACGGTATAGTCGGATTTAAGAGTGATATAATTAGTTTGAAATTCAAAATATTTCACTTGGGATATCTATGTGAATAAAGTATTTAGTTAAGTCAATGAACAGTACATTTAAGGATAAATATCAACAATTTAATACGAAAACCACATAATCGTTGGACACATATTCCCTCCTGCGTTTCCCATTGCAATCATTTTGGGTATTTTTGCAGATAAATATTAGTTTTTTTAAACCGATTTTTGACACAGTCAGGTATTTAATATAATTTACACCGTAAAAAATTTGACTCTTTTACTGCATCATCACTCCCCCGCTTTTATAGAATATCTTTCTTTTGACATATGAGAATGCTCCATAATAGGCTGAAGTAGTCATTTTCTATAAAAGCGGTGGAGTGACGATGCAGCAGAAGGGTCAAATTTTTAACAGTGTATTTACACATATTTCGAGTTAAAGATAAAATCTTAGAAATTTCAAGTTCGTGTAACATTATTATTACGGACCCGGGCAAAGCCGGGCGGGTCAGCTAGTATATATATATATATATATATATATATATATATATATATATATATATATATATATATATATATATGTATATATATAAGAACAGTTTGTGTTTATTTTTTAAAACTTAAAAATCGCATCACTATATCTTGATTTTCAACATTAAAACATTGTAAAAACTATCAATTAATATATTACATATAGTTACAAATAATTACATATATTAAACATTATCAATTACAAAGGATAAGTAGTTACTCAATTGATACGGAATTTATTTAAATAATATATATGATTTAAAAAAAAGATGCCCTTCAGAATTTAAATACATAATTCTTGCAAGTTAAAGTATTGCAGATTCATGTTTTATAAAAACTTGATAGATCTGGTCTCCGGAAAACTGATATTAAAAAAAGTATGTAAAATATTGGATACGAAGACCGTTAATACAGCGATTGAAATACATCAGAAATTATTCTGTTTATCTATTTTGATAAAGCGTTATTTTTTCCCGTTATATTTCAGTTTGGAAGGAAAATAACTTTATTTGTACCCATTTCGAGAAACATGTTTGCTTTTAAAATGAAATATACATAATATCTAATAAATTTACCGTTGTTACAATGTCAGTAATGACTGAGATAAAATAGAAACAAGTTCTTCTTATGTATATATATATATACATACATATATCAGAACAGTATCTGTTTATCTTTTAAACTTTAAAATCGCATTAATAGTCTTGATTTTGAACATTATAATATTACATGAAAATATATGCGTTTGAACAAAATGTATACTTTAAGCAAATTGTCAAATATGCAATACAGATTCTAACATGTAAAAGTTCCGTATGTAGGGATAGAAAATCTACAACTTAACAAAACTGTGGCACGAGTTGCTCAATGATTTCGAAAACAAAAATAAGCATCCAAGTAAAAAAAAATTACATGCGCGACATGAAAAACTGAATGATGGCATTTTCAGTTCAATGCATTATAGACCATGCCACTTTAGAATATCATTTTTATTTGCGTTAAAAAATGACCCAATGAAGAGTTGAATCATGCCACCACTTAAATATATATATATTTTTACTGCTTTTAAAATCTTAAGCTTAAGCTTTTTTAGAAATTAAAAAAGAAACAAAAAGTTACCATATTGATATGTGATTTATTTTAATAAAAAGTATGATTTAATTTTTTTAAAGTACTTTCTTAATCTAAATAAATAATTCATACAATTTAATTCAAAGAACTGCAACCTCACGTTTTGTAAAAACTCCCTAGATCTGAAAATGACCCACGACGTTTTTATGTAATAAGAAAAATGTATGTATTCTGTGTTGTACTCAGAAAATATATTCGAACCAACTGTTTCTGGCAGATTTCGGAAACCTGAAAAAAAAAGTATGTAAAATGTTGGATACGAACACCGTTAATATTGCGATTGAAATACATCAGAAATTATTCTGTTTATCTGTTTTGATAAAGCTTTATTTTTATTTCGTTATATTTCAATTTGGAAGGAAAATAACTTTATTTGCACCCAATTCGAGAAACATGTTTGCTTTTAAAATGAAATATACATTAGTATCTAATAAATTTACTTTTGTTACAATGTCAGTAATGACTGAAATAAATTAGAAACAAGTTTTTCTTATGTATATGTATATTAGAACAGTTTTTGCCGATTTTTGAAATTTTAAAATCGTATCAGTGTGTCTTGATTTTGAACATTAGAATATTACATGAAAATATATGTGTTTGAAGAAAATGTGTATTTTATGGAAGTTGTCAAATATACAATGCAAATTCTTACACGTACATATTCCCTATGCAAGGACACAACATCTTTCAACTTACTAAAACTCTGGCATGAGTTATTTAATAGTTTCGAAAAGAGAAATAAACATCCAAGTAAAATAAAATATAACATGCGTGACATGAAAACTGAATGATGGCGTTTTCAGTACACTGCATCATAGCCCGTGTAACCATAGTGTATCATTTTTACTTTTTTTTTAAATGGCTCTGTGAAGAGTTCAATCATGTCAGCAGTTAAAAAAATTATTTTACTGTTTCTAAAATCTTAATATTACACACCTTATCAATTACAAAAAATAAATAGTTATCCTATTGATATGGGATTTATTTTAATAATATAATTGTTTTATTTTTAAAGGTGTCCTTCATAATCTAAATAAATAATTCGTGCAATTTAAAGTATTTCAAATTCATGTTTTATAAAAACTCCCTAGATCTGAAAATGACACGCCGACATTTTCATGTAATAAGAAAAATGCAGGTATTTTGTGTTGTACTCCGGAAATATATTCGAACCAGCTGTTTCTGCCAGACTTCGGAAACCTGATAACAAAAACGTGTATGCGTAAAATACGTAGACCGTTAATACTGCGAATGAAATACATCAGAAATTATTCTGTTTATCTATTTTGATAAAGTTTTGCTTTATTATTTTATTTTAGTTACATTTTTGTTTGGAAGAAAACTATATTTTTACGCATTTCGAGAAACATATTTGCTATTAAAATGAAATATACTTTGTATCTAATAAATTAACCGCTGTTACTATGTCGTAAACGACTGAGATAAAATAAAATAAAAATTTTATTTATGTATATATTTATAATTATACCAGAAAAGTTTCTGCTTATTTTGTTTGTTTGTTTTTTAAACTTTAATATGAAGTTATTATTTCTGACTTTGAATCTCAGAGATTTTATGCAAGTTGTTAAATATTTTGAAGCATATGAAAAAAAAAATGTCTGATTTAGATATAAAAATTATCTTTTAAGATAACTATCTATACGATGTAGAGACAATTATTAATTTGTATGAAAATTTTCAAAAATTATTTTTATTGTAACATTTATTACAGCCTAAATACAGTATATTTTTATTTAAAACAAAAGCAATTTTACTTGTAAAAATTTCAAAAAAAGGTTAATTTTAGTTAATTAATTTTTGAAAAAAATCTTTTTAAATTTAATATATATAAAATTAAAAATTCCTATAATATGAAGATGAATTGAAATGCTGGCAAAGAAGTTTTTTATGCAATCAGTTCAAACTTAATACAAAAATACAAAAAATGATTCGTAACGCACCTCCCCCTCCACTATGCTTTTCAGATTCCAGAGGGCGCTTTTTGTCATTGGTTCCCTGGGCGGAACATTTTTTTCTTAACCCCCAGCGTAGTTGTGAGTTAGACCGGAATAAAAGATGTCACGCCGTTGACACTTAAAATATTGAACGCCTTATCCAAGGTCAATTTTGCTTATATATGTGCAACTTATGTCTTCAAGCCTCATCCTGTAAATGTGTAATGTGTGTTTTGTAATGTTAAGAGGTCTACTATTCTTCAAATATCCGTTACAAAGAGTGGCGCCCAACTCGAGGCCTACGAAACCACGTTCTGAAAGTACAAATGATTCTCCATATATTCTTAAATAAAATATTTCATTTTGCTAGTGGGGTTTCGATTCACACGGCATTAGTTTATATATTAAAAAGGCTCATGTGTAAAACTTTTTACGAATGTCAGATGGAAAACGAAGTAAGTGGTTACGTCATGTGTGCATTTTAGAACAAAGATATTCTAATAACAATCGTCTTGAAATCTAATGTAAAAATAATGTTTGTTCGCCAGAAAATAAAATACAAAATGCAAGCCGTACTTTTGATTGCTTTACTGTTATTGAATATCCTCTTATGGAAGTAAAATAAAAAGGAACAAAATTCTGATATGGTTTCGATTTCATACGTACATTGATTAATTTTATTCTTTGGTGTTGTGAAAAATTCATTTGATTCATATTCTTTTTATTTTATGTGATAAAAAAGTCATGACTAATGGATTACATAATTTTTATTTTTTATTTATTTTATTCGGTGCTAAAAATCTTTAAAGATTACTTTTTTTTTAGCTTTTGTTTTAATTTTTTTATGGACGCTGGTACCAGTAAACGAAATACCTGAATTAGAAAATTGCTTTATTTTATTATTATTATTATTGACATGCGTTTAATAATATGGTTTATTTAAGTGAATTTACGGGTTATATTAATTGATTTAACCCCCTGACTGCCGAGCAAAAGGATAAAATTGTAATGTTGTTTTCTCTGTAATTTATTAAAAATACTAAAAAAAGATGTTTTTCCAATCAGATACAAAATATGTTAGTACGTATAGGTGTATAATCTTTGATAACTAGAATACTAACTTAATTTTTTAAAACTGGATTTTTTTGTAGAATTATATTAATTTAAATATTGCTTATGTTGCAGTGAAACCTGCAGGTTAGTGAACGGAAAAATCTGGTCGCGTCAGTCGGTGAAATGCGTCTTTGCATAGACTATCGAAAACTCAACTATAATACGACTCCGGACACTTATCCACTTCCTAGACTGAATGACTTATTGCAACATACTACTCCCACAGCGTGCATGTCAACCATTGACCTAAAGTCTGTCCTACTGATTGAGATAAGACAGCATTCGTTTGACCATTTCGAACGTTTCGCTATATAAGAATGCCTGTTGGATTATGCAATGCTCCGGCAACATTTCAAAGGTTTATAGATAAATTCTGCTATGGACTTAGCTATGTTAAAATTTTGACGTATCTAGATGATCTGATTGTTTTATCATCGACCTTCGAGCAACACCTTTCTGATCTGAGATTAGTATTTGAACGACTGGCTAAATTTAAGCTTTATGCTAACCGTGATAAATGTCATTTTGTTTTTTCATGTGTCTAATATCTCGTTCATTGGATAGCAAACAAAGGAATTGAAGTTGACGAAGAAAACGTGGCATCCATTAGGAATATACCTTCCCCAAAGACTGTTAAACAAGTGCAATCTTTTTTACAAACTTATTCCTGGTATCGCAGGTTCATCTCGAAATTTGCTGAAGTTTCGCGTTCTCTAAGTAATCTTAGTAAAAAGAATGTTCAGTTGAAATGGAGACCTGAAGAAGAAAACGCATTTGACACTATAAAACAATGTCTGGTCATCACTCCTATATTACAACAATCTGATATGTCAAAACCCTTCATTATTCGAACAGACGCTAACGCATACGCTCTCGGTGCAGTTCTACTACAAAGCGAAGGATCCAAGGAACACCCCATCGAGTATGCAAGCAAACTGCTTAATTCTGCTGAGTGTAGCTATTCCACTACAGAGCGTGAAGCCTTAGCCGTTGTATGGGCTCTAAATAAATTTTGAGGGTATATCGAAGGCTTTGAAATCATCGTAGCCTCTGGTCATCAACCTCTCCGATGGTTGATGACCCTAAAATATGCATCAGGTAGGTTAGCCCGATGAGCATTACAGATACAGTCCTACAACCTAAAGGTAGAATATATCCCAGGGAAAGCAAACGTTGTTACGGATATGCTATCTCGCCCAGAGTATTAACAAGATTCATGTGAGGTGAATGCTGTGGACTTTCCTACTGAAAGTTCTAAAGTCATTCGAGAAGACCATTTGAAAGATCCAGAGCTGAAGAAAATTATTTAATGTTTGAGAGTAGTCCTTCTGCTACGGACATAGTTAATTGGACTGAGAGAGGTTATTTAATGAACCAATGTGTATTGCAAAGATGACTGAAATCGAAGAAGCTCAGTTAGTAGATCCAACTCATGACCGTGAACAAATTCTGAAAGAATACCATGATGCTCCGACTGTTGGACATTATGGTGCCGAAGGAGCTTTGCGGGGAATTATTAAAGTATATTACTGGACAGGTATGAGAAAATTTATAACAGAATACATTAAATCTTGCCCTGATTGTAACAGGTATAAAGCCTCTAATCCAAAACCTGCAGGAAAGTTGCAAACCCCAATTTATGCTCGAAGAATGGAAACTCTTTCTATAGATTTATTTGGACCCCTTTCTGATAGCAAGACAGGAAAACGATGGATTTTCAGTATTGAGGATTGTGCAACACGGTGGGTGAAACTGTTAGCATTGTCACAGGATACCGCTAGGGAATGTGCATTAACACTTCTCAATGAAATTTTTTTACGCTATGGGTTACCTAGAAGATTAATTAGTGATAATGGACCACAATTAGCAACAGTTATGTCATTTATTGGACATTAAGCAAAGTTTAATACCCTTTTACCATCCTCAAGCGAACCTTGTTGAGCGTAAAAGTCGAGATTTAAAACCCCCACTTGCCGTTTTAATAGGAGATGACCATGCCCCAGCTGTTAGATTAATAATGAATTCAGCAAAATGTGAGACTACAGGTAAAACTGCCGCGTGACATGCTTACATTCGACGATGTAACGCATGATTTAAGAACTGTGATAAATAACGATAATTTTGTTCCCAAAATTACAGCTTAAATTAAAATTTTTGCAAAATTTTAATCTAGGATGCACGATTTAGTCGAAGAGAAACAAGATAAGCGTAAATTCTATGCAGATAAAAAGCGCCGACTAGGTCCAAATTATAGCCCTGGAGATCAGATGTTAGTGATCTTACATCCAGTTAGTAACTCAAAAATCCTTAACAACTTATGAGGTTGCTCATCCAAGCAATCCGAACATTCCGGTAAGTACTTACCATATATCCGCACTCAGTCCATATCAAGGTGCTTACGAGCTACCAGTACAACCGCTACGAAAGCGTGGGTGCCCGCCAAAGGTTTCTGGTTCCTCATCGGGACTGTTTCGGAACCAGAGGGGGAGAATGTAACATACCTCCCTCTCCACAATGGTTTTCAGAGCCCAGAGGGCGCTGTTTGTCATTGGTTCCTTGCGCGGAACACTTTTTCTTACAGCCCAGCGTAGTTGTGAGTTAGACTGGATTAAAAGATGTCACGACGTTGACACTTAAAATGTTGAACGCCTTACCCAAGATGAATTTTGCTTATATATATGCAGCTTATGTCTTCAAACCACATCCTGTCAATATGTGTGTTTTGTGATGTTTCGTACAATAATTTTTTTTTGTGATGTCAAGAAGTCTACAATTCTTCAAATATCCGTTACAGATGTATAAAAATTTGTCTCTTATTTTTCGTTGCTTTATTTAATATTACAGGTATCTGATGAATATTACATTGCAATCGTGTTTGAATCTTTTGGTTTATATGTTTTGATATTTTTACTAGACAAAAAGGTTTTAGACAACATAAACATATCTTTATTTCTTAATACTAATGAGACTTGAAAATATGTGACTATTGTTTTAATGCAAATAAAAAAATGCTGGCTAATTCGTTAATGCAAAAAAATAATGATCATGATAATAATAATAATATAAAATGAAACAAAACAAAATACATACTTTCTCAGAAAAAAAGGAAAAAAAGAAAAGAGAAAAAAATGAAAAAATATCTAAGCTATATTAACTTATGAATAATTTCATTTTCAAACAATTTGAATACATTAAAATATACGAATCTAGATTATTTTCCCGAAAATTAAAGTCAACTAAAATGAAGAAGTTTATAAACTCAAAATTCGTAATTGAATTTGTTACTTCATAAAATTTTGATTCAACTTTTTATTTTGACATATATACATGACGAATACATTTCGCATATTTCAGGCCTTGTTGAACTGAAAGAAGTCTATTAGAAAAAATTGGATGATTTAGGCAAAAAAAAAAAAAAAAAAAAAAAAAAAAAAAAAAAAAAATCCTTTATTTTAATATTTCCAATGAGTATATTATCGATGGTTTACCTGGAGATAAAGAGTTTAACAAAAACGTTTATGAAAAATAAATAAATGATTAGGGCATTTAAATGTCATTTTTCGTTTTTTTTCTTCTTTAACATAGGAAAATAAAATTAAAGATATAAAAAATTTAAATTTGTTTCTGGAATGTGCTTTCCGTATAAAATTACTTAGAGATCAGTTTTAAATATCCTGCATTGTATTAATTTATAAGAGATGTTCTACATTCTTTACAGAGAGTTTTTTTTTTCTATTTTAGACCAATTTGCAAATTTAAAAACAATTGAGCACTGATTATCCAGACGCCAATTAACCGAATTATACGATGAACCGGATCGATGAAGAACTATATTTTCCCACCTTCGTGCAAATTTTTTTAAGTGAAATTTCTTTAGAGGTTGCCAGGATAAATTCGGCTTGAATTCCTGGAAGTTAACTGTTAAATAAAACATTTTTTAATCCTTATATAATAATTCGCCAAAAATGAAAAGAGAGTATTTCTAGATCCTAAATTTTTTCTTGTAACATGTCACAGTCCTACTGATATATATTTCCCCCACGAAAATCCCTCTTTGTCTAAAGATTATCTGAAGATGGTTGATAAATTGCTTTTTTTTTCCTGGTGTCCTCGGAAAGCATTTCCTCTCTCGTTTGTAAGAATAGTGTATGTATATATACATTAAGTAGTTTCTATGTGTACTTCTATGTATAAGTTTGAACGAATTTGGTAAAATTTTTGTTTTTTTGGTCGATTTGTAAATTTGGTCGAATTTTCTGGTGCCGTTGTGAAATTTCGGAATTAAAATTATGTGGTAGAAAATTCTACTATCAGAGCTCAAAAGGTTAAGTGGATCGGCCTCGATCCCGACCAGCCCGGATAATCGGCTTTCTACTCTGCATATTATTCCTTCCAACTATGATTAATGGCTCTACCTTGATTAATAGTTCAAGAGCCGACCGCACAAAATCCTAACTCATCAAACACAAGAAAAAACCCTTTATTTTATGGAAGAGTAGTAGTGGGGAAATCTAATGATCCATGCGAAGTGATGCTATAAGCCAAAAATAGATACCACTAATGGCTCACTTGTAGGTCTATCATTGTGTTTGCCGAACAATCAAAAGTATGAAAACACGGAAAACTGGGTGCAGGAAAACATAATGCTAAGTCTACGAGTGAACCACTAGTGGTATTAATTTTTGGCTTATGCACCACTTAAAATCCGGCAATCACGGATCCTTAGATTCAAGTATTACTACTCTTCCATAATATAAATGATTTTTTTTCTTCTTGTGCTCAATGACTTAGGGTATTCTGCAGTCGGCTATAATGCGAGAAAAAAATGATATACGGATGAGTGCCTGGAAATCGGTAAAAGATAGCTTTGGTAATACTGAATTTTTAATTACATTGATCTTTCTTCACGTTCATACATGTATAATATTCTTGACATAAAAATTGTTAAGTATCTTTAGCAGATATCAAAAATGTTTTTAAACAACATGGAATACAAAAGTAGTCTAACCATGTATAGAATAATAATCTAGCAAAATATGTATCTTATAAAAATCTTAAATAAATCATGAAATATGTTTTTAAATCTTTTCCTCATTCCGAATCTCACGTGTTTTAAATTTAATATTATATTTTTATGCATTCTGTGTTATACATAAGGTTATTTAAATGTTTCGCCATTTAAATGAGGGATATTTAAATAATTGTGTTCTGGCTAGTTCATAAAATAATATCCTGAGGGTTATCTTTTTCCGACCTTGAAAGGATATGATATGATGTTAACCTCCAGACTTTTACATTAGTTTTGCCATTCCATGGCGCTGAATCATTTTTAATGTTCTTTATTGTTATTAAATAATAACTTTTGCTATTAATGAGATCCATTATTTATCGTTTATCCAAGATAGATATTAATCTCGGCATTGGCCATAAATTTTAGATTCTGTTGATTAGATTTCAAATAAAATAAATATTTCCGGTTAAGATGTTTAGTACCACGGTTGCTGATACTGCACTTTCTGCTTATACAGCGTCAATCACTGGTATCTAACTGTGCAAAATATGATACAAAATAAGTAATTACTTAAAACAATATATATTTTACTTTTATGTCCTATTTTAGACCCAAAAAGAACGTTAGTGTCAGTCACCGGTGATTGACGTAGCACCCAACCTCTACAATTACTTTTCTTAGATTTTGAATAATGCATACAGTTTACTAATGGCAAAACATAAAACTCTATAACGTGGCATCATTTATTGATTTATTTATTTTTTATTGAAACCAAGGAAATTTTTATATCATTTTTGTGTGGATACTTTCACTAAATTTATTAAGATTTGATTAAGATTTTTTATTCAAAAATTTCCATTACAATTCATGTATTTTAAATAATATGACTCAAGCTTAATTTCTGAGACTCTTATTTAAAAATAACTTTATAAATATGTTTATATGTTTTACTTTTATTTTTTATTTATTTTTACTTTTAGCTTCATTTTTTTCACAAGCAGTTAAATTTTAATACCCTTGTTCATTGTATACATGCATTTAAAAAATGTTAAATGTATAGTGTGTTTTTCAGTCGGTTATTTTAAGTAATCAAAATTTTAAGCAACTTGTAAGAAAATTGTGCACACACACACACACACAAAAAAAAAAAAAAAAAAAAAAAAAAAAAAATTTATGAAGTACAACATTGTAGGAAAAGTAAAGTGTTAGAAAGAACTTAAAAGTAATAATTATTATTGATTGAATTATAATATAATGTAATAATATATAATATAATAATATAATATAATAATATAATATAATAATATACAATATAATAATTATTTTTGATTAAATCAGTTTTATTTATAAATTAATCTTAAAAATAAAATATTATCAGAAAAATAAATTACAAAAAAACTATTGACTAGGTTGTCATATTAAGATAAATTTTTAGTAACATGACGATACTCGCAAACAAATGACAGTAGTCAATCCTTTCATCCCCGATTTATTTTTTACAAGTTCATGTTTGAATTAGCAGAGTTTAAATGTTATTAAATGTTGCAGTAAAAGTTTGATTAATACCATCACAATTACATTTAGTCGAAAACTTTTTAAAAGCAATATGTTTTATCACAAGTTATAATTCAAGCTATCTCCAATAATTATTCAATTAATATTTCAAGTTATGAGCCTCATATGAGGCTGAGGAGGGCGAGAGGATTAGTTAAATACTTTTCTCCTAAGATCAAATTTGCATTAAATTCAATTAGAATTTTTGGATTAAATTCATGTAACCCAGGGCCATCACTAATGGGGTGTAAGGGGGAGTTCAGATCCCTTAAAACAGTTTGATCCTCCTCCGGAAAATATTCCTAGGTCATTTAATGAATTTTATATTCCAAAAATCTAAATGAAATTCTTTTCAAAAATCAAATTTAGTTTTGAGGTCCTTTCAGAGTTTTTCAGAAATACTAAATTGAAACTGAAATAAGTGTTTCAAAATCCGCACATCTTATTTGCATGTATGAAGCAAGCACGATGTTTAATATTGCTTTAGTTATTCACTCAAACTTTTCATAATCCTATTCTTTACTTAGCATAACATGAAATTATTGCAACATTTTAATGCGAAACATAGTAACTACAGTGTGACTATGCACTAATTTATCATTCTGCGTCACACAGAGAGAAAAAATATGAACCCCACTAGATTTTCTTGAGGTCCCTCCCACTAATATTCATTTATGTCTACGGCCTTGCTATAATCAAACTCTTTCTCCTCTGCAATGTAAATAACTATGAAATGTTGCAACAAAAGCACGAATTTTTAGTAACAATTTCGTAAAGTCACTTTTAATCTTTTATTAAAATTTACTTTTTTGTTTTATTAGAATTAGTAGCTAAAAATCCATTGCATATGCGAACAAAAATACATATTAAATAATATAATAAAAGAAATGTGCGTTAAAGTACTTCCCATTATCTCACTTTATAAAGATTCAGACATTAAGATTTATATGCTTTTAAAGTGTTTCAAACATGTTTAGCTTTTATGTTTCAAGAAAAAAAAACATTTTGGAGTATTTAATTGCACAACAGTTAAATACAAAAGTGCTTAATATCTTTATCATCGTTGAAATTTATGCTTATTAATCCCATTGAGTATCTCATTAATGCTAATTACATACCATCTATTAAATTAACGTAGAATTAAAGCTATTCTTCACTTCTTTAAGTCTGTCTCCATTTAAATTACATGAAATTTTAATTTACTTGTTAAAAAGTTAAAATTTTATAATTTTAAATTATACTGTCTAAGTCATTAAATTATTCTGCCATATTACTTCACTAATGGGTGCGTTTATTTCTTTAATTAAGCATTAATTTTAAGTCAATTCGGTTGTATTATATCTGACACGTTGAAAGTATTTAGAAACCTTAAGTTGTAGAATAAATTTTATTTTGAAATCAAATTTTTAATTTACTTGTAACAGATTTTAATAGAGCCTAATTCACGACAATGTATTTTTAAGTGTTATTATATGTTAGATCGTCAGTCAAAATGTGTAAAAAATATTTATGAATGAAGTAATCTCAATCTTTTGCATTCATACGAAATTACAGTTTGAAAAATTATGATTGTATATATATTGAAAGATAAAAAATAAATTATAAAGATATTTTTAAGTTTCATTTACAAATTTTGTTTAAAGTTTAATTTAAAAAAACTATTCAAAATTATAAAATTATTTAAAATTGTCTAATATAAATAAAGTGCTTTAGTTTCGAACTAAATGCAACGTTCCAAACAGGACTCAAAATGGAAAATGTCACGAACCATAACGCTATTTCAAAATTATTGTTGTCTAAATAAACCAAAAGTTAAATTTAGGAAAGTATAATGAAATTTATTTTTAACCATACAAAAATTCATTCAAAATTGTAAACTATAAATAAGAAAATGTTACAAGGAACACAATAAGCAACATATCTGTACTAATAAAAGGAAGTTTTACTCTGTTTGTCTGTCTTCAATGGCTAGCTAAATGAGGGTAGTATAAAACAGGTTCTGATACACATATGGTCATATTTTCAATTTTTTAAATCCCAGGCCTCTTGATCGCCTTAAGTGCTTATGCCACAAATAAAATGTTTACAACATGCCGTCTTCTTATTCGATCTCCTTCATTTTTGGGTCCTATTCTCCATTTTAGTTATTCCCCCATTTCTACATTTCAGTTAAGACCCAGGTTCCGGTATAAGGCTCTTCTAGTTTTTGCGCCCAAAATTGAAAAAATAAGGGTTTCTTTTTGATCCGATGTTCTTCTTGGGGGCCTGTTTTCCATTTATTTATTTTTCCGTTTCTACTCTCTTAAAACCGCAGCCACAAAATAACTCAAGTTGAGCCTAAATTCACTCATCTCGCGATTTGAAAGGCATCTCCCCCAAAAAAGTGTTGAAACAACTCGAGTAGCGAGTTGTTTGTGAGCAGTTTAAACCAAGATGGATAGTTTAGAAAGGAATTTAAATCAAAACAAATAAAACGTTTAAAAAACGACTCATTCAAGATTCAATAAATTACAGCTCTTTCCTGAGAAGCCAAAACCACTCTTTCGTTTTAAGAGTGTACATTTCTGTTAAAATCCTATATAATGCCCCTAAAGCCCATTCCGAGGCCCCTTGAACATTTTGTGCGTCGTGTATATTTCACCCACTAACTTTGTAACTCTCCGAATGCATAACTTCAAAAGTTGAGGGACGCCTCTTTTCCCGGACCAACAAACCTTTATGTTTTTATTGGAACCCTATAGTTTTTAAGGACATCCTTTTATTTTTTGGTCGATTCCATTATCCCGATTGGTGGTCATAAAATAACACGCAGATGTTTTAACTTAATTCTATTTTTATTCTATAGAACTATGAGCGCAAATTCTGACTCTATTTATCATCGAACAACAAGCTAATTAAAACGTAAACAAATTACCGTCTGCGATCGCTATGGTAACCGCTCAAGGCATTGCCATTCTAAACTGTGAAATATTTCCAACCTTACGTGGTAACCATAGCAATCACCATAGGATTTAACTGCCGCATGGTGTTTCTTAGTTGAGTGACGAAGTTCTCGTTGCATGGTTGGATTATAGATTCATCCAGCATGTCACATGGCAGTCTCAACGTAGTGCCGAAAACAAGTTCAGCGCAAGAAGCTTGTATATCTTCCTTCACTGCTGTGCGAATGCCTAGTAAAACTATCGGCAATACTTCAGTCCATCTATTGGTTTCGTGAGCTTTGATGGATGACTTTAAATGTCGATGAAATCTTTCAATAATGCCATTGGATATAGGATGATAAGCTGTGGTTCGGATCTTCTTTGTTCCCAACATTTTCGTAAATTCATCAAAAATCGCTGATCGCATTTGGGGGCCTTGATCCGTGGTTATGAGTGAAGGACAACCAAATCTTGAAATCCAGTCCTTGAATATGGCATTGCAAATTGTTTTGGCTAGTGTATCAGATATGGGTATAGCTTCTGGCCATCTGGTAAATCGATCGATAATCGTTAAAAGATAGCTGAAACCGTCAGATGGAGGCAAGGGACCCACAATATCTATGTGAATCTGGGAAAAACGTGCATCAGGAAGAGAGAACGTGCTAAGAGGTGCTTTGGTGTGCCTTTGTATTTTGGATCTTTGACACGACTCACAGCAACGAACCCAGTTTTTGATGTCTCGTTTCATATTTGGCCATACGTATCTGGAACAAATTAACTTTGTGGTGGCTGCTATGCCAGCATGAGATAGGTTGTGCAAATGTTCGTATATCAGTCGACGAAAGGAGCTAGGAACTAAGGGTCGAGGCGTACCTGTGGAAGTATCACATAGTAGGTTACGATCAGAAATGAGGCACGGTTTTAATTCCAATTTTAGCGATGAATTATGCAGCAGGTTTTGCAGCTCTGAATCATCTTTCTGAGCTTCTGCAAAATCATCAAAATTTAAGATTGGAGATTTTGAAATAGAATCAATTTCAATTCTTGAAAGACAATCTGCTACAGTGTTTTTGGAACCTGGTACATGTCTAATGTCAGTGGAATATTGGGAAATAAAATCTAAATGGCGTAATTGCCGAGGCGAGCATTTATGGGGATTTTGCTTAAATGCATAAATTAAGGGTTTCTGATCAGTATAAATTTTAAAATTTCTCCCCTCTAACATATGCCGAAATTTCTTTATTGCTGAATATATAGAAAATAATTCCCGGTCATAAGTTGACCAATTCCGCTGACTCTTGTTTAATTTCATGGAAAAAATGCTAAAGGTTCATAATGTTCCTTAAAAAATTGCATAAGAGTGCCGCCGATCGCAACATCTGAAGCGTCAACCCATATACTTAACTCAGCACCTGGAATGGGATGCCGTAAAAGAGCTGCTTGAGCTATGGCATTTTTGGCATCTGTGAAAGCCTTTTCAGCATTTTCGTTCCAATTAATCGGTTCGGAAGTTTTCGGAACACGGGAACGAGATTTCTTTTTGTTTGGATGGCCTTCTAATAATTGCACTAAAGGCGCAAGTATATGTGCAGCTTTATAAATAAAGGATCTATAAAAATTAAACATTCCCAAAAATCGTCGAAGTTGAGATAAAGTTGTGGGCTGTGGAAAATCAATTATACATTTAACTTTATCAGGAAGTGGCTGAATACCGTGTTCAGATATTCGAAATCCTAAGAAATCGATGGTAGGTTTACCAAATGTGCACTTGGAAACATTTATGCACAAACCATATTCTTCTAATTTGGAAAATAAGGCTTTTAAATGATGATAATGCTCCTCTTCATTTTTAGAGGCAATAAGTATATCATCAATAAAAGCATAGACGCCAGGTAAATCACGTATTATTTCGTCGATGAATCTCTGAAATGTGGCAGATGCGTTGCATAAGCCAAACTGCATGCGTGTGCTTTCGAATAATCCGAAGGGTGTGCATATCGCTGTTTTAGGAATATCATCAGGATTGATTGGTATTTGATGATACGCTTTGATTAGGTCAATGTGACTAAAAATTTTAGTGTTGCGTAAATTAGCAGTAAAATCAGCTATACACGGAATCGGATATCTGTCTTTTACAGTTTGCGCATTCAAGGCACGATAATCACCTACAGGTCTCCACTCCACAGTTCCTTTTTTTGGAACCATGTGCAAAGGTGATGCATAATTGCTACATGAAGGTCTTAAATGTCCTAGTTGTATCATATTTTGAAATTCCGTTTCAGCGATTTTCAGACGATCCGGAGCTAACCTTCGAGGTTTTGCCACAACTGGAGGTCCTTTTGTTGTAATAAAATGCATTGTGTTGTGTTTAACAGGCTGATTAGGATCTGGTAATTTTGTTATAGATGGAAACTTTTTTAGAAGTTCATTATATATGCTATCAATAGTGATTGTTTTTACTGAATGAATGGATGCACATTTCATGTGGCCTGTCGTTTCAAATTTTGTTTTTAAGTCCCTTAGACATTTATGACGGAGATCTGGGACCAATTCGAAATTATGGAGAAAATCTGCTCCCAATATTGGTGTACTAACATTTGCCACTAGAAAAGTCCAATTAAACTTTCGCCTTAAGTTAAAGTCTAGAGAAAGGGTTTGTTGACCATAAACATTTATAGTTGAAGAATTAGCAGCCAAAAGTGTTTGTACGGGTGGATTCCGTTTTTGTAAATTATTGGCAGGAAGGATTGACACATCCGACCCTGTGTCGACCAGAAAGGAAACATTTGTTGTCCGGTCTTTAATGAACAGGCGACGTGACTGCTGAGGCAAAGAATAAGTCGCCTCTACTCTTTGCTTATTTCGTTTCCCGACCAAGAACATGGTTTTACGCATTTTTCTTCTTTACATTTTGTTCCAAATCGTCGATGGTACCAACAAATAGATGAATCGCGCTTAGCACTGTTATTTCGCTCGCGAGGTTTACTCGAATTTCTACGGTGTGGTGATCGCCCACGTGAAAATGCAATTTGATCGATGCGCTTATTTAGTTTTTCAATTTCTCTCATAAATTTATATTCTATTGACTCTTCATTCGCGCTGGACACGGTAAATGCAGAAAGAGGGGACGGAGTAACCTCCAAAATCCGATCCGAAATTTCCGCAGCCTTTTAAAGGGTTAAATCAGAAACAGCCGCTAAAATTGTTTGAACAGAATTTGGTAAACGCGTCAAAAATAACTCTAACATTAAATTTTCAGGAACATTTAGGGATTCCGCGCGACGTTTCATACTACGTAATAAATCTGAAGGTTTTCGATTGCCTAGTTCTTCCCCAGACAATAGTTGCCGTATTTCTTGCTGAGATGACTCTCCCAAACGCGCAATTAATTCCTTTTTTAAGATGCCATAAGGATCGGTAGCATCCGGTTGCATTAATATGTCACGAACAATTGATGCAATATCGGGTGGAAGATGCGACACAATATAGTTATATTTAGTAACAGATTCTGTTATTGCTTTGGGGGTAGCTAAAACAAATGTACTTTCGCACATTACAAACCAAAGCGCCGGATCTGATTTATTATATATGGGGATTTGAACAGCATCGACATTAGACATGATTTATAATTATTAATATAGAAAAAGCACAGTTAAATCAAAATAAAATTCGTGAGTTAAAATTTTTACTGTAAAATAATAGAAGAAATATCAGAAAAATGATTCAGAAGTACTTATCTATTTTCCAGCTAACATATCCATAATCATTCTGCATGATTTACTTCATCACAATGGAACAAAGTCTCCTGAACAATCTACGAAAATCTCACTTTTCAATTGCTCATGGTATTTTTCTACAGTCCAGAGGTCACCAAATATCCCGATTGGTGGTCATAAAATAACACGCAGATGTTTTAACTTAATTCTATTTTTATTCTATAGAACTATGAGCGCAAATTCTGACTCTATTTATCATCGAACAACAAGCTAATTAAAACGTAAACAAATTACCGTCTGCGATCGCTATGGTAACCGCTCAAGGCATTGCCATTCTAAACTGTGAAATATTTCCAACCTTACGTGGTAACCATAGCAATCACCATACCATAAACAGGAGTCGAACATATCCTGGAAGTTGAAGACCAAGAAAACCTTCGGTACCAGTATTTTCTTATGGAAAGTATTTTATTTAAATAAAGCTTAATTTAACACATTAAATCTAGATATATTTTTCTATAAATTTAAACTGATATTTCACCTGGAAATTTTCCAAAAATCTATGACCCCTGTTTAAAACTTTATTCTAATTATTTGTTCAATTCTGTTGCTTATTTTTTTCTAATTAAACAAAAAAATGCTAAAACTAATATCTTTCAATAAATTCTCGTGTTAAGCAATTTAACGTGATTGAACGATTACAATTAACCGTAATTCTCGTGTGCTCAACATTTATTTAGCTGCTTTTGAACCCGCTAGTGTAAATCCCTTAAAAACAGTCACACTCACGAGCATTTCATTTCCAATAATTTTTTAAGTTTTCAAGCTATTACATAAATGATTAAAAAAAAAAAACAATCTGAAACATGAGCTATTGCCAATTTTGAATACTAATCGTATTCTTGGGACCCATGATGGAACTTGGTGCAACAAAAATAATCTCATTATCCTGCAATTATCTTTGGCATATTTTAAGAGTTCTCCATCTGTATTAAAACTTGCTTATTATTTAACTACATATTCTCTTTTTATCCAATCTCTCTCGTTATGGGTTCCCGTTTTTCATTCCATTATTCCAGCGTTTTTACATTCGAAATACGACTCTGGACCCGTGGGCCAGGTACACGGCCGCTTGAAGTTTTTGCACGATAAATTGTTAATCAATAACCTGATTTTAATCCGGTTTTCGATTTAAGAGACCTTTTTCCTATTATTTATGGTTTTACATTCCACGTAAGATCATAGATCCCTAGTGCCCGCTCCGAGGGCTATTGAACTTTTTGTGGGCCATGCATTTTTTACCTCTTAATTGTGTAATCCTCTCAACGCAGAACTTAAAAGTTGAGTCTTAGATTCAGGGTTAACACCGTCATATTTTTCTTGAGATCTTAATGTCCCTTGTTATGAATTTCCGACCATTTTGTATATTTATTTAAAATTATATAACTAAGGATGTATGATTAAAGATCATGCTCTGTGCTTAGCTTGAACTAATTGGAGATTTAAAGAGCTAAGTACAAGATCATTTTAAAGTATTTTTATCTTAGGGTCATGCTTTCAGAAGTCACTTGTCCCCTTTTTGTCCTCCTACTATTCCTTTCTTAGAATTGGTCCAGTAAACTAGCTTTTAATTGAAATAAAGGTTGAAATTCTAAAGCTACTAAGTAAACTAAATGCCTTTAATAACCATTAATTTTAAATATTAATTGTCTTCTCAGAACCCGTAGAGCAACGTCTTTAAAAATGGTCCAAATCTTTTGCAATATCCTTTAAAATACGTCTAGAATTTTACAGATACTGCATAATCGACTAAAGAATTCCTTATATCAATTACCACATTTTTGAATATTATATTTTTTCTTTATCAACTTACGTTTATTTAATACAAGTATAATTAAAAATCATGTTACTCTTAAATATAAATCCATATTTAGAGAAATAAGGAGTTCATCCGCAGATTAAGCATTTTATTAAAATTAACTGTCATTTGCTAAATTTTCAGGGAGGAGTTGAAGACGAATCGCCGCTTGAGTGTGCATTATTTTATCGTGTTTTTTGGCGCTAATTTAAAGAGAATTGATTCATTCAGCTCAAATTACCGTTCAACTACTTTATGTTTATGAAAGTTTATCTTAGTTTTAAGTTACCAAAATTTTCGTACATTAAGGTGCTTTCCTTTCTCTAGCTATATGGACTAATTATTGCGGGTTTTTGATTCATTCAAAAAGGTTTTCCATTATGTCTGGTCAAGAAGTTCACTTGCTTCAGATACATGCTGCTTTAGATGGCAGGAACTCAGGCCGCATATTTCCTGAAAAAACTCTAGAAGCTGCCAAAGGTGGTCGGGCCCCCTGGACTAGGTTCATGTGAAAAGTTTTACAAAGATATAAAATCATACAAACTTAAATTTGTTTAAGGTTAATATAACGGACCCCTGACTACTCCAAGCCGATCAAGCAGTATAAAAGAGAACGTTTGCATGACGGAAGATTCCGAGCATATGTATTTATTCTTTAGCGTAGCAACTAGCGAAATGTGAACAAATTATATGCTCCATTAAATATGAATTTCAGCCTTTTTCCATCTCTGTTATATGAAACGATTAAAATTAAAAAAAGCGAAGCGAGTAGGGACATCTCTTTAAAGAGGATTTCACTCACAAGAAGAGGGCATTCTTTGATAATCACAGATTTTAATTATTTTTATATATGTTATACAACATCTGACAATAAAATTCGGTGAATATTCCCCTAACATTAATGTAAATGAAATATTAACCAAATTTACCATACCATATTTCGAAACCACCTCCCATAACTATGCACCTCTGAGATCTGATATACATGTTTTGAGAAATTCGCAATAAGCTTTCTTTTGGGGTGGAGTTAAAAAGCTTCGTCACGTTTCGTTGGATGTCATTAATATGGTCAAATCTCTTTCAAAGAGAGTTTGAGTCATGGAAAAAAGGATAAGTCAGAAGGATTGAGATCTGGAGAGTATAGTGGATTTTTGATTTGCAGCACCCGTCATGAGTTTCTTTCGGTGTCTTTTAAAGCTTAAAAACAAATTTTAAACTGATCTTTTGTTAATTCGTTTTCCTGTTCTCAGTTAAGAAACAACACTCTGAAGAAGAACTTTGTAAAGCACGTCTTACATAAAATATAAACGACACTCACCTGAACAACGGTGGTTGAAGATGGTCAACACGTGCCTCTAAGCAGGTGCAGCGTTTTGTTTCCCCAGTATTGCCAGATCAGCCGTTCTGAATTCATTCACCAAACTTTTTTGTCAGAGGTAGTAGAACAGAGCTCTCATAGCTTTAGATTCAATGGGTTTTATACAACACTCCTCAGTTCTTGTGAAACAGGGTGGAATGGTCTAATATTATAGTATAATGTAAATTTTAACTTTGTGAGAACGGCAATGCGTTGTGATAGCTTAATCGGTACCGCATCAGCTTGTTGTTTAGTGGACCCGGGGTTGATACCGAACCGTGCTTTGTTTGACGTTTGCGTTTCTACTTTCTTATACTTTTAATTTAATTATCAGGATCACAATTAAAAATTTTAACATCGTGCATTAATTTTAATGTTAACGTGTGTAAATTTTTATTTATCCTTTTTTATTTTTAACTACTATTAAAATTTTATCATCATTTAAAGAGATTTTTTTAAAGTGATCAATTATTGACTAGGCGATCAAATCATCACCTTCTGCACTTTTTTTATAATCCAGCATATTTATTATCGAGCTGTAGAATTCTTTTTTCATTGCAGTAGAAACATTCGATATTTCAGACGCCATAATAGACGTGTATTTAAATTTACAATACTTTAATGTATTTGTGAGATCACTTTTATGATTTTCATTGAATGCTAGTACTTCAGATTGATCTTGGGAACAACAACTTGTTTTCCCCATTTTTGTCGTTAATGAATTGTTATAGAATGATACTCACTTTTTCTGTAAAGATTTAAAAAAAAACCCTTGCCGACATCAAACCAAACAAAAAATAAAATAATTAATGTCTCCTGTGGTGTCATCTAGTTCTAATAAAATAATTCGTTAAAAAAATAAGATGATAACTGAGAATGAAAAAGTAATTCAATGCGCAAACAGATGTATTACAGACTTAAAAACCCTTTTACAGCAAAAATATATTGTAATTTACTTCTTATACTAAATTTTAACATAAGTATGCATTTTACTTAAAAACAGTGCAATATTATTTACCTTTTTGATTTTCCTTAACTTCTTCAGACCTGGACATAAATTAACTCTACAAATATATTTTTATTCGTTTTGCATAATCGAAATGACACCATATATGACAGAAACAATCATTTTTATGTAATCAGTACTTTAAGGGACAGGTAATTTATGTTTATAAATACGAATATAAAAGTATTAACTCCCTTAAAACGTCAGTTTAACTATCAGTAATATAAATTTACGCAACAACAAAAGTATGGCCTTTAAAAAAGTAAATAATCAGCAAATCCTCAAAAATTTTTTATTGTAAAGCATTTTAGAAAAATAATCATGAATATTTATTACTTTTTTTGCCACAATGTCTCGAAGTTCTTTTCGAAACTCGGATGAAAATAATATTTATTTTATGATGTAATATTCATCAGTGCTGATATTTGTTGGTTTTGTTTTAAAACAAAAAGCATTCAGCTGTACAAAAGTAAGGTAAAAATGCAAAAAATTCGAACAGATTAGTTGTTATGAGGAAAAGATTGGAAGTACAGATTTGTTTGCTTCAGGCATGAAGAGGTTAATAAGGCAATACGTAAATGTTTCATTAAAATCACTAATTTACACAACTAATCAATATCATTGCACTGATACAGAATATATAAAATGCATTTTTTAGGTGATTTTAAAAGAATTAACACTTTTATGATCATTTGTGCAACAATGCAATTATGAAAAAAAATTACCCTTTTTTTGCTTAATTTGTAAATAATTTGCTTTAAAAGATTTTTAAAAATGGTAATGTATGCACAATTTGCTATTCACAATGATGTCATTAAATTATAAATACAAGTACCTATGTTATAAAGACCAAACGTATCTGTGCGTAACGCATACATCATTTTGCGAATGGCAACACTTTCCCCTACAATTTCGATTTTGCAATTTTCGCTACTGCAAGTTTTACACTTTTAAATATCGTACATTTAAAATTTTTATACAGTTGTGCAGAGAAAAAAATGTACTATTAAATGCAATTAGTTTGAAAGCTGTATCGCAATTAATTTTTGAGATTTTTTTTACCGTTTTTAGTACCAATTTTGTAATTGTGGCAACAGAAACAAGCCACTTTCTGTTAAAATAAAAAATAATAATTAATTAATTAAAATGCGTGTACTATTTAAAAAAATATCGTCCGTTATAAAATCCGGTGAATTTTGGTTTTATTTCGTTTAATAATTTCGATAATTGGGTTTTATAGAATTTTCTTATTTTTAGCTTAAATAATATTTGTTTAAGAGTTAGACTGACCATAATATAAGATTTGTTTAAAGCTGTATCGCAATTAAATTTTGAGATACTATTTTTTTGCCGTTTTAGTACCATGTTTGTAATTGTGGCAAATGAAGCAAATCATTTTCTCTTAAAATTGAAAAAAATAAAAATAAATAAAATATGCAACCCTTTTTAATGCTATTTCAATTTTGCAATTTTCGCTACTGCAAATATTACACTTCTTAACATCGTACATTTAAATTTTTTATATCATCGTATAGAAAAAAAAATTACTTTTAAATGCAATTTGTTTCAAAGCTGTATCTCAATTAAATTTTGTTATATCATTTTTTTTACAATAATTAGTATAATTTTTTTTAATTGTGGCAACAGAAAGAAAACCATTTTCTGTTAAAATTAAGAAAAAAATAAATTAATTTAAATGCGTATACTATTTTAAAAAATATCGTCCGTTATAAAATCCGGTGAATTTTGGTTTGTTTTCCTTTAATAATTTCGATGATTGACTTTTATAGAATTTTATTAATTTCAGCTTAAAATAATATTTGTTTGAGTGTTAGACTGACAAAAATATAAGATACACTTTTTACTTTAACTAATTTTGTATGTTTATTATAAATTAATGAAACAGGACTTTCTTCCGTCGGATTTCGAAGGGTTCCACCTCGTATTTATAAAACAAAAATAGAATTATATGGTGAATGCTTTGTCATTGAAACCGAGTATTCGGAATAATATGCAGACGTCCGTCGTACCGATCGGGCTATGATTCTGCAGAAAATTTGTTACAAAGTAAGTATTTAACTTGCATTATAATATCAGACCCTCTGTTTATCAAGAATTATGAAGCGTTGTATAAAATCCGTTAAACATGAGACTAAGGGAATTATACACTACAACATATAAAAATAATAAACAAAATCTGTGATTATCAAAGTTTGTCCTCTCTTTGTTAGAGTAGAAACTATCGCAATCGCTTCACAGCAGAATTGAATTCAGCTTGAGACAGGGCATCCCATATCAATGGAGCAATGAGATATCTCCCCCCAAGTAGATTTAAGATTTTGGTTTTCAATGGTCAAAAAGTATAATTTCCCCCGCGAAAATCTAAAATATCCTATCTCGGAGTCTCAGAAATCCCTTTCGGAGAAAGATGATTGAATTCAACACTGTTTAACTGCTGCAAGTTTGACACTGAGAGAAAGCATGTTCACGCTCAGTGACAAACCGTTTATCCGTTGGGTGACACAAATCTGAGTCTGTACGTGGAGTGACACTCAGTGCGATACACTGTAAAAAATGTCAGATGTTTCTCAATGTATAAAAATGTACTGTAATCAAAAACGAAAATATACAGTAACCTCTTCTAACTCACCTAAGGTTTCGAAAACCGTTCCTTTACGTTTAAAAATCCCAGAAAACTATTTGTTTTCGAAATTTAAAGAAGAATTTATAAAAATTAATTTTTATTAGCTGCCCATCGTTTTCGAAAACGTTTCTAAGTAGCTTTTATAATACAGTAATCACTTTTCTCAAATCAAAATATCACTTTTTCGTATGCTACTAATTCATACGAAAATATTCTGATATTCAGAGAACATGTTTAATAGGCAAACATACAATATTAACAGTATTAACATTAATATGAAAATAACATTATTTTGCTACAATTACGTGCACGAATTCAGTTATGCAGCTGAAAATGTTTACTTAACAATTGATAGAATCCAAAAAAGTGTTATTTTGATTTGAGAAAAGTGATTATTGTGCTGTAAAAACTACTTAGAACGTTTCCGAAAATGACGGGCAGCTAATAAAATTAATTTCTATAAATTCTTCTTTAAATTTTGAGAACAAATAGTTTTCTGGGATTTTTCAAGGTAAAGGAACGATTTTCGAAACCTTAGGGGAGTTAGAAGAGGTTACTGTATATTTTCGTTTTTGATTACTGTACATTTTTATATATTCAGAAACATCTGACATTTTTTACAGTGTATAAGTTGTTGTTTATGACAATGATGTTAAGTGCATTGCCGTATGTTCTAACTATCACTTTTTTAAGACGAGGTTAAACCCGAAAGGAACTATTAATACTTTTTCAGGAACAAACATTGTGTTTTAATAATTTCACAAACCGGAACGATAAATATAATTTTACGAACCAGAATATTGTTTCGGTACTTTTTGAGCTCTGTGTTCAAAACTTGTCGTAAAATATATTATATCGATATCAGTAAAATAAGCTACATTATTATTATTTAAGGGGATAAGTGCTTGAAAATGTGTTTCAAGATTTAAAAAAAAATGTTTTGGTGAAATACAGTACTATTTTGAATGTAAACTTCAAAAAAAAAGTTTAAAAATCTGTGCGATGCACGGGATGCAGATAAATGAAAACATATTTCCAACTGCAAAAAATAAATGAATTTCATAAACCTATGTATTATCACACATGTAGAAAGTAAATTATTATAAAGTGTTATTTCCATTTCTATATAATTTACTGCATAAAATTTATCAAACTTCATAACAAAACGCGTTTCGAATTGCTTTATCAATAGGGCGGTAACATGGTTAGATACATTTAAAACAAATGTTTTATTTTAGGCTAGCGTGAATTTTAAAACATAGTATGGTTTTATACGCTATAAATAAGCCGATTATGGAACATTTTCTCCATGCCAACACTTCCACTCAATTTGAAGTAATATCCGTTAATGGACTATTTATCAGATTTCTACAGATAGCTTCGAAATATTTCTCATCGATGCGTTAATGAATAAATCCTCGCTTTTCAAATTGGATTTCTACGAGATAATCACATCTTGGTCGTTCTGATAAGCAATAATCAGCGAATTAGAATATTCTTTCGTGCATAATTTTATGTGAATAATATTGTATTTGCAGAAAGTTAAACAGTACAAAACGGGCAAAAAATGTTTTGAAATATATTAATACTTAATTCATCTACTTACTTTTTTGTTTTAGTTTTCGTACTTGGCATACTTGTAATAAATAATACTATTAAGAACGTCATAAAAATATATTTTGTTTTTTACTACTGCGCTCTGAATTGAGAAATTTTTATTACTAAGAGTTGATTTATTCAGAAACTAAAGACATTATTAACGAATCTTTACATCAAAAGTATAAGATGAAATCATAATCTATGCATACATTTATGTTACGTTTTTAAGTATAATACTCCACTCAAGAAAACTTTTTTATAATTAATGATATGCATAACCAAAATCCTTTATCACTTTTAAAACATTTCACAAGTATGTTAAAAACAAAATATTTTAGAGAGAAAAAAGCATTTATTTAACCATTTATTTTAATTTATAAATGTAAAATGCTTTTGAATATATTCACCAAAAATATGCGTCGTTTCTGTATAAAATTATCCAAATGACGTCTTTTTTACTATTTACAAAATTAGAAGTCAAGTCTTGGAAGAACAAAAACCTTATCGCAATTAAAGGATATGTGCTTTTTTATTGGGAGAAATTTAGACTTTAATTGTAAAAATAATTTATTTTTTCAGGTACTGCATTTAATAACGTTGGATTTCCTTTTAGCCAAAAAAATCGAATGATCTCATGCAATCGAAAAGAAATACGACATGATGAATCAAACATGTTTATTGTAATAATAAATACCAATCATACAAATTTTCTGTAGAGAAATTAGAATTTGTCAATCAGAGTTTTATAAATGATGCATAAATGAGTCAGCGGTCTTTAATGTGATAACAGTATATTTAATTTCTCGACACCAGGGTATTTGTGCATTTTTTGAGCGTTTATTTCAATTTATAAACAGAAAATGCCTTTGAATATATTCGCCAAATCCATTCGTCGTTTCCATATACCTTTATCCAAATGACGTCATTTCTAGTGTTTTTGAAATTAGAAATCAAATCTTGGAAAAACCGAAAGATTTTTGCAAATAAAGCTATAAAACATGTGCTTGTGTCTTGGGAGAAATTCCGACATAAATTTAAAATATAATTTATTTTTTCAGATACTGTATTTATTAAAATTGACTCGAAAATTACAATAATGCAAGATTTCATTTCCCTTCCCCCATAGAACCTATTGGTCTCACGCAAAAAAAAAAAAAAAAAAAAAAAAAAAAACACTACAATTCATCGCAATTATTTATTATAATCACCTAAAACATCTGTACAAACTTTCTGTGGCAAATTAAAAAATTTTCAATGATAATTTGATAAATGGTGCGTCAGTGATCTGTACAAAGTTCAGAATTTTTTTTCCTCCACAACAGGATACCTCAGCGTTGCTGAACGAAAATTACATTCAGAAACATTTTTACGAGTTAGTAATTCAGTGAGTAATATATTTTCTAGATTTAATACTATATTCAGCGTAAGGTGTCCGGAGGGCAGTGAAGACAATCGGAGATATTAACGGTTCATCAAGATGCCGACTGTTGATCTTGTAGATTCGTCATGCAAGAAATTAGGGAACAATATGGAAAATTCACATTCGTAATAAATAATTTAACCGCGGTTATTGAGAAAAAAATACTCGATTAAACTTTCAGATTAATGCAGATTTTGGAACATTATGTTTGAAAGTATTCTACTCTTCTAGGAAGTTTGAAATTGTATATCCACTTGTGGTAAAGTTGATCGAAGAACTTACAGAATGGAAAAACAATGGCAAGAATTAATTGGCAAACCATTTCATGTTTTCTAAAAAGCACATCTTTCTATATCCAAAATGCACAAATTTCAAATAAATTCGCTTGAAGATTAAAATTCGATTCTTTCTACTGAAATATGGTAGCAAATCGCGAAAAATATACTAAAAATCACATAGAAACTCACGAAAACAGCCGAGAGTGCTTAAAAAACATTATTTAAAAATTTTTAGAACGCTTTTTCCGCATTTTCAGTTCTTTTTAATTTTGTATTTTTTTAATGTTCTTAAGACCATTTATATCTTCTAAGTAATGAACATGGGAAAATTTATGTTTCTTGATCCTTCAATACCAAAAAAATCTCCTTTTTTTGAGCGCTTTTTGCTCCTGCAGCCCCTTTAGGTTTAAGACTTCGACATAAGATATAGCCTATGTTTGATTCGGGGCGAACACCGTCATTTTGGGGGCATTACTTTTGAAATCGGTCCGAAGGTTCCGGAGATTAGCCCCTACAAATAAACAAACTTTATCTCTTTATAATATATTTAAAGCTTAAATTTTGTTGCTTGGTGTTAGTGAGCTATGTAAAGGGTCAATCAAGTTAATTAAAAATTTGATTTTATTTTATTCATTAATTTTCTTCTTAATTGTAATTTGTACAGTTTCATAAAGATTTTTCATTTAAAATTTTCCTTATAAAGAAAAAAAAATTGAATTTTTGAAATCTAATATGATATATTGACAAAGGTAAAATTAGCGTTTTTATGTGAAAGAAAAAAAATGTGGGGAGGTTTTCTTCTTTTTTAGAGCGCAATATTTTATGAAATTTTATATGTCAAAAGCTTATTGATTTAAGTTTTAGATTACGAAGTTTAAAAAAAAGTAACTGATAGCAAAGCTGCTTTTAATTTATTTTTATCCAGCTGAAAATTTTTATGAAGTTCTTTTGAAAGTAGAACGAAAAGAAATATTTTTTAGTTTTAGAAAAAATAATTTATCATGTTATATTTTTAAAGGATTAAAAGAATCTTTTTCTCAAAAAACGGATGTGTATGACTTTTTTAGAGTACTTCTGAATTTTTGAAAAAATAACATATTTTTTTATTTATTAAAATTGAATTGAAATTCAAGTATTTTCATTTTAAAAGTTAACAAAATAATTTCTGTCTGATCCGGCGTCTATTGCACACTGGACATAACATGTTTTTGTAGTAATTTTATTTACATTGAGTTATATTACAAGGTAACTTTTTCTTTATTTAGTGCATTCTAAAGGATCGTGTATACAATTTCAGAGGTAGTAAAACTCATGTTAACAAATATTTTTCATTTAGATACCATTATCTTAATCCACCAGATGTAGAAGCAGAACACTTTTAAAAATAATATGTGAATTCACAGTGAAACTACTGGCAGAATAGTAGCCAAACTTGTACCGTTCCGTTAGTAGATTTTCCGTTTTGGGAAATAAGAGAAAGGAAAATTCCGTTTGAATAAACAGTAACTTTCTGTTACAAGGTTTTATTTTTAATGATAATAATTTAATGTATCTTTTAAAACTAATGAACCCATTAATCGCCAAAGAATTCGAAAGTTCCGAGTGATTTTAAGCTGCTATAATATTTTACTTAATTATTATTATTATTGTATAATTTGCCTCAAGTCGTCCTGAGGATCGAACGCGAGATCTTCTGCTCGCGGAACAAATCCTTACTGACTGAGCCAAAGCTGCTGATTCCGGTTTGTACAAAGTTTCTCCTTTATCAGTTAGAGGGGAAATTTGGTGTGCTTTTTAAGGATTTTCTTTCAAATATATTCATTCGAGTATTTGTAAACGGTTTATTTTATCTTATTTAAGACTGATGCATAATACTTATTATTTTTTAAAATGAATTATAATTTTTTAACAAGTTTGAATTAAAAAAAAACTACTATTTAAAGTCACTGTTTTTTTTATGAATGAATGAAAAAATCTATTCTTTTTTTACAAAAAAATAATGTTATAGACATTTTTTTTAAATTGTTGTACACTATTTATTTATTTATTTATTATTATTATTTTGGTTAATTATTTGATTGATTATTTAATTTGGTTAATTATTTAATTAATTTGATTATTATTATTATTATTATTTTGGTAATTAGTTAAAAGAGTTTTTAATAAGAAATAAAAGAAAAATAAACAGAAAAAAATAATTTAAAAGGTATTTTTTTTGCTTTCATTATTTCATGGCGCCAGTGGGATTCGAATCCACAATCTGTGCTCACATGCGATTAGCGCTCTTAGCAAAAAAGGGCATGGAATTACCATAAAAAACATAGATGCAATGATATGGTTTTTTGCCTATGGTAAAAGTGATTCTATAAAACACCGTATGATCGCAAAGTGCATGGTAATTCTTATAAAAAAAACATATAAAAGTTAAGTCTATGATAATTATTTATGGTATTATATGTTAAAAAAATTATGATAACAATAACTTTGGTGATGATGACTAATGACTTGTGATTATAAAACGTTATATGAATAAAGCGTTTCGGTAAATCATCATTATTTGTCGTTCTAATTTAATAGTAGAAGAAAGATTGGGAATATTGGAGGTTTTTTTTTTATATAAATTGAAAAAATATTTTTTATTTATTAAAAATAATTTTAAAAAATAGAAAGTGGATAGGAAATAATATTTAATTACAATAAGAAATCATTTGATAAATTAAGTATAAAATATATTTTTAATGTTTATATAATGTAACACATTAGTTCATTACTTATGAGAATTTTTTAATTTTAAATTAGAAAAAAAAATATGTTATTTTTTTTAGATAATTTTTTACAGAATTTTTGAATCTTTTCTTTAAATTTTAATGCTGCAAAGATTAATAGATTTTTTAATATTTTTATAGATTGTAAAATGATTCTTAATCTTTTCAATAATTATTAAGGTTTAACTAAAATTAAAAAAAAAAAAACTTCGTTGTTGCACATAAAATAAATATAAAATTTAATGATAAGTTGAATTAACTTATGAACTGTTTTTTTTTCTTTCTTTGTATGATTAGCCACAAAAAATAATTTATAGAAACAATAAATTATAGACCTAGGTTTATAATAATTTATATTTTTCATGAGCTAATTCAAAAATTATTTTGATGATTCCAATACTTTTGTATGTCCTTTTTAAAATATATTCAAAAAGATTGTTTTTAAATAAAAGTAGGCTATTAAAAAAAATATTTTAAGGATGTCTGCGGAAAACACTTTAAAAAAATCATGAATTAAAATTTAGAATTTTTTTTATGATGAATAAACATGTCATTTGTAAACAAAATCACATGATAAACCCTCTCGGAATTCTTTATTTTTATCATAAAATTTTATTTATTTTTTTTAATTATAAAAATTATAAAAATAATAAAATTTTACAATTTAAAGTCCATTTAAAAATTGGGGTAATTTAATCCTATTTATTATAACTCAAAATATTATTTCTAGAATTTCAGTTTTTTACAGTTAAAAGAACAGAAACACCAACATTTGAATTTTGATTCAGCCTTTATAAAAATATTATTTTTTTTAAATAAAATCAAAAATATTTGAAGTAAAGTTTGATTCTTTTTTTTTTATGTAACTTATTTCTGAAAAATCACATTTTCAAAAGTTTTTTTTTTTTAATTTGCTGAATCAGAACTAAAGTAAAATAATGAAAAAAGAATTGTTCCAAGTTTCAAGCATTTATATTTAACGGACTTGAGATATAACAATTTAAATCTGAGAAATTGCGAAAAAACTCATCATGAAGAAAAACGCATTGTCACAAAACGTGTTATCCATGACAATCATATTGCATTTAAACTCTAGATTTTGAAATCAAACCAAAACTAAAATATATATACTGTCTCTTCTAATTATGATAGAAACATGATTTAAATGCCGATAAGCATAAAAAAACAAAGAAATTTTTAATGCAGTTTTATTTTTTTACATGTGTTACAAATTTTTTTAATCGTGTTTTTGGAATTTTATAGAAAATATGTCATCAAATATATACTTTTGCTAAACAATTTTATTTCCGATCCTACTGGATTTTTTTTATAACCAACTACTGCTCACATATATGAAATACATATGAACAAAATAATAACACTATTATTTCATTATAATATTTTGAGGTCGACCGTTAATTTATTTTCGTTTACTATGAAAATTCTATGCTGAAAATTCGCGTTTCACCGAAAACTATCTATATTCCGAAAATCTTATTTCTTATTTTAGATATTATAACATCATAGCTTTTATCTGCTTTTTTGCTATAAAAACTTTTTATTGCTTATAATTTATAGTCAATCAGTCAAGATTATGACTGAATTATGACAGCAGTTATGAAACAGTGACTATTACTTATGATAGATCATAATCCCAGTAAAGACTGACTGAAGATGTCAGCGTAAATTATAAAGCAGAAACAATGCCCTGTATGAGTAAACTTTGAAGTCGCTTTTCATGTGCCCCTTAAATGAAGATGCAAACTTAAAAGTAGTCTAGAAATTGTTTAGTTTGAAAGCGCAAAGTTGTTTTTAATACATTTTGAGTGAGTTCTAGTATAACAGATGATTATTTCTAAAAATCATAGTACCATACAATTTGAGAATAAATGTTACAAGCAGCAATTATCATATGATTTCACGATGCTTTATGCTATAGTATAGTTTTATATTATAGTTACAAGAAAAACAATACATTAAAAACTATCAAAGCGTATTGTATATTTTAAGATTTTACTAAGCATCATAGGTTGAATTACCATACAATTTATGGTACAAACAATTATCGTATGATTTTACAATACATCATGCTATGAAACATCGTAGAATTTATGGCAAATTTTATTCCCCTATAATTTACCATACACGATGCTCTGGAATACCATACAATGTATGGCACATATCATTATCCAATAACTTTACCATACACATTGCTCTGGAATACCATAGAGCGATGAATGTTTACCATATGAATACAATATGTTAACATATAATGCCATAAAATTATTATGATTTTCCATATAAAATGATATGTTTCTATAAAAATCCTATGCCAATTTTTGCTAAGGGCGGTGAGGTGCCTTGACCACTCGGCCACAGTGCCCCCCACATTGCGGAGTGTTCCCGTTTTTTGATTCTATTTCCAACCGTTTTCGTTATTTTCAGAAAATATAGTGGAGTTTTCTGATTTTTAACAGAAAATGTCCTTTTGTTTTCAAAAGGGACTTTTTCTGTGAAATTCAGGGAAAAGAATATTCGTAAAGTTCAGTTTTTTTTTTTTTTTTTTTTTTAACAGTGAAGTGTTAAACTCCAAGCGAGCAATGAATTTTCGTCCACAACTTTAACAATGATAGTCATGCAGGAACGATATTTTAAACGGATACATTAACTTTTTAGGTGTGTTCGTAACTATTTAAATACGTAATTCAGTCCGTCCGTCTGTCCACATATAACAGAGCAAAAATTACGCAACCAAATCATTTGAAATTTATATTATATATAATTTTGGATAATTTTGTTGAGTCATTTCAAATATAATGAAAATCGGTTGCATAGTTTAACCTTTTCGCTAATGACGATTTTTACAGTATTTTTAATTATTACTGAATTATTTCTTATCTGGTTTGACTTCAGAGCGAGATTTTTGTTTTATTTTCATTAGCTCGAATCTTAGAATTCGAAACATATCATTCTTATATCGAAATTTCATTAATATTTGAGTATCATTAATAAAATGGGACAAAACTGATGTACCCATTTGGGTACTCAGGGACTGAAGAGGTTAATTACAAGGACAATGAAAAGTATTCTATTACGTTACGGCCAATGGGGAAAATAGTATCAAGTGCATTTTAATGGTGTTACACTATTTCGAGCATAATAAAATGGATATGCATCTATGAGGCATATACAGTAATAGACAAGCTGTATAAACAATAGTGAAAGAAATATTTGTTATTAATTTACAGAGCTACACAAAAATATTCCCTTATGAAATGGTATAGGGGGGAGCAGTGTTTGGGGCGCGTTTGAATAATATTAAACTATTTCAGAGTTTAAAAATATTATATTCGTTGCTATGGATTACTACAAGTTACTTCCTGCATAATATAAAGCAGATAGTATTTATACGGATGCACAAAAGATTTCAGTTACGCTACTGTATCTAAATTGCTGCATACTATTACACCAATATCCGAATATTTTAAAAGCTTTCATATAATACGAACGCGCCTCATTTGCCACGCTTTACGTGCAATTTCCAACTTGTTTTGAAATACGAAATTTTCCTAGAATAGCCAGAAATCGGTACGATCCTCTTTCAAACAACACTGTTGTAGGTACTCCATCTTCAAAATACAGATCACCGAAATTTTTTAATAGAGTTTTACTAATCATATAACAATGCACTCTCCTTAATATGATCACTAATTATAAAATATATTTGAAATTATAGTTCTCGGACACTATGTTCACCGCGAATATTAAAGAAACTATCGAAGTGCCAACTTCTAATTTCATTTTCAATCCACATCTTGCATTTTTGCAAAATCTTGGAAATTTTCAAAGGTAAAATAGATGACCGGGCAGCTTCAAAGAATCAATCATTCTTTGCAATCAGAATACAGTCTTATCAAAATATTCATCGTTCAAAACTTATGTATAAGATTTTTATAGTTTACCTAATAAAAAATACCGCATAATTCTATCGATCTTTGTTGTTGAGAAAATTTAATTTTTTAAATCGGTGTCTTATTTGCTGGACATCCTGTATATTTGTGTACATAATATATATTATGTATGTGTGCATTAAAATATATTGTTTACCTTTCTGTAGAGCTTTAAATAGTCACATCCTGTTTCAGAAAATTAAACTGCAATTTATATTTTGGGCTATGGGCGTGTCTCTAATGATCGCTGAAACTAAAGTAAGGCTTTTTTCGGAATCCTGTCTGAGCTGTAGTTTAAAATAATACAGGGTGTTTTTTTTTTGTTTTTTTTTAACTGACGCTATTTAGAGACGCTTGTAGCTGGTTCTAATAACTGGAATGATACAAAATTTAATAAATCAACTAATAAAATCCTGAGAAAAAAGATTTTAACAAAAATATATAAATAAATAAATAATGAACTATTTTTTTTTCCTTCGAATCTTTTTTTTCCTTGGCTTAATTAGTCCTCTTATAAAATTTAAAACAGTTCTCTTTATTAAAATTAGATACAGTGAGCTTTAAGTAGCGTCAGTTTAAAGAAAAACTTAATGTATTAAAAAAAATCGAAATTAAAAACAACTATTTGGTGGTAGACACAAACTTTAAAGATTAGCATTTTTTGGATGTTGTCGTAGTCATCTACTCACATTTCTATTGCGTGTCTATGTAATATATATTTTTTAATGAACAGAGCAATCTTTTAATATACTAATCCAATCCACAATGCATACTTTGAGTAAACAATACAGTTGTTGAGAAAAAGTACACATAAGCAAAGTTTGTGATTAAAAAAAATCTAAATTATTACATTATGTTTGCAAAAATTATTTTGAATTAAATTGCTATGTTTGTTTAAAAAATAACTCTACCAATTAAATTTTATTATAAATATTTTTTAGAGATTTTTTAAAAATTATATGATGTACGCATATTTTTTTTTTAATATAAATATTGGCAATGGACTATTTTTAGTGACATAGTTCGATATAAAATGTATTGAATAATAATTAAAAATTAATTGTGTTAAAATCTGTAATAAACTTTCCGGCAGTTGTCATAAAGCCTGACATTTACAAATGTGAAATCAGTGCATTAATCAGTTACTTGGCTTTCATTTATTTGAAGTATTTTTTAAACGGAACGCTATAATTATTTCATTCATTTACTTCCAATAAATATTTTTAATATTTTACGTTCAACATGCTCTAAAAGTGTCATAGTGAATTAGGCGTGGCCTCAACAATACATGGGTAATTTTGGAATTGAACTCAGTGAGCACGCGACAAAATCTTTGACAGTCCATTTATTTAGTCTCGTTATCAGTTCAGTCAATTAGTGTTTCCGTTCTCTGTCACACTGCATCATAGGCTGTAAAAATTCTGAGATAGTTATTAATCATCAAAATTCATTCCTTCTATTTCAAAAGTATTTCTGAGAAATAAGGAATATTTAAAAAAAAAAATGTTATTCCTTCTATTTAAATGTTTCTGAAATAGATGCTTTAAACAACTCTGTGTCCTATTGAAACATTTTATTTGATTGTTTTATCTATATTTGTACCACTTAATAGGTCATGTCATGTAAGCAAATACCCATTTTATCACTTGTATGGATTAATTTACATTATAAAGGCGTGGAATGAGTCTAAATGTACTTTAAAAGACACATTTCCAAATTAAATATAAAAATTTAAACAAATTCTGATTCTAAAGTGGAAAATGTTTTTAAGTCTTTACGCCTTATTTGACTGTACTGTCTTAATTTGACAGTCGAAATTTGGATCGCACTGTATCTAAAAATCGATACTCTGACATCCAAATTCTTTAATTCATATTTTGTTTGGAGGAATAAGGAATTTGTCTCTAAAAATTTATTTATTTCAAATATTTTATAGGTAGTCCTGTAAAATAATCATCTAAATGAAGTTGAAGGCTTTATTGCAACAGTTTTTTTATTTGACAGAATTTTTTTGCACCAATAATATATTTTTATTTCACATTATATTAAAGACACCAATGATCTATCTAAAAATTTAATTAAGTTTTATGTTTTATTGCTCTTTTTAAATAACAGATAAATGTGTGTAAAAAAAATATGAGTCATAAAAAAGATACAAAATATGTAAGGTACGCTGGATAACTGATGTTGGTAAAACGTTTGTCTGCAACAATACTTATCGGATATCCTAACAATACTTATAGGGCGTGTGGTCGTGAAATCCACAAATCAATTCATTTATCTCAATAATAACAATAATAATTACGATAAAGGTAAGATATAATAGCTTACCATTTCAAAGATTTCCTATTGGGCCATTCCATGTCAATTCAACCAGACCTCTTAACCCGACCGACAGGGATTTTGATGAAACTTTGTGTACACACTAATTCTATCATGAAATGATTCCATCAGAAATTTTTCCTTCCCAGACCTCATACTTTGTGCGATATGGGGGGGGGGGTCCAATTCTTGGGTTTTTCACCAATTGCACATTTCTGAGTCTGCATTTTGAAATTGCAGTTCAATTTCAAAAAATATTTTCAAGATCTAAAACATGAATCATCTTAAAAGTATCACTGTAAGAATATAAAAAGATGCAGATTTTAATAAAAATATTTAGAAAATTTATTTGTAATATGTAGAATACAAAAAGTCAGCCGAAGCTGAGAGTTATGGTTATTTTTCTAAATTTTTGTGACTACACGAAAAAGGCTGTACACAAAAAGGCAAATGAAATTTCCAATTTCTTTTTGTTTTAAATAAAAGTTTACACTTTGGGCTTTCTATCTATTAAATAAAAATGATGTCTTGCGCATGGCTTATGCAAAAATTTTGGGTACTTTCCAATTAGCCAGATGCGTGTTTTATTTTTACATATGTACATATATATAGATCTATATAAATGCATATGTATTATACATGTACATATGTATGTATTTATACAGTATATTGATATTATATATATATATATATGCATAACACTGGTACCCGTCTAACCGAAAAGTATCAAATTTTGATTTATTTTGAAAATCTGCACCAATTAAGGGGGAAAATGCGAGTAAGATTAGCTGTGTACTTAAATAATTACTGGAGTTTCTATGAGTTATTGAATTTAATGTTATTTGATACATGTTTTTTTATTTGCAAAGTAAAGTTTATGCTTAGGTTTTTTTATAAAAAAATCTGACTGCAATATGTTTCCCCATAAAATTTAGAGAATGGTCCATATATTTCATTTAGTTATTTAAAATGGGCATTTTTTGCTAATCTAAAGAATCTCTTACTTTTATTTTCAATAATTTAATTCAAAACAGATTTTTTTTGTACAGTATAAAATAACTACTTCTTTCTACTCTCATTTTATTTCTTTATTTTTAATGCTTATATATTAATTATTTGTGTTTTAAAAATATTCAAAACCTTGTATTTCCTTTCCTTTTGTAATTTTAATCAGTTTAAATATTTTTTGACAAGTTTAAATACACAAATGTTAAACAGAACTTAAATTTTTGTTTCTATAGTCTGAAAGATTTAATTGCACCTGCCTTGCATAAACACCTCTGATAAAGGCAGTGTAAAGTTGTTTAGTGAAAGCAGATGTTTTGAAATCAATTTAATTAAATTATTTTCATTCTGTTCTTTCTTATCATAGAAAAAGGATTTAAATTTTACTTTGCTACTAAAAATATATTCCGATTTTTACATATTTTATAGTTTGTGATATGCATAAATATTTTTTGCTTTATTTCTTTAATATGGAGCCTGATATTAAACCTTCTACTGGTCTTCAGGCTTGAAATATTAGAATATTGACTGGTTTAGAATGTCACAAAACTAGCTATACAAATAACAGAGAAATAGACTACATTGATAATTTCTGTGATTCAGAAAAAACTTTTATTACTTAGGAATATTGCATTTATAAAACGAAAAATAAGTGAAAACCGTTTGATTAATATATGTGAGTATCACAGAATTTGGTTCTTAATGAAATAGGAATTTTATCAATATAATGTGCAGATCCATTTCAGCGGCAAGTGATAAAAGCATTTAAGGCAGTTAATAGAGATTTATATTCGGCCGATAAACCAAAATTGAAAGTTTATTTGAAAGTTGAAAGTTGTATAATATATTTATCCGAAATTTTGTAACTTTATGAAAAAGGCTCTACACAAAAAGGCAAATGAAATTTTTGTATCAAATAACATTAAATTCTATAACTTATAGAAACTCCAGTAAATATTTAAGAACCACAGCTAAACTTAGTCAGATTTTTAAGCTATTGCATAGCTTTTATCGCGGGCTTTGAGCGTGGAGACCGACTCCAAAAATTCCGTAACGAGGAAAATCCTAACACATCCGTAACAAAAAAACCTAACACTCGGCTAACGTCGTTTCAGTTCGGCAGACTTCGGCATGGTATCATTCATTAGACTTCGGTAGACATTGACGCGGTATTTTCCAGATATTTAGAGGATATCAAGTCTCAAACTTATATTTCTTATTTCAGTTACTATAAATCTATAGTTTCAGTAATAAAAATTCCTGGTAGAATGTGTATAGAAAAGAATCGGCTTAAGATAAAACAAAGTAGCATAATGTAGCTTTTGGTGATTGGAGACCCGCCCAATGGTGAGGATCGAAAAATTTAAAATGCTTACAACTCGCGATCTAATTTTCGTAGCGTGGGCAAATTTTGTTTGAAAATTATTATGAGACAGTGTTAATTTTTGGTGACAGGAGACCTCCACGGTGAGGGTCGAAAAAGTTAAAATGCCTATAACTCGCGGTCTAATTTTCGTAGCGCGGCCAAAATTTGTTTGGTAATTTATTATGAGAGAGTGTTAATCTTTGGTGACAGGAGACCCCCCACAGTGAAGGTCGAAAAATTTAAAATGCTTATAACTCGCGATCAATTTTCGTAGCGCGGCCAAATTTTGTTTGGTAATTTATTATGAGACAGTGTTATTTTTTAGTGACAGGAGATCCCCCATGGTGAGGGTCGAAAAATTTAAAATGCTTATAACTCGCGATCTAATTTTCGTAGCGCGGCCAAATTTTGTTCGGTAATTTATTATGAGACAGTGTTAATTTTTGGTGACAGAAGACCCCCCCCCCATGGTGAGGGTCGAAAAATTTAAAATGCTGATAACTCGCGATCTAATTTTCGTAGCGCGACCAAATTTTGTTTGGTAATTTATTATGAGACAGTGTTACTTTTGGTGACAGGTGACCCCCCCCCCCCACACTGAGGGTCGAAAAATTTAAAAAGCTTATAACTCGCTATCTAATTTTCGTAGAGCGGCCAAATTTTGTTTGGTAATTTATTATGAGACTGTGTTAATTTTTGGTGACAGGAGACCCCCATGGTGAGGGTCGAAAAATTTAATATGCTTATAACTTTATAACGCGATCTAATAACGCGATAACTTTATAACGCGTTTATAACGCGATCTAACTTTCGTATCGCGGCCATATTTTGTTTGGTAATTTATTATGAGACAGTTTTAATTTTTGGTGACAGGAGACTTCTTCAAGGTGAGGGTCGAAAAGTTTAAAATGCTTATTACTCGCAATCGAATTTTCGTATCGCCGCCAAATTTTGTTTGGTAATTTATTATGAGACAGTGTTACTTTTGGTTACAAGTGACCCCCCCCCCCCCCCACGTTGAGGGTAGAAAAATTTAAAATGCTTATAACTCGCGATCAATTTTCGTAGCGCGGCCAAAGTTTGTTTGGTAATTTATTATGAGACAGTGTTATTTTTTAGTGACAGGAGATCCCCCATGGTGAGGGTCGAAAAATTTAAAATGCTTATAACTCGCGATCTAATTTTCGTAGCGCGGCCAAATTTTGTTCGGTAATTTATTATGAGACAGTGTTAATTTTTGGTGACAGAAGACCCCCCTCCCCCATGGTGAGGGTCGAAAAATTTAAAATGCTGATAACTCGCGATCTAATTTTCGTAGCGCGACCAAATTTTGTTTGGTAATTTATTATGAGACAGTGTTACTTTTGGTGACAGGTGACCCCCCCCACACACTGAGGGTCGAAAAATTTAAAAAGCTTATAACTCGCTATCTAATTTTCGTAGAGCGGCCAAATTTTGTTTGGTAATTTATTATGAGACTGTGTTAATTTTTGGTGACAGGAGACCCCCATGGTGAGGGTCGAAAATTTTAAAATGCTTATAACTTTATAACGCGATAACTTTATAACGCGTTTATAACGTGATCTAACTTTCGTATCGCGGCCATATTTTGTTTGGTAATTTATTATGAGACAGTTTTAATTTTTGGTGACAGGAGACTTCTTCACGGTGAGGGTCGAAAAGTTTAAAATGCTTATTACTCGTAATCGAATTTTCGTATCGCCGCCAAATTTTGTTTGGTAATTTATTATGAGACAGTGTTACTTTTGGTTACAGGTGACCCCCCCCCCCCACGTTGAGGGTAGAAAAATTTAAAATGCTTATAACTCGCGATCTAATTTTCGTAGCGCGGCCAAATTTTGTTTGGTGATTTATTATGATACAGTGTTAATTTTTGGTGACAGGAGACCCCCCTTCTTCACGGTGAGGGTCGAAAATTTAAAATGCTTATAACTCGCAATCGAATTTTCGTATTGCGGCCAAATTTTGTTTGGTAATTTATTATGAGACAGTGTTAATTTTTGGTGACAGGAGATCCCCCATGGTGAGGGTCGAAAAATTTAAAATACTTATAACTCGCGATCTATTTTTCGTAGTGCGGCCAAATTTTGTTTGGTAATTTATTATGAGACAGTGTTAATTTTTGGTGACAACAGACACCCACTGTGAAGTTCGGAAAATTTAAATTGCTTATAACAAGCGATCTAATTTTCGTAGCTCGGCCAAATTTTGTTTGGTAATGTATTAAGGTATTGCATAGCTTTTATCGCGGGCTTTGAGCGCGGCGAAAGAATGTAAAAATTCCGTAACGAGAAAAAAAAAAACCTAACACTCCGGCTAACGTCGCTTCAGTTTGGCAAACTTCGGCACGGTATCCTTCGGTATTCTTCGGCAGACATTGACGCGGTAATTTTCAGATATTTTGAGAATATCAAGTCTCAAACTTATGTTTTTTATTTCAGCTACCATAAACGTATAGTTTCAATGATAAAAATTCCTGGTTAGCCTACATGTATTGTAAGATAATAAAAATATTTTAAACGATTTTTTTTAATGAACTAATTCTCATTAGTTCAATAAAAGAAAAAAAATGTTATCGGCCATCACGCTCAAAAAGTGTAACTTAAATTAATATCAAAGACAAAAAAAAAAAAAAAAAAAAAAAACTGCATAAGTAAAAAATTATTAAATAATTTTAATTGCATGAGTTGATAAAAAATGCTATGCAATAGCTTTACCGCGGCAGTCCCCGATTGCCACACGTATTTTTTTCCTCTTCATTGGTGCAGATTTTTAAAACAAGGAAAAAATTGGTACTTTCCGGTTAGACGGGCTCCAGTGTTATACATATATATATCAATATACTGTACATATACATACATATGTACATGTATAATGCATTTGTATTTAAATAGTACCCAAAATTTTTGCATAAGCCATGCGAAAGACATCATTTATATTTCATAGTTAGAATGCCCAAAGTGTAAACTTTTATTTAAAACAAAAAGAAATTGGAAATTTCATTTGCCTTTTTGTGTACAGTCTTTTTCGTGAAGTCACAAAAATTTGGAAAAATAACCATAACTCTCAACTTTGGCTGACTTTTTTTATCCTAAATATTACAAGCAAAATTTTTTAATTTTTTTTTTATTAAAATCTGCATCTTTTTATATTTTTACAGTGATATTTTTAAGATGATTCATGTTTTAGATCCAGAGAAACAATTTTTTTGAAGATGGAAGTGCAATCTCAAAATACGCACTCAGATGTGCGATTTAAGGAAAAGTCAAGAATTCGACCCCACATATCTCACAAACTGTGAGGCCTGGGAAGGAAAAATTCCTGATGGAATCATTTCTTGATAGAATTAGTGTGTACACAGTTTCATCCGAATCCCTGTCTGTCAGGTTACAAATCGCGAAAATTTGGTTGAATTAACATGAGATGACCCTATTAGAATCTGATCTGCTTATTTTTCTATATTTTTGCCGATCAGCATTTACTATAAAAATACTTCTGAAATCTGCGTTTGTCTTGTTTTTATTGTCATAGTGTAAAAATATTGAATCTGTATAACTCTTTTTATGCATATCACAACTTGGAAATAAAAATAAAAAATGTTTATTTGTCTACTTAAACAGCAGCAACTATTACATATGCTTGGCAGTACGCTGCTGCGTTTCTTGATGTGAAATCTTCTTTAGGCGCTTTGGGCTATTTTGAGATGAAAAAAACATTGAACTCGCGACACTGTTAATATAACCAACACCTCTGTATATAAGTGAGCACAAATATTGTGTATGGTGCTGTATGAGGTAGGGCGGGGCGGGCGAATATAGAAATTTATTATGCTATGCTGTTAGATGATACTAAACACTTTAAAAATAAAATTAACCCTTGATTACCCGACGTTGCACTTTCCAAACAATTTTTTTAATTTTTGATGAAATTGAAAAAGTAATAACTCATATGGATATGATTTTTAATAGATCGCTAAGAAAGAAAAGCCATGACAATGCGCCTCGATTATGCTGCACTTTCCAACCAATTTTTTTTATATTTCGATTGTATTTAAAGTTCAACAAATTATATGGTACCAATTGAAATATAACGTTAAGAAAGAAAAAAAAAAACATGACATTGCGCGTCGATTGTAATAAAATGGTGAAAGGCCTTAAATTTTAATTAGAAATTGAAGCCGCAACTTTTCTTTACATGGCAATTCATAAACATAAGATCTGTTTCGTCAAATAATAACACATCAGTAGATTTTTCCCGCCATGCACTAGGAAATAAGTTTTGTACAATATATTTATAATTATTTAAATTCCTTTTAGGCATGTGCTTCTAATGTATAATGCTTAACATATATTTTTTTCGAACTTTAATTATTCTTTCAAAAATTAGAACCCAGCCACCTTATATGTACAGGAAGTTAGTCTCAGCAAGACATTAGCGGATGTTTTAGGGAACCTAATTTCGCAAATGTTACGGTATAAGAGATGTTATCCATATTTTTTAACGACGATTTTGTCTCACTTTTATATAAATGTACTAGCAATAATAGTTGCATAATTAACAAATTTAATAAATTTTTTCAAATTTGTGTATATTGTTTTAAAATTATTAAGACTGTGAAAATCATTTAAATCCATCCTATTTATTAATCTTTTTCAAAAAAGAGCACAAATATTTTTGATAATTAAAACTATGCAATGCAACTCACGAAAATCAGTAGTCAAGTTATTTTAAATCTACCAAAGCTAAAGCCATGTCTCAGCTTATAGGCAAATTATTAAAAGGATTGTATTTCTTGAATTGATGACGTAAAATCCACAAAGTGATATTCATGTATTCCACTTTCGGATTAGGATATGCATGCTTTCAAGATGACATTTCATTCTAAATAACTGCAATTATTTCCCCATCTTTAGGATGCATATTTTCCTATTATCTTGAACTCTACGAGATAGAGTCTGTAAGTTTCAAATTTTGTCACTTGGGAGGCTACAATTCATCTCATTATTTAGCACATGCTTAGTTACAGATGCCAAGACAAATTTTTATAACGAAAGCGATTTCTGTTTGCTTATCAAATGGTTGCAAAATTTATACGCTTTTCACTATATATATCTTTGAAAAATTTAACCATCAATATAAAGCAGTATTGAATGAGTTGCTTAATTAATTTCATATTATGTTTACAATCATTATGTATATCGGTTATCAAATTTGCGTAATTTGTTCTAAAATGATAAGAATATGAAAATCATTTAAGTCCATCCTATATAATATTCTTTTCAAAAAAGAAGCACAAATATTTAGGATAATTAAAACTATATATTGGAACACACGAAAATCGATATTCACGTTTTAAAGCTACTAAAGTCCAATTCTAAGAAATTTTAATTCATGGTTCCACCCAATTTCTTCCCATTCGCTTAGTAGCAGCATTCACACCTTTTTTTTTGATAAAAGAAGCACTTTCATTATTACATTCCTCAACTTGCTATAAATATTTAAAAAGCTTGATATGCCACGTGGTTTAAAGATGTCATTTTGTATTAGGCGTGGTCTTTACAAGACACGGAAATGTTTTAGAATAAAAGAAATTTAACACGCAAAATTTGACAACACTATTGTACGTACAGTCATTTTATCAACCAGACAGTTAGAATTTTCTATTCATTATGAAATTGCATCAAAGCTGTAAAAATTCTAACATTGTATAAATTAACGCAATTACTACAGGTGTCAAACGATATCTTTTGTAATTTTGATTTTTAAAACGTTTCATTTGACATCGGTACAAATAGTATCCATAATATACTTAAAATCTTTTTTCCAGGTACTTTTTCGGATAATTAAGATTTCTCCTTTTTTCATATTTGTTAAACTCTTCGTAAAATAATACATAGTTATACATTACATAAAAATATAGGTGGGCATTAATATGCCTTATACACATCCAGGGAATTTCAAAATTATATGCCAGAAATATAAAACCAGGTTGACGGGAGCTATAGTAAGCAGAATTCTTATAGGAATGTGGATGCTATAATGCAACAATAAAAATTTAAAGATACTGTTGAGTTCACCTTATAAAAGAGCTTCGCTGGCTTGAATCATCTTTACCCGCACGCTTTTCTGGTAACATGCATCATTACATCAATGAAGAGATTCCCATTATGAGTTTCATGTAGTGTTCTTGCTGAAATTCGACCAAAGTTAGAAATTTGGCTAATAAAAATAAAAATAAAAAACATTCGCCAAATGAAAAATGTATTAGCAAAATAGATTTGCCATGTAGCACTAAAAAATATATTTAATCCTTTCATATACCCCCTTTATTCAACATGTTCTAAAATAACCTAAGTTTTCATAACTGCGACAACAATTGTTATTAATTTAATTTCGAATATCCGCTACAAATATATTAAATAAATATATATATATATGTATGTATACATATTAAAAATATGTGTATAAAAAAAGAAAAGAAAGAAAAAGCAAAAATTGGGCAATTTGGCAAATCTAATCACTTGTTTACTCGCCAAATGAAGAATTTAGTCGCAGTCTGGCGCTATGTCGAGCGACAGCGAGAATGTTCATGTATGTGGCTCCTCAACCGAATCGTTCACACCCAATGCACGCCCAACAATTTACGAGCTTTTCGAAGGACATCCCTTTTCTGTGACTAATACTGCTTTTCCCATTATCGGAGTTCTGCGATATCTTCCAGTGCTTGTATCACGACTCTTGCAAAAAAAAACAATCAATTCGCGCACAACTTTAGATGATGAGACCCCAATGTTCGGCGATCCGGCAGATTCTTGCTTGGAAATCGTTTCACGTATATACTTTAAACAGTTGTTCCATTATTTTGCGTAGCCTTATAGAGCTATTCCATCTCAATTCAGGCAGACAGTACTGATATGCGTCAAGTCACCATCACAGATTTTTTTCAAAAAAATTCAGTAGTTAGAACTAAGTGATTTATAAAATTTCCTAAAAGGATTTTTCCCTAAAAATTTTTTTTCTCTGATGACAGCACTTTAAAGTTCATGATAAAATTGGCAGTATTCAGAAAAACTGAAAAACGCTTCATTTTGAAATGAACACAATACCAAACATATTCAATATATTCAGTCAATTTATTTTTTATAAACAGTTAGTAAACTGAATTTTACTTTGGCATAGTTTTAAAAAATATAGTGACATTTTTACTTAATTAAAAAAAATAGATTTTAAGTATAAAAAATATAATTATTAGTAAATTTAGGATTTTTTTTCAGAATGAAAAAAAATATTTTAAAGCTAAACATTGATGGCAATCCAAAGACCTTTAATGGGAGTCAAATTAAATAATTAAAAGTCAAGCTCTTCCTTATTTAACCAAACTTGTAATGTAATTAATATTTCAAACTAAAAAATTCATCACTAGTACATAATTATTACTGTTAAATTATAGCTAATCATTTGCTTAAATTTAAAATTGCATAAAATACAGCCAATAATAAAATTAGTATTGATCATATGACATTTCATTCCATACTCGTGAATGTGTTAAATCCATCTACAGTGTGAAAAAATTTTGTTATATAGTATGGATATAATATATTAATGTGCAAATACATACATAACAGAAGAATTAGGTAGTGAAGGTTTCTTAAATTAACTTCAACTCCTTATCGTTGAAGGTATGAAGTCGCTCAGATTGTCCTATTTTAACTGGTTTTTCTGTTTCTAGAAGCACATTTTCCAATGGTAATGCACATTCATATTTTTTCTTTCCATATTCTTTTGGCCACAGGAATGCTTTATCTATGGACCATGTTGGGTACATGAATGATACTTTAATGTCATTTAGTTCTTGTAATTGATATACCATTGATTTTTCCTATCCACCAATTACTTTCATAAATGCATCCAATGAAATCACCGATTTGGAAACTGTGTATTGAATATTGTCTTTTCATTTGGCTGAAGGTTTTAACTTTTTGTCAAATCATTTTTACTTGCTCGTTCCATATAATTTTCATTATTTACAATCACCCTATAATGTTTATATCTAATACCAACAATAGATTTTGCATTAGCATATTCTTTCTCATTATTAGTTCTATAGGAATGAATAATATTTCTGTCTGGATGGACTAGAATGTTATTTTTTAGCCGAGAAGATAGTTCAGCAACAAATGAGACAGAATTTTGGATAGCTTTTATTGGCTACTTTTGGAGATTAAATTTTGTTGCATAGTGCTTGTCTCAGTCCCCAATAGCATCACATGCACTTTTAACATGGCCAGTACCTGAAAATATCCTCTACTTCAGTACAATTTTATTTTTGTGCAATTCATAAAACTGATACTTGTTTTTAAAATGTGCTCCAGCTCCATTTGATATATACACGGGTGATTCCAGTGTTTGCAATTGGTACAACTTAAACAATTCTTTTTTTACTTTTTCTATGTCACAAACAGCATGAGCTGTATCATGAGTTAATCATCAGAAACTATGATAAAACTCTTGATTTCTTCTCTAAAGTATGCTGTGCAGGTAATAACGATATCTGAGTATTCTGCCAGTGGTAGCTTTGTACTTCATTTGTCAGTATTAGTGAGTAATTTTCAGCAAAGTCAAAATGCATCACAAGCGCAGATTTTTTTTTAAGAGGTTCGGCTTATTTAATTTTATGAATAGGAATTTTTGAAGATTAGCTTATATTTATCTGCCAAAATAATGTGCATATTATTTTTTCATTAAAAAATATTATAAATACAGAGAAATAAGAAAAAGCTTGATCTTATGGTTTTCTGAGAAAAAAAAATTGGAAAAAAACTAAACTTGAAAAAAAAAAATCTAATTCAGTTGTAATGAATGTATTTGCATTTTAATATATTATATACATACTATATAACAAAATATTTAACACACTGTAGATGAATTTAGCACATTTATGAATATGGAAGGAAATGACATATGATCAATACTAATTTTATTATTGACTGTATTTTACGCAATTTTAAATTTAAGCAAATGATTAGCTATAATTTAACAGTAATAATTATGTACTAGTGATGTATTTTTTAGTTTGAAATATTAATTACATTACAAGTTCGGTTAAATAAGGAAGAGCTTGTTTTTGTGGTCTGTTGAAAAATACACACAACATGTTATTTTCAAAAAATCATATAAAATTTTCTAAGCAAAAACACACAATTTGCTTGTAAGGTATTTATTAGAGACTAATAAGGTATGAATTGAGCATATTATCAGATTTTTAAAAAATGGTGTTTTTGAGAAATTGCATTTCAAAAGTAGTGATTTTACAAAATTTTGCATAATTTAAAATTGAATTACAAAAGTTGTAAGCACCGTAGAGTTAAAATAAAATTTGCTGTAAAACTCCCATTAAAGGTCTTTGGATTGCCATCAATGTTTAGCTTTAAAATATTTTTTTTTCATTCTGAAAAAAAATCTTAAATTCACTAATAATTATATTTTTTGTACTTAAAATCTAATTTTTTTAGTTAAGTAAAAATGTCACTACATTTTTTAAAACTATGCCAAAGTAAAATTCAATTTAATAACTGTTTATAAAAAATAAATTGACTGAATATGTTGAATATGTTTGGTATTGTGTTCATTTCAAAATGAAGCGTTTTTCAGTTTTTCTGAAAACTGCCAATTTTATCATGAAATTTAAAGTGCTGTAATCAGAGAAATAAATTTTTTAGGGAAAAATCCTTTTAGGAAATTTTATAAATCACTTAGTTCTAACTACTGAATTTTTTTGAAAAAAAATCTGCGATGGTGATTTGACATGCCCTGCCTGAGCTGAGATGGAATTGCTCTATACATTAATACATGTTTGCAAACTCCGAATTGGTGCAACCACGTTTGTTGCTCGAAATGCATTCAAAGAATGACAAGTCAAGTCAGCGAAATATATTTATCCACTGAACTCAATAGTACTGTCTACCGACCCCAAGCTGTATTTCCGAATACATTTTCCTGTACGAAATCTGCTTACGACGGTCACCTTTACCAGCCTTTACATTTTTTATAGATTGTAAATTAGTTTATATTCAAATAATAGAAAAAATAAAAATTAATTAATTTTTTTTCTACATCAATTGCTAATAATACTTTGTAAATGTCTGTTTTTATAAACAAAAACAGGCTTAAAGATCAAAATGTCATAAATTTGTTCTTTTTTTTACGCTTTCAGAATTACGAATGCATTACATTTATTAGATACATTATTATAAAACTATTTTCTTTGATCAATTAGCATTTTTTTATTCAGATAAATTTATGTTTTGGAACACTGCATACGTTTTAGCATAAATCATAGCTGCCAACTTTTACGTATTTTTGCTACCACTAAAATTTTACAGAGATTTTTTATTTGTTTAATCATAAGATTTCGACGATTAAATAAGACAATATTTACTATAATTTTTTTATGATAGAAAAAATGCGTAAAAGTTGGCAGCTATGATAAATGCATAGTTACTGTTTTATAAGATAATCTACAGTCGAGTGAGTTTTGTGTTTCATAATTATGTTATCCTGAGTTTAAACATTAAAACGTGCCTTTATGATGGATAGTACCATTTCTCTCGTCACCGAATTTCGCAAATTGCACTGTAATCTGCTCCTAACTAATATTCACGTTTTTTTTTTTCTTTTTTTTTTTTGCAATGATACCTTTGTTATCTATGGTTGTTTAGATGTTAGTCTTATAGATATTGAATGTAGCATAATACCTACACATTTTAGTGGTATATACAAAAATATATGCACATGTAGTGTTATAAATGCTGCATTTATAGTTAGACTCAATGTCTTATGATCCATTTCGCTTTAACTTGTAGCTGAGACAGGATTCAAGTTTCTCTAATCTTCTACAGGTTATATACCGAACGAGATTTTAAGATGTTCTATTTGGGAGTAGAAAAAATTTGCCTTCGAATTCGTGAGCGTGCTACTGACTAAAGTATGATATTTCAAACAAAATACTGAAATGCATAAATTTCCCTGCTGTACTTTTATTGCAAATATTTTGAATTGATATTCACATAGGAACATTTTTTGTATTGAGTTAAACTGAACATTTCTTAAGTTCCTGCAAGTAATCAACACAGTCATTTATTTTAAAGCTTGTGTTAGAATTTAGCTAGTTTCTTAAACATATCACTACACCCCGTCATACTTTAATGTTTCAAGCGTAAAATGTAATAACTCTAATTTTAAAGCTGCCTGCTCCACTGCTTATCAATCTTCCTTATTGCTTTACATAAATTGTTGATATTGTTAAATTTTGTGTTATACCTTTTTTTTATGGCTTTCATCAGAAAATGGAAAAATTTATTTGCATTTTTCTTTCTTATCTGTAATTCTTTACAAATCTTTAAAAAAACTATCTATGATAAAAATGTATTCATACATTGATATTATATTAATCTTCCAACAATATGATAGCGATTTAAAATTTTATTCTTGAAGCAAGTCCTCAATGTCTGTCATTTTGAAGCTACAAATATTCCAATCTTTATGATTTGAATTTTTATCTATTTATTTCACTTTTTTTATTAATAAAATTCATACTTTCTCCAAAAGAAACATCTGTCATGTTGCGTTCTTGAAATATTGTAAATATTTAAAAAGCTTCTTAAGCAAAGTATTCTTAGGATGTTTATTAGGTGTGGCTTTCTACAACACCCAGAAGCTTTTAAAGTAAAACCAGAGAACACGCGATAAATAATGGGTCAGTGTATTTTTCATAAATGTATAATAAAATGTTATAATATCTAATGTTTTAATAAAATGCAGTGTTAGTTAGAGTATCCATTATCGGTGCCATTACATCATATACTGTAAAATCTCTAAACTGAGGAAATTAATCACCTATTTTAGTTTTTTTACAAATATCTTGTCATACTATATAACTGTCAAGTATATGGTCAAACTATCCAATACGAAAATAATATTACCAATGGGCTATTTTTCTTTTATAATTCAAAATTCTTCATTGACACCACTTTTATGTAATAATAAAATTTGCTTTATTTAAACTTATTTAATGGCGCCTTAACTAAGATGAAAACTAGGTAAATTTTACAATTTGATAAAAATGAAAAATGATGCTGTAAACATTAATATAAATAAAATCCAATAATTTTAAATTAAATATAATAGGTGAAATTTATTTCGCTTTATGCGTGAAACTACTTCAGGAGTAACACGTACAATACACAATTTTGTCTCTGTTGTACATTGTTCCAAAATTGGTTAATAAAATGGGATTAATTTATAAATGCCTAAAAAATTATATTTAAAAAATGCTTACAGATATTCTTTCTAGAATTATAAATTTACACTTAAATTAGAAAAAAAAACTCAATATCTGTATAATTTTCACTTATAAAAAATCAGTTAAATTTACGGCAAAAACTACTGTCAACATTGCTCTCAACAATTTTTTTGCCGTAATTTTAACAATTTTCTTTACAGAGTTAAAACAAAAAATGTCAGTTTTCAAGAATATTCGTGTCATATTTCCACCTATTTAATTTCATTCAATTTTGTAGATGCAATGCTAATTTTTTTTAGATATTATTCTATATAACTACCCGAAGTTCTAAATAATAATATTTTTTCTAATTAATGGCAGTTATGTAATGAGTACATAACGTCATCGGAAAGCAGTCAACGCAAAAAGTAGAATTTAGCATTACACTACTTTTATAGTAATTTTATTTCTGACGTTTCGCATGATGCTTAACACGGATAGCTGAATATATTGATCATATGTATACTATTTTTTTGTATTCATTATTGATAATATATTTTATCTTAATAATAAAATTAATATTTTATTTTATTTTAATAATGAAAAACAAAAAAATTAATTTTTTGTTCAATTTTTCTTTTTCTAAACTATAAATCTTGTCTGACTTGACATCTTATGATGTATGTTGTAGGTTGGTTGCTTATTTGATATTCTTCGTGGAGTAAAACAAAACATAGAAGTGACAAATATGGTTAAAACATGAAGTATAAAAAAATTTCATAATTTAATAACCGTTCGGAAATGAACAAAGTAAAACAAACAAACATGTAAACAAAGAATATATGACAGCCCGGTGTTCTTTTTAATGTCGAAATGCTGTTTCAGCTCTGAATGGATATAAGTCTAGAACTCACTGCTTCTGTTCAGCTGGCAATTTCAAGCAAAAAAAATATCGAAATGTTCAAAAATAAGTTGGTGTTTAAAATATCAAATAATTAAGTACACTTAAATTTTAAAAGTTTATAAGAAATAAAAGTCATGTTACAACCTGAAATTTCCAAAAATTTGATAAATATTCTGATTTAATAGTACCGTAATTAAACAACTTTGCAAAGTAGCTCCAATCATGTGTTTTCAAAATAAAGCACTCTAATTATTATATTATTCTACTTGTTGTATATACATAAAAAAATCACATATGTGTATCCAATGTGGCTCTAAAGAACTATGTATTAACCCTGACCTTTACAAGCCACGGAAATTTTTGGTATTAAATTAAGTTGACATACGACAAAGAATTTTTCTGTGTATTTCTTCTGTTTTATTGGCATCTGTGGAATTATAGTGTTTGAGACTATATCATAAGCGATAAAAACAAAATATAGAAATTAATTATCATAATAATTAGTTCATAATATTATTCCAAGACTGTATTTCAATAAAAATAATATATTTGTATGAAAATGTTTTATTCTTATCGTCTTACGCTGTTTCAAAAAGTAATGTATATAAGTGTTTGAAGTTTTATTTTTCTAAGATATTTGTTTCAGATAAATGGTATAGAATTTTGAATTATTTTCCTATTATAGAAATAATATTTGCATATTTATAAAAGAAAATAATTTCCTAATTTATTGTTTGTGTAATTTGTTAGACGAATTCCAACTGATACAAGTATGAATTTCATTAAATCAAGTGCTTTAAATTGGTATTTTTTTAAATTATGATCCAAAATCAGGATTGTTCCAAAATGTATCACTTGTGCCTCGAGCTACTAAAAACACTAAAATGTTAGATTTTCGTATTATGTCGAAATACGAATTCGAATTTATATTCATTAATTTTTCTTCCACTTAAGTAGCTGCATTCACACATATCTCAAAAAGAAGCATTATTCCATTCCTCAAGTTGTTATAAATATTTAAAAAGCTTCATATGCAACTTCGTCTAAAGATGTCATTCTGTATTAGGTGTGGCCTGTACAAGACACGGAAACTTTTGAATCAAACTAAGTTAGCACGCGACAAGGGATTAGACGCTGTATTTGTTCAGTCACGTTATCAGTCCAGTTAGCATTTTCTGTACATTGTCGAACTACATCTACAAATTTTAGTTTACTTAACTTTTAGTTTGTGTTAATTTTATGATAATTTTTTTACCTAAATTTAATTTATTCCTACATAAAGGGAGTGGCAGACGTTTTGAGAAGATGCGTCTTCTATATTAACTTTCTTTGTAAGCGAAATTTGTAAATGACGTGAATTTGTAATTTTTATCCTATTTACAGTTTTAAAGAAATGCAAAATAACCGTATGAATTTCAAAAAATTTGATAAATATTTTGAATTAAAAAGTATCGTAATTAAACAACAGTGCTTAGTAGCTCCATGTACGTGATTTCCAAGATAAAGCACTCTGATTATTGAATTTTTCAATTTGTTAGATATCCGCAAAAAAACGTATATTCAATGTGGCTCTAAAGAAATCTGTATTAACAGTGGCATTTAAAAACCATGGAAATCTTTGGAATACAATTAAGGTGACATACGATAACGATTACCAATGTATTTCGTCTCTGATATTGGTATCTGTGCAATAACTTAAGTTATAAAAAAAGCAAAATGTACAAATTAATTTGGACTTTACATTCTACTATTCCAAGCCTCCATTTGAGTAAAGAGAATATATTTTTTAAATATGTCTACTTCTTAGCACTTACGCTGTCTGATAAATTAAACTAAATAAGTATTTGGAGATTTATTTTTTTAAACATCTGTTTTAGATAAAAATTTAGAATTTTTGATTATTTTTCTATTATTGAATTTTACGTTTATAAATAGCTGCACAGAAAAAAAAACTTTCAACATTATGAAAGTCTTATGAAAGTGTAATTTTTTAAAATTATTTCAACTAATAAACATGTAAATTTCATTAAATCAAACTCCTTAAGTTGATGATTTTTTAAAAATTATTCTCCAAAATTATGATTGTTTCAAAATATTCATTGTTCCCCAATATACCAAAAATTCTAAAATGTTATATTTTCGTATTATGACGAAATACGAATTCGAATTTATATTCATTAATTGTTCTTTCACTTTGTAGCTGCATTCACACATATCTCAAATAGAAGCATTATTCCATTGCTCAAGTTGTTATAAATATTTAAAAAGCTTCATATGCAACTTCGTCTAAAGATGTCATTCTGTATTAGGTGTGGCCTGTACAAGGCACGGAAACTTTTGAATCAAACTAAGTCAACACGCGACAAGGGATTATACAGAGTATTTGTTCAGTCACGTTATCAGTCCAGTTAGCATTTTCTGTGCGATGTCAAACTACATCAACAAATTTTAGTTTACTTAATTTTTCGTTTGTGTTAATTATATGATAAACATTTTACTTACATTTAATTTATTTCTATATGAAGGGAGTGGCAGATGTTTTTAGAAGATGTGTCTTCTATATTAACTTTGTAAGCAAAATTTGTTAATGATTTCAGTTTGTAATTTGTAATTTTTATTTAGCTTTAGGGATTAGACGCTGTATTTGTTCAGTTACGTTATCAGTGTAGTAAGCATTCTGTACGTTGTCAAATTACATCTACAAATTACTTAACTTTTGGTTTGTGTTAATTATATGATAAAAATTTTACTTAAATTTAATTTATTACTACGTGATGGGAATGGCAGGCGTTTTGAGAAGGTGCGTCTTCTATATTAATTTTCTTTCTAAGCAAAATTTGTTAATGATTTCAGTTTATAGTTTGTACCTCTTTTAAAGCTAAACAAAATGCAAAATTAGTATAACTGAGTATTATGCATTATTTAAAAATAATTCTCGAATTCACAAAAATTTTTAATAACTAGACGAACGTGACAATCCTGAAACTTTCTTTTATCTCATGCAGGATAACAATTCCAGAAAAATTAGGCAAAAAATTTAAAACAAAATCTAATCACAACTTATATCATGTTATAACTAAATTTGAAGTTTGATAAAAAATCTATGCATTAGTTCTTGAGATAGAATTATTGCAGTGATCCACCCCAAAATCTGGATAGAAGCACTATATATTTAGCGATTTTTTTAAAAAAAACAAAGAATACTAATTTATATAAAAGAATTAACTAAATCTGAAATTTCATGAAAAGTTGTGTATAGATTCCTTAAAAAGAGTTATTGCGAAAATCATGAATAATGCCGCATAGAAGTGTCATTAGTTGGACGATTTACACAAAAATGAATCAGCGCCATATTATATCAATGACTAATGTCATCTGAAGTTTGATTAAAATTCTTGCATTAGTTATAGAGCTATTCGAAGATCATCAATAATGCCTCGTAGCAGGACACCTATTAGGCGATTTAAACAAAAATATAATGAGTATCATATTGAATTAAGAACTAATGGAATCTGAAGTTTCATGAAAATTCTCGTATTAGTTCCTGAGATAGAGCTATTGCGAAGATTATGATAATGCCACATAGCAGGGCGCCTGTTAGGAGATTTAAAAAAAAAAAAAGAAAAAACTAAACAGCATCATATTATATCAAGGACTAATGCTATATGAAATGTTGTGAAAATCCTTCCGTTAGTTTGTGAGGTATAGCTATTGCGGTAATCATGAAAAAGGCAGCATAGAAAAGCCACCTGCTGGGCGACATAAACCTAAAACTAATCAGATCTAGTTTATATGAAGGTCTAATTGAATCTAAAATTTTGTGAAATTCAGTGAATTAGTTCTTGAGATAGAGCGCCCACAAAATTTTTATTGCATACAGAATGACAGATATTTTGTAAAAAAACATGTTTTTTACGTTCTTTGCCCGCTAAAATGTTTAAATCTGTCGAAAATCAGAATATTAATACTTTCATCTTGTAAAGATAGAAGAGAGTAAAAAGGTTTAGGGATTCAATTTTCTAAACTTTATTGAAATTATAAATCCTAATGTAGCGTAAAAAAGGTAATGTTTAATATTTAATTGCATATCATATTGCGTTGAGGGCACTGGTACATTGTCTGGGCTTAGAGCTAACAAGGCTTTCTAAGTTGAAGGATTTTCGGCCATAATATCCTGAAGCAGTTCTGACTTTGAAGATTGCTTCCGTGTTCTGATTTTCATTTCGATGTGATCCCAAGATATTCAATTAGATTGTGGTGTATTTAGGGACACGACCCGTCAAGAATATTAATTTTATAAGCAATAAACTCATTTGTTACCATTTTGGAAATATGTGTGTGATCATTATCCTACTGAAACATCCATTCACAAAGCATAGATTTAAGAGCATAAGATAGCATGTTATTTTCAAAAATGTTTTTGCAAACATTTACATCCACAATATCATTTATCTATACTTGAAGGACGATGTCATCATGATTGAAAAGGTCCCACAACATTACTGATCCTAGTCCTTGTTTTTCTGTTGGACGTTGGTACCGGCCAATATAGCATTGGCATTCACTTTCAAACAAACTGAATTTGGATTCAACGCTCCAACAGTCTTTCTTTCAAACTTAGGTTGCCACGTGGGGAATTTCAATTGAATTTTTCTATTGCTTGACCAAACAAGATGTCTTTTGCTTGTTTGTTGCAAAGACCCGTTACTACAATCCAGTAGCATCCAGATGACGCCTAATGGTGCCCTTACTCCTGTGAATCCATGTTTGGTAGTTATCTTGTTACACATTTCATCAACGTTCTGTTTGCGTCAGTGACCGACTACGTGTCTTGACATTGAGTCGTTTTTCCTGTTGCTCCTAATCTCGGAAAATCGTTCAGACCTTTACTATCCTTCCAGTACTTTTCTATGTTGCCAACAGTTGATTTACGAATTCCTATCTTCCTGTCTATAATAGATAATGCCATCTCTTTCACTTCTAATAAGTAAAATTCCAATAACCAAAAGCGTATCTTCCACTGTCTTTATATGAATTTTATAGAGATACTGACATTAGAATGCTTTAAGATTTATACAAATGGATTTTACATACAAGAACCCGGCTGAAGTGTCCGATTATTTTCTGCTTTATATATTGACCTTCGCATATTCTAGGTCTTTCTGGTTGCTCAACTACACAAAACCTCCAATTTGCATAGTTTCGCAAAATTATGGAATTATAAAATCATTTACTTATAGCTTGTGTGGAATGAAATAATGAAAATGTGATTTAAATGCCAGTTATCGAGTTCGAACTCAAACCTTCTGCGTGAACTTCCACTGCTCTAGCCAGTCAACTAGCAAAAACCTTGTGTGCATGGCAATGTAAGTAATAAAGATTGCATGTATGTAATCAAGTATTAAAATTAATTTTATAGATGAACGGCTCAAAACTTTTACTTTCAATTTTTCAAATTCACTTTTAGTATTTTTAAATTAACAATTTTCACAGATATTATTATTTGCGCATCATGTAGACTGACTAAAACTACCGATTAATAATTTACATCATCAAGAAATTTTATTTATATAAAATCATATTTTTTTCAAATCTTCTGCCAGCTTTTGTATTCTTGAAAAAAATGAGTTTTTAAAATAGATTATCGTTGAAATATTTATCCCTTAGACCATAGTGTGCCGTTTCCCTAGTATAAGAAAATTAAATATAGGTGACTTTGATAATCGTTACCTATGTATGGCAATGTGAAAAATAAAATCAAATATAATTTATGTGAAGGTATTGAAAAGTTTCAGTTACAGGCAAATATTTTAAAATTTGCCTCGTATTATTTATTGAAACCAAATTTTTTATATGGGTTTTAACCTTTCGCGGGGTGCGCAAATTTTCATCATATGAGCAGGCGCGCGTTGTAAATTCTACAACAGACGAAAAATAATCAATTATAGCTGTTTATTTTACTTTTACAAGTAATTTAACTTACAAATATTATATAAGTTATCTCTGATCACAATTTATGAAAGTATTCCGCAACACACTTATTTTGTTATAACATACTAAAACTGAATTTCAGATGTATAAAAAGCTACTTGCTACTACAATCATAAAGAATAAAAATTATTGTTGAATTACTAAGCAATAATTAAGTAATTTTGGATTTACAGATTTAATCCTATATTTCATCTATATTAGTCGCTTCCCATATCAAGCATAAGATTTACCTTTTTTAAGGGTGTTTACCTTGAGCATTTCATATACTGTTAACAAATTAAAATGATAGGTGCAGCTAATTGTGAAATCTGAAATACAAATAACTTTCAGGAATTGGATTAAAAGATCCAATAAACGAATACAAAAGATTATTAAAACAAACTACTACTTAAATTTCATTTTAAAGAAAAAAGAAATATTAAAATATTTAACAAGAAATTTAAAAATAAATACACACTTGTTATTTTATGCGCTGTTCTAGGTTTTGTTTTCCGCCCATACAGAAAGCATCAAAACAAAAACGTGTATTCTTTATGTGCCTTCAAGGTATTCCATTTTCGCTGGATGAAAGAAAATCTCCTTTTCCTTAAAGCCTGTATTTCTCCTTTTACTTCCTTTTACCTTTTATTGGAATAACATTCTGGAGCAAGATATCTTGCTCGGCTAAATCTTGAAGCATTTGTCTTCCTTTGAAAACATTTTATGTCTATATATTTCGATAACTACTATACTATAGAATAGTTATTTTGCATTAAAAAAAAATGTATTCTTATATAAGGTATCTCCCTACTTTTGAATTACTATTTTTTTAAATATGTCAGTGCGTTTTATTATTTTAAATTAATTCAAACATTTAAAATTCCAAAAATGTTTATTTTTGGTTCAGCGATAATTAAACGCAAAGTTATAGCCGAAACTTAAACCAGAAATGAACATTCTAAAACCAGAATTGATAGTTTAAAGAGCCACGAAAAGGTAAACAATACATTTTAATACAATAATTTTAACACAATTTTGGATGTATTTATACATTTTAAAAGGTGAAGAACATGATTTAATGTTTTAAGAAAATGCCTGTCTTTCTGTATGTGACATAACATTTTGGACGCTCTATCTGAAGAACGAATTAACGGAATGTAATAAATCTTTAGATTTTTGTATTCGCTGGTATAAATTCTTGCAGATTATTTGGTTGTCTCAATTACTCAACAGGAGACACTGCTATACTTTCTTTTTCGATATTTCCGGAACAGCTAAAACTAATAAAAAACTAATAAAATATTTTTATAAAACTTCAGATTTAAATAATCCATGGTATAATTTTTGCTGATAATTTTTTCGTATAAATAGACCTACAGGTGGCTCTGCAATTTGGTACATTCGGTTTCGGCAATAAATATATAAAGTATACTTTATGTATTTACTTTTTTCCAAAACACGATACTGACTATACATCTAAGAAATAAGGATAAGAAGAAAAGTAGGTGTTCCGGCTGATTAGCAAGCATCGTATTTAGCCAGCTTGGACGTTTTTTAAAGTATAAACTCTTTTATAAACTGAAATGAAATAATCTTGTAGTTGATATTTGATTCTTAGATGTAGTAGAATGTCGAACATTTCTCAAACTTTTATTTTATGTTTTTTCGTAATTAAATGTCGTCCAAGATTTGTGATTGATCTAGATTTAAATTACACTGAACCACAATATTAGAACTGTTGATCGAGAATAATTAATAGAATAGAATAATTTCGTACAGTAGGTAAAGTTAAAGTCATTTACAAAAGCTATTTGGAGATACGTACTAAATGTATGGAAGAGTAAAAAAGGGGGGAAGCTGTTTATTATACTTTTGAAGATATTGTTTCTGGCAACGTGTTATTATTTTTTATTCAAAACGTAAATAAATATATTTTACTTTCTTCTTCTTTGAAAGAAGAAAGTATTGGATTCGTGCGAATTTATTAATTCCGGTTTTTGACGGATTTACAAATTTTAAAGTTTGAAAGATCCATCAAACACGTTTCTACAAAATTAAAGTACTATGCAACGGAAAAACATAGTCAGGTTGTTTAAAGAGTAAACAGTGATTATTTCTCTCTCAAAGTTGATTCGAGTAATTTATTTGCATACTATACTGTGCTGTCTTATTTTTATCTATAATAACTTACACAATTGAAACTACACACATGTAATTAATATTACAAGTGAAGTCATTTTTTGTATAGTGAAATACAGTCAATATGTAAATTTTTATATAGATGTATATCGCACGCAATACCACACCGCATACCACCCAAAAATAAGTTTACTTTCAAATATTTTCCTTCATATTCTTATGAATTTATTATGCCAATGACACATATTTTATACATATATGCATACATACTCAAAAAATAAGAAATATATACACGTTCACCTTATTAAATGAATATGTATAAGTTTTTTTTCACTTTATTTATTTCTGTTTCAACAACAATTTTATCATAAACGCTAAACAATAAGTACAAAATATACGAGAAAATTCTTTTTCATAAGAAGAGAAAAAATATCTTTAAAAACTTACAGGTACAAGCCACGTAAGATAAAATCATTTTTTTTACAAGCTTCGTAAATAACGTTAACGTAAAAAAAATAATAAATAAATAAAAAATAAAAATAATAAAAAAAAAACGATGTAAGGAAACGAAAAATAAGATTGCCCATAAAAAAGAGGCTTTTCTGCCCGGAGAGCGATCATTTTCTTGCTCAAACCATTACAACTGACAAACCATTGACCTCACGAAAAAAATAAAGTATACAAAACCACGATACTGGCTGTACATATAAGAAATGACGATATGGAGCAAAGTTGGAAAAGGTAAAGTCATTTACGGAAGCTATTTAGAGATCTGGATTACATGAATAGGGTAGTAAAAAAGAGGGAGGAAGTTTTTATTTTGCTTTTTTAAGTGTACTTTTGGAGATAGTATTTATCATAATGTGTTATTATTTTTATGCAAAAAATATATATATTTATTTTTCATTTTCTTCTTTCTTTAAAAATAGAAAATATTGAATTCGTGCAAAATTTTTAATTTCGATTTCTCATGGAATTCACGTTTTAGATGTCAGAGAATCTAAAAAACATGTTTTTACAAATTTAAAATATTATGCGACGGAAAAAACATGGTTAGGACGTTTAAAAGGTTAATAGTGGTCATTTCTCTCTCGTGGCTGATTTGAGTAATCTATTTGCATAATCTATACTGTGCTGTCTTATTTTTAGCTATAATAAGGTACATAATTACGTTATTACTACATGTACGTAACAATTATTACAAATGAGGTCCTTTTTTGTGTAGTGAAATACAATCAATATGCAAATTTATATACAGATATATGTCTAATGCAATTTCAGCCCCACCTAAAAATGCGTATAATTTCAAATATTTTCATTGATATTCATACGCATTTATTATGCCACCGATGCATATATTATACACATACGCAAACACACTCAAAAACCACAAAAATTCATACACGGTCACCTAAAAGAAATACACCTGTGTGTTTTTTTCACTTTATTTATTTCTACTTCAACAACAATTGTACTCTAAATTCTATACAATGTTTGTAAATTATGCGAGAAAATCCTTATCCAGGAAAACATTTCATAATAAGAGAAAAAAAAAATCTTTAAAAACTTACCTGCACAAGCCACGTAAGAGAAAACCATTTTTTCACAAGCTTCATAAATACCGGTAATCTAAAAAAAAAAAAAAAAGTTTGCGATGTAAGGAAAAGAAAAAAAGGTATGTCCATAAAAAAGAGACTTCTCTGCCCGGAGAGCGATCATTTTCTTGCTCCAACCACTTACAGTGACAAACCATTGTCCTCGTGAAACAAAAAATAAAAATAAATAAAGCATACAAAAACACGATACTGACTGTACATCCTTAAAATAAGGATAAGAAGAAAAGTTGGTAAAGGTGAATTCATTTATGGAAGCTATTTCGGGAACCGTATTAAATGTACCGAGGAGTAAAAAAAGGGGAAAGCTGTTTATTTATTTATTTTTTTAATCTACTTTTCGAGATATTGTTTCTGTTAAAGTGTTATTATTTTTTATGCAAAATGTATATATATATTATTTTTTTTTTTGTACACAATATTGTTAAAAAATTGATTTTGTTAGTTTTATTTACAACAAATCTGTTGCCGTGTTTCAAAATATAGATGATTTTATCTCCATAACTAATTAATTCTAGGTTATTGTAAAGATATAAATAATGATGCATTCAATCGAAAAAAGTTACTGAAATTGATATCTAATAAATATATAAAAAATAATATAAGATATAACAACGAATATATGATATGCGTTATTTAAGAAGTAGATTTAAAACAATTATATACATTTATCAGCAATCGCTACAACTACAAATGTGTTTATAAACAAACAATTAATTGTACGTTTGTAATAAACAAATAAGGTAAGGTGGGGTGGCTGGATAAATGAAAGAATTGCGTCGTAGTGTTTTTTACATGAAAAAAAAGACAGTTGAAGTTTTTAGAGTATTAGTTGTTTTCAAAATTACACTCTCATAGCCACTTTTTAAAATAATGTACATTAACTTAATCATAAATCATTGTTTGCTGTGAAAGGTTGTTCAAAAGTTAGGTTTATTTTTTATCTATTTGCAGACATACTGCGCTCACTAGTTTTTAATTAGAAAAAGCTACATAATTATCTAAAGTACTGCACTTGTGTAAATATTATTAATTTATGCACTATAATGTTATAAATCAGGTCATTTTTTGTGTAGTGAAATACAGTCGATATGCACATTTATATAGAGATGTATACCTTGCGCAATTCCAAAAACTCCCTTGCATGAAAATGTGCATACTTTCAAATATTTTCATTCATATTCATACCATCGTATGAATATATGTATGTGTATATTATACATATACACATACACACACTCAAAAAACACAAGAATTCATAAAAGGCCACCTGATAAAAGTACACCTGTATAAGAATTTTTTCACTTTATTTATATATGCTTCAGCTACAGTTTTATTCTAAACCAGCTGACCCGCCCGGCGTTTTCGGGCCTGTATTAACAATATTAAACGAACTTGAAATTTGTATGATTTTATCATTAACTCGTTACATGCAGAATGCATTGTCTGAAATACGTAGCCACTGACTGTGTGAAAAATCTGTTTTAAAAACAACAACTAATATTAAGCTCTAAAAATATTCAAAATGAGCAGTGAAAAACGCGGGAGGGAATATGTATCCAACGATTGCATGATTTTCGTGTTAAAAAGTTGATATTTACCCGTAAAAGTCACGTAACTAATTATTATTTTCACATACAAATCCCAAATGAAATATTTTGAATTTCAAACTAATTATATCACACTTAAATCCGACTATACCATGAATGAAATCGATACACGATGGTAGCTAAAAGATTGGTATATAGTATTATAATTTCAGAGCTATTTAACAAAAGTAAGTGTTATTTTTAATCAAATCTTGCGTATTGTTCACTCTGTGTATAAATTCCTAACCTTAAACTTTTGTACCATAACCAGAACCTGTCTGTAACCTAACAGCGACTTAACAGTACCCTACCGTAAATTAAATATAACAGAAATGTAACATAGCCTTCACTTTACTGTAACATATCCTTAATCTAACCATAACATAAAGGCAATTTAACTTTAACCTAAATAATATAATAGAAAAAAACCATTTTAAAAAATTACTATTTCTTCGTAAAATATGCTTCAGCTGTAATTCATTTCTTTCAATTCGTTTTATTAATACAAAATTCCTTCCTCGTGCTTTTGTTTGAGACATTAAAATTTCAGCGATAAATGGTTTAATATTGCAAACCATTTTTCGGTTTACTTCGCCTCCACCTATCTTTTTCTCCATGGTGTACAGCAGCTGTGATAAAAAAAAAAAAAAAAAAAAAATATCCTCATTTAAACTGACAGTTTGCCAGTCTATGAATTTTAAAGGTCTGTCCCAGCTTTTTTAATTATTTCTGCGAAAATTTTATGCAACCAATCAACCATAAGAAAATGAAAGGGAAAAAAAGCGAAAAAAGGCGATTTTTTATGAGAGTAAGCTTCAATTTAATTAATTACTCAGTTAACAAATAGAATTTTGAAATTCTGAGTTTCAAGTGCATCAGGAGAGACATTGGGCTAATCTCAAAAAAATTTTGAGCTTCGTACGTGCTGTAGATTTTGCTAGCCATCGCAGACACACAGACAGACAGAGCGTTTTGTTCTTCTATTAGTATAGATGCTATAGACTATTTGTAAATTATGCGAAAAATCCTTATCAAGGAAAACACTTCATTAGGACAGAAAAAAAACTAAAAACTTACCTGCAGAAGCCACGTAAGAAAAAAACCATTTTTTTTCAGAAGCTTCATAAATAACGGTAATTTAAAAATATATATATAGGGGGAACTGGGGGATATTGATACAGCTTTTTTCAAAAAAAATTTTTGGTGTCTAGAAAGCAGAAATTTCAAGTTATTTTCCTATGTGATGTCAGCAAAACCTGTGTAGTGTGTTATAAAAATGTACAATCGTTGTTTTATACATTTTTTTTGCATGTAATTTTAAAAAAGTCAAAAAAAAAATAATTTGTATCAATGTGCCCCATCCCCGAGGCAGATTGATATACTTTGGCATATCTGGGAAAAATGGAGACAAAATAACACCAATGCATATTTTTCATAGAAAAAAGTTAGGAAACCATTTTATATATATTTATAGACATTAAAATCGTCCACAATTTATTTATAAGCGATAATAAAGCAAACAAAATGAAATGTATAATGACCTGATGTTCTGGCTGTTCCTTGTCTGTTTGTTGACTGTGGTAACTTTGTCATATCTGGCACTTTAACCACAGAATTATCTTCTTTCATAGGAAAGGTGAAATAATTACCAGGTTTTCTGTTTATAGATCGGTTTACAAACAGAAGATAAAGGATAATTATATTAAAAATTATGTTTATAATATAATTATCTGGTACTGTTCTGCAGCTTGTTTCTCTTACTTAACATTTCTCATGTCGATAATACTTTTTCTCTGGAGAATCGATATAAATTTGAGATTTGCTAGGCTGCCGTCCATTCATTTTGTTAATTCTACTAGCACTAGATATTGTGTAAGTTTGTACGTCTTCTGCTTGCAAAAATGCTATAAAATGTTCTAATATAAAGAAATTAGAGTTAATACACTTTAATAAAAACTACTAGTAGAAATTTTTGACGAAAAATTGTTGAATTAAGGAGTGTATGGTAAAAAAATAAAATAAAAGGTAATAAAAAAATGAACTAGAAAAAGATTTAGGTTGTATCAATGTGCCCCGACAAAGACTGTATCAATGTGCCCCATACAGCCATTTTGAATAAAATGAGTCTCAAATCCAACACTTCATAATTTATCTAACAATAAAGAATGAGGAACTGATAAAGAGTAGCTTTACTTGCCAAAGAGGGTATTCTTTTCGGTTGAAAATACTGGAACAGTTGTATAATACCATTTCAATTGTACAACTCAAATTTACTTTTGACCTACAAAAACAATTAATCACCCGTCCCATTTCATCAAACTATTGAATCATTCCAAAACTTTCTGTATGTAGTTAATTTCACTAGTATCACCTTTTGGAGCTGTTTTGAAACTTTATGTAATGACCCTGTGTGCTGTACAGGGGGTGTATCAATGTGCCCTAGTTCCCCCTATATATAATTGCGATGTAGGGAAATGAAAAATAAGTAAAAGAGGGACTTTTCCGCCCGGAGAATTATCATTTTCTTGCATAACCAATACCAGTGACAAACCATTGACCTAGCGAAACAAAAATTAAAGTATACAAAAGCACGATACTGGCTGTACAAGAAATGAAGATAAGGAACAATGTTGGTAAAGGTAAAGTCATTTACGGAAGCTATCTGGAGATCCGTATTAAATGTAGTGAGGATAAAAATTTCGTTTTTTTAATGTAAACTTTTTGAGATATTGTTTCTAACAATGCGTTATTATTTCTTATGCAAATATATATGTCTTTTTTTATTTTTTGTTTACATATTATTGTTAAAATATTTGCTTTATTAATTTTGTTTGTGATAAATTTGTTGAAGTAATTCAAAATGCGCATAATTTTATCTCTATGAATAATTAATACCAGGTTATTGCGAAGATATAAATAATGATGCATTTAATCAAAAAGGATTACTGAAATTTATATATAATAAATATACAAAACAATAAAAAAAGACATAATATTGAATATATGTTGTGCGTTAAATTAAGAAATAGTTTAAAAAACTATTAAATACGTTTATCAACAATCATTATAACTACAAATGTGCTCATAAACAAACAATAAACTATGCGTTTGAAATTAACCAATAAGGTAAGGAGGGGTAATTAGAACCAGGAGATAACTATGTCGCGTTGTAAGTTACTTTATATAAAAAAAAAACACTCAGTTGATGACTTTTAAGTTTTAGCTTTTGTCAAAATTACACTTTCATTACTACTTCTTAAAATAATGTGCATCAACGTAAGTATAGTTCTCTATGTACTATGGTAGATTCAAAAGTTAAGTTTATTTTTTTATGTATTTGCATATTACTAAGCTGCCAAATTAGTTTTTATTTAGAATAAGGTACATAATTATCTTATGTACTACACTTATATAAGTATTATTAGCTTGTGTACTATAACATTATAAAGTAGATCTTATTTTTAGTGAATTACAGACAATATGCAAATTTACATACATATGTTACCTTACGCAACTCCACCCCCCCCCCCTTTTTTTTAAATGTATATAGTTTCAGATATTTTATTCATATTCATATGGATTTATTATGAAACCTACACATATTGTATACATTTACGCATACACACACAAAAAACAAATAAAATTCATACATGATCACGTTATATATATATATATATATATACATATATATATATATATATATATATATATATATATATATATATATATATATATATTTCTAAGAACATTTTTACACTTTATTTATATCTGCTTCAACAACAGTTTTATTCGAAATGCTAATACAATATTTGTAAGTTATACGAGAAAATCCTTATCCAGGAAAACATTTCTTAAGAAGAGAAAAAAAATCTTTGAAAACTTACCTGCAGAAGCCACGTAACAGAAAAAAACATTTTTTTTTCACAAGCTTCATAAATAGCGGTAATATTAAACAATAGTTTGCGATGTAAGGAAACGAAAAATAAGTATGCCCATAAAAAGAGACTTTTCTGCCCGGAGAGCGATAATTTTCTTGCTGAAACCATTACCAGTGAGAAACCATTGACCTCGCGAAAAAAAAAAAATTAAATATACATAAGCACGATACTGGCTGTATATCTAAGAAATGAGGATAAGGAGCAAAGTTAGTAAAGGTAAAGTCATTTACGGAAGCTATTTGGGGATCTATATTAAATGTATGGAGGAGAAAAATAGGTGAAATTTTTTTATTTTGTTTTTTAAAATGTACTTTAGGAGATGTTGCTTCTGACAACGTGTTATTATTTTTTATGTAAAAAGTTTATATATCTTTTATTTTTGTTTATATTTAAAAATACAAGATATTAGATTTGTGCATTTTGAATTCCGGTTATTGACGGATTTACACGTTTTAGAGATCAGAGATTCTAAAAAACATGTTTTTACATAATTAAAATATTATATGATGGAAAAGATGGTTAGAATATTTAAAGTATTGATTGTGATCATTTCTCTCTCAGGCCTGATGTGAGTAATCTCTTTCAAGACTATACTGCGCTGGCCAATTTTTATCTATAATAAGGTACACAATTTCCTTATTACTAAATGTATGTAACAATTATTACAAATGAGGTCATTTTTTGTATACTGAAATACAGTCAATATTCAAATTTATATATAGATGCATATCTCACGCAATTTCACCCGCACTTAAAATGTGTATACTTTCAAATATTTTCATTCTTGTTCATACGTATTTATTATACCACCGACACATATATTATATATACATATACGCATACAAACTCAAAAAATTCATACATGGTCACCTTATAGAAAGAGACCTGTATAAGAGTTTTTTTTCACTTGAATTATTTCTGCTTGAACAACAGTTTTATTCTGAATGCTATACAATATGGGTAAATTATACGAGAAGATCATTATCCAGGAAAACAAAAAAAAAAATTACAAGCTTTATAAATAGCGGTAATGTAAAAAATAAGTTTACGATGTAAAGAAACGGAAAAATGTATGCCCATAAAAAAGAGACTTTTCTGCCTGAAGAGCGATCATTTTCTTGCTCAAACCATTACCAATGACAAACCATTGACCTCACGAGAAAAAAAAAATTAAGTATAAAAAAACACGATACGGGCAGTAGGGTGGATCGATTGTCTATGGCGAAAAAAAATTACCATTAATCAAAATTTACCTATGCGGAAAAGATGTTCTATTGTATGGAGATTAAGGGAAAAATAATTAAAAAAATTAATTTTAAAATTTAATACTGCCACAAAAGGGTTGAAATTTCGAAAAAATTTGAAAAAAGACCGAATTTTGGTTAGGTTATTTTTGTCAAAAACTAATTATATTAATAATTTTTTTAATCGAACAACGCGGAAAAGATGTTATATCGTATGTAGGTTAAGTAAAAAACAATAATAAATAATAAATTCAAAATTTAATACTGCCGCAAAAAAGTTGAAAATGCGATAAAATATTGCAAAAACGGAAAAAGATCTAAATTTGGTTAGATTTAATTTTGACGCAAAATAACCATTTTAATATCAATCAAAACCTACCTTTGCGTAAGAAATATTATATTGCATGGATATTAAGTAAAAAATAAATAAATAAATAAATAAAACTAATTTCGAAATTTAATACTCCTGCAAGTGATTTAAAGTTTCGAAAAACTGGCAATTCCAGTTTTTTCAGTTAGAATTTATCTGCTTGTGTATTGTGTAGCTTAGTGTACCTTGAATATTACTGTACCATGGCTATGTTAAAAAAAAAAAAAAAAAAAAAAAAAAAAAAAAAAAAAAAAAAAAAAAAAGAGAGATATGAATTACACCCTATTTGGGTCTAGCTTTGATATGCCAGTAAATATGCTCCCTATTACAAAAAGTTATAAAATTTGCATATTGGTATTTAAAGAATAACCGAAGAAAGGAATCCGTCAACATCTATTTATTTCCTGCCAGTGAGAAGGAGTTGCTAATAAGTTGCTAGTGACCTGTAGATGAGATTCAATCTCAATAACTTACCACAGCAGCCTTTTAAGAAAAATTAAACTGTTTAACGACAAATATTGCGATCTTCTTAATTCCTATAAAACAAAATAAAATACTGAAAGCTACTACAGTCTTTTGGACCATTTCCGAAAATACTGCCTATTTCTTTCACTTCAATAGATTTGAATATGAATATGAATATTGAGTGTAAACTAAACCGACGTATTGAGAGCAAACTCACTTTTCTACATCATCAGCTATCATTGAAAAGCCAAAATGCTGCCGATCTAGGTGTCACATCATCAGAATATAAGACAGTTTGGGCACTTCCGATCAAGCAGTTGCTGCTATCGTGTCTGGTGCACTTCAAGACGTGGGCATTATCCCACAAAACTATGAATCGAATGCTAGTGACAGAGAAAAATCGGCATGACAAAACAAACCAAAGACCACTCGATCGTTTTAGTCATTCTCTTTAGTCATTTGTAAAAGATTATGATCATGGCCATTTTCTTTAAACTTTTATGGGTGTAAAGATTGACTGCATCACTAGAAAACAACAGAAGAAAAATCATAATAGAAGCAGACTTGAGCTTGAAAAAAGAACTGGGCTCCGAATACATCGGCCACATATATATAAATTCTGGGAGAGTACCAAACAATTTGAAAACACGACGTACATTTTTTTGTCATGTGTTAACAATAATATACATGTAACAAAGTTGGTTGCTATCGGTTGTGACGTAATATCGGTTAACATAGATGTTGAAGGATGTGTTATTCGAAACATGGGACTGATCTTCAAGCGTCCACTACAATGTTTTTTGTGCTAGTTACACACCAATGAAGTTCCACTATGTCATCTTTTTGCAGCGTGGATGGAACCGCGGCTGGGCACAAATGTTTCACTGGTGAAATAGAAAGATTATTCGCAGCATGTTAGAAGCTTTTTGTATTTTCATTTATGTCAGTATATGAATTCTAAAAACGCGCGAGTGAAATCAAACGGTCAGCTGTAATCCTAATTATTACATAAAAAATATCTATATTTTCCATTTACCAGCTTTTTGACCTTTTGCGACAGATTTCATAGATTTAATTAAATAGGAAAATGTGTCGAACCTCCACTAACTGGCGGATTTAGTAACGACATGATTTCAGAAGCAATATGTAAATCCAGCAATCATTCCAGTGGCAATAACATCTACTATCAATAATATCTATTCACGCAACGCTCATTCTACAAAACTAATAATCAAAAGAGTCACGGAAGTATTTCTGCTGTGTATGGACCATACGTAAAAGACAGTTTTATAAAAATTGAATTGAATTACAAAATCTCATGCCGATTTTCAATACCGAACGTTATTATCGCCAGTTGCAATGTTGACGATTTTTCTTGATTTAATACTAATGAAGCTGTTAAATAAGAAACTAAAATTTTTATCTTGTAATCAATTAAATATCCCCTCATTGCAATAAATGTTAAAAATGTCTAAAATTCATATTTTATTTTACGAAACAAAAGTTGATTTTTTACCATAAAAACGTTCAAATACATAAATTTGATCCACATTGCGGTAGATTTAGATTTTGAAATTAATTATTTAAATTACTTTTCTCATACTCAGCATATAATATAACATCTTTTACGCATAGGTAGGTTTTGGATAACTTTTTAAGCTATTATTTTGAATCAAAAATAATCTAGCCAAAATTAGGTCTTTTTTCACTTTTTTTCGAAATTCAACCTTATTGTGGCAGTAGTAAAATTTAAAATTAATTTTTTTAATTATTTTTCCCTTAATCTCCATCCAAGAGAACATCTTTTCCGCATAGGTAGGTTTTGACACAGTGAAAAATTTTTTTTCGATCCAACCTAACGGGCAGTGCATATAAGAAATGAGGAAAAGGAGCAAAGTTCGTAAAGCTAAAATCATTTACGGAAAGAATTTGTAGATCCGTATTAAATGTATGGAGGAGTAAAAAAGGGGGAAAGCTGTTTATTTTCTTTTTTAAAATCTACTTTTTGAGATATTGTTTCTGACAATGTGTTATTATTTGTTATGCAAAATGTGTATATATATATATATATATATATATATGTTTCTTAATAATATGTTATTATAATAATGTTTTATTAGTTTTATTTGTGTAGTAGTTCAATATACTAATAATTTTATCTTTATAAATAATTAATACAAGGTTCTGGAAAAATATAAAAAATGACGCATTTAAACAAAAAAAGACAACTGAAATTTATATTTAATATATATATACGAAAAATAATAGAAGTTATAATATCGAATATGTGTTATGCATTAAATTATGAAATAGTTATGTCAACAATTATATAAATTTATCAGCAATCTCTACAACATCATGTGCTTTTTAAAACAATGTGTATCAACTTAATCATAAATCTTTATATGCAGTGATAGGTTGTCCAAAAGTTAGACTGATTGTTTTATTTATCTGCATACTATATTGTGCTGTCTTAATTTTTTTAAATCTAGAATAAGGTACATAATTATTTTATGTACTACACTTATATAAGTATTATTCCTTATGTACTAAAAAATTTTAAATGAGTTCATTTTTGTAAAATGAAATACAGTAAGCATTCAAATTTATATATAGATGTATATCCTTACACAACTCAACCATACCCCCGCCTAAAAATGTGTGTATTTTCAAATATTTTCATTCATATTTATTTAACGCCACCGACACATATATTATACATACATGCATCTACTCTTAAAAGAAACAAATTTATACACGGTCACCTTATACAGGGTGATTCATAAAAGATGGGCAGAACTTTAAGGGGTTATAGTACACTTAAAGACAAATAATATTAAATAGGAGACTAAGGTTCCCAGACGTATTCCCAAGGAGATAGGGGGCATTAAAGTTTAGGGTCCGAAATTTCAAATGATTATAAAAAATGGAAAAATTGGTCGATTCGTTTGCGGTTTTTGCAAAAAATTTTCTTTATGCCAGTATTTTCTTGAAATAAAATTTTAAAGTTCAATTTCAAAAAATGCCGATAGGGGGCGCTTTAGACTTTGGAGTAACAAACAACTATTTTTTAACGTTATTTTTTGTATTTCTTTAAATGATTTCGAAAGCTTAGACTTAAACTTAAATTTTGGATCTAAAAATCTGAGTCCTAACGAATAGTTAAGTAGCGTAAACTGAAATTTGAAATTTGAAACCCTTCTCCCCCCAGAACAAAAATCAGTTATTCCCGATCTTTGTGTCGTAGATTAGGCTCTAACTAAATCAATAAATATAAAAACTTTGTTAAATCACCATAAAGAGAAAAAAAAAATAAACAGGACGCGTTTCGAGCTGCAAAATTACTGCTCGTCATCAGCTGGTCCAAACACGTGTCACAACGGACAGAGTGGAAATAACAGTGAAATAAAGAGGAAGGAGATTACACAGAGTACGACAGGTGGCGCTGCTTGTCAGAGCCAAGGAGGAAAAGAAAAGTAAAGATAAACTCAAAGAAGGAGGGAGGAGTTTACAAAGAGTGCCCCAGGTGGCGCTGGCTAAAAAACCCAGGTGGCATAGAAAAAACTAATAAAAGATAAAACAATTGATAAAACAATTGAAAAATAAATAAAATAAAATAAAATAAATAAATAAATAAATAAAAAACTAATATAATTAATTAAAAAATTAATTAAATAAAAACTAAAAATAATTATAGAAAAAATAATAAACTACAAAAGTAATTTCCATGCAGGAGAAAGGGAGGGGGATGAAGAGAGATCGTTGACAAGAGTATTACAATTTTTATAAATAAAATAAGCTTCGTGAGTATCTAAATGAGAAGGAGAGACAGGATTAGAAATAATTCTGGCCATGGAAAAATTGAAATAATGACCGGAAGACCAACAGTGAGAAGCAATGGAAGACCTAGATAATTCCTGATTTTTAATGTACCTCTGATGTTCATCCAATCTTTTCTTCAACGCTCTTCTGGTCTGACCAATATAACCCAAATTGCAAGAGCAAGGAATAAAATAAACACCCCACCGGTTCTCAACAGGAATAGGATCTTTCAAAGACGAGAATTTAATTTTATTCATAGGTTTGAAGATAACTTTAAAATTGAAACGAGAAAGGATTTTAGCTATTTTGAAACAAAGAGGAGAATAAAAAGGTAGAACTATAGAATTAATATTAGACGAATTATTAGAATCAGTAAGAAGACGTTTAGGCTTATTAAATTTATACAGAGCTTTGTCAATCAAAGAGGGATTATAACCACGAGTGAGGGCAAGAGATTTGAGATAACTAATTTCCTTATTTAGAGCAGAAGAGTCAGAAGAAATCCGAAGTGCTCTGTAAACAAAAGTATAAAAGGAAGCCACTTTATGCTTTGGAGGATGGTTAGAAATAGCATGCGGAGGTAGAGATACAGCGAAAGGTTTTCTATAAACAGAGGTAGAGAACCGATCAGGGTGTTTAGTAACTAAGACATCGAGGAAAGGAAGAGAATCATTCTCTTCGACTTCAAGAGTAAACTGGATGCAAGGATCAACAGAGTTGACAAGAGAAAGGAGATTTTGGAGATCCAACTCAAAAGGAATTAAGATAAAAGTATCATCAACATACCTACACCAGAAGGGAAAATCAAATAAACTGAAGAGTCTTTCTTCCACAAAATGCATATAAATGTCACATAAAAGAGGAGATAAAGGATTGCCCATGGCTAAACCATCCGTTTGAACATAAAAGGAATTATTAAATTGGAAAGCAGTTTGCCTAACACAAATACTAACTAATTGCAGGATCTCGTCAATCTCGATGGAAGAGTAATGGAATTCGCGTAGCCTTCTTTCCAAACAGTCAATTGCTCCTTGAACAGGGACGTTGTCCTCTTCCATCGAGATTGACGAGATCCTGCAATTAGTTAGTATTTGTGTTAGGCAAACTGCTTTCCAATTTAATAATTCCTTTTATGTTCAAACGGATGGTTTAGCCATGGGCAATCCTTTATCTCCTCTTGTATGTGACATTTATATGCATTTTGTGGAAGAAAGACTCTTCAGTTTATTTGATTTTCCCTTCTGGTGTAGGTATGTTGATGATACTTTTATCTTAATTCCTTTTGAGTTGGATCTCCAAAATCTCCTTTCTCTTGTCAACTCTGTTGATCCTTGCATCCAGTTTACTCTTGAAGTCGAAGAGAATGATTCTCTTCCTTTCCTCGATGTCTTAGTTACTAAACACCCTGATCGGTTCTCTACCTCTGTTTATAGAAAACCTTTCGCTGTATCTCTACCTCCGCATGCTATTTCTAACCATCCTCCAAAGCATAAAGTGGCTTCCTTTTATACTTTTGTTTACAGAGCACTTCGGATTTCTTCTGACTCTTCTGCTCTAAATAAGGAAATTAGTTATCTCAAATCTCTTGCCCTCACTCGTGGTTATAATCCCTCTTTGATTGACAAAGCTCTGTATAAATTTAATAAGCCTAAACGTCTTCTTACTGATTCTAATAATTCGTCTAATATTAATTCTATAGTTCTACCTTTTTATTCTCCTCTTTGTTTCAAAATAGCTAAAATCCTTTCTCGTTTCAATTTTAAAGTTATCTTCAAACCTATGAATAAAATTAAATTCTCGTCTTTGAAAGATCCTATTCCTGTTGAGAACCGGTGGGGTGTTTATTTTATTCCTTGCTCTTGCAATTTGGGTTATATTGGTCAGACCAGAAGAGCGTTGAAGAAAAGATTGGATGAACATCAGAGGTACATTAAAAATCAGGAATTATCTAGGTCTTCCATTGCTTCTCACTGTTGGTCTTCCGGTCATTATTTCAATTTTTCCATGGCCAGAATTATTTCTAATCCTGTCTCTCCTTCTCATTTAGATACTCACGAAGCTTATTTTATTTATAAAAATTGTAATACTCTTGTCAACGATCTCTCTTCATCCCCCTCCCTTTCTCCTGCATGGAAATTACTTTTGTAGTTTATTATTTTTTCTATAATTATTTTTAGTTTTTATTTAATTAATTTTTTAATTAATTATATTAGTTTTTTATTTATTTATTTATTTATTTTATTTTATTTTATTTATTTTTCAATTGTTTTATCAATTGTTTTATCTTTTATTAGTTTTTTCTATGCCACCTGGGTTTTTTAGCCAGCGCCACCTGGGGCACTCTTTGTAAACTCCTCCCTCCTTCTTTGAGTTTATCTTTACTTTTCTTTTCCTCCTTGGCTCTGACAAGCAGCGCCACCTGTCGTACTCTGTGTAATCTCCTTCCTCTTTATTTCACTGTTATTTCCACTCTGTCCGTTGTGACACGTGTTTGGACCAGCTGATGACGAGCAGTAATTTTGCAGCTCGAAACGCGTCCTGTTTATTTTTTTCTCTTTATGGTGATTTAACAAAGTTTTTATATTTATTGATTTATATTTATCGCCAGTATTTTCGGTGTTTCTCAATAGGCTCTAACTACTGCCGCGTTTTGCTAAAATTATTCTTTATGTCAGTATTTTCTTGAAAATAAATTTTAAAGAAAATTTTCAAAAAATTCCGATAGAGGGCGCTTTAGACTTTGGAGTAACGAACAACTATTTTATACCGTTATTTTTGTGTCTCATTAAAGGCTTTCTAAAGCTTAGACTTAAATTTTCGGCCCAAAATCTGAATCGTTAGACGTGGTTAAGTTTCTGGGGAGAGGGGTTTCAAATTTCTACTCCTGAGCAAAGTTCAGTTTACAATGTCCACACATTGTGTGCTGTGATACGAGGTAAAAAGACACAAATTAGGATTATGTTACCAAAGCATATTTATTAACATGTAATTACAATAAATGTTCAAAATTGTGACCACCAGAGGTTATGCACGCACAACAACGGCGAAGAATGGAACGGCGAACATTCGCGAAAACATCAGGCTTTTCGAGCACTTCCCCTACAGCGGCGGAAAGTCTGGACACCAGTTCCTCGGGGTATTCAATGGGTGTCTCATACATAAGAGCCTTCAATTGTCCCCAAAAAAAGAAATCGAGGGGTGAAAGATCTGGCGAGCGAGCAGGCCAAGCAACAGGACCACCTCGACCAATCCATCTGTTCGGAAATGTGATGTCCAGATAGTTGCGGACGTCTCGTACGTAATGGGCTGGCGCTCCATCGTGCTGGAACCACATGACCCCGCCGGATGCGTGGAGGAACAACGTTTAACAGGTCTGGCAGCACATGTTGCAGAAATGTGAGGTATGTTTTACCGTTGAGGCGTTCAGGAAGAAGGTACGGTTCGATTAGGTGGTGTCCGAGAATTCCTGCCCAAACATTGATGGAAAAGCGTCTCTGATGAGCATGTGGATACGTAGCATGTGGATTGACATCCGCCCATACATGTGCATTGTGTGTGTTAAATGTACCTTCACGTGTGAAGGTACATTCATCGGTGAAAAGCACAGTTCGTCCAAAATGTGGATTTAGCGCGTTCTGCTGCAGAAACCAGCGGGCGAATTCAATACGATTTGGATAATCCCCTGGAGACAGTTTCTGGACTCGTTGCACATGAAACGGGAGCAAATGTTCATCCTTCAGTATCCTCCAAGTCATGGACTGTGAGGTATCCACCTGCCTAGCCACTGTTCGTGTACTTGTACTTGGCTGCGCCGCTACTACATCCAGAATGGCTTCTGCAACAACTACTGATTCGTCCTTTTTTGCACGACCTGCATTCGACCGGGAAGCGAGAAATGATCCCGTCTCACACAACTGTCTGTGCAAGCGCTCGAAAGTTTTGCGGTTAGGCAACCGCCTGTTGGGAAATCGCTCTCCGTACATTCGTTGTGCCTCTGCACCATTTCCATCTGCCGCTCCGTAAATTAAATGCATCTCAGCCTTTTCCTTATTCGTGAAGGGCACCATCTTCCGATTCATTACTACAGCGACTTACACTTGACTCACCGTTCAGTGGTTTTTATGCCTGAATCGTGTCGAAATTTTGCATACGTGTTCTTCTTCTTCCCCATTTGACATTTGCATACTTTCTGTCTCCTTCTTCACCCGGTGACTAGCTTCAGGAATGGAGCTTTAACGTTTGCATGAGCGACGTTTCCAACTGTGCCAGTGCCTTCATGAGTGAATTCCGACTATGCAGTCCTTGGCGAAAGTTGTATTTTTGCCTCGTATCACAGCACAGAATCGTTGGGCATGGTTAAGTAGTGCAAATTGAACTATGTTCAAAAGTTGAAATTTGAACCCCATCCCCTCGCTACTGAACCACGCTCAGCGATTCAGATTTTGAGCTGAAAATTTAAGTTTAAGTCTAAGCTTTAGAAAGCATTTAATGAGACACAAAAAATAACGGTATAAAATAGTTGTTCGTTACTCCAAAGTCTAAAGCGCCCTCTATCGGAATTTTTTGAAACTTTTCTTTAAAATTTATTTTCAAGAAAATACTGACATAAAGAATAATTTTAGCAAAACGCGGCAGTAGTTAGAGCCTAATCTACGACACAAAGATCGGGAATAACTGATTTTTGTTCTGGGGAGAGAAGGGTTTCAAATTTCAAATTTCAGTTTACGCTACTTAACTACTCGTTAGGACTCAGATTTTTAGATCAAAATTTAAGTTTAAGTCTAAGCTTTCGAAATCATTTAAAGAAATACAAAAAATAACGTTAAAAAATAGTTGTTTGTTACTCCAAAGTCTAAAGCGCCCCCTATCGGCATTTTTTGAAATTGAACTTTAAAATTTTATTTCAAGAAAATACTGGCATAAAGAAAATTTTTTGCAAAAACCGCAAACGAATCGACCAATTTTTCCATTTTTTATAATCATTTGAAATTTCGGACCCTAAACTTTAATGCCCCCTATCTCCTTGGGAACACGTCTGGGACCCTTAGTCTCCTATTTAATGTTATTTGTCTTTAAGTGTACTATAACCCCTAAAAGTTCTGCCCATCTTTTATGAATCACCCTGTATAAATACACCTGTATAAGAATTTTTTTCACTTTATTTATTTCTACTTCAACAACAATTTTATTATAAAATGCTATACAATTTTTGTAAATTATGCGAGAAAATCCTTATCCAGGAAAACATTTTATAAGAAGAGAAAAAAATTCCATAAAAACTTACCTGCGCAAGCCACTTAAGGGAAAAACATTTTTTTCACGAGCTTCATAAATAGCGGTAATGTAAAAAAAGTTCGCGATGTAAGGAAACGAAAAATAAGCATGCGAATAAAAAAGACTTTACTTTCCGGAGAGCGATCATTTTCTTGCTCAAACCATTACCAGTGACAAACCATTGACCTCGCGAAACAAAAATTATAGTATACAAAAACACGATACTGGCTGTACATATAAGAAATGAGGATAAGGAGCGATGCTGTGAAAAGTAAAGTCATTTACGGAAGCTATTTAGAGATCCAGATTAAATTTATGGAGGAGACAAGAGTAAAATTTTTTATTTATTTTTTTAATGTACTTTTAAAGATATTGTTTCTGATAACGTGTTATTATTTTTTATGCAAAAAGTATACTTATTTTTTACTTTCATCTTTCTTTAAAAGTAGAAAGAATTGGATTCGTGCAAATTTTTTAATTCCGGTTTTTGACGGATTTACAATTTTTACATGTCAGAGAATCTAAAAAACATGTTTTTACAAAATTAAAATACTACACTGTAAAAAAAAAATCTGTAAAGGTACTAAACGTTTTCTAGGAAACTGGGATTCCAAGAACTTTTCATGTATCGATAAGAGGAAAAAATCCTGTGACCGATTCTGAAACTTGAATTTTTAATGTTACCGTTACAGGAAAAGTTCTAGGAATCCCAGTTTCCTAGAAAAAGTTTAGTACATTTACAGTTTTTTTTTTTTACAGTGTACGCAACGGAAAACCATGTTTAGGATGTTTAAAGGGTTAATAGTGATCAATTTTCTCTCATGGCTGATTTGAGTAATCTGTTTGCATACTATAGTGTGGTGTCTTATTTTTATCTAAGGCACATAATTACCTTATTACTACATGTATGTAACAATTATTACAAATGAGGTCATTTTTTGTGTAGTGAAATACAATCAATATGCTAATTTATATACACATGTATATATCACGAAATTTCACCCGTAATTAAAATGTGTATACTTTCGAATATTTTCATTCATATTCATACGCATTAATCATGTCACCAACACATATATTATATATACACGCATACACACTCAAAAAATGTAAAAAAATCATATGATACACGATCACCTTATATGAATAAATATTTAGGATTTTTTTTCTCCTTTATTTCTGCTTCAAAAAAAAATTTATTGAAAACTCTATGCAATATTTGTAAATTATACGAGAAAATATTTATCCAGGAAAACATTCCTTAAGAATAGAAAAAAATATCTTTAAAAACTTACCTGCAGAAGCTACATAAGAGAAAACCATTTTTTTTCACAAGCTTCGTAAATAGCGGTAATGTTAAAAACAAAACAAAACAAAAAAAAAAAAAAAAAAAAAAAAAAAAAAAAAAAAATATGAAGAAAAAGAAAGTTTTGCGATGTTAAGAAACGAAAAATAACTTTCCCATAAAAAAGACACTTTTCTGCCCGGAGAGCGATCATTTTCTTACTCAAACCATTACCAGTGACAAACCATTGACCTCGCAGAAAAAAAAAATAAAGTATACGAAAGCACGATACTAGCTGTACATATAAGAAATCACGATAAGGAGCACAGTTTGTAAAAGTAAAGGAATTTATGGAAGCTATTTAGAGGTCTGTATTAAATGTATGGGGGGGGGGGGGTAAAAGAAGGAAAGATATGTTTATTTTGTTTTTAAAATCTTTTTTTTTTTTTTTTTTTTTTTTTTTTTTTTGAGATATTGTTTCTAACAACGTATTATTATTTTTTTATGCAAAATGCACATGTATATCAATATTATTTTACCTTTAAATATTGTCATAATATTGTTAAAATATTGTTTTTATTAGTTTTATTTATGTAATAGTTCAAAATACAGATAACTTTATTTCGATAAATAATTAATACTGATTTATTGAAAGGATATTGATAATGGTGTACTTAATCAAAATGGATTATTGAAATTTATATTTAATAAATATATATAAAAAGTAATAGAAGATTTAAAGCTTGTTAAATAAGAAACAGTTTTAAAAACAATTACATAAATTTGTGAACAATCACTATAACTACAAGTGTGTTCATAAACAGATAATTAACTATGTGTTTCTGATAAACAAATATATTAAGGTGGGGGTAATTGGGCCCACGAGATAACTACATTGCAGGTTATTTTATTTAAAAACAAATGTTGAAGTCTTTTAAGTTTTAGCTTTTGTCAAAATTACACTCTCATATCTACTAGTTAAAACAACGTGTATCAACTATAACCATGAATCTATTTTTGCAATTTTGATTGGTTATCCAAAAGTTATGTTTATTTTTTACAAACAATGTTGAACACATTACAAACATTGTTGTTTACAATTTGGTTGAACTTTCTCGACTTTTTATTAAACTATCATTTTTTATAAATATTAGGAAAAAATACATTAATATTTTTAGGTATCTAATCATATTTTTTTTCATGTTTCAAATGCAAGGCCAGTGTGCCAGGTACCAAATAAACTTTCCAAGAATGTATAACTGAGATATGTATTAGGGGTAATTGTGGAATCCAATTAATAGTGTTGTAGGAATGAATACTATTTTAAGTATTTTACATCTACATTTTAGTCAATTGAATAAAATGGAAATTCTTTAAATAAAATACTGCAATTACAAAATCAAGGTACTGTATAAAGGCTGAAAATCATCGGCAATGTATTAGCTTGTTAGCAAAATATTAAAAGATTTGTATTTCTTGACTAAAAGACGCAATACTTACAAAACATTTCAAATTCTGATGAGGATATGTATGCATTCGAGACAGTATATTGCGCTAAATTACTGCATATAATTTCCCATTTTTTAGATGTATGAATAATTTCCGAAATAGAGTCAGTAAATTTCAAACTTTGCCACTAGGGAGACTATGAAAGATATCATTATGTAGTGCATACCCAGTTACCAATAAAACGACGAATTTTTATAACCGTAACGTCTTCTTTTTGCATCTTAAATGGTTGCGTAAGTTATGCGCTTTTCGTGCGTATTTTTTGAAAAGTTGAAACATTCCAAACAAAGAGGAAATGAATGAGTGCATTGATTAACTTAATATTTTGTTTGCAATTGATTACGACAATCAAAGTGTTTCTCGTATATTTTTGAAATTTAAACTAAACATTCCAAGTCAGGTTGTAATTAATAAGAATTAAAATTACATTAAAAAAATTACATTAAAATTACGTTAAAATTACATTAATTAATTCAATATTTTGTTTACAATTAAATGGCTATAGCAATTAAAGGTTTTTTTGTATATTATTTAAGTTTACAATAATTTAAGAAAACGGTATACTATCAACCATATAAAGAGTATAATTGAACACATTAACCACTTTCTTAGGAACAACTAATTTCAAGAAAAAATAAAGTGAGATCATCTCCACATCATAAATACATTTATTTTTGAAACGCAAATTTAAAGACAGTCACATGCATTCAAGAAAAGAAAACATTTTCGCAAACAAAGTGGATTAAAATAAATAAATAATGAAGACTGATTAATTGTATCTTTCTGTGTATGTCAGCTTACGCTCATGTCTGACAGCTCCTAGAATTGGTGTCTGCTGAGTTGAATACGTGACTGAATAAATGTGCTGTCAAATTCTATGTCGAGTGTTAAGTCAGTTTAGTTTCTTAAAGTTCCTTGTTCACTTAAGGCCACACCTTTTTTAAATGACATTCTCCGGTAGTATTTTGTTCGGATGTTCTTATTTTTTTTCACATGGTGTGTTGTTATTAAAATGTATGTTTAGCTGGAATCAAATTAACAAAGACTTGGTTAATTATTCCAGTTTTGGTGTTTGAATAAAGTTTTTAAAAAATTATCCCTACATTATATATGCATTGATTTTTGAAACGCAGTTTTAAAGACATGTATTCAAGAAGTGAAAACTTTTTTCTCAAGCAAAATGGAGTAAAGTAAATGAATAATGGCGACTGATAAATTGCATCTTTCATTTTATGACATATTGCGGTCGTGTCTGGCAGCTCATAGAAGTGGTGTCTACTCGGTTGATCACGTGACTGAATAAATGTGCTGCCAAATTCTATGTCGAATGTTAAGTCAGTTTGATTTCTTAAAGTTCCGTGTTCTCTTACGACCACACCTTCATTTAAATGACATCCTCAGGTTGTGTTTTGTTCGATGTTCTTATTTTTTAACATGGTGTATTATTATTAAAATGTATGTTTAGTTGAAATCAAATTAATCAAAAACATAGTTTCTTATTCCATTTTTGATGTTTGAATAAAGTTTATAAAATAAGTATTTGCAAAATCATCTCTACATTTACTTTTGAAACGGAATTTTAATTACAAGCATTCAATAAAAGAAAACCTTTTCTTAGACAAAAAGGATTAAAATAAATAAATAATAACAATTGATTAATTGCATCTGTCTGTTTATGTCAGCTTACGGTCATGTCTCACAGCTCACACAGAAAAGGTTCTGCTCAGTTAAATACGAGACTGAATAAATGTGCTTTCAAAATCTATGTCGAGTCTTAAGTCAGTTTGATTTCTTAAAGTTCCATGTTCACTTAAGACCACACCTTGTTTTAAATGACATATTCAGGTTGTATTTAGTTTGGATATTCTTATGTTCTTTTCACAGGGTAATAAATATAAAAAGGAAACACATTTCTTATTATTCTCATAATGCTGGTTTAGATAAAATCAAATCAATGAAATACATGACCACTAATTACATTGTTGATATTTGAGTTAAGTTTGTAAATGAATTCATTCAGTGAATTAAAAATTACTTTTATTAAGCATGGGTGTAAAATATTTTAAACCTTTTAGCTTATTGTAACATTCGCAACCCGCAGTATCCGAAATAAATAGAGATACATAATGCAAAAATATTTTTATTATGTAACGCATTTCATTTATTTTAATATTTTTATTTATATTTAATATATTTACATTAATTACCAACCTATTTCAAGATTAACTTATTTTAAGGAAAAATGAATTGAGATTATCTAAACATTATACATGAATTTATTTTTGAAACGCAATTTTAAAGACAACTGCATGTATTCAAGAAAGAGAAACATTTTCTCGAACAGAGTGCATTAAAAAATAAATAATGACGACTGATTAATTGCATCTTTCTGTTTATGTCAGCTTACGGTCATGTCTGACAACTAAAAGAAATGGTGTCTGCTCAGTTGAATACGTGACTGAATAAATGTGCTGTCAAATTCTATGTCAAATGTGAAATCAGTTTGATTTCTTAAAGTTCAGTGTTCACTTCCGACCACACCTTGTTCTAAGTGACATCTTCAGGCTGTATTTTGTTTGGATGTTATTTATGTTATTTTTTATCTCAATGTAAAAATATAATAAAAAGAATATTGCCCAGTTAAACTGATGGCATTGAGCTCACAGTCTACGCATACTAATTGTACATTACAGCCTTGTATTTTCGTTAAATCTGTTCGAAAAAAAATTAAGAAGGGAAAGAGCTCTCCCCTTTCTCCTTTTTTATACTTAATCATTGAACCTCCTAAACTATCAAGGACATGCTTTATCATACAAAAAATCTATATCCAAAATTCAGAGCAAATCGGATAATTCTTAATAAAAACCCATTTAGCATTTATATAATTTAAGAGGAGTTATTCCCCTCTTTTATACTTAACCATTAAACTTCCAAAACTATTCAGAGATTTGAACGAAATCTGACAATTCTGCTTGAAAAATCCTTTTATACAAGTTAAGGGAAGGGGCATTAGAACCCCCGTTCCCACATGTTTATACTTATTCAATGAACACCTAATAACAGCCACGGACTCGCCTCATCAGAATGATCCTATATCTAAATTTTGAACGAAAACTGTTAATTCTGCATGAAAATCCCGTTTATTTCAATTAAGAGGAGGGGCATGAGCCCCCGTTCCCCCTGTTTATACTTATTCAATGAACATCTAATAACAGCCACGGTATCGCCTCATCAGAATGATCTTATATCTAAATTTTGAACGAAAACTGTTAATTCTGCATGAAAATCCCGTTTATATCAATTGAGGGGAGGGGCATGAGCCCCCCGTTCCCCCTCTTACACATATCGAATGAACTCCAAAAACTAATCAGGGAAGCGCCTTATCAGGATATACCTATATACAAAATTTCAAGTGAATCCGATATTTTTATCGTGAGTTATCGCGTTACGCACGAACGAACGTACATACAGAACGGACGGGCACATAAGCTCTCAGGCTATGATAGCCTGTGAGCTAAAAAGGAAAAGACCTTCTTTTTTTATCATAAAATTCTAGTAAAGGTGAAATCCAATTAATCAACGATATAGTTTCTAATTCCGTTTTGATTTTTGAAAAAAGTGCGTAAAATAATTTATTCTGTCAACTAAAAATTGATTTTAATAAGTATTGGTGTAAAATATTTTAATTCTTTTACGTTATTCTAACATTCACAGCCAACATTATGCAAAATAAATATACATACATAATGCAAATATATGATTATCATATAAAATATTACATTTCATTAAATTTTTTTCGTTTACACATAATATTTTTCGCGCAAGTGTATACTTTTAAAATTGTTTATTTTGATGTAATATTCTTAATTTTGAAGACTGAATTGTAGACGAAAAGCATAAAATTTGATAAAAATATTACATATTCAACTTTTTTTTTATTTTAATGAATATGCTCATCATTTCGTTCATGTATGTTACTAGGCGTAGCTAAATCGTCACTTTATTGCCTTCAGAGAAATGCAAAACATTTTGACCACTTTAACTAAAATCGAATCATTCTGATTTCATACACTGTTTCTAAATACCGGAAGCAAAATACTATCTCCATAAAGAGTCTACTTTTATTATTATAAAATAAAAAATGTTGCTTTAACTTGTTATTCATTTTTATGCTTTCTAGTTTATTTCTAAATCTGTGACTATTCACAAAATAAAACATGTTTCATTATTGTGTTTATTATATATTAAAGAAAATCATTTAAAAAAGAAATTAATTTGAAATTTATTAATTATAAACGAATTACATTTACTTTATAAAAATAACCATTAAATGTAACCCTTTGTTTTAAGTATGATTATTGTTTAAAGAGAGCAATAGTAAACATTATTGAAAAAATTAAATCTAATTTGAAGCTCAATCATACTCAAACTTTCGTAGTTTTAAAGCAGAATGTCCATCAATAGGTACCAAATTTATCCTTCTATCCTTTTTCTTGAAAATCTATGACTGTCTTGTTGTTCGAAGTTTATGAATATATAAGTTCATGAAAAAAATCTCAGCCAATATAGCGAACTCTATGCGTTCAATCAATCGAGATGAGGTTTCAGAGATATTTATTCTGAGGTATGAGTTTAAGATTCCGTGAATGGCAATAAAGAGGCGTTCACGGTTACTGTTCTAAGAACCAAAACTCGAACTTTTCATATAGCAACTGCACAATGCAAGCGAAAACCTTAGATAGCCATAGAGCTATACTGCATCACAAATAAAGAGATACATTATGAACAAACAAAAAACAACTCTGGAAAGGCCAGCAAAAACACGATCGGGGTCAACAAAAAAAAAACCTGCTTAGTGTAGCAGACAGAGTGAAGACACCAATCACAAATTACAACACAGATCGAAGAAAGGAAAACTTTTATTTCGATTATACATTTACCTCATGCGTGATATTTTGGGCGGCAATTACACATTCTATGCGGGATATTATGGAGAATACAGCCGAACATAACATAGCAGGAGGGATGTTTGCCGTCTCACTTTTGATAGAATCCGTAAAATCCAACAAAATTTGCAGATTGAGCATGCATATATACACTCTAGATTTGAAATATCCCGAGAACCAGAAATCAATTGAGGTGAGGTTGGGGGATGGCAGAGGCCAATGAAACGGAAAATGGCCCTGCAAACAGACATCGCTATATGTGGCGGTGCGGAATCTTATATCGAAACGATGTAATTCAGTGTATTATTTTACAGAAATTCTGGCATGACGTAATTTTGAGGCATGATTGAATAGTGTCACAAACCATATTAGAAGTCACACGGGTGTCGGTTTCTCAAAGAAGTACGGCGCCATCATACCGGATATATCGTAGGAGTTCAAACTAAGAGCCTTCTGTTTAACCCCTTCGCGACGGAAGCCTTTAACAAAAAATTTAATGCTTTGTCAGCGGATTTTAAAAGAAGAAATTTGTGCTTTATTTATTCGAGAAAATGCTCCGATTAAATAAGGTAAATTTTACAGTAAAATTTTACTGTTGGGGAGAAAGAAGGATTCTTAAGCCTTTTTGAACACGTACGCGTCGCTCGTTCCCGAGGAGTTAATGTCGAGATGCTTTATTTCCAAGCTATTATGTTTACACGAAAGGTGTTGAAATTAAGGCTCGCCTTAAAGTTATAAATTGAAAAAATGATCCGATTAATAAAATTGATTTAATTAAAATAATAGGCATTAATTTTTTTCTAATTTGTCGTATGACGCGACGAATTTAGAAGTAAGTACACAAAATTTTTAATCTCTGACTTATACCGATTTTGTGTGCTAGCTCTGTGACTGCCAGACACACAGAGGACAGATAGGATATGATTTCGTCAGATGAACGCAACCCTAATGAAACTGAAAAAAACGCCTGCTGTTTCGGCCTTAGCGAGTGAAAGCTTCGTTATTATTGCCTTTTCATATCTATTCTGGATAATTTCTGGGAATAAAATTCTGCAATTCGTTTTTACTTATGTTAAAATAATTAATGTTGGCTTTTTAAAATATAATTCTCTACGTTCTGTTCAAACCCGTAACTCGTTTTATCAAGCAAAAAACAAAACAAAAATGTTAAAGGGTATAAAATTAGAAATCACATAGTACCATGCAGGGTGTCATGTAGTAACATCAATTTCAAAAGTTCTTATAGAAATAAAACATTTAAAGTGAAAATTTCATATGGGTATTATAATTACTATTACGATTATAATAACGATCTTCTTTTTATCAAAATATTTACAGACAAAATATCTTTTCTTAAAAAAGGTCGTTAAAGCATAAAGTATTTTTGTTAAAAAATGATTACTAAAGAATGATTCAAGCCTTTTATTTTTTTAAATCTAATTTATTTTTACATACAGTAGATCTAAAATATAGAAAAATCGTTATGTATTATAATTCATTAATGTGATCCGTATTAAATGTACATTTAATTTTCTCTCTTTGAAATTGTAATGTTAAAAGCCTGATGACACACTATTCATTATTTATGGAGGTTTGGCGTATAAGAATTATTATTTATGCATGTACTATTTTGTCTATCCTTTTCATTCATTATAATCTACTTTATTCCTGTAACATTTTATAAAATGTATCATTTAGTACTTAGAAGCGTCACGGAAAATAACACACCATATCTCAGCAGTGCGATAGGTGTGGTCTGTCGATGCTATATTATAAACGAATGTCGTGTGGAATGACATTTTTTCTTATTTTCATGAAACATTATTTCTAAGTGTGAACTCGTTTAAAAAAATGATTTTTAAATGACTGTGTATGACTTAAAAGAAATTGTACGATCTTGTAAGTATGTTTTTCTCAAAGTTATTTATTTGATTCTAATACACAGGTTTTTTTGTTCATTCAAATTGAAAATTTAAAGGATCTAATAAAATGCTCAAGTGATTTTAGATAATAAAGGCAAAATTTAGAAAGGCAAAACTATTAACGAAAAACTATTATAATTCAACCCCTTAACTGCCGCGGCCGTATTACAAAATAAAAGTGACTAACTGCCAGGACAGCAGCCAATTTTCCACACGCGTATTCTGCATACTTATAACGTGTGCATTTTATTTTGTTCTTTTACAAAAACAATCACCGTCTTAATTAATTTTTAAATTGTGTTATTAAATAAGGCAGTGGAGATCCCGTCGAATTCCGCCGAGAGTTTTGGGATTCGGGGCACATGAAACATAAAATGGTTTAAATTTTTGACATCCAATTATCGGCCTAAATGTAGAGCTAAAAGATTTTGGTACTAAATAATTATGGACCTAAAATGTTAGGGGGTTGGAAGGTTTTAGAATAATGTATTTTAAGTACTTAGTTGTATACATATATATATATTACAAATTTTTAATTTTTTCGCCAAAACTAACCTTTATACTATCTTAATTTTCTTATAATAATATTCCGTACGTACTTCAAATTATTAATTTAAAATCTTGTTTCTAGATCTAATCTGTTAATCTTTATGCAGACGATATAAATCTTTAATTTGCCTTAAAAAACATTATTCCAGTGTAAGTAAATTTAAAATGATGGCTCTAAATTTAAAATATTCTTAATTAAACTTTATTTCTTAATATTCCAAACAAACTCATTTCTTCTATGTTTTTATCAACCCTTTTTAAGAATGTCTTATTAAATTTATTCCAAAACCATACCTTTCAAAAAACATCATTATTTTATTGTATCTATTTATTTATTTTCCCTCCGTCAACCTTTGATAGTGTGCATATCAATAAATTCATTTCTTTTCTTATTCTCTTAAAATCAATCATCTATAAAAATCGTCTGCCTAAGAAATTCTGAATCGATTATAAATTGGTTAAAAAATATTTTTTTTAAAAATAAAACTATCGTCTGTGGAAAATAGTCTTGTAGCTGGACAAGAATTCTGTTTACATAAAAGAATGATGGTTTGAAGTTAGAGAATGTTCTAGAATTTTCTTTTTAGATTTAAAGAGGAAGCTCGAGAGGTGGTAAGGGAGATGGGAGATGAGAAGAAGGATTCTTGGGTGCGCTCTTGCATGAGTACGACTTGATGTCGTAAAGCATGGAATATTTTTTGGATATTTCGGTAAAATATCGTCTGCAACAGGCGCTTTTCCCTCTAATATAGCGACAGTTTAATAAAATGAACTTGCAGCAGCCAAGGAGTGATTATTTTGACCTTCTACGTTTATTTTTTCTGTTTTTTTCTCGCTGGCCATGACTTCTGTGCGGATTAAGGGAAAACTGTCGATGATGTTTCTGCCCCCCTAACTTTAAATTGTCACACACACACATATATCTATATATATATATATATATATATATATATATATATATATATCTTTTTCTAAAAATGTTTTTTTTTAATTATTATTTAAATTTTTCTAAAAGTTTTGTTTTCGGTAAATAGTTGAAACTTTCCCAAAATATGCAACTAATATGTTTCTTTAAAAATATCCATCATTATTGGCGTGAATGAAAAAAATAATACAAAAGTGTGTTGCTAAAATTTTCAGCTTTTTCAAAGTTTTTTTAATTAAACATTTTTAATTGTCTGAGCGAAGCGAATTCTTACACACGAAGTACGTAACGATATTAAAAGTCAAACAAAATTCTTTCGTCAAGCAAATCTAAAAAAAAAAACTTGTCGGATTTCGATTCTGCTTGCACCAGAAGGTACCTATGAAGGTAAGCTGGTGAATGCACCTACTTTCAAAAATTAGTTCCAAATAATTTAAAAGTTATACAAAAAAACTGATAAAAAAGCACAATTTATTTGCATAAATCACAGAAATTTCGTATGCTTTATTTTTCACCGGATGGATATTTTCGTAGACAGCCGAATCAGAGTACATAGAGCAAATAGTTAGCTGAGCGAAGCGAAGGCTAATACACAGCTATGAAACGATATTAAAAGTCAAGCATAATTCTTTCGTCAAACAAATCTGAAAAAAATACATGTCGGATTGCGATTCTGATTGTATCAAACGGTAGCTATGAGGGTAACCTACTGAATGCATCTACTTTCAAAAAATAGTTCCAACTAATTTCAAAATTATTTTTAAAAAACTGATTAAAAAAAGCACAATTTATTTGCATACGTCACAGAAATTTGACGTACGTTACTTTTCACCCGCAGTATGTTTTCGTTAGATTCCCAAATTTCAGCACATGGAGCAAGGAAAATACGCAAACTATTTTAAGTATAATAAATTATATTTAAACTTAAGAAACAAGCTGAAAAATAATTTTGTTGTTGTTGTTAATTTAAAAGAAAAAAGCCTTATTTCTTAGTAACTTAGTATTTGAGATTTTGCAATAATCTTTAAAATAGCACTTTATAACCATCATTGGCATTTTTTATATTTCGAACATGCAAATTGGAAACAATTCTGTCGTGTTTAATTAAAATATTGGTACTACTTGGTTATCTCGTTGATAAATTTCGCCATATTATACATATTGACTTATTTTTTATTTTAAATAACGAATGAAGAAATAAATTAGCGAAACATTGGTAAAAATACAAATAAATAGAGGAATAAAAAATCACTTGATGACGTTTTAAACAAATATATCGTGTTTAATACGATTGAATGCGACATTCACGATCATTCATTATTGGTATTTTATCTTATTGTTTGGCGATACTTTTTTGATCGACGAGGTAATCAAGTAATACTAAAAGAAAAAAAAGAAGAGAAACAATAGTTGAAGCGATGAATAAACAGTTATAAATAATAAACATAATACTAAGTATAATAAAAAATATATCACAATAAGTCGTAAATTGTAAAACACTAATAGCAATATTCAAAAACAATGTTTTCACCAATTTGTCGGGGGAAAAAATCGCGCTAATGTGTAGCTTATATTTTTACACATAAATATAACATCTGTGTCATATTTATGAGTAAAAATAAACATAAACGATCATCAGGTTTGAAATCTCAATTTCTGAAGCCCAAAATGGACCATGATTTATAAAAACGACAAGTGAAGGTATTATTAAGAAAGCACCATGCAATTAGGGCAGCGATATTACATACGCATCGAGTTTGGCGCAAATTTGGCGAAAATTCTTTTTGAATAAATTTCTATTATTTTAAAAAGGGATAAACAAAAAAAAAAAACACGATTAAATCTAGATGAAATGAATATAGAAAAAAAATAAATAAACATTTATTAATAAACAAACAACAAGAGCCAGGTTACCATGCAATGTAAATAACGATATCTTGGCGCCAATTATATGGAAGAGTTCCATATCCATTTCTAAATTTTTAGACGAGCTGTTTTTTTTTCTTTGGCATAGAATGAATTGATGTGGCCTGTGAGGTTGTTTTTTTTTACAAAGTATAATAAAAATATATCACAATAAGTCGTAAATCGTAAAACACTTACAGCAATATTCAAAAGCAATGTTTTCACAAATTTGTCGGGGAAAAAAATCGCGCTAATGTGTAGCTTATATTCTTATACATAAATATGACATCTGTGTCATATTTATGAGTAAAAATAAACATAAACGATCATCAGGTTTGAAATCTCAATTTCTGAAGCCCAAAATGGACCATGATTTATAAAAACGACAAGGTGAAGGTATTATTAAGAAAGCACCATTAAATTAGGGCAGCGATATTATATACGCATCGAGTTTGACGCAAATTTGGCGAAAATCCTTTTTGAATAAATTTCTATTATTTTAAAAAGGGATAAACAATAAAAAAACACGATTAAATCTAGATGAAATGAATATAGAAAAAAAATAAATAAGCATTTATTAATAAACAAATAACAAGAACCAGGTAATGTAAATAACGATATCTTGGCGCCAATTATATGGAAAAGTTCCATTTCCATTTTTATATTTTAGGCGAGCTGTTTTTTTTCTTTGGCATTGAAAGAACTGATGTGGCCTGTGAGATTTTTTTTTTTTTACATGTTTAACAAAACGGAAAAGTGTTTATGCATTCGGTTGGTCTATCCATCTGTCCATGCTCTAACATCCGTAAATATACATCGATTTATATGCAATTTGTAAACCTTATTTAGTGTCCCCTAGGGATGTTTGGTATTGTACATGAAGTATGGAGGATTAATAGTTTATTTACAAAGGCACCCTAAAAACATTATTACATTATGGTCTATTACATTTCATTACATTATGGTCTATTTGAGGAAATCCTTTGCAGAGTTATTTAATGAAATTACGGTATTGCAAATGTCTGAAACTTATATAAACCACTGATTTTCATTACGATTACGTTATAACATGACATTTTTAATCCAATTACAGGGAAACACAAAAGAAACGGTTAAATAACTGTCTTTGAGCAATAATTTCGAGAAATGCGTTTTCAATTTCGACATGCATTTTTAAATTTAACTGTTTTTTTAGGTGTGACCCTAATTATATAAATATGTAGTATTTACAGTCGTCCTTTGATCCGTCCGTCTGTCTGTCCACATATAGCAGCACAAAAACTATCGAACCGAATCGTTTGAAATTTGAAATACATGTATTCCTTTGAGTCATTTCAAATTTTAGTAAAATTGGTTAAATACTTCGAATTTAGAGACAGTCAAAATTATTCCTTTACATTACGGCCGAAATAGTTCCAAGTACTTTTTAGAGATGTTACCCTCGTCTAAACATAATGAAATTTATATGCATTTATGAAATGCACTAGAATATATATTTTGTCGAACATGCCGCACAAAAAGTATTTATTATTCATCTACAGGTAACCAAAAAAGAATTCCATTACAAAATGGTATGGGGGGACATTAACTTTTCAGCTCTACTTAATCTAGGGATTTTATCATACAACTATTTTCTCAATTGTCACTAGCAAGTCTTTTAAATAATAACTTTTTCGGGTGAAACTACATAATCGAGTTCATATTTGCACATTTGATTCAGCATGTTATGCTGAAAAATATGTCAGATTTGTAAATCACTCGTGATGACACTTTGACGGCTCAAAGCTTATGTAGACGAGATATTCAGATCTCGTTCGTACCTTATACTATAGGCATTGTAAACAGCGGAATAGTCGTAAAAAACAGAGAACATACGCTATAAGCAAAGAGTATACGCTAATGTATATACTGCAGCTTTTTTGCGAAAGAGCGGGCATGCAGTGCTTCTTAAAAAATCCAGAAAGTATATGGCGTATATCTCTGTAAACTCTCTACCACATTCATGATTGCCAATTCGTTTTATTTTATGTTTGCTTAAGCGAAAAACAGCTCAATTTCATGAGAATGGGTTTGAAAAGAAAATAAAACAGCGTATATGTAATGGCCAGCATGCACGACCCATTTAAATCAGATTGAGCAAATCTGAAACACACTCGAAACGACACATTGTATTCCTTTGTTGGCTTTGTCGAGATTTTTATTTTATTTTTTAAGAAAGAATACCCGAAATTTTTATCGAAAAGCTCATCGCGATTTGCGCCACTTTAAAATACTAAAATTGGTGTGTATATTCCTGACGTCATTTCAAAGAGTTCAAATTCCGATACAAGATATTTTAATGATTTATTATCTGTATTACTTTTAATGTATTGCGTAGTTCAAATTTTATACTCATGCGTGGCTGTTTTGTATACTTTGATTTCCCATTTCTAAAACCGTGTATAAGAATTTTTATGTAATATTTTACAATCGTACCATTCACTTTGCTCTTTTTTGTCATTTGAATTTGTAACAATATATAATAAATAAAAAATAGTATCTTTTTCCGTTCTTCCCTTTTTTTTAACTTTTATCGTGTTATCATTAATTACTTTTAGTATATTATTATGTGTTCTAAGCAATATCGCTCAGACTAATCCCTCTGAGGGAAATCCTAGTTTTACTTACTTTAAGACAAAAAATAGTTGAAAAGATAGAAAACCAACGCATATAAATGCACAAATAAAGTATGAGAAGGTAGCAAATAGCTATTTCGAATCTACTAACGAGATTCTTCATCAGTGCAAAACTCAGCGAGTTAAAGTAGCAAAACTGAGCAAAGAGACAGAGAGTCGCAGGCTTATATACCCGCTATGGGAACAATCCCACCTAAAGAAAAGCAACCAATGAGAAGAAAGCAGCCAAAACCAACTGAGTTGACAAGTAGCGACATCTATCGGAGAACAAGCAAAACAAAAACTAAAAAGCGAGGGGGAAAAAAAAAGTATTAAATTAAAGATTTCCAAATACTTGGAAAATAAGGAGTACTAGATAAGTCATTGACTAAGGAGTGAGAATTTTTTATGATGTGGTAAGCTTCCCAAAAATCAAGATCAAGAATAGAAGGACATTTATGGATGATGGTGGCTGAAGAAAAGTTAAACTTATGTTGAGAAGACCAACAATGTTGAGCAATAGAGGAACGTTTAAGCTCCTGATTTTTGACATACCTTTTATGTTCCATTAAACGAAATCTGAGAGCACGTTTAGTCTGACCAATATAAGAAAGACCACATTGGCAAGAAATTTGGTAAATACCCCAGTTATCTAAGTGATCAATGGGGTGCTTAAGATTTGAAAAAAGCAATTTTATTAACAGGAGAAAAAATAACATTGAAATCGAACCTTTTTAAAATTTTAGCAACTTGCTGACTGGTTTTGGGGAAAAAAGGCAAAACAACCAAAGCATTGGAGTTCGAATTAAAGTTCTTACTTTCAGATTGTGTGGATTTTGTCAATTTTCTATGAATAGAATCTATAATATTAGGAGAATAACCACGATCCACAGCAATAGCTTTTAGGTAATTAAGTTCATCACTGAGTAACTGAGGAGTTGAACAAATATTGGAAGGCCGGAAAACAAAAGTTTGCCGCAACAAAAGCCGCAACTTTCTGGTTAGGGGGATGAGAAGAATATCTGTGAGGTGGAAGACTGACCGCAAAAGGTTTGCGAAAGACAGTAGTCTGAAAATTATCTTCATTGCGAATAACAAGAACATCCAGAAAAGGAAGGCAATTGTCCGATTCAGTTTCAAAAGTAAATTGAATGCAAGAATCAATAGAGTTCATGACAGAGAGAATATGATTTATATCAGAATTCACTTCAACTAAAGCATAGATATCATCTACATAACGAACATAGAACGGAAATTTTAAGACTTCAAATAATTTTATTTCAAAGTAATGCATGTACAAATCACATAAAGTCGGACTAAGAGGAAAAATTGATGTGGGTCGTGGTTATTCTCCTAATATTATAGATTCTATTCATAGAAAATTGAAAAAATCCACACAATCTGAAAGTAAGAACTTTAATTCGAACTCCAATGCTTTGGTTGTTTTGCCTTTTTTTCCCAAAACCAGTCAGCAAGTTGCTAAAATTTTAAAAAGTTCGATTTCAATGTTATTTTTTCTCCTGTTAATAAAATTGCTTTTTCAAATCTTAAGCACCCCATTGATCACTTAGATAACTTGGGTATTTACCAAATTTCTTGCCAATGTGGTCTTTCTTATATCGGTCAGACTAAAGGTGCTCTCAGATTTCGTTTAATGGAACATAAAAGGTATGTCAAAAATCAGGAGCTTAAACGTTCCTCTATTGCTCAACATTGTTGGTCTTCTCAACATAAGTTTAACTTTTCTTCAGCCACCATCATCCATAAATGTCCTTCTATTCTTGATCTTGATTTTTGGGAAGCTTACCACGTCATAAAAAATTCTCACTCCTTAATCAATGACTTATCTAGTACTCCTTATTTTCCAAGTATTTGGAAATCTTTAATTTAATACTTTTTTCCCCTCGCTTTTTAGTTTTTGTTTTGCTTGTTCTCCGATAGATGTCGCTACTTGTCCACTCAGTTGGTTTTGGCTGCTTTCTTCTCATTGGTTGCTTTTCTTTAGGCGGGATTGTTTCCATCGCGGGTATATAAGCCTGCGACTCTGTGTCTCTTTGCTCAGTTTTGCTACATTTAGCTCGCTGAGTTTTGCACTGATGAAGAATCTCGTTAGTAGATTCGAAATAGCTATTTGCTACCTTCTCATACTTTATTTGTGCATTTATATGCGTTGGTTTTCTATCTTTAAACATTTGTGCACAAAGGCTTTATTTGCTATTTTAAAAAATAGTTGCTTATGATTATTGTCAAATAATTCGGTTTACAAACTTAAAATATATTTTATAGTGATATAATCAGCAGTTTTTTTAAAGAAAAGTTTACTGAACAGATATGTTTTTAAAATATGTAAAAATGTAATTAGTTCTTGAGAACCAACCTATTCACTAAATTAAGTTATCTTTTTTTATATGTGGGCTATAATGAATACATTTACTGTAAAGATTTTTTTCATTTATATCTCTATTTTTAAGTAAAATACATGATGTTAAATATTTCCCAAAATCTAATTCGTTTCACTTGTCGATATTTTCTATTTGCTTTTAATTAAACCTTCTAATACTTGTATTTTATAGGTGCACTTGAATTTGTTAACAAATGGAATAAACATGGATAAAAGCATCAATATTTTAAATTTAGTAAAATTTCAAAAAGTAAAAAATAAATATGAGCTATAAAAATAAAACTGAACTATCCTATGTAACATTTTGTTTGAAATATATTAACAAGGAAAAAATCCCTGTCAGCTTGGCCTATAGGCGGAGGTAGATTTCAAAGAGTGCTCATTTCAACAACAAAAAATAAAATAGCATTCGAGATAAATCCAGTTTAGCAACATTATTTGGACGCTTTTGAATATTTTTTTAATTTCATTTTTCTGAAAGAACAGGTTTTATCAGAAGAAGAAACATCTTAAGCGAAATTCGGCTCAAATGCACATTTTGACAGCATATTTTCAAAAATATGTTGACTTTATTAAAAAATCGACCAATAGGGCATATTATGTAGTTTCAAAAGAAGATCTGTTAATTGAATGCGTTTGAAAGCAAAACTGAATTTTAAAATGAGTCATAAAATAAGCAATTAGTTACTTGACTACATCCTCAATTCTTTAATCACGATCGTTTCGGGAATTTTGCGCGAAGAGCTCACTTTGACAGTTAATTTTAAAAATATAATATGCCGTAATCAAAAATCTGACCAATATGGCACAGTATCCAGTTCTTAATTAAGATAATCTGCGAACTGGATGCTTTTGAAAGCTGAAATGGATTTGAAAACGAGTCAGAAAAAGCGCAGTTTGTTTTTTGAATACTTCAATTTCGTTAAAGATACCAATTTTGGCAGCCTCTTTTGAAACATATTCTGCCCTTATGAAAACACTGGCCAATACGTCACATTCTATATATCCTAAATCAGAGACACTGTCAATTGGATGCGTTTGAGAGGAAAAATGGATTTAAAAATGAGTAAAAAAATAAGAAATTGGTTATTTCAATAATTCTTCAATTTTTCAAATACGATTGAGGAAATTCTGTTCAAAATTCTATTTCGACAGCATTTTTTTAAATATATTCTGTCTTTGTAACAAAACTGACCAATGCGCCACATTACATAGTTCCTAAATAAGAGAACCTGCCAATTGGATATGTTTGAGAGTAAAATAAGTGGGAATATAAGCAGTTTGGAATTGATATTTTTTTTTACAATTCCTATTATTGTTTAATTTATTTTTAATAAAATAATCGGTCCTATGAAAAACTTGTCAGTAAAAAAGTCGCAGATATCATTGAGAATAAGTATGATAAATTTAATATGCTAAGAATTGACGAAGTTTTGGATTTTTTACCTCTTCCACCCCGCTTTTTGATTTCCCCTTTAATTTTTTTTCAAAAAGAGCTTCTCCTATCAAAAATTTGTCAGTGCAAAAGTTTTAGATAATATTAAGAGCATTTGTTAAAAAATAGCTGGATTTGATAGCTTGAGAATTAACAAAGTTATGAATTTTTAATTCCCGAAAACCCTATTTTTTTCGCCCCTTGAGCTCATTTTTAATTTTATCAAAAAATCTGTTATGCACAATCTTTTGGCCCATTTTTTAAGAAGTAATATAAACTTTAACTTCATACAATATATGTTTTAACAAATAAGTTTGGGGTTTTTTTTTGGTTTTCATAAAAACCCTGTCTATTTCCACCCCCTTGGTCCGATTTTGCCCATTAACGAACTTGACCAAGATTTCATGCCCTTGATTTTATGTATGAGTTTAGAAGAAATCTGAGCATATTTAAAGAAGTTATCGTGTCCATAAAATGTGATATAGACCGATAGATAGATAGATAGAGATTTTTACTGACGGTAGTTTTGGGGTCCAGCAGACATGATAGGTGTATATCTGCAAAAATGTTTCAAAAATTCTGGGTGCGATCGCAATTGGTAGTATTTCATGCGAAATCTACCTAACAGCTGTCTGTGATGCAAAGATTATAAAACACTTTCCAACACTCCAAATATACTTTAACAAAAGTTTGAGAATACTTTAATAAAACTTCACTGTTTAATAAGATAAAGAAGATACCTAACAAAATATTTTTAAAAAAGCAATTTAGAACGAAATTTAAACAATTACATCCATAGCCGGAAATCTATTTTAATTCTTTTGCGCATCTCTCTATTTAATACGCATATTTGTGCAGATTCTAAAAAAGTATGCTAAAATTTAGTTCAGTAAAAAAATGCGTAAACCATTTGAAAATTCAGCCTCAGCAATTTCTACCAGTAAAAGAAACGCACTTGATTTTTTTGTGTATAGCTGAATATTGCACCTAAAATAAAATTCCAAATTAATAAATGACGTGTATAAATATACACGTTATTTATTAATCTGGAATTTTATTCAAGAAAAAAAAAATGCTTTCAGAAACCATTTTTTTCGAAACTACATTCATTAGGCCACTATGAAATCCTAATCCTCCTACTATGAATATCCAAATCTTTGAATGGCTCGGTATATAATTTTACTTATATGCTACAAATATTTCTCAGTATATTAAATGAAGTTGAGCTTCTAAACGCATAACTCAAAAAAGTCCATCATTAGTCAGGCTTAAAAATATTTTGTGTGGCCTTGTGTAGGGTCTATAGAATTATGCATCTCATGTAGTACGGAAAAAAACAGTTAAACTTAAAAATGCATTCTAATACTGAAAACTCACTTTCAGCAACCCCTTTCCACAGGCAGCACGCTGGATGTAGTACTGTATTGAAATATCTTTTATGTGTCCTTGTAAATGAACAATAAATGCAATGCAAATCATATTTTAATGCCAGAATTTTATAGTAAATCTTTATAATGTATATCTATTTCGTCATGTCTTCTATAGAGCAACATAACTGACCTACGCTGCAAAAAGTTTTCCTCCATAGACTATTATATAACCAAGCACTGTTTGTGACCCCTAAATACTAATTTTTTACAGAAAGTAGGTTTATGACATCTCAGAAATTTATACCAATTTCATATTTACTGTGACAAACAAAATTGAAACATATTAGTGTCAAAATCAGTACAGTTTCAAAATCAAATTTGCCGAAAAATCAATAAGGCGCATATTTATAATTACGTTCGAGCTACAATAATACAATACAATTAATTTTTAAAATATTATTTTGAACTAAAAATACAAATATGCTGGTGCTCCAAACAAATAAAGTTTTTTACACGGATAAAAACAACAAGTCCTGGGGTTTACCTGGATGCTGGGAAGCTTCCATGGTTAGTTAGTGGTTTTCAAATTAATTATTAAATTCGTGACAAATTCCTATCTTATATAAATGATTTCCATTTCTTTAAAGCGATTGGTGATCAGTCTAATCTATTCAATAAATTAAAGGATTTTAAGTTTATAATTTACAAATAAATATGTTTGCTTTGCATCAGAAAATTTCCTATAAGTACTGGGTGGAATATTTATTTTTGATTACTACGGTCTCTCTCTCTATCTCTTTTTTTATGAAAAAAAAATATTTTATTATTATTTTTTTTGATACGCCACCATTAATAACTGCCGCGAATTTTATTTAATTAACTATTTTAATGAATTATAATTATTTATGAGAAAAATTCATTTTAGAACACAAACAAACCAAAGAATTTTACAAACAGCCACCTATGAACCAAAAACTTGCTTTTGTATTTTGAAATATTGAACATATTTATCAGAACATTTTGTGAAGATTTCAGAAAAATTCTTTCAAACATTTTAAATAAGTGCTTTTATTGTGTTTCCTTATCTGCTGTTTATTTGTTTTTCTCTAATGTAAATAAAATTAATATATATATATATATATATATATATATATATATATAACCACACAAGATCAGTAAACGTTTCATTAATAGTTTTTCAGGTACAAATTATTTTTATTTTATTTTTTCACAAAAACAGAAAGTAAGCAACTAGAGAATTTGTGTATAAAATGATATTAAGTATAAAATGATATAATAAAAAGAGGTTTACAAAAAAAATAGCATTTTCTAAGAATTTTTAATATTTTTTTTATGTGCTACTTTATTGATTTAATTATTTTTCTTTCATAATACTTACAATAATTCTTTATAAAAATAAATATGCGGAAGCCAGTGTTTTTTCGTCTTGCGATTTCTGATTTAAATTCAAATGGAGCAAAAGATTTGGAAAATAAACTACCTTCATATAAATAGAGCTATACCAGCTGTCATGTACTTCCTAAAATAAATTTTACGTTTTATTAAACGATGCTACAGAATGGAATAACATTTGTACAAATGTATAAATAGTTTGTTGCGTGAAAGATAGTTTATTGAAACTCAGCCAGAAAATTGTATCGTTACCAAACGCAAGAAATTAAGCGATAAATTTTTCCGAAGAATTTCTGTTCCTGTGAAAACATAAATTTTTATCGGTATAAACTTATCTCGTGAAGATAATATTTAGAAAATATAATATTTCCTTAATGTAAGATTATAACACTTAGGGGTCCGAATTTTTTTTCAATTTTCATAAAAAAAACTAGATGGTGCCCGTTAAGATTTGACGATAAACATGTTAAAAGATTAATTGTAATAATTTTAGATTTACTTAATTAGTTACTTGTAAATAAAATTTTGAAAACTTGAAAAAAAAATTATGTGATTCCAACAGATGAAAGCACTACGTGGTTCTGTCAGTCTAACCTACTTAAGTAATCAACTGAAAGAATTTTAAGCAGAATTTAAAAGAAAATTAACAGCGCTTGCTTTTTAGCAGAAGGATATCTAAAATTAATTCAACGGATACAATTTTTTATTGGTGTGCGTTTTATTTGTTGTTTAATTTGTTTAAGAATGCGATTCGTAAGGATTTTCAATAATTTTATTCTTACAAATATATCTCTAAAGCCCTGTACAGGAAACTGGCTATTTATATCTAATAATTATTATGTTTTAATTACTTGAAATATTTTTAAAACAAAATTGTTATTAAAAAAACATTGTTGAGTGTTAATTTTATTTAATTATAAAGCATTAAAATAAAAATTATAACAAAAGAATAAAAGTCAAATAACTTTACCACGTAGTAAAATGCATCATTATTCAAATAAATTATTTTACTTAGCGTTGGGATCGATCCCGAGTCCTCTACAAAAGCTCAGAGCTTTAAATTCGTGCCTTAAACGACTTAGTTAGCCAAACTTACTTCCAATTTCCTTTAATTGGAATAACTCATAAATTCAACTTCACTCATATGCAAATGACTGAATGTTTTAGTTGATCTTAAAGAATTAGACTAATGTTTTAATATATATGATTACTTTTTCGTTAATAACATTAACACTTGCTATCGAAATAGATTAAATGAATATTTCATTGAATGAAGGATAACGAATGTTGTTATTTCGCTTACTATTCAATTCATATTCATATGACTATCAGCTAAGGAAGAATTTTGTATATGTTTAAAAAACATTGTATTACAATAAGATTTAACCAATATCACAACTTTCTAATATTTTTGCGCTTTATTACACATGATTCTTTTAGGAAATTTACTTTTATTTTAAATTTAAAGAGTGATATATATATATGTTTAAAATAAAAGAATTGCAACGGTGCAAAGATAATTAAACACATAGTAATAATTTTCATTGTTACCAAATGCCTAACATAAATGAAGTCTACTAATATTACTTCATGGAAACGATACAAAAAATATTTCTTAAAACAAAATAATACTTCATTGAAAGGCATGTACTCTTAATAGTACACCAGATCCGAAAGGATAAGACAAAGGTTTAAAAGTTAGACATTATTTCTATACATGTATACAATGTTAAATTTTTCTGTGAAAACACAGAGTAGAGCAAAATTCTCGGTAAATATACAGTAGTTCTCGAATAAATGCATTTGATTGAGTGTCTTGGTCATCATTTTACACATATCATTTTTCCTATATTACTCCTAATTCCCTGTATAAATTTCCATGGTTTTTTTTAAATATATATATATATATATATATATATATATTTACATTTTTTCATTCAAAATACGCATTTTTAAAATTCTTTTGCAAGTTATTAGAAACATTAAATTAAAAAATTGAATTTAATGGCTGCTTTTTAAAAAAAATTAGAATAATTTAGAAAGGGAAAAATCATCTCATCACATTTATTAGGAATTTTCCCTTGAATTGTAACAAAATACACTGCTCAAAACAATTAAAGGATATTGCAGTTTTAGGTGGATTTTGTATCTGGGAAATTTTTTAGCTGATTGATACAAGGTCGACAGACATAGTAGGTTATATGAGAATAAATTACACATGTTTGGCAGAAAAAATGCATTTTATTGCGCATTTGTGAACAAAAAGAAAAAACACAATTTGTGCATATGAGAAAAAAAGAATAAGAAAATGTGTTTTCTTCAAAGAAAATCATTTTCAGTAGGGGGTATGGTTTCCACGGGCGGCCAGCAACGTTGAACACCTTTGATGCATGGACTCAATGAGGCTATTAATGACGAGTTGGAGTATTCTGCCCCACTCTTCCAGAAGAGCTCTTTTCAGTTCTTGGAGAGTTTGTGGGGGTTGTTGGTGGCCAGAAACTCGTCTTCCTAGAGCGTCCCAAACGTGCTCGATTGGATTCATGTCTGGAGAACACGCTGGCCATTCCATTCGAACGATTCCTCCCTTGAAAAGGAAATTCTCCACCAGGTTTGCACGATGTGGCCTGCAGTTATCGTCTATTAAAATGAAGTTATCTCCGATTGCTGAAGCGTAAGGGACTACAATAGGTCTGAGGATCTCATCCCTATATCGGCGACCAGTCAGAGCTCTATTTCGAATGATGTAGAGGTCAGTGCGCCCGTCAATGGAGATGCCACCATACACCAACACTCCTCCACTGCCAAATCTGACACTTTCGTGCACGAACGCAGGATTATTCCTCCTGCCACGGTCCCTCCAGATGAAAATACGCCTATTATCCGGATGCACAGAAAAACGGGACTCGTCAGAAAACAGAATATTACTCCATTCATTTCTCCTCCAGTTGACATGCTCGGTTGCCCACTCCCTGCGATGCTTTGATGTTAATCTAACACATACCATCGGTCGGCGAGCATACAGACCTACATCATGGAGCCGGTTTCGGACACTCTGAATTGAAATCCATGAAGCACTCCAATGGCTTGCGCTACTTCGGCTTGAGTTTGGCCCCCTTCTAACCTACCAACAATTCTCCAAGCTTCTGAATCTGTCAAATGACTTCGCTAAGACATCGTACTCATCGAAACAAAGAAATCACTGAATGCCGATCATCCTTGTCTTCATTCTCTTTTATCCAGTTGAAAGTCAAATTTCATTCGCTGCCGCTGAAGCGACGTTTTTGACGTCGAACTCAAAATTTGCATACTCCACAATTTGAAAACTAGAAAAATTTGCATTTGTGATTCTCTTCTTCTTTTTTCGGCAAAAAAAAAAAAAAAAAAAAAAAAAAAAAATTCGTTTATATCTTTATTTTATATAAAACTTCAAATATCCTTTAATTGTTTTGAGCATTGTACTTTGTACTAAATAGCGATAGCTCCAACAGGTCAATCAGTAAAGTGTTCTTACATTGTCATCTTCCATTATTTTTCCATTGTCGTCATCTTGGTTCAAACCCCAAGATTGCTAGAAACATCTTGTGTTGAAGTACAATGATACAGCAGCTCAAATTTGTTCGAAAAATTTAAGCTACTTGATTGGCTCTACTTTTTTGAAAGGGTAAAATTCCTATTGTTTTCAACTTAATCTATGTATTATTAACTGCGGTGAATTTTACAATTCGAAAAAAGTGGTAGAAATCAAAGAATCTGAATTTAAACAAAATTTTGCATTGATATCAGTGCTTTTCTATACGATATTTTGACATAGTACGGACTAAATTTATGCTGTTCACATTCTGAAATTTTAAAATGAATAATGTATTCTTTTTCTGTAATTGAATCGCGAAAATGCTCTTTTTAAATGAGACATATTTACTGTAAAAAAACTCGTGTGTATAATGAAATATTTTAAGCACCTTAAGTAGCGTGTATACCTGTCGCCCGTTCGCCATGGGTTAAATAGCTAAAAGTTAAATAGCTAAAAAGTATTTAAAAAATATATATACAAAAATTTACTCAAAGCCTAATTGCATGGCTTAGCTACAACAAATACACTGTTCAAAAAAATAAATAAAAAAGAGTATTCTAGATAGTTTCAGGATCTATAATTTTTTTTATATAAAATTCCATTATTTATTTTTACGGTGCTGTACTTAAAAACCAAAACCTGAATTATTATAAAATCCCTGTTCTGTCTGCTTGTCCATCTGTAGTCATTTTACTCGTAAACTATGGAATATTTCAAAGTTTCTAAATTAATAAAAGCTATTAACTCGTATATTTATAGACTATAAACCGTTTATTAATATATACAGAAAAAATATAGAAGGGTTTATTAAATTCACAGAAAAAAAACTTATCTCTCTATATCGCATAAAAAATGATGTGAAACATTTCGTAACACCTAAGTCAAAAAACACATTTCTTTTACGTGTAGTTGTAATAACTTTAGAGATAAAATAAAAAATTGTAATGCAAAAATAAAGAAATATAGAAATAAAATAAATATAAATGAAAAAACAAAAATCTTCCTTTCCCTCCAAATCTACTGAAACTAAAATTTAAAAATTAAATAAACGTAATAGAAAATACTTTAAACCTTCCATGAAAACTACAGTGACTACATTAGATCACATACTGTTTGAGAAAATCATATTTTTTCTCTTTCACACGTATTTTGATTTGCGGGCGTACAGCAAAAGATATGAAAAAGTTTGAAGCACCTTCCGTCCCATATATATAAAGATTTTGAGAACATTGATTTTTTTAAAAAAAGTTGTCGATAGTCAGTCGAGTAAAGATTTGTACGATTTTGGCTTTCACGGGTGACGTACTCTACACATCATCAGCTTTAAATGATATATTTTTAGCAATACTTGTGTGGGCAAATCCAAGTAATTCATGCATTTAATTTATGCAACCCTCTCTGCGCGAGTCATATTTGCACTTGCCCTATTATTTAATGTACTCCGGGCGTACAGCAAAAGATATGAAAAAGTTTGAAGCACCTTTCGTCACATATATATAAAGATTTTGAGAACATTGATTTTTTTTTTAAAAAAAGTTGTCGTTAGTTAGTCGAGTAAAGATTTGTACGATTTTGGCTTTCACGGGTGACGTACTCTACACATCATCAGCTTTAAATGATATATTTTTAACAATACTTGTGTGGGCAAATCCAACTAATTCATACATTTAAATTACGCAACCCTCTCTGCGCGAGTCATATTTGCACTTGTCCTATTATTTAATGTACTCTATATGTTTATGCACATTATTTATTATACAGGGTGTTTCTTTTTACCTGAAATGAAATAGTCAAAAAATAAATTAACTGTATAATGCAGTAAAATTAGGAGATGAGCTTGCGCACGGCACACGCACCTTAATAATAAAAAATGTGAAGCACGTTTTCCTCGTGTTTTTTATTCTTAAGGTATACTCCCAATGACTTTGCCATTGACGGTGAAAACGTCGGACAGCACTATGAAAATATCTTGCATCTGTTGTGCTGCTCCTTATGGATACTTTATTTCATTCTGTTTCTGCGAAGATGTTTGCAGCCCCTTTTCTCAATTACTGTATTCTGGATGTTTTTTGATATATGCTAAAAATTGTTCTTTTTCTCAAACATCCACCCATTGTTACCGACAATGCAGCAATTGAGAAAATGGACAAGGAATAACTTGTTAGAAATGATCTTTTTCAGCGTTAATGGCAGTCATTGCGCGTATGTCATAGTCAAATTATTTTTTCCACCTCACATCTGCCCCACCAGTGGCCGCGAGGTTCTGACCTCCAAAATGGTAGATGGTGGGTACTGGGTTCGAACCCAATCGCGACCGTCGGCCCAACCGTTCGAAGTTTTCCGTGGTTTTCTTCGAACCTTGCGTAAATACGGGTTAGGTTCCCATAGAAAAACTCCCACGGAAGGCATCCCACCCCTTGGGGCCCATGTCCCACAGTGTAGATAATTGGCCGACGTAAACACAAAAAAACAAACCGCCTCACATCTACACATCATGTCAGGATCTTTCTTTTTCGTTCATAATTTCCTATTTATACGTAAATAAATTTTCAAAAAAAAAATTTTTTTTTTGTTCAATGATTTTATAATATATTAATTTTCAATTTAAAAAATATTATTTAGTATTTTTAGAGTAAATTCGAAATTTCTGAATTAAAAAGAAATTCCCGAATAGCATGCTAATGATTCAAATAGATTAATAGGTTTCCTTCTTTTAAAAAGAAATGCTACCGTCAGTTATTACTGCGCCCTCTTAAACTTCATGTTTGCATTAACATATTGCCATTTTAGAAAAACTGTAGGACATCTAGTGGTAATCGAAATGGTGACGTCTAACTTACTTATGTGAAAAAATGTGTCTACTTCTTAAAACAGTAAGGAATTTTTATAAAACACATCTGAGATATAATAATAAACATAACTTTGTGTGTCAGAAGTCGATCTATTAGATGCAAACTTGCAAACACAATTCTTCTAAGAAGTAAGGCAGATATCTCATTTTTTTTATTATTATTAAATCACTTACTATTGTTTTGAGGCGATAATATAACGATAAATGGCAGCTGAGTTTTTATTCTTCAACCTTTTAAACTACAGAAACGTAAAAAATTAAAGCTTTCACAAAAACTGCTTAGATATATTTAACTTATGACTAATAAATCTGGTAGTAACACAATATCGTAATAAAAAATGCTAACCCGATTTATTATACACTGTTTGTAGTATGTCAGACACATCAATAAATTCACACACACCAATAACAAAGAATGACATTTATTGACAGCCATAGCAAAACATGGAACTTGTGTTATTGCATAGATATCACATTTTTGACAAGAGATTGGACTGGAGGACGGCTTCCGCTTACATCACTGATGCAACGTACACAAATGTATGAAAACACGCACACTTTTTGTGTCACATAAGACGCACATCAAAAATACAGCTACTCTCGAATCATTTTAATGTAATATAATGAGAAAAACAAATTAAAAATTCTTTATAGAGATTTTTTAAAGATATAGCTTGAAACTTGAATCTATTTTTACTGAAGCTTTATCTTTACGTTTGTTTTTTACTAATCTATGATGTAATAGTAAGTCTTGAATGCTATATAAAAGCTTTTATCCTGTTTCCTACTAACTAAAGATACAATTTTAATTCGGTGTATGAATTTGTCTTTGTTCATCTTTTATAGATATTTTTTAGTTTTAATGCTTTATGGAAAGAAATATATATTTTTTCTTTGAAATTTGTATAGATTTGTTCGATATTTTCTGAGTATCACCAGTGGTGACTATTAAATTAGCTATTAATCATGATTTGATTGATTTGATTGTTTTCCTCAATTTGTCGTCAAAATTACCTCATTAAGTTTAAGTAAATAAAAATCAAGTATTAAATATTCGGAAGCTATAGTTAATTAATAAAATAAGAATTGCCTTAAGTAACGATCTTTAGCATGCGAATGAGATTTTTTTATTTAGAAAAAAAAAACATTATTGTAAAATTTATTTTTAAGTAATAATAGTTATAATAAAAAAAACAAGAAATTTAAATTGCTCATTTTAGTTCGAAAACATGATTACTCTTAACTTCTTATAATTAATTTTTTCTGCATGCTATTTTTTATTATTGATAAAATATAATTCATATAAATGAAATTTTACATAAGTAAATGTATTGCTGATGCTATTTTTTACATGTTTAAATTGTTTGTAATACCTTTGTATTTTTATAATAAATTAGTTTAAATTGATTAACCGTGACATGCCCTGTCAAAATATGCTCATTGGCTCTGTAGAAATTTTATATTTTATAGAGAAATAAGCCAACAGAAAAGTAGCTTTTCTAATATCCATATTGTTCAGTATCTTAAATATTTATAAAAAAATAATCATTTAAAATGATGATAACAAAAAAGTATAAGTTATATGTTTTTTTATTTTAAAATAAATAAATTCAAGCAAAATAACATTAAGTTTGATCACGCGAAACTTATTAGAAGCCCGAATCAACGTCATTTACACAGGAAGATGAAATATAACGGCCCTTTTTAAAAATAAAATACCACCAGCACGATGAAGTAGTGTTAATTCAAACTGTTAAAAAACAGGCATACACTCCATATATAACCAAATATTTTTCAATTAAAATAGCCTTAATTTTAAAACAAAATTTTTTGTAATAAAAAATTTAAGTTATAAAGTTTATATTTTGGAAAAGACATAAGTAACATACATAAAAAATGTAAAAATAAAGAATTTTAAAATGAATAAGAAACAGATATATTTCTTAATTTTTAACTGCTTTTAAAGTGCGTTTATGTTTTTCATTTTTTATTATAGTTTGGCTTTAAAGAAAGGAAAAAATTAAATATTTTTTTAAATATTTCTGTAAAATAAATAAATAAATAAATAAATAAATAATTAAAAATAAAATGAGAATAAATTTACTAATACCTCCAGCGATGTCCAAATACGAAATACAGATTTTAAAATTGGATAGAATATTTTATTTCTTTTGATGTCTTTGATCTATTAATTCAACAGTGAAAGTAATTAATGCAATTTTCTTAATATAAAGAAGAATGTCAAATAATACTTTTAATAAAAAATTCCATGGGTTAAGAATTTCCACAGCAAACTTCCACAGAATTATTATACCAAATGACACATTCTAAAACAGTAGTGTGTTCATCATATAATTTCAGTATAATACATTAATAAAGTTATTGTAAAATTAATGCATAATTTTTTTATAATAATAGTTATTCTATATTTTCTTTAGTTACAATTTAGTCATTTAGATATATGTTCATACTTTTTTTTTTAATTTCATGTTTTAAGATATTGCTTTATTGTATGTCATTTAGTTTACAAAAGAAACTATAAATATAGTCTATATTATTATCTCTACAGTTACAAATAAAATATTTTAGTTAAAGTTACAAAAATTGATACGAAAATAGAACAAGATTACTTTTTTGATTTCTTATACACATTTTATGTCACATTACAGAAACATTTACCATATTTACTTTTTACAATTTTTAGTCAATGAAATTCAGATACTTTTTACAATACCATTGTACTGTAAAACTAAAACGATATTTCAATATTAAACTAATAAGCAATTTGAAAGCTACAAAACTTTTCTCCTGTATTGACCAATTCAAATAATGAATTTTAAATGGATAATAATTTAACAAAAATAACTTCTCGAGAGTTACACATAATCTATATACAAATTAGCATTTGTGGCAATAATAAAATTAATTGACAATTTGAAGATTAATTTTGATACGTATGAAAAATAAAATTTTGCCAGTATTGATTTAGATATTTGATATACTTTAAGATATTGAAACTTTTGAAACATATTTTCGATTTCTTTAGTTTTCTAAAGGCAATTTTCTATAAAAATGCTTTTGCAATAATGAAATACAACTTTTTATAGCGTTATATATCGGTTACATATCGAGAAAGAAAGGTATTTTCTGAATAAAGAATTCCTTAATTTTATAACAAATCAGAATACAGGCTTTGTATTCATTTTTATGCTTTTAATGCAATAAAAATTCAAGTAGAGATTAATTTCATGTATGAATTGACAAAGAATTATTAAGTTTATTCTTTATGCGTACATTTAGTTAAGAAAATTAGGTCTTTTTCATGTACCGAAACATTCCATTTGGTAACATAGTTTCCTGGATGAAAAGTGAGACAATCTAAAGCATAGTTCTTTGTTGATTTTTTTTTTTTTTTTATAAATGGAGTAGAAAAAAAAGAAGGCTATTTTTTTCTTTCAGAAACTATGCAAATACCAATCAGGTTTAAACTTGGATAATATTTTCTGTCAAATTGATGTATAAAAACGTGTTTAAGATATTAATTTTTTTCAATAATTTTCTTCATTTGTTCCTATTATTTATTATAAAACTCTGTAAAAAATGTCCAGGCTATGAAGCAAACGGGGAGCTACGTCTGAAAGACCCAAATTTCTAAACTGCGTCATTCTGGAAACATATGGCTAGCATATTTCCTTTCCTCCAACAAGATGCGATAGTAGAGCGTTTGCATGTTGACTCATAGATGTTAGACTCGATTCCTTGCCTGGCCATATTTCATCCAATCGGAATTTCCAAAATATCTTCATATGATTCGACCAATATAAAATTGCGACAAAAAATTTAACATATGATAACGCCAGAAGCCAAGGAATAGAAGTTATAAAATTAGGAAAAAATTAACTAAGTGCACAGATGACGTGGAAATATGCTTCTTTCTTTTCAGGTAATGAAATGCAAGTGTTTTCTAATAATGTGCTGCGTTTTACGAATCAACCACTTTTGCCGAATAATAATCAAAATTAATTAATTATAAATTTAAATGAAATTGAACTCTACTTTTTCACATTTTTTTGAAATAAGATTTCAAAGATCATAATAAAACAAGCGACAGTTTTCTATTTCAATTCGATCTATTATTTCTGATGTTCCAATTTAACGTCAATTATCTTTGAACTCAATTTACTCGAAATCGATTTTTGGTCACTTCTAGCATTTGGCTTCTGATGTCCTAATATAAGAAAAAAGTTATATTTCTATTACAAAATAAATTCTGAAAAATGTTATTGTAAAACACGATAAAGTTGTAATTCCATTATTACTAATTTATATTTATTATAATCTCAAGTAAATATGAAGAAAGCTTTGATTTTTGTGCCTCTGTTGACTTCTTCATAAAAATAACTCTCTACGTAAAATAAAACAGTCTATAATTTAAACTAAAATATCTCTAGATCCACAGTTATCACAATTTACTGACATATATATAAACACAGATGTACGAACAGCATGTATAAAATTAATGAAGCTTTAAAACAAGCTCATATTAAACAAGAAATACATCTTTAGCTGTGATTGTTTGAGTCCAGCTATTAATATTTACAGCAGTATTAGTTGAGCATTCTCAATACTTAAAGCAAATGATATCTTCTTACCTTTTTAACAACCAACATGTACTTCACACTCAAACACCATCATTAGACACCAATCGTGTTGCGTTTGCTTACAAATATCTTCGTGCAATTTTCATGTTAATTTGTACAGTTTTGGCCCCTTCTACATGGATGATATATAAAAATTCTAATTTTGTTTCGAAATTGCTCAAATAAATATTTATAGATTTCTTTACAGTGCATCGTTTATTTCTCACGTTTCTGAAAATTAAAATTTCCGAATAAAATAAAGGATTATGCAGCAATAATTTTTAACGTTAAAAAATCAATCAATCGATGTTTGATTAATTATTTAAATCCAGAAATTTTGTTTTTTAAATTTTTAGTGTCATCTCCTAACTGGTTTGCTTAATTATATTTTTAGCTTCTGGCGATCCTCAATATAATTTAAAAATTGTGGAAAAATACATATATTTATATTTAAAATAAATAAGAAATACAATAAAAATATCTAACTTTTCAAGGAAGTACTCTAAAACGATCGATAATTTTGTGATCTATAATAACTTTTATTAGAATATCCACATGGTCAATTTATTTGCTTTTTAAATCCACATTTATAGTATTATTGAGATCTAAGTTTGATGACACTGAAGATCAATTTCAAGTAATATTTATTTACTTTTAAACTATTTCGCTCAATATTTTTATACTGTTTTTTAATTAAATGTAGAAAATATACACTTTCTACTTTTACTTAAAATCTTTGATTGAACGTGATTTGTTACATTTAATTTCGTAAAAAATGTTTACATTTTGTTTAAAATGCTTCATAAATAAAAAGACCAATTTTTTTTTTCAGAGTAACCAATATATTGACTTTAAATTAAACTTTAATTTTGAAATAAATATTAAATATAGTCATTGATATTTTCATATAATATAATATTTAATATATATAATTTTGATGGCATGTTAAAACTAGGTATAGTTATATAATTTTTGTGCAATAAAACGGATTGTCGTTTTTAAAAATGAATTAATACAAAACATCCATCTTAAGAGAAACTGTACAAGAAATTAACAATTTGAAACATTTAACACCAAAACTGTCATTTACAACATCATCACTATTCCGTTCTATACAATAAACACTTAGCAACGTCTTTCTTATGATTTACGTAGCGTACATTCCACCAATATTCAGTTTTTTATATTTTCATATTATATTTTTTTTTCCAAAAAAGAACACAAAAGACTTTTCTTTCTTTGAAAAAAAGAACCAATTTAATGTATTACCCATATTAATTAATATTTCCCTCCTAAAATTTGATTTTACTTTTATTTTTTACAAATTGTCTTAAAAAAAAAAAAAAAAAAAAGCTATTTCATTTTGTAAAAGTTTTTCTTATATTTATTACTGAAAATTTAAAAATTTTAAACAAAAATAAAATTATCCCTTTTTAAATTATATTTAAAACACATTTTATTAATAGTAGGTCGTGTTTCTTAGAAAAAAATATCTAATATTTTTTTATATATTTTTTTCATAAATAAAATAATGAATCAACTATGCATTTCAAATGTTTTCAGTCGCAAACTTAGTTTGAAAATTAATAAGAAAGACTTAAGAAAACATCTATCTAATTTTTGTTTTCCGCAGTTTAATGATAAATATTCTAAATTTAAAAACTTTTTTTTGATCGGAATAGTAGTAAAATGTACGTATCGGATAATTTTATTTTTATAAATAATTGAATCTTATTTAAACGAGCCTACGTTTAACCTTTTTGTAGAAAAATCATAAAACACTACAAACTGGTATTTAAATACATATATTTATGAATATACACCGAAAAATCAATTATGAAGAGTGGTTCCATTACCTATTATATTTGATAATTACGAATATGTAACCAGTGAATTAAACAATCCTCTTTTAAATTATTAACATTTTATTATATTTTAATTTTAAAAAGTTGTTTTATTATTATTTAAAAATAATCAAATTAGATTTACTTATTTAAATCAACAAAAGTAACGCAAGTATGAGAATTAAAAATACACCTTAACAAAATGTTGGATTTTAAGGTTTTACTGAATCTAAGTATGTGCATATTTACACTAACGATAAAAATTAGAATTTTGAAATATATAGTTTGATATCTATCGCAGTATAAATTTAAAGGTTTTTAAAAATTATTGAGCATTTAAAACTGTCATTTCTATCGCGTATTTTGAAAGAACTACTAACATTTTAAAAATTCATCATCAGAGATTATAAAAAAATTCTTTCAATTGTCATTTTTTATTACCGTGAAAATATAACCTTACTAACGATATATATATATATATATTTGTAAAGTATGTTATTATGTACCTCTTTTACGATTATTTATTATTTTACATGGGTAACGATTTAAGGTAAAACAAAAAAAAAAACAAAAAAAAAAAAAAAAAAAAAAAAAAAATTCAACAGTTCATCATAAACCTATATTACGAAGACATCATACAGTATCCGCACCAGGCGTGTCTATAAAAGCTCTCATCTCTTTAAAAGACTCTTGCAGTGTAAATTTTTCAATAACCGTTTCAAAAGCTTACTCCTTTGTATCCGCCTGTAATTTAACGGTTGGTGTTTGAATTAAAACTCTAGGGAACTGGGTTCAAAATAGGGCAAAGCCACTTTGAATATGATGCATCTCTTTGTCGTATAATTCTGATTCTCTTAAAATAAGTTTTCTAACAAAATGCTTAAAAATTTATGCAAAACTACCTAATTGAAAGAGATCTTTTGTGTATCGCAGTTCTCATTGATTAAAGAATATCGAATTCACAACAGGTAAATTTTCCTATTCAATGTTCACTGTAGCAGGTTGGGGAAAAAGACCCGAAATCATTCTCCTAGAACTGGTTTCAATTAATGGGGTGAAGCATTATTTGCCGAAATTTGAACGGATGTTTTATTTTATGTAACTGGTATTACTGAAATAATTTTGAACTACCTGATTTAACTCAATATACTTTTAAAAATTTTTAATGAAGTTGAACAAATCTATATTGATTTATATAGAAAGTGCAGGAACCACTCTTTTATTACAGCCAAACTCCGCTAATCTGAACAAATTGGAATCGGTACCTGTTCGGATTACTAAATATTCAGATTACTCGAAATTCCGAACATTTAATCATTTCGAATTAACGGAGTTCAGAATAGCCGCGTCTTATTGTACTAAAATGAAAGACGACAAACAACTTTCTTTAGAAGATCACTAATAACATAATATAAGTAACATTTTAAAGAAAATATGGTGTGGTATCAATTGTTACTCTTATAAAGTTTATTACATATCTTTTCCTGCATTACACAAAATATATTGATTTTATATTATACACAAGATAAGAAAACAAAATTTGAGTAAACAATAATAATTAAAAAGATTATTCATTAAATAGCCATATAGTTATTTTATAATATTTTTCAAACTTTCAACCCTTTGAAAACCAGTTTGTGTAGACTTGTGCTACAATGGTTAAAAATCAAAGCCGTAAGCAAAAAAAAATAAATAAATAAATAAATAAATAAATAAAATGATGGAGTATGATCTATTTCAACAAAATATACCTGATATTAAATTATACTTTTTTATAAAGTTATAACCTATGCATGTTGCATAACTAATATATAATGTATATACTACTGAAGAAAATTATATAATGTCTTAAGTCGAAGCTGTTGAAACTGCAGATATTCTTCATATTTTTAAATTATTCGGACTTTAAAATAACAATTACCTTTAATTCTGAGATTTAATATATTATAAGACGTAGATTTGTTTTCAAATCTTGTCATTTTTGATTTATTATACTATCTTTTTTAATTATGTCGTTATAACAAATATGCATTACCCAGCCAAAATTTGCGAAACCATCATAACTTATACTAAAAGAGTATGTTTGATATTGGATTACGTATATACTCGTGTATCAGTCGTCCCTCTAACTTTCAAATGCAAATTCTGAAGCAAATAAATTAATAGATCCGTGTATAAATAGACTTCCTAACGTTTTACTTCAATTTTTTTCTGAAAGTCAGCCAAAAATGTGACTTACCAATGTGAAAAAAATAATAAATAAGTAAAAACAATCATTGAATATTTAAAAAAAATATTATTATTATTTATCTATTTTATACAGTATTTTGTTATACATGCACATAAAAAGCCAGAATTTTTGCAACATTCGAAGTTTCTTCTAATTGAATTTACCCATATATAATTCAACCCCCCCCCCTATTTTCCTTGCCGAAAATTGTCAGAAATTACTCGATTTATACACGGATATATACGATAATATTAAATCACAAAAAAAGCTTTTTCTATAAATTTCGTACAACCCAATATATTAACAACTATACTTCAAAATACAAAAATAAATGACACATGACATTCCCTTTACTCTTTAAGTTCACTCCTCGAATGCGTATCCGTAACATATAAAAGCACATCTTTTCCCTCGAATGCAGTAATCTGTTTTTAGTATTAGAAAGTTTTTTTTCTTTTTTATTTAAGTCGTGAATAAGTTGCCCCCCCCCCCCAATTTGCTTCCCGAAATTTTTTAGAAATTCTTCAACTTATAAGTCAAGTCATATACACGAATATAATAATTATAAATCACAAAAAAGAATTACAAAATCATCCAACACAATTTTTCAACAAGTATATTTCAAAATATAAAAATAAAACACCGCATGATCTTCCTGTAACTCTAAGTTCACTCTTCGAATGCGTAACCGTAACATACCGAAGCACAACTTTTCCTTTGAATGAAATAATCGGTTTTTTTCCGAAGGTTAAAGAAGTGCGCTTTGAAATATTCATCCTTGAAGAATATCATTGTCTTCTCTAAGCAACACTTTCATTATCACTTTAACTTAGTATTAAACTCCTAGGTCGCTTTTATATAAATCACTCTAGAATGCATGCCGAGTCTGTCCTCCAACATGTGTTCTCGGAAATGCCAAATATCCTTCGTTGAAGTTTTCGCATGTTATCTAAAAGTACTTGAGGCGAAGAGTCCAGTTTGTAGGCTTCTTGATAGTGTAATTTGGCTGACGTATAATTACCCTGCAAGAGAAAAGACAAAGCTAAAGAAGATGCATATTATGTTACGTACGTAATATTTTTATACCAATAGACAGGTTAACTTAAAATAATGAACTTTAATTTATATGAACGCATGATATATAATTATTTTGTAAGGGAAAATAGAAAGGTAAAGAAAATACATATATAATGTATAATATTTTTGTATCAATACACTGGTTCACTTAAAATAATGAACAATATTTTATGTGAACTTATATTCGGATAAAGCCGAGTACCATAAAAGAGGTAATAGAAAGCTGAAAAAATGCATATACTATATACAGTCGAATTCCGTTATAGTGAAACTAGTATATAACGAAAGAAAATTTTGGCCCCGCCGTTTTAATGTAGCAGTGAGTAATTATTGTATGTTGAACTATATTTATTCACCAAAATTTTATGCTAGTTGCAAAATTAATTTTGTCATCTGACTGTTTGAAGTTCCCTATAAATACTAATTAAAAATCTTGTATTTTTAAAAATATTTAAAACGAAAACAAGAAATATCTTTCATCGGTTTTTAGAATTGTGATTAATATCATATTCATCGTAAGATGTCAAATATTGAAAATGGTCTTTTTCCCATTTTTGCCAATTTTAAAAGCCCCGAGACACCTTAAAATAATGTACTGAATAAATGTGTTCGTAAAAAATTGTTACGTGTGAATGATAAACTTTACCTATGAATATATTTACATTAAAGTTTATACAGGGTGTTTCCAAAATGACCGGTATATTTGAAAAATCAAAAAAACTAAACGGTGAGCCATAGAAACACACCGTTTGTTACAATATGCTTGGGACAACAGTAAATTTTAAGGCAGACAAACTTTCGAAATTAGTTACAACTTTCAACAGCAGATGGCGCTGCAGTCTGAAAAATCTAAAGTACGACATTTTTCACATATCCACCATGCGCAGAAATAATATGTCGTAGTCTCTGGATTGTGGCGGTATATCTGGTCTCTCAAATCAAAAATCCTCTGTTCGAAGGATTAAACCATTTTTTCACAGCAAACTTGCAATTTGTAAACAGCACATGCTTACAGCAGAAAGTCGACTTACAAAATGATGAATTCACAGGTTACGTTTTTTCGATAGCTTTCAAATCGCCTGCAGCGCCATCTGTTGTTGAAAATTGCAACTAATTTCGAAAGTTTGTCTGCCTGAAAATTTACTGTTGTCCCAAACATATTGCAAAAAGTAGAGTGTTTCCAATGGAGTGCCCGTTTAATTTCTATCGTTTTTTCAAATATACCGGTCATTTTTGAAGCACCCTGTAGATTCTAAATTTCTAGCTCTCAAGCTACAAATTTAAAGAGTAGTTTAATTCTTTAAACACGCAATACAGAATATCTTATTTCAATATATTCCAATGTATTTAGGAAATCTAAAGCTGTTGTTGGAGTTGCTACAAAAGCTGATAGGAAAATATAATGGTTATAATGAACTCACTACTGCAAAAGAAATGCCTTGCGCAATATATATGTTGATCTCAGTTGCCACTCTTATGCAGCCAAAGAGATTTGTTTGATCTCTGGTGACAATATTGGAAAAATTATAACACCGATTTTCAAATTGTGTGTATTTATTGACATACTTTTTTGATTTTTACCATTTGACTGTATGAATCTCTGTGTTATAAACATTTTCATAAGTCTCGGATGCTAATCAGCATTTTAAATTTTGTTTTTATTATTATTTCTGACATTTTCATCTCTATGTTTAAATATGTATTCAATGCATGTTTTCATTTAGTAATTGAGACGCTAGATTTATACAAAATGGGATAAATAGGTTGTGTAAGTTTATAAGTAAAGTAGTCTAGCAATATCCATATCTTTATTACTAAAAGTTTGAAACGTATTTACCATAAAAAATTAAATACTTGTGAGTCCGTAACTGTATTACTTATAATCATTAAATTATCACCCACATATTAAAAATAATAATTGGAGGCCTAATTTTTTTATGAAGAACTGATTAATAATATTTATATGTTTTGGATTTTTAAACTTTACATTGCACTTATTTTTGTGTGGAAGGTAAATGTCTGCATGTAGGATATTTACAAGTAGATAACATGATTTTAGTTTTAGTTATAATTTTGTATAAATAAATATATAAATTCTTTATAGAATTAGCTTTTTGAAAATATAGTTATTCTCTATTTTCACATATACTATAGCGTTTATTATTGAGTTTTCTCACGTTTACTACTTGGGAAAGCATAAATAATGTGTCAGTTGATTTATTTTTTATATATATGTAGGATGGACAACACCATACTCAGAATTAAAGCTAATTGAATGACATACACTGACATTTAATAAAACGAACAGACGAAACAAACAAAACAAAAAAAAAAGTAAATTATCAACTTATTTTCCGGAATCTTTCACAACAATTTTTATCTCACATCTATTCGTCGTAATTATTTATCAGTTTTTTAAATTCTCCTTCGAACTTTACTTTTAAATCGTCAAATTCGTCGTTACAGCTTTTACCAACAGTCACTGCCGTCGTTCAAAAACATTCCATTTATTTATTTTCTCTTTGATATTTTCATTGAAAATAATTCACTGCGTAAACGCAATGCACTATGTTCACAATGTAAACATAGTCAGCAGAGTTACTCCAGCATTCCTCAAAGAACATCTCCCCCCTCACTCACGCCAAAAAAAAAAAAAAAAAAAAAAACAGTTTGTAGAATTTTGGAGCAAAACGCCTGTGAAATCAAGCGCAAATCCGAATCCGGGGATCCCCTATCCGAAATCAATCTGGAAATAGTTCTATCGCAGCCATGTTGAAGAATTTTCAAAAGCGCCTTCATTCCTGTATCACCAAGTGAGAAAAGTATTGTCAATTATCAAAATTGTTTTTCTTGTGCAGAACTTCCTTTTTTTCTTCGAATGCTGAAAAAAGGGGTTGTTTCCTTCATTCAACTGAAAATTATGGTCTTTTATTTGCATCACAGTACTTACTTGTCATCCTGTATTGCGTGCATTCTTGTGTTTTTCATGCAGTTATCTTTACCTCAAGATTGATTTAATTATATCTTACTTAAAAGGAAAATCAAACTACATAGATACAAATTATGTGTTGCCTATTAAATGTATTTATCTTAATATAAAAGATAAAGCTGTTTTTTAAGATTTGAGCTTAGTAGTTTCTTTATATTTGACAGTATATTATCAGTTTGGAAATATCGAATAATGCAAATATCTCCAAATTAATATATTTTGAAAGAATATCATATTAAAAAAATACAAAAATTTATTTTTTCATGATACAATCAGTAAAAACCAATTAATTAAAACATTTTAGCAATGTAACTGGAGGTTTCTTTCCTCAAAATCTACAAAGAGCCTTTGTATAGGAGCAAATTTGTTCTTACTTCTATTGAAGGATGTGATCTGTCACAACAGGTTTTCGTTGTTTCGCGGCTGATAATTTTTGCTTGGATCAGGTCAATTAGAGACACATTTTAATACATATTGGATTGATACCGGGATTGAAAATTTTTCTTGCAATTCTAGGAAGAAGGAATCTAGTCTCTGTTCTATACGAAGAAAACACGTCCAAATCAGCCATTAAAAAAATTTATAACTTGTTATAAAACTCGTTATAAAAGTTATAAAGTTAAGATTCGGATCTTGTCGTATCAATAATGCAAGCTTTTTTAAAGATCTCGCCGTGCTGATATAAAACATAAAATTGTGATGCCTAAAATTGTGAAATAATTCTTAATTGACACGTTGGAAAAAGCCATGTTTAAAATGACGAACATTTATTTAGTACTGAAAGACGATTTAAAACAGTGCCTCCCAACCTTTAATGATTCCGCTCCACCAAATCCTCTGTAAAATTACTACACCTCCCCCCCTTTAATTCTATAAATGTTGCCTCTAATTATTTAAAAGGTTAACACGAATCACACTGTAACAAAGAAACACGGAGAAAGAAAGCTGAATCACAAAACAAATGAATATGTGGTAAAAATTTCTAGAAAACAATAACAATCAAAATATTTATAAAGATTTTAATATTACATTAATGATGTCAAAGTATTTTAAAGATTACTTACGCATTTATTCCGGTGTGATTTTATTTAATTTTTTTAATTCTTTTTATATAAGGTATTTTTTTAACTCAGTAAATAACTGATTTTTTAAAATTTTCTTGTATTTCATTTCTTTTTTTGTTTGCGACTTTACTTTATTTTTTAATAAAAAAAACCGATACTGAATGAATAAAAATAAAAATCGCCCCCCGCCCTAAAAAGTCAAATTGGCCCACAGTGTGGAGAACGTCCCAAGTCGGGAACCACCATTAAATAAGTAAAAAGTTAAATTGAATGGGAAGTTTCACCAACAGGAATGAATTACTTGCTTATTGAAATGCAATTTTTCAAAAATAATTTATAAAAGATATTAGCAGTCAATCTCTGCTTAAAAATTTAAATACTTTTTTCTATATGATGACACCTTTTCACCTTATCTTGACATTAAAATTATTATAAGCCAAGAATTTTTAAAGACAAAAGGCGCAGATATTAAACACGCCTTTTTTCATTATGTTAGATTAATTTGGTTCGACATATTAAAAAGTTTTATTTTTAAAATTTATCATTTTTAAAATTTATTTCATTAATATATTTAAAATTGATATTAAAAAATTCTGAAACAAAATTTAAACTATAGTTTCCCTATGAATAAAAAGAAATAAAATAAACTCGGCAAATGATGTTTTGAATTATAACAATTATAAATTACTCCACATTAAAAAATTATAATAATTTATTTTTTTATAACTTTATTAGAAATTTTAGGATGTGATTTTGTTTGTAAATTATATGGTTTACCATCACGAAAACAAAATCAAAATTATAACTCAATGAATTTAGTTTTTAGATGATTCCTGAACTCTTAAAGTAACACTCTTTCTTGAATTACACCCATAATTTGTGTCTAATATCTTGGAATCTGACGAAAAAAAATTAAAATTTAAAAATTGACATATTTATGTGAGTTTTTTTTAGGTGTTAATGTGGATTTTTTGTTTTAAATTCAGTTATGGATAACGAAAAACTTTTTAAGTGATGTTTTTGCCTACGGGGGACGAATAAAAATTAAATAGTCAAATAACATAAAAATTTAAAAACTATATAATAACCAAATTTCACACATTTTATATGAAACTTTTCAAATAAAAGTACATGTCTAGAAGAAATAATTAAGAAAAATTATAACAATATTTAATTTATTAACTATATGCACAGCCTTAACTTTGTTCAGACGTATACCAAAGTTTATGAAACAACCAAAAAAAAAGTTACAAAAATGAAATAACTTGCCTTAATATGGTATATAACTGCTAAATTTAGATGGGCTTTGGCTAACTTGGGATCAAGCATCAAAGCAAGTCTATAACTCTAAAAGAAGAAAGGAATAACGTATGTAACAGATAACATAAATAAATAAAACAAATATTGAAAACTTTAAAAACTTTATTGCAATAAAGTTGTGAAATCAATGAATATATTAAGTAACCTGTATTTTATGGCAGTAAACCTTGAATCAAAATTTATACTTCTATATGTAAGAAAATAAATAACGGTAAGAAATTCAATAGCAAAGTGGATAAATCTAAACCTAATGAAATTTATAAATAATGGAATATAAATAAATATTGCTTAAGTAAATAGATTCATTTTAAATTTTAAAATAGAAATGTTTCTCAGGTAAATAAAATCGTACACTCAAAAACATTCATATTGAAATAAGAGTAAACCAATTTTAAATGATAATGGGAAAAAAAAATCGAGGCGAAAAATAATAACAGTTGAAAAAATTGGATTAACGTTTATAATTCATTTTTAACGTAGTAAATCAATTTTAACTGATACAATGAAGAATCATCACTTATTGTTTTAAGAAGATCAAAGAAAATTACTACTTTAAATGTGTTAAAAACTAAAAAACTAAACAACAACGACAACAACAACAAAAAGAATTGTTGTCACATATTTGTACTTAATAGACTATTTACTTAATTTTCATATAGAAAATAGAGTAAATATATAACTTCCAGCGTCGCTTATATTTCCTCTAAAGTATTTAATGCTATTATTACTTTTAAAAAGTAGGAATTTGATTAAAATATAGCACCAAAGAATTTAAATAAATAGAAAAACATACTCTGGAATATTGAATTGCATAAATATGATCTATTGACCAAAGTTCACATTTGTTGCAAGAACATTAATGTGTATGAAAGCATTTAAATTTATGATTTAACCATTTATCTATATCTTTGAAAAGGAATTTATTTAACATAGTCCTAAACAATTTAAATACTTAGAGAAGCATTCTCTAGGATTCCGGATTACAAAATATTAATCATTAAAAGTATTTCTATAGAAGATTTAAGTTAATTTTTGTTAGTGTAACATAAATTTGTATGAAAGCATTTAAAATAATGCTTTGGATATCAATGCAAAAAGACTTTGGAGATATCTGTGATGTTTATTACAAAGACTACTAATCTAGAATAACTAGTAAGAATAAGTAAAACTGCGGAAATATTTCCTGATTTTTTTCAGTTACGAAAATAATAAAAAAGTAATAAATTAAAAATAACACAAAAGAAAACTATCATAAAATTAATATAATAGTTATAAGGATCGTAATTTAAATCACAAACTGTGTCAGTGATTCATAATCTATATATCTGAGATAAACTGACAATAATATACCATTACCAGTAGACACGCTAGAAGTATTCGCACTTAATAGCTTTGCCATTACCTTTATTCGCTTCAACTCCCATTACTTATTCCTGTGCTACCTCCACCTGTCTTTGCCTTAACCCCTCTTTCTCACAGCGCTCTCCCCTCTCCCATATTATTTCATGGCAACAAATTTTAATTAAATAGAAATTCCAAGCAGGCAAAGTTTTTTAATGAAAATACACTCTATAATGCATTATGTGTGTAAAAAGTATATTCAACTGTAACTTTTTTATCGTTTTACGCTACTCATTAATTAACAAAAAGGTGTATTGACAAACGATATAATACTTGATATGATATAAGAAAAGTAAAAGGGGGAAAATGCAATAGTATTTAATAAAAGTATGACCGAAATAAAGATGAACATTTTTAATTTATTTATTGGCAAATTATTTTTAACGAATTAACATCAACCTTTTTACATTACAAAATTTCTCAATAAGTTTATTAATGATTATTATTTCCTAGTACAACCTTATATGTAAAAATTATTAAAGATGAAAATCTACTCATGTCAAAAACTATGGTCACAAACATGTTTTTCAAATCAATTGTAAATATTCACCGAAAGAATTTGTAAAATATATATTTTGAAGAACGTGTAATAGAATACTAACCCACGATGTTAAAAAAAGTTATTTACCGTTAGTACTTGCAGAACTGTTAGAACCAAATCTTTAAAATATATGAGATTTATGCTAGCAGCTTTGTGATTATTGCAATAAAACGATCAAATTAGCTTTTTTTCGATGAGAATTAGAGCCATTGGCAATCTTGGAGCCGAGGCTTTTGATCCGACGAATCCAAGTGGCACTGAAAGTGATATCTAGATTGCGGAATCTATTTCAAACAAGTGTATTGTCACCTGGAAGACCTGTTAGGGCCACCACAGAACAAGAACATTGAACATTATCGCTGCTGGGCAAGAAGACCGAGGCTGGCAATGGTTCCTCAGCTTACTGCTTCCTTTTGTGATTTTACTGCTGCGTCTGGAATAATAATTACCAAGCAAACAGCATATAGATAGCTACAAGGGAGAGCCCTTTAAGCTCAGCGTTCAGTTTTGTGTGTCCTTTTTGCATCCAATAAGAGAATCCAGTTGCTGTGTAGCCCAAGATGTCAGTCCTGAACGCAGAAAGAATTGGGGCGTGTCCTTTTCGAGATTCGCCACGCAGATTTATTCATGTCGAATCTTCATCTAGTGAAAAACTATTAGTTCAAAAAAAGGCCGATTTTGTGGTAAATGAGTATTTGTCTGAAGCGGCATATTATTAGACAAAGTACATCACTTCACGTTTTCTATTCAGGTACTGTCAACGCACACTGCTATAGAGATGATATCCTTGAAGACATGTCAGGTTGTTTCGGGTTTTTGTAGGCCTGGAATTGATATTTATGAACGATAATGTGAAGCCACACAGAATTCACGTTGTTGCTGATTGCTTGAAGGAGTGGCTATTCACCGTATGAATTGGTCCTCGAGGAATCTAAACCTCAATCCTATTGAACACGTTTGGAATGATCTAAAAAGTGCCATTACTCCGCGTAACACCTCTCAGGACTCACCAGGATTTAAAAACCGAACTTTTGGAAGAATGGGCTTTGTATCCACAAGCAAGTGTTAACACTCCTATAAACAGTATGAGACCTCGTTTTCAGACTTGTATAGCAATGCACTATGATCACACTTCATATTAGCCGACTTTTTTCGAGATAAACGCTTTATCCCTGATTTATGATTTAAAAGTTTTTCATAAGTCCTGTTTCTTAAATCACAAGTAAAGTGTTTTCCATCTTTATAAGTTTCTATATTCTTTATCCCATTGTAATATATGTCTTTGTCAAATTTCGTGCAACACAGTGAAAAAAAATCACAAGTTTTCACAGATTTTATATTTATGACTTGAATTTTGGACGTGAATATAATACATTTTTTAAATGAGAAAATTACACTGCTCAAAACAATTAAAGGATATTGCAGTTTTAGGTGGATTTTGTATCTGGGAAACTTTTTAGCTGTTTGATACATGGTCGACAGACATAGTAGGTTATATGAGAATAAATTACACATGTTTGGCAGAAAAAAATGCATTTTATTGCGCATTTGTGTACAAAAGGAAAAAAAACAATTTGTGCATATGAGAAAAAAAGAATAAGAAAAGGTGTTTTCTTCAAAGAAAATCATTTTCAGTAGGGGGTATGGTTTCAACGGGTGCCCAGCAACGTTGAACACCTTTGAGGCATAGACTCAATGAGACTATTAATGACGAGTTGGGGTATTCTGCCCCACTCTTCCAGAAGAGCTCTTTCCAGTTCTTGGAGAGTTTGTGGGGGTTGTTGGCGGCCAGAAACTCGTCTTCCTAGAGCGTCCCAAACGTGCTCGATTGGATTCATGTCTGGAGAACACGCTGGCCATTCCATTCGAACGATTCCTTCCTCGAAAAGGAAATCCTCCACCAGGTTTGCACGATGTGGCTTGCAGTTATCGTCCATTAAAATGAAGTTATCTCCGATTGCTGCAGCGTAAGGGACTACAAAAGGTCTGAGGATCTCATCCCTATATCGGCGACCAGTCACAGCTCCATCTCGAATGATGTAGAGGTCAGTGCGCCCGTCAATGGAAATGCCACCATATACCAACACTCCTCCACCGCCAAATCTGACACTTTCGTCCATGAACGCAGGATTATTCCCACTGCCACGGTTCCTCCAGATGAAAATACGCCTATTATGCACAGAAAAACGGGACTCGTAAGAAAACGGAATATTGCTCCATTCATTTCTGCTCCAGTTGACATGCTCGGTTGCCCACTCTCTGCGGTCGCGACGATGCCTTGATGTTAATCTAACACATACCTTCGGTCGGCGAGTATAGAGACCTAGAGCATGGAGCCGGTTTCGGACAGTCTGAGTTGAAATCGCAGTGCCTGTAGCCGAGCGAAGGTGTTGTTGGAGAAGAGTAGCGTTCATGTTTCGGTGTCTCCGAGCTGTTAACGCTAAATACCGATCTTCATTGGGCGTTGTTGCCCGTCTACGACCTTGTCCTGGTCTTCCGCCTGCACATCCACTCTCCAAAAAACGTTTCTAGATCCTGGAAATGACACTTTGTGACATTCCAATGGCTTGCGCTACTTCGGCTTGAGTTTGGCCCCCTTCTAACCTACCAACAATTCTCCAAGCTTCTGCATCTGTCAAATTAATTCGCTGAGACATCGTACTCATCGAAACAAAGCAATCACTGAATGCCGATCATCCTTGTCTTCATTCTCTTTTATCCAGTTGAAAGTCAAATTTCATTCGCTGCCGCTGAAGAGACGTTTTTGGCGTCGAACTCAAAATTTGCATATTCCACAGTTTGAAACCAGAAAAATTTTTGGCAAAAAAATTTCGTTTATATCTTTATTTTATATAAAACTTCAAATATCCGTTAATTGTTTTGAGCAGTGTATAAAACATATATAATAGCATTTATGATTAATTTATATTGTAGAAGAACTTTAAAGTCATGTATATAACATCAATACTTTATTCAGAGTTTAATGCTAAAATAAGCTTATTTTTTTAAGTGAATTAAGTGAAAAAATTTCAAAATGGCAGTTTTTGAATTTCTTTTAATAGTAATTGTAAACAATGCCAATTTTATTTTTATTGACATATATTTTTTAATTAATGTACTATTAAAATGGATGCTTACTTCTTCTGCTGCCTCATAATCTTCCATATCTTTGAGGATATCGCCATGTTCCTCGTGATATTTGGCACAAATAGTTTCTAAAGTAGAACACAAACTAAGAGCTTTTAATATAGCATCTAAAGCCTGAAAATATATATAAAAAAAGTTTTATATCTCAATTTAAAGCCGTATTTTTGCATTATACAATTTTAAATAAACACATTTGTTTTTATATTTTCAGCATTAACAGCTTTTTATAAGATAATACTAATTGTTTGTTTACTTCAACAGAAAAATAATATTTCAATATTACTTTATATATACGATAACTTTTACGACTTTCTTTCCAATGTAAAAACATTCATATAAAGATCATCTTTTCATAAAATTGTCTTTATAAATATCTATTTATTTATGAATAGATAATTAAGATATTACTATCAACAAGACTATCAAACATATTTGCACACAACCTAAAATTAATCGCTATCTTTCACAAGTTATTAAACCTTTTTTGCACTAAAAATAATAAAATTTTGGCGAGGCGATTCATATTTACATATAACATCCGCATATTTCTGGAGTGTATATGGAAGTTTTTATCACACACAAAGTACACCGGATATGATATTTTGTTTAAGTTTTGTATTGGTTATGGTATTCATTAAAGGCTATCGTGACACTAACTATTTCGATGGCTGTTATGTACTATTACAATAAATATAACAATATGCATACAAAAAAATCTATCTATAAAAAGTGATAAAAAATATTAATCTTTATCGCTATTGAATTAAATAGCAACTTATTTGGATTCTTTTCGTGACTATTATATTTTTATTAATTTGAGGAAGTGAGTTTCAATACATGCCTTAATCAGGAAATCAGCTTGAGAACGTCACATAAAATCTCAAAATATTGGTTTCAAATGTAAATTTTACAATGAAAGAAATCTGGATAAGTCTAGTTTTTTTGCACCTTTTTTTCCGATGAATGTTTACCAATAGAATAGGTTGATAGAGAAAATACGATCTTTTAATTTTGGATAAGATGAGTTTTCAAACTGACATTCTAAATAAAGGTATTACTGAATTTTCCCAGCCGTATGTCACTGAATAAGAATGATAAATAGATATTTTCAGTCCATTCTAACAGGTAAATTATTATACATTACATTATCACGTGTTTTATTTAAGCATTTATGTTTGTATATGCTGCATATTTTGTTAGTTGTGTAATTTAATTTTAATATTTATTTTATGTATTTAAGTATGTGTTAATTTAAAATATTCAATTTTCTTAAATATTTGTACATTGATCAAGTACAAATGACGACACTGCAATCCCACATAACGAATATTTTATTTGGATGCAGATATTAATAAACTAGGTGGCGCGGACTGTTTTCTCATCCATGACAGTTCGCGAAAATCATTGTAAAATGTAAGGTTTGCGAATGATAAGGTGCAGAGCTTTCTATAATTTCGCGTGTTTCTTAAAATTTAAGAGTTTGACAATTGTTGGACCTTTGTTGAAAAATAGTTCGTTGTCCGATGTCTGGCAAGGTATACATGTCTGAGTGTTTGTCCACGTAGTACAACACATTCTTATTATTAGGAATTCGGAAAAGGCAACCATCAAATATCCTTTTGCATTTTCGGCAATGTACATTTATGCAGGTGGTAGGCCTGATTACGGACGATATCCCCGGAAAAAACTCAACCCAAAATTCCAAAAGCTGAAAAAAATCGATCACTAAATGGGTTAATAATAGGAGAAAATTTTTAAATTTAATATCATTACAGCTAATAGTTAAGAATTAGCCAATGTTGGCTGAAGATTTTTGTGGCTACTCGGGAATTCGTTAAGACTTTAAATTCGTTTTGAATATACAAACACTTTCTGTGTGGTAACACAGTATATCGATACCTACTTCTTCTGCAGCATAAAAACAAAATTAATCATTTGAGCAAAACTTGCAAAAATTAAGAACGAGAGGTTGTTCGAAAGTAACATCGTACTCGTACTGATGTTTTCCATATCAACCAAAATCAAATCATGAGGTCTTAACCCCTTGGGGACGAGCGACACGTATACGAGCCGCAAAAAGGCTTAAGAATCCTCGTTTATCCCTACCACTAAAATTATAATGTAAAATTAGCCATATTTCATCGGAGCATTTTCTAGATTCAATAAAACAAAAATTTCTGTTTTTTCAAACCGGTGGCAAAAGGTTAAACATTTTGTAAAAGACCCCCGTCGCGAAGGTGTTAAAGATGTAAAAGCATGGAACTATTGAATAAAACAATTTAAACTATCCGGTCTGCTGCCTTGTCTACTGCCTTGCCTATTTTTATACTAATTTATTTGCTTCGTACTTAATATTTGTACAACAGTGTAATTACAATAGCATTATACATTTTTATACATATAAAGTTTACAGGTAAGATTAACTAAATCTTAACTATTGTGATTATATTAGTATAAAGTATCTGAAAAAAAATTGAGTTATATTCGGATATGAGTTATCATATAAAACATTTAAAAAAAAAATTTGTAGCTTTTTTAAATTGGTAATGATTTTTAAAAGACAATAAAATGTATGAATTAACAATAACTGAAGTTATAATAATAATAAAAAAATCGCGAATAAAGTAAGTATGTTACCTCTGATGTTCTATTTGTAAGGTTGTACAAGGACGCAAGATGAAAAAGTGTCTCCCTTCTAGTGGGAGAATAAACTATAGACAATAATAGAGTTTCAGCTTGCTGATAACTCCTCTCTTGAATTAAAAGTTGTGCCTAGAAAAATAAAACAAAAATATTTCATTAGTCAACTGTAGCCAGGTTATTTACTTATTTATTTTTTTTATCCTGTGTCATAATAGTAATTGTTTTTCAAGTTCCGTAGAAGATATAAAAAAAATATTTAATCAAGTTTTATACATATTTTTTTTAATTTTTGCGGTGTTCTTAAAAATAAACAGGCAGCAGAAAACTGTATATTTTGACTTTAGAAAAAAAATTCTAAATATATATATTTTTAATAACAATATTATGAATCCTAGATTAGAAATGCCATTATCCATGAGTTATCTTTGCCTTTTTTGATCGCATAATTATGAAAATAAGACCAAAAAAACCTCAAAAAAGTGTCATTCAAACTTTTGTGACTTCTGGAAGCCCTGAATAAAGAGAATTCGTGAGAACAAATGTTTTAAATGAAATAGATGTAATTTTTTAAACATATTTTTTTAGTTTGGAAAACCTAATTGTTATTTTATACGCTTTTCTCAATAATATATGTTAATATCTCCTAATAAGCATTTTCTTAAAACTAAATTAGTCATTGTTAGTTGGAAAGTGAAATAATGATTAATTTTAGTACAAATTAAAAATAAGATTAACTTAAATTTTAGAAGAAGAAGAATAAAAGAATACTTGATAAATATAAACTATATTTCTGACCAATTTTACGCAATTCCATATTTTAATTACATTAAAAGTACAAGTTATATCTTCATCAGCCTTATTTTGAAAATATATACATCATAATAAATAGTAAAAAATGAAATAAAAAGTATTCTCAGAAGTACACACATCATTCGTATTTCACTTACGTAGTGTAGCTTTGTTTCATTCCTTTCTGGGTAATGAAGTAATAAATGTTGATACATATTTTTGGCTTCATGGTACCTTCCAGATATAAAATAAAGCATGCCCAGGTTGTCCATAATTTGCGGGTCTTCTTCTAAATTTAACGCTCTATGAAAAGAAAAATGATTTTCAGAAACATTTTGAATGCAATAATACATATATTTCATTAGAAAGAATGTTGTTAATCCTTTCGAGTCCGATTTTGGTTTCAACTTTTAGAAAACAATTACTTTTAAGTAAATAACATTAACACTACTTATCCAAATATATTAATTAGAGTTTTACAAATTCTTCATTGTCTTAAACATAACGAATGTTATTGTTTTGCATATCACTCAATACACATTCATATGTCAATAGTCTAAGAAAGTGTTTTTGGAAATGTTTAGAAAATATTATATAAGAAGAAGATTTAGCTAATATTACAGCTTTTTAATAGTTTTTGCATTCTATTGCATAGTATTCTTACAAGCAAGTTACCTTTTTTTAATGAGTGGAATGCATGTTTAATATAAACAAATCGCAAATGATGCAAAGAGAATTAAGGAAATATTTATTATTATTAATAAATGCCCAAACATTAGTAAAGTCATTTAGTAAAGGCATAGACACATACTAAGATTATTATTTGTAAACAGTAAGAAAAGCATTTATAAAAACAAAATAATACTCAATTAAAAAATATGAACTATTAAGAGTACATCAGGCACAAAGGGTTAATTTCAATTTCTTGTAATTTTTAACAGACTAAGATGGATGCAAAAATCTTAATATAATACATTATTTTTCAGGTTAAAAAAGATAGCAAACAATTAGAGATAACATTTTGAAAACATCATAAGATTGGTTAAGTATGCACCTGTGTACAATGTATTTTTTATGACAAGAATTCAATTTTCATAAAGCTTGTTGGCTACTTATAACATTTTCTACGAATACCATCTTTTACTATTATTTAATAATAGTTTTATATGATTTTATAGCATTTAAGTTTTAATACGTAACACTATTGATAAAAGTCATACACGTGAATTTTTTAAAAAAATTATGATGCTGTCATATTCTATATAAAACTCTTATGTAATAATAGCTAAATTAAAACTCAATTTAATTAAATACTTAACTTTTAATTAACTCTAAATTAAAACTCAATAGCAAAAAAAAAAAAAAAAAAAAAAAAAAGAAAGAAAGAAACATTAAAAAAAAGTTTTCCGTTGATATAAAATTTACTTCATCAATGTATTTCCCTCTAATGTAATTAAATTATGCAAAGTCTAACAAGAACAGATTTCCATTATTGCCAACTTTACAAAATAAATAAAAAAGTTTTTAGAAGATTTGCACTTTCTTATACATATAAAAAGTTAAAACATAAAAATTAATATATAGAAAAAAAATCTACCAACTGATATAGGCAAATTTCGTATTAAAGGCTGATTAACATTTTTTTCTATAAAGAAACTGTTCTGAACTTTTTCAAAATTTATATCTATAGATATTTAAGATATTTTATTTGTGTAATATTCAAACCAAAAAATCAGAAATATTGGATAGATTTTTTCGTTATAAATTTATTCAATTTGTGAAAAGATTAAAAGTTTTTTTTTCAATATTACATATGATATCCATTACATATTAAAACTTTAAAAATTTAATTTTAATTACGTTTATTATTATTAATATTATTACATACGTAAGTGCATAGGTCAAATTTCATGCAACAAATATGACTAATCGCTTGAATAAACATTCCGATCATCTCTCTGGACGAAAGAAATTAAAACGAAAACTTTTGAATAAATTATCAACGGGTAAAACATTTTCTAATCAACATGTTTTATAAATCCAAGCACTGAAATTGGCTATTACTTGTTATTTAAAAATCCTCGGTCAAATTATGCTTCATTCGTAAATGCATCGGACTGTGTGTACGATGCCACTGCCTGAATAATTCTACAGAATACTAAGTAAATCGAAATTAAGCTAAAATATCTTCATTATCTTTAAAGATTCAGTCATAAATGAATAACGCTGTAGACTTGATACGTGTTGGCGATTCAAGAATTTTGTTATTTTATTTCTCCACTTTTTTACATGCCTGATTTACCCTAGTATCTTTCCGTTTGATATTTAAAATTTAGGTGTACTCTAGAATTAAAATATAAAGTTATACTTTTGTGTCAGATTTGAAAACTGCTATATTTGTCATCAGTTCTAAATAGAATGGCCTTATAACTATAATTTCTAAATATAAATTAAAAATAGACATACATTTTGATCTATTGGCTTATTTATCTTCTCTAAGCGACAATCAGTTGGCATAAAATTATGGTATTTTCATATTTTTCAATTACCTACTATACCAACATCAAGATTTTCCCATATTTTTTATCTTTTTTTTAAATAAGGGATTGATAATTTTATTGTTAGTTGAGAGAGAGCTGTCACTCTCTTAAAATTCGTATTATAAATATATAGATGAGAAATTTACGGAATCTTCTTTTCCTTTTGGCAATTGAACAGCGTATTTCCGTTTGGCTTTCAAACAATCAAGTTGGTTTCCAAAAGCAGTTTTCGGATACAAGGAAAACTATAACATCAATTAGAATTAATTGTAAGTAAAATTATTACTGTTCTATATTAAATGCAATGAATTTATATAACTTATGATAAAAGATTACGACTTGAAATTATATACATATATATACTTCATTTATATTAAAAATTGAAACAGATTTTTTTATTATTATTTTTGAAACTTATCTATTTGCTCTGCTTTCATGATTAATTATTTTTTTTTATTACAGAAAATTGACTTTACCTTTTATAAAGTTCTTCAGCTTTCCTACTGTGATCGAGACTACGAAGTGACCTTGCAGCGTTTAGTATAGCAACCGTATGGTTAGGTTGAACAGTCATGGCTCGTTCGTATTGTGTCATGGCTTCAAATGTGCGTCCTGCAGGAAAATACAAAAGCACAAAAATACTGCGTAAGAAATCAATTTTCCTAGATCAATACTATGAGTTATAGATATGTTTAAATAAAAATACGGTTAAAAAATACAGTAACTTTCAATAACTAAATTGAAAAATATTTATGTAATTCAATCAAATGGGAAATATCAATATTATTTCTAAAATTTGATGCAAAAAATTAAAATATGTAAATATCTTCTATATAAATATAATAAGAATTTCAAATACATTTGAGAAGTACACCTAAAATTTATCAAATTATAGCATTTAAATTAGCGTTAAAAGTATTGCATGCCATGCTGCCTTTACAGTAATTTTTTAAAAGTGTTAAAAAATTGAGTTCCATAATAAACAGTGTATAATGACAAGTATCAATTGCAGCGACATGTGCGCTTTTTACCATCCGAAATATTTTCTGAATTAAACCCTTATATAATTTTTATGTATGAAGTACTATGTACTTCTGCGATCGCCATTTGAGGCGTTCAGGAGTCAATCCGACAAACTCCATATTTTTTTTTAATTCAGACAATGAAACGATTAGGTTTTTTTTCTATATATCTATACAATCCTTGTAAATTACTCCTGATTATAATACGTTAAATGGATACAATCAAATATCGGGAAAAAATAGTAGATTTTTTTTTTATAGAGAAATAAATTTAAATGTTTAAAATGAGCATTTTAATTTAATACATTTATTCGGATGGACTTATAAAGACCACACTTTTCGTTCAACATTTTATGGAATTCGAATTTTTAGGTATTTTTGTGTGGGCGGTTGACACAGTACACTGCTAAAATTTTTGTCCTTATTTGAACAAAATTTTGCTGCTCAGTAGCTTCCACAATCAGTTGGTGAAACCTCATAGCAACTTTTCTAGCTTCGGTTCAAGCATACGTCCCTTGGAAATTTCATTCCTGCTTTTGGGACTATGCTTTAACAAAAGCTCCAAATTTTGGTACGAAATTTCCTCATCTTAAGGTGACGGCTTTTGTGTACCAAAAATTTGTTCAAACTAGGACAAAATATTTAACAGTGTGTATGCTCTGGGCACTATAACTAAACTAAGCGGTTCATACATTTTAATAAAAAATATTTTTAATTTTCATTTTTTATAAGAAATAAAAAATAAATAAATTAATTGAAGCTTTTAGAGTGTATCTTTCATTATTTAACTTTTTTAGCACATGGGTGCATTAACTGTTGTATTGCATTAGAAACTTTGTTTATAAATCAGGGTTGTGGCGGAGTGTATACGGAGGTATAGCTGTATGCCCTCTGGATTTTATTAAAAATCTTCATATAACCTCTGTTTTTCAAATAAATCATTAGCATATACTTTATCCATGAATGTTCATGACACTAGCATATACTTTCTAATTTTTTTAACTACTACAATACTGTAAGATTTTATATGATAATCAACTAAAATTCTATTTTTAAAACATATACATGTCTCTGAAAAAATCCATCAATAGCATTCTCACCTGATTTTTCTAGAAATGTACCATAGTTATTCAGGGCGTCCGCATTATCCGGATCAAGTGTTATGGCCCATAGGTGTAGTCTCTCTGCCTCTTCCTCTCGATTCTCCATCTCACCGTAGAGTGAAGCGAGGGCAGAGATGGCCGAGACAAATTCCGGATCTAAATGGATTGCTCGGAGAAGAAGCTTTTCTGAAACTTCAGTCTGCCCTCTTTTGCTAAAATATGGAAATATAAGTGGCTTATAGTAAATATTTATGTATCGAGGTCAATGTTGACAATTTAACTTGTATAAAATTTAATAAATGCAAATTAAAAAAAAGGTAATTTGATAAAAAAAAATCACTTAAATACATATAAATATATTTATTTTGATAGACACATGCTTCATTGTTCAATCCTTGACGTTCTCAAGATCTGTGTTGATATAAATGTTTTCGAAATACAGAAAAATACAAAAAACTAGTAAAAAAAGAAAAAAGAAAAAAGAAAAAACGACATCATCTGAAGTATTCACATGCTGACATAGTCTCCTTTCGGTCTTGTGTATGCTTGTATAGATGATGATGGTCCGGTATTGTTTTAGTTCGAAGAGTTCCTGGTTTGTTTTTTTTTTATTTTGTGGCGGTTTTCACAGACTATTATTTTTATTATTAATTATCGCCAGTGTATTTGGTCTTTCTTCGCTGCATCAAAAATTAGTTAGTACTTTAGGACTTAATCAAGAAAAGTACTATTAAATAAAATAAATATGCTATCGATTAAAGCAAAGATTACTATTTCAATATTTTAGAAGTTATTTTAAATGAAAAGTTTTCTAATTTTACAGTACTAATGTAGCTAAAATCATTATTCTGATCCATACTTATTATCGATGCTTTGGAGTAATAACTGGCGCCAGAATTTCTAATTTCAGTAAAATTATTGTTTATTTAGGATAGTTTGCTTATTTATTACATTTTATAGTATTTGTATATTAGTTTATTTATTTATTAATTTATTTCACGTTATATATTTGTCATATTTATCCTTTATAACAATATTATGAATTCAATAGTGATAAACTGCTGTTTTGGTCGTAATTAGCAACATTGTTAATTAACAAGTCTTTTTAATGACTCATCTCCAGGGATAATGCGTGAAAACCGTTATTCTCAATAATAAAAAATACGTACCTATATATAGTCGCTAGATTGTAATAAGCTTTAGCATGACAAGGATTAATAGCTATAGCTTGCCGAAAATGGTTTTCTGCTTCATTCAAGTCATCTAAAAGAGTACCTAAGTTGTTGTGCGAACTCGAATGATTAGGCCACAATCTAAATAATGATAAATAAAATTAAGTGAATATAAATAAATAATGAATTAAATAAAATTATTAATTTTCATACAAAGAAAAATATAACCAAAAAATATAAAATATATAATCAATGAATATACAGTGACTCAGTTAAAGACTTTTGTTACCCCAATAGATTCTGAACGGCAAGATCTATAACCAAAAATGTAAGGGTCTATCACATACTTCTCATATAAGTAGACGCCACATTCCATTGTTTTCTCGGCAAGGTTTCGAATCCAACATCTTTGGTGAAAATATGCCGTTTTTTGGCGGTGATCGCTTTATTGGCAACTTTAAGATTTCACAAAGAATTCAGCAGAAGTGCGGTCAACTGAAGACAAATGCGGCGGGAGAAAAACCGGTTTGGCGAGCTAAACTGCCCTGCGTCACGTGACGGAAAACAAAGATCCCGGTGAAAGTAAAGGTTGCCGATGTGGAGTCTAATTATGAGAAGTCTGTGGGGTCTATGCATAGTAAAGTTGTCATGCGCTACAGAATGAAACCGTCAATGTCGCCATCTAGGGGAGGATTGACTTTTCGACTACCTTCAGAGACTGCGAAGTTAGAGAGAAATTTTTACTGGGGAAAATATATGAGTGAGACTTTCGCGCATTAGAAATGAAACTTCTTGGTAGATTTTATGATTGCTCCAGGATTCGGAAATGGTTATTTAACGGTTATTTTTTTAACATTCAGCCGAATTTACCGAAATGGACCTAAAGGAATTTCACTTCAAAAATTTTGAAGAAGACATAAAAAAACCGTATGTTCCTTGATCGATCCAGTTATAAGTCGTCCGAATAATCGGCGCTTTACTGTATTTAGAAACTAATTTATTTTCTGTTAATAAAGTAAATGTAAAAATTAAAGACTGACATATTAAATTCTACTTCAAATATTAAAATACTACTCTTTTCAATTGTTAATCCATGTTTACATTCTATTACTATTGTATAATAATTATGTTTTTGCTGTAAACCTTAATCTTATTTCAAACAAAATATCATCTCATCCATATCACACAAATCATATTTATTATTATGCTCAGAAATAAATTAAAACAACAAAATTTCAATTATGAACTATAATGTTGTGCGCTTTTCAGAATTGTTAGTTTTTGTATATGTAATATAGCATGACATGGGACAAGAAATGTGGAGAAGGTTACAGTGAGGAGCGGTGAAATGTAACACTTTGTGACAAAGGAGAAGGTAATTAAAAATATTAAAAAATAGTGTGACATAATTTATGGATAGCCCCTATTAGTCCGAGAGCCGACAGAACAAAAACCTGTGTTATCGAGCTCAAAAAATCTTTATTTTATGGAAGAGTAGAGCTGAATAAGGATCTGTGTCTGCCAAAGGTGAAGTGGTGCATAAACCAAAAATTTAATACCACTCAAGGCTAACTTGTAGGCTTATCATAGTATTTGCAGTACAAGCAAAAGTTTGAAAACATTGAAAACTGGGAGCAGGAAAACAAAATGATAAACCTACGAGTTACAATTTTAAACGAGTCGGTTGGTTAGTTTTTGCGCTGTTATATGTAGACAGACAGATTGAACAACAGTTATAGATGCTCGAATTTACATAATTATCAAAGGACATAAAGCAAAAAAGGGATTAGCATTTTTAAAACAGGAAATAATGAAAGTATAAACATTGATCAAAAGTAATTTATACTTGTATCATAAATTTTACTGGAAATAATTTAAACTATCTCGCGATATTATTGCCTTATGGGCTAAAATGAGGTGTTGACGAACGTCATCAATGCTTATTAATCTTATTACATCGTATTAATCCGGATACTTTCAAAAGTATCTAAAGTTTTCTATTTGTCATCCTTTTCGACTTAGTTTCCAATGCGACCATTTACGCGGACTAATCTTCTGCAAAATTTATACCATTAAATGAAAGTCTGATTAGACAAATTGATTGATTCAACTGTAAAAGTGTAATATGTGGCTGGTGCTCACTGATTTCGATAACACCAACCACGATTTAAGGTCATTTTGTAAAATATCTAACACAGTAAAACCCCGCTAATTTGAGCCGATTTTATTTTCGAAAATTATACTTAGCCAGTTTAACTATAAAGATTAACTTAACAAAATTTTCCGGATTAAAAGATGATTGTCGAGAAATACATGTAAAAGTTAGAACTGAGTAAAAAAGGACAATAAAGTATATTTTTTATTCGTTAAGCATTTTCAATTAAAAATGAAAAATTCTCAATAATGTAAAAGAGCACATAAGTAAACGTATATAAAATGAAAACATGCACCGTAGGTCTACTAGTACAATCCATCTTCATAAAAACCTCGAATATATTTTATTTGCCAATCACTGTAAAACTCTTTTTAGGTACGTTCGCAATTATGTAAATACGTAGCTCCTATAATTGTCGTACAATCTGTCCGTCCTCCTATCCGTCCGTCAGTCCGCACATAACAACACAAAAACTACCCAACCGAATCGTTTGAAACTTCTAAGACATAATTATTACATAATTTTGTCAAGTCATTTCAAATTGCATGACAATCGGATGAATATTTCATTTACAGGGACAATGAAAAATATTCCGTTACATTACGGTCAATGGGGAAAAATGTTTCAAATGCATTTTAATGGTGTTACACTCATTCGAACATAGTAAAATTGATATGCATCTATAAAGTACATACTATAATATATATTTTACATAATCTGTGGTACAAAGAATATTTGTTATTGATTTACAAGGCCACACAAAAGTATTCCATTATATAATGGCATTGGAAGAACATTGTTTGATGCGCATTTTAATTGTAATTAACTATTTACAGTTTTATGAGATTGATATATGAGACTGATATTTTTAAAACTTCGTTATCGTACAAACGCACCTCATTTGCTACGCTTCACGTGCAATTTCCAACTTGTTTTTAAATGTAAAATGTATTTCAAATCAGACCATAAAGCTTTATTCTTCTTTTAAACGATTTGACTATACAAATTATCCACATATATGTTTTTAGGTGTGTTCATAATTACTTAAATACTTATCATCTATATTAGTCGTTCGGCTCGCATTTAGTACCGCAAAACTACTGATGCGGTATTAAACTACTGAAATTTAAAATGTATAATTGTTGCAAAATTTTGTCGAGTTATTTATAAAAATTGAATGTATAGTTTAATAACATGGACAATCAAAATTATTCCGTTACATTTCAGCGAATGGGAAAAAATGGTTTGAAGTGCATTAACAATTTGACACTCTTTCTAAAAAAATACAGTAAAACCTCCTTAACGGGCACTCCCGAATAGCGGACACCTCTATTTAACGGACAATTTTCTAATCCCCACTCCCAAAACTTAAAATTTTCTATATTTAACCTCTGAATAACGGACATTCCGAATAGCGGACACTATTTTCGGCGATAAAGAATGAAAAAGCATTTTTTAACGAGAAAAACAAAAAATAATAAAAAGCGTCTAAATTTATTGGGGAAATGTATCCAAATTTTGTGATCACAGGTAAATGTAGAGGATTGGCTGGGGAAAGTCCCCCCGCACGTCCAGTGTTGAATTCAGGAAGTTGCCCGGGAGGGACATCTCCCAGAGCATTCGAAACGTTCCCCCGGATGATTTTGAGAATTTATGTTTTTAATGCTCAGAAAGTCCACTCCCTCCCTTTCCGTCCCGGAACTCTATAATATCCATTAACGTCGCATTAAAAAAGCAAATTAGATGTAATCACAAGCAAAATTAAATTTTTGTAGCAGTTTTTTCACAAGAGTGTACTAGACAGTGGATGAAGGTGTACACAATTTTATTTCAGTTTTATTCCTTAAAAAATATTTTTAATTTCTGATTAATCACACAGTATAAGTTTTAGGACATATAAAAGCCAATTAATGAAACATTAAGTATTTTTTAGCGATTATTGAATCTCTGAGGTTTTCCCAATAGCGGACACCTCCGAATAGCGGACAATTTCTGCATTCCCGAGCTGTCCATTATTTAGAGGTTTTACTGTAAAACTGATATGAATATTTGAAGTATATACGAATCTATGCTCAGTACAATGCATGGTACAAAGAATAATTATGATTCATTTACAAGGCCACACAATATATTCCATTGGATAATTATATAGAGGGAAACATTGTTTTGAGGCATGTTTTAATTCTATTAAACTATTTCATATTTTACGAAACTGATATACGTTGGTGAGGTTTACTACAAGTTACTTTCGATATAACAAAAAGTAGATAATGTTTATAGGGATGCACATAAGATTTCGGCTTTTGTATTCTATTCGAACTACTGCAAACTATTACACCGAGATCTAAATATTTTAAAACTACGTCATAGTACAAAGGCACCTCATTACGCTTAACATGCGAATTCCGACTGTTTCTTTCCTCCTCATCGACAATGGTGACTGAGCTATTTATAGATTCGCGAATTTGAATCGATTGTAATGGGTCATTACGTAATTCCTCATTGTGAAGTTCCATTGTATTATTATAAACATTAGGAGTGATTGAAGAAAGGATACTATTTTTTTTCCGAAAGCCGTGCCGGATTGTCCAGCATGCCGAACTTTACAATGACGGATTAGAGAATGTTTTTATACTGCTGAGTACTTATAACTTACTTTTTTTTGCTCTTATCATTTTTTTTCTTTTGTATTTTTATCGGAATTTTGAATAATCCATTTTTTTTCTTTTAATCCAAGCGAGTACTACCGGTCGCAGTTGGTTCTTATTAGCTGGGCTATAGTGTACAAATGAGTATTCCAGAATATGGGGATACAAGTGAGAAAATTTAGGTTTATAGTAAATCGAATAAAATACTAAAAATCAATAGCAATTGTCTGAATTATTGTATGAGGTTGTTACTTATTTCATTGTGGTCTTTGAGTTTCATATTTCACTAACTGGTGAAAGTAAAGTTGAGTGCAATACATTTACCTAAATTTAAGTAGATATTAACCTTTTAAACGCCGCACTATGATCGAAACATAACACAAACTATTTATTGGTAAAAATCCTATTAAAACTCAAATATAAGCACTGTGAGAAATTTTTTTTCTCAAAAAAAAATTTTTGTGCATGATTTCTAACATGTTCCAGAAATGGAACATTGGCGGGAAACACTTAGTTTTTTCACATGTTTTTTATAAAATATAATAAATTACATTTCAATTAAAATCTTTATTTCTGTGCACAACCTTTTCATAATAATCAGTAATTTTATAAGCATACTTCAGTAATAACACATGTTAAGCATGTAAATAGCCGGGCTTCGCCCATCCAGCCTTCGTTTGACTTAGAATTACAGCAAGAATTCAAGCAAAAATATTCAAAAATCCTTTCGAAGCCTTTACAAAAATGCTTTTCCATTTACTTTATAAATAAAATTACATAGATAATGGGCAGTAATTATTGTACAGTTTACAATTATTTATCAATGATACAGAAAAAAAGAAATATATACAAAAACTGAGAAAGAAAATAATAATTATGTCTGTACTAAAATTGATATCAAAATAATGAAATAAATCAAAATCTAAAAAATACAAAACAGAAAAAACTTACCAAAAATTCTTAAAATATATATATATATATATCGTACTTTACTTTTGAGTCCTACATTTAATCTATTGTCCATGGTAATGAGGAAAGCATTTCTCATGCAGTCTTTTCTCACACTCAAAACACTTTTTTTTGTGTTCTTCTGGCATACCGCACATCGTCCTTGTGTTGATGGCACAAGATAATGCGCATCGAATTGCCTGAAAGATAGAGAAAAATGTGCCCGAGATCCAGGAGCAGAATGGATTTTTGATTTCATCCGAAGTAAGTGCAAAGTGACTTCTTTCCGGAAATTGAGGTGTGACAGTTCTGCTGTTGTACCTTTGTGTAAATGTAAATGTAAAATCCATCCAGCTGCAACTGCCATGTTTCGAGCATTGCTAAATAGATTCCAGTACCATTTTTTACTTCTAAACATAGGTCTATATGATCCAAGAAGTCTGTCTAGCAAATCGACACCTCCCATTCCCTCATTATACATTTTAATCAGATGTGGCTGAGGAACGTCAACTTTCTTCTTTTGTGCACGACAAAATCGCTTAGTTTTAGAAGTAGGCTCGTGTGTTGAATAATTGGATGCAATAGTTACTACAGCACTGTCTTTCCAGTGGCAGACATAAACTTGACCATCACTTCGGTACTCAAAATTTCCCCTTTGCCACTTTGAGGCTTCTTTTGGTGATTTGAGGGGACATCTACACGTTCGAAATTCTCCAATTGTTCCTGTTGCTTTGAAACCTTTTTCAGTCAGCTCAGTAAACAGTTTATATGACGAGAAAAAGTTATCAAAAAATATTTCATGTTTCTCAGGATTTTTAACTGAAGATAAAAGCTCCCACACCACTCTAGATCCAAGAGGTGAATTTTCTGAATCTGTGCTTTTTCCACTATATATTCTCATAGCATACGGATAGCCACTGCTGGAACACAATATCCATATTTTAAATCCAAACCGTATTGGTTTGCCCCGTATAAACATTTTGGCTGAATGATGACCGTAATAAAGTACCATTGATTCGTCTATACTTAGCTTTGAATGAAATATACCAAACTGTTGAAGATTTTTTTCCAATTCTGCATAAAAGGGAGATATTTTTCCCAATTTATCTCCTAATTTCAAGGTAGTATTATCTTATGATATGACAATTTTTTTTAAGCTTTCGAAATTTATTTCTGGGCATTACTGTGGAAACAATTGGAACCGATAAATCTTCTTGAGTGCTCCAGTATAAATCTTCTCCGGGTACTTGGTGATAGCCGCTAAATAACAATGGGCCAAAAAATTGACCTATATCATTTTCATCTACATTTAAAATATCTCCTTTTTGAGACGCATAAAGTGTTGTCATATTTGCTAAATGCTGTAAACATTCTACTGAAATGAACTTGTGAAAAATTTCAACAGGATATAATGTAACCAACTCAGGAAAACTTTCAGAAATATTCTCTACATTATCAGTTTTTAGAATATTTTTAAAATGTGCATTTTTTTCCCAGCGGTGTTGGATTTTTTCTTCTTTTGACGTTAGTTTTCGCTTCAAATTCGGTCTTTCTTTTGACGTTGAAGGTACTTCTGCATCAAATGGAACTTTATTAGAAATATCAGTGTTTTCTCTTTTTGTGGCAATTTAAATTTCACCACAAACATCTGCTGGTAAAACAGGTTCAAAAATCTCCCCATTTATATTTTCTTCGTCCGTTAAATCTCCACTGTCGTCTGGTGGTAATTGACAAATGTCAATACATTCCTCTTCAAAGTCATCTGATAATTCATAAAAATGTTCTAACGCCTCTTCTACAGTTCGAAATGGCTTTGAATGAGACATCTCGTCTCTCTGACGCATCCTAACTAACTGAAGAAAATCCCCGAGTGAGGTAAAATATAAAATAATTCCTTATCATGCTATTTTCCAATATCACCCCTTACATTCTAACTTTCTTGAGTCATAAACAACAACTAACTATCAACAAACACACGTGTTTGCGCCGTCAGTAATCCTCTTTAGATAGGAGACCGAGTGTGGGGTAGGGAGAAGGGGTGATGTAAGGGACAGGGTGTGGCGAGCGGGGGAAAAAGAAAGTTTATCACAGTAATAAACCTCTTATGTTGACACTTAGTAAACTGCCTCGTATTCGGAAAATTTTTATCAGTACTTGCATGAGCAGCAAACAGAGAAAATTATTATGTTGAAAATCTAACCTTTACACGCCAATGTTCCATTTATGGAACATGCAATTTTTTTATCTAAAAAAAGCAATAAAAATCAATCTTTTTTTAAATAACTTGTGTTCTACGAATAAAATGATCATTTTTACGTGCTCTCACTTAGTTATAAACATAATTCTTAAAATTTGAATTTTTTACAAATTTATGAATTTTACCCAACGAAAAGTCTGAAAAAAGGCTTAAATTACGATTTTTTTCCAGAGACATGATTTATTCTATCAATAAAATATCGATGCCAAAAAATCAATCCATACTTTCTTTTTAAATACTAATTTTTACAGAGCAATACGATTAAAAATGTATTTTTTGTAGAATTTTGAATTTGATGTTCCATTTATGGAACATTGGCGTGTAAAAGGTTAAAGCGATTAATTAGCTAAATAGCTTGTTTAAAGAGCTTAAGTAGTTTAGAATAGTACAGCTATAATCTTGTATCACAGTATAATAGAGATAACCTTTTATGTTTGAAAATAGGAGTATTTCTTCCTACCTCCGAAACAATAGCCTGTTTACTAAGGTCAGTTATTTCAATTTTCTCACTTAAATCCATCTCGTATCCAAACGTCATTAATATATTTTATTTGTATTGTTAATAGAACGCCAAATTCCCTTAATAGGAAAAAAAAATCTGCGTTATTGAACGGGAGTTTTTAGCGACAAAGTACTGCATCTAAATTGCCAAATTTCAGGAAACTTCCGGACAAGGGAGTTCTTCGGCACCAGTTCTTTCTTAGAGGATTCCTTTTTTAGCTAGACGAAATTTCGTGCGGTTAATGTGGACACAATTTTCTATAAAAAAAAAAAAAATACTGGTATTTTGACTGGAAAATTCCCTAAAGCGTAGCAACCCTGTACATTTGTTTCATTGTGCATTTTTAAACCACCTTCCAAAAACGCACTTTTGGACGACTGTTGAACATGGCTTTCGCAAGTGATATTACTTTTACTGTGTATTGTATTGATGTCTTCAAAGAGCATTCATGGAATATTTTTGGACGATTACATATATGTTGGCAAAAATAATTTTTAAAAATCTCCTAAAAGAATATAAAATTATTGAGTTGTTATTTATCTAATGTCCAACTGACATGAAACATGTAAATATTCAAATCGAAGATTTCGAAAATATAAAAAATATTTTATAAGAAAAAATGTAATAATTTTTAAAAAACCTTTATACTAGGATTTGTTTAGATTATTAAATGTTTAGTTATGAACTATTTAGTTATTTTAACATCAAGTACTTTTATTTATAAAAAATTAAAACATTAGTGCAAAACATAAAAAAACATATCATATATAAATTTTATAATATTTTATAGCGTCTAATATAACAAAGGTAAAAAAGGTTTAGTTTGCTACAAATGACTTTGAGTTTTTTAAGCCATCTAATATAATTTAAATCTAGCTGTGTAAGCTTGAATGATTTTCGAAAAGCTGAATCAGATATGTAAATTTAATAAATTTGTTCAATTATTAATTTGGTGCTGACTTAAATTATTATTTTACAACAGAACAAGTTATTATACACATATAAAACTCTTAAAAACTTAACAAGCAAAAAAAAGTAAAAATAATTAAATGAAAACTATTGTACTCTAATATGCGTAATATTCATAAAATAAATTATATAATAAATATAACTACATAATAAATTAATAAACATAATAATCAAAGTAAGTAATCAAGGGGTACAAGAATATTTTTAAAGATTTTCAATTCACAAAATTAATAATAATTAAACAAAATACTTTATTACTATTTTTTCAGTTTTGTGTTTTATAAGTATTCTTTTCGCATGAAAAATCAGACTTTTTTATGTTAAAATTCTAACCAATTTAGATTCAAATTTTAAATTAGAAATAAAATTTAAAATCAAAACTGCCTTAACACACATTTATTTTTTATATATTGAACTATTCCTTTGGATAAAAATTAAAATAACTCACAAGATTTGACAAACATTCACCATTTTCTTAAATTAGTAGCATGAGATCTGCAATTTATGCATAGAATAAAATTTTTTATTGGTCTAATAAAAATTACGAAAAAGTCAGGTGTTATACGATAATACTAATTTGCACTGTACTAATACTATCAGGTTTCACTTCCTATTTTAATTCTTCTTCTAAAACTTTATTTTCATGCTCGAGTGTAAAAGAAAATGCCTTTCCGCTAAAGTTTGATTTGATTTCGGATATAATTCTATTTCGGTGCTATAAATATAGCGAATGTTTCGGTTCGTTTAAACCATAAAACTATTTCTCACGAAAAGAAAAAGGAGTATTAATGTCTCACGGCAAGAATTATAGCATGTAAGAAGCTTTTAACGTTCGATCTAACTCAGAGTTAGGGCGCCATAAAAAAGTAAAACTAATGCGTTAACCAACATCCGTAAAATTTAGCGTCCTCTAAAACAGCTCCGGGAAGCTGACACAAATATCAAACAAATTACTTAATGTACGGAACTTTGTACTTCAGTGTCGCGCATTAAAAGCATTGAATTTTATTTTAAAGGAATAAATTTCTTATAAAAAGGTAGCTAAGTATTCATTCATTTTTTTATTTGTTTATTTTTTATTTAATAAATGCAATTTGTTACAGAAAGTTGCTTAAAGTATCCGAGTATGTTTCAAGAAATTTTTTTTGTAATACCAATTTTCTATTTTGAACTATATTGAAGCTTGATTTCCTAGTTTTTTTACTGTAAGCATTGAAATATTAATAATTATATAGATAGAATATATGATGGAATCACACTATTAGCCTTTTCTTGATATCTTTTTTTATTGTTAGGTTCGTTCGTAATTATTTAAATACGAAGCACCTATAATCGTCGTAGAGTCCGTCCGTCTGTCTGTCCGCACATTATCCGTCCACATATAACAGAGCCAAAAACTGATCAACAAAATTGCTTGAAGTTTAAAATATATAATTATTGCAGAATTTTTTCAAGTCACTTCAAATTTTATGAAAAACGGATGTATATTTTATTTACAAATACAATCAAAATAATTCCATTGCATGACAGCCAATAGAAAAAATATAGTTTCAAGTGCATTCCAGTGATGTTAAGCATAAAATCGATATGCATCTATGATGTTTACACTAAAGTATACATTCTATACAATCTGTGGTGCGAACAATATTTATCATTAATTTACACGGCCACACAAATGTATTCTATTGCATAATGGTATAGGGGAAAACACTGTTTAGGGCGCGTCTTACTATATTAAACTATTTCACATTTTATGAAATTATTATTACCTTTGATATAATTTTACAAGGTGTGTTTCAAGCTACTTTCTGTATATTAGAAAACAGACAATATTTACACTGACATACAAAAAATTTCGGTACAATATATTAAAGTACTATATACTATTTCATCAAGAACTGAATACTTTTAAAACTACGTTATAATACAAACGCGCCTCATTTGCTAAGCTTGACGTGCAATTTCCAAATTTTTTTCCTTTGTAGCAAAACATCATAACCCAAAAAATACATAGCACATGTAGTGTTATGGAACTATGTTCAAATGCAATAAGATTAATAGAATACACTAAAATTTTAAAAGTAAAAGAATACAACAATGATTTGAAGTTTAATATTTTCTCTACAGAACACTCAGCAAATTTCTTTAAGGGACTTATTTTGTTTATTGACTTTGACCAAGCTAAAGCAATTTCGAAACAAAATGTTCTGTAAATCTGTGATTCGTGTATGTGTGAAAATCCGTTTAAGGAACAAAGGAATTTAAGTTTTTTTTTTCTCATTCCGGAACTCTGGCTTAGTACTTTAAAAAGACTATGGTTTGGTTTATTTTGTGTCGTCCGATTATCTATTCGAGAGATATAGGTCCAGGGCGTGACCTTCGTGGGAGTCTCTGAGGTCTATCAAAGGTAACCTAACTCGTATTTACGCAAGGTTTGAAGAAAACCACGAAAACTCCGAACGGTTAGGCCGAAGGCCGCGATTGGGTTCGAATTGAAAAGACTATAAAGTTTCCAGGTTTACCAACTATTCATTATTTTTTAATTTGAATAGCAGATAGCGTTACTAATTTATAACTAAAGAATTTTCGAGGTTTCTGTTCAGCTTTTTCCAATTTGATTTTTAAAGGTATAGCATACTGATTATTTCCTGTCTACCGGTATTTTAAGTTTTTTTCTCGTGATGATAGTTTTAAAGAATAAACCAAAAAGTTGAGGTGTTTTTTTCCATTTATGTGTTTTGAGTTTATTTTATTGGTTTGTTTATTTTACGTCATTCTTTACATTTTATGACTAAAGTGTCGTTCGATAGCGACATACATTTTGTTTAGTATTACCATAGCCGACTTTATACTACCGGCCGAGCCATTTCGCGAAAAATCGCCGAAAAAGCGAAGCTGGATTCAGCTTCAATCACTGAATCATATCATTGGGATGCAAACGTGATGCAAACCCTGCCCAAATTAGCATTGAATAAGCTGCTTTCTGTTTCGTGCACATGGTTTGGCACGTGGTCATTGTTTTGGCTCAGGGTTTGTCCGATTGGTTCGAACAACTTGTACAAGGTATCAGCGTCCTCTGGCGGGAGACTTCATACATTAATCACAAATAGGCGGGCCTATAGATCTAGTGGGCCATGGTATTACTAAGATAATTTATTTTAGGAATGGAGGCCTAATACTATAGCAGTTATTTTCAGCTTTTTTTCGATCCAAATCGTACATCATCAATTTAAATGATTTTTCAGTTGATTAAAACGTTTCCTTGTATGCATTTTTAAATAGCTAAATTGTAATTCGTTTAATTATTAGGGCTCTACCAGCATCCGCGAAACTCTGAACTCAAAACTGGTAGACGGCATGTGCTGAATTCGAACACAATCGCGGCCGTCATCCTAATCATGCGGTGTTTTCCGTGGTTTTCTTCGAACCTTGGATTTCCATCGTGAATACGGATTAGGTTTCCTTAGAAAGACACCACGAGAGGCAACCTGACCCTTTAACGGTCTATATCTGTCGTGTAGATAATCGGCCGTCATAAAAAAATAAATAAAAATAAAATAAACCGTCATTGCTAGAGTAACACGCATTCATCAATGTTGTCGCTGTATGTGAAAAGTTTAAAAACCTAATATTAACTTTAAAATCTTGTTATCTCGAAAAAATATTCCTGTATGAACACAATTTACAATTTAAAAAATAATAATTTTTTTATTATTAAATAATTTGTTTTTGTACGATGCAGAAGTGGCATTTGTACTTTTTGTGAATGATTCCAGATACCTGAGAATTAAGAACTGTTACATTTTGTTATTATATTTTTAGTTCAACTTTAACATTTAAAATATTATTCGCAAAAGACAATACTGTCTTCACATGATTTTATTATTTTTTATAAATGAGAAATTCTGCGTTACACATGTTAGTATAACTTGTAGTTATACTATGTTATATGTAGTTAGTAACATGTTAATATACTGCATAATTCTAAGATATATAACGTAAATTAAACAAAACAAACTTACAATCACAAATGTATCTACTATTAAAAAGTATCGAAATATTTGTTTGCACATATAATTTCAGACATTAAGAGGATGATACTACCTATAATAAAGGTTACAGAAAGGTAACAAACAACCAAAATATAACAAGCATGGGCAAAATAACTATCTTTCTGCTGTTTCGTGGCTAGTCATACTATTATATCATTATCGGTAGCTTTTTCTTTGTTGAAGATTTAAACAATGAAAAAAACACAATTTTAGTTTATTTCCGAACTATGTATATGAGAAAAATTAAATAACAATTGCACTAAAGATGGTACGCTTATTATTACACAAACTAGTTTACATTTATAATAGATATTCTAGAGCTCGAGATGTTGCATTATTTTGCGTACTCTCTTAAGTGTCAACCAATAAATAACTCAAGTTGAGCCGAAATTCGCTCATCTCACATTTTGAAATCCAGCTTCGCATAAAGAGTTGAAACAGCTCGAGTAGCGAGTTGTTTGTTAGCAATTTAAATGAAGATGAGTAGTTTTAAAAAAAGGCATTTCAATCAAGATGAATAAAACGTTCAGAAAACAACTCATTCTCCATCCAATAAATTACAGCTCTTTCCTGAGAAACTAAATCCAATCTTTCGTTTTAAGAGTGTACAGTGCATTGTATTCCATTTGAGTATTAAAAACTACACATTACATTTCAAGCCCTATTTCATGTTTTGTTTAGTTAGAAAGTAGAAATACATTGGTATTTAGAATTCATTTATTTTTCCAGATTTCATTTTCACTTTGAATCTAACAGAGACATATTATTAAATTTTGAAATACCTAAACAATTAATTATATCGTTAATAATACATTATATTAAATGTCTTTATATAGCGATCACTCACATGAAGAAATATAACAACTCTACACGAAAAAAATAAAAAAGAATACTGCCCAGTTAAACTGAAGGCATTGAGCTCACAGGCTACAAATACTAATTGCACATTAAAACTTTATATTTTCAAGGGTTAATTTCGTTCGAAAAAAAAAATTAAGAAGGGGAAACAGCTCTCCCCTTTTCTCTTTTTTTAAACTTAATCATTGAACCTCCTATACTATCAAAGACATGCTTTATCATATAAAAAATCTATATCCAAAATTCAGAGCAAATTAGATAATTCTTAATAAAAACCCATTTAGCATTTATATAATTTAAAAAGAGTTATCCCCCTCTTTTATACTTAACCATTAAACTTCCAAAACTATTCAGAGATTTGAACGAAATCTGAAAATTCTGCTTGAAAAACCCATTTGTATAAATTAAGGGGGGGGACATTAGAACCCCCGTTCCCCTTATTTATACTTATTCAATGAACACCTAATAACAGTCACGGAATCGCCTCATCAGAATGATCCTAATCTAAATTTTGAACGAAAATTAATTCTGCATGAAAATCCCATTTATATCAACTAACGGGGGGGGCATTAGAGCCCCTGTTCCCCCTATTTATACTTATTCAATGAACACCTAATAACAGTCACGGAATCGCCTCATCAGAATGATCCTAATCTAAATTTTGAACGAAAACTTAATTCTGCATGAAAATCCCATTTATATCAACTAACGGGGGGGGGGCATTAAAACCCCTGTTCCCCCTATTTATACTTATTCAATGAACACCTAATAACAGTCACGGAATCGCCTCATCAGATTGATCCTAATCTAAATTTTGAACGAAAACTTAATTCTGCATTAAAATCCCATTTATATCAACTAACGGGGGGGGGGTGCATTAGAACCCCTGTTCCCCCTATTTATACTTAATCAATGAACACCTAATAACAGTCACGGAATCGCCTCATCAGAATGATCCTAATCTAAATTTTGAAAACTTAATTCTGCATGAAAATCCCATCTATATCAACTAACGGGGGGCATGAGCCCCCCGTTCCCCCTCTTATACATATCGAATGAACTCCAAAAACTAATCAGGGAAGCGCCTTGTCAGGATATACCTACATACAAAATTTCAAGTGGATCGGATATTTTTATCATGAGTTATCGCGTTACGTACATACATACAGAACGGACGGGCACATAAGCTCTCAGGCTATGATAGCCTGTGAGCTAAAAAACAATTCATCTTATTCCAATTCTGTATTAATAACAACACATTACATGTTACACCCTATTTTATGTTTTGTTTAGCTAGAAAGTAGAAATACATTGGTATTTAGAATTAATTAATTTTTCTAAATTTCATTTCCACTTTGAACCTATCAGGGACACATTATTAAATTTTGAAATACCTAAACAATTCATTATATCGTTATTAATATATTATATTCAATTATATAGCGGTCACTTATATGAAGAAATTGAACAACTGTACTCGAAAAAAAAATGTACGCGTTTAAGAAATTTCTACTTTAAACGATAACAGATACATTGCGTGATGGAAAAGAGATTGGATCTACTTCTATTAAAAGACATCAATCTAAAGGTAACTTTCTTACTTTGAAACAGAACTTCCATTAACTTTCTTTCTTTCACAAACCAGAAATCACGTTTTGCTACCGAAAGAATTGATTTGATCCAGGTCAGATTAAAAACGTTTAAGACATACCTATATATTTTTGCTTCGTAAAAAATTCAGAAGTATTAAACATTGATTTATAATAAAAAGTACTTCAGTTAGTTTCTACCAATTCTTTAAATGAAAATATTTTATACTTTAAAAAATTAATGAAAAATGGACTTCTTGTAACTTTTAAAGGCTTTGAGATTCTTATAAAAAGTTTCCTAAAAAATTACTTATGAGTAAAACAGAGAGAAATAAAAAGAGACGTTGTATTTTCAGAAATCATTCGGATATACCGGAAATACTGATCAATTTTAGATTTTTCTGCTTGTTTTAAAGAGAATAATATTTATCTCCATTCTCATATCTGAAATTCAAACATTAAATTTGATGCATGTTCAAAGCTCCAGTTTAGAAAATAGCTAAAAGAATGCAAGATGACTTACTGATTTATAAATTAATTGGTTATTTCAAATGCTGGCCCAGATGTCATATACGCTCCACAATAACAACACATAATTGGCTCTACTTTTTTTCTGACGCCAGTTCGGCAAAAACTTCGTTATCAAATATCAATTATATGCATATATATTTATAGTTGTCTGTTATTTTAAAATAGAAATAATAATAAACTATAAAAGTTTAATTAATAACTATAAAACTAAACAATTTATATCAATTTATAAAAGAAAATATAAAGTAACTAAAGAGTTTCTTAATAAATAAACAACAATAACCGGGTTACTATATGAGGCATAAAATCGCCATTTTCTTGCACGCGCAAATGTGGTGCGTATGTGACATCTGTGCCAAAATGTTTTACTATTTTTTTATTACAGAGATTGAAACAGCCACTTGTGTAAGAACACCTGTTAAAAAAGAGTTTCACTGAACAAAAAAATGTATTTAGAAAATTGAATACTTAATATGTAACTATCACATTGCTAACAAGCCGTAGAACCAGCATAGTGAAAAATGTCCAAGGTGGGGATTGAACCCGGAACTCTTGGAATAGCGCTCCAATTGCCTTACCATTTAAGTAACGAGGATGCTGCGCAGCTTGCCATTACTCACTTACAATTTATTGATAAGGCTGCAAATGCAGCACAAGATGCAGCATTCTGATAGACACATATTAAATATTTAACAATTTCAAGCGTAATTTCACTAGTCATAATTAATTGAAAAATTAATTATAATTAAATGATATATTCAAAACATTATTTTTGATATATTCAAAACATTATTTATTTATTTATTTATTTGCATTGCCGTGTTTAGAAGTTGTTTTGATTAGTGGAAGGTATATATTGCTGAAATTACATTTTAATTAGAAGGCACACAATATTGACATTTAAGTTATTTTTTTTTTTATATGAGATGAAACGATATGTATAGTTATCAAATACAAATCTTGATACCAATACTTTCCACAGTTATTATTTTATGAATTAAACATAAATGAAAAAAATGGAGGACGCTTAAAAGGTTGTTTTTTTCGTTTTGGTTTGTTTTAAAATATAGATTGACAATGGTTATTTTGCAAAAGACGGCTCATGAAAATGCATTTTTCTTCATAATGGTTTTTTTCACAATTTCTCTAACTTAAATTGTTATAATTAAATAACCGTTAAAGTTACATGTTTCAAACATGGAACATTTTTTCTTTGTTATTTTTCTTTAACTTTGATTCTGAAAATTAAAAAAAAAATAGTTATACTTTTGAAAGTATGAATTTTTAATATAAATTAAATGCCTTTTTTTCAAATTTTCAATTAAAATATTTTTAATTTATTTAAATATTAATATTTCTACAAATGATGAATCAAAATTAAAATTAAAATATTTGTGCTTATTTAAGTGTTATATAATTGGAATTCTACTGATAATATTTTGAGTTATAACGATTTTAAATTACCCCACTTTTTTAATAAATTTTTCATTTACAAATTTAAGATTGAATGTACTACGCAGTTCGATTGAAGATTAGACTGACAACTATACGCATTTCGTCCATTCTAGCCAGTTCGCAAATTGGGCACTTTCGGGTTTTGGCTGTAATATATATATATACTCTTACATGCATTTAATAAATTAGTGAAATTTATCCATGCAATATACGCTGTCGCCCATTTGAACTGAAATAAATTTTATTTAGATTGATTTCATTTTCTAAGTTAATAAATTAAAATAACATGTCAAAAGAAGAAACTTTACAACTTCTTATCTTCAATATGATACAATTCTTCTATAATAAAGTATAATAAAATATAATAAATATAATATAATTCTTTTTTTTTGTTAAATATTTTCCTCGAAACAAATTGGTTAGGCTATAACAAGGAAAAAACTCGTAAATATTTTTTATTATGAAAGCGATGAAAGAAAGAAAATTAAGTAATAACACCGGAATAACCCTCATAATTCACGACCCAGTAAAAATACCTAATTGCTTTGATCTCCAGAAGCAGTCATTAAGAGTTAGATGGCGAAAACTTCTGCATATAAAATCTAATTATGCGATTAAACTATCGAGCTCTTTTAGGAATTTCCCATAAAATGAACCATAATATTAAAAGCAAATTGTTGTTTATAGCCAAAGTCGTGCATTTTGCAGTGTTTTGAAAGATCGAAGCCTCGTTTGATTATTTTAGTATTTAGTTTAACACGTGTGTTAAGTAGAATAAAAATTAAGATTTATTGCTTTCGTTTCTTTTAACAGTTAATTTAAGTGGAGGATTTTTGCAAACAATAAAATGCAATTATATCTTTATTTATTTTTGTGTTTAATTAAAAGTAGTAGAGTAGATTATTGCAATACAGAAATATTGTAGTCTATGGTATTTTTCAGTGCTGTAGTCGTAAAAAATCAGAGAGTATACGGTATAGGCAAAGAATATACGCTGACGTCATGAACATTAATTGGTAGGATATATGCTAATGATTTATTTCAGAAATAGAGTATACGGAGCTTTTTTAAAAAATCCAGAAGGTATGCGGAATATACCCCCCACTAGATCCCTGGTATTTTGTTAAACAAAATGTCGATTTTCTTATTTGAAAGAGTTAAAAAATGTTTCTCACAAAAATTACACAAATATTATTCTATAAGTTTTAGACATTATGTTTTTTAAAGGTTTGGTTGACATTTATTTAAAATGATTTATTTTCAGTTGAAATAAACTTTTTAAAATAGATTTAATTTCACTGTTCAAGAAAGTGCATAGAAATATTGTCGATATTCTTCTTTAAAAAGTGGTTGTTTTATATTTATTTGATAAGTTATTATTTTTAATATTAATTTAATTTAAAATCAATATTAATTTTGCAATTTATTTTTAACCCATATTTCAAGAAGTTTCCTCGGGTTTTATAAAAAAACACCTCATCATATAAATATGTGTATTTAAAATTTATTAATCAAATTACAATTATTTACAACTTATATATTTTGTCAAGGTAATATTGGTTCAAACGGAAATACTTCAATTTGCTAATGATTAAATGATCTGTAGGGATATATTTAATGTTAAATAAGTTTAAACTAACTAGTTTGGTAATTTATAACACATTAAAAATTTTATAAGAAACGAAAAAAAAAATTCTTCTTTCTTATGCGTTCATTGTTTTAATGCTAAAAGTATTTTTAAAAAATTAAAAATTGTCGATATAAGTTAGTATAAAATGCTAACGGTAATGATACCAAGTTTTAAAAATAAATCTTATTACATAATTATTAATATTCTACTCATTATGAATGATAACTGTTTAAAGAACAAGTTAAATATAATAAATTTATTTTTTAAATAAATTTAATTTTTATTATATTTATTTGCTCATGACATTCTTAAAATGATTTTTTTTTCAAAACCATAATCGTAAAATAATGATTAAGCATTTTTTTGTAAAATAATAGCTGATTCTATATAATTCCATAAAAATTCAGAAAATTGAATTAATTTATCAAAATGAAGAGTTATAGCAATTTACCCGTTTAGTTGTTTGAACTGATAACATTAACCTTTTAGGGTCTGATATTTTCTTACAGTTTTTAGAAAAAATTATTTTTACGTTTATATCATTAATACAAGCTATACAAATATATTAATTAATATTTAACGAATATTTCACTGCTTGAACAATAGCGAATGTTTTTGTTCTGTGTATTATTCAATTCATATTTATGTGACAATATGCTAAGGAAGAATTTTTGGAGACGTTTAGAAAATATAGTATTGCATTAAGATTTAACTTATATTACATATTTCTAATACTTTTAGTTCTTTATTACATACGATTCTTTCAGGAAAGTAACTTTAATTTTTAATTTAAAGAGTGAAATATATGTTTAAAATCAAAGAATCGCAAACGTCGCGAAGAAAAATAAACAAAAAATATTTTTAATGTTATTATTAAATACCTAAACATAAACGCAGTCATGTAGTAAATGCATAGACATAATACTAACATTATTATTTTTAAATAGTAGCAAAAGTATTTATTAAAACAAAATAATATTCCATTAAAATACATGTACTATTAATAGTACACCAGACCCGAAAGGGTTATGAATATGATAGTAGTGAATTGATAAGCGTATCAATTTAATTCAAAATTCCTCACAAGCAAGCATTCTATATTCTTTAATCGTTTGATTTTCTTTTACCCAAAAGAGGTTTTGAAATGAAATTTCTTTCATTTTGAATTCTAAGCTGTTCATATAAACTATATTAATGGCGCTTTCCAAATGATGATTTGACAGACTTAGATCTCCATTTTGTTGCCACTAATGGAAAAATTCTTCGAGCAATTTATTTATATGTATATTTTTTCAATTTTCTTTGTCTTCTTAATACATGCTGTAAAATATTTTTTGGGTTGTTAGTTTTCCAATTAAACTTTGTAGAATTTTTCCCTCGATGTTCTATAAACAAATCCTGAATTGGCCAACACTGAGAAATCATACTTATGTTATTGTCTTTATGAAGAAAGACTATATTTTGTTAATTGCGATAATCTTGAGTCTTTTATGGAATAATGAAAAACCTTTCATCAGCTAAAAAATAACTTTGGTCAAAAGGAAAGATTTTATAAATTAAACTAAAATATTTTCCAAGCATTTATTTAATTGAGACTTTTATTTAATTGAAAAACAAGCAGATGTTGAAATAAAACCCTTAGCTTTCCACGCTATAGACAATTAAATAAAGCATCTGTTTTCTTTCTCTTTTTTTATAATATTAAAAGATTTTATCAGGAAATATGTTTTGTTAAGCTTTAGGTATTATCAAAACATTTGAGTTATAGAATGAGTTACGAGCTTCGTTCATCTAAATAACGAATTACTTACTAATATTTTGCTATAAATTTCTTATCTAACAGTCATTCACTTTAGTGATTTTGACAGTGCTACTGCATATGATGATTCATTTTGTTTTTAAAACTATTTATATAATATTGTTCATATAATGTTTTATTTAATATTGTTGCAATTTCTTAGTATCAATATATATATATATATATATATACAGGGTATTTAGAAAATCCAGGACCCAATTTGATGTTCAATAACTCATAAAATTATGAAGATACAAACAAACTTATGGCATTTATTGATGGAATAACTCATATATTTTTCTTTTTAGGTTTGAATATATTTACTTTTGTACATATCGTCTGCGCGTGTGGTTGATTTCAGATAATTTCATTTTTTAGACGACCGATTAACTGGACCTTTCTTTTTACCAGAAAAGACGGTCTCTTCAGTCCTATACTTAGACATGTTGGAAAACTTCGTATTTCCACAACTAGAAGAGCTTCAGCCCCATGTCTTTTTGCAACAAGATGGTGCACCACCTCATTGGGGTACCATCGTTTGTACTTCTTTGAATGACCATTTTCCAGGAAGATGGATTGTACGAGGAGGTCCAATTCTTTGGCCACCCAGAGCACCTGATGTAACTCCACTGGACTTTTGCTTTGGGGATTTGTAAAGGACAATGTTTACAGGAGGAGAGTGTCGAACATGTGTGAGTGTGACTGAAAAGCCAGAATTACAACCACAATAGCCTCTGTGGATGCTGACATGCTTGCCGCTACCTGGCGTGAAATTGACTATCGACTTGATATTCTCCGTGCGATGAAGGGGGCACACGTAGAACTTCACTAACAAGGGTCATGAATCTTTTTGAGTCTATCTAACCATTTATGTTATTAAATTTAATCTATCTTTATTATTTATGAGTTAATAAACATCAAAATTGGTCAGGGACTTTATAAACAAACACCCTGTATTTTTGTAGATAACTTTTAATACAATTTTGTAATGAATAATAAAACTTAATAACGGTTTTATTCCGATTTATGTTATAATTGTTCTGAGAGAGTCTGTTGAGTTAATGTTTTTACTTGAACCATACTTGCTCTTCGCCAACTATAGAGTTTTTTAGGATTCCGTACTTAAATATCAATAACGGAAGCATTATAGCATCACATATGTTACTGTCTGTCACAACCATGTCACTCGTAAACGATGGAGCGTGGAAATTGGGTACTATAAAGACTAGTAACAAACATGTGTACAAATTATCAGTTATTCACAAATATATTTAGGGAAATTGTTTGAGATTAATTAATGTAATTAAACACGATTTTGTTGGGTATAGTTTCAAATTTTAGAAACGCTCTACTCATAAATATTTTTATCTATTTGTTTATCTATTTTTAATATTAGGTATTATATTTTTAGAGATGTCGTCAAAATGTGGTGAAAACATGTGTTCCACCCTCTAATATTTCCGAATTTACTAAAGTTAAAATTATTAAAAAAAAAAAAAAAACTGAAGTTAATTTAGTAGTAATAGAAGTTAATTTAATCCTTGAAAGAAAATATAATGATTAACCTGGGTTACAAAGGTTTTGAGAAAAGCGGATTTTTCCGTTACACACAAATTTCGATTTGCGGCCATTCAGCAACAAAGGTGTTGTGTATCGCAGGAGTTACCTATAGTAGCATACTTATAAAAGCATTTTTGATAATGATTTGAAAAACAAAAACGTCGGTAATTAGCCGCGATATTAATCCTTAAAACATGAACTATTTAGACATAATAATGACAAGGTTGGCGTACTCTATGTACCATCGGCCTTAATGCCTAGATAAGAACATTTAATGATATACTTTTTGTAACACAATGTCCAAAGCTGTATGAAAATAACCCCATCAATTTTTTAAAAACATATAAATTTCACTAGAATTAATGCATAAATATTAAGGGATTTGCGACTACTTTCCATCGAGTGGATTTTGCAATACATCTCCCGTGTCTTTAAAATTGAAAAATTTATCTGGAAAAACATACAGTGGGGTTATTTTAACGAATTGTTTTCGAAGATAACTTAAGAATATGCCAAGTTTAAAATTTAAACTAGACTTTGTTTTAGTTACACTTCAAAAGGGAAAGATTATTATTATGCTTTAATTTTATGAAATGTCAAATTATGATTAAATATTAGCTGTTATTATTGTCAGTACCGAATTAAGTTCATCATTTAATATTATATTGAAATTTTTAAAAATGAGTTACATAGAATAGCAATATTTGATAATATTTAAGCTTAATATCTCTTTTAACTGTTATAATATTATAATTTTTTTTAATATATACAGCTATACACAACCATACTATGAATTGTTTTTTCCACATTCTTATTTTTTTGGCAACGATGTATTTATAATACAGTTAATATAATTAATTATAATTCAATATTATAACAATTAATTATAATTCCTATATTTATTGTGTGGAACCCTCTGAGTAACCTCGCTTTGACCGATTATTTACAAATGCTCTGTGTTTATTTAAGGCACATACATAGATTATTTTTGTACACCTTTGTCTATAAAGTTAATTACAAAATCTGATTTTCTCATTTTTTTTACTCATTGTCATGAAATTTTTCTTCAGTGTTACTACATAAGTTCTTTTCTTTCAGTTGTGTTTACTTATATGACTATTTTAGCTGATTATTATTATTATTGTCTGTATGCCTGTTAAAAATATTTAAGTACTAATATGATACGAAATTTTGATGAATTTAATGATAAATGTTCCTCCAAATGGTTTAAGGCCCCACGCTAGGCATAGAAAAAGATCCGGATTATAATGTAAAGTCTGTGGGAGTGTTCTTTTCAAATATCTCGCTGAAATTTTAATATTTTTACAGGATGTTTTTGCATAGGATAGCTGAGGACGTTCCACATCCGACGTAGTTTTTACTTTTTCAATTTTGGTTTCAGATTTAAAAAAAAAACCTTTAAATTTTAAAACCGGTTTAAACCGGTTCTGAAATAGAAACTATCATAATATAAAAATATATAAGTAAAATCGAAAAAGTAAAAACTAGGAAGGTTGTGGATCGTCCGCAGCTATTCTATGCAAAAAAAAAAAAAAAAAAAAAAAAAAAAAATCATGTAAAAATATTAAAATTTGAGCGAGATATTTGAAAAGAACTCCCCCATAGACTTTACATTATTACCCGGGTCTTTTTCTGTGCTTTTCGTGGTGCCTTAAGAAGCTGAGATGAGATTTTTAGTTGTAACTCATTGTGTAAGCATCATTAAAGCAAAAATTAATTTTAAATAATTCTCATTTCTCATCCTGGTTTCAAAGACTGAGAGACTTTCTGTTACAAATGATAAAATATCCATGTTATATATGTTTTTACCAAATGGTAATAAAAGTAAATTTTTAAAATATTTGTTGAAGCATTTCGCAGATAAAAAAATATGGAGAAATATTATTATAAATTGTTTCTTACCTTAGAGCTATTCGATAATGGTATATGGCTGAATATTTATCTCCGATATCCTTTTTGTAGTTGGCATAGTTATAATGGACTTTAGCATTGTTCGGTACAGACTGAAGACCAGACCTTAAGAAAAATATTTTTTTAATACTTCTAAAAGATAAAGTATTAAGAAAAATGTAAATTAGCTGTTTATAAAGTAAAAAACTTCAATCATTCAAACTTCTTAAAAATAATCTGCAATTAAAAACATAAATTAGGGATTCATCTTATTGTTAATTAGAAATTAATTGTTTGAAAACAATTACTTTTATGACCAATTTTTTACGATCTATTACAATTTGTAAAATGCTTTCTGAAACATTATTTTTTTTCGATAAATTTAATTGAAATATCATTCAAACATTTGATATTATCGCTCTAAAGAAATTATATGGAGTTGCACCCCGTTTAAAATTTTACATGCGTAATGATCTATAATGTTTAGACCCTTTTTCAGGCCATTTTAGAAGTAAACTATTGAATTAAACTTAAAGAATCCCCATGGCTTTGTATTTCATCCACTGTAAAATAAAGGAAGAAAGAAAGAAAGAAAAGAAAAAAAGAAAAAGAAAAATCTTGAATGTTATTAGGAAGTAGTGTGAGTTTTCATAGAGTTTAATATTAAATTCAAAATAACTGAATAAAGTACATTGGTGGGCAAAAATTAAGGACGAAATGAATAAAATGACATAGCAGCGGCACAAAAAGACAGAAGAAATTTGTATCCTTTTTAGGAAATTAGATTCATCTTTCATTATAACCTTATATCTCCAGGATATTATGATACAATTTGTATAAATTTGTAGAACTTCTGCACAAAGTTAGAATAAGTCCCGTCGTCAATTTTTGCACGCCATTGTAGTTTTGAAAGTTATACACTTTCTATTATTAAATGATTAATCTGCAGAGTTAAAATTCAGTTTGGTAAATGATTTGACATTTATAGGTACTAAAGCTATTAACACAGATAATCTGAAGTAGATTATTTTTTTTAATCGTATGTAATACTGAATTCCTCTTGCGATAAGTTATCAACGCACTACTATCGGATATAATGCAAAAAACAGGAAAACTGCATAATGGAGATTTAATTTAAATTTTACTTTAAATTTTGAAAATTAACGTTAAAAATAAAAATAAATATTACATTTATTTACTCATAAGTGATGATTAAAATTTTCAAAGATGACCAGAATCTAATCAATAATCAACCAATGAAACAAATTTAGTCCATGGGTTCAATCAAAAATGTTAAGCAGTTTGTGTGAGAATAAATGGATGAATTTAAATTTTAGAAAGAATGCAATTTTTGCATTTAAAAATCTGTTGAAAAATAAAAATAAAAAATATATTTACTTACGTAAACAGTGATTCTCTAGAAGCCCATACATTATTTCTAGCCATTGTCTTAAACACAAAGAGTAATATAACTAATAAAGCTCCAGCTCTACACAACCAAGCAATAAGAGGCCCTCTCTGCATAAGCCTTTGCAGTCCATGGCTTACCAGCAGACAAAATCCCAAGCTAAAAATGTATAGACTTATTAAATTTTGTTTTAAAAACGCATGAAAAAAAATCAATACATCGTACACACTGTCAGAGAAGTACATGAGCGATAACAGTAAATTTATTATTATTATTATTATTATTATTATTATTATTATTATTATTATTATTATTATTATTATTATTATTATTATTATTATTATTATTATTATTATTATTATTATTACTAGACTTTTCCAATTCAAACTTTTAAAATAATAATAGCGTAAAAGATATTTTAAAAAACATTTGGAAGTATGGTTTAATGATTGCGTTACAACAAATTCTACAACAGGAAAATGTCTTCGAAAGCTAGTTGCAGACAATTACATATCATTCATAAACACATCATTCATGTAAATTACATCATTCATAAATATATCATTCATACATCCTTTATACCTATAAATATAATTTATTTTAATATACTTAATAATGCCTTTATATTAATGTATCACATAAATTGCTGTGATACAAAAGAAGTATATAAAAAGTTCATAACAACACTATAAAATCAACAAAAATACAGACCTTTCGAAACAAATTTCCTTTCTGCTTTTCTACGTTAAGCGTAATGTATACGTGCTGCTACTTTGAAGACTGAAACAAGTCATTTTTGCTATAGCCAAATTAACAAGCAGTAAACGACATTTAAACATTTAAACTTCTGACTGAAGCCTCGCATCTTAAATATTAGCCCCCTCTCCTTAAATCTTGGCGACAAATGGTATTCATCGGCCAGCGTTGCTGGCTAAAGTATGGAAAATATTTAATTACCTAATGGGTGTTTACATCCCATCCTAACCACTAAGCGGTCTACCTTTCTGTCGTGTAGCATGAGGTCGAGAGTGCTCAGCATTTTCCTACGCATTTTATCCCATCCGAAAGTTGCAGCGAGGGGGCAAGTGCGCCAGCGGGTATCTCACCAAAACCTTTCTTTCTACCCCTCTCTCTGTCGCGAGAAGGCAGTTTGTACCCCAAAGGCTGATTTAAGTATCTTATTTTTTTTTCTTCTGGCTGAAAAATGAAAACCTTAGCAAAGGCGACAAAGTGTTACACTATGCTCTACAGACATGGCTTATTTGTTTGAGCATTGCCTTTTAGGCATTCGTACATTTAAACAGACAATTTTTTTTTAAATATCGTTTAATAAATTTAAAATATGAGACAGAACCACTTTTTAGGCTAAAATATTCGTAATATTTAGTCTAAACATTTTTGGCCATTAAATAGTATGATAATGTATTTAAAAAAATAACAATGGTATATTAACTTTGAAGTTCAAAACAGAATTGTGCAGAATTTTTACGAGTGATAAGAGGGCGCACAAACATTATTTGCTCCAAAGCAATGACTATGTAACTACGCCACTGAAACTGCCTCTGAATTGTTGAGTTCTCGAGAACTAATCAGAAGTTGTTCCCAGTTGCTTGTTACAAATTCTGTTTATTATCACTTAGAACGTTAAATCGTATCTTTATTTGCTGTTATTGGTAAATGAAAACACCAGTGTCAGAGGTTGTTCTTAGATCAGTCAGTCAGCGGCGCGGCGACTGTGCTACCACGCTAGAACGCTATGTAGATAACATTTTCAAAATGTATTGAAAAATGTTTTTTCTGTGGAGAAAAATTATAAAATGGTTTTTATTTTCTGCCTTCAATATTAATTATAAACTTTATGAAATAATATATAAAGAATGCAATTACGGATTGTCGAGCATTCGGATTACTGACTCAAAATTTGTGACAGTGCAGCTACTACCAATAAATGTATTTTTCGTAATTGTTTTTGTGAACCTGATATCTCTGCAAACTACTTAAAGAACTTTCCTTGTATATTTTAACTTTCCTTGTATATTTTAAGGTATGTCGAGGAATGATATTGGAACACTTCATATAAAGAACATGAAATTTCGTTTTGCATTTGTTGGCAATTTTGAAAAAAAAATATTAATTACTTAACAACATACTTAACAACATCATAAAATCCTTTTACAAAGAAAACAGTAATGAACAAATTTAATGTAAAAGGTGAATGAAATGTAAAAAATGATAAATTAAATTAAACTTTAAATATTAAAATTTAATTGTAAAATGTTATTTATTATAAAATTATTTTTGAATATGATATGTAATAAATACCATTAAAATCTATATCAAAAACGTATTTAATTCAATTAAAAAATTTTTTTTCTTCTTCTTTAGATTTGATAAGCTTACATGTGCAAACAAAAGTTTTAAGCAAAAATGAAAATTCAGATATATATGAAAATAAAATATGCGTGTAACAAAGTGTATCTCAAAATTTCCTTTACGTGTTTTTGATTATATGTTTATTGACACACAATTTTTTTATTAAAAACAATGTGAAGAACAAATAATTTTACGGTATTTATTTCCAATTTAATTTATCAACTGTTATTAATTTTCAAATTAAGCATTTGTCCTTGGTTTGTAACATAGTATTATACATTTAGTTTGAAAATATTTACTAAATTATACCTTGGAATGTATAATACTCTTTCAGCAACTACAAATCCAACAGTTACTAGTAGATTCGTAGCAGGGAGAAAGGAAAACACCATTAAGGACAACGATAGTAGAATTCGTCTTCTTTCCATACCCTATAAAAAAATAATTATCAGTAGACTTATAGTAAAGTTCAAAGGAAAATAAAATTAATTGACCTTATATATTTTTTTATATATTGTATAAATTGAAAAGATGCGGTAAAAACATGCTGTAATATTTCGGAAATTTTACAATATATAGGGTGTTCCAAAAATACTGATAAATTTCAATGAAAACACTAATTTATTAATTCCTTTCACAGGTGATTTAAGACATGTTCTTCATAAAAGAAATAATATCAAACGTTTCTTGGAAAAATGGATAATAAAATATATTATGAGGTGCGTCAGTTGTACCATCAAAAATACGAAAACAACCCCTAAAACGGCCAATATCAGGCTACTTGTGAACGATTTCAGACAAACTGGTAGCTTGGCGAATAAATAATGCCTTGCACGACAAACAGCATATGACGGTATCATCAAGATAATTCGTGAGGCTTCTGAAAGAAGCCCACGTTCACAATTTGCCTGGTATTGCCCATTGTTGGTAGTTGTTTTCGGAATCAGTGGTACCAGGCGGGCTACTTTTTTTAAATTCAGATTCTAGATCGGCACCACTTTTTACAAATGATAAAATGTGCTTTATTCATTGACATGATAATTAAGGCGAGAACAAAAGGTAATTTACCGTTTTCAAAAGTGGTGCTAATCAACAAATCCGAATTTTAAAAAAGTAGCCCACTGGCAACACTGTTCCGTATTCTCTATGGTATAGCTGACGCATCTTTTCATATGATTTTTCACCTAGTTTCCAGGAAATGATGGCTATTATTTCTTCAAAGGAGAGCATTTCTTCAAACATGTTTTAAAAAAGTAAATAGATTAGTGTTTTCATAGAAAAGAATCGTTATTTTTGGAAAACACATATACACTGGAATTCAGAAATATCTTTTAAAAAGTGGAAATATTGCGTGTAGAAAGAAATCCCGATAATATAATTTTTTTAATAAATTTAGTAAAAAGTAAAATGTTTTCTATAGAAATCTGTTCTTTGATGGTTTTTTTTTTTTGATTTATTAAAATGAAGTTAAGTTGACAACATTTGCAATAGATATTTTTGTAATAAATGTGATACTATATATATAATGTCTGAAAACATGCAAATATGTCAGTCATTTTACAGTATTTGCATTGCTCTATATTTCAAAATACCGATCATATCACTAATAATGATCATTCACTAATTAATGATCGTATCCGACCATAATGACTCAGTGTTCGTTAAACAGAAGGGTGGCCACTTCCATCGCATTTATCACTATTAATGTGATCAAATTTCTCTCAGAGTAAAGGATAATAAAAAAAATTTGCCAAATATCTCTATAGATAACTTTTAATAAAATATTATAAAAGGGTTTAATTTTATTGAAATGCGAATCTTTTAATTCGTTCCACAATGTACTATTTCCTTGTGAGTCCTGCTATAACCAATGTTGAAATTCATATTTAGCTTATAAAATCTACAGCTTGTGAATACCCAGGGTAGACATTTCCGTTTATTGGTGAACCAATTACAATTGATAGATTTCTTCTATTAACGCATCGAAATGTCTGTACCTATTTTATGTTGATTTATTATTTTAAAAAAAGTAACTTGCAATAAAATTTGCTTCCAATAAACGTAACAGTCTTGTAAAGTTTAAAATGATGCTGAAATTTTTAAATGCTACTTTGCACCACTTTTTCTTAGTAAAAATATTTTACATACGTTATGAGATCATTTGCAAGAGAAATATATTCTTAAAATTTTTTTTTAATCTGTCGTGCGTAAAGACCATAAAAATAGTCGCCTCTAATTGAAACTTTAGAATACTCCCGCGTAAATATAAAAAATTTATAGCTATAATATCTCTATAACTTGCTTTTAATTATAATTCTAATCAAACATCATATAATGATGTTCATGAAGTTAAAACATTTTTTTCCAAAATTTCTTAACTCTTCAATACATGTTTTATATGAAACGCAAATTATTATATAATTAATTATCATAAAATACACAAATGAGTTATGGTTTTAAAAAATCGTTTAACTGATTTTAAAAGTAACTTTGCAAGTACTGTTTCAACTATTTGAATTTGTACTTACATTGTGTTTTTGAGTTAACAAAATAATTGGGTCTTTTTAAAATATTCATAAATTTTTAACCAGCAAGGAAATTTTACATATATTATTTACTGATTTTTAATACAGACGCGACGCTTTAACCATTATTTGTGTATAAAAAAATAAATATCGCATGGATATTAATTTTCATATTCGGCAGATAGAATGATTAAGTAACTACACAAGTTCATAGTAATGGAATTGTAGTAAAATAATGTTATTATCACTAAGTAATGTTAAAAATAACGGAACACGTATTAGTTTAACAAGATTTTTATTTCTATACCAAAACATTATTTTCATATTGGCTGTTAACTTTATTCACCTGTTTTTGTATTGGTCAATAAGCTTTTTACTAGAATCTGATTTCCAGTCATATACTAAAGCAAATTTACGTCGTATTTTGCAATGAGGACGGTATGCTCAATGCTACCGAAACTAGTACGGTTTAAATTAAGTGTTCTGACGCATTTAAATTCCATTATCAATTCATATTTATTGCGCTAAGATCATCATATTAATCATTATTTTTCCATAAATGGAAAAGTTAATATAACACTTTATAGCCTACGTTATATTTAGTAATATTCCTATATCATACTGTTTATTTGAATATGATTTTCGGTTCTACGTTTGGTAAATATTACTCCTGAACTTCTTAATATTACTCATAACTTAATCCTATTTTTCCGAAAATATTTTTTTCCCTAAAAACAAATTAATTAGTATGTTAACAAATATTATATTTAATTAATAGTTCATCTAACAAGTAGCCTATTATGGATTTTTTTTTCTAAAAAAAGAAATACCTAACACATTTTTTTTTTTTTTTTTTTTTTTTTTTTTTTTTTGTGATGCACAAATATTTTTAAGAGAAACAAAATAACATGCAAAAACAAAACAAGGCACTAAATATCAAATTTTCTTTTGGACTCTCATAATGAAGTTTTCAAGATTTGTTCTTGTACAATTTTTCTTATTTATTACAGATTCTTTTTGTGAGAGGGGCATTTATCTTCCATTCATCGTATTGCATTCTTCGCATTCATACGTTCTTTTTTAAGATAAAGAATGAAATTAGCCTTATTTTTTTTTAATTCTATTTTTCTTTTGTATGATGTTTCAACGGAATGTTTTTTATTCCAAATAACTGTTTATATTAGATAATAGTTTATACCTTATGAAATAAATGGAAGATATGAAAAATTATTGTCTGCTTGTATTTAAAAAATCTAATCAAATTATTAGTGTTGAAATAACTTTCTTCAGTATTTATATTGTATCAAATATATAAAGTTATAAATCAGTCAATTCGCGAACTGTTGTAACAGTAAAAGTCTATATTATAACAGCCTGGAATTAAAACCAATTAGATAGAATCCATTGTTTAATAACCAAAGAAAATAAACCTGGTTTTTCGGGGTTAAATGTACGTAAAAATAATTTCTTTATTGATAAATCTTAGACTTTATACATTTATATATTTTTAATACCCTCTAACTACATTAAAAATCATATTTATATGAAAAACAGGAATAATTTCAAAATAATTTTTTTTATTTTTTAAATGCAATACATTTTTATTGGACACTTGGCAAGAGTTAATAACCAAAGAAATCACCAAAATCCTCTATTTAAAATCAGTCTTTTTTATTGTTTTGGTTCATCCTATTTTTTTTTAAGTTCGATTACATGTCTTAAATTTGTGTTTATTTATATTTTATTCCCTTTTTTCAGATTGATTGATGAATGTTTGAATTTTGTTAAGAGATATATAATCTGTAAACAAATGCTGAGATATTTATGTTATTTTAAGATCTTATCTTTCGTAAACCCATTCAAGCAATTGAGAAATACATGTAAGGAATTGTTTCGGGAAGAACATATAATCCAGGGATAATTTGAGCAATTTATAATCATGTGTAAATATCTAAGTACTTTAAACAATAATTAATAACTTAAAAAAAATTCTTCAATAAGCTTTTTGTAAGATTATTAATCAAAAGTAAATGTTTTTAATTTTTAAAATAATTGTATATTTATATAATAGGTTGTTTTTCTCATGTCACATAGTCGAAAAAAGCAATTAAAACGACCATATAAAGGGCATAGACGCCACTCGAATTTTACGGGATAATGTACGTCAAGGTAAAATTTATGATATTTAAATAATATTATTTATGCACCTCAAAGAAAATGTGCATAATCTCCCAAAGAGACGACAAGGGTGGTGCAATCTCACGGTTACGAGGCCACCCCCCTTCCAAAGAGGAAACATCCATTAAAAAATTAGAAATGCAACAGAGAGAGGCCACGTATACGCTCCCGGAAGATGATCTCACAAATCAGACTTAAAAAAAAATCATGTGCTAATGAAGATGGAAAGCATCAGAATAATAATAATAATAATAATAATAAATCCATCAGCTGTTACGTTTTCGCAGAAGAAAAAACACAGAAATATGTATTTTTGCATTATTAGCTCTCGTTTTAGAAGCATACAGTCTCCCAGCACTCGTTTAAAGCATGATTCTCTCACCTCAACGCAGTTAGAAGTTTTAAGCTGAATTTACGAAGACCCCGTAAACCAAATACCAAAATGCTTGAAGCAACGAATATAAACTTATATTTTTGATAGGTATATCCTGAATAAGATTTTAAATACAAGATTTATTATTTCATGTTCATTATATGTTTAAAGACAGATTATCTATTGTTCTCACTTAATTTTAAATTTTGGTAAACATCTAAGTTGCAGTGAATTTATTTATAAGAAACGATAAATATAGATACAGGGTGAATTATAAATATCGAAACAATAGGCTAACTCCTTAAATATTCCCTTAGACCCATACTTTCAATTGCAAAAATTCATTAAAAAAGGTAAACTTTTTGATAAGATAAGTTGCAACTCCATAGGGGGTCGATTTGAAAAAGTACGAAAATTAACTTTTTATACGGCCCCCGTAGGACAAAAGTTCCAATTAGGAAAACTTTCCCTATCCAGTCCTGAATAATACACAAAAAGTTGCATCTTCATATCTACAAAACTCGAAGATTTATAGCCGTTTCAATAATTCATCAGGTTTTAAGGGATTAGACACAAATTGAAATGTGCGCAATTCAAAAGACAATGTTACTTTAACAGTTCTGGGAAACGTGTAAAAAATCTATCTTTTGAGTTGATTTTTGATTATTTTTTCTTTTTTTTTTTTTAAGGTTAGCCATATAATTTGCTAAGGAAATACATCTTAAAATTTATCATAAAATTTCTAAAAATTTCATATGATTAGTACTGGTTTAAATGGGATAGTTAAAAATCGTTATAACCCAAAACATTATTTATCAGATTTCTATTTCTTTCCATTTAATTAAAGATGAAAATCTGATTTTATTTTTTTTTTCGGGGTTTTTGTTTTTCAATATTAATTTTAGAACTTTTAAAATATTTATTGAAAAAATTATATAACTTTAAAAAAAATTCTTATTTTCAAAAGTAAGTAATTTTTCCATTTTCCCCGAAACAAAACTAATGTAAAATAATTAAAAATGACATGTTTCAAGTTTGTACTTTTTTCCTTTAACAATTCTTAACTTTTAATCAGGTCTGCACTGGACGAAATTTTGAATCTCGGCCTTGATTAACCCGTATTAAAACCACTGTCTTTGACTGACCTAATACTTGCATGAAAAAAGTAAAATTTGGTTCAATTAAAATTTTTACAAAAACTAAATAGATTTTAAAATCACTTTTATTTTTCAAAAATAAAATAAAGTAAAATAAAATAAAGTAAATAAATAAAATAACTTAAAAAAATAAAAATTTAAAATTTATGTATTTTTTAAGAATAGTATATTTAGATGCTAAAAAATTAAACACAATAAAACCAGAAAAAAATCTGCCTATGACGGAATTCTGTCTTAAACAGAAAATGTGTTGATCCGTGCAAAATGAATACAATAATACCTGAGAAAAAATAAACTTCATTTAACCCTCCTAGGAAGGGCATTTGTCTATTACGTATTTTTTCTTTCGTATGTGATTCCGTCTTAAAAGGTTTTACTGTATAACATTTTTCAAAGGGATATGGATTAGCGATATTAAAATTTATGTGAAACATTTAGATATAAATAGAGATTCATTGATAAAATACATATATATCACAGCCTTTGGCGCATCTTTAATAAGAAAATGTATAAATATAAAAAACGAAAAGCTATACTAAGTATTTTGGTCAGAACTCTTCCCTGCAAAACAATTTTTAAGTACACTGAAGCAAAAAACTGTGTAGAAATTCAAGGCTGAGCCGAGCTATGATTTAAACTTTTTTCCAGGCTGGTCCGGATTATGATTTTAACATTTTTCCATCCCGGGGAGTGATCCATGCAGACTTCAAGAGCTAACGATCAACATATTTTGAAAACAAATTTTGATTTATATCAGTACGCTGCTTTATTATGTCCAAATAAGAGGCACGGTCTTGAATCGACATTTAATAAAGACAATTTATGGACGATCCCTCATTTTCTTTGAAAATCAATCAGCAATTCATTGTTTACAGGCATGGTAAAATGGTGTAAGTCACGAATTTCGGAGAATTTTGGATTTTAATAGATTTTACGATACGGAGATTTTTTTTAAATTTAGGAATGGATAAGGAATAATTTTCTAATCGGGAATTTTGCTCTACGGGGGCCGTATAAAAATTTAATTTTCGTATTTTTTCAAGTAGACCCCCATGGAGTTGCAAGTTATCTTATCAGAAATTTCACCTTTTTTGTGAATTTTTGCAACTGGAAGTATGGGTCTAGAGGCAATATTTAAGGATATAGCCTATGGTTTCGATATTTATGACTCACCCTGTATATATAAACATCGTGATTACAAAGATTGTGGTCCTCAAAGACTCTTAAATTAAATATTGTGCGATACACGAATGCCTCAGCTACGGACTATCTAATACCAAGATAGACAACAACGGCGAGGAATTACTATATTGAAACCGGACCCTACCAACTCTAATACAACGAATATGAAGAAGAGTTTCCTGCTCTCTAAAAAATCCTATCCGCCAACGAGCCAAAATTTAAAAGCCACATATTTTATCCAGCACGTGACCCCATTGTACTTGGAGTGAATAAACTATGAACGACAATTTTCTTCACGGATCAAATTATGTAATTATAAATTTTTGAATCTTGTGGACTTTGTTAATAAGTGGTGTATGAATTCTCAGCATGTCTCTCTGACCAAACTTTATAGCGGAAAGCCCTGACAATGTCTGCAAAATGGTGAGAATATTTACGCTTATATTTTAAAATGGCTACTTAAAAAAATGTTGAAATGCGTAAATATTTCACTTAATATAACAATATTATAACAATAAAACGTAATTACGTGACTAAAAAGAAATTTCATTCAAAACTTATTAAGGTGTATATCTTTATGAATACCAAAATTTAACTCGCTTTTTTCGCCTATCAATTTATTTCGGATGTGAGTTGATTTCTTTTATTTTATATATAAGTATTTTATTCTCAGAATTAAAGATATGCATTTGTAAACGATAATTATCAAAGGATAAAAAGAAAAACAATTACAATCCATGCAGGATCAGCACCAACAATGCCCATTACTGGCTACAAGACTCTGGGCCCCGAGGTGCTATGCAGCGTATGTCCGTCAGGTTGTCAGCCTAACGCAAGACCCTAAGTGTTTAAAAACATAAGTTATAACTGGTGTTAATCAATCGAACTATTATAAAAACTTCTTAAGCACACAATAAAATATATTCAAATACGCTAGGCCTTTTGAAAGTACTGAGTCTTTCATCGTCAGGCATGAAAAATATGTCCGTGTGCAACAATACAAGAAAAAAAAAGTTTGTCTACTATAAATGCAGCAGGAAGACTGAAATGAAAAGGCGGAAAAGGGAATAAGCGACAGAACAGTAAATTGGAATTCACTCTGTTATTCGTACGGATTGATTATAATCTTCCCTGATTGGCTGTTGACTTCTTTTTTCCTAATAGCTGTTCTCGCCTTTTCAGTTCAGTCGTGCCGCTGCGTTCATAGTAGTTTTGCGCCTGACGATGAAAGACTTTTACGCATTTTAATATATTTTATGGTGTGTTTAAAAAGTTTTTATCACAATGCCTAGGTTTTTAGTTTCCAAATAAGCTTGATATTCACTTTATCGACACGGAGGGCTTGAAATGCCCAGGCGTGAGTTGAATCGTCAGTGAATCGTGCCCAGGCGGGAGTTGAACTCTGGACGTATAACGCCTCAGTCAGATGCTCTGCCTCTCTGCCACTGGGCTTCATCAAAGGATGAAACGAATGCAAAATTAAAATAGTAATAAGAATGAAAATAACGTTATTGATATACTGTGTATGAAAATAATCAATGACTATGGATAATAAGAGATAAAATGACTGAACCAAAAAAAATCAAATTAAAAAAATAAAACATATTGTTTCAAGAAAGATAGTAGGGAGTAATATTATGTAAACAATGAAAATGAAATGTGTTATTATTGTAATTAATTTTATTTGTCTTTTTTTTTATCTTCTCCTGTCGCACCTGCTTTTTTCAGCTAAATGATTAATTAATTAGTAATAAAATTACAGGCTTTTAAAATACTTTTAACTTTAGCATAAATGTTAAATAATCCCTACTTGGACTTATTGTATCATAATTTTATACAATTAATTTAGTAATATAAATTTTATTACATTATTCTATTAGGTTGAACTACAACACACACCGAATCAATATATACTTTCTTTAACGAACGAATCGTCGTATATTCACGTCTTTGCATGTATGGGATTATTTCGCCTGAACACGGTGCTGCAGGTTTATGTGCTCATGTAGACAATTCAATCTTGTGCGTAGTTGCTGCCTTACCTTAATATATAAGTAGGAAATGCTAAGCTGGGAAACTTTACCATATCTTAAATGGTAGAGTATTTAAATCGATGTACCCAGGGTTCCGTGTTCGATTCCCGAATTCGGCATTTCTCACTTGGTAAGTTCTGCGCTTAGTTAGATGTGTGATAAATCACTTATTGAAAATATTCAAAACAGAGTTTGATAACAAGAACTCATATTAACAAATTTGAAATTTGGAAAAGCAATTACTGTACAAATATCATTCATTGAAAAAGAACAAGAAAGTAATAAATATTACAGCCTATTTAATGAAAACGCATTAAATGTTAATTACAATGGATTAATGCATCATTTAAAATGTATTTAAAACAAATTAATTTTTAATAAATGAAGCGTAAAATTAACATTAATAACTAAACAAAATTGTTATTAAGAAATCCCCTTTCTTTCTTTATTTTATCAGTTTAAATATACATCAGTTTATATTAGTAATGGTTTCCTTTTATTTCTTTTATTTGCATAAAATCAGAATACTAATTCCACTTAATGCTTGAGGAGCAATATTTCTGTTTACAATTTTTTTAGTCTTCATTTCTTTCACTGTGCAGTGGTGAAACTATTGCTTTCTGTTTTTTTAATAAGTACATAATTTCTGGCTTGTTATCATGAATATTCTACCAATTATTATTTTTTATGGGCAATGGAAAGCTTCATTTTTCATAATATGTTGTGTTATTTCTTTTTGAGGATTTAATCTAAATATTGTTGTAAGGATGGATTAACTATTTATTTTTTCTTGCTGTGTTACAGTATAAAAGTGTTTGTGTTGGTACAAAAACCGAAAAATTGAAATGTATTACTATAATTAGAAAATTAATCACTGAATAAACATGCAAAACAATGTTAAATGAATCTTTAATAAATAAATGTCGATTTGAATTATTTTTGATGTATATATATTTATTTAAATAAACTTCAATTTTGATTTAAAGACAATATTTTCTTGTTTTTCCAAAGCAAAAATATGAATACTTTTTTTACTAGATTATGTATGTATAATCTAATGAAAAGAGTATTTTTCTTCACTAGCACTCATTATATATGTTATGTTTTCTTACAAAATGTTATGTTTTCTATCAAAATGTTACATTTTCTTAAAAATGTTATGTTTTCTATCAAAATGTTACATTTTCTTAAAAATGTTATGTTTTCTTGTTTCTTGAATTTTGAATTGGGCAGAGGATACTTGTCAAAATTAAAAGATTTTTGCAAGACTGTTTCTATTTGTATGTTTCACTGAAGCATTTATCGCCAATCTATATGAAAGTATCATTAGTTTGTTAGATATTTATATACCATGTGGCAGAAACGCGGCGACACGGCGAGACTGTCGCAGAAAAGAAATAAGGTTTTTCAGACATCTTTTTATCCTCGTGCTGCAAAATGTAGCTCACAGAAATTAGCTGTTTTATTCACAGAAGTAATAAATAGTAAAAATTTTAAAACAAGTAAAGTTAAATAGTTTTAATGGTAAAAAAGTCTTTAATACTCAGGTTTTTTATAGTAAAATTCTGTTAAAAGTTTCTAGAAGACTAAATTTTTCATGCAACTAAATAACTCCTTATTTAGTTGTGTAATTATAATTTGAAAACATTAGAACGTATGTCTTTGGGAATTTCTTTCTAAATAAATTTAATTAAATAAATATAGTTAAATAAATTTGCAAAAAAGAAAATATTCTTAAAATTCAAAGAATTTTAAGGAAGTAGTCAACATCTCAAAGAAATAAGCCAATGCTGGGTTTTTTAATATACAGTGTAGTCTCTATATAACGAAATCCATTGTTCGAGTAAAACATTCGTTATATAGAGAAATTCGTTGTATAGAGAATAGCGTTAAAATTCTTATTGAATGTGTAAATTTTGAACAATTGTTATTTTTTATGTGTTTAATTAAGAATTTAAAATTGTTTATAACTCTGTTTAAAATATCACTAATTACTGTATCAGTACTGTGCAATAGTGAGAATGTAATCCACTTCTAAAAAAATCAGGGAGATATTGTTGGCATCTCCACATTCCTTAATTGATTTCCATTTCTCTTTTTAAGTCTGCACAAGTCGCATTTTCTCCTTCCTCAGAATCCACATTATCCTCTAGTATACAAAATTCGCCCTTTCTGAAGAAGTTGCAAATTGTTTTTACCCCCATTGATCCTGTTCTTATGTGTATAACTATCAAATTGACACTGTTTTGAGAAGGATGTTGAAAAGTGTGTTGGAAGAGGGGGAGGGGGGGGAATTCGTTGGACTTAAAGAACAAAGAGATTCAAGCAGAGAAGTAATATAAAAAAACTCAGCACTAAACGATAAATTTGGAATAAGTGATGGAAAATTGATTTCATGTGATTTCGTAGCATTTTTACATCTGAATAAAGAACATTTTTTAAATATTAGTTATATGGAGATAGATATTTCGCTATAGAGAGACTGTTTTTAATGTAATCATGGGAAAAGGTGAACGTTCCTACTAAAAATTCATTATATAGAGAAATTCGATGCATGGATTTCTTTATTCAGCGACTCGACTATGTTTTGTTTTAAGGGATTTGTCAAATAAACATTCTTCTTCTATTAGCAAATAAAGCCTTGTGACAAATCTACAGACTCATTTTTTAAATTTTAAATCATAACACTTTAAAACATTAATAATTAAACAATTGGAATCGAACACATTTTTTTATATTGTGTTTAATTAATTGCACATACATTCAAAACACCCATTTTGGCAGTATTTTTTAAAATCATTCTACTGTGTTAATGAAAAATAAAGGGAAAAACTTTTTAATTACATAGTTCATGAACAAGATCATATTCTAATTTCATGCATTTGTAAACAAAAATGAAATAAAGAATGTATTCTGAAGTAAGCAAATAGAATTTCGCAGAACTCCTAATAATAATTTTAGTATGAAAAGAAATATTTTTTTTAAGCTGACGTTTTTCTTGCCTAATTCAACGTAATTTTACTGATATTGTTGGTTTTATTTGTACAATTTCATTTATTTTTACATACGCTTTCTATTTTTAATAAAATATTATAAATAAAACATGAAGGTCCTTTTTTTAAATTCGTCCATAAGGATTTTAAGAGATTTTGTGAATAAAAGTCAGATATAATCTGGCAAAATTATTTGTCTTTTGTATGAAAACTAATTAAACTTAAAATAAATAATTTAAATTCTAAGGTATTAATGTTTAATCATTCGTTCCATAGTGTATAAAATACTGAAAAATAATGAGCATTAATGACATTTTCTTTCTATTTCCTGAAATCAACCACATAAGACATTTTATTATTTAAAAAAAGTTTTCAAAAAATCTTTCACTTCATCATTTTACAATTTGTATTGTGCAGAAACTTTTACTTTCTACAAATCTTTGAATAAATTAACCCTGAATTGTTATCCAAAGTGCTCTATAAATTGTATTTTATGCATAAGAAATACTTAGGGAAAATTTTCCTTTCATAAATTCATGTCTTATTTCTCCTTCTGAAGATTTAGGCCAAAATATTAGTAATGATTATTAGTGATGTGGGGTGTATATTGAAAACTAAGTGTATTTATTTTTTACTATATTTCCTACGTTATTTTTTTATGTTAGCACAATGTGCAAAAAATGAAAATGTATTATTTTAAAATTTTACAAAATATTAGAAAAAATCTTTCAAAACAAAAAAAATTATTTTTAAAAACACATTATTGTTATACTATTATTTTTACACAATCAAAGATATTGTTAAATTTATCATATGAAGGAATAATTCCAGCTCATCGAAAAAGTGCCCTGGCCCGAAATCGAACCCAGATACTTGTTTTAGAAACTCAATGCTTAACCTGTTAAGCTAACAGGGCAATAGCCAGTTGGGATTTTTGGCTCTGATAACCTTATTGGTCATAACATATGGTCTGTCATTTAGACAGCTCGGCAGAATAAACTGAAGCCATGGAACTCCATATATCAATGGATACGTAGATGTACTATTGTTTTAACACAATCAAACTGATGGGTAAATTTATCATACGAATTGAATAATTCCAACTGAGCGAAAGTTCCCCCATATTCAATTCGTATGATAAATTTACCAATCAATTTGATTGTGTTAAAATAATAGTATATCTACGTATCCATCGTTATGTGGAGTTTCATTACCTGCGGTTTATTCTGTCGAACTGTCTAAATGACAGACCAGATGACAGATCAATAAGGTTATCTGAGCGAAATTTCCGAGCCGGTTATCACCCAGTTAGCTTAACAGGTAAAGCATTGACCTTATAAGTCAAGTATCTGGGTTCGATTCCTAGCCTGGGGAATTTTTCGCTCAGTTGGAATTATTCAATTCGTATGACATATTGTTCTTGGTTATTTTTTAGAAAGAAAATTTTTAATTATAATCTTCAAAGCGTAGATATGTTGGGATAACAATATTTACTTTTTCGTGTAAGATTATAAACAACTCAATTTTTAGTGTTGGTCAAAGGCCATGTAAACAGTAATGTAATATTTGGTAATTTATAAAATAAAAGTATTCAAAACTACGTAAAATAGGTCTCAATGATTTTTATTATGTTTATTGTTATTGTTATATACTTCAATAATTGTAACATTTACTGAATTTTTTATAGTACAATATGTTATTTGAGAAAGATTTCCTTGCTTTTGTAATCTAGTGCACTCTAATAAATACCGCAGATTTTAATGTTAGAAGAAGTTCTGAGAAATCATGATGTTTTACTTTACTGTTTTATAAAACCGAAGAATTACCTTTCAAAACAACTTAAAAATGCCTAAAATAATATAATAATTTTAAGTTAATTTTTCTGAATATTTATAATTTTTAAAGCGTAGTTATATCATAAAAGCAAGATTTCCTGGTTTTTGTAATTCTGAGCAAGTTTATACTTACTGCAATTTTTAATGTTGGTATAAAATGCGAGAAATTTTGATGTTCATTCAGAAGATAAAATGAATAATTATTTAAATATAAAAAAGCTACAAACAATATTATAATTTTTAGTTATATTTTTATTAAATAATTATAAATTTAATCGTGATCTGTAAGTCATAGTTACGTTATACGAAAAAGATTCACCTGTCTTTGTAACCCATTGCATTTTTATTGGTATTTTATAATTTTTAGTTATTTTTTAAGCGATTTCATATTTTTTTAAATATTTAAATTTATATTTAATAAATATATTTTTTTAAAGTTTCTATTCCATAGAAATGAAAACTTTACCTAATATTACCCTAATTTAAACTAATGGATACAAATCGTTTAGAAAATTACCAAATTAATTTCTCAAATTTAGTCAAAGAAAAATAATTGTTACTTATTGATTAAAAAAATATATGTAAATAATATAATGTATATCAACGTATAATTTATTAATTAAAAACTTATTCAACATACATAACACCGTTTATTTATTTATTAACATTTCAATTAATTTTTAAAAATATTATTTTAATGTATATTTGAATAAAGAAAGCATAACATATGCTGTAATAATCATCTTTAATTCATTACCAAAAAAATCTGATAACATATTGTTCTTTATTTCAAAAGTTATCATTTACAAAAAATGATATAATTAATATTAATAAGTATTCATTTTAATTGCGCAAAATCAACAGTGTTAATTTTCTTTCCTTAGGCATTCTGCATTTTTTCCACGAAATTATACGTGGTTTTTGTTTTATTGTTTGTTCAGCGCGAAAACCGTGATTTTTTTATAATAATTTAATGAATAGTTCCTAGCTATGAATATTCATCCACTTTCTTTCTATTTGTAAATAAGTACATTGTTTCTACCAGAATAAGTTGAGTTATTTATCTCCTTAAAGATTTAATCTAAATATCATTCTTTGTAATGAAGGTGTTATTTATTTAATCCCTGTAAATATCTTAATATATTCTGATTTCTATTAGTACAAATGGTGAGAAATAGAAATGTAGCTCTCTAATGCTTCAGGAAATATAAGATTGCATAAATAAAATAAATAAATAAAGTACCATTTCAGATCAATGTTACTGAGGAATAATATTCAACTTTACAAAGATATGAAACGGAACAATAGTTTAGCCATCCCTTTCTATAGCATAAAGAACTAAAGTTTGTTTCTTTTTAAGAGGAAATCTCTGGAACTATCAAATCGATTTCAAAATAATCTATACCTTTATTATAAAGTTTTTTTCTTTGTAAGACAGATATTCTGGAACTGACAAACCAATTTCAAAAGAAATGATATTAAAATAATGGTGTTCGTCTCAATTCAAATATAGGCTATACCTCATGTTTCCTTGACCATCCATAGGGGTGTAGGAGAATAAAGCCTTGCAAAACGTCATTTTTGTGTTATTTAAGAGTCTAAAAATATGAAATTTAGTATGGCAGTTACTTATAAAATGGAAGTAATCGCAAAGAACGTTTTATAAAAATATGAAATTTAAATGGTTAAAAATGAGAAAGAAAACTTTCTAAAAAACGTTCTAAATGGCGATTTCTACTGAATTTGAGGAAGCACTGAACCGATTTAAAAAATAATGAAGTATAAAAGTTGTTGTTATCCTTTTTTCCTTTATAGGTTACATTTTATGTCGGTGAGACTACCCCAAAATTGTTGCAGTAACAAAAGACTTTCTAAAAATGCGATTTTTATATTACTGAATGATCTAAAAACGTAAAATCTGTCTTGTAGTAATTTGTTAGATATAAATGATCTATGAGAACATTTCTTGGAGTAAAAGTTGAGAAGACTTTTTAAAAGGTGCGGGATTTTAAGTGAAAGGATATAAAAATGATGCAACTCAGCAAAAAAGTGTTCTAAAAACGCTCTTAATGGCGATTGTTACGCAATCTCAGAAAGTACCAAACGGATTAAAAAAATAAGGCGTCAAAATTTTGATGATAATAATAGCTTTAACACTTACTCTATTTTATGTGTTACTGCCTGCTGAGATTTATCACCAACGCCCGAACTAAAATTTGCGAGGTAAGTTCTATGATGTGAAAACTATACATTTATCAGAAGGAGCTTTGCTTATTACCTAAATTTGCAGTATATTTCACGTACATTCAAACTGTTTGTGAGAGATTGTACTTTAAAAAGTAATGTTTAATAAGCATACTGAGTTAATAACACCATCCGCTAACGTTATTACTTTGTCATAAATTAAATCTTTGATTAAAATATGTTATCCTAAACGAATTTCCAAGCATAATATGTATGAATAATGTATATTATCTGTAGTTTTAGTGCGCATATTTCGTCGTTTATTTAATAATCTAGCATTTATTAAAAATAATAATAATGAATATTAACAACATTTCAATTTTAATTACATAAAAACAACAGCGTAATAAATTTTACTTCTTGGGGAATGTTTCTTGCATTTAAAAGAAATATTTAGATTCCTCGTTTTATTTATTGTTTACTACAAAAAGCATTGTTATCACTTATATTTACTGAATAATTAATTCTACTTATTTTTAAATTATGATTTATAAATACTACATGCATATACAGGCTGAACATAAAGTCCCAGTCCATTTTGCGGAAATGATTAATGCATGAATTTTATATTACAGGTGAATGATACTTCGAGGATATGCTAACAACAGAAGAACGAATTGCGGTTGAAGCGGCATGTTTGCGTGGTCAGACATTCGATGTGGTCAGAGAGACGTTTCGTACAAAATTTCAAAGAGAGGCTCCAACACGAGGACATATCCGAAGAATGGTGAACAAATGGTGGATTTTTTTGCTTAGGGGTTCATCAAGGAACAGGTCTACAAGACTAAAGTTAAGATTGTGACAGTCCTGAATCAACGCATAAGGCAAGCACGCGAAATGATCATCGTGGGGATGTTGGAAAACGTGTTCCGATGGGAAACTTGTTTCAAACTTTATGGACATCACGTTGAAAAGTACTAATGTAATGTATAATACTATTGAAATATAGAATTCATGAATAAATTATTTCTACAAAATGGGCTGGGACTTTATGTTCACCCTGTATATAATATATATAATATATATACATATATAATAATTAATGTATTAATGTATGATAATAATTTTCCTAATATCTTTATCAATAAATAAATACTTTACTGCTTTTATAATGTATTTATGTAATGTGTTAATTATTGTCACCAGTTTTTATTTCATAATTTGTTCATTTGCATCATTTCTATTTTTAAAACATGTAACATCTAAACACTCATTATTGTATTAGAAAAGCCTGTTATTTACGTTTTCTCAATGTATATTTTCATAAAATTTGTTTATCTTCCTGAATTGTGCAATAAACAGAAATTCTTTAAAGAACTATTTGTGAAAATGAACTTTTATATAAAATACAGAAAAAAAATGGAAAATTTATTTAAATCAATATCTTTTCTAGTTAATAATAAACATTGTAATGTTCAGAATACAGATAATTTTAATTGTGTTTTTAATTTATGCGTTTAAAAAATACATAAATCAAAGATATTTTTAGAGAAAAGGTTTCTTTTTTTTACTTTTGTAACCTAACATGATTTATATGCATCATATGTATCATTTAAAGATTTTCTCACATAATATGTACTAGTTTTATGTTTATAGATTAAAGTGCTAGTAGCAACTGACACTGAATTGTAGTAATACTGGTTAGTTTGTATTTATCTTTTAAGAATCGGTAATATCTTTAAATTCGGAGGATTAACATTTTATTTTGTAGTCATGCAGCGGCCATTTATCCAAATTTTTAAGTTTGTGTTTCTGTACATAATTATTTGTGTTATTTTATTATGATGACATTGTTTTAGGACGTCATAAAAAGTATGTAAATCATATTAGTTAAGTTCTAAATTCAAACCTTTCGGGTCTCATTTTTTTCCATTTTAAGGACAAAATTAGATTTTTTTAATAACGTTAATCGTAGCTATCTAAAAACATCTACTGAAGTTTAAAGATCATACCATTATCTCAAATCTTACGAAAGTACTTATTTTGTGTACTATTCAAAGCAATTTAATATGGAAATAGGCAAAGGAAGAGTTTCTGGAGGCGTTTGGAAAATAACGTATTACAAGAGGATTTGAGAGGGTATTACTGCTTTTTAATTCTTTTGCGTGTCTAATTCTTTTGCGTTCAGAAAAGTAACTTAAACTTTTAATTTAACGACGGAATAATATGTATAAAACAAAGGAATCGCTAACGGTGCATACAGAATTAGGAAAATATTTATTATTATTATTATTACTCAACGTTAAAACGTAAATGAAATCATAAAAAGAAAGGCATAACCAGAAAGGCATATCCAGTTAGTTGTTAAAACAAAATAATACTCGATAAAAAGACATGTACTATTAATAGTACACCAGATCCGAAAGGGTTAATATAAGGAATCGGGGGCAAATATAAGGAAATCTATCTTTAGTACCACTTTAGGAATTTATTTATGATCCGTACTTCAAGGAGAGCGGTAAATATTTAGATGGTTCATTGAAATTTTTTTTTCATTTCAACATAATTGGTTTTTATTCCACTTCATTATGCTTGAGGGTAACACATATCCTGTTCGTGTTTGGCAAAGACTCTATGACGGGTTTGAGATGTCGATGATATATTGGTGCATTATGTTCGCCTTTTCAAGTATGCACTTTGCCGAATTTTAATTTAATCTACAATGCGCGCCAAAACGCTCATCTGGTCGAGAAATTTCTGGAAAGAGGGGATATTCGGATTTCCAGACTAAACCATATACAATATGTCTGGTACACTTCGGGAAGGAAAATTGCCACTCCCTTTCAGCTTCCCAGATCAACTCAGTGACTGAAAAGAGTATTGCTTGAGAAATTGCAGTAACTACCATAGAAACTCATAAACTGCCTGATTTCTAGAGTCTCATCATGTTGTGCTAGATCTATACTTGTAAGAGGGGACCATACCATCGATTAACCCATTTTTGGTTAAATATTGCGAATTCCGTTTTATATTTTACAACATTGAAGATTCTTACGCAAGATGATGCGTGCGCATTGTAACTGCTGAATGTTTATTTTTATTGCATTATATCAACCTATGTAGATTAATTTATGTATTTCACTAAAATCTACTTAGTAGTTTTGGAGATAATAGATAAAATCATAAAGTTATCTTAATTTTGAACATAAGTGTAGTGGATATATATCTGACAATATTAGAAACAGTTTTCTTAACGTATTTCCTAGACTATACTGTAGTAAAGATCAGTCTTTCTACTTGCAAAACGTCATACAAAATGCAGAAGAGAACAAAGATACCTCGAAGATTCATTTTTAAATCTGTGTTTGCTTAATATGTACCTTGTACGATATTTTAAAAAGCATGTGCCATGAATAAGCACAGAGTCTGTTAATTGAAACAACTGAAATATGGAGTTCAAAATCAAACTAAAATTCATTGTAAAAAAGTTATAGTCTTACAAGTTATATAAGTGTTACAAGTTAGTCTTAAAAGTTACATTCCTATGACGTGATTTTATAATTATACTGCTAATTCAAAGTACGTTTTAACCTAATCACATATAAATTCAAGTAAACAAAAAGTTCTGTGCGTTTAGGTTAGTGAATTTTGAATCTGTTATTTCTTCAATGCTTTTTTTTTCTTTATAACAACACAAAATACGATGAATATTTAAATTTAAAATCAATAAACTTTTATTAATATTTTTACTTGTTTACTACATCGAATTTTATCATATATAACACGAAGATATTTATAAACATTATTTATTTTCATACATAGTTTTCCAGTACTATGATACAATTGTAAGTTTTATAGAACAATACCAGTAGTTTTAACAATACAAAGTATCTCTGATTTTATACAAAGAAATTGTTTATTCGCATTTTCTAAGTAAAAAAAAATAATTGTTTGTCTCTCGAATCGTTTAACAAAGACTCCCAGTCATCTGAAGTCGCATTTATCAAGCTTATTCTTAGCATGCACAGAATATTTCTCTTTTGCTGTGTAATTAGTTCTTTTTATGTGAAGATTTATTTAGATTCTTTGCGTAATAAAGAAGATTCTATTTCTCACATTGTTTTCCTTCTTATGTGTTAAGGATATTAGCGTGATATATGTCAGAGATGCAGCTCCGCTTTTCTGTTGAAGATTATGTTGTCAAGTGAAAGAAAATGTTTTTCTTATGCCTTTTATCTTGGTATGCCTTAAGGCTTGGTGTATTGTTTTCTGGATATATTCTCACTTAGCTCATGATCTCAATAGATATAGTATTTTATATGTAATGCACATAAACTATGAAAGTTTTTTTATATTAAATATAGGACAATTTTACAGTTTCCACGTAACAATTGTAATGTTTCATACGTACAAGAATTTACCAAGTATGTATTGGCTGGTTGTAACGCGTTTCAGCTAAATAAACGCATGATAAGTCATATTTTTGTTTGCACCGAAAATTGCATCCAGGATATTGAGAGAATTATAAGATATACGTAAATATCGATTAAAAAATGTGTATTACATTGTTTGCTTATAGGTTTATCCTTAGCTAGATTTTTCTATGAATCAGTAATAAATAATGAAAGTAAATTAATGTATTATTTTTATATACATTATTATCTATCATTTATAAAAACTCTTCCTTTTAAACTTTACAAAGATTTTGATCAGCAGTTTTAAAATTTTCCTCAACCTACAAATTTACATTGCATTTCACTTCTTCAATATTAATAGAAATTGCGTCTTAAAGCATTTTTTTAAGTTTAATGCGAACAAAAATAAATAAAACCAAAAAACTTTTATTAATATTTTTATCTGTTTACTATATTGAATTTTATCATACATAACACGAAACTATTTATAAATGTTTTTTTTTTTTCGTACGTAATATTTCGGTACTATGATAGATTTGTAATGTTTATTGAACAATATCATCAGATTTACAATACAAAGTATCTCTTATTTTATACAAAGGAATTGTTTATTCGTTTTTTCAAAGAAAAAATGACTGTTAGTTTCTCGAATCGTTTAACAAAGACTTCCAGTTATCTGAAGTCGCATTTATCAAGCTTATACTTAGCATGCACAAAATATTTCTGTTTTGCTGTGTAATTAGTTCTTTTTATGTGAACATTTATTTAGATTATTTGCGTAATAAAGAAGATTCTATTTCTCACATTGTTTTCCTTCTTATGTGTTAAGGATATTAGCGTGATATATGTCAGAGATGCAGCTTCGCTTTTCTGTTGAAGATTATGTTGTCAAGTGAAAGAAAATGTTTTTCTTATGCCTTTTATCTTGGTATGCCTTAAGGCTTGGTGTATTGTTTTCTGGATATATTCTCACTTAGCTCATTATCTCAATAGATATAGTATTTTATATGTAATGCACATAAACTATGAAAGTTTTTTTATATTAAATATAGGACAATTTTACAGTTTCCACGTAACAATTGTAATGTTTCATACGTACAAGAATTTACCAAGTATGTATTGGCTGGTTGTAACGCGTTTCAGCTAAATAAACGCATGATAAGTCATGTTTTTGTTTGCACCGAAAATTGCATCCAGGATATTGAGAGAATTATAAGATATATGTAAATATCGATTAAAAAATGTGTATTACATTGTTTGCTTATAGGTTTATCCTTAGCTAGATTTTTCTATGAATCAGTAATAAATAATGAAAGTAAATTAATGTATTATTTTTATATACATTATTATCTATCATTTATAAAAACTCTTCCTTTTAAACTTTACAAAGATTTTGATCAGCAGTTTAAAAATTTTCCTCAACCTACAAATTTACATTGCATTTCACTTCTTCAATATTAATAGAAATTGCGTCTTAAAGCATTTTTTTAAGTTTAATGCGAACAAAAATAAATAAAACCAAAAAACTTTTATTAATATTTTTATCTGTTTACTATATTGAATTTTATCATACATAACACGAAACTATTTATAAATGTTTTTTTTTTTTTCGTATGTAATATTTCGGTACTATGATAGATTTGTAATGTTTATAGAACAATATCATCAGATTTACAATACAAAGTATCTCTTATTTTATACAAAGGAATTGTTTATTCGTTTTTTCAAAGAAAAAATGACTGTTAGTTTCTCGAATCGTTTAACAAAGACTTCCAGTCATCTGAAGTCGCATTTATCAAGCTTATACTTAGCATGCACAAAATATTTCTGTTTTGCTGTGTAATTAGTTCTTTTTATGTGAACATTTATTTAGATTCTTTGCGTAATAAAGAAGATTCTATTTCTCACATTGTTTTCCTTAATATGCCTTAAGGATATTAGCGTGATATATGTCAGAGATGCATCTTCGACTTTCTGTTGATGATTATGTTGTCAAGCGAAAGAAAATGTGTGTTTCTTTTTTGTGTGCCTTTTATCTTGGTATGCCTTAAGGTTTGGTGTATTGTTTTTTGGAAATATTCTTACTTAGCTCATGATCTCAATAGATATAGTATTTTATATGTAATGCACGTAAACTATAAAAGTGTCTTTATTAATTATAGAACAATATTATAGTACCTACGTAACAATTTTTAACTTTTTATACGTTCAATCATTTGCCATCTATATATTAGCTAAATGTAAAATATTTCGACTAAATAAACACATAATAAATCATTGTTTTATATGCACTGACAATTGCATTTACGATATTCATAGATATATATATATATATTCATAGATATAGATAGTTATAGTTACATGCAATTATCAATTCAAAAATGTTTATTATATTTTTTGTTTATATGTTTATACTTAGCTATATTTTCCTGTCAATCAGCAATAAATAACGAAAGTAATATAATAGATTAGTTTTATATATATTATTATCTATCATTTGTAAAAGCCCTTATTTTTAAACTGTACAAAGATTTTGATCAGAAATCATACAAATTTTCTCAACCTACAAATTTGCATTGCATTTCACAATGCGTCTTAAAGTTGTTTTTTTTTTCACTATAATGCGAACAAAAATTAATATAGATGGTGTTTAAAACGTTTAGTTTATTGAAAATCAAGTTTGCTACTCAATATTTATTTTTGTACATAATACTCAGGTACTATGATAGAATTGTATGTTTTATATAACTATACCAGCAGTTTTTAGAATACAAAGTATCTCTTATTTTATACAAAGAAATTGTTTGTTCACATTTTCGAAGGAAAAAAAAAAAAAAAAAAAAAAAAAAAAACAGTTTGTTTTTTGAATTGTTTAACAAAGACTCCCAGTCATCTGAAGTCACATTTGTCAAGCTTATTCTTAGCATGCACAAAATATTTCTCTTTTGCTGTGTAATTAGTTCTTTTTATGTGAAGATTTATTTAGATTCGTTGATTTATTTAGATTCATTTAGATTCGTTAGATTCTTTTTCTCACATTGTTTTCCTTCTTATGTGTTAAGGATATTAGCGTGATATATGTCAGAGATGCAGCTTCGCCTTTCTGTTGAAGATTATGTTGTCAAGCGAAAGAAAATGTGTTCCCTTTGCCTTTTATCTTGGTATGCCTTAAGGCTTGGTATATTGTTTTCTGGAAATATTCTCATTTAGTTCTTGATCTCAATAGATATAGTATTTTATATGTAATATACAAAGTTTCTTTATAATTATAGAAACATTTTACAGTACCTACATAACAATGTTTAATGTTTCATGTGTACAACCATTTGTTATATTTATATTAACTGATTCTAACATATTACGGCTAAATAAACACATAACAAATCATGTTTTTGTTTGCACCAAAAATCGCATTCAGGGTATTCAGATATTTATAAGATATATGTAAATATCAATTCAAAAATGTTTATTATATTTTTGCTGATAGGTTTATTCTTAGCATTATTTTTCTATCAATCAGTAATAAATAATGAAAGTCAATTAATGTATTAGTTTAATAATTATTATTATCTATCATTGATAAAAGCACTTATTTTTAAACTTTACAAAGATTCCGATCAGAAGTAGGAACAATTTTTCTCCACCTACAAATTTGCATTGCATTTCACTTTCTCAATATTAAAAGAAATTGCGTCTTAAAGCTGATTTTTCAGTTTAATGCGAGCAAAAATAAATAAAATTATAACACATTTATTACTATTTTATTTCTTTAGTACATCGAATATTATCATGCATAATACGAAGATATTTATAAATGTTTATTATTTTCGTACGTAATTTTTTGGTACTATGATACATTTCTAATGTTTATAGAACAATGCTAACAGTTTTTACAATACAAAGTATCTCCTATATTAAACAAAGAAATTGTTTATTCGCATTTTCAAAGTAAATGAAAATAACTGTTTGTCTCTCGAATCGATTAATAAAGACTTCAAGTCATCTGAAGTCACATTTATCAAGCTTATTCTTAGCATGCACAAAATATTTCTCTTTTGCTGTGTAATTAGTTCTTTTTATGTGAAGATTTATTTAGATTCTTTGCGTAATAAAGAAGATTCTATTTCTCACATTGTTTTCCTTCTTATGTCTTAATAATATTAGCGTGATATATGTCAGAGATGCAGCTTCGCTTTTCTGTTGAAGATTATGTTGTCAAGCAAAAGAAAATGTGTCTGTTATGCCTTTTATCTCGGTATGCTTTAAGAATTGGTGTATTGTTTTCTATAAATATTCTCACTTAGCTCATTATCTCAATAGATATAATATTTTATATGAAATAGACACAATCTCTGAAAGTTTTTTATTAATAATAGAGCAATTTTACATTACCTACATAACAATGTTTAATGTTTCATACCTACAATCATTACGGCTAAATAAACACTTTATAAATCACGTTTTTGTATACATAGAAAATTGCATTGAAGGTATTTAGAGACTTATAAGCTATAGTTATGTGTAAATATCATTTAAGGACGTTTATTATAGACATTATTATTATTATTATTATTATTTTGCTTATATGTTTATACTTAACTATATTTTATTTATCAATCAACAATAAATAATAAAAACAAATTCTGTATTAGTTTAATTTACGCTATTATCCATCATTTATTAAAACTTTAATTTTTTTTTAAACTTTAGAAAGATTTCGATCGGACGTCGCCAAGCAGTCACTCTCAGAGAAAATTTTTCAATCTACACATGGTCCGACTTACGCAATGGTAAGCGGAAAAGTTGCCTCAGGCCCTCCTTTTTAGGGAGCCCCATAAGAGTAATAAGAATTACATTAAAGTGTATGACATGCTTAAAATAACCGAAAATGACTAAAACTCATATGTTTTCAAATATTTAGGAAGACAGTGTATTTCCCATTCCCTATCTGCTTCCAAATACTCCCTCCATACTTACAAAAGTCAAGCTATATCATTAAATAACTAATGATTACATTTTTTTGATAATTAGTTAGTATTCTATCTTTCAAAATAAATTCTTTATTAATATTTTCTCGGATAATGACAAGTAAATTCATTAATTATGTCCAATTTTAAGCCTTCTCTTTTAGACTTCTTACGGCGTACGCAGATTAGCTAAGTAAAGGCTTGCAAAGAAATAGTTGTGTCAATTAATCTATCATTTTTTATACTATTACCAAACTAGTATTTTTTCTTAAAATTGTGACCACTTTTTGATCACAGACCTGTGTACAGATGTGAATAGAAATTTTATGCATACATAGAATATGGATTAAGTTTAATACTAGCCACTTCCACATTATTCACAAAACATTCCTAGATAGGTAGAAGGGGAGTGGGGCAGATAGATGATTGCCCCTCCCCCATCACCTTAGTTGGACATTGATCCTACAAAGTTGCTTTGTGTTTCTTTTCCTCATTATTAAAAGAATTTACTTCTTATAACTGCTTTTTTTTTAATTAATACGAAAAAAACTACTATATATGATGTTTTAAACGTTTGGTTTCTTGAAAACCAAGTACGCTACTCAATGAATTTTAATGAAAAAAACTGATTATACACTTAGAGAATTGACATTCCATGCGCATACGATGCAACGTGTTAGATATGTGAGATTTTCAAAGAGACCTATTCTCTGGTGTGCCTCTACTAAACTACGTGTTACCGCAGTCACAAAATTATTTTTATTTCAAAAAACCATACTCTACATAGATATGGTGGGGTATCAAGTGGAGAAAACGTTCCTATTTAAATTAATATATTGACAAAAGCACCTCCCCCTACACTCCGAAAAAAAACAAAAGCAAAAAAGCAAAGACAGTTAGTTCTTGAAGCAGAAGCTTTTCAAAGAGAAAAGCACAGTAAACAAAGTGACTTCGTCGCTTAAACATTATCTTCTAGATCCATGGAAGGGGAGATATACAGTCAGTACCGGATATATGGTCACCAGCTTATAAGGTCATCCCGCTTATAAGGTCACTTTTCGCAAGTCCGTACTGACAGAATAGGTATTATGTGTTAAAGTACACTGCCTATATGGTCAGTTTTTAATGGCTGATATCGGATATATGGTCATCTTTTATCTCCCATTTTATTGATAAATATCTCATAATGTTATGCCTTTTCCTCCCTTTTCCTAAAATGTAAAATACCGAATCGACGGTCTTCAATTTTTGGCTTCTTTGTATTGATTAAGCGGTACTTTTCATTCTAATAGCTTTAAAAGGAAATAGATGGACAGACTGAATAAGGAACATTTTCCTTCTAATCAGTTCTTTCTCAATCGCTTAGCTCCATGCTTGAGTTAAAAATCACACGTACAAACTTCCATATCGTAAAAAAAACAGTTGGCATTTTTATAGCTGTAGAATGGAAAGATGACCTTTTCTTTTTAAAATGGATCATTAGAGAACGCGATAATATTGCATGATAGGTGCTCATCCACCCTCGACACTTTTCCTCGTCGTTTAGCGTTTCCGGAAATCGAAGAATTTCTTCCTCAACTGTTGCTTTAGATACCAATTTTTAGAACCGAACTTGTGACCAAATGAGAATCGATATATGAGAAAATGTCAGCAAAACGAAAAATTTGACAATTGCAGAAAAAAGGATATTGATAGAAAACTTTGATAATTGAATGTATGGAAGCACCTTTTGCGAAGAATCGTGGAATAGAGAGAACAGTACTGAATAATGCTCAGAGTTTAAAGCTTGTTTTTCAGGAAGATGTAATCAATCTAAAGAGAAAGCGGGAATGTTGAGAAATATTTTTTCGCTTAAATAAAATATACAAGATGCATGGATTATCGTAAAAGAAAAGTCTTTAAATATTGCCACTCAACTTGCAAAACCGAGCATTATTCCCAGCAAAATGTGGTTACTAAGGATTACCTTATGGAACATTCTTATTTTTTATTCAGATGTTTTGTGAACCTGCTAATAGTGTTAAAAAATTGAAGGAGTGGATATTAAGTAACATTCTTGATAGGTACAAATCTTGTAATGCTTTTAATTACGATGAATGTGGGCTGTTTATTCATATTTCAGATAAATCTGTAACTTATAATAACAAAAAATGAAGTGGTGCGAAAGTAAGAAAACAAAGATTGGCTGTGAATATGAACGGCTCAGAGAAATTAATTTAATTAATTATTGATCGTTGTTTGAAAAACTGTAAATCTTTGACTGTATCATCCGATGCGAACCGAAAGAAATAGATGACAACAAGCATTTAGGAAAAAATAATTCGGTGTTTCTTTAGAATTTGGACCGACAAAAAAAAGGAAAGTTTCTATAATCGCAGACAACTGTATCCCATTGCATGATTTTCAATTTAAATTCGATTGAACTTGTTTTTTTGCCTCTGAAATAAACTAATGTCGCACACCCTTAGATCAAGGGATTATTCAAAATTTTAAGATAAATTATCAAAAGATGCTTTAATCGAAAATACATCATTGCTGCCATTGATAAGAAAATAAAGAAGCTTCGCATAACTGTGTTAGATGCCATGCGTTACGTAAAGTTGGAGTATGGTATTAAAGAAGACAATTGACGATTGTTTTAGGAATCTTTGGCGTCCAGAATGTGAAGAATTATTGTTAGGAAGATGACGACATTGATGATAATGATAGTGGTGATAATGTATCCCAATTTGAATTTGCACAAGAATTATAGTATGGTGCTTGACCAATACAAGATAAACTGAAATAAGCAGTTGTTAACAAAAAAATTGCGAGTGGTAACAGTTATGAATTTGTATCCTCCTAAAAAGTCTACTTATTTGAAGAAAGAAAAGGCGTGTTAAAATACTCTTCATGCATATTGCTGTTTCTCTGCTTGATATTCGCAGCTGACATGGATAAAGGCCATGGTGAAGCTTCTATAATGGACACCGTTTTCGATGTATGAAATACAAACACTAATTGAAACGGTGATAATGACAGTGAGTACGAAGCTGAAGCAATAACACGAACAGAAAAGCTTTTAAACCACTAAAAATCATCAGATATTTTTTACTGAAGCAATAACACGAACAGAAAATCTTTTAAACCACTAAAAATCCTCAGATATTTTTTACTAATTTCAAACGCACATAAGACCATTTTAAAATTGTTTGTGAATAAGGAAAGATACTTTTAACAGCTACAAAAAAAATGAAAACTGCCAAAATGATTATTTTTACTACTTTGAGATGGGTTATTTCATGGTAGATTACGTTAAATTTAGAACAATTTACTGCAGCAATTTTATTAATATGACACTAAAAAGCATTCAAATGTAAAATTAATATGTCAATGAAACCCATCTAAGGGTCATTTTGGATGAAAATTAACTAAAAAATGACAGGGGAAATTACGCTTTATATGATAAGTTACATTTCTTTTTCAATAATGACAGTTACCATAGTAAATAAAACTACCAAAATTTAAGAAAAAAAAAATAGGTAATTTTAATATAAATTGGGATTTGAATATGTTTAATTAGCAAACCATGCAAAAATTACTTTTTGAATAACTTTTTTGTATATGTTACACTACTAAAGTTACTGAAAATAATTTAAAATGTAACGTAAATTACCATGGAATAATCCGTATCGCATTAATTCGAAAATTTAAATGAAAAGCTTTGTTTTGTTTATGATTTTTCTAATAAAAATTATATCTTCATAACTTATTTGTACAGTATTTTAATAATTTAATTATCTTATAAATGATAATTTACTGCTTAAAGTAAAATTCCTGTTTACACTGCATATCAGGTCACCCCGCTTATAAGGTCATATTTTTCAGGACCGCACGAGTGACCATATAATCGATATTGACTGTATAAGTTTTCGACTAATGATCTGCCAGTTTTTGCCTTATTAGGAAAATCATGATGCCTCCAGAGAAATTTTTTTGAAAATATAGCGAGTGGAATTATTCGTGTACAAGAAATACTCTGAAAACCTTACGGGTTTAAACTGTCCACACTGTGCTAACAATGAACCTTCAAATATAGGGGGATATTCTACATTTTGCTGATTTTTAAACCACAGAGATCAAAAGATTGCTTTTGTGTCCAGTAAACAGCTTTACCATACGTAGAAACCAAAAGTAAAATTGCGAGAATATGGCATAAAAATTAAAACCAAGGTATAGTACTACTTTTAAAAACACGTCTAAATACTTTTTTTCTATCTAAACTTTGGTTTTAGGTAGTTTTGTCAATCTCCAATAGATAGTAAATAAAAACTATAATTTAGACTATGCCAAAAATTTAACAACAACAATAACACAATGGACAATCATTTTTTCATGTAAGAGATGGCATCCTTTAAAAGGATTACTGGTCATTTCATATAGAAATAATTGTTGAGATATAAATTGTGAAAAATTAAAACATTGTATGATATTTCGCTTGTCTCATACAATATGCTGAACATGTTACTGAGTCATTATGATATATTTTGAGACTAAGTTCCATAATTTGTTTTATCTTTAACAATTTAGATTATTTCGATATTATTATTTCTTATATTTCGATATTACGTACTAGTTAAATAAAGTATATACACGCACACGTATTCATATATATATATATATGGACATTGAACGATTAAATTTCGAAAACTAATTTTATTTTAGCATGCGTGTTTACACACGTAATCGATGGTTTAATCATGTATGTACCTTTACGTAAATTACGCAAATTATCATGTATTTTTGAATTATCATTGTAGAATACCTCAATGTTTAAATAGAGAGCTTTATTAAGCAAAAATGTTTAATGTATAATCTTATATGCCTTTGTATAGCTAAATTCCCTCGAAGAAATATCACATAAACGACACTTTGTGTTTGTACAAAGAGAAACCTACCTCATCTTACCTGCAGGCCAGGCTTCAGAAGAGCTTTCAAACTGAGACCACCGAAGGTGGTCACGTAGAGAAGAGTTGCTGCATTCCTGGGCTCCCACGGACTTTCAATGAGGGGTATGCTTCCCATTTGCCAATCATACGAGAGGTTAACAGGACAAAGAAGAAGCCACAGATTGAAGGCTGGCAAATACATGTATGTCAGAAACCTGAAAAGTTTTTGAACATTCAGATTATAACTGGAAATTTTCATATTTTTATAAAGTGATTGCATATTTCTTTGATGTAATACAAATATAAAATGTATTTTATTAAAGTCCATCTTTACTTGTAATTTGAATTTGAAATATACACGTCACCTGATAAAAGTCGATAAATCAGGAATGAAACTTTTAGCAATAAAACATTCCACTAAAATAAACTTTTGTTAAAACTAACGTTAAGTCGACTAATGAAAGTTGAATTTTCTTTCAATTTCTAAATAAAAATTTTATATCTTGGTTTTGAATTGATCTTTATATGATTTAGAATAAAACCTATACTTAACCCTTTCCGGCGCAGTGTGTCCGGTCTGGACACGCCTAATTTTAATTTCAAACTTGCAATTGGAGCCAATAATATTTTAATAAAATATTACTTTTAGAATACAAGCTTAAATTAAGGAGTTCTGGATTTCTTAATTGTTGTTTGTAAATCCCGGTGTCAGCCGATAATTTCTCATTTTATTAACAGAATTTGTCCGCGCCGGAAAGGTTTACATCCTTTAGCAACAAAACATTTCACTAAACAAAACTTTTACTAAGACGAACGTGAGTGCGGCTGATGAATGTTGAATTTTCTATTAATTGCTAAATTAAAAGTTTACATCTTGGTAGGATTTTGATCTGAATTCTGCGCGATTTAAAATTAAACCACTAAACTTAAAATTTTTAGCAACAAATAATTTCAGTAAGCAAAACTTTTATTGAAATTAACGTTTGCGCAGATAATGAATGTTGATTTTTCTATGAATTTCGAATTTAAGATTTTATATCTTGGTAAGACTTTGAGCTAAAATTTTCATGATTTAGAATAAAACCTATACTCAAATAAGACATAGCACCATAGTAATGACATTTTTAAAATATTATGTGACTTTATATTTAATAAAACACTAACGATATGAATTAAGACTTTCGAATTAAAAATATTTTTATTTAAACATAACTATTAAGTTTTCGTGACTATTTTTAAGGGATTACCAATGCTATTTTTAAGGGATTTACATACAGACCTAAATACATATCTATATTATGAAGAACAAACATGTCTGTGTGCGTAAAGCTGACATCATTTTGCTATAAGGGACAACAGACAAAAAATTTCCTTTTGATGTATTTTTTGTATTTTATTTTAAATTTCCAAGCACCGCACATATTTATTTTTTACATCATCGTATAAGGAAAAAATGCACTTTCGCATGTAGTTTGTTTCAAAAGGTGAATTGACCTTTTCTTCAATTTCCCACATGTCATGTTATATACACGTAACACAACATACACATAATTACATAAACATGTATCTGCAGACCAGAAACAAAACGCTGCGTTATGGATCAAATTTCAAATTTTATTTTTAAACTTCAATTATGTGTTTAAAATGACATTTTTGAGCATAACAAAAAAATCATTCGTGTATTTATTTTGTATAAAACTAGATTGCTGTTTACACAAAAAAACATAATTAACATGTAATAGTAATAAAATATTAATACGTAAGAGCAATTAAAAACAGTGGTATTTTAGAATTTGAAATAAAATTTTAAATATTTGGATTTATTTCGTTTATTTACATTAAAAATACAAAACATTTTAAAATAGATTAATTTTAAAAAGAAAACTTCATATCAAGTTTACTTAAATACAATTGTCACCACATTTCATTTGTCACATTAATAAAATTACATGCATTTATACAAATACAAGTTATATACGAAATCATAAATTAGAAATTATTCTGAATCATTTACTATTACAAATCTTCCTTCCACAGAAAAGATACGTGCTCGTCCATTAAGTGCACAGCCATTTTGACATTGCTCTCATCCTCGAAGTTAATAAGATCCCCAATGTCAAGGTCGTCTTCATTTATCCAATCTACTAATTCCTCATTTTCGCGCGCAGCTCCACGAAGCGGTTTTATCTCCTCCTACTTCTGGATGGCACATTCCACTTAGTTTAGGTGCAACAATTATGTGTTCCTTCAATATGACACTAGATGCAAAATATAAATCATAGTGCTTACAAACATCAGTTAGAAGCACACTTTACACTGAAGGTCTAACTCTTCCAACTTCTGGCTGACACATTCCACTTAGTTTAGACGCAGTAATTATTTGTTCATTTAATATGATATTAAAACCGAAATATAAACCACAATGCTTGCGAACACGAGTAGGAAGCAAATTTTGCACAGAAGGTCTTAACTCTTCTAACTTCTGGTTGACACATTCCATTTAGTTTAGGCACAGCAATTACTTGTTCCTTCAATATGAAATTGGATGCAATATATAAATCTTACAAACTTGCAAACATGAGTAGGAAGCACACTTTACACTGTAGCTCTAACTCTTTCAACTTCTGATCGACACATTCCACATTGTTTAGTCACAGCAATTATGTATTCCTTCAATATGGCATTGGATGCGAAATATAAACCACAATGCTTGCAAACACTAATAGGAAGCAGACTTTGCACTGGGGCTCTAACTCTTCCAACTTCAGGTTGACATTTCCTCTTAGTTTAGTCACAGCAATTTTGTGTTCCTTCAATATGAAACTGGATGCAAAACATAAACCCTAATGCTTGCAAAACCGAGTAGGAAGAACAATTTGCACTGAAGATTTAACTCTGCTAAATTCTGCTTGATATATTCCACTTAGTTTAGGCATAACAATTATGGGTTCCCTCAAAATGACATTGGATTTAAAATATAACCAACGATGATAGCAAACACGAGTAAAAAACACACTTTGCATTGATATTATACGGCAATAATACTTTGCAACGACTCCCCTCTGATCAGGGAAAAAGTTAATTTGCTTTCAAAATTTATTCCGCAAATAGTGATGGGAAATGATAATCTTCTGAATCAGCTCAAATAATCTCAGCTTTAAGACCTTTCACTGTTTGTCACACTGTAATTGGCAATGGTAAAACTCTTGATGACACAATATTAATCACTTTGAGCTGAAAGATATTTTATTGTGTATACCCTATATACACAATCAGGACTATATTTTGCAATTAAATGCGCTTAAATTAATCAATTTTACCTGCTTAACACTTTGCACTTGTTTTATAAACATAAGTTTAAGTATTCAGTAAAAACAATACAAATAAATTGTGATTCAATAACTTGATTGATTTTTTTTTTAATTCCATACAGATTATCCTTTTTGGGATCAGACATGGACAAAAAAGTGTTATTCAATTCTTTGGACTGTGGTTGATCAGTTATATTGTCCAAAATGAGGGCACATACTGAGAATAATAATGTTTTTAGGTATGTGCCAGATATAGCACACAGTGAAGTGAAAGGATAAATATCAAATTAAGATCGGAGCGGTCTTTTTACTCGCATTGTTGTATACAATCAGGTGTTTCGAATCACTCACCTAGTCATCCAAGACTTGGAAAAGGCAGCTGGGTTATCTTGCTCTCCAAACTGAGGAAAAGAACCGTTCAGCATCCAGTTTCTGACATAAACTAAAGCGCTCATCTGAAATGATTAATGTGACATTTATCATTCAAAAGGAAGCAAAGTTTGTGCCATAAAAGAAAACAATAAAAAATGAATATTCTAGAAACAAATTAACTAAATTTAAAAAAATTCTGTAAAATTACAGATATAAAGCTCTCGAAATTTGTATGGTTATTAACATTTCATCTGAGCACTGTGCAAGAAAAGATGTAAATCTACAAAACTAATTTTTGTAAAGCTACAGATATTTGTAACTTTACATATGGATCTACTAAAATTACAGTTATTTTACTAAAACTTTATCTGTAGCATGGGTTGCAATTACAGAAAAAAATCTAGAAATCCCAGTTTCCTAAATCATTTCTATTAATTTTACAGATTTGTTTTTTAATTTTAAGTCCGAATCTTTAAATGTTACATACATTTTTAGTGTTGCCGTTACAAAAAAAAAATCCCTGTCGGCTGGGCCTATAGGGCAGGTAAATTTCGAAGAGTGCTCATTTCAGCAAAAAAATGTATATATATATATATGATTAGAGATAAACCCAGTTTAATAACTTCATTTGGCTGTTTATGAAAAATATTTAATTTCATTTTTCTCCAAAAACTGGTTTTATCAGAATCATCTTAAGAAAAACTCAGCTCAAATGCCCATTTTAACAACATATTTTGAAATAAATTCTGAATTTATTAAAAAATCGACCAAAACAGTACATTATACAGTTCCTAAATAACAAAAAACTGTTAGTTGAATGCATTTGAGAAAAAAATTGAATTTAAAAATGAGTCATAAAATAACCTAATTGTTGTTTGAATACATATTTAATTCTTTATTCATGATTGCTCGGAAAATTTTGTGCGAAATACTCACTTTGACAGCATTTTAAATAATACATTCTATCTTTATCAAAAAACTGGCCAATGCGTCACAGTATATAGTTCCTAAATAAGAGGATCTATAAATTGGATGCGTTTGAGAGCGAAAATGGATTTTAAAACGAGTCATAAAAGACGCAATTTGCTATGTGAAAACTTCCTTAAATTTTCAAATCGCGAAGACTTCGGGAAATTCTGTTCAAAATACCCTTTTTGGTAGCCTTTTTCAAACTATATTTTGTCTTTATCAAAAAATCGATCAATGCATCACATTTTATAGTTCCTAAATCACATTATATAGTTCCTAAATAAGAGGATCTGTAAATTGGATGCGTTTGAGAGCAAAAATGGATTTAAAAACGAGTCAGAAAAAAACGCAATTTCTTATTTGAACACAAAAAATATATTATTTTTAAAACTCGTGAAAATACAGTTTTTTTTTTCTTTAACCTTGTCGGAACCATGTATGCATACATGCATCTTCAAAATATGCATACAGAACTTGTATGTTATACAACTAAAAATACAACATGAAGTTTTCCTTATTTAATCAAGACATTTTCTTGATTGATAAACAAATTTTATTTTTTAACAAAAAGTTGTGTCAACCGAATAAAATTCATGCAAAAGAATGCTGGTCTCTGTATGGTTAACGCTTTGGACTCGAGAGGCGGTTCTTGCTGACTACCAGATTCCTGCTCGAATGAGTGCTCCAAATGTTCTGAACACCAGTATTTTAAACTATTTTTTTTCATCTTATCTAATGGCCTAATAATCTGTGATAAAAATGACAAAATAAACTATAAGATATTAGTGGTGTCCAAAGCCTTTCGCGGCTTGATTTACAAGGGACACCTGACAACACTAGTGGTGAGTGAGTGTCACCTCTCGTGTGCAAAGATTGAAGTTTTTATTTTTCAGAGATACCTCTATGTTATAATTCTCATGGCACAATGTATGCATTTAATAATTTAAGGGGGCTCAGGGGTTGAAAATTTTTCAAAAAATCGGTTTTTTACGATCTAATTTGATTATTTAATTAATTCTTAAGTCAATGCAAAAAACCGCATAAAAATATTTGCATTTTTTAACGGAGTTATAAGCATTTATGTATCGACACTTTCAAAGCCGCACCCATATAATTTCAATTTTAAGTCGCGTTTTCACAAAACTTCATTTTTGACGACTAACGCCAAGATTTAAAATACTATTTGATGGGATTTCTTATTTTTTTGCATGCATATAACATTATTATCTATAGATTGAATTAAGGATATAACTATCACTTAAAAAAACTATTTAAAAAATCTCTCAAATTTGAAAATTAAAAAACCCCCTAAAAAATACAACTTTTTTTTCATCAAAAATACTCAAAATATTAAACTATCAAAAATATATTAATTCATTCTATGGATAATGATGTTATAAGCATGCAAAAAGAAATTTAAGCCATTCCATCGAATAGTTTTTTTTTTTTTTTGGTGTTAATCGTCAAAAACCAAGTTTTGAAAAAACGCGACTTAAAGTTGAAATTATATGGGTGCGGCTATGAAAGTGTTGATACATAAATGCTTATAACTCCGTTAAAAATGCAAATACTTTTATGCGGTTTTTTGCTTGAGTTAAGAATTAACTGAATAATCAAACTAGATCATAAAAAAATCGATTTTTTGAAACGTTTTCAACCCCTGAGCCCACTTAAGTTCGTACGAGTGAAACAAACGTCAATGTAGTTTGCTGATTGCATACGTATATTCTCGAATAACATAATAAACAATGACAATATACGCTGTAGACATCCGCTAATCACCGATAAAATAGAAACTCTCTAAAGTTAGTAAATTTAGTACTAAATCTGTAAAGTGACAGATATAGAATTGCATAAGTCAGTTTGTTTACTAAAATTTTATTCGCATACTGTGCAGAATAAGTTATAAATCTATAAAATAAGTTTTTGCAAAACTACATATATATGTTACTTTAAAATACAGGGTGAGTCATAAATATCGAAACAACAGGCTATCTCCTTAAATATTGCCCCTAGACCCATTCTTCCAATTGCAAAGTTTCATAAAAAAAAGGTGATTTTTTTTAAGATAAGTTGCAACTCCATGGGGAGTCTATTTTAAAAATTACGAAAATTAAACTTTTATACGACCCTCAGAGGATAATACTTCCAATTAGAAAAATTTTCCTTATCCATTCCTGAATTGAACAAGAAAAAATTCATCTCGATATCTACAAATCCCCAAAAGATATTAAAATCCAAAATTTTTCAAAATTCGCGACTTATACCACTTAAGCATACCTCTGAGCGCAGCGATATCAGTTCATTTGAAATGCAATTTAGGGATCGACCATAAATGTACGCATTATTAAATGTCGATCTAAGACAATATTTTATCTTTCAGATAAACAATAAAAGCTGATAGGTTTTTGCTTTGAACTTCTTTGAAATATACTAGATGTCTGCAATATCTCGAGCTTGGCGCCATCCTCGTAACTGGCACGACCCATTGGCCGGACCGTCTTATTAAACACTTATTAACTTAAAGCATTATTAAATTAAGTGATATTAATTAAACTCTCATTAAAAGTGTTCTAAAAAGTTATTGCCGCAGGCAATAAGTTTAGTAACAATGGTAATAGCGATAATGATACTTTTATTAACGGAATCATTGGAAATATATTTTAATAAATTACACCGAAATATTTTTTACTATTCAGCTTCAAAATTTAAGATGGTTTTAAATCTATTTTTACTTTCTTCTGTCTTTACAAGAAGTAAGCAACGTATTCATGAAAATTTTGAATTCCGGTTTTCGACGGATTCACACGTTTTAGGGATCAGAGATACCGAAAAACATGTTTTTACAAAATGTCTGTCTGTGAGTTACTGCTCCTGTATCTCTGTATATGACATAAATTTTGTGAGCGTTCTATCTCAAGAACTAATCCACGGAATTTAATACAAAATTATATTTACTTAGTTCTTGGTAGAAATTGCTACAGATTAATTTTTTGTGTGAATCGCTTAACAGGTGGCCCTACTGTACAGGCTTTTGTGCTATTTCCGCAATAGCTGTATCTCCAGAATTATACGCCTAGTGTCGCCCGTAATTAAAGGCACCTTTTACGCATCGTGCAACAGCAATTTTAACAAGAAAAATATGAAGTTGCCAGGGCCAAAACATTGAAATAAATTTAAAACGACGTGATAAAAAAATGAGGCTTAAATCAATTGATACATTTAAACAGTAATAAAGAAGCTGAGAATGGCAAAAATTGAAACTAAATCTGAAATCGAAACTAAATCTGAAATCGAAACTATACAGAACGGAGTTAATCACCTAGAAACTTTTAAAAAGCATTTAAACATTAGGAGTCCATCTTTGTTTGAAACTAAATGCACTTTTCTGCATCAAATGTTTTTATTTCCGTATTTCTCATTTTTAAACTGACATAAGTCAATAACCGTCGGTTATGGCAACAGTCCAGCGCGTTCAATAGTTTTTTAACACCCCTCCCCTCCTTCCCCCTCAAAAAATGCCCAATGCGCCGAAAGAAGTTTTCACCTCAGAAAATTTACTTTTAACAAATATGATTTGTATACAAAAAATTGCATCTCTTTTATATTGCTATTTAAAATACTTTTATTTTTAAAAAAATATTATTTAAAATGCTGAATCAAAATGGAAAATTAGACATTTTCATTTAAACAAAAGAAAAAAATGCAACGCGATAAATAATATTTTCAGTTATAACAATTTTAATGTACTCTAATTTTTTTGAAAAAAAAATTATTAAGAAGTCAGATGTTATAATGCTTTAAAATTATATGGTTAACCATCACAAAGCATTCAAAATTCTTACTCTATAAATAAATAAGTAAAATAAATGTTTCCTTTACACATTACAACAATATTGTTTCTTCAATTACAGGCATTTCAATTTGTGTCTCATCTCTTGAAGTCTGACGATTTGTTAAAATTGCCATAACTCTCTGAGTTTTGAAGATATCGAGATGAATTTTTTTGTTCAATTCAGAAATAGATAAAGAAAATTTTTCTAATTGGAAACTTATTCCTCTGGGGCCGTATAAAAATTTAATTTTCGTAATTTTTAAAATAGACCCATCATGGAGTTGCAACTTATCTTATAAAAAAATTCACCTTTTTTATTAAACTTTCCAATTGGAAGTATGGGTCTAGGAGCAATATTTAAGGAGATAGCCTATTGTTTCGATATATATGACTCACCCTGTATATGCTAACATTACAGTAGTCTTGCCATGATTTTATCTGAAACACAGGTTTTTTATTTGTATAAAAAGTTCTAGACGTCCGAGTTACCTAAGAAATTGTTAGTAAGCTTACAGATTATTCCATTTACAATGAAAAATGTATTTGTTACATGGCTTTTTATTATTCTTGTTACATAAAAAGTTCTAGAACTACCAGTTTCCTAGAAAAAATTTAATAACTTTATAGATCTTTTTTTACTGTAGAATATATATATATATATATTTGTTTCTATAGCAAACGTCATATTTAAATCTCCGCGTAAAATAAAGTACGATTTAGAGTCATAAGTTTTGAAAAATAAGAAATATATTTAGATAACTTTGGTTTTCTTTTAATATATCTATGAATAATATTATCTTTAATTATATTTAAATATGGTGGTTTATCCACATCGGAGCACATGCGTACTACTTTTTGATAACCAAAGAAGTAAATAACATTATTGATTTTCGTACACTGCAAAAAAATCTGTAATCTTATAGATATAATATTGCCGAAATCTGTATGGTTACTAAGATTTTATCTGTACACAGTAGAGGAAAAAATGTAAATTCATAAAACTAATTTTTGTAAAGTTAGAGAAATATGTAACTTTACAAACAATTCAACTAAAATTACTGTTATCTTACTAAAATTTTTTTTGTAGCCTGGGTTGCAGTCACATGAAAAATTTTTAGAATCCCAGTTTCATCAAAAAATCTTTGTAACCCTACAGATTTTTTGATTTTTAGCGCACATCTGTGTCTCTTACATGAAGTTTTGCTGTTGCCGTTACATAAAAAGTCCCAGTTACCTAGGAATCCCAGTTTCCTAAAAAACTTACAGTAACTTTGCAGTTTTTTTTTTTTTTTTTTTTTTTTTTTTTTTTTTTTTTTGTACTGCCAGTAAAAAAATAATAAAGACCTTAACATTAAAGGTATCACGTAAAATATGCTATATAAATGGTAACACACAAAATATTAATAAATAAATAAATAAATAAAATAAAGTCGCAAGGATGAACTTTGTAACACTCTGTGTAAAACATTCGTATTATAAGCAGTAATGACTGAAGAAAGAATATTTCTTCCCCAGTAATACGTTGATTTACTGAAGAATTAAAAGCAATCTCAACACTCTTCTAAAATTATAGATTTTATTTTAAGAAATAAAACATTGCCATGCAGACTCTTTTATACGGCATTTCATAAACGAAACTAACCGGTCAGAATTTTTTTACAATAATTTATATAAAATTTATATTATTATGTTGGAATTACTCTATGTTCTTTTTTGGAACTTAGACATTACGTCAATTCATTTTCATACAGACAATTTCTCTTTTTCCGCTTTTTTTAACTAAACTTTACATGTTTTAAATCGAATTATAGTTTTTAATCGTGCTTAAAATTTTTTAACTAAATAAAATTGAGCTTGTCAAGTCTTATTGGCTACGATTAATGTCTGAAATTATACTTAAAAACTAAAAACTAATTAAAATTAATGACGATTACTTACCACTGACAGTAAAATAATAATTCTTGCTTGTAACTGAAGAGTAGAAACATTCGAGGGGGCTCTGAATCTTCTGCTTTTGTATTTATAATTTACACATTCACCATCTTTTATACTAAAAATAAAATAAATAAAATAAATGACATTAATGACATTGTTTATTTAAATTCCCAAATTATCACAAAAATAAGCAGAAAAACAACTGTAAAATACTAATACTAGAGTTTGCATTTATTTATCAAAAATGAAGATAAATTACTTTCAAAATTTGTGCAGTGAAAATATATTACGCTGTATATGTTATTTTAACTACTTAAAAATTATATGAATTATTAAATTTACGATGTTTTTGAATATTTAATCTAACTACTGTCTGTTACTACTTTACTATACTACTTTCTGTTATAAATTTGATTTGAAGTTGAATAAAGTGAATGTTCAAATAATATTTTTTATAAGCATAAATAAAATACTTTGTGCAAATTTAAGCTAAAATTTTTAAGAATGCTCTAATGCACAAATCCTGAAAACATGACATAAAAAAATCCCGTACGATCGTTTCACGCTTTCTTGAATCTCTTTCCTCAGGCCGAAAAAAAAAGGTCGAAAAACTTGTCGGATATAGCACCGACTATTGTCTAAAGAACTGGTTAAAAAGGCAAAAGGAAGAGGCTATATACCTTAATGAAATAACGTAATTGACCGGTATTAGCTGAAAAAAGATTAATCAAAACATGGCCTTTCCACAAAAGTGAGAGAAAAGGCGTGCCGGTAATATCATTCACTAAGTAACAAATATTTTTAAAACTATAGTAAGCTTTATAAAATCTTTTAGATCCAAAATTGAATTACATGTTTGAATAATTTTAGTTTCTCAATAATTAAACTGACGGCTGGATTTCAAACAATATTTAGCTATTATAGATTCTTACATTCCTACTTTCTAGCATAATTCTTATGTTCTTTTTGCCTAATTGTAAGAGCACGCTTCATCTGCCCAAAGTAAGAGAGGCCGCACTCGCAAAAAATTCTGTAAATGACTTTTGATGTTTAGAAAATTTGAGATTGTGTCTTTGAGATTGGAGAAAAACTGTATTGATTGGAAAGAAAACAACTTTAAAATAAAAGATATGGAGAATACGATAAATTCGTGTATTGATGTTATGAAAATAAAGTAAGACAATGACACTTTACTTTTTTTTATTTCTTGGAATAGACTCAGTGAGTGACGGAGGTTTAGATAAATTTTAGTAAATGATATACAAACTAAATTCACGATCGATGGTAGTTGCTTTAATATAATTAATTTCACCATTAAACAATTCTGAATTTGAACAAATTTTATGGGTATGGAAAATAAGAGTACTGAAAGCTGCAAATTTTTGGGTGAGGGGGATCATTAAATCTAAAATTAAGGGGGCAAACTTATAGCAAATTTTTTTTTTTTAAACTGTCGCAAAAGAATTAACTGCCATCAATGTCTAGTTTTTTTGAATGTCCAAGTTATTCATAAAGATTATAATAATATACTAATATCTATAATAATATAGTTTATCTAGCTACCTATATTAATATCTAGCTAAAATATTTTGAAGTAATCAATAGTATCTTATGTTAAATATTAGCAAATTGAAAGCAAACAGAAACAAACTATGTTTTAATTATCGAATATAAAGTAGTATGAAAATGGCGTAACTCGTGTATAAATAAGTCAACAACATGAACATAGTGCTATTTAAAATATTTTAAGGTAATCAACAATATTTTATCTTGAATATAAGCAAATTGACAGCAAACAGAAACAAAATATGTTTCAATTATAGAATAAAACGTAATGCTTTAAGGTAATTAATAATATATTTAAAGGGTAAATATCAGTAAATTGAAAGCAACCAGAAACAAAATGCGTTTTAATTGTAGAATATAAAATAACTCGTGTATAAATAAGTCAACAGCATGAACAAATTACCTTCTTCTACATTAGTCGATATAAATCTGAGTATTTTGAGAACGAAATATACATGATTACAAAATAAAAAAAAATATATATTAAAAGCTATTTTTGTTAAATTTAAGGCATTGAGCAGCCATAAGATTTTGGAATAAATAATATGTATACAGTGTGAATAAAACAAAATCTGCTGTGGAATAAATGTTTGTTATTTTTTAGCTTATTTATGTGCAAAACATTTCAATTTTAATTCAACTGCTGAATATTTTTTTCTACAATTATTTATTATTGAAGAAATACTCCTGCATAGATTGACAAATTTAGTGCATTTAGTGCACGAAAAAAATAAGCATTTTTTACTGTTGCAAATTACCGCTGTTCTTATATTTATTAAATATTTAATTTTTTTAAGTTCCAAAGTTAAAGATAAGAAAGTAAGAAATTAATAAATATTTATATGTGCAATGATTAAGAGATATATTAACAATCTCGAATACTGAAAATACTGCTAAATATAGGAAAATATGATACATTCAAGTTGTTGATATTCAAGAAATGTTTTTGTTACTGCTAAATTTAATATTCCATAGCTATCATATACACAAATATAATTATGACCATAGCAATATTTATAAATTCTCATTAATTATTTTTTTTAATAATTTGTAAATTTGATGCTACTTTTGACATTTTAGATTTGTAAAGTTTGGTATATTGTATGTATAAATATAAAAACTAATATGTGCACCTAGTGTGAGAATTTGTTATATAGTTAACTTTAAAACTAAAATATTTAATTATATTTATGATAATTCTGATAATGCTTGTGTGAAATACTCCATAGGAAAATTAGCGTATAAAAAGATAAATTGTTTTATTAAGCAAAAACATTCCTCATTGCGTAATGCAATTTCGCATGACATTTCAAGTATTAAATGCAATTTAAATAACTCAATCTATTCTAAAATCAAAATGTATGTTCTGTTACAGTAACAAAGTAAAACCAATGCTGCAATCCGATACAAAGCATACGAAATTAAAAAGAATATTGATGAAATATGCAACAACACATTTTAACAATAGTTTATAAATGAATTCGTAATAATAATTCTGAAAACAATGTGATAACCGAAACAGTTACCTTTTATGTTAATAGAATTTCGGAAAATTTATTCAGTAACAAACAAAGTATCACAATTTAAGCTTAAAATAAAACATTAACTTTAAATAAGTATTCACCGATGCGTAATCTTGGAATCTCAAATATTTCAAATAATTCCTCAAGCAAGCATTATTTCTCCCGTTTCATATTCTTGAGAACATATATTTTGCATTCAAACAGCCGCGTGTACAATGCTTACAAAATTCGTGACATAAGGCAGGGAAATGTATCAAACGTTCGTCCCTAGGGGTATACTTCGTAGAAAGCGTTACGTTTCAATTTATTTCACTCTGCCTTTAAAAATTCCTCTCTTCTCAAAACATTTTACAATTTCAAATAGAATTGGATATGACAATAGAAAGAGCAAAGATTCTCCTATGAATCACCTTTCAGTGGAGAATGCTGTTATAATGTTTTAAAGTTTCAATTTCAGGTTGAAGTATTAGCGATATTTTTCAGATTGAACTATTAGTAGATAATTACTCTGAGACATTTTAACTCTTTCATCGCATTCTTAGATTAATTCTAAATATTCTTGAAAGTCAATATGTCTTTACATGTTTAAATTTTAATGAAGGAATTGTAAATATGTTCCGAATTTTGTCAATAATTATGTGGGTGGCAAATTAAGAGATTGTGTAGAACAATTTTTGCATAAATTACGACACATTCATTTTAATCAATTAAATATTAATTTCTTTAAAAATTATATTAATGAGATTTTATCAAATTAAATGTATAAGATATTTTAAAGAACCTGTTTTTAGAGTTCATATTCATATAATGTTAGTAAGCTTAAACGTAAAACTATTTCTTTAAATCCTTTATGTTTTGTAAAAATAATAATAGTAATTATAAATACAAAAAATAAAAAAATAATAAATAATATTTTACTAAGAATATTATTATCAACTAATTATAAATATTGCTTAACTTTCAAAAATAAATATATAATGACCGAAAAATAACATTTAGTCTTAAGCTCTGAGTCAAACTAAAATTATTCGTTAGGGCACATACCGGTTTTATTTTAGATAATTCTATAACACACAATTTGTTAATTAGCTAAACAATAATTTTTATCAATGTCGGTTTCATAAATACAACTTATCAATGGAACACCCCTTTTCAATAGAAATTTAAGTAAATTTCTCGAGCCATTTTTTTTACTTAATTCTATTTATTATATTTTAATCGCTGCCTAATCTGTTTATTGTAGTCTAAACGAAATAATCTAATGTTTGTTTACGTGTATAAATTTAATTATTAAATAAATCATGCAAGTGATTAAATAACACTGAAAATTTATGTGCTCTATCCGTTTACTTTTAAGATAAAATTATTTATTTTAAACATGAATTGTTTGCCTGTCATTAATTCGCTATCTCATTCAAAAGTACATTGGAACACAGTGTTTTTAATTCATAAGAAAATATTCTTTACATAACTGACATTTATAACTTCTGTGCCTCATCTGATTTGCATATGCACAGAAACAATGTGATAACAATAAACCGTTTAAATATTCAGAGCTCATACGCATTTTTCTACTAATTGTATTTCGGAATTTCTTGCAGACCTTTTTTATTTTAGATATTTCAATAACACACAATTAGTTGAACAATAAAAATTATTAATGCTGATTTCATAAATGCAACTTCTCAGTACAAGAACCCGTTTCCAAAAGTATTTTTAATACATTTTCTACAGCTACTTTTTTTACTTATTTTTGTTTATTGTATTATGATCACTGTATATTCTGTTTATTGTAATCTAAACACAAAATTCTAAGCTTTTTTTGCATATAAATTTAATTATTTAGTAAAACATGCAAATGATTAAATTACTCTCAAAATTTATCTGCTATCTCTATTTACTTTTAAGATAAATTTGTAAACACAGGTTGTTTACACTCCTTTTTCGTATATAAATTCATAAATCATAAAGTGCTTAATTTGCTACCAAATTCAAAAGTACTACGAAACACAGTGTTTTCAATTTATTTATTTATTTGTTTTCAATAGATATTTTGATAACATACAATTGGCTAAGCAACAAACATTATTAATGTCAATTTCATAAATTGAGCTTTTCAGTATAAGAACTCGTTTTTAAGAGTATTTTTAATAACTTCTCTAGAGTTATTTCTGTACTTATGTTTGTTTTATTGTATTCTTATTACTGTCTATTATGTTTATCGTAGTCTAAACACAATATTCTGAACTTTTTTACGCATATTTTATAAATCATGCAAGTGATTATACTACTCTGAAAATCTATTCACTCCATCCGTTTACTTTCAAGATAAAATTATCTATTGCAAACAGGAATCGTTTGCCGTCCCTTCCCGTATAAAAATTTATAAACCATAAAGTGATTAATTTGCTATCAAATTCAAAAGTACTTCGAAACACAGTATTTTCAACTCATAAAAAAATATTCATTACATAACTAACTTCTAATACTTTCTGTTCCTCATCTGATTTGCATATGCAGAGAAACAACGTGATAACAATAAACCGTTTAAAAATTCAATGCACATGCGCATTTACCTGTTAATTTCATTCTGTACTTTCATGCAGATCGTTTTTATTTTAGATATTCCTATAACAACAACTAGTTAAGCAATAAAATTTTTAATGTCGATTTTATAAATGCAGCTTTTCAGTACAAGAACTCGTTTCCAAAAGTTAATTTAATAAGTTCTCTAGAGCTATTTTTTTACTTATGTTTGTTTATTGTATTCTTATTGCTGGCTATTCTGTTTATTGTAGTCTAAACACAAAATTCTGAGCTTTTTTAAGCATATTCAACAAATCATGCAAGTGATTATACTACTCTGAAAATCTATCTGCTATATCCATTTGCTTTCAGGATAAAATTATTTATTGTAAACACATTTTTTGCCTTCCCTTCCAGTATATAAATTCTTAAATCATAAAGTGATTAATTTGCTATCAAATTCAAAAGTACTTCGAAATACAGTGTTTTCAATTCATAACAAAATATTCAATAAATAACTCACTTTTATATCTTCTGCGCCTCAACTTATTTGCATATACACGGAAACAACGTGATAACAATAAACCGTTTAAATATTTGGAGCACATACGCATTTTCCTATTAATTGCATTCCAAACTTTCACACAGACTTTTTTTAGCTTAGATATTTCTCTAGGACAAAATTGGCTAAATAATAAAGTTTATTAATTTCGATTTCATAAATGTAGCTTTTCAGTACAAGAACTCGTTTTCAAAAGGTTATTTAATAACTTTTCTCTAGGGCTATTTTTTTTACTTTTGTTTGTTTATTGTATTCTTATTACTGTCTATTATGTTTATTGTAGTCTAAACACAAATATTTGAGCTTTTTGTTACGCATATTTAATAAATCATGCAAGCGATTAAATAACACTGAAAATTTATGTGCTCTATCCGTTTACTTTTAAGATAAAATTATTTATTGTAAACATGAATTGTTTGCCTGTCATTAATTCGCTATCACATTCAAAAGCACATTGGAACACAGTGTTTTTTTGTCATAAGAAAATATTCTTTACATAACTGACATTTATAACTTCTGTGCCTCATCTGATTTGCATATTCACAGAAATAATGTGACAACAATAAACTGTTTAAATATTCAGAGCTCATACGCATTTTCCTACTAATTGTATTTCGGATTTTCTTGCAGACCTTTTTTATTTTAGATATTTCAATAACACACAATTAGCTGAACAATAAAAATTATTAATGCTGATTTCATAAATGCAACTTTTCAGTACAAGAACCCGTTTCCAAAAGTATTTTTAATAAATTTTCTACAGCTACTTTTTTTACCTATTTTTGTTTATTGTATTATGATCACTGTATATTCTGTGTATTGTAATCTATACACAAAATTCTAAGCTTTTTTCGCATATAAATTTAATTATTTAGTAAAACATGCAAATGATTAAATTACTCTCAAAATTTATCTGCTGTCTCTATTTACTTTTAAGATAAATTTGTAAACACAAATTGTTTACCCTCCTTTTTCGTATATAAATTCATAAATCATAAAGTGCTTAATTTACGCATATTTAATAAATCATGCAAGTGATTAAATAACACTGAAAATTTATGTGCTCTATCCGTTTACTTTTAAGATAAAATTATTTATTGTAAACATGAATTGTTTGCCTGTCATTAATTCGCTATCACATTCAAAAGTACATTGGAACACAGTGTTTTCAATTCATAAGAAAATATTCTTTACATAACCCACTTTTATACCTTCTGTTCCTTATCTGATTTGCATATGCGCAGAAACAACCTGATAACAATAAATTGTTTAAATATTCAGATCACATATGCATTTTCATATTAATTGCATTCCGAACTTTCGTGCGAGTCGTTTTTATTTTACGTACCTCTACAACATACAATTAGCTAAGCAATAAAAATTATAGATGTCGATTTCATAAATTCAGCTTTTCAGTAGAAGAACCCGTTTCCAAAAGTAATTTTAATAACTTCTCTAGAGCTACTTTTTTTTACTTATTTCTGTTTATTATATTCTTATTACTGTCTATTTTGTTTACTGTTAATTAATTTGCTATCAAATTCAGTACTTCGAAACATAGTTCTTTTTAATTCGTAACAAAATATTCATTACATAATTCACTTTTAATATCATCTGTGCCTCATCTGATTTGCATAAGCACAGAAAAAACGAGATAAAAATAAACCTTTGAAATATTCAAACCACATACACATTTTCCTATTAATTGTATTCCGGATATTCAAACAGACCGTTTTTATTTTAGATATTTGTATGCGACACAATTGGCTAAACAATAAAATTTATTAATGCCGATTTAATAAATGTAACTTTTCAGTACAAGAACCCGTTTCCAAAAGAAATTTAATTAACTTCTCTAAAGCAATAGTTTTACGTTTTTTTTCTTGTTTATTGAGTGCTTATTACTATCTACTCTGTTTGTTGTAGACTAAACACAAAATTTTGTGCTTTTTTAAAGAATTTTTAATAAATCATACAAGTGATTATATTATTCTGAAAATCCATCTGCTCTCTTCATTTATTTTCAAGATAAAATTTATTATTATAAACACAAATTGTTTTCCCTCTTTTCCCTTACAAAATTTCATAATTAATAAAGTGATTAATTTGCTATCAAATTCAAAAGTACTACGAATTCATAACAAAATATTCATTACATAACTCACTTTTAATACCTCCTGCGCCTCATCTGATTTGCATATGCACAGAAACAACGTGATAACAATAAACCGCTTAAATATTCAAGGCACATACGCATTTTCCTATTAATTGCATTCCGGACTTTCATGCTTTATGCAGCTTCACTTAATTATGGAGGAAATTAGTGCGCGAAACGCCCTATAACACATTTCACCTGTCGCATGTTTCAGTCATCCGTTCTCGGAACGCTGTAATATAGCATACGATGCGTGAAAAGCAAATGTCAGTTAACAGAGAGGAAGATCAGTTCAATATATTCACATCGACAGGGAACAGAATTTCGTATGAAAATGAGGTCGTTTCTACACGATGATAGTTTATCGGAAAAAAGAATTTTACGGGGGATAGTCTGCAGGTGATTGTCAGGGGATCTTTTATATTTATTGCAGTTTGAAATATTAGAAAGAATTTATTTCTAAAAATGCAAATGATATTGGTCATTAAATAGTACTTGAGGTACAAATTTAAGATTTAATAATGAAGTTTATACTAATAATACATAAAATGAAATAAATAACATCACCGGCTGTAAAATAATTATTTTATTTTTTTAAAAAATAATTAGTATTTTAACAATATTAGTTGTTTTTCTACTGAAGAATACTATTAATCTTATTACTCAAGAGGCAACAGTTACATTATATATATATATATATATATATAGTTACTATTGATTTACTTTAGAAAAATATTTAATAAGGAAAATTTTATTTTAAGTTACAACAATATGCTTAAAAAGAAAACTCCTAGTTTTTTTTATTTAATAACTTGTTTGTCGAATGAGGATAAAACATATAAAGAACCGGAAATAAAAAGCGCTTGAACTATAATAATATACATATTTTTGAAATACAAAAATTTTTCCCGAAATACGGCCAGAGAATAAATATATTGCTGCTTGATAAATTTTATAATTCATTACATAACTCACTTTTAATACCTTCTGTGCCTCATCTGATTTGCATATGCACAGAAACAACATGATAACAATAAACCGTTTAAACATTCAGAGCACATACGCATTTTACTATTAATTGCATTCCGGACTTTCATGCTTTATGCAGCTTCACTTAATTATAGAGGAAATTAGTGCGCGAAACGCCCTATAACACATTTCACCTGTCGCATGTTTCAGTCATCCGTTCTCGGAACGCTGTAATATAGCATACGATGCGTGAAAACCAAATGTCAGTTAACAGAGAGGAAGATCAGTTCAATATGTTCACATCGACAGGGAACAGAATTTCGTATGAAAATAAGGTCGTTTCTACACGATGATAGTTTATCGGAAAAAAGAATTTTACGGGGGAAAGTCTGCAGGTGATTGTCAGAGGATCTTTTATATTTATTGCAGTTTGAAATATTAGAATTTATTTCTAAAATGCAAATGATATTGGTCATTAAATAGTATTTGAGGTTTAAATTTGAAATTTAATGGTGACGATAATGATAATAATAATACGAAGAAGGAAATAAATAACATCACTAACAAATAAAATAGTTGTTTTATTTCTGTTAACATTAATTAGTTTTTAATAAGATTATTTGTTCTTCTACAGAAATAAAGGTATATAAATACTCATACTAAAAAGAAGCTCTTAATCTTGCTACTCAAGAGGTAACACTTAATTACTTCTTTTTTTTTAATAAAACAGTTTTAATTTCAAAGAAATATTATTGATTTACTTTTTTAAATATTATTTAATTTAATAATATTATTATTTAATCTCATTTCAAATTAAAATTTATCTCTGAATTGTAATTTGAATGAAATACAGGGTCATGAAAAATCGAAGAAAGTGGAAAACAGGATTACGAATATCTCAGCCATTAATAATTCGATCGACATCGTTCTTAATGCAAAATGTGTGTTATTTTATTGCACTTTACGTAGACTCATTAAAATACAAAAAATCGAAAATTTGTATATACCTTTCACCAGAATGAATTTTTTGAGGGTCCGAAGAAAATAGTTCCGGATAAAAGAGGTTGCTGATATTAAATAGGCTTTGTCCCATTCTTACTTACTAAATACATACAAACTTTCAGTCTCTATCTCAATTTGTTCGCGAGTTAGAGCGTTTACGGGCGCACACATAGACAGACTGATAGACGGCAATTTCTTTTTTCTTAAAATACCTTTTCCGGAATCTGTACTATCTGGAATGTGTAAATCCGTCCGTTCAAAAAATTTCGATTTTCAAAACGATTACAACACTTACTTTATACTGCGTATGATTTGTAAGTAAAATGAACTAAGTGCACAGACGACATGGAAATATGCTTTCCTCTTTTCAGTTAATAAAGAAATATAATTGATTTTCTAATTATAAGTGTTCTATAGATGAACCATTTTTGATGAATAATAATCAATACTGATTAATTATAAATTTAAAAAAAGTTACTCTTATTTTATCACAGTTCTTGAAATAAGAGTTCAAAGACCATAATGAAACAAGCGGCAGTTTCATATTTCAATTCAACCGATTATTATTGATGTTCAAATTTTACTACAATTATCTTTAAACTGAATTTACTTCAAATCGAATTTTTGTCACTTGAACCCCTTGGCTTCTGAGATCGTCATATATAACATAATAAAAAGGATGTTGAAAATTTATGATTAAAGATTAATATAAAGTTGAGAAAAGTTTCTTTAGCTTAGTATCAGTCAAATATATTTTTAAAAATCTATGTGCTTTTACTAAACATTATTATTATTATTATTATTATTATTATTATTATTATTATTATTATTATTATTATTATTATTGTTATTATTATTTGAAAATTCAACAAACAGTAATTACAATTACCTAACGTTCAGCGACTCATACACGCACACACATATATTTATATAGAGAGAGATATTTACAAATATATATATATATATATATATATATATATATATGTGTGTGTGTGTGTGTGCGTGTTATGTAAAAACTTACTTCGTGATATTCATCTGAGTTATTCTAGTTTTCCGGCATATTCACTCTTTCTCTAAATCTTAATAATATCTATTAAGTATTCCTATCTAATTTCCTGAAATTTTAAAATTGTATATTAATAACTATCTGATTCAAAATCTTAATCTAAAATTTTTAATTTCTTAAAAAATTTTCTTCAGTGCCTAAGCTGTCATAACAGATGGTATTTTTAATTTTCGAATGGTTTTAAACGGCATTTTGTATTTTTATTTCTTATTTTTGTTTCATGAAACCTGCATCTGGCGCCTTTTTATTTCTAGGCTTTTTCACTCCGAAAACTGCAGACAAGGAACATGTTAACAGACAAGGAATTATTTCTTTTAAAACACCCCCTCTTTCTCACCAATAGCCGAGCGTCCTTGTGTTTTTCCCTGGTTGGTTTGTTTCTCTGTTAAGTTGCAATCTGTCTTCTTACATGAATTCTCAAAAAACTCAGCCGCCATGAGTTCGAAGCTCAGATTTCTGTCTTATTTCAAGAACTTCAAAAAAAGTTAATCTCTGTGTGCACGTTATGTAGAGTTCTAATTTAATTTGAATTTTTATAGTACGATGCAGCTATTCACACTCCATCCTAATACCTTTAATAGAATTCTCATCATTCATCATCATTCATTGGAAATTGTCTTCCATTTCCATGCTTTATACTGTTAAAAAAAATCTGAAAAGTTTCTAAACTTTTTCTATAAAACTGGGATTCCTAGAACATTTTATGTAACAGTAACAAAAAAAATTCCTGCAACAAAATCTTTTGCGCGAATCGTAGCCGTTAGCGTTTGATGAAAATTTCTAGAAATCCCAGTTTCCTAGATAAAGTTTAGTAACTTTACATTTTTTTACAGTGCTGTGGATATAAATACTTTGAATCTCAATTGGCTCTGTTTTTCCTGGTGAAAAAAAAACCGTCGTGCTCAGCAATACCGTGCTATATGTACGCTTTAACCATCAAATAAATAATGCGAATGAAAAAAAAAAAAAAAAAAAAAAAAAAAAAAAAACTTGCAGATTTAATTAAAATTTGCCGGTCTCATCCATGACCATGTAAATTGACAAATCTATAAAAATTGACAGGATTTGTTGATTTAAAAAACAATACGAGCTTTCACCATATCCGGTATTCTATGAATTTAATACATCTAACTACAGCCTTTCACTATTTTGATAATAAATTTATACAATGTTTCATATAAATTTATCTTATAGTAAATGTTCAAAATAGATTTTCAAACAATAGAAAACAACACTGCGATACCAAGATTCACTCTGGTCTTTTCTTTGTAAAGCAAAATACTTTTTTTAAAAAAGATACTGAATTTTATAACATGGGAGAAAATATATTCCATTCATATTTTCACAAAGCAATTTAGTGATATCTTAAATATATTCTTTCTTTTATTAAGGTCTCCCTTTATTCTTTCAAAAAATATGGGGCATATTTCTCGAGTAAATATTCATTTATTAAGTATTGTAAAAATATTAGTTTTCGAATCATAATATAAGATGGGAAAAATATTCCCTCGACAACAGTTGACATTTGGCCAATATAATATTCTTTTTATCCTCTGTTATGCACATATGTAATTTCTAGAAAAGAATACTAATGTTATTCAAAAAAGAATGAATCTTACTTAAAATGCAATGCTGGTCCGTAATAAATAACAAAATAACTAAAAGTATATTCAGTAAAAATACATAAAAAAGTATTAACGTGCTTTCGTTCTTGAAATGTCCCTGAGGCTATGAGGAAAATCAATATTTAGGTGAATTTCCTCTTTCCCTTACCAAGCTAAATTTGGAAATGGAATGAATGCTTTTATGTTTTAATATATGTGTGCATAAGTAAAAAAAAGTACATGGAAAAAAAGATAAATACTTCCTAAAGAATTATTTCCCTAAAGGTATATTTTTATATTGGGGAAAAAAATGTAGATAAATGTTTGGGATTTATTTTGTACGTATGTTTAATGTTGAATATTAAACTGAGATTAATAAGTAAAATTCTGGAATTATTTGAAGTAATTAATTTTTAATTAAGAAGCATTGGTTAATAAAATACATAATTAAAACGAAAATTTACTTTATGTACATACCAAATATATAATTTTAGATTTACAATTAATAATTTAATGTGAATAGAGTATAGGTATGTGTATGATTTATGTGAAATAGGGATTGTGGGTTGGAAAGATATTTAAAATAATATTTATGTTTAAACAATATAAGTTATTAAAGCATATTTTGCTGGTTTTATTGAGTATTATAGAGATTGTTCAATGATAAATATTATTTTAAATAGTTTTTTCACTAAGAAACCCTATTTCTGCAGGTGAGTCGAGAATCGACTCAACATGTCGATTTCTCAAGGAGGTTAGTAGACTCAGGGTCGACTCTGCAAAATGAGTCGAAAAAACTATTCCATGAAAACTAGAGTAAGGCCTGCATTCCGTCAGTATGTTGCCGCATGCGCCCTCTTTTGGTAGACATCCGAACTACTTGAACAAAAAGTCTAGTAACACTACAGCAAACAGCTCAAATAGCTCAAACAGCTTGAAAACTTTATTTTCCACCAATACATCTTATTATATTCAGATATCATTTTTGGATCCTCTTTATAATACAAAAAATGACCAAAGAGCAATTCTCACATGTTTTAGTCCTCATGCTAAAGAACCTAGATATCCGCAGCTCTCTAACGTCACAGTACTCAGATCCTTTTTAACCAATTAAATTGTATCCCCTCACATTCTTGAAGCGTCGCAATCTGACGGAAATATTTTGAGTTACGGCATATAAATAGTCCGTTGCAACGAAACTCCGTAGTTTTGAGGCCCCAAGACTTGCCACCAAACATGCTGTCCAGGCACTGATTCTTTTAGAATGTCTAAATTGTATCACCTCACATTTTTGTAACGTCACAACCTGGCGGAAATAATATGTGTTAAGTGATTTAAATAGTGCACAGCAGCGAAACTCCGTGGCTTTTGTGGGCCCCAAGGCATAAAACCAAACATTTAGAATTTCTAAGTCAAGCCATAGTGGGCTTGGTTTTCAAAAGACATGTATGAAAAGGATTAATAAACCAGATTCCATTAATTAGACTGTTTCCTTTGCCTGTCAACACCTACACAACTACAAAACTTGGGTGATCACGGGGCACGAAAGACGACCGGCCAACAACAAAGTGAGTGTCGAACCTCGTTCAATGGACGAATTCCACTCCGTTCTCTACATTGAAGTAATCAAAATATGATGCCGGAAAAGAAACGACCAGCGGGTCGCACTCTCACATCCACCGCGCCCGATCACTTATATATATATGTTTTTAAAGATTATTTCTTCCTTGTAAGCATAATTGAAACTAATGAGCGTATATTTAAATCCCCAATTCCTGTTCCACATACACAAAAAATGATTTCCCTTTACCAAATTTATACACTTTAGTGGCTTCAATAATAGCTTTCACTTTAAAAGAAAAATTATTTTTGAAGGATCATCCTTCCTTGCCAACATAATTATAATATTATTTTATATTATATTGTATTTTGTATTATTTTGTAATATTAGGTGCTAACATAATTGAAACTATTTGACGCTTTATAAAATTCCCAATTTCTTTTCCACTAGCAAAAATTTATTTCCCTTTAATAATTTATGCGTTTTAATTGTTTCTAAAGATATTCTTATTTTTTTTTTAAATTCTTATTCTAATATACCGTAGAGATATTATCTAAAAAAGGTTTTCAGCGTAACAAAATTATTTCTGAAATACATCCAATGTACATCCAAAAAATATTCTCAGTCCATCATAAGCAGTTTGATATCTTAAAAATGAATAAATATTTAAAAATAATAAGAAATAGTATCATGAAAAAATAAAAAGATAATGTAAAGCCCCTTTAAAAACTACTAACATACACCATTTTGTCTAAAATAAAACAATCCGATTTCAAAATGTCGTACTGAAACTTTTATCCATATTGGCATGAAAATAAAAATCTTTTCGTTTGTTATGGATCTATACGATGTTTGATTTAAAAAGATTTTTTTAACAATAGGATTTAGAAAAAATATTTTTTTCTTATGAAATTTTTAAAATGTAGAATAGAAAATATCTCTCATTTTCTTTTCAATATCAGACAACAAAAGGAACAGCATGCATCACAATGGAGATACTGAAAGTTTCCTCAGAATCTTTGCAGCAGTAATTCCAATATTTTCTTTTTATTTATATGATCTCAAAACTTACTGAATCTTGAATTCTTTTAAAAATGCATTTTTTTCAAGAACTTTTACAACATAAAATGCATGATAAATGTATGTTTTGATATTTAAGGAAATTACATGCATACCTGGTACATATATATTGATGCAATTTAAAGATCAACAAAGCCCAATCAATCAAATTAGTCATATTTACTTTCTTTTAAAAAATGTATTGCGATATTTTTTGAAGAAGCAGAACAGAAGTTTTTGATATAAAATTATCATTTATATTAAAATTAGCAAAGTACTTGTCTATCATAAACATTTAACAAACCTTTAATAATTTATAATTCAGAATGAACTTCCTGTGTTTGTGTACTTTGATGAAATAAGATATTGGTCTTTCAACGTAGTTTCAACTGAAATTATCGCAGAAAATATTAAAAATATTGTAATTTGAACGTGACTTATCTGCCAAACACAATTTCTTTTAAACAATCTTTATAAAAATGTAAGTTTTAATCAGTTTTTTTCGAAAAAATAATTGCGATTATAAACTGCCATTTTGCATATGGAAGGCGAAGCGGTTAGTCCGGAACTGTTTATGACAGTGACATGACTTAGGATTTTATTACATATACTAAATTTTAAGAGGACAGTTCCCCTTCAACCGGTCAAAAATGCTAGAAAATCGATTCAATTTCTCTACCTTTTCAGAAATTAACTAATAAGGCAAATTTAGAAAATAAAATTGGATTGTAAAGTGTGGTATTAATTGTTACAATAAGCTAAACATATTTAAATTAATTAGGAAAACATAATTAAGTTACTTGCTGTTTTTATGTTTTCGTGATTACCATACGTCACTTCTCGCATGATGTTGTGTGTTCATTTTAATTTAGACACTTTAAATAGATTTAAATTTAAAGATAGCACTTTGCTTAACATAATAAGCTAGAATCTTTTAAATACTTTCATTTATAATATTTTATTTACTAAGAAAAACTTATAAATTTTCTCACATATTTTTTTAATTAGATTTTTGCTGATTAAGATAATTCTAAGATTTTAGTTCATTTCATGAAGAAGTACAACATTAATGAACACAGAAAATTTCGACCCATTATCTTTAATAATTTTTGAGAAATCATGCGTGCAGTGATATATAGTACAAAAAACCATTGGGATACTTAATTAAGTTTTCCTAATTAATTTAAATATTTTTCGTAAATTTGTTTTATTTATTGTAACAAGTAATGCTATGCTTAATAATCGAAAACATTTCATTAATTTCCTTTATTACTTAGTTTGTGAAAAGGTATTGAAATTGAATATCTTTTCTAGCATTTTTCAACGTTTGAAGGAGTGCGTTCCCCTGAATGTACAATTCAATTTAAAAAATGTTAGAAATTAAATTTTAGAAATACAGTGTTCGGAATAAAGAAAAAATCTTATGTTACCTGAATTCATTCTTTTCCATGAGTAGTAGTAGTTGAAGTGTGAGACAAACTCCGAGGACGGTGACGCCTTGTTCTTTCGCAAGAAGTGCCAGGCCTGCGCAGACTAAACTAAAACCTTGCCATGCTAAAGAAGGCCTGTAAATGAATTCATTTTAAATACGAATAAATAAAATCAAATAATATTCATAAAATATTAAAGATTAAACATAAAAAGTAATGATGAAAATTTTATAAGAAATTATTTTTCACATTTATTTCCACTATAGTCATTTCACCCTAAATAAAAACAAGCTACATAATTTTTAAAGGGTGTAATATTTGTATAATTTTAAGAGTACATATTTTAAGCTATTGCATAGCTTTTATCGCGGGTTTTGAGCGCAGCGACCGAATCTAGAAATTCTGTAACGAGAAAACCTGACACTTCCGTAACGAAAAAAAACCTAACACTTCGGCTAACGCCGTTTCAGTTCGGCAGACTTCGGCACGGTATCCTTCGGTAGACTTCGGCAGACATTGACGCGGTATTTTTCAGATATTAGGATATCAAGACTCAAACTTATGTTTCTTATGATCTAATTTTCGTAGCGCAACCAAATTTTGTTTGGTAATTTATTATGAGACACTGTTAATTTTTGGTGACAGGAGACCCCACACAGTGAGGATCTAAAAATTTAAAATGCTTATATCTCGCGACTAATTTCTGTAGCGCGGCCAAATTTTGTTTGGTAATTGTTATGAGACAGTGTTAATTTTTGGTGACAGGAGACCCTCCACAGTGAGGGTAGAAAAATTTAAAATGCTTATAACTCGCGATCTAATTTTCGTAGCGCGGCTAAATTTTGTTTGGTAATTTATTATGAGACATTGTTAATTTTTGGTGACATGAGCCCCCTCCCCCCCCCCACGGTGAGGGTCGAAAAATTTAAAATGCTTATAACTGGCGATCTAATTTTCGTAGCGCGGCCAAATTTTGTTTGGTAATTTATTATGAGACAGTGTTAATTTTTGGTGACAGGAGACCCCCCCCCCCACCGTGAGAGTCAAAAATTTTTAAATGCTTATAACTCGCCATCTAATTTTCGTAGCGCAACCAAATTTTGTTTGGTAATTTATTAAGATATTGCATAGCTTTTATCGCCGGCTTTGAGCGCGGCGACCGAATCTAGAAATCCCGTAACGAGAAAAAAAACCCTAACACTCCGGCTAATGCCGTTTCAGCTCGGCAGACTTCGGCACGGTATCCTTCGGTAGACTTCGGCAGACATTGACGCGGTATTTTTGCATAAGTTGATAAAAAACGCTATGCAATAGCTTTAACGTGGCAGTCCCAGAGTACCACACGTATTTTTTATCTGTAGAATTAAATGGTTAAAAATGACATGAAAATAATGTTTTTTATGTTCAGAAAATCTTTTACAGAAACAGCTATACAACGGAAACTTCCGAATGGCGGATATCTCTATTTAATGGACAGTTTTGGAATGCCAATCTGAAAACCTGAACTGACGTGTGTTTAACCTCTGAATAACGGATATTCCAAGCAGCGGACTTTAGTTTTCGTTAAAACAAAATAATAATAATCGTTCTATAGTAAAAAAAAAACTAGCCTTAAAAGGAATGACTCCTGGAATGATGCTGATGTGGAAGATTTCCGGAAGTAACGAATCCGGGTTGTCCACTCCTTCCATGAGTCGAATAGACCAATCAGGAAAGGGCTCCGTCTGTGCATCGCCATATGGGTTACCATAAAGAGAGGAAAGGTTACCATCGCCAACAATCGCCAAGTTTGTCGCCAACTTGGCGATATATCGCCAAATTTGGCGACCAAAATTAGTTGTCAAAAGTGACGCCAATTTGGCGATAACTGTAATATTTCGCCAAATTTTTAATTTATTTACAACATCAGTCGTTTGATACATCATTTGAGAGGTTTGCAACTGCTTATTCATTTAAAGGATGTCTTGTGTGTTATCCCCCATTCTGCTCCCCAGGGGGGGACACATTTTTAATTTCTTTACAACACCAGTCGTGTTACACAAGATTTGAAAGGTCTGCAACTGCTTATTCATATTATGGATGTCTTGTGTGTCACCCCCACACTCTGCTCTCCCCAGGGGGTCACATTTTTAATTTCTTTACAACACCAGTTGTGTGACACATCATTTGAAAGGTCTGCAACTGCTTATTCATATTATGGATGTGTTGTGTGTCATCCCCACTCTGCCCCCCAGGGGGGCACATTTTTAATTTCTTTACAACACCAATTGTGTGACACATCATTTGAAAGGTCTGCAACTGTTTATTCATTTTATGGATGTCTTGTGTGTCACCTCCCCTCTGCCCCCCAGGGGGTCACATTTTTAATTTCTTTACAACACCAGTTGTGTGACACATCATTTGAAAGGTCTGCAACATCTTATTCATATTATGGATGTGTTGTGTGTCATCCCCCACTCTGACCCCCAGGGGGGCACATTTTTAATTTCTTTACAACACCAGTCGTGTAACACATCATTTGAAAGGTCTGCAAATGCTTCTTCATATTATGGGTGTCTTGCGTGTCACCCTCCACTCTACCCCCCAGAGGGGTGCACATTTTAAATTTCTTTACAACACCAGTCGTGTGACACATCATTTGAAAGGTCTGCAACTGCTTATTCATGTTTTGGATGTCTTGTGTTTCCCACCCCCTACTGTGTCCCCCCAGGGGGCACATTTTTAATTTCTTTACATCACCAGTCGTGTGACACATCATTTGAAAGGTCTGCAACTGCTTATTCATATTATGGATGTCTTGTGTGTCACACCCCCGCGCTCTTCCCCGCCAGGGGGGGGCATTTTTAATTTCTTTACAACACCAATCGTGTGACACATCATTTGAGAGGTCTGCAACTGCTTATTAATATTATGGATGTCTTGTGTGTCACCTCCCACTCTACCCCCCCAGGGGAAGACATTTTTAATTTCTTTACAACACCAGTCGCGTGACGCATCATTTGAAAGGTCTGCAACTGCTTAATCATATTATGGATGTCTTGTGTTTCACACCCCCTGCCCCCCTGGGGGGGCACATTTTACTATTTCACATTTTACTGTTACACATTTTACATTAATTTCTTTACAACACCAGTCGTATGACACATCATTTGAAAGGTATGCAACTGCTTATTCATGTTTTGGATGTCTTGTGTTTCCCCTCCTACTGTGTCCCCCCAGGGGGCACATTTTTAATTTCTTTACATCACCAGTCGGATGACACATCATTTGAAAAGTCTGCAACTGCTTATTCATATTATGGATGTCTTGTGTGTCATCTCCCAGTCTGCACCCCCAGGGGGGGGGGCACATTTTTAATTTCTTTACAACACCAGTCGTATGACACATCATTTGAAAGGTCTGCAACTGCTTATTCATATTATGGATGTCTTGTGTGTCATCCCCCAGTCTGCACCCCCAGGGGGGGGCACATTTTTAATTTCTTAACAACACCAGTCGTGTGACACATCATTTCAAAGGTCTGCAACTGCTTATTCATAATATGGATGTCTTGTGTGTCACCCCCACTCTGCCCCCCTAGGGGGGGCACATTTTTAATTTCTTTACAACACCAGTCGTGAGACACTTCATTTGAAAGGTCTGCAACTGCTTATTCATATTATGGATGTGTTGTGTGTCATCCTCTCCTCTGCCCCCCCAGGGGTGGCACATTTTTAGTTTCTTTACAACATCAGTCGTGTGACACATAATTTGTAAGGTTTGCAAATGCTTATTCATATTATGGATGTATTTTGTGTCTCCCCATTCTGTCCCCCCCAGGGAGGCACATTTTAAATTTCTTTACAAATCAATTGTGTGACACATCATTTGAAAGGTCTGCAACTGCTTATTCATATTATGGAAGTCTTGTGTGTCACCACCCCACTCTGCCCCCCGGGGGGCACTTTTTAATTTCTTTGCAACACCAATTATGTGACATATCATTTTAAAGGTCTGCAACTGTTTATTCATATTATGGATGTGTTGTGAGTCACCAGCCACTCTGCCTCCCAGGGGGGGCACATTTTTGATTCTTTAGAACACCAGTCGTGTGACACATCATTTGAAAGATCTGCAACTGCTTATTCATATTATGCATGTCTTGTGTGTCACCACCCACTCTGCCCCACAGGGGAGCACATTTTTAATTTCTTTGCAACACCAATTGTGTGACACATCATTTGAAAGGTCTGCAACTGCTAATTCATATTATGGATGTCTTGTGTGTCACCACCCCACTCTGCCACCGAGGGGGGTGAACATTTTTTATTTCTTTACAAAACCAGTCATGTGACATATCATTTGAAAGGTCTGCAACTGCTTATTCATTGTATGGATGTCTTGTGTGTTCACGTTTTTCATAGGTGCACCAGATTTGCCGCAATATTTTCTAAAGCCCATTTGGCGAAAATGTCTTTGTGGTATAACGCTTTCATATACATTTTTAATTATTTTCTATTATTTTCAAAAGGAACTTACAGTAAATAAAAAAATATATAATTAATAACTTTAGAAAAATAATAACTTATATAATAAAAAAAATGAATATAAATAAACATTTTATTAGTAAAAAAACAATATTACCCAGGCTACTATTTCGGACAAAATAATGCCACTTTCACGCCAATTATGTGACATTTGTGCTCATTTTTCACCAAATTTCCTGTTGTAGATCTTTGAAATTTGGAATGCGTATGAATACCTGGGAGCAATACTGGAATTGGACATTGATTTTTTTTAATTCGACACCTAATTGGTAAAATGAGGGTTATTTTTTAAAGATTTATACAACTTTTTCTGCGCAAGAAAGACACTTACCTATTTTCGTATACAAGAAGAAGTAAATGGTATGTAAAACAATGATATTATCCGTATATAGAATGCTCAAAGCGATATAAGCACTGGGTTTGGCGAGATTTTTTTTATGTCAGTTTGGCGAAAATATCAAACAGGACATTGGTTACCATTGAATCCTGCTTATTCTTGTTCTTCCTCACAGTGCATTCATTGTATATAAGTTTTTTTTCCCACTATACATTTCAGCTAATTATTAGATTATCTACTGTATTTAAAATGGATGAAACAGAGATTCATAGAAAAAGAAGATTATGCAATGAACGTCAAAAGAGATGGATGGAGAAACAAAAATTTCAAAATAAAACAATTGAACGTATTAAAATCAGTGATCATATTGAACCTTCGGAAGATCCAAAGCTTCAGGTACATGTAAATAAGAAAGAAAACAAAACAAGAAATTTATTTCATGTTTTGCCTTTAGAAATATCTGGTGTAACATCCACAGATGAAACAAATACTTTTCCACTTTTTAATGAAACCGTTTCTTCTGAGGAAATAACAAAAGAAATGAAGATTCAACAAAAAAGAATATTAAACAATGAATATACAAAAACATGGAGGGCAAAACTAACTGACAAATCTAAAGAAACAATAATGTACAAGTAGAAGAGTTTAGAACATATCTCAGAATATTTTAGAAAGAAAAAAAAAAGCTCAAGGTAAAAAAACACAGGCTCGGTATGCTGCCAAAAAAGAAAAACATATCTTTCAATCAATCTATTGAAAATCAAAGAGGGGCGGGGGTTATGCTATGCTTCGACTAATGAGGAGAGGGGTTGTTAAATTTGGTGTGCGTCATTTTTCACTGGCTGGTGTTTTCGGTCGACAACCTAATTAGAGTACATGGAGTAATTATAAAAAAATAATAATAATAAAAATACGCACGCAGTAATACTGATGATCAATGAAACATTTTAAAAATTAATCAACTAGGAAAATAAATCTGTTACTTAAAAAAAAAATACTTTGATTTTGAGCTTTTGTGGTAATCTCTTAATAGCATTTTTTAATCAGTAAAAGATTTTTTTATACTTCGCGTGTGAAAATTAGAAACAATTACGTGTTTTAATAAAATATTGCTTTTTATGACATCATTTTCTTTTTTTATTTATTTTTAGTGCATGTTTCGTTTTAACTTACATTTTGTTTGCGTGTGGAAGTCAATTCTTGTCACTTATTTTTCGTCACGTTTGTCATAGATGCACCAGATTTGGCGCAATATTTTGTAAAGCCCATTTGGCGAAAACGTCGTTGTGGAATAACGCTTGCATATACATTTTAAATTATTTACTATTATTTTCAAAAGGAACTTACAGCAAATAAAAAAATATATAATTAATAACTATAGAAAAATAATAATTTATATAATAAAAAAAATGAATATAAATAAGCATTTTATTAGGAAAAAACAATATTAGCCGGGTTACTATTTCGGACAAAATAATCCCATTTTCACGCCAATTATGTGACATCTGTGCTCATTTTTCACCAAATTTCCTGCTGTAGAGCTTTGAAATTTGGAATACGTATGGATACCTGGGAGCAATACAGGAATTGGATATTGATTTTTTTTTTCTTAATTCGACAACTAATTGGTACAATGGGGGTTATTTTTTAAAGATTTATACAACTTTTTCTGCGCAAGAAAGACACTTACCTATTTTTATATACAAGAAGAAGTAAATGGTATATAAAACAATGATATTATCCATAAATAAAATGCTCAAAGCGATACAAGCAGTGGATGTTGCGTCCATGGTTTGTTTATCGGCACGCACTTCTCTTTTAATATTTAAGTTGTTTTCCTTGCATGGCAACTGACTTTTTATTTTTTGTTGTTCTAAAGAGTCATCCATGAGAGAGGTGGCTATTTTTACGTCTGTAAGTAACTATAATATTTTATATAAACGAATGATCTTTTTAATAGTTTAAAATAAATAACACGCAACCCGACAATACTGGGTTTGGCGAGATTTTTTTTATGTCAGTTTGGCGAAAATATCAAACAGGACATTGGTTACCATGGAATCCCACTTATTCTTGTTCTTCCTCACAATGCATTCATTGTATATAAGCTTTTTTTCCCCACTATACATTTCAGCTAATTATTAGATTATCTATTGTATTTAAAATGGATGAAACAGAGATTCAAAGAAAAAGAAGATTATCCAGTGAACGTCAAAAGAGATGGAGAGAAAAACAAAAATTTCAAAATAAAACAGACAAAATAAATCAAACAAATACTTTTCCAGTTTTTAAAGAAGCAGTTTCTTCTGAGGAAATAACAAAAGAAAGGAAGATTCAACAAAAAAGAATATTAAACAATGAATATAAAAAAATATGGAGGGCAAAACTAACTGACAAATCTAAAGAAACAATATGTACAAATAGAAGAGTACAGAACATATCTCACAATATTTTAGAAAAAAAACAAGCTCAAGGTAGAAAAGCACAGGCTCGGTATGCTGCCAAAAAGAAAAACATATCTTTCAAGCAATCTATTGAGAATCCTTCTGGAAAATTAAGTAATATTGTAGAAGTGGAGATTTCTAATGAAAGTACAAGTAATATTTTGTGTAATGCTGGTCCCTCTAGAAATGGTGCTCTTGAAGAAATAGGGTGTACACACAATTCTGCAATGCTGCATCCATTAAACAGTTCGGTGACAAATGCTTCTAATAAAGAATATCAGGAAATTTTTAATTCTACTGAATATACTGGAAAAGAAATACAACAAAAAAGATGGACAAGTATGAAAATTATTGCTGATTGTGAAGCTTCTGAAGAAGCAAAGGCACAACTAGCAGAAAATAGGAAAAAAGCAACAGCAAAAAGACATTCTGTTTTACCTTCTGAAACATGTGCTGTAGGTCCTTCTGGAATATTGTGCAACACTAGCTATTTAGAAAATACTGCAAAAGAATTGGAACAAAAAAGATTTAAACATTTAAAAATAAGTGCTGAAACGAAACCTTATAAAGAGGCTAAGACTCGATTAATTTCAAACAGGAAAAAAACAATAGCGGCAAACAAACTTCATGTTTTGACCTCTTCAATATGTGCTGCAGAATGCATAGTGGAATCGCAGGAGTCAATAAATGTAAAAGAAAAAGATTCACATTCTTCAAATTCAATAATATTGCTGCCATTCAAAAATGCAGGCACATCATGTAGAAATACAACAGTTTTTCCTGAAGTAGGTCCTTCTATAATATGCAACACTGAACCTTATTCGAAGTTTATTGAAAGTTCTCTTGAAGAAATAGTACAAAAAAGGCATAAAGGTTTGAAAATTTATGCAGAAAATGAACCTTCTGAAGAAGCAAAGGCTCGACTAGCTGCAAATAGGGAAAAAGCAAGAGCAGCAAATAGACTTCATATTTTGGGTACTACAACATATGCTACAAATCTTACAGAAAAAACACCCAATTTTTCACATTTTGAGGAGACAATGTCTGAAGTAGTAACACAAGAAAGAAATATAAATTTTATTGTAGCAGCTCAGTCTCAAGACAGAATAAATGTTCTAGAAGAAAAAGTTGGACACTCTGCACACAATTCTATAATATTGCAACCGTTAAACAGTTCTATCAGAAATATTTCTCATAAAGAATACAAAGCTATTTCTCATAAAGAAAAAAAAATCAGAGTCTCTAAAAAGAAATATCTTTTTGCTGCAGATATCAGTCTTTGCTCAGTATGCAATGTTGAAAAACATTCTTTAGGTGAATATAATATGGAATGTATTCACTGTGGAGCTATTCATTTTAAAGAACAGAAAGGAAGAACTGTGAATTCTTGTTGTCATGGTGGTGTTGTTAATATACCTCCTCTTTCTGAGTATCCAACGGAACTTAAAGATTTACTTACATCAAATAATCCAGACGCAAAACATTTTAGAGCAAACATTAGGGCTTACAACTCATCGTTTGCTTTTGCTACGTTTGCAGCTAATATCGAAGATGTGCAAGGAAGAGGTCCTCCCCTTATTAAAATTCAAGGTCAGGTTTATCATTATGCATCTACTTCACTTGAAAACTTTAAAGGAAATCGACCTCGAAATGGACAGATTTATATTTATGATGATGAAGAAAAGGCAGCAAATCTGCGCATGAATTCTGAATATTCAGAAATTAATCTTAAAGTTGAAAAACTTCTCAGACGTATAAATCCTTATGCAAAAAATTACAGAATGTTACGTGAATTAAATACAACTGATGGACCGGAATACGTTTTAAATTTTATAACCTACAAGTTTGATGATCAGCGAAGGTATAATAAACCAACAACTTCAGAAGTTGCTTTTATAATTGAGTCAAAAGATAATTGTATCCCATGTGTGGATCTTAAAGTTTATTCAAAACAAGAAAATGGCACTGAGACCACCATTATCAGTCAAACCTCGCAACATGCAGATCCCATGACATTTCCCATATTATTTCCTCATGGTGATCTAGGATGGACTTACAATATGTTGTCGAAAAAGGGTACAAAGATTACACCTTTACAATATTTTGGTCATCGTTTAGCATTACGGAAGAATAAATTTAATCCTTTGCTAAATGCTGGAAAACTTACACAGCAGTATATCATTAATTGTTATGTATTAGTTGAACGTCAACGTTTAGATTTCATAAGATTCAACCAGCAACAACTCAGATCGGAATGTTACCAGGGATTAGTCGATCACTTAGAAAGAAGTGTATTAAATGAGGAAAATACAGTACGACTTGGTAATGCTGTTATTCTACCTGCAACTTATATTGGTTCTCCTCGAAGTTTACAACAATTGTATCAAGATTCCATGGCAATATGCCGAAAGGTTGGAAGACCCGACTTTTTTATAACAATGACTTGTAACCCAAAATGGACAGAGATTACAAACGTTCTTAAAAATTACTTTTCTCCTGGAACAACTGTAAATGATATTCTAACTATAGTAACAGATATTTTTCAGGCTAAAGTAAAGGAATTGATTAAAGATATTGTAGAAAGACAGTTGCTTGGACCCATTGTTGCATATGTGTATACAATCGAATTCCAGAAACGAGGTCTTCCACATGCCCATATCTTAGCAGCATTGAGAACTGATTGCAAGCTTCTTCAGCCACAGGATGTAGATAGATTTGTATGTGCAGAATTATCTGATGAGGACTCTTCTCTACGTTACTACCAACTGAGACACATGATGCATGGTCCTCATGTAGAAGGTCTTCTTTGTTGGGATAAACAGAAGAATGAATGCTCAAAAAAATTTCCAAAAAATTTCTGTGAAGAGACTGATATGAGTGGAGATGGCTTTCCTAAGTACAGAAGAAGAAACAATACAGATAGACTTTATGCATATCATTCCAAAGTAAATGGCAAAGTTCACTATGTTGACAACAGAATGGTTGTTCCACATAACCCATACTTATTGAAGAAGTTTGATTGTCATTTAAATGTGGAATACTGCGCTTCAGTTATGGCAGTTAAATATATTCATAAATACATTCATAAGGGACATGATCGTGCAAGAATGGAGATGAAGCTTGGAGACACTAATGAGGATCAAAAATATATTGACAGTCGATATATAAGTCCCATGGAAGCAGCTTGGAGATTAAATTCACTGCCCTTGCATGATAGAAGTCACACTGTTATAAGACTACCAGTGCACCTTGAGAATCAACAGTACGTCACATTTAAAGAAGGATCAGAACAAATAGCTCTAAATAAAGATTGCAAAACTATGTTACTTGGATGGTTCAATTTGAATAAAAAATGCGAATCTGCAAGAAAAATACATTATTGTAACATACCTGAACATTATTCCTGGAATGCAGGAAGCAAAAAGTGGATTCCAAGAAAGAGAGCTGATAAAGTAATTGGACGGATTGTTAATGTTTCCCCAAAAGATTCAGAACGATTCTTCCTAAAGCTAATTTTAAATAGAGTTGCTGGAGCGACATGCTTTGAAGATCTTCGCAGACATGAAGGAGTAATTTATTGCACTTATAGAGAAGCAGCAATTGCAATGGGATTAACAGAAACCAGTGAAGAAGCTACTGCTGTGTTACAAGAAGCTGCATCTATTTTAATGCCAAGAGAGTTCAGAAAGTTCTTTGTATACTATGTTATAGGAGATGAACCGTCTAATGCTTTGCAACTGTGGGATACTTTCAAGCATCATCTAACTGATCGAAACAGTAGTGAATCTGAAGCTTTATTTGAGATTGAAGCTCATTTTCATGCAGATAATAGGTCTTGTAAGGAATTTGGATTGCCAGAACCACATTCTTTCCTCAATCCTCCAGATCATTTTTCTTTCGATAGTCATCTAAGGAAATGCACAGACATTGAGAGTAAATTTAATGTGGATCAGAGAAAGGTTTATGACAGGATCATACATTGCATTAGTGAAAATCAAGCTCAGTGTTTCTTCATAGATGGACCAGGTGGAACTGGGAAAACTTTTCTGTATAATGGGATGTATCACAAACTTATAACATTGCAGAAGAAAGTCATATGTATTGCATGGACTGGCATTGCATCCATTTTATTACCAGGTGGGACAACTTCTCACCGATTTTTCAACTTGCCTATAGATCTTAGAGAAGATGGTATTTGCTTTCTTAAGAAGCGTGACAAGCTTAGACTAAAAGAAATTGATGTAGTTATTTGGGATGAAGCAAGTATGATTCCAAGGAAAGCATTGGAGATTATTGATCGTACATTACGTGATGTTATGAATTGTGATATACATTTTGGAGGAAAAACAATTATACTTGGTGGGGATTTCAGACAAGTTCTACCAGTTGTAAAGAAAGCTTCCCGCGCACAAATTATTTCTCAGTATTTGAAATCATCCACCCTTTGGAAACTGTTTGAAATTCATCATCTGAAGATTAACATGCGTGTAGCAACTGAGACAGGGAATTTTTCAAAATGGCTGCTACAGATTGGTAATGGAGATGTCAATGAGCTTGAAATTGAAACATCATCTGCTCTTTTTTGTTCCAACTTGGTACAGTGGTTTTTTGAAGATGTCACAGATTTTGCTATTGATCTTCAGTCAATAATTATATTGTCTCCTCAAAATGATGAAGTTAACAGAGTTAATGAAAAAATTTTAGATAAGATACCTGGAAAAGAAATAATTTGCTACAGCATTGACAAGGCAACTTTGACTGGAATCGACAGAACTGACACTCGAGAAGAAGAAGCAACACTCAGATATCCTGATGAATACTTGCATTCACTCACCCCTTGTGGTATGCCACCTCACAAGTTAAAATTAAAAGTCGGATGCATAGTCATGTTGATTCGAAATTTATCAGTAGCTGACGGATTATGTAATGGAACACGTTTACTTGTTCAAAATATTCATGCTAGGATTTTAACTGCAAAAATTATTACTGGTGATCAAACTGGAACTATAGTTAATATTCCAAGAATTCAACTAGATACATCAGGAGGTCATGCCCAGCTGCCATTTGTATTATATCGCAGACAGTTTTCAGTTAGACTAGCTTATGCATTGACAATTAATAAATCCCAAGGACAAACATTTGAAAGAGTTGGACTTTACATTGACCGGCCAATTTTTGCACATGGTCAGTTGTATGTGGCGCTATCACGATGTACTTCTTCAAATAATATCAAGATTTTCATTAAGGATGGTCACAAGTTGGAGAACATTGTATACAAGGAAGTATTGTAACGTAAAAATATCAAGATTGTTGAAGTTTTGCACAAGTTCAGTTCTATATGGCACTATCACAATGCATTTCTTCAAATAATATCAAGATTTTCTTTCACAATGGTCAGAAGTTGGAGAACCCCCTTACTTTGCATCAGTTAGCTGTAAAGGTAAAAATAAAAAATTTTAAAATGCTCACATTTAGAGTGACAACTCATTTTTTATCATTACCTGGGCTAAAACGAGTCCAGTACTTTACCTCCTGGGTAGACTTGGAAATGAGTACACTTCCTTTTTCCCCCCTATGATGCTATTTTGGTAGATTTTCCTGGTTTTTATGGATATTTATTGCTCGGTATTTTAATAAGTGTACGTTTATGAGAGGAATACCAAAATTGAGTGTATGGAAAATAAAGTATCGCGAAGTGATTCCATGGGGTATTGGCGAGCGCAGCAAGCAGGGGTAGCCTACCACATTTTAATCGCGAAACGCGGGGGGTTGGCGAGCGTAGCGAGCAGGGGGGCGGAGCCCTCCTAGTAAATAAAAATAAAATAAAATAAATTTATTGGGGTGATGTGTCACAAAATTTTGTGATCACACCTAAATGTAGGTGTTGTCTGGGGAAAGTCAGAGTTGGAATCTGGTGCTGGTTCGAGAAAGAACATCCCCCCCAACCCTGCAGCATTCAAATGTCTATTCTGGAACACTTAGATTTATTGAATGCTCCCTAAGAGCCACAGAAATCCGTACCGGGAAAATGTTTGAATTTAATACTGCCCACGTTCAAAATGGAGAATGGCTCATTTTGAAAGAGTTAGGATTTTCTATGGATTAATGTCTAGAAGTACAAATTTATTGTTCCGTATAATTTTATTTTAATTTTCTTTGCTTAGAAAATTATTTTAATTGCTGATTAATCATACAACAGATATTTTAAGGCATATAAAAGTCATTTAATGAAATATTAAGCATTTCTTAAAATTTTCGAATCTCTAAAGTTTTTCCAACAGCGGTCAGTTTCCGAGCTCACGAGACGCTAATAATTAAGAGGTTTTGTTTAGTATTTTTATCCTATTACATGCGATAAAAAAGATGGCTTGTTGCATATATAATTATATAAATCTAAAAGTGATGAAATTTGACAAAGAGCAATTTAGGTGTTTTAACAATATCCAGCCTTAAATGTTGATGGAGAAAATTTTGCTTTAGCTGAAAGAGATAAAATTATGCTATGACAGCATTAAACCGGCAAGGACTGACTGCCATGAAACTTGATACCAGAATAGGCATGAGGTGTCTGCACATCACAAAGATAGTAAACGGCAAAAATACAAGAAAATTCTTAGAATGAAATTATGACAATTACTTTTTCTTCTAAAAAATGATAGCTGAAATTTTAAATTTTCATTCATACTAAAATAGTAATAATTAATTAATTGAAATCATTCATCTTTATTTTCGTAATTGAAAATCTTAAATTTTCCCATGTAGTAATTAATTATTTTTCTTTACAATATTTATTATAACTAGCTGACCTTGGCGACCAGTTTGGTCTGCTTTAAATTTATACTAAACATTGCATCATAATACATTTAGTCATAATTTAATTTTACCTGCTCAATTGTGTGCTAAATCAGAAAGTTCTGCTAGAAAATTCAAAAACTCGATATTTTTATACTGACCGGCACAGGTGATAAGTTCGCCAAGCAATCTTCCTGCGGTATTTTTTTTTATTTCTTTAAATTCATTTAAAATTTAATCCTTTCACTCATTTCATTTTTAATGCATGATTTTAATTTTAAAGTAAAACGTTTAAAATTCATGACTTGTTTTTTTTTTTTGTTTTTTTAAGTAACAGAAAACTAAAAATAAAAATATTTTAAAAATCCGTAATTGCAGCGAAAGAGAAAAATGTAAATAAATCAGATTTACCTTGGTCTATATCCTTCTAAATTATTTTTACACAATAACCGATGATTTGCGTTTCATTCAGATGTTGGCATTGAACAATTAACAAATATTTTTGTGCCACATACTTTAGTGTAATATACATGCATAGATAATATTATACATTATTGTAGATAATAATGCTGGAATTTATAAATTTTCATGATGACGTGGATCGAAAACTTTATAATTTTTGAGTATTTAACTCACAAAAACGATCTATAAGACTAAAAAAGATCCTTAATTTGCTGTTTTTGTATGCTACATACGGAAAAGAATCTTAAAAACAGGTATTGATGACGTGATTACTTCGGTTTATAGAGAGAAATAGTTGATGAATATTTAAGCCATAGGATATCAAAACACAACGAGATTGTCCTGCCACGTTATTTCCTAAATTATTTCCCGGCTTACTGAAATTATATTTTTAAAACCTTATTATTAAAAAATTGTTAAGCACAAGTTTTATCTGCTGTGATAACATTTAAAAAATTTTAGAAAAATTCCCCAAAACAAGTAATAAATTTTAACAAAACAAACTTAAAAATTCCCGTAAAATAAACTAAAAAGATACAGTATATATTATATGTAATGTGGCATATTTTTATTTATAATTTTCTTATTGCTGTCTTACTTCTATTTAATCCATAGTACTGATTATAGAATGACATAAAAACGTATTTGCATGTTCCATATGAGTATTTTTATTATAATGTTTATTATTAATTAACAATTCCTTAAAAGTATTTAATAAATGGAGCATATTGTTGCATTATTTCTATTAGCAACATGGTCGGAAACAACTCAATCGCAATTTTCTTTTACTTCGCATTATTAGATAATATATTATAAGTAGATATGTGAAATCATCATTTTTAAGGGACCATATTGAAGATTAAATTCGAAAATATCTTTTCTATTACTTTTTGCACGCCACATATAGTAGGTAAATGGTATATTTATGGATTTTCTCTTAAGAATTCTTACTCTTCGTAGCAAATTATTGTTACATCGTTATTTTAACACCGTTAGACGCAATAGCGTGCAATTTTCAATCAAGTGCTTTCCGCATCCTTCACGCAGGGCCCGAACACATTTTAACTCATATTTCGCGTGTTTTCAAAAAAGTGCAGTGCACATTTGTACTTCGATTAAATGCTGCACGGCAAATCGAATGAAACGCATAAATATAGGATGTAATATTGAAATTTTCAAGTTCTTTGTAAAACTAAATATTTGTACGTCCCTTCAAAAAAGATCACTATAACTGGATTGTAGAAAATCATAACAAGTGGGTAAGAGTGATCGGAGATCGCACAGAGGGTTTCGTTTAATATTTCCTTCAAAACACATTTGTTCACTAAATTAATAAATGAAAAATGTTTTTTCGGCGCTATTTTGGAATTTCTTCTAATTAATTACGCCAATCGCGCCAACGAGAACAGGGATTTAATAGAATCTTCCCCTAACTGTTCGCATAGATTTCTTGATTTCCCTATCAGAATCTGCAGATTCAGTGAAGGTACACAAGTAAATAAAATTATAAATAAAAGTAAAATATTGCAAATCTTAGCATAAATTTAAGGGAGACTAAACTGGCCACTAGAAGCTGCTCTTAATTTAAAGGAATACTAATTTAATAAGTATAAAAATATTTCATTTTGCCTGTCAAAATAGATTATAAATATGATTTTATAAAATGAAAAAAATAAGCACGTTTTTAGGTGATCTATTTTAATAATTTTATTATATGTATGTAACATAATGCTTGCAACAATTAGAAGAAATGATATTTCAATTTTGAAATTTACACTATTGCAAATTTTCTATTGCAAAGTTTCTAAATATCGCACTTTTTCAATTTGTATACCATTGTATTGGAAAAAATGTACTTTTAAAAGCATTTTGTTTAAACGTTGTATCTAAATTTATTTTTGAGACACTAATTTTTTTTTTTAGTTTGTAATACCAATTTTGTAATTAATTCAACAGAAGTACTCCATCTCTTTTAAAAGTAAAGGGCAAATAATGAAATAAAATGTATATCTATTTAAGCTTCCGTGGCAACAATTAGAAGAGAAAAAAACAACAACAGAATGAACTGATTATTTAAAAAATGATATTTAAATTAAAATAATAGTCTTTTTCAAAATTTTATGATTCGTTGTGTGACAAGAGGTATTCAGCTGTAAGTACACAAAATTTGAACTGTCTGATACATTGTAGTTTTTGTGCACAGACTCTGTGACAGGCTGACAGACAAAGGTCAGAAATGGATAGGGTTTCGTCAGATGAACGAAACCCTAAGAAGTAGCTTTGATTCAAATAAATACTCTCGGAAACTTTTAGAAGTAAAGTTGCATCAACATTTGTTTCCACTTTTGTGTACATGTATGTGTGTTGTACACGTAGCTTAAGGTATTAAGGGTATGTATATAAGGTTAAACGCAGAACAATAACTTTGTTGACTTGTTAGATATTAAAGCAAATAAAACGAAAAATTGATTCATTTAACCTCTTTGGTCACTAGGTACCCATTCGGGGACCTCTTTTCTATTACTTTTAAAAACTAAAATGTCTGACTTTTTTTTTTACATTTTTACATTACTTATTAATAGTTGAATTTGTTTTTGCGTTGAAAGCAAACGAATAAATGCCTCCATCTAAGCTGAATCTCTCTTCATATAATTGTTATTTTCATCCAAGTTTGAACAATATCTAAAAGTGTCTAAAAGGCAGTGTGACCAAAAATGTGATAAATTTTCATAAGCATTTAACTTAAAAATTTTTATATGGATGTTTTAAGGGGATTTGTAGTTTTGGATTTATATTTTAGAAGGTAAATTACTAAGACTCTAAAGAATCAATTTCAGAAAAGATAGTTTTTCTTTCAATTACAAAAGCATTTTGTTTGAAATAAAAAACAATGGATAGGTATTTGCATTATTACTTAAGCTTCGCAACTGAAGAGGTTAAAAATTATAATATATATTTTTATGCTTACATTTTTTTTTCAAAAAATGAAATTGTGGACACGCAAAAATGTCCAAACTTGCCCTAAAAATTTCACATTGTATTTTAATGATATTTTTGAATTCTTTACTTATTTTAATAAACAATGATCTACAGAATGTCGGATTCTACATTATTGACTTTTAACATGTTGTCATCAGCCATAATGCTAGAGAAATGCAGTTTAAACTATGCAAAAAATATTTTGATTTAATTAGAGGGCAGCCAAAGCTTTTTTTTAACGGAATGTAATTTTTTATACTTTTATAAGCGCAAAACAATAACCTTGTTACCCCGTTAGGTATTAGGGTAAACAAAACTAAAAATTGTTTACATCATCTTTATTAGAAAGATTCAATTGCACAGTTATTTTGTAATCCAATTTTGTACATTTTCAAACTAGAAAGGAAAACTTCTACAAAGTATTAAGAATGTATTGTATACATTCTTAATTATTAAAGCAATGCCATAAAAATTCGAATTCAATTGTGCTTTAAAAATATTGCGAATACTTTATATAGCAACTATTACTTCAATATTGTGAAATTATTTTTATTGACATTTTTTTCTTTGCCATTAGCTATGATGCCATTGAAAAGTAATTTAATCTTTCCAAAAATAATTTTAATTTATTTATATGGAATACAAAGTGGAATATACATTTTTTTATGTTTTCTTTGTTGGTAGATTTTAAGGATGTCAAAGCTTAAGAAGGAATTATAAATCCTATTTAATATCAAAAATGCCTTTGAGGTATTTTGTTCTTATAATACTTGTTTTTATTTCATTTCCCAAAAACTCACTGATATGTATGATTCATTTTATTTCTTATAAGAAAGAATTTATACCACAAAACTATTTATCTTAACAAAACTTATTTATAAGGATAATACTGTTTCGTTTAATGAAAATGTATTGAACAATAACTTCTATTTATAACAAATGAAATAAAATAAATTTATGTTTTATTTCTTCATCTCGCATTACAAATGGTCGAAAGCGATCCCTTAGGTATCAGAAAATAATTCAAGTTTTTATATACAGAAATAACTCTCACTAAAATTATTTTTAAAGCAATATTAAATATAAAAGTATTAAAGCATTGTTTATTTAAAATTGTGAATTTTATATAAGTTACTTGTACTTAATAAAGTAATTTTTCGTAAAGAAGAAAAATGTCGAAAATCATTTTAATATTCTGACCTTAATTGATACAGTGTAAAGATTCTAATAACAAATTTTCAAAGCATGGATTTTATTTAAACAATAATTTCTATGCCTGACTGACAATCCATTTTTCCCTTCTTTTTTCTTTTTGATCGCTTTTGGGGCAACAAATAAACATTTGTGTGAGTATGGTGATAAATTTATATTTTAAAGTGCAGTAAAACAGTAGGAAGATTTGATTAATTGTCAGGCGGCATATTTGATTTCTATGCTCTTTTTTAAAATGTAAGCACTTGCATTTAAATGACTGCAAGCAAGCATAATTTTTGTCAGTCAGCACTATCTAACAAGTTACTAGCTTTTTTGACAAAAAATATGGAGTGTACTTTCCTGTACTAAAATTATTTTTTAAAGCAATATTAAATATAAAAGTATTAAAGCACTGTTTATTTAAAATTGTGAATTTTATATAAGTTGCTTGTACTTAATAAAGTAATTTTTCGTAAAGAAAAAAAATGTCGAAAATCATTTTAATATTCTGATCTTAATTGATACAGTGTAAAGATTCTAATAACAAATTTTCAAAGCATGGATTTTATTTAAACAATAATTTCTATGCCTGACTGACAATCCATTTTTCCCTTCTTTTTACTTTTTGATATCTTTTGGGGCAACAAATAAACATTTGTGTGAGTATGGTGATAAATTTATATTTTAAAGTACAGTAAAACAGTAGGAAGATTTGATTAATTGTCAGGCGGCATATTTGATTTCTATACTATTTTTTAAAATGTAAGCACTTGCATTTAAATGACTGCAAGCAAGCATAATTTTTGTCAGTCAGCACTATCTAACAAGTTACTAGCTTTTTTGACAAAAAATATGGAGTGTACTTTCCTGTACTAAAATTATTTTTTAAAGCAATATTAAATATAAAAGTATTAAAGCACTGTTTATTTAAAATTGTGAATTTTATATAAGTTGCTTGTACTTAATAAAGTAATTTTTCGTAAAGAAAAAAAATGTCGAAAATCATTTTAATATTCTGATCTTAATTGATACAGTGTAAAGATTCTAATAACAAATTTTCAAAGCATGGATTTTATTTAAACAATAATTTCTATGCCTGACTGACAATCCATTTTTCCCTTCTTTTTACTTTTTGATATCTTTTGGGGCAACAAATAAACATTTGTGTGAGTATGGTGATAAATTTATATTTTAAAGTACAGTAAAACAGTAGGAAGATTTGATTAATTGTCAGGCGGCATATTTGATTTCTATACTATTTTTTAAAATGTAAGCACTTGCATTTAAATGACTGCAAGCAAGCATAATTTTTGTCAGTCAGCACTATCTAACAAGTTACTAGCTTTTTTGACAAAAAATATGGAGTGTACTTTCCTGTACTAAAATTATTTTTTAAAGCAATATTAAATATAAAAGTATTAAAGCACTGTTTATTTAAAATTGTGAATTTTATATAAGTTGCTTGTACTTAATAAAGTAATTTTTCGTAAAGAAAAAAAATGTCGAAAATCATTTTAATATTCTGACCTTAATTGATACAGTGTAAAGATTCTAATAACAAATTTTCAAAGCATGGATTTTATTTAAACAATAATTTCTATGCCTGACTGACAATCCATTTTTCCCTTCTTTTTACTTTTTGATCGCTTTTGGGGCAACAAATAAACATTTGTGTGAGTATGGTGATAAATTTATATTTTAAAGTACAGTAAAACAGTAGGAAGATTTGATTAATTGTCAGGCGGCATATTTGATTTCTATACTATTTTTTAAAATGTAAGCACTTGCATTTAAATGACTGCAAGCAAGCATAATTTTTGTCAGTCAGCACTATCTAACAAGTTACTAGCTTTTTTGACAAAAAATATGGAGTGTACTTTCCATGATATGTGTAGTGTATACAAGTGTAATATTTATATTGGATAAACACTTTCAGTGTAAATTTCGGAAAAATGCTGTGTGAGGGTGGGGGATATATAAAAACGCATTTGCCTTGAACAACATTTTTTTATAATTTTTGAAGCAATTTATAACTGAAACCAGTATAAGTATCTATCCCTAAAAATGTTTAATGCTAGCTAACTCGCGCTCCGTAGAAGAGCAATTGTGCTGACCAGTTTATAACACTTCCAGTTCAGCTTCCAAAAATTAATATAATGGTCATTGTATTAACAAAAGTTAAGCCAGAAAGATGCGTTTTCATGACTCATCTAACATAACGTCTAATTTACCTACATCCTTAACGTTATTATCAGTTGTTGCTATAATCGCCTTACTAGCCATAAACTGAATGTGGCAAAGTCTTCAAAAGATGCAATACTTTGCAACTATCTTTCAGTGTTATAATTCGTCGAGTAAATCGACCAAATCTCCCGGGAAATTTAGCTGTGAGACTACATTTTTAATACACCGCAAACATGTCTAATGCGACGTTTTTAAAGTATTCTAAAATAACAAACGTAAAACGTATTCTTACTTAAATTTGTTAATTATAGTGTTTTATGAAATATTTATTATCTGTCGTAGGTAACAATTATTCATTAAAGTTATGATTCCCGGTTTTAATCCACTTTCCCCTAAAAATTTACAAATAACATTCGCCAGCTTTTTTGTAGGTTTTATTTCATTTATACATGTGGCACATTATAATTTTTTAAATCACAGCAACTATTAGTTAAAAAATAAAATAGAATAAAATAAAACATTTCATTAGGAACTTTTTTTTTGCATTCTTTTTCCTTAGGAACTTTTTTGTTGAATAATTCCTGTTTGCATTTTTTGCCATAATCATATTTCTTAAGATGAATTTTTAATTCATTAGGGACTGCGAGAATTATTTTAATTTGACTAAATTTCATTATTAAAATATTCACGAAACCCATATGTGTCCCAAAAAATACAATGTTTGTTATAATTTAATAAATTTAATTAGACCCGAAAAGTAATTAGACTGGATGAGTTAAGTACTCTTTGATGAAGTTTTCTCTCAGCGATACGTTCATTTCTAGATAAACTAAATTAAGGATTTTATTCATCAAACAAAATTATTGCGCTTATCACTAAATAAGTTAGTTACGTGTTATTCAGAGCAAATAGTTCATTGCATTTAAATATAAAATTAGATAATTATATATCATTAATTAATCTAATTTGAAAGTTGAGAACTTACTTGGAGCTTGCAATCAAGGATGATAAATAAAAAACACAACATAGAACATCAGCTCTTCCAACTACACTCGCCACCTGTAATTACCAAGAAATAAGTTTTAAAGAAAAAAAATTGTTTCGAAATAAATGTATTATTAAAAAATGACAAAATAAAAATGAACAAATAAATTTGATTTTATTATAATGTAACAAATGTGAAGATACTTAGATAATGTTTCAAATCAATAAACAGTTAAATAATGATTTCCATGGCTGTAAAGTTTTAAACTATAAATTTACTTTAAAACATATAGAATAGTAGCTGTTCACCTTTATCCACATACAGAGTAAGCTGTTTATAATTAAACTGAATACGGTTTAAAGATTATTCAATATAAGCCATTTTCGCTACAACCGGCTTTATACAACGTGTTATACAAGAAAATAAGTTAAAACCCCATGCCTTCCAGACTGTCCAATAAAATTTAATGTGGATATTTGTAGGTATTCTACACTAAAACCTAGCACTATAACATGATTCTAAAAATATCATTAAACCATCAGGGTCTTTTTTGTATGATTATTTGATTATTAAGATTAAATGAATATTTGATTGAGGAAATATGACACGGATGTGCTAATTAAAGAAAGTTTACACTTGTCAAAGGGCAATGAATTTTTATTTACGAATTTAAGGAATGAAACCTATACTATTTCAAATTGTTTATTATTTCCAGACTAAACTAAAAGTATGTATTTTTCAATTTGAAAAATTGAATAAGAAATCCTCAACCATTTATCTACTTTATAATAATTTATTTTTCATATAATATTAGAAATATTGTTTTAAAAACCTTTCTTACTGGCTCTTCAAATAGTGTTTATAAATAGATTTTTAATCTTGGGTAGCATTTTATCCCAGACAATAATGATCGTGAAAAAATCATAAAATATCTGTAAAATATTAATGCTATCAACAGTTTAATTAAAGAACAAAATCCTTATCATAATTGATATACACAATAATATAATTTTTTTCAGTTATATTAAATGTTCATATATAAGATTTCTGAAAAGAAACATTTAACCACCTACCTCTACCCCCATAAATAAAAACCTTTCTAACATAGAAAATATACAAATGTAAATAAGAGAATTCCGTAAGGATTGATTCTCCTTGACTGATGTTAAGTATTCCAATCATTAGCGGATAGAGAACTGATCAAATACACTTAAATTGAGATAATCGATTTTTTAAAATCTATACTTTTTACTACTTTCTACTTATTTGAATGAGTTTTTGGAAAAAATCGATTTATCTATTGAATTGATGGATTTCATGGAAATTATTAAGATTCTATTGTATTAAGCCTTAAAATGTATACAGGACGCATATCACGTCACTGTAGTAGTGTTGTGTCACGTGTTGTAGACAGATTTTGTTTCAATCTACTCGCACTATCTTTTGAAAAATAATTGCTACATATTTGTCTATATGATTGTCTAATAAATATTTGTCTAATATATATTTGTCTATAATTGATACATTATACTTCGTTATTTCTTTTTGAGATATTTTTTTTTAATGTGAACCTAATACTGCAATGGGTTGTGCCACAATAACGATAAAAATCTACCAATCGTTAATTCTGACTATATTAATATGCAATTCAGCAATTCTGTACACAACTAAGTCAGCACAGTCAACTAGTACGAGTAACATCAGTCGCATAATTAACTAGTAACTGTAATTAACATTAATAATAAGCTCCGAAGAGATATGACATTGCCTAAGCGAATTCTGTTAAAGGTAAGGTAGCTATGATCAATAGCGCAGATAGAGGAAAATAGGTGGGCAGGATTCCAAATGATACTGGGAGAATTCGGGCCACAACTATACATTTCTACAATTTCATTGTGAGAATATTCGGAATTTTAAATTTTAATCTTTTCGGTTCTGATTTTTTTCAATTTTTAGAATAAATTACTTTTGCGCTAATAAAATTAACACTAGCTATCGAAATAGATCAATTAGTGTATAAAGAGTATTTCACTCTCTGAAAGATAACGATCATTGTTGTTTTTCGTATTATTCAATTAACATTCATATGACAATAGGCTAAGGAAGAACTTTTGGAGATGTTTAGAAAATATGGTATTACAATAAGATTTAACTTATCTTACAACTTTCTGATATTTTTTGCGATTTATTACACATAACGCTTTGAGGAAAGTAACTTTTATTTGAAATTTAAAGAGTGAAGTATATGTTTAAAATAAAATAATCGCAAACGGCGCAAAGAAAATTAAGCAAATAATAGTAAATATTATTAATAAGAAATGCCTAAACATAAATGAAGTCATATAATAAATGCATAGACCTATACTAACATTACTACATGTAAATAGTAGCAAAAGTATTTCTTAAAACAAAATAATACCATATTAAAATACATGTATTATTAATACTACACCAGGCCAGAAAGGATTAATACAATTTTTGTGTAAGAAGAAATTCACTGCTTAATTTTTTCAAATAATAATAAATTTCTAATTTAAAATAGTTTATTTGAATTTTATGGTTAATGTAAGCCTCTAAAAATATTCCATTTAGAAATAAGGTAATGTAAATAATGTAAAAATAATAACTCTGTCGAAATTATTGTGGAAAATTACATCCAGTTTATTTCTGTAGTTTATAAAAACAACGAATGTCATATGTGTATATTATTGTCAATTTAATATTTTTCATAGTATTGTTATCAAAAATAGCACATAGTTATTGATTAAGTGTTAATTTTCTTTTAAGAAAAAGTTAAATATTAATTAATTATTTTCTAAAAATGGATAAATAAATTATTTTATACATAAAAATTGGTCAACAAATAAATTTATTTAAAAATAATAAAATTAAAAACATTAAAAATACCATTTACATATTCTTCTTTCATGTGAAATCATATATGGAACCTCTAGGAAATTTATTACTCTGGACGCAGATGGTTCATTCCATGTCAAGTGTCCTAAATTTTGGGCACGGTTCTCGCTCGACCCCCTTCGATTTTCATGAAATTAATACAAAATATACATGTAGGTATATGATGAACATTTGGAAACTGTTTAGTACGAAAAGTTGTATAGTTGGAGAACCAGGGGTCCATTTGTACCAATCACTATTTCATGCTTGTAGAAAAAACAGCCAAATCATGAAGTTTGGCATCATATTGCTCATGATATATGAAACCTTACTTATTGAAAAGAGGTGATCTAGTATATCTTTTTGTGGTAAAAAATGTAATTGCAGTACTAAAAATCACAAATCAAAACTATCGTGATTACTAGGCCTCAAAGTAGGCCGTACGGCCAATCTAGTTGAATTTTACCCTTATTTTAACATGCTGTAACTACTGCAAATATTATTTTAAAAACTAATTACTTTACAAACGTTGCTTTACAAACTAATTATTTATGAATATATCGTAAAGCCGCTGTAGTTGTATTTTGATTGCTTAAATATTCTTTAAATTATTAATGTTCAAAATCTAATAAAAAATTAAAATCGTCGATTTTGCCCCATATTCAGAAGCGTATATCTCAAAAGGGACACTTCGGATTTGGTTACAATTAGTACCACTGGAAAGAGCATATCTTAATTTATAAAAAAAACTTTATTTCATTTTGGGCCTCTTAGATACAGAAGGAAAATAATAAAATTCAAAAACCTGTTGTACGAGATAAATCAGATACATACAAGAAAGGTATGTACTACGACAGGGTCTTTCAACATATTTTGAACCACTCTTTTTTATTACAACGATTAATGCATGTAATAATTATCACTTTTTCTGGTCACAGTTACTTCCCCTTTACCATTATGAGTGATTTGTAACCGCATTGCCAATGAGTTATATCCAATAACCAGGCAAGACTAGCTCCTGGTTGGGTATTGCATGTTTAACAAGATTTATACAAAAATATTCCTTTTCTCTTTCAGTTTTTGCTTTACATTACTGTTAAAACATTCTTTAAAACATTCTGTTAAAACATTCTATAAAACCTTCTGAGCTCTATGGATTCTCATGATTTTGATCAGAGTCAATGCAGCATTGGCTGTGCTGATAATTCTCAGTACCATTTGACGACTTATTGTGCACATAAGGTTTTAAGCTTTTTAAAGAATTTTCCTCTGAAGAACAGGAGTTAAATAATCGCCGAAGTTTATTGCATCTTGAAGAAAATTCTCAAATATGCTTTCATCAAGAAACATTGCTTTTGCATAAATTTGAGTTTTTTCAGCGAACATGCTGTAATCCTTTCACTAAAGACAATCATTGCGTACGAAAATCTTTGAGGTCCATCAATTTAGAAAGCTCTAATCATTTGACAGACTAAGAAACTAAGAAACTAAGTAAGATGTCAAACCAGACCAAAAAATATGTAGATCATGCAGAAAAGAATTCGAAGAAACAAGAACAACATTGTTCTCTTCTTCAAGCGAATCGGAGCAAGATGAAATAGATGTAACAGAAACGTTGAACAAAAGTCTAACAGCTATTGATTTATCTCCTTTAAAATTTCAACGAACATCAACAAGAGATATTAAAAGCTATGCAAAGCGAAAGATAAGTGAAACTGAAGATGTGATTTCAAAGAAAATAGCTATTGTTTCTGGTATAGATCCATGTAAATTAAGACAACCTACTACATGCAACCAATGTCTAGACTGTTTAGATTACAAACAGCTAATTAAAGAATTAAAGGAGAAGTTACAGTTGTCAAAACGTCCAGAACAAATACAAATATTAACAACGGCACCTCAAAGCTGGACAATAAAAGAAGGTATGGAAGAGTTTGAAGTTTCGGAAAGAATGGTAAAAGCAGCGCGAAAATTAAAAGCAGACATCGGGATATTGGCTTTACCTAGAGCAAAGTTTGATAAGAAGTTGACAAAAAACATAAAAGAAAGAATATTAATTTTTTTTCAAAATGAAGAATTTAATCTAATATGTCCAGGAATAAAAGATTTCATTTCTGCTTGGATAGATGGAAGGAAAGTTCAGCATCTATTACTAAGAAATTTGAAAGAAATGTTTGCAGTCTATCGAAGTAGTAATGGACCGGAAATCGGATTCTGAAAATTTTGCGAGTTAAATCCAAAATGATGTGACTGTCGTTACAGCATGTTCACATTTCAAATCTGTGTGTAAAATGCATCAAAATGTGAAGTTGATGCTAGCAAGCTGCCCAACTGATGTAGATTATATATTCCTTATAAGTAAAACAGCTTGTTTCTTGAATTCTAAAGATTGTATGCTTCATCGTTGCGAAGAATGTCCTGGAACAGATGATTTAAAAACATTTTGGAAAGTATTTTCGAAGATAGTGATCCAGAAGACGCCATTTAATTTAAACAATGGGTTCACACAGATCATGACACGTTAGAAACGAACCAGATGACAATTTAAGATTTTATTGAAGAATTGATATTAAAAATCTCAGCAACGATGTCTTAATAAATTTTATGCACCCTCATGGACTTTCGAAAACATTTTATTAGCCCACTAGACAAGATTTCTGTTTGAATCCGGAAGAGCATGTAATTACTGTTACATTTCCAATAAAAACAAAAATTATTCAGCAATACAATTTACCGAAAGCTGTTGCAATCGCAATCAATAAGAAATTTTACAACTGAACCAATGAGTAGTGTGCTTTATAGATTGGGGATCAGGAATCAACATAATGGGAGCTTGAAATAATCAAAACATTTAGTCTATAATAATCTATGGATCCCGTTATGTACCCGCATTCAAAATTTAAAATATGCAATACCCAACCAGGAGCTAGTCTTGCCTGGTTTTTGGATATAACTCACTGGCAATGCGGTTACAAAACATTCATAATGGTAAAGGGAAAGTAACTGTGACCAGGAAAACTGATAATTATTATATGCATTAATCGTTGTAATAAAAAAGGATGGTTCAAAATATGTTGAAAGACCCTGTCGTAGTATATACCTTTCTTGTATGTATTCGGATTATCTCGTGCAACAGGGTTTTGAATTTTATTATTTTCCTTCTGTATCTAAAAGGCCCATAATGAGATAAAGTTTTTTTTTTAAATAAGCATATTTTCTTTCCAGTGGCACTAATTGTAACTAAATCAAAAATGTCCCTTTTGAGATATTTGCTTTTGAATATGGGGTAAAATCGACGATTTTAATTTTTTATTAGATTTTGAACATCAATAATTTAATGAATATTTAAGCAATCAAAAACAACTACAGCGGCTTTACGATATATCCATTGGTAATTAGTTTGTAAAGCGACAAATTTTTAAAATATTATTTGCAGTAGTTACAGCATGTTAAAATAAGGGTAAAATTCAACCAGATTGGCCGTAGGGCCTACTTTGAGGCCTAGTAATCACGATAGTTTTGATTTGTGATTTTTAATACTGCAAATACATTTTTTAGCATAAAAAGTTGTACTAGATCACCTACTTTCAATAAGTAAGGTTTCATATATCATGAACAATATGATGCCAAACTTCATGATTTGGCCGTTTTTTCTACAAGCATGAAATAATGATTGGTACAAATGGACCCCTGGTGCTCCAACTATACAATTTTTTGCACTAAACTGTTTCCAAATGTTCATCATATATACCCACATGTATATTCTGTATCAATTTCATAAAAATCGAAGGGTGTCGAGTGGGCGCCTCTAGGCCAGTTGACATGGAATGACCCAAATTTGCTTCCTGCGTCTTTCATTATAATGAATTTCTTTAGAAATTTATAGTTTGCCTCTTTAATTGTGCTATGACTAATTACAGCATCTGCACAGATATTTTTTACAACAGATCTTTTCAACGCAATTTTTTTACATAAATATCCATTTTTAATAATTTTGAGAAAATTATAGTTTTAGGAAAATTTTGTGTAGTTGTTATGGAAGACGTGATTAAGATTTTTAATTTTTCCGTTTCTTAAAAACACGTAAGGCCAAATATATCATGATTCTTGATTTATACTCAATCTTTAATGTTGGAGTAGCACATTTGAAATTTATTCCAATGAAGCAAAAACTGTCCATACCAGGTTTAAAAAATAGATAGGCTGACCTGCTGTGGTGATGCTCCTTCTACCTAACTATGACAGAAAAATGAAAATAGCGCTGCAGTTCGCAACCATTTCTAAAAAATATATGTAAATTGTTCCCCCCGCGTTTAATCTTGGTAGCTAAACAGATAGAGCATTGGTAAGGCAAACCAAATATATCGTGATTCCAGTCCTGTTTTTTTTTTAAATCTCTAATAACAAACCTCAACTGTGATATTGAAACTTTAAAGATGATTTATCCAGATGAAAAGAACTTTTTCTCTTATTATGACATCATTGCATCCATCCTATATATATATAATCATAATGAAACGAATTTATGAAATAAATTTATTAAACGATTATATGAAACTACTAATTTACGACTTTGTTTTACTACCATTTCTCTAAAAATTTTAAATATTATGCAGTAAAATTAACGCTAATAATCCGTATTGCTCCGCAGATCACAAAACTAATGTAATTATTTATAAAACTTGATTTTTTTTTCGAGAAATTATTTTTTTTCTAATTTGAATTAAATTTCTCTAATGGTGGCAACCAAACTATTCCATTCTAATAATCACTATCGTTAAATAACGATAGTGATTATTAGATTTGTTTTTCCTTTGTCATTTCCAAATTAAAATCGAAGTTAACCTTTATTTCAATCAATAGTGAAGACAATGTTGTGAGAAAAACATGTTTTTCAAAAATATCTGACAAAACAAAACCTTATTTTCACTTATTCGATCTCCAGTTATCAATTTACGTCAGAAAAAAATCGTCTGTCCTTTTAATCGTTCAAATAAATTCCATTGGTTTAAAAATCATGAAACAAAGAAATGTATAGAGATGCAGTATGCCGTAAATGTGATTTGCAGTATGATGCACGTTATCAATCAAATTTAAATGCCCTCAATCGCTCCAAACAAAGCAGGGACCGAATTCTCTGACATAATCCGTGCTCTTTTTTTCTCTAAATGAAGATGATCTCATATTTAAGCATTTTAAATTAGCATTTTATCGTATTACAATTAAAAATAGTATTATTAGAAGTTATCTTTTTTTGCGAAAGCACATGTTTGTGTTTGAGCCATATGTAGTGGATTTTAGGGTTAATTTTTTGAGGTAACCCCAGCCATCACACTTCATCATTTTTCTTTTTTTTCGTACTTTTTAAAAAAAATAATTCTACCAAATCTTTCTTTTTTTTCAGTTAAGAAAAGTGCATAACCCGAAATGTTTCAAAGAGAAAATATTCAATTTTCTAAGAATCATCATTCAAATGAAACAATAAGTTCTTTTATATAAGTACCTAAGAAAAGGGGGAAATAATATTAGTAGGAATTATTACATATAGATTTTATTTTTCCCTTTTAACTTACACCCATGTTCCCGCAAAATACGAAAATGTGCGATGTGCAGCGGATTGTGACGTCACGTGAAATCGCTCTTTCGTAACCTAAGAATTTTTTAATCTTTCTACAAGTGCTATTCTTACGAAAAAAAATTGTAAAAGCTCATATGTGAAACGAATGTATAAAATACAATGGATAGTATTCCTACGACATCACAATTGGTAAAATGACGACTTTTATACCTTCGAAACAAAAGGAAGAATAGGGTCTATTTAACTGGAAATAAATGCTAAAACACTGATACTCTTTTAAATGAAAAAGAAATTTTCTCTGATCGTCTGCATGCAGCAAGTTGAATAATGCGTATTTGTGTGACGCCTCAATTAGTAAAATGTCGATTTCTTATAGCGTTACCTAATGGAAGCATACGATCCATTGTTGAACTAAATGTAAGTAGGACAAAATTTCCCGCTTGGTTTTATTTTCAATTTCAGGGAAAATGACATTAATAATGCGAAACATGATGACATCATTAGCAATAAAATAATTTTTGGTTCTATGCAAAAATGATATTAAAACTAATATAATAATAATAAAAGTGAAAAAAAAAAACATCATGAATAAAAAATACATTTTCACAAGAAGTCATTTCAAGATATCCATTGCTTAAAAACTAGATTTTAAAACTAAATCAAAATGCAAAAAATTAACATTTCCTCTTCTAATTAATATAGAAACTTGACTTAAACGTCATTTTAGATCTGATTTTGTTTACAAATAAATAATATGATTAACCATTACAAAAAATTCAACATTTTAACTCCATAAATAAATAATAATAATAAAATGTCAGAATAGGGGAATTACTGTACTTCATGTGAAATACATGATGCTTTTTATCAAATATAAATTTTATGAAAACATTTTAAGGGAAGTACTAAACACTAATGCAGAATGCTACAATAATAATCACTAAGAAGTATTCTATTAAGTGAAAATTAAATGAAGTGTTTACTAACCGCTTCAGTATGAACCGGATGCGCTGCAAACATTAATGCTGCTATTAACGCCGCATCTCTTCTCCACGCCAACAGTTCTCTGCAGAAGTAGAGTAGTAGAACAACGCAGGCAGAATGAAGAACGACATTTGTTAAATGGAAAGAGAATACGCTGCCAAACAGCAGCCAATTTAACCTAAAAGGATAAAATGAACACATTAGAATAGTTCCCTTCAAACAAGAATAGTTTTAAACATATTCATTTCATTCATATTGTATTTGTTTATTTATTAATTTACTTATTGGTAAGTTTCATATCATTGTTATAAAAGGTCAAATGTTTTTGGGTATACGCTATCAAATAGCAGCCAATTTAACTTAAAGGGATAGAAATGAACACATTATGATAGTTTCCTTTAAACAAGAATAATATTAAACATATTCATTTCATTTGTATTTTATTTGTTTATTTATTAAATTATTTATTGGTAAGTTTCATATCATTGTTATAAAAGGTCAAATGTTTTTTGGGTATACGCTATCAAATAGCAGCCAATTTAACTTAAAGGGATAGAAATGAACACATTATGATAGTTTCCTTTAAACAAGAATAATATTAAACATATTCATTTCATTTGTATTTTATTTGTTTATTTATTAAATTATTTATTGGTAAGTGTCATATCTATATTATAAATGTCAAATGTTTTCGGGTATACGAGGAAAATAAGCAGTTAATTTAACCATTTCTCATTTCATGTTGTTAGTCTAAATGTCCCTAATGTAGTTATTAATAGTCAATTGAGCTCTAAAAATATAAAATGTTATTCGAAACACATCAATTTACATTTTTGTTTCATAATCCTTCTACATGATAGATCGATGTAGGGCGATTCTACTGGTACGCCAGTACAATTCACTGTGTTTCAATGGAAAAAACGGATTTTTTCTGGATTTTACAGGACTTCTTTGAAAAAACAGTGAACTGTACTGGCATCCCGATTAAAAATATAATCTTCGTAAAATCGTCCTTTTTTTTTCCAGTGAAGTTAACACAAAGGAAAAAATGTAATAAAGGATATAATGAAGTATAAAACTAGCAAATAATGACCTAAACAATATAAAAATAATCAAATATTTACCAAAATGGAATTTTTGTTAACCTTAAGAGGAACCCAAAATCAAACATTATCCGTCAAAATCACATTTTGTATTTCGATGTTTCTTCATGCATTTTAGGTAGCGTGTAAGTTATGGTGTTATAGTTTATCTTTTAGATATTAGATTGAAGTCTAATATATAAATGACCTTTTATAGTAGAATAAGTAAAATATATTTTTAAAATTAACAAACGAATTTAATACGATAGTTTTCCTTTTATTTTAATTGCGCTTTTAGAAATGGATTTATTGCATGAACATGAATAAAGTCTTCGTTCGTAACACACATTTTTATTTAATTTCACTTCAAGATAAAATAATGGAATTTTTATTAGCAAATTTACAATCGTTCATTTTAGGAAATTAAAAATTCTATATTTAAGCAATTCTAGGATCAAAGAAAACTTTATTTTAGATTCAAATAAAATTTTTAATGATGTTGAATACTGCAAAAAACTATTATAATTAATATTTTTATTATGTAACTTAAGTAAACTTTACATATACATTTAATATTGAGAAGAAATGATAATAGCTGATGGCATTTTTTATCAAATCATCTTTATTAAATTGCTCTTTTTTGTCTTTAGTTAAGTCTCACTTAAAAAAAATATAAATATATTTTATACGCATTTGCCATTTTTAATACTCTTGCAAATTTTTTAAGATTAAATATTAAAGCTATGCATTCATTTGAGAAAAAATATTATTAAGGAAATTCATAACAATACTTTCTATGAAGATATTTTTAAAAGTATATAAATTAGAATTTTTTATGTCATTAGAAGCATTTTTAAAAATTAAAATATTCATGAAACTAACTTACTTTTCAATTTTACAAAATATTTTTCTGCACAAATAATTTACAAATGAACTATGGAACATATTTTTTAAATTGGAAAAATGCAACATTTTAGATAACGCTCCCAATATAACAATCAGTATTACTTTTTTCAATTTCATCTTAAAATAATTCCAATTTCATCTTAAGGTATAAACACAATCTACACACTCACCCCTCAGAAACTCATTTCATGATAAAAAATAATAATAATAATTTTTAAGGGAAAAAAATAACTTTTACTTTTTGTTGTCCAATTAATCAAATATTTTCCCCTCGGGTAACAAAGAAAAATAATTAAATTTTAAGCTTTAGCTATTTCGTTTTGGTTTTTTAAAAAAATATTTTCTTAACCTTTTAGGTAGAGAGAAATGTTTTTTTTTTTTTTTTTTTTTTTTTTTTTCGTTTCTACTTTTTTATTTGAGAAATGCAGTTTCGAATGTTCTTTAAATACTTTATTATTTTTTATGACGCGTGCATTTGCTATGAAAAAAATAAAATAAAAAATACATTTTTTTCTCATTAGTTTGGAATTAATGACTTGAAAACTCTGCTGAGAAAAGATAATATTTTTTTTTCTTTCTTTGCTCAAGTTTTAAAATAAGTGTGAGGAATAAAATTTCAAATTTAAAAATACACATAAAAAATTAATGAATAACTTCCGGAAAAAAATATATACATGCTTGCTTTCAAATCAATAAGCATTAATTAACTAGGAAATATGAATACATGAAGTCATCTTTCAACAAATAAGATATGCTTACATATTTTTTTTCTATTATAGAAGAATAAATTATGGATATAGTTAGTTTTTTGTAGTATGTATTATTGGGCGCTGAAATAAAATTATAGCCGATTGCTGCAATTTGAGGCATAAATTGTAAGATTGTTACTTGAAGCAAAATTTACATTGAAAACTATTAATATACCATAATGCAGTTCACCGCAATTTTATTTAAACTCTGTGCCTTTAAGGATTTATATTTTTTTTTCAAAATCTATGACTCAGAATTTAAAATATAATATATGAGAAAAGAAAAGTTCCATATCCAGTTCCTTTTTTTTTGTGAACATTCTTTGGTATTGGGATAGAATTTATCTATGTACTTAGCATATTTTTTTTTAAAGAAAATTTATAGTTTTTGTTTTAATTTGCCTTATACTAAATATTTTAAATGTATAAAATTATGAAAATAAATATAAAGATATAATATTTATTTATAGAGGTATATAGTTTGTATTTATATATGTATACCTTTATATTCAGGCCCCGACAATCGCATGAGCATCTTGTGCTCGTCATGTATAATTATGAATAAGCATCATGAGCTCATATATGAGTATGCCCACCATTTCAGAAATGAATATATAGATATTTCAAACTTGAACAATTTTAATTCAGAGTCATTTTGTTTATGCGACATAGTGATATTTAAGCATTTTTTCTTTTTACTCAGTTTTGAAAATGCCGAACTTAGTAAGGGTTTGCCATCTATTAATATCAATAAATATAAAAACTTTGTTAAATCACCATAAAAAGAAAAATTAAACAGGACGCGTTTCGAGCTGCAAAATTACCGCTCGTCATCAGCTGATCCAAACACGTGTCACAACGGACAGAGTGGAAATAACAGAAATCTGTTATTTCCACTCTGTCCGTTGTGACACGTGTTTAGATCAGCTGATGACGAGCGGATCTGTTATTTCCACTCTGTCCGTTGTGACACGTGTTTGGATCAGCTGATGACGAGCGGTAATTTTGCAGCTCGAAAGGCGTCCTGTTTAATTTTTCTTTTTAGGGTGATTTAACAAAGTTTTTATATTTATTTATATATATTTATCGCCAGTAGTGTCGGTGTTTCTCAATACCATCTATTAATGTTTAACTTCATGTAAACGTGCTATAAGAACTAGAAAATTGTTTAACTAATTCATCCGTAATTCTTGTAAGATGCATACATTGGTTTAAGATATCTGAACAGTTTTAAAACGTAATTTTCAATCAAAATATTGGTTTCATTCAGGCGGTAATATTAAAATCGATTCTTTTATCTGTCGACTTCTGCTTAAATTGTGTCTGTATCCTAATTATAACGAAAGTTTCAACTGTTTAAATTTGTAGCTATTACTAAAGTTTTTAAATTGTATTTATAAGTTCTCTTAAGAATTAAAATATATTTAAAATATATTTTAATACATAGTTCACTATACATACATAAAGAAAATAGACACGAGACTAGGGGGAATTACAAGAGTAACTTCCACGTAAGAGAATGGAAGGGGGATGGTGAGAGATCATTGAAAAGATTATGAGAATTTTTACAAATAAAATAAGTTTCGTGAACATTTATGTAAGAAGGAGAGGCAGAATAAGAGATAATTATGGCCATGGAAAAATTGAAATAATGACTGGAAGCCCTACAGTGAGAAGCAAATATGCGTAGTGAATGAAAATACAGCACACCAAAAAAAAAAAAAAAAAAAACAATTCTTGACAAAAAGTTACATCCAGGAGACAGGGATTCTTTAAGCAACACAGAAACGTAGAATTCTGTCATCCAAGCCGAAGTAATACTGTTATATACAAAAGAGCGCATCAATTCTGGATCTGACAACAAAATTGAGGCCAAAAGACTTTTGAAATTACGAGCCACTAACTAGTGTGCAATCTGAAGCGGGCCAGAAGAAAAAAAATAACTTCTCAATGTCGATTGGGAGGATATCTTATGTAATCCGGGTTGGCTTGTCGTTTCGCAAGGAATCATGGGATGTGGAATTATGTTTTAAAATGTAAGTAAAAAATATTAAGAAACAAAGGAAAACAAAATAAATTAACGAGTTTTAGGAAAAGCGTTTTTTTTAACAGATTAAGTTTTTTTTAGAATAAGAAAATAAAGAATACGTAGATTAAAGATATGGGATTAAAATGTAATAAATAAGTTAATGTATTATAAAAACACAAATGAAAAGTTAGATAATGTATGATTTTTTAAAATAGTTAATTAAGATAATTGTCATAATTGTCATTTTAAAATTATTAGATATATATACTGCTAATACGAACATGAAACCACACACTTTCACAAATGGTTCTACAAACTTGGTTTTACGAATTTTAATTATATTCATTTTAGTTTATTTTTTCCATGTTTCAATGTGATATCTTAGTATTGAATGTAATGGTTTACATATTGTTATACAATTAATGGTTATATATATATATATATCCCGATTTTTAAAAATCCAAATACTTATTAAGAAAGTCAGTATGAGAATTTAATACTCGATAAAACATTTTATCAGAAATATTCATTTGAAAAAAGGACTTTATTTATAGTCAATTGTTTAACAAGTTCGGAGGTTTTTTTTATTATTTTTTTTTGGTTTAAAAAATAAATAAATACATAAAATAAAATACGATTTCTTTCTTCAGCTCTTATTTTTCTTATTAACAACAGGCTCATTAAGGCCAAGATGACGGAATGATTAATTTATTCAACTGATAAATCTAAAAAATCAAAACAGCGTACTTTAACATTACGTGGAGACAGATTGAACAATGCATGGTGATAAATATAAAAAGCTGAAAAATAAATGAGCTGAATTTCAGATGGTATACTAGTGATCGTACAAACTACCCAGGCAGAGAGATCGAGAGCGCAGAGAAATAAACTCCAACATAATTGCAGCCAGAATATTTATTTGGTGTAGAGGCGCGAGGCTTACAATAAGTTGCTGGAAATACGGGGAACACCATTTGCCCGAAGGCAAGGCATAGCGAAGCGGGGCACAGCGCCCCTTTTTGCGTGTGTGTTACATGGCCGATGGTCTGAGCAGAAGTGCCAGACTGCCGCAGGGAAGATGTACAGCGCTATAGTTTTTTTTTTTTTTTTTTTTTTTTTTTTGCAGCGTCAAGGTTATCCGAATCCGTAAATGCTTAGTAACAGAAAAAAAATGCTATCGTTGGAGTAATACTGAAGTCCTGTGGTTTTTAAGGAGTGTCGATTGCATACGCACGTGTGCTTCCAGATACTGAAAGAATTACATGCCGAATGATTCATGACATCTGGGAGATTTTAAAGATTAGCTGAGTGCATGAGAATGTTAACGGATAAACTTATTATAAACCACAGCTGGATCTATTTAACATGGGAAAAATGCAGAAATGTGCAGATCTAAGGAAGACTGACATTCGGTTAACTTTTATTGTGACGAGAAAAGAATTAACAGATCTTTTTCAAAGTGATGAAAATCCAAAACAAAGAGTGGGAATGAAATGGTGTTTTTTTATCATATGAAAGAGGGTTTGTAAAGGAATTAATTTCACCTACAAAGTTATAAAAGGGAAAATAACAAAGTACTGCATTATAACCTTAAATGTAAGAATATTAACTTTAAGTATTTATTTAAGGGGGGCAATTTCCAGTTAAAATTTTGAAGTTTCGATTTTTATTGTTTAGTTTCTAAAATGGGAGAAGACAAGATAATATGTGACAGAAACGCTGTCACATATCTGTGTCCTCTTAAATGTAAAATCCAAAATTTTTGTTAACTATTGTAAAACTGAAATTGTTGTTTAATCTAAATGTAAAATTTTTGTTAAATATGTTCATAAAAAGGAAATTTTTTGCCATAAATATATTTTATTTCCTGTATTTTATGCCATTTTACTGGTTTTCAACAGTTTTGTAAATGACTATCGCTGGATATATAATATACATATATATATATTACAAATTTAAAATTTTTTCACCAAAACTAACCTTTATACTATCTTAATTTTCTTATAATAATATTCCGTGCTTACTTCAAATTATTAAATTAAAATCTTGTTTCTAAATCTAATCTGTTAATCCTTATGCAGACGATATAAATTCTTAATTTGCTTTAAAAAACATTATTCCAGTATGCGTAAATTTAAAAAGATGGCTCTAAATTAAAAATATTCTTAATTAAAACTTTATTTCTTAATATTCCAAATAAAACTGATTTCTTCTATGTTTTTATCAACCCTTTTTAAGAAAGTCTTATTAAATTTATTCCAAAACCATACCTTTCAAAAAATATCATTATTTTATTTTATCTATTTATTTATTTTTCCTACGTCAACCTTTGATGTGTGCATATTAATAAGTTCATTTCTTTTCTTTTTCTCTTAAAATTAATCATTTATAAAGCTCGTCTGCCGAAGATATTTAAAATTCTGAGTCAATTATAAATTGGTTAAATAATATTTTTTTTAAAATAAATTTATCGTTTGTGGAAAATAATCCCGTAGCTGGACAAGAATTCTGTTTACATAAAAGAATGATGGTTTGAGGTTACAGAATGTTCCAGAACTTTCTTTTTAGTTTAAAAAGGTGGAAGTCTCGAGATGAAAAAGAAGATTTCTTGGGTTGCTTCTTCGATGAGGACAGCTCGCTGAAATAATAATGGAATTTTTGCAAAAGGAGCTTTTCCTTCCTCATTATTACGAATTTAATAAATGAATTTACAGCAGCCCATGACTAATTATTGGATCTTCTACATTTATTTATTTATTTTGTTTTTTCCCTCTCTTGCCATGACTGTGTGTTTCTTTTTAACCAGTGGAAATAATTCGAGTTCTCCTTAAATCGTCACACACACACACATATATATATATATATATATATATATATATATATATATATATATATATATATATATATATTATTAATACAAATGCGTTATCATCTGCATTGTAGAACTATTGAAGGCGTTTTTAAATTTTCTGTCTAATTCTATTTTAATTATTACATATCATATGATAAACATTCCTAAAGCTCATAGCTAATTGTTTTATTCAAGAACATTTTTCTACTTTTGTTAAATATCAAACCGAAATATAAAAACTTTGAGTGAATAAATCAGCAAAAATATTTCAGTAAAAAAAAAAGTATTTCTGCATTTTGCAATGTATTTAAAAATACTTCAATGTTGTGGCGGAACGCTAGTAAATAATATCTTGTTATATGTGCTTGAAAGAGAAAAAGTTACAGAAAAAAACACCCATGAAATGCTTAATTAATGTCTAATCCAAATTTATCTGCTTCATTTTAAACGTACGTCTTGCATTGAGAATTTCTATTTTGAGTTACTCTTTAAGGGGATGATGGACGTTAATATATATATATATATATATACCTTAACTGAGTGTAAAAAGTTACTATCTTTATGCAACCGGCGCATAGCAGCTCTATTTTTGCACAAAGTTCATATATTCTTTTATGAGAAAAGTATGAAAATGATGAAAAGATGAAAAAAATGAAAAAATGGGTGAAACAACAATGAACCACAAAAGAGCAACACCAAACAAACAAAACAAAATAAACTCCCTGGTCTTCAGAAGGTGGGAGGAGCAACAGGCATCAAAAAGTTATTAAAAAGTGTATCCTCACAGGTTTCGCAAGGCATCACAAAACTGCATACTCCAATTATATACAGAAAATAACTGAAAATAATTTAAAAAATTTTTTTAATAAACCAAAAACTATAAAATGAATTAACATTAAAAACTGAATTTACTAAATAGCCAACAACGAAACCATAGCATAAATCAACTCGTAACATAATAATTATTGTAAAACAAGTTTGCAGAAATTTAACAATTGTAACACAAATTTTTAAATTTGCTGCAAACTTGTTTTACAATAATTTTTATCCTCATAATTTTATATTTTATTATGTAAATGAATTAAAAAAAGGTTTCTTGAAGTGGCAACAGCAGGGCCAAACGCCATAATGGAGGTTGCTTCTTGGGTGTTGAATTTATGAGGATCTGTGAATGAAAGTCCAACAAGGAAATTTCACAGGGCGATGGTTGTCAACATTTCGGAAGTGACAGACCAGGTTTGAAAAAGGAGAGAAATGAACAACGGAAGGACAATTCAAGGAATTTTAATCTTTGAAGCTGGCCTGCTACCATCCTAGGCCTAACAGTGTTCCCGCTCATGCAAGTATGGAGGTGTAATGTGCTAATTTTTTAACAGGTATCTTTTTCCTGTTTTCTTCACAGGTAAAGGTGGGGGCATCGCATTGCTGCATGTCTATTTAGTTTAGTTTATTGCTTAGTTATTGAGATTTTTCATGTTATTTTTGGAAATTTCAAAATATTTTATGTTATGTTACGAGTTTATTTATGCTATGGTTTTGTTGTTGGCTATTTAGTAAATTCAATTTTCAATGTTAATTCATTTTATAGTTTTTGGTTTATTAAAAAATTTTTAATTATTTTCAGTTATTGTCTTTATATGATTGGAGTATGCAGTTTTGTGATGCCTTGCGAAACCTGTGAGGATACACTTTTTAATAACTTTTTGATGCCTGTTGCTCCTCCCACCTTCTGAAGAGCAGGGAGTTTATTTTGTATTGTTTTTTTGGCGTTGCTCTTTTGTAGTTCATTGTTGTTTCACCCATTTTTACATTTTTTTCATCTTTTCATCATTTTCATACTTTTCTCATAAAAGAATATATATATATATATATATATATTAATTTTCATCATAGGAATGTGAAATTTTGTGCATATATACATTTCATCAAAAGCATATAAAATACCTTAAAAAAAGTTTTCAATCTTATTAAAATTTTTAAATCTTAAAAAAATATTACATTTTTAAACGAAATTTTAAAATATACCTCTTGTTTTAATTTTTGAGATATTATCTTGCTTTTGCATTTTTATCATTTAAAACTCCATTAAAACAAATTTGTGTAAGACTTTTTTTATCTCTTGAATAGTTAATATTTTACAGATTTTTTTCTAAATTCCATGTCGATTTTCATCAAAATTTTCCTTTTAATAAGTAAAAATTCAAATTTGACTATCTTAATGAAGACGAATTTTAAAAAGCTTACACAGTTTCTTTCTAAATAATACCATGATACTTCATTCTCAGTTTCATAAATACTGATCAAAAATTACGTCGCAAGGAGCATTTGAAAAATCTAAAAACACTGAAAAGTAGTTTTAAGAAAAACACATTAAAAAATTTAAATACGCTTACCTTTATTATTTGTTTTTTAAAACCTTCTTAAAGGATATTTCAATATGAAAAAAACTGTTTTGGTACTATTATAACACAAAAATAGACCTTTTTAGAGAGGATTTTGCTGAAATAAAGGTCCACTGTACCCTTAAAACATCAATTCTGCTAACCTAATTAATCCAATCATGTTTCCTTTCTTTCGTTATGCATTAACTTGCATATTTATGTATAGACTTTTAGATTATTTTTACACTAAGTTTTTAAAATAAGCATAAGCACATACAAACGAACAAAAGTGCATAAATATTGCCTAAATAGAACATAACCTTCTATAGATGTTTATTTTTCTTTATTTAATATTAATACTCAACATAATATTTAAAAATACAATTTTAATTTTTATGATAAGCTCGACAGTAAGCTCTTAAAATAAGTTTGACATAGCTACGGTCTTTCGGAAGCATTAGAGCCTCGATCCCTCCCATCCCGGTGACAGAGTCTATAATTTGTGTAATTAGGTGTGTTCGTAATTATGTAAATACGTAGCACCTATAATTGTCGTTCAGTACGTCCGTCCACATAGCAACCCAAAAACTACTCAACCAAATCGTTTGAAGTTTAAAATATATAATTAATACATAATTTCGTCGAGTCATCTCAAATTTTATGAAAATCGAATGCATAGATCAATTACAGGGATAATCAAATGTATTCCGTTACATTACGGTCAATGATGAAAAGTTTCAAATGCATTTTAAACGTTTTAAATTTAAAATATATAATTATTACATAGTTTTGTCGATTTATTTTAAACTTTATGATAACTGGATGAATAGATCAATTACAGAGACAATTAAAAGTATTCCGTTACATTACGGTCAATGGGGGAAAATGTTTCAAACGCATTTTAATGGTATTACATTCATTCGAATATAACAGAATACATGATCCCATGAAGTATCTATATATTAAAATATGCATTCTGTAAACTCTGTGATGCAAAGAATATTCATTATTAAATTACAAGGCCACACAAAAGTATTCCACGACATAATGCTATACAGAAAAACATTGTTTGGGGCGTGTGTTAATTATATTAAACTATTTCACATTTTATGAATATGATATACGTTGCTGAGTTGTAATAAAAGTTACTTCCTGTGTTTTAAAGGAGCATACAAAAGATTTCGATCACTGTGCTGTATCCGAAGTACTGTCTACTATAACAGCAAGATCGGCATATTTTTAAAACTTCGCTATCGTACGAACGCACATCATTTGCTACTCCTCGCGTGCAATTTCTAACTTGTTTTTCTTTTAAATTTGTTTTTTCAGTTTTTCAATTTTTTCACGCTTTTTTTTTAGTCCCATGCATGCGAGTGACACGTAGGGACGTCGGGCGGAAAGAAGTGGGTCACTGCGGCTTTTAAACGTTAACCTTTAACTTAAACGTTACCTCAATCATTGGGATGTAACAAATTAAATAATATGATTTTCAAAGCTTCGATATTTACTGTTAATAAAGTAATAAAAAGAAGAAACCTAAACAAATTAATATAAAGAACATATTAATTTCTAATCTTTGATATTTGCTACATTTACTTCTAAAATGACGTAAGCTTAATTACTTCATGTAAAACACTGGTATAGTTACTATTTCGCTTTTAAACGAAAGCAATGTACCATTGTCGCTCAAAATTTGCATAAAAGGAATAACACACTAGTCAAATTGGATTTCTTTCTTGGGTATTTATATAATGATGAAAGTATATCTATTGGGGATTACGATACGATTAAGATAACGATAGAAATAAGTATCGTTTCTTATTTTTCTTAAACGTAATTTTCCTTTTTCACTGAATTTTACTGCGTTCGTGCTTTGATGAAGGGCCAAGTCTGCCATTAAGTTAAATATCCTCTTTTGAACCATTTTATTTTATAACAATGGAAATGATTGCTCAATGCATTTACTACGGAGTACCATTAAAAGTCTTTTGTTCAATTTTTCTATGCGTATGGTTGTAATGTCTTTTGATGTTTGGAAAAAAAATAAATGTAGATATGCATCTTTTTAAATTGAGCAATAATGATTGTACTTCTAAAGTTTACATAGTTATGAATGCTGTTTGATTAATTTAGCTACTGAACTTTGTTATTCTTTTAGAGTTTAATTATAACATTTCAGGGTAATTAGCGACAACAAATTAGGCTAGAAAGAAATGAAAACAAAAGTAATTTAGTAAAGTCACACGCGATTAAGATCTTGAGCTTAGAAGATATTTTCTCAGATATTTTGATCGGTATTCTTTTTTCCCCCGCAATATATATCAATTATAGTGCTTAATGAATGCATTTTCTTCCTAAAAAAAAGATCTCTGTATTTGTAAGAATAATGTTATGCGATTTCAAGAAATAACATGTATAAATTGTGTAAAGCCCGTTTATGAAACTGCGGTTCTTTTTTTTTTTATGGAAACACTACTTTCTAAGTTTATTGAAACACTACTTTCAAGCTTTAAATTAAAGGATTTTTCGTGTATCATTCTTTAAAGTGAAAAACGAAGCATTTATAATAACGAAACTACTTTGTTTTAATGTATGCTGAATTGGAAATCTATAATTTGTTTAGTTGATACGTTAAAATATAAAACTTTGAAAGATAATAAAAGGGTACATTTATTTATTTATTTATTTATTTATTTATTTATTTATTTTTAAGAGGATAAACCAGTGCCATGAAAACTCATTGGATACTTAACACAAATTAATGAGTCAAAAACGTGACAAAATCGCACAAAATTGAGTTAAACACATAGACTTAAAGATTATTCAAACATATAAATTAAATCAATATTTCGAAAAAATTCTAAGTACTGCACGAGAATGTGGTATGACTATAAATTAAAAAAAATCAATTTGTATAATTTAAAAATGTTGGAAGTAAATTTTCAAAAATTGCCCTTTTGCTTTCTGCATCCAGTTCTATCCAATAAAGTGTTATATTCTAGCCTTTAAAGAATTTAAAAAATGGATTAATTTTATTACATTGTATTTTACATTATCTTAGAGTTATTCAAGTATTGCTATAAAATGCAAATTGCAAGTTATTAACATTTTTTAAGTTGTTGAACTAAATATTTAATTTCAGAATAAATACGTTTTTTATTTTATCTGTTTAATCTCTTCGGATCTCGTATACTATCAATAGTACATATTTTTTAATGGAGTATTATTTTGTTTTAAGAAATACTTTTGTTACTATTTATGTTTAGCATTGTAAGTATATATCTATGCATTTACTGTATGACTTCATTTATGTTTAGGCATTCAATAATAATAATTTTTATTCTTATTTGCTTCATTCTTTTTCGCCGTTTGCGGTTCCATTATTTTAAACATATATTTCACTCTTCATATTTAAATTTAAAGCTACTTTTCTGAAACAATCATGTGTAATAATGTACAAAAAGCATTACAAAGTTGCAATGTAAGTTAAATCTTATTGTAATACAATTTTTTCTAAAAAAACATCCAAAAATTTTCCCTTAGCTTATTGCCGTATAAATATGAATTAAACAGAACACAAAACAATAACATCCGGTTTTTTTTTAACAATGAAATAAACGTTAAATATAAATGAATGTTTTTGGATATCTAGTGTTAATGCTATTATCATAAAAAATATTTTTTCTAAAAACTGAAAAAAAATCGGACTGAACTATGTATTTTCCTCAGAGTAAAAATAATGAGTAATTAAAAATAATGAGAGTAAAATTTATGTTTACTCTGAGGTATTTTAAAACACATTCGCATGTAAACAGATGCGACATGTCATGCACATGAAACATTTTTATTCTCTTAGATTTTAGTTTATTGCCATTTCTATACAAATTGCATGTTGAAAGAAAATGTATATACATGCTACACAGTTTCCTGTAAAGTATTTCGCGTATTGAACTAAATTTCACCAGATTTTGCCACAAATTCCATAATTTGCTAAAAAATAATTAATGCATTGCACTATTTGATTGGTTTTCTTCGTGGTTTCGTGTCAAATCTTAGTGGAAATAACTTTAAACTATAATTAAATAGCGCTTTTAAAAGTCCTTCAGAACGTAGTAGGCATATTAAAACACATACACAAGTCAGACACATTTTACCGCATAATATTTAATATTTTTGGAGAAATTGCCGTAAAACAAAATCAGTCGTTTAATCAGTCATTTCATTATGATTTTACATTTATAGGGTAGATATATATATATAGATATATGAGTGTATATAATTATTTAAAAAAATTGTTACAGAATCTAAACATAAATTTGAAAAGTTTGATTTTTCCGCAAAAAGGAATAATACTGATGTATTTTACAATATACAGAAATAGTTTCGTTTTGAAAGTATTTAGCCAAAATTATACTGGAATACAAAACGAAGTTAAATGTAATCCTACGTGCGTGTTAACATTTCAAAAATAGGTGCGTCTGCATATGGGTTAAAACAAAAAGAAAAAAAACACATGTAGTAATTGATAAATGCAGAATATATGAAAAAAAAAACAGTTTTAGCTGACATAAATTAGCAGAAACCTCTTTTCTTCTAAAACTGATTGTAGATTGTAAACATTACGTTAAAACATTTAAATTATATTTGCTTTGTTTTAGAAAAGGAATTCAGTATTTGTGTTTTTTTTTATTTTTTCTCTTACAGACGTTGACATCAATAGTTATTAAATGCGTTGTCAGAGAAACGCACGAAATAAAACACGATAACAGACAATATTTAACAAAGGAAAATATTGCATACATACCTCATAACATATTATCAAAATATTGGTATAGAATGGAAATCATAAGCCAAAGAAAAAAATACATGTATAGCTTGCGGTCAGGTTTATATTCCTGTTCATTCCCGATTTGTTTTAATCAAAAAAGAAGAAAAATCTTTTAACTTTTAAGTTGCAAAAAGATAAAAAGCACTATATTAAAATTCTACATAAAAAGAAAGAAAATTTATTTTATTCCTGAATGCCACTCATTTAAAATTAGAGTTCAAAACATGACTCTAGATTGATGAACTACATGAAGTGTAATTCAAAATTTATTGCATATGTTCCAGTTACATGCACCAACACTCTATACAAGATTTTGAATTCTTAATTCCTTAGTACCAAAAAACGAACATTTTCAATGTATTCTCTAAAAAAGACGTGTAAGTAAAATGTTTTAATATATTTAGTACAAATAATAGGATTTTGCGTGACACAGTAATGTAAAACTATTACGACATTTCGTATTAAGCGATTAAAAATGTTGAAGGTTAAGCAAAAATAGTTATATTTCAAAGGTAAAAAAGGGAAACAATATAACAGCAAAACGAAAAGAAAAATGGTTATATATGGCTGGTGTGAAACGGAAGCTTATTTTAGAGTTAATACACATATATTTTCGTGCTTTTTTCTGTTTTTAAGTATCGATGTTTTTTATAACAACGTGTTACTTTCACCCATTTTGTGCAAATTATATAAAAAAAATCTTGCATTATTTTTGACCTAATGTAACATTATTCTTATGGAACGTATTATAAAAAAATTTATTGTATTAATGATAATAGATATTATAAAATTCTATATTAAAATTTTAAATAAAAAGAAAGAAAATTTATTTTATTACTGAATGCAATTCATTTTGATATCCGATTTCAAAACATGAATAAATATAGATGAACTACATCAAGTGTAATTCAAAATTTATTATGCTGATGTACACATAACATGCACCAACACTCTATACAAGATTTTGAATTCTTAATTCCCTAGTACAAAAAAAGGAACAGTTCCAATGTCGTCTCTCAAAAGGCGTGGAAGTAAAATGTTTTAATATATTTAGTAGAAATTACGGGATTTTGCGTGACACAATAATGCAAAAATATTGCAACATTCCGTAAAAAAAAAAAAAAAAAAAAAAAAAAAAAAAAAAAAAAGGTTAAAAAATGTTGAAGGTTAAGCAAGAATAGTTATATTTCAAAGGTAAAAAAAGGAAACAGTATAACAGTAAAACGAAAAAAAAGGGAGTTATGTATGTCTGGTGTGAAACGGAAAGCTTATTATGGAGAGACAATACACATATATTTTGTGTTTTTTTCTAGATTTAAGTATCAATGTTTTTTATTACAACACGTAAATGTCATCCATTTTGCGCAAATTATACAAAAAATCTTGCATTATTTTTTGACGTAATGTAGCGTTATTCTTATAGAACGTATTATATAACAGTTTATGGTAATAATAATAATAGTTGTATTGATTCGGAATGAAATGAAATAGTATGTATAATTGCCTAAAAGTCCATTTTTTTCATTTTATGGTAATAGAACCCTGAATAAAAACTTAAACAGAATTTTATTTTGAACCATACATAGAAAGCAGTGATATTAAAGATAGTATAGCATCAAACCACAATTTAAAAATATGTACATATGCACACCTAAGAGCCAAAACTTTATGACCATCCCTTCATATTGCAATGAATTCACCTATGTGACATGAAAAGCACATAATCATATGGGAATGCTACTTAATTGCTCCCAGGTATCTCCAGGAATCTTTTTTTGTAATTATAAGTGCCTGTGATCATAAAGCCTTTTGATTTAAGCAACTTTAACAGAGTGCAGAGTTACAAAGCGATTATCTTTGAAACTGCACGTCGTTCGTAACATGATGTTGTTAGCATTTACACGAAGTGGATGGATGTTGGTCAAACCATCAACAGAACCCATCAATCACATAGGACATCTAGGGATTATCAAATAAAAAGAACGCTGTAGAATCCCCTTCTTAATAAAAAAAAAAAAATGTCGGCACCAAAGACTGGCTTAACTAATATCCCAATACAATATATGTCCTTGAAAAATTGTTCCAGAGTACCCAATTCAGCTGACGCTGTTGCATGTGAGACTACGCGACAAACGTTCCACGCTGCTGGTTATACCTCTGCTGATTAAATATCAACGCCAAATACTAGTATACTAGGCTCGGAAACATCACGACTGGACCATGGATTACAGGGAGAGGGTTGTCTCTTTGGATGAAAAAAGAAACATCCCTCAGCACATTAAGGGCCGTGTTAAGATACGCTGTTTTCTAGGAAAACAAATATTCAATCCTTCATACAACATGTCATACACAGGCCAGTGGTGAAGGTGTTAAAATTTCGTGAACATTCTCATGGGAGACCTGTGGTTGCGATAAAACAGGCCATGAAGGTCACGGACTAAATGAACATCATTACGATCCAATTGTATTCTTGCATGGTATATATCTACCAAAATAGAAATGGAATCACTCAGCAAGACAACACTCCATGTTGCAGGGTTTAAATTGTGCTTGATTGATTCCAGGAAAAAAAATATTAAATCCCAGTTAAAATCCTGGCCGCCTAACACGACACACCTTAATCAAGTAAAGCATATTTTGGGTGACTTGGAACGGCAGTCTAGAGCTAAAAACGTCCTTTTGGAATATCTCGGTTATGCATGACAGATCCTTGAACATCTGGTAAAATTTTTCTCCGGTAAATTATCAAGGACGTGAAGTGACCATGCCAACATAGATTTCAGCTGTTCTGTGGGTAAAAGCTGGTCAACGGGTTTTTAGGTAGGTAATCATATTGTTTTGGCTGTTCAGTGTATATTTTTTTTATTTACAAGCATTGTTATAAAATATATGTAAAAAAACCCGGATGGTGAAAGGGGGTGTCGACAACAGTTTCACTCTTTACTTGAAAAAAAATATCTTATGCGGATATGCATTTTTAACGGATATTACTGTAAAGATTTCAATACTTTTTAGAAACAGTTTTTGTAGCAGTTGGAAGTTAATGTTATGGCGCTGTAAATTAATGTCAAATATTCTATGCACCACAGCTTGAACAGAATATAAATTTTAATACGTACGTCATAGATGCGTATCAATTTTATTACGTTCGAAAGAATATACCATCATTAAAATGCACTTGAAACTATTTTTCCTCATTAGTCGTACTGTAACGGAATGATTTTGATTGTCCCTGTAATTAAACTATACATCCAATTTTCACAAAATGTTAAATGAGTCAAAAAAATTGTATGTTTTAAATTTCAAACAATTCATTTTATTTTTTATTTATTTATTTATTTATTTATTTTTTGCTCTGCTATATGCGGAGAGACAGAGAGACAGAGGGATGGATGGACTAAACGACGACTATAGGTGTAACGTATTTACATAATTACGAAAATGCATATCTAGATTAGTTTATCTTTAATTTAATACAGGAATTGTAGTAAATTTTCTAAATTAAGGGGGCTCAGTGGTTGAAAACTTTTCAAAAAATTAGATTTTTTTTATGATCTAATTTGATTATTCAATTAATTCTAAGCTCAATGCAAAAAACTGCATAAAAATATTTGCATTTTTAACGGAGTTATAAGCATTTATGTATCAACCCTTTCATAGCCACATCCATATAATTTCAACTTTAATTCGCGTTTTTTCAAAACTTGATTTTTGACGACTAACACCAAGATTAAAAAAAACTATTTGATGGAATGGCTTAATTTTTTTTTTTGCATGCGTATAACATCATTATCTAGAGAATGAATTAATATATTTTAGATAGTTTAATATTTTAAGTGTTTTTAATGAAAAAAATATTGTATTTTTTAGGAGTTTTTTGAATTTTCAACTTTGAGTGATTTTTTAATAATGTTCTTTAAGTGATAGTTATATCCTTAATTCATTCTCTAGATAATGATGTTATATGCTTGCAAAAAAAATAATAATCCATTCCACCAAATAGTTTTTTAAATCTTGGTGTTAGTCGTCAAAAATCAAGTTTTGAGAAAAAGCGACTTAAAGTTGAAATTATATGGATGCGGCTATGAAAGTATCGATTCATAAATGCTTATAACACCGTTAAAAATGCAAATATTTTCATGCGGTTTTTTGCATTTTGTTAGGAATTAATTGAATAATCAAACTAGATCATAAAAAAATTGATTTTTTGAAAAGTTTTCAACCCCTGAGCCCCCTTAAACTGGTATAAAATATACAATTGAAACATGGACATTCTTTTATTCTCACCTTGTTTTGAAATTTACTTTCATTTATATTTTGTGAAAAGGAAGGGGGTTTTGAAGTAGCATATTCGAAGGCTGGTCTATAAGCCTTTAATCAAAATTTTAGAAATTCCCCTGTTAGCCAATGAAGCTAATCTAACCCAAAGTCGCCTTTATCATAATTCTTAAAATCCTTCTAAATGTTTAAAATTTGAGTAGCAGTATTTTAAAATGGTAATTATCGTATAGATTTGCAAAATTTACAAGACAAAATTTTTTTGAGGTAGATTTTTTGAAAATTGCAATAACAAATCTGTAAAGAAAATTATTGTATGGAAATAGTGGCAGTAATCGCGCCGAACCCTGACTATTTTAGTTAAAAGAAATTAAAAAAAAAACATTACCAATAAGATGCAACTTATAATATAATTCACAAATGTATGACCAGTCAATAAACAGTGAAGAAATAAGCATTGGAAATAAATGGCATTTTTGTTTAAAATAAATTTTATACAATGTGATTATAAATGTTACTTATAACCATGCATGTCAAAGAAAACAGTTATTTGTACACTGTTATAAATATCGCTATGACAAAAACATACATTTGGTAGAATTCGTATTATTCCAAAGTTAAAAGTTTTTTTTGTAAAATATTTCCTTTTATATTCCTAGAAAGACGTGTGTTGTAACAAATTCAGCATATATATTGAAAATTAGCGTGACATTCACAAAAAAGTGTCTAATATGAATCAGTTATACAAGTAAAAAAAAGAATATGCTAAGAAAAATATTCGTGATTGTGATCAAAATCTTGAAATATTATTACTTTTTACTCTAAAAATAGTTTTCGAATGTAACAATGTATATACTTGTTAAAAATGGTTTTATATATTTAATAAAATATTTAACAGTAAGCGATGAGTTAAATTTCAACATGTGACTTTAAAATGAACTTCAAAAACATATAATTCATAAAGTATTATCACACATTTTAATTACGTTTCATTTTATATCTTATACAGGATGTATCGAAAGGTCTTTTACAAACTTAACATGGTGGTCTCTCAGGTCATGTGGAGAAAGTATTTTATATGAACTGGGTGTCGGAAACTCGATCGTGATAGTGCAATTACATGATGAACGTGACGCATAAAATGACAACAAACGGTGAAAAAATACCTTTATTTTTCAAAACAATTTGTCGAAGTACAAAATAGAATGAAAAATATTACAACTCATAATAAGCGCTCAGAATATGCCTCATTACTCGTGATGCATGCTTCACATGGAATCGCGAAGACATTTCAATGACCTTGTACATAGAAAACCGCGATCACTGAACCTAACCCCCGTGAATTACTACCTCTGGCAGTGTCTTAAATCCCTGGTGTTCGAGAAACCCGTTCCATCGGTTATGGTTGTTATAGCATAAATTGCTGAATGGCAAGTCCGGAGGATTCCTTGCCAATTGGAACTTTCTCGTGATTGCATATGACGCAGACGTGAAGCGCAAATGATGGCTAATGAAGCATATTTTCAGCATTTCTTATGAGTAGTAACAATTTTTATTTGTATTTTTGTTCTTCAATTATTTTTTTAAAATAAAAGTACGTTTACACTTTTTGTCAACTTTACTTTTGCGTCACGGTCACGATATAATTACGGTGTCGAGATTGTGTTTCCAACCCCCAGTTTCTCTATAAATCTTGTTCATCATGATATGAAAAATCAGCATGTTAAGTATGTAAACGACCATTTGACACACCCTGCATATGTGAATGTATTATAAAAGTATTGTTATTCTACGATTAAAAGTGATCGAATAATAGCTTTCAAATTTAAAGCTTTTTTATTTTTTTTATTTTATTTTTTATTTTTTTTTTTTGCTATGAAATAAGAGATAGTCACAGATTTAATAGAAATATAAATAACCCCAAGATTGAATAAAAAGAAAAAATTACAGTTAACATTGCAATATACATTTGAAATCTATTTTCGCTCTCACATGTCAGAGAAGTATATAAAACTTGTAATAAAATATACGTTGAAAAAAATTTAAATGCAATAATGAAAAGCAACAGTCACAATTATTTACAAAATGATGCACGATTTTAAATTTTAGATTATGTAACCTAAAACTTAATTAAAAAATAAGTTATATTAAAACTTGCCTAAAGTTACATCCTTCGGCTTTTTAGCTGCATTGCAGAAATATACGAGTGAAATAAATCCCCCACAATAATTTAAGGAATTTGTGTATGATCCTTCGTACCATGGATCTCATCAGTGTTCAAATGCGAAAAATTGGTTGTAAGTGATGCAATTCAAAGTTTCATAATTCTGTCAAATTTACTTGATCAACTCTCGGTCAGCTTTTTAATTTTTACTTATTACTGTAATAAGAAAGTACCACAGGATATTACTTAATTGTCCGGCGGAATGTAAAAATTTAAATTTTGTAATTTTGTAAAGAAATCTTTTATTTATAAAAAAGGACTTTTAAAATACTTTTTAACCACATCTAGGACATTTTTGTAACTAGGACAACATGCTTATATCTAACCGTTTAGAAATTAGTCAATGGACACCGTTTGGAGAGATTTTTATGGAAACGTTTTATAGAACTCACTTTTATTAAATTTGATAAAATTTTAATATTAGTTATTGTTTGATTATAATATTTACTTTATTAATAACGGTTTTAATTGTAACTTTGTTAATGTATATTTGCATTTGTATCATTAACCCATTAACTGCCAGATTTTTTTTTAAAATCTTTTTTCATATAAAGTAACTTTTTTGCATGTAAACAAACACAAACAAGTAAATTTTACAATATAATAGAAAAATTCATGAAATTTATTAAATTGAAAATCAATCCCCATTTGGGGATCACGGTAGATCGCATGTGAAAGAAATGCTTAATTTTTTTATGAGTGCCATTGTATTACACATTCAACATGCAACCCTACATCACATTTTACACATTGTTTTCTAACATTTTTTTTACAAACAGCACACTTTCTTTGTTTACCTTCTAAAGTTCTTTCTAAATAATGTCCTTTAGAATTTTTTCTTACCTCATCTGGTACTCTTCTCTGGGAACTTATACTATATGATGGTCTTCCACTATTTTTTGGATCCGATAGAGAATGTAAACTCAAGTAAAATCTTGCAACTTCTCTCCTGAAGTTTAGTAGTGGCATTTTTTTGTTAGCAATGGTTGTATATTGTATGAGCATTAACTAGAGCCATATCCACAGCATTGGAAAAAATTAAAAGTACCACTTCTTGCCTCTAATTTTCGTCCTATATTTTTGAATATTCCAGTCAAGTTTGTCGACACCACCCATGTTCTTATTGTAATTTGCAATAGCATTAGGTTGCGGAAACAGCACTTGTTTTTTCTCAGTTCTAGACCACCTTTGCACACGTCCCAAAGGTAAAACTTCCAGATGATTTGATACCATTTTCACAATGCTATTATCTTTCCATACAAGGCAAAATATTTCATTTATTTCATCATATCTGTAATCAAAAGCCCCACGAAATTCTTTCTTCATTTCCTTATCTGTTTTTATAGGGCATTTATTCATCCTATTACATCTGACCGTTCCTGTTGCAGGTATATTCCTCTCTTTTAAATTTTTCATCAAATCAAAACTAGTGAAAAAATTATCAAAATAAAAGCTGTGTTCTTCCGGTTTGTGTATGGTGGCAATTTTATTCAATATAACAGACATCCCTAATCCATGCGTATCTTTTTCTAAATTATTCGTTTGCTGCCCTTCATATATTTCAGCATTATAGCAATATCCTGTCACACCGCAACACATTGCCCATTGTTTGAAGCCGAAGCGAATGGGCTTGCCTCTAATAAATTGCTTCAGATAATGATGACCATAATAACGCACCATTTGTTCATCAATATACAAATTATATGAGAATACTCCAAATTGCATAAATCTTTTATTTAGTTCATCAAGAATTGGTCGTATTTTGAACAGTCTGTTCTTGTTTCCATTTATGTTTGGAATACTTGCATTGTTACAGAAGTGTAGGTTTCTTTTTATATCTATATAACGATTTTTTGTCATGCATTTTCTCACAATTTCAAGATTTATATCTTCATCTTCAGACCAGTACATCTGTTCTTGGGGTAAAGAGTGATATCCAGTTAAGAGTAAAAATCCCAAATTTTTTTTTATACAGTCTGCTGAAAGTGTAAACTGGTGACGATTATTTTGAGCAGCATAAGATACACTCTGTTGTACGATATAGTTTACTAATTCATCTGTAAAGAACATCTCAAAAACTTCTACTGGCGTTTTATCTTTAATTGCATTTATCATATTCATTTCACGTTGCTTGCATTCTTCTTCTCCATGGGTAGAAATGTTATATGATGCACTTTTTCTGTTCCACTTTGATATGGGTTTTTCTTTTTTAGGTTTCTTTTTTCTCGGAACTATAAATTCTTCATTACACTTACCACCATGTATTTCTAAAGAACCTGGAACATCATTTGGAATGGTATCTTCTAGTATATTATCATCTATATCTTCCAAATCAGAAACTTCATCCGCTTTGTCTGGGGGCAGTTCAACTATATCTATTGTACCATCAGGTTCTTCCTCATCTATATCAATATCATTGTCCCAATATTCTTCAAGTTCTCTGAGTGTTTTAAATTTTTTTCGACTCATAATTATCCACTTAAAAAATTCAAAATCATTCACAAAAATACTAGCAGAACAATAATTTCGTTAAAAATCAAAATCCAACCAAGTTAGTTTTCACTAGTTCAAAGCTGATAACATTATCTCTAAGTGAAGCAACTTCTCGAGTCAAAGTTCATAGCTATCTGCTCTAAAAAAAGTCTAAACTTTTGCTACCCAAAGAAAAGTAAAGAAAAGAAAAAAAAAGGATTGAAGATGTCATTAGAACAGTAAAGAGAATTTGTTTATCAAAGCACCTGCTCCTAACACCTGGTATTTCTTCCCAACCTTCCCTCCCCCCCCCACGTGACCCATTGTATATATTTTCTTCTGTTATCAGAGGGTACATTCCACACTTACTAATAATGAACCTTTAAAAAAAATTCCAGGAACATATTGCATTAGTGGAAAAACATATCCTGCTTGCAGTGTGAATAGTAAGTCCTTTTACATTGCAACAACCGTGAGCCCCAAATGGGGATCAGTGTATTTTGGATATAAAAAATCAAAAAAGAAAAAAAAATTACTCCGTTTTGATATTATACTATTTAGGACACATGTACAAATAAATCCTATGGTAAAAAATATTTTATTTCAAATTTGCATATTAGATATTCATAAGGTAAATCCATAAAAGTGAAAAAGAGTTACTTTCGAGCAAACTTTGAAAGAAAAAGCTAAATATACTAATAAATATTTTAATCACACCTAACATTTTGACCATATATTAAGAAACAACTATTCTGTAAACATATACCATGAAAAATAAACAAAAACTTTGAAATTAGGGGAGAGCAAGATCAAAATATTAATGATCCCCAAATGGGGATCACGGCAGGGAATGGGTTAAAATACTTTTTAATACGACTGTTCCGCTCCTGTATTGTAACTTTGTAACATCGCCTTGGCGGCAAGCAGCCCACACCAATTATACGTCAATCGGCAATTGAGTGTAACCCTGCTCACGTGTTGTGTGACGCAGTTGGTTTAGAGACACGGTCTCTTAGCAACAAGCTCTGAATGCAGAAACTAGCTGCGCTTCTAAAAAAATAAACATTCCATTAAATTTACAGTCTACATGCTATTTCTTTTTAATTTAGTTTTTCTTTTTAATTTAGTACACCTCCGTGCATTTTGGTCCGTCGAGCCAGAGGTATGACCGAGCCAGCATCTTTTCTATTGAGTTAAATACTTGAATTTATCGAATTTCGTCAACAAGATGAATAATGTCGGAAACTGAAATAACAGCGTTGAACAGAAGGCGAGGAAATATCAAGGCCCAAGTCACCAGGATATTTAACACAACGGATGGAAAAAACTTCAATTTATCTGAATGGAGAGCCCACCTGAACTCTTTGTCGAAAACAGAAGAAAAGTTTGAAGCTCTCAAGCTGGAATATTACAGAATAATAGAGGAAGAAATGTTAGAAGAAACTGAAAGAATACTCTCGCAACTTGACGAAGATATTCTTAAACTAGAGATAAGCTTAAAATGCTCTATTAATGCTTATTATGAAAGTAGTAATGATTCAAATAAGAAATCGATTGAACAGGACCAAGCAAAAACGTCTAGTATTAAGCTCCGTAGGGTCATATTGCCGCTTTTTAGTGGCAAAATAAAAGAATGGTCCTTTTTTAAAACTACCTTTAATGAACTAATTAATGATAATTCAAATTTAAAGGATAATGAAAAGTTATTTTATTTGCGTTCTGGATTGGCTGGTGAAGCGAGGAGTTTGCTTACACCAGATGAAAATTATGTTTCACTTTTCAAAGCGCTAGAACAAAGATTAGAAAGTAAAGAAAAATTTAAGAGCTCTAAAGATCTTAAAGTATGATAGAGATTATTTCTCGAACGCAATTTTGCTGAATATTATTCGTAAAAAAGTAGATAATGAAACTCGTAAACAATACAAACTAACATTAAAGGATAATGAAGTGCCTAATTTTGATGAATTTTTAGAATTTCTTGAGCGAAGATGTCAAATCTTAAATAGTATAAGTTCTAACGTATCCTCTAAATATACTGCAAAATCCTTATTCATAAAAACAAACAAACCTCAAAGTAAATGTTGCGTAATATGTAAAACCGAAAACCACCCCTTATACCATTGTGTTAAATATAAAAACATGAAGTTAAGTGAGCGAATTAACCTTGTTAAGAAAAATAAACTTTGCGTCAATTGTTTAAGCTCAGCCCACTTCATTAATTATTGTGATTCAAAAATCACTTGTCATGTTTGCAAGAGCGCAAGACATCATTCATCATTACATAACCATACAACACCAGTGAACAATCCTATAAACAATCTCCCAATACAGGAAACAATAAATAGCAATTTTGTTTCGGAAGATTTATCACAAAACGAAACTACTGCTCATTCATTTTTTTCGTATGAAAATGATAATAATAAATCTGTCTTAATTAGCACTGCAATAATTTATTTGACAGATGTAAATGGGATCAAAATTCCTTTCAGAGCAATATTGGATTCCGCATCGCAGAATTGTTTTTGCACATTTAAAGCAGCGCAAATACTAGGCTTGAAAAAGGAGAAAATAAATATTCTTGTAAGTGGAATAAATAAATTGCCTATTTACATTAAATCTAGAATCAAATCAAAGTTGTCAAATAAAATGAATAGTACCAGTTATGATATTGAGTTATTAATCGTTCCAAACATCTGTGACTTCACGCCCTCGAAAAAGATAAACATATCAGATTTAAAAATTCCAGCAAACATTTATTTAACGGATAAACAATTTAACATTCCAAGCAATGTGGAGATAATTATCGGTGCTGAACTGTATTTTTCTCTTTTAAATGAAGAAAAAATAAAGTTAGGCACTAACTTATATTTGCAATCAAGTATTTTTGGATATTTAGTATCTGGTTGTATTTATGACAAAACAGTAAATAATAATAATACTAATTATTGTTTCTTAACAAAAAATCTTGAAATACTTAATGACACTTTGAAATCTTTCTGGGAAATTGAAGAAGTGCAAAATTTAAAACCCTGTAACAGTGAAGAATTAGAATATTGTAATAATCACTTCGATAAAACGCACTTCAGAAAACCGGATGGTAGGTTTGTGGTCACGATGCCGTTTAAACCACAGGCTTTAGAACCCGATTTGGGAAAGTTCAAAAATCAAAAAATCCAATTTAGAAGAATTCAGATTAATGAATTCGCAATTAACAGAACTCCTCCTAAAGGGAGGGATGGTTTTACACAAATGGTGTACCAATGAGGTCCAATTTACTGATAATCACATGTTTCCCCTGGACAGAAATTCTGAAGAAATAACTGTTAAAACATTAGGGATGTTGTGGAACAGTTTCAATAATACCTTTAGGTATAAAGTTACTATTAACAGAAAAAGTGATTTTACAAAAAGGGATGTACTTTCGCAAATTGCCCGCATTTAGGATCCTCTCGGTCTCTTAGGGCCAGTGATTGCTAAAGCAAAAATATTCATGCAGGAGCTGTGGCTTCTTAAAATAGAGTGGCATGAGAAGCTGTCCGTTCATGTTGCCAAACAATGGGAAACCTTCCTCGAAAGTCTTAAAGAACTGGAATCCATTGAAGTACCAAGATGCTTCCTGGCCGTGAACCAATCAGTGGTACTAAATGGTTTCGCAGATGCGTCTTCCAAGGCTTATGGCGCAGTGATATACATGCAAACATCTAATTCTAGAGAAACCATCAGTCACTTATTATGTAGTAAATCCCGCGTGTGTCCAACCAAAGTAAAAACTGTGCACGTCTCGAACTGTCAGCATGTCTTCTTCTTGCTAAACTCACTAACAAGGTCTTAAATTCATTAGACAAACAAGTAGTTTTAGTAAATTTGTTTTCTGATTCACCCATTGCTTTAGCATGGATAGACACTGCTCCTCATCTCCTGAAAACGTGTGTAGGAAACCGCGTTGTGCAAATTAAGGAACAAACTAAGAACTTTCCATGGTTTCATATTCCGTCAGAACACAATCCAGCTGATTTGATATCAAGAGGTGCAAGTGTGGAAAACCTTTCTTCGAACCAGTTGTGGTGGCATGGCCCGCCTCTTCCAATTCTTGAAGAAACAATAACAATAACTAACTCTAATATAAGTGACATTAAAGATGAACATTATTCTAGTGCGCTTAAAGCTCCCAGCAACTTGACATTCGCTATTTATACTGACTCTAATGTTTGTGATAATTTAATTAATCTTAGCAATAATTTTCAAAAATTAATTAGAATTCTAGCTTATATTTTCAGATACATTCAGAAATGTAAGAAATTAACATGTGCTACCGGCCCTCTGTTGCTGGAGGAATTAAAACGAGCCGAGGTTTATTTAATAAAAAATGAACAGGTAAAGTATTTCAAAAATGAAATTTCGGCCCTCCAAGCGGGATCTTTGGTTCATCGCGCAAGTAAGTTAAAATTCTTAAATCCCATTTTAGATGAAAATAGCTCATTGAGGGTGGGAGGAAAACTAGCAAAATCAAATTTGAATATTGACCATAAAACCCTCATTATAGTTCCGGCGAGATGTCGCTTAACGAAATTAATTTTTCAATATTATCATAAACGAGATTTTCATGTAGGACCCCAAGCTCTTTTGAACACTGTGCGTCAAAAATATTGGCCACTTGGTGGCAGAAATATTGCGCGTAAAATTGTACATGAGTGTGTGAAATGCTTTAAAATTAAGCCTATAACGGCTAATCAAATGTTGGGAGATCTCCCTCCTCAAAGAATAGTGCCCAATTCCCCATTTTCAAATGTGGGATTAGATTTAAGTGGACCTTTTGAAATAAAATATGAAAATCAGAGAAAGGGTACTTTTCAGAAAATCTACGTTGCCATATTTGTATGTATGGTCACTAAAGCTGTACACTTGGATTTTGTTTCAGATTTGACATCCGAGGCTATAATAGCGACTCTAAAAAGATTCTTCGCTCGTCGTGGGAAAAGCTCTGTAATCTTTAGCGACAATGCTACAAATTTCGTTGGGGCTACAGCAGAACTAAAACGTTTACGCTGACTTGTTACGAGTGATGAAGTTTCGAACTTTTTAGCTTCTGAAAGTATTAACTGAAAGTTCTCCCCTCCTAGGGCGCCAAATTTTGGTGGCCTTTGGGAGGCTGGAGTCAAATCTTTCAAATACCACTTAAAAAGAGCTGTGGGTTCAGCTCATCTCACGATCGAGGAATTCCTGACAGTTATCACACAGATAGAGGTTATTTTAAATTCGCACCACTTTGTGCTTTGTCAACAGATCCTGACGATCTTCATGTGTTGACTCCTGGTCACTTCCTCATAGGAAAGCCTCTTAATTTAATTCCAGAACCCAATTTAAGTGAGGTCAAAAAAAATTTGCTACGTAAATGGCAAAGGACTCAAAAATTAACGCAGTTAATATGGAAACGTTGGCAGAATAATTATCTGAGCCAGTTAGAAGAAAGAAATAAATTTTAAAAAGCCTAATATTCTGCCAGGAATGCTAGTTTTGCTTAAGGGCTCACAACTACCCATTTGTACTTGGTCACTAAGCCGCATTAATAAGGTATTCCCAGGTGCGGACGGGATAGTCAGGGTAGTTGAAGTTCATACCGCTAAGGGTAATTTTAAACCACCTATTTCAAAAATAAGTATATTACCCATTGAGAACAACATTTTAGATCCTAAACCTTAAATGTGATTTATTATGTATTAATTGTTCATGTATTATGTGTGTTTATTTATTTTTTTGCTTATAATTTGTATCATGTTGTGTTATTTTTTGTATTGCATTTGTATCTTCAAATATAAAAATATTTCAACGCCGGGCGAAATGTTCCGCTCCTGTATTGTAACTTTGTAACATCGCCTTGGCGGCAAACAGCCCACATCAATTATACACCAATCGGCAATTTAGTGTAACCCTGCTCACGTGTTGTGTGACGCAGTTGGTTAAGAGAAACGGTCTCTTAGCAACAAGCTTTGAATGCAGCAACTAGCTGCGTTTCTAAAAAAATAAACAATCGATTAAATTTACAGTCTACTTACTATTTTTTTTAATTTATTTTTTCTTTTTAATTTAGTACACCTCCGTACAACGACTATGCAATAATATTTTTGATCAAAATTACTTTTTAAACTATAGATAAACATGCAATGAAATTTAGATTCAAGTATTCCAGATTTACTACATAAAATTTGATGACTGAATTATTTCATTTTTTTAAATAAAATCTGCAAACTTTATAATTGTACATTTTAGCTCGTTCTTTTAAATAAAAAGGAAAATTAAATCTGATAGTCTTCGTAACCATAACACATAATAACATGAATTATGATTCAGATAAGTTTAAGCAAAAATATTTTTTTTCTGTCAACATTTATCTTGAAATACTTTTTAGAAAAAAAAAGCAACAGAATACATTAAATTTATCTTGTTGGAAAAATAAATCAAGAACAATTCACAAAAAAACTTCAGGTTTTGCTGCTTTTATTCATGCTGCTTAGCTTTAATTACTTGATGTATCAGAATAATAATGTGAATAGTTCTTATTTGAAAAAGCTTAAGCAAAAAATGTTTTGTAAGTATAAATGCGTTTTAACATTTATCAATACATTTATCACAAGAATTTTAAAAGAAAATACATTCTTTTATTGCCGTTTTCAGTTAAAATAGACAAATAATAAGCGAAAAGTGTAATTTGTTATAACGTTACTTATCAAGAGAACATTATTTAACTTTTATAAATGAAAAAAAAATAGTTTACAGTAGAAATTTTGTACTGTAGTGGAATTTTTTTTTCAAATTCATCATTTTAAAAACAAAGAGATAAAATATTTATGCGATGCTTTTAGCTTCTATTTTTTTCAATCTAAATATGTATTTGTACAGTTAAACAATTACCTCAAGTATACATTCTTTATTCTACTTTTAATTTGCATTCTGCTGTCTTGTTAAAAAGCTTTTTTAAATATTAAATATTCAGATGTGAGTGTTGTTAATAAATTGATAAATACAACAATTAATAACTTTAAAAAATTAAATCGTTTTAAATAGTCTCACAAATTTAAATATTAATCCTTTAACTGTCCCCGACGTAAATACACGCCAAGCGCTCTGGATGCGTTAATTGTCGGTTACATATATATACGCTTTTTTAAAAAGAACTTGTTAGTATTGACCATTTCGTTACTACGCCCTTCATTTTTGGAATAGCTCAGAAGTAAAATTCGTACTTGAAAAGAATTAGACTAGACTTTTCCATTTTGATTCATTTTATTTTTATTTATTTATTTTATTTTTTCAAAAGGGTAGGGATATTGTGCAAAGGAAGGAAATCTGTATTGCGGCATTCATCAGGTAGTGTACATTTTCGTCTTTTCATTGCGTTGGTCAATTTTTCATCGGATTTGATTGTGTGTCTTTATTTTTTGTTTCCAACGCATAAATAACAATATCTAACAATGAGTTCCCCTTCTTCTAGAAATGAGCAAATTTCAATCTATATAAAGATGAAGATTAGTATGATTGTAAGAGTGATAATTATATAATTTGATGCGTAGCATTAAATGCGTTTTGGTACGAAAATTTACACATATCGAATACCACATTCAAGTTTTGGGCCAGGAATACTAACAAAAACATTTCTTCATAACAGTGGCATTTGGAAACACTCCACACCGAAAGTTTTTGTATAATAAAAGGGTTAAATCATAATGTTTGTGATTTTCTTATCATCATTTACAGGGTAACCTAGAAGATAACTCAAACAGGCATTTTACAATACTGAAAGCAAAACTCTCTTTCGTAAATTCACCAAGCTGGGGCCCAAATTGTAAGTTTTCCTGTTAAAAGTAACGAGACGGTCATTTCGATCAATTACAGTTCGCCAAACTGAATTGGCTAGAGATAAACTAATTCAGGGAATGTCAGGAAAAACTAGGCTATTATATGTTGTATTAATAATTATCCTATGTGCGTTAGGCCTAGGTTAGCCTTTAGTTTGGTCTAGAAAAAACTACTTAAAAACTAAAAAAATCAGCCCCCGCTCGTTATAATAAACTAGTTATGCATAAGACAAGCTAATTTATCCTATGTGCTTTAGGATAAACTAGTTAGACCAAAGATAATCTAATTTGTTCTGAAATTGGATTTGGCGGGTCATTTAGCTTGTAACATTCCTGTGCTATAGTTGGTCGCTTTGCTATAATTCCTCACTGTACAGGAGTAGAATTTCCCTGAATTTTCAGAAAAAGGATGATGTAATAAGAGACTGATCCAATTCGATTGTCATACCGATTATGTATTACCAGTTCAATTACCAATTGTGAATGGCTGCGTCATTGGCGCTAATATATTGTGAGGTTTTACCTTTCTGCTGGCCTCTATAATATTGTAGCCCTGTTTATTTTATTATGCTGATATCTAAGGAACGGTTTATTAATTTGTTTGATGGTTTCACAAATCTATTTCATTCGTATATTTTGCGACTTTTCATCGAAAAACATCAACTCCACATTACTTGTATTTTTCGTTTGCTGTGTTGTTGATTCGTTGAATATTAATTCTACCTGCCCTACTATAGTAAAGCCATTGAAACCCATTTACCTTTCTTTCTCTAAGAAAACATAACATGTACATGAATGAAAACATACATTAACCTCTTCCAAATTACTGGTGATTACGTAAAGCGTCCATTACTTTTAGAAATATCTGAAAGTGATTATAAAAAATATGTTTATTTTTTTTTTACAATGATTTTTTAAAACTTTTTTTTTTTACAGTGTATTAACCAATTTCCAGAATGTGAAGTATAGGATATTTGGATTGTATCAAACTTCAATTAAATATTCTCAGCTATGCAATTGGATTTATACACATAATAGTGACAAATTAATATTCGTTTTTTACCTTGCTTATAATTTAATACGTTTTTCTTTTATTTTTTTGCTATGCAAGCATTTTTTTAGACAGACTAAAACAAATAACTACTTTTTTTCTTGTTTTTTACTCAAATTAAATCATCGAAGGAACTTAGAAATGCGTATTTTGTGAAAAAGCACAAATAGACAACACAATTTTATAAATAAGAAGCTTAATGTACCATGTAACATATGGATTTTTATAGAGAAATTCTTATGAAATTTCGGAAATTCTTTTTTATATACACATAGAATAATTCCAATCTGTGAAATTAGCAACAACACAAATGCATTTATAAGTTAGTAAAAGCATTTAGTTGCTAATGTAAAAAAGAATTATTTCAGTGTTTATATTTCTTTCGGGATTTAAATACATACATTTGAATTTAAAATGTTTCAAATATATTCCATGATTCGCTTCTATCATGCATGAAATATTTAATTTAAAATACCTTTGAGGATTCACGATGGATTGAAAAAAAATCTTTTTGATCTATTCTGATGAATTTAAAAACAATCTAAAGGCATAATATTTTTTTATTATTTTCCTGTACATCGAATAGGAGAAATACAAGTATTACAGGTAAATTGGATTTACTACTCTGTGCTTTCGCTCAGTAATGAGGGTTATATCTTTAGGGATTTACAATCCAATTATGAAAACAAGGGATACGTTGCTCAGTGCATTTCTATTTTGTTGTTATTATTTCCCTCTTCGTTTGTGATCTGAATTTGGTTTCATGTCCTGTTGAAGCATTGTATTTCCATTTAACTGAATAATCTTTCTTTCAGAGAATTTTGTTTGAGATGTAAAGGAAAAAAGGTTATATAGTCAGTGTGGGGATTTCAAACTACATTTATTATTTTCTTCGACCTTTACGAAGAAATATTTATTCACATAATGCATCGACTTTTGGTTTCTGGACTGATTTAAGCGTCGTAAATGATCCTGACTTTGATTTGACTGTTTTTACAGAATGTCTTTTCTCGAATCTATGTCTATCTGTCTCCATGTTACACAATTTTTTGTTGTCCTTTATCTCAAGATAAGAAAGAAAAATATTACATGATACACGAAAAGTTAAATTTTAACTCCCCTTAATTAATAACTCCCCTTCACTTATACATTCCTGTGCTATGTAATTCAAAATTTTATAACTCAGTCAATCTTATTTTTAGACGAACAGTACTTTTTCTTTAATTGTTAGCGTAATTGGAATGTTTTACTGAGTATCACTTATAGGACCTAGAAATTGTACAAAAATTAAATTTTTTTAATTTTTTATTGATAAAAATGATTTTTAAACTAATTTTAACACATTTATTTGAAATTATGTATCTATGACTAATTGCGTAGAAATTAGTCATTAACACCGTTGCAATTGGATCTTTTGCATGTTAAAAAACTTATAACAAAAACTAGTTTAAAGAGTACCTCCTTGTAAAAAAATTGTGCTAAATTTTAATATTTTCAGAATTAATATCTAATTTTTTACCATATACCTTATTAGACATCTATATACTATAGATAGACTTTATTATTATTTATTTATTTTACATTCATTACACAAAAATTTATTTTGGACTGTTTTAAACATTATTGTGACTGTAACATTTCTTTTATATGTACACATTTGTAATTTTAGTTTCTTTCTTAAGAGGCCATACTAATCACTGAAAAAAAGCCCGGATGACAATGTAAAGCCTCTAAGTAGCGTTATTTTTAAACAGCTTGCGCAAATTTTTCTATTTTTACATGATTTCTTTTCCATTCTATATCTGAGGATGATCTACAACCGAGATAATTTTTACTTTCTAAATTTTGGTTTAAGATTTTTTAAAAATAATTTAGTTTTCAGAACCAGTTTGAGCCGGTTCTGAAACTGAAACTATCTGAATATTAAAAAAATTGACCAAAATTAGACAGTGAAAAACTTGCCTGGTTGTGGATCGTTCTCAGCTATTCTATGCAAATAAAATCATGTAAAAACATTAAAGTTTGAGCAAGATATTTTAAAATAACGCCCTCATAGACTTAACATTATCATCCGTGTCTTTTCTCAGTCATTAGTGTGGTGTGTAGATCAAGATTTTCTTTTCTACAATTTCTCTTCGTATCTTCAGTTACAGATCAGCTCGCATTCCTCAATGAGAAACAAAAATGCTTTTCTGAGGAAAATGCTTTCAACCGAAGTACATCTCAAATTTTTCTGATGCACTGCTGGACTTAATTTTTAATGCACAGGCATGAACTGCAAAAAGGTGAAATTCGATATTAGTATTTTTTTTTTCAGTAAATGTACTTACATAATTTGAAACTATATTCATTGACTGAATCCTTACCGATTTTTCATTTGCTCCTTTTTAATAGGATTTTTTTTTTCACAAAGTGATATTTGAAAATTATTTTTAAAAGTAAAAAAAAAAAAAAAAAAAAAAAAAAACTAAAATCGCTAAATTTCTTACGAAAGTGCATTATGTTAAATTCATAAAAGATACATTTATCCTATATTTAGAAGTTGAAAGATGGACGTCTGCGAAAAATCTGTAGCGAAAGAGGTAGGACTCTAATAAATAGTATTATAAGTATCTAATAAATAGTAACTGTATAAAATATTCATACGAATAGTTTTATAGTACAACGGCATTGATTTTAGTATAAGAAAAATTTAATGTACAAAATTTTACTTCATTGACTATTGCTAGTATTGCTTATGTTTAAACGTCTATCGACATCGTCAATGTATGCTCAAAAATTCGGTACACGGCTGTCAGTACTGTACTAAATAAAAAATAATGATTAATATTTTAATACAACACTTCATCTAAGTATTTCGCTTCTTTAAATAATACCGATGAATGTTTTGATTTTAATAACATGTCAACATTTATAACCATACGTTTAAAAACCTTAATCAATGTCCACATAGAAAATATATTTTAATATTGTTTTACGTGTTATTAAATTTGTCAGAACAATTTTCACTAAAGCTATAATCTGTATAAATATAAAATAATAACTTTCTTTAAAACATACTTTCAAATTTGATTTAGTTGTTAGAGAAAATTTTAATCATTTCAAATGCACACCATTGGGAAAAGTCCATTTGTTTTAAGAAATATTAAATATTCGTCTTTATTAAATTGTGTTTGTGTAACTTTCTGTGATTTAATATGTTATCTTTATAGACTCTAAAAATCATATTTATTTTCATTGCGCTGCTTCCATTAATTCAATTTCTTACTTCAAATATTATTTTATAAGATTTTAAAATAAATTATTGTTGCTCTATCGAAAAGCACGAGATATTTTTTTGCTTGTATTAAATCAATTTAATTATGTCTAACATTGAAAAAACATTATTAATATTTTATTTCAAAAGGCATCCATTATGGCCATTTTTTCCCTTTTTTGTTAAACAAAATTACTCGTTAGCTCTTAAATGCACAGTATGACTTAAAAAACACATCATCTTTTTTTTTTTTTTTTTTTTTTTTTTTTTTTTTTTTTTCTGTTTGGCAAAAAAAAATTTCTATTGTATTTTTAATGAACTATTATATTTTTCTAAAAAGTGATAATATGCATTTAAGGTCATGAACACTGACCATTTTTGTTCTGATTTGTTATTACGGGGATTTATAGCATCTTTTGTTGATAACACATGCAATGTGTTCGATTTTCTGCATGATTACAAGGTATTAATTATCTATTCTGTAAATTTTTATGATCATCATAAATATTATTATATAGTTAAAATAATATTTATTGAGCAATGTAAATTTTAAAGTATGTACGCAATTTAAAGCTATCATTTTGCAGTGTATGTAAGTGTTATGTAACTCAGAACTGGCTTTATGAATTTATGACCAAGAGAAAAATAAATGATTTTTAAGTACTTTTTTTCGAGAATAATTAACAAAAATAACCTTGGATATATTTTTGTCCTAACTAAAAAAAGCATGAATTAAATTATTAAAATTACATAAAAATATAAATATTCCATTCTAAAATATAATTAAAATCTTACTATTTTAAAAGAAATTTAACCCGTTACTATACGTAATATTTATTAAAAAAATAACATGAAAGTTATAATTTACTATATTTTTCATGAAAACTCCATTTTGCGAACTTTTACATGCGTTCATAAAACATATCACTTCTGTCTGATGTATCGAATCTGGTTATGGTTGTTTAAAAGATGGGAGAAATTTTTATTTTAAGGGTCATTTATTTATTATGTCAAGAAAATTATGAATGGTTTTTTATTCTCCACTTCTCAATGCCAGATTGTCACACACAATATAAAATCGATATTAAACGTCAGAAATCTACATATTTTTTTCCTTGAAATACAGAAGAAATTTCTAAAATTTATTAAACTTTTTTGTTCCTTCTGCAACATTATCTTATAATACAATGTGATTACCATAAAGTGCGTCTACAAAACATTTTAAATGAATTTATCTCATTAGAAGAATGAAGTTAATGCTTTACTGAATTTTTTTATAATTATAATGGTGTTTGATTATAATTGCACTTGTTCAACAGAAGTTAAAGAAATTGCTTGCATCCGAAATGAGATAAATAATGATTATAAAACAGGAAAATCCCGGATTCTGGAAAAAATAAATAATTATAAATTTACAGAGAAATATTGTAAAAAACATTTTAGGCATTCGTTTGAAAAGTTGGCAGGCATATTTTCACACACACACACAAAAAAATATTTTTCTTAAGGGATCGCAGAAATTTCTTTTTATCTGGCAGTGCAATCTAACAATATGTCATATTTATTTTTTTCTCAGTACCTATAAAACAAATGCAATAATTTTTTATATAGAGAATTTAATAGATCTTCCATTTAAAGTATTTTTTTTTTATTCTATACAGAAGATTTATGTTATATTTTTTAATGTTTACTTTTTGATAAAAAAAATAATTGTTTTTTGATTTGCATCCATTGCGCGCAAGACTGTGCCCCTCTTTTCGCCAAAGTGTCGTTAATGATATAAACTGATGTATCTTGGACTTATACTTTGATTGAAAGCAATTTATATAAATAAATTTTATATTTTAATAAAAAAAAAATTTATTCTCAAATTGCCAATTTTAAATAACAAATGCAACTATAATGCTAAATTTGAAGTATAAGTTATTTTTTAACATAAAATGAAGATGTTTACCAAGTTTGATTCAAAATTCTCAATTAGTTTTTGAAAAATGTTGTGCGCAGCCAAAGAACAATTTTAAATTTTATATCAAAATTAAACATAAAAAAAAAAAGATTACCGTATTTACTTGTGTATACACTGAGAAAAAAAATACAGTTCTGGAATCTAGAATCTAAATTGTGGCTCTTGAAAAAATAGTTCCATGTCATCCTTATAAATTCTAGTTGCCATTATATGAGAGTTCTAGAATCTACTACAGGAATTCAAGAGAGCTTTCCTTTATTCTCGTTGTAATACTTATTTAAAAATCTCAGCAAACAGATGCGAACACGAGAGGTTTGATTTAGTAACTATAATTCTAGTTTTTGAAACTATTTCCGAAATCAAGCTATTATTTCTCGTTACTGAGACGAGTCAATATCGTTTCGTCACCTTGAAAACAAGAGACTACAAATGTTAGGTCATTCCGACTATTCAGCTTTGTAGTTCAACCTATTCGCATATTTCGGTCATCTATAATTCTAGTTTAGGTATTCAGAAAGTGACTAACTATTCATTCTAGGTGAAGGCGGTATATATTTTTTCTCAGTGTAACGCGCACGCCTGTATGACGCGCACCCCGTACTTTACAAGAAAAAATGGCGATTTTTTATAATCTCGTATATAACGCGCACCATAAATTTGATATGCTAATGAAGAATGACCAAATGAATTTCAGTAAAGAAAGTCAAAACAAATATTATCCGGCCAGAAAACAAGACAAAAATGCATTTTTAGATTTTGGGTAGTAAGTGATTGACGGGGAGTAGAAGTGAGCGATGGTAATGAGAATTGCTAATTAGCGTTTGAATAACGTTACTAGCTCTGTTATATAAAAAACGGCAAGGAGTGAAATAAAGACGCAGTAATAATTCAATAAAGCAACATTTTTCGAGTTTTAATGTCTTCTTTAAATAATTTCTTGTTTTGTAGGTATATCGTGTGACTACATCCAACAGTAAAAAATGATTCTGTGTATAACGCGCACCTAGGAATTTTGCCCTAATTTTTTGAAAAAAGTTCGTGTTATACACATGTAAATACGGTATTTAAAAATATTTTAAATTGAAGAGATATGAAATTGTCTATATTAAAAATTTTATGCATTTATGTTTCTTAGGGACTGAGAAAAAAAATTAAATGTGACATATTGCTAAATTTCACCTCCAGATAAAAATTAAGACTTCTGCGACCCCTAATATTATCTAACCTTTTTCATTATTTGATAACATTTATCCCACTACAGTAAAGGGTATAAAATAAACTACAAAATATGCCTTTGTTTTTAAAAAGTTGCAATTTTTTATATATTTTTTTATTAATTAGATTTAAAATGAACAAGCCGTTTCAAACATCGAATAATTTACGAAAATGGAAGAAATATATTCCTATTAAAATTCATGCATACCTAATTTTCAGAATTATGATAATAAGAAGAGAATATTACAAAACAGTTTTAAACATTGAATTTATTCATATATGTTACCTATTTTTAATATCTGTATAAATATATATTTTAAATCAACATATAGTGAAGTCAGAATACTGAGAAATCTCAAAAAATATTTAAATTCGCTTAAGACTTTAAAGCTTATCGATATTTCTATCATTGTTGAGAACAAAATTTTAATGAAATCTTTTGTTATCCGTTAGATATATTTTTTTAAACATCGATAGAAAAAATTGGCAAGAAAAATAGCATATAATTGGAAAAAGTATTTTATATAGGAGCACTAATTCAATGGGTAAAATGCATTCAATGTAATGTCATAACGTCACCTTTGTTCATCGATGATCAGCATTATCTTTAAAATGTTTCCTCTCGAAAGTATTAAAATACATGGATAAATGAAAAATGTAAAATTATCTTGTTGCATCGTCTTAAACTAATATTTAGTGATTTGAATTGGTTCATTAATGTTTGCACAAGAAATCTTTTTTCTGTGTAAATCCAATACACTTTAATAGTATTTTTTTTTTCTAAAAAAATAGTGAATGTAAAATTAATAATAATACATGCCTATAAGGTCTGAATATTTTTCTGCAATTTAGTTACATATTTTTACATTTTTTATTTTCATTCAATAAAAATTCCTTTCAATGTTTCACAATAAAAATATTTAATTTATTTGTTAGGATGTTTGTAAGTATTAACAAATAAGGTTCTAATAAAAGAAAATATTACTTACTAAATTATATATACAGTATAGGAAATTTCGATATACATTCAACAAATAATTATCAAAAAAATATTGAAAGAAAATATCTGACCCAAATTTAAAACTGCTTTTGGTTGTGACAGATCTCTATAATATGTGAAAAGCAATAAAATATGATCTAACTGAAAATATTTAAAACTATTTCTTTAAAAATAATGAACTAAATTAATTTCCCAAATTATTAATTGCACATAAATTAACTTGCGAGGAGAAAAAAAATGGAGAGACGTATTTTATGCTTCACTGATACTGATTATCGAAAATGGGAAACAGAATTTTTCTTCGAAATGAAAAAAAAATCAAATTAAGTTTAACATCGTTAATGGATTTTTAATCGAGTGCAGATGATTTTTTTTTATTGTTGAATTAATATCTATACTTTTATCAGTATATTCAAACGTTCCATATTTAAAAATACTTTTTTGAGTTTTAAAATGGAGGAATTTTCCTGTTAATTAATTGGAGATTAATCATGCTTTTTTTTATGATATAAATATTTTAAATGATAAATATTCTAACTTTAGCAGAAAAAATGTAATTTAGATAACAATTAATCTAATTGTTAGAAACGATTTTGCACAGAGTGTAAAAAAACTTGTGTTTAAAATCCGCATAAGCTGTGTTCGACGGAAGTTTTTAAAGATAACCAATTTTATCATATGCTTTTTTCAACGATAATTACTTTCGAAAATTTAATGTGCATTACATAATAATAGTGTCTGTGACAAACCATATATATAACATACATTTTCAGTTATCTGCAGATAAAATTTTTAACATAAAAATTTAAAGAACAAATAAGACATGGACTTTTATAAGATTTGTGATTATTACAGAGTAGAAAAAATACTAATTCAATATTAATTCTATGAAAATATTTTGACAATGTTTTAAAAATTAGCGATTATGTTAAGCTTGAAGTGTCTTATCGAAGAAACAAAATCTATTTTAATACGATAATGCATTCATGGCTTTTATTGATGCTACATTTTTATCATTATTTAATGATTACCTTTCTTTTTAAATGAAATAGTATGAAATCAATTTTTATGAAGTTTTATTGTTGTAATTTTAAACAGGACTTTAATTTAAAACTTAAGTTTTACACTAACATTGACGAAAAAAAGGTTTAAAAATATATGAAATATGAAAAAAAGTTAAAAATTATCATATTTTATTGTTTACCATACCCAACAAATTTTACAGAAAAGCTACTGCAGATTCCGATATCGTAATACGACGTATTAACATTTTATAAACAAAAATTAGAAGAATAAAAAATAATTTCCATATAACTATTTTATTTCCGCTGTTAAAATAAAACCCTCAAGCGTTTTAAATTTCTCTCTCGTAGAATAAAGTTTCATTAAAATGTCATGCTCAATTTTTATGTAATTTGTTTTAAAAAACAACAGAAATTTTCACATTGCTTGGATACTAAAGAAAGGTTGTTAAAAAACAGAACATGACTATGTGAAAATTGTTTTCAAGGAATTTTGTTAATTGAAAAAAAAATGTCATCAGAAATTTAAAAAAGATAACATTAGAGCTAAATTGTATAATTTGTATAATAATCTTTCAAAGATAGTTATGCTAATAGCAAAATCTAAACAATAACATATTAGTTAAATGTATCCAGGCAATCAAGACAGATGCAGATTTTTTTTAAATATATGTATTATTGGTGTAATAAGTTATGATAATTTTGAACGAAAAAAAAGATAGGGAATTGTAAAGATTTAAAAGACTTTTTTTTTCAAAGTTGACTGAAATAATAAAAAGTACGAATTTTCCCCCCTAACTTTAAGCAGAATACCGTGTTAACGATATAGTTCTAAAAGTTTTAAGGATGGTGTTTAAAATTCAAAAAAGTATATATCTGTTTGTAAAAAATAATTTTCGAAATATAGGAAGTTCTGGAAATGTTAATTCATTTACATCTGAGAAGCTTATCGATTTAGAGAGACCCGTCTGATAAATTTAATTAAAAATACATTGTTTTGACATTATTTACCCTAATAGCATGCATGGTCACAGTGACGTCACCGTGAGTCACTTTGGTCACATCACATCTGTGACCAAAATGTCACCACTCACAAACGTCACATTGTGACTGAGATGTGACTTTCTTAAAAATCTTTAGAAATTTATAAATATCCTTCAAAACATGTTATTTACTTTAAAAACATGTTTCTGGCAATTTAAATATCGTCGCTTTTGTCACAGTTTCGTCACAATGTTAATGTCAAATTAGTCACAAATGATACATTTTTCACAAAATTGTCACTTTGTGAAACGTCACAAAAGAGCTCTAAAACGGCCATAACGACTTCGCATTTTAGTCACTGTGATTTCACATCGACGTTGCAGTGACGTCACCATGCTTTACGGGTAGTACTTGAATAGAGCTGCATAGGAATGTACATGTACACGTCGGTCGTTTAAAAAATCTGGAGCAAAACTAAATAAAAAAAGATGTTTGGGTTAGAAAAAAATTTTAGTCTAAGAATAATGTTCAACGTGTTAGATTGTTTAGCATGGATAAAAAAATGAAATTTTAAAAATTTGACATCACAAAAGACTACCAGAACGAAAACATAAATGGTTAAAATGGTGAAACAATGCATATTTTTCAGTGTGGTTTACAACTGTATGTTTGGAAATGCTCATCACAATATTCAAATATTGTATACTATCTTGATATTGCCTTTATAGTATGTAAAGAGTAATATAAATCACCGGGCAAGGCTTAAATCTCATTCGGTAAGGTTTTTTCATACTTGTTATAAGAGGCTCATTAATAAAACTTTGATATTATTAGCCGTTGCAAACAATCCATTGTGTTTTGGCGTGTTGCCAATTTTGCATTGAGTAAGTAACATACCATAATATCCATAAGTAGCGCCAACTTTTGCAAAATATTGGAAGAGCTTATTTTTTTTTTTTTTTTTAGTAGAAATATTAAGTGGGCTTACATTTTTTTCAGTATAATAAAATGTATTTTTTTTTCTTTTTACTGAGTATTGTAGGGAGGAACAATTGAACAAAAAGAATAATTCGATGTGAAATTATGTTTTTTTGAAGTACAACATAAAATTGTTATAATCGAATTTAAATTTTATTAACATGAGTTCTTCCGTATAAATACATTAATATTTAGCATAAATAGCATAACATTGTTAACATTTAAATGGACAACTTAAAAATATTAAATTGAAAGCTATTAAATATTATGTAAAGTGAAATTAAAATACGATGTAGATCTGACGCAAAATATGCAAGAAATCCGTCTTTGAGAGAAGTTTTATTATCCATCCGCTAAAGATGCTTTAAGTTCTTCTGTAAGTGTAACTGATGTCCTTGCTATTTTCTAAAAAAATATTGTGAGGACGTCAATAAAATCAAATTTTACTTCTGCTATTAAAAAATAAAATAAATTACGAAATAAATTGACGGAAATCGTATAGGCGCAGCGATCAGATTATAGGATGGGGTCGCGCTCCACGGACCTATATAAGTAGGAGCCACTGTCATACATAGCACTAGCAGCAGCACTCTTGTCGACTTATATTGTCGAGATGTAAAAACTTCAAAACACACGAAATTTATTATCACAATAGATTTTAATTTGCAAAATCTAACTTAATAAAAAGCTTTTTATAAAACTATTTATTTTTTCCACATTTTTAAAACATCCAGTTTAAAAATGTTGTCATTTCAAATATTTAAAGGCCTGTATTTTAAAATATGAAATCCAGAATTTTAAGAAATCATAGCCAACATGGATTCTGAAAAATGCATAGGCAACATACAAATAAGAAGTTATTTTAAAATAATATTTTTTATACTAATTGGAAGAATACTGTTGAGTTCATAAAGCAAAAATCACTTATTTACATTTATATTAAAAAGAAAAATAAATCAATTTGAAGTAAAGAAATATCAATCACAATGGAAATCATTTTTATCAGAAATTGCCTAATGATGCTGTTACAAACTTCTAAATTTCCCTACAGTTTAATAAGACAAAAAAAAAATCCTACGAAAATAGGCATCATTTATACGGAAGGCGTTTTCGGGGAACTCCACCCCAATTCGAAATAACAAGCACCACGAGGAATTCCGAAAGTCATTACGGTTACAGCGATAAATATAATATAACGTTTCGAAAAAAGTTTTTCCTAATGGCAAAGTCCGAAGAACATTAATGGGCTAGGAGTTTAGGGTAGAGACTTTTCCAAATCGGTGGCGAATGCTTATGAAAGAGGAAAAAGTGAAAAACGGGTAAAAAAGAAAATTGTTCCACAGCTGAAAGGAATTGCAGAATACATCCTTTTTGTAAGATTAAGTACACTAAATTTTTTAAGGTATATTTCTAGGGATATGTAAAATAAATTAAATGGATATGGTCGTTTGAAATAGCATTGCTGTTCTTGGAATATATTTTAATATGAATTGTTAAATGTAATTTTCTTTGAATCTTTGTGCTTTGATGATGTTTTTTCTTTTAAAATCGTCATTTAATAAAATTATGTGATACATTATAGTTAGAGACAATTATCTAATAAATATTATTCTGATAAAGTAAATTTTTATAAGTTACGCAAAAAAATCTGTTTTTGCTTTTACTTTTGTACGCCAGTCTATAGCACACTTCCTAATTACCTTTAATTAAATTCTATCCAAAATCGATATTTTATTTAAAATCGATTGAACGACTTTAAATCGAAAAAAATATAGAAAAAATCACAGAAAATTAATAAATAATCAAATTTTTTAATTCATAAAATAAAATAAAGTTAATAACGTATTTAGTTAGTTGCGTAAATAAGACTAGAATCCTTTCAAATACCTTAATAATTTATTTCTATATTAAAAGTTGTTTTCTTGATATTTTCTTTAATATTATAAGGTTAATTTTCTTTATTAGTAAGAGTAAATGTAGAATTATTTTTCTACCTTTGTAATTATTTTCTAAAATAGAAAATTTCCTTGCTAAATAAACTACTAGAGAATCATTAATTAAAAGGAAAATATGTAATTATGCTTCCTTAAACCTTGTGTTTATATCTTACATCTGCAGAATAATTAGTACAGACGAAAACGTTACAGTAATTAAAATGCTTCTAGACTTGGGTTCATGAGCATGAAAATGCTTCATTTAACTATAAGTAAAGCTTTTTAAAAATGCTGTTGTAATTTTATATTTAATTAATTTAATAGCAAAGATTTAACAGAAAATAAATTACTTCTACTTTGAACTAAAATAGAAATATACAAAGAAAGATAATCGTTTATTTTTAAAATTTTGATGTTTCTGCTGTTTCATTACAACTATTATTTATATTTTTAAAAGCAATAACCTTAAGATTACCTGAAGAAATATCCACTGTCTTCAGAAATTCTACAAAAATTTGAAGAAATTTTGAAAATGTAATTTTATCTCAAAACTATCTGCGGATTTTGTAAAGATATCCTTAGAAATATCTGCAGATTTATTAAAAAAATGGGCCAGTTCCTACAGATTTTCTACAGAAATTTTCTTAAGTTTTTTTTTTTTTTTTTTTTTTTTTTTCCTAGTGAAGTTTATTATATAACAATCTTCAAATACCGTATAAACAAGGAAATATATATGATATCTAAAAATGTAACATAAAATGTAAAAATTTCGTAATTCCAACAGTATTGACAGTAGACACAATGTAATTTTCGTAGTAAAATACTTCTAGAATCTTTCTTTCATTCTCCATCTTTGGCTCTTTTTTCGTTGAGATTTAGTATATATATTAGACTTATTTTAAATCAAATATATTTACTTAATTTAATTTCACGTCTTACAATTTTAATCAAAACTCGTAAAGCCGTTTTAACACTTTAAATTAATTTATGTATATACAGTAAAACCTCTATATAACGGACATCTCGGGATCGCGGAAAATGTACGTTATTCGGAGGTGTCCGCTATTGGGAAAACCTCAGAGATTCAAAAATTGCTAAGAAATGCTTAATGTTTTATTAATTGACTTTTGTAGGTCACGAAACCTGGATTTTATGATTAATAAGAAATTAAATTATTTTTTAAGCAATAAAACTGAAAAAAAAATTGTGCATATCTTTATCAACTGTTTATTACATTCTTATATAAATAAATCGAAGTTATCACACACACATTTAAAACGGAAGAGAAAATGATGCATGTATTATGCAATTCTCCGAATCAAGAAATTTGTGCTTCTAGAGATTAATCAGCAGAAAATTCTAAATTTTTCAAGAAGGGAAGTTTTCTTTCTCGGACGTAAGCAATGTTGAATTCAGACATTTATCTCCGGGAGGAATTTCTGGGTCTGGGGGGTGTGTCACTTTTTGACCATTAAAAACATAAAATCTCAAATCTTTTTTTGGAGTTTTAGTGTTCTGGTGGAATGCCTTCCCAGGCCACCCTCTGTATTCAACACTGGGAATGGAGGGAGAATTTACCCCAATCCACACTCTAGATTTGTATGTGATCACAAAATTTGTGACGCATTGCCCTAACAAATTTAAAGGTTCTTTGTATTTTTACCTTAAAAAAATCTCCTTCAAAGATAATTTTTTATCCTTTATCGCCAAACTTACTGTCTTCTATTCGGAATGTCCTTTATTATGAGTGTTAAACATACAAAAATGTAAATATTGGGAGTGAGTATTGGAAAAATGTCTGGTAAATAGAAGTCTCCGCTATTCGGGAGCGTCAGTTAGGGAGATTTTACTGTATTTTAGAAATACGTTGACAACTAAAGATTAAAAAATTCTTTTAAGAGCAAAATAATGCGTAGAAAAATATTAAATAAAAAATATTAATTTACTGAAACGATATAGTAAAATCACGAAATTATTAAAGCAGAGCCTTAATTTCTCGATGTAATTTAGACCGACCACCTTCATTTTCGGATAACAAGAATGCTTAAATTTTAAAATTAAGGTCAAATATACCTTCTATTTTTTATTAAGATAATACGTGCTTAAAAAAGTAAAGTTAAAAAAAAAGTAGAAACACGAATAAATTAAATGAATTTTAAATTTTGAAATTAAGGGCCTTTTACATTTTTCACAAGTGTTTGAAAAAAAGGTTTCGATTATCTTTGATTTGCAACGCTATCATGAAGTTTATTTAAGACACTTAGTTCACCAGTATCACAGTATTTCTGCTTCTCCAATCTAAAAATTGCAAAATTTGTAAAAGCTTCTTAATCGCTTCATAAATTTGTTCGCTTTTTTGGCCACATCCTTGCCATCTTCTTCGCTTTGAACAGTGTGACAGTAAAAATATTAAGGCTTAAAAATTATTTTGCACATAATGAATATTATAGCTAAAAAAACAAAAACTAAAATGTGATTTTGGTTGAGAATTACGGTTAAAAGAATATCGGATATACGACGTCCTACTACATTTATCCATAGATTTAAAATTAGAAAAATTTGACATATGATTGACGGAAACCTATAATAAAAAACTCATAAAAATTGCTGAATTTTGAACAATTTTAAAAAAGTTTCCTACTGGATTTTCAGCGAAATTAAACTAAATCCTGTTTTTAAAGGCAAATTAATGAAATTATCTCTTTCCACGAAGTATAACAAGGAATAAATATTCGAAATATATATTTCAAAATATGGTGCTTTTAAATATTCTTTAGAAATCAAATTTTCTTTTATTTATATATGTTTATATGATTTGGCATGGAATTATATAGTTTTTGTATATAACTTTAAATATTATCAAGCCATACCATTGTAAATAAAAATTTCAGAGAACCTTTTTTTTTTTTTTTTTTAGTTTATTTTAATCTCAACTGTTACCATAGCTTGTTATACGCGAAATAAGAGTTTTATATTATTTACATATACATTGTATTTGCAATGCTTAAAACTCTATATATCAGGCATATATATATATATATATACATAAATCAGAAATGTAATGAATTTTTGCTGCATAAAGTTTAAAAATTCGCTTAAAAATTACGCTGCTACTCTGTTATATTAACACATAAACTCCACAAATTTACTAAAAACATTGTTATAAAATATTTTTATAATATTTTAAAACTACGTAATATGAAATTTTAACACTTCAAGGATAATATGAATTATATGAATATCGATTTCCTGTACCTGACATCACTTTTTATCAGAAAAACATAGAAATATCTCAATGTTTTTGTCCATTTATATGCTGCGAGTAAACACTTAAAGCTCTAGTATCATGCATATTAAATGAACTGCGAAAGGTGATCAGTTATTTACTGTCAGGCAGTTTCATCTATAATTCATGACTAAATGGGAGCAGTCTTCGCATCGTTGGTTCATTCGTCTAAAGAAAAAAAAACTAAAGGGAGTATAGTTTAAAAAATAATGTGAAAACTTGCTAATCGTCTTTTTCTTGCTTAAGCATTCGGGAAAAATTATAAATACATTTTAAGCAATTATATGCTAAATATTTTTTTTGTTGTTTTTTTTATATTTAAATCTGTAAGAAATATTTTTTACTACTGTCATAAATAGACAAAAATATTTTTTATAATAAAAAATACATATAATGTATAATATACACATAATAGTTTAGGTAGTTCATATATGTACACAATATAAATGTAACTGTTAATTGTAAAACAATATATATCAATAAATACAATATCAATGAAAAAATGACTTAAATTAATAACTATAAAAAAATATAAAAATAATATTATGTCTAAAAATGTCACAGTTAACCCTCACAAGAAAATTCGAAATTTTAATTCAATGAATAAAAAATATTTTAAAATTTGATCCTGACGACCTTAAGTGGGAACAATATTTGCGTTTCTAACTTTCATCCAAACATTATAAATTGAATTTTTTTTCTTTCCTTAATTCCCTATTTATATAACTTTTATAAACAAAAAAATATTGTGAAAAAAAATACTGGAATGGTCCTTAATTGAACCTTGTTTTCAATTTTTAAATACATAAAAACATTCATTTATAAATTATGCAGCATAATGGTTGAATGTATTAACCATAAACAAGTACTATTTTCATTTACAATATTTAATTAACTAATAGAGAAAAACGATTCTTCTCAAATAATTTTTTTAAATACGAAAAAAGGGAGAAAATTAATTTTAAAAAATAATTAAATACACGCACGTATAAATTCATAAAAATAATTTCCAATCACATCAATTAATTTCAGAAACTATACAACGGAGATATAATGAAAGAAATAATTGCATTTGTTATTAAAAAATCGAAAAGTATGGATAAGATATTTTTTCCTATATTCAATTATCTCCACGAGTCCAGGTTCGTTATAAAACAATTATTTTTTTCTTCATTTCCGTATAATAGGTTACATGTAATAATTATTTATAATACGAAATTTCTAGTATCGTAAACATGTTTAATTTAATTCAAGATAGATAGAAAAAAAATAACAAAAATGCTATCTAGATTGCTGAAAAATGGTTTATACAGGTTTCAAATAACTACAAGTTTTATTAATTAACGCGATCAATTTTTTAAATATGAAATGGAATTCAGGGGGAAGTTTGTAATTGGTTTAAAATTAATGAAATCACGGAACAAGAGTGATTGCTTAAATTGTGCATTTGATTTTTTTTAATCGTTCAGGTATTTACTACAATATAATTAAACATTTTTTAAAGGGAAAATAAAAACTTCTAAAGTTTGTTTTAAAGCAAAATTGCTTATTGTTTTAAGTCATAAATATATGACCGAAACTCGTGATAAATTATAGGTACGTAATTTTCTAAAGATAGAATAATTTATTTTTATTAATTACAGAGAATTATTAACATTCTCGGGTCTGGTGTACTACTGATACATGTCTTTTAAAGGAGTGTTATTTTATTTTAAGAAATAATTATGCTACTATTTACATGTAGTAATGTTAATACATGAGTATTAATTTATGACATGCTTTCATTTAAGTTTAGGCATAATAATAATTGTTATTATTTGCTTAGTTCTCTTTGCGCCATATGCGATTCTTTTATTTTAAACGCGCATTAAATTTAAATTAAAAGTTACTTTAAATTGAAAGAATCATATATATGAAAGCGCAGAAAGTATTAGAAAGATGTAATATATGTTATATCTTACTGTAATACAATATTTTCTAAAAATCTCCAAAAGATTTTCCTCGGCCTATTGTCATATGAATGTTATTTGAATAGTACGCAAAACAACAACAACCGTTACCTTTCAGATTATTAAATATTCGTCAAACACTAATTAATTTTTCTGGATAGTAAATGTTAATGTCATTAACGTAAAAATATTTTTTTTTGTTACAAAATAATAAAATAAGACAGTGCAAATAATAATAGTTCCTTTTTTACGATATAATTAATTTCAGCACAATGAAAAACCCTTTATTTTCTGGAAGAGTACTAAATGAGGAAATCTTATGATCCATGTCTGTCGGAAATGAAGTTGTGTATAAGAAAAAATTGATACCACTAGTGATTCACTCGTAGGTTTATCTTTGTGTTTTCCTGCTCCCAGTTTCAATGTTTGCATACTTTTGATTGTACGGCAAACACAATGTTAATCCTATGATAAAATCACTAGTGGTATTAATTTTTGACTTATGCACCACTTCACTTCAGGCAGATATGGATCACAAGATTCCTCTATTACTACATAGTAGCACACTCTAGGGTATACGC